>OX467714.1:40492597-43078947 GCA_950111635.1 Agelastica alni | reverse complement strand
TTTTCGGTTAAAAATTGCTTTACATTGCGGTCGGGTGCATGAAGATTCCAAGTTTTTTGAACGGACCTTCTTATCGCACGTTGCGGAAAACGGGACTAGCCATCAAAAACTATGCGTAACAAGATTGCGTTAGTCGCTACCTCTCTTCCTCTATAATACTGCCTGCAGAAAAAGGGGGAGAGAAAGTATAATCTATAGAACATCTTCATATTAATCCGGTGGGTGTTTCTGTTAAGTTTGGTAGCCATCGTATTATCAAAAGGGGTAGGAAGGGGATGAAATTGTTTGTCCTTTATTAGTTTTTAAGCCACTGGACCGATTTTAATGAATTTGTTAGTTTGGTAGTGATCAGATATACAAAAGGGGTGGGAAGGGGGTAAAATATAAAAGCTATAAAATACGCCGATTGTAGTGTCTAATTCATAGTTTTTGTTGTCGCTGAGTTTGATAGTGACATTTCAATTTTGTAAGCACCACTACAAAAGGGGTAAAAATGGGATAGAATATAAAAACTATTGAAAAGGCCGATATTAGTGTAAAATTCATAGTTATCGGGGTCGCTGAGTTAGATAGATAGATAGCTAGGTAGATAGATGAGGACCAGGAAATAGGAAAAAAAAGTGTTCTATAAAGTAACAGAGTCAATATTAATATATGGAGCACCTATATGGCATTGAATATAAAACGCTACAAACAATGTTCATAAGCACTCAACGCAAAGCATTACTGGGAGTAATAAGTGGATATAGAACGATATCAGCTAGTGCAGCTCAAGTAGTAGCTGGAATATTACCGATAGATGTACTTATATAGGCAGACACAGTGGACAAATACTCTGCTCACGGGACATGGTTCATTTAAGTCCTATAATTATAAAATAGGGAAACCAGCAAAAGATAGATGCGCCTACTGCGAATACGCAAATACAGTAACACACACCATATTCGAGTGCACGAGATGGGCGATGGATAGACATAGGATGAATATAGAAGTAGGAGTTGATTTAGATGAAAACAATATAGTTGGTAAAATGCTAGATGACCAGAGAAAGTGGAAGTCGATAACGAACTACGTAAGAAAAGTAATGAAACATAAAGGCGAAGATGAGAGAATGCTCCTGAGAAGAAAATGACCACGAAAAAAAATAAAGTGGATTTAACCTCCACATGCAGACGCATGCAAACCAGCGATTCCTGTGTATGAGAGTAAAAAAGTTGGATAGATTCAGACGCAAAGAAGTCAGCCTTTTTATGGATATTTGATATAACTTTTGGGACATGAAAGGGTATCCTACAGTTTAAACAAAAATGCAAACACTTTTAGATTCAGATACACAAAAAACAAGCAACAGGCTTGCTAGTGTAATTGTTCGATAAAGAAATAATATTTAAATAAAAAATAATGTAGCAGTAAATTTAATTTTCCCGTTTCCAGATCTATCGATGTTAAAATAAGGTAGTAGGCAGCCCTTAAGGACCTTACCAAACTATTTTTAAACGGCTTCGTTCCGCACGCAGCAATTTTTTTCCACGACCGGGATGGTGTTAGTAACCAAGGCGACGCTTGTAAACAGCGACCTTACGTGCGTGTGTTATCGAGGAAGAGCAAGACGGACGATATTCGGGAGAATATTGATACCGAATACAACGTTGCCGATGCGGCGGTAAATACTTCCCTTCCATTTGTCGTGTTTGTTATTTGGACGGAGGTACGAATACCTGTAAAAACGTTTGATAAATGGGTCGGGCCGGTGGGATTAATGAAAAAATGAATGAAAATATTTATGTCGCGTTAGCAACGTCGTTTACTTAAAACTACTCGTATATACCGCCCACTTAGTGCAACAACTACGGATATCTTAAAATTAATAGTTTTGAAAAATCGCAAAAAAATTACGCCTGTTAAGTAATCGAAAATAATATTATTAGCTATTCAAACGCGTATTGTATACCAAACTATGATTTGTTAATTTTACAGAAAATTAGGTTTTATATTTTTGGAGAATTTGATCAAAAACTTAAAATATCTAGTTGTTGCTGAAAATCCAGTGAAAAAAAATTAAAGTTATCTATTTGTAAAAGTTGCAATAAAATCCAAATCCCCTATTTAAACAAAGTTTTATTTTAAACTAAACATGTTTGGTTCAAGTGAAACCTAAAAGTTAAAATTTCACATCTAAAAAGTCAATATCACTTATAGTCACTTTCGAAAGCTTTTTTCTCTCGCGAGACCTTTTACGTTTGTCTCCTTGGAATGGGGGATTTTCAGAAAAAGGATTGTACTCACTAGGTTCAGTGCAACAGAAGTAGCTTGGCGGGCGACTAGCCTCTAAAATAACAAATATTCGGCTGAATATACTTCACATTCGTAAACTTCTTCCTTCGATTCTACTTGAGACTCACGATTACTGAAAATTTCGTCGTCGTCGATCGGATCGTTATTCGAATGTTTTCGTTGTGCGCATATTTTGTGATCTTCGCCCGCCAAGCTACTTCAGTTGTACTGTACGGCTGGAGGATTCATTTTAAATAAAGACATAAGGTTGTTATATTTTTCTTTTATAAGAGATAGACACACTTTTTTTCTAAATATCAATATCCGGTCTGTGTAAATTTTTCAGTCCAAAATTTGATTCAAGTTACAACGTGAACCAAATATGGTTTATGGTTTATGGTTTATCTTGATATTTGGCAGTTGAAATTACGTCGGACGTTTGGAAGCATTTCAGGGGTTTATTAGACTGCATTCATGTACTATTAGTCGTCTTAGTTCTTCCAACGAAGCGGGTTCGGTCGTATAAATATTATTACTCTTTAAATAACCTCACAAAAAAAAGGTGCGTTAAATCAGGGAATCTTGCAGGCCATTCAATGAAACCTCTTCTTTTAATCCATTGCCTATAAAATCGTTCATTACAATATTGTCTTACAGCTCTACTATAGTGCCGGGGAGCACCTTCTTGTTGGAAAAACAGACCATCTTCTGAGTATGTATCTATTAAAAACGGCCCAACAATACGATCCCCATAAATTCCTGCCAACACGTTTATTTTAACAGGATGCTGGGTATGTGTTTCGCGGACTACTCTAGGATTTTCGTCAGCCCAGTAATCAAATATTGAATAAAAAGTTTGTATTAGTATTTATTTTGTCAGTCATAATCTCACAAAACTGTAGTCGCCTGTCTGGGTCATCTTCATTTATTTCCTGTACCAAATGTATCTTGTAGGGATGAAACAACAACAACAACAACAGCAAACGTTGTAGTTGCTTACCCCCAATATTGGAGATGGCACTCAAAGAAAAAGACCCTGACGAAATTTTCTAACTAACATAAATGAGTGATAGAGTTGCTTCAAAAAATATGGCAATAATCTTAACTCGTTCTGCAATTGAATAAATATACCATTTTGAAAGTATTCAAAAAATACCCCAAAATTGATTTACTAACAACCTTTTTTAACAAAATTCGTTTTAATTTACTTTTGATGTGACAAAAAAATTGACACATTATCAAGACACAGGCGTTGCGTTTAATTTTTAAGGGGTGTTGCACTTTAAATTTATTAAGACTTTGTTTGCAAAGACGGTATATATGTCGGAAAAAAAATCATAGATAATTATATACCTAAATACTCCGTCTACACGCTTTTCCTATTTTCTAATGATGTGCCACACATGTTTATTTCCTATCTTAAATTAAGTGGTTGGGAAAGTGTGAGGGAGGGGATTGACAAATGACAGATATCTGTATCGTAAAATTTTGTCTCCCTGGGAACGAAAATCGACGTGTTTCAGCATTTCCTTAAATTCTTATGAATACTGCCAAATATCGGGATGGACTGTTTTCTGTGATCCACTCCGTATATTAGTGTTCTACACCTTCGTATACCAAAAGTACAAATAATTTTTAATTTTAAAGACGCACTTTCGACCTTCTGTAGCTTCTACATTTTGAATTTTTCCTTCAAAACTTTGATCAACTTATTTATACCATTTATTCGTGTAGACACGCTAACCAACAAAGTAACCGCGCACGATGACGATCGAGTGACAAGATCGAAACGTCTTCAGCCATCGGAGCTAACGGTAAAATTTCTTTTTACATAAAATCGCATATCAAAGCAAATTTCTTTCAATAATTATCCTCATGAATATAACCTTCGATCTAAAACACATCGGCAACGCGGCGTCGAACGTTGAACTAGTTAGAGACCGAAGAGCTGCTAGAACTAGGCACCGGCACACAAGGATCGCATAAG
Source organism: Agelastica alni (assembly GCA_950111635.1). NCBI lineage: Eukaryota > Metazoa > Arthropoda > Insecta > Coleoptera > Chrysomelidae > Agelastica > Agelastica alni. The sequence goes on along the minus strand of OX467714.1, from coordinate 43,074,686 downwards.
ATACGCAGCGTAACGGTGTAGAGAGAAAGAGAAAGAGAGAGAGAGAGAGAAAAAAGCACTGAACAACGGATATACCAACACGTAATAATCATTTAACGATGCATACGTTTCGAGAACTATCAGATACCACGATCACGGCATTTTTCACGGATGTTTTGCTACATTTTGATGCGTTATCAATTTCAATAAAACGTTCTTTTAACAATTAACAAAAATTATTCCTTCTGGAATTATTTATTAATTTACTACGTAATAAAATTTTAATCTAGTCCTATCATGTTTATAAACATAGAATTAGGGGCTAGCACATATCAAAAAACCGATTATGGAGGCTGATCCCTTTTCCATGCAGACTAACTTCTCTGCATAAACTATAGATAGATAGATAGAGAAGATAGATAAAAGACCGGCTCTTCTTAATAGTCTAAGCTTGGAGGCTGGCTCTTTCCCATTCAAGCATGGTCTGGCTTCTCTTTATAGATTAAGTTGGATCCTCACAATGGAGGCTAGTATGAGGAGCACAACTAGTATGAGCTGACCCTTGTCCATACATTTGGCACGAGGATTAGCCCCTTTTCATAGACTGAGCAGGTGGACTGGGGAGTACGAGACCTTATCAAGTCGTTAAAAAATTGAATAAAATGAGAATACAAGAAAAAAATAAATCCAGCTTTAAGTGATGTATGTGTTTTTTCTGTTCCTACGTACAGTATTAAACGGCGGACGAGCTTTGCACTTATCCAACTGGAAATGATTGATATTATCGTATAATGATTTACACTTACCTCTCGTTGAAAAATTGTTTAGAGAATCTATCCGGCTGTGAGACGTAGCCAGCTCGCGGCCAGCTTTAATGATAATTTTTTCGACATCCTGCAATAAAAAATAACAATTAAACAACAAGTTCTAAATTATTCTTTTTTAATTGTGTACTAGTGAATAAGTATAGTATAATGTTGAGTGGTGTAAGAGTAGTTTACCCGTCCTTAATGTATTTTTGTGGAGCAGTGATTTATCTCTCCGTGACTTCTTTTTTGTTACAGAAAATAAAGGAATCTTCGAAAGGAATCCGTTTTCAATCCTTAGAAGTTAAAGAATTAAAGACGCAGTTAGGTGCTAAACGGCCTAACTTCTGAAGACTTTCTCCACCGTTATGAAGGATATAAGCAATGCATACAACAAACATGCAACAATGCGTGCGCAAATCAAAGTCGAGGATCTACTGACTGACCAGGAGAAGCATGTGCGAGGAGTGAGGCACGGCTGTGTGCTCTCGCCGACTCTCTACACGAACCTACAACTGGTAATCCGAATAAACGGGAAATATATCAACAACCTCCGCAACGCCGACGACACTGTGCTGCTGGTAACCAGCCTAGGAGACCTACAGTTATTACTGGACCCTGTGAGATATGCGAGCGAGAAGTTCGGCCTAGACCTGAACATCAGGAAAACCAAATTCATGACTATCAGCCACACCAATTCGGACCCAGGGGCGCTACTGGCAGGGAGTAAAGAGATCGAGAGAGTCGACAGATTCGTGTACCTCGGAACCATCCTCAACTCGCAATGGGACCACGCTGTGGAGATCAGGTCCCGAATCGAAATTGCACGGTCCACATTTACCAGGATGAGACCCTTACTGTGCTGCGGTGACCTGCGTTTAGACACCAAGATGCGGATAGTGAGATGTTACGTTCTCCCCGGAGTCGAGGCCTGGACCCTGATGCAGACTACTGAAAAAAAGATCGAAGCCTTCGAGATGTGAATTTACAAGGCAATATTGATGATATCTTGGGTGGAAAATTTGGCAGGAGGGGACCGGGACGCCGTCGTATCTCGTGGCTGAAGAACCTCCGACAACAGTTTGAGTAACATCCGCAGAGCCGTTTCGGAGAGCCGTCAACAAAACTATGATAGTCTTGATGATCGCCAACATCCGGACCGAATAAGGCACCATAGAAGAAGAAAATGCAACAGGTGTAAATACACAGGGAGAGTATATTGAAGGGGAGCATAAATAGATTGTACTATTTTGAAAACAATGTATCCGCGTACCAGTCCTAATACTTATTGTCAGACGTCGTATGTTCTTTAAACACTTTGGTATTTTAATCGGTGGGTAATAAATCTTTTAATATTTGTATCGTTCCAACCACGATTAAATTCGAAAGAAGCTTCTGGAAAACTGGTAGAATCCTAAATCCGAAATGTGAATCGATGAGCGACGTAAATTTTTTGTTAGGAATAAAAGCAGGATGTTTACTTTCTCGTTTTTGTCCGTTTTCAGTTCCCATCATCGATTTTCACTAGACACGTTTTACGCGGGGAAATGCCGAGAGTTTTCCTTCGACAAAAATAAACGGAAAAAATGATCAGTATCATTCGGATGAGTCTCCGAAAAATTTAGGAGCATTCGCACTTTTCTTCCAAACGCACAGTACCAACATCAAAAAGTACTTATATTTTGTTATTGTGATTTGTCTTGTAATTGATTTTGACGAATCATTAAAAACGCGTATTAACTTAAATAGTATTTTTGATCGACCTAATTGTGTGTTTATTTTAACTTTTTAAGTATAGAAATTGGAACGTTACAAATTTATGATGAAACCGATTTATATTAATATCCAAACAAAAAGAGCCTCTTGAATACATTATATCGTGCTCAGAACAATTTGGATAGCCTATTAGGTTCGTTTCTTCCTCCAAATAAATATCAATTCTGAATGAAGCAAAATATTTGTGGATTATTATCATTTCTACTTCCCGATCTAATAAGATCATTATTCGGTTTGTTGGCGTTTAACATTCATATCGGGAATAGTTTAGTCTTTACGTTTTCTACTGCTTCTATTTATAGAATATTCAACACCTGTTCCTCCAACATCGCGTTGAGAAGAAAATGCCAAGACCGAATCGTAAAAATAAACACAAAGCTCAAACAATAAACGACAAGTCTGCGTTTAACGTATTTATTTTAGTTTTATAGCGATAGATTTACACCGAGAAAACGCGTCTACTGATCACTAAGAGTACCCGTAGACACACGTCTCATACGCGCGTGCGATGGTAAACCTTAGACCCAAATTGAAAAAATTACTATCAACACATTTTAAAGAAATGGCACCAAAAGTTAACAACCGCCACAGTTTTGATCGATACTTTGCCGACACCTTAGTCTGAAAAAGATATATTTGAATCGATTGCTCCACAATCAACCTACACTTTATGTACGCTATTAATATTGTTACAATATTTAGTCTTGGGTTCGATAATTTAAAACACTCAGTACAAAAACTATATCACTTTCTAATTAACTAATTAATTGCAGCCCCGCGATCTTAAATACCTATATCCAACCAATATTTCTGGAAATTTCCGCGATTCGCCCGCGGCTATAAATCATTCGCTAAAATGTCGGGCGTTTGATGTTTCCATAAAAAAAAAATTGTGCGGTCGGGGAACTTCGTTCCTTATATTTTTTCTTTAACTCCGAATGTAATTCGAAATTTAATCTGTATATTTTAATTTTTATTTTATATTATTTTTTCAAGGCAAATAATCTAAAGGAACGAATTACATCAGAAAGGTTCATTCAATATTGCAATTTGTGGGAGTGATTTCGTGAAATATTTTGAGAAGAATCTTTAGACCACTATTCAACCCGGAGACGCAAAGATATCGAAAAAGAACTAATCGCGAACAAAATCAACTCTATCAAGACCCGGATATTGTGTACGTGAGATAAAATCCCGAAGGTTACGCTGGGTTGGACATGTGCAAAGACAGCCACATGAACGTTTAGTAAAACTAGTGTGGCAAAGCAACCTGCAAACAAGAAGGCCACTGCTAAGATGACGCGACAACATCACAAGCGATCTTGAAGCCATGGGGTATGAAACGGATACCCAACTAATGACGAACCAAGAGGAATGGAGGCAAATTGTCCGGCCAGCCAAAACCCACCAAGGGTTGTAGTGCTACGGAGTAGTAGCAGTAGTAGTAGTAATAGTAGTAGATTTCGTAAAATAGGACAAAAGTGTGTAACGGATGCGCAACATCTTTCATTTCGCTTTCTTGCAATTTGTGGGAGTGATTTCGTAAAATGTAACAGGTAGTGTGTAACAGGAAGTTGTGGAAACACGCGCTATTTGATTTGACAGATGAGCGTGCTGTGGTAGAGTTGGCCGTCAGATAGCCTTCAACCAATTTTCCGAGAGGTCGGTACTGTCAGCCATCAGCTGTGCACTTAACTTACAGTGTTGTGTATAAAGTTTGCTGTTATATGCGTAATAAATATTTACTGTTGATAATAAGTCTCAATAAAGTGCAGATCATTGATAAAAAATTCAAGTAAGTAATAAAAAAATAATTATTTGAATAAAATATTGCAGTATTTAGCTTTTTTAAAATTTGTGGTTGATTTCTGTCACTCCTAGTGTCAATTAAATAAAATACAATTTTCATTAAAAGGAATTATTGTTTGTTACGAAAAATCATTTCAAATAATACCTGACCCATTTTTTTTGAAATATCTCGTTTTATTTTGATTCTGCCGGAATTGTTGTTGGCGTTGAGCATTGGTTTTCGGTATTTTATTTGCACTCTGACGTTTGCGCTTTCCATACTCTTTTGGACTCTGAACACACGATTTCACTACATTCTCACTATAATTTAAATAGTAAACACTCAAATCATATGTAAGATAAACGAAAGTAAACAGTATATACTTGTATCAAGTTATACAATTTTATCAACTTACTTTTCTAAACCTTACACAAATTAGCTGCAGCTTTCATTTTTTAAAACTTAATTGCAATAATAAGACAATATTCACGTATGATCTACACAATAAATTATAGTTTAAAAAAACTAAAAAACACGCTTTTAGAGTTAATCAAACTAAAAAGTAAAAAATAATTCTTAACATAGGAATAAAATTATTGACGAGAAAATTAATGTCACTGTTCTAAAAGCATGGGGTGCTTTCATTCCGAAACGCAGAGTTAGTTTAAAAATGTAATACAAAACAGTGACATTGATTGACATTAATTTTTTTTTGACATTGACATTAATTTTCTCGTCAGTCATTTTATTCCTGTATTAAGAATTATTTTTTACTTTTTAGTCTAAACGCGTGTTTTTTATTTTTTTATAAACTATAATTTATTTTTCGCTTTTTAGTTCGATTTGTTTTACTCACTAAAAAAATTATGTGTTAAATGGTAGAACCACAAAAAGAATGCATCGGCCGGGAATCGAACTCGGGCCGCCTGCGTGGCATTCGAGCATTCTACCACTGAACCACCGATGCATTTCGTTACGTGACGATTCCTACTAAATCGCACTACCCGTAGCCGCGTTAAGAAACTTCGTTTCAAAAACCATCTTTTTATAATCAACTCGCCGTCGCTTTAAGGCAAATAATCAATTCAGGGGCGTATTCGTTGACCACAATCCGTAACAATATTCACTCTTTGCGTATGCATTCTAAGAACATTTCAACAAATACCTTGATGACCTGAACGCTCCCTTGAGCTCCATACACTCAAAAAAAAATTCTTGAATGACTATCCGAGCAATCGATCTTTAATCTTTTTGTTCTGCGGTGGTGCAGTTGGGCAATTTTTTCTGATTTTCTGATTTTTTCTGATATTTTCTTTCCGATGAAGCACGCGAGGACCGTTAAGCTTTTGAGTGCAGGACCTTTAGATTTTGGTAATTTCTTGCTCGACCGAATTGCAGATGTCTATGTGGTATTTTTAAAGGATACCATAGTTTCTGTAACCTTGAAATACCAACATCACCACCACCACAGACTTGATTGGGCCCTATTAATTCTAAATCTGTTTTTAATTTGACCTAGAGGTGATCCATTAACTCTTGCGAACGATTTGCTAAAAATGATGCAATCAATGTTGCCAGAGAACAGTTCTTAAAGCAATTGAACGCTTTCATGTAGTTTGACGTATGGTTTAATGGGTGCAAATAAGAAATAAGACATCCGTAACACAAAATCATAAGTAATAAAGGTATGTATATATAAAAAAGATTCTGCGAATCTGAAGTAGTGTAAAAAGTCGGCCTGTTTTAAAAAGCAACGATAATTGATTGTATATACTTATATACCTTATTTATTTAGAAATTTTCGGACGAGCGCCCCGCTACGGCGCTGATTGTCCCAACGAAAAGAGGCATCCGACACACAGAAATGCGGCGAACAAGAAGTCAGAATCGGCGACGATGTCGTGGTCCGCCGCCGTTGTCGGATCTTTCGAAGGGAAGTAGGTCAGTTGAACGCACGTAGGAAAACGCGAGACGATCATAATCTCGAAATTCGAACTCATTTGGGACAATAGAAAGGTAAATAACAAATAGAGAATAACCGAAGTAACGAGAACATTTTTATTTAATCACACGCTTGTAACACGAACGTAAATATTTACAAAAAATGTAGTCATGAAGAATAACGATGATTTGCGATTGTGTGCAAATTTTGCTACCAGGACAATAATCCCGGCTCCACTCTCGTCAAAGCGAACCGAGATAAAGCGAGTACAAATATTGTAACGAGCGATTTCGTCTCGTCTCGTCTCGTCTTATATTGCCTCGTCTCGTGTGCAGCACCGCTCCACTTGATTTTAAGAGACATAAACTAATGATGTCTTCCCTAGGCATTCCCCTCTTGTTTCGACGCTTGCTCGCACTGTTCTTCGTCTCTCGTCGAGGCGAGAGAGTATTGCAGATCATAAAACCATATAAACTTTGAGTAAATCCCAGAACGAATCAATTATGTACACATACACGGATATCGTGTATCGATTCGTTTAGCTAATAAACAATATGTATAAGGGAAAAATCTGTATTTGGCACTTTGCCAATAAATACAAATTTTATTTATAAATTATAAAAACAAAATGTAAACATGATGGATTATCGATTATACTCCATCAGTTGTATTTTTTATCGAGAATGTAGAGGGGATCAGGTATTTTGGAACCGTTTGTAGCTTTTATTTTCGGTATTTTCTGATGTTTTTACTTCAGCAAAAAAAAAGGGCGTAACAAAACCATGTTTTGTTATTGTTCAATATTTTATCGTGTTTAAACACTAAAGAAAATGTGGTGGAAATGATTTTACTTTAAAGTAAATTATATGAATTATTGAATTTAACATGAAAAAAACACTGTTTTTTTTTCTAACTACGAACAAACGCTGAAAGCTATTGGCATGCTAGAAAATAGAGCTCGACAAACAAATGTGGTGCGAGCATTTGGCACATCTTAAAGCGTAATTACTCACTTGAATGCTCGTTATGTAGAAACTGGAGATGTATCTGACAGACACAGCACGTACTAGATCTACAACCCATAATGAAGACAGTTTTTTGCTATTAACTGTAAAAAGAAACTCTTAGCTTTACGACACCTGAGTTCCAAAGGTAGCTGTTGCAAACACATGGAACACAAGTTTCTTCTAGAACCATCATAAATCGTTTGTACATTTGTTTTCCTAACTTTTGCCAAACAAAATTTCTAATACCAATTAAAATTTAAACTGGTAGAGGTCAAAGGTATTGTTGCCAACACTTTTTAGTGAACATTTTTAGATTTTTCTTGGACTAATTCTACGACCTAAAGAGTAATGCCAAAAAGGACTAGCCTAATAGGGGAGAATCGTAAAGGAAAACGGAGAAACGACACCAAAGTACAAATTGAACGACAACTACAACGAAAATAGGAACAATCATTGCGAATGAAATGTTTTCGTGATGATGGTAATAAGCTCCCGGCGGCGGAATAAAATCCCCTTTTAATAGGATTAAAGCCCAAGAATGTAATAGAAATTTTATTTAAGAAAAATGACCTTCCGTATAATTTGCTTTTTAGTACAAACGTTTTTTTTTTCAATTTATACTTATACTAATTATTTAGTATTTTATATGGAATCGAACACAAAACCAAACCTATCATTTTCTAGAACGGGCCATAAGCTCTCTTTTTTCTCTCAATATTTCCAGCTCGACGAATATTTTTAGCACCACAGCAGTGGTGGGAATTATCGACGAAGATATACAAGATGAAGATCGACAGACATTGTAGGACAAAAATTAAAAACGCGCTGAATACAAATCGTAAACAAATGTGTAAATTGGAGTAAAAAAGTGCATCTGATCTACCAATCCACTAGCAAAAACCTGTGAAACAAGATTACCAATTTTTCTGGTTAATCGTCAATCAGTTGTTGATGGACAATTTTTATCACAGCAATTTGGGAATCCACTAAGAATTGTGTTGGAAGCTTTTTCGATTTTAATTGATCTCATTCTTTCCTCACATACAATAATTAACAATTTGCACGTGACAGTATTTCACAATTCAAATTCCTCAAACCAAAAACTTAGCCGATCACTTCCTTTCCCCACTGATAACCAAGTTTACAATTTTGTACAAAACAGTACTCACCAATCCAAATTCCTTGAACCAAAAGCTTAATTTGATCAGTACTCCACTATCCAAATGCTTTAAACTAAAAGATTACAATGGTCACCTCTTTTCTTCAGTGATAATTCAATCCACAGTTTTCCACATGACATTACTTTTAAATTCAAAATTCCTTAGACCAATAATTGGTACTGTTTTAAATAATAAAAGCTTTCTTCAAGGAGCAGTTCCTTATTTTTAGAGATCTGTTTTAAGTATCCCATGTGAAAAATCTCAGCAAGCTAACCAAGAGATCTTCGTCTGTCCGTATAGAAGAACAATTTTGATTATTACAATTGTAATAATACGAGATAATTCACGAATTGTTGTCCCTAACATAGTTGGCGTTGAATGACAAATGCAAATAAAGAGTCAGGCAAAAGCTTATTGTGTATGACTTTAGTGTGTGCCAATTAGCATCAGCGCATCAGTTCGTGTATGCTAAATATTAATTTTTTTTCCATTGAGGTGTGTGTAATTTTATAAAAATGGACAAAATTAAGATAAGAGGTGCGAAAAAGTACCTCTGTAAAAAGGGGTTATCACCGCAAGCAATTTATAAGGACATGGTAGAAGTATTGGGTGACTCTGCCCCTTCGTACCAGGTAATCAAGAATTGGTGACAAGATTTCAAACTGGAAAGAGAGTCCTGTCCACATGCACCAGTTGCAGAAGTCCCAAAACTGTGGTGACATGACAACGTATTAAATGACGAATGAAGAATTGCAGTCAAGGCTATAGCAGAGACATGTACGTTTTTTGTTGGAAGCGTTAAAAACATTTTACACGTAGGTTTTCACGAATGCTGACGACAGACCAGAAGCGTGTTCGCCAGGTTGCAGCGGTGACAAATTTGGAGATCATTAACAGGATGAATCCCGATGAATTTAAGCGAAAATTTCTTACGGTCGACGAAATATGGGTTCATCACTTTGATCCAGAATCCAAAAAACAAAGCATGGAATGGCGACATAGGGGTTCCTCTCCCCCTCAAAAATTTCATGTTGTCCCATCAGCTGGTAAGATCATGGCTACAATTTTTTCGGATTTTGCAGGTGTTACTTTCGTGGATTATTTACCGCGTGGGCGCATCATGACAGGTGAATATTATGCGAATTTAATACCAAAAGCATGCGAAGCGATCAGAGAAAAGAGAAGAGGAAAATCGAATCGAGGTGTGCTCACCAGGACAACGCTCCGGTCCACAAATGTTGTGTTGGCAATGGCTGCCATTCACAATGCGGGATTTGAAATTTTCGAACAACCCCCTTATTGCGTTGCAGGTGACTATGTTACATTCTTCTAATGTGTTTGTTTCTATGTTAGGGACAACAATTCGTGTGAACTAACCTCGTATATGACAGACTAATTTTTAAACACCTCGTACAATAGAATTATACAAAAGTATTGCACATGTTATAATTTACTTCAAAAAAAGTTATGGTAGGTTAGGAAAGGTCGATACAGAAACTCGATGTGAAAATATAAAAAAATTTAGCACATCTCCGACGTTTCATACTCAATATACGTAGATATGTATATCCCTGTCAAGGATGCATTATCCATACAGCGAACACTAGATAAGGCCTTGACCTTACGTTTTCTCTCTCTTTCTCTCGATCTCTCTCATTCTTTCTTCGTCTCTATTTCATCATCGTAATGTAGCGCTACAAAAATTAGGTCAACGTTATTTTGCATAAGTCATCGTATTTTAAATATTTTTTACTTAATAAATCCCAACAAAATGCCTTTTTTTTTTTTAAATTTTTTGCTATTTTCTTTGCCACCTGATTTGTATCATCTATTAAGACACTAAATTCTAATTAGATATGTCTTTGATAATCCGTTGGTTGTGCGTATGAGCTCCACAAGAAGCTTTGACTTCTTGCATATTTCGATATCTAAAAATTTCCTTTCCAATCCTTTTCAAGAATTTCGTATACTTGTACACAGTGTTTGTGTATTTTCCGATTTAAAAAAATTTCACAACCGAATTGATGTTCACAAGAAAATAGTGTTACGAGAGAGAAGCCGACCCTGCCATGTGCCTGAAGTCGTCACATTGTGACTAGGATGGGATCAATCAACAAAACATAAAAAAATTGGGAGCCAAGATTTAGTTTTCCACACTTCTCGAAAGCCTTATTCTATTTATTAACCCTCTAAACTGACCAAAACAGAGCGAAAAAAAAAACAGCAAACCTTTCCCCACTCTTTTTTTTTTAAACAACGACTACGAAGTTTTTTTTGGCATTTTCAACTCAGCTGAAACCAACTCGACCCAGTTTTGCGTTTATAACTTGTGGAGCCGCAGCAGTGTCGGACTTTTATAGTAAATATTAAGTACATATACCTAAACCTATACGCGGGACAATTGAAACCTACAAGATTTCTTCCTGTTTTCACACAAGAATAACCTATGCGTTTTAGACACTGGAAATCGCGTGTACACGTGGTGTCTTGGACTGCGTTACTGTCTGAAGCCTTTTGTTAATTTTACTAGAAAGAAGTTATTATTAGATTTGGTAGTATACCTATTTCTTTACTAGATTGAAAGTAATTAGTGGTCTGTTCGCCTGACCTCATTCATAATTGATAGCGGTATTTTGTAGCTTGGTAGTCAATTTTTTTTCCCTTCTGATACTGTATTACATATTCGTCAAAACTTTAGCTCTTTAGCTTTACCGGCTAAAACCTTTTGTTTACACGGTACTAGGGCGTTGAAACGGAAGGTATATGAAACTTGAATACTGCCAGTCTCAACTTACGGTCTAGAAACCGCCACATTAACAGAAAAAAGCGGAAAAAGACTTAGAACGACGCAACGAGCAATAGAACGAAAATGGACAAAAAAGTTAATTCAGTGCAGACCCAGAGAAACAAAAAGGAGCATAGGTAGACCTAAAAAAAGATGTGGCTAGATGATGTGAAGAGAACAGCGGGCACCCATTGGCAGCAAACAGAAACGCATGGAAGAGATCAGAAGATGCCTATGTCCTGCAGTAATTGGCTGAAGAAGGAGAAAGGCTTTGTTATTATATTGGTGACATTCCTTCACTAATTTGTGGCTCGATACTGCGCTCCATGAAATCTTTTGCTGTATGATGATAGCCTTTGTGAAATTACCAAAACAATAGTCCTTTCGGGGTCCTCTTTTTTTAGATTATTTTATACGCAATTATTTATTAAAAGTCCTGATCTGCGTTTAGCGGTGTTTTTGAATGGCAGTTAAAAAGTGTTTTTTTGTTTTTGGGTCAATGGACTCGAATGGGAATATTAAGAACCAACGAATTTAAACGATTCAATAAAAGAAAAACGAAAAATACCTCTAAGATAATAAAAAATCACAATGTTTTATCGACGTTTCGTTTCTATCCCACAAACTCCATCAGGTTTTATCTGGTAAAATAATACGAATGTAAGAAATTTTAAAACCGATATAAGGGGTAAAAAATTAAATAAAATTAATAGCTAATCTACTCATTTTCTAATTCCGCAGTAAAAAATGTACCCTGTAAATATTTATTGTAAACATGAAATTACGGCTAATATTTTTCAACTTGAACGGTAGACGACAGTCAAATAAATGAGAAAACTATTTAAATAAATAAAACCTGAACTAAAGAAACGAAAAATTCAAATTTGGCCGGTTGATGACCAGAAATTGGGAAGATGTTAAAACAGATAAAAAAAAAATCCTGAAGCGTTAGATGTCCTCGAATATTTCAGGAATGTTGATTGTGTTGTGCAATACACACACACATATTAACGCAATCGCCTCCCAAACGATATCCAGCCAGATTTAGATTTACAATAAAACCGAAACACAGTCAAAATCTTTTTAGAAAGGCCCGAAAATTAAGAGAGTCAGTCTTTAGGCAAACAAGAGATTTAAAAAAATTGGAGAGTAATAAAGTAATATTTTTTTTTAATTTAATCAACTAATTTCATACAGTCCAGATGATCGACCATCAGCTAAGAGTCCAAGGGGGGAAGCAATTCGAGCTTAAAACTTATTGATTTTGATCATTCACTGATAACGTTCACTATCAATGGCTGCCAAACAAATACTAAAAAGCGCAGCGTCGTAAACTAAAGCTTCATAAAGTTGGTACTTTCTAACATAGTCATTCTTTTCAAACAACAACTATCATCTATACGTCAGGTCGGATACTTCTGGCACTATCTTCGTAGTTAGGAGTTGGGCTAGTTTCATAGGGCCCAGTTGATCGACCGTCAATAAGGAATTAGGCTAGTTTTACACGACTAGAATGATCGACCGTCAGTTGAGAGTTAGGATAGTTTCACTCGATCCTGTCTATTTTACGACTATTAAAAATCCTAAACTCGGGAAATACGTTTACTATTGAGAATAATTTCGCAATTATTATTGCGTTTACGTGTATTTAATTCGTCACTTATTATATTACGCAAGGAAGCGAAAAGGATTAAGTGCTGCGAACGTGGTGCAAAGCAAAATTGGGTTAAGAACGAAGATTATTCTCAGGACTTTTTAATTGTCGCGTAAAGATAAGATAAGCAGTGTATTTGTCGCGGGAAGATTTTTATAAAGGATAGCACACCGAAAAATTTGAGATTTTTTGCGAATTTATAAAAATGGAAAAGAAATTCTTACCTTAATGGAAAATTCACAGGAAGCACATTCCTTGCCTAAAAAAAAGGAAAAATTAAACGACGAAGTTAGTTTTGTAATAGAACTACCAACCAGCAAGCAACTAACTAATCGTTAAAAAAAGGCTCCTAAATCAGAGTACCTAGTTCTAAATAAAACAAAACGAGTTTCCTATATTTTTTTGAAAACATAAAGCGAACGCCGTCGGTAATTTTAAAATGAATACAAATAAAAAATATTGTTAAAGACAATTTTTTGGCGGTGTTTACTCCGTCGGTTGCAAAGTTAAACGAAATAAAATAGTGGATCAAGGACGGCAGGCAAACTTGCGAACAGAATCGAGAAATCGATAACGACGATATGCGAAATGTTTCCATGCTTGCAGCATCAGAACCGGATCCGCGTACACTGTTAAAAAGATGCGGCGTTTGGACGAACGAGTTAGTTTAATAATAAACATCGGTCGACAAGTGGAACAAGTCTTCCTAAAACAGCACTCGATAGACGGTACTGCGTATTCCAAGTGCTCCAAAGACATTGGTTACTCTGAGTTTAATCACCATATTGTACTTGCATTTTTACTTGAACAAATAAATCTCAATGAAGATCCATAAACAGCCCTTCAAATGTAGCTCAGCAAGATCGAGAAATTTTAATTTTACTTCACTAAATTGTACTGTCATTTTTAATTTGGACAAACAAATCACAGTGTAGATATAAGATTATGTCCTTCCAAGATAGTACCCGACAAGTCTATTCCAAGCACTCCAAAGACTCAGTTAGTCATATAGTAACATGGCCAATTAATTAAGATATAAATGTATAGATTTTAGTTCATTAATAAAACACCACATTAAGTACTGTCAATTCTAAGGTGGACTTTCGCAACATGCACCTCAACATTAATATCAAATATTTCTTTGGGTACCCCGGCAACGTATAGAAGATGACGATCAACGATTTCTACGTAAGTCCCAACTGTTTTTTTTTAACAGACTAACAGGCAAGAATAACTTTCTTGCTCAGAATTAGAATTTCCAATTCGATATGAAACGTGCTTGCTGATAAAATACTGAATTGTTTATGTAAACTAATAACCTAATTATAAAAATACACGTCGATAGTAAAAATTATGCAGTAAAATTATTAAAAACATGCTAGGTAGTATTATTTAAATAAAACACTTTTACTTTCGGCTGTGTCAACAAACTACGAATTAGGTCACAAAACTATAAATACGAACAGTGAAAGTGTTCAGAGAAAGTGTTGTCAATGAAGATGATTTTTTTTGACGATTACATTTTTATGAACAGCAAAAAATAATATCCACTATATAATTTATATAATCTACAAAACTATGGATACTCCTTAATAGGCCTCTTGGGAAAGCCTCCAAATCATCGAAAGCTTTAGATAAGTTATGACATTCTGTAATTTAATCCAATCTACCCACCCATTTTATTACATCAACTAGCGTTTTGTTAAAATAGTTCACTACCGCATAACATTCGAAGAAGTCTGAACTAAGTACTGATCTAATCATTAGTGGAGCTCCTCAGAGCCTATAGATAAGTCAAATACTTGGAAGTCTTGTACAAAATAAGTTACATATTACCACCCTGTAAGCTATCCACAACCACATGTAGCCCCCTTAATTAATATTTACAACATTTGGTTTATTTCACATCATAATTATATTTCTAAATGCTTTTTGAGGGTAAAAGTACGATGTTGGACTGTGAATAAATCAAATTCTAGGTTTACTGACTCTCATTTCTTAACTATTAAATCTCAGAAAGGCACTATTAGATGTCATTCAGATGTTCTTTTTAGAGTAAGTACTTAATTTAGTGCAATGGTCTGTCTGTCTTTCTCAACAGCGTGGGTTCTGATACTGACTAATCAGAAAATCAGTGGCGTATCCTTTTTTAATGCATATGCATTAGGGTAGTCCTTAAAAGGGGTGTTTTCAAATTTCTTTGCACCCAGGGGCTTAAATGCTTCCAAATTGATAAAAAAAATTCCCTGAAAATTTGTGCTTCTAATATTAACTTTAAAAATATCCGCGTTCCAACCTAAGTTTTTTTATGGAAATAACATTTTTTTTTTTTTTATAAAAATAGTCGCAAAAAGGGTAGACCTATCGTGTGGGCCGCGGACGGCCCGCACTGCGACTCTTAGAAGGGGAAGGGATTATAGAAAGGAAATGATCGTGGACACGCTTTTTAAAAAGTTGCAGGTCATAGTTCTCTGGAAAAACAGATTTTGGAAGTTTATTTCATTCCGTAGCAGCCCTGTAAAAGAAGGATTCTTGATAAAGATTGGTCCTTGTAGTGTCAATCTTGAGATTAAATGGGTGAGACTGATCAGCGTGCCGAGTTCTTCGGCCGAATGTGGCCAATGGTGGTACAAGAGTTTTTATTTCTCTGGAGCATCTGCCATGGAAATATCTGTAGAGCAATGACTGGTCTGCAACCCTTCTTCTATGTTCTAGAGGGTGAAGGGTATTTGTGAACATGGGAAAAATTTTATTTGTTCTTTAGAATTTTATAACTCAGCGACAAATGAATCAAAAGTAATAAATAGCGACATGTTGATTGTTAATTTAACGCTCTACAAAAAAGGTCTCCTATAATTTTTCGCTAAATCTATTGGATTAAAAGTTATTCGAGCTCAAAGTTTAATTTTTATATAACTATTAATATAATTAAGTATGATTATTAAGTAAATAGTTATATATTAAAATTATATCAAATATTTCTCGTAAATTTTTTATCTATGATCAAAATAAGCTTTGTAATTTTCATGGCATTATGGACTGAGTCACTTACGCCATCTATAATAGTAATTAGTACTCAAATATTTTGACCCTTAAAAATATTTATAAATCACCTAACCTCTAATTAAAATCTGTGTGAGCTGTCAAAGAAAATATTTATCATGACATCAAGAATAGTTTATTTAATTGGTGATGTGGACACTCAAATTATTGGTAATAAATTGCCATAAAAATAACAAGTGCTAAAAGTTTTTGAGACAAAGAGGCGGTAGGTCACTAAAACTTACAGGGTTTATTTTTAATATATAATTATTTACTTAATAATCATACTTAATAATATTAATAGTTATATAAAAATTAAACTTTGAGCTTGAATAACTTTTAATCCAATAGATTTAGCGAACAATTATAAGAGGTTGGAAGGCGGACAATCTTAAAATTAATATTAGAATATCAAATTTTTACGGAATTTTTTTTTTTATCAATTTGGAAGCATTTGAGTCACTGGGAGCAAAGAAATTAAAAAAAATACCCCTTTTAAGGACCGCCCTAATATACATACATATAGTCACGCCTTTTTCCCGTAAGGGTAGGCAGAGACACCACTTCCTTCCACTTCCACCGCTAAGGGGTGGTTCTTACACACATCTTTTGCTTCCACTACTTTCGTGAGTGCTCTCATACATGCTCGTCGGTACTGTTGGTACTAACTTGACAGCTGGCCTTTCTGGGGTATCTTAGAAAGTCTATTTTCGAAATTTCGGTGGCGATGATCTAATGAATTTTCTGTTTCAACAAATTTATTTTCTTACATGAATTTCTGGCGTGGCTACGCTAGCTTGACAATTAATTTAAGGTACGTATATATCCATTGTATTTCGAAAACGGCTAGCATCAAATTATCTGACAGTGACTCAAAATAGTAGGGGTACCCCTAATTATGCCACAATTCAGAAGATGTCCCCACATGATATAGCTACAAGCAGATTTTTTATATAGGTACGTTATGTTTAAAAACTCAGGACGACTAAACCACTCTACGTAAAAACACTCTTTGGTCTTTAATAAAATGTGTACCTTTGCAGTCTTCCAAATGATATTTTTCTTTTAGATTTCAGTTAGGTACTCTCTGGTAAACCGTAAGCCCTTTAATTCAGATCCAATTTAATCGCACACAAACATTTAATGTTAAACATTAAAGCAGAGAGGTTTCTAAACGGCGCGGCGATCGGCGGTAACCAGAATATATGTAGGTTGAAGAGTGCGAATCATCATCAGGATTCGAAGCTCGAAGATTGCATTGATTTAAAAATTTAACTTTACAATAAATTTGCTCCGTTTGTTTTAGCGTTAACATAGAGTTTACTTTTAAATCCGATTGAACCTGATGGAAAAGTTTTGGAACCGCTTTCATCGACTATTTGACTGTGTTAATCGTGTACGTGTTCGAAATAGCGATTGATATCCGAATCAGAAATTCCAAAATAACCGTAAGCGAGATGCTGAACTGTGCGCAGTAAAAATTTGTCGATTCAGATTTGGTGATTTGGAAAATTAATTATTTTTTTTATTATTTGAAAAATTAGACACGTCACCACTTTTGTAATTTTTTTTTTAAAATAACCGACAGTGACAATAAAATACTAAGAATATCGCCAAACCCATGTGCGCTGCACGTTTTAAGGCCCCACGCGTCGAATGGCACCATTTTCAGCGTGACGGTTGTTCCAAATTTTGTCTGTGTGTTGGAAAATCTTGTGAGCACGATATCTTGAGACAGAGAGGCGGTAGGTCACTAAAACTTGGAAGGTAGAAGTTTTGCCCGAAGGACAAGAGTTCGAAGGTGGGCCATAATGATACACATTTCTTCAGGTAGCTGTCTTACAAGGTGATCCTCAAATTTACCGCATTTTTTAAATAAATATGTAGTAAAATAATTTTAATTTTAAATAAAATACAGTTATTTTCAGCCAGAAAACGAGCGATTTAATTTTAAATGGTAAATGAATCGGAGCTATTTATTTGCCATTGATACAATGGACAGATTTTCATTATTCAAAATTTGGTCATTATCTCCATATAAATTATAAAAACAAATTCAATTTAATGCTAGGACACTAGGACAACTAGAACTATATTAAATAGAAAAGGGCCCTCAGTTTGAAAAAGTTAGTTTTACTGGGGAGTATTTTGGTCACATCTTAAGGAATGACAAGTATCGACTTTTAAAGCTTATTATAGAAGGGAAGATCGAATGACGAAGAGACGAAGAGACCCGGGTAGAAGAAAGATATCCTGGATAAAAAACTTAAGACAATGGTATGAAGTGAGTACTACCGCATTGTTTCGCCGAGCTGTAGACAAGGTTTGGATAGCGCTGATGATTGCCAACGTCCGAGGAGAAGAAGAAGAAGTTTTGCTACGGCAATACCGTTTATTATTAATAACATAAAACAATCCAAGTATGCTCCCCTTAAATGTACTTACCCTGTATAACACTACACACCTTGAAAAAGTTTTCAGACGTTAGGCGGATAAAGGGGGATGATCGGCGGTGTTAATTTCATCAAAAAGGGTTAAACAATCAAAGAATTACGCGGATAAATATCTGCTGTAAATATTATTGGTCGTTATCGTCAACCGAATCGAAATAAGTAGTTCACGAGAAACTAGAGGGCGCGATAAGCGGGAATCCTTGCACACAATTCGAATTCTCAAGTCGCGAGAGAAAGCTTCGAACTGTAAATTGTTGTACGCAACTAGATGTTAAGAGAAAGAAACATCGCCCGCTTCTCAAGAGTCTACACGGTCCAAGAAAGAGGTCTTTTAAAATAGTCACGCCATCGCCACCGATTTAAGGCTCAAACATGGCTCCGACTATGACGACACTTGAATGGAATTACCCGAGTCGATTCGATGGGTATTAATTACGATAAATCCGAATGTAGTCGGTTGGAAAGAATAACAAACTGATTATAATCTGCGTAATTTGTATAGTAACAACGACTTGTCGGGACATTAAACCAATTTATCAGCAAACCTCAAATTACACAGGATAAACAATAATTGGGCCCAATAAAACGGCTGTGTGAGATACCTCGTGTGTTATCGTTTATGAAATTACGAATAACTAACGCGAGAATTGTCTTGCGGTTTTTGTTCAAATATATCAACAAAAATCACAGCTTTCCAATCCACCTCAATGCCAAGAATAAACTATAAATATACATTGATTTTCAAACAAAATCTCAAACACCCAGAAAGAGTCGACCAATACCAATAAAAGGTTTCTTTTATACCCCTGCCTAGTACCTACTCAGATTCTAATAAGAAATGATAACAAGATGGGCGACAATAAATACATTTTAATAGGTGTACTACTCTTTTTTAATTTTCTTTTATCAAAAAAGTATCTTTTTAAATTTGCGATTCATTCAGTTTAAAGCAAAATTTCGTAGCGATTTGTGCTTAATTTATTAAGCAATCATTTAAGTAACTTCGAAAGGGGGCGGTTGGTTCTGAAAGCGCTGAAAAGTGGAAAAGCCCCAGGAAGTGATGGCATAGAAGCGTAACTAATAAAAAAGGGTGGACCTGAATTACATGCCAAAATACACCAAATTACAAAAATGATTTGGAAACAAGAGAAGATGCCGGGGCTGAGTGGAACGGAAGCCTGATAATCCCATTGCATAAGAAAGGAGATAAAGAATCATAAAAAATTGTAGAGGTATCTCTCACTGATCAATGTTACGTACAAAATATTAGCCATTATACTAGTGAAGAGATTAACACCATTCACAGAAGAAATCCTGGGAGGCTACCAATGTGGCTTTAGACCTAGCAGATCAACCATTGACCAGATATTCACCATTAGACAGATACTCGAGAAATATTGGGAATTTAACCAAGATGTACACCAGATTTTCGTAGATTTTTAACAGGCCTATGATTACATCAACAGGAAATGCTATCTATGGGCAGCAATGACCGAAATGGGTATCCCAAAGAAATTGGTGACAATGACGCTCAAGTACGAGTAGTATGTCACAGCTCGGAAACATTTAGAATTAATTCCGGCTTAAGACAGGGAGATCCACTATCTCCCTTGCTATTTAACCCAGCTTTAGAATATTCAATACGAAAAGTTGAAACAGACTTGATCACAAGCATTTCGGCACGAGGATCGAAGATTGTGTTAGCATTCGCTGACGAAGTCGAAACCATAGCTCACACAACACGAGATGTGTGTGGAATTTTCAGCCGTTTTGGGGAAGCTGCACTGCAAATGGGCCTCAAAGTAAATGAGGACAATACTAAATGTCAAGAAGTACCAGAAATAGGGTCAGGCAGAACGTCTATACTAACGACCACAACTTTAAAGTTGTAAAGGAATTCTAGTACCTGGGAGCGATAATAACCCAGGATAACCGACGTGGCAGCCAGAATAGTCGCGGCGAACAGAAATTTTTACTCCATTCAACACTTATAAAAATCTAAGCTTCTCTCCAGGCATACTAAGATTCGAATTTACAAAACCATAATCTGCCCTGTGGTGACGTATGGAATCGAGACGTGGACTCTGAACCAAAGAGAAATAAACAAACTGCTGGTATGGGAACGTAAAATCCTGCGAGCCATTTACGGTCCCTATAAAGATGCCAACACGCAAGAATGGAGACGTCGACATAATCATGAGCTCCAACAACTATTTGGGAAAGAGAGCCTATAAAGGCTAATAAGCTTAGATGGAGCGACGATCAGCGCCTTATAAACACAGCTTTTTGGGAGAGACCGTTTGGCAGAAGACCAGTAGGACGCCCCAGAAACCGACGGAAGGACGCTGTAACGGCAGACCTCAGGAAGATGGGCATTAGACAGTGGGAATTAGGGGCACAAGACCGCCAAGGATGGAGGGCAATATAAATGCGGCCAACACTCACGACGAGTTGTAGAGCCAAATAAGAAGAAAGAAGAAGTTACCTTTCAGTCGGGCGGGCACACGACTTAAAATACACAAAAATACAGAAAAAAAAATGGCGAGTTTCTCCTATTATTTGACGAGTTGTTAGGCCAACCACAGACATTTTTTAAATATTTTCGCATGTTACCTCCGGAAACATTTAATTATTTTCTGTCTCATATCCAACGAATTGCGAGGCTTTGGAACTCATTGCCTAGGGAGGTGTTCCCCGAGGCATACAACCTCCAGAAATTTAAGAATAACACCAACTCCTACCTTCTTTCCCTTGGTTCCCACGATGTTCTCTGAACATTACAGGATATCCCTTTTCTTGGGAACCAGAACATAAAAAAAAAAACTATTATATAAAGGGGTTCTGCGCATAAAAAAAAAAAAAATATTTCCGAAAGACTTGAAAAAGGTAAGTTATTATATATGTAGATTGTGAATGCCATATATTGAGTAGTTTACTTAAAATTTAATGATAGTTTGCTGAACTTACTCCAACTGACAACCCTTTTCATTCCACTAATTGCTTTATTTTTCACTTCGTCCCAACTCAATTCATTAAAGAGTAAGACGATGTGTCATCAGATTATCGAGATATTTTTGTCCACAGTTCATGTAAAGTATAAAGAGTACTGGACCTAATACAGTGCCTTTTGGGATTCTCATCGTAATTGTTAGAGGTTTGATCAGTTCATTTTGCACTCTCAGGAATTGGGTCCTTGAATTAAGATAGCTTTCTTAGGCTGCACCTCTCACACCATAATGTTCGAGAACATCAAGTAGTTGTGTATGTGGCACCGTGTCAAAGGCCTTAGCTAAAACTAGAAAGATATCGATACTTTGCTGATTTTCACTAAAAGTGCAACACTACTGAAAATTATTCAAGTATTTGCGAAAATGTATGGCATGGCTTGAAGGACGGACCTGCTTCGTCTTCTGTCTCATAGGGGAATTTTGAGGTGATGGTGTTGGCAAATAGGTTGGTTGGTCTTGTCCAAACAGACTGGGAACATTTTCAATTTTTCCGTATCCATTTTTATAGAAATCAAAATAAATAATACGTAGATATTTAATCACACGTGGTCGGAACAAAACAAACAAGTTTGATTTTTAAAATCGGTCGTGCGCTTACACGCGCGCATACACTGGACGACTATTCCGCATTGAATATATATATAACCGGTTCGATCTGCCGCGCCGACCGGCCGGTGTTTGTTTCAGTCGTCCAACTAAGCAGGAGTATGTCCGATTCGATAGTCGTCAGAGTACGCATCCAATGTAACCGTAACCTTAGTCTCTCATCATTATCACGCGACTAATATTTTCAACATACTGAATGATAATAAAATATTAGACACTCTCAGGACGAATTTCTAAGTAAGAATTTATGAACATCACAATTGGCCGTTATCAAAAAAGGAAGCAGTTAATCATTCAATATTCATTATTACTGTACGTGTTAATATACTCGCGTACATTATGAACTCGAGATCCTTCAGCGTTATACAAGTTAAATGTCAATGGCCGAATAAACCCAGAAAGGATTTTTCCTTGAATTTTCAAAATAGATACGGGGCGTCAAAATATTTATTTCATATTTTAAATTGCGACCTTATTTGTATTTTCTTGTTTAATGTCTAGTTAAACTTAAAAAATGATTAAATTTTTAAACTAAAATATTAACAAGGTTATTCAATAATGCGTGATCCCGCGAATTCGATAACACACTTCGAGGCATAATTGTTTAAAATTGAATGAGAATTGTCATTCCAGACTTCTTGAATTCGGTGACCAAGGTCAACTAGGTTATTTGGTGATTGTAGTAATCCTTGCTAGTATAAGGACGTAGGTACGTTGTCTTGGTAGAAAAGGGGTTAAATTAACCCTTGCGGGTATGGGGTAGTGTCACAGGCTGCAGTAGGAACGTTTAGTATTTAATTAATTGCATTTAAATTTCTGTCAATAAAACCTAGAGGTGTTATCTATCACACCCCAGACCATTACTCTCTGTGTAAGTGCTGCATTCCGTTCAAAAGCAAATTCTAAATGTCTTCTTTCCCCACGTAATCCGTCTTATTCTTCTGCTGTCCATCAACTTAGCAACACCACTCGAAAATATCGGATAAGAATCCCATAGGTAATTTGCCGCTTTTTTGCCACTAATTTTGCCGTTTTTTTATGTTTTTTTAAATTTTGTTTTGCTAAGTTGATATAAAGTTAGCGAGACATACGATTTTATTGTCGGTACCCACTACAAATGATAACCCAGGATTACTAATTACTTTACTAGCAATCTAACAAATCTGAACAAAGATGAATCAACAAGAAGCCAAATTAAAGCTTAATAGCTTAGTTAATTAGTGAAATTTGTTTGGATTACTTACCTACCTCTCTTATTATGTACGATAAATAAAGTCATTAAGAACAGATTTGGTTGCAAAATTACCTATCCGTGCTCAAAAATAAAAATATTGACTCTTAAAGAAGTCCCTCATAAAATAAAATTTGTCATCTACGAAATTTGTTTAAAAATATTAGGGGAATTTACTTTGTACAGTTGAATACTGGTTATCGAGTTACTAAAGTATCCGCGAAACCCATCGTGTATTCGTGAAATATGCTATAATATAGAATAATATAGAAGTGAAGAAAAAATATGTTAGCCGACGCGACTCCGTGACTTAAGATGGTGGGTGGCTGCGGATCTCGCGAAAAAATAATGATTTTCGGAGTATTTTACTGAAGGTCATAATTTGCAGATAGCTAAATGATTGAATTATAATCGGCAAAAAACATGTTAGCTGCGCGTATGAATATATAGGAAAAATCTTGAACATCGGACCATTTTACCGAGGCTGAAAATTATACACTGAATAGTATTCAGTTTGAGATTCATAAAAAATCATGTTAGCTGATGCTCAGGTGTGATTAAACCTGTTAGCTGCGCTTCCCTTGTGCAGCGCGCGGTCGGACCATTACTGTGTGCGCTGCTCAGATTCACTACAATATTAATTCATGTCTAATCATTTTCACCAACCTTTTTTTTTACTTTATAATGAGAATAACTGCACTATTAATTTACATCAGATTGATAAAAATCAGTCGATTCCAGACTGCAGCGAACACAGTAATGGTCCGACCGCGCGCTGTACAAAGAAAGCGCAGCTTACAGATTTAATCACAGCTGAGCATCAGCTAACATGATTTTTTATGATTACTATTCAGTATATAATTTTTAGCCTCGGTAAAATGGTCCGATTTTCAAAATGTTTCCTACATATTCATACGCGCAGCTGACAAGTTAAATCACAGATATTATGCAGCTAACATGTTTTTTCACGATTATAATTCAATCATTCAGTTATCTGCAAATTATGATCTTCAGTAAAATACTCCGAAAATTGTTATTTTCTCGCGAGATCCGTAGCCTCTCACGGATCTGGACCAGCTAACATGGAAATTTTCTCTCAAAAACATAACAAAAGCCTTTACTAGAAAATTCAGCCTCAGTAAAATGGTCCGGTGAAATTTGACGCTACCTCCCGGACTATAAGTATTTGTTACGTTAAATATTTAATAGTTTCTACGCAAATCATTTGAAATTATTATTACGACTTCTGTCGGGCGACCCTAAACGCGCGCCCTTTTCTTGGACTGGCTGGTTTTCGAGTAATTGACACTAAACGTCGCGTCGCCTCGTGAATTTTTTCAATTTTTACAAATATTCCAGGACCGTGCGTGTCGCTTCCCAGAAACGATCGCGATTATCAACTTCGTTATCCTTTACGGCCCCCAAAACCGGTTTCTACGGATCGAAATATCTAATTCAAATCGTATTTCCAGTTGACTTACATTGAAAAAAAAATAAAATTAAAACGAGCTCAGGTAAGAGAAAATACAAAATCCACTCGACACCTACGGCTCGGTAATAATAACTAACCGACAGTAATAACGTCCTATGTCAGGGTCATTGTTTAATGAAAATAAGCCGATAAATAACAGCAGACGAAAATATCTCCTGTCAGCAAAACTTTAACCTTGAATTTTATTATTCAGCACTTCGATTATACTTAACAACTGATTGAATATATTATTACTAAAGTATTCAGGTAACGACCTCAATTTTTTAGATACGTACAAATACGCGTAAAGTGATAGAATCGTCAAGTGATATACCAGGAGATTGAGGTACCCCAATTACTAGGAATGGTACGATAAGGGTACTGTTTGGCTTATAATTGGCTAATGAAAGGCTGACAGTTTAAAAAAAAACACGTATTTCTATACAAAAAATGCCGAGTAGACTTTTGCAATACAATCTGATTAATGTCAGGATGACAACAACTTATTAAACAAAAAACAACAAATCATCGTTTATATTAACCGAAAATATACAAGGTAAGTATTTCCTCAAACATTCTCCCCCGTATAATCCTTGATTATACTATACATTTTCGTTTTCATTTATCTTCTTTACTTTTTGATTATCATCTTCTGAATTATTTTCATCTACTATTAACTTGCATATTCTCGTTGCTGGTCTTTTATATATTGTATCTTTTATTTTAACATCTAATACTCTCACTTGACCATCTTTGCCTGGATACGTATTCATTATGAGACCTGTTGGCATGAGTTTATTGGCAAACTATCATCTACTACGAGAACTAGATCTCCTACTTTCAAGGCTTCCGATTTACCATTTCGTTTTCTTTTGTAGAGTAGGTAAATATTCTCTGACCCATCTCTTACAAAACATTTTAGTTAATGCTTGTGCTATTCTCCATTGTCGTTTTGAACATAGGTCAGTTTCAGGAAGTATTCCAGGAGCTGCATATCTGTTAGGTGTTCCCATCAGAAAATGGTTCGGTAATAAACGTTCCATATCTTTTGGATCAACAGATACATGAATCAGTGGCCAGACTCACAAAAGAGAGTAGCTCATATGGACTGGTAATTAATAGAGCCAAAACAAAGATCATGATAATAGACAGACAAAATGAAAACCTGTCACAATTCCACAACGTGGCAGTGGTGGAAAGATTTTATTATCTAGGATCACTAGTTACCAACAAAGGTGGATCGGCAAAAAAGTCCGCAAACGACTAGCAATTGCCAGAACGTTTATGGCAAAACTGGTGAAAATTTGGAAAGATCGAGCCATTACCAAAAACACAAAACTTCTTCGGCTTGTTCACATAGCCTAGTCTTCTCCATGGCAACTTACGCCTGCGGAACGTGGATTATTCGGACCTCAGACCAACGCAGAATAGAAGCGTTCGAAATGTGGTGCTATAAAAAAATGCTGCAAATTCCATGGACAGCCCACCGCACAAATGACTACATTATTCAACACCTCAGTATAAAGACCAGGCTATACAATAGAATAAACCAGCGCTATCTGGGATACCTAGGTCATGTGGCAAGAAGGTACGAAAATACAGAACAACTCATAGTAGAAGGCAAAGTCCAAGGCCACCGCCCAAGAGGAAGATCGCCGACACGACGGATAGATCGGACAAAAACCTTGATGGGACAAGGGATGCATGAAGCAATGAGATCTGCCCAAGATAGAGAGCGCTGGCGCGAAGTCATTCCAAGCGAAACAAATTGATGTCACC
This sequence comes from Agelastica alni, assembly GCA_950111635.1. NCBI lineage: Eukaryota > Metazoa > Arthropoda > Insecta > Coleoptera > Chrysomelidae > Agelastica > Agelastica alni. The sequence continues at coordinate 43,048,198 of OX467714.1, read as the reverse complement.
ACACCCTGCAGAAGGGTTATGGACTGAAGAGAGAAAGAGAGAGATGCCCAAAAGAGCTTTTTCGAGCTCGTGGTCCTACTTGATTTTTCTTAATATTAAATTAAATATTTAAAAAAAAACGATCCGACGTCTAAAATTGTCGTTGGAAATTTCGCTTCTTCATAGAAAGGAGCCCGGTGAAAATTGGCGCTACAGCTCCGCTAGGATTAAAAATACAACAACGAGGCTGCAGGAAACGTAAAACGTCCGCAACATTTTCTCGATTAATATTTTGCTTGTGGAAAGAAAATCAACAATAATTCGAACGAAAAATGATATTTCTACGAAGAGACGAACAAAAGCAAACGATGACGGCTGCCGCGATCAAACTAAAGCAAATGGGTAGACGTGCTTGTAGTAGAAAGACGAAGAAGCGACGAACAAGTCGAAAGGTCGACGGACTTTCGTGTGTTTTCCAAGACGAGGGGCGCGCGGTTAAAAAAAATTGGTCCGGCACAACGCACGGTCGTAGAAATATATACAAAAAAAAAACAGAATTAACGCACCTTATGGAAATGCTATATTCTATTCTACATAGCAGTATCTAAAACATCCGTACGTGCGCATTCTAGCAATAAGGGGTCATCCATAAATTACGTTACATGAATTTCATGATTCTTATGGCCTTCTAAAGGGTCTTTGTCACAGATGGTCACATTTGTATGGCCCCCCTCTTTTGCTTAGTAAGACGCCACACATTTTACAATTTTAAATTTAGACATTATTAAATTAAACGGTACGTCTGAAATCAAAACGTTTCTATTTAAAATTTTCAATTCAACAATAAATCAAACAAAGATGGTTTAACATCGACAACGGTGCTGGACAGGGATGTGTGGCTTCGCCATGGTTGTTTAACTTGTACATAGACGGGTTTTGGCAGGGAAACGAATGAATGGGGCGCTTCATAACTTGATGAGCATCCAGAACGTGTCAAAAAAGGCACGACTGGCTGTGTATAGTGGAACAAGTAAATGGGTTTGTATACTTGGGTTCGAAGTTTACAAGAGACAGAAAGTATGACTGTGACATTGAGCGAAGGGTATTGGCAAGGAAGCAATTGAGTGGGGCCCTGTATAACTTTATGAGCAACCAGAACCTATTATAAAAGGCACGACTGGATGTGCTGATCCCTAAATTTATGTATCGTAGTAAATGTTGGGAGAAGCACGAAAGTAAGATCAATGCTGCGGAGATTAATAGTCTAAGAAATACAGCTGGTGTATTTATTATTTAACGTATGATACAAAAAAAACAAAGTATAAAGAGGGCAAAAAGATATGGCAGAAAATAAATATGTAGTAATGTGTTTATAAGGTAATGTACATTTTATATCCTCTAGTGCTAGTGTGATGTTGTGGATGTAGAGAACCTTCAAAACGGCGACCGGGACACTTTTGTGTTGGATGAATTAAGGAGTTGATTGAGTGTGGTTCAGAAACCCATCTCCATTGGTACAGTTTATGTCTGCTTTATTCATGTCCTGTATTTAGTCTATTAAGCAGCGACCATTATCTGCGGGGGAGATAAAATCCTAGTTGTTTTAAAGTGAATCGATGGCCCTTGGCAGCAAAGAAGGGGGAGAATTTCTCCACTCTTTTGCCAAATTCAAAAAAATTGAAAGAATCCACTAGAATAGGGGTCAAAGACCTCCGATCAGCATTTCTTGATTTCATCGCTGATGTGGATGATTAACTAAGTACACCGCATGTATTGGAAGGAAGAAGTTGAGTTCGATTCTTTTCCATAGTTTATTAAGGGCATTTTTTCGACGTATAGTAGCAAGTGAAAGGAAGTGGTCTCTTCCTAAGCCTACGGGAAATGTATGTATGTATAAATTTTGAAGTTTTTCATTAGAGTTGAAGCTTAGAGTTTTACTACTTTAGATTCAGGTCTCTTCCCCTCTTATCGCACGATGTCACACCTTGTTGATCTCCTTTCTCCTCTTTGACGTGTGACGTAATTTATAAATGGCCTCCAAAACTCTAGGAAAAGGATAGCTGTAAGCGAATAGGGGATATGTTTTTTTGTTTGGTAAAAGCCAGCCCTTCTCACGAAGTTCATGGTTGTATGGGGTGAGATTTTCTTAAAATCGATAGGTTCTACGTTGGTAAAACCAAATACGTTGAACCTTATTCTTCCCAGGCCGGGGCATGAACATGGTATATGTTCAGCAGTTTTGTCTTCCACGCAGGAAACCCGACAGTCCGTTTGTTAATTCAGACCTATCCTTCCGAGGTGGTATATTAGACGAGCAGTCCCGTTAGAATTCGCAGGTCATTCCTGCTACATTCTAGGATCTGCTTAGTTGTGTTTCTCGACGGTTTAGGTAGAAACGCTTTAGGCGAGTTAACCCTGGTATATCGGAACAGTACGTGAGTATTTTCCTCTCCGCCCAGCCCGAACTAATTGTTTTGGCGGCATTTGTGATGACTCCAAAAACCGGTTTTGGTCCAGTGAACTCAGATTCGGCCCCCTGTTTTGCAAGGGTGTCGGCTTTTTCGATCTCCTCCACCCCCTGATGCCCAGGTACCCACAACAGGGTAGTCTTTGTATAAACAAAAGTATTCATTGCAAAACAGTACATTTGGTAATTTGGACCTTTATTTTACTTTATATGCACATTTTGTACGAGAGACAATTTTGTAGTCGACGCGATAAATAAGAAGTGATGTCATTTAAGGATTCGAATGCCGAAAATTAGTCAAAATCATGCGTCAACAATGCGTCGAATATCCCGTAGGTATTGTAACTTTCTAAATAATTCTAAACGAATTCAGATAAAAATATCTACACCGAAAACGAACAAAGAAGATAAATAAACAAGTCGCGATAATACTCTTGTTGTTTCTGTTTGTCTCTCTCTCTCTCTCTCTCTCTCTTTCACACATACACACACATACAATTGTAATATAATCATGTGCGTTGAGACAAGGTCACCGGCGAGGTTTCCTAAATAAATAAAATTGACACATTTAATTCAACGTTTCGTAACGATGATTTAGACGACTATATATATACGACTATTACATTTATCTCTTTCACAACTTTAAAACGGTTGGGGAACTTTTAAAACTCATATATGTATGTGTATAATTAATTTTTCTCAAAAGGGTCTAATGTATTTCTAAAGAGCCTCTGGATTTCTCCGTCTTTGTTATTTTCTACTTAATACTACACTTTAAATGCTTCTCTTTCCTACCTTCCCTACCTACCTACACAACGGTGCATGCGTGTCTTGAGACACGTTGGGACATCGACGTATTTTCCTTAACTTGTTCTAACGACTGAAAATAGATCAATTACAAAGAAAGATTTCCTTATTTTTGGGAACAACAAGATCTAAAAAGGGAGCTAAACCAGGTGAATTTTAGGGTTGTCGATGAAAGAAATTTGTTTTTCGGCCAAAAGTGCTTCACAGAGAAGGCTTTGTGAACAGTGCATTGTCTTGTTGAAGAATCAGAGTTTTCCTGCCACAAATTGGGTCGACGTCGCCACACATGTTTCCGCAGTCTTTCACATAATTAACAAGTAGTAAGTTTGAGAAAAAGAGAGAGAGCTTTCAATGCATAAGTGCCTCTTGGATTATACTGGAATATCGCTTGTGCTATTACGATACTTCGGTTAACAGTAATATTTATCATAAGGAAACAAGTCTTGTTGGAAATCTGACTTTTCATAGAATAATACGACATACGAATAGTGACATTTTAATTGTCAGTGTGTCTCTAAGAAGTTAGTGCAGAATCGGGGTTAAAATTCAAGTGTTGTCTCATGATCGAGGATAAAAGCGGAGTTTTACCACGAACCCTTTCTTTAATACTTGACATAGAGTGCAAAGAGTCAATTATATACCTCGGTGCATGCATCACGAACAAAGGTGGCAGTGAAAAAGAAATAAAAAAAAGGATCGGGACGGCAAGGACAGCGTTAGCCAAACTAACAAAAGTATTGAAAGATCACAACATAAGTAAAGCTACAAAACAACGCCTCATAAAATTCCTTGTATTCTCAATCGCTACCTACGGCTTCGAGTCAAGGAACTATCAATGTGGCATGTAGACGCCGGATCGAAGCTTTCGAAATGACATGCTTTAGACGAATGCTTAGAATTCCATGGACGACCCGCAGAACAAACGCTCCAATCCTTCAAAAGCTAAGAATTGCGGAAAATGAACGGTTGTTACCAGACATCCAAAGAAACACCCTGAAATACTTTGGCCATGTCATCCAGGGGAAAGTTGACGGAAGGCGCCGGAGAGGAAGATCGCCGATCACAGATATATCGATCAGATAAAATCCTGGACAAACCTCTCCATACAAGAAGTGATGCGGACTGCTGAAGACAGAGAAACCTGGAGAAGCTTGACTGTTCCGGGCATACATTCAAGGGGTCACGACGTCTGAAACCAGACATCGACTGAAGAGAGAGAGAGAGAGAAAGAGAGAGAGAGAGTGTCTCTAAGGCAACGAGTTCTAGAACTTCATTAATCAGACCTCATATTGTTATAGTATATTGTGCAACCAGTGCGATAAGTTGGCGATTGCTCACGAGAACGAAGTTAAACGCACGAGCAAAGTGAAGCGTTCATTCGTTCGAGTAATAAAAACAAATTAACTATCTGCAAATCAAAACAATAAATCGTGCAAGATTATGTTTTCTTTGAGATGCTTAAATGTTCAAATATAACAAACAATTTTGCAACAATAAAACGCAATCTATTTTTGTACTCATAGCAAACATTTTATATTAAGAAGATAAAATTTCTTTTTAAATATGAGGCGGGGTACCACCTATATGTACATCTACTCTTACAATTCATAATAATATTAATAAATTGATCAGAATAATTAAGTAAATTTAGTCTGAAATAATCTCATCATTGATGTCGAATGCATGTACGGCTTCAGAATACGCAAACCTGTCATTTTGACAGTTCAATCAGAGATGAGACGGAACTTTAAGAAGGTAGGCACAGGTACATGCGATTGGTATTTACAGCAAAATAAATACGAGCAAACATGACGTCCTGTATATTTAAACGTTGAGCCGTTTCAAGGTTAAGTTCCAATTATCGATTTTTGCTGATGCTGCTATTAAAGAGTGACGAAGTCAAAGGTGAACGTGATATTAATAATAACATAAATCGAATCTACGATACTCATATTAGAGAAAAATCATTCGGCTTTAGATCCGGTAGTTCAGTAGGTCTTTTGATCGCACCAAGCTGCCTGCCTACCCACCCAAGCAGTCGAATATCTCTATAGAGAGTATAAATGTATCAACTTTTTTTGGCAAATGTTCGTATAAGCTGTTTGCATTAAATCCGTGCTCATTCCCTTCGCTTGCATCGACTGAAGCAATTCCAGCACTGCACCCCGCGGCGGCGTTTACACACCGGCAGGGGGTGTAAAATTCAACCCCGCATCGTCATGGCAACCCTTGTGTACGCGTATATACGCGGGTCGACGATTAACTTGCATCGTTCGAATTGTATAATCAGAATGACGATAATCGTTTTCAAATACGCGTTCGGAAAACGTAATTTGATATCTGTGTTTCAGTCTGTAATAATTAAAACACATTATTGCAATTAGTGACATAAATCTATTTAACCTAAACGAATAAAGTAAGTTTTTTCCTGACACAAATCGGCTTGACGTCCGTCGCTTCAAAAGTGTTCACAGTCTTCCCTAAAGTTCCAAGTAGTAAGCTTGATTGACATTCCGCCTCTGAGCGTCGTCTTTACTTTTGTGTTATGCTTATCTTGATTTTGATGGCCTCTTTTTTTTGTTGTTGTTGCAGAGGTAAAGAAAATCCATTATGGAGAGGTTATGAGTCCGAAAGCTCAAGGTCTACTGTGAGACTCCACTGACTGTGTCAAGACTACTCACTAAAAACTCCACCTATTTAGGTACGTCTGGCTATTGCCTCCGATGACACTTAAGCCTGTTGGCACATCGTATCTTGCCTATGTGTTTTTGTATCATTGTACAATGGAGACCCGATCAGCAGACCGCCCGGCAAAGATTCGAAAACAGCAAAACACACACTGCGCCGCCGCCGCGAGGCACTGGTCCGAAAGAGACCGAGCAATTCCCGGGACCTAGAACCACGATGCACCCAATCCAGTACCTTCGTACCTTGTACAAGTTCTAAACTGGGTGAGAACAATGTAGTCACTCAAGAACCGCCCATTCCCCCCAGCGCCCCGCAGCAGCACAGCAAGCGCTCCACCGCCCCCGGATTCCCGCCGCACAACCCACAGGCCAGGCCTCCATTATACAGTCTTAGCTGATTCCTGTTCATCGGTAACAGTTCTGCCGTCCTTTTATGGCACGGACTTTTGATGTATTATTTCCCGTGTTTGTTTTCTGGTATACTTTTCCAGTAGTTTTCGTGTTTTTCTGAGCCTCTTCTTGCAAGTTCGTCTACTTCCACATTACCTGCAACTTCCTAGCGTCCTGGAACCCGTATCAGTTTGACGTGATTGCGGTGTACTAACGTTATCAGTTCTTCTTTGCAGTCAACGAGTATGGGAGAAGGGGTAGTCCGGTCCTGATGTGCCCTCTGCACAGGACTAAGGCTGGACTACTACAGGATTTTGCCCGATTTTCTGTAGTCTCCGTTAGCGATTGTGCTCCCTCACCGCCATGCATCCATCAGCACGGGTCGCATATCCCCGTATCCCCAGGGGATGGCCTCTTGGATCATACTGTAATGTCCAAGGTATCACACATCTTTTAGTTCACCTGCATGAGTTTTTAACTTTTTAAAGATGTTCGAGCAAACTTGTTGGCAAGCGTTTTTAAATTTTGAGAAACGTTGTTTTGGAACCATATTCACGTTCAAATTTACAAAACATTTCTGTTTGCCAATTAATGTTGACTATAGGTGCCATTTTTCCTTGTTCAAAGTATGCAGCGAGATAACAAGGGCAGGTATTGAATCAAAATCCAGGAGGTACCAAAAACGAATCACTCATACATCAAGTTCTAGTGAACCAAGGGAGAGAAGTCAAGTCGGGACTATTTTGCGACCATCCGAAGGTTCTATTATTGCCAGCCAACAAAACACCACTGCTTCATTTTTGGATAATTCAATAGAAAAATTATTTAAAATAATATATTAAATCTGCCGCGAAAAAATAATTTTTTTTCTCGCAATTCTACATAAGAAATTAACCGATATTCAGGATAAACGAGTCATTGACTCCCTAGAAAGGACGTCAGTCTGTTTTGCTTTTTATCTTATCTATTAAAATTGCTTTATATTGTTCGTGTTTTTTATTATTATACTCGCTAATTGCCTTTATACATAAAAAAATTAATAGAGTTTTAAACTATGGGAGGGGAGTTCGAAAGAAACACGTTTGAAGGGTAAAACATTTCTTTATGCATTCAAATGCGTGGAAAACTCACGTCGAATCTGGAGTGTAAGGCGGATGGCGTGTCTAGGTATTTAAATGTTTTCGTAGAGGTGGCTAAGATTGCTTATTTAAGTACTGTCGGAATTTTTTGAAATGTTCGTGTTGTCGATGAACTTAAAATTATCTGCGTTGGTTTTATGATGTTTCGATTGTAAACAATGTAATCGATAAATAATCAAACGCCCACGAATTCGCTCGCCGCCGGAAAATAAATTTTATATTTTTACTACATAACTAATATGCATATTATGAAAATAATCGAAAAGTCCAAATTCCGATCAAAAACGACGTGGCTAGCACTTTGAAAGACATAAATAATTACTTGGATTACGTATTCAAAAATAGAATTAGGTTTACGGTATTAAAAGTCAATTTAAAAAATTTGAATTTTTGAAGTGAAAACTTTTTTAGGCAGATTAGATAGGGGTAATTTTAATGTAACGCTGACGCGTCACCGACAGATGAGTATTTTCAATGTAGAAGGGACAGCGGCTGTCAGCAGTGGTCAAAGTAATATTAATACAAAATTAATGTAACATTGTGCTATTCTGTAGATTGGCGGTTTGTTTACGGAATATTTATTATTATTTTATTTGTATATTTTCGGGAATTTCATCAGTAAAAGAGGAGAGGAGAGCGTAAATTTTGTTCGCGAAAAAATGTACAAAAAAAAAATTTGATTTATTCAAATTTTTTCAGATCGTTTGATATTTGTTGTCTTCGACTGCTTAATGTGATGCTGGCGTTGTTGGCGATTTTTCGGGATCGGTTCGAACAACAAAATCGATTCTTTGGCAACTAATTAGCAACAAATTTAGCAACCATTTGGCACCGCCAGTTTTAAGGAGCTGATTATTTAATAATTGTAACATTTACTACCTCGAATTATGGTAAAAAATTTTCATATAATAATAACGTTTCTTTGAGATAATAGTGAGCAAACATTTTTAAACATCGAATTTCCTTACACGCAAAAGGAGAGTAAAATCAAAATATATAAGACATGCGTCAGGCCAATAATGACATATGGTATAGAAGCGAGAGAGGATACCAACAAGACCAAAAGGTCGCTACGAGTCGCCGAAATGTCAGTACTAAAAACAATAGCCGGGAAAACAAGAAGAGATCACGTAAGAAACACTGACATTAGAGCACAATGCGACTTACAGGATGTGGTGAGATGGGGAAGGCAGAGGAGAAGAGAATGGTATAACAACGTGAAGAGAATGACCGACGATAGACTACCACGCATCGTACTGAAAGGAAAACCAGCAGGGACCCGTCCACCCGGAAGACCACCAAAGAGATGGAGAGACTACTGGCAGTCCACATCTCAGGAAATATTACAGAGGCAAGTCCGGAATCAACAGATCATCTATAGATCTCTAACAAGTAGAAGAAGAAGAAGAATTTCAACAGTTGCCGCACCAAAGTTACGTACACTATTTTTTCTACGACCCGACACGCATTGTTTGAATTTTTTATGAGTACAACGAGAACTACATTAATATTTCAATGTATTTTGATTAAAACCGCATTTTATTTACAGTGAGCTAAAAATAAACTGATAACAATAAAAATTAAACGTTTTTTTATCGTTTTTTAATATTTATTATTAAATAATAATTATATTTTTTTCCTGATAAAATCAGCCGAATTATGGGCGTTACTAGAAGGATTTCGTGAAAGATACTTATTTATTTAACCCCTCGATTTTATTGTACCAGAAATAGTAAAAATAAAGTCAAAAAAATCCTTTAAATTACTTTGTACGCACGAAAAATGAAGTTGCACCAGATATTTATTCTCGTAGTCTTTGGATTATGCAACCCCTTTTGACCAGATAACACCCACGTACTCTAAATAATTGAATAATTTCAAGGTCGGTGGTATACCACCCCCGCGCGTTCGCGAATAAAAATTTTGACGTAAAAAAAGTCCCCAATAATAATACATTAAACTTGGGTACCTACATTCACTTTTTAATTTTTATTGATTTTGTAAAAGTTTTGCTACCGTCGTCACGTTACTCGTGAGCAAACGAATTTTTAAAATCGTCCCCTACCTCTAAAAAACGAGCACGAAAATAACACCTAAAAAAGGTACTTTCGGAATCCAAATCGGATAATTTCGCCTGCTGCTGTGACGTCACGGTGTGCGGAATATAAAATATCAAGTTAATACCATCCTCCGAAAGATCTAAGCGTGTCAAAATTTTGTAATATTTGAACTACTTATTAGTCATTGTGCTAGGTACTTGGCTGGTTTTAGTGACGCTGCTTGTTTGTTTTCAAAATAAGGGAAATTAAATAATTTTGTGTGCTAATTCAATACCGTTTTTTCATAACAAAATTACCACCGTTCAAGCTCAGCAAATGCTTCAAAAGTATTGTAACGAATCTGCTTTGTCGAAAAAATAATATAATAAGTACCTAGGGCAGTAAAGTAAGAAAGGTCTCATAGCACATGTTTGTCATCATACACATGTGCTACGAGACATTTCTTACTTTAATGCCCGTGGTGTGTGTACTATTTTTCTCCCTACTGTAGGCGGAAAGCGGCAACTTCGTTTTGCGTAGCGGGCTAAAAGTGATGCTTTCTGCACAGTAGGGAGAAAAAAAAATTTAAATTGATTTTTTGAATGTGCATCATACACAATCAAAAAAATCCTCAAAATAGTTACGTTGTAAATAACAGCTGCCATCCTAAATATATCATAAGAAAGTTTTGCCCTAAAACTTGGCATAAGAAAATTATTTTCCGAATAGGTATCGAGTTTGCTTACAGTGGAACAAAAACAACGAGGTGTTGATGATCAGGAGCGCCGTTTGGAGCAATTTAAACAAACATTTTCGCGTCTATACCTATGCGGCAAAGAATACAACATGGATCCGCCACTATACTTCAAGATCAAAATGCCACTCTCGACTGAGCAGAAATCATTTTTCAAGTCGCGTCGCCTTATTAAATTTTCTCCATAGCGCCCCACCCCGAGTTAAAATATGACTAAATCGTAAGTAAGAGTTAAAAATAAATTAAACTCGTGTATGTTTGTTATTTAAGATTTTTTGCTTTATTACGGTTACTCGTATCATATTGTTACGATATTTAATCTTGGGTTCGATGATTTTAAATACTCGTACAAAAACTAGACAGTTTATTCTAATCTTTCTATACAATAAATTCTTATTTGATAAATCACTTAGATTTTCACAAACTTTATACAATATTTGCAAAACTATAACACTGCATAGCTTTATGAACAGCTAGAAAGTGTCAAAAAAGGCACGTCTGGCTATGGTGCATAGAGGAAGGTGTGTTGATTCCTACACTTATCAGTATGGTAGTGAATGTTGGGTTTGGCAGAAAAACCATAAAAATAGGATTAATGCTGCGGAGATGAATGAGTAGTCTGAGAATTGTATAGCCGGAGTGACTCTCGGTTGGATAAAGTAAAAAATAGTGAGATAAGGGAACGTTGTGGTGTAAAAGAAGATGTGTTTACAAAAACAGATAAAGGAATGTTTAGATGATTTGGACACAATGATAAACATAAAATTCTTAATTGCATGTCAAAAAATGCGCAATAACTACCTCTTAAAACTCACCAAATTTTATTTGCATATATCTCGGCCGGTTTCAAAACTTAACACCACGTATATCTGAAACGAAGTATTTGCGGTTTGTTTATATAGCAAACTGTCATCATTTTTCACGCAGAATCACCACTTGTCGCACTTATTTACTAACACCCTATATATCACAGATATTAGAGAGTAGCTACTCCAATAAGAAATTTTTTAAAAGTACACAAGCTCACACCAGTGATACGTACACCATTTCTATTAACAAGAACCCAGAGTCTCATAATACGAGATATGCTGCTATTGTAGTCATACACTCGATACACCGACTCATTCTACACTACCACGCCACGAACAAATATATTTAAAAACTCCCCTGCCTGTTCAAACTACGTGTAGCAACTATAAGTTAAAGTGACCAGCTTGATAAATATTCTATTGTAATGAGAGGAAAATTAAGACCTATTATTATCAGCAGTAATATTGTTGTATTAGTCCTAAGCTTTTCTTTTGTTGGTACTATTGTGCAAATGTTTACTTTGTTCTGTAATTGGAAATCTTTTTTCTGTAGAACAGTGTAAATAAATAAATAATTAGTATGGTAGACATTACGTGTTGATGTTCTATGAAATCTAAAATTGATTTGAGACAACAATTATTCTGGGCATGATAATACTTATGCCATAAATTAATTTGTATAATAAAATTAAAGTTCGAATAATGAAATTATACTACGCCGCTGGTTTATGGGAGAAAGTATCATCATAATATCATCAATTCAGCACGCCGTGTAATCATCCATCAACTCCATCGGCCGGAATGATACGCCACAACTGTGTGACCGAGTAGATACTGCTATTTACTAGAAAATTTTTAATGATTGTGACGAGATTTTTTCGATCAGTTTTTGTCCATCACAACAACTGTTTATCCCCAGAATTCCCTCTCTTTGTGGCAAAAATCATACAAAACATGCATACCTATCCGGGAAAACCAAAAGGAAAAAGATTAACAATTGTACAGTCACACAGAGATTAACTTTACTTATACAAAGACCATGTTATGAAGTTACTTTAATGTGTTTGGAGCTTATTCTGGGGCTTGGAAATCTAGTTGACGAATCACACGACAGATCACACCGAGAATGTGGCAATTAACAAACCTTTATTAACGAGGCATTTACCACGATCAGCAAAGAATTCCTCTCATTGAGTAGGAACCAACGTCAGACAATGACAAGTTTATTTAGTTGAACGTTTAATTTTTAATTAAATAAAAAAAGACGCGTGACCCACCCCCTATTATTTGTAGAATCGTTAAACGCATTTTTTTGCTATTCCTCTAAATGGCAGCCCCATTTTTCAAAAGCAATTACATATTTCACTTGTCACTTTACGTGCGCCGACACCCTTCGTAAATAAATATCCACTGGCAGCTTATTTCGGTACAACAACCCCTCTCATTGTTCCCCTAGCAAAATATATTGCGGAGGCCGGCAACATAGACGTACAAAAAAGGCTTTCGGCTTCACGTCCACACCTCTCTGCGGTTGGAATTTGTCCCACTGTTTGCACATGTGATTCTCAGTACACGAATGCAAATTGGGACGATAGAATGGACGATTCTCTGCCTGTCGAGCGATGCTCGAATAAAAAAAGTTTTAGAAACGCGTGTACTCCGTTTGAGAGAGCGTAACGACTATGGACCAAGGACTAGGAAATCCAACCATAATCATCCACTATTCAAACACCTTCAGCACTGACACTTCTAAACGCGGCACAAGAAAGAAAGACGAAGGTTCTGATTTATCTATCTCTGTTTATCTTTATCTCGCTTTGAATTTAACTTTCACTATGTTAAGTCAGCACAAACTCCCTTTTCTAGTCAAAGTTATATATACGTGTTACAGGTAAAAAAGCAGACAGGTGCTGGAAGGAGATGAGAAAATGTAATTGTTACGCTTTCGTACGCAATTTTAGGGTGGCTCTGGACTAAGTGACGGCCGTCGTCGTATTCCAATTAACAGGTAAACTGTGCCCCTCGACGACCTAGCTGAACATTTAGGACTTGGTCGTGAAATATTAAGTAAGTTTCGTAAAAAAATGATGTAAGTAGGCCACGTTGAGAAATATTCATGCGTTGGAATATTCTTTATTGCTGTGTATGCCATACTCATGCAGTTGTAATAATAATAACACAGAACATCGCGATTTTAACTGATAGGTACCTATACAGAATGAGAATGATGGGCTTTTAATGAAAAACTGATTTTGGAAGCGTGTTCCCTTCCGTAGTAGCCCTGTAAAAGAAGGATTCTTGATGGAGATTTGTCCTTGTAGTGTCAATCTTTTGTAAATTTTAATTTACAAAGAATTTTCGAATGACATGTTAATCGATTAATGTTTCCTTTTATTTTTTAACCTCTAACAACAATAGACGAGGAAAGTCATGACGCCACAAATGTTATTCTTGTCGAAAACTGATTCCAAATAAAACTCTTCAAATTTAAATCAGCTTGTCAGATATTGATTCCGTGAGGTGTTTGGTAGAAGATTGTGTTCATCGTGTTACGCAAGTAGAAAAAAGAACCCCCGTGACGGCAGCTGGCGAAATTATCCGATTTGGATTCCGAAAGTACCTTTTTTAGGTGCTAATTTGGTACTGAGTTCATTATTTTCGTGCTCGTTTTTTAGGGGCAGGGGATGATTTTAAAAATTCGTCTGCTACCGTAACGTGACGACGGTAGCAGAACTTTTTACAAAATCAATTAAATTAAAAACTGAAAGTACCCAAATTAAGTGCTTTTTAGGTGATTTCGATATATATAAGAATCAAACCAGATGTCCGAGCGGAAATCGTAAAAAATTTACCAAAATTTTAAATTTTGAATTATTCGTAATAGCTAAATTTACCAATTTACATTGTTTTCAAAAAATTAGGTGCTTTTTAATAAGACATATTTCTACCGAGCAAAAATGCTGTATTATTATTAGGGGCTTTTTTTCACGACAAAATTTGTATTCGCGTACGAGCGGGGGTGGTAAAGTGACCTTGAAATTGGAGCACGAAAATAAAACGATACGTTTTTTGAGAGCACCTAATTCATAGCATATTTCTACCGAGTAAACATTCTGTATTATTATTGGGGACTTTTATCACGTCATAATTTATATTCGCGAACGCGCGGGTGTGGTATACCACCGACCTTGAAATTGGAGCACCAAAATCAAACAATACATTTTCTGAGAGCACCTAATTTATAGCATATTTCTTCCGATTGAAAAAACGGTTTTATCGTTGAGATTTTTCGTATTGTAAGGGATGGTGCCCTCGACTTAGGGGCTGAGCACGAAAATCCAATCATGTTTTATTAAAAAGCAGCTAATTTATTGAAAACAATGTACATTGGTAAATTCGGCTATTACGAATAATTCAAATTTTGATATTTTGATACATATTTTTACGGTTTGATTCTTATGTATATCGAAAGCACCTAAAAAGCACTTAGGTACTTAATTTGGGTACTTTCAGTTTTTAATTTTTATTGATTTTGTAAAAGTTCCGCTACCGTCGTCACGTTACGGTAGCAGACGAATTTTCAAAATCGTCCCCTGCCTCTAGAAAACGAGCAAGAAAATAATGAACTCAGCACCAAATTAGCACCTAAATAAGGTTCTTTCGGAATCAAAATCGGAGAATTTCGCCTGCTGCCGTCACGGGGGTGAAAAAAGAGTTTTTAGTCCATCGTCTCTACGGTATTCTGGCCACATGACGTGCAAAACTCCATTTAAGCTCAGCTATTTTCTCACTAACATATTTAACTTGGGTTACACGTCTGATGTGTTAATTTCGCCTTCTATCGAGTAGTGACAGTCCAAGCATTTATCTTTCCATCGCGTGCTGTGTTATTCTGAGTATTTCTAGCGATTTTTTCGTGATGATCCATGTCAGTCTTCTTCTTCTTTCTTCCCAGTGATAGTACATGAACTAGGTATATATATAGTTTGATCCATTCTCTATTTTTTGGTCTCGAATTTTAATTTGAGGGTCATCTTTACATATATAGTACCTTTGTCTTTGAAAGGTTCATCTGGAGTCCGATTGTTGTCGTCTTCTCCTCTAGTTCCATCAACATTTTTGTAGCTCTTCTTTGTTTTCCGATATCGAAACAATGTAAATCGACTAATAATATCTCTATATTTCGATACTTTTTTAAATGTTAATATCCCGCTATACGCCAATAAACTTTTATTATAGTTGTCAAATCAGCAGAAAAATATTTTAATTTAGGTAGTATGTTAAATTTGTCAAATATAGAAAAAAGAAAACTTATTTACAGATACACATCATAGGAGTGTAAATATATTTTTTTGTAACATGTGGCAACAAGCTGGTGTCAATTTCACATACCAGAATACAAAGCACAAAAAAGAAGACAAAGTTCAAAAATAACTTTTAAACAAGGAGATATTTGAACTACCTGCCTGCTAGTAAAACCCATCGGGAGGTGGTCGACCCTGGGGTTGGCCTTGATTTTAGACGGAAGTCGTAACGAATTCTCGACGCGAGCTTTTACAATAGAAGAATTAAAAAATTAAATGCCCGTAAAGGTATATAATTATTATATAGGTATAGGTATCTATACGCGAAATCTATAATTTTCGTAAGAATGAACATTTATTTTCGTATAAAAATAATATTTACCTATTCGTTAAATAAAAATAAACATTCGGACAATCCCGAAAAGCGGTCTCTGATCCCCCAACGTATCGGCTAAAAATAGGAAATTTTCTAAATTACATACATCCACTCGTACCGACTAAGCTATAGGTCGTTGGTCGACCTCTAGCGGGGTAGAATTTTACGCCGCTGCTGCTGCTGCTGCTGTATTGAAACAAAATACTGTCACGGACCATTATTGTAGGCCGACTGCGGCGTGGAACAGGATAACGCATACGGGGACCGGTTAATAACTTTTCAACCGGCTAATACGCTCTTTGTTAATTTTATTTTTACGACAAATATTTGTTTATTTAAAGACATATTTCTGACGGATAAGTCGTGGCGATTAGGAAAAAATTAGCGGTTGCACCATATCACTGTTAATGAGAACGGCGGCGTTCCGTAAATAGCGGCGATTCGACGATCACCACATCTCCATGGCATCACTTCGGTCGGCCTGCCAGAACCTCGCCGTGCGCTCGAGGCTGCACAAGGTAAAAGTTAACGGCGTTGCCGGATCGACATCGACTATTATTTACGATAAAGATCGGATTTCACAAATTTATATAAATGAATAACAAACGCTTTAGATCGAGTTTCTTTTTAAAGCACAGTTAGAAAACTACGAAGACGCGCGTGTGTTTGTTCTCTTTGAACGAATTCAATTTTGATGGTTACACTGAAAAAACGCAATTTATTCATTTAAACGCAATTATCCTACTGGTTTTTTTTATGTTTTATAATAGATCAAATAATTATTTTTCATTGTCACATCTTTTATAAATATAAACAAAAAAAAAAACGAGGAAATAATACTCGATAGTTTTTAAACTATTCGAGCCTGTGTATACGATCTATGCTTTTGTGAACAATATTCTATTTACCACCTGTAAATATTGGGTTCTTTCCAATACTTTCCCGCATTTTAAAACTTCACCAGATACTGTTGGTGTGAGGTTAAGACCCCAGGGACGCGCCAAGCCATGAGGCCGCCTGTGTGCCATAGTATATTACACACCTAGGGCAGTAAAGTAAGAAATGTCTCAGAGCACATGTTTGTTGACCGAGGCGAAGCCATAAGCAATAACGAAGAATGTAAAAAGCAAAGCAATAACACAACTGACAAAACAATAAAAATGTTACATAACAGAAAAAAAGAACAAAATAACTTATTGGAAGGACTCTTTTCTTGCATTTTTTCAGCAATATCTTTAATAATAATAAAGGAATACAGTCCGTAAGGTCACTTTCTATGGACATAATTGCCAAATTACTGAGTCTCTCTTGTGCCATAGTTGATCGTAAATAGTTTTTATTAATTTTAATTTTGAAAAAGACCTTTCGCAGTATTTGGAAATGTTGAAATTAAATTATTCTCTAAAATGTGTTGAATAATTAACTGAGGATCAAACTCATTTTGCTCTGGTAAGAGGCATTTTAAACAAATAATTTTATTAAATAAGTAATTAGCATCAATATCTAATTCTTTACGTGCTTTATCTTTTAAATGAAATGAAATGATAAATTTTCACAGCAGTTTCTTAATTCTTCTTCATTCAAGCTGAACATTTGAT
Organism: Agelastica alni; assembly: GCA_950111635.1. Taxonomy (NCBI): domain Eukaryota; kingdom Metazoa; phylum Arthropoda; class Insecta; order Coleoptera; family Chrysomelidae; genus Agelastica; species Agelastica alni. Next base: position 43,030,849 of record OX467714.1, on the reverse strand, counting down.
AAATAAATTCAAAGATTTTATTAAATTGCTCCAACCGCTTGAATCTTTCATTAAGAGATGATAAGGACGTATCTAATATAGTGAAGAATACTTTTACATCGTAATTCATTTTCGGGTCTGTTATTGGTTCGTCACATAGTTGGCGCACCCCTGGTTAAGACGTTAGGTTAGGTTAGGCTAATTTTTTTACTTTTACTGCCTCAATTAATACCGATTATTATTAGCCCAACCTAACCTTACACCAACAGTACCTACCTGGTGAAGAAGTTTGAAAATGCGGGGACGTATTAGAAAAGACCCTAAATATTTTCACCACTTCATGACATAACGTCATAGTAGTCCGCACTGCCTAACAGCTAACTAAGATCTTCTTGTGACTAAATATCAGTAATCAGTTCGTTTTTGCGATAAAAATCTAATTTTCAAATAAAGGTGGTGCTTACTTTAGGGGGCCGTCCATAAATTACGTCACACGTTAAGGGGGGCGAGTCATAAGCTTCGTGACGTCACATATACGTATAGATATTAAAGTATTTAAGCTCTAACGTAAAACTTAAATATTACCAAATCTATGTTTGATTTATTATTGATTTAACGAAATAATATTTTAAATGCAAACATATACGCATAAACAATTTTGGAAGTTCCGTTCTAATTTAATAATTTCTAAATTTAAAATTGCAAAATAAAAGTGACGTTACACCAGGAATGGGGGTCACACAAATGTAACCACCTGTGACAAGGACGGGGGTGGCTCCAAAATCATCAAATTCGTGGGACTAATGTACCTACAAATGGCCACTTACGTAAAGTAGTCAATAGTCAATTTAATTAATTTAGAAAAGTAGAAAAGTTGGCGATTTGTCTCTATTTTAGATATTTTCATGGGCGATGCTCTTCTGAAATATCAACAATCGTTCCTCCTTTGGCAGTCTCTTCAAGATTAACCCGTCAAGTTCAGTCTTCACACCCCTTCGTGGTCACTTTGGAGACCTGCAGAACATCACTTTCCAAAGACTCATTCATCCAACGAATTGCGAGGCTTTGGAACTCATTGCCTAGGGAGGTGTTCCCCGAGGCATACAACCTCCAGAAATTTAAGAAGAACACCAACTCCTACCTTCTTTCCCTTGGTTCCCACGATGTTCTCTGAACATTACAGGATATCCCTTTTCGTGGGAACCAGAACATAAAAAAAAAAAAATTTAATTTCATAAAATACTACGTCATTTTATTCCATCGACAATTTGTAGGTTATGCATTTTGTTAAAAAATATAAAAGAGGCGGGAAGACGGTAGTGATTGACACATGATTGCGACTTTGTTGATGTTACGATAAATTTTCTATGAACAAAAGCTAGTCCATCCCTGCGTGCTCAACTTTCAAATTCGAAGATCAAAATCTCTTGGAATAGCAGAATGAGAAACAAATTTAGTTTAAATCTATTTAACTATCTTTCTCTCTCTCTCTCTCTCTCTCTCTCTCTCTCTCGACAGACAATGACGCAAGAAAAACCACCGAATACCTATTAACACTTTGTTGCTTCTTAAAACGCACCGTATTAATTACAATATTTTTTATTTTATCCTTTATCGAACGACGCTTATAATAATACTTTAACGACTTAAAATTCACTTAAATTGCCATTATTTTTATTAAAATCTTATTGGGAATGTTTGACACTGAAGGTTTCTCTTTTATTAATTAACTTGATTACATATCATTTATTTTCTTGAAATAGCGAAATAAAAATTGTTACCTACATTCGTTGTTGCATCCCCTATTAATAATTTATCTCACAATTTGTGACAAACCTACAAACAGGTGGACTTTTTTTTGCATAAAAATAATATTAACTAGCTTGTTGCATTTAGGGACTTCAGATGGCAAATCAATATTATTTAAAAGTTTTAATTTACAAAATTACAAATAATCAAAATGGCTGTCTCAAATTATCATAAAAAATGTCGACTTTTAAAAAAGTATTTAAACGAAACACGTGGAAAGCATCAGATTAGCAATATCATACTCACATCAAATAATGACTAAAATCTAAACACTATTATTGTATAATAGGTACTATAAAAATTTGATAAGTGGAAACCTCCGTTACATATTATCAAAATTTTTTATCTTTAATTAATAGCCTATCGATAAATTAGACATAGGTATAGATAGACACATAAAAGATGCAGTTAAACTTTTTTCTTTTTCTAAATGGGTATGTAGTATAATAAAACTCTTTTATTTCTTTGTCACTGATTATTTGAATAAACATGGCACTACAATAATACAAAAAACACGTATTGTATTACGATAGTCAGTCCATTTATCTTGTTTGCTTTAAGCATATTAATTCGATAAACTAATTCTTATTTTAAAAGTTAATGTCATTATTTTGTGTTTGAATATAAACGCTGATTTTAAGCAAAAATTGTTTAATTATTTCTGTAAATCAATATTAAAATGCAATGTTTACGTCGAACCCAACATCTGCTAAATCTTGTTTCGATAAAAATAGTTTTGTTTTCATAATACTACTACTCCACGTCGTCTTATTTCAAAAATCTATTATTTAGCATTTGTATGAAATTCGCTATAATTTAGAGACGAATCACTGGTCCGTAGAACCAATAACCGTAAAATTAATTAAATAAATAATTAAGCAATAATTGTGAACATAAAATTTCTTGGCCATTACACATTCTAATAATTTTCTGCACAAATTAAATTAAAATTGTAGGAATGAGTAAAAAACCAAAACTGATGGATATAAAAGCAGTTAGAAAGACTTACCTAAAAACAATCGATAACGTTATTTATAATCCAAAAAAAATAATCACAAAAAGTAATCCTTGGAAAATCGTCACACTAGTTTCGAGATCACTGCATTACACTTTTATCACACACGGTAGTACATGGTTAATGTCAATATCACTTGACGAAAGCCGTCCGTCGAAAACCTCTTTAAACTGAACTCGTCGCAAATTACACCAAACCCAACGGTACTATACCAAAAATAACATAACTACGTGGCAAAGAAACAAAAATAGCAATCGAAACGACAAAACACAATCGCGCTATTATCGCTATGTAAACATTTTTCTACGGCACTCTCACACTACCACACAAAAGTAGGCATAAATCCACTTGCACGGGCATCCACTTGCACTGCTGCAGAGGTCACTTTCGTGATTAGATTGCTGGTAAAAGAACGGTCACTTTAAGTTGGTTTTCTTTGTCGCAAAATTTGTTAAGAGGAACGTCGCGACAATGGATATAAAAAAAATTACAGGCGCGGTTCGAAAACTCAACTAGGTACACGCTCACTTCGATAACCACAACTCGAATGAGAGCGGTGCGGCGGGAAAGGAAAAGCACAACGCAGAATGAATAGTGGGGGTAAGTGCCCGCTCGTTGTCGTCCTCGCGGCTTCTTTCAGTGATGTCAGATTTACGATATTTCTGGAATATTTGGAGTTGATACATTTTTAAATTGGAACGAATTAACTTACTGACCGTGATTTTGTCTGCAATCATTTTTGTGATTGAAGTACATATAGTGATCCAAGCTAACTTAAATCAAACAATATAAGATTATGTAAGGTGTTCGCTAGTAATTATTTTTAATATAGGTTTCTGCATTTTAATTTATAATTTTATATTACAAATGGTGATACAATCACATTTAATTTGTGTTTCTTGTGAAATTTAAAATTTTATTATTAGCTATGATTTTTGTCAACACTTCGTTGACATTGAAGACTCATTATCTTTATATTTGCAAGATGAAAATTATTTGTAAAAATAAGAAGTACCTATATATGGTCAAGTCGAAAAAAAACCAAAATCTTTGATATTCTAAAAGATAACAGTTCTGATTATTGGAATTGTATAGATACTGGTAAACAATAACAGGACACAGTCAAATTAAAAAATAACATCTTTCTACATGAAAAAATGCTCGTTTTGACAATTTGCTACATCTTTGGTGAACAATCAATTTTTCTTTGCATACCATTATTATTAATAGATTGTTTTACAGGAAAACTTAAGTAATGAATTTTACTGTAAAATATTTCTTTAAAAGAATATTTTACTTTCATAAAAGACACTTAACAGGAGTGGTTTAATTCCTACTTGTTAATATAATTTGTCTTTATTTTTTTAAATGGTTTTGAACAGGTGGAAACAGTGAATACAATAAATAATAATACATACATTTATTAAAAAATATAAAAATATTACAGCTTAAATTCTAACTTAAAAATATCCTTTCAATTCTACTGATAATATAATTCAATATTCATTCCATCATGAATTTCATCTGTGTAGTACGTTAAGGAATCTATATCAAAGAGATTTTAATACCTAATTATACTCTATAAAGACGTTAGATATATTATAAAAAAGGATACAATCTTGTAATTGAATATGGTCCTTGAATGTAGTATACCATTTTTTCAGGACGATTTTATCCCATTTTGTACCAGTTTGTGCTGCAATTAGTTTTTTCAAGTCTCCTACTGTATCATCAGGATTACATTTAACTCTAACTTTTTTTCCAAGACGATCGTTGCATGTTATTTCTATCATTTTTAATTTGGAATTTTGGAAGTTCTAGCAACTATTTCTATTATGCTCCTTACTGACAACTGACTTTTGACTTCTTTTTTAGTGGTCCTTTTTTATTAAAACAGCCCGATGTATACGGTCTCGGTTTTTTTAATATTATATGATAAAATCAGTTGACAAAATGCTTTAATAAATTAATATCCCATATAAATGTAAACTTGAAATAATTTTTTTAATAATAAGAAGAATTAACAAGATGACAAATGCCACAACCATTTATACATCAAAGCGTAAACCCAGTTGCATATTATTTACATTTAAAATCCAACAATTAAAATAACATATTTTGTGGGAATATTACTCAATTACCAATAAATATGCATAAATAAAAATTTTATGTATAGATAACTGAAACTGTTGTTTGACTATATTACAAAATATTTTTAATCAACAGCTATTCTATCTTTTATTGTAAATACCGCAATTTTGACTTACATAACGTACCATTATTACTATATTGAGTTGTTTTTTAAACTAAATGGCGATTTTTTTATTTGTAGCTGAAAAGTGAAAGAGATGAAGACCAGAGGATTTAAGCAGAATTACCTAACCCTATTTTTTAAATGTCAAAAAATGTTTTTAAAACCCCTAAAAGTTTGTTCAAATTTAAAATTATTACATAAACATCAGGTAAAGATAGTTTGGATTGTCGTTTAGATACCTTTTATATGAAAATACGTTTTAGCATGCAGTCTTTTTATCATCGAAGGAAAATGTAAATTTAAAACAAAAAAGGGAGCAATTGATGGCGAGGGGACTGCCCAAACAAAAACCAATACCTGGAGTTAAAGACATAGTTTTAATATCTTCCGGAAAAGGGGGTGTTGGGAAAAGTACCATTTCAGGTTACATGACTTCTCATTTTAGTTAACAATGAATAAAAAGCTACTTTTTAGTTAATATAGCAACAGCTCTAAAACAAATCAATCCCAATAAAGGAGTTGGTCTTTTGGATACAGATGTTTTTGGCCCTACAGTTCCTCTAATGATGAATTTAAACGATCAGCCTTTTTTGACCAAAGATAATTTGATGGAACCTCTTGTAAATTATGGAGTAAAATGGTAAAACACTGCAATTTTTATGAATGTATGCAGAATTTATTTCATTTTAGTATGTCTATGGGTTTTCTTGTAGAAAAAGATGCTCCGGTTATATGGAGAGGTCTCATGGTCATGCAAGCTTTAGATAAATTGTTAAGGCAAGTTTATTGGGAAGAACTAGAGTACTTAATAGTTGACACACCACCTGGAACTGGTGACACCTTATTAAGTCTTGTACAAAATTTGCCTATATCAGGTACATAATCAAAATTACAAATTTTTTTTTTACTTTAAATAATAAATATAATAATTTTTTACCAGGAGTAGTGCTGGTAACAACTCCTCAAACAGCTTCACTAGAAGTTACTAAAAGAGGAGCTGGTTTGTTCAAAAAACTCAATGTGCCGTTAATTGGAATAGTAGAGAACATGAATTCTGTACAATGTACTTCATGTTCCACTAATATTAAGATATTTGGTGAGGGAACTGAAAAATTAGCAGAAGATTTAAAATGTAGCATACTAGGAACTTTTCCACTTGATCCTGATTTATCATTGAGTACTGATAAAGGAACACCAATAGTTATAAGCAAAAATGGTAGTAAAATTAGCCAGACTTATCAAAATGTAGCTCTTAAAATTACAAATTTTATAAGTAATAAACAAAAATTGTAAAAATATGTAATTTATTACAAGTCCTAGTAACAACCCATTCTGATAAAATAAAATATCTTAAATACAATGAAAATATATGGAAGAAACTTCACAAGGTATTTGAGCACAAAAATATAGTTTTAAAAATATACCTTGCAATATTTAAATAGGTACCTGTTTACAAACAAAATCGGTGGTCTATAAAATAATTATTTCTTTATTATTTTTTACATAGTGCCGAACATTTTAAGCAGAGTTATTTTATCTAAAATGCTTTAGATTTTGATCTCTTATAAAAGAAGTAATTATTAAGCATTTGGTATTGACACATATCTTGCCAATTAAATATCATTTCAACTAAATATGGATTAATGTCTTGTTTGTAAATAGGAAACATTTATTTTACCTTAACAACACAGTCTAATAATATGTCAATAAATTTAAACTACTAAACAATTTTGCACGTATATAGCAGTTAACAATTAAATTAATACTTTGTATACAACAAATATTTAGTTTTAAATATAAGTACGATTACAAAACAGGAATAAAAAACTAGGACTAGGAGGACTAAATTCAAGTTGTATACATTGTGTAGCTGTACTAAAAAAACAATGAACTTCAAAACACATTTGTAAAGCTAACAGTCTCCAGATTTTTTGTAAATTTGACTAATTTTATTAAAAAATTGTCATTTATTGAATCAGTTGCATTGTGTGAATTTAATTTATTTAAAGTGTTACTAAGCTAATCTTGTATTTGTACCGATTCGGTCGTAAATATTTAAAAATAAATTACAAATTAAAATATATACAACATATTGCTGCGACAAAAACTACCAAAGTCAATTTAGTTCAACTGGTCGGTATATTTAAAAAAATAATAAAAGTTTATTAATAGTAGGACTTTTATAAACTTTTAATGTATAAATGTTGTTCTCCTAAAAACACACATTTCATATCGAAAGTTTTTAAAATCACAAACTAATAAAATGTAAAAATTCGGTAATCTACTACAAGTAAATATATATTCAAATGATTTACAATAAAAATTATTAATTTGACGATTATACAGATTTAATTGAAATTAAGCATAATACACATTTAAGATAAAAGTAAATGGCGCCGTATTAAAGGTCAAATAACTATTATATTAATGTGGAATAATTTTTGGGAGAGCACCGAAAATAAAATGATTGTTGTATTTTTGTTTAAGGCAACGCTGAATTAGTTTTAGAAAAATAGTTATTACTTTGAGAACAAATCTAATTGCTCGTAGATCTGATCGAATCTGTACCTTAGCGGGACGATGGACAGAATGTCTCATTTAAAAATATGAAGGATATGGAATCGATTAAAAAAACACGTTGCACCGGTAAATGGGAAAGACTAAAAATTAATTTTTCTTTATTGGTGTATTAAAAAAAGTTTTGTAACGCTTTAATAATTTGATTAATAAAGTGAGCATTGGACTTAAAAAAAATCGATACATTTTTTTTTCTTAATTATATCGAAAATATTGTTGGAAATGGTGAAAAAAAAAACAACCGTGAAAGTTATTATTATTAATATTAAGAGGTGCCGCATCGTAAATTTCCCATTTAAATAACATGGGAGCAACGTTCTCTTGGATTTTAGAATTTTGTAACTCACGTTGGAGATAATATTTTAAAATGATCAAAACAGATTCTTATAGAGAATTTAACGTTCTACAATAAAGGTTTGCTACAGTTTTATGATATATTAATTTTTTTCAAGTTATTTAACGCTAAAGTTGGATTGATTTAAATTTTTTACATTTTTCTTATTTTCTGAAGCAACCATAAACTTTATGAGAAAATTTTATAAAACATTTTTTGTAGAGAATTCAATTTCCTATTGATCATTTTAAAATATTATCTCCAACGTGAGTTAAAAAATCCCGAAATTCAAGAGAACGTTGTTCCCATGTTATTTAAATGGGAAATTGAATTTACGATGTGGCACCTCTTAATATTAATATTAAGAGCTCTAACTTTCACAGTATTTTTTTTTCACCATTTCCAACAATATTTTCGAAATAATTAAGAAAAAAATTTATCGATTTTTTTGAAACAGCTAGTGAGCGTTACTAACTATCTCCACTTTTTAAACGACAAATAATAAATATATAAGTCGATAAATTTAAACAATTAAATATAACCATTTTTAAGTGTTGCACATTACAGAAATCTAACTTCATTTCAGATGATTTTAAAGTAATGAAGAGTCATTATTAATTTTTTAAGGATTAAATATAAAATTCATTTCCCAAATTGACTTAATATACAAAAACAATTTTATTTAACAACTATATTGTTATATGGTTTAAATTTTGTGTTACAATTACTTATGGTATTTCTAAATATATTTCAACTATTGTAACACACAACTCCATCTGCGATGGGACCACTCTCAAGAGATTAAATGCAGACTAGAAAAAGCAAGACAAACCTTTATCAAAATACTTTGATGTTACGTTTTCTCGTCACTCTTCTACAGAGTAGAGTCATGGACATTGACGGAGGCGACCCAAAAGAGACTTGAAACATTTGAAATTTGGGTATACAGGAAAATTCTGAGGATCTCATGAGTGGACGGGTGTCTAATAAATCTGTACTGTGAAATGAACAAAGGAAGGGCAGTGATAAACACTATAAAAGGAAGAAAACTTGAATATCTATGCCATATAATGCGAAACGAATACAAATACCAGCTCCTTAAGGAAATTCTCCAGGGAATGGTCTATGGCAAGAGAGGAGCCGGAAGGCGTAGGATATCATGACTAAAAAACTTAAGAACATGGTGTTCCAAAACAACCACTGAATTATTCAGGGCAGCCATAAATAAGGTCATCATAGCCAGGATGATCGCCAATATTCGGAACGAATAGGCACTTCAAGAAGAAACTTCGATTATGATTTGTGGTACCTTGACCACTCGGCGAAACGAAGTTTTTAGGATGCGCTTTTAATATGGAGATGGACCTCCTTACCTTTTATTACCTTAATTCTAAAAATTTCACGTGCACCAAAAAATAGAACGTTCGGGAAAACATTTATAGTACACTTTCTCCATTCACAGTGTGTACTTACTACCCCGCGCGTCCTTTGAAAAGGTTGCGAATTTGTGCGTGATTAATAAAATGCCGTTCAACAAAATAATTTATTAAAAAATATGTTCTGTAAACTATACACATGCAAAACTGGCAAATCAAATTATTTGAACATTTTGCCGTCGGAATCTATTCACTAGTCAAAAATAATTTCACAAAATCCATCGATAGAGTATATACATATATCTCTTTTATAAAATAACCGTGTCTAATTTAAATCGTTTTATGCTTAAAGTAAAAGAGTGTATAACACCGATTTTTTTTACAACAAATTCGTAATAATTTCGGTTGGAAATGTAAGTAGACGATTCTACCTCGCGTCCGGCGTATCCGTTTTGTGCCAACACATTATCCCTAACCTATAAACGAATTACCTACATCTGCTAAGGAAACCAATAATTTAACAGATATTTGAAATTCGTTCGGCTGTAGCTTGTAGCCAGAGAGCTAATACGATTAAAAATAAAATTGGGACAACGCATCTACATATACACAAAACGGTTATTTTCGCATATGCGTAGTGGACAAATGTACTTTTTTATTTGCCTTAAACGGTAGCGCAAGTTGAACCTTATTTTGTCTGTCCGACCAAAACTATTATCTAATAAATATTAAAAAAAATATATATATGTGTGTGTATGTGAAGAAAACAAAAGCCGGGCATTCAGTATACAAAAAGTGTTGAGGGAGTTTTTTTCTTCTTGTTGAATTATAATTCTGTTGTCACAAGTCGTTCCCTAACAGGAATGGCAATGTCCTACCACCGCTTTTTATGCTCGTCCATGGAAACGCCTCCGGGGCCCAAATATACAATCATTAAGAGTCCACCAATAACGGACAAAGTCTAAAAGGAAAATCAAACATATTTTAATGCCTTTTTAAATACTATCACCATCATTATTACTCTACTAAGCTTAAATTTATACGATTTTATTGGAACCAGATAGCCGCAAAACACCCGACTTACCGCTAAGAACGGTGAGAAACAATGAAAGCTTAATGTGTTGCATGAAATCAATATTTTCTAGTATACAAAATTTACAGGCAACGTCGTAAACAATTGCAAATTTTCAATTTGCATTCCTCATTTACTACATTACTAAATTTACTCTACCAACTCAGAAATTATGGCCATTTTGGTCTGTGCACGGGAAAACCTGAACAGAGACTATGTGAGCAAAAAGATTTTTATTTGCTCGGATAGTCGGCAGCGTTACTGGCGCTCGACGCGCCTGTAGACATATCCACTTTAGTTAGCAAATGTAGGGAGAAGCTTGGGCTCCTGGCCAGACGCAACAGGGTGACATTACTTTGGATACCTGGACACGCAGGGTTTGAATTGAATGAAAAGGCGGATAAACTGGCACGAGAGGGGTCGTCACAGACACAGGAAGCTGTGAAGAGACGAACCCAGGGCACATCGGGCCCACAGCTTCTTGAGGAGACCTGACAAGAAAATAGCACAATAACTGATGGGACTAAACAGAACAACTAGAGATGGTAGTGGGTCTGATTACATGACACTGGTGTCTTAGGGGTTACTTAAAAGCATTGGGCCTGAGATATAAATTCTTCGAAGTGCAATTTTGCGAACCGGAGGAGGTTCTGAAAATTCCCATGAGTGCATTAGCTCTCTACATAGAGAGCACGAAGCTCATGGAGCGAAAATAAAGGGAGTGACAGCAAAATGGACTTAAAGTCTAATTGCCTGCGCGGAAAATTTTCCATGACCGCACCCTCGGCCATATAAAATATAAATACTCTGCCAACTGTATTTTAATTGTAAAAAGTATCATAAATTCATTATTGAGCGTGTTAAGGTCTTTCATGTAAACAAGTGCAGTTTTTTTCTCAAAAACATCTTATTGTTAAAATGTAATTTATTTTTTCACGATTAACTAAATTTATATTTATTTTATGCCAGTCACTGCTCTTAAAAAAAAACAAAATCCAACAAATATTTATATATTAATTATTTATTTACTTGCCCATTTTGACAATTATTTTAATCTTTCCTTTTTCCTCATTTTGATGACAATGTAACCAACAATACAAGGAAGATAAACAAAAAAAAATAATACTCATGATTACATTGCACTATACAATTCAGTTTTAGTTTATACAATTTTGATAACAGTTTTTTAATTATTCACGTTATCTCGTTAATATGTTGTTGGAGATATATTATCATTAAAATTACAAAAAAAGCATGAACACTTAATTACATGTAAAAATATTAATACAAGACGCGCGCACATTTTTCAAACAAAAAATGTAATTTCATGATTTGCGTTAATCTAGTAACAAGAAAAGAGGCAATACCCACAAAAAAAAAACTATTGAACTATAATTGATCATTTTTGCATTAAACATACCAAACGAGGGGTAAGACAGGGATGTGTCTTGTCACCGCTTCTGTTTAATTATTATTCAGAGGCTATATTCAAAGAAGCTCTCAGGAACAGGAACTAGGGGATAAATATAAATGGAAGGATTATTAACAGCGTACATTATGCTGATGACACCTTGATCATAAACGACAACATACATGATCTTCAAGTATTACTTCAAGAGATCGATCGGGTCAGCAGGGAGTACGTTTTAAAAATGAACTATAAAAAAACTAGATACATGGTCATAAGTAAAACCCCATTAAACAATCCTAATATCAACATCAATATCAATTCAGTGTTGGTCAAGAGAGTAAAGCAATGTCAGTATCTTGGCACGTGGATCAATGATAGGCATGATCAGACTCAAGAAATCAAAGTCAGAATTGAAAAGGCTAGAAATATTTTCTCTAAAATGAAACAACTCTTCACTAACCCACACTTAAACCTTCAACTACGTCTGAGAATGGTTAAATGGACTAGAATCATGGACGATCAACAAAGCCACAATGAAAAAGCTTCAGGCATTTGAAATTTGGATCTTCTGGTGTGTACTGAGAATATCGTGGATAAAAAAGATTACCAATGAGGACGTTCTATGCGGAGTCGAAAGAGAAAGAGAATTGGAGAACTTGATTAAAGGCAGAAGACTGGAATATCTCGGGTCACATTATGCGTGGAGAGAGATACAGTATACTATGACTGATAATGGAGTGAAAGATTGCAGGAAAGAGATCGGTGGGAAGACATATATCCTGGCTAAGAAATCTAAGAGAATGGTTTGGATGCACATCCCTCCAGCTTTTCAGTCGCAGTGTCGAAGGTAAAAATAGCCATAATGACAGCCAACCTCCCTGTAGAGACGGCACCATAAGAAGAAGAATACCAAATTAATTAAGAACTTTCTTACTTATAAGTGAAAAAAAAAAAATGACGATAAATGTCAATTTTAATTTTAGAGCATAACTATTAGAACAAACATTAACAAGGATATGTGTGTGTGACTGTTAAAAAAAACGATCCCCTTTTAATGACAACAAATAGAATATTAAAACATGAAAAAATAATTTAACTTTAATTGTAGGTATATTTTTCTGCTGCAATTAAGAAATATTTTTAAATGAATGCCAAACTGATAATAACAATTTACACGCACTTAATTGCTGCCAAATTGTAAAAGAACTGAGACCCCATTAAAAATACATTAAATAAAAAAATTATTTCACCAAAATTGTATAATATATGCACAGTGTCTCCAAAAAGTAATTTTTTTTAATTTGCACTACAGCAGTAAATAAATTTCAAAAATTTGTCTATTCAATTTTTTGTCGTCAAATTTTATGGGCAATTTATATTATACTTAGTTTGTAACACAGTAGACATTTTTTTTTGCAATTTATTGTGTACAAAATTACGTCTTTGTTGGATTTTTTTATTGTAAATTTTTTATAATTATTTTTTTAGCAACTAATTTAGTATTAACATAACAGCAAGCAAATTTCTAATCACATCAATGTGCATACCTGGAAGAAATCATATTTAAGGAAGTCCCTTAATGGCTTGTAGTCTGGAATATTCCACCATGCATTATGGTAGAAGTTTAAAGTAGCGAGCAGCAATACCAAAGTTAATGCTGCTAATTTGGTTTTGTATCCTATTGTAACTAATACCATCAAAAGTGAACCCACAAGGTCCAATGTAATCTAAAAAACAAACAAATAAGTCAAGTATAAGTATATTTAAAATATTTTATACGTAATTACCTGTAAGAAACTCATTTCAAAACGAATGAGGGTGATGAACATAAAAGCTAACAACACCCTACCAGTCAATTGTAAATAATTTTTAGGTTTGTTGTCACCTAGAGAAGGAACGCCCGCAAAAAGGCTTTTAGCTTCTCCTCTGCTCTCTGCCAAGACAAGTAATAGGGCTCCTATAAGGGCCAAGTTTCTGAACAGGAATTGAAGATCCCATAGAATGCTGTATGCAAATGTCTAAAAGGAAAAACCGGTGATGGGTTTAATTTAAAAATAAATTTAGTTAACTTAAATTAATGTTTAAGATAATTTTAAACAAATATTTGGAATGTTTCCAGTGTTTTTTCCAATGAAGAAAAATCCCATCCCTGTTGTTTTTACATTTTGTTTAAATAAATTCTTATTATTAAAAACAAAATTGGGTATTTGTTTTTTATTGTTGAAAGATGACGCTTTTCATTTCATTGCACTTTTATTTTTTAAACAATAATTATTACTGGTAAAACTTTAATTGCCACATATAATGTTTTGAATAATTTATTACATTAAACAATGACAAAACTGAATTTAAAACCATCCTGATAATTGTTATGTACTTAAATTAACTGTAGTTTTTAATTTAAACAAGACCCTATCTGTTTAAAAAATGTAAAATATGCCTATTTTATATAATTGCAGTACATAAATTTTATTCATCTTTTTCATAAATTGTGCTATTAATTTTAATTATCTTCATGTTTTGGCTTTGCTAAACATTTCTTAATTAATACCAATATCTTCTTGTGGTAAGTGTAAATAAAATTATGCATTGTAGTTTGTGGCATAAAAACAAATTAAATGAATTTTTAACCAAAATTAATTCATGAATGTTATTTTAATGGAAAGTAATATGTAACTTTTATACTATTGATATGAAATAAAGTTAACCCTATAGATGAACTTTATCTTTCCATTTTTTAAATTTGTTAATTATTATTATTGTTTGTTAATTATATATTATACATTATTTTCTATGATTAAAGTTAACCAAACTTTTTTCAAATTAATTAATTTAATAACATAAAGATATATTTTGACTTACCTGCAAAACCACAATGAAAAACAAGACTCCACATGCGATGTTTACTCTGTACCTTATTATAACCATAACACAGCCTCCTAATTGACCAATTAAGTTAATTATAACAAAAAGTGTTGCTAGAATTTTGCCACAACCCCAAGACATATCCATATATTCTCTTTGTTCATTCCACTGAAACCACATTCTTAAGCCATCTTCCAAAAATGTTGATATCAGGCATACTCTGGCTAATGTAGGTAATATATATTTTAACTTTCTTATTACCTAAAATATTAAAGACTTTTGTATTTAAACTACATTAACACTTAATGCCATAGTAAATATTAGTCAAAGATTAGGAGAATAGGTAATGTTATATCACTTTTTAATGAGATAAAAACATCTGCAAATTTTATTTCCTGAATTTACTTACATTTTTTAATATATTTACTAACGTACAGTAGTTTATAGAATTTAAAAATGATTTCAAGGATTATTGTTATCAGAGTTCATGAAATTAATGATCTAATTCTGAATTATTCTTAACATCAGGTGTGTTTTTTAAAAGGTTTTTAAGTGAAACTTAAATTAAATACAAGAAATTTGGTTATTTAAAACAACCTTAGTGTAGGATAAATCTCACTAACTTTTTGTAATCTACTTTATTTATCAATTTATTTAAAAAATAAGAGGTTTTACCATATGGATTAAAAGTCACATAATATACAGAGTAAAACCCAACTACAATTGATGCCATTTAATTTATGCAACATATGTTTAAAATTGAAAAACAAAAATACAGAATATGTTGCTCTAATAAATTATTCGAAAATTATAAACATTTAAGACTCATTGGGTGACGTGACATTTTGGATTTTAAATTAGTTTTTGAAAACTTTGCAAACCCATAAATTAATTAATAATTACAAATTGTAAATTAAAACATATAATATACATTTATATACTTACAGTATCAGCAATATCTTCAGCATTTGAAATATATTCATGCGGAATATTCATCTTAATTTTTTGAGCAAAAAGCTCCACGCAGTCATCAACTAACAAAAGTGCCAAAAGTCAAAATGCAAAGAACACATCACCAGAGACAACCTACATCACATATGAAATTGACAATGTCAAATTAACATTTTTTTGTCGTTGTGGCCTTACTTTTCAGGACTGACAGTAATTAATTATTGTAGTGTTTTTGTTGTTGACGGAACGTTGATTACATTTAAAAAAGCTGAATATATTAATTATTTAATTTAAAAAATATCTAGTAATAAAAAAAGCTACTTTTTAAAGATTGTAAACTTAAATTTTTTGCATTATTTATGGAAAAAGAAGAACAAAGACGAGTGACAAATGTCAATTTGGTAGAATTTGATAAATAAAAGATGTGGTATCTTTTACGAAAATATTGAGAAATTCGATTTAATTATTGTGATTCAATTATTATCACCAAAAAATAATGTGATTTAGATTGCAGGTAGAAATTTTGTTAGGTGAATGAAAAACATGGGTTATAAAGCAGCTGTCCAAGTCTTAAAGTAGGAATTCAAAAGTAAAATTTGTAAGAAACATATTATTTATTATTTTAATTTTAGACAAGCAGAAGATTTAAAAATTAAGGTTTCAAGAAAAAGTGACTGGCTAAATAGTGCTGAAGCTTGGACAGATCAACAAAAATTACAAACGATTTATCATCAAGTACTTGTACTAGATTTAGAATATGCACTAGACAAAAAAGTAGAGCAAGATTTATGGAATATAGGTTTTAAAAATCATATATCAAGCTTACAAGAACAAGCTAGGGACAAAAAGGTAAAGTACTTTAATGGAGTAGTGTTAAAGCAGTGGTGGTATAATAACTAACGTCACTTAATTTTTTAGAATATACATCGTTCTGATTGCCAGGCTCTTTTAACATGGGCATTGGAATCAGCATCTGGCTTTTATATTACACTTTTGCAAGAGTTGTGTAATACTTTTGATGTTGATTTACCATTCCGTAGAAGAGGAAACTTGTTTGGCCAAACAAACCCTAATTCTGAGTTGACTGGTTTGCCACAAACTTCATCTTGCCTATATGTTTGCCAATATTGTTTAGTACATCTTGGAGATATAGCTAGATATAGGAATCAAAGAAAACAAGCTGAGAGTTTTTACAAGTAAATAATTTTGTTTATTAATAATAATTTCTTAGACTTTTGCCCTAGAAAGATGAGGCAAGGTAAACTTGGATAATGTTAATTTGTAAAATAATACTATTTTTGTACTCCTTTTAGACAAGCAATTCTAGTATCTCCAACTAGTGGTCATCCATATAATCAACTTGCTTTATTAGAAGCCAGTCAAGGAAACAAATTGTCAACAGTTTTCTATTATATTAGGGGCATTGCTGTGAAAAATCCATTTCCTGCATCAGCTACTAATTTATCATGTATTTTAACCTCGGCAGTTGATAAAGACAGGTAAAGAAACAATATGTCTATATAAAATTTTAAATATTACTTATAACCAAATTATTGGCATTTTAAAATCTTGTATGCAAAAACTTTTAGCCCTTCAGAGAAAATTCAAACAAAAATGACAGTAAATGAATTCGTTCAACTCTTTTTATGTACACATGGCTATTTTCACACAGCATCAGAATTAAAGCAAGCGGAACTATCAGTTAAAAGCTTAAATTCTGTAATGACAGCACTAGTAGCAACCCAAAGTTTTACTAAAGATATGCTTATTAAAATAACTACAATAAACTTGTATGCTTTTAATCATATTGGTTCTGACTTGAACAGAATAAATGAGCTAACCAATGATGAGAAAAAAGTGAGAGAACTTGTATTGGAGTTGATAGCTGGGTCACTGTGTGCATTTTTAGTTCCTGTCCATACACTGAAAATGGATGATAGGCTGATGGATTACTATGCCCTTCCTGCAGGTTTGTTTTAAAAAAAATTGTTATTACATTCAGTTTTATATCATGTGTGAGACAAATCAGAATTTGATATCAAAAGAATGTTGTGTCCTAAATGTAAATTTTTATTGCAGTTAAACTTCTGTTATATTTTATTCAGAATGATCCTGTTGTTTTAAAAGAAAAAGTTTTTACAAGTAGACTGCAGATATGGCCCAGTTTAGTCAAATTACTAAATAATGTCCAGCAATATTTGAAAGGATTTAATTTTCACAAATGTAAGTATGAATAAATGATATATTGTAATATGAAATACTTTATATTACTTACAATTTTCGGATTTTCCGTGCGGCATTTTAAATTTATCATCCGTGCGCGGATTATTATAGTTAAAAGGCGGCTTGGATGGATCGAGTGGATTTTAAAAAATAGTTTTTCGAAAAATTTATACCACAAGTTAAAACTTATCTGCAAGAAAATAATCTTCAACCCAAAGCTGTACTGTTACTGGATGATGCTGCTTCATCACAACTAAAGTCAGCAGATAGGAACGTATTCGTAGCATACTTATGTTTATTAAGACATTAAGATTCTTTTTAAGTTACAATTTGAGATTTGATTAGATGAGTTTACATAGAACTTTATTTTCTTGATTGCTCCTAAAATTTTATAATAATTAATTTAGTGACATTACCTTATTTACCTATATTTTTATAATAAAGTTCATTTAAGTTTTAAATTTATTGAATAAATTAAATACTATTAGTGTTAATAATAAAGAAGAAAAAAGTTTGGCAATACTTACCTTGGATATATTCCGAAGTTAAAAGTGAACTATAAGGAATGAAGGTAATAAATAGACATATGCAAAAGTTGAGGAAGAAAGTCTTACTGCGAGAGAGATAATCATTCAAACCCATTTAAATGCCCTCGTGTGTATTTAAAGAGCTTTCGTGTGCGTTCGGGATGTTTGGACGTAAACCTCGATCACACAAAAAACGTTAATAAATAATTTGAGCAACGATAGTGGCAACAATGCAATCAAACCAATTTAAATGCCCATACATAAATCAGAAAATATTTCGCCGGTTTTCTCATCTGTGCGTTAGTTAATCTGTGATAAAGTGAATGTTTTGAAAGATTGAGTTACCTTTAGTAAACTTTAGTTAACTTTGAAGATCTGAAAGATAAAAATCAATAGTAACGATGATCTACAACAACACTGTTAAGTTATAAATTAACATTTTACAGTTCAGTCATCCGTGTTACCATTTTAATTTTAATTAAATTGTTCACATTTTTGTTTGTAAAGTAGTTTAAAATTTTATAAGGTTTGAATAATGAATGAGAATTGATTCAAGTTTATTTATTTTTAAAAATTAATCATTTTGTATATTTTATGTATTGTGTATATATATTTTTTTAATTTTTAGATGCAAAAGTACCATTACTTGAAGACAAAATGCTTGAAGGATTTGTACCATTGTGTAAACATTTCAAGGAATTTGATTTTAAAGAAGATATTGATGATTCAAAAATCGAAAGACTGGTTAGAATGAAAAGGATAGTTAAAATAAGTTTGTGGCTGACTGATTTAGATGTAAATGGAAATAAGTTAATACTGAAGTAAGTAAACATTTCCATTGCTCATGAGATGGGAAAATCACAATTTTTCATATAAAAATAAAATAAAAAAACTGCTTTATATTTAGAAATGACGTTAACGGAGAAACGATTTTTGAACCTGTGTGTATTCAACCGGACCCAACGAACGACTTACTCGAAGAAATGAAGTCATTTAGTGTTGGAGATACATTCGACAATGGAACTAAAAAAAGTAGGCAGTGCTTTTATAAGTAATTTTATAAATGATTTATTTATGAAAATTAATTCTAGGTTTGGAAAAGAAAGCAGGCATTCTGAAACCTCAAGGTTCATTGGAAAAGTCGAGAGAAGAGAGAGAATTATTAAATAATAATAAGACATTAGATGCTCCCAGTGGCGGTAGTTTTAATCCAGTGGCGATCAAGGTAGACATAGCTAAGAGTAAAAGGGGAAAACAAAACGTTGCTTTACAATCGATTTTTAAAAAAATTGAAGAGAACAGTAAGCAGGTTGGTAACATCATTGATTATATGTTGTGAAAGGCTTTCGCGGCCATCGTTTATTGGTGAATGGTTTTTCGGGTTTATTGGCCGTCGTAGGTCTGAGTTAATACTCGACGTTTTACCATCTCGAGTGGATGGCATCTTCGGGATATGTAATGTCTGCTTTTAAGGTTGACTGACGGTTTGTGACATTTGCATGTCACGATCGCAGGTTATATACGTTTTGGTGGGCATATTTGAGGGCTGTTCAGAAATTGGTCACGTTCCGAGGATTCATTCTTATGTTTGTAAGAAAGCAGCGTCTTGGATATATAGAAAAATCTACCGTCGCGGAGCACACAATTAATAATAATGATCACAGAATTAAATTCGAGGACACCCAAGTTTTATGCACCACATAT
The DNA here is from genome assembly GCA_950111635.1 of Agelastica alni. Lineage (NCBI taxonomy): Eukaryota > Metazoa > Arthropoda > Insecta > Coleoptera > Chrysomelidae > Agelastica > Agelastica alni. The sequence goes on along the minus strand of OX467714.1, from coordinate 43,010,752 downwards.
GCATATTACCCGAGGCTTTATAGAGATGCGTTTGAAATACATAAACACCAGCAGAACTTTAATAAATCTGAGGAAACACCAGCAGAACTTTAATAAATCTGAGGAAACACTTAAAATCAATAGAACATGGGTACCTGTACTTAAAAATACTACCCTGCTTCCTTACAAACATAAGAATGAATCTCCGGAACGTGACCAATTTCTGAACAACCCTCAAATATGCCCCGCCCACCAAAACGTATATAACCTGCGATCATGACATACAAATGTCACAAACCGTCAGCCTTAAAAAGCAGACATTACATCTCCTGAAGATGCCATCCACTCGAGATGGTGAAACGTCGAGTATTAACTCAGACCTACGACGGCCAATAAACCCGAAAGCCCATAGCCATCATTGATTATGTAAATAATCTGATTTTTTTTCCAACTCATTTTATCAATTTCAGGTGAAATTTATCGTGGATGATGCCGAAAAAGACAAATCTGTCAAATTCGACTCGATACCGTGCCAACCAAAACCGCCATCCCAACAACCGCAAAACCAACCGTTTAATCCTCCTTTAAGAAATCAAAACTTCAGTCAGAATCTTCCCAATTTTTCCGTACCTCCTCCGACTCAACCAGATTATTTAACAACGCTCAGAAATATGCCAAGCTTGCAAATGAACGATAATAATTATCAATATCAGAAGAAGGACCAGGGAATAGCGAACATGGGCGTGCAGATAATGCCACCATACCAAAATATCCATCAAAACGTGCCTAACAAAACAGTGCCGATGAATACGAATCAAATCAATCAAAAACCACCTATGGGATATCAGCAGCAAAACTCATTTCCTTCTACACCTTATCAAAACGTGTCTTTTCCACCATCGCATCCATTTAATGCGTGGAAAAGGGAAGAAGTGCCGCCGATGCCGAATCCCAGTTGGTGGCAAAATAACCAACAGAGCCAACAGAATTATCGATCAGACTATCAATTGAATTTTCCTCCTTCATACTCCAATAACGTTTCTACAAATTACTTGCAAGGTAAGTGTGTGAGAGACAAGACGAAAGCGATTGTTAGGCCAGTAGTTGTCTCGTTCTAAAATTCCTATTGGCCCACGTCACATGCTTAGCTACAGAAAAGAGATGGGTATTGGTTGTACCATATAAGTAATACCACTGTAAGCTAGTACCTGTAAGAGGAAGTGGTAAAGTATCAATAACTATTGGTGGTTTACCAGGTTACACATTAACCATGAATTATTGATTATTTTGATTAAATAGTGTAATTAATTAATAAATTTGTTAAAACGTGTTGTAGGTATCACCAATAAACCAAACAACCAAAATGGTGGAGATATTTTCGGATCGCCTTGGAGCAGTTACTTGGGTAGTTTTATGAATGACGGGAACAATTTGAATTTTGATAACGCTGCTGGCAGTCAAGGTATGTCTGTGAGGCAAGCCATGCTGAAAGAGGCTAATTTACCAGGGGCGCCTGTAGCGCCACCCGTTGGAGGTGGAATGAGTAGATTACCCAACGTAAATCAGGTTGGTAGTTTAAAAAATTAAATTGACACAAATTGAGCAAACCGAATTTGTTGTAGCCGCCGCCTCCGCCGCTGCCGCCACAAGAGCCATCCTTCGTTCAAAATCAAAACAACGCGCCGGGATATTCGCTCTTCAACAACAGCTGGACGCCGAATTTGCCCGGTCAATTGAGGAACAACAAACCCGCCGAAAATAATTTGAATCGCTTGCCGCAGCAATCACTTTTCAGCGGACAGGGACCGAAGTCTTTGGCTCAGTTATTAGAACAACAAAGCCAATTGTCGAAGAACGATTTGTAGGTTATTCGAAGGAAGGGATTTCTTTTCCGTGACAGTTGCAAAATTTTAAAAGAGAGAACACACGAACCGAGACAATATTTCAAACCGAAGAGCAATAACTAAGAAGACCAACCCAACGGGCGTTAAAAATTTTTTTGCGCCGCCGTAGAATTTCTTTCTTTTGAATTTATAATGTAATTCGGGTATATACCATATAATTTATAACGATCAATAGAATCTCGAAATTCTGTTTCGACAACACCGTCAAATTAGGTTGTTAAAACGTTTAGTTTTCCATCTAATAAATAAATCAGAAAATATCGTTAGTTTTTAAGTTCGAAGGCTACGGGGAGACATCTTTTCATTATTAATTATTATTATTACAGCAAATTTTTATACTCAATTGTTGACAATTGATCGTTATTTATATTACATCACAAACTACGAATTTAAAGCTAGTGATTAGTTAACATAATGGAGGCCCATCTTCGTATTAAACGTGCATTCGTGTTGCCAAGAACCGCGCTCTAATTTAACTGCGTTGATGAACTAACTCTGACAGCGTACCACAGCCAATCAGAGCTCAGTTCTATCTGACCATCGGGGCGCCACCGTGACCACTTGGCGAAAGGAACGCGCGTTTTATACGAAGATGTGTATTTCTTTAATTCTTAAAAAAAATTATTTCAATTCGATGGATTTCTGTCTTGTGGTCTTCGTTTTTGAATTTAATAAAAACACGATAAAACTATTTTGTAGGCAGTTTTAATTATATGAAATGCTAGAAACTAAAAAAATTTTTATGATCACCCAGTACGATTTTTTTTAACTACAAAAGCACCGCATAAAAATGGATCAGTTTGCAAACATTTTTTTAACAATTTTAACCTTATCGATCACATGGAGTACCACATATATAATTTAGTTATCCCATCTCTAGTCCCACAGGGAATGATCACTGCAAGAATACAGTTGGCAGAGTGAATTTCGTAGTATAATTGAGCAGGGATAAAAAAAATTGGTTTACGGACGATAATTTTACGTGATAACGTCATAAGGAAACATTGATGAAAAATTGCATACTTTTATTAATTGAATTGAATTATTATCACTGAATTATCATTATTTTGTATAATACAAAGGAGATTGAAAATTACAATTTTTTCGATAAATTAACATTTATTTGCACTCGTTAATTTAAATATTTTCTGTCTCCTACTCGGACGCATCGGCCGATGAAGTGGAAGAGAGATAGATGCGTCAGAAGCCGAACGCTTAGACCAATCGTGCCTCTCTATCGCTTGTTCCGCGCTCTCGCTTGCACGCTCGGCTCAGGCGAAAAGTGACATTGAGCCATGCATTTTCGTGTATGCAGCCGGTGTTCATCGATTTATAAGACGTTATCACGTCAAAAATTTGGGACATTATAAGAATTTGCTATTAAGGGATATTTTTGTTAATAGCTTAAACTTAATAATTTGGTTTTTTTTTAACTACAATGGTTTTAAAATTAAACTTTAAAAAAAATTGACCAAAACGCAGCAAATCCAATAAATTAAGGGTTCATATAATCCACCCTTTTTTTAGTTCTAAATACTGACGTCGTTGCTCCTCGTTCATAGGGGTATATAGAAATGGAAAGGTGTCGTTGATTTTTTTGGAATGAGTAGAAAATAATTGAATAAAAAAAGTGTTATTTGTTTAAATTATGTTTGCACCCGCGATTCGCTTATATTTTGATAAACTAGAAGTCACATTTTTCCATCACCTCCAAGAAATTTTCATCATTTTTAAAAAATGTAAGGCAATAAAATATGAACCTTAACAGATACCTTCAATTTCCCATGAAAGGGTAAAATTTTTGATATTTTTCAAAAGTCATAAAAGAACGTCGTTTAACTTTTTTCATATGTATAATCTGAATGTAATGTGTTGTCTTTATGCAAGAGTAATTTGTGACATTTTCAAGTATCCACGTTTACAACAAACGTATTTGATTGGTTTTGATTTCGTCCTCTGCGAGTCTCCCAAGCGGCCACGGTGGCGCTGTTTAGTCGGAACATCTTTCTGATTGGCTACGTCAATGCAATAACAATGACAGCTCGGCACAGCGAATCTCAGAGCGCGATTCAACCTTACCATCAGCGCCACTGTGGCGACTTTACGAAACTCACCTTCTAGTTTTCATTTACGTTTTTGTTCATTCTTAAAATATTATCACATTGACCCTGGCAATAATCAATTTTAGATCGGAGCCTTCTGCATTTGTAGAAATTTCTATCTTGGTCATTAATTGCTCTTGTAGATGTGCGTAAATACTTTTTAATAACAGTTTTACACAACTACTGTAAATATTTCTGGAGTAGTAGCTATAAAACTGTCAATATTTACATATACTCATTCACAAATATAGTTGCTTTTTCCGTGTATAATACATTATTTTTTTCTGTGACGGGAAAAACGATTTAACATTGAAAGAATATTACTACAACATATTAAAATCAGAAAATGATCGTAGTGAAATTAAAAGTTTTAAACTGGTAAGCTGTTGTACTTTAGGCCTGCGTTGCTAAGGAAACCTTTAAAGTAATCAAATAACTGTCAATTTAATTCTGTGATTTGATTTAAAAATTGCGAATTTAGTTACTTTACTTGATTTAAGGGGGACACCCCTTTCCGGTATTTTTGACTCCACTACTTTCAACCACAAGGGAGGGTAAGAATTACCCCAAAATTTTTAAATGGCATTGGGGGTCGAATAAGATGTCTTTTAAAAGCTCTGACAGTTCTCTGTACAATAGTCTTTAAATTTTACATTTCCTCCCAATACTCCCAATTACATGTTAAAATTCCAATTATTTTAGTTGCTTACTTACTACTTAATTGATTAAATGTTCAAACTAATGACCGTCCGTTTCTATACAATAATAAATATTTTGTTAAAAACGTTCACGCACATTCCAAAGAATTTCCGGAGTGATTCGACAGCACTCGTCAACAATTCTTTGACGCAAAAAATCTTCCAACATGCTGGTTGTGTTTTATAGATTTTACTTTTCAGATGTCCCTACAAAAATAAATCAAGGGGTGATAAATATGGCGATCGTGGAGGCCATTTAATGCTGTCTCTTCTCCCAATCCAATGCCGTGGAAAACGTTGGTCTAAATACTAACAAACAATCGCCGCATAATGCGGAGGAGCACCATCTTGTTAAAAATAAAAATTATCTTCGCCATACTGTGGATTATTCTCAAAGATAAGTTTCACATTTAAAATCTAATTTCTCAATAAGTAATGGGCGGAATTTTAAAATTTAAAGACTATTGTATTGAGAATTGTAAGAGCTATCGAAAGACATCTTATTCTACCCCCAATGCTATTTAAAAATTTTGGGGTAATTCTTACCCTCGCTTAGGGTTGAAAGTAGTGGAGTCAAAAATACTGGAAAAGAGTGTCTCGCTTTAATAAAAAATCGACGGGTCTGAGCGTTTTTCTAAAATCTTGACGAGGTTTCTGCAAATGGCTCTGTTTCGTTTTCGGTTGGCCACCCTGTATATATCCGGGAAAAAAGTAATTTTATAAAAGGTAATATTTTGTTACCTTACATATTGTGAAAGGCTTTCGCGGCCATCGTTTGTTGGTGAATGGTTTTTCGGGTATATAGGCCGTCGTAGGTCCGAGTTTCTAATCGACGTTTCCTTACAAAAATAAGAAGAATGATCCTCCGGAACATGACCAATTTTTGAACAGCTATCAAATATGCCCCGCCCACCAAAACGTATACAACCTGCGATCGCGACATACAAATGTCATAGACTATCAGCCTTAAAAAGCAGACAAGTATATCTCCAGAAGATGGCGAAACGTCGAGTAGAAACTCAGACCTACGACGGCCTATATACCCGAAAAACCATTCACCAACATTTTGTTACCTGTCAAAAGGAATAAAATGTTAAACGTTTTTTCCGTCACAGAAAAAAATCTATTAATTACCATGGAGATAACCCAATGGAACAATCGGGGAACTCTATTTACATTTTGTGGGGAGTACCAATCACTTTTTGTTAGGGTTAGGACTCAATAATTATTTTTTTTAATTAAGGCTCATATTCACGATGATAGTTTCTGCGATAGTTACCGTCGTGATAGCAACTATCGCAGGAACTATCACCATATAAATTACTTGATAGTTACTATCACATTGTCGCGATGTCTCACGATGTTCTCTGAGCATTACAGGATATCCCTTTTCGTGGGAACCAGAACATAAAATAAATGTACTGAATTTTTTTAGAGGAATACCAAAGGTTCCCATGTTTGCGGCAAAAAAGCGCTGCCGATTTTAAAAACGGAGTAAAAAGGAACCGTGCAGAAGAATGTTTGTTACCTTTATCGGGGATTTCTACGATTAAAGAACTTTGAGAGAAAATTAGAAGCATTAGATGCTCATACAATCAAGAGGTGTCTAAAATAAAGAAGACCGTGAAGACGGGATCAGGTGCTAGTGACGTGTATAAACCTAAAAATTAAAAAAACTTCTTGGATCTTCCACGACAAGTTCCCTTATTATTGTTTGGGAAGCAAGTATATTTCTTCTTTGGATCCACGTTCTCACCCATATTTTCTTAGCTTTTCTGTCTTTCCTACATTTTTTTTAAAAAATTTCACTAACAACGGCAGCAATACCTGCAAGTAGCTCAGTGTCAGCCATGTTTACGAGGTCTCGATACTGTCACAATAGTCACCCTTGTGAACATACTCTTTCATAACGTTCACTATCACGAGAGTACTTTCATGGGAGTACTATCGTCATTGTCGTGAAAATGACTCTTTATAATCAGGGGGGAAGAATACCATTAGAGTTCCTACTATCATAGAAATATTTATAGCAGCACTAACTTTTTTGATAAGTGTCATTGAAATTCTTTGTGCCATTGTATATCAAAAAGTTTCAAGTAAACATATGTCAGACACTTTTAATTAATAACATTTTGTACTTATGACTTAAATGTGGAACTACTATTGTTACCATTTGTTTTTAATAAAGATATTTGGCTACTCTCTTCTTATTTTTAATAAATTAATTTGGTCACATTACTATTGGTTATTGCTGCTGGATTTTTATATTAAATTTTTTTTACTGTTGGAAGATTGGGCACCATATTATACAGAGAAATATAATACACTAATTTATAGTGAAACAAAATGCGATGCACGTCGTCATAGTTATACGCCGCCGTTGCTGAATTATTAGATTTATTGGAGAATCTAGAAATTAAAGGTTACATTTTCACTTAGAGATATTTTTAAAACATCAGTTATATTTTGCAATAAACAAATAAAAGTTTAGAAATAGAAAGAATTTTAACTTAACTAAAACCTTTTATAAAAATAAGCTAGAAAGTTCCGCCGATTCAAGAATAGTACATTATGTACTTAGTAGTAAAAGCAATTTTCATTCCTGGACGATAATGTAAATTGTTTGCCGAGGCGTTAAGCCGTGGCCAACAAGCATTGAAGTCTGGGAATGTGTTTTTACTATGAGGTACACATACTGTTTTTTTTTTTAAATCGCAATCAACATTATCATAAATTTATTCACGGAAAATAGATTCAAAAATTGTCCGGGAACCTATGTTTCATGAGTGCACAGAATTTCATTTAATAAATAATTGCGTACGACAATGGACGTTTGCCAAAATGAATATTTAAACAGTTGGTGTAACAACTTTGAAACGTGTCCATTACTGATGACGTGCATTAGATTTTGTTTGGTATTTACTGTAAGTAAGAGGGGTTTGCTTAAATATCAAACAACTTTTAATAATTTTATGTATAATTTACTTAAAGTTAAATAACTTACAGAGCTATCCAATATCAAATGACCTATTAGGACAAAAATACTAGCTTTTTAAAATCTCCAAAAAAGATTTATCATATATATAACACTTGCGGTAGTATATAATAGTGAAACACTCTGTATTGCGGACAAAGTAGAATGTAACAAACATAAATAATTATTCTATTTCTACCTATTAAAAAAATAATTTTGGTTGGTATTCCATTTATCCAATGGAAAATTGAAATATCTTTAGCTAGAGAAAATCTTGCAATTTTACAAACTTCCAATCTTTGAGGTTCAACATTGAACATTTTTTGGTTTACTAATAAATTTAATTTACTATTAAAATTAATAAAAGCATAAAGTGCAATAGTTTGTCAATTGCTTTTGGTTAATTTTAATCGCCGTTAAAAAGGCAAGTGTCATTTGCTTTGGCCCGCCAATAATCCAAAACGTATTTGAATAAAACGGTCGCATTAGAGCGATTTTTAATGGGCCGTCTTAAAATATATAATAAATACATCAAAAATAAATATAAACATCGATTTGACAAACTTACAGAGATACCAAATCACTAAAGTAAATGAAAATCTGTCGAATAAATGAATTGATATATCTCAACTAAAAAGACTTTTTCATTGAGGTATACAATTTACGTGTCAAACGGTATATTTTTGGATTTCCTGCCATAGAATAAGTGTCGTAAAAACGTTACCCATTTGTTAATTTCTCAAAAATGCTGCTAGCCCAATATACTAATTTGAATGTAATGGTAAATATTTGTAAAATTGCAAGATTTATTTGTTTAACTGTTATATATTTGAAGGAATATACCGGAAATTGTTTCGCCGCAAACTTCTAAAAATTTCATATCCTTTTATGAATATGTACATCAACAAAAAAAAAATACAATAATCGGAAACAAGTAACCACTCAACAGAAAAAATATAATTCCTTCAAAACACATTTAAACTATATTGTATAACTCACTTAGTTACAATAAGTGTTTGTTTTAGCGTTTGCCGTTGTTAAAGTTGAGACTCCTCAATGGGATCTTGAATGTTGAAGCAGCTTGTTGCTGCAGTTGATATGCCAATGGATGTATTTTGAAACCAAATAACCTAAAAGATATTTTAAATCAGAAACATTTAGGCTCTTAACTTTCATTTTATTGGTCCGATCGAGAATGTTGTTAATTTTAAACCTTTTTCAGACATTGTTTACCATTTTTCAAAAAATCCGCAAATAAATCGATCCAGTAGTTTATTAGTCTACAGTGGACGCACATACAAACATTGCCTTTTATATAACATTCTAATGAAAGGTTACAGAGTACGACATAATTTCAACGATCATAGGAATGTAAATACAACAGCAATTGTAAAGCTAGATAGATTCTACCTGAGAACGAGGATGAACAATAAAAAACGATTAGCGTGTTTTTTTTATTGAGATTTCTGGAATAATGCTGCATAAATTGAATCTAAATGTAAAAAAAAAAATGTTTATTTGCTAAGGAGCATTCATTACAAAGCATACAGTAAGAGTGTCAGTAAAAGACTGGATTGGGGAAAAACACAAAAACTAATGGGAAAGCATCCCAGGAAACAAACACGGGAAAGAATACATCAAAGGACCGTGCCACAAAAGGATGGCAGAACTGTTAGCGATGAACAGGAATCAGCTAAAAATCACTGCTGCGAGGCACTGGATCCTGTTAATTTTTAGAAGGCTTGGTATTAATAGAAGGGTTGTTTATGTCAAAATTTAACAGCGCCTATCGACTTTTTGAATGACACGTTTCCTGATAACCTTATTAGCACATGAGGTACATTAAATAGTCATCTGATCTAGTACCCAATAACTTTTATTTTTGATGTTTCCAAATATTAGTAGTGTGTTTAATGCTATTGTTACAAATTGCAGTCCATCCCTGTCCAATTGATAGCCTTGAGGCGACGGCGCGTCAATCACAATGGAAAAACAAACGCCCAATATTTTAGGAAAAAATCTTCTCGTTGGTTCCTTATTCTTCCAGAATGGACGTCTCCATTCTCCAATAGTTTGTTTGCCGATATAAAAGGAATGTTTTTGATAGAGTTTTTAGTTTTAAGTTTTGAGGTAAATAGAGAAAGTGATATATTGTTATAGTTGTATTGTTAAAGATTTGTAATTATCTAAGTGATTTATTAAGTGAGAATTTATTGTTTAAGGATTAGAATAAATTGTTTAGTTTTTTTTGTACCGAGTGTTTAATTTCATCGAACCCAAGAGTAAATATGGCAACACTATTAAAAAAATGCAGCAGCTTTAAAAATCTACATTGAATAATTATTAAAATTATTTAAAAGATTTTTTTTATTAACTTAATTTAATAAATGCCACTTTTAGTAACATTTATATTGGGTCATCTATAAAACTGAACTACATAATGATCAAAAACTTTGGAACTAATATTATTATATTGGATTGTTTTACTTGCCTAGGAACAAATTGATTTGTGGGACGTTTGGGTCTATATTCAGGATGAACCATAAACAACATGTGTGGAAAACCAGTACCAAAATATGCTCCATCAGTGTGATGGTGTCTTGATGATTTTGGTGTATATACATCCATACATTTTGCACAATATGACTTAACCATTGCTTCCCCTGGGACATCAGATAGACCTACAAATTATTAATAGGATGCACTTTCTTTTACCAATAAATCAAGGGCAAATATTATTTGAATTGAAAAAATATCCTAATATACATATTTTTTAAATCAATTGTTAACAAATTTAACTTTTATCTTTTTTGTAAAATAATTAAAATTATTTTTAAAGTCTAGAAGAAACGTTAAGTTTTAAAATCTAAACATACAAATTAAAATAAAATATAATAAAATACACAATTAATTATTGTAATCCTATCTCAAAAACCAATAATCTTGAAATTATCAACAAAAGTGTTTACAAATTATTTCAATTTGATACATTTTTAATTACCACCAACCACTTACATTCAATACACTATATTTAATGATGGAAGATGAAAAAAAATTGTAGAATGGACTTGTGTGTAAAGAAATATGTAATCATTTTGTGGTTAAATATTGATTATTTCCTTTAACAGCTGAATATTCTTACCTAGTGGTAACATTGGTTGTGATTCACAGTAAACTCTAGGACAATAACCAAAATCTCCAGATTGATATTTTTCTATCATTTGAGCTATGCCTCTATTTGTTAAAATGTACCGAGCATGGATCAATCCATATAACATCTCAGCAGCTTGTTCAATTAGGTCAGATTGGTTTGGGTTATCATCTAATTCGTCATCTAAAATGTTAAAATACTCAATGAAGACCACAACAATAAAAACCATCAGAATTTTGGCCACACATTGTGTCCTAAAAATTTTTTTACATTGTAAGGTACTAATGTACAAACAATTTTTTTTTAAATTAAATTGCAACTTGAGATATGTATAACATCTTATTTTGACACACGTGATGTTCAAATTGGCTCCTAGAGGGGTGTGATTATTTGAACTTTGTCTATACCTTTGGAATGAAACACTAACCTATAAAAATGAATGTATTTTATATAAACTAACCTGGTTCCAAATCTAGAATCATGTCTAAGGCTTGTCTATAATGTGGCACTTGTTCATTTAGTCCTGTAAGATTAAATTTGTCTTGAATGTAATCTTCATCAACCTAAAAGAGTCATAAAGTTATGATTATTTTTTACTTTTTTAACGAAATCATTACAACCTCGCAAAAAAATTCGTTTCCCCGCAATCCACAAAACCAAGAAATCCAAGATACCTCCTCTGAGCTGCTCATTTTTCTAAAAAAATATTAAAAAATGATTTATTTGATGATCAAACATGAATGTTTTCCTATAAATGGGTGTTACAACTCTGTTTTTGGACCCGATTTTTTTGACATTGCCATTACCCAATACGATTTCTACCTTTTTTTAATCAAACTATAATATCTCTACATTACGTAAAAATGAAAAATGACCCACCTGGAGATGCCGAATTAATATTTTTAAAGAAAAATTACCTCTTTGTACCTTGATTAGCCACGCTTACGTTAACTTCATCTACACGAAAGGAAATCGACTATGCGGGCATCTACAGCTCGAAGTAGCGAACTAAAATTTAGGAGGGAAATTTAAAACGGTGCATTGCGATGACGAAATTCTATTCGATTAAAAGCGGTTGAATCAGTAGATAATTTGGGTTTCAAAAATAGTAATGTGACTTATACGTCATGACTTTTTAAATAATAATGTGTTGTGAGCAGAAATTGTTTTCTTCTTCTATAATACATTCCTGTGGTTGGTGTTTGGGATTTATTTTTATTTTTAGTCTATTTTATTGCTAATCTGTTTAAAGTTGTGTGACTATTTCGCAAGATGGCATTAATTTTTAAGCTTTAGGTCTCCTTGATTCCTGTAGATGTCACTGCCATCCGTGAGTGTTTTCCTTAAAAATCAAATAGTACCTATATTTTATGTTATTTTCTAACTTGTTTTTAGCTGTAATACGTCATTTTAGTGGTGGCTCAAGGATCTGCGATAAAAACTTTTGCGAAAACACTTTTTTTTAGAACAAAAAGCTGCTGAATTTTTTTTATTTCTTAGGTAAAAAACTGTTGGGAAATAAAAATATTTATTTTTATTTAAAAATTTTATCGCTGTTTATTCGACTGTAATTTTGAAATAGCTATTGACGTGTAGTAGTGTATTTTTTATGTGTAGGTACTTAGTTTATTTACATGAGTTTATTTACCTTCGTTTTCAAGGTATGTTAAACAATGGTAAAACACATTTCATTATATTTCAATGTTTTAGTTTGCGAAGGTTATTTTGTGCAAATAATAGAGACATGCTAATTTTTTTGTTTTTATTTCTTCAAAAATTGTTTATATTCAATAAAAGTAAAATTATTGGATTATATATATATCGTTTGTTTGAATGTTAAAACAGCTTTCTATGTTTCGCGCGTTATTTTCCCGCTTAGGTCTAAATGGAGGTGCGGTGTCTGAAAAAAGAAAAGGACTTTTTTTCTATGAAGAGTGAAGACAGAGTGCGAGCAGACGCTGCAAAGTCACATGCAAGTACTTGTTATCACACGCCTCTTGATTAATCTTGTTACCACTCTTCGGCACCGTTCGTTCATTCTATTGTAAGTTTTCAAGATAAATATACACACAACTATGCATTTATACAGACGATTCATCCAAGATAGGATTTATAATTCTACCAAGTTCGATAATAATTTTGCATAATTCGGTGATTTATCCAACTTCAAATATGTACTTACCTAATTCGTGGTTAGAGGTTAATAAACCCAATAAAGAGCAAGCAAGCTAAATAATGTACTAGATCCGACAATATCATGTAGATCTTCGACATTGGCGTAATCAAGTGTAAGTGGTAAATAATAATTGTAAAACAGAACACGAATTTGTTATTTTTGGTAACTTATTGTCTAAATAATGTTAAATAATGTTGGATCCAACATTTTTTTACGCTCACAATTTATAATTCCACAATTCCAAAACTATATTTTCTTTGTCGCATTCTTTCAATCTCTGATGGTAAGAATAACCGTGAAAACATTCTTGGTAAAAAGTATCTACCATATTTCGTTAACGTCGTACCTAAATTGCAAGTACCTACCTGTGTTGTATACCTCTCTCGCTTAGCGACCCTTCGAACAACAAAAGTAGTGGAAAGTTTAGTAGTAGACCAGCATAGATATATTTTCTATGCTGTGCTTACATTTTAGTTGTAGCAAAGTATACACGGTGTATTCTTTGGTTGTAGTGCTTTTTATGTGAGAAGATCGTCGATACACAAAAGGTGCAATCAGAGTAAGTTGTTATTAGTAATCTGCCTTTTAATAAAGAATGGTGTAATTATACAGTTGAGCTTACACCTCTCCGATTTTCTTAAAATTTTAGTATGTTGTCAAGTTTGTCATCCTGAACAACCTATATATATATATATATATATATATATATATATATATATAATAAAAAATTTATATAAAAATTGATAGTCAAGTGGGTTGGAAGGGGTCGGAGGGGGGGGGTGAAATCTATAGTTAAGAGGGGTGAAAGGGGTCGGGGGACACCCAGTCCCTCTTAACTATCAATTTTTATATAATTATTTAATTAAATTTAACGATTGTGGCCCAAGATTACATAAAAATCGACAGTTAAGAGGGGCGAAAGGGATCGGGGAGGAGGAGGAGGTTAAAACTTTAGACCAACTTTTTGCATTGTCCTATCCTGTCCCTCTTTTATCTCTTTCAACGATTAATTTAAAGAAAACAATCACTTATAAATCATTACAATTATTTGATTCTTTGCTATATATACATATTCTTGTTCAGGATGACAACTTGACAACATATTAAAATTTCACGAAAATCGGGGTGGTGTAAGTTCAACTGTATAATTACCAAAAATAGGTACATATCGTAAATTTCAATTAATTTATTTAGCACTTGAAACAAAACCAACTTTAATATTAATTTGTTTCTTTATTTTTAATATTTTATATCCGAGATTGTGAAATTACAACGGTGCTGACGATATGACTGTTTCACTACAACCTCTTGTCATTTGAGCCTGATTCGCATGCGTAACTATGCATCTACTAGTGATGAGCGATACTACAGTGATAAAAATACAATAATACTACACTGATACTACCTCACTTTACCTCACCACACCACTAGTAGATACCATACTCCACATTACACCACTCTGCATTACACCACTTTACACTACACCACTTTACACTCCCAATCTTTTGAACCACTAAATTTCATAAAAAAATTAAGAATCGTAATAATTCCTCATCCTTTTTTATTATCTATACAACTACATTTTGTACCAAAAAAAAAGTTAGATACTCCATTGAACATTGAAAAAATATTTAATGTGGTACTTTGATCGTGATCATTTCGTTACCATTTCATAACGATTTAGTTTCTCGTTAATTGATATATTTTCACGCCTGAGACAATAATTCTCCTACATCACTAGTTGGTTCTTGTTACAAGAATAGTCGGTCAGCGCAAGAGCGACTGTCCCTTTCTATTTTTACTCGAATATATTATTAATAAACTACAGTGTATTTTATTTTTCATCCAGTAGTCGTACGCGGAACCTGCAACAAATTAATTTTTATCTTGAATATTGTCGCGACATTTTTGTTTTTCAATGGTTTTAATAATTAGCGCTCAAGGTCGCGTTGACCGTCGTTCGGTTTTTCAACTTTCGTAGGTGCTTGGTGGTCATCTCTTTGTTTATGTAATTTGTGTTCCAATTGTTTTAATAAACACAAAAGTGGTTCGAAGTATGTGCGCTTGTTGATAGCTGCTAACACTCTGTAAGTAGTGCTCGTATCTTTTTTTAAATACATTTTTAATTATTTCGTTCTATCCAATATTACGAATTCTTAGTTGTTTAGGATTTTAAATCGTCAAATAATTGTATAATTATAAATCACCCAATCTGCTGATACTAGAATATATCATCGATTAATTTAATTCCTTCTTTGTCATATTTCACAAAAAATACTAATTTTAATAAAAGTAAGTTTTACCGAAAACATAGAAAGTATGACAACAACGCAACAAAACTCGAATCCTGGCTCGCCGGATATCTGCGATGTAAAACAACAACAAATTCTAGGGCGAAGTTTTGTATAGAATATTTCACGAATATACGGTGGTACATCAACGATAAATGCATATTGTTACCCGAAATGGGGTATTATACACGATTATGTATCAGATGTAATTCAATGCCTGTCGCGGCATATAGCCAGAGGAGTAGTTGTTTTTTGATACATAATCGACCCACATGAACCTATAATATAGGTGACATACAGCGAAATTAGCTGATTTTTTAAAAATCAGTTATACATTTTTCACATATATTTTTATATATTTATGTATATACATATATATGTGCAAAAATTATAGAAAACTGCATTATTGCAGTAAACCATAAAAGTATTTTGATGTCCGACAGCGAAAATTCAAAAAAATTGGCAACGGTGTGTAACCGTGACGCTATCAAATTGTGTGACGTGCATCGGATTTTGTTTTGTGTGAACTATATTTAAACTAAAGGCACAAAAATTGACATTTTGCTATTCTTATAGTAGAAATGCTATTTTCGATAATACCCTCAGATAAAAAATGGATTACACGTGTCAATATCGGTAAGCCTCATTTAATGTTACATGACTAATTGGTAATTTTTTATTTCTCTGAATCATTTCAGCGATGTTTATCAGCAAAACAAAATGACTGTTCATTAAAAATTGTGTACTTATATTATAGCAATTATTTTGAAAACATTTTGACGGTAATCCTAAAATTTAAGTCGGTTGCGTAGAAAAGTGTGGAAAATGAGTTAATACGGTGACGGATTGACGCTTTTGGCTCTTTGTGCTAGATTAGTGTGGGGCATTTTCAGCATTTTCGTTTTAATTTATCATAAATAAAAAAAAAAGACTAAAAAATCGAACTAAAAATGTACTAATGTCAAAGTCAGTTTAAAAATATATAAAAAACATCTCATAAAAGCCATAAAATTTCAGATATATTTTCAAAAATTATTTAAATATTTATTGAATGACATCGCGTGAGTGTCGAACCACGTTTCATCGAAATAAACTATATTTCTATTACTTTCTCTATAACTTAAGATCTGTCTTAAATAATTTTGACGAAGTACCACAATACGAGACGATTCCATAATACACATTCGACTATCGTATCATATACTTAAAACCACATTCTATTAAAATTTGTCGCAGTGTTTCTAATGATTTATATTTAAAATCGTTAAAATCTTGCAATTTTTTAAATAAAATGTCTAATGTTGGGACATGATATTCTTTGTACGTATTGTAAACCGTTTGTCGAATCACACATCCTTAGATGCATCATCTATCCGACGGCTGACGATACGTTTTCGTTTTTTATCGTGTTCAATCACAACGCCTCGTTTAATTACTAAATAAATTGTGGAATAAGTAATTTTCGTTAAGTTGCATGTTCTTTTTATTATTTTATCTCGAGTGGATTTAAAGTTTTCAGCTTTCAAGCATAAATAAATATTTAAAATTACTCGTTGAACCTGAATATGCAAATCTTGATAGGTATTTAAATTCCCAAAATTGTGTCTCATTTTCATTATTATTAATAAGAATAGCGGTATTAAGATGCAATTCATCATTAATTTGGATATTATCATTACTTTGAATTATATTATTATCAGGAATTTTATTATTAATGTGAATATCGTCAATATTAAGCAATTCGTTAGACTCATCATTTACCTCAAACGGTCTCCAAAAAGCCATTTCACAAATATCACCAAACAAATAAAACGAAAATAATTAAAATCTCCTGAGAAATTATTGAGAATCAGCGCGCGCTAATGTGTTGAAACGTCTAAAAGGTGAACACCTTTAAGCTAGATAGTCGACCGACGATTTGATAAATGCGTATTAGCGACGTTGATATTCAAAAATAAGCTGTACTACCCGTAGCTTGTAAAAAGAGGCGGCCGATATGTTTTACTAAATTTATCGGTATTACTCATCTTATTATCGAAAAATCGCATGGCCCTGGTAAGATCATCTTTTTTAAACTGAGATTGGAAATACGATACATTAATTTCAAAAGGAGCACCATGTTATTTCCAAGAGTTCATTAATTACCAACATCAAATACATAACTATCCTACAAGAGGTAGTAATGAACTGTGTATCACGAACAAACTTTGCAAGGACCATAATCTCTGTACTTTACGGAGCAATTTTGAATTATAATAAAATAAATAGTATTGCCCTAGCAAAACTAATTTTTCCAAACCGAGGGCTCTTTTCTATTTACCATAGTTCTAGTTTACCCTTCGGTTCGGAAAAGTAAAAAAAAATAACTGAATTCATCGCCTTAGCTCTCTTATTTAGTTATCGTGCGAAAAGTATAAAATGCGGTAAATTTAACGATCACCCCTTGTACGGCAGCTACCTGCGCGCGCGCCAACACACACACACGCAAAAACGCACGCGCGTTTGGTTTCAAGTCATACCCCATTTAAAAGGTCTGGTAAATCTCCAATCATATTGTTTTGGCTTTCATACCAGCCTTCCATTGTTATTTAATCGTTGTTAACGCCATTTGAAAAATTTAAGTGGTATCTCTAGTAGGGAGGGGGTGAATCTGACGTTTATGACATTAGCGCTAAAAAGTGTCCCCCTCAAGTTAAAATTTGACGTGCTTCGGCATTTCATTCTAATATGTCGCATTTCTTACAACGTAATTTAGTAGTTGAAATGAATTTCATTCAAATGATCTTACATAAAAATGATAACATGGACCCGATGGCTCGATTCGGTCCTGAGTATGTTGACAAATTCATGTACCAAATTATTATCATTGTGTATTTTTATGGCTTTATGTACGGAAAATTCAATGGATTTATCTTTATAATCTGTCATATCGGAGTAATAAATAACATTTCGCCAGTTGACAAAGTGTGTATTGCCTTTCAGTTTCCACTCGATAGACGTTTCATCGAGACATGGAGAAACGGAAAGACGAACAAGATTACGGTAAGTTTACTTACTTGATTGTTATCTTATACCTACCTACAATTTTTTTTGTTTTGGTTTCGAGTGATCCAAGTTTTAAAGTTTTTATGTTTCACGTAATCGAAGTGATTTTGTAACACAGTGTTATGCAGAATTTAGGTAAAATAATTATATGTATTCCGTTAATAATATCAAGAATTCTTTAAATCGACTATAAATTAACTAAATTACACTTCTATAAGCCAGTTTGTTTTTATAACCTCAAAATGATACGTTTGAGAGCGCTGTGTGTAACAGTGGCGGGCGCTGAATTATTATCGAGAAGACAAAAAAACTAAAAGTATAGTTCCTACAGTTGATAATCGAGGGCAGAAGAGAAATAGGGAGGATGAAAATGTCTTGGCTTTGGAACATCAAACAATGGACAGGACTACGTGATATACAATCACCGATTCCCACCGCGCGAGATAGAGAAGCAATGAAACATGCGATCGCAAACATACGATGAAGAAGACGAAAAAAAACGCAAAAATTCATTAAAAAATGTGCTTCCGTTTTTTGTTTATAATTACAACTGGTACAGAGTTTAGGCAGGTTAAATAATTTAACCTAATGTGACTCAAATTTTGATAGTGTGCTAATTTGAATAAAAAAAAGGTGTGCGTCTCGGGACGCCCGACAGAAGTGATAACTTTAAATGATTCGCGTAGAAACTATTAAATATTGAACGTATTTAACGTAACAAATATTTATAGTTTATTATTAGAATTAAAATGATCATTTGGGTGATGATTATGAATGAATACAAACTTTTTGGTAAATTAGTGACATAATCAAAAATTTGTAAGAAAGTGAACAGATTATTTATTTAATAAAAAGTATATCTTATGTATAAAAATTAACATTCCTCAATAGATACAGTTGACTCGTTTTCATTTAAATTATCATTATCTAAATTTTATACTCAATATTTTCTCAAAATCTTGCAAATACATACTGCATCAAGAGTAGTACCTTGATTAGAAGTAGCAATGTCTGGATTATTAATCATCTTTAATTGTAATTTAGAATCGAGAAGTGATACTAAATTTTGTGTTTGATCAGCAGCAAAATTAACATTGAAATCTCCGCTTAGAATGAAGCAAGCGAGAGAGAGACAGAAAGAGAGAGAGGATGACATAAAGAAGTTATCACTTCAATAATCGATAATTCGATTATCGAACATACATACATACATAAAGTCACGCCTTTTTCCCATAGGGGTAGGCAGAGACCACTTCCTTCCTACTTTCATCAGGGCTCTTATATATGCTCGTCGGTTTTTGGTACTCTTGACAGCTGGCCTAAATTTAAAACAATGTTGATCTGATCGAGATCGATGTCCGCCGAGCGGTCGACCTCTACCGACTTCCGTCCATTTACACTCGCCTTATAAATTTGTTTCGTCAATCTTTCTTCATCCATCCTTTCTACGTGTCCAAACCATCTA
Source organism: Agelastica alni (assembly GCA_950111635.1). Taxonomy (NCBI): domain Eukaryota; kingdom Metazoa; phylum Arthropoda; class Insecta; order Coleoptera; family Chrysomelidae; genus Agelastica; species Agelastica alni. Next base: position 42,990,967 of record OX467714.1, on the reverse strand, counting down.
ATCATTCCTTTGTCTATCTTTGTAACCACAGCGTTCTCTTATCTCACTATTCTTTACTTTATTCAACCGAGTCACTTCGGCTATACAATTCCCAGACTACTCCTTGGAACAGAATCATAAATGTGATGAAACACTCGAATGATCACTCGATTATTGAAATCATACAAATACTCTCATCATCACTCAACGTTACCCAATAATATCCCACATATTGATTAATTATTGGGATTACAACAAACACAAGTCTGCCATCATCTCACGTCTGAAGATTCATCATGGTCGTTTTCCATCACATTTATTTAAAATCGGTGTTATAAACTCACCTAATTGTGTAACATGCAACACCATTGGAGATATAAATCACATATACTTGGACTGTCACAAAAACATTGATCATATCTCCTTTTTATATAGCGAAATAAAACTAATTTACAACTGCCTGCAAATATACCTACATTGTTATCCCAACCCGACAAGATTTATTTTTGATAGCCTGATTAATTTCACACTTAATGCTAAAATACATATATAAAAATAAGTATACACAAACAATTTTAATTAAAAAAATATTAATAAAACAAAGTGTGGCAAAAGGTCTTGAACCAATGTCATTCCCTTCTCCAACAAAAAATATACTCTTATCACTTGAGAATCAGAATCACTATTTTTTTTACGTTACACTCATTGTTGACTTTTTATAATTTTTATAAACTTATTTTTTTTGTTTGATTATTAAGGCATTATTATGGTATTTTTTACATTTCTTTTTATAGGCCATCATTAAAAATGTTTTTGAAAGAGTTCAAAAAATCATTTATGACAAATTTACTGCTGCCACGAGGCGCCACGCAATTGTGGAATAATCCGCATTTTGTTGATAATCTAAATATCAAATAAAGTTTGACCATTAAGTTGCCGGCGTACTATTAATACCTTTTTAGTAAGTACCTAGTGACCGCTGTAAACGCGCGTTGCAAGTTGTTCCTTAGTGATTTAAGTTCGAATTGTTGAAAAATGTGGTAACGGAAAAAACTCAATGCGTGTCGAAAATGAAAAGTATGTATTTGTTTGATTTAATAACAACCTTGACCTTTGGAAATCCACAAACCATTTGGCATGGCGCCGTTATCGTTTTGGTCTAGTCGAACAAAAGTAGCAACTATTTAAACTAGGAGAGCAACAAATGTATTATACCTTGATTCCTGAAAGTACCTATATCTTAAATTCTATTATTGCTGCTGGTAGGGTCTGAAGAAGGTCGTAACCATTACGGTGCCGACATCCCAAGAAACTTCGAGCCTTATTGTGCGCATGTCCCAGAAAAATTCCATGAAGTCTACGTTCGTAAAACCATGTTATAAAGGCTTTTAAAATACCATTTAGGTAAATATTTTTTTTTATTTTTAGATTTCGTGATTCATTTCGGTGTCTTAAAACACATTTTTTTAATCATCACTCAAGAAATTTGATAAATATTAAAAAAGAACAGTTGTAGTTATTCAAGTTTTACAAAAGAACATTACGACAAAATGAAGAGCTGCTAAGAATAGAACGAAAAATACCGAATATTCGATAAGAAATAAGAAAAATACCGAAATCGTTGTTTGTATATACGTTATGTTATCAGTTTTCCATTTACGGTATTTGTTCACAACATTTGACCTTGATAAAACGATACGCAAAATGTTTGCTTTTAAAACTCCATTTAATTAATCTCACTGCTGTAATTCGTGCCTCCCTTATGGCCGATTCTTAAGAACTCCGCTGATTTCAATTAATAAAAAAAAGGAGTACATATTAGATACTAAAATAAATTTGTATCGTTTCCTAAACTATTAGACTGTTTTCACATTATACGGTTTCGATCGTACACGACAATAATCTGAACGGCAAAAATACAAATGAGTAAATTATTTACACTATACGATTTTTGAAGTTAATTAAACGAAATCGATCAGCTGACTAGTGTCGCTTCCATGGTTTTAAAATTATACCGGGTGGTTCATGACACATACATACGTGCATATAGTCACGCTTTTTTCCCGTAGGGGTAGGCAGAGACCACTTCCTTCCGCTTCCGCTACGGTGGTTCTTACACACATCTTTTGCTTCCTCTACTTTCATCAGTGCTCTCATACATGCTCGTCGGTACTGTTGGTACTCTTGACAGCTGGCCTTTCTTCAAAACAATGTTGATCTGATCGAGATCGATATTCGCCGAGCAGTCGACCTCTACCGACTTCCGTCCATTCACACTCGCCTTATAAATTTGTTTCGTTAATCTTCACGACTAGCGCGACAAACTATAGCTCTCAAAATATTAAATTTTTTGAAAATATGTTTCCACAGTAAGGTGTATGGCCACAATCTAACATGATTTCCATTTATATATAGGTTTTGCCAAAAAAGTGCTAGGTGTAATAGTTATATGTTTTTTTTAAAGGAACACTATATTTTATTGCACTTTTGAATTCTTCTGAATTGAAAAATCTGAATATATACAGGGTTTTCCATTTGTAATATCAAAGTTAAAGACATTTGAAGTAACGACAAATATAGCTCACCAGTGGAAATACAGTATACATTATTGTGAAATAACATAGGTACCTGGAAATAAGTAGCCCAAGATATATTCATTTCAATCTGGAAAACAAAATTTAAATTTTTTCGATAATTTACCAGATATGTCCATTACAGAAACAGCGTACCCCCTTTCGAATATCCTGAAATATTTCGAAAACGTTAAGACCCAGTATAGTAAACCTTTATGAAAGTTTCCTATGATTTTGTTGCAGAATTTAAAATACAACAAAATATAGGATGTTTCTTTTAAAAAAACATAACTATGATACCTATCACTTTTTTGGAAATCCAAAAAAGTTAATAGTTTGGGAGTCCGACGTCCTAGTTATGAACCACTCGGTATAATATTAAAACCATGGAAGCAACACTGGTCAGCTGATCGATTTCGTTTAATTAACTTCAAAAATCGTATACTGTGAATAATTTATTCATTCGTATTTTTACCGTTCGGATTTTTGTCGTACGATCGAAACCGTATGATGTGAAAAGAGTCTAATAGTTTGGAAAATGATGAAAATTTATTTTATTTTTTTTTATTAATTAAAATAAGCGAGGTTCTTAAAAATTGGCCATGGGGGAGTCAGGAATTAAAGCAGTGAGATTAATTAAATAGAGTTTTGTAAAGCAAAAATTTTGCGTATTGTTTTATCAAGGTCAAATGTTGTGAACAAATACCGTAAATAGAAAACTGATAACATAACGTATATACAATCGACGATTTCGGTATTTTTCTTATTTCTTATCGAATATGCGGTATTTTTCGTTCTATTCCTAGCAGCCCTTCATTTTGTCGTAATGTTCTTTTGTAAAACTTGAATAACTACAACTGTTCTTTTTTAATATTTATCAAATTACTTGAGTGATGATTGAAAAAAAATTTTAATGACACCGAAATGAATCACGAAATCTAAAAATAAAAAATAAAATATTTACCTAAATGGTATTTTATAATATACGGTTTTACGAACGTAGACTTCATGGAATTTTTCTGGGACATGTGTACAATAATGCTCGAAGTTTCTTTGGAGAAACAGACGCATTTATTTCGGCACCGTAATGGTTACGACCTTCTTCAGACCCTACCAGCAGCAATATTAGAATTTAAGATATAGGTACTTTCAGGAATCATGGTAAAACGTCACTATCAACAATCTTAACTTTGAAAGGGTAGAGCGCTTCAAATACATTGGAGCTACAATAACTGCTGATAACGACGTTACTGAAGAAATTAAAGGCAGGATCCATACCGCTGCCTATACGCACTTAATAATCTTATGAAGTTGAAAAACCTAACCAGAACATCAAAAATAAAAATTTACAAAACTATTAGGCCAGTAATAACATATGGAAGTGAAACGTGGACAATGACCAAATCAAACGAAGAAAAATTCAAACGTTTCGAACCTAAAATTCTCAGGAAAATCTTCGGAGCACATAACGATCCGACGACAAATCGGTATCGTGCTAGAACGAATATTGAAATACGGGAGCTATACAACGATAGCGATTTCGTGCAAGAGATCAAATCCCAACGATTAAGATGGGCAGGCCACGTACACAGACTTCAGGATGAAAGACTTGTAAGATTGGTGTGGGAGGAGGTTCCAACAGTAAAGAGACCACTCGGACGCCCCAGAATGCGTTGGAGAGATAACGTTAAATCAGATCTGCAGAAAATGAATGTCCCTTTTGACCAAAGAATGGCGCCATGCCATTTTGACAAGTAATTAGTAGAAACTATCTTATTAGTATATTATATTTAAATCTTTTCCTTTTATATAAAAAAGTTTTTGGTTCTTGATTTCCTGTTCTACATATTTTTTTGTGTGTAAGATAATGTGATATTTTTTTAATCTAAGAATTGTACTAAATACGTCACTAATAATATCCATTTGGAAAAACCGTGAGGAAGTTGACAGTTTTGATTTTTTTAGTGTAGAAATAATTTCACGAGCTGATTAAGCCTCCAGAAAAATATAAAAATTGGAATTTTTGAATAATTTGTAAATTAAAATCATTCAGTAAATTCAATAATAATAGTGGGCTGTCAGCTCAAGGCCACTTTTTGACAGACAGATAGAAGAAGAAGACGCCACCGTTTTTAATATTATTTTGACCCTTGGAATATAAAACAAACAGGAACGAGCATTATTGCTACTCTGTACGGATGCTAAAAGTGCGACGAAAACGGAGGACTCCATGACTCTCCACGTATGATGCATTATTTGAATGTTTCCCTGTGAGTGTGTCAATAAAGTGAATTTTTAATATATTTTATCAGTTTAAAGTTTAATAAGGCTTAGAATTAGTGAGACGAGGCATTTTTATATGCTTTGGTGTCAATCTAAATAAATTGGTAGCAAAACGTTGTTATATTATTGAGACAATAACGACAAATATGGTTAGCTGTTCATCTTGTGGGTGTTGCCTGATATCAAAACATAAAAGTGCTGGTATGTTTAACATTTCACAAGTAATCATTTTTAATGCTAAATTTGTTCAGTATTTACAAAAAAATAAGAATTGTATATCAATGAAATTTTTAGGTTAAATCCACTTGTATGCATTGGCGTAGCTTAGGGTATAATTATAGGTTTGTGGTAATTTTGTATTGCATACACTTTAAAAGACTTTTACGCACAATTCATATAAAGGGAGGCTTTAGTGGCTTAAATGTACTTTAGCACACTCACCAAAAAAAAAAGACACCAATTTTTGTCGATGCGGCTTGTAACCTAAGCCGAATGACACCTCTCTCAGGCTGAGGAAATGCCCCGTTCAAAAGTTAGGCCCCTTTTAATTTTCAACTTTCCAATTTTTGGAGGCACATTTTCTCGTCCAATACGTTTGGGCACAGTTTCTACGATGGTGTTATTCCATGCAGCATGATCAACTGAGTCGATTAGCACCACTCCCAAGATCGGCAAACGGCCCTTTCAAAAGTTACAACACTTTTAAAATTTTCATTTTTTTCCTCCCCATGGTGGTACTCATAATACTGCCACTAGTGTCATTCGACGCAGTTTGACCAACCGAATAGAATAAACTCTACCAATGTTGATTTAACGGCCGGTCCAAAATTGAAACACATTTTTTATTGTAATCATAGACAACAATCTTAATCAAATTTAACGATTGTTGTCTATGATTACAAAAAATTGATAGTCAAGAGGGCCCGGCCCTATATATATTTAGGGCGGACCGCCCCGGTCGCCAACATTAGGAGGGCGGCAAAATGAATCACTGAATATGTCAGTTTATTATTTTTACACCAAAAGAATTTTATACTTCAAGGAATAATATAAGAGCATTCGCAAATTAGTTACTGGACCCAGAATACAAGTGTAAGTTCGGAGAAGAGCACTGTAATATCGATGTGGATGAGATGGAAATCGAGAGGGAGACGTTACGCAATTCCGTTTCTTTGGCTGATGCTAAAGCTCAAGACAATGCCATGAAACGATCTCTCGAGCTTTTAGAATTTATTCAGCAATTTTTTTTAACTATAACTATTAGTGTTACTTTATGTGAGCGTAGTTTCTCAAAGCTAAAATTAATAAAAAATTACTTGAGGTCTACCGTGAGCTCCATAAGATTAAGTGATTCGGCCATTTTGTCGATAGAACAAAGTGTGACGGACGAAATTAACTTTGACGAAGTTATAAATGATTTTGCTGCGCGTAAGGCCCAAAAAGTTGAATTTTAGACTTACACTAGACGTTATTTTGTAATAGGTTTTGAACACCGACGTACTTTATTACATGGTTTTGAAATAAATATTTTTCGATCAGTTCTTTCATATGATTACTTTTTTCTCACCAACACCAACATATAATTAATTTTATGATTATGATTCCGCCCCGGGCGACAATGGCCCACGCTATGCCACTGAGTAGTGTAGCAATAAATTACTGCACTACTGTAGTTATGAAATGTGCCTTTGGCTCTGCTAAGTTTATTGTGGTTTATTTAATAGGGGTACCTAATAGGCGTGGACCACTGTTTATCGCAATAATAATAATTTTTCAATCCATTCCAAAAAATTATTTCCTTACGGAACAGTGTTACACTGAAATAAAATAATTAAATAAATTCGATTGAAGATACAGTCATTCTCTTCTGAATTTCGTGAGTAGCTCAGTGAGACGAGCTTGGAAAGTTGAAGGTTCGGATCCTACGAAGGTAAACTTTATTATTTATTGTTACGGTTAAAAGCGGGATTTTTCGTGTGATAATAAATGTAATAGTAGAACCTTCTAGAGAAGCGCCGCCGATGACTAGAACAGCCTGGATGATTGCGGGAAAGTTCCCATTTCACAAGACTGCTCCCACTATACTTTCTAGCCTTCTTGTTCTACTAACTAATTAAAAAGGCGGTCGACATGTGGAAAGGCCATGATAAATAAAGAAGTAAATTCCTAAAACAATTATTTTATTTCAGGGGTACCGATTGCTTACGATCCCGACTTTAACGGTCCTCTGAAGAGACGCTCTTGTACGGATATTCTGTGTCTAGCACTTTTCGTCGTATTTATCGGAGTTTGGGGTGGAATAGGATTATATGGTGAGATATTATTTGTACGAAACATTAAAAAATAAAATTGATTGCCAACTAATTTATTATGATTAGATAAACGATGACATTTTTGTTTATATCGCAGCAATATTCAATGGAGATCCAAACACATTATTAGTTCCAAAAGATTCCGCCGGTCGCAGATGTGGTAGGGATACGGACGTTTTAAACAAACCCTATTTGTTGTTTCACGATCTAACGAAATGTTTTGAATCCACTACGATTTTCACAGGATGTAAAACTCCTCAGGTAAGCAAACATTCGCACATCAAATAATGATTAATTGACTATTTAGCATAATACAAATTGCGAAACGCTTTCGCGGCCATCGTTTAGTGGTGAATCGGTCGGTTTTTAGGTCGTCGTAAGTCTGAAATAATTTTCGACGTTTTTCCATCTCGAGTGGATCTTCGGGAGATGTAATTTTGTCGGCTTTTTACATAAACGCCAGCAAAACTTTTATAGATCTGAGGAAACACAATCTATAGGACATGGGTACCTGTACTTGAAAATACAACGCTGCTTCCTTACAAACATAAGAAGAATGAACCTCCGGAACGTGACCAATTCCTGAACAGCCCTGAAATATGCCCCGCCCACCAAAACCTATACAGGGTGATTCATTAGGAATGAGCAATCTCTGAACTGGAGATACTACACACCAAAATATGGCGATTAAGCTTACCATGTCTTATACAAATGTTGCAGGTTTACGAGATCCGCAGGGTATTTAAAGTTGGAATTTTAATTTGAAATTTCTTAATAATTTTGTGATTTTAAGAAGCATCGTCTTGAAAATTGGCAACTTTATATTTTTTTGGCATAAAAATTACGAATTTTATGCTGAATTTAGCACTATTCATACAGGGCGTTAGTTACATCCTGTTACTTAGGTAAATTACGACATATCTTTTTTGCCTAATGAGTTATGGCTAAAATGACTAGAAAATCTAAAAGGCAGTTTAATTTTGAATAATAAAGGTACGCTTGTTTATTTCATGCAACTCTTTTAGTTTTTGAGTTATTTGCATTTTAAACATTCAATGAATTTTGTTTATTGTGAAATGAATTTATTCCTTTAAATTACTACTATGCGGGGTAACAACAGTAAAGACAACAAATAACAATCAGTAACAGTAATAAAAGAAAAATTCAAAGTAAATGCTCAAAATGCCCGCCTTCCACTTCAATACACTTTGTAAGGCGTCTCCTTAAAGGTCTTTGAATATTAAATAACATTTGTCGATTATTTTTAATAATATTAACAGCTTCTTGAATTTTCTGTCGTAATTCTTCGATGGAATTAATTAAATCTTTGTAAACCATGTCCTTCATTTGTGACCATATTGAGAAGTCTAGAGGGTTTATATCTGGACTTCTAGGTGGCCAAACAAATTCACTGCCACGCCCAATCCACCGGTGAGGAAAATGTTCATTCAGGTATTGCCGTATTGGCAGAGAAAAATGTGGCGGCACCCCGTCTTGCATAAACCACATGTTCCGCCTTATGGCTAGTGGTACATCTTCTAGTAGTGTGTTTAACTGTTGTTCAAGAAAGTTTAAATAGAGAGGCCCGTTTAGATTAGGAGCAAGTTCAAAAAAACCAGATATCACACCACACCAAATATTTACCTTGAATTCATGCTGAAAATGTCGTTCCTTTAGAGCATGTGAATTTTTGGTTTCCCACAAATGATTCATCCTGTATGACAGGGGTGGCCAAGCTTCTTGATAGTCCGAGCCGTTTTTCAAAATTTGAAATTTTTCGCGAGCCGCAATTAAATACTTATTTAAAGGGTAATGCAAAAAAGGTATTTTTTTACAGAAAATTATCTCCGTTAGTTTTTCCTGAATATTTGGACAAAACGGGAGGCATCGAAAATATATTTTTTTTAAATTTCATTTCATAGTCAAATTTGATCGACCGGAAATATATCTTATCACTCTCTTCGATTGCTTTTAAATATTTATAATTTTAGGTATGTGTAAGTAGATGTCCTTCTTCATTTTATGTAAAGGACCATACGAAGGAACCATCTGACTTAAAGGAATATTGCACTGATGATCCCATTTGTCCGAATTGGTTGCTGCCAAGTTCGTTATGTAAGTACACACACACACACACACACACATGTGATGAATACAACGAACAATAATAATTCCGGTTTAAATCTTGAAAAATGTTATGGAACAAATTGTATGTGGGATTGATTATCTTTTTATGTGTAGTTCTCAATCGGTGTTTATACAACGTTGCGGATCGTCGAAAATTTTTCCGAATTCCAGGAGATGAAATTGTTTTAATGAAAAATATTCTCCGACCCGTGCATATGTTGATGGCAATCGGAATGCACGCTGCTATATCGATATTCACGTCGGACGAATATTCCCACGAGGTATTTTGCAAAAAACATAATATACGAGTATAAGGCATGCTCTATTCCTTGTAATGAATGCACTCACTCTCTTTAATTTAACGAGCTCTTAAATCTTTTACAAAAAATATTAACAAGTGGTGATGGAGAAAAATGGTTTAATAGACCTTTTCAGTGCCAACTTTATTAATAATATGTATAACGGCATTTCCCCGTAAAACACGATTTCTCATAGCAATAAGAGTCAGTACAGTGACGTCTTAGACACTTGGACACGATACGAACAAGTGTCTAACGACCACAAATTCTACTATAATTTCGCATGCGCATTTCGTGAAACTTTCAATTTGTTTATCAAAATTCTTGTGCTGTTGTCAACTTAACGTAGGTATATACATTAGAGATTACATTCTAATTCTTTCTTGTGGGCTTTTGAATTACTGCCAATTAGCAGATATAATAAAGAAAAAAATCAGGAGCAAGTGTGGCTTGACATTTTCAAATAAAAACCAATTTTTGTATATTGGTAAGAATAATGTTAATATAAAACTAAAAAATAAATTTAATATATATTTAACTAAAACACTAAAGAACTAGTACCAAAAGCAATATTAATTATTATCAGTATATTTTAAAAGTTGAAAGGATATCTCATTATTTATTTCAGAGGATGTAGGTTTTAATTTTTTTACAAACCTGTCTTTTGCATTTTGGCGGTAAAAAATCTTATGTTTTTCAACACATTAACTTTTTCCCCTCTTTGTAATGCAGGGTGTTTCAAAAAAAGGTGACCCCGTCTCTAGGATAGGTAAAAAACTGAAAAATAATTGGGGTTTGCTTAGTAACGCCATCCGTATTCAAGATAAAGGGCATTGAAGAAAAAAAAATTATACACATTTATTACGATTTTGCCGGAACTACTGGAAACAATGTAATGAAATGTGTCTTCGAAGCTGTGATACATCCCATGAATTTGTTTTTATATCGGACTCTCATAGAGATCGCTAGTTACGCGGTTCGTACCAAGTAGTATTGAACATAACTTTTTAAGGTTAGATTTATTAATCAAAATTTTAAGTTAACTTAAATATTATTCAATTTTACACCAAAAAGGTACTTTTGGTAAAACTCGATACTTTGTACCGTTTTCGAAATATTTAGATTTAAAAATTATGAAGTAATAATAAATTTTTTTTTTCTTTAACGCCCTTTATCTTGAATACGGATGGCGTTACGAAAATTTTTTACTAAGCAAACACCAGTTATTTTTTAGCATTCTACCTATCCTAAAGACGGGATCACCTTTTTTTAAATTACTTTATACCAGCATCCGGTTATCGTGTGTTTTTATTGGTTAGAGGTTACGCGTTTTGATATCAGCTGATGCAGCGAATGCAGCGCCGCCATCGGTAAATATTTGGCCCAATAAAGAGTTCACTTTATCAAAAATACCTACCCTCACAGTCGTGCTGATTTTTAAAAAAGGTTTAGTCATGGTAGAGAAGAGAGATTCGTCATGGTTTAGTTTAAGAGTTTATAGAGCATCGCAACATCGCATGGCATGCGCCAAATACTAGAGGCCGAGTGGTATCGAATATTGCCGAAAATAAAGTAGAATTTGTGGTCTCTAGACTCTAGTGCGTTACGACAAGAAGAACGCGAGAAGCAGTAGAATTCAAATAAAGTTTTTTACAGATGTTCTTACCAGTGGCGTACTTGGGAATTGGTTAATTTTATTTTTGTTTTTTTATATAAATAATTTGCAATAACAATTATATTCCTTAATACTTATATTGAATATTACAAGAGAAAAAAAATGTTGCTTTTAAAAGTGAGTAAGAATAATAAATTAAACCTGATTTTAAATTTTTTTCTTTTAATTTGACCAAGGTATGTATTTACTAAGTTGACCCTTTGCCACTGCACTCTCCTTCGTTCTGACAACGTCACATAATGCAACGAATTAAAATATGTAAATGCATTAGTTGGTTAGTTAACGCCATTCACTTAGCAGTGCTAATGTTAATGAAAGCAAAATGGAAGTGCCGTTATATATTTAGATTTTATTAACATATTTTGCAATTTACCTTTTCAAATGCAACTACTGCAGTAAGTTTAGGAAAAGTAGATCACTCAGTTGTATCCATTTAATTTGCGCGATTATTTATTGAATATAAAGGAATATGCTTAGATGCGGTTTGGACACGTAGAAAGGATAGATGAAGGAAGATTGACGAAACAAATTTATAAGGCGAGTGTAAATGGACGGAAGTCGGTAGAGGTCGCGACCGCTCGGCGAACATCGATCTCGATCAGATCAACATTGTTTTAAAGAAAGGCCAGCTGTCAAGAGTACCAACAGTACCGACGAGCATGTAAGAGAGCCCCGATGAAAGTAAAGGAAGCAAAAGATGTGTGTAAGAACCGTAGCGGAAGTGGTTTCTGCCTACCCCTACGGGAAAAAGGCGTGACTATATGTATGTATTTATTGAAAGGGATTACCAACAAGCAGAAATAAAAGTAACAGTTATTTTCATTAATAGTTTTAATGATGCCATCAAAAATAAAGTACAAAAATTAACCTTAAAATTTACGATGGTATTTTTTGTTTCTTCAGTACAGAAAAGATGCCTTCCAAATTTGGTAGAATTGGATGGATCAATGATAGATCAATTAACTTCAGTACTTAACACAACGATTTTAATTTTAGAACAATCGGTTGCCAATATAAAAGTTTTAGCTGAAGTGCAAGAGGTAGGAACTTTTTTTTAATTTTCCTGCTTTTTTTGTGTTCTGCTTCGGTACGGATTGTTTGGTTTTATTAAAAATGTGTTCGTAAAGAAATACCTGTTCGCATTACAATAATAATTGCAAGGTTATATTAAAATGTATCCACTTGCTAATGCAGCCAAATACGTCACTTAAAAGTGATGCTAGTACTGCTAAAAAAAAAGAATAGTCATTCTTTGGTTCTCGAATTCCTTATAAAAATTCAGTATTACCCGCCACTGGCGTTTGCGTTTTCGTTGACATTGACAGTCGATGTCATTGAATTACACAAAACATAAAACGATTCGTATTTTATATTTTATTGGTTTTTTTCCTACTAACCGCACTTGCTTTTCTTGTTTTATTTGCTACTAACTATTTTAACTGCTTTCGTGCTTCAACTATTAATGTTTTGGAAAAGTTTAAAGTTTTTATGTAAAAATCATTTTACAGTTTGGAGGTGCATATAACATAAGAACATTATAACGTTGCGAGCTATCATAATTTATAGTTCTTCCATTATCATTATTAATATAGAGTATTTCAAGTACCTACCATTCTTTTGTGGTAGTCACTTTTGGAAGCAAGGACTTGCACGTTGTTGTAGTTAAATTGATGGTGTTCCTCTAGAGAAGGTTTTGCTAGGGCAGAGAATTTAATCTTATTACAATTTTAATTACACCTTAATTTTTGTTAAACTTAAAAATGGCTTATATTATTATTAACATTCAATGAAACACTTTTTTTATATTTTATTTGGACCAAAAAAAAACCAAACCTAACAAATATTGCGGTCAGGAAATAACATATTTTAACAGTGAAGATTTAGGCAAGGGTATTTTAAAAAATAGTAAATTCATAAAATGAGGTGTAAAGTTCATTGCATAGCCTTTCAGTTGCATGTCACCAAATATGACGTCATAAAATGTTTTCGGCATGTCTTTGATTACTACATGACATTTGATGGCGACTCTACAAAATTTTGACAGTTTTCAGGATCGTATTCAGCCAAATAGGAAAAGGCTTTAAAATTAATAAGAATTGTGATATCAAAAGATTACAAAATAAAACAAAATTTATTTTTAATTGATATTTATTATCATAAATAATATAACATTAGTAAATAAATTCCTAAAATTAGTTATTATAAGACTTGCCGGATGAAACCTATGATAAGAAATTAGATCTGTTTAAAAAATCACATAAGTTTTATTCGATAAGCTTGGAAATCATTGAAATTTAACAAAACTGGTAACGTTAAACTTGTAGAACAACAGCCATTTTTGAATACAATACAATACACGTTTATTATGCGGAGTTGTCTTTCCACAAGTCCCAATCTGATTCGTTATCCGATTCGTTTAAATCACTGATTACAGGAGAGATATTACTTGCATCAATGTTTTTTCAGTTTTCCAATATTCATTAATAATTTTTCTTGTTTGGTCTACATAACTCTTCCATTTTTCCGGTGTAATCTACAATTACATGACAATTATAAACCATAGCATAAGAATAAACTTTGCATTAAACCTGGTGAAGAGCTTCGTTCCAAACACTTATTACAGTATCTGCCGGCTTGTTTTTCTAATTGGAAATAAGCAAGCAGTTTTAATACTAACGCTTGCTGTTTTTCGCTATACCTCGGCATGTTTATAATTATCAAAATAAATAAATAAATTAAAAATAATATTCCAACTTCTAAAAAATGTGATTAACCACAATAAGTACAAATGGAACTAATGGAAGTACTGTTCTGATAAAAACTGTCAGGCGTTCACTTTGACGTTTATCAAAAATAGCTAAAGAGCGTGTTCAATATTTCAATTTGACTTTGAGGCCATGACGTATAGCAAACGGCAGCCAATGAAATGCCTGTATTGTTTCAATTGTAGTTATTTAATATCTACGTGTAGATCTCTCATGATGTTGTTGCCTTACGAAAATTTATAGTGGACGTAGCGTTTTTTGCATTTCTTTATATATATCTCCGCCTATGGCAGATAAAACAATATTGTTGGTGGTAAAGAGTTCGGAACGAGTTTTTATATTCTGCAATTATTGATGATGGAAGAACTATAACAAAATATAATATTTAGTGCTGTAACCTCTATTGCAAGAAGTAGTCTTGAGATAATTGTTTTTTTTTTCAAACGTACAATAAATAGGCCATAATTGCACTGAGCTGACTGCGAAAAAATTCAACTGGGCAGTTTTACTCTGACTTTTCCCTCCGCCCGAGGGAAAAGTATGCTAGTGCGGCGGCTGTCAGTTAAAACGTCATGAGTTGTGACGTTAAATCAAAACTTGCAAAATGACATTTTTTAATGCTAGTTGACAACTATAAAATAAGAGATGTCAACGAGCCATTTTTGTATTTAGCCGTGTTACATATTTCGTGTTTATGATCTAATTATTGAACTTCATGGCTTGCCTTCTATTACCCGCCTCTGTTCATTTCTTATTAAAGACAAAGTTAACGGGTTATCACAAAATAAATATAATTTTAATTTACTCATTGTTTCCAGCAACTTAAATATTTTATCAGTTCGTTCTATTAGTAATTTAATTGCCATTTATTTTGATAAAATCACGAAGTTGAAAACGTTGTAAACATTTTCAGATAATAGATCTAATTGCACCGAAATTATGAATCATGCGTCCTTAATAGATTTGTATACATTTTTTCACCTGGACGTTAACCAGTCGACCAGCACAAAATATAATATTCGCTATAAATAATCAAGTAATTGACATGACATGGTATTAAATTACAGAAGAATAGGGTGAAAAATAAATTATGAAATTTGATAAAAATTAAAACTTATGTAGAAATATACTTAAATATTCTGATTTTGATTTTGCACATTATTGTTTTATTATATTGAAATTAAAAGTCGTAATTTTTAATTTGTATATCACGTGACCTAAAACACGAGCCACCATGGTGTGACGTCATATCGGCAAATACTGTCAGTTCAATGTAAACGGCTACTTTTTATGGGTACATATCTATCAACTTTAACTTCAGTAGTTAAACAACAGCGATTCAAGCGCAAAGGAGTGGGGGGAGGAGTGGGGGAAGTGGAGGGGGTAGGAGTGGTGGAGTGGGGGTAGGAGTGGGGGTGAGAGTGGGGGCAGTGGTGGAGTGGGGAGGAGTGGGGGGTGAAGTGGGGGAAGTGACAGGTGAAGGAGTGGGGAAATGACATTGTTGACATATGACATTGTTGACATATGACATTGTTGACATATGACATTGTTGACATATGACATTGTTGACATGTGACATTGTTGACATGTGACATTGTTGCCATTGTTTACATACGGCATGTTGCCATTGTTACCATTGTTGACATATAACATCATTGTTTACATTGTCCCCATCGACTCGATTAAGAGGGTTACGTAAGCACGTTGAAAAGTGGTGTGACGTAAGCGTTGAAAAAAACTTGGCTTCTCGGTGATTCGAACCTTAATCCTTTGCCTTACTAAACGGATAGCTATACCATTCAGATAACTCGCATATTAATTTTATCGTGCAAGATTGGATATACAAATATATATTTGTGACATCATTTTTGATAAAAATAACCTTGAACTGCGCTACCAGATAACTTTGTTATCGTATACTTAAATGAGGTGTAATATTGATTGCGACAGAGATAATAATTACACACGCACATAGTCCCAGTTTAAATGTGTGCGATATTGTTGTACATGTACAGGGTATGTCACAAATTAAGAAGTCAAAAGAACCTTAACGAATGTTGGCATGGGAAAAATTGTTTTTATGAAAATTCCCCATACGCTAATCTTAAGATACGCCGTTCTAAATATAAAGGGGTGCATTCACTGTTGCAAGAGATCTAATTCAAAAAATCAAAGCACTGAGTTATCGTATACTTAAAGGAGGTGTAATATTGATTGCGACAGAGATAATAATTACACACGCACATAGTCACAGTTTAAATGTGTGCAATATTGTTGTACAAGTACAGGGTATGTCACAAATTAAGAAGTCAAAAGAACCTTAACGAATGTTGGCATGGGAAAAATTGTTTTTATGAAAATTCCCATACGCTAATCTTAAGATACGCCGTTCTAAATATAAAGGGGTTGGAAATTCCGATTAAATTAAATCAAATTTTAAAGTTCGAGAAGCTAAACAAAATTTCAGTTAACGTCTATGCTTTAGAATTAAATAAAACAGAGAAGAGATAATTTTACATAGTTATACCTGTTGTGTTTACTAAAAATAAAATGAAACGTCACGTCAATTTGTTACTAATACAAGATCAGTATTTTCGGAAATTAAATGATTATAAAGCGCCACCTATCGACAATGAAAATGTTGAAATCAAATATGTTTGGATAAGTACGAGGTATGTCGTAAATTAGGAAGTCAAAAGGACCTTAACGAATGTTGGTATGCGACCCATCAAACGATTCAGCGTTGCTTAAAGTACGTCAAGTGTCACGAGAGTACGTTAAATGTCACGTGAGTACGTTAAATGTCACGTGAGTACGTCAAGCGTCACGTAAAACGTCACGTGTCACGTTATACGTAATGTGTCACATTAAAAACACACACACACACATGTTGAATATTTTTGTTCATGTACAGGGAATGTCACAAATCAAGAAGTCAAAAGGTCCTTAACGAATGTGGCATGTGACCCATCAAACGATTCAACGTTACGCAAAGTATGTCAAGCGTCACGTGAGTACGTTTAAAAACATACACACATGCACAACAACGTGACATGTCACATTAGTAGACATTGTTAACATATGACATTGTTGTCGTTGTTTACATACAGCATTGTTGACTGCCATTGTTTACATAGGGCATTGTTGACATATGACATTGTTGCCATTGTTTACATACGGCATTGTTGACTGCCATTGCTTACACACACATGACATTGTGGACATATGACATTGTTGCGATTGTTTACATACGGCATTGTTGACTGCCATTGTTTGCATAGAGCATTGTTGACATATGACATTGTAGCCATTGGTGACATTGTTGCCATTGGTGACATTGTTGCCATTGTTTACATACGGCATTGTAGACATATGTCTTTAAATTTCCCTTATACTTGAATACTATGTTTTTATTTAATGTCATTACGGAATTTTGGAAAATATGGGAAGCAAGATTTTTGATACATAATCTTTATTTCATTCACATATTCATTGTATTTAAATCAATTTTCGGTGATAATGTATTATCGTATCGATCGTCGGTAAAACATCTAAACCATGACAATAAAACCCACAATAATCTTTTTTAAAAATAAAATTACTTAATAAATTCAAAGTTTACGAGAGATGAAAAGTATGACAGTGACATTGAGCGAAGGGTGTTGGCAGGAAAACAAATGAATGGGGCTCTGCATAGCTTTATGAATAGCCAGAAAGTGTCAAAAAAGACACGTCTGGCTGTGCATAGAAGTGTGTTGGTTCCTACACTTATGTATGGTAGTGAATGTTGGGTTTGGCAGAAGAAGCATGAAAATAGGATTAATACTGCGGAGATGAGTAGTCTGAGAAGTATAGCCGGAGTGACTCGGTTGGATAAGGTAAAGAATAGTGAGATTAGAGAACGCTGTGGTGTAAAAGAAGATGTGGTTACAAAGATAAATAAAGGAATGCTTAGATGGTTTGGACACGTTGAAAGAATGGATGAAGGAAGATTGACGAAACAAATTTATAAAGCGAGTGTGAATGGACAAGTCGGTCGACCTCGGAGAACATATCTTGATCCGATCAACATTGTTTTGAGGAAAGGCCAGGTCAAGAGTACCAACAACCGACGAGCATGTATGAGAGCACTGATGAAAGTAGAGGAAGCAAAAGATGTGTGTAAGAACCGTAGCAAGTGGAAAGAAGTGTTCTCTGCCTACCCCCATGGGAAAAAGGCGTGACTTTATGTATGTAATAAAATCTCAAGAGTACCAACGACCAAGAACACTAATGCAAGTAGTTCATTGTATTTAAAACAATTTTCGATAATAATATATTATCGTACCGATCGTCGGTAAAACATCGAAACCATGACAATTAAAACCCCAATAATCTTTATTAAAAATAAAATTACTTAAAATCTCATGAATCAAACAAACAAGAATTAGCTTAAGTCCTTATGATGACATTTATTGCCTGGGACTATCGATACTCTTCCTTTTGGGTCATTATAGTTTAAATAAATATATATTTTTTTCACCCTAGCACATCTCTTTAGTTAAAGAAATGAATAGTTTGATCCTTATTCAGCTTTTAGACGATACATATCTCTAAAGGTAGTGTCAAGTCCGGGATGCGTACGCGCTCGCTGGCCGCTGCGAAAATAATATAGATGGGTATATATACAGGGGGGCGCATGAACTGGCAAAACTTTTGGAACTATTGGAAAAAATATATTTTTAACAAAAAAAAACCTTGGTTAAAAGAACTATTTAAGCTCCCTTTTTTCATGTATCACGCAATAAATCGTCTTGTGACGTCATCAAAAGATTCAGCATTACGCAAAGTACGTCGACCATCACGTTAAACGTCATGTAAGTACGTCAAGCGTCCCCTTAAACGTCACGTGTGTACGTTGAATGTAAACACAGCGACGTTAAACGTCACGTGTGTATGTCAAACGTAAACGTCACGTGTCACATAAAAACACACACACACACCAGTTTGATTTAAACAATCTGCATGGTTAAAGCCCTATATCGAGCTGAACAATCGTTTAAGGACTACAGCTACCAGTTTATTTGCAAAGAATGAATTAAAATTCTAGAACAACGCGGTGTTCGTCAAAACAATGGAAAATAAACGCTTCCGCAGTTGGTAAGTTCATACGAGGGTCGTTACAGATCAAAAAATTTAATTTCTAGCGTCAGATTTCACAATAGATCAATTTTTGATGATAATTTAATACGCAAAGTACGTCGACCGTCACGTTAAACGTCACGTGAGTACGCCAAGCGTCACGTTAAACGTCATGTGAGTACGTCAAGCGTCACCTTAAACGTCACGTGTGTACGTCAAACGTAAACACAGCGTCACGTTAAACGTCACGTGTGTATGTCAAACGTAAACGTCACGTGTCACATAAAAACACACACACACACACACACCAGTTTGATTTAAACAATCTGCATGGTTAAAGCCCTATATCGAGCTGAACACTCGTTTAAGGACTACAGCTACCAGTTTATTTGCAAAGAGTCAGTTTAAACTCGCGAACAACGCGGTGTTTGACAAAAGAATAGAAAATAAACGCTTTCGCAGTTAGTAAGTTCATACGAGGGTCGTTACAGGACAAAAAATTTAATTTCTAGCGCCAGATTTCACAATAGATCAATTTTTGAAAGCGAACGAGCAAGATATTTTAAAACATTTTAGTCATTTGAAAATTGCAGGACCTCGAAAATTTAAAGTTGGCGCCATTGTACGAATTAGTAAAGCCAAACACGTTTTTAAGAAAGGTTATACACCCAATTGGTCAACGGAATTATTTAAAATCACAAAATGTAAGATAACCAATCCTGCAACGTATCTTCTGGAAGATATGATGGAGGCACAAATCAAAGGAGCCTTCTACGCGGAAGAATTACAGAAAACTGCTAATCTTGATATCTACTTAGTAGAAAAGGAACTTGGACGCAAAGGAAATAAAATGTACGTCAAATGGTTAGGCATAAAAGGCAACAGTTGTTTAATTATGAACAAAAATCGACTTTTAAGTGGAGGGGAGGAAGGTTACAAATATGCGCGAGTTATATGCGTCATTTCCGCTGACTTCTATTAGAACCATTTTTGCGACGCAGCAGTTCTAGAAGCTTCCAGAAATTGCTTATCTAAAAAAAATGTCACGCTCGCATTTTCCTTTGTTTAACTTTATTATAAAATAAGCATTATGTATTAAAATTAATCAATTTTGACTTTATTTCTAAATTTTTTTTATAAACATCCTTGAAGATATAAAAAGAAAAAAGCCATACGGTTTAGTACCATTTGACTATTCACATTAAACGTTGATAGATTTTTGCGTGCAAGTGCTCCAAGAAGAAAAAAGTAAGTTTAAATTATTGTTGTGTGTGTTTTGTCTCACAAAATATTCTTATTTTTGATTTTAGATGAATTTGGAAAAATTAAACGAAGTTTCCTCCATTACAGCACGGAAACCTATAGTAAAGCTGCAGGAGCTACCAATAGGAGTTCCTCAAGCAATTTATGCTGCGAAAATAACCAAAACACCATATGGTACAAGCGTTCTTCTTGACTTGGGTGATAAAGTCACATTCCTACCCAACAGAGTGACTGCTACCTATGAGCCGTATATTAGCCATTTCGAGAAAGGGAAATACAGCTTAACATACCAAGGATCTTACGATTGTGGCCGCCCCCATTTGGCTGCAGCATTTGAAATTAAAGAAATTTAGTCCGATATTCCAACAAAAGAGAGCATGAAAAATAAAGTCGATAATGTTTTTGCAATGACTTGTGTAATATTGGCATTTATTTTTGTTTTAATTTTAAAATTTATCTTAAAAATTGTAAAACGAAAATTTAAATCTACATGTAATATAAAAGTTGATGATGAATACACATAGTGTTTTAATAAAACATCCAATTTTTCTTAAACATTTATTTAAAATAATTATAATGGTAATACAACATTAGAAAACCAGTGACGGAGACGTTGTACATTTCGTTCGGTACACTAATATGGTCCAGAGGCGTGGCAGGGGTTTGGATCCTGGGCAATGTTAACATTGTTGACATATGACTTGTTGCCATTGTTTACATATGGCATTGATGACTACCATTGTTTATAAAGGGCATTGTTGACATATGACATTGTTTACATACGGCATTGTTGACATATGACATTGTAGCCATTTTTGACATTGTTTACATACGGCATTGTTGCCATTGTTTACATACGGCATTGTTGACATATGTGATCAAATGTCATTACGGAATTTTGGAAAATTTGGGAAGCAAGATTTTCGATACATAATCTTTATTTCATTCACATATTCATTTTATTTAAATTAATTTTCTTTTGTTTAACTTTTTAAATTTATTTTTAACACTTATATTTTAAAACCAAAAATTAATTTTATAAACATTTTTATTTGTATGATACTGTTAAAATGATTTTTTCGAGTACTTTTTTAGTTTTAAATCCAATTTTAGATATTTACTTAAATTTTGAACATTTTAACATTTTCTACGTTAATTAACTGAAATAATTGTCAAATGTTTGAGGCATGTGTCGAACGTTACTTTCAAAAATAATTGAAACGAAACAATATTCATTCATTTCCTTTATTTAACTCAAAGTTTTTTTTTTAATTACTTTACATAATTAAAGTAGAATAGGCCCATTATCTGCAACATAAAAAAAAACATTTGTAAAATAAAAATATAAAATCATAGATAAATTTATACCTTAATGCCCAAACCCATGTCTCGCTCTCGAGTACCTCCATACATATACTGTAGGGGCCCACATCCCCTACGCATATCATTGATGGAGGTGGGTTGCCTCCACGAGAACCCATCATAATTATGATGGGTTTAGGCTGTAAAAACAAAAGTTTTAATTAAAATTTAATGTACTAAAATTGACACAAAGAATTTTTAATTTAGTAAAAAAATATCTAAAATGATTAAAACCTTATGTTAATACAAAAATTAGCATAAAAAAAGTTAGCCTAAGAAATTTTAGTTGGAAATTAAATTTATTGTTAAAACTACCAACACCAAAGTAAGATTGGTAGAAATAATTAGCAAATGGTTTTGTTTACTTACTCTTTGATGCGAGGGTAATTCTCCCCTTACTCTGGTTTATATAAGGTCTTCCAATCGTCTGTCTGTAAAGCAATTTTAAATTGAAAACTAGTGTGTAAAAAATAACAAATTTGATTAAAAATCAGTATTATCAAAAATTAAATAATTATAAAGCTCAGATGATGAGAATTGTAAAATTAAATATAACTATTGCTGCATCAAAGATTTGTCTAGATTAATAAATGCACGAGACAAAAAATTTATTTGTGAGTGGTGTTTACATTATTTTTTAACTGACGAAAAATAACTTTAAAATAAAAGTATTTTGAAAATTTGCAAAAATTTTGTAAAGAGTAAAAATTTAAAATAACAACATAATTAAAAAAGTTTTAGTTACTTATCCATCTCGTTTTAAATTCTAGTAAAAATGCCTTTTTGTTTTCCCTTTTATAGATTTTAAACCGTAGGTAAAATATATTTGAGGTAAGCCGTCACTGTATGCGGTTTTTTTTGTTTTTCTTTTAGATTTAGTGCAAAAACAATGGATTTGCTAATTTTAAAGAAATCTGTAAAAATACAAATTTGTAATTTCTGTTACAAAGCGTTTAAAAAGATAAGTCGTCGTCATATCATTATGCATTTAAGATGTCCTCTGTGTAATTTAAGATTTTAAACAGAAACACAATATTTCAATTATAAATGCTTATTGAAGGTGTTACAACATTTGATTTCTTTAATTTAAAACTTAAAATCTTTCAACATTTTTATATTTTAAAAATCATTGCTTAATAAAGTTAAAAAAAGTCAATAGAAAAATTGATCGTCCGTTAAAAACACCGACAAAATTTCTTTATTTAGAATAAAATCGTTACAATTATTTTTTTCTAACATAGAAATTAAATAAATAAAAATTAACAAAAATGTTTCTTACCCATAATAAGCGTGACACTTGAAAACACAACAGAGCAACAACTATGCAAATATATTTATAATACATATTCTATAGAAACGTAGATTCAAGCATTCCTGAATTACCAGGTCACAACTTATATCAATGTCAGCAATAGCATCAGTTATTAAAAGACCAATTGTAATTTTTGCATTCAATTATATTTTCAAGAAACAATATCATATTATAATCATTTCATGTACACATCATATTTGCTTCCACGAGGATCACCTCTAACCCACGTGCCTTGGCCACAACAGTACATCCATTCATTTTCGCGTAATGGTTTCCCAGTAGTATTAACACGCATAAAATAATTAAAAAAATTAAAATATTTATTTTACTACTAAAATTCTTACACTCTTATATTATGTGTAGAAATGTTATAGAATGTATTTAATATCTGAAATTTAAGCAATTGTTTTCATATTGGCTAGTCAAATAAGCCTTAATGGTTTATGAAAGTTAAATGAAGAAAAGATCGATTTTAAAAAAATTTCATGCACAAATCAACAATTTAAAAAAAAATTACATGTTATTCGTAAAATGAAATTAGCTTTAATAGTAGAGATTTCAATTGTTTCTTCAAACTTTGAGTAGGGCACAGCATCTTAAATGATTAACAAATATTATTTACAGTATATTTATAGAAACTTAAAATTTCGGGGAACAAATAAAACAAAACTTTTTGAAAAAATTATTTATTTAAATCATTAATTGTGGTAATTCTATAAAAGTAGATAAACTCTCTCAATGCACTATTTAACAAATCATTTGGAAGTATTTCCGACAATAATGATAACGATAATTCACCATGCAGTTTACAAAAACCAATAATATTGTGATAATATGAACAGAAACTAAGTTTGTTTAATAAATTTACTCGATGCGTCAGCAAATGCTCGTGGATTTTAAGAATTTCTTGAACATCTTCTTCGCACAAATAGTACTTAACGTCGTGTTTTTTTAAAACCAGGAACTTGGTATCATCATAAACTTGTTGCATGATAGTACAATAATCGCCACAGTGAAACGTTATAGGGGTGTTATCATCGTCTTCATCGGGATACGTAGGCGACATCTCATGAAAAAAATCTTCCATCCTTTTCTCCAAAATACTGATGAGGGTACCCCATTCAAAAACGTCAAAAGATATTTTAGTAGGCCCAAAATGTTTAGCCAAAATGATTGTCGGAGAAAACGTCCGCGCAGGACTAAGGCCACATCGAACTTCATATTCTGACAACATATATGTCGTTAGCAGTAAGTAATGCACTTCACGTTTGGCAGCATCTTCGTAGGATTGAACAATTGTTTCTATGGAAGGTGCCCCCGGCAATACGAATTCGGACATTTCAAAGTCATTACTCACGCTATCATCACTACTCGACGTCATACTAAAATGATTACTGTCTTGACTGCTGCACATGATGACTGACATCCACCTGCCAATGACGCGAATTTTATAATTCGTTTTAAATTATTTTAAAAAAAACTTTTACTTTAACAAAATTATAAATATAATATAAAAAATATAACAACGAAGCTAAAAATTTAGAAAATAAAGTCAAAATTGATTAATTTTAATACATAATGCTTATTTTATAATAAGGTTAAACAAAGGAAAATGCGAGCGTAACATTTTTTTTAGATAAGCAATTTCTGGAAGCTTCTAGAACTGCTGCGTCGCAAAAATGGTTCTAATAGAAGTCAGCGGAAATGACGCATATAACTCGCGCATATTTGTAACCTTCCTCCCCTCCACTTAAAAGTCGATTTTTGTTCATAATTAAACAAATGTTGCCTTTTATGCCTAACCATTTGACGTACATTTTATTTCCTTTGCGTCCAAGTTCCTTTTCTACTAAGTAGATATCAAGATTAGCAGTTTTCTGTAATTCTTCCGCGTAGAAGGCTCCTTTGATTTGTGCCTCCATCATATCTTCCAGAAGATACGTTGCAGGATTGGTTATCTTACATTTTGTGATTTTAAATAATTCCGTTGACCAATTGGGTGTATAACCTTTCTTAAAAACGTGTTTGGCTTTACTAATTCGTACAATGGCGCCAACTTTAAATTTTCGAGGTCCTGCAATTTTCAAATGACTAAAATGTTTTAAAATATCTTGCTCGTTCGCTTTCAAAAATTGATCTATTGTGAAATCTGGCGCTAGAAATTAAATTTTTTGTCCTGTAACGACCCTCGTATGAACTTACTAACTGCGAAAGCGTTTATTTTCTATTCTTTTGTCAAACACCGCGTTGTTCGCGAGTTTAAACTGACTCTTTGCAAATAAACTGGTAGCTGTAGTCCTTAAACGAGTGTTCAGCTCGATATAGGGCTTTAACCATGCAGATTGTTTAAATCAAACTGGTGTGTGTGTGTGTGTGTGTTTTTATGTGACACGTGACGTTTACGTTTGACATACACACGTGACGTTTAACGTGACGCTGTGTTTACGTTTGACGTACACACGTGACGTTTAAGGTGACGCTTGACGTACTCACATGACGTTTAACGTGACGCTTGGCGTACTCACGTGACGTTTAACGTGACGGTCGACGTACTTTGCGTATTAAATTATCATCAAAAATTGATCTATTGTGAAATCTGACGCTAGAAATTAAATTTTTTGATCTGTAACGACCCTCGTATGAACTTACCAACTGCGGAAGCGTTTATTTTCCATTGTTTTGACGAACACCGCGTTGTTCTAGAATTTTAATTCATTCTTTGCAAATAAACTGGTAGCTGTAGTCCTTAAACGATTGTTCAGCTCGATATAGGGCTTTAACCATGCAGATTGTTTAAATCAAACTGGTGTGTGTGTGTGTTTTTATGTGACACGTGACGTTTACGTTTGACATACACACGTGACGTTTAACGTCGCTGTGTTTACATTCAACGTACACACGTGACGTTTAAGGGGACGCTTGACGTACTTACATGACGTTTAACGTGATGGTCGACGTACTTTGCGTAATGCTGAATCTTTTGATGACGTCACAAGACGATTTATTGCGTGATACATGAAAAAAGGGAGCTTAAATAGTTCTTTTAACCAAGGTTTTTTTTTGTTA
The DNA here is from genome assembly GCA_950111635.1 of Agelastica alni. NCBI lineage: Eukaryota > Metazoa > Arthropoda > Insecta > Coleoptera > Chrysomelidae > Agelastica > Agelastica alni. The sequence goes on along the minus strand of OX467714.1, from coordinate 42,964,830 downwards.
AAAATATATTTTTTCCAATAGTTCCAAAAGTTTTGCCAGTTCATGCGCCCCCCTGTATATATACCCATCTATATTATTTTCGCAGCGGCCAGCGAGCGCGTACGCATCCCGGACTTGACACTACCTTTAGAGATATGTATCGTCTAAAAGCTGAATAAGGATCAAACTATTCATTTCTTTAACTAAAGAGATGTGCTAGGGTGAAAAAAATATATATTTATTTAAACTATAATGACCCAAAAGGAAGAGTATCGATAGTCCCAGGCAATAAATGTCATCATAAGGACTTAAGCTAATTCTTGTTTGTTTGATTCATGAGATTTTAAGTAATTTTATTTTTAATAAAGATTATTGGGGTTTTAATTGTCATGGTTTCGATGTTTTACCGACGATCGGTACGATAATATATTATTATCGAAAATTGTTTTAAATACAATGAACTACTTGCATTAGTGTTCTTGGTCGTTGGTACTCTTGAGATTTTATTACATACATAAAGTCACGCCTTTTTCCCATGGGGGTAGGCAGAGAACACTTCTTTCCACTTGCTACGGTTCTTACACACATCTTTTGCTTCCTCTACTTTCATCAGTGCTCTCATACATGCTCGTCGGTTGTTGGTACTCTTGACCTGGCCTTTCCTCAAAACAATGTTGATCGGATCAAGATATGTTCTCCGAGGTCGACCGACTTGTCCATTCACACTCGCTTTATAAATTTGTTTCGTCAATCTTCCTTCATCCATTCTTTCAACGTGTCCAAACCATCTAAGCATTCCTTTATTTATCTTTGTAACCACATCTTCTTTTACACCACAGCGTTCTCTAATCTCACTATTCTTTACCTTATCCAACCGAGTCACTCCGGCTATACTTCTCAGACTACTCATCTCCGCAGTATTAATCCTATTTTCATGCTTCTTCTGCCAAACCCAACATTCACTACCATACATAAGTGTAGGAACCAACACACTTCTATGCACAGCCAGACGTGTCTTTTTTGACACTTTCTGGCTATTCATAAAGCTATGCAGAGCCCCATTCATTTGTTTTCCTGCCAACACCCTTCGCTCAATGTCACTGTCATACTTTTCATCTCTCGTAAACTTTGAATTTATTAAGTAATTTTATTTTTAAAAAAGATTATTGTGGGTTTTATTGTCATGGTTTAGATGTTTTACCGACGATCGATACGATAATACATTATCACCGAAAATTGATTTAAATACAATGAATATGTGAATGAAATAAAGATTATGTATCAAAAATCTTGCTTCCCATATTTTCCAAAATTCCGTAATGACATTAAATAAAAACATAGTATTCAAGTATAAGGGAAATTTAAAGACATATGTCTACAATGCCGTATGTAAACAATGGCAACAATGTCACCAATGGCAACAATGTCACCAATGGCTACAATGTCATATGTCAACAATGCTCTATGCAAACAATGGCAGTCAACAATGCCGTATGTAAACAATCGCAACAATGTCATATGTCCACAATGTCATGTTTGTGTAAGCAATGGCAGTCAACAATGCCGTATGTAAACAATGGCAACAATGTCATATGTCAACAATGCCCTATGTAAACAATGGCAGTCAACAATGCTGTATGTAAACAACGACAACAATGTCATATGTTAACAATGTCTACTAATGTGACATGTCACGTTGTTGTGCATGTGTGTATGTTTTTAAACGTACTCACGTGACGCTTGACATACTTTGCGTAACGTTGAATCGTTTGATGGGTCACATGCCACATTCGTTAAGGACCTTTTGACTTCTTGATTTGTGACATTCCCTGTACATGAACAAAAATATTCAACATGTGTGTGTGTGTGTTTTTAATGTGACACATTACGTATAACGTGACACGTGACGTTTTACGTGACGCTTGACGTACTCACGTGACATTTAACGTACTCACGTGACATTTAACGTACTCTCGTGACACTTGACGTACTTTAAGCAACGCTGAATCGTTTGATGGGTCGCATACCAACATTCGTTAAGGTCCTTTTGACTTCCTAATTTACGACATACCTCGTACTTATCCAAACATATTTGATTTCAACATTTTCATTGTCGATAGGTGGCGCTTTATAATCATTTAATTTCCGAAAATACTGATCTTGTATTAGTAACAAATTGACGTGACGTTTCATTTTATTTTTAGTAAACACAACAGGTATAACTATGTAAAATTATCTCTTCTCTGTTTTATTTAATTCTAAAGCATAGACGTTAACTGAAATTTTGTTTAGCTTCTCGAACTTTAAAATTTGATTTAATTTAATCGGAATTTCCAACCCCTTTATATTTAGAACGGCGTATCTTAAGATTAGCGTATGGGAATTTTCATAAAAACAATTTTTCCCATGCCAACTTTCGTTAAGGTTCTTTTGACTTCTTAATTTGTGACATACCCTGTACTTGTACAACAATATCGCACACATTTAAACTGTGACTATGTGCGTGTGTAATTATTATCTCTGTCGCAATCAATATTACACCTCCTTTAAGTATACGATAACTCAGTGCTTTGATTTTTTGAATTAGATCTCTTGCAACAGTGAATGCACCCCTTTATATTTAGAACGGCGTATCTTAAGATTAGCGTATGGGGAATTTTCATAAAAACAATTTTTCCCATGCCAACATTCGTTAAGGTTCTTTTGACTTCTTAATTTGTGACATACCCTGTACATGTACAACAATATCGCACACATTTAAACTGGGACTATGTGCGTGTGTAATTATTATCTCTGTCGCAATCAATATTACACCTCATTTAAGTATACGATAACAAAGTTATCTGGTAGCGCAGTTCAAGGTTATTTTTATCAAAAATGATGTCACAAATATATATTTGTATATCCAATCTTGCACGATAAAATTAATATGCGAGTTATCTGAATGGTATAGCTATCCGTTTAGTAAGGCAAAGGATTAAGGTTCGAATCACCGAGAAGCCAAGTTTTTTTCAACGCTTACGTCACACCACTTTTCAACGTGCTTACGTAACCCTCTTAATCGAGTCGATGGGGACAATGTAAACAATGATGTTATATGTCAACAATGGTAACAATGGCAACATGCCGTATGTAAACAATGGCAACAATGTCACATGTCAACAATGTCACATGTCAACAATGTCATATGTCAACAATGTCATATGTCAACAATGTCATATGTCAACAATGTCATATGTCAACAATGTCATTTCCCCACTCCTTCACCTGTCACTTCCCCCACTTCACCCCCCACTCCTCCCCACTCCACCACTGCCCCCACTCCACCACTCTCACCCCCCACTCCTACCCCCTCCACTTCCCCCACTCCTCCCCCCACTCCTTTGCGCTTGAATCGCTGTTGTTTAACTACTAACTTCAAGAAGTAATAATTGTGTTCTTTCGTCAGTGCATTTCATTTGTACCTATTTATTTATTAAAATGCAAAAAGGTTTTGCAAAAGCAGATAGTACGAATCATCCAAAAATTGATTTAATGATGGTTGCATTAGCATTTAACATTGAATGAGTGCCGGTCGTACATACACGATTGTTGTTTTTACCAATATTACGTCACCAAAATGGCTGACAGCGTTTTCGCTAGAATAAAAAAGGTTTAAAATTTAAGTTAATTTTATGGCAAGAAAACGTGTTGATTTTGCCGAAATATATTGTTTATGGCTTTTTATTAGAAAAATCAACATTTTGAAGTACTTAGTAGAATACCCTATTAGAATCAAGGCTATAGCAGTTGAAAACATTTTACATCGACAATTGGGTTTTAAAAAACTTTCCGCACGTTGAGTTCCACGAATGGGGAACCAACAATCTTGTTCAATTCAACGCCCAGAAAACACAAAGCGCCACGTTTTTCAAGAAAGTGAATTCCTCGAATCATTCCATTACAATGTCCGGAAATACCCTTGAATCAAGTTCCTCCATCTCGATTTTGGGAGTCACGGTGTCTAAAAATATATCTTAGCATGACCATGTTGCTAACATCGCAAAGTCAGCAAGCCAGAGGCTTGGTTTTCTGTGGAAAGCTAGAAAGTTTTTTACTCCTGATCAACTGTTGACGTTGTACAAGGCTCAAATCCGACCTCTACTGGAGTATTGTTCGCACATATGGAGTTCAGCACCAAGGCATTCTCTTCGTCTTCTAGATTCCATTCGGTTGATAAACAGCTCAACTCTCACAGATACCCTTCACCCACTAGAACATAGAAGAAGTGTTGCAGACCAAAAATTACTCTACGGATATTTCCATGGCAGATGCTCCAAAGAAATAAAAACTCTTGTACCACCACTGGCCGCATTCGGCCGAGGAACTCGGCACGCTGATCGTCAGTCTCACCCATTTACTCTCAAGATTGACACTACAAGGACCAATCTCCATCAAGAATCCTTCTTTTACAGGGCTGCTACGGAATGGAACAAGCTTCCAAAATCAGTTTTTCCAGACAACTATGATCTGCAACCTTTTAAAAAGCGGGTCCAAAAAGGAGATGCCTTTTTATAATCCTTCACCCTTCTAAAAGTCGCAGTGCGGGCCGTCCGCGACATTTTCGTACTGATCACTAACGGCGCAAAAACGTGTCGACGAAGTGGGGACAATTCAAATTACTTGATTATGTTTATTATATTTTGTGCTGTTAGACTAGCTACCGTCCGGATCTCTCGGTTCCATTGAAATGCGTATGTTTCGCAATTATTTTTCCATATAATATGTATATTATGTAAATAAAGTCATACCATATTATATTTTTATTGCTTCCAATTAACATATCTGTAGGTTGGCCAAGCAGTTGTCGAAGATATCGTGACATCCTGGTGGAAAATTGTAATAGCTGTCGTTCTAGCTCTAATTCTCAGCATACTTTATATAGTATTATTAAGATGGTTGGCCGCACCGATGGTGTGGATATCAATTTTTGGAGCTATTGCAGGGCTAGGTGCAGGTAGGTTATAATCAATGCTAATTTTACAGAGCGACAAAATACTAGTATCACCTTCAATAAATTTAATGATGTAACTAAACGCCGATAAACTGCGTTTAACAACATTTTTTTGTTAGTTAAAAAATAATAATAAATTAATACACAGTAAACAATTTTAATAGAGAATCTCAAAGAGAACACTGTTTCATTATTTTTTATTTTTGTTGGATATGTTAAATTTTAAGTATTAAATAATAATTTTTTTACCATGGTAATTACCAGTATATAGTCTTTTTGTGTACCTATGGTAACAGTGAAAGAGAAAACAATACACAGTTCGTCGCTAATTGACTGATGACAACTGTCATAATTAAAATGTGACATTTCACTTCGGCGCCAACTTGTTATTATCGCCTTTCGCCACAAAAGCAATTCACCTTTAAATCCATGTCATTATTTATTTAATAATGTTTTTGTAGGATTGTACTTTACCGTTAGAATGTACATAGATGCTCGAAATGCATACACAAAAAGTCAAATTAGCAACACTAAGTACGAAGAAGAAGTTTATGCAAATAACGAATTAAAAACGACTAGAGATTTGTGGTTGACCGGTGTTATCATTTTGTCAATAGTACTGCTGATTATTTTATTGGTACTTATATTTCTAAGGAAACGAATAGTTTTAGCCATAGCTCTTATCAAGGAAGGAAGCAAGTAAGTATCGACCGAGCTCTTTATTTTACGAAAATGTTGGCAACCATCGGAAACGCGATCTATCACGTGAAACTAATTTTTTTTGTTATAAAATAAATTAACGCCCTATAGTTTTTTCAGTGATTTTTCATGGTTATGGGTAACGTGCACGTGACGTATCAACTTAAAAATGGACGAAATAGTGACAGGTCATAGTTTGAGATTCTTTTATTACCTATTTAAAAAGTGGCCACGGCTACTTAAATATTAATGTTTAGTCTTTAAAAATCACTAATAACACCACAATATCGTTCCTCAAACCTAAATAATTGTTAAATAACTCACTATAAATTCAAAAAAGCTTACAAAACCAAAATTGTTAACCAAACCAAAGGTTATGAGTAACCTTATGAAATATATATATCATTTGTAGTACAACGTGCACAGTGAAACAGTGACGTGTACTGTGATGTCACTGTTTCGTCCAAATTTAAGAAATTGCCACTTGGTGCACCTCACTCATTAATAGAATAATTTAAATATAATGTAAAGTGTCATCGCAGTTGAAGCTACTTGAATTAGATAGTAAATCTTTAAATCAGTGGCGCAGCGAAAACCATTCACCAATATTTTAAGACATCTTGCAAATTTGTTAATTAGGGTATTCATTAAAGAAATTAACTTATTTTTAATTAATTTATGCGATATTACTTAACAATATTAAAAAAGTTCTATTCAAAAATCGTTTTGACTTTATCGACTTATGTCAATTGTAACGAAAAAAAGTCAAATATCTGCGACAGTTGTCACCTATGACGTGATTTTTCCTTTTATTATTAAAACACTATGAGTAAATTTCGTTCACATTGTTCGTTAGTTTATCCCGTAGGTACTTACAGAGGACGATTTACCAGCAGGCTGAGTAGGCTTGAGCCTAGGGCGGCAAATATTTGGTGACCGATTGTTTTTACTTGGAAACTTTCATAACTTAATTGAATTTTTAATTTTAATTTTTTTTTTAACTATTTGCAAGCGCAATAACTACGTTTACCGAATGTACATTATTGTGTAAGTAGCAGACACTACCCCGCTTTATTCTTAGTTGTACAAGATGCGCTTTGATTAGCTCACAAATATACCCAAAAACTGTTGCCTGTGCAATTTCAACCAAGTTTTTGGAATGTAAAAATAATCTAGAAACTGACATTTGTAGAGTTTAGGGCGGCAAAAATGTAACAGCCTACATTTGGGAAATGTGTAAATCCGCCACTGGGTGGGTACTAGCTAAAGCAAATTGAAATTGTTGTACTCTTTTTTAGAGCAGTGAGTTCGGTGACATCGGCGTTGATTTTTCCAATTATACCGTGGATTTTGCAATTAGCAGTTATTGGATACGCTTTAGTAGTTGGAGTATATCTTGCCAGTACCGGAACATCTTTATATAAAACCAGAAACATGACTCCTAACTGTACCACTTTAACGGGCTTAGAAGTAAATATTAATTTTGTTGTAGAAACGTGAATTGAGTGTTTCAAATTAGGTTATGTTAATTGCGTTTTTACATTATTTTTATATTTTTTCAGGATAATGTCGAATGCGATCCACAATTATGGAAAATCAAAACATCTAGCGACTTTGCCTGCCAAAATTCTTCTTGCAAATTTTTGAAGATAAACAGCAATGTGCTTTATCCGTATTTACATGGTTAGTATAAAACAAAAACGTTGCTTACTTTTTTCGATTAATACACCAAACAAAACTTAACGACCATACTATAGAAACTTTAACAATAGATGATCAAGTCATATTAGCGTCATCTAACTGAAATAATAACTTGGTTTCTTTTTCTAGGATTGCGATTACTTGGAGCAAAATATATTTAAGTTGCACATTTTTTTAATTATCGAAGTTCTACTACGAGAGTTGTCTGTCAAGTTTCGAGTACATTGCGCGACTAACGAAATAAACACCAACGTGTTAACCTACTAACCTACAATAGCTCTAAATGTAGACTGTCACTGCAATACGTAACCTCATTTAGCTACAGTGTATTTCTAACGTCCACCGAAAATGGTGCTAGGTGGAAAAACCCAAGCTTTAAGAGCAGCATAACCTTTTAGTTTATGTTAGGTATTTTTTCGCGAGTTCGTGTTGATCTGACATCGGTAACAGGGCGGTTATACCCCCACCAAAAAATAAACTGAAGATTGTTATCAATAGTAATAACCCAAGGACATTGATAATAGAAGAGATAATTTTATGACAATCGAAAGCTCGTTTCTTGGTGACAGCCTGAAGCCGAAGACCGAGGCATTTGCCAATGTCCGAGGAATATACGACGGCAAATTTTTTTGACAAAAAAATTTATAACTGAACATAACGGAACATCGATTTATTTATTAAAAGTACAGTTAGTGAAAGTACAATTATTAAAATTTATCTTAACATTAGATTCGTTAATGTTCTCTGCTATAGAAATGATCTATTACCACGCATAATATTTATGATCTTGTTGTGGTGTTCTTGATCGAGATTTAAATATGGTTTTATAGAATTTCGATTGCTATGACCAGTAATTTTTAGCAATTGTTGTTCTTTTACACCACTTTTTGCCAATTCTCTAACATCAGTTGATGTATTCGAGTGATTTGTTATCTTTTTGTCCTTTACATTTAAGCCACTTGCCTCAGCAGCAGATTTAGTCCATTCATTTATTGTATTTCTTCCAGGTACAGGCACACATTATATCGTACCATTTGTCAGTTTCATTTTTCCAGTGACGATTAGGTTTTAAGAACAGTCGTGGTGAGGTAATATTGTCGCCTCGTTTTGATATCAGTTCATGAAAGAGACGTACAGACGGCAGCTTTGTCTTTCACTATTGGAAACCAACCATTTACTACCTGTACAGCTTTTAAAACCACCTGCCTCTCCTACTCGCCACGCCAATTCTACAGCAGCAATATGGTAGATTTACGAATAAGACATTCAGGAGTATTTTCATTCCATAGCAATATTATTTTGTTAACTTCAGACAAATTTAACGAAACTGAACTGGACGTACAATTACATGGATCTGCTTGTAGTTTCTTCCTGATAGCATCGCGGGCATCTCGGGCTGTTTAAATACTATATTGTTAAACGGGGTCAATCATAATGTTTTTAGTTATTACAGTACTTTTCTTGCAAGTTTGCACGAAACGTTTCACATTGTCTTCACCGTTGTTTCTTTAAATTTGGTCTCGTCTTTCTTTCTCATGTTGACCGCCCAATCTTTTAGTAACAACGCCAATTCTTCTAAGCTTCTATGTTCATTTAATTCATATTCTCGTTCGCAGCAAAATTCCATAAATATTCCCCAGATATATTTTGCGACTGTAGGTTGTATTTCTGGGAATCTTTTTTTATTAGCGCATTTATACTTTAAACATTCGCATTGCCAAAACGTGACATTTTGAAATTTATTTGGAATGAAGTTGTCAAACTCAATCGTGTTGTCATAGTGATTGATAATTGCACTGAATGCAATTATCAGTGTAATGTTGACATGATTGGGTAAAATTGTTTCGTATGACACAAATGACAAAATTTTAATGGCTGTTAGAACTTTTAAAAAACTTTCACGTAAATGAACCGGTTAACCGTTTAGATTGTTGTTGTTGAATTGCATGTTTGAAGTTTCCCTTTTGCCGCGTTCATTTATTGTGAATAAATTAAATGATTAATGTTTTGCCAACAGTTCTGTCGATAATTGATGATTTTTTTGATACAACTCCGTCTGTACTTATATCACTACATTATTTAACGTTTCAAATTACAATAAGGCCACGATTTTCGGATGACCATTTTAACCCCAGGGTGAATCATATGGACTGGATAGATAAATATAATAAACATACATACAAACGTATAGTCACGCCTTTCTCCCGTAGGGGTAGACAGAGACCACTTCCTTCCACTTTCGCTACACACAGCTTTTGCTTCCTGATGAACTGATTAAGTCATATTATAGTATCCCCCTATTAACATTCTGACGCGAAAATGCAGCGGAAACTGAAGCTCAGTTCCTGGCAGATCAAACGGGATCTCGCGAAAAATTACTAATTGTAGCGACATTTTAATCGAGAATAATAAACTAACGAGAGAGAAATGACAGCTTTGTCGGAACGTTTGATGTTTGTGGGGTTGATTTTCAGTGACCTTCGTTCTCCTTAAATACTCATAACACTGTATAACGCGTTCGCTCAAAACACAGAGGTTTCTGTCGCTTCCCGTCGGTTTGTTATTCTCTGCTTTTAATCTTGTGAAAGGGACTCATACACACCACGGTGGCTGGTTGGACTATTGTGTTACAAACATTTAAGCTCTATAATTTTGTAGGTTACAATGTTTTCGGATTCTTTTGGCTACTGTTTTTCGTGATTGCTTTCGGTCAAATGGTATTGGCAGGAGTTTTCGCACAGTGGTACTGGACGTTCAAGAAGACTCGTTTACCTTTCTTTGCGGTTACTTCAGCTTTCTTCAGAACGTTAAGGTAATAATATAATAACAACGACGCTGACGGTTATGAAAATGCTAATTTTATAAAATATGCAACACCTCCGATAGGATGACTAATTTATAATAGAGAATGTTTGTAAGATTAGTCTATTGAATCTACAACCGACTTGCGAAACTTAAGAGTATTTATCTTTAAAGGTATCACGTCGGAACGCTAGCTTTTGGATCCCTTATAATAGCGATATGCAGAATAATACGAGTGATACTGGAGTATGCTGACAATAAGCTGAAAAAATATGACAATGAAATAACAAGAGCCATTATGTGTGTATTTAAATGCTTCTTCTATTGTTTGGAGAAGTTCCTGAGGTTCCTGAATAAGAATGCTTACATAATGTGCTCTATTCACGGCAAAAACTTTTGCGTCAGTGCGAAGGATGCTTTCTTGTTGCTTTTAAGAAATATATTGAGAGTTTGGGTTCTCGATAAGGTAAGTACCTATTATGATTTCCATTACCATGGGGGGGGGAACTTTATTGACCTGACCGAATATTTTTTTCAGGTTACCGACTTTCTGTTTTTCCTGAGCAAGATTTTGTTAACTTTGGCTGTCGGTGCCATATCCTACGTATTTTTTGTATCCAAATTACTGCCAACGACTATTATTGATAATTCAGATTTACGCTATGGAATTGTTCCAGTTATAATAATCATGATTTGCACGTATTTGATCGCGTCGTTGTTCTTTAGTGTCTATTCGATGGCAGTCGATACTCTATTTTTATGTTTCTGTAAGTATTTCTATAAAACATTTAATATTTATTTTAAAAAGTGAACATGGAACATACATACATATGATCAAGCCTTTTTTCCGTAGTGGTAGAGGCAGAGACCACTTCTTTTCACTTCCGTTCTTACGCACGTCTTTCGCTTCTTCTACTTTCATCAGCGCTTTTATACATGCTCGTCGATTGCTGGTACTGTTGACCCTGGCCTTTCTTTAAAATAATGTCGATTGGGTCGAGATATACGTTCGCCAAGATTGACCACCTCTACCGACTTCCGCCCATTCACACTCGGCTAATAAACCTGTTACGTCAATCTTCATTCATTTATCCTCTCTAGGTGTCCAAACCATCTAAGCATTTCTTTATCTATTCTTGTTACCACATCTTCTTTCACTCCGGCTATACTTCTCAGACTTCTCATCACTACCAGTGACTAACACTCCTCTGTGCAAAGCCAGTCATGCCTTTTTTAACACGTTCTGGCTGTTCATAAAGTTATGCAGGAACCCATTGATTTATTTTCCTGACAAAACCATTTGCTCAATGTCACAGTCATACTTTCCGTCTCTCGAAAACTTTGAACCCAAGTATACAAACTTATTCACTTGTTCCACCCTTTCTCCTTTAATTAGCACCTCGCAGTTGATCATGTTTTCTTCTCTTTCAAAATCCATTACTTTCGTCTTGCTTACATTTACTTTAATCCCTTTGATTTTTAGGGCATCATGCATAATATTAACCATTGCCTGCAACTCCTCCTCAGATGATGCTAATATGACCTGATCATCAGCATAAAGGAGGCATTTGACGATCAAATCATTCATTCTCAATCCGTGTGCATTCTCTTTCAGAACTCTTAAACAGCCCTGGCGAAGCCACACATCCCTGTCTCACACCTTTTTCGATGTTAAACCAGTCCGTGTAAGCTCCGTTTATCCTGACATAAGCAGTGGAATCCTCGTAAAGAGATTTCAGTGCTCGTATCATACTACCGCTCACCCCTTACATAGACAATGTCGACCACAATTTATTCCCCACCACTCAGTCATAAGCCTTTTGACTTCTAGCCAAGAATTTTTCGACTTTGTCTCGTAATAAAAAGACCTGATCCATACATCTCCTTCCTCTTTTAAATCCTGCTTACACATCCCATTTTTTGTCATTAGTTTCATTCGTCACTCTTTTAATTATTTTTAATTTCTATTTGTATAAGTTCTTTTTATGTTGCTAATATATTTTTTACTTTTAGTGGAAGACTGCGAAAGAAACGATGGATCTCCTGAAAAGCCTTACTACATGTCCAAGAATCTTATGAAAATATTTGGAAAAAAGAATAAAATGGATTAGGTTCGTGTCGCTAAATTAAGTCAGTCAGTATTTACATCCAAAGCCATTTAATAATATCTGTGATATTAGTAAAAGTGACTATGGCTTAACTTTTTTCCTTTACAAATAAACCAAAAAACAATTAGCATTTATTGATAAACAGGTTTTTTAATGTATATATTTAGTGTTTGAAAATGTTAGTTTTTAAGTAAATATACTTTTATATGCATTTATATAAAGTGTTATCAAACTGGTACTCATTTTCCCTATAACTATGAAATTTGTTAATAACTACTCAATGAAAAGTTGTGTTCCCATTTCTTTAGATTAAAAAATGAATCCTGACACGATACATCATAATCGCCTTGACTACAAAGTCAACAACACCACAGAAGACTACATTCTCACAGCCTCCGTTAAAATGTACCTTTCCAAACTGACGATTCTTCGTCTCCTATCAAAGTAAAGTGCTGAAGAATTCAAAAGGATGGTATTATTTCATCCCTATCCTATACCATATCTACAGTAATGATCAACCGTCACGTCCTTCAACTAAACAGTTCCGTTATGCAGATGATTCAACGGTAGCCACACATTCGAAGAAGTTAAGGTCACTGACCTTGAAAGACCCGAAGGCACACTTCGATGTACCTCAAACCCAACCCTACTAAAACACGAGTATGGACATTTCATTTAATAAATAGAGAAGCTGGGAGGAAACTTAATAAATCTTGGCAAGGCCAACCATTGAAACACTCCCATCACACCAACCTACTTAAGAGTGACGTTAGAGAGATCCCTCACAAACAACACTGTGGAAATATTACAGTGTCAACAATAACTTTATAAGGAAACTCCTCCGTATTTCAGGCAAAGGTTTACGCCATCCTTCAATGCGCGAAGGAGAACAATAGGAGTTATGTTGAAAACGCGCATATCATCCTGTCAGACAGTCAAGCGGCACTTACGGCCTTGTACAGCAAAGAAGTGACGTCCAAACTGGTATGGGACTGCAAAAAAGAACTGAGAACGCTGACAGACCGTAATCACGTTAAATAGATATGGGTTCCAGAACACCAAGGAATTGCAAGAAATGAGAAAGCAGACGAACTTGCAAGAAGAGGTTCGGAAACTTCCCCAAACCAAGGGCAGAAATGCTAGGGGCACCGAAGCGTACAGTAAAAGTGTCTGTAAAAGACTGGATTGGAGAAAAACACAAAAACTACTGGGAAAGCATCACAGGAAACAAACGCGGGAAAGAATACATCAAAGGACCATGCCACAAAATGATGGCAGAACTGTTAGCAATGAATAGGAATCAGCTAAGAATCACTACAGGGCTCCTGACCGATCATGCACCTGTGAAGGAGCACCTCAACAAAATGGGACTGTATAATGGAGATTTGATCTGCAGATTGTGCGGCAAGGATCCGGAAACAGAAAACGAATACTGTGATGCTGCGAGGCACTGGACCGCAAAACATAGGCAATATTTGGGTTGCTATCTGGCGACCCAGAACTATATTGTTACCTTTTAGGCTTATAACTTCTCAATAAAGGATTTTCTCCACCACTGAAAAAAAAACACACCCATACTTGCCCTATGTCTAGTTCAACTTGGCCCACGCCACACAAGTCAACATGGGTGCTGACACTGAAAAATCCAAATAAGAAAATAATCCTCTCTGTGATCACCCTGATAACCAAGTCGACTAAAAATCCAAGAAGAGTTTTATACAAAATACACATGCACTATCCACATCCTCGACGGGAAAGAAGACAAATGAATATATAGAGAAATAATCTTGCAACTCTTGTCTCTTAGGTACACTTAATGTAAACCTTTTTTAAAAGCTCCCTCGCCTCTGCAAGGAATAAATTATTTTTCTTTTGTGCCACTCATCACTAAATATCGTACCATGTGCCCAGTTTGAGGTTCTCATGAAGACAACAGGTGAGTGGCAATTTTTTTTCAAAGAAATCTCTTATTATGCAATATATTAATTTTTTTATTTTACTAAATTAAAAACAATGGTCCATTGTTAAAGTCGCCCAAGTTGTACACAAATTTAAAAAAGTATACGTATGTAGGAGACAATTAAAAAATAGAAATTGTGTGTGGAAAATATTATTTTAATCCCAGAACTAACTAATTTAAAAAAAAATTATGCATTTTCCAGCATGGATAACCTTTGTTGTGTTAAAATAGCAATGTCTACCATTGCTTCGGGAATCAGTAATTCAGATACACTGTACTTTAATGATTCCTCATATGCATATATAATACTTGTGTCATATATCATCATTTTACTCTGGGTTAGAGCTAATATACAATTTCTGATTCTCCCAATGGATTCCCTTTCTTGTCTAGGAATGACCTTAAAATAAATTACAGTTTTATAATAAATGTTTAAGTAATGATAAATAAATTTTTTAATCTTATTTTTAAATTGTCAAATAAATGTGTCTTACTTCTTCTAAATTCTGAATGAAACCACCAACACTTTCTTCAGAGTTGATTATTATTGGACATATCCATACAAAACCATTATTTCCAAGAATGACACTTGCACCAATAGGCAAATTGTGAAAATGTGTTTTACTTCTCTTTATTAAAGATGGGAATACCTTCACCATAACTCCTTGACCAAGCTGCAATAAAAAAAAAACTTTCTCTTAAACTACTCCATCATAATCATAAAAACAAAAAGCTTACTTTGCCATATCTTAAACTTCTTGTATGTAAGGATAATGATCCATCTGAGTAAACATTTTGAACTTCTGCACTAATAAGATCTCCTTCTTGTAAAAACTGTCTCATCATGTGCTCATCTTCTACTGATCTTCTTCTCTAAATAAAAAATTAATTATAAAAGACTTTTATGCTAGGATTACTCCAATTTAATGTTAATAAAGTACTTTGTTGCCTTTTTTCTTAAGAATCTTAATAGAGTATGAAAAAATTAATATAAATACATACTAATTCACCTCCTGGTAAATTGACTGAAGATAAAAGCAAAACAGAATCCAATTTAGAATTTGTATCTACTTTCCATCGTTTCTGATGTACTTCTGTTATCCTTCCTACAATCACATCACCTATTTCTCCATTGTATCTACTTTTAAGTGGTCTTATAGATATGAGATTATTAACTTGTTCTTTGATACCCGCTACCGACGCTTTAAGTACCCCATTTTCTTCATAAGTGCCATGACCTCTAAAAAAGAATTATTGAAATTATAACTTCTTTAAAACTTTATTATATAGTAACCTCATAAATTCCGCTTGAGCAGTAATAACTTCTCCAGGGGTAAATATTTTGGGATATCGTTGATTTACAATCATAGAAGTATTTACTCGCTGAGACGCAAGACGAATTTGAATTTTTTGCGGCATCTTGTGAAATGGAATTTGAGGTTAAGGTGATACAAACAAGATCATAGTCTTAACCATAGCACAGTCTTTAAAAATCACTAATAACACCACAATATTGTTCCTTAGACCTAAATAATTGTGAAATAACTCAATCTTAAAAAAGCTAAGACTCAATATCCATAATCGTTAACCAAACACACATGAACTTATGAAAGATGTTATTTGTCGCCACTGGTACCATATGATCTGCGCTGATTCCCAATTCGGCATGGATCGGCACTGTACATCTGCCAACTTAGGGATATGGTGGAAATATTGACAAATTTCTTTCCTTAAAAATTTAAGTCTACCTAGTTGTCTATTAATAATATAAAAATATGTATTTTTAAGTAAAATAAAATGTTTTTTTTATTATATTCCTCACCAACAAAACACACGTCTCAATTTTGTTAAAAAGAAAACCAAAGTCAACAATTTTATTATACAATATAGGGGCGACATCTATTATTAATCGTATGAACATTTCGAGGTGTAAACAACAAACTAAACTCCATTTGTTTATATGGGTGAAAAGTGAACTTTATGAATTATTTTGAGCAATTTAAGCAATGAAAGTGTTATATTTGAAGGATATTTTGTGAAGAATTGGTGTTAATAAACTACAAAATCCGAAAATGCAAAGGATTAATAAAGGTGATATGGAGATAAATTCGCGAAAAATATGCTCTGTTCCACAATGTTTAATTTGATTATATCTTTGCATAAATACACATATACATTCAATACCCTCATGAAATCACCATTAAGCTAGCTGAGGCATAGGTTTGTAAATGTTCCTGTAAAGCAGGTTTAGGAGAATATCAAACTTACCACTGAAAAAATCATCTTTTACAAAGTGCTTGCTGCAAACAAACATAAACTGAGATTGGTTTTTCTACCTTTAAGATCTTCTTCCATTTCTAAACTGCCTTAGGATTTGACGGAAATTTATGCAAAGATATAATTGAATTGCCATATGTAGAGCATTGTGGAACAGAGCATAAATTATTCGTGATTTTATTTTCAATCGCCGTTTTTAATCCTTTGAATTTTGGATTTTGTGGTTTATGAACACCAATTTTTCACAAAATATCGTTCAAATATAACACTTTCAATGCTTAAATTGCTCAAAATAATATATAAAGTTCACTTTTTACCCACATAAACAAATGAAGTTTAGTTTGTTGTTCACACCTCGTGAAGTTCATACAATTAATAATAGATGTCGCCCACTCCGTGATTCTTCCCTAGCTAAAAATTCAAAAATATTCCTAATCCGACCCCGAATTCCGACCTATAAACCAAAGAGACATAATCGAGTAGAGGTCAAATTTCTATTTTTAGAAGTTGTTGGGAGTGTTCCTGCTGGTTATTTTATATTGTCTTTGATCACAGCCAACGAGGTTAGATAGGATCTCCTTGGTCACAGCTCACAGCAGATCGATGAAATGCTATAAGCTGTGAGCGCTGTGGACCATGTGAAAAGAAGATGTAGCTGACGACGCTGACGTTTTAAATTTGACATTTATGTTTTCAAAATTAGAAAGAGCGAATGAACGTCAGTCACGTAAATTTCGATATGTTTCAATAATTAAAATATGTGGATAATGTGAAAATACTCAATGATGAAAGTAATTTTTGTGTTTTTTACCTTTATTTGGCATATTTCTTTACAAAATGACATCAAAGGTTTCGATGATACTGTAATTTACAATATAAATTGGCCTGGAGAATTACTACCTGGAGATGAAAATATTGCAGCTGGAGAATCAATAATAGTCACTTCAGCTCATCAAGAAAAATACCAATGTACATTACCAACAACTGCCGAAGAGGAAGCTAATTTAGAGGACAAATATGATGGTCCCACGGCATTGGAACTTCTATCACCATTGTTTTCTCCCAATACTCCTTGTTCCTTTAGGCTAGAATCTTATTGGACTTATCAGGTACGATTTAGATGCTACCAATTTAAAGAATATTGTAGAATATTTTTAATGTGCAATTATCGTTAATATTTAACTATTTTTTTATAGGTTTGTCATGGACGAAAGGTCAGACAATATCATGAAGATAGAGAAGGAAAAACTACACGGGTACAGGAATATGTTATAGGCAAATGGGATAATAACTATTATGAAACACTCTTAGCAAGAGCTAAGTTACGAGATGTAGATAAAAATGTAATCCCTCCATTTAAAAAAATAGATAATATTAATCTACCTTACTATGAAATAGTTATGGAGAATGGTACTCAGTGTAGTTTAAACAACAAACCACGAATGACAAAAGTACTATATGTTTGTCATGTTCCTGGAAAACATGAGATTTACTCTGTAGATGAATCATCAACTTGTGTTTATGAAATAATCATTTTATCTCCATTACTCTGTGCTCATCCTAAATACAAACCCAAAGAATCTGGTGAAAATAAAATAAATTGTATTCCTATTGATGGCAGCTATAAAATGCCATACAGCTTAGCAAAACTTACGCACGATTCTTCTTTATCAAGGAGAAAATCAGATTCAAATAAGATTAAAGTTGAGCTCATAAAAATAGAAAAAGAAGAGCCGGTTAGTAATGTAGAATCAAAACCATTGGACAGTGCACCTGTAGAAAATTTCCTTAGAGGAAAAACTTGTTTGAATGGAGGTACAGGTTGGTGGAAATTTGAGTTTTGTTATGGGAAGTCAGTTGAGCAGTATCATATAGAAAATGATGGTAGAAGGATTTCAATCAACCTAGGTATATTTAATAAAAAAGCTCATTTACAATGGATAAATGAGAATTCTCATAAACGCCCAAAGCCTTTATCCCAAAGAAAACAGTTGTCTCACTTCTATTCGAGTGGTTCTGTTTGTGAAAAAACTGGTAAGTTGAGACAAACTGAAGTTAAATTAAAGTGTCTCCCAAATCCCAGTAGTCCCATGGCTGTTTCACTCTACTTATTAGAGCCTAAAGTGTGTCAGTACATCTTGGGCGTGGAATCGCCATTGATTTGCGATATTTTATCTAGAGCTGATGAAAACGGATTGGTTGAAATTGATGCAACTGGATTTGAAGAGACTGAGAATACTGCAACTGTAAACATAGGATTGTAGATCGCAAAGGACTATTTAAAATGTATGCAATGTTACCATATAACAACAATCCACCATAAATTTTTTTAAATATATATGGAAATAAAACTGCAGGAAAAGATAAGCAAATCATTTTAAAAGTTTTATTTGTTAATTATTTTAATATTGTGAGAATGAGTTGAAACGTAAAAATGTGGATAGTTTTTGTTTGAATACAATACGTAATTTTAAGCATAACTGGTAAATATATTTGCAGAACTGTGTGGAGGTTAATAATTATTTGTAACTGTTGTTTTTAGTAGATTAAAATCAATAAACGGATACAATTAAATATCAAGCATGTTGTATTTAATTTTTGTTTATTTCATTCTCTAGTGATTTGTTTATTAGTATCATTAATATGTTTCTCTGGAAATATATTAAAAAAAAATTGTATACATAGACAGGAAGAAACATTTTAGTAAATGGTAGTCGAGTAAAGCTAACATTTTTAGTGCTAGAAAATCATCACAAATAAAATTGCCAACTTTGTATCATTTTTATTAGGCTCAGTATATAATTGCTAATTGTTTGGGGCTAACAGAAGCGAATTTTAAACAAAATCAAAAAAATACTGAAAAATGGTATATTACATACACATCTAGGGCAGTAAAGTAAGAAATATCTCAGAGCACATGTTTGTTAACCGAGGCGAAGCTGAGGTCATCATACATGTGTGAATGAACGTTTCTGGCTACTACAAGAGGCGTACGATGAATAATCCTGCTTGAAGGTAAACAAAGAAATACGCCCGAATATTTTTAAGCGGGAATATGAACTCACATAGAAGGGGCTATTACCAGTTTTATTTTTAGTTGTTAGTAGTTGTATGAGTGTGTGGGTGTAAATTTATAAAGAATGAAGCAAAACATGGAATGCAAGTTCCAATTGAAAATTATCGTCAAAGGGTATTGGTTGCGACAGGAATATCGAGAAATTTGTTTTACAGAGTCCACAATGAGGCTGAAAGAGTAAAGACAGGTAAGCAACGTTGTATTTCATCTCCGAAAACATCTAACGGAAGGTGTTGCTCCAGAAGTTTTATTTCAGAAGGACAGGGACAAATAATTAAAGAAATCGTTAATGATTTTCATACATTACAGAAGCAAAGGCCGACATTAAAAGCAGTTTTACAAGGAGTACGCGATGCACAAATAGGTATTGAAGGTGCGGGGAGTCAACTTAAATAGAAAAGTACTATTTAAATTAGGTTTTCGGTGGCAAAAAACATAATAGAGATGTATTAATGGAAAGTTATGATGTAAGATTAAAGCGTGCATG
Organism: Agelastica alni; assembly: GCA_950111635.1. Lineage (NCBI taxonomy): Eukaryota > Metazoa > Arthropoda > Insecta > Coleoptera > Chrysomelidae > Agelastica > Agelastica alni. Next base: position 42,944,748 of record OX467714.1, on the reverse strand, counting down.
GGCAGTGTCGACATAAAATATTAATTATTTCGAAAAGTAAGTGAGTAATTTTTTATTCTATTATGGGCGAAAAGCGAGCAACCTTTAATGATCTCGAAACTATCAATTTATATGTTTTTTCATTTACTTTCAATTTTAAAACATTTTCTGCTACATAAATATTTGGTAACCGTTACAAAATATTTACGATACGCCACTGGTACCTAATTCGGTTTGATTTGGCTTGATTAATAATTCAACTCTACCAATAATAAACATATTATTTAATAGACAATGCGAACTACCCTGTATATTAAAGTGAAACGGACAGAATATTAATAGTATATTGTGCAACTAGTGCGATAAGTTGGCGATTGCTCACGAGAGCAAAGTTGAACGCACGAACGAAGCGAGAGTGAGCAATCGACAACATCGCACGGGCTGCATTGCGCGTTCGGCTGTTAACCGAAAGGTTGGTGGTCCGAATTTGCGTGCGACAAGGATAGTTTGCGTGTGCTAAATATAATTTGCGTGCGCCAAGTAACACTCAAATGACGTAAGCTTGCGCCAAGTAAACTTGTCGCACTCAAATGGGCAGACAGCTATTTTTCAACCGCAACAGCGTGCTCTAAGATACTACTTATCCCGCACGAGTGATAAAAAATATAAAAATCGAATAATTAGGACAATTTGCAACTAGTGGTGGTTGCTAAATCAAAATTTTGTTACTGTAATATTTATATTAAAGCTTTAAATTTTTTTGACAGGACAACCCTGTTTAATGAATTATACCTAACTATCATTTGTAGTAATTTCAAAGGACGAAATGATATTAATCAAAAATAAAACATGTTATTACATAGTTTATGCCTTTTATCGATTTGCCTAATGATATTGTCCATTTAATAATATAGCTACTTACGTACCTTTTATTGTTAAATGTGTTAAAATGTGTTTCGCTGTATATCCAATTCATAACGTAGAAAGGACGATAAAGAAGAATTTTTTGAGTAAATGGTGGTGGAGTAAAGCGTGTATTCATTACGCTAAAATTTTAACAGTGGTTCCTTGGACTAGCTCCGGAAAATCATCTCTTATAATAAATAAGATCGTCAGTTTTGTGACGATTTTGTCGCTATTAAGTCTGTTTTATAATGGTTTAAGAATTTTGGTAGCGGAAGACAAATATCGCAATTTCGCAGTACCAAATACTATAATCGCGCCATATTTTATTTATAACATGGCTAATTGCACCGCACTAACAGAATCAAATTTTACAAAGCGAAAATACTGGAAAAGATTATCGAAATGTTTGTTAAGCATGGAGAAACTTCCGATCTACAGAATACCGTTCGAACTACTAATTTATCAAATCGGTTTTCTGTGCAATTTCTGTAATGATTGCTATCAAGCGTACGTTAGCGGTATGCTTAAGGGCAACGAAGAAATCATGTTAGTCGGAATTTGTTACTTTTTCACGGGCTTTATACCGCTATTTTTCGGACACCTAGTTTTAATATTTAAAAACGGTTTTAAACAAATCTCAATTTATTTACACATTATAACTACTTCGCGCGAAGATGATGTAATAAACCGCAAGATTAGATGGCTGTACAAATATTATCGGAACTTATTGGAAGGTGTCAACTGTTTGAATAAGATTTGTGGATTATACTACGCTCTGCACGTTTTACATTTTCTTTTGAGCTTGGTGAACGTGTTACACAGTGTGGTGTTTACGCCTAAATCGTCTCATACTTTCAAGTATGTTATCGTTTCCAATTTTTCTACAACTATACAACGGATCGTAAGTAGCTCGAAATTTTTTTGCAAAAACCGAAAACCCTTGCTAAATTTGCTTTACTTTCCAATAACTTTTAAAGACGTCAATGGAATAACCTTGAACACATAAAAATACGGTGTGCGTCTCGGGACGCCCGACAGAAGTGATAATTTCAAATGATTTGCGTAGAAACTATTAAATATTGAACGTATTTAACTCGTAACAAATCCTCAATCTTGGACGTTTGGGTAAGAGTGCGTGCGTAGTGGCTGAATGGTATAGCTATGTGTTTGGCACGTTAGAGTATTCAGGTTCAAATCCCCTAGAATACAACTTTTTTTAAAAATATAAAAATATCTTTACGCTTTTGGGAACGCCTCGCATTATTTAGATCCCACATACATACATAAAGTCACGCCTTTTTCCCATAGGGGTAGGCAGAGACTACTTCCTTCCACTTCCACCGCTACGGTGGTTCTTACACACATCTTTTGCTTCCTCTACTTTCATCAGTGCTCTCATACATGCTCGTTGGTTGTTGGTACTCTTGACAGCTGGCCTTTCTTAGATCCTAAAATAGGGTAATATTTATATAATAGAAAGTGTACCAGTTATTGCTGTGAGTTTATGCATGAGATCCATTTCTGAGCTGCCTTAGGATTTGACAAAATTTATGAAAAGATATTATCGAATTTCCGTAGGTAGAGCATTGTGGAACAGAGCATATTTTTCGCAACTTTATCCCCATATCACCATTCTTAATCCTTTGCATTTTCGGATTTTGTGATTTATTAACACCAATTCTTTATAAAATATATAACACTGTCAATGCTTAAATTGCTCAAAATAATATATAAAGTTCACTTTTCACACCTCGAGAAGTTCATACGATCAATAATAGATGTCGTCGATAACGTCACGTCAACTGTACTGAATTGCAAAATTCCATAGGCGTATCTTAACGAATTCACACATATTATGTAGGGTGTTAGTAAATAAGTGCGTCAAACTTCAGGGGGTGATTCTGCATGAAAAATAATGATAGTTTGCTATATAAACGTATGCCTACAAATGTTTCGATTTCAGCGATACAAGTTCTGGTTTAATATTATTGTATTAGATAGTTCTTAATTATGTATTAAAGAAATAAAAAATATGCGTTAAGATGTTTTATTTTTTTGTATGAAAACGGCGCACTGTACGAAAAAAGGCTAGAAAGACTTTTTGTTATTAATTTACCAAGGAGTTTAAACATGATTTTTAATTTAGAATATCTTACTGGCATACTATTTTTTTTCTTTAAAAAAATTGGGATCATTACTCGTTTGCGCGCCAATGATGAACATCTTCTTCTTCTTCTTATAATAGGACCTGGTCCCGTTTAGTCTATTGCGTTTAGCCTCCTTCGGAGCTCTTCCTTTGACGCTGAGCTCCAGCTTTCGTACCATCTCTTCGGTGGTCTGCCTACCGGTCTTTGCGAGTTTGGTTTTTGCTACATGGCCCACTTTGCCCACCTTTCATCTGGCATCCTTTTCACATGGTCTTTCCAGCACCTCTTGCGTGTTCTAGCCCACCTTACTACATCCTGTATTTCTAGTTCTTCTCTGATATCCTGGCTTCTTATTCTATCCCTGAGGGTAACACCCTTGATGGTTTTTAGTATTTTCATTTCGTTCGTTTTCATTATTCTTTTAGTTGTTGATTTTTCAGCTCTGGTGAATATATAATTCTTAATTGCATGTCAAAAAATGCGCAATTACTACCTCTCTAAACCCTCCAAATTAATTGCAGAAATACGTTTATAAAGCAAACTGTCATTATTTTTTCATGCAAAATCACTTGTCGCACTTATTTACTAACACTCTGTTTATTAATTTAATTATTTCCAAAAATTGTTTTTTGATTTTACGCAAAAGCATGAATGGTAATAGTATCACACCGAAATTGAATGTATTAATAAAAAAATAAGAAATATTTTTTGTTTTAGATGATTACTGGTTTTTGTATTCTGTCCTGTGACCTAACATTAAGAGAAGCTGAAGAAGTCGTAAACATCTCCTATAAATTGCTTAACGATTACGATTGGTGTTCAAAATATCCGAAAAGCGCGAAAATGTTGCGACATTTATTACATTACTGCAAGATGTTTCCCCCCCGATTTACGGCTGGTGGTTTTTTTGAAATAAAAAAAAGCACGATTTTCAGCATTACCAGCATTGCGCTCAATTATTTTATTATCATTCTACAAATTGATCTCGGCAAGAAATAATATTCATAGAGCACAAAACCTGAAAGTTTTTGGAGGCAAAGGCCGTATACAACGTGTTGTCTATTACAGATCAAGTTATTATTTTATTATTGATAAAAACTTTCAGATTATTTACCAACTTTTTTTTACTTTAATCTTAAGGCATATCGAGACCGTAACGATATAATTTCTATAGAAATTTTTACTGTAATGACTTTGTTATTACGAAACACCCTTTAACATAAACTTACATTAATAACATGGAATAGCTAACTCTTGATACGCCAATGGATGGTCATACTTGGTACAAGTCTAATTTTCTTATCGAAGGTTACCGAATACATTTTGATGTAATAAAATAATTTACTTTCATTAAAAGAAAAGTGCGTGAGTGTCGTGAAACACTCAGTTGGAACGAAGTTCCTTTCGTAGTATATTATTATTGATAAACGTATTATATTTTCTCTAACGCTTGTTTTTGCAATTTTTGGCATTGTACAACAGAACGCAATTGTCATTTTGACAAACACGTGAACTACACAAATAGACGTCACGTTGCTAAGTATTTCTATGCTACGCGTCTCCTCTCCTCTACAACAGAACGCGCATGCTCGTTATATTTGTAATTGTCATTTTGACAAACACGTGAACTACACAAATAGACGTCACGTTGCTAAGTATTTCTATGCTACGCGTCTCCTCTCCTCTACAAAAGAACGCGCATGCGCGTTATATTTGCAATTGTCATTTTGTCAAACACGTGGACTACACAAGTAGACGTCGCATTGCTAAGTATTTCTATCTCTCCTCTACAAGAACAGAACGCGCATGCTCGTTATTTTTGTAACTGCTGTTTCGTGTTTCGTGACGGAAAAAATCTTACACTTTCTTTCGCCTAGCCCCCATCCGCCAAGCACGTACCGTACGATAAGGAACTTGTTCCAATAAGTACACATAAAAATTATTACGGTAATTATTGAAAAAAAAAACATGATTTAACTAATACATGGACAAGCATTCCTAACTGCTAGTTTTGTATTTTGACTAAGAATAAGTTTTAAAATAAATCCAATTTTACAATAAAAAAAAAACAGAAAAGAAATTGACTGTTTATTATCGATTTGATTTTAATTCCCAAGAAAAAGTTGTGGCAAAATATAGATGTGACAAAAGTGATGCTAGTACTGCTAAAATACTTGGCTGTGTTAGCAAGAGGATAAATGTTAATATTAACCTTGCAATTATTATAATACGAATAAAATATTTCTTTACGAACACATTTCAATTGTTTTTAACAAAACCAAACAGTCCAAATTGACTTTGATGTTTCGATTCCGATTAAGATTACGAATATCCTCGAATTATCCCATCGCTAATCACAATTTCAAATAATCGTTTGGTTTACCTAATTTTTGAAGCATAAAATAGAGTGTTTAAAAAAACGGGGGCGAGCCAATTTTCAAAATTTTAGAAACGTTATTATAATCACTTCTTCTTCTTTCTTCTTTAATCTAGACGGATCACCTGTTTTTTATCGTCCCTCTGCCACTGCTAATTTGTCGCTCCATCGTTTTCGGGGGCGTCCTAAACTCCTGCGACCCATTGGTGGTTTGTCGCGTGCTGTTCTGACTATTCTTTCGTTGTCCATTCTACTGATGTGCTCCCTCTTTCTGCCGAGAACCCACTCATTAATGTTTTCTACCTTGCATGCCCTTCTTATATTTTTGCTTCTTTCTCTGTCCAAGATCGTCTTTCCAGTTATTCTACGAAGTACTCTCATTTCGGTTGTCTCTAGAAGTTGTTTATTTCTCGCCGTCTCCGGTCGAATTTCTGCCGTGTATGTCATAGTTGGTCTTAATATTGCCTTGTAAACTCTTGATTTGGTTTCTATTTTAATGTTTTTATTTCGCCATACTGTGTCATTTAGGCATCCCGCTATTCTTGTTGTCTTCGTTGTCTGTTCTCTCACCTCCGTCTCAACATCACCATCGCCTGAGATTTATATGCCCAGATACTTATATTTCATTTCCTGTTGGATAACTTTGCCTTCAACTTGTCGTTATTATAATCACAATTTCAAATAATCGTTTTTTTAAGCAACTTACAGTGACTGTAGCTCGGAGGGGATGCATTTTAGGACACATGTTTATTAAGAAAACAAGTCTTATTTTGATCGCATCAATACGTCCTTAAAATAAATCTACATCAAATTTTGCATCACCCAATATACAACGTTTCAAAAAAAGGTGGCCTTGTTGCAGGATATGTGGAACACTGCAAAATAAGTCGGGTTTGTTCAGTTAAAAAATGTCTGCCAATTCCGGTGAACGCTAATGTTAACCCGTCCATTTTAATTATTATGCTGCCATCGAACGATAGAAGGAAACATTGTTTTCTCATTTCAGATTTTCCACCGAAATTAATTCTTCATTAAGTGGCGATTACGACGCAAAGTGACGTGTAATTATCTATTAATTATACAATGTGAACGTAACCAAATAAACTAATAGGATGTGTCATATTTTTTGCGGTCAAAATTTTATGATTAGAGCGGCTAACTTTCCACTTGTGGTCAACTCGATAATAAACAACGTTTTTGACTTCTGTTATTTAATCAGAATCCCAATACGTAAATGAGGACCATCCTGTATAGGGAATCTTCAATCGAGCACGTTTGGTGCAATTTTACCGCCAAAACTAATCAAACATCCATTTTGAATACCTAATTATAACTTGTAATACTGAAAAGTTTGAATATATCCCAAATATTCTTGCAATGTTTAACTACGGAGTCTTCTTATTCGGTAAAATGACAAATATATATGTCGGTTTAAAACGTCTTTCGACGTTGTCGTTTCATCTCCTTCGGTCTTCGCAATCCTCAGATGTTAGGTTTCTTTCGCTCATTAACTTTGGAATACTGGTTTGCCATTCTAATCGAGGTATTCCCTTTTTCCTTCTTTCACTTGGTTGCCATTGTAAGACTTGTTTGGGCAATCCTGTATCGGGCATTCGTTGGACGTGGCCGTACCAGATGAGCTGTTTTAGCTCGATATCACTAGTAATAGTGCCTTCAATTCCTATTTGTTCTTTTTGTTCTTTTCGGTAATTTTCGAGGTTTCTGCTCCATATATAATAGAGTACTTTTTATCATGCTTTCATAGATGTTAATGTTTCTTTTCTTTGTTATTTCTTTACTCCATAGTATCCCATCGAGGCATCCGATGATTCTTCTTGCTTGAATGATTCGTTTTTCGATTTCCATTGGATCAGTACCGCTATCATTAAAGGTGACAGCCAGGTACCTACACATATTCCCGGCAGGTCAAAATCTTCTAATAATCTTCAAGTTCTAGATGGGTGGGTTGATTCCTTATGCATAGATGCATAGATGACAAATAACACACGAAATTCTAGCGACCCCATACACGAAAATTGTTTCAGCCTTTCTTTACACGTGCGTCATTAACACCCAATCGTATATATATATATATATATATATATTTATGTTTTGACGTAATTTTACTAGAGTAAATTTTTAATTATGGAAATTTTCCATTTGGGAAAAGCCGACGTCGGGGAAAATATTTGGAAAATCTTCGCAGCTACTGTGCGGTTTATTTGACATAAAAACAAACACCGTTTGAATGAGAGCACCGATAGCGAGACGGAATAGAAAGCGCAGGTCCTCCCTTCGAGATCAGAAGGATCCTCGAGGATCCACAAGAGTTAACAGGACAGTGGTTGGTGCGCTTTCAAACTGGTAACACTACACAACATTTCGGGACGTCGTAGATACATTTACAGGCATGCCAGATAGCCGCCACTTTAAAAAAGGTACGAGATTATAAATATGTTTTTCTATTTATCGAATCAAATAATGTGATACCAAATAAAAAGTTTTTTTTTATTTTTACATCCGAAATAACCGAGATGTTTGCTTCGAAAATCTAATGTACAAGATGTTTGATATTTTTTTGAATTTTCTTTTTTTTCTAACGTCACATTAAATGTTATTTAAAATTGCTATTGAGTCATTAAATTATCTTGGAATATACAATAAAAAAAGTCAAAATTTTCTGTACTTATGTCAGATTACACTTTGCAGTTTCATCCTCTTAAAATATTTCCACAACTTTGGTCAGTGTTACAAGTAAAGCCTTTCACGTGCCGATGACGGCTTTTAGAACCTTCGTCGTCTTTGTTTCATGGTTGTACGAATAGGCAAAGGGCATATCTCACACTTTTGTTTGAAATCAACCACTGAGATAGAACTGTAGATACCTTTTGAGATTAACTACATCCGTTACAGATTTTATAGAATTTAATAATATCTACAGTTCTCGGCAAAAGCAGATTCTATCTATAAATGGCATTTGTACAAATGGTAATACGATTTTGCTCTGATGATGGTTTTACAAAAAAAAAATAACTAATCCATGCGCTCGTAATTTAGGTCGAATGTGCATTAAATTTTAGGATAATGGAACACAAAGGCAATTTAATAAATCTCATCCACATTATTCCCAAATCACAGGATTAAATCTGGACAAACTCGTAGTGAAAATACGAGGTAAATTTAAAAAGTAATTAGTCCCAGTGAGACGTAAAAATTTCACGCTAAACGTAATTTTTATTATTCCCTCCATATTTTTAATTTACAACTGCGTGACTTTGTTGTGGTGCAAAATGGCTGCCATTCACAATGCGGGATTTGAAATTTTCGAACAAGCCTATTATTCTTCAGATTTGGCCCTCAGTGACTACCATCTATTCCCAAAATTAAAAGAACATTTTCTCATGTGTTTGCTTCTATGTTAGGGACAACAATTCGTGAGCTATCCTCGCATTTGGAAGTTTTTCAAAATATACATATATACACATTTGCCACATGTGTAATTCTACAGTCAATGTCCGTATAATTTGGCATAGATTTTTTTTTATTTCGTTGGAACTAAATTTTCACACAGACACACTTTTTGCTTCATCTGAAACTTCTGGGAGGTGTACAAGATAATTCTTCACTACTCGACATGTTTATACTTATGCATAGGTACTTTTGACGCGGCGTTGTGAATGACGATAAAAATTAAATGTCAAACGAGTAGGTATGTGGAAACATACGATTATCCCCGAGTACTTGTTTCTATAGGCCGAAAATTCGTTTTATAATGAATAAATGAAATGAAAATGAATGAATAAATAACAGTAATAACGTCAAGCTCCGCTAGCATGGCCTTCTTTACAAGTTTAAATCCATGGAATTTTAATCCAAATCGTCAGGATTTGATTCTCAATGTTATTCATTTCTTTATAGGGTTTTTCAAACGGATTTGAAATCTCGTAACAAGAAAATGTTTCTCTATAAAATTTACAGATATTATATTTTCCTTTGAAGGTCGGCTTTGAAGATCGCGAGATCTGGGATTGAACAAACATTGCCGTTTATATGCTCAGGAATATTTGTTCACAAAGCTTTACGGTAGATTTGTTTGCGTGTGTGAATATACTATATCCCCAGTTTTTTCGAGCTAAACCATCCACCAATACGATAAAACGCTACAAAGAAATCCTGGTTTTGTAGCAAAATTAATATCTAAATTAACACGCCAAAACTGTTGCCATATTTGGTCTAGTTAATTTAAAAACTTCATCCGAGCTATGAAATTAGAACAGAATAGAAGATAATTGAAATTTTATGCACTGATGTCTATAAAGAAATAAAAAAAACAATAACTCATCAATTTTCAATAAAAACGGACACAAATTCGAAAGCTTCGATTGTCGTACGAATTTTCTAAACGAGAAAGACATTTCAGCGAACTTTTTCGACAAAATCGTGACTCGTTTCTAAGAAAATCAAAGACGAACGTGTCAAATTGGCATCATTATTACATCGTAAATCGTTACAGATTTAAAATTGTTTGCATCACGTTTTGATGAAGTTTTATAAAATAACTCTTGCACGCTCTAAACGCAAGGATTCGTGAGAAAATTAATCGTATCGTTGTACGTTTGAGACCTGTCAAACCATGACAGCCAAAATGATGCGTAATTCATCGCTTGCCCTCTCATTGCAACACTCTTCAGGGAAACGGTATGATGGATAGTAAAAGTATACGAGCCCTAACAACTATATTGTTACGATATTTACTCTTTGGGTTCGATAATTTTAAACACTCAGTACAATACTAAACAATTTTTATTCTAATATTTCTACACAATAAATATTAAATATTCACAACTCTACAGGGCGTTTAAAAAAAAAGTAAGTCTTTTTTATTGTAGTATTGTATTGTATTATTGTCGGTTTTGATGCGTGGAAGACGAAACTGCTGTAAATATACTATGTTTATGCCCCGACCTGGAAAGAATAAGGTTCAACATATTTGGTTATACCTACCGATTTCAAGAAAATCTAACCCCATACCACCGTAAACTTTGTGAGAAGGGCTGGATTGTGAACTGTAACCTCTAGGGGTGAGCCACAATAGACCTACTAAGGGTCGTAGTGGAGGGGCAACTTACACCCCAATCACATAATACCTAATCTAACCTAACCTATCGATCTCCGTGGTTAATTCTTAGGTACAATCAATAAGTAATACATTTTATGCCACTAACTAGTACATCGGTAACCTATGGCCTGCCTACATCACTGGTGTGTACACACTCTGGTTTTGGTTCTGTAGAGGGCCTGTATATATTTAGGTTGATTTAGGTCTACATAAAAATTTATTTAAAATAACATCAGGTTAAAGCTACTACATAAATATGCATAATTTTAACCCATATTCTACAGATTTTTTAGTAGTTTGTATCAGTTTCATTAAATAAATGTACATTGCTGTATACCTGGGTTCAAAGTTTACGAGAGATGGAAAGTATGACAGTGACATTGAGCGAAGGGTGTTGGCAGGAAAACAGATGAATGGGACACTGCATAGCTTTATAAACACCCAGAAAGTGTCAAAAAAGGCACGTCTGACTGTGCATAGAGGAGTGTTGGTTTCTACACTTATTAGTAAGGTAGTGAATGTTGGGTTTGGCAGAAGAAGCATGAAAATAGGATTAATGCTGCGGAGTTGAGTAGTCTAAGAATTGTATAGCCGGAGTGACTCGGTTGGATAAATTAAAAAATAAAGTGAGATAAGAGAACGATGTGGTTAGTTACAAAGATAAATAAAGGAATGCTTAGTTGGTTTGAACACGTCGAAAGGATGGGTGAAGGAATATTGACGGAACAAATTTCTAAGGCGAGTGTAAATGGACGGAAGTCGGTAGAGGTCGACTGCTCGGCGAACATTGATCTTGATCAGATCAACATTGTTTTGAAGAAAGGCCAGCTGTCAAGAGTACCAACAACCGATGAGCATGTATGAAAGCGCTGTTGAAAGTAAAGGAAGCAAAAGATGTGTGTATGAACGGTAGCGGAAGTGGAAGGAAGTAGTCGTTGCCTATCCCTACGAGAAAAAGGCGTGACTATATGTATGTATGTATGTATGTACCAATATAGAAATGAAAAAAAGATCGAGACTGTTAAATGTAGAAGATGATGTGAGAGTAGCATTGTCATTTTTACGACCGAACATAAATGAAATTATGAAAAAACATCAAGCTCAAATTTCATATTAAAAGTATTCTTATTATTAACTTGTAATTAATCCCTTACTAAACTAACTGTTGTTTTTGCAGTACATATTATTTTATTTAACATTCAAAATTATTAACTATTTTACGCTGTGCATTATAGGGGTAAGTAAACAACTTTTAAACTTATCTGTTTCTTCGTGTGCCGCCAAATTTTTAAATCTTTAAAAGTGTGCCGCGACAAAAAAGGTTGAGAATCACTGGATAGAATAATGAAAGTTGTTTAAAAACACGGTCGAATTTGATCAAAATGTTCACATCAGGCATGACGCACAGCTAAAGATTCTACGATTCAACTGAAAAATTCAAAATACGACCCTGCTTGATGAAGTCTGTTGAGAAAATATTTTAAAATTATTTCTTACACGAAAGTTTTACTACATTTTACGTAAATGGGCCAAAATAATTTTCCCGACTGGTAAAAATTGATAGTTGCTGCGTTTTCCCAAGGTCACAGTCTATTTTGTAAGCCCGCGGTGAAAATGTTATGTTATTAGGCGACATTAGGGGAGTCACACGCGTATTACTTTACAAATTAATTTCCTGCATGGAAGGTAAATCGTTTCAAAACGTAATTTTATAGACAACAAAAATATCGTACGTACCACCCAAAATAGAAATAAAAAATACCACTCGTGAGGTTAAATAATTTAATAATAACATTCATACATACATATAGTCACGCCTTTTTCCCGTAGGAGTAGACAGAGATCACTTCCTTCCACTTCCGCTACGGTTCTAACACACATATTTTGCTTCCTCTACTTTCATCAGTGCTCTCATGCATGCTCGTCGGTACTTTTGACTTGTCCTTTCTTTAAAACAATGTTGATCTGATCGAGATATATTCGCCGAGGTCGATCTAAGCATTCCTTTATCTATCTTTGTAACCACATCTTCTTTTACACCACAGCGTTCTCTTATCTCACTATTTTTTACTTTATCCAACCGAGTCACTTCGCCTATACTCAGATTACTCATCTCCTCAGCATTAATCCTATTTTCATGCTTCTTCTGCCAAACCCAACATTCACTACCATACTGATAAGTGTAGAAACCAACACACTTCCATGCACAACCAGACTTTTTTGACACTTTCTGGCTGTTCATAAAGCTATGCAGTGCCCCATTCATCTATTTTCCTGCCAACACCCTTCGCTCAATATCACTGTCATACTTTCCATCTCTCGTAAACTTTGAACCCAAGTACACAAATTCATTTACTTGTTCCACTCTTTCTCCCTCAATGGTAACTTCACAGTTTGTCATGCTTTCTTTTCTTTCAAAAACCATTACTTTCGTCTTGTTTACATTTATTTTCATTCCTTTGATTTTCAGGGCATCATGCATAATAATAACAATGGTCAAACATTCTGATTTTCGAGATTAAAAGTAATTTTGTTGCAGGCATGCTGGTCAAATACCCAGAGTATCAGAATTGAAAGCATATCGAGAAGAAATGGCTGCGCCGGAGCCTAGCGAAGGGGAAAACTGTACAGAAAATTCCCACAAGCCGGCGAAAATTCCGGTCGAGCCGTCAGGGAAGAGATCCCCCAACAAGAACAAGGCAAAAGAAAATGTGACCAGAGTGGTGGTGGTGGCTTTGACTCCCGAACGACGCCGGGAGACTTGGAACAAGAAGGTCGAGTTTTTGCTTGCCGTAGTCGGATTTGCTGTCGACTTGGGAAACGTCTGGAGGTTTCCATACATATGCTACCAAAACGGCGGAGGTTTGAACAAACTTTAACTCAAGTTCGATATAAACTTTACCTTAAAAAATTCGGCACACACCCTTTTTGAAATGAATTTTTGGTCATTTAATAGGTGTATTTCAGTGAAAAATCACTTCTTAGATGGCGGTTACGCTCCCTGGCTGGCCATCTTGAAAACCTGAAAATGATCCGGTCCAAAAAGTTTCTTATCTTACACCAACAAACGATTCTCCCAGTAATAATTCGACTGTTTTAAAAATCTAGAATTGAGTCAAGCTGTTGTAAGTGAATGTCAAACTCCTTCCAGATCACGTAGCTATGATCTAGCTATCGCTCGAATAAGTATTGTATTCAGCTCAAGAATTTGTATTTACTTGGGGGCCTTTCATATCGAAATGGCTTTTTTGAAAGCAGTTGGCTTGCTGTTTTCCGTTGTTACATTTAGTGATTTAAAGAATTATAAAGAACTCTTCAACAATGTATACGGCTTGGACACTCAAGATTTCATTCGCCTCCATCATTTTAGTTGAAAAACTACCCACTTTTGTTATTAACTAGTGACAATTTTTAAGTTTTGTTCATTTGTGTGTACTTGTTCAATTTTTATTTTTTACACAAACCATGATGTTATCAAAAACCAAAATGTCTTCATGTCTAATTGTGTCACTTTTTGGTCTCAAGTTGTAAGGACTTCAAAATTTGTCGAACAAAATTTTTTTTACAGATTGATAATGTTACTTGTAGGAAAGTAAACAAAAAAAAGAGCAAAACATTTTCCTTGTAACAAACCTTTTATTTTAAAATGTTAAACAGATCTTTGGTTACGCACTTATCTACCGCCTTCATCAAATCGAAAAGTTCCTCGACGCAGGTTTCAGTCGTTTGAGATCTGGCGTTCACTCTGTCGTTACAGACTTGCAATCTTTCGACGAGCTTTCTGCATTCGTCAGACTCTTTACATTTGTTCCTCAGCGTTTCTTGTGGATCTTGTATGTCATCTTCATCGACTGCTTCATCTTCTTGAGCATTCACAGATACGCGTTTCGAAAATTTGAGCAGACTTTCTAGCAACATGTTTTCAAAAATTTAACGTCAATTTAGTGTGACATTAGACAATGGTGACAGTATAGTTGTGGCGACCAAAGCCAGACCTACTAGAATCAGATCGATGTGAATTAGGAGATGACAAATGTTTTCAGTTAAGTCGATTATCAGAAACACACAAGCAAGAAGCGCTCTTTGCCATTCACGCCGTTTTCAGTAGTTAATTCGAATACAAGCACACGGAGGAGCTGAATGGCCTCCTAATGAGCCTATTTATGTAAGTGTTAGGGCTTGATTCATATGATACGAGATCTCACTTATTCGATTTCGTATGTTCGCTGTTTATTTCATTCGTAGCGAAACGACTTCCGTATATAGGGTGTTTTTTAACAGTCTCTCCAAGAATTTCAAAGCTGTCACTACACGTTTTCAAATGGTTTCAGTCTCTTTAACTTTTAAATAAATCTTTCAATGTCTTTTGCTGCTAAGTGCATATCTCAACTTTCACTTTAGGCACCTCTAGGTCTTCATTCAACTCTAACCAGAAGATCACTTGGAATTTTACTGTTACTATATAGTAGTTTAAAAGGTTTCGGTCCTTTTAACCTCATAATGAGTCTTTTCAGCTTCTTTTGGTGTTTGAGGACAAACCTCGTCGTCGAGGAACCAGTATGTTCAAATATTATTTGGCTATAATTCACCGATGTCCTAATTTTTTATTTAATTACCAGCGGAGTGATCAAGGCACGCACCCCTCCTCTCAGGTGCCGTCTCTGTTGTGGTTGGCGATGATGTGCTTGATGGATGAGCATATTTCCGTCGGTTTTGGTCCAATCACGTATATTTCGGAGCCACGATTTCTTCTTCCTGTCTAGACTCCGTTTTCCCTAGATTTTTCCTTCCAGTAGTAGTTTTGTTTTTTTTACTAAAAATAGTCGCAAAAAGTGTGGACCTATCGTGTGGGCTGCAGTCGGCCCGCACAGCGACTATTAGAAGTGGGGGGAGGGATTATAAAAAGGAGATGATTGTGGACCCACTTTTTGAAAAGTTGCAGGTCATAGTTCTCTGGAAAAGCTGATTTTGGAAGCTTGTTCCATTCCGTAGCAGCCCTGTAAAAGAAGGATTCTTAATGGAGATTGGTCCTTGTAGTGTCAATCTTGAGAGTAAATGGGTGAGACTGACGATCAGCGTGCCAAGTTCCTCGGCAGAATGCGACCAGTTGTGGTACAAGAGTTTTTATTTCTTTGGAGCATCTGCCATGGAAATTTCCGTACAGTAATATCTGGTCTGCAACACTTCTTCTATGTTCTAGTGGGTGAAGGGTATCTGTGAGAGTTGAGCTGTTTATCAACCGAATGGCCCTTTTCTGAATGGAATCTAGAAGACGAAGATATGTGCGAACAATATTCCAGTAGAGGTTCGGATTTGAGCCTTGTACATCGTCAACAGTTGATCAGGAGTAAAAAACTTTCTAGCTTTTCACAGAAAATATGTTCGTACTCTGCATGTCGCAATAGATGCCCTAGATAAGCTGTTTTTCTTATTTTGATGGTGTAATTTCTTTACTGTGGTAAAATTGACTGGTGATCTCTCTGCTCAGATAGGTATAGCTTTTTACATCCTTTAGAACAACGTTATTTAGGACCACATTAGCTCTGAGGACTTCTCGGGGGTTCCTATTGAATATCACAGTCTGGGTTTTAGCCGCGTTTATTTCTAGGCCCATGTTTCTGCTTTCTGTTGTTAGAATGTCCATAAGGCTTTGCAGTTGTTCTTTAGTTTCAGCCAGCAGTCGTCAGCGAATCGGATGTTGTTGATTACAATTCCATTGATCTTGGCACCGTCTTGTCGGCTGCTTAGTGATGGTTGTATTATATATTCTGCATAAACGTTAAATAGTAAGGGGGAAAGAATGCATAATTGGCGTACTCCTCTTTCAATTTCGACATAGTTCGTGTTGCCGTTGTTGGTTCTGATAAAACACGTAATTAGTGATTAGTTTCCCCAAAAAAAATTTTGACTCGACTTATTTTCAGGCGCATTTTTAATTCCATATACGATAATGCTGATATTCGGAGGATTGCCACTCTTCTATATGGAATTAGCGTTGGGTCAATTTCACAGAAGCGGATGCCTCACAATTTGGAAACGAATATGCCCAGCGTTGAAAGGTAATAAACGTTTTTCTTTGGGTTTAACATTTACTAAATGCAGGGTCATTTTCTCGAGTGTTCTCTAAGAGAATGAAAGGATTTATTGTTTTGTCTTTGAGTATAAAAAAAAAATTAATAGACCTAGATTCGAAAATTTTAGAAATGTGAGCATCACAGGATATTTTCGATTAGATGATCAAACAAAAAATGGTGTCGATTTAATTTTAGTTAATCAAAAAAAGAATCCTGCGACGTTCACAAGAAAATCTTATTGCGAAGCTGCAGTTAACTTTTAATTACTAAAATATCAGTGGTCTGGGTGCGACCCGAGAGGTCCACAAGACTAACTTCCAAGTGAAAAGAACAATTGAAATTATAACAATTGAATTTTTTTTAATTATTATGATCAATAATCAACCAAGGTAGCTCGCACTTGAGACTCTGTCTAATCGTGTTCCATTAACGTAGACACTTGCAACTTGATTTTAAACTCCTTTGCTTATTAGCATGTATTTGGTTTTTGCCGTGTTTATTTTTAAACCAAATACTTCGCAAGCTTTAGTCACCCTATAAATAAGTCTCTGTATTACGAGTATTACGGTGTCATCCGCGTATCTTATGTTGTTAAGAATTTGTCCATTTATTACAACTCCGAAATCCATGTCTCCTAGGGCCTGCCCAAATAACTCTTCAGAGTATAAATTTAAAAGGAGTGGAGACAATATACATCCCTGTCTCACACCTTTCTTCACTTCAACATCTTCCGTCAGGTGACCGTTAATTCTAACTTTGGCAGACTGGTGCCAATATAAATTACCTATCAAGCGGATATCTTTGTCATAAATACCAGTTGTTTTGAGTATCTCCATAAGTTTGTCATGTCGCACTTTGTCAAAGGCTTTATTAAAATCCACCAGGCACACGAACACGTCAGAGTCAACGTCTCGGCAGCGCTGTATTAGTACTTGAACTCCAAACTCTGTAGGCCTTGAAATGTGGAGATATGTCAAAATTCGGAATTCGCAAAATCGGATCCATTACTATAACTTCCACTGGGAAGTTAATAATAATTAATAAAGTTGGAAAATTTAAAATGTTTTCATTATCATTTTTGGATGGTGATTAAGTCCGAGAAAAAAAACTTAAAAAAAACTACCTTTTGAATCGTCTACCGGGTTTTAAGACGCCACTGCTTCTTCATTGAAAAGGAATCGACAAAACAAGTCGAAATTTAGTAAGCGTTCAATGGATTTTTTCAACATTTAATTATCAGAAAAAGGTTGTTCGTAAACATTGAATCCACTTGTAAGGGCTTCTTTGACATTATTTTCTGCCCACGGAATCAGCAAAGTCTTCTATTGTTCGTCAAGTTGGAAATAAAGACTTTTTATTTGCCTGGATTTCTACAATCGTTTAGAATGTTTGTGAGTATTCGCAATCAACTTTAACTATGGACAATTAACGAGAATCCGAAAGATGGCGTTGATAGAACGCGTTTCCACTAAAAGTGACCAACAACCATTTTCCATTTTACAAGAAAATAATCGCAGAAAATCGTTTGATAGACGTCAATAGATACAAGGCAAAAAATGTATTGTGGGTGGCCAAATTATTAGGAATTCTAACTGAAATTTTTTAACAAATAAATAGTTTTAGGTCTCTTAGTTATTTCTTACTAATAAAAATATATTTTTAACATTACGAAGACAATTAGTTAGGTAAGCAAAACTTTCTAATATTTTCGGAAAAACCATACCTATACGAATATGGAATGATAAACAATCTAATATAACTAATCTTAATACACTGCTGGAACAAGCTAGCGAGCTAATATGAAATTATCCAAAATATTCAATAAGGCATATTTCAATGAACTGTCAAAACAAATTCAATATGACGGCTGAAGGCAAACAATGCTTTAGTGATATATTGCTCTGTTAAAAAAGTTGATCTTAAAGTTGTGAGATTTTTGTTTTTGCGCCTTTATCGAATCATTTTTATATTTTAAGGGCTTATTTAGTGGTATTCTTACGAAAAAATGACTGTTGAATGCCTTTTAGTTGGTTGTACAAGTCGTTACAACAGGGATGATGTAAAATTCTTCTACTTATAATAATAATATTCTTATTATTCTTCTTCTAATATAGGAAAGAATCACGGAGTGGGCGACATCTATTATTGATCGTATGAACTTCTCAAGGTGTGAACAACAAACTAACCTCCGTTTGTTTATATGGGTGAAAAGTGAACTTTATATATTATTTTGAGCAATTTAAGCATTGAAAGTGTTATATTTGAACGATATTTTGTGAAGAATTGGTGTTAATAAACCACAAAATCCGAAAATGCAAAGGATTAAAAAAGGTGATATGGAGATAAAATCGCGAAAAATATGCTGTTTCGCAATGCTTTACATATGGCAATTCGATTATATTTTTGCATACAAATCTCAATGTTTATATTTGTTTGCAGCAAGCCCTTTGTGAAAGATGATTTTTTCAGTGATAAGTTTGATATTGTTGTCCAATGATCTATCATTTTATTTGTGAATATTCATAGTGACTTCAACAACACAGAGAAAGCGTTTAAAAGATGAATCTGTTTCTAGCCAGAATCTTCCAATGTTAAGGTATCAACATTCCATAATTAAGAAAGATAGAAGCGACCGAAATTAATTGGATCATAATACATAATCATTAATTGATCGAACACGTTTACTCACTTAATACAATATGTCCGAAATTTCGACTTTTATAGGCATTGCAACAAGAATTTCAGGGACAACAGAACTGAAAAGGGTAGCAGTGAATCAAAATTGGATTTCATTCATAAAATGTGACAAAAGTAGATAGGTACTTCAATAATAAACAATATTTACGTTTTGATTATTTCAAACAGGAAGAATGATTTCAAAATACTCCCAATCATCACACTACAACAGCAGTTTTTTTAAAAAAGAACCAAGAACGCAATAATAATGATACCAATAGTAAAAATAAATAAAAAAATTTGTTGTCTGTAAAGTCGGTCTACGGACGATAATTTTACGTAATAACGTCATAAGAAAACGTTGATAAAAAATTGCATACTTTTATGAATTTAATTGAATTATTATCATTATTTTGTATATTACAAAGAGGAAGTTAATTGAAATTTACAATTTTTTCGATAAATTAACATTTATTTGCACTCGTTAATTCAAATATTTTCTGTTTCTCTTCTACTCGGACGCATCGGCCAATGGAGTGGAAGAGAGATAGATGCGTCACAAGCCGAACGCTTAGGCCGATCGTACCTCTCTATCGCTTGTACGCTCGGCTCAGGCGGAACGTGACAATGAGCCATGCTTTTTCATGCGTGCAGCCGGCGTTCATCGATTTATAAGACTAGCTTAGAAAAAGGACTTAAACTATAAAATATAAAAATCTGATTAGCAAAATAAAATATCCCTTCAGTAGATACTTTTGATCGTTGTTCACCTTTAAAGCGGTTGGAAAATTAGACTTAGATGGCGCACACATTTTTCACTGCTACGTCGAATACAAAATGACAGTTGGCTCGTTTTATTCTCTTTAGTTTACGCAATCGTTTAAAAAAGTGGGAAGACGTAAGTATTTCAGAATTTAAAAGCTTGTTTTTGTCTCTCAGGGGTATTTTTGTCTCTTTAGAGATAGTAAAGAAGCTTTTTACTGATTGAGAACGTCGGAACAATACGCTTTTACTGCGAGGCATAAATTTACTACACATTGCACCGATAATAATCCATAAATGGATTTTTGTTAATAATCTACAAAGAGAAAAATGGTAAAAATACGAATTTTGTCAAAAAAAAAAGAAAATACAGCACCCCCTTCGTGATTTATGATCATAATCAAAAATTGGTGGTTGGTAATCCATTGCTCTTACACGATTTAAATAATCTAAAGACTTTCTTTTTTGTTTTTCTAATGCAGAAACAATCCGACTTTCAAATGTGGCAAAAGTTAAGAGAGTGGGTCGAGGAAGGCAACGCGCAAACGAGAAAAACCTTTTAGTCAAAATTGAATCGGCAATCGTTTATTTTACCGCCGCGTTCAATAATTCATTAAACACTCGATCTGCCGCAAACGCATTCGTTAACTGTAACATATATTTATACACACATAAATGAAAGTACTATCGCCGACAGATAGTGGCGTGCTCTCTTCAATATTTATGGAAACGATTTCAATTTCAAATGTTTGTTCTTTACGAGATTGAAGCACTTTTTAGGGGGCATGTTCTGAAACCTAAAGCCGGGTACACACAAACGGTGAAAAAAACGACTGCCGCAACGCACCTTAATGGAATGCGTTGGAAATTAGGTACGCTACAATAGGCAAAAATCACGTAACGCGTCTTGTTAACGAGCATCAAAGAGACATACAACATCTAGATAAATTAAATGATCGATATAACGAATACGGTCTGAAGACAAATCTTAAGAAAACCAAGTTAATGGTAGTTAAAAAGTTCCCACCCAAAATCGCGATCATATAAACGTGTCAGTAGCAGATATCCTAATAGAGAATGTGCAGTCATACAAATACCTGGGAGCCTGGATAGAACAATCGAGTGACCAAACAAGGAAAATAATAACGAGAATAGAGATTGCCAGGTCAACATTTACGAAAATGAAAAAGTTGTTCACCAGTCGAGATATCAAGATTGGAGTTGGAACGAGGATGATGCGTTGTTACGTGTTTTCCGCGCTTTTGAATGGAGTGGAGGCATGGACTCTCAAGAAGAATCACACGGACAAACTACAAGCCTTCGAAATGTGGTGCTACCGTAGAATGTGGCGTATCCACTGGACAGAAAAGATCTCTAATGTGAAAGTTCTAAATCGGATGAATAAGGAATGTGAAGTCATTAACACCATAAAAAAGAAAGAGCTTCAATATCTAGGTCATATACTAAGAGGACCCAAATACGCACTTCTTCAGCTGATAGTTCAGGGAAAGATTGGTGGAAGGAGGAATATTGGAAGATGCCGTGTGTCTTGGCTTAAAAACCTAAGGGACTGGTTTAATTGTAGCAATGTTGAACTCTTCCGAGCTGCAGTCAATAAGGTCCGGATAGCTGTGATGATAGCAAACCTCCGATAGGAGATGCACTATAAGAAGAAGAAAAAGAAGACGTAACGCGAGATGGAGCTGTCAATGACAAAATATCGGATCGAGGTGTGAACCGCACTCAAATGGGCATACAGCTATTTTTCAACCGCAACAGCGTGCTCTAAGATACTACTTATCCCGCATGATTAATAAAAAAAATAGTAATCGTTTTTTTCCCCAAATTTTAATAAGTTATTTTTTATTTGAAACATATTCCTTTTAAATACCAACTCTGTCAGTTAAAACGTCATGAGTTGCGATGTTAAATCAAAACTTGCAAAATGACATTTTTTTATGCTGAATGACAACTATAAAATAAGAGATGTCAACGAGCCATTTTTGTATTTAGCCGTGTTACATATTTCGTGTTTATGATCTAATTATTGAACGTTTGAAAAAAAAATAGTATATTTCATTTAATGGAGATGTAATTTTTCATGGCTTGCCTTCTATTAGGCGCTCCCTGAAAAGTCCCACTTCTCCTCCGTTTCAAATAATCTACTTATTGTTATCTTGCCATTTGACACTGGATGTGTATACGACTCCGCACAACCGAAATATTTACAGTTAACAATAATTAATAAGCAATAGAAAAATAATAAAACGAAATAAGTCTACTTTGCTTTCATAAATTTAAATGAAAAGTACATTTTTTGATTGTTTACGGACTTTTAATCCCATATTTGAAAATGTGACCAAATTAGTCATTTTCTGTGCATATTAGCTATGACACACGGGCAAGGAATTAACAATTGAACGCGTACGTAACGCCCGATAATAATTATTTTTATATTTCTAATAAACGTACGATTTTTTACCGCTCGTGTGTACCCTACTATTGCTCGTATAAAAATGACGTTTAACATCAACATACTGCTGTAAGTAAGTCATAGTTTATTTTCGATGTGTCATATTAAATAAAAAAAAATGCAGTGAATCATGACCGTCCCTGCTATTTCCTGCACGAACTCGTTTATAGAATTTAGGTGTGTATTAAAGAAAGGATATTAACCCTCTATTCACCACCTATATTACGTGGATGAATATCGTCGATATATAAAGCCGATATACATGAATGAGCACACATTTAGGATGGCGAGATGATGCTATTTTAGCTTATCTTTTGTGTCTATTTTCGATATTCGGCATTTTTGTTTACATCTCTGTTATAAACTTTACGTTTACGTCGTCCAAAAGGGACGTTTTGGATGTGTGTACTATTATAATATTATTATAACTAGCTGACTGCACTGATCAGTTTAAAACAGAATTTACTCGACATAGTTGCCACGTCGTGAAAATAATGGGTGAATCTAGAAAATATAGTTGATGTAGATTTCAAAATGTCATTTCAACGAACTACATTCTCTACCTAATATAACCTACAGAGCGTTAAAAATTATCTATTTATTAACCTTTTATCATTTATTTCAATTAAGATTAGATAAAATCCTGTTAACTTTAAGGATTTTAGCTACTTTTGGTGAGTACCTTCCAAACATTATTACAAAATCGTCAATTATAATAGTACTATTTTATTATTTGAGAAACCGTTGTGACAAAGCCCTGAGGATGAATTTAATTAAATTCAAAACGTTGGCAAGAAAAAAATATTTTTTTCTTTAACTGATCCAAATTCTAACTAAAATCCAAAAAAAAATTGTTGCAGGATTAATTATTGTTTAATTATAAAGATTTTGTTAGTTTGATAT
Organism: Agelastica alni; assembly: GCA_950111635.1. Classification (NCBI taxonomy): domain Eukaryota; kingdom Metazoa; phylum Arthropoda; class Insecta; order Coleoptera; family Chrysomelidae; genus Agelastica; species Agelastica alni. The sequence goes on along the minus strand of OX467714.1, from coordinate 42,921,332 downwards.
TGTGAGAGTACCGCCCTTACATTGATTACGATTTTCTGGGCGAACGGTTAATTTTATCAAAAAAATGAATTGGACAAATTTTTTTAGATTTGTTCATTGCCAACAAGATCATATTGATTGAATTTAGAGTTTCTTTTTTTAAACATAAAATTTCTCTCTCTTTCTCTGTAGCATTACAACCCAGGGTGGGTCTTTGCTGACTTTACAATCTGCCTCCACTTTCTGCGGTCCATTATTAAGTCCTCTGCTCGTTCGATATTTTGAGTCCGTAAATCCTCTGCAATATTATCTTTTCACCGCATCCTTGGTCTTACCAGCGGTCGTTTTCCTTCCGGGGTCTCTTCCCATATCAACTTGACGACACGTTGATTTTGTCTCTTAACATGGCCGGCCCATCTCAATCTTTCTGATTTTATTATTTTCACTATATCTGGCTGGTTATATAGTTCTTTCAATTCTCTATTAGTTCTTATTCTGTATAGCTGTGTGTTGTTGTCTTTAACTGGTCCATATATCCTTCTAAGAATTCTTCTTTCTTCGATTTTTAGACGATTTTCGTTTTGTTTTATCATCGTCCATGTTTAATAAATCAAGAATCTACGTGACTGGTATAATAAACTCAACTTAAGCTCTCTGTTCAGACTTGCCGTCGACAGAGTAAGGATAGCCTTATTGGTGATCAACGTTCTAGAAGGACATGGTACTTAAGAAGATGTTTCACGTGCATGTGTTATTATAGGTCTTATCACTGAATGATATATTCTTATATATTCTGTTGTTAATTTCTTGGATTACATTATTGTTAGAGGTTATCGTATATTATCCCAAATATTTAGACTGATGTACTCTTTCGAAATTGTAGTGGTCCATTGTCACGTTCTGTCCCATTCTATCTCGTCGTTTTAAACTTGGTATTCAAATATTTTGTTTTATCTTCGTTAAAACATAAAATTTGGGCCAATAAAAGTATGGACCCTCCTTTAAGTCCCCCAAAACTGGGTTAACCTAATTTTTAAAGCAAAAAATGAATAGAGTGTCTTAAAAAAACGGGGGCATGCCAATTTTCAAAAGATTAAATCCGTTATTATAGGATCACAATTTTAAATAATTTTAAAACAGATGTTTAATTAAAAAAAAAAGTCTCATTTTGATCCCAGCAATACGCGTCCTTAAAATGTCTACATCGAATTTAGAATCACCCTGTATAACACTATGTTTAAATTTCACCAATATCTGTATATAATTTTATAACCATTGAACATCTTTGAATATAGACAGACACTCTCCACTTTTGTGTTTTAGGAGTTGGATATGCTATTTGTTTAATAGACATTTACATGGGAATGTATTATAACACCATAATAGGTTGGGCCTTGTACTATCTGATCGCTTCCTTCCAATCGGAATTGCCGTGGACGTCTTGTCGCAACGAGTGGAATACGCCGTTTTGTAAGCCAGTCACAGAAGTGTTACCAAACATATCCGCCTCCAGTCCAGCTAGGGAATTCTTCGAGTAAGTCGCTACCGTTCCCATCTACCTGGTGCTATGTATATCTGTCATCGAGTTATCATCAAGTTTTGTTTTTCTTTTGCAGAAGAGAAGTCTTGGAGCAATACAAATCCGACGGTTTGAACAGAATGGGTCCCATCAAACCCTCGTTGGCGTTGTGCGTGTTCGCTGTTTTTATACTAGTTTATTTTTCCCTATGGAAGGGGGTCAGGAGTACGGGAAAGGTAATATAGCTTCTTAAAACTTGATCGAACAATACATATCTACACTTGGCACAAAAAGTATCGTAAAAGTTTAAAAATTATAAAAAGTTTGAAATCGTGAAATAAATCTTAACTCAAAATATTAATTTAGGTGCATGGTCTGCTCGGTTTTTCCCAAAATCGCCACCAAAATTACTACGCCTTAAATTCACATCCTAAAATCGCCACGGCTTACACGTGTCTCTGGACACCCATAGCCGAGAATCGCCACGGGCGTTCATGGATCTTTTAATGGCTCTTTTATTTATAGGAAAATATGTGCAGGGATAATCAAAGTATTTTGACACATACCTAGAGCAAATTTTAATAATTAGATCCCTGTTGTGGAAATTAAAATAAAAAACGCAAAAATGAAACCCAACACATTTTACAGCTCTACGTTATGTTAGGAATATATTGTTTTGGCAAATTCAACAAGGGCCCGTTTGAAGCTAAAATTATACCTAATGGCAATAAAGTACCGATTGCAAACTGTCGGCTCCTCCTGCACAGCAAAGTAGTTCTAAAAGCCAACTTGAGGTGGCAAAATGAACCAGCATGCACAAAATCGAAACAGATTTGGCATAACCTAGATCTACGTCGACCTAAGGGCAATAAAATTTGGAAATCTCCAAGAATCTCCTTATTTTTAAGATAAGAGTGGTGGCGATTTTAGGATATACCTTTTTCAGGTCAAAAATTTACAAGGGGTCAGTGGTGATTTTTGTCTACCGCCGGTATGCATTACTTGTAAAAAAACCGTTTTTTGTCGAACAAAAAATGTTTCGTGCTGTTATTTCTGTTTATAATGGGTGAGTTTTGGCCGCATCCACTATTGCTCTCCATCTCCTGCGATCTTGTGCTTCCACTTGCCACCGCTGGACTCCTAGATCCTAGATAGATCCGCTGCGACAGCATCCTTCCATCTTTTTCTGGGTCTACCTATTGATCTTCTGCCACCTGGTCTCTCAAGGAATACTGTTTTATCAACATGTTGTAATCTGATCTTACTACATGACCTGCCCATCTTATTCGGTTAGCTTTTATGTGCTTGATTATGTTTTCACTGCCATACATTGTCGCCAATTCAGCATTGTGGCGTCTTTTCCACATTCCTGTTTTTTCATCTCTAGTGGCTCTAATTATCATTCTGAGTACTTTTGTCTTAAACACAAGAAGCTTATTTATTTCCCGTTGTTTGAGGGTCCAGATTTCGCTGCCATCGGTAACTACCGGGCAAATTCAAAGTTAGTTTGGATTGTCTCTTTAACAGCTTAGATTTCAATATTGTTGTGAGAGATTTTAACGCCCTATTTCCCGCCATTATTCGTGATGGGACATCTTTTTCTACTCGATTGTCATCCGTGATTACCGCTCCCAGATACTTAAATTCCTTAACTACCCCGAAGTTGAACTCATTAAGGGCTATATTCTGCCCAATTCGAGGCCTTGGATTCTTTGTTTCTACCATGTATTTTGTTTTTTCTTAGTTTACTCGTAGGCCCAGATTACCTGCTTCTTCCTCCAGCTATGTTACTTATATGTTTGGGTAAATAAATGTTATTTTTGTAACTACTTCCTGAATTTTTCATTTTTAATAGCCAGAGCTCTCTTAAAGCTCATAAATCTCAGTTCATAATTCAATAGTCCAATTTAAAAAAAAAAAACATGTGACACGTTCTGCTCATGAGAACGGAACGACTAATTTTATACATGAAGATATAATATTTTAGGCTGTATGGATAACGGCTCTAGCACCTTACGTCGTCCTGATTATATTACTAGCTCGAGGAGTATCCTTGCCAGGAGCAGCGGAAGGAATACGATATTATCTGACACCAAATTGGGGTAAATTGTACAATTCTAAGGTAACGAAATTTTTTAGATGAAATGAATCACTTTTTTTGAAACTTTTATCGTTTTAGGTGTGGATAGACGCTGCTTCTCAAATTTTCTTCTCGCTAGGACCGGGATTCGGAACGTTGCTAGCTTTGTCGAGTTACAACAAATTCAACAACAATTGTTACAGGGACGCCATCCTGACCAGCAGCATAAATTGCTTGACCAGTTTTCTAGCCGGTTTCGTGATATTTTCGGTGTTGGGCTACATGGCGCACGTGCAACATAAGAGCATCGAACAAGTGGGATTGGAAGGTGGGAGATTAAAGGAATTTATCCTTAAATTAAAAAAAAAAACGGTTCGTTAAAAATATTTTTATGTGAATGAAACATGTTGTTGCAGGTCCTGGTTTGGTGTTTATAGTATATCCAGAAGCGATAGCTACGATGAGCGGCTCGGTATTTTGGTCAATCATATTTTTTTTGATGCTCATCACTTTGGGACTCGACAGTACTTTCGGCGGTTTGGAAGCCATGATAACGGCGCTATGCGACGAATATCCTAAATTACTAGGGAGACATCGAGAAATTTTTGTTGGGTTTTTACTTTTTTTTATCTACATTTGTGCCTTGCCGACTACTACATACGTAAGTAAAAAAAGAAAAAAAAAGTTATTTCTTGTACAGTACGTTTCTACAGTAAAGGGGACACATCTTCGTTACAATAACTGTCGAGATAATGGAAGCCATGTTGGAAATTTTGGAAATCAATAACGTTATTTTGTTTAAATTTAGTGAAACTAGGATCAATAGTCATGTATTTCAAAGTCTGGTAAAACATATCACAGTCACCGCTCACCAGATTCCCCAATTTTTCCGAATAACTTTTCATATTTTAAACTTCATTAAATCAAATAAAAAATTTGTGTAATAAAAAAAACACCATAGCTCAATAACCTCAGAGTAACTAAATAAAAGACCTGAATTATGGCTTTATTCTACATAATAACACTACTTATTTAACACTAGCCGTTAGGCGATGAGTTTTAATAAAATACGAATTACGTCTTCTCTCAATTATGTTAAAGAATGTTTATGCAAAATTTGAAGTAGATTGTCCCATACAAACTTTGCCCCCGTTTTTCACCCACTTAGGGGCAGAATTTCTGAAAATCCTTTCTTATCGGATGCTTACGTCATACAAAGAACACACCCTCCAAGTTTCAGGTCTCTACGATCAGCGGTTTAGGCTGTGCGTTGATCCGTCAGTCAGTCAGTCATTCAGGACAAAGCATTTTATATGTATAGAAGATAATATAACCAATAGAAAAGAATACAAATGTCAAATATAATACAACCAATAAAAATAGATGTCAAATATAATATAACCAATAAAAACCAGCCGCGGGTCGAATGGAGAGGGAATTTAACGTTTACGTTTTCGCTTTTCTACGGCGAGTCCCGTCCGCGAAGCCCAATATAAGAAGCATAGCTTTTAGCTCGTTCCTGTTTGTTTTACATTCAAAGGTTAAACCGTGTCGCTCGTATAGTTATTTCTTTTTACTTTTCTGAAAGTAAATAATCATAAAAATAACATGATATACATTCTCTGCTTGAATACGAATAATAATAACTTGCCTATGACGTCGATATCCCCTTCACTATTGAAACGCCGTTTACCAATCTCGAAGAATTATTTTATTTATTTCAGGGCGGAGTATATTTAGTTAATATGTTAAATGTGTATGGGCCGGGCTTGGCCATTCTGTTCGTGGTTTTTGTGGAAGCGGCGGGTGTGTGTTGGATTTACGGTACCGACAACTTCGCCAGGGACATCGAAAAAATGATCGGCCATCGACCCGGTCTCTTTTGGAGGATATGCTGGAAGTATATCAGCCCGGTATTTATACTGGTAAGTCCTATCTCTCTCATCATCATCATCATATAGCCCTTGATGTCCACTGCTGAACATAGTCCTCTCGCATGTCTGTCAAAACGGTCCTGTTTTGCGCCATCTGTATCCAGTTCGATACTATTCTCTTTACGTCATCGGTCTATCTTTTTGAAGGCCGTCTCCGGTTTCTGTGTGCTAGTATTCGGTGTCTCCTCATCAAAATTCTCCTTGTCCATCGGTCATCGTTAGTTCTCGCTACATGGCCAGCCCAGTTCCACTTTAGGGTGGTTATCTTTACAACAACGTCTGTTACTCCTGATCGTCTGCGGATGGTGGCATTAGGAATCCTATCACGTATCGATACCCCTAACATTATTTTCTCCATCGCCCTTTGAATAACTTGAAATTTGGACAGCGTTGTTTTTGTTAACGTTAGAGTCTCTGCACCATACGTCATTACAGGCAGAATACATTGATCAAACATTTTTCTTTTCAAACTCATTGGAATACTTGACCTGAAAAGGTCTCTCAGCTTTCCAAATCCAGCACAGGTTAGGCTTATTCTTCTTACTTTGTCCCATTTGGACGGTGTTGCTCCATTTAAGAGCCACGCGTTAAACAACACAGCCAGAGCTTTTAGTAACGTATCACCCATTGCCTTAATTGCCTCAATACCAATTTGGTCATCCCCAGCTGCTTTATTGTTCTTCATCTCATTCAGCGATTTTGAGATTTTCGCTGACGTTATCTCTCTACTTTAACCAAATTCAAATAAATAATATTGACATCTAGTGTAGAGTAGTCCAAGCTTAATTGTCAAATTTTTACTGCAATGTTACGGTAGCCATTTTTAATCCATATTTAAATTTATTATTTAAACTGGTAAAAAATGGGTCCGAAATAAAAGGATCGTAGGTATACGAATTTTCTTTTTCAGATTATTTTTATTTTTTCTTTACTAAGCCACGAGGACATGCTAGGAACGGAATATCACTATCCAGATTGGAGCCTGCAGGTTGGATACGCTCTTACTGCATCCTCCATCTTGTGTATCCCCACTTACATTATTTATAAGTTTGCCATCACACCAGGCAGTCTTTTGCAGGTAAATCGTAATTTATTTTTTATACTTAGTTCGCCCCCTGTATACTCTTAGTTTTTGTAACGATCCTAAATTGTTATAAGTTTCAAATATTCAATCATAGAAACTGCGCGGAAATTAAGGTTTAAAGCTAATACGAAATGTCATTTCCGTTTTACTGGATTAAATGTTTGCGTTACCTACTCCTTTGAAATATATACAGTAAAAGCTCCTTATTCGCGGGGTATACGTTCTGTAAATATGTCGCGAATAAAGATACCGTGAATCTTCTACTTGAAATTCCGCTCCTATCGAAAATTGGAAATCATCACCAATACTCGGACCTTATCAATCGCCAGCCTGAAGAGTTCAGTGGACGTGCAACCAAACCACTCCTTCAAGTTGCGCAGCCAAAATATTCTTCTTCTGCCAATCATTATCTTGCCTTTTATTTTGCTTAGAATAATTAGCTTAAGGATATTATATCTATCTCCTCTCAGAACATGTCCTAGATATTCTAATTTTCTCCTTTTTATGGTGTTACTAATTTATTTTTCTTTTGATTTATTCATTCGGCGTAGTACTTCCTCATTTGAAACCTTGTCAACCCATGGTATTCTCATCATCCTCCTATAACACCACATTTCAAATGCTTCTATGTTCTTGATGTTTTCTGATTTGAGTGTCCAAGCCTCCATTCCATACAATAGAATGGAGAATATATAGCATTTTAGCATTCTGGTTCTCAGTTCCAATGTTATATCTCGGCTGCAGAGTATTTTATTCATTTTTATGAAAGTGCTATTTCAATTCAACACTTGATTTCTTTTGTGTGTTCTGCTGTTTCAGTTACCCGTGTGCCAAGATATTTGTAGGAGGATACCCATTCCAGGTTGTCGTTATTAATATTTATAGATGGTCTATTGTGATTTTTGCTTTGGTTTCTTGAAGTTGCCATGATTTTGGTTTTCTTTAGGTTCATATCTAGGCCATATCACTCGCAGAAAATGCTTGTTAACTCAACCAGATGTTGTAGATCTTCCAGACTGTCGGCGAAGATAACGGTATCGTCTGCGTATCACAAGTTGTTTATTCTTTCTCTGTTTTTGACAATACCACCGGTTTCCTCTAACAGCGCTTCTTTAAAGAAGGAATATGGAATGGTATTTGTATGGGATTATAAGGTTTCAGAATAAAAAAATAAATTTAATTTAAGTTTTTAACAATATATATTAAAGCGCACCTTTTCAGTGCTCTTTGAAGCCTCTTCTTCAATGGAATGCGGATTCAACATTTTCTCTCAAAGTCGTTTTCGGTCAAATCTTCGTCTTGCGATTCAAGCAACTATTGTATGTCACTAAATTCTATATGCTCAAAGCTCACCCGTCTTGTTTCATTGGCAACTTAAGCAATTTTTGCTGGTAAAGTTTGAATTTGCACAGAACTTTCATCATTTCCGACAGCCAGACTGGTCCATAGTTTTTTCCAACATGATTTCAATGTGTACGGTTTAAGTTCTTCCAATGATTCATTTATGACAACAATGCATCATGCAATGTTAAAATTTTTCCAGCAATGCGTTATATTAATATCACATTCCATAATGACCAGTGTGATTTTAAAGGTTCGTCTGATGTAATAGAGCTTAAACGTCTGGATTTTTCCTTGGTCCATGGGTTGGAGTAAAGCAGTTGTGTTAGGAGGTGAAAATATCACCTTTATATTTGGATGCATAGTTTCAAGCTCACGAGGATGATCTGAAGCATTGACCAAAACTAGAACGGCTTAAAGTCTAAATTATTTTTTTTTTAAATAAGTCTCAACACCAGGAACAAAACAATTCCGGAAACAGTCAGAAAAAAGAGCACTTGTAACCCACGGGGCTTTCTATTTTGCACACCAAGACACTGGCAGGTTGTCCTAATCCGAATCCTTTCAAGATACCGACTGGAACCGCGAATAAAGAAATTTTTAATAGCGGATACACAGGAACTTGGTCATAATTGGTTTACGCACGAATAGTGAAAACGCGAATAAGGAAACCGTAAATAAAGAGATTTTACTGTATATACTTATGTATGAAACCTTGTTCGGAAAATCAACTCAATAAAGCAAGATATAACATCCAGGAGTGCTACAAGTTTGTCAACCTTTAGTAATAGAAAAAAGCAACTTCTTACTCTCGAGATACCTAATGACATTTACAATGGTTGAAGGAATATTCAGTTTTAAAAATTTTGTAGAGGTGGAAAATGATCTGGCAGGCAGAACATTCGTCAGAAAATACCCTGACGTACTGCGGAGGCACCGAAGTTTGACCTGAAGACGTTTCTAATTCCTACACGATCGAATGGTTAGTATAAGTTTGTTTGTAGATTTGTCTATAGAAATTTTTATGAATTTTTTTAATGATCATTTTTAAGTGTCACATTTATTTTTGTAAAAACTTTCGACATTTAAAAATGTCAAATGATAATGTCTTTATACAGAGTTGTTTTTTATAAACCGTAATCGTTTTCCTAAAAAATATCCCGAAAAACAAACTATAGGGTCTGGTCTGGTGTAGGCTCCAAAATTCGCCTAAATTCGAAAAACAACACTGTATACATTTGAATTATTTTAAAAATTTATACGAACGATTATCTAGTCTGTATTTAGATGTTAAAATATAGTTGATACGAAACAAAATTTGATGCACGTCGCATGTAAGTTCAGAATAGCGCACACATTAAAAGTTCATGAAACAAATATTTCCCAAACCTGACCAAATTAAAAAAAAACTAAATAAAGCGGCAAACAATACATTTTGAACGACGAGGCTGCCAACTGTTTACGTTATCACTAGCAAGGCAATTTGGCATGGGCGCACTGAATTTCATTTTATTGTTGGTAAATATCTCGTTTTGAGCGTTGCGTAGGTACAAATACAAGCAAGTTTCATTATGTTGTTTCATCCAACTATAGTAAATAAATAGTACAGCAACATAAACGTCACGAAACGTTGTGTACTCTCTCTCTCTCTCTCTCTCTCTCTCTCTCTCTCTCTCTCTCTCTCTCTGTAGCACTACAATCCGGGGTGGGTTTTAGCTGCCTCCACTATTTGCCTCCATCTCGTCCGGTTTTCCGCTGTCTCTTGCCACGTGTCAAGGTCCACTCTCAGGATAGAGAGTTCCTTTCGGATGTTATCTCGCCATCTTAGTTTTGGTCTACCTAGTGGCCTTCTTCCTCGGGGGCTTCTTCCCATACCGATTTTATCAGCCATGTATTCCGGCTTCTTTGTACGTGCCCTGCTCATCGTAGTCTACTCGCTTTAATCTCTTGGATGATGTCCGGGCTTTGGTACAGTTGCGCAAGTTCTGCGTTTGTTCTTATCCTGTAGATTCCTGTGTGAGGTTCACGGTGAGGGCCATATATCTTTCGCAGACACTTCCTCTCAAATCTTCGAAGTACTTGCGTGTCTTGTACTGTGTTAGTGTTCAGGCTTCGCATACATACGTCGCTTCTCCTTCTTAAGTAACATGTCCTTCTAGAACGTTGGTCACCAACAAGGCTATCCTTACTCTGTCGACGGCAAGTCTGAACAGAGAGCTTGAGTTCAGTTTATACCAGTCACGTAGATTCTTGAGCCATGATGCTTTTCTTTTTTCTTTCTTTTACCATAAATTTTTCCCTGCATGATGTTCTGCAGTAATCGGTATTTTTTGCCTCTCATAACATGCCCGAAATATTGCAGTTTCCTTCTTTTGATGGTGGTAATAATTTCAGTGGATTTATTTAGACGTTGGAGTATTACCAAGTTGGATACGTCGCTACTGGCCGTATTATGGTCTTGGACCTTATCATCGATTGTAGCGCATGTAAGCATCTATTGCTTTGGGTGATGCGTTGTTTGATTTCATCTTGCACATTATTATCTGATGTTACGATGACACCCAAGTACTTGATGGTTTGCACGTGTTCAAAGTTGTATTCGCCCGTGGTGACGTTTTGCCTTAAGCGATCGCTGGCGGCATTTTTTGTGACGTGCATATATTTTTCTAACTGAAGAAAGTTCTCTTTCACCTTTACCGTGCTTCCACCTATCATGTCCAAGTCATCTGCATATGCAGAAGTAGATTAGGTACATTTGGTCCGAAAACTTGAACGGGGGTTGGTACTGTCGTAGCGGCTTTCTCCAGCGCGATGTTAAACAGCAGCGGGGACAAAGCATCCGTTTGCTTTAGGCCCCTGTTGATTGCAAAAACTTCACCATAGTCACCGTCTATTCTGACGCAACTTTTCGACCCTTGCAGACAAAATCTGACCAACCGTACTTACTTCTTGGGTATTCCCGGTTCTTCCATAACATCCCAGAAGCGTACCCTTACTATACTATCGTAGGCCCGTTCGAAATCTATAAACAGGTCGTGCAGATCCTTGTTAAATTCCCAACATTTCGTACGAAGTACTATAATATAATATAATAATTTTCGTACGCCGTTGGACGTTGACCAAACTGAATATTTTGACAGGTGGTATCGCTACGTCATTAGATTTTGTTTCGTATTTACTTGTAAGTGTCGTTAAATTTTTAGTTGTTTCGGATGAAGAAGACAAAGTACAGCCATGCCTTGTCTGTCGCTTCCGATTATTGTTTGGGTTTTTTCTTTATTGTTAGATGTTGTGTCGTATTATAAAAATTGTAATAGATCACGAGGCAAATTAGAAATCGTACGTTTTTTGTAAATAATAATCAGGTAGAAAAAAGTACCTTTTTGAAATGAGCATCATTTTTTCCTATTGAATCGTCGTTTTGTAATCCAATAAAAATGAAAAAAAAATGTATTTTGTATACAAAATAATTATAGTCGAAAATATATTTGTATGTGGAAATATATTTGCGAAAGGAGAATTAAATGAGCAAGGTGTCCAGCCAATGCCGTGCTCATTGCGGATAATAGGTGCTAAGATTACACGATAGGAAATAAGTAAAAAATTATGAACCAAATGACGTATTAATAAAGTGTTGGTAGCGTAACTCAAATTCTTCATAATTTATTAATGGCAACTGTCTAATTTTTGTTTTAATCAGTTTAAAATCATGTGAATGCGGCTGAATGATAGATATTAATAGTAAAAATAAGGCACTATAAGTATGAGTATTAACATCCGCCCTTTTGTGTCCTAACAAAGTGAACTGGAATATTTAAGTATCGCACGAAACACAATATTTTAGCCAAAAATAATTTTGAGTTCTAAAACGTTAAAAAACATCCCAATAAATTTTTTTTGGAACGAATCGCGTATATAAGCATTATTAAAGCAACAAGAGTCAGCGGATACCTGAGAGATATCATATGGCGAAATAAAATTATGAGTACAAAAAGCAAACTGATGATTTACAAAACATGCGTAAGACCTATTTTAACGTACGCCACAGAAACCAGAGCCTAAACATCAACAACGAAAAGAATAATGAGAACGACCGAAATGAAAATGCTAAGAACCATCAAGGGTGTTACCCTCAGGGATAGAATAAGAAGCCAGGATATCAGAGAAGAACTAGAAATACAGGATGTGGTAAGATGAACTAGAACACGCAAGAGTTGCTGAAAAGACTATGTGGAAAGGATGCCAGATAAAAGATGGGCAAAGTGAGCCATGTCGCAAAAACCAAACTCGCGAAGACCGGTAGGCAGACCACCCAAGAGATGGTACGAAAGCTGGAGCTCTGCGTCATATGAAGAGCTCCGAAGGAGGCTAAACGCAACGGGCTAAACAGGACCAGGTCCTATTATAAGAAGAAGAAGCATTATTATGTATTATGTGGAAAAAATTATGTGCTTTGACTTCTATATTTTTATACCTTTGTATTTTGTAATTTTTGAATGCAAATTCAAATTCCTATCTTCCGTTCGATTTGGCTTGAGTAATAATCAATTCTCAAGATGTAACCTCGGGATGTTAAATTTTTTATACACCGTTTGATAAAGAATGTATAATAAATAAACGTATTGTTACGAAATTTACTTCGTTCTTGGGTTCGGTGATTTTAAACTCTCGATACAGTAACAAAACAATTTTTATTACAATACTTTTACACAATAAATTTTATTTTTATAAATCACTTAGATATTCAAATAATTACAACTATTTACATTTCATAACTCATAAACACTGTCCTTTGTTATGACCACTGTCCTTTTTATATTTCTCAATCATGATTCTAGACCATTTTTTGAAAGTGATAGAACCATCTGGAAGTCTCTAGGCGCGGCGAGAGTTTATTAGACGGAGGCGGAAGCCGACAAAGGCTTATTAATATGCACCCTCGTTGTGGACGATGCTCGGATGTCGATAAATAAACAGGGCCGGGATGTAACAGAATATTTATTTTTTAAGTTTTGTTTATTTTACAACGCAACATTATCAATAACAATTCCCCTTAATCTATTTCATGGACGCACTGCCGTACTCTTTTCTTTTTTTGATGCAATTTTCTGTGAAAGATTTCGTGCAAAATGAACGCACATCTACAGTAGACGGGGAAATCAATCGCGACAAATTCAATCAAACAGCTGATTAAGTGATGATTTCGGTTTATTTGGAGATAATAAATAATAATATATATATAAGTCGGGTTTAAAATGTTCTCCGACGTCTTCCGACACCTAGTCTACATTGTTCTCGATCACTCCAAAGGTCTTCTTCCAAGCCTCTATCTCTTATTTTCTCATCTATTCTCTCTCTCTCCAGCTTCTCCTTGGTCTTCCTCTTCGTCTTTTTCCTGCTGGAGTCCACATCATTATCTGTTTTGGCAGCTGCTCGTACGTCATTCTCTGGACATGGCCGTACCATTTCAGTTGTTTCGTCTTTATGTCATCTACAATACTGTGCCAAACTCCCATAATCTTCCGTATTCGGTCATTACGGATTCTTTCAAGCTTCGACCTGCCTGCCGAACGCCTCCAAAAATCCATTTCCGTCGCTTCCAAGGTTTTCTTTGTTCTTTCTTTGAGTGGCCATATCTCGCTGCTGTAAGTAACGATGCTTTTGACATTGGTGTTGTATATACGACGTTTTTTATTATTTGTGATTTTTTGGTCCCAAAGGATACTGTTTAACATCGATACAGCTTTCCTTCACTGTATATTCCTAATAAATAATGATATTTATATTATTCTTTTGAACCCAATATTATTTAGGATCATTATTGTCAAGGATCATAATTGTCAATCGCCGTTGAGGTTATCTTCTGTGTTGAAAAAAAAATGCGTGACTGAAAATGTCTTTTGAAATAAGTATTAAACAATTGTCGATTAGCATTGTCATTTTATTATAATTTTATTTTGGAATTTTTGGCTGAATATACTCACTTTCCCATTGCAAATCTTGCTTCACCTAATATACATATATAATATTCATATGAATCAAATCAAAACTTGTGTCGACTCTATAAAAATAATCGTTATGACTAATATTCCAAACGTCGGCCTTTTACGAATTCGCAACCAAACAAGATATGTGTTGTATGAATCGTAGATTGGGTCACGTGATGGAAAAGCTTCACCGTTTCAACTGTATTTCTTTGAGCAGCTTCAAAATTCAGTTTTGACCGATTTAGAGCAATTTAATCACAAATGAAACACATCACTGTACGTTGATTATTTGTACACGACGTTTTTTATGTTTTCGATCTTCGAATTATTGTTTTTTTTTTGGCTTAAAAGTGTAGATCGTTACAATGCAGTGCAATGTGTACGAACTTTTACAGGACACAAAATGGAGAATGATCACACCTATATCTTTTTAGTGCTCTAGTAAAAGTACCTAGCTAAAAAATAAATAAATTTTTATTGTGTCTCTAAATATTAATTGATAATAAATTTGTACCTTATTTTTATGTTGTCGTTGAATTTGACCGTTTTGTATCGGAATTTCAACGCGTAACATGATTTTAAGAGAGTTTTATAATATTTGTGAGATTATCAATCATTGTGGCTGTAATTTTTTTTATATTCGCGCTATAAAAATCCGGAATACTTAAAACGAAGATGATAAAAATAAAAAATGTGTTCGATAAAATATTTTAAAAACATTAATTACGGTAGGGACAGATGACGCAAACTTACACGGGGCCTATATCGTTTACGTCATCGGCGCTTTTCGTGTCTAAATGTCCTTGATAATTATTTGTTGTTTTAAATTTGGAGATCCACCCTTTATTTATCGTTTGAGCGATCGGTACACCCTTATGGATTTCTATCCAACGTTTTTATGTTTATTATTGTACCTACTAAAAAACTAAATATCGAATATTTATGTGTTTGTAAAATAAATTTAGAACAAAGTGGACTGGTTAAACGAAATATCAGCCATATTTCATTTGACAACAGTACGCAATGTTTACAAAAAAAATTACAATCACTATTCATGCTATTGCTCGATTTATTTGTTAATTTAAAGGGTTTGCAAAGTCCGGATGCATTTTGTTCCAAAATACAATAATTGACAATAAATCGTGGTGATTCAATTCTCAATTGGTTTTGTATAACTGTCACTAATGTCCATTCCAAATGTTTATTTAAAAATCTCCGTGCTCGTACTCTCAGTTGTTTTGCTTTACTCAGTGTGACCAACATATCGCCGAAAAAACCTGTTATTTTATTCATAGAAATATTATTGAGTAGAGGAGCCAGCCATTTGGTTGTCTCTTGACTAGAAAGAGAAAACAAACCGCAAAAGCAAAAGCATACGATTACGATTTTAGTTATTTCTGCCTTAAGTTTCCACTTTCGGCTTCTATATATTCTATATATATTTCGTTATTTCTTACTATTTTACATTCAAAGTAATTTTGTTGTTCAAATCGAGGTTAAATTATCAAAACAATACTGAAACAAGCGCTATCTTTCTATGCTTACTGTGACAGGAGAAAGATGGATAGGTAACGCGGTTTTCCCTCTCTGTCTATTCGTAAGACGTTTTCACTTACACGCAGTCATAATAATTATGTCTCCCCTACTCTATCTATAATATTTCTATGATTTTATTTTACTAATTATTAGTGTTAATCATATATTTAATACTTCTATATTGCTAGTCCCCGTAAGTGGAAGTGTTGTCCACCAAGAGATACAGCAACTGCATTCTTCTATCTCACTTATTCATACTCGATCCGTTGTGCGCAAGCGTTGCCACTGTAGTGGGGAAGCTTATGATGCAGTTATAGTAAATAATTTCTTGTATGCTTCATAGCTTAGCGCCAAAGCTCCATTCTCGGGCTTGCGCATAGCATTTCAGGTCTAAATGATGTATGTATGTCTGCACCGTTGGGTGGTCATCCTTTTCCAGACCCCTACTAGCAATATAGTATTAAATATAAGGTGTTAATGGGGGTAGTATTTTTGTGATAGTTATCCACGAGTTACTCAGCCATAAACTCGAGGATAATGGCATTGTTAATTTGATTAAATAGTTTAATACTTTGATATTATATCTGTTAACATTTGTAAATGTGCGTTTAAAATTGTTTAATTAAAGGTTTATTTCAATTTGTTCGGTGTTTTTTTTTTTTATTATAACTAGGAAATGATGGATTTAATGAACGGTATTTTACAAACAAATAACGAGAAAAGAAAACATGTGGCAACGAATTTCCCGAATTCCATGGCAAACTGGTACTAGAAAACCTGCCGCGCTTAAATGTTTACCGTCGAATTTCGAAAGAAACGTCAAAATCAATTTATTGCTAGTACATCAATTTATTGCTAGTATGATCAATCGAAATTTTCAGTGAATTATATCACACGCGGAAAAAAATGTTGATTAATAAACACGCGAAGTTTGTTAACGAAATTTTTGTATCATCAAAATTAGACAAAAATCCCTACTCGGGCACTCCTACCGTCATTTTTCTCGGTTGTACGTTCTTGTTGTTGTACCTACATTTTTATAAAATCACCTATTCGAGATGGAGGACAGGATTGTACAAGGTAAGCATTTAAAAATCAACAATTCTTAACGTGTAGATTGTAGAAACTGATTTATAGAGATTTTTACGTAGAAAATACCTTGTACGCAATAGATTGATTTAAATGCACAGTAACTCATTTTAGCTCTAAGAAGTTTTATTAAATGTAAATACCCTACATCACCGTTGCAGAACCGGTACAAAAAAAACGATAGTTTGATCTGTCATAAGCAATTACCACTCGCTAAAATTGACAACTTAGATAAATAGTGGCCATGGCTACAAAACCGACTAACGGAATATTCCAAAATGTACTTTTAGTACCCAACGATCTAAATGAATTACTAGTTGATAATTGAAATTATTTATCCTCACTAACTGTCATTTGCTCTGGTATTTCTATTTAGGTTAGGTAACGTACATCATTATTAAGATTACGAAATAGACTTATTTATTCGAATTTTTCTTGAAAATTAATCAATTTTGTTTTTATTATAGAGTGTAGTATTCCACTGGGCTTACTTTTATATTACAAGAATGTGGTTGCTGTTTGTAAAATTCGGGAGATTTTTAATTGATTCTATGGATCAATTTATAGAGGTAAATCAGTATTTTTTTAAATGCACAATTTGGTCATAACAAAAATACCCGTGCTAAAGTTGTCGTAGTCATTTCATGAATAAATTTAATTTTTTTTTAGGAAAACAGTCCAAAGGATGAGATAGTTCTGAACCAAACCATGACGCACATTTGTATATTTATAGTAATGTTACTGATATCGTTGATACCACTAGTCTTTTTAATACTACAGCAGATTTACAAGAATCAAATTCCGAATTTTTTTACATGGTAACACATTTTTAATTTTTTTTTTTTGATTCGCTAAATTCATCGTAATATTGTTCATAAGAATAATATGATTGCATAAAAAGTATTATTTGGTAATTTCATGATTTCTTTACCAAAAAAATTATTTTAAATGAAAAAGAAACACGATAAAAATAACCTAGGGAATAAAAAAAAAGAGTTGATAGCTTCCATTCGGGTTCGAATAGGAACTGTTTTAGGACTGACTTGTTACGTGTTCGGGTTTTTTAAGAATCGTCCTAGGACGGTTCTAGAACTATACGAAACCAATGCCTTTTCTCGAGCCGTTCTGGGTTTTTTTTGACGCACGCTCATAAGCAGCATTTGCCATAGGTTAGGTTAGGTTAGGTTTTATGTGAGTGGGGCGTGGTCGCCCCTCCACCGCGACCCTTAGTAGGTCTATTGTGGCTCACCCCTAGAGGCTACAGTTCACCGTACAATCCAGCCCTTCTTACGAAGTTCATGGTTGTATAGGGTGAGATTTTTTTAAAATCGGTAGGTTCTAGGTTAGTGTAACCAAATATGTTGAACCTTATTCTTCCCAGGCCGGGGCATGAACATAGTATATGTTCAGCAGTTTCGTCTTCCACGCAGCAGAACCGACAGTCCGTTTGTTGGTTCAGATCTATCTTTCTGAGGTGGTATCTCAGACGACAGTGTCCCGTAAGCAGTCCTGTTAGAATACGCAGGTCATTTCTGCTCCATTCTAGGATCTGCTTAGTTGTGTTTCTCGAGGGTTGTAACGGTAAAAACGCCTTCGAGTGGGTTAGCCCTGGTAAGTCGGACCAGTACGTGAGTATTTTCCTCTCCGCCCAGTCCGAAATAATTGTTTTGGCGGCACTTGTGGTGACTCCAAAAACCGGTTCTGGTCCAGTGAACGCAGATTCGGCCCCCTGTTTTGCAAGGGTGTCGGCTTTTTCGTTTCCTTCCACCCCCTGGTGCCCAGGTACCCACAGTAGGGTCACCCTGTTGTTCGCACCAAGGTACTCTAAGGATTCGATGCAATTCCATACAAGTTTAGAATTTATCTTGTTGGAGCTCAGTGCTTTTAAAGCGGCCTGGCTGTCTGATATTATATTTATGTTTTTGTTTGCTAGAGGTCTGTTGGTCAACTCTCTTGCACACAATTCGATAGCGAATATTTCAGCCTGAAAGATTGTGGCATACCTGCCAAGACTGGTAGATATTTCAATCTTTGGTTTCCTGCTGAAAACACCGGCCCCAACTCCATCTGGGGTTTAGCATTTGCCATAAGAATGAGAGAGATCATTTGTTGATAGCCTTAAACTTTAATTTTGATACAAGTGATACAAGCATACTTTTGTTTTTTGCCCTTCATTCATTTTCTTCTTCTTCCTTCTCTATTTTAGACAAATTGCCTGTTCATTCTTCGCAGCATGCCTGCGACTTTAATCAATGGTAAGATTGTCGCTCCATCTTTTCCGTGGTCTTCCTGTACTTTTTTCCAGTGGTGATTTACTTACTACTTTCTCTCCTTTCATTCTGCGGTTGTCGGAAGTAAGACAAACAAGGGTATCATCCAAAAACATCACGTGTGCCAAAAATGTATACCTTGTTCCTGGAATGTTCGGCATCACTCTAATCGAGTCTGTCTGTGTTTCATTGTTAATTTCGGCACTCTTGTGATCCTCCTACGCCGTAATCCAAAGCCAGCTAATCGCCTCCCTATTGCGGTAAGAGATAAGCAACACCAGTACCTCGTCCAACTTCTGTCTGATTATTACCAATGGATGAAAATCTGTTCCGGCGGGCCACCAGTGACATCTATCGAAATTTGCATTACCAACACGAAGCCTGCCACTTCTTGGACGATCCTTTGTTGAATTCGTTGCCATGAACCGATTCCAAGTTCGGGATATATCGGAATACACTGGTTAATTCCCAAACGCGCGGCAACTTATCTTTGAGAATAAACCTCTTTGATCAGGATTACTATTCTGGACCTGTTCAATTGCGAAATTACATTTCGGACCATTTTTGCACGCTTTAAATCATAACTGAGATCAACAAAAAAAAACAACACTTAAACACTGTCAAACATGAAATAATTCCATTTTTTTTACACGGCGAACTAACATAACCTAACGTTTATTTATTTTACATTTCTATCTTGCACGTTGGTAAAAAGTAAATAAAAAAATCGTGGCATTATTTACTATTCCTTGATACAAAATTCAAAGAGCTAAAACTGGGTTATGCAAAACTTTTGGCACTATATGTATTTATTTATGATTTTAATGACGAATAAGAAATATTGAAAAAAGAATGGATGCTTTCTTAGATCTTTAGTTCTCTCCTCCCACTCTCGCTCTATCAATCATTAGGATCGTTGTCGCGTTCGAGTTTTCATAAAATGTCAACTGTTCTCAAACAGTTCTAGGATTCGAAACGAGTGCGCACAAGTTCTGCGCAGTTCCTGAACGTTTCTTGAACTGTTCTGAAATTGAAACCCGAATGAACCTAATATAATGAAAATTTTAACTAGAATGGTGACAACTGGTAACAGTAAACAAATTAACGTCAGTCGAATCAATGAACCATTGAACCATTGAACCATTTCTACAGAGAGAACTTCGATTGGAGTTAATGGATCTGTCTACGAGAATATCTGAACGTGCGAACGTCTTTTTTTTTTAATTTCGTCATTATTATTTTGTTTGTTTTCGTAGGGTAACAGTCGATAGAAGATTGAACAGCGAAATAGGAACGTCCGGCCAGTATTTAGAACGGCCGGCCCATTTTCCCGTACACAATAACAAAAAACGAGTTGCTTCCTATCAATCCAAGAGATCGACGAGTTTCAGCAACCAAATGAGCAGCGACAGAGAATCTTCGACTTTTAGACCTTGCAAATCTATGATTACCATCAACGATTCGATGGCGACGAACCTGAGTTAATAAAGACTTCAAATGCATGCCAGATTTATCTTTAATTTCTTGTTTTTAACGCAAAAATGGTCAAACATTTCTATTTACGCACGCACTGAGATGGACCACTAGAAATTCAGTCACACTTTTATCGTTGATTCATTTGCGTGCAGGCGGTTTTATTTTACGTAAATACGAGATTAAGGATCGTTTGCCACAATAAAACGGTAGAGGTCTACAGCCCTCGTTGGGTATTGTTTTTATTATGAAAATAAATAAAGACCCGTGTGAAACAGAAAAATGGTAAAAATATAGATCGTTTACGCACAAAAGTATATTATTACAAGAAATCCTAAGCAAATAAGGGACGATTATATTTTGACGGATTTTAAAATAACATTTTTAATCGTTTATTGACATGTAAACTGTAATTGATACGGCCCAAAAGATCTTTGAGAAAACGAGTCTAATTACAATCGTTTATTTACAAAATAATACCGCATTAATTATAGTCCAATCATCTTAGTCAAAATTAGGTAAGTATCTCGGAATTTAAGATACCCAGCTACAAACTTGTATAAACTTGTATTTTGACATCCTGAAATTTGTCTCAAAACCTACATTTGTAGTGTAAGAAATAATATCTTATTCTACTCAAAAACTATAATTAAGCGTATTCAAACCATCTATCGATAACAATGTGCGTCTATTTTCTGTCATTAAAAATTAAAAATTAAAAATTAAAAATTAAAAATTAAAAATTAAAAATTAAAAATTAAAAATTAAAAATTAAAAATTAAAAATTAAAAATTAAAAATTAAAAATTAAAAATTAAAAATTAAAAATTAAAAATTAAAAATTAAAAATTAAAAATTAAAAATTAAAAATTAAAAATTAAAAATTAAAAATTAAAAATTAAAAATTAAAAATTAAAAATTAAAAATTAAAAATTAAAAATTAAAAATTAAAAATTAAAAATTAAAAATTAAAAATTAAAAATTAAAAATTAAAAATTAAAAATTAAAAATTAAAAATTAAAAATTAGAAATTAGAAATTAGAAATTAGAAATTAGAAATTAGAAATTAGAAATTAGAAATTAGAAATTAGAAATTAGAAATTAGAAATTAGAAATTAGAAATTAGAAATTAGAAATTAGAAATTAGAAATTAGAAATTAGAAATTAGAAATTAGAAATTAGAAATTAGAAATTAGAAATTAGAAATTAGAAATTAGAAATTAGAAATTAGAAATTAGAAATTAGAAATTAGAAATTAGAAATTAGAAATTAGAAATTAGAAATTAGAAATTAGAAATTAGAAATTAGAAATTAGAAATTAGAAATTAGAAATTAGAAATAAGAAATTAAAAATTAATCTACTAACAACTACCTACTTATTATTGAAGAGGCTGGAGGCATTTAAAATGTGGGTCTACAGAAGGATCCTACGAATAAGCTTGATGGACCGAATAAGAAATACGGGGGTTCTTCTATGAATGAGGAAAAACACAGAAATAGTTTAAATAATAAAATGCCGAAAACTCGAATACTTCGGCTACGTAATGAGGCATCCAGAGAAATATTACCTCCTTCATTTAGTAATTCAGAAATCTTGGAGAGTGGTATCGCAAATCATCCGTTGAACTATTCCGAGCTGCGATAAACAAAGTTATTGTAGCCAATATGATTGCCAACGTTTGATAATCGGACAGGGTACCGGAAGAAGAAGAATAGTTAATTAGAAATGAAAATTATCAATAATTATGTATTTATTAATAATTAATAAACTTTTAACGGCGTGTTTTTGACCGGGACTACTGGTTGATCTTAAATGATGCTCTAACCGCGCGCTCTCCGCCCTCTATCTCGAAAACGATTTAACGTATACAAAAATTTTTAAAACAAAATTTGTAGAGTATTTAATCCTCTACAGTATTGATAATAAATACAAATCGTAAAAAACCAATTGTTAACGAGATATTTGCAAAAAATATGCGATAAATCGATTTTTGAGACCTTTGACCTTAGATTTCAATAGTCGCGTACACCCTACCAAATGTAGGTTTGGGAATATTGTGTGACGAGTGTTACGAAAATGAGGCACAATTCTAATTACTGTTAACTACGTGTATTTATTGAAATGAAAGAAAAACTTGGCAAGAGAGGCGATGTGCGTGAGAGATGAAGTTCGTCGATAGACTGTTGGAGTTCGTTGAGAGACTGTGACGGAGGCCATTAAGAGACTGTGACGAAGACCGTTGAGAGACTGACTGACTGGGTGTACCTCTGTCTGTCCTTTTTATCTTCATCCCCCAGGTCGTAAATGTTATGATGTTTCATAGACTATGCTTAACTTGGCGGAAACAAGTTTTAGAGTTATACAGATTTTATTGCTAGTATACGTGAGTAGCTGAAAAAGAAAGAAGCGTCTGGTCGTAAAGGTTAGGCTCGTATATGTCCTTTATTGAAAAGGAACAGAACTTACGGTCGCAAAGATTGGGATAGTATACGGGCTTTCTTGTAAAGGACCAGACTTGGGAAAAGGTCTTCAGTGAAATTCTTCTTAAAGTGCCTATTCGGTCCGAATGTTGGCAATCATTCTGGCTATCATTATCTTGTTTGCTGCGGCAAGGAATAGCCCGGTCGTGGTAGTAGAGAACCACGTTCTCAGATTCTTCAGCCACGAGATACGTCTTCTTCCCGGTCCTCTCTTTCCCGATATCTTACCTTGTAGAATTCCGTATCGACGTTCGTAACGCATAATGTGACCAAGATATTCTAGTTTTCTGGTCTTTACAATATCCATGACTTCTAACTTCTTGTTCATTTTTTTATCACTGATTGGTTGGTCTCATCGTCTGTCCATGCAATCTGCAAAATTCTGCGGTACAGCCACATTTCAAAAGATTGTAGTTTTTTTGTGGTAGCCTCCGTCAACGTCCATGTTTCTACTCCATACGGCAACACAGAGAAGACGTGGCATCGATGAAGCCTTATTTTGGTGTTCATTTGTAAATTTTTGTTTTTGAAGAGTGATGCCATTTTTAGAAATATTGTTCTCGCTTTCTCTATACGGCAGCGAATTTCTCGTGAGTGATCCCACTGCTCATTTATTATGGTCCCCAGGTATTTATATCGTTGCGTTCTTTTGATGTTTTCATTAGTAACTGTCAGTTGTACATTATTGATAGGGGATTTGCTAATGACCATATATTTAGTTTTATTGATGTTAAGATCAAGCCCATATTGGTGGATAGTGAAATTAGTCGTCGGAATTTTGAGGATTTAAAAATGCAAAAGTTTTTTCACGTCGTCTGTACCTAACTTGTATGTAATACAAGTTTATACGAGTTTATAGCGGGATGTTTCAAATTCCGAGGTGAACTTACTAAGATGACTGGACTAATATTAGGCTAATTTGATAACGAAATTTAAGGGAGAGTAAAGTCAAAGTTGCGGACAATGATAAAAAGATTATGTTTAAGATTTTAGTGAATCGAACGTTTCGTCTCTTGTTCGTCGCATTCAAAAATACACGATGTGATTTTAAAGTTACTTAAGTACCGTCGACGCGATTGGCGCCTGCCAAAAAATCCTCGAAAATGGGCGGGATGAATGTTAAGTCAACACGCCCCGAAAGGAATCCCATGATTTCACGCCCGATTAGTCGAATTTGAAAAGCGCGTTAATTGTTCTTTAATGAGAGTGTCGTATTTTCGTTAAGTGAATAAGCAGTTCGCTATTTTGGGTAAGTGTGTTTTAGTTAATGTTTCGTTTATCAATATTTTACAGACCATTTTGTTTGTCACATTTAATATATTTTTTTTTAATTCGATAATAACGATCCTACGCCTTTACTGTTCTTTATCCATTTCTAATTCCAATTACTCTGCAATATGCACTTTTTCTTAGTCTCGTTAATACGTTCTAATGCATGCAGTTTGTTTTTATATAATACAACTTTCCTCATTTAGATTAGTTGTATCTTTAATCATCACAGTTTTCACCTATTTTTCTAGTCTTTCCAAATTCTAATTCACGTAATTACTCGATGTATTGTCTACTTTTCATCGTTCCTTCTTTAGATTACTTTGTACTCTCATCCATTATAGTTTCTATACCAACATTCTTGGACTTTTCAAATGCTAAATGGAAGTATTATGGTCCCTCATTCAGATTATTTGTATCGTCGTTCGTTACAATTTTCATCTACTTTCCTGGTCTTTCAAAATTCTGATGCATATACTTTCTAGATAAATTGTTCATCTCTCATTGTTGCTTGTTCAAATTAGTTGTGTATCCTCAACCAATACAGTTTTTACCTAGTAGTTATCTAAGTTTTTCAAATTGTGATACACGATATTTTCTTGAAATTTTTGATTAATTTTTATTGTTCCTCATCCAGATTATCCATTACAATTTTCACCTACTTTCCACGTCCTCTTGAATTCTAATGCATGTAATTTATACAGTGTGTACATAATGTAACGTAACTTACCTAATATTTTGATTTCTATTGTGTCGAATAAGTTTTTTCGGGTCTTTTCTAATACGTCTCCGCTTTTCCAGCTTCTTTTCTATAGCCAACGGCTGGACCAATTTTGATTAAATTTTTAGCCAATCTTTAGATTAGCCCGGCGGGTGATCGTGTGAAGTTTGGCAGCAACTCCGCATTTTTAACCCCGAAACGTGAATCTAACTTATTTAATTGATAAGTCAAATTTAACAATAATGATAATTATTATGGTTTATGGTTTTTTGTGTTTTTTTTTTATAGTAAAATTGGAACGATACAGAATAGAATAACATGGCCCCTGCGCAAACGGTTTTTTCTAATACGTTTCCGCATTTTCAAAGTTCTTTACCAGGTACTGTTGGTGTTAGGTTAGGACGTTAGATCAGGTTAGGCTAATAATAATCGGTATTAATTGAGGCAGTAAAAGTAAAAAAATTAGCCTAACCTAACCTAACGTCCTGACCTAACATCAACAGTACTTGGTGGCTTTCATCAAATCAGTCCAGCCGTTGGCTATAGAGCAGAAATTGAAAAAGCGGGGACCGTATTAGAAAAGACCAGTGTTTTCAAATAATTCAGGCCACCTGCATAAGTCGATTAGAAGTATATAGGGTGCACCGTTACTACAAAATAACTTATTTACATAATTTTTAAGAAGTACACTCTGCATATATTTTCAGTTTTTCATAATCTATTAAATTACAAATACAACCGTTAAGGCCGCATATTTTTTGAAATAAATGAAAAAGTTGCGAGAAACAAGTTTAATACCAAATAAAAAGAAAATATATCATCAGCAACTTGATTTTACAGAAAAGTTTTAAAAGTACAAATAGTTTACAAAAAAATAAAATTTAGAAAGAAAGAAAGAAAAAAACACCTAGACCATAATGTATATACTGTACACTTTTGTTACTGTTGCAATCTAGCAGGCGTAATTTCCATACTGTATTTCTCAATAGAGCTATCAATAGGGCTCATCAATCAATAGCACAACCTTATAAGTAGGGCTTGCCCTACTAGTAGGGGATCCCGTTAGGTACTACCAAATTTCCAAAAGCCGGTCAAAAGTCTGCCAAAGGAGGCCAGCCAAAAATCGGTAGCAATTATTACTTTTCCAAACCGAAGGGTAAAAAAGGAAAAGTATTGGTCGACCAAGGGAAAAATATCCGTTCCTCCTACTTTCCTGGTCGTTCCAAAATCTCCGTAATTTCTCTATATATATTGTCTATTTTTTATTGTTCCTCCTTTAGATTACTTGTAAATATTTTCATCCATTGGAAATAGTTCATCACTATGAACAAGTAAAAATACAACTCAAAACTTCGAACAGCTACACAATAACAATAACAAAAGCCCTAATCGATAAAAAAACAGAATTCCACACATACAAATTAAAAGAAGAACGTAGTTTTCGCGTAGTTCTAAAGAATATGCATTATTCAATCGATTTAAAAGAATTAAAACAAGAATTAGAAACAATAGGACACACAGTAGAAAATATATATGACATTTTAAATGAAAGTCCCCACTTCCGATGTTCTTCATTGATTTAAAGCCATCGGATAATAACAAATCTATATAATATGAGATAGATACTTTAATGTGTAATAAGGTAAAATTTAAACCATTCAGACCGAAACGAGAACCTTTGCGAAGGAAATCACCCTGCCAATTATTAGGGTTGTTTAGTTTATAAAGAGTTACAAATCAAAAGGTATCCAGCACTAAAAGACCAAAGCAACAAATCCAGCTCTATACCTCACCTACACTGCAGATCTACCAACTTCCTGTAATAGTGAAACAGCAACTCATGCTGACGACACAGGAATCATGTCAGCACACGAAAATCCAGCAACTGCATCTCTCTACAGCTACAAATGAATCTGAATATTATAGAAACATGGTTGACCAAATGGTGGATGCAAATAAACGAAAACAAATCAGTTCAAGTAACATTTACCAACCGAAGAGGAAACTGTCCACCAGTTACTCTAAATGGTCACCAACTACTACACCAGGAGGACGTCAAATATTTAGAAATGCATCTTGACAGAAGACTGACTTGGAGGAAACATATTTTTACAAAACGTAAACAGTTAGGGTTAAAGTTAAATAAACTATACTGAACTTTCCCTAGAAAACAAGCTCTTAATTTACAAAACCATTATAAAATCCGTCTCGACCTATGGTATCCAGCTATGGATACTTCGAATAATAACAGATGCCTCTGGTATGTGCCAAATCACATTATAGCACGTGATCTACAATTGACAACCCGAAGAAATCACAAAATTTGCTCACAAATATGACTTAAGATTGCACAAACACCAAACTCCATCGTTCCTTCTATAAAAAAAAACTAGTATAGACGTGGAATTGGTACTTCAAAAGCCGTTATATTTACGTTGCTAACATTATGTCGTACTTTGTATAATAAATATACACACGACAATGTAAAATATTGTTACACAACCGGCCCTGTTTATTTGTCGGCGTCCGAGAGTCGATAACAACTAGGGTGCATATTACTGAGCGCTTTGTTATGCCGGTCTCCGCGATCTCGTCTAGCGGCTTCGAGAAGATAGAAGGATTGTTCCGGATTCTCGAGAAATAGGTCGAATTATGATTTAGAGGTATAAAAAGGACAGCGGCCGCGAAGAGGACAGTCTTTAAGATATTAAAAGTGTTTATGAGTTATGAAATTTAATTAGTTGTATATTGAATATCTATGTGATTTGTAAAAATAAAGTTTCATTGTGTAAAAGTATTGTAATAAAAATTGTTTTGTTACTGTATCGAGAGTTTAAAATCACCGAACCCAAGAAGTAAATATAGTAACAATATATTACGATGATAAAAAATATCGAGATATAAGTAATCACATGCTTTAGAATTTGGAAAGAAAAAAAAATTAGGTAAAATATTTAGTGAACGAAAATACAAGTGGTCTGAAGTAGGAAAAATGAAAGGTGAACAATTTATTGGGAATTACTTGCCTTAGAATTTGGAAAGATAAGAAAAGAAGTTCGAAATTGTAATGGATAAGGATACAAGTAATCTGAATAAATAACAATAAAAAGTGAACAAAATATCAAGAAAAGATTGTCTTTCTACGACGTTTGGCATTTTTTAATTACGAGAGGGTTGAACCCTTAATTCATTACATTTGCTTCTTTGTACGTTATGGTAAAGGTTTTTTAGAAATTAATTTTTTATTGTAATAGCATCATGGTTTGACAAACTGCGAGATGTTGATTGAAGGAGAAAGAGTGGAACAAGTGAATGAGTTTGTATTACTTGAGTTCAAGGTATACGAGGGCAGAGAAACAAATGAATGGGGCCTTGCATAACTTTATGAGCAGCCAGAACGTATCAGGCCATTGCATTTACCAAGACACCTGTGCGGGTCCATCTGGTTATCGACGACGCTGTGGTGGAGCAAGTGTCATATTAGAGATATCTGGGGATTGTCGTGAATGACCAATGTGACCAGAGAAAAGAAGTCAGAAGCCGCATTGAACAAGCCAGAAAGATATTTATAAGCATAAGACAACTTTTTGTAAGGTCAGATCTTGAGCCTGGAGCTCCGGGTACGCATGGTCAGATGCTACATTTTCCACGGTTCTCCTGTACGGATGTAAGAGTTGGACTCTTGATACATCATTGGAAAAAAAATAGATGCCTTTGAAATATATATTTACTGGGTCCAAAGAATAACAAATATGGAAGTTCTTAATCGCATGAGAAAACAAAAAGAACTCATGCTTACCATCAAGGAGAGAAAAACGCGCAATATAAGTCACATAAGGCGAGGAAAAAAGTATGAACTTTTGCGACTGATTTTAGAAGGCAAGATCCAAGGCAAGAGGTCTGTTGGCAGGCGCCAAAATTCTTGATTGAAGGTCATCCGAAGATGGTTTGGTTGCTCATCGCTTGACATATTCCGCATGTCTGTATTTTGAACCACGTTAGCCATTTGGATCGCTAACCTCTGAAAGGGGATGGCGTCATAAGAAGAAGAAGAAGAACACATAAAAAAAGTCACCACTGGCTGTGCATAGAAGAGTGTTGGTTCCTACACTTCTGTACGGTAGTTATTTTTGGGTTCGCAGTTTAAGCATGAAAGTAAAATCAATGCTGCGGAGACGAGTAGTCTGAGAATTGTATAGCTGGCGTGACTCTGAATAATGAGGATTAGTTTGATAAGGGATGTGGTAACAAAAATAGATAAAGGACACAGTGAAAGTATTTCGATCAGATCGAAATTGTTTTGAAAACAGGCCAGATCAAGAGTGTCAACAACAGACAAGCATGTATGAAAGCGCTGAGGAAAGTAGAAAAAGCGAAAGACGTGTGTAAGAACCGTAGCAAATGGAAGAAAGCGGTTTCTACCTAACCCTACGGGAAAAAGGCGTTACTATACTTATGTAAGTATGTATGGCTATAAAAAGAACCAAAATTATCTTCCCAGGGGGAAGTTATAGTAATGGGTCCGATTTTGCAAATCCCGAATTTTGACATATCTCCACATTTCAAGGTCCCCAAAGTCGAATACAATAGTTTTTAAGTGGACGTCTGTTTGTGTGTATTACGTATGTGCGTTCGGAATTATTTTTCGTCTCGATTATCTCTAGAACAAAAAATGATATCGACGTGGGACCAATTGCATTCGACGCATAATTACGCAACTTAGAACTGATTAGATTATTAGCAAAATCGGTTCAGCTGTTTTATATGGAGAATTAAAAAACTTTAAAAAATGGTAAAGTACCTGAATTTTGCAATTTATAAATTATACTATTTTTAATACAGAATTTTAAGATCTTTAGTAAAATTGTAAACAACTTTTTATCTTCACGTGTAGATCCGATATCCTAGATGTAGGATGCCTCGTAAGCGTCGCTCAACGGAAACGGACTCTGACGACGAGCACGACGACTCGAAACGTCCGCAACGTAACGCAGCCAACGAGCGTGAACGGGCACGCATGCGGGTGCTAAGCAAAGCGTTTTGTCGTTTAAAAACCACCTTGCCGTGGGTGCCGGCCGACACGAAACTGTCCAAATTGGACACCCTGCGACTAGCCACCAGCTACATCGCCCATCTCAGAGCCGTCTTGATGGACCAACCCTTGCCCAGCGATCACCTACCGAAACATCCTTTGACGTTGGTGAGTTCTTTTAATTATTGCCTAATTGACAATAATAAAAAAACACAATATTAGTGAATAATAACATTTGAGAGGTGTTATTTTGATGGTTTAGTTTTCAAATAATAAGTGAAAGTGTGTGTTAGCACTGTATTTATTATTATATCATCTGACACTGACAATGTACAGCAAAAATCTTTCAACGTTCTGTGAAACGTTAAAAATAAATATTAATTTATACAATTAACTATCTTTTTAAACGCAAATAAATCGGTGAGTTATTCAAAAAAAATCGTGACAATCTTTATGTTCACAGTGCATGTTCTAAATTAATTATAAAATGCAAAAAATGTTTTTCATCGAATTTCCCCACAACATTACAGCCAACTGCTATATCTACGGTTTAAGTTTAATTTATGGATCCAAATGATAGGTGAAAGTGTGTGGGTAGCACTGCTTTTATTATAGTTTTTGACACTAACAGTGTGCAGTCAAAATATTTCTGTAAAAAGTTAAATATAGGTATTTAAAAATATATACTTATAAACTGCAGCGTATCTTTCAGCTATCATTTAAACTTAAAAGTTAAAGAGGCAAGGAGATAGAAACAAAGAGAGGTTGATAAAAATAACAATTGTCTTTAGGAAGGATTCTTGTAAACACTTAATATGGCCGGATGCTCACAGCTGATTCTGTGATAAGAGCGCATGTGCGCATTCCGTGTCTTATTTGTTCTCTCCGTCTCTCTCTCTCTTTCTCTCTCTTGCAAAACGGAAGCTTCAAAATATGTCGAGACGTGACCTTAAACATTTAATCTCGGCTCGGCGTGTAATAGCCACTACTAAAATGGAATTTTTGGGAAAAAGGGAAAAAATTGTTTCAGTAAAAAATTTAGTACGCAAAAAGGAAAGATTTTGTATTTAATAGGTACCTACCGATTGTTATAAAAGGTTATTCTCTGTTGTTGTTCTTTCCACCTGTCAAAAATGGAATTCACGTAAACATTAAAATAAACATATCGTTGTAACAAAAGCACACAGAGACAAAAAACGAACGAACGAGCTATAAAATGAAGTAAACGAGCGGAAATAAATTTTATTCGGCATATTCTTGTTGTTGAGAATCCGTAAATTCCAACAGCTGGATCCATTTGTCGGTGGGCTTTTAATTATTACGGTGCTGCGAGACATTCGAGATGTTTGTTTAAACGAAGTGCTGCCAGTCAAACCGTATGCACTTCGTTAGAACCGATGACTTTATCCGGAAATACACAATCTTTTCTCGTTAGACCCGTCATTTTTATGCTTAACCACTTTTATTACACAGTATCATTTCGGGGAGCACGGTTAGCTTATATCGGCATTACTGTTTATTTGTCGTTTTTCGATTGTTTTTAGTGTCTTTTTACGTGAATTTTTTAAAGGCAGCAATTTGTTACACACTCTACGAATAAAGGGTTGCCTATATTCAGGGGTGTAACTAAATTTTTTTCGAATATACCTGCTCAACAATAAATAATTGATAGAGATTGCTTAGATGTTTTTATTTTTTTTTTATGGTAAATGCATTATTTTATTGCTTTGCGTCTTCTTTGTACTATCTACAGAAAGTTGACATTATATTTATTCCTTTTCTTTGTACCATAATGTGTAACCAATTTTCTCGATATTATTTATTTAAATTGAACCTCAAAAGATGTCCATATTAAATTTGCGATAAATTTGGACCACCCCGTACAATCGATAATGTAACCTAATTTATAAGATGTCGAATAGTTCCTTCTGGAATATCTAAATGACATAAATTAACACGCTTCATTTATCAGTATATTTAAACACCAAATTCCACCTTTCACCATCCTAATTTTCACTTAATTTATTCGCAGACCTGGCCCTTCAGCTTCCAACGATGCCCCGATCCCACGACAGATGTACTCGACGAAAGGGATCAACACGTTTGGGCCTTAGAGGAACCCATCCAGTCTATCGTCAGGGATAAGGACGTATCCTATTACTACTAAGTCTAATTTATTTTCTTTTTATACATGTGCGACAAACCGCAACACGCAAAACTGGAGCATAGGCGGCGACACTTTAAATTATTTTGGGAATTATACAACATTTTCCTGACCGCGAGTAGTCTAAATTTATTTCGTTTATGGGTTTTTAGAACCTGACTATATATTTTTTTAAATTCAGATTACATTTTGCTAAAATGCAATTAGCTTTTAAAAAACCTAAGAATTTTTTTTAATAAACAAATCACTTTAAAATAAATCAAAATATTTTTTTTAAAAAAATAATCATAAACCACTATGTATTTAAATAAAATCAGTTCATTAATGATACATTTTTAAATTTTCTTTTTTATTTTAAAATTATATGTCCCTTTTACAATGCGACGTCAATGTGCGAATTGGTGTGAATAATATCGTAACTCACTATTTTAACATTTTTATAAATCCCAAGGGGTGTGTAAGCAATATTTAGTGTCTATTTTATTTATTATTTAATTTTAGGAAAAATAAGATCTAGATATTAAATTTTATTAAGACAAAACGGTGTTTAATTTATTGGATCCCATTCTAGGAGCTGTAAAGAAAAATCAATACCGGAAAGTACTTCTTTTTTCATAACAAATATTTTCTTTAACCTTATAAAAATTTACCATCATCCATGTTTTTAAGATATTAATGAATAAAATAATGAGATTTTTATCTATGACGTGGTTTTATATATTTAATAGATACTATTGACATAGTCACAACACATTATAGAAAACATGGCTATCCTCTTTGGGGTTTAAAGTGATCCAAAAAATGTAGTACTCCGCTTGCGACTGCACAAACGTATTTTCTATCTTGCTTTTATTTATTAGTATGAAGTAAAAGCAAGATAGAAAATACGTTGGTTAAGCCTCAGTTCAATACCTTTTAGATCACTTTAAACACTAAAGAACACGGCTGTGGTACGTACGTAGGCACCTGTAACTTGGACTAACAGAAAAAAGAGACTAGTACTCTCTTCTCTGGCCTCAATTTCGATATTTCTCTCACACTTTTCTGTCAAAATGTCTATTAAGTGTTTGGCAATAATTATTGATATTTGCTTGACGTATAGGCAACACGTATAGCAAAGTTATTACTTTTTAAATTCACAATCAAAATTAATATAACGGAGTGGGTGACATCTATTATTGATCGTATGAACTTCTCGAGGTGTGAGCACAAACTAACCTCCATTAATTTATACGGGAGAAAAGTAAACTTTATATATTATTTGAGCAATTTTAAGCATTGAAAGTGTTATATTTGAACGATATTTAGCGAAGAATTAGTGTTCATAAACCACAAAATTCGAAAATGCAAAGAATTAAAAAAAGTGGAGATAAAATCGCGAAAAATATGCTCCGTTTCGCAATGCTTTACATATGGCAATTCGATTATATTTTTGCTTACAAATCTCAAAGTTTATGTTTATTTGCAGTAAGCCCTTTGTGAAAGATGATTTTTTCGGTGATAAGTTTGATATTGTTGTCCAATGATCTATCATTTTATTTGTGATTATTCATAGTGACTTCAACAGCACAGAGAAAAGTGTTTGAAAGATGGATCTGTTCCTATCTAGAACCTTCCAGTGTTGAAGTATCAACATTCCATAATTAGAATAAGAATAAGATAGATGTGACCGAAGTTAATTGGATTTTAATATATAAACCTTAATTGGTCGAACAGGTTCACCCACATAATACAATATGTCCGAAATTGATATTTCGACTTTCATAGGCATTGCAACAAGAATTCCAGGAACAACAAAACTGAAAAACTTCGAAAACAAACCAAAATTGATTCCTGGTCTTTACTGGCATTTAACAAGAATCCAGCGACAATAAAAGTAAATGCAGCTTCAATCCAATATTTTAACACAACAAATCAGCTCAAATATTTGAGATAACTAAAATTTCCATTAATCAAAACTTTGGTTTTACAAGTGATCAAATGACAGAATATTTTTTGCTCACACCTCGTTCCGATATGTTGTCATTGACAGCGCTATCTCGTTTTACGTGATTTGCTAGAAATTGGAACTACTGTATGGGCCATATCATTGCTTAAAAAATAGATAGTTGGTCAATAGCAATGTAATCTGTATTGGAGCATTACGTGACTGCCATCTAGCGTTATAACTTGTCAAACATGGAACATGTTGTCCTTATACAATGGCCATACCAGTTTGTGTATTTTTTTTTTATAAAAATATTGTCTGATACCTTTATTCAATATTAATATTTATAAGCATTAAAATGACTCTTTTTACATTTCAGGCAGTTAAAAAACAATTTCAAATGTTTTAAAAAACACAAAATATGTTCAACAAGATAATGGGGAATACATATTAATGAACGATTCTATGGCCCATGCGTTAATTATATTCGTCAACGGTAGGCGGCGTATTGCTTATTTTGTTTCGCCAATTGGAAAACTCCCAACATTACAAAAGTGTCTGGTGCCATTTAAATAATAAGTTTTGATAACAATTATCTGTTAGCACTGGCAATGGTACAAAAAATATATAATTTAAGTATTTTGTTCGAATTGTATGTTGCAAAGAATACTTTTCTGTCTGTGAATTTGATCTCAAGCCTGTCTTTTTCTGCTTTTGTTCCCCGCTAAAAAAAAAATTAATATTTTTGTATGCAAATAAGAATTATCAGAATTTTCTACTAAGAATGTAACCAGATTTTCCCTTTACGGAGTATCAAAATTCATCCAAAGAATGAGGTCCACCAAAAAGTGCATGACACTTTTTTTACCACCGTTAGGAATGAAATCGAAATAACAATGTTTAACAATAGCCAAGATAATCAGTTTTTTCTTCCTCCTGTAAATATGCGTAAATGTAGATACGCGGTATTGCAGACTGCTGAAAATCTCAAATCAATATTTTGATAATTAAATATTGCAAATAAATTTTTAGAATAAGTATTTATAATTTACAATTTTTTATTCAATCACCACACCACTCTCAATCATATCCAGATTTTGTGATTTTTTTCTTTTTGACACTAAACCAACATATACCTATTGTAAATATAAGTATTTATGAAATATTTGAAAAGAAAATAAACTCAGAATACCGAAATGGTGAGGATGGATAAAAAGTAATCTAAAACTCAAAGGAATGGGTACATGTAAAAAACACATTCTCTCGTAAAAATATTGAGTGTCATATTGACAGACGTCAAAGAAAAAAAGAAAGCTTTTCCTAGAACTCCAGTATCTAATTGTTTTATAACCTACTCTTTATTGGCTTAGAATGTCACTAAAGCGTAACGTAATGGTAATTGACTAGATAAGTTGCTAGCTAGCGACTCGATGTAGTTGGTGTAACAGCTCAGGGCCACTCAGTAGTTAAGAGGTTAGAAAAACTGTCAGTCTGGACAATGAACAGTACATATATCCTTAGACATAGGAGACTAGACTGCGGCTCTCGATGAGAAAGAGACAGTCGCTCGAGAGGTTGTTTCGCGCTGTCTAATGGGCGGGGTTTACGCCCGAGTCTCGAACCCGACCCCTCCACTCAGCTCACTGCATGCACTTGGGCGCAAACCCCGCCCATTACACAGAGCGCGAAACAACCTCTCGAGCGACTGCTTCTTTCTCATCTGGAACCAACTCTCAGCACGGGGGCCCCGCAGTCTAGTCTCCTATATCTATGCACATACTGTCATTTACCTGCCACTTTTGGAATTATCTGTTTTTTTAACACCCCCTCCCTCAACAAATAAAAACATTATTTTTTAATTTTTTTATTAATTTCTATAAATTTCTACATTTCGTCTTTTAAATTTTTTTGCAAAAGGCGAATCACAGCTTGTATCAATATTTAGGGAAGCTTCCAGTTTTGGACTCTGGTTGGAATCGGCTCGAATTATGAAATCTCCGCTTTCGTGAAGATCTTCAGCAGCTATCAATCTATCATCATCAATTTTGGGACTGGGCAGACTCAGGATGAACGACTTTTTTGGAGTTGAATTTTGTGATAAGTCAAAAGAAGACTCTTCCACTGTGTCATCGATGAAACTAATTGTTGAATTTAAATCAATACTTTGATTTAATCGATCTTGAGTACCATCCATTTTAGCCGCTTCTGTAAGAGGATCATCTATACCAAGTGTTTCACAAAAATTCACAGTTTGCGGATTGAGTACTGGGCCAGGAGATTTAAATTTCCTCGCTGGAGAGTTTGGACAGTAGGCAGGCGCTGTTTTAGAAAACACCTTCGGGATCACCAGATTTTCACTGAATCTATTAGCCACATGAGATTTTTCTTCATTACTGGGAGTGAACTTGTATCTGTAAACGATGAAAAAAATTTAGTGAACCAAAAATATACATTAACTTTTAAATTTCAAGCATTTTAATTTTTACAAGCTTTATATTAAATTGACTTGTATCTATCTATCTATGTAACGGAATCTTTGGACACGATTTTCACCCACTTAAAAACATCAGATCGACTTGAAACTTTGTATACTTGTAAAGGACCAATGACAATACAATAATTAAAACATTTTTTTAAGGTCCTGGCCAGGATCATCAGGATAAAAAAATTCGAACTAAATAATGAAAAATAAATAATAGTTTAAAAAACTAAGAGGACACGCTTTATAAGAAAACCACCAAACTAAAAAATAATAATAAATAAAAAATATTTTACAATCAAAAGCGTGGGGTGCGCTATATATCAATTAATATATTTGATAATAAACAGATATTGGTAAAAGTGAAATCTCCCAAGAAAAGAACGTAAACATCATAATAAGCATCCGAATACATTTTTTTTAACTTTAAATGTGGCCAATGTCCATAAAAGATTGATAAATTAATACATTATAGCAATTTAATATGTTGTTGTGTTAATTGTGTTCAAAAATTTATTTATAAGCAGTTTTTAATAACAAAATTAGAAAATAATTCATCTATTAGTACTGACCTCTCTGTACTCCCAGGCCCGGGCATGTATGTGTGATAATTCTTAACAGAAAGTAAATGATTTGTTAAAAATAGTATGGACAACCACTCTAAATCATGACTTAATTCCATTTTGGCACCTTCCTTGTGTGGAACATCCAAAACTTGTAAAAATTTTCTCTTTGGTAAACACTTATCTAAAGCTAAAAATTTAGTACAACAATTGTCTTCGTGTCTTATCAGAGCTGAATATTTGCAATGAAGATGAGCCGAAAACCAATAGGTTGGTTTTAGAGAATGTAGAACTTCACTTGCAGGTTTACTACCAAGACATTCATTTGCAATATCATCTCTAAAAGAAATTTAAAATACATTAATATAAACAAATTCATTATAATAATTAATACTATTAACAATATCTAATAATTAATAAATTCTTACAACTAACAAAGACTTAAGTACCTACCTAAAATGTGGTTTTATTTTTACTAGTTGTTTCACATTCCCATATTTAACTGCTACATGAGGCCAGTCGTGTGATAACATAATATCAATTTTTCCAGAGAGTTGTTTAAGTCTAAATATTTCCAAGTTTCTCACGTGGTAAACACTTCGTTTTGTTTGTTCATTGTATGGAGGCTTTTCAAAATGTCCTTTCATATAATCAGCACTTTTGTAAATACCAGATAATCCTCCTATTCTTAACCCTAAAAATTTGTATCAAATAGAAAAAAGTTCTAATAATAAAACATATTTTAACTTATTTAACCCATGAGTGATAAAAGTCATACCTGCTATGTTAACAACACCAGCATATCCCATATAATAAATATTTGGTGCTACCCAACCACCATAGGGAAGTTCTTGCAAGTAATTAGAAGCTTCATGGTTACCTCCAATAAAAATTGTTAAAACTGGTGCTACTTTTTCGCCGGAATAATACCTAAAAAATTATTATAAATTATACATCTGTTATAAATTTTTATAACGCAATGTAAAAATATAAAGGATAAGACCCCACATGAGTAATGCATATATAACCCCTTAAATATTACAGCACTTGTTTTGAGTAAATAAATTTGTGATATTGAAAAACAAACCTAACCCTCATCCAAATACCTCTAACGTTACAATTTCCTTTTAAACGTAATACATTTATTTCGCATTTTTCATGTTAAAAAGGAACCTAACCCTATACCCTATGTGGAGACTTATACCCATAAAAATGTGAACAAATATTTACTTGTAAAATGTACAAATTCGTTGATATTTTTGGGGCGTTGCCATACATAAGAGATCGTCTGCATTTCTTGAAGATTGGAAATCTCCACAACAAATTAGTAAGTCAATTTTAATTCCATCTTTTTTTTCTAAAATGTGAAGTGTATCGTATATATTTTCCAAATCACCATGAGCACAACCTTCTATAGCAATCTTCATTTTAAATAACTTTAAATTAAATTAACAACAAATTAATATTAAATTCTCTTTCACTGTGCTAACACAACAAAACCTAATAAGCGAATGATTACTGAGCAGACAACAATGAATAACTGTAAACTGTAACCTGTCTGTAACTGTATAACTAATTGACAATTGACGTCTGACGTGTTAACTGAATGTAACAAATCAGAAACAACCTAACAAATAGACAAGGAAAGTCAAGAATACGTGTGATATAATACGAATAAAAATCATCAAATTTATAAAAGTGTGTACAGCAATATCTTATATTTAAAATAAATATCTACACCTAACAAAACACAATAGATCTTAAATGGTCTCACTTAAAAATTAGCTAAAAAAAATCTGTTATTTAAAATTAATCGAAAGATCTGAGTTTTGTATTTACTATATCAACAATTACGCGATAAACAAATAAATTTCATTTATTTGTGCCAGAGGTTGCTTCTGATTTGTGGGTAATTGTCTAAACGAAAGGGACGTCACACAAATTCTTGAAAGAGAAGAATGTGAATCAACATGAAAGTTTAATGTTTATTCAATTATATTTATCACACAATAATTTTTAACAAATATATTTAAAATATGTTGCCAGGAATTGGAGTTTTTGGTACTGGACCTGTAGTCAAAGTGTTAGTTCCATTGTTACGTGAAAACGGATTTAAAATTGAAGCTATTTGGTGTCAAACCAGACACAGTGCTCAAGAAGCTGCTAAGGAACTTAAAATTTCCTTTTTTACTGACACAATCGATGAAGTTTTACTTTGTAAAGATGTGGATTTAATATTTGTTTTGTGCCCTCCAAATTTACATGCACAAATATCTGTAAAAGCTCTCGGTATAGGAAAACATGTCGTATGTGATAAACCTGCTGGATTAAATCAAGCTGATGCTTTAAAAATGGTTGGGGCAGGTCAGTATTATCCCACACTAATTTCTCTTATCAATCATTCTTTTCGATTCCTACCCGCTTTCACGCAATTGAAGAAAGCTCTTAAAGAAAACTATCTCCTATCTCCAATAACTCTAATTGATATTAGAATCCAAAGTGGATGTCTTTTTAATGATTCTGATACCTTTGATTGGAAATGCGATGACAAAATGGGTGGTGGAACTTTGAATTTGATTGGTAGCCATGTAGTTGATTTGATAACATTTCTTACTGGTCAAAGAGCTGTAAAGGTACATGGGGTTGTAAGAACCTTCACCAAAAACACTACCAACATAAGTGGAATTCGTAGCATATCTGCTCCTGATTTCTGTACTTTTCAAATGGAACTTCAAAATGGTATTTTGGTAACTGCTACCTTAAACAGTCACACAGTGGGTTCTACTTTTAATCAAGATGTTATGATATGCAGCAGTACTGGTCACTTGGTGGTGAGAGGTGGAGATCTGTTTGGGAGGAAGAACAAAGGCAATGAAGAAGTATTGTACTTGGATGTAGAAGACTTACAATGCCCAGTTCCAAATTCAATTTTACCGAAAACATTTGTAAAGGGCTTGTGCAAAATGGTAACTGCTCTTAGAGAGGCGTTTTTACCAAATAATGATAAGGAAGAATGGATAAAGGAGCCTGTTCAAGCTGCTGCTACATTCGAAGATGGTTTATATGTTCAAGCTGTATTAAGTGCCATAAAAGAGTCTTCACAAACTAGACAGTGGGTAAAAGTCAAAGTTTTAACAGAGCAACCTGATAAAAATGAACTTTTAAGTGCCGTTGTTAGAAGAACTGCCATTACCATATCTTAGGAATATTTTATTTTTTTCCATGTAAAAGTTATTTAATTGTTGTTTTCTATTTTAGTACTTTCTATTATATATTTTTTCTAAATAAATAAATAAATGCTGTTGATTTTAATTATTTTTTTTATTTTCATGATTTAGATTAATAAATTCCAGTACGCCTCTGGATTTTACAGAAATGACAATCAACTAACTTCACGTGTTACGTCGTTTTTTTCGAATAATTGGCTAACTTCATTGTATTTTTATTTCATGTTTTTTTTTTATTAATGTGTTAATGTTAATAAATCAATTTAATTTATAAGCTAAATAATGTCGGACTTTCTAGCAGAAAATAATGTTTGCGGTCAAGTCATTTTAAATTTAGTTTCTAGAGGAAATGCTATCATAGCAGAATTGTTAAGGCTAAAAGATTACATTCCCAAAGTGTACAGGTAAAATTAAATTAATATATCAATTATTATACAAACTTGCAAATGATAAAATTATATTATTTGCCAATTAATATCTTAAGTAAGAGATGCAGCAGAATGTTTCTATTACAGATTGGATTCAAAACAGGACATACAGAAGTACAATGATATCATATTAGATTTTAATTATTTCAAAATATCGGAAACTCACGAACACAAAATTGAAAATAACGAGGTAATTCTGTTATAATTACATTACACAAACTTTCTAAATCATTGTTTTATAGGCACTTAGAGAAACAGATGAAGAGTTTCGTGATAATCACAT
This sequence comes from Agelastica alni, assembly GCA_950111635.1. Classification (NCBI taxonomy): domain Eukaryota; kingdom Metazoa; phylum Arthropoda; class Insecta; order Coleoptera; family Chrysomelidae; genus Agelastica; species Agelastica alni. The sequence goes on along the minus strand of OX467714.1, from coordinate 42,880,467 downwards.
AGAAATAATAAAACGTTTTTATTTGGTATTTGAAAGCATACTCACTTATATAACAGATTTAAATCACTTCATCGAAGAACTCAATGAGGGGTTATATATTCATCAAACACTTGAAAATGTTTTTGCAGACCTCGAAGGAAAACAAGTCATGGTAGTATTTATTATGGTTCATGTTGTTCATGTAAGCAATTATTTTGACTTTTCTTTTTATAAACCAAATGTTGTAGTGTGAGGCATTGTACCTTTATGGCTTAATGTTGATAATCGTGGATTCCTATATTAGTGGGGTGGTTAGAGAGCGTTTGTTAGTTTCTTACTATCGTTATGCCCCAGAAAGACAAGACGCTAAAAATTACATAGACGAAGTTTGTAAATTATTAAGAGATACTTGGTATGGTGCCACAAAAAAACCCTCTACATATCCAGAAGATTATTTCAAGTAAGTGAAAAATAGAAATAATATAATCATGTGTGTTATGCGTTAAAATTTTAGGAGAATTGTTATAAACTCCAATTACGTAGATTACGTGATCGGTCGTTTAAGATCGGACGACATCTATGGCCAAGTATCAGTGTACCCTTTACCAAAACATAGAAGTACTGCTTTAGCAAATCAAGCATCAATGTTGTACGTTTGTTTATTTTTTTCCACCAATATTCTCCATTCTCAAACGGCTGTTATGAGGGAAATCGTCGATAAATATTTTCCCGACAATTGGACGATATCTATCTACATGGGATACACCGTGAATTTGGTGGACACTTGGGAGGCATTCAGAGCCGCTAAATCCGCGATAAATAACACTCTGGAAGTTATGAATGTTAAAAGGTAGGATAAATGAAAATTTTGTTTTTTGAAAATTTAATTTTCTTACACTTTACATTTATTGTTTTCAAGTTATGCTTCATCCTATGGCCTGAGCGTCCCTAATCTCCTAAATACGACGAGTTTGCTACTAAAAGAAGGTAACATAACTAGCGAAAATTTACTGAAAGACATAAACAATATCACAACGACTCTAAGAGAATGTAATGTAACTCTACGTTGGTTGATGCTCCACACAGTTTTGAAACCGGATCAGACAGAAAAAACAAGAAGGGCCAAACAAGTTCGCGAATTAGTTATTTCAGAGGCTAAATGCGAACCTGGTTTACTATTCAAATTGTTATCCAACACTTCTCAATTGGAATTAGTCGTAAGGGAGTTGTACAAACAATTATTGTCGAATAAGGATCGTCAGTGGGAGGAATTAAAAACGGAGACTACCACCAGATTGCTGGAATTATCTGACGTGTTTGGAGGATCCAAACCTTTGACCAGGATACAGACTAACGAGAAACTACAGTTGTGGTTTGTCGAAATTTCTGGAGAAGTTCGATCATTGTCACAGGTAAAGTTTTTCGGAAGCATCGTGGCTAGCGCAGAAAAAAATTGCTTTAGTTTTATGGAAAAGTGTTGATGGCGCCCTCTCTAACTATGACCTATTGACGAAACGTTTATTCTCGTAGTTCTCGAGACGCACGTTTGATTGTAACTAAACATTATTATTCGCTTTTAAAATTAGTTAATAACAAATCGTTAACAAGTTTGAAGAGCTGTTATTAAAATATAAATATTATAGAAAACTATATTGTTTTTGCCAGCGAATAAGCATGAAAATATACAACGAACATTGAATTATATCTGATAGATAATCGTGCATAATCCCATTTCGGGTGATACGCAGATGCTTGTTAAGTAAAATAAAGAATTATTAAATTTATCCACTCAAAGTGACCACCTATAGACCGGTTTTGGGGTGTTGCCCCTCATCAGCATAGGGTAGATTGTAGGGGGGGGGGGTCGTGAAGGCTATACAACCTCTCAAGCACCTCGACCTATCAGCATAGGGTAGGTCTTGGCAAACTCACGTTTGCCTATCGAAGAGACAAATCAACAATCCTCACCTTTACTAGGTAGGTACATATGAAGAACTGAACGCAAAGCGCTAGTCACGACATCTATACCTGTTATGTTATTATATTTTTGTCGCACTTTTTAGGAGGACAGTAGTTCTTCCAGAAAAATAGTTCAGTTGATACAGGCGTTGGAAGAGGTTCAAGAATTCCATCAGTTGGATAACAGCATGCAAGTAATACAGTTCCTTGCAGAGACGCGTCGATATCTCGATCAAATGATACGTACGATGAATATCAAGGATGATATTCTCATTAATCTCCAAATCATCGGTGATATAAGCTATGCTTGGGAATTGATAGATTACTACACCGACATCATGCAACTAGGTAAGTATTGGGGAATATTTTATTTATTAAGTTTGAAAAAACTTTGCAAAAGGATAGTTCAATATAAAAACGTTCTTTTTGTTATTATTTCAACCCCTATTTTCGGTTAATTTTTGTGGGAAGGAATGATCGAAAAGGCTTTCGGCATGATTTAGACCTGCTGCAACATCTGTGAGACAGCTTTGCTTAAATCAAATGGTTGGATGAATGGCTAGATGAAAATTAGCTCTAGAGTTGTAACAGACTTCTTTTTAACTCATCCAATAAAAAACGTATTTCTGTTGAATAATTCTCGTAGTTAGTTGAATACATGAATTTTTAGGCATTAGAAAGGAACCGACGCTCGTCATAAAGCTCCGAGCGGTCTTTTTGAAATTATCCTCGGCTCTAGAGATCCCGTTACTACGAATAAATCAGTCCCATAGCGAAGATTTGATATCCGTATCGCAATATTACAGTAAAGAATTGGAGATCTACGTGAGAAAAGTGTTGCACATTATTCCTAGCATGATGTTCGAAAAACTAGCGAGGATAATCAAAATGCAAACTACCGTTTTAAAAGAATTACCCGCTAGAATAGATAAAGACAAAATTAAGGATTTCACTCAGTTGGACGAACGATTCGAGTTTGCAGAGTTAACCAACTCGATATCAGTATTCAGTCAAGGTAGAGCAGTTACTTTAATTTCCGTTGTCCCACCTCTATTAACAAAAAAATAAAAATTTTTTAGGCATGAGAATGATGAAAAGTACGCTGGTGGGAGTGGTATGTTTGGATCCGAAAAAATTATTGGAGGACGGCATAAGAAAAGAATTGGTGCAACATATATCGAAGGCGTTACACAACGAATTGATTTTTGGCGCCAAAATAAAATACGAGGAGCTCGATCAAAAGCTCAAAATGCTCGTTATGATAATGGACGGCTACAAGAGATCTTTCGAATACATTCAGGTAATGCAAGAAGTATTATACATACATACATACATATAGTCACGCCTTTTTCCCGTAGGAGTAGGTAGAAACCGCTTTCCTCCATTTGCTACGATTCGTTGCATAGTGTACCGTTCTGCGCAAGTCAGTCTTATTCAAAAATTCCTAAAATAAATATACTCGCGTTTGAAAACGCCCTAAGATTTCAACACTGAATCACATAACTCCATTCAAATTTGATAAAAATACGATATTTTACGTTTTCAAATACAACAAATGAATGGGGCACTGCATAGCTTTATGAACAGCCAGAAAGTGTCAAAAAATGCACGTCTGGCTGTGCATAGAGGAGTGTTAGTTCCTACACTTATGTATGGTAGTGACTGTTGAGTTTGGCAAAAAAGCATGATTAAACAAGTACCTACGATTGGTCGATGGATTGTAGCGACTAGCACGTCTCACTGCATTCCACCAATGAGAGCACCCTTCACAAATGGCGCATACACGTTTATATTTGAAATGGAAACTATGTAATTCATACTACAGAATGAATAAAAAATATAAAATTAGATCATAGGATAGTTTTTAAACATGAACGTTACGATTATGCGGTTTTTACAAAATTTAGTGGTCTCCCCCATTATTTTAAAAATGCAAAATTCGTGTGAAAAAACACATTTAAACGGCTGACGCACCGAATTTAAATTATCGTAGGTAGAAGGTAAGGAGGCCCAACTCGGTGCTTTCTAAATATGTTTCGCCAATTAGTCAAGGTGGCATGAATATGAAGATGTCTCTCCTTACCTTCTAGGTTTCTTAGGCACACCTCTACCGCCACCTACCGAGCGAACCTCCTTAATAACGTCAATCTTCTGTTAAAGGATTACATAAACGTGAACGGATTAAAAATTTGGCAGGAAGAAGTGACGAGAATAATAAATTATAACGTAGAACAAGAATGTAATGGTTTTTTACGATACAAAATCCAGCCGTGGCAAAGTATGTACCAAAGTAGATATGTACCAATACCGATTTACCCATCTTCAGATCAGAGTGTTAACTTTATCGGTAGATTAGCTAGAGAAGTGATTAGATTGACGGATCCAAGAACTTCCGTTTATTTGGATACGACTGTTACGTGGTACGAAAGTAAAAGTCACAAACAAATCATAAACAAGCAGACGGTGGCATCGATTGCATCAGCTATTGAAATTGCCGGGTTAGTGGGATTGGACAGGCTCTTTTCCTTCATGATCATCACCGCGCTTCAAAAACTTACTGGTAAGCTTCACACTCACACACACCGCACACTTCACACCTTACACTCACACACAACTTATGTATTTGATTACTGATTATATTGTTTAACACGTTAAATTAATAAGTAAAGCATTTTTTAAGCAGTAAATGTGTTAATATTGAGTGTTGAGTTTGACAAGGAGGCTAAAAGGTGATTGTCTGCGTCAAAGCTCAGCACTGCTGAGTGTCTCGTGCTGGTGTAGCCAATCAGGCTCCTAACCGTCTAATCTGCAGGACGAGGAAAGTCATGTTGTCACATGTCATTCTTATCAAAAACTGATTTCAAAAAAATAATTTGAGGTTACGTTCTCTGTTGATGCTTTGTAGACTACCTTTTTTTTAATACCTTTAACACAATCTTTAATAGAGTTATAAAATCAAAGATAACACAAATATTTTATAAAAGCTGATTTAAATTTGACAGAGGTTTATTTGGAATCACTTTTTGACAAGAATGACATTTGTGACATCATGACTTTCCTCGTCTAATCCCTAAACGACAGATGGCACGTTTAAAATGTGTCTGTTTTCCAGAATACTTGGAACATAAGAATATAAAAATGACATCGTGGATCAACATAATGACGTCGATTCAAAAAGAAATGAAACAGTCTGAAGAATTTGCAAATCCTTTGAAAATATATCAAACTTACGTCAATCGCTGCACTAAAATTTGGGGCGAATTTTTAGAAAACATCCTACTAGTCGGTCAACTACAGTTACTAAGGAACCTATTCGCTTTTTATTTGAATACTTCCTGTAAATTTAACGCTAAAAATCTAGAATCATCTCTGCGGTCCTTGAATAAGTAAGTCCTACTTCTACTGCAATCTTTTATATACAGACAGAGCCACGAATCATATTATAATCTATCTGATGCGAAAGTTGACATCGGCCACCTTGCAAATATATTCACACCTGATCGCCTAGCGTCAAAACAACTGAGTGGGGACCATAGAGAAAATACATTTTCATGTCTAATGATTCGTGACTCTGTCTGTATATATTATGTATGTAATGAATTCCACATTCCAAGCTGCTACCTCGTTATATTTATTCGTTTCCTTTTAGGTCCATGTTAATGGATATAAATAACGACAATTACAATCCGAAAGAACATCTGCTGCAATGTTTATCCAGTTATTTTGACTACGCCGGATTAAACCAGCCGTTCAACAAAGTATACACAACTTCGAATAACAATCCTGATCACGCGATAACCGTATTTGTTTTCGTGATAGCGCATTTGCAAAAGTTATTCCTGCCGCAAATTGCAGGTTTGTATAATTACTCATTAAAAAATATTTGGTAAAAAATTATTTGTTATACACTTTGATTACATACTGTATTTGATTACATTTGTGTACTGTGATTGAAAACATTTTAAATTGATATTACCTGCTACAATAATTTCTTTTCCTAGAGCCACCATCATATCACTAATGAATTGTGGTCGGCATTGTCTATGTATGGGGTGAGCGGTAGTTTAATTCGAGCTTTGTAATCACTTTACGAGGACTCCACTGCTTGTGTCAGAATAAACGGAGCTTACACGAACTGGTTTAACGTCGAAAAAGGTGTTAGACAGGGATGTGTGGCTTAGGGTATTTCATTTTTAGGCGTTATTTTTTTTCTGTCCAACCTGAAAATCTAATAATTTATAGAAAAAAAATATATTCCCGTTGGAAATTTTTTTTAGGTCAATTTGAGGTTTCGCTCATTCAAAAATTCGATTTCCCATATAAATAACACGGGAAAAAAATATTTTCGGTTTCAACTCGATTTTTCAGTTTTAAAAAAAATTTTTTTAATAATAATGAGTATAAAACTTTTGTAGGAAATTAAATTTGCTACAAAAAAGTTCGTTTGAGCTGTAGAGTTGGAAAGGTGAATGTTAATAATCAGTGATACCAAATTTTCTTTAAATTGGAATTTTTTGATCTTACATTAAATATTATTTACAATAAATGCTACAGTTTATTTTGTTGTTGTTGTCAATAATTATTAACACTATAACAAAAAACATAATTAAAATTTTTTTTCCAATGGGAATATTTTTTTTTATAAATTATCAGATTTTCAGGTAGGACCGGAAAAAAAATATCGCCTAAAAATTAAACACCCCAGTGTGGCATCGCCATGTTTAACTTATACATAGACGATTGTTTAAAAGATTTGAAAGAGAGAGCAAGTGCGTATGGATTAAAAATGAATGATTTGATCGTCAAACGCCTTCTTTACGCCAATGATCAAGTCATATTAGCGTCATTTGAAGAGGAGCTGCAGGCTAAGGTTAATGTTATACATGATGCCCTGAAAATTAAAGGAATGATTGTAAATGTAAGCATGACGAAAGTAATGGTTCTTGAAATAGAAGAAAGCATGACAAACTGCGAGGTGTTGATTTAAGGAGAAAGAGTGCGACTCGGGTTCAAAGTTTACGAGAGAAGGAAAGTATGACTGTGACATTGAACGAAAGGTGTTGGCAGGGAAACAAATGAATGGAGCAAAACTTTATGAGCAGCCAGAAATTGTCAAAAAAAGGCACTACTGACTGTGCATAGAGGTGTGTTGGTTCCTACACTTATGTATGGTAGTGAATGCTGGGTTTGGCAGAAGAAGCATGAAAATAAGATTAATGCTGCTGAGATGAGTAGCCCGAAAAGTATAGCCGGAGTGACTCTGCATAAAGTGAAGAATAGTGAGATAAGTGAACGCCGTGATGCGAAAGAAGATGTGGTAACAAAGATAGATAAAGGAATGCTTAGATGGTTTGGACACGTAGAGAGAATGAATGAAAAAAGATTGACGAAAAAGATTTATAAGTCGAGTGTGAATGGACGGAAGTCGATAGAGGTCGACCTCGGCGAACATTTATCTCGATCATATCGACATTGTTTTGAAGAGTACCAACAACCGACGAGCATGTATGAGAGCGCTGATGAAAGTATAAGAAGCGAAAGATGTGTGGAAGAACCGTAGCGGAAGTGGTCTCTGCCTAACCTTATGGAAAAAGGCGTTACTATAATGTATCTATGTATGTAGGTAGGTACCAGCACTATTGGTAAAACTTATAACGCTTTGTTTTTGGTTGTAGCAAGCTTAAATAGACGTATTCAAGATCAAATAGACGGAATAGCATTTTCCGTGGGAGTTCATACGATCTTAAAGCAGTTCCATTCAAATATAAATCGAGAATTTATAAGACATCTCTGCAACTACATTCTCCAGCTGACAAAACATAATAGCAGGTCGAATATCTTTTTATCTATTTTATTTAAAATACTAGGTATGACAATAAAGTGTAGGACTGGTACGAAAATAGTTATTTATGTATCAAGGACGAAAAACTGCATATTATAGTCGAGTCTATATACCTTTATGAAAGTAATGAATGTGTTGTATTGTTTTTTGTATACAATTCGTGATTTCTGGGGGAGTAAATCTAACGTGGCCGTAGTTGCAAATTCCGTAGCTCCGAAGGAGTTTTACTGATATTCATATCGCTATTACTATTCATTATTAATTATTATTAACACTAATATTCACACCTCACCGTCTTATTCACGTAAGTTATAGCGGATTTCGTAAGTAATTAATTCGAAAACGGCAAATGACAGTTATTGTCACAGGCGTCTATGTTTTTATTAAATCGTGGATTTACGAAAATGAACCAATCATAGTGACCACAGCGGACGAAAAATACTTGCCTTCAAAAATAGTCGATTTTTTATTTGAAAATTAATAAGTAAAATGTCATTTTTTGTAGAGGTCGACGAAAAAATTTCTTTTGGAAAAAAAATCTAAACAGGAAGCTCGATAGTGTCTATGAGTTCAGATGGTTCGTCATGCATACGCCACTTACGTGGGTTTACTTGAATATCTCAATAAAACACTTATTTAATAACTAGACTAATATTTAATTGTACTAAGTGAGAGATACACACTCCTGTAGAAAAGGTTGCAACATTGTTACTACTAATGTAGGTATACACACACTGACATACTGACTGACCGCTTTTTGGTACTCTTGAGGGCTTGTATTTATATTTTGTTGATGTAGGTTATTACGTGAATAGCAACTTACATTTACATGAAATAACCTATCGCATCAATAACTTTTTGCTGATATAACAAAGTTATAAACAGCATTTCAGCAATTATATAAAAATAGATCGAACTTATATTCAACACAACATCGGGTTAAGGTGAATGAACTAATGGCAGTTCAAGCTAATTTTCGGGCAACGAATCCTAGAACTTTATTGCCAGATCTCGTAATTTATAATCTACCTACGCGACATTTTTATTTGTTTTTTTTAGTTTGAAAGCGACAGAACTTCTCCCCGAAGTAAGTCTCGCTCTAAAATTTATGGAATGCTATACAAACTACTCCGAAGAATCCAGAAGATATTATAGGGAATGTTTACCGATTGAAATTCTTCACATTCAACAAAACCTCTGCCCTTCCTCGGTATAAATATTGATTTTTTAAAGGTTGTAAATATTATATTTAAAAAAACTTTACAAAAGCGATAAAAATTTACACTAAATACCACAAAATTATTCCTTAATCTGTTACTTGGGTAAGTAATGCCGTCCCTTTGAGTATCCAGTAAGCTTGATGTTCTCGCGTCGGTAGAAGAACGGCGATCACGAAATTGGTGCTGTGACCGGTTGTAGATAACACTCCAGCCCGTATCGAAGTTTTATACAATGGAGATATGTATCGCGTATCTTTTGCCGGCAAATTCCTCGTTGGCTTCAACCACATCATCGGCAACGGCGGATTTATCTCTCCTAAAATTAACGATACGCGCTAAGGTGTTGGTCATTTTTTATTAAACCCCTTTTTTCGGAATAATTTATTTAATACCCCAAATAATAACGCCATTCAAATGTTTACCTGGTTTGGCGTCGACTAATTCTTCCAACTTCAAATCCCATCTTCCTGCATCTACAAATAGTCCGTGTACGATGACGCCATCTATTGGAACTTCCAACAAGGTATAAACGTCGTATGACTAAAATAATAAAATATAGAATATCATATGTAATCATAGTATTTCCATTCTCAGTTTAAAAAAGATGATTTTACCAGGGCACTCCGGTAATAAGCGCTTTATTCTATACTGAGTAATACCAATAAATTTAGCAAAACATATCGGCCGCCCCTTTTTATATGCTACGGGTAGCACAGCTTATTTTTGAATATCAATGTCGCTAATACGCATTTATCAAATCACCGGACGACTATCTAGCTCGCAGGTGTTCGCTTGAAAACATTAGCGCGCGCTGGTTCTCACTAATTTCTCAGGAGATTTTTATTGTTTGCTTAATATTGACGATATTCACATTAATAATGAAATTCCTGATAATAATATAATACAAAGTAATGATAATATACAAATTAATGATGAAATACATCTTAATAATGCAATTCTAATTAATAATAATGAAAATGAGACACAATTTTGGAAATTTAAATATCGAGATTTGCATATTCAAGTTCAATAGTAATTCAATAGTAATTTTAAATATATATTCATGCTTAAAAGCTGAAAATGTCAATTCAACTCTAGATGAAATAATTAAAAGAATATACAACTTAACGATTTCACAATTTATTTAGTAATTAAACGAGGCGTTGTGATTAAACACGATAAAAAACAAAAACGTATCGTCAGCCGTCGGATAGATGACGCATCTAAAGATGTGTGATTCGACAAACGGTTTACAATATGTACAAAGAAAATTAAGTCCCAACATTAGAAATTATATTTAACAAATTGTAAGAGTTTAACGATTATAAATCATTAGGAACACTGTGGTTTTAAGTATAACAAGTTAGATAGTCGAATAATGTGTATTATGGAATCGCCTCGTATTGTGGTACTTTGTCAACATTATTTAAGACAGATCTTAAGTTATAGAGAAAGTAATAGAAATATAGTCTATTTAGATGAAACGTGGTACTTACGATGTCGTTCAACAAATAATTAAATAATTTTTGAAAATATATGATTTAAAAATAAAATTAATACGCCACTGGTCGGTTTCTTTTGAAGATTTTATGGCTTTTAATGAGATGTTTTTTATATATTTTTAAACTGACTTGGGAAGAACTAAACAATGATGAATAAATGAATCGATCGTCAGAACTTTCTAAAAGTTGTTTACCTCTTTCTCTTCCTCAATGTGCTTCTGATAAACGTCCTCTTGGTCGATCACTCTATTATACAGCATAAAATCGTATTTCAATTCATCGATAGGCAAATTATACTTCCTGGCGTGCGTTTGTAAAGTTCCAGTGAGAAATCCTTGAGGAAAGTAAAACCCCGAAAGCCAGTAAGACGTAGGAGGACCGTACCGGACCCAAATCTAAAAAAAAGTGTACTAGTATTGTATGCTACAAACAAAAGTTAGACAAAATGTTTATATTATCCATAACTTTTAGATATAATCGAAAATATTACATTGCGGTTGTAAAATGTGAAAAAGGTGTGATATCTTACACTAATAAAATCAAGTCTTAGGAGCAAATCTCTCGTCCAGCTCCCCAGACTCTTCAGAGAATTGTAAGCAACTTTGTTCCACATTGCAGGCACCTAAAAAGTAGTTTTTTTAAACTTACTAATGTGTAAAATTATTCTGTAAATTATGCACGTGCCTTAAAATAGTAAAAAGAAATTGAAGTAATTATCGCACTTACCTGGTTGTTCATGAAGGCTTTGAAAATGTCTTCCAATGCATCGGACATCACGACCAACCCTTTTATCGCCTTCTGTAATTGTTCCATCGAATTATGGATTATTTTCAATAATTTATCGTATCTGTCGATTTCTTGTAACAACACCGTCGTCAGAGAAGGAACTCTGCCTTTTTTGTCTTTCTAAAAATACCAGTTTTTTCAATAAGAAATACAATAAAAACTTTCAGCAAGGAGATCCATCTCTGTCGGTGCTTTCCAAATAGAAAGACCGCAAGTAAAGACGTTCCGCCAAGATAGAACCTCGCTCTTTTTTTTATAGGGCCCGTGCGTCGCGACTTTAACGCATACTGGGGACGAAAATGTGAACTTTATTAAATTTTTACGTCTCATCATCGAAAAGAAATGGATGGGCCTCCTTTCATGGAGATTATAAAAAAAATACCTTATACATATAAACGTTGACATCGTCAGTGGGTATTTTTTTTATGACAGATTCGATGATCGCATCCGCCAGTTCGTGCACAATGTCGTCGCTTGATCTTCCTTCTGCGCCTCCACTTGAACTTGGTTGACAATCCATAATAGTTTTGATGACGGTGTTAGTTTCTTTTACCTTAGGAAATAAATTTCGTTTAGCACATTTGTTTTTGGTTTACAGCTATAAAATTCCACCGACCTGATAGGCAATGTTCGCATTTTCGTGCATTCCAAATATTTCAGGTTCTTCTATGAGCGGCAGATTATCTACGAACGTTCTATACTCTTCGATGGCAGAATAAACGGGGCAAAAATAAGTGCCCGATACTGAATAAATGTAACCGGGTTTCAGAATTTGCGGCGAAAAGAATATTTTCAGAATCGTCTTGAGGCATCTGAGATCCCAGTAGTCGGTCACTCTACCGCCGTAAGTTATTTCACCTGAAATTATGAAACTGTCAGTGAATACAATTAAAACTGTAGTTTATTAAAAACGTATTTTGACAAGAGGATCTGGCTGGGATTTTATTTTATTATATTCTTAAATTGTTAGGTACTCTTAAAAACAGATGAATGGACAAGACCATTCGGTACCCTAGCTATGTTTAGGATTTTATTAAATTTACACTTAGAAACAGATGTGGGACAGACCATTTCGTACCCACCAGCAGGTAGGATTTTATGTTTTTATGGCAAAAAGCTTTTAGATGCCTACGACACTTTTAACGTGTAACATCATTATACATTCAGCTCCCAAATATTCAACAGTACACATTTTAGCTTTCGAGCATTCATCAGTATACATTCAGTTTCCGAACATTCAGCAGTATACATTTAGCTTTCGAGCATTCAACATTGTACATTCAGCTTCCGAGCGTCTAAAATATAACAACATCATACAACATAGCTTTCAGGTTTATAACAACAAATTAAGTGTAAATTATTATTATTATTACATGATAAGGGCAGAGGATCAAGTCCTGTTTTGCCCATGATAAGTTACGGAATATAAATAAAACAATAACTGACACTAAGCCTATAAAACTAAAGATTAAAAATTTGAGTTTTGAAGCTATTAACATTTCCTGAATTAATTATTTGCTGAGGAAGACCATTCCACATATCAAAAATTCTGCTACTCATAAAGTTTTGCCTGTAACGAGTTCTAAAAGGCTCTTTCTTCAGCTTTAAGGAGTGCCCAAGGAAAGGAAAGTATAAGGACACCTCGAAGACGTCTTTCTTCGAGTGTTGTAAGATTTGCCATGATTAATCTCTTTTCGTACGTAGGTCTAACACGACCAAAAGACAATCTGGTTACGCGTCTTTGCACTTTTTCCAGCATTTTACGATCTCGAACTAAATCTGGATACCACGAAAGCCCGGCGTATTCAAGTATGGGTCGGACATAGCCCTTGTAAAGTTTGCAATATGTTTATGTAACAGGACACATTTATCAATGTTCAGAAACATCAACCAATTGGAACACCATTCTTGTATTTTATCGAGATAATTCTACAAACTTAGATAACTGATGTTATCATGTTATCCACGCGATAAATATTATTAAAATAAAACAAGAAACTCTCTAGATGAATTTTTCAATGAAAATTTACGAGAGAAAACATTCGTTAATATTCGCACGTTACCTGTGAGATATTCCAACGCGTCCCAAGGTATAAATCCTTCGGCACAAAACATTTTCAACGTGTTAAACGCGAAATCTCTATCGCTGTCGTTAAATTCGTAAACGATATTCCATCCCAGCGGTCCGAATTTTTTTCTTTCTTGAACGACGGCATGAAACATACACAAACCGAACAGCATCGCTTTCCATTGCTGGTCCAACACTGAAAATTACGATAATACTCATCAGTATCGAAACGACCCATACTTAAAAGGTAATCTACTAACGATTGTCTTCGAAGAAGGCCTTATCCATTTCGATGAACGCCCTTTTTACGTTCGCTCTCAAACCTTTGGGCGGTTCGTTAGTCACTTTGACGGAATTCTGTAACACCGACACCGGGAACGCCTTCGAGGGCATGGAACTCATGTACAGTCTGAACTGTTTGTGAACCTTGTTGGTATCTCTAGCTATGGCTAACACTAATCGTTCCATCGACAGCATCCAGGAAGTTGCCAAGTGGCAATTCTAAAACAAACATCCCGTACAATAAACCATACTTTTATTTACTAACGATTAACGAATTAATAAAATAAATACTTGTAAGAACACCCAGTCTCCCGTTTCGACGGCATCCTTGATCAATTTTTCGGCGACGGGTCCTTGTCCTTGACCGAGAGAAATGCTCCTGACCCTGTCGCCATATTCCATTTCCACGGCGAATCTTTGAAAAGCGCCGAAAGGATCGGAACCCGTGCTCAGGACAAATATCAACGGCACACCATTCGTGGTATCTTGATACCTGAAATTTTAAAACATTTCCAACTCTTAAACAATGACATTTTTGATCTTAAAACATCCAATGGCGCGCTTGGGGGGTAACAAATACTGTTGGTGCCGCGTTGCTGTAATGTGAAAGCTTCGGACAGCCCCGTAACTACTCGGTCACTCCGTCGCTTGGGCTCCGCCTACGTTACACTACGTTGCTTAAATATTACAGAAATAACTGATGAATTGTAAACCTTATTTGGATTATTATTGTTTTTTATGTAAATAACCTTGTCTTGATAACATAAAACTAAATTGTGATGTTTTTTTTTAAATTTCAAAAAAGAGAATTTATTTGAAAGTAATAACTACAATAAAATATGATTGACAGTAATGGTTTAGAACATGAAAGTGAGCGGCCTTTTGCAAAGAACGTAAAATTATTAATTTATTCAAGTCAAGAGTAAGTTAATTATATTTTGAATATTATCTGAAAATATTTTGTTTTTGATTATGCCATATTTATTTCCTTTAATAAACCATCCTTTTATGCAAATTTTCTATATCAAATAGTTTCGATGTGTCACATCTGCCAGGCGTCCCGCGACGGCTTATTAATTTATTTTTGAAATAACATTGTGAATTGGTGATTTAAAAACTATTGTTTTTTGCCTACGTTTCGATTTAAATTATATTCGTCAGGGCTCAAAAATTAAAGTGTGTGAGAGTATGAACTTGTGCCTCGTTAATTTAAATTTTATGTTATTATTTCTGAATGTGTTGTAAACATTTAAAAAAAATTAAAAGTGAAATACTTCTTGAACACCGATGAAGAATTTAATAAAATTCGAAACGTTGTCAAAAAACGATAGTTTTTGTTCAATCCACACCAATTCCAAGTAACCTCTCAAGTTAATGGTGAAAGTTACTTACAAAACTGGAAGAGACACTTGAGGACTTTCGATAAACGTCTTTCCCAATTTCATTTTCACGTATTCCGTTATGGCAAATATTAATTTTTCTTCGGCCACCGTTTTTATGAGCATCAACTTATCGAAATCGTCCAAGTGAGTATTCCAATCGACCACTTCTTGATGTTTCATTTGGACCAATCGAATTTCCTTTAATGATGAAAAACGAAATTCAACACGAGAAAAGCATTTACTACAACGTGTCGTATTTGTTAAAGTGCTAACAAAAGAACAGTGACGTGCAAATTTCAGGGAATACAAAAAAAAAAAAATATATATTTTTTAAATTATTGAAATGTTTTTTCCTGACTTCAAATATATGCCACAAATGACTTATACCGTTTGAAAGCATTTTAACAAAATTCAATCACATAACTACGCAACTTTTTTTCTATAAGCAATAATAACGATGACAAGGGGTGAATAACATACCGTCGTGCAATATGTAAACAGTTTATTTACCAAATTAAAATCGCCTATTTTAATGCTTATAATTTTCAACATATCATCCGCTAGACCTTTAAAATGATCGTACGTATAGGATAAATAATTCGCCGCGGTCCACATTGCGTCCGTTATCACTGGATAATCCGGTTTTTTGGGGATATTTGCTGAAAAAAAAAGAACAACGAGCGAATGATCAAAAGCCACATTTCCCGACTTTTTCCTTTACCTTTGGTTCCTACGGGACCTCTCAATAAAAAGGTCCATTGCATGTCATTTATAACGCCAAGCTGTTGCAGTACTGCAACGCACAACATGAAGCTAAAAACGAGTTTGTGCTTTTCGAACAATCCTCTCGAAATGTTGGTGTAAACGGCTTTCGTGATTTCTCTAATCAGAATCGCAAGACGCTGTTCCAAATTCTCGCTTTTTTCACTCACTTCAATCACGTTATTAAATACCTAAAAAATGTTTGAGTCCTACTGTACTCTATACAGCAAACTTTTGGTGAAACCACTTTGCACAAACCTTTTTTAATACCCTTAATGTTGATAAAAACGATTGGGACAGAAGTCAGTTTTCACTAGAAATCGTTACACTTTGTTTTGTCTAGCACAGTAAAATAGTTCAAGTGTGAAATTGACAAGTGCTTGGTATCCATAAGTCAATTGACCTAGCAGTTTGAGATTATGTTGTTTGTTGTTATCCGAGAACATTGAAGAGAAAGTTAAATGGAAAACAGAGTGGATTTGTTTTGCGCAAACATGGTGGAATCATGACTATAATTACAGAGATTGTGATGTTGTGATGATTGTTGAAGTTTTTCAAACATCCAACCTCCATCTCGACAAGGAATTCACAAATTAAATTTAAGATTCGAAGAAATTGGGTAAAAAGCAGAGCTTCCTCGTTCAGGTAGGCCAAAGTCCGTTACTACAGAAGAGAAGCTTAATGTTACGACTAAATATCAAAGAAAAGCGTCTTAGGATTATGGAATAACAAAAACAAGCCTACGAAGGATTCAGAAAAGTATGCAGTTAAAACCTTTGAATATACACAACAGGAAGGAGCATAGTCTCTAGTACCTGGGTATAGAAATTTCAAGCTTCGGCGACATAGAACCAGAAGTAAGAGCACAAGCTATAAAAGCAACAAGAAGATAATTCGAAGAATAGTTGGAAAAACACTACGGGACAGGGAAAGAAGCGCGGATATCAGACAAACATGCCAGATCGAGAATATCAACGACTGGGTGCTAAATAGAAAAATTGAGTGGAATGACCATAGCACACATATGACAGAAGAACGAATAGTGAAGATTGCCAGAGATAAATCAACTTCGGGGAGTCAAAGCACAGGAAGGCCTCGAAAACGTTGGAGTGACAATCTACCTCCATAAAGCATGAGGAACAGGTATTATGCCTAATTAAATGAAAGAAGAAGAAATTATTACAAAATATTATTTCTGATATGACACAGGGCAGGTCAGAGAGTAAACACACAAATGCGTCTACTGGAAATATGTGAATCTCCATGAGATGATGGAGACAGAGTTAAACTCTCCTGGGCAGATTTCAAGCAGTGGGCTAATCAGGCCTTATTTTTAACGGTACCACCAACTGTCGTCCATTATGTAAAATACCTAGATATACTTCAACAAGTGTTGATAGAACTAAAAAATAGTTCACTTTATGAATATCTGCAGTCGGTTAAAAGAAAAGTTGATATGGCACCAAGATAGAGCGCCGCACATTATGGAGTTATTATGAAAGACTTTCTAAATGAAAACTTTTATTAATCGATTCGGAGGAGTACCTTTGGCCTGCTTAATCCCCAGATATCTCACTCATGAATTATGCAAAATTTGTAAATCGGTGGTTAAAAAGATGCAATAATTGTAAAACAGCGTTGAAAACACTTTAAGCATCTTTTGTAGGTTCACTGAACTGTGTACTAGTAATTGTGTGTTGATAATAAATTTTTATTTTTGACAAACGACTTATGGCCCATCCTGTATTAGGTGTTGAGCGATTTCTCCAAAAGATGTACCGTTAACTCCCTCGTATTATCGCCGAATTCGTTAGAAATATAATAATAGGCAAGATACTTGCTTGATTGAAATATTTTAAAGAATATTGATACATCGGGTCAATGTCCGCCAATTCTGCTACAACAAAATATAAGACGGAACCTCTAAGAGCAACTAGTCTGTATTTTTCTCTAGCTATGGATATTTTCTCTTCGGTTGCTTCAGTTTCCACCAGACGAGCTTCGATAATTGCAGAAGTTTCCTAAAAAAATAACTCGTCAACGTAGCGACACGTCCAAAGGTATTCCTTCGAAAATGTACGTACCTTACTTTCGTTTAACGTTTCAATAAGTTCTTCGTCATCTAGTATATTACCTTCGGAATGATACAAAAGATAAAGGATTTTATCTTCTATGCCTTTTAGTTGAGCTTTGTCGGCGTTGATCCTGACAATTAATTCCGTCCTTTGCTGTTCCAAATCTGGTCGCTCTAATCTAACCACATCCCTGAAAATATTCTCACAAATGAATAACTATAACGATTCCAAAAAAAATTCAAGAGATGGCTCTGCTCACGTTCATGTTTACATTCATTGCGCTGGAACCAAAGAAGACTAGAAGGCAAGGAGGCCTGCTGATGGTTAGATAGAATCACGCTCCGATTAACTTTGCTGAGCTGTCAATGTTATTGCAATCAGAGCGCGGTTCTATCAATTAGATAAACTGCTCTTTTTGTGGACTAAGTTGAAAACTACATGAGAGATAGAAATAGCATGCTGTATTTATCTAATTTGACTTGTTGTGGGGAGAGAAGCAATAAATACACTTTTGATGAGAGGTGTTCGATGAAGTATAATATTACAATTAACAACGATTCGATTTAGCGCGTAAGTCAGCTAGTATATCTGGGCACTAAGATTAACGAAGAATGAAACCCCAATATAGAAATAAAAGTAGAATTTCTCAAGCAAGGTCAATATTCATGAAATTTAAGAATATACTTTGTTGTCGCATGAATAAAAGTTGTGAAGTAGTAAACACAATTAAAAGACGTAAATTGGAATACTTCATTGGAAAAAGAAGTGTTGGTCGCCATACTACTTCCTGGCTAAAGAATCTCCGCCAATGGTTCGGAAAAACTTCAGCAGACTTGTTTCGCGCGGCTGTAAATAAGACCATGATTGTTAGTATGGTAGTTAACATGAGAGCCATCGATAATCAGTCTCGGCACCTTAAGAAGAAGTTCAAAGATGGAGGTATTACCCCCACTTATAACCTACCGCTCGAAATATTTGTCTCCTATCTTGAGCCGTACCGTTTGGGAGCGCAGTCTATGTCAATGGGTTCTACCTAGCCATGAGCCTCCTTAGCTTCTAGTCTGCTTGGCTGGAACATGTTTCGGTCGTCTTCTCCTACTTCAATTGCCATCAATGTAACCATAAACGTGAGCGACGCCGCATAACGAACGTGAATTAAAATATTAAGAGTCTCTTACGCTAAAAGTTGGTCTTCGAGTCCAGATAATGTCACCGTAAAGTTAACAATGGTTACTTGTATGCAAATTTCGGGTAAATAATGAGGATTCGCCAACTTGGTAGTGATGTAAAATCTAAACTGATCGTTGTACTCGACGTCACTCTCACCGAGTCGAATCAAAAGTCTGCCGCCCTAAAAATTTTCCACATTAGCTTTTCCTACTGTGACGTCTACTTGTGTAGTCCACGTGTTTGTCAAAATGACAATTGCATGCGCGTTCTGTTGTACAATGCCGAAAAATACAAAAACAAGCGTGACAGAAAATATAATACGTTTATCAATATTAATATACTGTGAAAGGAACTTCGTTCTAACTGAGTGTTCCAGGACACTCACGCATTTTTGTATTTTTTATTTCGAGAAAAAGTAAATTGATGAATTTGTCCATATTCAGTTGGAAACTGTAACGATTTTTAAATCATTATTATAAAAAATATCATCATTCAAGTCGTTGAATAAGTAAGGGTCCTAAATCAGATCCAGATGTAACTGTGATTGAGGAAGGTACTGAGTTACCCTATTTTACCTATCAAATACTACAATCGAGATAATTGCCAATCCATTTCAGATTCTTTTTTAAATACCCAAAGCATTTAGTTTATGTAACATCAATTTAAGATTAACTCGGGTCAAATGCTTTGAAAAAATCTGGGTTAATACAATCAACCTGGTATTTACATTAATAAATAAACAGATTTGTATTGGTAGTATAAACAGACGAAATTCACAATCACAAATTATAATTACCTGAATAAAAGTTTGTTTCAACAATATCGGTCCCAACGTAGGGTCTAAAGTTTCGGCTACTTCTTCTAACAACACAGGCATGCCAATGGTGACAGCAGTCTCTAAAATTCTCATGAAATTCGAGTCCGTCAATTTGATAACTTTCAAATCTTTGTCGCCCTCCATTTGACGAATCCATCTGTTGGCCTGCTCCTGCGGGTCTATCATTAACGGCCAACGGCCGGCTTGGGTTACTAGAATGGCATTTTCGGTTGATACGCTGTCTCTAGGAAGACCGCAGGAGTTCCACATGCGAATATCATAAGGATCTGCCAACACCGTTATTAAACTAAAAAATATATATATAACACTGAGACGAAGTACAAAGTAAGGAGACCTTAGTAAGTAAATAATTAATAATTTACAAGACCAGTGAGTTAGGATGGATCTTGTAAATAATAATTTTTAGTTTGTATTATGTAGATTTTATTTAAGTGTCCACCTTCCATATCAGTTAAATAAAAATTCTGTTAATTTGAAGTCATGGTATTTCTTAATTTGTATAAGATGCATTTTTTCAACGATGGTACCTACTGATTAAAATTTGGGACAGTTTCGTTAGTGCACTGTAATAACAAATGCCGTAAAGAATTTTTTTTTCGGGGTGGATAGCGGGTTTAGGACGAAAGAAAAAAAACTTCTCGCTCTTCTTAAAGAATGGCAAATTAAAAGAATATAGCAATATAAAAAAATAGTTTAATAACTTCAGCGACAACTAAATAATAAAGAAATGTCAAATCGGCGACAATATATTAAAAAGAAAACAAAAAACATCAAGTAATAATTTTTGTAATGTTATGTAACTTTGGAAAAGTAATCAGATATTTTCCTTTTGACTTTGGAATCTACAGAGAGATCCAGTGAGGTAGGAACGCTTTCAAAGTCCATTTTTTCACTATTATTCACGGTATTTTTTTTTTTAGACAGTCTATCAAGTGCTTCTAACAGAGACTCGTTTCCATCTTCTTTTGGTTTGTAACTAGTATATCCTTCCATCTCGTCGTTTAATTTTCCTACATTCACAGTTGGCAGCTTTTCCTTAATTTGTTCCTGCGACAATTTCGGCGCGTTATTGGTTTTTATCTTTTTCGAGCAACACTCATCGACATTCATATCTTCATCGAAGAATCCTTCTAATCCGTCGCCGTTTAACATCTTGTCCAATTCCTGCTCGGTCATATAGTTATTCTTATTTTTAACGCAAGCTTCTTTCGGCTCGATATGAGTGGAAGGTCCAGCTTCCTCTTTTCTATAAAAACTATTAATACTAGGTTGCGTTTTGATATCAATGTAAGCTTGCTTAATGTGTGCGAACAATTTATTCTCAGATTTGCCTGAACTACAAAAACTACACAGAAACCTCCACAGCTGTAGGACTTTCACATTATTGCTGGACAAAAAAGTGAAAATTTCGTGAAAATCATTTTTAAATTCTTCATTTCCAAATGTGTAATAAACCAAATGTCTCCCTGTCATGCTGCACGCCATTAACTGTAACAGAGACTTTAAATACAAACTGCCCCCAAAGGCACCGCAACCCCAGTTACCAGTCGCTACCGGGGCTAAGTTTCTTTTGTCTCTCATGCTAAATCCAACGTATGCCTTGTTTACTTCTCTCAGCATCGCCGATGGGTAAAATTGCTGGGATATTCTATTATAATGAGTTGCATCTATTATGCAAACACTAGTTCTTATTCTTCCATATTGATCGCGAGGCGTGTGATCATTGAAAGCTCCTTCCCAGGTAAAAGTGTCTGAGTAACCAGAGTACTTGCTATATCTCTGAACACCTGCAACATTAGACATAAAAAAATTTACAAGCAAATTATCAGAAATATTATGTAAGGGCGGCGATCACTAAAGTTACTCACCAGTAACGACTATTGCATCGAAATCAGTCAATTGTTCAACAAACAACCTTGCTATAATTAATTCAGGGCATATTACAAATCGAATTTCTTCTTGAACACAACCATATTTTAATACACCACCTCCAACATTTTTATTGGCAAAATCAACTTGCAAAAATCCAAAACCTTCTTCTATTGTACCAGAACTGTCAATGTGCACTTTTGTATCACCAAAGTTATTATCACAAGTATCCCATCTAAAAGAGAATCACCGAACAATAATCATGTAAAAAAACATTATTAAAATGCTACTAACCTTGGCATGTCAGTCCTATGGACATATTTTCTTTGAAATGTTATGACTCCTAAAGGGACAGATGAAGTTACCATTTTGAAGTAGTGAAAGATGCATTTAAATTTCTCAAAAATCGAGTTCTGTCTTTTGGGTCTTTTCTCAGCAGAAAACAGAGTAATGAAGTTCGCACCTGGGTATTTGCTTGCAGTGTCCTTTCTCCAAGGAAAAGTGCATAGAAAGGCATTAGCTAATAACGATGATACTTGGTACTGAGATAAGCTGACAGATCTATTGTGATTTTGTTTTAGAAGAGGTAAACTACCGGACAATATCTTCGGTAAATTTAAAGCTAAAGATATTATTTTTGGTAATAATTTTTTAAAGAAATCCTCATTCTCCTCATCACTTATATTATCAAAGTAATCATGAAGAGATGTAAATTGAGGTAAATGAGAATTGTAAGAATGTATTGCTGCTTCTAATTGCCTACTGTCATTAATCGGTCTGTGCAAGTTTTCTTTAATTAATTTCCAACGTAATTTAATAACATCTATACCGTTTTCGGTAACTGGAAAGAGGTTTTGATCAGAAAAAGGCATTCGAACATGATCATTGTCCCAATGATGCAGATCCGAATTTTTGTAAGGTTCAGGTGGTTCTATCATGGTTACAGGTAATTTGAATAGTACAGCGTGATATTTGGATATCAAAATTGGGGAAACATTATAACTCCATACTTCTTTGTTGTTACATAAATCAGAGATACTGCTTCCGACCCAAGTTTTAGTTTTTTCACAAGCCATAACAATATGTCTCGAACCAATAGATGTACACAAAATTAGATAAATTTTTATTAATTCGATTAATAGATTAATATTTTCCAACATAAACTTAAACAACATTAAAAGGTTTTTCCATTTTTTTCCATTTCATAACTCACACGTAAATGTAGAGATATTTGTGATAAATATGAGTGTATATAGGTATATACTTTTTTTTTAATGTTAACTTGTAAACACATCACATTTAAAATTTTCCCAATCTTTTACTGTCAACTATTTTTCTATTTCACAATATTACAAAAATCTATCACGCATACGTTTAAGGTAACATGGATTTTGTTATTAACTTCATTTAAATAATAAATTAAATCACTGTTAAAAGTGAAAATATTACATTAAAATGTTTCTAAAAATTAAGGTTAGCTAGCAACTGTCAACAGTGTCAACTGGAGATGTATAAAAATCAAAATCAGAAACAACCTCTGATAAAATATTTCGATGGTTTTTTGCGTTATTTTTAGCATCGATGCATTGACTTATCGATTTTGAATAGGTAATTTTGTGGACAGTAATTTACTAAATTTTGCTATTAATTAAAATAATTATATTTTGCTCAAACATGATACTATTTTGTCTAATACTTTTTTAAATGTCAATACTCTTACAGTCAACTTACTTTTCTTCTATTTGATGAAATCACCATGGCCTCTGTTACATTAAACTATCAAGCACCATTTAATAAATAAATAATATTAAAATGTTTTAAAACAAAAATAAACAAATTAGTATGAGTACAAATATTGAAAATTCCTTAAAATTAATTAAAACCTTAATGACGGTGTTTTTTTGCAAAGAAATTTTAAAACACATCATTTTTGTCAGAACCGGACTGACCTATATATACATTAATAAATTAATTTCACTGAAACAATGAAAGATAATGGGGGTAAATATTTCTTTTAAATAGTTATATCTTATTTTAACATTTCAAAACTCTGTGACAACTTGAACGTAATTATTTTTCTTTAAATATTAATTTACCATTTCTTACATTGAATTTTATAATAACCATTAGTTTTCTAATAGTTTCCTTTTTTATTTGTTGGTCCTTATTTTTTATTTGAATATTTGTGATATTTCACGAAACAAAATTATACTTGACCTATGTGTCAATGTTCATTTTACCTACACATAATGGATAATGTTATAAATAAGGTACGCAGTAACAATTATGGTATACACTCAAATCATTTTAAGAACTTGTATGTTTACCTAAAATTTACCGAAGCCGGAATGAATTCATCTTGACATTTTGATTCCCAAGAAATCACCAATTCCATTCGATAATTACTAGTAAATGCACCTAAATAAGCTACGCAGGCTCCAGCCATGAGTACGTCGCCTACAGAGTTTTCCAATTCGATTCCGAATCTCTGAAATGCGACAAAACGAGAGTTATGTATACATATTTTTGTTGCTTGGTGTGGATTATGGTTACCACAACGCTTTCTTCCCATCTGGTCTGTTCATCTCCTAGAGCGACGTTTAATCTGCCTGCTCTATTTAATCTCGCTGCCGTCAGTTCCATATTATCTTCAAGAGCTTGTTTTTCAGCTATCGTCGAATTAAATTTCGCCTCCAATGCAGCAATTTGCCCTTCCACGTCGGCCAATTTCATTTGTTTCTCACGCAGCAACCCCATCACCTGTCCCAATTCCTTCTCGGCGCCCTGAAGTCTATAAATAGAGTGTACCGTTTGAGTTTTAAAGTATCCCCTTTTTTTGACTACTTACTTTTTCCGTTTAGGTTCGACGACTCTGTACACTTTGGCGTACATGTCGATGGCGCGTACCCACAGACAAAGACTCTTACAAGCTTTCGATACTTTTTGAATTTTTTCTGGTACGAATTCCGGATTCTCGATGTACACTTTTAGTTTCTTCATGATGATATCACTCACGTGATCTTTGTCGTACTCTTGCAGCCTTTTTAGAAAGTTTGCGTCACCCAATACGAGCTTTGCAGCCGCCCAATCGGTCCTAAAAAATTTCACGTCTACAAATAACATGTTTACAACAAATGTTTTCAATTTCTCAACCCAACCTAACAATGTCACGCAAGTTACATCATCTATTCCAACCTGATTTATACTCGAGGATGTACCTAAATGTCACACTATTGATAACTGACGGTACAAGTCAGAAGGTCTATTGCGCTTTTATAGACTTGTGTTGGTTCCTACACTTATCAGTATGGTAGTGAATGTTGGGTTTGGCAGAAGAATCATGAGAATAGGATTAATGCTGCGGAGATGAGTAGTCGGAGAATTGTATAGCCGGAGTGACTCGGTTGGATAAAGTAAAGAATAGTGAGATAAGAGAACGATGGGGTGTAAAAGAAGATGTGGTTACAAAGATAGATAAAGGAATGCTTAGATGGTTTGAACACGTAAAACGGATGGATAAAGAAAGATTGACGAAACAAATTTATAAGGCGAGTCTGAATGGACGGAAGTCGGTAGAGGTCGACCGCTCGGCGAACGTATATCTCGATCAGATCAACATTGTTTTGAAGAAAGGCCAGCTGTCAAGAGTACCAACAATCGACGAGCATGTATGAGAGAACTGCTGAAAGTAGAGGAAGCAAAAGATGTGTGTAAGAACCGTAGCGGAAGTGGTCCCTGCCTACTCCTGCGGGAAAAAGGCGTGACTATATGTATGTATGTATGTTTTGAAGGCGATAAAAATCAGAATATCGTATGATGTTAAACTCACTTGGCACCAAGAAGTAAACAGACCGACTCCATGACTACTTGCACCATCTTGGGAGGTTTTTGAAAAACCTTAATTTCGTTAATATCGTTTTTGTTGAGCGATTGCAAAGCTTTACTGGCTGCTTCCAATGCCGGTAGTGCCGTGTCCAAATCTTTTTGGGCGTCGTCGGCGATGGCTTGAGTCTCTTCGGCTTTCACCTATGACAGAGAACCACGCGTAAATAGACGACAGAGCAGTCGAATATCATCGATTCGATAAACTTACTTTCGCAACTTCCTCGTCACCTTTGACTACCGTGCGAACCTGATCGGCTGATTTTTGTTCCTTAGCCAAGTACACCATCAATTCTTCAACGGCTATCGATTTTTGCGCCAGTATGGGCTCCAAAGCGGTCAACGTTTCCTTCATGCTGTCGATGACGCTGTTGGTTTCGTACAATTTCTGAAAACAATAACACGTATCGCGACGTTAGAGACTTTGAAAATTTCATTTATTTGAAATCAGCAATGTAGGATATTTCAAGCATGTTTATCCGATGCATTTAACATGGGAGCACTTCCGCGTTTCTTAACTACCTCGCGAGTAAGATATCGCTGCATAAGTTCCATATCATCGCTTCTCCCTCGTTCTTTTACTTGTTTATCGTAAGTGCGTTCATAATTTCATTTACTTTCAGCCAATAAGCCTATGCGTGTGTGAGAGAGAATGTCACGGAACTTATGATCTATTTTAATTGAGGTTAAGATCACCATCTTGCATACTCTTTTTAAGTAAGATGCAATGTAGTAGGCTGGCATTATTCTTGAATTCGTGTTGAAAATGTGATTCTCGGAATAGATGCGGATTTTCAATATCCCAACTGTGACAGTTTCTCCGGGGGGTTGAAAACTCCTCTATGTGTGAATGTGGCCTCGTCAGTAAAAAGATTATTTTCAATAAAATTACGATTTTCAGTTAATTTTATTTATCATCGACTGAGCAAAATTCATTCGTAAAGGATAATCTCTAGCCAATAAATTATGCACCGACGTGAAGTGGTAATGAAACACCTTGTATATGTTTGGTAGGTTGATTGAAATTTTTTAAAGGAAAATAACAACATTTTTCGCTAATCATTTATCGCTCAAAATGTTAAGGTTTTCGAAATAAACTGAAATTTGTCAATATTCGAAAATACGCCTGCTCGTCATTTTTTTTATGGGGAACTTACTTTTAAGCCGTTGGCGATTCTGTCCCTAGTTTTGCTAATCTTATCCTTCTTGATGTCCAACATCGATTTGTACAATTTGATCAATTCTAAGTAGCTGCTTGGAGTCGTGTAATAATACCTCTTCATTTCGTTGTAAAATCTGAACGTCATTTCTTCCACGCTCTAAACAAATAATATTACATAGTTTATAGTTCCCTAAATAAAATAACCGCATACATACATTTTCCTACGATACTTTTAATGTTTTTTTTTAAATGTTGAAAAGTTAATGTATGACATTTAATAGAAATGTCGTAGAAATAATATTGTATGCTACTCAAGTGTATTGTCTTTTTTACTTCATGTATAAAAACGCAAACGTGCGCCAAATGCGTGGATATTTCTTCTCCCAATTCCTTCAGTTCACTTTCTGCCACCGACAGCAGCGCCTCTTGTGGCCATTTTTCGAACCAATCTATCGTACAACAATTTACCAGCGACGGAAACATTCTGCATCGGCGCCTGAAAATAAATTACTAAAATATCAGTGGTCTGGGTGCGACCCGAGAGGTCCACCCGACTAACTTCCCAGTGAAAAGATTATTAAAATTATTTATTGTTTAATATTGTTTATAACAAGTTATAATTGTCATTAACAATATTCTGTTTATCAGTCAACCGTATTGTTTCAAATTTTTTTTATCATGTCATATACGGGAGCTATTTTAAATTGTTTATAACAATTACATTTTTTTTTAATTATTATGATCAATAATCATTTGTTAGTAACAATATTCAATTGTTATAAACAATGCTTGATTATTACTAACAATAATTTTTCACTGTTATAGCGTCTTCAATGCTATTTTCTCAATACTGACACAAGTTTAAAATTCTTCAATTCCTATTTTTGTTTTCTAAAACTATCTCTTTTTATGAAATATATCTATATATATATATATATATATATGCAAAAATTATAGAAAACTATAATATTATTATAGAAAACTATAAACATTTTTCGACAGCGTGAATAGATGTAAAAATTGTATAACTGATTTTTAAAAAACTAGCTAATTTCGCTGTATGTCACCTATATCATAGGTTCATGTGGGTCGATTATGTAAAAAAAAAACTACCACCTATGGACCGGTTTCGGGGTGTGTTGCCTCTCATCAGCATTGGGTAGGTCAACCTCGACTGGACACATCAACAGTTCCGACTATCATTAAGTACACATGAAGTACTACGCGAAAAGCGCCAATCTCGACATCTAT
Source organism: Agelastica alni (assembly GCA_950111635.1). Taxonomy (NCBI): domain Eukaryota; kingdom Metazoa; phylum Arthropoda; class Insecta; order Coleoptera; family Chrysomelidae; genus Agelastica; species Agelastica alni. Next base: position 42,852,438 of record OX467714.1, on the reverse strand, counting down.
ACTTTTTAATTATGTATCAGACGTAATTCAATGCCTGTCGCGGCTGATAGCCAGAGGTGTAGTTGTTTTTTGATACATAATCGACCCACATGAACCTATAATATAGATGACATACAGCGAAATTAGCTGGTTTTTAAAAAATCAGTTATACATTCTTCACATCTGTACACGCTGTCAAAAAATGTTTATAGTTTTCTATAATTTTTGCAGATTACAATACTTCTTCTCAGAAGCTATTCACTGGGTGGTGCTTGTTAAAAAGTATAGATGTCGAGACTGGCGCTTTTCGCGTAGTACTTCATGTGTACTTAATAGGAGTCGGAGCTGTTGATGTGTCCAGTCGAGGTAGACCTACCCTATGCTGTTGAGGGTCCATAGGTGGTTACTTCGGATGGATAAATCTAATAGTTCCTTCTCTTACTTAACAAGCATCTGCATATTGTTACCCGAAATGGGATTATGCACGATTATCTATCAGATATAATTATGCGTCGAATGCAATTTGTCCCACGTCGATGTATCATTTTTTGTTCTCGAGATAATCGAGACGAAAAATAATTTCGAACGCACATACGAACATACGTACACACACACACACACACACACACACACACAGAGAGACGTCCACTTTAAAACTATTGTATTCGACTATGGGGACCTTGAAATGTAGAGACTGTCAAAATTCGGGATTCGCAAAATCGGACCTATTACTATTAACTTCCCGCTGGGAAGTTAATAGTAATAAGTAATATAATTCGTAAATGGGAGATGTGTGGTTTACCTGAAGGCGTCGCCGACCGGGCTCATGCAAATGACCAAATGTAATTTTCCACGTACCCTGCCGATAAAGTAATCGTAAATGCCGTCACGATTAGCCTCGTCGATGCCGACCTCCTTAGCTACGGGACGCACTCCTATTATTACTTTTTCGTATTCGTCAGCTTCAAACAAATTCGGTACTTCCCCTGAAATATCGTCGACATTTGTATTTTCGCTTGACTTTCATTGCGTGCCTGATGATGGACGGTTTCAACTAACCGAAACGTATTTCAGCGTAGTGTCGATATATAAAAATTACCTGAATTTAGTAAATTATTGATATCCTCCAAAAATTCTTCTTGCACGATCTGAGTGTCGGTAAAGAGGAACACGCTGTCTTCATAAGTGACGCCCGCATTGAAACACATCTTTCTTAAATCCTCGAAAAATGCAGCATGATCGTAATTTCTTGTTAATTCTATCTGAAAACATCTAAACATAACATAAGAAAAATATCGTCTAGAATTTATCTTTTTTTTTTAACATTGCCTTTAATTAGCCACTGGTTTAGCTACCACTTGTAATAATTACCAATGTCAAGTTTTTCAACTGTCAATAGTCATGATAAAGAATAAAATTAACAAACAACATTCCCTTCAGGTATTTTTCTATCACACATTTTGGTGGGTTATCAATTCAAACAAATACATTTTCAAACAATATCCCAATACAAAACTTTCTTTTAAACATTTTTTAACTATAAAAAACCTCTTCTCCAAACTTAAGGACAAAGAAAAATTGTGACACGTGTCCGATGTAATATACTTGTGGAAATTATAGCAAGACATACATTGGACAAACAGGCAGGTTACTCAAAAATTGAATCACCTCACACAAAAGTTACATCAGAAATAACGAAAAGTGTTGTACTCTTGCAAACATTGAATCAGACTACAACTTCCTATAGGATAAAGTGAAAATATTATATGTCTCCAATAACCTTTACAAACGAAGTTTTTCGGAGATGACTATGATGATTTTTTAATTCAAGAAAGGATATAGAAGGACTTAATGTCATCTACACATATCTGTTACATTTAAACAAGCATGCGATGATGTGACAGAAAAAATTTACACATTATCAAAGCGTGGGCGTTGTACGGAGAGGGATTGTAATTTCTTTTTCCGTACACGGGGAAATTATACTCTTCTTCGATAATAGTGGACTGGTTTAAATCATAGGTCGCTGCATTTTTAAAGTTTTATTGATACTGAATATCTCTTTCTTCAAAATACACTATGCACTTGTATCACTAATTAATTGCATTTTACGTAAATTAACTCTTCTCAACTGAATGACTTGTAAGAACAAACGCCGAAATCATTCAGACGTCGTGAATAAGAAAAAGGATCGTTTCGATCTTGAGTACAAAGAATATCGACTAACTTGTTTGGCCAATTTAGGGATACTGTGAATAATAGGAAAACCGATCATTCTATCGGTGAACGGAAAATAATTTATCGACCGTATCTAACGGCCGTTTGGAAGATACTGCCGCTGTGTATTGATTGCCACACTAGCGACTCGAGAGAGCGTGGTGAGGGGAGAGTTGGCTGCCTGCCGTTAGCCGTGCCGACTCGAGGCAATATAACGGTTTACAGAAGTTTACGTTCTGGGACGGCTCGAGACTAATTTAATTAAAAGTAAAGAAAAATTAACGATTGTTGGAAGCAAAATTCCAACAGGGGTTGTCAAATGACAGATATTTGTTTCGTATAAATGTTTTCCCATTGGAACAAAAATCGACGTGTTTCAGCATTTCCTTAAATTCTTATGAATACTGTCAAATATCGGGCTGAACTGTTTTCTGTGTATAGTCAATCGACTCACAAGTTCTGCAAATTAAAATACATTGAAAATTTTCTTTTGTTACTCAATGTGTAATCTTATCTAAGTATAAGTAAAACTTTCATAGCTTACTTGTATATGTTAAGATGAGAGGCTAGTTTTGTTAAACTCTGTTTTCCCATACCACCGACACCTACTAAAAGGGCATTTCCTCTTTCAGATCTTAAAACTCTCGCTATGCGAATGCAGTGCTCGATTGCCATCATAAAAAATATTAACTTCATTTCTTTCGCCGTTGAAAGGTTAAAATCATCTAAATAATCCTGAAAAAAAATATATTAACAAGAGAAAGTTAAATTGTTATCGCGTATTCCTATTCGATAAATTGTGCGAGTTTTTACCTGCAATACGTTTCGAACTTTCGTAATAATCTTCAGTTCCTCGTAAATTCTGTTGGCTTTTTCGGCGCCCATTTGCATGAAGTCTCCAAACAGTAAAATGGGTGGATTGGTGATGATGGCATCATCTGGCAATTCGAGTACCGAAGATCCGAAGTTTCTGTTACATATTTCCTTCATCAGTAGATAGAAATAGGATTTGTCTTCGACGTTGATCAATCTATCATGGAACACTCTTAGACATTCGTGGTAAAACAGTCTTAGCATCGAAATTTCGTCTCTCATAGTGCCCGAATCAGCTTGAGTGATGCCTTGTATACATTTGGATAAATCTCGCAGATTGAAGACGTAGTGCGACTTAGCTGGCGTCGGTAATAGGTCGCTTTCGATCCTTTGGTAAATGTCCACGGCTGCATTCACCATGTACTCTGCCAGATCTCTGACTTCGTTGGTGAATGGCATCAAGAATCCTTTCAATATCGATTTGAATATGACTTTGAGTGCCATTTCACTGGGTGGTGGGATCAGCATCATGCCGAAATGTCTTACGAACCTCGGTGTCAACGGATTTCTACCTCCTCCTGGAGGGGCACAAGCCACCGTTATTATTACGTCACGTATATCTTTCCAGAACAATTTTTCTCTGTCGTACAAGCCACCGAAATCCAAAAATTGCCTTAAAACGCAACGTAAAATCAGTACCGAGTAATTAGAATTATGAAAAACCCTCTAATATTTCCCCCTCCCCCTCTCTCTAAAATCTAAAATCAAAAATACCATTTTACATTGAAGTGCTTGACGGTCCAAAGATTTGACAACTCATTTAGGATCTGTTAATTCTTTACTTATTTAAGTATTTATTTTCGTTTAAAAACTTGAGATTAAAATACTTACGACAGTTTTATTATTATTATTATTATGGCATTAATCCCTAGAACCTTCAACATTAATTGTAAAATGAAAATGATATAGGTACGGGGATAAATTAATTTTCGACAATCCATCACATACACACATTTATAACCTTGCGATTTTCTTATTAACGACCGAGTCATCCCGAGAGGGCGCGCGAAAGAACATATCGAAGAGATTCTTGTTAGTTACCTCAACAATTCGACTGGGGGTTGGGCGCCGTATGTTTCCAATTTCGGCATATTAACGTCGTCCACGAAAATGACTACTTTTTTGCCGGTGGGAGCGCCCAACAACGTTTTCTTCTTTTTTTCCAACTTCAATTCGATTATTTCCTGCGTTCGAATACTACTCGTTTGAGCGCTGAAATTCATCGTGGTCGGAACGAATTTTTGCGACAAAAACAGTCTGTTGAGACAATCCTTCGCTACCACGGATTTTCCCACGCCTAAAAGAATTACTTTTTTGAACAGAACAATGAAAAGCATAAAATATTCGAGCGGCCGGTGTAGTAGTCACGTATGTTTATGTCACTTATAAATGTAATAGTGCCAACCTAACGCTAGTTTATTTCTTACGCTGTTTTACCGAGTTTTGAAACGGCAATCACGTTATTATAATAAAAAGTACAACCATTTTATGAACACCCAGAAAGTGTCAAAAAAGGCACGTCCAGCTGTGCATAGAGGAGTGTTGGTTCCTACACTTATCAGTATGGTAGTGAATGTTGGGTTTGGCAGAAGAAGCATGAAAATAGGATTAATGCTGTGGAGATAAGTAGTCTGAGAAGTACAGCCGGAGTGACTCGGTTGGATAAAGTAAAGAATAGTGAGATAAGAGAACGCTGTGGTGTAAAAGAAGATGTGATTACAAAGATAGATAAAGGAATGCTTAGATGGTTTGGACACGTAGAAGGGATGGATGAAGGAAGATTGACGAAACAAATTTGTAAGGCGAGTGCGAATGGACGGAAGTCGGTAGAGGTCGACCGCTCGGCGAACGTATATCACGATCAGATCAACATTGTTTTGAAGAAAGGCCAGCTGTCAAGAGTACTAACAACCTACGAGCATGTATGAAAGCACTGATGAAAGTAGAGGAAGAAAAAGATGTGTGTAAGAACCGTAGCGGTGGAAGTGGAAGGAAGTGGTCTCTGCCTACCCGTACGGGAAAAAGGCGTGACTATATGTATGTACGTATTAACTAATTATTGTCTTGATAAGCGCTTTCATTTTAAAATTAAATACGTACCAGTGTCGCCGGTAATGAAAACCGGATGATCTACATATATTAATCTTTCCATTATGTAACCAAATCTGACGGTATCCAAAGTAGGTACCAACGTTTCGAAGTACGATATCTCTGGATTGTATTGAAACGTTGGTATTATTTTCGACCACGGTTCCAATTTGTGAGACACGATGTCCATATACAATTCCCACAAATCGTATCCAGCTGGTATCCTGCGAAACAAATACGCTTTCAGAATTTTATTTTTAAACATTTATTTTCTCACCAACTTTGAATCGGGATGTTCGTCGAATTGTTCTCTGACTCTCATTTCGAATTTTTCCCTGCTTTCTTCCGTCAAATTGCCACCGATGCCCCACACGTATGCCAAAATGAACGTTTGACACAAAAAGCATCTTACTTTGCTCTTTTCTCCTATCTTCTCCATGGCTCCGGGCATTTTGACGAAACTCTCGATCAGCGAGCATATCATTTTCGCTTTGCTTACGTCGACCTGAAACATCGGGGACATTTTTATTCTCAGTGATAGTCGAACGTTTTCACTCACACGTGATAGTAATGCTCTCATCACAAACGAAAATATAATATGTACCTACATATTTTGTGATATTATAGGTATCGATTGGATTCATCGGTTTTGAGAATCTGTCCAAGTCTGACTTCACGTGATGCGCGGTTATTAAAAAGGTTGGTTGCGCGTTTATAAACAATAAATAAGAACATTAATGATAAACCCTTCACTTTTACAGCGATAAGTAGACAGGTAAGAGTTTTACGAAAAAATGGTATCACCCATAGACCTATTATCCAGAGAATAGGTCGATAGAATATTCAGACGATTGATAATAAACAAGTAAACACATGTTTGGAGCCAATGAAACTGTTCAAAGTTTTTGTTGTTAATATGTTTCTGACATAACTCAATATGGGTAATAAAACCAAATATCTTCGCTTTTGCATCGATAAGAGTTTCATTCGTTCCTTGAAGTTGCTTATTTAATATATTTAGTTTTTCAAAGATATCGGCTAGATAACTCTCGTCAAGCGAAATTATGCTCCACGTTGTGAAACACTGGACTAGATGTTTGTTTGTAACCTTTATTCTATGTTGTATTGTATTCTATATTCTAGTAAAAAAAATTCTCTTTTAATGTGTCTTATGCCATACGATAAATAAATGAATAAATCCGACAATAAAAATTTGTTGCAAGATTAATTATTGTCTTATTATAAATGTTTTGTTAGTTTTATATTGTGTGAATATCGCCTTTGAGTTGATTATTTATCAAAAAAATGAAAAAGTTCGAATTTTTAGACTTGTTCATGGCCAAAAAGATAATGCTGTTTGAATTTAAAATTTCCCTTTTTAAACATAAAATTTGGGACAAAAAAAAAGTGTGGATCCCTCTCCAACCTCCCAACTAGGTTTACCTAATTTTTGTAGCAAAAAATGAATGGAGTGTCTAAAAAAACGTGGGGTCATGCCAATTTTTAAAACATAAGATTTTGTATTCATTCATAATTCTCACCCAAATTCTAATATTAAACTAAGTATGTGTTACGAGTTAAATACGTTCAATATTTGATAGTTTCTACGCAAATCATTTGAAGTTATCACTTCTGTCGGGCGTCCCGAGACGCACTTTTTTTTTTTAAACGTTTATGCTGTCGCAAAATTTTATTAAATATTATTGCATGTTGCAGCCTGGTACCTGGTGAATGGAATAGTGACAGTGTTTTTTGACGTATTTAAAACCGTTTTCGACGGCGTAAATAAACAATTGCAGAATATATTCCTTCATTTCTTGTGACAGCAACGACTCGCTCATTTTGGACATCCAAGATTGCACGTAAGGGAACCACTTGATTTCTTCCGAATCCACGTAAACCATGCCGCATCTGAAACGCACCATATATTGTCACAATATATCGAAATAATGAATCGGGTGTTCCCCGTTTCATCGCGTTACCTGCTCACCGTGGCCGGCGAGGCTTGAGACAGGTCTTGCACCTCGAACACCATATGGACCCAGGGTGTCAGCTTTATCCGTTCCGAATTAGCGAGACACAGCATCTTGTTATCGTCCAGCACGGTGTTTAGATTTTCTATCCAAACTGCGTCGACGGGTCCGTCGCAAATGATCCATTGGTGTTCTTCGGTGGTAAACTGCAACGACAAACCGCGTACAACAAAAATATCTCCATAAACCTAAACGATACTTACTCCTACAGCTACCCTCATCATAATTCCCATCAGACCGTCCTTCCATTCGAGCGTAAACGGATTTACTTCTCCGTACAATTCTCCAGCTGATACAGCTTTTGGATTCATCGTGTACGTGCGTACCGGCCTGAATTGCGATCCTTCGATACCATTTTCGTACATCCTTGTCAAAGTTCTGTTTAGAGTCTGTCAACGATCGAAGAAAATTAATTAAAATGTCATTTTGGAAATATAAGTGAATAAATAATCAAATATCGATAAATATCGGATAACCCTCGTAGAAAATAATCGACAGTTGTGAAGCGCGTTTCGTCACACTCACTTTTAGAATTTCAGATTTGCCGCCTCCCGTCGGTCCTACCAACATGACACCCCATCGAACGATCATCGTTTCGTACAATTGAATTATTTTATGGATCATGCAATGTTCCGGTTGCAGACGATTTTCGACCATCACCTCTACGATAGTGCTTTGAAAAATACCATAATCCGGCACGGGAAGTTCCACGCCGGGAAACAGATCGCCGAGAATGCCCTGAAAAATAATAATAAATGGACGCGTATACACACCCGAACGAATTTTTATCCGCGTGTATCACTAATTTATAATAAAATTAAATTATTCTTTTAAATATCATCTTTTTTTCAAAACCATGACCTTTCAAATCGAAATGAATTAATATTATACTGTGCGTCGTTTTAATGATCGAATAAAATTTAGAATAGTAAAACGAGATCAAAAGTCATTGGCATATTCTTTAACGAGTGTTATTATTGTTTTGCAGTCGATTATATCACAAAAAAAGTTCTTTATTAAGTTAAAATCCTCCTGGTATTTTCAATTTCAACGTAAATATAATCACTAATCTAATTTCACTCTATTATTAAAATTTCGTAGCCTGACATTTTTTACATTTATGACTGGCTGTGCCTACGATTCCGCCCAGCCGGAATATTTATAGTTTACATTAATTAGAGTTTGAATTGGTTAAAATCTACTTTTGTCCCGCTCCCCAAAAACGCGAAGGCCAAGAACTGCGGTGATTATCGTCTTATTAGCCTAATGAGCCATGAGCTCAAACTCTTCTTGAAAATAATACACAAAAGAATATATGCGAAGTGCGAGACAATGATGAGGGACTCTCAGTTTGGTTTTCGCAATGGCTTTGAAACAAGGGAGGCACTATTTAGCATACAGGTTCTTATCCAAAGGTGCCGGGACATGTCGGTGACCGTTTACGCATGTTTCATCGATTACGAAAAAGCCTTTGATAAAGTTAAGCACGAAAAACTGATCAACATTCTTAGAGAAATAAGACTGGAACAACGAGACCTTAGAATAATAGCCAACCTTTACTGGAACCAAAGTGCTCGAATAAGAATCGATAACACCGCGTCCGACGAGATCAAAATCCTGAGAGGCGTTCGTCAAGGATGCATTTTATCACCACTGTTATTTAATTTGTATTCCGACAAGATATTTCAAGAGCCGTTGGATGAATGTGACGAGGGGATATCTGTCAATGGGATTAATATCAACAATCTGAGGTATGCGGATGACACGGTTCTTGTTGCCGACTCACTGGAACGACTGCATGAACTGGTAAGCCGCGTGACGGCTGCAAGCTCAGAGGCCGGACTTGGCCTGAACGTGAGAAAGACAAAGTGGCTAACAGTTAGCAAATCAAACAACGTGGACGGACACCTGACAATTAACGGTCAACGAATTGAGCGAGTAGACACTTTTAAATATCTTGGGTGTCAACTAAATGAGAAGTGGGACAGCATGCAGGAGATTCGTGCCAGAATAGAACAAGCTCGTGCTTCGTTCCTGAAAATGCGTAAAGTACTTTGCAGCAGAAATTTAAGCTTGCCTCTGCGCGTCCGAGTGCTTCGCTGTTACGTGTTCAGCATACTGTTTTATGGAATGAAAGCTTGGACTTTGACAGATGCGATGTGCAAAAAATTGGAGGCCTTTGAAATGTGGACGTACAAAAGGCTATTAAGAATCTCCTGGGTAGAAAAAGTGCCGTAACACCGAGGTACTTCAACGCCTCGACAAGCTGCTGGAAGTTCCGTTTACACTAAAAAAGCGCAAACTGGAGTATTTTGGTGACACCTTAAGGAATGACAAGTATCGACTTTTAAAGTTGTAGACAAGGTTCAGATAGCGCTGATGATTGCCAACGTCCGAGGAGGACAGGGCACCTAAAGAAGAAGAAGAAGAAGAGTTTGAAAACGTACGTAATAGAAAAAAACAATGATTAAATAAAATAATGACATAATAAACGACTAACCAATAATTTTAAAACAGTTGTTGAAAATCGTTCCGTTCATAAATAGTTATAAAATAAAAGCGTTCATTACATTGTAAATAAATAAGATAATAAACGTTACAATACTGTTACGAACCGGCTCAATTGTCTGTCGCGACAGCGCGTCGATCACAATTAAGGGACTGCATGATTGGAAAAAAAAAAGAAAAGACTGGCAAATTGTAGAATACTACGTCTAATAATTCCTAATAAAGCCAGCGACCGCGGAAGCTTGAAGTTTAGTTTTGAAGTTAAGTCGAAGTTAGATTAAAGTAAAGTGATTTTTAAATTTATTGTGTAGAAATATTTTAATAAAAGTTGTTAGTTATCGTACCAAGAGTTTAGAATTACCGAACCCAAAAGGAGAAAGTATCATAACAATAAATAGTTTTTGTAACACTACACACACAGACGTGTCCATCAAGAATTAAAACACCTTTTATGTTTGTGTTTCGACTTATTTTATAATGCATATTAATGTTATGATGGACGGGTAAAGATTCAACAACTGTTGGCGACGGCAATGGACGGAGTCGCTCACAAGGGTTTTTTACTGACCGTAAATAATATCGCATCGTCCGACAGAAACTTGGGTAAATTGCTGTCCCTTAAAGCGCAAATCAATACGACATTCTCCTCTCTATCTGGCGTAGATCTTCTCAAAGATCCCGCCATCACCAACACGCTCTTGACGGCCCTCATGCCGAAATCGTAGTGGTCCTGCTGCGACAGTTGCTCGCTGCACAATTTGTACATCTGCACCATTTTCTGCGACAGATTTTTCGACGATTCGAACCCTTCCGAATAGAGAATCACCTCTGCAATCAACGCTAAAATAAAAATAAAACAAAATTAAAACAACATTTCTTCGTTAGATAGTGTGTGTTACATTTTACCGTAATCGGGTACCATCATCGATATGGGTCTGAACAAAGCCTTCAGGTTATCTGGCAGCTCTGTCCTCCCTGCGTATCCGGGATTCATGGTTATAAAAGCGGCGCATTTTTGAACCAGTTTTATTTCACGACCCTCGAACATAAATCTAAAGAGAGCAAGCACACTTACGTGATGTAATAACAAATACCGGAAGAATTCTTATCGATAAATTACTAACGAAAGGCACCCCTGCAGAGTAGTTCTACCACAATAAATGTTAACCTATACATTACGGCCTGCTAAAATTTTCGCGCGTACTTATTTGTAATCATCAAGCAGGGTTATTCGGCAACAGTCGCGTATTTAGCAGACGTTCTAATCCTACCCCCTCGAATTTAGCCTCGCGAGGTTCCTTTCAATAGTAATTTATTTATACCTTTGCATTTTGGCAGCTTTAGCGTTTCTTATCGTAATCAGCTGTTGAGCGATGACGGACAGCACTTCGATATCGATCCTATTGAATTCGTCGAAGCAGCACCAAGCGCCCGACTGCGCTAGACCGGAGAAAAATCTGCCCATCATCTTGTAATCCAACCCTTCGGAGCAGTTGAACACGACGCACTGAATGGCCAAAGCCTTCGCCAAATCTTTGGTCGTTTCCGTTTTGCCCGTACCGGCGGGACCAGCGGGAGCACCACCTGAAATAAGCAGCGCCAGCAAGCGTGCAAATCACACAGTTGTTGCTCTATCACGTCAATTTTATTCGTACAAATACTCTATATGGTTACTGTAAGTTAAAGTGTGTTCAAACAAATAGTAATGTTCTTTTACTAAACGGAAAATATACTTATTGAGGTCAAAATGTTCGCTTATAGCGATTGTTCAATATGTGGACATTCTCATCTAATGCTCCAACACTTCTATCCTGATAAAACCGTGCATCAATGATCCTTAAATCTTGGAGGAATGGCTCATCCTGCTGATTACTGAATGCCCCAAAAATCTTGGAAAGTCAACTAATGTTGCAATCGAGCATTTTTAAGCTCTATAAAACACACCGGACTTTATCTTTTCAAGAGGCAGTATAGGAAATGAGATACTTGCAATAATGGGTGATTGCAGCTGGCAAAGCTTTAATAAATTGCTTAATGAGACCTAGATCTATATGCAAAGGCAGACATGTAATTTTTTTTCTGTCCACAATAGTGACTAATGTTTGGATCACCAACACAGGTTTGATGTCAGAAATCTTGGTTATGGTTTCGACTACATTCCCAATGATTCTCCAAATTCTGCTGCGTCACATACACAAAAACACTTGGTGCATCATCGTTGCTGACCAACAAGATATCAGACTAGCTTAAGATTAACACATAATATCCATTTGTGCATGTAATATGCAACAAAGCAATGAGAATCTCTTTTTAGACTTCATATTTTTTGTTGAAACAAACTGGAACAGCACCAAATATGTTTCAGCACCACCAACTGTGTACATCAAGCAATAATTAAAATGACACTCACCCAAGTCCAATTGCAAAGCTCCCATCAAACACAAGTAGCATTTGTCGGTTAACGGAGTAATAACCAACACTCCTGCAGCGCCTAAATACTCGTAACCATAAATATAATAAGCGCTGGACATTCTGGCTAGACAATCTTCGATTGCTTCGTCCCAGTAGTATCGAAGTACTTTTAGCCATTCAAAACTGAAACTATAAACGACAAAGGCTATCGATATGACGAAAATACAATTTTCATAAACTTTATTTTCAAAATAGTAGGTACAGTAAAAAACGGTCTAACACAATCGGACCCATTTAAAAATAAAACAAACAGGCACGAGCATTATTGCTACGACGGACTCCATGACCCTCCACGTATGACACTCATTATTTAAATGTTGCTCTGTGTCAATAAATTGAATTATAATAACGGTTAAAATTAGTGAGACAAGGCATTGTTGTATGCTGTGGTGTAAATACTTAGTAGTTAACCATTATAGACATTTAAATAAATTATAGGGTGTTCCCTGCCACCAAAGCTGGCGTAATATTTCACAAGTAAGTGTTTTTAATTATACATCAAATAATAATTTTTTATTGATGGCAGAGTTGTTAACTGAAATGTTGAATTTTTTATATTTTTTCTATAATTTAGGATATTTTTGTTCTTTTTATTTTACTTTAAAGCCCTACTTCTTCCTCTTCCGGTACCCTGTTCGATTGTCGAACGTTGGCAACCACATTGGCTCTAATAAATTTGTTTACCGCAGCTCGGAATGGTTCAGCGGATGTTTTGCGATACCACTCTCGAAGATTTCGGAGCCAAGATGTTCTTCTTCGTTCTGGACCTCTACTTCCGGAAATCTTACTCTGCAGCACTGAATGAAGAGGTAATATTTCTCTGGGTGCCTCGTCACGTGACCGAAGTATTCGACTTTTCGGCTTTTTATTATTTTAATTATTTCCGTGTTTTTCCTCATTCGTTGTAGAACCATTTCTTATTCGGTCTATCCAGCTTATTCGTAGGATCCTTCTGTAGACCCACATTTCAAAGGCCTCCAGCCTCTTCAATAATGAGTCGGTCAGCGTGCCCAACTCTTTACTCCTTAGAGCAATGTGGAGAATATATAGCAGAGTTAAAGCCCTACGCCTCTGTCAAGCAGCAGTCGGCAGTATGTACCTTCCATTTCGGTCAACACTTATCTGAGACTATGCTTCTTCCTGATCAGTTTTATATTCAAAGCAGACCCATAGTGACGTATTCCGGTGAAACATAGAACCTAAGTAAACAAAGCTGGGAAACAAAAGTGCTTTGAAACAACTCAACAACAAAAACTATTGGCGAAAGAAAAATAGGAGGCCATTGGGCGGGTCGTTATAGGTGATGGTGACTTCCATTGCATGGGTTGCCACTTGGTGTCCGGATCATACTGGAATATTCAAGTTTCATCGCAGGTGATTACATTTTTCAATAAATCCGTTTGATTTTTTAATTTTTCGAGAACGTCCAAACAAACTTATAGGCGTGCGAAATTTTGATCTCGATAAAGATTTTTTGGAACGAGACAAGTCTTGTTCAAATGCTGACATTTTAATTGTCAGAGCGTCTTTAAGGTAACAAGTCCTAGAATTTCATTGTCAAAGATCTCGTAAAAGAAAATTTTCTTTAATAAAGCCGTGATTAGAAAAAAAAATCTGCTTACCCGTTTGTCGTTTTACTAGATACAAGATTGTTGATGGTGTCTCGTGCGTGGACGTCGATGGTTATCAGAGCGACCAAAATTTTTCTCGGAACTGACGCCAAATCCTGTCTAATTAACACTGCCGAATCGTTCAAATCCTAAAAAATGCGCCCGATAAAATACACAAATATACTAATTTTCAAAAACGCCAGAAAGGGTCGACCAGTTGCAATGAATTATTTTTCGTCTCAATTATCTCGAAAACAAAAAATGATATCGTCGTGGGACCAATTGCATTCGACGCATAATTACGCAACTTAGAACTGATTAGATTTTCAGCAAAATCGGTCTAGCTGTTTTTTATGGAGAATCAAAAAACTGAAAAAAATGGTAAATCACCTGAATTTTGCAATTTATAAATGATACTATTTTTAATACACAATTTTAAGATCTTTTGAAAAATATGATTATTGCATGTTAGGAATATTTGTATGGAAAATATAATGATAATATTTCATAAAAAGAGATAGTTTTAGAAAACAAAAATAGGAATTGGAGAATTTTAAACTTGTGTCAGTATTGGGAGAATAGCATTGAATACGCTATAACAGCTAAAAATTATTGCTAGTAATAATCAAACAGTTTATGACAATTGAATATATTGTTATAAATAATTGAAAATAGCTCCCGCTTATAAAATGATAAGAAAAAGTTTGAAAGAATACGGTTGAAATAAACAGAATATTGTTAATGACATTTATAATTTGTTATTATAAACAATTTGAAATCGTTTTTTAAATTTTATCATATCATACTGGAATTTTATGCAAAACTTTTATAACAACAAAACATATGGTATTTTTTTAATATTTCCACTGGGAAGTTAGTCGTGTGGACCTCTCGGGTCGCAGCCAGACCACCGGAGAGCACTGATATATTTTTTTTATAGTTAAAGTTAATAAACAATGTGAAATCAACAATTTAATTTTTTTTACACCTTTCTAAAAATTTTTTAAATTTACTCGGTTTTCAGGGGTATATGTGAGTTCTAAATCAAAGAGTTATCAAATGCATAAGAAACTGCGCCGGACCTACTTACTTTGTATCTATTATAGAATAACTTTGTTGTTTTTTGATATTTTAGTTTTAAAAATGTAATTAAACACACACACACACACACACACACACATTACATATAAATCCAATTAAAATTGATCAACTTCTGTTGTGGGGTGTTTGGATTTTTTAAAAGTCGTGTTCAACTTACAGAGATACATTTCTGTTCGTATTCTTGCATCTTCTTCACCTTGTTGACGTTGGCCGGCGCATCCAAGATATCGTGCACCCCCTTGGCCCACATTATCTGTGAAACCGTCAAAATAATTTGACTGGCATGACACAACACCCACTCCGTCCTCGGGTGAGACATATAGTGTGCCAAAGAAGCCTTCATCAATCTTTTCAACGACAGCACCATAGATTCTTCCACTTTTCCCAACCAATCCTCCACGTTGCCACGAGCCTGAAATGACCGGGTTTATCGAATATCGAAATAGTTTCGACAAACCTAACCTTCAATCCCTTTCCGAGAACCACTTTCTCACCTTCTGGACTAATCATGGCGATGATGTCCGTCGTCAATACCACCTCGACGGGCTGATCCTTCTTCTTGGTGGTACTCTCTTCGGTTTCATCTGGCACTTTGACGCCAAACTCCAATTTGGCGATGGCATCGAAGCACTTTCTTAAATGAGGTTGAACTGCGTGAGGATTTCTAGTTTGCGCCAGAATATCGAGCAATTCGTCGTTGGAGAGAAAGTAGAATCTCGGGAACGCTACTCGTTTCGTTTCCAAATACGATTCTAAGCATTTCATTATTTGCTCCAGAAGCGCGTTGTTTCTTTGGAAGGCCTCCAGTGTTCCGGGATACAAACCTGATTCCATGGCGAGCGGCATCTACAAAAAGTAAAAACCCCTAAGTATCTTTTTTATCGTGTAAGTACGTGGCGTACCTTAGCGGTTCTTCGCATTATTTCTTTCCAAGATTTGTCAACTACGACGAATAACTTTGCCTCGTTAGGCAGCTGGCGCTGGATATCTGGTGCCGAAAATATCACTTCCAGATACACCCAACTCTGCTGACACATCGTCCATTCGTCCTAAAAAAATATTAAAAGCGATCAAACTAAAGCTCGACAACACCGACGAGAGGAAGCAATCAAAGCGGAAACTACTACATCAGCAAGCACAAATACAAGACGTTTTTACCAAAGTTCTGGTAAACAAGTCCAAATTTTTGACCCACTCGTCGACTCTGGGTTTGATGGGTCCCACATGCCTCGAACTGGCAATGGTGGTCATGTTGATGTTGCTCTCGTCCAACACGGCCTGGACCTCTTCCAGAGAGCCGAGAATGAAAATGTCTTTGCTATCTTTGTGAGGGATGACTGGAAATTCCAATGGTTTCCAGGATTCTTCCACCTAAAAATGATGCAAAATTCAACGGTGACGCGGACAAATAGACAACATTAAGCTTGTATATAACCTTCTTTAACAGAACTTCCAAACCGGATTCGCTGCTGGCTTGTCCCGATATTTCCATTAATTCTGCTGGATAATTGAAGACGCCAAGATTTTCCAACAGTTCCAACGTCATAACTTCGTCCGGTTTGAATTTGTGATTGAGCAAATTTTCCACCTTTAACCAGTGACGACTTTTCATTGAAGGATTCCTCAAGTAACACACTACCGGCAACTGAAATTCAAATAATCTGTTACTAGTATACTCTCTGGTTATAAGGTCGGCGTTAAGAAATGATATACACACCTTGTCTTTCATCAATTCGACTTCGTCTCTCAATTTGGGCACTATTAGATTGGGCGGTAGTCCCTTTTCTAGTTGCGTGACGTATTTTAGATTTTTGGCGATAAACAAATTCATGTCGTCAACGTCGAGAGTCCCGAAATCCGCGTGATACCATTCATCTACGGTTTTCGCCCACGAATCGACGCTATCCCACAGCAACATGCGCAGTTTCACGTCGTTCACTACTTCGTCTAGTACGTCGAATCTCGTCACTTCCAACTGAAATTGTATTGTATCACTATTATACGTATGCATATAAATATCATTTAAGTAGTATGAAAAAGGCACGACTGGCTGTCTATAGAGAAGTGATGGTCGCTACTTTTATTTCAAAACAAGCCGGTCCAAATAACTTTTGATTTTGCGTAAATGTAAGAAAAACAATAAACACGTCGAATTTTAAATCAAAGAGGAGGTTTAAACATGTTATTCTACTGTTTCCAAGTGGCACCCATTTAACATCCCCCACTCCTTCTTTTAAATGTCAAATAGCTATGCCTACCTTGTATTCATCAAATGAAAACCCTAGAAAAATCAGCAAATCAGCCATATAAACACAACAATTTATTTTATCGATTTATTTTGATGATGACACAAATTTTGTGAAATAACATGAGATCATTACAAAAACGACCTACGCCACTGTTGGATGTGAGTAAATGTCTAATTAAGGATCGATTAACTTACTTCTGAATACATGTCACCTTTTTTGACATATTTTGTTGCTTTGTTTCAAAATGCATAGAGGTGTGTTGGTTCCTACACTTATCAGTATGGTAGTGAATGTTGGGTTTGGCAGAATAAGAAGCATGAAAATAGGATTAATGCTGCGGAGATGAGTAGTTTGAGGAGTATAGCCGGAGTGACTCGGTTGGATAAAGTTAAGAATAGTGAGATAAGAAAACGCTGTGGTGTAAAAGAAGATGTGGTCACAAAGATAGATAAAGGAATATGCTTAGATGGTTTGGACACGTAGAAAAAATGGATAAAAAAAGATTGACGAAACAAATTTAAAAGGCGAGTGTGAATGGGCAAATCGGTAGAGGTCGACTGCTCGGAGAACATCGATCTCGATCAGATCAACATTGTTTTGAAGAAAGGCCAGCTGTCAAGAGTACCAACAGTACCGAAGAGCATGTATGAGAGCACTGATGAAAGTAGAGGAAGCAAAAGATGTGTGTACGAACCGTAGCGGAAGTGGAAGGAAGTGGTCTCTGCCTACCCCTATGGGAAAAAGGCGTGACTTTATGTATGTATGTTTCAAAATTTATAATAGTATATTTAGTTAGTTATTCGTGACGTTAAATTGGCCATTATTTGTAGCTGAAGCATCTTGAGTTATTTTCCTGCCAGAACGAATAGAAAAAATATTTATTTAGGGTCATCAAAACAAGTGCGCTCGAGGAACAGCCGAGTTTTTAAAGAAAGGCATCCTGATAGAAATATAAGCCATCAGACCATCACAGAATTAGTACGGAAATTTGGAGAAGCTGCGGAGCTACACCACATTACGAACTAGCTGCAAAACAATATGGCTGGACGAACGAATTCCAAGACATTGGATTGAAAGAAGGGGTTTTATAGAATGGCCTACAAGATCTCCAGATCTAACACAACTTGACTTTTTTCTGTGGGGCTATTTCAAACGTTAGTTTTCTCCTCCCGAAGCGATTGAAGAACTAAAGCTTAGAATAACTGGAAAATGTTGTAGACGAATTACTAGCAAAACTATGCAAAGAGTTCGAGAAGAATTTGAAAATAGGTTATATGAGTATTATTGCCTACAACAGACAAATTCAGAGTCATATTCGAAACCAAGTTAGGTAACAAAGAGTTGATGGACAGATGGAAAGTGTGGATTAAAAAATTGAAAATTGAGAAACCACTTTCAGAACATATGAGAGTATGTTCATTACACTTTTACATTTACTACTATTTTCTACTTTGCACGAGCATAAAATATATTAATAGCTACTGTGTTGGCGTAAACTTGAATGAGATGATTTGTTGCTTCTGTTTGTCCAGCCAAAATGAGGTGACCTGCATTCAGAGCATTCTCCCCTTCTATTACACATTTTGAATTCTCAGTTTCACCGAGATAACGCGCATATATTCCAATATACTCGACTTCATTTTGAAAATTAACTGAAAATATACAAATTTTATAATTCACAGGACTGTGGCGGCTGACTCTGGTTCCGGCCCCCTCAATTCCTGTATAAAACCCACATCGTCCTTATATATTTGAAACTTTTCAACTTAAAGTTAACCACTTTTAACAATTATATTAAATCGGCGAAATACTTAAACACTACTAACTTATACACAAAGAAAGAAACAACAAGCCCAGTAAACACTTAAACTCAAGATAAAATGGCAATTATCAACGCTTTCAAACGACGTAAACAAACTGGGGTATGGTCCATACAATAGTTCAAATTTCTATCGTTCTGGCGCAGTAAAATACTTACCCTGAATTGTTTTTGGTACTCTTTAAATTCGGCAGCGCGTTTTTGACAGTCCAAAAGCTTGTCGAATAGATTCGTTAGAAAGTCCATAACTTCTGCAAAATTCGAGTTTATGTCATACAACCACGGTTGCTGAAAATACAAAAGGGGAATGTTAAAATTTGCTGTAAACCGAAAAACAGTATTCGCTCTGAATAAAAAAATATAGTCTCACCATGCATTCGTCCTTGATGGTTCCTACTTGAGAAATGAGTTGGCTTATATCTTTGTTCAAATTATCGCTAAACAATTTAATGAGTCTCACTGTATCTTCCATTTTCTTATCGACTAAATTTCTAAGCGTACCGATCGTGACGCTCAATCCCAGATAAGCGTTCACCTCTTCGACGGCAACAGCAATGGCAAATTCTTCGATGATATCGTACAATTCTTTGCAATAATCTAAAATTTCTTCCATCTCGTCGACTCGGATGTTCGCTTTCTCGATATAGTCCAAATATTGAACGTACTCCACGGTAACGGTGGGTTCGTTGCTCAAATACGTTTCTATCTCTTCTACTTCATCGATCATCGCGTCCACTTTAGTTTTACCGATCCTAAACACATTATAGTTATAACGATATCATGAAAACTCTTTTGGTTCAAAAAAAATTGAATGAATAATTGAAAAAGCCAAAGTTGCAAAAAAAGTACCGACTATTTCTACCGATTTGGCAACTCTAAATCATCTTAGCAACACCAATAGAACTTGGCATAAGACGGATGCTCGTTGATTCCGATGCAAGTAATAGAAATCCGTACTGTGAGTTTCCACGATCGACAGTTTCTGCTCCAAGAATGAACTCCTGTCCGTTTTGGTGTAACATAAAGTCGATTGCAATGTCTCGTTTTAATATATTTGAAAGTAAACTATAAATGTAATTGAACAAGCGTACAGCGGTTTTAAAACGTAGTTAGAAAGAGAATATGACAAAAATTGAGAGCTACTGTATTTTGGTTTTCTACAACTATGTATCGGCGGCTATAAAAGCAAAGTTAGAGTTGGACAAAACTTTTCGGAGGTGTTGGATATAAACAACGGCCTTAAACAGGGTGATGCCCTATCACCACTGCTTTTTAATGTTTCGCTGGAACATGCCAGTAGAAAGGCTGAAATCTGCCCTCCAGCGACGGTCTTTCAAAATAATGGCCCTAACCTACTCCTGGCTTTTGCGGATGACGTGGATATCATTGGAAACAGCAGACTAAATGTCAAAAATACATTCAGCAACTTAGAAGAACATGCTGGAAATATGGGGTTAATGAAGATAAATAAAAATATATGTACTTCACCTGAAATAACCGGATCAGAGACAGAGTAGGTCAAAACATTACAATGGGTGACTACAACTTCGAACGGGCCAAAAAATCCAAATATCTGGGAACAACACTATCAGAAGACACGGATGGGATAGAAGAAGTTAACTGTAGAATAAAAGCCGTAAACAAATGCTTTTATGCAACTCATAATCTACTAAAATCAAAGCAAACATTAAGACGTACAAAATAAAACATATGCAAAACAATAATTAGACCAGTTGTGATGTACGGATATGAAACGTGGACGCTGACCGTGGCAAATGAAGAACGCCTCCGAGTCTTTGAGCGGAGAGTAGATGCAACAACAGAAAGATACAGAACTTATACAAACAAAGAGCTAGAAGAGCTAAACGTAGAGCCTAACATTGTTCGAGAAATAAAATCCAAACGATTACAGTGGGTGGGACATGTGAGAAGACTACCGGATAATCGCACTGTCAAGCTTGTATGGGAGGAAACACCAGGGGGTAAAATACCCCTAGGCCGCCCACGATTCCGATGGAGAGACAATATTGCCAAAGACCTAGAGACAATGGGAATCCAAAATCCACTTGAACGACAAACAACAGTGGACGACTATTGTGAAGTCGGCAAAATAAGTAAGTAAGAAAGTAAGCCAACTAAATACAGTAAAACAAATTTGTAGTTTAAACTCTAGGTTAGGTTGTATAAAAATATGAGGAAAAAATGTTTACCCATAGACCTGACATGGGGAATTCAAGAGCCTATAACTTTTTACCAGTACCTTTCCAGGGCAAACCATGTATCAACTCCTCAAGCCACGCCCAATCGATTCCCATGGGAACCGTCTCCATATAGGAGTTTTTTACTTACTACGTCATCAAATCACGCCACAACAATGTTTTCAGAGTCAACTTTGATCACGTGAAAAAATAAAAACTAACGTAAATCATACTGGAAACTTTTTAACAGTGATTAGATATAAATTAATTAGGAATGATTGTTAGATTTGGTACAAAAACTTTTAAAAAAATTGTCTCACCATGGAATGGTGTGTTCCAATATCGTTAACAAACTAATAGATTCTGGAAGGCAGGTATCCCTGAAACCTTCCAACTGAAGATACAATATTCCCATTTCTTGAACTGTAGATAGGTTTTCAATTGTTGTTATTTGATAATGGTACCTTTCGCACATGTGCCTGAAGGTTTCCAAATCTACAAATTAATACGCTTATCAGGGTTTTTAAAAAATAAACGTCCTATACCCTATGGATTTTAGTCGATAGTCGTAACTAGATTCAGGATAAACGGAGGTTACACGGACTGGTTTAACATCGAAAAAGGTGTAAGAGAGGGATGTGTGTTTTACTTATACATAGAAGATTGTTTAAAATATTTGAAAGAGAGTGCGTATGGATTGAAAATGATTTGATCGTCAAATGCCTTCTTTACGCCGGCGCCGATGATCAAGTCAAATTAGCGTTATAATAAATGGGGCACTGTATAGCTTTATGAACAGCCAAAAAGTGTCAACAAAGGCAGGAGTGTTGGTTCCTACACTTATGTATGGTAGTGAATGTTGGGTTTTGCGAAAGAAGCATGAAAATAGGATTAATGCTGCGGAGATGAATGAGTAGTCTGAGAATTGTATAGCCGGAGTGACTCTCGGTTGGATAAAGTAAAGAATAAAAATGTGGTTACAAAGATAGATAAAGGAATGCTTAGATGGTTTGGACACGTAGAAAGGATGGATGATGGAAGATTAACGAAACAAATTTTTAAGGCGAGTGTGAATGGACGGAAGTCGGTAGAGGTCGACCGCTCGGCGAACGTATATCTCGATCAGATCAACATTGTTTTGAAGAAAGGCCAGCTGTCAAGAGAGTACCAACAGTACCGATGAGCATATATGAGAGCACTGATGAAAGTAGAGGAAGCAAAAGATGTGTGTAAGAACCGTAGCAACGTATGCAGATTCAAGTTGGACTACGGTCACCGAGAGGTTTATTGATCATGAGAAACGTCAGGTGATTGTCAAAGAACTAAAATTATTTGTTATTTTTAATTAAGTACTGACCATCGAACAAAATTATCAATCATCGCCACATTGATGGTTTCGTTTGAAGGTCATTACTTGAAAATAATTAACAATTTTAGTTCTTTGACAATCAACTCATAATCGATAAACATAATCGATATGATGGACATCGCAGAACGGGTGGCAATGCTAAAATGGAGATGGGCTACCCATTTGATGAGGACAGATGATAATAGATGGACCAGGAAGACAACTGAGTGGAGGCCCAGAACAACTAAAAGGAACCCAGGACGATTAAGAACGAGGAGGAAAGATGACATCCAGAAAGTGGCTGGTACCCAATAGATGAGTCTGACGACCGACAGAAACAAATGGTGACGAATTGGAGAGGCTTATGTCCAAAGATGGACGGAGAGAAGCTGAGGATGATGATGAATCGATATATCACACACAGGATTTTTGACGTAATGTCATTTCCTTCTTGAAAATTAACATTTTACTTGTTAATACGACTTGACAACCAATTTATATTTTATTTACGTTCACAAAATTACCTCTTTCATTTTCAATGTCTTCACTTTTCACGAGAATATTTTTTGCATAAAACTCTCTAATAGATTGAAATCTATTCAAAAAGGAAAAAGAGGCTTCGTAATTACTCTTAAAATAATTCCTAAATGTGTCTTTCTTTAACGCCAAGTGTTCGTCTTTGCTAAGATAAAATTCTAATGTCGGTCCCCAACCGCAAATTCTATCTTCGACTTTCTCGTTTATTATGGGACTGAAAAAAAATTTACACATTTCATCTTTTTTTGTAGGTGCGTAAGATATTACGCTTACTTCGTAAACGGCGAATAATATGAATCCCCGACGAAAGACTTGATCGCCTTCAACTTATCCTCCCACAACGTCATAATTTGTTCAAACATGTCCAAAGTGATGGTCAATGACGGATCTAATACGAATTGTTCTGGTATAACTCTAACGTGCACAATAAAAAACGGTAGCTGCAACAGAAAAATACAAAGCGAGTAACACGTGCCGATTCAAATGAAAAATGATCGATCGTTCGAATGTTCATTCGATTATTGAAACTTCAAATAACCGATTATGTTCCTCACTAATAACTTGGTTTTACTCTAAAACAAAGGGTGGGTTGTATGGTAAATAGTTAACCTATAGATAACAAGACTAGAGTTCAAAAACTTGATCTCTGGTCGACACATTTTTTGTTGTATGGTGGTCGACCAAACCAAGTTTAGCGGATTAGTGGTGAAAACGCGCTTGCGCTTGTACGTTACTGCTCTGTGATTGGTTGATTCACAGAATTCCCGCATTTCCTAAAATTTTGAATTTCTAGGTACTTAGGAACTCAAAACCCTACTATAAAACTTTATTATTTTTTGTAGCAATCAATTTTTTTATTTATCCATATTTTATTTCACTGTTTGGGCCTGTGAGAAAAGCGTGTGTTTGTTACTTTCATTATAAACATTATTATTATTTGGAATTTTATCCGACAACATTGTCAAAGTTATACATACATACATACATAAAGTCACGGTATTTTCCCATGGGGGTAGGCAGAGACCACTTCCTTCCGCTTCCGCTACGGTTCTTACACACATCTTTTGCTTCCTCTACTTTCATCAGTGCTCTTATACATGCTCGTCGGTACTGTTGGTACTCTTGACAGCTGGCCTTACCTCAAAACAATGTTGATCTGATCGAGATATGTTCTCCGAGGTCGACCTCTACCGACTTCCGTCCATTCACACTCGCTTTATAAATTTGTTTCGTCAATCTTCCTTCATCCATCCTTTCAACGTGTCCAAACCATCTAAACATTTCTTTATCTATCTTTGTAACCACATCTTCTTTTACACCACAGCGTTCTCTTATGTCACTATTCTTTACCTTATCCAACCGAGTCACTCCGGCTATACAATTCTCAGCCTACTCATCATCTCCGCAGCATTATTCCTATTTTCATGATTCTTCTGCCAAACCCAACATTCACTACCATACTGATAAGTGTAGGAACCAACACACCTCTATGCACAGCCAGACGTGCTTTTTTTGACACTTTCTGGCTATTCATAAAGCTATGCAGTGCCCCATTCATTTGTCTTCCTGATAAAGTTATACACAATCTAAATATCGGCAACTACACAAAGATTAAAGCAGGAGAAAGCTACACGAAAAACATAAGAACACCAGGAGGAAATAGACAGGGAGACAGTCTCGGCCCATTTCTATTCAGCCTAATAACGGACAAATTTATAGATGTCAGCAATCGGTCTCGGTTATCGAATGGGCCGAAACAAAATTAACATAATATGCTACGCCTTTGACGCACTTCTCATCGCAGAAACAGAGGATGACCTGCAACGACAGCTCCATAAATTACATCTATCAGCAGCAAAACTGAACATGAACATATCAGTAGAAAAATCAAAATGCATGACCCTAACCAGAGAACCCATAAGATGTAAGCTCGTAGTTCAACCTATCGAGCAGGGAGTCAGATCAACAAGGCAACCGCAATAGCAGGATGCTTACGACAGGTGGTATGGGCAAATAAATATATGCGTATTGACAGCAAGGTCAATATTTACAAGACCTGCGTTAGACCAATCATGACTTACGGTATTGAAGCTCGAGAAGAGACAACTACAACAACATGCTACGTGTAACATAAATGAAAACCCTAAGAAGCGTACTCGGAAAGACAAGAAGAGACTGAATCAGGAACGAGGTTATAAGAGATGAATGTCAGGTGCAAGACATGGTGAAATGGGGGCGGCAAAGGAAACGACAATGGCACGCTCATGTAACCCGAATGGCAGAAGATCGACTATCGCGGATAGCATTCCAGAGCAGACCAGCGGGAGATAGATCCCCAGGAAGACCACCTAAGAAATGGAAGGACAGCTGGCAATCGACATCCCAAGAGTTCCTAAGGCGACCCAATTAACAAATCTAATTAAAGAAGAAGAATAAGAAGAGGGATTTTATTTTATTATATTGTTAAATTGTTAGGTAGATGGTAGATGAAAATAATCTAAAGTTAAAACTTTTTTAAAACAAAATTGACCAACAAGTGGAAAAACACAATTTAGAAATGCAGCAAATGAAAGAAATTCATTAAATGTAAAATAAAAGAAAAAAATTTAAATTTTGTAATATAATGTTAATAATTTTTTTTTATAAACAAACGTTTATTTACTAATTACACTAATATATTTACAATACAATTTTCTAATTAAAGTTGACTAATAATAATTACACTACCTTTGACGTAAATGTCTTGGAAAATAATTGTTAACTAAATTCTGCCTACATACATTATTTATGTTTACCTATATATATTACGTTTACTTCATCATCTTGAGAAAGATCAGGATTAATGCGATTCATAACCTGTATTCGCGTATTCAACACAAAATTTAAACAAAACATGTATCGTGAAAAATTCCTAACCTCAACTTTACTTGTAAACAACGCCGATTAATCCACACAATCAGCCGTGATCTGGGAGTTAACTCGGCACTGTCGGCCAATTTCGTGATCGGCTGTTTGAACCATGAATCAACACTGACCGGTGACCGTACAACGCAGTTTCAGATGTTTATCTCAGATCAGGCTGATCCAGTAGTTAAACTCGGTACACACAACCCGCCTTAAATAAAAGGTGAGCTGACACTCTCTCTCTCTCTGTGTGTGTGTGTTAAGCGTCGATTACATTGAGCGAGTTTACAAGCTACTAGTCGGCAAATTCACAAGCTGCCAGTAAACCCAGCTGCCCAGTGTAATCATGTTCAGTAGCCAACTAGCAGATTGTAAACTATCTGCGAATAAAGTCGAAATCCGGGCTACTTTATTCGCTACTCGCCGGCGTTTGGGATTGTTAGCTAGTAAACTAGCTGTGTGTCATCATAGTTGCTAGTGACTAGCTGCGAGTACTCGGTGGTTCCTGGTTTCAGTGTCTACAAAATGTCGACGGAAATAGTTCGTGCGGGAGTAGACATCTTTAATTGATTTGATTCTCGCCTTCAATTGCTTCACATCCAATCAACTGTTCACGTCCAATTAACTGTTTTTCATTACATTCATTATAGAGGCGTTGGAAAATTTCATTTTTTAATTTTGTGTTGCAATAGTCTTTGTCTTTTATATTTCATAGCAAATGGTTCTACTGGTAAACATTAAGAAATGCCACAATATTACTTAGTGTTGCGCCTCATTTTAACACTGGGATAGGTACCCAGAAATGTGAAAGAAAACTTTAAACAAACGTAATATTATAATAAAAACGTAATATTACAGTAAAAACGTATTCACAGTA
The DNA here is from genome assembly GCA_950111635.1 of Agelastica alni. NCBI lineage: Eukaryota > Metazoa > Arthropoda > Insecta > Coleoptera > Chrysomelidae > Agelastica > Agelastica alni. The sequence continues at coordinate 42,825,625 of OX467714.1, read as the reverse complement.
CGTGGTTTTTATCGCTAGCTACATAGTTGGCTAGTGAGCGAGTGGAAAGTGTTACGTGTGATAACTATCTCTATCGCACTAGCCGACTCGCCCGCTTCTTAACTCGTCAAGCAGCAGCTTGTAAACTTGCTCGATGTAATCGACGCATTAGAAAGTTGATAAGATACGAGGGTGCGTCGTAAGTTTATAATTTCGTCGAAGGGTGAACTAACCTGTGGTACATTTTCGGGTCTGGGTAAATCAACGGGTATTGGCTCAATTTCGTCTAACTGTTCTCGGGTTGGTAAAAAGTCGTAGTGCATTTTTAATACGCCAGAAAACTCATCCATGGAGTTCGTGATTAGTTGATGCAACATATTTATAGTAATGTAGTCTATCAATATTATAAAACTAAAACGAAAGCAAAGTTAATAATATTTTCCGCTTAAATAATTAAATTCCCGTGCAATATAAAAGAAGTTAGATACCTAGATAGACGTTCGCAAAACTTCTTTTTTGCCGCCTGTTCAATATACGAAGCTTTATGAACTTTCTTTGGTTTTCGATCTGATAAAACAAAGTTTTTGTTTATTTAAAGATATTAAAATGGAAAAAATATATAAAAACTCTCGAACAAAAATGACGCATCGATACGAAATTAATGAAAAAATTCAATTATCTTTTTCTTACGTCCGTTTTTAAAGTTTGTCGACTATTTGAATAGTTTATGTATATTTTGTCTAGTCGTTAATGACAAGTATCAAAACAATTCGTTAAGATTTAGACTTTTAAAGAATTTGTTACAAGGTAAACAGTTTTGGTGCAGTTACCTTCTTGCGATAGATTTTCGTCAAAAGTAAGCTTTTAAATTTGTTATTTTTTTGAAAGTAATAAGTTTTTTGTGGTAGTCTATTTGTTTTTTGACTCTAAAAAATTAGAAAAATGGATCGAGCAACGAATTTAACTGAACAAGAATTGGTACGGGCCCACAGACCTATTATCCAGAGGAAACGCAACGAATTCCATTCATAAAACGTTTAATTCATAAAGTTTAATTCCAATCTTTTGGATAAATATTAAAGAAAATACACTTTTAATGTACCTATCGAAATACGTTTTTTCTAACTTTGAATCGTCCATAAAAAGTTATTAATTCGGCATAGCAATTTGTGTGATGCGTTAATTTTGTCCACGAGTTTATATTAAATAAAAATATCCAACTGACAACTTGCCTTTTTGAGATTCTTCGATAATTCTTTCGTCGACTACAAATCCTTTAGCTAAAAGAGCACCGTGACACGCATTACCAACCACTTCTTTAGCAACGCTGTGATACTCGTCGATTTTAATCATAATTTGATGAAATTTATCAATCTACCAAACAAAAAGACATAGTGTAAGCTAAACATTTTCATGGCATTTTTTATTTCAAAATAGAATCGAATTATTATTGTTGGGGACCACTCCGGTTAAATAAGTTGGAGTAGGATGAAACGCAGGGCGGGATTTAGAGGTCCGGAGGCCTCGGGACAACAAATGAGTGGGAGGCCTTCTGATCCCAAATTATTTTCAAATAAAATAAACAATTTTTTACCAGTCAAGTTTTTCAAAAAATAATTTAGTGTGAAAGTTGTTTACTAGTCAGAATTTGAAAGTTTTTTTTGCCAAGTCTATTGTGGGGGCCCCTCTTTTGTTAAGGCACCGGATGCCACCCCCTAAATCCTGCTTGGCGAAAAACAAAGGAGTACGTGCGAATATTTTTAGAGGGAAGAAGGTTAAAGGTGTGGTTTAGTAGTTGTATGTGTGTGTGGGTATTTTTTGTTGCTTTTAAATTTTTCTATTTCAAGTACAAATTTAAAATGGTTAGGTCATTTATAAAATAAAATTTGTTACCTACCTACGAAATTTGTTTGAAAATATTAGGAGATATTACTTTTGTACTTCTTAAATGTACAGTTGAATACTGGTTATAGAGTTTCTAACGACAATCCGAAACCACCGTATATTCGTGAAATATGCTATATTATAGTTCTGCCATTATCAATTGCAGAATATAAAAACTCGTTCGAACCTTTACTTTTACTTTTATGAACCTTTGATCTTCATAGATGGAGATACCTTATTTTATGAATTTATTATTTTTAAAAATCCCATGTCTAAATCTTCATTGTTAAATTCATATCTGATTTATTCTCACTACACTGTGCAGTTTTAATATTTTCATTAACCCATCGTCTTCAAAACGCCATATTTTTATTTATTTCATAAAATTTCTAAATTCAACAAACCACACTTCCCCACTGTTATCACAGACTATCTTTGAAGGTTTTCAAAACTCTTCAACCGCCAATTCAGTGCGTTTAAGCTTATGATTTGCTGTTCCCATTGGTTGAATAACCTAGTTTGTGAATTTTGACGCACGTTAATCAAGCCCACGTAGACAGACGCTTCCTTTGATTTATACCGGGTTTTATACGGGTAGTAGACATTATTTTTTGTTTATAAATTTGGCACGAGTGCCGTGCGTATATATTAAATATTGATTACTCCTCACATAACTGCTTTCTGCAACTGATAATGGAAGAACTATATATATATATATATATATATATATATATATATATATATATATATATATATATATATATATATATATATATATATATATATATAGTATATTTGGTACCAATAATATTTTTTATTCTGTCACTGGTGAAAAGAGCAACCCTCCAATGATCTCAAAAGTATTTTAATTTTGATGTATATATATAAAAATATTCTGCAACCGTTACAAACAATTTACGATACGCCACTGGCATCCGATTCCGTTTAAATCGGCACTGCACATCTGCTTACTTTGAGAATGTGGTGCATTCGTTTGACAGGTGTCTTTCTTTATTAAATCAACAAGTATAATCACTACCTTCTTATTTAATTTATTTATTTTATTATCTTGTCTGCGTTTTAGAATCAAAGATAAACTAGCTAAGCATCTTCATTTTAAAGTAAGTACAATCATAATGTTCTAATGTCATTTTATCATTAAGATTTTTTATTTTGGCATTTTTCAAAATTGAATGTGTCTACAAGTCCGCACAACCGAAATATTTACCGTTAACAGTTTGAAATCACTTTGTAATGAGGAAAAACAATGGTAGAATAAAATGTGGCAATTTCGATAAACGTATCTTCACATTCTTACCTGACTTTCGATGACGTAGAATAACCACGTATTGGATATATCGGTGATGTCAGTAAACGTAACGTCGATCATCTTGTAACACATATCCTGCACGTCCAGCATCCCCTGCCTCAGTAACGGATTAAGATGTAGCATATTCTCCTCCAAAATTCTTTTGGCGTTGTGGATTTTTTTCCTTTTAACGTTAGTCCTCCACACATAAAATCCTTTCCACTTTCTGAAATAATGAAACAGTCTGATGCCCATTAATCGACAATACATCTTGTATTCGTTCTCCCATTTATCCAAAGAGGTGAAAATGATCTCGCTGCCCACGTGTTGCATCACGCCTTTGGTGCTCATCGTAAAAAAATTCGATTTATCCACTTGTTTGTAAGGCACTACACTGAAACCAAACAACGTTCGTCAAAATTTAAAACGTCAAGTCAATAATGAGCCGAAAGGCACTAGCAACTAGTCGATTAGATATATAGCTGGTTACCTCAAGGCATAAGGATAGAACAATTCATGGGAGTTTGGTACTGCGTAAGTCAAATACACGAAGGAACCGTCTGTAGTATCCTTAAATTTTTGAATCCATTCCGTTTGGTCCATGACGTTGTGCAGTTTCGGTACAACTTTTGTCTGTTTGAATTGAATAGCAGCTATCTTTCCTGTTACAGAAGAAACGAACGTGTCAACAGTTTTGCCGAATATACCACCCGAATAAAATATCGCACAAAAAAATATAGCAGGTAATCCAATTTTCGAGTGGATCCTGCGCGACTACAAACGCGATGATTAAATACAATGCATACCCCTACCTTTTTTTACGTATTTCGGAACATCTGTAATTTGATCTTGTTCTGTTCTTCTTCTCGTTTGTATTATTTTTTGTTGAAATTCTTGAAAACCCACCTAAAAAAATACATTTTTAACCATTCTATGCAACAATAAAAATGCATCAGGCCCGCCAAACGGTGCGTTTTGCCCTGTTACGTGTGTTGGGATTGGTAAGACCAAGAAGGAAGGGACTAGATAAAAAAGATTAATGAGATTCTCTGAAACTAGATGGATGAACATGGCGACAAACAGGGAAGAGTGGAAAAGACTGGGGGAGGCCTATGTCCAAAGATGGACCGAGGAAGGCTAAATAGATAGTCGATGAGAGATGGAGACTTTAAAAAAGAATGAATGAAAACAACCCACAGACCAAAAGAAAGGGGAGAACAATAACCCTGAACAAGTGGCAAAAGACTTGGAACAACAGAAAACGAGGCACGATAGACCAAAGTTCTGATACCGAACCTGGAGAACTGGATAGGCTGTGAGCACAGGAAAATTGACTACTTTCTCTCACAGGAACTAACAGGACACGGTTGTTTCAATGTGTACGTGAAAAGAATCGGCAAAATGGAAACTGACCAATGTATGAACTGCAAAATGGCAGACTCTGTGGAATACACTGTATTCAAATGCGAGAGGTGGAAACAGGAAAGGGAACAATTGCATCTGAGTATAAGCATAAGTCTTACGGCAGATAACCTCGTACAAACTATGATTGCAGACATCAGAAAGTGGAAGGTAATTCACTTTTTCATTATATCTATACTTGGGCAAAAAGAAATAGAAGAAAGACAACAGGCTAGGGGATAGCGCGAAGCAGACCGCTTTGAGAAATAGAAAAAAGGCAAAAAACAGACCAGCCACTAACTTGACGATAAGCGAAAAGCGGTACCGAGTTGGATGAGTTGAAGAGGGAGGAATAGTGGGTAGGCTAGGGCTTCACTGTAAAGTCCCACACTGCTAGGGAAAGGAGGAACAAGTACCTGTGCGAGTAAGAGAAAAAAAAGATAGATAGATAGATAGCTTTGGGAAGATTTGTCTCCCAAAACGACGTTCACTTCCTCCTTAGGAGGCAGATATGAGGTAAAGAGAATGGAAGCATTCATACGACTAGCAAGATGCTGAGCCAAGAACGGATCCAGTCAGAACACTCAAAATGGTGGCAGAAGATTGATGGTCTGCGGTACCTACTCCTGAGCAAGGCCCCAAATATACACTTGATGAAGAGAAGCATACTAGTGAAATATACTCTTCTTCAACTCTTGATACGAATCGTTAATGGACACGAACATATACAAGGCCTGAAGAACTTATTATTATTTATGAACAAAATATTTTAGAGTAAAAAAGATGTAAAAATTGTGTTTTACCAAAGGTTCAGGCTGTTCCCTTCTGTATTCGATCTTTTCCAGCAGTTTTTTGTGTGGTATGTGAAACGGTATAACTCCCGGACTCCTGAAATAAATGAGTCGCGTATAAAATTTGAAACGCGTTTCCATATCGGTGGTAAATATTCTTACCTGGTGAACGCATCGGGGGGAACACATTCTTGGAAACTTTCAGAGATGGACCGTTTTCTAACTTCTTGCACAACTTCCTCCTCCATCGTTCTTTCTTGAACGGTAGTGTCTATCGATACTCTGGTTCTCACCTTTCCTCCAGACGTTCTGGAGCCGTACGATACACCTACAAGAGGACTAGTTTTTAAATATCTCGTATTAAATATTCATAACTTTGGATATTTTTGAATTTTTCTGTTCCTTTACAGTATCTACCATTTGATATTATTATCATTTAACCTACTTTGTTCAATTTCGGTCAATTCAAAATCTATATTAGGATTAAAAACGGCGTAGCTAATTTTTTGAACAACGTGTAAATATATATAATTACTTATCGTCATTTTTAAATTTGGAAGTAATAAAATACCATCAAAAATCAAACAATTATTTTTGATGTAAAACACTAATGGCGTGCTTGGGGGGTAACAACGACTGTTGGTGCCCCCCGTAACTACTCGACTCGCTCCGTCCGAGCAGCTTCTTGTGTGTGTGTGTGTGTAGCGTGATGCAAAGTCTCGTCTCGTACAGTGTTTACTTCGTAATTTCGTTTATTTCTTGATAATATAAAACCAAAAAAATGTTCTCTATAATTTTAACTTTGTTCATTATTTGTGTATTCCCCCTTCATTGCATCCTTTTGTTATAAAACTCAATTAATAATTTTTCAATAACATTTAATTTTCATGTTTCACATCTGCCAGGCGTCCCGTGACGGCTCACACTTTTTTTTATTAAAGTTTGTGTAAATTAATTAACAATTTTCCTTATTATGCCGTATTTATAAGTATTATGTAAACATATTTTCAAACTACTATTAACTGCAAATATTCCGGTTATGCGGAGTCGTAGACACAACTAGTCAAGAGTGTCAAATGCCAGGTTAGGAAATTTTATTAATACAGTGAAATAAGAACAATTGTACTTGCTTTGCAATTTAATGCCACTAAGAGACTTTTAGCTTTAAAAAAATCTCCATTTTTGTAATTTATAATCGATTACAAACTACAGAGAAGAAAAATAATGACAACAGTGACGTAATAGATGGTAGGCACTATACTAGTCAAGAGATAGTTAAATAGTTGAAACACTGTCAAATACAAAATTATCTCTTTTTACTTTTCATCAAAAAAACATAATTATTCGCTTTAAAGACAAATATAAATTCGTTTTGAGTTAGAGGTTACGGTTGAAAGAAATAAATGATACGTAAACGAGTATGTGTTTCATTTTATGATAAATCAATGACGCACTGGTGAAGATCCAGCAATCTAACATATTCAAAGAATGAAATAGGATAAACCATGTGCCCTGCTATAAATTACGAAGTGTCATATACGTCCCAGTAAGTAATTTAAAGCTACTCTACTTCAAAATGGTTTGTAGTCAAAAAAAAGGCATTTAGTTACATTTTTAAAAATTCAATAGCATTGAACGGGTTCTATTACCTGAGATATCCGATATTATTGATTGTTTTGCGTCCTGAAGACTCTTCCTTTTAGGGGGCATTGTTCAAAATTATCTTTAAAATTATTGATCAAAAAATGTAATTTTTAATATTTGGTGACATTATGTCATCTATTATTCTGTTTGGTTGCCTCAGCAACGAATTTCGTTGTCATATTTACCATAAATCGATTAGTGTGGTGGATTAAAATGTAATTGTGATTTTTAATGCTAAAATGATACCACTAATTGTTAAAATATGCTCATATATCTTCAATAAAATATATATACTCTTGAATATAGGTACATATAAAAATGGATGTTTGTTCAACCGATCACTATTAAAATTAGCATGTACACGTATTTTTTGTGGAGAAGGTTTTTGTGACATCCTTTTTGTTTCAGCTCCTCACCAGGTGGCACCGTTTAACCAATCACCTTGAAAATTGACTTGTACATGCACAGACGTCATTTATTTTTTGTGGAGAATTCGTTTTCGTTATTCAGTTTAAAATTAAATATAAAAAGCAACAAAACAGACTTGAATATTAAAAAACAAGCTCTTTTTGATTCGCCAATGATCTACTAAGATATTTGGTTGTGACAATTCAAAGTTTTATTTGTTTCAGTTGGCAACGCTACATTCAACGGCGGATGTGGCTACTACACCGTTCGTTTGGAAACTTGTTGGAAATGACAATTAGTGTTATAAATAATAATTAATAATAATAAAACGAAAAAGAGGAACAAATCATTGTTATTTATAAAATCGTTTGATATTCTTTCTATTGTTTACAATTCACTAAAATTAAAATTCCACTTTTTAAAGTGAATTCAATGAAATGTTACCAAAATCTCGATCAAGTTTCGTCAGCAAATGTGTAGTTCCGTGTGACAATCCAGTGTTTGCAATTCGATACAAATCCAATTACTCAAAAATCGAATAGAATTTAGGCCGTCGTCGGTTGGGCAGTAGTTTCTGTAGCTGTTGAATGAGTATCAGACGGCTCGTTTACACCCAACCAAGGCAAACGCTTCTGTAATTCCTGTCTAAAATATAAAACAAAATGATTAAAACGACTATATTTTGCCACCGATCGCGTTTGATTGGTACCTGTATTTGGGATGACTAATGGCATATATGTAAGGATCGATACACGCCACCAGTTTGCAGGTGCACGCCGGCACCATAGACACTCCCGGTGTTAGCAACGACTGATCTCCGAATGCTCCGATCAGCGCCAAAACGGCGTACGGCGTCCACGAGGCTACAAACAGAAAGCAAACCGTTATGGCTGCTTTCGCTATTCTCAATTCCGCCGATTCGTTTTGCTGTTGTTGATTAGCCCTTAACGATTCCACGTTCATTTTTTTAGCCTGAAATCCGTCAACATTTTTTAATCATAGATTTGCAAAATGTTTTCGCAACCCTTACCTGTTCTCGCAGCGCTTTTTCGTGACTAAAAACCTTGCTGACGATCTGGCTGTAAAAATATATTATCAGCATCATGGGAAGCACATATGAAAACGTAAATATAGTTCCCACAAATACTCGATTGTTGAACGTCCTCGTCAGGTAATCGAAAGAGCAGGTCGTCAAAAATCCCTCTGAAAAAGAAACAAGGAACACGCTGAAACTATTCATCGCTTACGAAAAAAGTGTCTACGAACCCGGCACGAAACGTCCCCAAATTTCCATTAACGGGAACACGGTCCACGGTACCGTATACACCCACACGAATACGATCATTATGAACGCTTTTACTTTGGATATCTTCCCATCGAATGGTCTGGTAATGGTGGAGTATCTGTCATAAGCGATGCAGGCGTTCGTCATGGAAGCGCCAATGCCAGAAAGTGAGCCCATCGTCGCGAATATCTGACACCCGAAATGGCCCAACTCGTACCCGTGATGGAATGTATTGTAGAGGAATATCGGCGATTTTAACATCATAACAAAATCGCAAAACGCCAAGTTTACCACGAACATATTCGATGCAGTGCGCAGTGATTTTGCTCTGAAAATAATCGACGTTTGTTGCTACTATTGGTGAAGAGCTATCGATATAATATCGATAGTTTCAACTACCGAAATGATATCAATTGTATCGATATGTCTCCACTACTAGAACTAAAAAATATACTCGCGTCGATTGAACATACTCACGAGGAGAATATCCAGAGCACCAAGCCGTTGCCTGTTATGGAGGCAATGAAAAAGAAGAAGTAGATGACTCCGAGCATGAAATGCAAACTCTTATCGACGTCGGGAAACGTCAACCAATGCTCGGGAATGTAAATTAATTCTTCGTTCGGCACATTCCAGCCCAAATGTTGAATTCTACCTTCGATCGGACCCATTATCCTATCGTTAACGATTAAAATTTGTTTATCTTGATTTTTGTGCATGCTAAACGATTTTTTTTCATCTGTATTCGTGTAATAATTGTGAAGGAGAGGATCAGAACTTCGTGGATTTCTTAATGCTCATGAACTTGACAAAAGAAGATGTGAGGAGCCGGAGGTTAGAGGAAGCAAGAACATTTTGCGTGGAAGTTTAAAGGATGTCCTAGCGAACGATATGAAGATGGGCTGAAGAAGGTAGGTAGGAAATGGTAGTATGGAAGAGTTTTACCATCCGAAAGTTATTCAATTTTTAAAGATGGTACTCACCTAGCTTTGGAGGAGATGGTCCAGTTGAGGAACCCCATGATGGTGCGAGTTTCGTATCGAACTGACGAGCGTCAAGATTCTAAATCCCCTATTTATAATAATTCAACTGTATTCGAATAATGGTTTGAATGGTTTCTTAAATCGATAAACGGAGGACGAAATCCGTGCGAGTTTGATTTATTCAATAAAGCAAGTAAAATAGGTAAATATTTTGGTTTTGGTATAATTATTGCTATTACAATACTTGGAAAAATCAAATATTTAAACTCGAAAGGTAGAAGAGTCGAAAAATCGAAAGTTATAAGCAACAGATCAGAATTAATTACAGCCAACTGCATAGACAAATAAAAAAGGCGATTTTTATCGACGTTCATGACAAATAACAAATAAGATCAGAAATCAGAAACTTTTTGTAATAAATAAACCAGTAGATGCTCATAATTGCTACATTATTTGATTATTTTTTTGAATAGTTTGGTTTTAAACCTTTTGTTGGGAATAGATTGCTATGTGATAAAAATAGTAATAAAAAGTTGTTGATTGTAACTAAGTACACATCAAAAAGGTCTTTTCATAAAAGGATATTTCTATCGAGAAAACTAACATATAAATCAGTAAATATTAGTGGTCTGTAATATTTACATTTTGGCGACCGTGACAGGATGTAATAATTATGGAAATAGTTAAAAAGAAAGAGGATTCCTTAGAAGACAGGTAAACGTCATTTGCGAAAAAGTCAATTCAATAGACGAAGAACTCAAACAAGGAAAAACTGTAGAAAAATATCAGTTGGAATCGCTCCTAAAGAATCTGAAAGATACAACTGCAAGATTGAACAGCGTCGATGATAATTTGAGAGAAACTTTATTTTCGGAATCGCTTGAAGACGTTCTGGATAAAGAATATCAAGAGACACAATTCTACAGGGATAAATATTTTGAATTTCAATCAAAATGTGAACATCAGATGATTCGATGAAGACGTTCAAACGAATAAAGGAGGAAGCAGTACCAGTGAAAAAATAAAGATGAAGTTCAAATTACCGAAGATTCAACCGGGAAAATTTGATGGAAGTATCAAGAATTGGATTGGGTTCTGGGGACAGTTTAGAAAAATACACCAAGATGAAGACATATATATTGAAGATAAATTCCAGTACCTAATACAATCTATGGAAGAAAATTCACCAGCTCGTGAGTTGGTAGAAAGTTTTCCACCTTCCGGAACAAACTATCTTGTTGCCATCGATCAGTTGAAAGCAAGGTTCGCTAGATATGAACTACTCATTGAGGTTTATGTCAGAGAATTTAGTTTTAAAACAAGCTATGAAGGATAAAACAGGTATGTCACTTTCCAGTTTGTACGATAAATTAGAAACACAGCTTAGGGCATTAGAAACTCTTGGGGTAACCAAGGAAAAATACGCTTCAATGCTGTTACCATTAATGGAATCCGCTTTGCCAGACGATTTGATTAAAATTTGGGAAAGACATAGAAATGTCAACAAAGCAAGGCTGTCGAATTCTTTACAGGATGATAAAATTTATTCAGATTATTTATCAATGTTATTAGATTTTTTAAGGAGTGAAGTAGAATGTGAAGAAAGGATCAATCTAGCACAAAAGGGATTCGGAAAGGAGACGAAGAAGGAAAACTCACAAAAATCAACGAAACAAGGTGAGAGTAGTAAACCGTATACATCAGCAGCTCTTTACTCTGGGAATGAGAAGGATATGGAAAAGGGTAAGAAAATTTTAACTTGTTTATTCTGTGATAGAGCACACTTGAGTCAGGACTGCATAAAAGCGCAGGGATTCTCTTTTGATGAAAAAAGGGAATGTATCGCGAAAAAAAGAGGTTGTTTTGCATGTCTCAAAAGAAATCATACAATAAAAAATTATTCGAGTTTATGTTAAATGTGTGATATGTTCAAAGAAGCATTATCCGATTATGTGTCCTGACTTAATAAGTAGAATCGATAGCTCTGGATTTAAAGAAAATAAAGAAGTCAACAGTACTCTAAGTATCGATAGTATTCAGTCTGATAAAATAGATAACGCTCTAATAAGTAATATTCCCCCATCAGTTCTACTACAAACAATTATAGTGAAAATTGTCAATGATGGAAAAGAAAAGTTGATTAGAGCACTGTTAGATTCAGGATCACAACGTTCTTACATTTTATTCAATTTTGCTAAACAAATGTGCCTAAAGAACTCGGGTCAAGAAAGTATTATACAGGGTGTTTTCGGTGGTTATCTGTCATCGCCTCAAATACGTACTTTGTACAATATTGTTGTCAAGAATGTAGATAATTCTTACGAATGTACACTGGATGTTTTGGAACAAAACAAAATATGTAATAATATTCCGAGGCTAGACGATATTACATACATAAATTTTTTAAGAAATAACAATATAATAATTAATGACAACGAGTTCAAAAACGTTCCGAGTGAAATTGGGTTATTAATAGGAGCAGATATTTTCGGTACTTTATTGACAGATAACATCGAAAACATCAATGTTGACCTTACGGCAGTCGAAACTAGATTTGGGTGGACAATAATGGGCAAATATTATCCCAAATCTAATAAAAGTGTTTTTTCTGGTTTCTCTGATAATTACTCTATTACTGATTTATGGAATTTAGACACATCGGGTATAAAAAACCCACCTGAAATAAAAACAAAAGAAGCTCTAGAAGAGGAAACCTTGGAAAAATTTTACAGCACCATTTCATACCAAAATAACGGATGCGAAGTTAATTTGCCTTGGATGGAGGGCCATCCTACACTGCTGAGTAATGAAAGTCTGGCGGAAAGAAGGCTGTATTCAAACACGAAGAAGTTAATCGACAAGGATTTGTTCGATGACTACGAGAGAGTATTCACACATTGGGAAGAATTGAAGATTATTGAAGAAATCAAAATTGATGAGGATGAGAAGAAAGAGGTACATTATCTGCCACATCATGCAGTCATCGAAGAATCCAGCATAACTACAAGAATTCGTCCAGTCTTCGATGCTTCAGCCAAGGATATGATAGGTAATTCACTGAATGACTGTTTAGAAAAAGGACCAAATTTTTTTTGACGAGCGTCAAGATTCTAAATAATAATAATTCAACTCTAATCGAATAATGGTTTGAATTAATCCTATTAAATCGTAATTTTTTTATCCAGTATTAACGGATTTCTTAAATCGATAAACGAAGGACGAAATCCGTGCGAGTTTGATTTATTCAATGAAGCAAGTAAAATAGGTAAATATTTTGGTTTTGGTATAATTATCGCTATTACAATACTTGGAAAAATCAAATATTCAAACTCGAAAGGTAGAAGAGTCGAAAAATCGAAAGTTACAAGCAACAGATCAGAATTAATTACAGCCAACTGCATAGACAAATAAAAAGGGCAATTTTTATCGACGTTCATGACAAATAACAAATAAATCAGAAATTTTTTAATAAATAAACCGGTAGATGCTCATAAATTTTATTTTTTTTGCGTTTTATACACTCACAATAGTTAAACAAAAAAGGACACGTTTGGTCAGTATAGTCGAAACGAAAATTATGCATGTCAAGCTTTGCTCCAAAGCACCGTTTCGTTTATCCAACATTTGAGCTACAATTCATCGCCTGCTTAGTTTTTTAATCAACAAAGAAGTCTATTCGTCCATTCTGACCAGTAAAATGTGTTTCGAGTTGATATAAATAAATAAATGGTTAATATTACATACAGATCCAGAATTCGTAGTCATAGACGTAGCCAAATTGTCATCAGCAATAAACCCTCCACTTATTGCATCAATGTTTTTTTAACACACTTTATCAAAAAATAAATAAATAAAATGTTAAGCAACCAATTTTTGTACTGTGGAGGATTTTGTAAAAAAATGTGTATATAAATCAATATTATATAGCATTTGGTTAGTTTAATGAGTTTGTTAAACATAAAATAATAAAATGTTTGATAGTTTTGTGATTTTCTCACGCCGTGGTTGGCGGTGGCCCAGACGTTTCGGTTGCAGTCGACTGAGCATCAGATTCTTCTTTAATAGCCAACCAAGGTAATCGTTTTTGCAACTCGATCCTAAAAAATCAAAAATAAAATCCAAAAATCCCAACAAAAAAAATGAAAATACTCTCACCTATATCTGGGATGGCTGATGGCATACACGTACGGGTCTAGGCATGCTACCAGTTTGCAAGTTAGCGCGGGGATCATCGATACTCCAGGGGTTAACAGCGATTGATCGCCGAACGTACCTATTAGCGCTAAAACGGCGTACGGGGTCCAAGAGGCGACAAACAGAAAGCACACCGTAATGGCAGCTTTGGCTATTCTCACTTCTGCACTCTCGTTCTTCAATTGTTGATTCGAACGCAACGATTCCACGTTCATCTTTTTGGCCTACACAGTAATCAGTAAAATAATCAAGCTGTGTTTTATACAGTTTTTAAACAAATCATAGTACTGGGATTTACTACTGTGAAAATTTTTTGTTGTTGGGTAGTTGGACGAAATAGAGCCAATTCATTTTTAGATAGCAGAACGCCAAAAGGAACAACTTCAGGCTACATTATTTGATTATTTTTTTGAATAGTTTGGTTTTAAACCTTTCAACCTATGTTTTTTTGGAGCATCATATTGTGGACTTTTTCGAGACAAAGGAAACGCATTTTATCTACCCCGATAAAATAAATCCTGGCGTCCAAATCAATATTTACCTGTTCTCTTAATGCTTTTTCGTGATCAAAAACCTTGCTGACAATTTGGCTGTAGTAAAAAATTATGGCGGACATTGGAAACACGTAAGAACACGTAAAAATAGAGCCGACGAATAGTTTGTTGTCAAATGTCGTGGTCAAATAGTCGAAAGAGCATGCTGTAAGATATCCCTCTGAAATACGATAAGCACGGGTAAATTTATATTCGAAATAATCGTATTAATATATAAAATCGATTTTACCATTGACAATATGGAACACACTGTACCTGGCATGTATTTTCCCCAAGTTTCGAACATCGGCAGCAGGGCCCACGGCAAAGTATACACCCAAACGAATATAACCATCAAAACGGCTTTCGTCTTCGATATTTTTCCATCAAACGGTCTGGTAATAGTCGTGTACCTATTTAAAAATTCCATGGTTCGTTTATTTTTATAATTAATACCAGAAACTTGTAATCGAGTAAATAGCAGAATTTATTTAAACGATTAAAAAATCACTTTATACGCTCAACTCGGTAAATGGGCCAGTACTGACCTGTCCACATTAGCGTTACTTCGAGATTTCATGTAGGCAACACATATTACACAATTGCCCATCTTAACTTAAGCTTTAATATAGGCAAGACGTAATACAGTGAATATAAAAAGTTCGATTTATACACCTACATTAATATCATTTTTCTCACAAACTTTTAAAAGTCAGAGATTTTTATTACTATTTGTTTTTGCTCTAATTTAGAAGTCTACAGACCAAGACACGGTTTACTAATAAATTAAATTTTTTGTTAAATAATTACTTGGTGCAAGTGTAAATTCCAATATTGTACGAAACAATGGTAATTTTATACTATCACGGTCCCCTCGTTTTTTGACTCTAAAAAATCGAAAAATCAACATTTTTGAGTGTTTTCTATGTAAATCCTAGTTTGTACGGCGGATTTACGATAAAAATTACGGGAATAAATAAAAACTTATATTAGTTTCAGGATTTTAAATGTTCATGTAAACGCACTCATTCACATATAATTGGTGATAACTTTTTTACAAGTAATCGAATGAAGTTTCTATTTTTTTTTAATCTACACAAAAAAAACGAACAAATTTAAAATAACAGTTTAAAATAACAATTCCTCTCAAAATTGACCTTTTTTCACAGATTATTGTTTGTACCTTTTTTATCAAGTAATCATCAAAGTAAAATAAACAAAAACATTCCTTCTTCTTCTTCTTCTACTTGTTAGAGATCTAGATGATCTGTGGATTCCGGATTTGCCTCTGTAATATTTCCTGAGATGTGGACTGCCAGCTGTCTTTCCATCTCTTTGGTGATCTTCCGGGTGGACGGGTCCCTGCTGGTTTTCCTTCTAGTACGATGCGTGGTAGTCTATCGTCGGTCATTCTCTTCACGTGGTTATACCATTCTCTTCTCCTCTGCCTTCCCCATCTCACCACATCCTGTAAGTCGCATTGCGCTCTAATGTCAGTGTTTCTTACGTGATCTCTTCCTGTTTTCCCGGCTATTGTTCTCAGTGCTGACATTTCGGCGACTCGTAGCATCCTTTTGGTCTTGTTGGTATCCTCTCTCGCTTCTATACCATATGTCATTATTGGTCTTATATATTTTGATTTTACTCTCCTTTCGCAAGTAAGGATTAGCCCATATAGTTTCCCTTAGACATCCTGATATTATGGCTGATTTGTTAATTTGGTTTCTCAGGTCCTTTACCGGGTCGTGAGCGCTGGCCATATCTATGCCCAGGTATCTAATTTGCATGACCTGCTCTATAGGTTTATTATCTATTGCCAGCTTGCATTTCATTGGCTCCCTAGCGATGGTCATGGTTTTCGTTTTACCTATGGATATATCCATATTGAGTTGCTGACTTCTCACTTTCTGCGAATATTGCAGCGTCGTCAGCGTAGCAGACCATGCTGATAGCCCTATTGTTCATTCTGTATCCCGAATTCATGAATGTTACTTCTTCTATGATTTTGTCTATCAGGAGGTTGAATAAAAATGGACTAAGGCTATCTCCCTGTCTAATTCCTCCTGGAGTGGGGATGCTAGATGTAACATTCCTAAAATTACTTATTAAGTAAGCAAGTATCAATATCTACACAGTAATAATTCATTAAAAACACATTGAGAGAATTTGGAGAACAGCGCAAGCCAGTATTCCAAGATTCGGATGCAAGGAGGAGAATATGCTAGGATATGTTGCAGAGTTTATGTTTAGATTACGTTATAGCAATCATTGTTAAAGATTGCATAATATTTTTGTTGTCTTACAAGATTTTTTCGACGATAATATAAGTGATTGATTTATTTTTGAATATGATACATAGGTAATTTTTTTTTATTATTATTCATCTGAAATCTTACCTATTTTTTTTTAATACAAATATATTGTGTTTTGTTGCCATTAAACATGAAATTATTAAATTTTGAAAGCATTAACATTATTTTAAGTTATTTAACATTGATATAATTATAATTTTTTTGTAAATATTTATTTTTTTTTGTAGAAGTATGATCTAACTACGTGTATAAATGTTATATACTATTATCGAAGAAAAAAGTTGATTTTAAGAAACATTTGTAAAAAATTAATAAACAAACATTTTGATATGATTTTTTTTTCAAAATGTTTGTTTTTTGTGTAGATTAACAAAAAATATATGTGAACTTCGTTTGATGCTTTTCAAAAAAGTTATGAACGATTATATTCAAAGAGGTGCGTTTATGATCGCATTTAAAGTCATCAAACCATATGAAATGTTTTAAGTGAGATATTTTCTATATTTTTTCCATAAATCCGCCGTAAAAACGAAGATTTTAAAAAAAAATTCATCGAAATTGGACGGTTTTTCAATTTTCTAAAGCCAAAAAACGAGGGGACCGTGACAGTATAAAACCGAAATAATTTTATTCATTCTTAAACGGGTAGTGCTATGGTTTCTGTGAATTAGTTTTATCTTTATTGCTGTCTTTTAGGTAATGTGGTATACACGCCAAGAGAACGGACATAGAGCTTAAAATGTATACGAGGTAACGTGATCAAGTAATTTTTTATTTGCTACGGTGATGTAAATAGTTTGTAGACGTGGTATTGTAATACACCGACCTATCGTAGGCTATGCAAGCGTTAGTCATGCCTTGAGCGATGCCGGCTAAAGAGCCGATTAAAGCGTACACTTGACAGGACAACCATCCAGCAGCAAATCCGCCATTAAATGAGTTGTAAATAAAAATCGGTATGCTGGTAAACATCAAGAAGTCACTGAATGCCAAGTTGACCACGAAAATGTTAGAAGCCGTTCGGAGGCTTTTCGCCCTAAAATACATAGAAAATCCAACTTAATATTAATATTTTTTTAATAAACACGCACTTACGAGGTGAATATCCACAATACTAATCCGTTTCCAATGATGGCGGAAAACCACAAAAACACGTAGATCATCCCGAGAAGGAAATGAAGAGACTTTTCAGGAGCCGGATACAGTTGCCAGTGTTTCGGAATGTGAATTAGATCTTCAGGCACCACGTTCCATCCTATCTGTTGGACTATCACGCTTTCCAAATCTGGCAGTCTAATAAATTAATTAAAATTTCACTTCTTCGGGAAAACAAATGAATGGGGCACTGCATATCTTTATGAATAGCCAGAAAGTGTCAAAAAAGGCACGTCTGGCTGTGCATAGAGGTGTGTTGGTTCCTACACTTATCAGTATGGTAGCAGTAATGCTGCAGAGATGAGTAGTCTGAGAAGTATAGCCGGAGTGAAAACGCTGTGGTGTAAAAGAAGATGTGGTCACAAAGATAGATAAAGGAATGCTTAGATGGTTTGGTAGAAAGAATGGATGAAGGAAGATTGACGAAACAAATTTATAAGGCGAGTGTGAATGGGCAAATCGGTAGAGGTCGACCTCGGAGAACATATCTCGATCATATCAACATTATTTCGAAGAAAGGCCAGGTCAAGAGCACCAACAACCGAAGAGCATGTATAGAGCACTGATGAAAGTAGAGGAAGCAAAAGATGTGTTTACGAACCGTAGCGGAAGTGGAAGGAAGTGGTCTCTGCCTACCCCTATGGGAAAAAGGCGTGACTTTATGTATGTATGTATGTATCAAATCACATAAAAGCCGCTGGATACGAAATTGATGAATTCTCATTTAGAAAAATACACTGCTCAAAAATGTATGGGATCGCTTACATTTTTTATTTATTTTAGTGATAAATGCATTATTGTGTGTCTTCCTTGGTCTAAATATGGCACCAACCACGCTTTTTGAAGGAGGTTCAATTTGTGTTTGGGGGGTAACATTTGTTTCAACGGACGCACTGACTTTTTCATTCTTAATAATGTAACATGATTGTTAAACAAATTGTCCCACATTTGTTGCTGCCATTGGTGCACGTGTGCACCGTGAATGGACTGGCCGACTTATTCTACGGACATGAACTGCATCGAATACGTTTGGACAGCTATGTCTAGGTAACTGAATTGCTTAGAAAATCCAATTGGGTCTCTGCAGAACTTGTGACCAACGCTTGCGCTCACATCTGGATAACTTTTCCCAAAGAATTCATCGATGGTTAAGAGGATGCCTAATAGGATCATGAGCTCGGCGTGGTAGTCCAACTTGCTACTAATTACAAATCTTTTGTTTAAATGTTAAATCTCACCTTTATTTCGAGCTTTTAATGTAAGTTTTTAACTTCCAGTGGAGTTATAGTAATGGGTCCGATTTTGCGAATCCCAAATTTTGACATACCTCCACATTTCAAGGTCCCCGGAGTCAAATACAATAGTTTTTGAAGTGGACGTCTTTATGTGTATCTACGTATGTGCGTTCGAAATTATTTTTCGTCTCGATTATCTCGAGAACAAAAAATGATACATCGACGTGGGATTGATTGCATTCGACGCATAATTACGCAACTTAGAAGTGATTAGATTAATACAGAATTTTAAGATTTTTTGAATAATATGATTATTGCATGTTAGCAATATGATGATAATATTTCATAAAAAGAGATTGTTTTAGAAAACAAAAATAGGAATTGGTGAATTTGAAACTCGTGTCAGTATAGAGAGAATAGCATTGAAGACGCTATAACAGTGAAACATTATTGTTAGTAATAATCAAGCATTGTTAACAATTGAATATTGTTACTAACAAATGAAAATAGCTCCCGCTTATGAAATGATAAGAAAGAGTTTAAAAGGATACGGTTGACTGATAAACAGAATATTGTTAATGACAACTATAATTTGTTATAAACAATTTGAAATCGTTTTTTATAATAATTTTAATAATACTAATTATAGCAACAAAACACATGGTATTTTTTCATTCTTTCCACTGAGAAGTTAGTCGTGTGGACCTCTCGGGTCTCACCCAGACCATGTACAACTAGAAGAAAATAAGTTGAAAAATATAAGTAATATTTATCAATTGTTTAAGCAGTGTATTTTATCGGAAAAATTACTCCGTTAATAAGCTACGTACTCTTGTACCCAAGAAAACAAGTTGTTAAAATGATGAAAAGAAAAAGATGCAGAATCGAATTTGAATAGAGTTCGTACCTGGCTTGGGCTTGAAGTGGCGCAGTCCAGTTTGAGAAAACCATCTCGTTGCCTTCTACTGCACGTAAAACGACGTGCCTTCAGAACTATCACTCTTCAAGCGAACATTGATTTTATATAGACAAACGATACGACAAATTTGATTTGTGTAATCTCCCGCTAATTCCATTAAATCCTGGATTAAACTTAATTTCATTTGTAGTACAGATTATTCTTAAAATCCGCGCAGTACCGTACAGACACATTTCATTTTTTTAAGTACATTATTTATTAATATTAACATACCAACAACTCATATCAATCGATGAAGATCAAAATTAAAAGGTTAATATTTTATGTATTACATACATATCTTAATATTTTACCTACCATCATTATAATTTACCAAATACAATGGTATTTTTACCAGGGCCGGATTTAGGGGAGGGCATCCGGGGCCTCCACAATAGAGACTTCAGAAAAAAAAATCCTTCAAATTCCGTCTAGTAAAATCTAGTAAACAACTTTTCCTTTGATATTTTTTTCGCTGGTTTACCTTTACCTACAGTACTTCGTACAAACATGATTATATTTTTCTTAAATATTAACAGAATGTTTCATCTATATTTGTTCACTCCAATTAGGCAATCAGTAAAATATCAAAATCTCAAATGGTCCTGTTAAGCATTTGCACTACCCATCTTGAGCGAATATCCCAATGGCTCAATGGCTGAGTGGGGCGGTACTTTCCCGCAGCCTCGGATAATTATAGTTTTCGTTTATATTTTTATATATGTTTGTTAAATGCTAAAAGAATCTACTTGGTTTCACAATAAATTATTTATGGAAAAACTCAAATGAAAAAAAAATTTTTAAAGTTCTTCACCAGGTACTGTTGGTGTTAGGTTAGGTTAGGACGTTAGGTTAGGTTAGGCTAATAATAATCGGTATTAATTGAGGCAGTAAAATTAAAAAAAAGTAGCCCCTAACCTCTAACACCAACAGTACCTGGTAAAAAACTTTGAAAATGCGGGGACGTATTAGAAAAGACCCGATTTAATTTCTTTTGGTATTCAAAAAAGTTTGGTCGTAAGCATTTTTGCGTAAAACTGAACGTTATCGATTGTTGCCGAATCAATAGATCGCCAGCGCCACTTAAACACTCGGTTTTGATGGTTTTTGAACGCAACCTAACCTCAAATGTCAATATTGTCAAAATTTCTTGTTCGTTTTGTGTATGGAGGGTAGAGACCAGGAGTACCATCTTATATGCGGGACAACTTAAAAAGATGTCCACTTGTGAACTGTAAATAACAGTTCAAAAACCAACCAGAATGGCGCTAACGTAGCAAAGGTGTATGATATGAATTTAGCATTTGTAAACGGAGTGAAGTGTGCCGAGTTAAAAAACTTTATGTACTAAATATAACCTAAAAAACTGGAGAGTGATTGATTTTTTGTGAGCTTGTAATAAAACTTTTTTGTGATTTTATAAAACTTTTTAAAATAATCAAACAATGATGGGAAAAATTTGTACTATGTATTTCTACCCCACTCTAATAACTTTTTAGCGTCACCTTCATGTAACGCTTTTTTCGACGGAGACTTTTTCATACACAGAAGGTTCTCCTGGTCTTTACCCTCCTTAGTTTTCTATAGGGTGGTTTGAGTGCAATAAGAATACGATTTATCGGTTGTAAAGATTAAATGTCTGTAATCTGCTCAGTGACAATAACTTTAGTAAACAAAGTAGGGCTCTTCCAAAGTCAGTTTAAAAAAAATAAAGAACATGTCATTAAAAGCCATAAAATCTTCAAAAGAAATCAGATATATTCTTAAAAATTATTTTATTGAAAGACATCGTGAGTGTCGAACCACGTTTCATCTAATAAACTATATTTCTATTACTTTCTTTAAAAGATCTGTCTTAAAAGTAAATGTAATGGTCTATTTTTAACAGACTTTAAAAAAGGAGGTTCTCAATTCGACTGTATTTTTTTTTATGTTTGTTACCTCAGAACTTTTGACTGAGTAAACCGATTTTGATGATTCTTTTTTTATTTGAAAGCTGGTCCCATTTGAATTTGATCCAGTTCTGACAATGGCATCCATGAGAAAACCATATAAGTATTCGAAGTCAGTTTTTTTACGTTTTTGGTATGAATTATTATGCATTGTAACTAGTAATCATGTCAGATTTAGTTTTATTAATTAAGAGCAATACTTTAACCGGCAAAATTGTTAGACTGGACAAAAACCTTTGTTTTTAATGTCGTCTAGCTAACACGACCGACCTCAACGATATGTCCCCACTCCGATGTTTTGATGCAAGGCAATCAGGGGTACACAGATTTGCAAGGTTGCCGATATCAACTTTCGCATCAAATAGATTATTATGTCTAATGATTCGTAACTCTGTCTGTGTACGTTCTTAATAAAAGCATTGCAGAAATATCCTGCTTCTTTTATACTAGTTCTTTCACAAAGACAGTTAAGTCTCATTATTCTTTTTTTTGCAATTCAAAACAGGTGCATGGCAGCGCACTTTGCAATCAACGGCACTAGTTCCATCTGGTGGTCGATTACAAAACCATGATTAGAAAACTCCAAATTATAGCATTGACGTGCATATTTTGTCAGTGGGTTACTTATCTCTGGAAGCAAGGTTAGACTCTTCTCTTACAGCATAAGCAAGATATCAAAAAATAAATAGCGACAATATTCTGAATACACCGACCTACATTAATAAAATTTTAGTACGATACTGTCTAAAATTTAAACTAGGCTCTCAGCCAATTGACGTTCAGCCATACCAGCGCCAATACTCTCCTGGATGTATTAGCTTGCATCCAGCTCGAAAAAAAAGACCCTCAACCTTTTGGAATAGCAATCGACTTTTATAAGAGTCTATCCGTCGTTGTCTCTGATATGTAGTTATCTGTTTTAATGCGTTAAACTTAACAAATTTATTAAATCATAAAAACCCTGCTGTTTAAAATTTTTTAAAGAGAGTGCGTATGGATTAAAAATGAATGATTCGATCGTCAAATGCCTTCTTTACGCCGATGATCAAGTCATATTAGCGTCATCTGAAGAGAAGTTGCAGGCGAGCAAAACGAAAGTAATGGTTTTTAAAATAAAGGAAAGCAATGACAAACTGCGAGGTGCTGATTAAGGAAGGAAGAGTGGAACAAGTAAATGAGTTTGTATACTTGGGTTCAAAGTTTACGAGAGATGGAAATGATGACAGTGACATTGGGCTTTATGAACAGCCAGAACGTGTCAAAAATGGCACGTCTGGCTGTGCATAGAGGAGTGCTGGTTCTTACACTTACTTATGGTAGTGAATGTTATGTTTGGCAGAAGAATCATGAAAATAGGATTAATGCTGTGAAGATCACTAGTCTGAGAAGTATAGCCGGAGTGACTCGATTGGATACAGTGAAGAATAGTGAGATAAGGGAACGCTGTGGTGTAAAAGAAGATGTGGTTACAAAGATAGATAAAGGAATGCTTAGATGGTTTGAAATACGTAGAAAGGATGGATGACGGAAGATTGACGAAACATATTTAAAAGGCGAGTCTTTGAGCGAAGAGTACTCAGGAAAATATATGGTCTAACCGTAGATGCAACAACAGGAAGATACAGAACTCGTACAAACAGAGAGCTAGAAGAGCTATACGGAGAGCCTAACATTGTCCGAGAAATAAAATCCAAACAATTATAGTGGGCAGGACATGTGAGAAGACAACCGGATAATCGCACTGTCAAGCTTGTATGGGAGGAAACACCAGAGTGTAAAAGACCCCTATGCCGCCCACGACTCCGATGGAGAGACAATATTGCCAAAGACCTAAGGACAATTGGAATCCAAAATCCAATCGATGACATGAACGACAAACAACAGTGGAGGACTATTGGTAAAGTCGGCAAAAACCTACCCTGGGTTGTAAGCTACGGAATAAGTAAGAGTGTGAATGGGCAAGTTGGTAGAGGTCGACCTTGGCGAACGTATATCTCGATCAGATCAACATTGTATTGAAGAAAATCCAGGTACTAACAACCGACGAATATGTATAAGAGCAATGATGAAAGTAGATTCAGCAAAAGATTTGTATAAAAAGTGGTCTCTGCCTACCCCTACGGGAAAAAGGCGTGACTATATGTACGTAAAAACCCTTCTTGATAAAGACGATTTTAGAGATTTATTTTTTAAATTTGCTAGATGAGACCCCCAATTTAACTCTGACTTCCTGCGGGCTTGAGGTTATTATCTACATAATTAGCCCTGTTAATTTTAGTAAAACATCATCAGCTCGAGTTTTTGCTCTAGCACTCTAGGTCTTTTCAAAAATTTGTATTGCGTTCTTTTCCTGGCGCTTTTTTCCTGCCTCTTTTCCTGCTTTCTTGTGGATTTCACTTTAGTGCTTATCTACACGGTGAAAAAAATTGTAGCATTGAGAGATTAAGTTATTAAGCAACTTTGTAAAAAATTTAATACGATTTTAAATTTTGTTTTGTTCTGTCGCTTTAAATAAAATAAATAAAAATTTAAACACACATAAACAATTAAAACATTTATTTAACAAATAAATAATAGTTTAACATTAATCTGATGAAAATATTTCCAAAATTTTGTAAAAAATACTTGTTTTGTAAAAGTTAAATTAAAAAAAAAACAATAAAAGTGTCGAAAATGGTATTATCTAACGTTTTGTAATAATCATACAATTCATCGAGGGCATACCATTATACTAAAATTATTTAAATATCACAAAATCGTCGAAATTACAAGATCAAAAGAAGCTAAAAGGTAAGTATAGTCTGCTTATGCAAGAGCAAAAATAAAATCTCAGGAATACAATTTTTTGGGTTATCTAACTGTCATGAAACGAGATTTGCGGAGGCCGTTAACTTTTTAAAAAAGTGAAAATAACTGATAAATTAAAAGAATTTAACTACAAATTAATGGCATCTGTAACTGCAAAACGATATCGATATAGATAAATAAATGCGGTGTTACGAAGTGCAAAGATTTGGTAGATTTTCACTAGTTGTTGGTTACATTCCTACCGGTTCTCTCTTCTGATTCTTTCAATAATTTATAAGCCGGTAAGTAAACGTCCGTGTCGAGTTTGGGATCGCGATAAATTAACGAAGGATTTCTGATTGTATTCGAAGAATTTCCTAGCGACGTAAATCCGGCATCGTAAAGTTTACAATAGGGGATTTTATAGAAGAGCAAGTAGTCCCAAATATCCGAATAGTGCCATTCTAGAAGCGGGCTTACACGCATCACTTGCGGCCAGTCCGGATCTGTCATCTGAAAAATTAAACAAATCATCATTTTAACTAGCTAAATACTGAGTGGACCAAAAGTCGAAAACGGACCTTAAATTGCTAGTCCGAATTGTAAAAAATTTGGGATAAGCATATTTTAAGATAAAGAGATTCCAGATTTGATATTTGCAATGTTGTCAGATTTGCCGTTTCTCTGATATTATTAGTCACTTTGGTTTTTTAAATACATACATACATATAGTCAAGACTTTTTCTGGTATGGGTAGGCAGAGACCACTTCCTTCTCCTTGCTACGGTTCTTACACACATCTTTTGCTTCGTCTACTTTCATAAGTGCTCTCATACATGCTCGTCGGTACTGTTGGTACTCTCTTGACAGCTGGCCTTTCTACAAATCAATGTTGATCTGATCGGTATATGCTCGCCGAGGTCGACCACTACCGACTTTCGTCCATTCACATTCGCCTTATAAATTTAATTCGTCAATCTTTCTTCATCCACATCTTCTTTTAGACCACAGCGTTCCCTTAACTCACTATTCTTCATTTTATCCAACCGAGGCACACCGGCTATATAATTCACAGACTACTGATCTCCGCAGCATTAATCCTATTTACATGCTTCTTCTGCTAAACCCAACATTCACTACCATACAAAAGTGTAGGAACCAACACTCCTCTATGCACAGCCAGACGTGCCATTTTTACAAACTTTCTGGCTATTCATAAAGCTACGCAGTGCCCCATTCATTTGTTTTTCTGCCAACACCCTTCGCTCAATGTCACTGTCATACCTTCCATCTCTCGTAAACTTTGAACCCAAGTAAACAAATTCATTTACTTGTTCCACTTTTTTTCCTTTAATCAGCACATCACAGTTTGTAATGCTTTATTCTCTTTCAAAAACCACTACTTTCGTGTTGCTTGCAATTATTTTCATCCCTTTGATTTTCATGGCATCATGCATAACAATAACCATCGCCTGCAACTCCTCTTCAGATGACGCTAATATGACTTGATCATCGACGATCAAATTATTCATTTTCAAACCATACGCACTCTCTTTCAAATCTTTTCAAACAATCGTCTATGTATAAGTTAAACAGCCATGGCGAAGCCACACATCCCTGTCTCACACCTTTTTCGATGTTAAACCAGTCCGTGTAAGCACCGTTTATCCTGACACAAGCAGTGGAATCCTCGTAAGTGATTTTTCAGTGCTCTTATTAAACTACCGCTCACCCCATACACAGACAATGTCGACCACAATTCACTCCTTACCACTCTGTCATAGGCCTTTTCCAAGACTATAAAAGTGCAGCAGACCTTCTAACTTAAATACATCACCCTATATATTCAGTCATTATTAGAATCTCTTTTTTAATACGAATTCAGCCATATGTAACACTTGTGATTTTATGTATCTTGAAGAACTAAGGCAATGGATTATCGATAAATCTAGATTATTTCTAGACCAGCGGTCAGCAACAGGCGGATAGCGGAAGGTCGCACCTCGGACCGCCAAGTATTCTTAAATATACCTACAAATTCATTTAATTTTTTGTATACAACCAGTCCTATATTCATAAGTTTAAAAGCCACATAGACCTCAGGCGGCTCCAGTTTGCTTTAAAACGACACTACGAAACAATTAATCAGCAATTCCACAAACATTTTCCTCTTCGCTGCATGTGCCAGCAAAAAAAATCCGCAGAAGCAGCATTACATGTGTGTGCTGGACGCTTCTTAATAAACACCAGAAACGATTTTCAGATCCTGAGATAGTGAAATAATATGTGTTGGAAATAGCCACGGCAATTCAAAGTAGGTATTCCATTGTCGGCAAGAAGTAATACAAGAAGAACCGAAATCTTATAGCTGCTGATATCAAAAGCACTCTACTTGAACTTCTGCAAAAGACACCTTGATACGCCATAGCTCTTGATGAATCAAGTGACATTGCTGATGTTGAACAAATGTCTATTTTCGTGAAGTTTTTTGATATTAAAAGTCAGATGTTCAGGGAAGAATTATTAACAATATTGCAGTTGAAAGGTAATACTCGAGGGGAAGATTTATTAAAGGCCATTGATGAATTCATTACTGAATCTAACATTAGTTATGATAAAATGTGGTGTCGCTTTAAACTGACAGAGCCGCAGCGATGATTTGCAAAGAAAAGGAGTAGTAAAAAAAATCAGGGATAACAATTCAGGTCTAATATCATATCAGTGCCTAATTCATCACACAGTCATTTGTCGAAAACTTAGTGCTACACTGAAAGAAGTAATGAAGAGCTTGGTCAGGTTGATTAATTTTATGAGATCTCATTTTGCTCTTCAGCACTGATAATTCAAGGAGTTTCTTGCTGAATGTAATTCAGCGCATTCTGATTTACTGCAACACAACAATGTTCGTTGGCTAAGAAAAGGTCAAGTTATTGAACGTACCTCCTTCTTGCAAAATTAGATAAGCAGGGAGCAAGGAAGCGCTTGCAGTTTATAACAATCAAGCGCAATATTATAGCTGTAGCTTTTCTAAGATATTCTGAAATATTTTAATGCGCTCAAGTCAATTGGAAATTAATATGTGTGATCTGATACAAAGCGTGTCTGCTTTTCGTCGCAAGCTTGATATCTTTGAAGAAGATATTGCAGGATAAGAATTTATTCATTTCCCAAAAATTCTTCAATATAAACAGAAGAACTCTGAAGAAGACATTGCAGTAGTTTTAAGATTTCTGTCCGATCTTAGGAACGAATTAGCTAAAGGATCCCAAGACTTTGCAGAGATAGGAAGCTGTCTCAGTTCCTTAAATCGCCTTATGAAGTTGATGCATCGGCAGAATGGACTGATGTGGCTGCTAAGTTGTTCAGTTTCTTTCAAAGCCTTCACTTCAAATGGAGATAATTGACTTGCAAGAAGATATTTCCTTGCAAAAATATAGAAGAAGATTAGGGTACCGTCAACTTACAAATGGAGCACATTTTTAACTCTTGATTAAGTAATCATTATGTTAAAAATGTTGTATTATAAGTGTTACCATATGTACTCGTATTGAAGAGGAGATTTCAATAATAACTAATAACTAATATCAGAGAAACGGCAAATCTGACAACATTGCAAATATCAAATCTGGAATCTACGTATCTCGAAATAAGCTTATCCAAAATTTCAGACTTTTGGTCAACTCTGTACAATATTAACCGTTGATAATACCCCCATAAAGTAAAACATTAACAACAAGCACGTACAATAGGGTTAATTTATTTTACGATAACAGATTAAGCTTTTTTGACATATTTCTTGAAAATCTACATTTCTATTAGCTTTACGATAGGGCACTTTGAAAAATATTTCCATTACAAAAGTAATTCCACAAACCCGAAATTTACTCGGCATTGTAAAACATTACAAACGTCAATGGGCAGTTTTGAAAGCTTGCATATAATAATCGGCTTAAGTAGGTACCTACCTACAATACTTAAAAAGGCATAAACGAAAACTTAACAAAAGCAGGTGAAGCCACTACATGATGATTCACCCAAAATAAATAATACAATATGTTATGAATAAATATCTATATCTTTCGTAACGGGATATTAGAAAGTTATTTATATATACCAAGAAATAATTTGGTGTTGACATGAAAAATAATGAATTAATAAACAGTATTTAATGGCGAAGTAATTAAAAAATAATGAATCCCAAATGGTTTTTTGATCAACTTTACGTACATACATACATAAAGTCACGCCTTTTTCCCATAGGGGTAGGCAGAGACCACTTCCTTCCACTTCCGCTACGGTTCTTACACACATCTTTTGCTTTCTCTACTTTCATCAGTGCTCTCATACATGCTCGTCGGTTGTTGGTTGTTGGTTGTTGTTGGTACTCTTGACCAAGTCTTTCTTCATTAGAAGAAATTGATAAAGTAAAAAAGTTGTCAACATTAAAATTTGCTTGCAAACACATTAAAGGGTCATTGGGAGTAATCAAAACAAATATAGAGGTTATTTCAAAAAATCTGAAACAATGCTGTGCAAGTTTGTCGAAATTGCAATACTTCAACTGAATAAAAAAGAAAAATTGAGCCGATGATTTTTATTTAGACCCAAAAACAAAAACGACCATTATATCAAGTTAT
This sequence comes from Agelastica alni, assembly GCA_950111635.1. Taxonomy (NCBI): domain Eukaryota; kingdom Metazoa; phylum Arthropoda; class Insecta; order Coleoptera; family Chrysomelidae; genus Agelastica; species Agelastica alni. The sequence goes on along the minus strand of OX467714.1, from coordinate 42,796,178 downwards.
TTCTTCAATAACAACGCACTTAAGTAAAATATACAGTACTTTCATTTCAAAACCAGCAAGTCCAAATAAATTTTGATTTTTCGTAAATGTAAGAAAAACAAAAAAACTCGTCGAATTTTAAAGCAAGGGGGAGGTTTAAACATGTTATTCCGCTGTTTCCAAGTAGCACCCCTTTAACATGTCCCACCCTTCTTTAAAATGTCATGTAATATATCAAATGAAAACCCAAGAAAAATGCAAATCAGCCATATAAACATACAATTTGTTCTATCGATTTATTTTACTGATAACAACAAATTATGTGAAATAACATGAGATCATAACAAAAACGACCTACGCCACTGTTGGACGGGTAGATATCTATTTAGGGATCAATTAACTTACTTCTTATATGTCACCTTTTTTAACATTTTTTGTCATTTTATTTCTTTGTTTCAAAAATATTAATAGTTTTAGTTATTGGTGACGTTAAATTAGCCAATATTTGTAGCTGCAGCATCTTGGAATTATTTTAAAATTGCGTATTCTCTGCAAGAACGAATAGAAATGGTATTTATTTACGGTTATCAAAACAAGTGCGCTCGAGGAACAGCTCGAGTTTTTAATGAAAGGTATCCCGATAGATATATAGGCCACCAGACCATCATATAGTACGGAAATTTGGAGAAACTGGATCCGTTTGTAATAAAAAAAATAATAATCCCATTGTTCTCGACGAAGCTGAACAAATTTAAATACTGGGTAATTTTGCTAAAGATCCATTCCAAAAGTATCAAAACTTACAAATATTTTTGTTGGTTCCATATACAACACAAAGTGTTAAAATTGCATAAGTTTTTTCCGTATAAGATACAAATTCAGCTTAGTGAAGACAACTAACTCTATCACCGCAGAATTGAATTTTGTGAAACAATGTCCCAAAAAATACAAGAAGACACACAAATTTGATTAAAAATATTTGTTTCAGTGATGAATCAACGTTTTATTTAAATGGCCTTGTTAACAAGCATATTTGTATGTACTGGGATGACGAAAATCCTCACGTGTTTCCACAGGATAATACTCGGCTTCCAGCGAAGATCAATGTATGTGATGGTATTCTAGGAAATGAGATAATCGGACCACTTTTTATTGACCAAAACCTAACGGGAGAATTGTACCTATCATTAGCGGAAAATGAAATTGATCCACTTATTACTCAGTCCCTAGAAAGGCAAGTTGATGAACAGGGAAATATGGTACAAGACGAACAGAATGTATACCTTCAACAGGTCGAAACTTTTTTTTTTTTTTATGTTCTGGTTCCCACGAAAAGGGATATCCTGTAATGTTCAGAGAACATCGTGGGAACGAAGGGAAAGAAGGTATGAGTTGGTGTTCTTCTTAAATTTCTGGAGGTTGTATGCCTCGGGGAACACCTCCCTAGGCAATGAGTTCCAAAGCCTCGCAATTCGTTGGATGAATGAGTCTTTGGAAAGTGATGTTCTGCAGGTCTCCAAAGTGACCACGAAGGGGTGTGAAGACTGAACTTGATGGGTTAATCTCGAAGAGACTGCCAATGGAGGAACGATTGTTGATATTTCAGAAGAGCATCGCCCATGAAAATATCTATAAAATAGAGACAAATCGCCAACTTTTCTACGGTGTTCCAGACAAGTGAGCGAGTTTGTAAGCGAGGCATCACCGACGAGACGAATTGCCCTTTTTTGGACAGAATCCAGTAGCTTCAGGATATGTTTAGGTGCTGCACTCCAAACATGGGAACAGTACTCCAGTACAGGTCGGATCTGTGCCTTATAGATCATAGACCACATTACGCACTAACTGTAAGAAAGACAATGGCTAGGCGAACTATTTTCAAGACATTGAATTGGCAGAAGGGGATTTATAGAATGACCGGCAAGATCTCCAGATCTAACACCACTTGTTTAATGTTATATGCACAAGGTAGGGGTTGCTATTTGACATTTTAAAGGGGTGCCTCTTGGAAAAATCAGAATAACATTTTTAAACTTCCTCCTTGATTTAAAATTCGATCTTTTTTTGTTTTTCTTACATTTACGCAAAATCAAAAGTTATTTGGACTAGCTGGTTTTGAAATGAAAGCACAGTAAAAAGGTTTTTATATGAGATTTCCAGTATCATTCTGCATTGGAAATGTACCAAAACTTGGAAAAATTTGAGATACTGGCAATATTGCTGCAACATTAAAAAAATGTCTTACAATTTCAGTGAACAATGATTTTTGCGAAGGATCTTTTTTAAAATTGAAACTTTGTTGCCCACAGAAAGGCTTATTACAGAACTCACCATTCGACACACAGTGGAGGACTGCCCCTCGAGATCGTACCCTGGTGAAGCAGGCGATTTCTTGACGGCGACAGATATAGTGCAATACACTATAATATATTATAAGAAACTTAGACGTTTGTTTGTGAATTGACTACGTTCATTGCACTCTTATTATATTATCTATGATTTATCTTTATAATTAACTTGTTATTGATATTTTATTATTATTATTATTGACATTAGTGTCTAACTTTTATTATAAAGGGTGGACATCCTATAAGCGTCGGTCTTCGTATGGAAAACAGCTAAAAATTTCAAGTTTATTTCTTAATATGATATACAGAGTCTTTAATGTTTAAAATTCAAAAAAAATTTGATTATACAGGGTTATCCAAAGGAAAGAAATTATATCAATATTACGTTTTTGGTGGTAAAATAAAGTCATTTCTGTGGTGCTTATCAATAATACCCAGTACAATACAATATTTACCGTTTTATAACTGTGAATATTACTACACCCCCCGTTGTTAACATGAGAGAAAGGACAAACCGCCGAAGTCTACCGAAGAATTTCGAAGAAAAACTTAGGCGACGATGTCTAGGCTCTAACCAGTCGTAACTCTTTAGTTGAGCTCTTGCGTTTAGAACGAGAGGTGCTAAACTAGGGCTTCAGTTTATTCTCTCCTTTCGTAGTCTCTAATTTTAAGTGATATTACTTCGGTTAAATCTTTACTTTCGCGGTAAAAAAGTTTAAGTTCGATCATGAGTTCTATTAAATATATGATAGCCAAGTCTGTTGCGGTAAGTAAAGCTCGTGTTAAATCAAACTGTTTTAAATATTAAGTTGTTACTTAAGGAGGTTAAAGCGTTAGGCGGAAGTAATTATAAACATTTGAAATAATTTTTGTTCGCAAGATTTTTTAATAACGAAATTAATTTATAAATCTAATAAAACTGTTACATGTAGTAGTCTTATGGAAAACATGTCAAATCAACATACAATTGACACATTTTGTTTTATAACAAATGAACAATGTTCGGTATGGATATTTCACGACAGTTAGGAATCTTTTAATTTAATTCTCGATTTTTATTTAATTTTATAATTTTTTACTTAATAAATCGGTTTGCTGTTTTTTAATTTTTTTTTCAACTGTTTCCTTTAATAATTAATAAAAAATCGTAAATTATTTTAAATTTTTATTTTGTTTGGACAAAAGATCCGAAAGTTTATCCATCAACTAAATAATTAAATAAAATAATCGATTTATAAAAAATGATTAGGCTAATTTTTTGTTATTAAAAGATCTAATGAACAACAATTTTGTTCATCATTTTCGCCAAGCGCTACAACCTCTTACAAGAAAACTCGACCATTATTATCTTTTACTTACGATTAAACATTTTTTGGAAAATAAACAAACCATTTTAAATCAATTACTTCGATGTTTTTAATTTTCGTAAAATTTTTGGTTTCAATTTTTTTTTTCTAAACCGTTGATTTTACTCCACAACTTGGTAACCAAGAATTTTTTCTTACATAACCTTAAAACTATTTTTCAACAAAAATTAAATTTTTTTATAACAGTGTTATCTATATACTAAATTTTGATTGAATTTGTCGTATAAATGTTTGGAAATGAGTGTTCAAAAGAATCTTATGGGAAATCAGAAACTTGGCATTATACATTTTGTTAATTGGACGAGGTTGAAAAAATATAAAAATTAGCTCTTTGAAATATACATACATACATATAGTCACGCCTTTTTTCCCGTAGGGGTAGGCAGAGACCACTTCCGCTACGTTGGTTCTTACACACATCTTTTGCTTCCTTTACTTGCTCGTCGGTTGTTGGTACAATTGACAGCTGGCCTTTCTTTAAAACAATGTTGATCTGATCGAGAAATACGTTCGCCGAGGTCCACCTCTACCGACTTCCGTCCATTCACACTCGCATTATAAATTTGTTTCGTCAATCTTCCTTCATCCATCCTTTCTACGTGTCCCAACCACCTAAGCATTCCTTTATCTATCTTTGTAACCGCATCTTCTTTTACACCGCAGCGTTTTCTTATCTCACTATTCTTTACTTTATCCAACCGAGTCACTCCGGCTGCCACATTCATTTGTTTTCCTGCCAACACCCTTCGCTCAATGTCACTGTCATACTTTCCATTTCTCGTAAACTCTGAACCCAAGTACACAAATTCATTTACTTGTTCCACTCTTTCTCCCATAATCAGAACTTTACAGTTTGTCCTGTTTTCTTCTCTTTCAAAAACCATTCGTTTCGTTTTGCTTACATTTGTTTTCATCCCTTTGATTTTCAGGGCATCATGCATAACATTTACCATCGCCTACAAACATACAGATTTCTCTTTTATAATTAAACAATTAACTTGTCATGAAGTTACTGAGATATTGACAAAAAAATGAATCAAATTTAAAATTAACCTGGAGTCAAAACGTTTGGCAACGATGCATGAGCGAGAACTTTTTTTTTTTTTTAAACTTTTATTCTACTAATGTAAGTGAATATTAGTAGTTGAAATAATACAAATTAAATTTAAATTATTACTTACAAAAAGATAATTTCAAGTTAAAGTCAAAACTTTTATGATGTGTCTATCAAATAATGATTAATTTCTTCCGAATCATTGACGTTTATTTCGTTAAATAATTGCAACAAAATGTGTAAAATAGATGTGTAAATTGTGCTGCAAAAAAGTACGAGGAATTTTAAGTGTTTGATCGAGGTAACAACTTGTTATGCAAAATACTCTTGAAGTGACCACCATATTAAATAGTTACCAAATACTTAAGTTTTACCACACATTTTTTTTTAAAAGGGTATTTTCCAAATCTTTCCGCGCTAAAATTTCTATCAGTATAGTAATTTCATCGTGTTTTTTAATGACCTGTTAAAATTTTATAAACATTCCTTTGGCTACTACATTCCCAAATTTTTCCTTTTTTGCATTCAGTATATTCTGACACCATTGTTTACATTTAATACTGACAAATCTACCAGCATCTTTGCTATCAGACATCCGAATATTATGTAAAAACGTTTTATTTGTAAATTTATTAAGGTTAAATGGTTTTGGATATAAACACAGACACTTAACATACAATGTTGTCAAATTATACAATGAATATGATCAGCTGAATTAAACGAGTGAAATATTTGGTACTACTTTACACTTAATTTGATAAATGTGCAGCGACTGGACCTCCTTAAAACAAGTTTTCATGAAATAAAACGTGAACAGAATTTACTTAATTGATCTCACAAAAATCCATTTTATTAAAATAATTATTTTGTAAGAAGAAAGAACGAGTGATTTAAAAAAATATATATATATATATAATATAATTTAAGTAGAAGTACTAACATTTTTATAAAATTACCTGAAAATAGCAAAGCTTTTCTGAATAGGGGTCCGTTTTCCTGGTGCCCATAAAGCAAGCTTTTAAATTCCGTTTAGTAGTCAACACTTGCTCCAAAGCTTCTTTTATGCCAGAATTGATGACTGTTATGTCCAAATTGTAAAAAATTTGACAATGTGAAATAAACAAATCTTGTTCTGGAAACGGTTCTCGACTTTTTACATACATACAGCATATTGGCTTTTTGAAATCTGGATAATTGATCTTTAAAACTGTATGAATTAAATGTAACAATACTGTGCAATCTTTACCCCCATTAAAACTTAAAAAGACATTTTCAGGTCCGTATGTTGAAATGCAATTTTGTATTACCTAAAATAAAAAGAGTAATTTATAAATATTTACATAAGGCAACATCTTGGGATTTTATAATTTTTAGCTTATAGATGAAGGTCCTTGCTATAAATTTTTTTCAGTATTGAATGTTGGTGACGAAAAAAATATGACGTCCTATTTGTTGAATTGCAGATTTATTTCGAGTACTTTAAAAATAAAAAATTTAAATGCAAGCAAAGCTAAACTCTCTATACAATGCGTTAACCAATGATTAAATTTATTTAAGAGATCTTCTATGTTACATACATACATACATATAGTCACGCCTTTTTCCCAAAGGGGTAGGCAGAGACCACTTCCTTCAACTTGCTACAGTTCTTACACACATCTTTGGCTTCCTCTACTTTTATCAGTGCTCTCATAAATGCTTGTTGGTTGTTGGTGCTCTTGACCTGGCCTTTCTTCAAAACAATGTTGATCTGATCGAGATATGTTCGCCAAGGTCGACCTCCACCGATTTGTCCATTCACACTCGCCTTATAAATTTGTTTCGTCAATCTTCCTTCATCCATCCTTTCTATGTGTCCAAAACATCGCATTTCTTTATCTATTTTTGTAACCACATAGTTCTCTTATCTCACTATTCTTTACTTTATCCAACTGAGTCACTTCGGCTATACTTCTCAGACTACTCATCTCCACAGCATTAATTCTATTTTCATGCTTTTTCTGCCAAACCCAACATTCACTACCATACATAAGTGTAGGAACCAACACTCCTCTATGCACAGCCAGATGTGCCTTTTTTATCTTTAATTACATCTTTTTCAATGTGTAAAAAAGCTAAGCTTGACTCATGGCAGTTCCTAGCAACGTTTTAATTCTTCACGAAGCGCAAAATGATATTTCCGCACTTGCAGATGAAATAGGTATGACCTTTGCCACTTGAAGCATTTTAAATATGTTTAGAAACATATTTTTCTTAGTCACATCAAAGTCTGAGAGAAGATTAGGAACCTGGAGTTTTCGAGTTTCTGCATATACCAAAATTCTCTCTACCCAAAATTTAAACCTTATGAGGGGACTTACAACTTGTAAAACTGAATTAAAATAACATTATCTTAATAGCATAAAATTAATTATATTTTTATAAAAAGGAATAATTTGGAAAAACAAATATAAAAAAATATCGTGTTTATTGCAGAAACATTCCTATGAAATGTGAAAAAAAACGTCTTACCTACTTACTTCAATACTTTTGCATAAATGTTCGTCATTTCCATTATAAATTTGTTTTAGTAAATCCTCATCTTCATTTGACTCGAGAAAATAACCATGCAGTTTATCATTTAACATTCTCTCTGCTTCTACAATGTTCTCAAAGTTACAGCTACTAATATTAAGTACTAAATTATCATCCTCTTTTTGTGTTTCTATAGTAACTAATTTATTTATTAAATCCAGGATTTTTTTGGTATTGCCATTTGTGTGTACCTGTAACTTTTTCTTAAAAATTGGCGGAGCAATGTATTGTTCTAAATGAAATTTCAACACATTAAAGAATTGGATTTCAACAAACTCCTTTTTAAGAATAAATATCCTTTGTAAATATATCACTGGATAAGGGAGGTTATCGTTTGTTAGTAGTTTAGCTACTGATGGTAACTTTGCTAAATCATCTTGTTTTGTCACTCTTCTAAGTATATCATTAGGTTTTAATACATCACTGGCAAGTTTTCCTAATGATTTAAAAATTATATCATTTTTCAGTTCTCCTATTACTATTAAAACATCATACTGTTGCACAAGATTATTTAGTTCTCTGATTAATACAAGTTCGTCTTCACTAATATCAACCAATTTTTGTACTTCATAATTTAATAATTTCAACTGCATTATTAAGAAATTATATGTTTTATTTGAATCTTCTATAGTGTGAGTTTGATCACTCACTAAAACAATACATACAGATCTTAACATCGTCTGTTATAAAAAAATAAAAATTTAATCACTTTGTAACTTATATTAACGTCAATAAACGTTTTAATATATTACGATTTGTTCTCTATTGATTACCTGTTAATAACTTCTACTCTGCAGGTACAAGAGAGAACGAACACAACAAATTAATTTCATTTTAAAAGTAAAATACTAAAGAGGTTATATAAGAAACGTCATCAGTTTGCTATGACCCGTGAAGGTTATGAAACCAAAGATTAGTGGTTAGTTTACTAACCTATTCTCTGTGATGAAACTATGAGTACGTAGTACGTTTATTTGATCATTCAACTGAAAAATAATGATTACATCTTTAAATAGTAAATAACCATTTTTAAAAATTGATGACAAAATTTTCATTTTTTGTTATTTATAACTGGTTAGGGACATTTAATTTTTTTAAACATGAATAAAGGCTCGGTCAGACCCTCATTGCTAGTTGTATTTCGATTCCAAGTAAATTTTAACTTTTACAGAAAGCTTAATATGATGTGTACATTTATTTTATGAAATAACTGTAATTTTAAAAAGAATTGTTAAATTAAAATTTTATTTTTAAAATATATGTGTTCACGCGCCGTAAAATGACTCGAAAATTTGTTGAAACGAACCAAATGTTACCAAAAGGAAGTCACTAAGCTGTCATTTGTCTTTAACAAAAATGAAATGTAACGGGAAAAAGTTAACCATTTTGTAACAAATTTAGTACAAAAAAATGATGATCATCTTACTACTCATATAACAAAAATAATGAAACTGTGATTCACTATTCTATACTTAAAGAAGTTTTTGTCGAAATGGACTCGAACGAGTTGGTAGGTGAATCAATGACTTTATTACCACATATCTGCAATGAATCATCTCATCGTTGACATAATTTATATCTATGAAATAATATAAACCATGCTAAATTGCCGTATTTTTTTGTTTTCAGCATAACATTGAGTTTCTTGATTTAAATGGCATAGACAAACGAGAACGGCTTCAGATAAGAAATTTACTTCATGAATACAACTCCAATGTGCAACTTCCTTGGATAAAAGAAAAAAAAGAAACCTTAGTTGGTAAGTAGATATTCATATATTGATCCTATTTATAAAATATCCTTTAATGTTAAAAAACATGAATTTAATGTTAAATTATTTTAAGTCTGGAAATTTGGCTACTTTTAGTGATATTAATTAAGTTAAATCTATGTCAACCAAAGATAGAAAGAACAACTTGTTGGACACATTTTTTTTAATTTTCTGGTTGCTAGAAACCTAGTTGTCCAAAAGTACTAGTTGTATTGCAGGCTAAGTTTTAGTTTGGACACTGGTGGGTATTCATTGTGATGTTTTTTACAGAAAAAGGTCGGCATAATAAAGATGAGCCAGAACAATGCAGCAGCCAGCAAACACTGGAACCTGCATCTACACATCACAACAATTACATTCAACCTCTTATTACTGCTCCTCCAGTTTATTACAATCACCAGCAACCATCCATGATGGTGCAACCCATATTAACATACCATCCATCAAATATTGTTTATTATGCTGCTAATCCAATGTCACCTGTTTCACCTCCATATCCTCAGCAGGTGTTTATACCACACAGTACTTACTCACCATCAAGTACCAACTATGGTTTCCAAGTTCCGCTTGCTGAGAAGGCTGATGATGAAGATTTTCTTCCCAAACAAAATGGAACTTCAGAAAATGATCAAGGGTAAGTTATTTTTTATGTATCTTTTTTTTATTTTTATTTTTTGGGGAAACTACAAACACATTCAAAAACTTTCAGTCTGTAAACTTATAAAAATTTCTGGAAAAAAAGATACATTTAAGTAAGTAAAACTATTATTAATCACAATAAAATATTAGGTGTTATTCAGGAATAGTGTAGCTTTTGATTAGTGAGGAATTATGTAAATTAGCTCACATTATTGCTCATATTATTGTTATTTCATTAGTGTATTAATTACTTCAGAAATCACTTACACACAGGTAAATATTGATAACATTTACATGTGTAAAATACTCTCAAATCTTTTTATTAAGTCAGCAGCCTCTACGATTAAAAACAAATCGCCAATTAGATGCTTAATTACAAAGTAGTCGTATAAATATGAAGAATGTTTTTGTTTTAGTTTCTCTTAGTTATCTTTTAGGAATAATCTGACGATAAAAACTTGTAAATACATGTTATTTTTTTGATAACTAGCCGCATCATACTCATACAAGAAGGCTTACAATGATGGATATCTTTTAAAAATGTTTTATATAGGTACATATATCTGTACCAAAATAAGTAAATATTTACCTCTTATTTTCATAAGATTTTAGCCGCCACTGATGTTTATTTTAATAATAGTAATCTTGATATTGATTTCAAAGACCTACAAGGTATGAAACAAGTTAAAAATTTAACATTGAAGTTTATACTTACAAATATATTTAATTTAAATAATAGAGTATGAGGGACAAAAAGAGCCCATTATGATGATAGAAACTCGCCCTTTGAATAAAACATGTTTTTCAATAAATATATCTTTAGAGCTTTTCGTAATTTGAAGTGAGTTACTTGTTTATATGGACACATAAACAAGACATGTGTATGTAACCATACTTTTGGTTTTGTACCTGTGAAGTCTGTCTATCTTCACTGCTGCCAATATATTTTTGCTGGAATTCCTGGTCCACTAGTTTTATTGTTAGTGTTACGGTTGTAGTGCTGGTTTTTCCTGCTCCTAGGATATACATAACCTTTGCCATCATTAATGTCGCCTCCATTCATGACCTGGTTATTTTCTTGATAGATGATTTTATTCATCAAATTAATTTGTTCTATAACTCATTTCACCAATATGTTGAGAGGTACATTAGTAAATTCCCCTAAGATTTAAACCCGAAATTTTTTTGCTTTATTGTGAACAGAAATCGTTAATGTAGCTCTTAATGAGTTTTTTGGTTAGAAATAGACACATATTTAATTATGTTAAAAGGGAATGCAACAAAAATAAATTATCAGAACAAATTTAATAAATATGTAGTACTTCCAGTATTATCAAGCATAAACAAATGAAGAGCATTTTTATTTACAGTGAGTATAATTTCTTAAAAATTCAATTCTTTTGTGCACAACTCTAGCTTTTTCACACAAACCCTTTTGGTTGTCTTTATTTTTAAACTTAAACCCTATATGTTTTAAAATTCTCCAAGGACTCGTTCTAAAAATTTCAAATATATCTCTTTCTTTTACTTTTTCTAATGTTAAATCTAAAGAGATATGTTCTTTTTTTCACGCATTTTGTACACAATTTCGCGAATTTCAAATTTGTAAGCTTTGAGAAAGTCAACAGTTTTTGGATGTCGGGGGGGGTTCATATTTTTCAACTTTTTGTTTACTATTTCCATCTTTCACACTTTTTAAAACTGACGTTAATTTTGTTTCACCAATACCCATCGCATCACACACACACGCTTATGTATAGATAAAATTAGTAGCAACGAACCTCCATTGTCCTCTTCCGCAGTAAAATAAGAGTGTACATTCAATATTAATGCATCTACATTTAAAACACGTCGCAACATTTTCACGGTCTATTTGATATACATACTCTATTTGAAATTACAATCGGTACTATACGATTTTAATGTAGGTATCCACTACAATGATAACCCAGGATTACTAATTAATTTTTTAGAAATCTAACAAAAATGAATCAACAAGCTAAATAAAAGCTTAATTGCTTAGTTAATTGGTGAAATTTGTTTGGATTACTTACCTACCTCTCTTATTATGTACGATAAATAAAGTCATTGAGAACAGATTTGGTTGCAGAATTAACAGTGCTAACAAATAAAAATATTGACCTTTAATTTCCAAACAAGAAGTCCCTTATATAATAAAATTCGTTACCTACGAAATTTGTTTAAAAACATTAGCGGAATTTACTTTCGTACTTCTTAAATTTACAGTTAAATACTGGTTATCAAGTTTCTAATGATAATCCTTTACCACCGTATATTCATGAAATATGCTATAATTCGATCTTACTCTGTATCTCTGATGATTCCGATTTTTGTGGTAACCCCTGTTTCTTAAACATGTATTGGAACAGCTGGGGATTCCTTATTAGGTAAAAATCTGGCAGGTAGAGTTTTTGTTATATTATTGTTAAATGTTTTTTTGATCATTTCATTTTTGAGTTGGGTCTACTTATCTAACACGTTTTTGCACTCTTTCAGTTTTGCTTCAAGGTGTGCATTTTGTTTTAGTAAATTGTAATTTACCAGTAGAAGATTGAACTTTCATCTTTTTCTTTCAGCATACTGTTTTTGAGTTCCAGATTTTCACATTTGTTTTGCTTGTCCTTTCCTGCATCACTTACTAGGTATTGTTTTTTATCTAGCTCACAGCACTGAATTTTGGAGTCACATATTCTATAGCATTTTAGTTTATTTTTTATTGCACGGGACATATGAAAAACGTTTTCACATATAATACAATTTAAGGATATGCTTGGTTTTGTTTGGCCTTATCTTTGAAGGTTTCATCACTTATTTGGATAACAACATCTTCAAGCTTGTTATTAGTTGACGCCATCTTTGACTGATGCACAGATTTCCGCTTCCTTTTAAATCAAACATCAAACCCAGCTGGTATTTGTCATTTTGTAAATTTTTTTTTATTTTCTTATTTTCCGTAAACTATATTTAAACGAATTTCATGAAATAATCTAATACTTTATTTCCTTTCATTGAAAATAAAAACAGAACTGTTGAATAGATCGCGAATCAACAAAAAAGTAATAAATCCACTTGTGATTTAGGCTGGAATGCGTTGTTTCAGATTTTTTTCCAATTTTCCTGGCAACTTTTTTATGTCTTTTTCCTTAAAAACCTTATTTGGACTATCACGAACATTTAAAAAAAGAAATTAGCCAAATTGGTCCAGCCATTCTCCAGTTATGCACTTACCAACGAACATTTATGTAAAAGATAAAACGAACATTTATGTAGAAGATAAATTATAGATTTTTTATAGCATATCAAATGGTACATTACCGGATCAAGAATTGGAATCCATTGAAGAATCATCTATAATCGTAAATGGAAACGAAAATACCACTAGTTTGGCTCCAGTGAATAAGTCATGGGCAAGTCTTTTTAATGCTAAAAAATCTAGTAACATAATGGATGAAAAAGCTACCATTGAACAGGCTGGGAATTATAAAACTGTTGATGTTAGCAATCAGATTTGCCCTCTTAAACATCCCAGAAAAACGCAACAGTTTGTTGATCCTGATTGTTACAGAATGGGAGGTAAGATCGATTTTTTTTTGTATTACCAAACACCATTGTAAATTTAAAGCGTTTCTTCAATGGTTGTTTTTTATACATTTTCAGAGTATTTGTCTTCATATGTGATTGATGGTAGAGCACTTAACTTGAAACCCAGAGGTTTGTCGAATCAGAGCAATTACTGTTATGTAAATGCAATATTGCAAGCTTTGGTAGCTTGTCCTCCTCTCTACAATCTTCTAAGTGGGCTAGCTCAGAATATATCATTGAATGAAAGAAGAAAACCAACACCAGTCGTTGATGCAATGTAAGTTTTAAAAAAATACTTTCTTAATCTCTGTTTATGATAATGATACCAGGCTAGGTGCGAGGCGTGGGGCGGTGCGTCCGTTATGCCTACCGAATTACATAGATGAAATTTTTTATTGCTCGAAATTACAGAAATTAATATTTGATTAACTTTATTTTATTTAGAAGTTACAATTTTTTTTCTGTTTTTATCAAGATTCAAAAATTCATATCATTGAAAAGAAATAAACGCATTTTGTTAAAAAAAATTGAACTTCGATTTTTCAAATTTTAAATTGTGCCAATTCATCATTTTTCGAAAAAATATTTCAAAAGATCTATTTTTTATTTCCCCAAATATCCCCTTTGAGCTCATTTTTGTAACTATTATAGTTTTCAAGTTATTTAAAAAATAATTGTTTATTTTATTGGGTGAAATAATTTAAAGAACATTTTTGTGTTAAAAGAAATTGAAAAGTAATTACAATATAAATTGGCAACTTTTTTACATGCTTTATATTAGCTTAACTTGTATCTATCTATCTATGTGACGGAATTTTTTGAGATGATTTTCACCCACTTAATAACATCGGATCGACTTGAAACTTTGTATACTTTTGAAGGACCGATAACAATACATTAATTTCATAAATTTTTTCAAAGATCATCAGGGTGTTAAGAAGTAAAGTGCGGTCATATCAATTTTATATCGCCTGGAGAGGGAACCTGAGAAACGGCTATCACTGTCAGTAAATAGAAAAACCCGAACTAAAAAATGAAAAATAAATAATGATGTTTTTGTTTTCTTCTTGGAGACTTTACACTTTTACCAATATCTGTTTATTATCAAATATATTAATTGATATAGCGCACCCCACGTTTTTGATTGTAAAATTATTTTTATTTGTTTGATGGAACTATAGTTTTATTCTCAATGTGTTGCAAATGATTTTTTTGTTGACTACTCCAAAGCCTTTCACAATATGTACTCCAATTTTATCTCAAGCTCGTTGGAGATTATTTTCTAGTTCTGTGGTTTTTTAAACTATTATTTATTTTAAAGTCTTTTTCCCAACAAATAATATGGATTTTGCCAAACTAATTTCTAATCGATAGTTATCTCTTTATTTAATAAAAATTTGACAAAATTTACTTTTCTTGACCTCCGAGTTGCAGGATTTTAAAGATTCATAAAAATAACGTGATACATGTCAAAATAATTTATTTTATAATTATCGATATTTGTATTTATATATTATATAAGGGGTATTTCATATGAAGCGGATAGCAAAAAAAATGTGGTCCTGAAATTCGTTCATATTAGTGCTAAATGTACTTCTAGTACGTGAACACACTTTTTTTTTGTATGTGGCTTATTTTCCAAGTTATGGGCTTCTAAAAAATTGACGTTTTTAATAAAAGAATTTTTTGGAAGCTGTTTTCTGAATC
The DNA here is from genome assembly GCA_950111635.1 of Agelastica alni. Lineage (NCBI taxonomy): Eukaryota > Metazoa > Arthropoda > Insecta > Coleoptera > Chrysomelidae > Agelastica > Agelastica alni. The sequence continues at coordinate 42,781,136 of OX467714.1, read as the reverse complement.
AAATAAATTTCCAATTAAATATTAAACGTGGTGATTTGTATACAAAATTACTGTTCTTTTTAATTTTTAAATCGGATTTGAAATTTAATTACAATATACAGGTAAAAATATATTTATAATATATATTTTACCAAAAAACCTTTAATGCAGAAAATCTATACAGATATAAGAAACGGGGAAAATAAAAGCAATAACAAGCTGTTAGGGAACTTTGGACGGTAACTCCTCCTTAAATTTGGTTTATTAATTTTACAATTTTTAATAAATGACATTTAATAGTCTTATTGAAATTATTTAATAAAATAAGGGGCATTATTTTTATTTAATAAATTTATCGAGCACCAGTACCTACTTGAAGTAACTGATTCTCGCTGTTTTTTTATCTGAGTTATTAGAGCAATTTAAAACAGCACCATATGCAGGCATTTTATCTTATATAATGTTTATAATCGTACAAAATTCCTTTTGTAAAAACACTATTAGTTCTTATTAAATCACTTATTTTATATATATTATATATTATATCAGTTATTTCACCACAAATTTTGCACTATAAATTTAAAAAAGCTTAATAAATAACGAAAACTCTCTACAGAACCAGTGTTAAAAAGTAAGGAAATTATAACACCAATGTCAATAATTGGTCACGTGCTGCACGTCACCCATACTTTATTTTTTGTTAAATGTCAATAGTTTAAATTTTTTTGTATATCTACTTCTGATGATGCCTATCCGTTCCGAATGTTGGCGAGCATAATGGCTATACAAACTTTATTCAATGATGCACGAAATAAGCCCACAGTTGATGTATTAAACCACACTTCTGAGATTCTTCTTCTTCCTACACTCCTTCTACCTTGTATTTTGCCTTGGAGTATAAGCTGTAAAAGCCTATATCTTTCAGGATATCTCATGATGTGGCCGAGGTATTCAAGTTTACGTTTCTTTACCTGATATAAGATTTCTTTTTCTTTCTTCATTCCACTTAGCGCCTCTTCGTTGGTAATATGATCCACCCATGAAATTCTAAGAACGCGACTGTAGAGCCAGAGTTCAAAGGCTTCTAATTTCTTGCAAGATGTTTCAGATAACGTCCATGACTCAACGCCGTATAGAAGAGTTGAGAACAAATAGCACCTCAGTATCCGCATTTTGGTATTTAAAGACAGGTCCCTACTTTTGAATAATTTTGCCATTTTAAGGAATATGGCTCGAGCCTTTTTAATTCGGCATCTTATCTCAACCGAGTGGTCCCATTCTTCGTTAATATTTGTTCCAAAATAGATATACTTGTTAACTCTTTGGATGGGTCTGTTATGTATCAGTAGCTGGCCTTCCATGTGTCTATTTTTAGAGATAATCATAAATTTGGTCTATTTCTCATTCATCCGCAGTCCATATCTTTCACTTACTTCCACTGTTAATTAATCTTTGAAGTCCCTGTATATAGTTAAATAATTTTTCTTTATAAGAGAAAAGGTGGAATTGGGTATAATATTGTTTTTGTATGGAGATTAACAATAAAATATTTTATATTTATTTTTTACTATGCAGCTTATTATCGATCATTGTACTAATAATGTACAGGGTAAAAAAAAGCATATGAAAAAGCTTGAATTGTTTAAACTCAATTTATTAATATAAATTTGCGAGGTAAAATAATTTGTTTTGGCTCTTCTTATTGTATCTAGTATTATTATTAATTTGAAATCGTAGGTGCCGTTTCATGAAAGAATTTAAAAATCTTCCGCCTGGTATAAAGAGCGCCAAAGACAAAAACGCCAAAAAAGATCTCGGCGTGATCATCAACACCGATACTCCGTTTGCTCCAGTTTGGATATATAAACTGCTTAATGGCGTCCATTCACATTTAGTTGAAGGAAGACAGGAAGACGCCGAGGAGTTCCTTGGATTTTTACTCAATGGATTGAATGACGAAATGTTGGAGGTAAACTATCGTGTTTTAATAGCAAAAGATTTATCAATCGTTGCAGTCTTTTCGAGTGGTTTTTATTCCACTTCATTTAACATTAAAACTATGTAAAGGATAATTAATAATATAATTTTTTTAACTTCCAGTTGATAAAATTGGTCAAGAAAGATGAAGGAGTGAAAGTCAATGAAGATGATGCCATCGATAAAGAGTGGAAAGTTATGAGGCCAAAGAATAAAGGTAGCATTACGAGAAAAATCGACTTCGAAAGGACCCCCATCAGCGAAATTTTTGGTGGTTTGCTAAAATCAAAAATACAGAGAGCTGGAGATCTCAGCACGGAAAATATCCAGCCTTTCCTTACTCTGCAACTGAATATCCAGGTAACTTTTTTACTTACTTGGAAATTGTCAAATTCGTTTAATTTTTTGCAAGTTTAAAATATATTAATATAAAAAAAAATTACAGAAAGTAAAGACTGTAAGAGAGGCACTGGATGCGCTGGTGAACAAGCATCAGTTGGAAGGATTAACTTCATCGAAGACGAACGAGGAAGTCGAAGCATGGCAACAAGTATTTCTCGACGAATTGCCGATCATTTTAACGCTACATTTAAAATGTTTCGACTACAAGCAAAACGGATGCAGCAAAATAGTCAAAGCTCTGGAGTTCCCCATCGATTTGAAAATCGATCAAAGTAAGTTTCATTTTTTTGATATTCATACCGGTGGTACGATAAAAGTGGACTGTATCGATTTATTGCTTAACAAGTAAAACAATAATTACCTAATAAAAAAGGAATCACCTTTGACGTGTCTCTATGCCTCTTAGCCTTTTACCCCCATGGCGAGAGCATCAGAGTGAGGCGAAAAGACGCCAAAAGTGAGTCCTTTTTTTGGATAACATGAACATGAACTTGATTCTTTATACAACTTAACTTAACTTAACCGAAATATCTCTTTTATATAATAAGCAATGACTAACTTAATTTTTTATAGAACTGCTTGCGACGAAGACCCAAACGCCAAAAGAGAAGCACTATAAGCTGTTCGCGGTGGTGTATCATGAAGGAAAGGAAGCCAGCAAAGGACATTACCTGACGGACGCCTTTCATGTGGGTTACAGTTCTTGGTTAAGATACGATGACTCTTCCGTAAAAACAGTGCAAGAAGAACAAGTGCTAAAACCTCAAGGAACCCGGATTCCTTATTTGTTGTTCTATAGGCGGTGTGATACGATTAGGGGAAAGTAGAATTAAGTGAGTGCATGAGCGAGAGTGTGTGTGTGTATGTGTATAAATATAAGTATAAAAAAATTCTTATATTTATGTATAAGAGAGTAATTGTGTGGGCCCGATGTGCGCAGATTAAATTGATTTCGAGTCATAGTAAGACCTTCCATTTTTCCACAAAACTGACTATTAATTCATATGTGCCCCAAAAACTTCTAGTCATTAAATTTATAAGCAATAATAATAATTATTTTTCATTCGAGATTTATGGAACTCGCCAATTAATTATTTTTTCTCAATAAACAAAATAGTTTTGTTCAAATATTTAAAGTATAATGATAAAATTTTAAGTTAACAATCATTTAAATAACTCGGGACAAAAATTTTTTAATTTTTAAAAGATTATTTATCTTGATATTTGCTGTTGATTTATATGAAATATAAAAATCATAATTTATTTATCAAGAAGTTCAATAACGGGGCCGATTTGATAAAGCTTTCAATTTTTTCCTTTATTTTTCTGTAAAAAACGGTGTGTAATTTTGGAGTGCTGGAATCCGTTGCCGAAGCAGTGAAATTATAAATTAATTTCTTTTTCGTGTAAAAATGTTGAAACAATTTTCCTCTTTTTTAAATACGCGTGTGAATCGAAACCAATTCAACTGCAATCGACCAATCTTGCAATAATATTTAGTAATTTCCTTAATTGAACGAGAATATTAATGCTCCAGTGATCGCATGTGTATATAACTAGCCCGTTTGTCCGACGTAAATTATGTAATAATTCGGTGATGAAGAGACGCGAATCGAATTATTTATTGGGTCATTTTGGCGTTTTAAATGGATTTACTTGGATTTGAAATCACATCGTTACACAGTTGCCATATAATTTTTTATATACCAAATATTTAAAATACACAATGAAACTTCTCCATAATTGACACCAACAAGGAAAAATAATTATTGTCCATTGTGTAGAGTTTTCGGGGTTGAAATAAAAAAGGTTTTATACAATTATACATATACACATATAAAATACTTGTGTAAAAGAGATATGTTGCACATATGAAAGCCTTGATGAAAGTAGAAGAAGCGAAAGACGCGTGTAAGAACCACCATAGCGGGAGTGGAAAGAAGTGGTCTCTGCCTACCCCTACACACGTTTGTTTTTTTTTTTGTTTTGGACATTAATTATTTTCGACAATTTCTGACTCAACATTTAGAATTAATTATATCCGATATTTTTTGAATACTGTAATGTCGTCACCCTAACCCTATGTGATCCACATTATTTTTTTTTATACTTTTTACAAAATGAACGAAATTGGAATCAAGTTAAATAAATCAACATTTTTACTGAATATTTAAATTTTAATGTATCAATATTATATATAAATATTGATTTAATAAAACTAAGACAACACGCTTTATGAGAAAACCACCGAACTAAAAAATAAAAAAGTTGGTTAGTTTTATGACTACAAGTAACTTGCTTTATAATTAGTTTTATGGCTGCAATAAGTTATTTAGGTTTTCCAAACTCCATTTATAATAAATATATAAATTACAAGAATTACATAAAAAAAATGTGGGTAAATTTTGTCCGAAGCCTTTGTGAGGAGGAGGGTCCTTTGTTCAGGGATATTTTTTTTTTACTGAAAATAGTCGCAAAAAGGGTAGAACTATCATGTGTGCCGCGGACGGCCCGCACTGCGATTATTAGAAGGGGGAGGGATTATAGAAAGGAGATGATTGTGGACCCGCTTTTTGAAAAATTGCCAGTCATAGTTTTCTGGAAAAACTGATTTTGGAAGCCTGTCCCATTCCGTAGCAGCCCTGTAAAAGAAGGACTTTTGACAGAGATTGCTCCTTGTAGTCTCTATCTTAAAAGTAAATGGGTGAGACTGATCAGCGTGCCGAGTTCTTCAGCCGAATGTGGCCAGTGGTGTTATAAGAGTTTTTATTTCTCTGGAGCATCTGCCATGGAAATATCTGTAGAGTAATGCCTTGACAAACACCATCAAAATAAGAAAAGTCGAATACTTTGGACATGTGAGGGGGCGTAAATATCAAATGCTCCGATTAATTATCCAGGGTAAAATAGAAGGAAAGCGATGGATTGACAGAAAACAGCTTTCTTGGCTTCGTAATATTAGACATTGGACAGGTCGAACAGTCGAAGAATTGTTTCATGTAGCTACCGATCGAGAAGCTTTTTAACAAATTGTCAACTCTATGATAGCCAATGCCTGAACGCTTGATGATAGCCAACGTTTGAAAACAAGCATGGCACACAAAGAAGAAGAAGAGTGGCTGGTTTGCAACTCTTCTTCTATGTTCCAGTGGGTGAAGGGTATCTGTGAGAGTTAAGCTGTTTATTAACCAATGGCCATTTTCTGAATGGAATCTAGAACCCCAAATGTGCGATCAATACTCCAGTAGAGGTCGGATTTGAGTCTTGTACGTCGTCAACAGTTGATCAGAAGTAAAAAACTTTCTAGCTTTCCACAGAAAACCTAGCCTCTGGCTTGCTGACTTTGCGATGTTAGCAACAAGGTCATGCCAAGACATATTAGACACTTTCTTCTTAAGTACCATGTCCTTGTAGAACGTTGGTCACCAACAAGACTATCCTTACTCTGTCGACGGCAAGTCTGAACAGAGAGCTTGAGTTGAGTTAATACCAGTCACGTAGATTTTTGAGCCATGATGCTTTTCGGTCCGGCTTTCTTTTACCATAAATTTTTCCCTGCATGATGTTCTGCAGTAATCGGTATTTTTCGCCTCTCATAACATTTCCGAAATATTGCAGTTTCCTTCTTTTGATGGTGGTAAGAATTTCGGTGTATTTATTCAAACGTTGGAGTATTACCAAGTTGGATACTTTTTCCGTCCATGAAACTTTTAATATTTTCCTGTAAGCTCACATCTCAAAGGCTTCAAGTCGTCTTTCTTCGTACTTGTTTATAGTCCAGGCTTCCATACCGTACAGCAGGGTGGAGAAGACAACATCTGAGAAGTCGGATTCTTAGAGTTAACTTCAAGACCCTACTCATGTTTTTAAATGATGCTCGAGTCTGCTCAATCCTTGATTTCACTTCAGTTTGACTATCCGCGCTGTTAGTTATTAGGCTGCCCAGATATTTTATTTGGTTTACTTGCTTCAATAGTTCACCCCCAACTGTTATTTTAGCTATGATATTAGGTTGCTTGCTTATTACTAATACTTTGGTATTTTTTGCATTTAATCCGAGTCCGGCTATTGCGCATTTTTCGATGATTTCATCCAGTATCCGTTGTAAATCTTCTTGACGTGGACACCATGACTCCCAATATCGAGATGAAGGGACTTGATTCAAGGGTATTTCCGGACATTATTTAGAGTCATCTGAAATGTTCGTTGCCCTGAAAATTGTCTGTTCATTGTGTAGAGGGTGTCAGTTAACAGGAAGTTTCTCTGTACACCTTTTTTTTTTTTGTTATAAAATTTCTTTTCCGCAACTTTTATTACTTACATACAATGTTTTATGCCAGTCTCTAAATTGTAACTTTATTTTACTTGTTAGAAATTCATTAACATCGATTCTTAAATTAAAAAAAAATAAATCGGTAATTTCGGCACTCAAATATTCAAATTTTCCAATTAAAATTCGTTAAAAATTCCAAAACGACCGATAAATATGGGGATTTTATTAATTTGTTTTAAAATTAAACAATTTCGTTCGGAGTGGAGCGTCAATATGAAGAGTTATTTATCATTTAGACTGAAACTAAATTTTATTGCATCAATGGTTAAGTGTTAATAAAACACCACAAACGCACACAGGTCGATTCGCAATAAAACAAACTGCATTTGTATTTATTTTTAATTAATAAAGGTTGAATGGAGCTTGATAAGCAGTTTGTTAGATATTGTGCAGCGACGTGTGCCTAATTTTGTATTTTATTTTATTAAAATTATACTTTATATAAAAGTGAGTTTTAATTGTAAATATATATATGCTAGAATGTTAAAAATACATGTTAAGATTAATTTGGAACAGACCAATAAAGTTTTTATTATAACACATTTTACTTTTTTTTTACCAACTCTCCACCACTCGAAAATACACGAAACTTACCCTTCTGGGTTCTGTAAGACTATCGTTATCAGTTTTAAGATTGTGCATCGTAGAATTTTTCATCAACATTTTTAGAATTTTTCATATTTCATTCAAATTAGACATTGACAAAAATCAGTGACGCAACGACATACGCGTTTCTTATAAAAGCGGTTTTTATTAGAATTTAATTTAAAATGAGTGACGACGTAAATAAAAAAACATTGATATTCATTTTTTTTTATTTGCCTATCGTTTCACTTTTTAGATAAAAAACGAGCGCGCCTTACAGTAGTCGCATACGATCTGTAACATTTAACAATACACCTTAGTAATAAGCAATTTTAAAAAAGCCAAGTACTGAAATATTTTATTCGCATAATTATTTATTATTACTTACTTGAATTTTTTATCAATGATCTGCACTTTATCGAGACTTATTATCAACAGTAAATATTTATTTATATAGTTTACGCATTAACAGCAAACTTTATACATAAAACTGTAATTTAAGTGCACAGCTGATGACTGACAGTAGGGAAAATTGGTTGACGGCTATCTGACTGAATGTGAATTGCGCGCGGCGACTGTTACACTTACACACTTCCGTCCCATTTCATGAAATCACTCCCACAAATTGTAAGAAAACGAGATCAAAGATGTTACACATCAAAAAGTCCCACAATTTTTCTACTGTAAAAAAACCTGATATTAACTTTTCTATGAGTTCAACAGTGACATGACTGACGACGTTCGAGTTTCTTATAGAACCGGTTTATGATCAGCTGGATGGACTGTACACGATAGGTAGCTGCTTATTGGCGACTGAGTTTGGGATCGTTGCGCCAGAACGGTAGAAATTAGAACTACTATATGGCGATTGACCTATCTCTGAGTTTGCGCAATAAATAGTATATTGAGCGGGATATTCAAACGTGTCAACAGAACAGGACTGGGAATTTTGAATTTGTTCAAGCACTTGAGAGACTACTAAAATTAACTAAAGTAACAACTTAACTAAACTAGACTACAGGAATGTCAGAAATACACGATGTCTATAAAAACAACAAGGAAACACAAAAAACGGAGCACTTATGCCAACGATTTTCCGAAAGCAAACAGGAAAACAGATATCAACAACTCATTAAACCCGAATACGACACTGTTCTTTTCTTTGCTTCTTTATAGTCATCACGTACGCTTCTGCAGCAGTGTTGCCAGATTTTATCGGTTTTTCCTAATAACATGTCCTAATAGCACATATTGTATTCCTAACTTCATCTGAAGAATACCAAGAAATAAAAGAACTTGGCAACGAAGTTAAGAAAAGATTTTTTTGCGCATGTGCAAGTAGTAGGTGATGGGTTCGCTATGTGTGGTCATTTCAACTTAATATCGGATGTATCTATTGGCATTCTAGTATTTATTATATTTCTGTGGCCATATCAGTTTTTTTTACATCGTTTGAAAGCATTGATTATTTCCATTTTTTCTTGAGTTTTCAAAGTGTTTACTTACCTCTGCATTGCTTTTTCTGTCTTTGTGTACAAGTTAGTAGTGTTTGAGTATTTGTCGATTTAATTCTTGACAATATAATTGTTAAAAGTAGATAAGTTGAAAAGTTTCAAATATATAAGGATGAAGTGAGTTTTATACAAGAATTGGGAGGACCGGAACCAGTGCCACAGTTTTGTGAATTATAAAATTTGTGTATTTTCAGTTACTCTCCAAAATGAAGTTGAGTATATTGGAATATACATGATATCTGTGTGCAACTGAGAACTCCAAATGTGTAGTAGAAGGAGAACATGTTCTGAATGCAGGTCACCTCATTTTGGCTGGACAAACAGAAGCAACAAATCATCTCATTCAAGTTTACGCTCTGTGCTTAAAATTTACTGCCCTTAATTGTGATCCCCATGAATTCAAAGGGACATTTGATATTGCCAACACAGTAGCTACTAAAATGTCATGTTCCTGCTAAGCAGGTAATAGTGGTAAATGCAAAACTGTAACTCTCATATGTTCTGAAACTGGCTTCCCAATCTTCAAGTTTTTAATCCACACTTTCCTTCAACTCTTTGTTACCTAACTTGGTTTCAAATATGACTCGAGATTTGCCTGTTTTTGGGAAGGTATGAAAACTTAAACACAACAATAATGATTCATATTTTCAATAAAGATATTCGACTTCAAGCATCAACTAAACACTTTTATGTTAAACAAATTGAACAGTAAGCATATGGTAAACAATGTAAACAAACGTTTCTATGGCCATGCGTTAATTATATTCGTAAAAGATAGAGGGCGTACTCCTTAGTATGAATTGCCAATACAACTGCAAAAATATATAAATCGGTTCATTGGTGTCACGCTGTTATTGCTGTAACCAGAAGAGCTACCCACAGGTAAAAAAAAAACATCACAATTTACTTTAGTTGCGCCAGGAATCTTTATTTCAATATTAAAATTGCTTTGGGCTTTGTAAACAAATCATTTGAAAAACGCGACGGTAATAGTTTGCTCGATTTTTGGTTAGCGGACTTGTCAACCGTGCAATGAAAAATATAAAGGTTCACTTCTGGATGCTTGATTAACTATTATTCAAGTAACAGTGTGCAAACACACCCTACATAATAAATTACCTTTTTTTGATAACACGCTAATTAGAAATTACTTAAAGGGTTATTATGCCAGGGCTAAAAAAAAATAGTTTAAATTAAATAATTGGTTGAAAACATTGGTATACATTTTTAAGGTTTTTGAAATTTTGCAATAAATAATAGTTTCAGTCAATACTTTTTACTAATATATTTAAAAAAATATTTGTAGTCTATGATATGCTTTGTATAAATTTGAGAATTAAAGATGGCAATGCATTGTATTGTTTTTAAATTACACTTCACTATTTTCTTTTGCCTATACAAATTCTAAAGCAACATTATGTTTGAATTTCACAGGTGTGATTGTCTGCTTTAAGAAATCTGTTACAGTACCTATGATGACTCTATCTATTTCTTCTCTGAGAGTAATTCTATAATTTAAATTCTGATAACACTTTTTATCACTATTTTCTCTTTTATCACTTCTAACATAAATCAGTATGACATTTAAAGTTTTTATTGCAGCAAAAATTTTTTGAAACACGTTTAAAGCATGCTGATAATAACTAAGTGATTGTAAATCCTGCTTAGCAATCCAATAGTAGCTACTAATGTTGTCAATAACAACTAGATTAATATTTTCTCTGGCTAAAATCAGCCTCTCTAAGCTCATGAGAGTTATTTCTAATTCTTCAAGACTGTAACAATCAAATACTGTGAGGTTTTTTAAAGAATCTTGAAGAATCTCTTTTTTAGGGTCTTCCACATTGTTATTTTTTAAATGTGTTTCGATAACTTTGATAATTTTAAGTAAATTGATCTGATGTTGGCACAAAATTAAAACGGCACCTGAAGACTTCCATTCTGAATGATAATTGTTGGGTAGAATACACTTAACGATGAAGTCTATAAGTACATCGTTTTTATCTAATTTAACGTCCCCAATTATTTCAATAACTTGGTTTGGCAGAGGGCCACCATCTGGAAAAAAATTCGGGTTTATACCTTCTAAAAACGTTTTGTGGTTCACTCTAGAAAATAGTTGAAAACCAGATTCTACATTACTAAGGTTCATTTTCTATCAGTAATTTGATAAATATTGCAATATGTAATAAAATCCAAATCAACAAGTAAATAAGTTACTTATATTATATACAATAGAATTAAAATGACATTTGGTCTCGTTCTCATTAAATCCTCAGCACACTACCTACTAGGTGTGAAGTAGGGATGGCAATTCATAGGCGTATCAGAATGGAGCAACCTGACATTACAAACTACATACAGACTATTTCAATCTAAATCTGATAACTATCTAAATTTAGAAAGAAAAATTGTCTGTAGGCGTAACAATATAAATTAATAATAATTTTTAATTACAAATAAGCTTGTTTATTAACTAATTTAATCGTTTATTGCTAATTTGTGATGATCAAATATTTCTGTTCAAAACAAATTTCAACAAATATTTTATTTATTTTTTTGACTGGAATTCATCCATTTAACCGGTAATTTTGATCAAAGTCTTGCATTACTATTTATAAATAAAACAGTAATACCTATTTAATTTGCAAAACTTTATCTTCTTTTTTCTTGTATTTTATAAATATTCCAAAATGAACTTTTGTTCGTTTGTGTACGTAAATGTTTTAATTCAATTTAACAGTTTAATCATCCAATTCGTTGCGCTTATGGACCCCGAAAATCGCTAACTTCAGTTCGGTGTTCTTCAACCTTTAGAGATTTTTTTTATTTTTATATTATTGTTAAACAAGTTATACAAAGAAAATGGATGTGAAAGAATCTGTAGTTTATCCAAACGTTGTTATTAAACAAGAACATGTGTTCGTAGAACCTTCTATTAAAGTGGAGGTGAAAGATTTCGCAAATGATCCGCAATCTGAGCAGGAAACTAAATGGCCTATAAATGTGAATTTAATTAGAACCGAATCGGATCATAGTAAGGTTGAAGTCGAAGAGTATTTTATAAAACCTAGTGATTTGATTAAAATAAAAAATGAAATTGGTGAAGACACAATTAAAACGGAGTTATTAACAGATCATTGCAATTTACCTGCTATAAAAAGCAAATACCATGTCCATACCAGTAGGCGTCGGTCAAAACATATTAATAAGGGAGCTAAAGGAAAAAAATCAAAAAAAAGGAGGTATTTTTGCACAGTATGTCAAAAAGGTTAGTTTTTATTTGTTTAAAAAACATTAACCAAAACATATTATTCTCATATCCAAAAATTAATCATGTTGTTACAGGTTTTGCGACAATAGCTTCAAGGAAAACTGATTTCAATTCTCATTTTGGAAAAACTAGCGTTGTTTGTTGCTTTTGTGGAGATTTGTTTATACAACAGCGTTTGTATTTGGAACACTGTTTTGATCATTTTGTAAAATTACGCAAGTCCATTAAGAAAAAGCCAGTAGTTTTTCTCGAAGAAAAACAATTCCGATGCACGCAATGTCCCCGATATTTCGCCACAAACGGCAACCTATTTCGCCACATGTCCTTTCACATAGGCCAGAAACCATACAAGTGTAAAATGTGTACAAAAAAATTCCCCCTGCTGGACCTCTTGAATCGTCACATGAAATTTCACGTCAGAGAAAAAAACGTCCAATGCGAATTTTGTTCGAGAACCTTCCACACCGAGCAACAATTGATATTCCACAGGACCGTTCACATCAGCGAAAAAGCCTTCAAGTGCGACATATGCTCCAAAGCTTTCAAATCCAAACCACATTTGCAATTGCACAAGAGCTATCACACCATCACGAGGACCATAGAGTGCGATATTTGTTTGAGGATGTTCAGCACCCCGAGCCGGTTGGCGCGCCACAAACTTTCTCACACTGACGTTAAACCGTTTAAGTGCACATTGTGTCCGAAATGTTTTAAAACTGAAACGGGAGTACGCACACATCAGCGGCAACACGACGAAAGAAAATTCGAATGTGAAGTCTGTCACCAAAATTTCTCATCCAAACAATATTTAAAAAAGCATCTGCGACGATTACACTTAAAATGGGTTTAGTCCTAAAAATTAGACACCGAGACTTTTAGAAAACAATATCCAAAATAAAAAAATTAACAATGCTAACAACCTTAAATTTCCTGAAACCGACTGTGCGGTCACCACACTTCCTCTATGGATGACGTGCACGTGACGTATCACGTATTATTAGCTTAAAAATGGATGAAATAGTGACGTCATAGTTTGAGATTCTTCTATCTTTTAAAAAGTGGCCTTGGCCAGGGTTAACATAAATCCTATATTTTAATACAAATATTAATTTTAAGTTTTTAAAAACCACTAAAAACACCATAATATTATTCCTTAATTAAATCTAAATAATTGTCTGATAACTCGCTCTAAATTCAAAAAATCTCAAAAAACCAAAATCGCTAACCAAATACTTATAACCTTTTGACAGATTATGTCATTTGTTGTACAACGTGCACGTCAACGATTATATACTATGGGTGCGTTCCACTAAGCCTTCACAATGATCACGGATTTTTCCGTTTCACTTAGTATAATTCAATTTTTATACTTAATATAAGTGGAGTATCTAATCAAATAAATCATAATGTCTTTTGCGGCGACAGTAGGATATTTGATGGTGCGTCGGAATAATTCATTAATTTTCACAGTCTTCATCTTTATTTTTAAAATCCCGCTAATTCTCTCAACGCTCACTTCGACCCACCTCTTGAAATGGGTTGTCGTGAGCGTATGTCATGATGTCATTAGTGACGTTTTCACCGCGACCACAACGAAGTAGCCGCCATGTAGAACGGTCAAAAGAGTATTTTAGGCGTTGTGAACGCTTAGTGGAACGCACCATACAAAGGATGGCCGAGTTTTTGTGGGCTAAGTCAAAATCAGTGTTTTTCGATTTGTGTCAGTATTCTTCTAGGAGTGCGAATTATTTATTATTACTTACTTGAATTTTTTATCAATGATCTGCACTTTATTAAGACTAATTATCAACAGTAAATATTTATTTATATAGTTTACGCATATAACAGCAAACTTTATACACAACACTCACGGAAATTTTGTTGACGTCTATCTGACGGCCAACTCTAACTGCGCGCTCATTCGTCAAATCAAATAGGTTACTGTTACACATTTCACGAAATCACTCCCACAAATTGCGAGTAAGCGAGAGAAAAGATGTTACACATGCAAGAAAGCGAAAGCAAAGATGTTACACATCAAAAATTTATGTAAAGATGGTGTAATTGCTGCATATTTTTCATGAATAGTACATTTTTTGAAAACTAGATATTTTTGAAAAAAATCAATGTATAGGTACAACTTGAACAGAATTGAAGGCAATTTTGATAAGTGATTCGTTAATAAATAAAACAAAATTGTGTTAAGTTATTTTTCTTTGTTTATTAACCAACTCCTTTTTTTTATTTATTGGTTATTGTACATATATAGGTCTTAGCTATTTCATTCAGGTTTTGGGAGAATGAAAATAATTATTTGAAAATGAAATACATGTGACATTCCAAACTTCATTTGATTTTTATGTTTGAGTATGCCATGGTTCTTCCGATTTATTCTAATTGACCCAGGTAATGCTAGATATATCAGAATCAAGGTAAAAAATACTGAATTATGAGATGGGCAATAAAAAATATTTTTCAAATGGTTTTTTTCGACAATACTCAACTTTTTCAAATGGTCTCATATTGGCGATTGGTACTAGGGTACTAATACTCAATACAGATTTTATTTTACCTTTACCTATCCAACTTAAATACATAATAAATACAACAGAAATGACATATATCAGAAACTTTTATTTTCTTCCAACTAAATGTTGAGTTTATTAACAATATAAACTAGATTCTTCTAAAAATACACGGTACATTTTAAATAAATACGTGAAGACTCAAATCTTTTCAATAAATCGAAAAATAGTCAAATAAATAAGTGTCCTATCACGAAGTGGGGTTCAACACGCACTCAACAGTCGATTCAATTTTCACTTATTCACGACAAACACAAACGCTAAAGAAAACGACGGAAAATTTTTACCAACAGGACAAAAAACCGCTGTCAAAAAGTACAAAAATACACTGGCTCTATGGCAGACGAACAGTTCTGCAGGCCCGGTGATGTCAAATGACGATGAAAATCGCGCACGTGCAGCTGAAATTTGTCCAATGTACGGCCATCCTTTGTAGTGTATAATCGTTGCATGCACGTTACCAATCTCAAACAGTGACGTCACTGTGTCGTCCAAAGTGCTTGAACAAATTCAAAATTCCCAGTCCTGTCCTGGCGACACGTTTGAATATCCCGCTTAATATACCATTTATTGCGCAAACTCGGAGTTAGGTCATACGCCTTATGTTGTGCCAAATCATACATCACTGATTGGCGTTCTAGTATTTATTACATTTCTGTGATAATAACCAAACGTTGTTGAAGCGTGTGCATTGCCATGATGACTTGCCAAACTATACTAAAGACAAATGACATTTCTACATTTTTAAAAGTTCGGAAAATATATTGTCGTCACTGGGAAACCCTTTACATTCCAACTTACTTTAGAATTCAACTGCAACCACCCAGGAGGTTTGCTAGTAAGAAGAGAGCTGGTGGTTTGTAAGCAAAATGATATGATTTTGACTCCTTCCAAAAGATTTTGCACCTCGAATTCCCCATATAACAAGATGTCTATAGTTCAATACATGTTCGCTAGACTATTATGCTGCCTCCAAAAAAACCAAAGACAGTCGTCAAATTTAAATATCTCTTGATCATCCAAGATACAATATTGAATAATTAGAAATTTTTGTATGACACTTTAAAAAATGAGGCATTATAACACACATAAGGGAAGTACGATGGTAGATGAAAATAAAAATAAGTACTACCTGTGACATAACTTACAGTCCCCCCTATTTGTTTACGTTGGCAGCGCCCTCTACCGTAGTTGAAAAGTCGAATAGAAACAGCAAAATATTTTAAGTTTATTTATGGAACGGTTAATTTCAAGGAAAGCAATAACAATTATGCTTAAAAATCATTATAAAATCAACATTAGAAAAAACAAAAAATCATATTTAAGTTTAGCAAAATGCGACATTTTTGACTGTATAATTTTAAATATCCACAAGTCAATAAAACCGACACAAATATAGAAATTTCATGCATCAAATATTCTACATTTTTATATTCAAGTTAGCATGTGTTTTAACTGACTAGAAACGCGGGTCACAAGAACTTCGTTTCGAAAAATGGCCACGGTGGCGCGCTGATAACTAGATAAAACCACACTCTGATTCACCGTGCTGAGCTGTCAGTGTTGGTGTAGCTACTTGGCGAAAAGAAGATCTTTGAATGCACGCTTGTTAAAGACATAAGTTCCTTATCTAATTTAAACAGGATTGTCAAGAATTTGATTATGAATAGGAAATAAGAAACATTATTGCTTTATTTGAACTAATTGAAAATTTTTGTTCATGATATATGTTTGCAGTATAAAATTGATTTATACAACAAGTATATTTGAATGTCGCATTAAGCAAAACGGTAAATTTAAACTTGATCGTAGTCAGGTTCTTCACCAGCAAGTTTGGCTTGAATGATCTTCCAAAATCTCTCGCCGCTGATGTACAATTCGGAGCATACAGGATGGCCCATCATACTTTTCCTCCATTTTCTTAGAAGCGGAATATCTTCTGGTTTCAACGGCAGTTTCTGGCCTAGTTTAATGCCTATGCAACTAGCCCTTTCGGCCCACGGCCAGATCATAAAGTCGGCCTGGAAACAATTCAGCCATTTTATAACTGTACAGGACCTTAAAATTTCAATTACAACCCTTGATTGCACACAAAAAAAAAGAGTCCGACAATAACCCATTAATAAACTCATTATAGCTAATTGAAATCAATTATGTAATGAAATTAAGTCATTCTTTTTTCTGATAAAAACTTCCATAAATCATCATTACTTATACTGAAAAAATTAATAAATAACTAATAATAATGTAATAAAGGATAACAATGATTAAGTACTAAAAAATTAAGATGTTGCTCACCATTCCAGGATTGTCACCTCCAAAAAATGGTGTACCTTTTTGAGCAAGTTCTACCTCTAAAGGCTGTAGCGCTTCGATGAATAATTTCGCCCATTCTTCTGGCATTTTTTCTTCCTTCGTAAACGCACATTTAGAAAAAACTGCTTGTGCTGGAGCCGCTTTTTGAATTATTTCCTTTACTCTTTTTTTACCTTCGGGATCTGCTGGATACAAAGGGTTTTCTGGATATTTCTCATCCAAGTAATCGGCAATGTCGAGACTTTCGGTGACTACTTTGTCACCATCGACGACTGCCGGCACCAGAGCTGTATAGTTATAAAAAATATGATTGAAAAAAAATATTATTAACTGACATAATACTCACTTTTCTCGTTAATCTTGCTGTACCACTCTGGTTTTTTGAACAAATTAATGTTTACAACCTCATGTGGAATGTTTTTAGCTTTCAGTACAAGTAGGGCTCTTTGAGCGAAAGGGCAAAATTTCATGGAATATATTCTCAACAGACCCTCAGTTCTTGGAGGATCCGCAGAACCTGTATGTAAAAAACAGTTAAAGTTTACAAGGATAAATGAAACCGGTTTTATCTTTTAATTTGAGAAAATTAAATTTTATTCAGTACTTTATAACAACGTAACATGACTTGCCAATTTCTTTATTTTATAATTACGATAAGAACTTACCTAGTGCTAAATGTTTCGCAGACATTTTGAAAAAACTAAATAAATATTTAAACACCTTGTAACGCCTTCAAACACTTCAACAGCAAATTATCTGATAGAGGATGAAGTTGGAAGACAATGAACAATCTCAGTATGCAATAATTAGCCTTGAAATACGCACCAACAGTGATTAATATACTCAAATACATGTACGGATTGAAGAATAAGTAAAAACCTTGAAAATCTGTGATTATTTTGTCAACATATAATAATCGTAGTATTACAGGTTACAATTACATCAATTTCATAGAACTTAAAGCTGTGAATGACGTGTAAATATTTTCTAATCTAAAAACAAAAAAAAGTTGTCGCTTAGGGAAAAATCACGTAACGCGAGATGGCGCTGTCAATGACAAAATTTCGGATCGAGGTGTGAACAAAAAATATTCTGTCATTTGATCACTTGTAAAACCAAAGTTTTTATTAAAGGGAAGTTTAGTTACCTCAAAGATTTTGGTTGATTTTTTGTGTTAAACTGTTGGATTGAAGCTGGATTTAAGGTTTGTTTTCGACGTTTCAGTTTTATTGCCGCTGGATTCTTGTTAAAGGCCAGTAAATACCAGAGGTGTGTCCAGGTATCAATTTTGGTTTGTTTTCGGAAGTTTTTCATTTCTGTTGTCACTGGAATTCTAGTTGCAATGCCTATTAAAGTCGAAATATTGTTAAAATCACTATAACTAATCACAAATAATATGATAGATCATTGGACAACAATATCAAACTTATCACTGAAAAAATCATCTTTTACAAAATTGTTCACTCTGGCACCGGAAGATATATTTAAGGAAATGGACTGGAAACAGAAGGTATAAAAATCGACGGATCGTACCTAAGTCACTTACGCTTCGCGGACCATATTGTTTTCATATCCAAAGATCCAAATGAGTTAAAGGAAATGATGAAACAATTAAATATAACATCAAACAAACTAGGGCTAAAAATAAACATTAATAAAACCAAGATCATGTCACCCAACCACATTCAATCATCACTATCTAACGAGATCATTTAAAACGTTGACGAATACGTATACCTGGATCACCTCATTAAACTAGAAAAGGAGAATCAAAAGTCGGAAATAACGCGAAGAGTGAAATTAACCTGGGCTGCTTTTGAAATACTAAAGTACATTCTACAAAATCCAGGCATTCCAATGCATTTAAAACGTAAAGTTAATGACATGTGCATTTTGCAACATATGGCCTCGAAACAATGGCAATCACAAAAGGCAGTGCAGACCGATTGAAAACAACACAAAGGGCAATGGAACGAGCAATGCTTGGAGTTTCCATAAGAGACCGAATCAGAAACGAGGAAGTAAGAAGACGAACAAACGTGACCGACGTAATCCGCTACATGGCCGAGATGAAATGGAGGTGGGCAGTACATGTTGCAATACAAGATGACAGTAGATGGACCAACAAAGTGATCCACTGGCGCTCCAGAGAAACAAAGAGAAGTAGAGGAAGACCGCAGAAGCGCTGGCTGGTCGATATCAGGGAGGTCGCCGGTAGAAACTGGGCACAACTAGCTCCAGATCGACAGGAATGGAAAGGACTCGGAGAGGCCTACGTCCAGGAGTGTACCGGATAAGGCTGATGAAGAAGAAGAAGAAGACATATAGATGGAGCTAAAGAAGTTTTATTTCAGTCGTGTGGTCTAAAGCACACTCGTTTTTTTAATCCTTTGCATTTTCGGATTTTGTGGTTTATTAACATCAACTTTTTACACAATATCGTTCAAATATAACACTTTCAATGCTTAAAATGCTCAAAATAATATATAAAGTTCACTTTTCACCCATATAAACAAATGGAGACTAGTTTGTTGTTCACACCTCGAGAAGTTCATACAATCAATAAGAGATGTCGCCCACTATGTGATTTGTAAGCCATGGTGGAAAAAGAAGATTGACACAAAAATAAATGTCAACAACTAATTTATTTTAGACATCTTAATGGCATAAATTCATTCTTTCAGTTACGTATTAAAACTGATTTATAAAAATTCCGAAATACGTCAATTTTAGATCATAAAATTACATCCTGGAACAAAAAATTGTCATTCACACATTGAACCCCCTTCAAGTGACAGTAAAACCCCCATTTTTTTAAACGGGAAATAGTAGCTTGTGATAAAATTATCTTTAATCTCTATTTAATGTAATTGTTTTTAAATGTATTACCAAAATAAAACATCAAAAAGAATAAAATCATCTGATACAGGAAAATCGTTACAACATATTAAAAACTTAATTCTTTTATTTTCTTCCGATATTACATTATCATTTTATTACATTGATAATGTTAATAGATTATAATTTATAAGGAATACTTGGAACATCTTGGAATTACATACATAGTTATGAGAAAAATATGTATTGAAATATAATCGTGTCGTCTATGAATGTAAATCGGAACAAAACAATTCATTTGCAGAAAATGGCGTGAAACTGACAGATAAGTTTACAATCATTAAGAGAGATGGCGCTAAGTACTTAAAATTTAATAATTATGAAAAAATTTAATATTTAATTCCAGTTTATTAATAACATACTTTGAATAAACAAATAAACGGGGAGCTTTAAGCAACAAACAAACAAAACAAATGTTTGAATTTAAAATATTTACAATGGACAAACTTTTAAAAATATTTTGAATGTAAATAGATTATTCTTCAGACTTCATTAAATATAGGTATTCCCTATAATTACAATTGTATTTACTTATGTATATTTATAGTTGGGTACCATTTGTTACTATCAGCCATTTGTCTTTGTAAATATTTAATAGAGATGTACTTTGAATCATCTCGTAATCAAAAAGTACCGAATATATTTAAATGGATGCGAGTATTATTTGTTAATAAGGGTGTGTAAAAGTTGAAATCGCAGGTACCTCTTGAGCTTCATGCAAGATCGCTCCTTACATGTGGCAGTCGACGGTATTTATTCTGAGGCGTTTAAAACCAATGCCGGGGTCCCCCAGGGTTCCATCCTGTCCCCCACCTTTTTTCTTTTACACATCAACGACCTCTTAAAAACCACCACGAACCCCATTTACAGTTTCGCAGACGATAGCACACTTATCTCAACTTTCACATCCTATCGATCACTTTCGGTGAATGATACAAATAGACTCAGGCAGGAACAGGTTGATTCCATCAATAGAGATCTTGAAGCAATCGTCGAGTGGGGAACCAACAATCTTGTTCAGTTCAACGCCCAGAAACCACAAAGCGCCACGTTTTCCAAAAAAGTGAATTCCTCAAATCATCCCATCACAATGTCCGGAAATACCCTTGAACCAAGTCCCTCCATCTCGATTTTGGGAGTCACGGTGTCCAATAATATGTCTTGGCATGACCATGTTGCTAACATCGCAAAGTCGGCAAGCCAGAGGCTAGGTTTTCTGTGGAAAGCCAGAAAGTTTTTTACTCCTGATCAACTGTTGACGATGTACAAGGTCTACTGGAGTATTGCTCGCACGTTTGAGGTTCAGCACCAATGCATTCTCTTCGTCTTCTAGATTCCATTCAGAAAAGGGCCATTCGGTTGATAAACAGCTCAACTCTCACAGATACCCTTCACCCTCTAGAACATAGAAGAAGAGTTGCAGACCAGTCATTGCTCTACAGATATTTCCATGACAGATGCTCCAGAGAAATAAAAACTCTTGTACCACCATTTGCCACATTCGGCCGAAGAACTCGGCACGCTGATCGGACTCACCCACACGACAGGTCTACCCTTTTTGCGAATATTTTCATTAAAAAAAAACCTAACTTTAGCTGCAAGGCTTATCAGCCCTTCGTGGTCCTTTTTAAACAATAAGGCACTATGCTCAAAAGAAAGAATTATATGACCTTTTTTTAGATAAAAAAGCTTCTATATTATATGACTTATCCTTAGTATCAAAGGAAGGTATATTTAGGACATCAAGTGTTCTAAAGTAAAAAATATCAGGTAATCTGGAAAATCTTGAAAGTAACGAATGCAAAATGAGCAAGGCAACGTCGCCGTGGTTTAATGACTAATCAGGAGAGCGGGCGTTGTACTGCGGCACCCGCGCTTCTATCCTACGAAAATGTTTTAAATGTTATTTACTAATGTAAATATTTTATCGAAATACAAACCGAATTAATTTAATAGTGATCTTACTCGAATAATAATAATCGACATTTGTAAAGTGACTTTGCGTACTTTCAATGAAATCAAGGGATGAGTGTCAGATCTAGTTTACGATGCGTAAACAAGAATGTCTGCAGATAGAATTCCCGCCATTTCACCCAAGCGTCAGTACAGAGTGATTCGATGGACCCAAATTACAGGAACTTCCAATGAATTCCCTTTTATTTGTCGTCGTTAACACAATCGATGCTGCATTTTTAGAATTTGCCATTAATTTATGTAAAAAGTTGATGAAGACAACTTAACGAGACGCAACGTGGCAGTAACAAAGCGAAGGTCGACCGAAAAATATATTTGATAACATTTCAGTCGTGATGAAATTAAAAATAACATTTTATCTAAAGAATTATATAAAAGATTTTTTTTAGTTATTGAAAAAGGTCATACGAGCAGTTAATTGAGATAAGCATACAGAAAGTGAGTCAAATAATTGCGATAATGCTTTAAGAAGTGTCAGAATGAAAAATGTTAATGATAACTTTCCTTCAAATTAAATTTTTATATCAGGTATTTGGTGTTTATTATCAAATAATAAAAATAATGTTTGATGTACGTTCAAATATTCTTGTAGATGCAGTAATAAATAAATAAAAAACCAGCGGTACATTACGTAAATCTGAATAAACTAATTTTTTAATGGGCCAACTAGGTCAAGTCGTCATAGAAAAATATTGATAATAACAAAAATAACTTTACATACATGTGTATACAGATAAGCCTAATCCCTGAAAATTGTCATTCTACATTATTTTTATAATTATTTACAAACTTGTAAATTTTTTTTAATTTACTATCTTTACTGTTATCTACACCTAAAACTACTGATAACTGCTTGTAATATACGAACCCATTGCTTAATGGACTATTCTTTAATTATACGAATTAAATATGCAAAACTGCAAATAATAATTAATAAAAAATGTATCGAAATTTTTAAGTGATTGTGCAAGTCAATAAAAAATTTTGAAGATGGACTGAATTGGAGAGATCTTGTCACACAAATCAACAAAATATTATTTTTGATACAAAGAACGACTTGCAAATGACGGAAACAATATGGTTGACGGGTGCGGTCAGTCAAAGATATAAGTTTGGTTATAAAAGTATTGGCAGCATGGGGGCACCCCTACAACCAGGGGCCAATCTGAGTAGTTGCCGAAGAAAGTTTTTTTAAAAATCAGAAATTTAACTACAATTTTTTAATAGTTTTTAATAAAAAAAAACGTCTCAACGTCGAAAATGATCTTTCTGACGAAGCCATTGATGCAAGTAATGTTGCAAGAATTTTTAAAAGGTTGTGAGAAAACATTTTTTTATCGGAAAAGTGGAATATATATTTAGTGATTAGAAAATAAATGTGAATTGAATGTGTTAAAATTAAATTACTGAATTCATAAACTATTATTTAAATATAAATTTAAAATGTATTTTAAAATAAGTAATTACTTTTTATTTTACAAGTTGCACAAAACAAAGAAGGCCGTGTAATTTTTAAGATATTTTGACGTTTAACAAAGAAAATATTACAATATTTAAATAATATATTGTAACAGAAATTCATAATCATTAAAATTAGTAGATACCTATATTTGTTGAACATTTTTCGAATTGCAACAGGACGAAAATTACCTGGTAAACGAATATAAAAAAATGGGAGTTCCAAAAGTTACAGGATAATAAAAAGCCATTAAGGTACGATAAACTAATCTTGGAATTTGTAAGTACCTCAATACACAGTACAAGTTCAGTGCAGGGTTTTAACTTTACAACCGGCTGGATCCTTTTCTATTGAATTTCACTAAAAATGGGACGATGGCAGGCAGGCTATTTTTGATGGATTGTCTTTTGACGCCTTCCAGGAAGTAACATAAACACCGATATTGGAAAAAATTGTTCGGTACACTGCTGCCGATTTGAAACTGAAATATTAGTTAAAATATATGTACGTTTTTATTAATCTAAATTATCTGATATTTTATCTTAAAAGAATTTAATTTTTAACACTAAATTGTACTAAAAAAACTATTACAAAGTTTGAATAATAGATATACTTAAAAATTCTAAATTTCTTCTTAAAAATAATTATAAAATGTGTGTTTGAAGAGTTGGCATTGGAAAAATTCCGTTCGCCACAGAAATATGATAAGGGATGAGTGTGTTAATATGTTAAATATCGAGTTTACTGTACCTCAAAAAGTTGATTATAAAATGTTGTTTTACAGTTTCTCGGTAGTATAGGTACATAAAGGTTCTACGAGGTGAATGAGATAGAAATACTGCATTTCTTGCTTTATGTCAATAAGAATAATACCTACCTATTTTTATATATATATATATATATCCTTCCGAGAATAGGAATAGAGTAAATATTTCAACTTTTGAATTTTTTTAATATTGATTTTTTACTTACAATAAGTGTAACGTATTTTTGGAAATTTCAAATATTTTTTTAAATCACATAATTAATAACTAATTATTTGCTAATGATGGTAATTTTCCTTGTTGACCGATTATTTAGAAATATGTTTTTCCTACACATAAATTAATAACAAATATAAATACTTAATTTAGGTAAAATATTTGGTGTTGAAGATAACCCTGTAATGGAGTGGCATCACATAATTAATAACTAATTATTCGCTAATGATGGTAATTTTTCTCATTGACCGATTATTTAGCAAAATGACTCTTCTTTTTCCACATTACGATTACTGAAGAATATCAACAAAATTGTTTCGTTTGTTACTAGAAATATGTATATCCCAACTTGCTTACTATTAAAATGACTGGCTTGATAAAAGTATTCCAAACAAATAAATGAAATAAAAAAGTAGGCAAAGAATTATTATTAAAACAGGAACATAAATCAATAATAAATTGAACATTTTAATTTAGGTAAAACATTTGTTGTTGAAGATGACCCTGTAACGGAGTGGCAACAAGTGGCAACGCCGCGTCGGTTCGTAAAAGACCGGCAAATGTCGAACCGGCTTTCCTTCTTCTTCAATTTCGTCTACGTTTTCATTTTTCGAATTCAGTTGCTATTTGACTGTTACAACTGTAAGACGTTACCGTCTCTAGCCGGTTAACTTTCATCTCTTGAGAAATGTATACAAAGTTGACAGTTAAATTTAAGGAAAGTGGTTTTGTTAAAAACGTTTTTGTCGTATCTTCTGATATTTTTTTTGCCGTGCCGCTACATATTCCGTGCGTTAGAAAAAAACTTTTTTCGAGTTGAACATTTAGTGCTTCTTTTTTTCTATTGACATAGTACCTCGAAGCTTTACGGTAAGTCCTTAATATATATATATATATATTTAGTTTAATTCGACGTTTTTGGGGGTTTTTGTATCGTTTTGTTTGCTGTTGCTTTCTTTTCTAGTTGCATATGTTGGGCGGCTACTATAATTGCCGGTATACGACGTGGCTATTACTTCACTATTACTACCACAAATACCAATAACATTCCAAACATTTTTATTTTATTGATACTACATAGGTATTTGTTAACTGTGAAAGTAATTTATTTACCATTTTTAAACAACCGAGGTTAATTAATTAGCAATTAATAATGAAATTATTCAATGTGCCAAATCGGTATTGTTGTTAACTTTTATTGTTTTTTATCTGTTTACTTTTTTTTCTACTTTGTGTAGATTTCTATTTTCAATATTGCACAATCCATTGCAAACAAATAAAGTAACTAAAATCCACCAAACATTTAGAAGTTTTTCAGAACGATATAAAATACATATTCATTGATATAATTCTTCCATTTTATACATGTACCTATATAAATAAACAATTTAATTAAAAAATTATAAAAAAGATAGTAGATAAATAGCAAGTAAATAAATAACAATAAATACTCGTCGGAATAAAATGCCAAAATATGTTTTTTTCTACTGCAAGATTATGTTTTTAAGGAATTGTTACAGGGGTAGTTAGTAGGTCAGTGGTATCTTGTCAGTGGTACTTTTATTTTGTTTCCCAATTTTAAACTTATTGAATTAATGCAGATAAATGTGTTTAATTAATTAACCAAGATTGGGTATTGTCGAAAAATAAACATTAGTCACTAGTACTCATTGATTGATACAATAATTATTTTTGCTGCTATTGTATGTTCTGTATCCTATTTATACTTTCTTAAAATATGTCTATTACTTCATTTTTTAAGGAATACCATTTGGATTGGTAATTGCAGGTAGACGTTACATTGTCCATACATATTTAATGCACTTGGTACGTTTTTAGAATACAAAATTTATCCGATATTCCCAGTATCTACGATATCACATATGTATATGCAAATATTTTATAACTTTATTCTGGGAATAAGAGAAAAAGTGGTATTTCCTTAGCATATTATTTTGCGCAGGTATTTCGAAAACAAACGTACCTAAAGATTAGTTGCAATGAAACATTGTATATACAATAATTTAAACAAAAATAAACAACAATTTAGAATAATTGTCAAATCTCGGCTGGCAATCTGATATTTGGTGAGTTGTAGATAATCTTGAAACAAAGTTATCGAACATTGATAAATTCATTTTTATTATGTTATCAATATAGGTCAAAATAATTTTAAGAATTCTAATTTTTGATTTATCTTTGGGTAATCTATATTTTTAAATATTCTAAAAAAATTTATATTACATGTCATCTGAAATGATAAAAAAAAAATCCCACCGATTTATTATCTATTTTATATTTAGGACTGTCCATTGTAAATACGGGTTCATAGTCCGGTCGATGATTGGTATTTTCGGGCAATGGAATATTCATATCTATGATATTTACAATTGGATTGTCGTAACTAAAATAAGAGGCAGCGGTAATTTTGTTCGCGAAAAACTGCATTTTTAAAGGACGTCAAGCTAAACCTATCTTTCATTGAGGTAGTTTTTCGCGAGTGAAAAATTATATAGGCAACTTTTCGCGAATAAAATAAAATTTACAGTTACACTTCAAAAATAAATAAAAAAAATATTAATAATTTATAAATTGCTTCATCTTAAAATGTATACTTTTTCTTGCGAAAATATTTATATTACATTTTTGCGCTTGGGCCATTGGTATAGGCACCTATGTCACCTAGATCTTTGATACTCTGTGACTACCGCTGTGTCGTCGGGGCATCAGAATTTCAGTCCGCTGGTTTTGGCGAACCGCAGGATTTCTGTTGGCCCTGTCCCATTTAAATCACTTGGATCCATTATCATACGGCCCCAGATTTGATACCTGTACACCGCTAGCATCGGGCAGCAACACAGAATGTGTATGCTGCTCTCTTCCTCTTCGCCGCATAGTCGGCAGTTTTTCTCGGCCTCCAGCTCAAGTTTGAAGAGGTGCGACGTTACTGCGACGTGGCCAGTAAGCAGGCAAAGCGCTTACCCTTAGCCTGCTCCGGTTCATCGTCCAGAGTGCGTCTGTCCTCTTCTGGGGAGGTTTTTTCATCAACTGTCTTGATGTTCTGCAGCCAGTATTTGCATTCCATTGAGCAATATATTCTTGCTCAAGGATTAGTTTCAACTCCTGTTTCGCTTCGGCAATTGGCAATCCGACCAACTGGCTTCTTGGTTCCACCAGGGTCCCATTTCTTGCCAGTTCATCGGCTACCTCGTTGCCATTTATCCCTGTGTGCCCAGGAACCCATGTAAGAGTGACCTTATTTGCAGTCACTGAATAAGTGAGGGCCTGCATG
Organism: Agelastica alni; assembly: GCA_950111635.1. Taxonomy (NCBI): domain Eukaryota; kingdom Metazoa; phylum Arthropoda; class Insecta; order Coleoptera; family Chrysomelidae; genus Agelastica; species Agelastica alni. Next base: position 42,753,568 of record OX467714.1, on the reverse strand, counting down.
CAGCAGTCCCATACCACCAATGATGTTGTGGTGCAACTCACGAAGGCCCCAATGGCCGCGCGACTGTCAGTGAGAATATCAATCTCACTGTTGGTCACTCTGTTTTCCGTCGGGTGCGTGGCACACCTGAGTATGGCATAGACTTCGGCCTGTTTGCTTTCTTTGTGGTTGCAGGATGCTATAAACACACCTGCCCCGTAGCGTCACTGGTACCTTGATCCGTCAGTGTATAATCGTTTCACTCCTGGGCTGGTCAGTCGTGTTTTCTTACCAGTCTTCTTTGGTTGGTATTTTTGTTTTATAGTTCTTTTTTATCAATGTCTTTTGCGAAAATATTAATGAAATCTCATTTAACGAATGCGTAATATTTTCTAACCCCCAAATATTTTGTAGTGGTACCAACATGTGATCTTGAAGGGATAGTCGCATTATACATCGCGATAGCAGTTTAAGTTTTCGGAGAAAATCATTTTTAAAAACATCTGCTTACCCGGATAATGTAGATAAATGTCGACTTACAGAAATAGGATGTACTATTAGAAGTCAGTTGAAATTTTTTTTTGCCTCTTGTTCGATGTCACAAACGGAGATTACACAATGCTGGAGAGTTCCAGTAATTATAACCGTTAAAGAGAAAAAAAAAATTCCCGAGTTCCAAAAATACATCGAACCTCACAAGTGTATACTAATTACTTTTTGGATGGAACATTACACACCGTCTTCAAAAAGCTACCAACGCACGAGAAAAAAATCTTCGATCTTTTTTACTATTCGTTTTTTTTTTTTTATTCTATTTCATTTCGTTACTTATTACACATGTACCCGCATATGGGGTCTTTTAAAAATAGTTGAATTCGTTCTATTGATACGGTTCAGTAGCGTAACGAAACGCTCTTTAAAGGGAGGTTAGATAACTTCAGTTTCGTTATCCTAATATGTTCAGCGGCGGGACAGGAAGCTTTAAAAAGGGTGTTGAATCAGTCAAAAATAGTTCCGTATCCTAGAAAACGAAAAGGCCGATGAATGTGCACGTCTAGCGAGCAACAGTGTTAGTGCCGAGTTCTGTCCGCAGGTAGTGTCTTTGAAATTTGAATTCCCTTTTAAAAATCCTAGTGATACGAGAGTGGCAACAATCTAATCATAAATTAAAAGTGATATTTCTGCAAATTTTCCTAAAGCACAAAATCGAAAGTATCAAGTCATAATCACTCGTACTGAGATTGGACCATACTCGTCTTACTCACAGTTATTAATGACAAAGGATGAGCCTCCAATCTGCAATACTTGTAATGCACATCTATCAGTTAAACATATTCTATTAGAATGTAGAAAATTTCATCAGCCAAGAATTGGTTTTCCTCAGAACATGTCTTCTCTGTTAGGACAAAGTAGCTATATGCCGTAGATTATTGCTTTTCTAAGAGATTGTCAATTAATCAACCGTATCTAGTGTTAAACTGTCTAAAGCTTAAATAACTTCGGTCTACTGGAGATTTGCTGGCTTATGTCACTTAGCTCTGGAGAAGTTTGGTGAATCTCATGCAATAGCCTTGGATATATCTGAAGCCTTTGACCGCCTTTGACCGCGTTTGGCACCAGGCATTGTTAAGCAAATTATCTGCCTACGGTCTCCCAACCAATCTGCGCCAATGGCTCTTGAGCTTCATGCAAAATCGCTCCTTACATGTAGTTGCAGTTGACGGTATTTCTTCTGATGCGTTTAAAACTAATGCCGGGGTCCCCCAGGGTTCCATCCTGTCCCCCACCTTATTTCTTTTACACATCAACGACCTCTTGAAAACCACCACGAACCCCATTTACTGTTTCGCAGACGACAGCACACTTGTCTCAACTTTCACGTCCTATCGATCACTTTCGGTGAATGATACAAATAAACTTAGACAGGAACAGGTTAGCTCCATCAATAGAGATCTTAAAGCTATCGTCGAGTGGGGAACCAACAATCTTGTTCAGTTGAACGCCCAGAAAACGCAAAGCATCACGTTTTCCAAGACAGTAAATTCCTCAAATCACTCCATCACGATGTCCGGAAATACCCTTGAATCAAGTCCCTCCATCTCGATTTTGGGAGTCACGGTGTCTAATAATATGTCTTGGCATGAACATGTTGCTAACATCGCAAAGTCAGCAAGCCAGAGGCTAGGTTTTCTGTGGAAAGCTAGAAAGTTTTTTACTCATGATCAACTGTTATAGATTCCATTCAGAAAAGGGCCATTCGGTTGATAAACTGCTCAATTCTCACAGATATTTCCATGGCAGATGCTCCAGAAAAATAACTCTTGTACCACCACTGGCCACATTGGGCCGAAGAACTCTCAAGATTAACTCTACAAAAACCAATCTCCATCAAGAATCCTTCTTTTACAGGGCTGCGACAGAATGGAACAAGCTTCCAAAATCAGTTTTTCTAGAGAACTATGACCTGCAACTTTTCAAAAAGCGGTTTCACAATCATTTCCTTTCTATAATCCCTCCCCCTTCTAATAATCGCAGTGCGGGCCGTCCGCGGCTCACACGATAGGTCTACCCTTTTTGCGACTATTATCTTAAAAAAAAATATCCATATGTATTTGTATTTTAGTTTAGATTAAGTTTTAGTTATGGATGTAATTCCAATGTCGCTAATCACTTGGTGGATGCAACATAAAATCTTAAATAAAAAAAAAATAGTTTCGTTAAAATTTTCAGCGACGTAACGAAACGCTTTAATAAGGGGGGTTTAGGTATGTTGTGTGTACGCGTAGTAGGTTTGCGCGTTGGATTTATCCGGTTAATATTTTAATTTTTTGAATGCAAATTGAATTACAACTAAATTCCTAGACTAGCTTTTACGTTTCTATTTCGTTGAATCGTGGAATATTAATAATCATGCATATATTCAGCTTATCTTTATAGTTTGTAGCGGAGATACCAAAAACAATCCAAAAATTATACGAGAACGAAAAACAATTTGAAAAAATAATAAATCCCCTTACATATGTGTCAATTAAAAAATGCCATTTTTGAAATATGTTTAGGTGCGAATAAAGTATTAATTGCGTATCTTGTAAGCTTAACTATAAATATTTTATGTTGGTTACAAGGTTACTTACTGTGCGATTATGTGAACCAAAGCGAGGAAAAATTTACAATCGATAAATCGTGGTTTTTTTTTCTTATTGTAATGCATTTTCAATAATTACCTGGTTAGTAAGGGAAAGAAATAAGGAACAAGAAATATACGGTGCTTTCATTTCAAAACTAGTCCACGTAACTTGATTTTGCGTAAATGTAAGAGAAACAAAAAACACGTCGAATTTTAAATCAAAGGGGAAGTTTAAAAATGTTATTATGGTGTTTCCAAGTGGCACTAAATTAACATACCCCACCCCTTCTTTAAAATGTCGAATAGCAACACCTACTTTGTAATACATCAAATGAAAACCGAAGAAAAATCAGCAAATCTGCCAACACAAGCATGTCTTTTCTCTAGAAAAGCCGATCTTACTGTGCCCAACATAATATTATCAAGAGTACTATACCATTAAAGTAATTTATCTCGATGCTTGGTATTATTATCAGCAATAACCTTTCTTGGGAAAATCACGTGAGGTCCATTGCCAAATGCGCATCCCAAAAACTTGGCTTTCTGTTTCGTGCCAAGAGCTATTTCAACTCCAGTCAGCTGCTTATGCTTATTCCGTCCAAAAAAGGGCAATTCGTCTAGTCGGTGATGCCTCACTTATTCACTTCTCTGTAGAAAAGTTAGCGATTTGTCTCTATTTTATAGATATTTTCATGGGCGATGCTCTTCTGAAATATCAACAATCGTTCCTCCTTTAGCTGTTTCTTCGAGATTAACCCGTCAAGCTCAGACTTCACACCCCTTCGTGGTCACTCTGGAGACCTGCAGAACATCTCTTTCCAAAGACTCGTTCATCCAACGAACAGCTTTGCCTAGGGAGGTGTTTCCCAAGGCATACAAGCTCTCTGAGCATTACAGGATATCCCTCTACGTGGGAACCAGAACATATAGAAAAAACAACAATTTATTCTCTAATTATTCCAAATGTTCTGGAGCCTGTGCTTCAGTTCTGACAGAATTGGTTTTTAACCGCTTTTTTATTTCATGTCACAGTATCTATTGGCGAAAGGTCCGGGCTAGAGAAAATCCATTTAAGGAGTGGTATTTCATGATATGAAAGCCATTTCATGGATTTTTTGAAAGTGTTACATGCAGCACCGTCTTGCTGATGGTTAATAGCCCATTTCAACCTGTCTCGGTTCTGTCAATAACCGTTTTTCTTTAGCCTTCGCAAGCGAAAAAATAATCATCTTCTGCTACTTTAGTTTAAACTCTAAAATCCTAGTTTTCTGGCTTTTGTATGACATGAAGACCTGCAAACACGTCTTTACGCAGCCTCACTTCAGAGCACACTCCACTCTCCATAGTTGGCACGCCCATTATTAGACTTAATAATTATGGCTAAAGCACGTCTATCATTGACTGTTAATTTAGGCTTTTTTACATATCGGAGCTTTTGGACACCTGAACCGTTCGATTTGTACAATTGGACATTATTTAGAACACTGTATCTGGATAAGTCGAGTAATATTCCAATTTCGCCGTTTGATTTGCCAGATTTGTGTACTTGATCGAATTTTTGCATCAGTTGCCTTTCCTCTGCCCATTATCAACAACAAATAGCACTATTAAACTGTATTACAATCTGAGCAACTGTCACCGACATTTCTGTCAAAAAAGCGTTGTTTTCATAGCCACCTTAGTCCTCGTCGTTAGCAGTAATTAGATAATGAAATGCAACGAAATTACTTTTTTGCGGCGAAATGTCATCTCGGCGCAATTGATAGAATACAGTATAATGCTAGAATAAAGCTTAGGAGCCTTGAAATTAACACCCGTGCAAGCACTCTTAGCCGATGCCCAAGAACCGCCCCTTGGAATAAGACGCACCTATCAAGCTTCCAAAGAAATCATCAATTTAAAATATTTCTTAAACTGATCGACGTTGATATTTTTTGGAGCACCATTTAAGCTTTTAGGACGAAAACACCCTGTTTCGCATAGGCGGGTATAAATACGTCTAAACAGTTTGTGATTGGGTTGTCTTCGATTAGGGTATGATTCTAAATAACTTCTGGCTGCACCAAGTCCACTATAATTTGACTGAGCAAAAACACAAATCATATCACGCATTTCATTGTTGTAAAATTCATTATGTCGTGGCATTTTCTTATTTTACTACAAATAATACACTCTTAATTAGTGACAGTAAAATTTTCTTTACACGAAAAACTGATAAGTTCTGACACAAGCCTACTTGAAGAAAAGTCCATGTAATAACGGTGGCTTAGGAGTCTTTACGCTGAATGTTTAAAATGCAAATAACTCAAAAACTGAGTACCTTTTTTATTTAAATATAAACAGCCTTTTAGACGCTCTGTATGAATAGTGCTAAATACATTAACATAGAGTTGCCAATTTTCAAGACGATGCTGCTTAAAATCACAAAATTATTAAGAAATTTAAAATTCCAACTTTAAATACCCTGTGGATCTCTTAAACCTGCAACATTTGTAAAAGACATGTAAAGCTCAATCGCCATATTCCGGTGTGTAGTATCTCCAGTTCAGAGATTGCCCATTCTTAATGAATCACCCTGTATATTACATTGTAGAGGGTGGTTTTTCTTTTTTAGAGATACTTTCCAAAAATACTACAAATTTAATATGCGGGCCAACTGAAGCTGGACGGGGAACGTATATTCGACATTTTAATAGAATCGGTTGAAAATTGTTTCCGGTCAACTTAGTTTTGAGATAACCGCGTTTAAAGTTCGCCGTGACAGGTGGGCCTGTACTAAAATTCCAAAACCGAGTATTTGAAGATTTTTCCGACCGTAATCTTTTCGAACAACTTTTTTAAAGTTCCTAGGGGACCATTCAAACGAAAAAAAAAAGGTTTTTTGGAAAGTGGCCCAACCTCTTAAACGTTGGATTATTTTTGGAATGTTTCCAAGTATCTCAATTAATATGATTTTCCTTATCGCAGATTATTACGATTTTATCGATAATCGGTTTGTTACATAATCCATAAGGAAACAATTTCAAGTACCCCAATTTGAAAAAAAATTGATATCGCTACCTACTCGAAAAGATTACAAATAAAATAAAAATTTAAAGAAGTCTTCTTATCTTGTTTATTTTTAGGCGCCGTATTATGTGGCGACACCGGATTACATAAAATTAAAACTATCAGAGTGTGCAAAGTTTCCACAGTTAGATAGAAATATCAGTAGTCTGGGTGCGACCCGACACTCCACACTTTCCACTTCCCAGGGGAATAAATGAAAGTATACCATACGTTTTGTTGTTATAATTATTATTATTAAAATTATTATAAAAAACGGTTTCAAATTGTTTACAACAAATTATAATTGTCATTAACAATATTCTGTTTATTTCAACCGTATTATTCTAAACTTTTTCTTATTTGTTAATTGTTAACAATGCTTGATTATTACTAACAATAATGTTTCACTGTTATAGCGTCTTCAATGCTATTCTCTCAATACTGACACAAGTTTAAAATTCTCCAATTCCTATTTTTGTTTTCTAAAACTATCTATTTTTATGAAATATCATCAAATTTTTCATAAAAATATTCCTAACATGCAATAATCATATTATTCAAAAGATCTTAAAATTCTGTATTAAAAATAGTATAATTTATAAATTGCAAAATTCAGGTAGTTTACCATTTTTTATTCTCCATTAAAAACAGCTTAACCGATTTTGCTGAAAATCTAATAAATTCTAAGTTGCGTAATTATGCGTCGAATGTAATTGGTCCCACGTCGATATCATTTTTTGTTCTCGAGATAATCGAGACGAAAAATAATTCCGAACGCACATACGAACGTACGCACCTACTTACACACAGACGTCCACTTCAAAAACTATTTGTATTTGACACTGGGGACCTTGAAATGTGGAGATATGTCAAAATTCGGGATATGCAAAATCGAACCCATTACTATAAATTCCACTGGGAAGTTAAAAAACGTATCACGAGTGTGCAAATTTTCCACAGTTAAATAGAATTTTTTTCAATGTAGCACAATTCTATTTAAAAATAGTACAAAAACGACCACCCATTAAAATACCCACACAGATTCGATAGATATATTTCCTTGTTCACCGAATAAATTTAAAATAAAAAGCTAAATATCATTTCGTCCGAAACAGGCCTGGTGTTGTGAACAGGACGGCAGATGCTCTATAAGAAGAAATTATCATTAGAAGAAGACTGGACAGCTGCTCTTCTCAATTATTATGTCGTCTATCTTCGGATAGCACGGACGCATCGCGTGCTTTTTGATCAAGGGAATTTTTACCTTTCTTTATCATCAAACAGAAATCTTTCACCGTTTTTAATGGATAATCATTATAGTTGAATTGTCGTCGCTTCTTTACGTGTGCGTCGTGAAGAAATCGGAAACGTAATACTTTTTAAATATCTTCTCTTGCTATTAAGACCATATTGACATGCCCGCCATATTAAAAATCTAATTATTCTACTCACGCTGTTAATATACATTACTTTGCAGCAAAAATTTTTGGGACAATTTTAATAATAACACTTAAATGTTAGAAAGTTATTAACTTTTTTCAAATGAAAAAAATATCTGGGAATTTTTTTTTATTTTAAAAGTATTATGATTTTGGTGACTTTGCGACATAATTTACATTAAAAGTAACAAAATATTTCCATTATGTATTACCATAAATTGTTTAGTTTTTAAATAAAGTGAAGAACTAACATTAAATTATCGTCCGTCGAACGGTGTAATCAACGACAAATGTGCGCAGAAAGTGCCTAATACACGTGTGGGGAGATTTGACAGAGCGGTTAATGGCGGGCGTGAGCAATTTCCTTTTAACTGTGTCCTTCAACTAGAAATAAATTGACATAATTTGATGACCGATTAATATTCAAAACAGTAAAAAGAAAATCTCCAGTGTAGTGATTGGAGTATTTCTTACCGAATTGGCATTTTTAATTTCAAAACGAGTCCAATAATTGGTTTTTCGGGTTTATGGACCGTCGTAACTCTGAGTTAATACTTCTCGAGTGAATGGCGAAACTTTTAAAGGACAACACATTAATTACATACATTTTTTCAAAGATCCTTGCCAGGATCAGTTATAATTAAAAAAGAAACGCTTTTTATAAGAAAACTACTGAAAGCGTGGGGTGCGCTATATCCATTAATATATTTGATAATAAACAGATATTGGTAAAAATAAAGTCTCCAAGAAGAAAACGTAAACATCATAAAAAGCACCCCACGATGCTTTTAATTGTAAAATTATTTCTTATTTTTTAGTTGTTTGGTTTTCTTATAAAGCGTGTTGTCTTAGTTTTTTTAAAGTATTATTTTTATAGACCTCAGTTAAGAGAGTAGTTATAATTTATCCGTCGTTCGAAGTATTAGCCACGTCGTTAAGTGTCATGACGCACAGGTAAACATTCGAACAATCGAATTAATTGGTAGATAATATTATTTTTGTGTATTAATATATATTTTGGTACGAATAAGATGTAAATACGACGTTTTTTTGTTTCAGCAGGTGCCTACAGATAAATACATACTTACATCTATATATCCGTCATCTTCAGTCAGGTCCATTTTGTGATATTAGAAATTTAAAAGGTAGAGTAGACTCTAGAGAGAGACGATAGTGGAATAAGGAAATAGAATAATATAATATGCCAATCAAAGAAGAGGAAGCAGACATGCCGATAGGAATAAACTTTGATGATTATGATTGCTTTAAACAACCTTCTTCGGAATGTCTCATAACGATGGACATTTGGCAGAAATTCGATATCGATTACATCCTGGAAAAGGCCGCCTTGGACTTCCTGAAGGAAACGAGCAAACCGGTAGAAGAACCGATCAAAGTAGTACCGAAGAAAAAACCGTTTACCGGTAATCACGATTGCATGTGGGCGGGCCATTGCGCCAGCACGGACCATCCGACGACTGACGAGCCGCGTTCGTCGAGTGGATGTCTGATCCCCATTCCTCCGATATTGTCCAACAACCGGCCCGATCACATGAAGATGGTGAATCCCCGGCTGGTCTCTGCCGGTCAACAGAGTTTGCTCAAATCCCAATTTAAACCGACGACGGCGTACATCAACACGCCCCCGATGTCCGATGACGAGGAGGTCAAAGTCAACCCCGTCACCTTCTTCAACATGCTCGACGACGAATTGGAGGAGGAAGACAACGATTTGTGCGATTATCTCGAAGAAGAACTCGATTTCGAAGATAATGAACTCGAGGATATCGAAGAAGACGAAGAAAGTGAATATGAGTTCGAAGATGTCATCCACAGGCAAAAAATGTCGGCGTTACAATCGGCGGTGAGCGATCACAGCTATCACAAAGGAAAGACCGATATTATGGAGATGGCCAAATTTGGTATCGTCACGCCTTCCGATTCCGGTAAGTCTATTTTAATTTTCGTGCTCCCTTATGTCCCCATACAATTTAAAAAATATGTGTATATACCAAGTAACTTTCTATTATTTACAAGTTGCCGTCGGCCGGATTATTAGCCCCACGTCTCGGCCCTTATTGATGTTATGACGCACAGGCAAAGAACAATCGAATTGGTATTGCGCAACGTGTTTTGCTCGTCAAGCAATACGTTTATTTTTAAATTGTGAGATAATATACTGGACTTGAAAATTTAAAGAAAAAGAGACCTGTCTACGTTCCCTACCACGTTCGCAAAGTCAGCAGATGTGCAGTGCCGATTCATACAGAATTGGGTAACAGTGGCGTATCGTATATATTTTTTGTAACGGTTACCAATTATTTATTTAGCAGAAAATTTATTAAAAATAAACGTAAATAAAAGAATATATAAATTATTAGTTTCGAGATTATTAGAGGTTGCTCTTTTCGAAATAAAAAAATTACTCTCATTGTAGTAACTATCAGCATTATCCATTGTTTTTCTTATATTCGGAACCAACTGTGTTATTATCCACCTTATCAAATTATCTAAATTTATATCATGGTGATAATCACCTTTTTTTTTTGGCCAGGTTTAAATATTAACAGACCATTGTCTAGAAATACCATTCCTCGAGCAACGCGCTGTAAGGTTTTTAATTTTTTCCTAGATTTACAGTGTCTACCCAAGTATTTTTCGTCGCATTATGATTTCTTTAGTTCTTTGTCCATATCCTTTTAAAATGAAAGTTTTGGAGCGAGCAATGCCTTTCGTTAGACGTTTTCGCAGATGAAATACAGGATTGCTTACCTGCCTCTACTCTTTAAGCTCATTGCGGACACTGTATAAAACCTTTTTTGATATTTCTGTTGTAACCAATACCACGCAACGATAATGCGGGAGAAAACTAAATTTTCATAATCGTAACATTCATGCTTAACAAATATCATATACTGTAAGTTTATATTCGTTCTGTAGTATCAATTACAAAGTTTCCATTTCAAACGTTTATATTTCATCATAATAAATCGGTGCATATCCGTGGTCCTGAGGTTCCATGTCGTGATAATGCTGTCAGCAAAGCGAATATAATAGAAACGGACAGAGACTGATAATGTTAGCGACTATTATGTCATAGCGCCGCCCACCTAATTGTGGCATTTTTAAATTTTAAATTAATATTCTTCTTCTTTTGCCCTTTAATTCGTCCAGTTTTAAACATAGGCCTCCCCTATTATTTTACAATCATTTCTGTTTTGTGCTTTTCCTTTCCTATCTTTTTGATGTCGTCTTCCTATCTCATCTGGGGTCTTCCTCTTGTTCTTTATCCCATCCATGGACTCCATTGTTGTACAGCTGTATTCCATCTGTTGTCTTTTTGTCTGGCGTTATGACCTGCGAAGCTCCATTTTAGCCTGGCTATATGTTGTCCTGCGTCTTTAACTTTCGTTTTGTTTTTTTATCTTTCAATTTTACTCCTAGCAATGACCTTTCCAAGGCTCTTTGTGTCTTCACTATTTTATCCATGTTTGCTTTAGTCAAGGTCCACGTTTGGCATACGTATGTAAGAATCGGGAGTATGCATTAATCGAATACTCTTGTTTTCAAGTATTGTTGGATTATTTGGTTTTTTAGGAACCAATTTAAGTTTCAAAACACTGCCCAGGCTAATCTAACCCTTCTTTTTATCTCCGCTGTTTGATTTTTCTTGTTTATTTTTATTAATAATATTAAAAAAAAATTTAAATTAATATACTGATTTCAAAGCGATGGAAGAATATCCATTTGCTTAGATTTTGACCCATGGTGATATTGTTTGTTTACTGAACCAGCGTCATTATTTATCAATTGAAAGGGGTTTGGAATGATTTCATCACTTAGTGTTGGTCTTCCCCATAATCAATTGGAACTTGCAAGCCATATTTTGCCCCATTTTTTACCAATTTAATTACGGTAGCAATTACATACCTCTTTTGTTTCCGTAGAGTTGTTCTTCTTATTTTTCGGTTTACCCATTTTAAATTTGTATTTTAAATAGAAACAAAAAGTAACAAAAACCATCCGCACACCCACGTAAGAACTTATACAACTACTAAAACTAAACCACACCTATAACCTCACTTGACATAATAACATTCTCGTTTTCCTTAAAAAGGTTTAAAAAAAGGGAAATGTGTTTTTTGAAGTTTATTCAAAAGTAGGAGGCGCTAGAAAAAAAATTCCACATAAAAATTGTAAAATAAAATTTTATATTAAAATGATTTCTCGAATTTTTTGCTATTATTATAGGGAGATTAGAATTTAAGGGATGATATTTACATTGCGAGGTGAAAAGTTGATGAATTTTAAATACTTCAAAATCGTCTAAAATTTTGTTTTAAAGTATTATTTGATTCGTTTTTAATTTTCGATGTAGTTAAAAAAAAATAAGCATATTTAATGACATGACGCACAAGTAAAGATTCAAATATATAGTTTTTGCTCGTATTTGTATTTTTTAATTTTTCCTCGAGACGTGCAATTTTTGTGCAAAATTATGTTTGGTTTTTTCACGATTGAAGATGGAGAATTATAATAAATCCCCTTTTTCCCACCCACGACCCTCGCCATGTCGCTGGCGCGCATCCAAACGTGGTTGCAGATATAATACACATTTGCTGCATAAAAAACCATCGTAGACAAAAAAAATTGGGTACGGGGCGAACCACGATTCATAACATTTTTTCTAATAATTAAAATTTAATTGATGCGCACTAAATCTGGACATTACGTAAGTGGTCATCGAGTCGTTTTTGTTTTTTAATAACCCCCTCTTCGCAAGTATCTAAGGAATAATTAAGAATTAGGAAGCAGGATGATACGATGACATAAAATATGTTAATGAATGTGCGTGCGTTACCGTAGGCCGAGGACGAATCATAAATTTGAACAAGACTTTCGTTTTTTTTATTTTACCTTGACAATGTATTATTGAATATGAGCTCGAATATTATTAGTTTTTATCACCTTTTTTCTTGTATACGTTTTGTTTGGTATGTGATGGTGCGGTTTTATTTGTAAATGACGTAAATGAACCTCATCCTCATCGGTAAATTGGCGGCAAGTATCGCCGCCGCAGCCGCCGCCTGTCTCGTTTCTCAGAAGATGTCGGCGCGTCTGGCCATAAAATAAAAAACATTAATATCCTCTCAACACCGAATGCTTTCGGATTTTATGAGAACGTACAATGTACAAAGTAGGCGCCGGTGGTTAAACAATTGGCTGGCGACTCTCCCGCCAAAAGTTCGCGCGGTTCGAGTCTTGCAACAGAAAAATAATGCACATGCACCACGTTGCCAAATCAATACTTAACAATCATTCAACTCGAATCCAATGCACGTCGTCCGTGACGTAGCGGTTACAAAACAGTGATACACCACCTATTGAAATTTTTTATTTTGGCCAACGTCCATTGACGTGCGCAACCTTTTTTTTTAAGTTATATTTCGTTTTTATTAAAAATAACTTTTCTTACAATCTTTTTCAAACTTCTAAAGGCGCTATCCGTAATTTGTCGGTCCATCAAAGAAAATTCGTGCTCAGGGTGGACGGTTTTAGTTGACATCCTGACGCCGATACGAACGCTCGCAAATAAAAATGGATTTGTCTCGAGAAACGTTAAAGCACTGACACACACACACACACACACACACACACACACACACACACACACACACACACACACACACACACACACACACACACACACACACACACACACACACACACACACACACACACACACACACACACACACACACACACACACACACACACACACACACACACACACACACACACACACACACACACACACACACACACACACACACACACACACACACACACACACACACACACACACACACACACACACACACACACACACACACACACACACACACACACACACACACACACACACACACACAAACTCCGAATCCATGCTGCTCATGTGGCTCGTGCATTTAGAAATCAAAATATGCCCGCATGGATGCTCATTCGGCTTATTTACTCAGATGTGTACGCGCCTTAATATGCACATACTTTTGAGTGTCCTTTACTCGCAGGAATTTTGTTAAATAAAATAAAATTGCGGTGGTAAATTTGTAATAATCGACTATTATTTGCATTATTTGCATACTTAACATGTAAACCCTACCCCGGGTAAGTGTTGTATCTCACGTTTTTCCTTACGATTGTTTTAAAAAACCGTAAATCATTTATTGAAGATATAACAAATATTTTTTTGTAAAAAATGTTCTCTTTTGAAATCGTTTATTTTTTCCATGCCTAAAAGACCTCTGTATTTGGCACATTTAAGATTTTCGGCTTATTTCCTCAACTATACAGTTTTTATCTGGAGTTTCACATTGAGCTGATTCATAAAGTATTTCTTGTTTTTTTGTCATACATGCTAATGCTCATGCTATTTTATCACTTTCTCCTTTTTTAAACAAATCTCATATTCTTTAAACGCCAAGTCATTATTAATAAATTATTCACAAAAATTTTTAAAACATTTATTGCTCCGTGGGAATTTCTTTAACAGTTTATGCTACTGTAGGTACTAATTATTAACAATTAGGATTAAAAGAATCATGTGATGAACTTGTTAACATTAGCACCTAATTAACACTTATATTCATTTATTATAAAGTAAACTTTCTTGTGCCCCTGATCCATTTTCGTGCAGCTGAAAACATCCGCAGTTAGCGGCCTTGTCGTTTAAAATACATTGTTGTCGCTTTATTTAGCATCTTTTCAGTTCGATGTGTTTTGGTCGTGTCAACAAGCCATTTGTTTTACGTTTAACTTTAAATTTGTATAATAATAAGCTGATCCCGTATTCAAAATGATAAAACTGAACATAAATATTAAAGGAAAAATATTATCTCATGCAGATGATACTGCTGTCATATTCTCGGTAGAAAATTGGGAAAAAGTCGAAAAACATGTAAAGAAAGGTATGAAGGAGACAAAAAACTGACAGCCAGGCTGCTTTAAAAGCACTGAGTTCCAACAAGATAAATTTTAAACTTGTATGGAATTGCATCGAATTCCTGGAGTACCGCGAACAACAGAGTTACCAGCCTGCTGTGGGTACCTCGGCACCACGGGCTGGAGGGAAACGAAAAAGCCGACGACACCCTTGCAAAACAGCGGGCCGAATCTGCGTTCACTGGACCAGAACCGATTTTTGGAGTCACTCAAAGTGCCGCCAAAACAATTATTTCGGAATGGGTGGAGAGGAAAATACTCGCGTACTGGTCCGACATACCAGGGTTGACTCACTCGAAGGCGTTCTTACCTAAACCCTCGAGAAATACAACTAAGCAGATCTTAGAATGAAGGAGGAATAACCTGCGAATTCTAACGGGACTGCTTACAGGCCACTGTCGTCTAAGATACCACCACGGAAGGATATGTTTGACTCAACAAACGAACTGTTGGTTCTGATTCGTGGAAGACGAAACTGCTGAACATAAACTATGTTCATTATTTCCCGGCCTGGGAAGAATAAGGTTCAACATATTTGATTATACCAACCTACCGATTTCAAGAAAATCTCGCCATATACAACCATGAAGTTCGTAAGAAGGGCTGGATTGAGCGGTGAACTGTAACCTCTAGGGGTGAGCCACAATAGACCTACTAAATATCGCAGTCGAGGGGCAACCTACGCCCCATTCACATGATACCAACCTACTTACCTGCAACTTCCTGTCGTCCTGGAACCCATATCAGTTTGGCGTGATTACGGTCTACCAGCGTTCTCAGTTCTTTTTTGCAGTCAATGAGTATGGGGAAAGGGGTGGTCCGGCACTGAGTTGCCCCCTGTACAGGACCACCAAGGCTGTCGTCTACTACAGGATTTCGCCCGGTTTCCTGTAAGCTCAGTTAGCTCGGTGCTCCTCCACCGCCATGCATCCATCCATCAGCACGGGTCGCATGAAATACTTTGGATTGGGCGTCTTTTAGTCGCCTTTTACGACAGGCAGACCATACCTGGAATCTATACTATTTTCCCCGTATCCCTCTTAATGTGTGACGTAATTTATGGATGCCCCCCTCCATTTAAATTGGCCAAAATTTGAAGTAAAAAATTGTAACTTTACAATTCCTACATTCTCCTATAATTTTGACAATTTGACAACGGTGTGTGTGTGTAGCTGTGACGCTATCCAATTGTGCTAGAGCAACCACCGATTTTTGTTTTGATTAACCTGATAGATTTACGCGTGGAATCGTGTTAAATCGTCGAAGCGGCAACGTCGCTAAGAATAATAATCGTTTCATGCATCGCATTACCTGCGCCAAGTAGTGCGATTTTGTTTCCATTTTTCTTACTATATCTCCTTTACACGAAAACGCCGGCTTGGGTGCCACGTCGAATTTCAGGAATCGCTAAATCGCGTAGAATTTTTCTTAAATGACGTGTCGTTGTCTGCATTTAACAGAGAATGTCCCTGCGTAGGCGGTAACTGGATCTAATTTGAATTCGTCGTTTGTTTCCGGACCGGCGCGGCGCGGCGGCAAATCGCATTCCGAATGTCTTAAGGTGCAGTGCATGCCGTACCGGGAGGATTATTATACGCTCAAAAATAACTATGTTAATAGAAACGGACAAGATCGTTTGGGAAAGAGATGGCAAGAGAGCGTACGAGGGGATTCTGCTCCGTGTATGGCTTCTTAAAATAAAATTTTTGAAAAAATAAAATACGAGAGGCGGTCGAAAAGTATGCGAGTATGTAAGATATATTTGGATCCACTCTGCATGCAAGGTCCGTCGGTGGAGGTAGAGGGTTACTCGGATAAGAAAAACAGAAAGATCTGTTTGCTGGGTACCTGAAATTGAGAGACGATAAGTGGTGCGGGATATGGCAGGTAGTGAGGCAGTCTTTGAGAAGAGACAAAGGATGTACAGACGCATCGGTAATAGATTGATAGTTTATAATACGTTTTACAACAAATATAGTTTTAGAGTAAAATAAGATATTATTTCTTACAAGTACTACAATAAAAATGTACAGGTTTATGTAATTGTAGTATTTTAGTTTATATGATGTAAGACTGCTCAAAAACATTTACTATAACCAGACTGCTAGAGTAAAAGTGGAACAAGAGGTTTCAGAAAAAGTTCCTATTAAACGTGGCGTTAGGCAGGGATGTCTCATGTCGCCGATGCTTTTCAATGTCTACTCGGAAGCTGTCTTTAAAGAAGCGCTGAAATATCGCCATGAAGGTGTTAAAATTGATGGAGAAATAATTAACAACATTAGGTACGCTGATGATACTGCTATAATGGCAGAAAGCCTGGAAGACCTTCCAACACTACTAAATGCAGTTAACAATGCATGCAAGGAAAAGGGTTTAAGTGTCAACACAAAGAAAACGAAATATATGATTGTCGGTAAAATTAATATCGAGTATCCAAAATTAAAATTAGATGGTTAAATTCTGGACAGAGTACAACACTTTGGGTATTTGGGTAGCTGGATAGACTGTAGAGTTGAAAGCGATGAAGAAATCTTAACCAGAATAGAACTGACACGTAAAAGATTCGCTAGTTGGCGTGTTCTGTACTATGTAATACAAGTCTTTCGATGAACATCCGTCTAAGAGTATTAAAGTGCTACGTTTGGTCTGTTTTGCTTTATGGATGTGAAACCTGGACACTGAAAGTAAAGCTTCTAAATAAATTGGAAGCGTTTGAGTTATGGTGCTATCGCCGTATGCTAAAGATTCCGTGGACACGTAACTAATGAACATGTGTTAGAATCACTACATAAAGAGCGAGAATTGACGAAACACCATCAAAATAAGAAAAGTCAAATACTTTGGACATATGATGAGGGGGCATAAATATCACATGCTCCGATTAATTATCCAAGGAAAAATAGAAGAAAAGCGATGGATTGGCAGGAAACAGCTTTCTTGACTTCGTAATATTAGACATTGGACGGGTCGAACAGTCGAAGAATTGTTTCATGTAGCTACCGATCGAGAAGCTTTCCAACAAATTGTCAACTCTATGATAGCCAACGCCTGAACGCGCTTGATGATAGCCAACGTTTGAAAACAAGCATGGCACACAAAGAAGAAGAAGTATTTTAGTGCTTCTGGATTTACAAACATAAAACATAAATGGCGAAAACCTATGCCATCTGCGATTTGCGGATGACTTTGTCTTGATATCCGACCCTAAACAGATAGGACTAAAAATTAATATCTCTAAAACGCAAGTGATGACAAACATAGTAATTGCCGGCGGAATATATGTCAACGAGAAACAACTCGAGGAAACTACTTACTACAAATACCTGGGTCACAAAATACGTATAAGTCGCGACAACCAAACGTGCGAACTTACTAAACGCATAGGGCTAACATGGGCCGCCTATGGACGCGACTCAAGACTGCTCAAAGAGCAATGGAAAGATTGATGTTGGGGTTATCCCTGAGAGTACCGAATACCGAAGTGCGAGCTAGAACAAAAGTCACAGACGCATTAGAGAAAATAACTACCTTAAAGTGGAATTTGGCAGGACACGTGGCAAGGCTGAACGATGATCGTTGGACTAGATAAATAAGAGAATGGAGACCAAGACAACATGCATTTAGGAGCAGAGGCCGTCCTTCGACCAGATGGCATGACGACTTAAGACATATCCACGCTAATTGGATTCAGATCGCTCACGATAGGAAAATGTAGAAGCAAACAAGGGAGGCCTATGTTCAGCAGTGGATTTTAGCGGCTGGTTGATTGATTGATTGATTTACAAACAAATATTGTTGCGTTTTGCAGACGACACAGTGATAATGACGGATGATAATAACAACGATTTACATAACGTGATGGAACGTCTCAATGCATGTTACAAGGACTATGGCCTCAATTTAAAAAAAAAACTAAATATATAGTCATCACTAAATCGACAATCGCAAACATCCACCTGGGCATTAAAAATGTAATCATGGAAAGAGTGAACAACTACAGGTATTTGGGAACGTGGATAACATCAGATAAAACTAAAGAGATAAAAACGCGAATCGAGATCGCAATTACCGCATTTATTAAACTTAGTTCCTGTGTTGTCGAGATATAACGTTGACACTACGTCTAAGGATTCTTGGGTGCTATGTGCTCTCTAAGCTTCTGTATGGTAAGGAGGCGTGGACCTTAAAACAAACACATTTAAATAGATTGGCTGCCTTTGAGTTCTGGTGTTACAGAAGAATCCTACATGTCATAGATGGAAAGAGTGTCAAACGTGGTAGTAACCAGAAGAATTGGAAATGAACCAGGAATGCTATTGACTGTCAAACGAAAAAAATTGAAATACTTGGGAAGGTGTGGGCAGCTTCACCGCCGGAACCTCTGTTGCTTTTCGACGACGTCGTTCACTGCGTAGTTGTTGGATCCTTCGATAACTCAATAAAGCTGGCTCGATCTGTTGTTTACTACTTTAGGTTAAAGGGTTTACTGCCTTTTATCGCCGTGAATTTTGTTATCACAGTAAATGAAACAACACACTTTTCATTAAGAATAAATTGGATAACTTTAATAATACATGGAGCTTACAATTTAAAGCCTCCTGTATCTTCAGAATAATTTCGCTGGTTTTTAGCTTGAATTTGATGTATTTTATTTGATTATATTGATGTGCATTTTTCCACGTGCTCTTAGCGGCGGGCGTGTGTATTCTTAGACGGTCGGAATGGGAGAGAGGGCGAGAAGCCGGACACTGTTTCGAATGTGGCTTCTTCTCGCGTTAAATTCAGCGTTTTTGATTGGTCACTGTATGGTCACGCGACCGTACAGCCGGTTGCTAAAAATTGCGCGCGACGATTTCGGAATGTTCTCGAATAATAACTGCACGTGTTCGACTGATTTTTAAGAGTTGCACGGGACCTTTTGTTTATATCTGAATGCTAATTTCCACGTAATGAATGCGTGACTTGGTTGATTTTTGTTGGCGTCAGGGCTGTACCGAATGGTTCTAAAAATCAAGGGACTTCTCAAACAGGAATTGTACATTTGGAAGTACTGATTTCCAACAATGATGGTTTCCAACCTTCGATAGAAAACTTGAAGAAGAATGTTGTTTTAAGATAAATATTATTTTTTGGACCGCGGAATGTTCCCTTTCAGATTGTAATAATTACCATAACGATTAAAAAAGGTTCTCACAATTAACCAAAAAGAGAAGTATTAATCGCTATTGACCAGATGTTTTTTTTAAATTCACACAGTAATTCGATACTACAAAGTATTTTCATATTTTTTTATTGCTACTGAAATAACGTCACGATTTTTAGTCCTTAAATGCATACCCTTATTTTATTGAGAAATTTTTATTCTGATAACACTCGATGTTATGTAACCGACCCCTTATCGAAGTTTCGTGTGTACATATTTAAATTGTTGAAATAATTTTTTAAATAAATAAAAAACTTGTGATGTCGAACGATAAACGTTCAAACATTTACTTTCGATCGGTGATTATTTTTTTGGTTTCCAGTTAACACTAGTATTTCCTTGAATCGCGTACAGGGTGATCCGAGTACATGGAAAAATGAATTCACGAAGCGATTAAAATAAAAATAAATAAGAATGGTCAAACTAAAGTCTGCTTTTTATAATTATCTTTTTTTGTTATTTGGAAATGACTTAATGAAGTAAGCAGCCAATTTTGGCCGCCGTATCCGATCAAATTAAATCTCGCGATACTTATAATTCTAAGAAACTAGTCGACAAAAAACGCGGGATCATCGAAATTGCATCTCTTGTACCGGCATACCGAGCGCTTTTGTATCCAGAACCGGACCGAAAGGCGTTTCACACGAAAAATTACGTGGAATTACGTGGGGTTCAGCACTTCGTCTTCTGGATTCCATTTAGAAAAGGGCCGTTCGGTTGATTAACAGCTCAACTCTCACAGATACCCTTCACACACTAGAACATAGAAGAAGAGTTACAGACCAGACATTACTCTACAGATATTTCCATGGCAGATGCTCCAGAGAAATAAAAACACTTATACCACCACTGGCCATCACATTCGGCCGAAGAACTCGGCACGCTGATCAGTCTCACCCATTTACTCTCAAGATTGACATTAATGGGCCAATCTCCATTAAGAATCTTTCTTTTACAGTGCTGCTACAGAATGAAACAATTTTTCAAAATCAGTTTATCCGGAAAACTAAGACCTGCAACTTTTCAAAAAGCGGGTCCACAATCATTTCCTTTCTATAATTCATAACCCCTTCTAAAAGTCGCAGTGCGGGCCGTCCGCGGCCCACACGATAGGTCTACCCTTTCTGCGACTATTTTCAGTAAAATAAAAAACCTTGCACTGATCTATAAACTTCATCTCTCTCTCCTCCACTTGTATTGTCTTCTCTTGTCTTGTATTATCTCGTGATGTCTTTCCTCGTGTAGTCTTTTATCACTTCGTCTTCTCTTTTCTCGTGTTTTTTTCCTTATCTTGCATCTCGCCCGTCTCGTGTCATTCTTACTTTTCTCGTGGTTTCTTTCCTTGTCTCGCGTGTTCTCTTCACTCGTTTCGTCTTCTCTTCGTCTCGTGTTATTCTTCCTTGTCTAGTGTTAAATTTCCTCGCGTGGTGTTGTCTTTTCTCGTTTAGTTTTTTCCCGTGTTTATCTCTGCTCGTCTCGTTTTCATTCGTATTGCATTTTTCCTCTTCTTTTCTTCTTGTTTTGTGTTTCTTCTTCTTCTTCCCTCGTCTCGTGTTATTCTTACTATTCTCGTATTGTCTTCACTCGTTAAAGTTTTCCCTCTTCTCGTCATCTCTTTTTTCGTGTTGTTTTTTCTCGTCCCGTGTTGTCTTTCCTCGTCTTGTATTATTTTTCCTCGTGTAGTTTTACTTCGTTTATATTTGTCTCGTCTCGAGTTGTCTTTGCCTCGTTTAGTCTCTTGTCTCGTCTCGTGTTTTTATATTCGTCTCGAATTAAATTTCCTTCTCTCGTATTGTCTTGCCTTGTGTAGTTTTGCCTCGTTTAGTCTCGTCTTTTTTCGTCTCGTGTATCCTTCTTTATCTTGTATTTCTCTTTTCCTCGTAGGTGTATGTAATATTTTTTGTTATAAAAATAGTTGTATTTGCTTTAAATTTGTATGTAAGAAGTTGCGCGAAAATAAATGTAAATTAACATATTAAATAATTATCTTTAAACCGTAAAGTGAGCTTAGCTTGGTAAAACTGTGACCATGTACACATGTATTCCATAGATGGCGCTGCGAGTAATGACAGCTAACTGGGTTGAAAAACAGTTTGGAAGTTGACAGAATTTAATAATAAAAAAGGAATTGACTATTTAAATGGATAATTATTATTATTGTGTGTATGTATTTAAATAAAAGTTTCATTGCAGAGCAACGCAATTATTTATTTAAAATTGGCAATTCCTAATACGTTCAGAGATTTTTTTTTTTTTTATGTTCTGGTTCCCACGAAAAGGGATATCCTGTAATGTTCAGAGAACATCGTGGGAACCAAGGGAAAGAAGGTAGGAGTTGGTGTTTTTCTTAAATTTCTGGAGGTTGTACGCCTCGGGGAACACCTCCCTAGGCAATGAGTTCCAAAGCCTCGCAATTCGTTGGATGAATGAGTCTTTGGAAAGTGATGTTCTGCAGGTCTACAAAGTGACCACGAAGGGGTGTGAAGACTGAACTTGACGGGTTAATCTCGAAGAGACTGCCAAAGGAGGAACGATTGTTGATATTTCGGAAGAGCATCGCCCATGAAAATATCTATAAAATAGAGACAAATCGCCAACTTTTCTACGGTGTTCCAGACAAGTGAGCGAGTTTGTAAGCAAGGCATCACCGACGAGACGAATTGCCCTTTTTTGGACAGAATCCAGTAGCTTCAGGATATGTTTAGGTGCTGCACTCCAAATATGGGAACAGTACTCCAGTACAGGTCGGATCTGTGCCTTATACATCATAAGCAGTCTTATATAATTCTTATATAATTTTTTTTTTGTGTAAGAGCGTGATTGCTCCTCGAATCTTGTTGATATGCAGAACGTCCAAAATAATAAATTAAAGAGCTGGGGTGGTTTGTCGAGAATAATTTTTCGCGAGTTCGGTCCTGGTTTCCTCCGAATTCCCTAACCGGTTTCGGTAGTATGGGTAGACCTGATCTCGTTGCGAAATTGGGTATTTACACATTTTGACCGAGAGAGAGAGAGAGAGAGAGAGAGAGAGAGAGAGAGAGAGAGAGAGTCGGTCAGTCCAATTACTATAATTAATCGTATACGGGGGTGTGTCGATATTTCGAGCGATTAGCAACTTTTCAACAACTTTTCGCACCGGATAGTAGTGAAAAACTACAACTAAATATCACGCGCGCGTGTGTGTGTGTAAAATTAGACAAACACGCAGTATTTATTACCTTACTTTCAGAAACGGCTACGAGCGGCATACTAAATATTCTAATTCCTGATTATTATTATAAACAAGTTTTTACACAAAAATTCTTCTAACCCATTTTTTCCCACATTTGTTTTACTTACGCATTTAAATAGACGATCAAGGACACGCGTGGATATGAAAGACAATTTTACAGACGAGGTTATTGAAAATTTATGTTAATCGCCACAAGACTGAAAATACTTCCGTAGCGGTACAAAGTGGCCCAAAAGTAGGTATACAGTTACATATACATAATTGATTGTGCCCTTTTTTTTGTTTCTAGGGTAAAATGACGATTATTATTATTCGAAAGACTTAAAAGTTGATCAGCTGTTTTAAACATATATGATTTATTATCGTAATTAAATATGTATATGTATATTCAACGTGTCAAAATGTCAATGTCGTATATTTGTACCTATATATAAACAAATACAATTTAAAACAAGGAAAGGTTTAATAAAATGTATACATATTTTTTTTAAAAATACATTTTTAAAGTAAAATATTAAAAATAACCAAGTCCCAAAAAAGGACTGAAAGCCATCATCATATGTTGCATTAATGGATCTCGTACGGACAGAAACTAATGTTGTGCGAGTATCGAAGCATTTACCATCCCAGCACATAGCAGAACCACCGCCGAATGGAAGTCGAGTATGTACGACCGGCATTTCAATGTAAGTACATATGTATAAATAAAGTTTATGGTAACATAACCTACAATTACTATGAGAGCCATCAACAATTTGGTAATTAATACATATTATTTTTGCCTTTATGACATCACACCATGGCGGCTCGTGTTTTAGGTCACGTGATATACAGTTAAAAAATTACGACTTTTAATTTCAATATAATAAAACAATAACGTGCTCTTATGACTCAATCAGAATGTTTAAATATATTTCTACATAAATTTAAATTTTCATCAAATTTCATAAATTATTTTCCACTACCAAAAGTACCCTATTATTATCCACGTACCAATTTTAATGATTTCGAGCAATACGTAACCCGGCAACTCTGTTCTCTCTAGTGGCTGGTCTTCTACTGTTTACACAAGTTTAAAATTCTCCAATTCCTATTTTTGTTTTCTAAAACTATCAACTAACAAATTTTATGAAATTGAAAAGAAAAATACTTAGCAGTCATGATCTCAACTGGAACTTCGCATGAGAATGGTTCGCTGTTATATATTCCCAGTATTGCTTTACTGGATTGAGGCATGTACCTTGACTGAATCGCTTTTGAAGAGACTAGAAGCACTCGAGATGTGGGTATATCGCCGTATTCTGAAGATCAGTTGGGTAGATAGAGTCACAAACGAAAAAGTATTGCAACGTTTAAATAAAAGTTACAAAGTCGTGAACACTGTTAAACGACGTAAATTGGAATACTTCGGTTATATAATGCGTCACTTAGAAAAGTACACCTTGTTATACAAGGCAAAATCATGGAAAAAAAAGTGTGGGCCGCCGTACTACTTCCTGGCCTAAAAGTCTACGCCAGTGGTTTTTTGGAAAAGTACCGGTGAATTATTCCGCGCAGCTGTAAATAAGACTATGTTTGTTAATCTGCTGTGCAATATGAGAGCCTACGATCGACAAGCGATCACGGCACCTTAAAAAGAAGAATACTCTATCTCTTTATGAAATATTATTATCATATTTTTTAAACAAATATTCCTAACATGCAATAATTATTCAAAAGATCTTAAAATTCTGTATTAAAAATAATATAATTTATAAATTGCAAAATTCAGGTAGTTTACCATTTTTTTCAGTTTTTCTAGTCTCCATAAAAAACAGCTCGACCGATCTGCTGAAAATACGATCAGTTATAAGTTGCGTAATTATACGTCGAATGCAATTGGTCGTTAGTCGATATCATTTTTTGTTCTCGAGATAATCGAGACGAAAACTAATTCCGAAAGATATCATTTTTATCAGTTTTTTAATTCTCTATAAAAAAAACAGTTTGACCGATTTTGCTGAAAATCTAATCAGTTCTAAGTTGCGTAATTATGCGTCGAATGCAATTGGTCCCACGTCGATATCATTTTTTGTTCTCGAGATAATCGAGACGAAAAATAATTTCGAAAGATCATTTTTTTCAGTTTTTTAATTCTCTATAAAAAAACAGTTTAACCGATTTTGCTGAAAATCTAATTAATTTTAAGTTGCGTAATTATGCGTCAAATGCAAATGGTCCCACGTCGATATCACTTTTTGTTCTCGAGATAATCGAGACGAAAAATAGTTCCGAAAGTTTACCATTTTTTTGCAGTTTTTTTATTCTTCATAAAAAACAACTCTACCGATTTTGCTGAAAATCTAATCAGTTCTAAGTTGCGTAATTATGCGTCGAATGCAATTGGTCCAACGTCGATATCATTTTTTGTTCTCGAGATAATCGAGACGAGAAATAATTCCAAAAGTTTACCATTTTTTTTTGTTTTTTTATTTTCTATAAAAAAGAGCTCAACCGATTTTGCTAAAAATCTAATCAGTTCTAAGTTGCGTAATTATGCGTCGAATGCAATTGGTCCCACTTCGATATCATTTTTCGTTCTCGAGATATTCGTGACGAAAAGTAATTCCGAACGCACATACGTACATTCACGCACACGCACAGACGTCCACTTAAAAACTATTGTATTCGACTCTGGGGACCTTGAAATGTGGAGATATGTCTTAATTCGGGATTCGCAAAATCCGACCCATCACTATAACTTCCTAGTGGGCAGTTAAATAAATCTAATTTCTCCTATTTCGAGATATAATATTCATCTTCCCCCAGGATTGTTGAAGCATGTCGCGAACAACATTTTACTATGATAATTATAATTTAAATGATTAAGATTGTCGACACGTGTTGCCAATTTTTGATAAGATTAAAGTTACTGTTCCAATTTCGTGTCGATTACCGTGATAAAAAAAATAAACCTAATTTACCACAGAAAAGCTCTTCCCGAGTTTGATGTTGATACAAATTTCAAATTTAGAGTGATATCGTTTTTAAAAAAAAAAGACGCAACTTGACCTTGTATTCGAATACCCGTCTCCGATTAGAAAATTTAATATCAAAAAAAAATATGCGTATTTACAGAATTTATTTCCATTGTTAGGCGATTATTTTTAAAATAAAAAATAGGCACCAGTGGCGCGCCGCCAAAAGGACAACCCCCTTTTAAATTGGTACCTTTTTTTGGGTTACCATTTGTGTTGTGTTGTCTGTAATAAAAGCGTTGGAATCGGTCGTGAAAATAAATTAATTTAATTTTATATTTTAAAAATTTAAGACGCAAAAACCGTTTAAAACAATGGAATATTTTTAAGTTAAATCTCAAATTCAATATTCATTTTTAACTATAAATCGTTATATTGATATCGGGAAAAATCCGCTTGTGAATTATTTAAAAAATGTAAAAGCTGGCATTTACAAAAAATACGCCATTCATTTATATTTATTTTATGCAAGAATAAATATGAAATTCTAATTTTAATATAAAAAGTAAATACGCGAATTACGTTTATCTACCAATCGAAATTTCATCGGCTCCGAAAATAATGTAAAAATAAACAAACATCAAATCCTATTGTAAATTTTAATGCACAAAGCAAATGTTAATAATAAAACCTGCGTAAGCTTTTGTTTATAAAAAATAATTTGTACACACATATTTGCGAATTTGTTCAAGACTTTCTTAAATTAATAATTTTTAATATGAACCCATCATTTTTATAATCTGCCGAGTGTTTAAGATTTTTACATTTTGCAAAATCTGCCAATATCGGCGATGATGATGATCCAGGCGGTATATTACTACCGTCACTAACGTACGCAGCAGTAGTCTGGTGGCCAGGATAAAAGGGGCCGGGGCTGTGAACTTGTTGAGAAGCCTGCAATGAAAATGTTGAGGGCTGCAACTGGGGCAATGAGCACCGCCCCACACAGAGGGACTACAAAAAGCCCTTAACGTACCACTTTTAGATCTCCTGATCAAAGATCGGGCCAGGAACACTGCATACAGATTAAGGTTTTAGGGTGGGTAGAGAGCAACGATATTGGTCACACCAAGATCGAGGCCATCCGCAAACACCCCTTCACAATAAAATCGGACAAGATTCCGAAAAAGACCTTGATAGAAAAAAAACTACAAAATAGAAATACTAATAAGAAAAGACTGGTTAAAGAAAACACCATTGACCAGCTCAGGAGTGAAACGATGATACACTGACGGATCAAGGTACCAGCGACGCTACGGGGCAGGTGTGTTTGGAGCATCCTGCAACCACAAAGAAAGCAAACGGGCCGAAGTCTATGCCATACTCAGGTGTGCCACGCACCCGACGGAAAACAGAGTGACCAACAGTGAGATTGATATTCTCACTAACAGTCGCGCGGATAATGGGGCCCTCGTAAGTTGCACCACAACGTCATCGGTGATGTGGGACTGCATGCAGGTCCTCACTAAGTAAGCGACATGGGTTCACTCTTACATGGGTTTCTGGGCACAGAGGAATAAATGGAAAAGAGGTAGCCGATGAACTGGCAAGAAACGGGACCCTGGTGGAACCAAGAAGCCAGTTGGTCGGATTGCCAATTGCCGAAGCGAAACAGGAATTTAAAATAATCCTTGATCAAGAACATATCGTTCAGTGAAATGCAATTACTGGCTGCAGAACATCAAGACAGTTGATGAAAAACCTCTCCAGAATAGGGAAGACGCACCCTGGACGATAAACCGGAGTAGGCTAAGCAGCATGCATACATCAAACTCACTATTATTCATGAATACAAAAGCCATCTCAATATCTTACACTTATGATAATCTTTGGAGGTTATACATGGCATATGGTCAAACAAAATGTATAAAAATTATCAAAAACTGGTTAGATTTTAACAAGTTTAATTATATCAATAGATGCTAATTGATCAGGCCAGATACACATCGACGATCCTAATTTCATCATTAAAGAAATTAAAAACATTAAATATCTGAGAATACTTATTGATTAAAATTTAAAGTGGACACCACCACAAATTCAGGGTTGAATATCTAATACGTTACGTTTTATGATAATGCACCATTTTTCAATCCGAAAAATAAATCTATATCAACCACAACATAACAAAAAAGTTTTAACCATACCTTGTGTGGTTGATTTTTAAATAACATTCCATTTCTAAATTTCGCTAACCAGTGGCAGGTCTAGATACGAGACCATAAAAATAACGCCGTCAGAATGACAACAAGCAATCATAAAAAGTGAAGTTACTGGAAAAAATTATTGATATATCTCAGTACAAGAAGAAAAGGAACTCCGGCTAAAACCGAGCGGGTCTCAGACATTTTGTAATATGTACCTGTTCAGATTTGCCATTGATGTTTAATCAGTTAATGCATCTCCCGTTAGAATATGCATTCCATTATATTTGCATCTCGGTCAGCGTTCTATTTAAGTCGTTTTGACTCGCCCCGTATACATAGTAACGATTGAAATTTCGTTTTCCTACCGCACAAAATCGAAGAATGTTATTAACGAATTATATAATAGGTACTTTGTATGTGTTCTTGAGAACGCATTTAAAAGATAAATGTTAATAAAAATTGATAATATTTGATCGATAAAAGGTCAGATTTGTACTCATTGCACTTAAAATGGTCACAGATCAATGTAAAATGTGTTGTAAAAAATTCTGTTGAGCAGGCAATAATTTTCCAAGTTAATACATTTTAGGATCAAAGTTTACATAACAATAATTTTTGAAAATGTTATCAGTTAAATACGTTTTAAATAAAAATAATTTCCTATAAACAAATAATAATTGATTGGCGTCATTAATTGAAAGTACGCCTTGTAAATTTAAATGTTCCTTTTTGTTTTTCCTATGCTGAAGCACGCTCATTTTGCACCTTCATTGAATTGTCTTCTATTTACATACACATTTGTTGTCTGGGTACTGGGTACTTTTATTGACATTTCCTTGGATGTGTCGACAAGAAGGCTGCATCATAGGCACCATATTCGTGAGAATGACGAGAGGTAAGCGGCCTCTGGTGTCCAATTTTCGGTTTTAACAATAAACGAAATATACAGCATTGTCATGTATCGTTTTTCGTGTTGACGAAGCAATTACAGCAAAATCTAGGAAGTAACGTTCACTTTCTTCGCGCCCATGTCAAATTTCGAGATACAAAATTGTGTAAAATCTTTGCACTCAATTAGGACACTTCCAGGCATAATTTTATTGTAAATGTTCACGATAAAAGATGCAAAAATTTTAAAAAAACTGAATTAATAAATGTCATTGTATTCGAGATTTACAAAAAAACCAGCAAAGTTTACTGGTAGGTCAAATGAAACAATGTGTGAATATTACGCAATTCTGATTTAAAACTTTCATTCAGGTAAACGTGTTTTGTAAACGTAAGAAAAAACAACTCGGAATAATGTGCGTATGTGGTTCAAGAACGTCGATTATTGACATTTATAATTCACTTTTATGTACGTATTTTAAAAGGCGATAGTTCTTAATTGTGAACGCATCTAAAGAAGAAATAAAGACAGAACAGAAAGGAATTATAAACAATGAATGAACACGGCCACAAACTCAGAAAAATCAAAAACCACATTTTAGATACGCGGTATACAGCTGAAAGAAAACAATTACTTTCTGAAGTGTTGCTACATCCAATCAAAAATATCAGTGGTCTGGGTGCGACCCGAGAGGTCCACACGACTAACTTCCCAGTGGAAAGAATAAACTATACCATATGTTTTATTGTTATAATTATTATTATTATTAAAATTATTATAAAAAACTATTTCAAATTGTTTATAACAAATTATAATTGTCATTAACAATATTCTGTTTATGTCAACCGTATTCTTTCAAACTTTTTCTTATCATTTCATAAGCGGGAGATATTTTCAATTGTTTGTAACAATTGAAAAAAAAAATTTAATTATTGTGATTGATAATCATTTTTTAGTAACAACATTTAATTGTTATAAACAATGCTTGATTATTACTAACAATCATTTTTCACTGTTATAGCGTCTTCAATGATACTGACACAAGGTTATTATTTTCCAATTCCTATTTTTGCTTTTTAAAACTATTTTTTTTGTGAAATATTGTCATCATATTTTTTATACAAATATTTCTAACATGCAATAATCACATTTAACAGATCTTAAAATTCTGTTTAAAAAATAGTATAATTTATAAATTGCAAAATTCGGGTAGTTTACCATTTTTTTCTTTTTTTTTATTCTCCATAAAAAACAGCTTAACCGATTTTGCTGAAAATCTAATCAGTTCTAAGTTGCGTAATTTTGCGTCGAATGCAATTGATCCTACGTCCATGTATCATTTTTTGTTCTCGAGATAATCGAGACGAAAAATAATTCCGAGCGCACATTCGAACACACTCACACACGCACACACACAGACAGACGTCCACTTAAAAACTATTGTATTCGACTCTGGGGACCTTGAAATGTGGGAGATATGTCAAAATTCGGGATTCGCAAAATCGGACCCATTACTATAGCTTGCCGCTGGGAAGTTAAAAATTTAAAATGACATTTTAGATAAAAATGTAAGGTACATGTGTAAATTTTATTACAATCGGTGAAATAAATTTCGAGATATCTTGTTCAAAATTTGTTCTTATTAGTTAAGACAGCTGAAAGAAAACAAACATATCAAAAAAATTTAAATATATATTTTAGATAAAAGTGTAACGAATACATGCTGAAAATTTTAAATAATATTGCAAAGAATACGTGGTGTAAATTTTATTGAAATCTGCCTGACAAATTTCGAGATATCTTTGTTTGAAATTTGTTCTTCATTGTTGAGACACCTGAAAAAAAAAGGGTCTTTTTAAAAATTATAGAGTGAACGCGGCATCCAATCCAAAAGCTAAATTTTGGGTAGTATTGTAAAGAAAACGTGGTATACATTTTATTGCAAGTTAAAAAAGTTTTTTCGACTGTCCATCCCCCCCTTTTTTTAAATTTTTTATTAAACTGTAATGTTTTTTTTAGTATAAATTAATTCCTACTTTAGTTAATAGTTGTGTTATACAATGCCGCTTTTAAAACTTTCATTCAAGACGAGCAATGGAAGACGAAAAAACTAGAACTAAAACTAAGAACGATGATTACCGACATTTGTGCTATTATTAATATTAATATTCCAGGGTTTGTTCTTTAATTCTGCATATTTTAAAAGTTTGTAGCGCGTCATTACGAATTCAATTCGTCGTTGGGATAGACAAGTCGTGAGCAATTCTCCTAATTGCACAAACATACACACATACACATACGTACACCAAACAAAAACAACAATATCGTAATGTTCATCATACCCGCCAGCCGGTTCGTCGGTTTCGATGACCTTGAGAGCGTCTAGAAGCGCGAGATGTGTATTCCCGAAAATTCACCTGCGACTGACCGTGAAGGTGCATTCACACATTTTTTTTTTCGCCTATGTAACCAAGCCTAATTTAGATTCGTTCTATAACTACGCAGGAAATTTATTTGACGACTAGGGGGCAACGATCATTTTGAACTTGAACACATACTTAATTGCTCGTTGGTTTTTGCACGTATGTGCGAATTGTATCGCGGATATTTGAAAAAAACAAGTGCTAATCCTTCGTAATTTGACTAGTGCAGTAACATCTATTACAAGTCATTGACGTTTCTTTTTCATCTCTCTGTGTTACAGTCGAATATGTTACAAGAAAATGCTTTCTTTTTAGTCTCTCGGTATGTTTAATTCCAAAATAAGTACGGTAATTATGGGGTAATTTCACTTTCATTATTAAAATTTTCCAATCTGACATTTGACAATTGTGACTGGACGTGCCTACGAGTCTGAACAACCGGAATAATTAGTAATTTTATAATATAGTAGGTACATACTTGAATTTGTAAAATTTCAATACAATCTTGAAAAACATTCTATACGGTTCTTTAAGTCTTATTTTACACCTAATTTTACTCTTTACATTTGACACTTGTGACTGGCCGTGTCTACAATTTCGCCTATCCGGAATATTATATTTAACAGTAATTACATAATAAAGAAAAACGATGGTATGATAAAATAATAACATAATGAATGAATGCATACCCGATAAAATCGCTAATTTTAAAATATTTAGAACCTAATTTAACTTTACCATTAAAATTTTCTAACCTCCAACATGACACTTGCGATTGGCCGTGTCTGCGATTCCGTTTATCCGGAATATTTATAGTCAAAAGTAAATAAAGTTTAAAAACACTACGAAATAGGAAAAAAATGTGACAATATATTAAATTTATTTAAATACGACTAATTTAAAAATAGTAGTCGAATTTGTAAAATTTTAATGCTTTATTAATGATATTCTACATTTTTGATTTTACCATTAGACTTTCCTAACCTCGTAACATTTGACATTTGTGACTGACTGGCCGTGAGAATGATTCCGCTTAGCTGGAATATTTATATTGGGATTTGAAAACATAACGTAATAGAAAAAAACAATGGTACAATAACATAATCACATAAATGAATGAATTCAAACTGGAAAATTTGTCACAAATTTTAAATTAATACTTGAATTTGTAAAATTAAAATTAATGATATTTTACATAGTCGTAGTTTGAACTAGTTTCTTAAAATGAATTAACGTTGCTGGAAGTCGTAACTTGACTGTTTCGACAAAATAAAATAAAAATTTATCATTATTTATGACGCTCGGGTAAAGCTGGGTAGAGAGGTATCTTCAATTCAAAAATGTGTGTACAAATAAAGTCATTAACCTTAATAATATCTATAGATAATCTAAGATCGTTTGGTGTCATTTTTTGTTTACTGTGCCATAAAAATACTGTCCTAAAACTGGTTTGTTCTTATAGCAGTAGTTCATTTTGGGCGACATATATAAGTGTTCCACCTTTCAGTTTGAACCAATCTTGTTTTATTTATTCTTTTAAATAAAAACCAAAGGTTAATAACATCCTTACGATTTACTACGTTCAGTTTTGCTTAGTTGCAAAAAAAATACATGCTATTGAAATACTAAAATAAGCTTTGTGCACACAAATTACATTATATACAGATTGTCTCTTACTGTACCACAAATCCTTGTGATTAGTGATTGTACATAGTTTTTCATTGTGAAACCAACGTCGTCTATCAGCAATAACAAATTCTTACACAAATACTTATCGAAACGACATACTAATAAAAATTAATGATTTTTTTTGACTGAAAATAGTCGCAAAAGGGTAGACCCATCGAGTGGGCCGCACTACGACTAATATAACTGGGAGGGATTATAGAAAGGAGATAATTGGTGGACCCGCTTTTTGAAAAGTTGCAGGTCATAGTCCTCCGGAAAAACTGATTTTGGAAGCTTGTTCCATTCCCTAGCAGCCCTGTAAAAGAAGGATTCTTAATGGGGATTGGTCCTTGTAGTGTCAATCTTGACAGTAAATGGGTGAGACTGATCAGCGTGCCGAGTTCTTCGGTCGAATGTGGCCAGTAAATAAATGGTAGATAAATATTTTTCTTCCGGTAGATATCTATCCATCACGATAAACTGGATTACTAATTACTTTTCTAGAAATCTAACAAAAAATCCTAACAAATAAATCAACACGCCAAATTAAAGCTTAATATCTTGGTTAATTAGTAAAATTTGTTTGAATTACTTACCTACCTTTCTTATTATGTATAATAAATAGTCATTAAGAACAGATTTGGTTGCAAAATTAACCGTGCTAACAAACGAACAAGAAGATTCCCTCATAATTTAAAATTACGAAATTTGTTTAAGAATATAAGGGGAATTTACTTTTGTACTTCTTAAATGTACAGTTGAATACGAGTTTCTAACGATAATAACGGATGCGACGTGCAAAAAATTGGAGGCCTTTAAAATGTGGACGTATAGAACGCTATTAAGAATCTCCTGGGTAGAAAGAGTGCGTAACACCGAGGTACTTCAACGCCTCGTCAAGCAGCTGGAAGTTCTGTTTACACTAAAAAAACGCAAACTGGAGTATTTCGGTCACATCTTAAGGAATGACAAGTATCGACTTTTAAAGCTTATTATAGAAGGAAAGATCGAAGGACGAAGAGGCCCGGGTAGAAGAAAGATATCCTGGCTAAAAAACTTAGGACAATGGTATGGAGTGAGCACTACCACATTGTTCCGCCGAGCTGTAGACAAGGTTCAGATAGCGCTGATGATTGCCAACGTCCGAGGAGGACAGGGCACCTAAAGAAGAAAAAGAACGATAAATAATCCGAAATCACCGTATATTCGTGAAATATGCTTTATTAATTGGATTATTTTTAAGCTGGAAAGCCAGAAAGTTTTTTACTCCTGATCAACTGTTGACGACGTACAAGGCTCAAATCCGACCTCTACTGGAGTATTGCTCGCATATTTGGGGTTCAGCACTAAGGCATTCTCTTCGTCTTCTAGATTCCATTCAGAAAAGAGCCATTCGCTTGATAAACAGCTCAACTCTCACAGATACCCTTCACCCTCTAGAACATAGAAGAAGAGTTGCAGACCAGTCATTGCTCTACAGATATTTCCATGGCAGATGCTCCAGAGAAAAAAAAAACTCTTGTACCACCATTGGCCACATTCGGCCGAAGAACTCGGCACGCTGATCAGTCTCACACATTTACTCTCAAGCTTGACACTACAAGAACCAATCTTTATCAAGAATCCTTTTACAGGGCTGCTACGGAATGGAATAAGCTTCCAAAATCAGTTTTTCCAGAGAACTATGACCTGCAACTTTTTAAAAATCGTGTCCACAATCATTTCCTTTCTATAATCTCTTCCCCTTCTAATAGTCGTAGTGCGGGCCGTCCGCGGCCCACACGATAGGTCTACCCTTTTTGCGACTATTTTCATAAAAAAAAATTTATTATTTATTTCAACAACAATATTTGTCTTCGGAATATGCTAATTCGGTCAATACGTATGCGAAACATGTAGATTATTGAAACGTAGAACAAAATGGCACAATCAGCAAACCGACCAAAAA
The DNA here is from genome assembly GCA_950111635.1 of Agelastica alni. Lineage (NCBI taxonomy): Eukaryota > Metazoa > Arthropoda > Insecta > Coleoptera > Chrysomelidae > Agelastica > Agelastica alni. The sequence goes on along the minus strand of OX467714.1, from coordinate 42,718,446 downwards.
TCCGCCTACGATACCACAAAATTCAACTGTGCCGGTATTAGTTCTTTTGATCGTGATCGCAATTGAATCTAGACATGTCCATCGACAGGTTTTACAGACCACAAAATTTTCGGCATTCAATCTTAGAGATATCGCTCCGGGGGCTCACTTAATAAATATGAGGTCAATGTATCGGCAAATATTACTTCGAGTGCTACAATACGTGAATATGTTTTTTACTAAAAGATTAAAGATCGTGATACATTTTTAAGTAATTAAAAAAAATTCATTATCGAAATATCCTACGCAGGTGTTGCTGCTGGGCCAACGACACGTCACCAAAATTGTTGGACGATCGCCGATGTCAATGTTTTCTAAAATGAGTGCAATAGCACCGACAAATATTATTACCGAACAAAATGGAGAAAAATTTCTGCTATTCTCGAAAATAGATTAATAGAATCACATGGCTCGACTTACTAATCTTCTTTTTTAGAATAGTACAGAGTTGAGTACAACAACAGTTCAGCGAAGAATTTAAAGTAAAAGTCGGGGTAAGACAAGGAGACGCTCTCTCGGCAGTGCTTTTCAACCTAGTGCTGGAAGCAGCTATCAAAAAAATCGATAGAACTGGAAGCATCGTAAATAAAACCACACAAATACTTGGGTATGCGGACGACATTACAATAATTGCACGTGACCTCGCCTCACTGAATCAAATCGCCATAGAGCTTGAGCCACAGGTAAACAAAGGAGGCCTGCAAGTGAACAAAGACAAGACGAAATATATGTACTGCTGCAGGAATCCCCCAATACAACTACCAAATATTAATGTAAACGGTGGTCTGATCGAAACCGTCAAGACTTTTAATTTCCTTGGCACGAAAATGATCAATAATGGTAACGTTCAAGATGAAATAAGAGCAAGAATCCTAAAAGGAAATAAATGCTATTATGCCTATCTTAAACTAATATTATAATCACATCACAAAAACTTTACCCAGATAATAAGGGATAGAATAAAACAATGGTATGTACATTAAAAATATAAAAAATAATAACAATTTTCATGCTTAAATTATTTCGAAAAAATGAAGTTAATCGGAAAATTTACAAAATCTCTACTGTCTCATAAAATAACACTTGTTTGTGAATGATTACAATCCAAGAGCTAGTGAGTATGATGTCAGATTAAATTTGCTGGTTTAAGAATGTTCAGCGGTACCTTTAGGGGGTGGCCCCTTCCAGAAACTTGAGCCTCTTGCAGAAAAGCGCTGGGCATTCGCAAAGCAAATGTTCTGCAGTTTCAGCGAAGTTCTCGCAGTAGCGGCAACTATCACTCCCTCTGTTTTGCCCATCTTTTTAAGGTAATACCTCAGAAGGCAGTGTCCCGTCACCAGTTTCAAATCTTTTTTGTCCAATTCGAGAAGTTGTTTAAGCTTTACTTGGTGAAAGGCTTAATAGCCTTTTCGTTTGTATTTGTCCTTGCACATTATGCCAGTGAGATTTCATTTCATCTGTTTTCCAGCGTCGAACATCTTCGGTGGGCTTTGGAGAGACCACAGAAGGGTTCTGGACCGGAAAATTGTGTATTTGTCCCTTCTTTGGCAAGACAATCTGCTTCCTTGTTGCCTTTAACTCCCTTATGAGCTGGAGTCCACATTAGAGTAATATCATTAGATTTTCTTAAAATCGGTAGGTTCTAGGTTGATATAACCAAATATATTGAACCTTATTCTTCCCAGGCAGGGGCACAAACATAGTATGTGTTGGGCAGTTTCGTCTTCCACGTAGCAAAACCAACAGTCCATTCGTTCCTTCCGAGGTGGTATCTTAGACGACAGTGTAAGCAGTGTAAGCAGGTTGTTTCTGCTCCATTCCAGGATCTGCTTAGTTGTGTTTCTCGAGGGTTTAGGTGAGTCAACTCTGGTATATCGGACCAGTGCGTGAGTATTTTTCTTTCTGCCCAAAATTACAAACATTAATTTAAAAAAAGGAAAAACATTACATTTCAAAAGAAATTCGCTTTGGCAGAAATCAGTGAATTTCGAACAACATTTTTGGTCAAAAATTTCGTTATTATAAAAAAAAGTTAGTTTATGCGAGTCTTCCAACAGCTGTGACTAATTATAAAAGATTTTGACTTACTGTTACTGTTAAGAACTACACCAAGAATTATAACGAGCTAAAAACCGCGACTACTTCTATGAAAATAGTAAACCCAACCAGTCTAGCAATTTAAAAGTATGCCAATTTACCCGCAACGTGAAATATTGATCTGGTAATTTCACATTTACATCATCACAAATTTCAAAGCGCTCAGTGTCTCAATTGTAACGAATAAAATTATTTAAATGTTAATTACTATTTAAGTACATGATCAAAATTACTAAAAATCTTCCTATGATTTTGACTAGAATTACGAGTAATAAATAATTTTCAAGGGTCTCTCGAGATTGCGACCAAAATAAGTTGGAATCCTCCCAGATATCGTGCAGTAATATTACAACTAGGTTTTTTCATGACATCAATAAATTCTGGATGTTTACGATGCCGTCATTCTACCCCAATTCGTAAAGGTGACTTTACACGAACGGTGTTAACGTCCTCATCAGAACGACACAACAGTAAAGGGAGAGCTACAATCGGAAAAGGAGACTTACGTCCATTAGATATAAACTTGCGACATTTCTTGAACAATTTGGGTGCGTGTGTTAACAACAACGAGAATCATGATTTTCATCGCGTGTTATTTCAAATGATCTTATATTTTTTTGAAACGGTAAAATTCACTCAAGACAAAGCGCGTATGCAGAATCGGATTGACAGATGCAGGTTATCGTTTACAATATAGAAAGTTGTTTTATAACTTATCGGTCTCCGCTATTTTCTATTAACAATAAAAAGTATCTTGATCGATATATATATATATATATATATATATATCAATTTGCATACACGGTCAAGAGAAACTGCTACCCGAATAAACGAGAAAAAAAATTAGATCGAACGAAAATATTGTATCGGCCATAAGTTGATCGAACTTTTGCGGATCTGACGGAGGCAGTTTTTTGCGAATCGTGAGGAGCTTCGATCGTGTGTCTTTTCGTGCAAGAAAAAAATTACCGAATACCCCGTTCTAAAGACTGCACGTTACAGTGTGTCAAAAAAAATCACCCCATCCAAAAGCTCTTTAAACATGGCGCTTATTAACTTGACAACTTAACAATGCTTGTTGGACATTCATATTTTTAAGTATTTTTTTGTTTATTTTCCACAGCCTACTACCATAATTTATCTATCTATACACATTAACAATTAGAATGACACTTATAATAAATCGTATTATCCTTTGAATAGTTGATGTTCGAACAAGACTCTTTGACGTGAAGGGAATAATTAATTTTAAATGGTCAGAATGTCCATTAAACTTGGATACTGGTTGAAATTGAAGGCAAGACTACGAGAACGTGTGAGGTAACAGAAAAGTTAAATTCTTTATCGGAACAAATGCAAGAGTCACGGTGAAGACTGAAGAGGCTTCGGAGCCACGTTTGAGATCATCGGGTTGGTGACCTCCTATTGTTTTGTTAGTCAATGGATATGTGAGACACATAAAAAGTCAGTTTTTTTCAAAAGCATAATTTTTTTGTTAAAATTTACAGTACCTTGTCCAAATGAGCCGCGTGTGACTATATTTAAAAAAATGGAATCGCGCAATTTGATTGGGAGTATATAGATACCAAGAACAAAAATCGTCAAATATTTGGAAATGGGGGCCACCACATTTTAAAGAGAAAACATCGAAAATTTAACATTTTCGAACACTTTTTTTCAAATTGGTCGTTTATAATTTAAAATTTTTTTTTATTAAAAATGACTGGTTCAATTGTTTTTTTTAGTTGGAAAGTACCTACAACACCATTTTTGACACGTTTTTCGTTAACTTTTAATGTTAAAACCTTTTTTAAATATTATAATTTATATATATTTTAAACTGCATAAAAAATCAGGCAATTTTTACTAGCAATTAAAAAAATTTGATGAATTTTTGAAGAAACAAAACAAAAATTATCAATTAATATTTAAGTATAAAACGTTTATAGTTAGTATCTGATAAAAATTATATTTTATGGTTTTTAGGGGGTAGTTTTTTAAGGTGGTTTTATTGATTTATAATTTTTAAGTCGAATTAATAATAATAAGTATAACAATAATAAAATTAGTGTGCTAAAATTAAAATAATAATAATAATTGTTATAATACTTAAATTTTAATTCAAAAATCAATTAAATAATTTATTTTTTGGCAAATTAAAAAAGAAACAATTATTTTAGACGTATTTTTTTTAATTTGTTTGTAAGTAATAAATCACCGGAGAAATAGGTCAATTAAAAAAACATTTAAAAAGGTTAATTTTTAGATGTTTTATGGCCGGAAATATGGTAGACCCTACTTTGCTGATCTTTGAATCATTCCAATTTTAGTATAAAAAAAACCACCTCTTAAACTATAAATTATAATATTAATTATAATTGTAATACTTGAATTTTAACTTAAAAATCAATTAAATATTTTATTTTTTGGCAAATTAAAATAGAAATTCTAAAATCCCAAATTTTGTTTTTGTACTTAATTACGTAAAAGAAACTATTAATTTAGCCGTTTTTTTTAATCTGTTTTGTAGTCTTGTAGGTCTTCCTCCACAACGTCTCTCCCCCTTTTCTTGGGTCGCCCTTTCGGTCTTGTGTTTTGAGGTTTCCATTCGAGGATTTTTTTCACAATTCTCTCTTCCCCCATCCTGTATACATGTCCTAACCATCTTATCCTTTGACTTTTTATGTATCTTGCTATATCCTCTCCTTCTATAAGTGCATCAATTTCGTGATTCATTCTTATTCTCCACATACTATTTTCATGTATTGGGCCGTATATTCTTCTAAGGATCTTTCTTTCAAATATTCTAAATTGATTTTCATCGTTGTTTGTTAGTGTCCATATTTCACATCCATAGGTCTTATATAAGTGTTTTATAAATTAATGCCAAGAAGAATAATATTTTAATTCTATTTAATTAAGCAAGTTTATTATTATTTCAACTTCATAAAACGAAATTAAATATAATTAAGAACTCCGTGTTTAATACAAATGGGTATCATTTCAAAGACAAGCATGATATGTTGCATTTAGAATATCGAATAGTGATATTCATGTGGTATTCGAAGGTACCAGATATATCTCTGAATACCAAAGATACAGTGAATTGAATCAGTGTAAGGACCAAAATAAGAAGGAACTCCGGCTAAACCGAGGTGGGTCTAAGATTTTTTATACGTATCGTTAATTTGAGATTTGCCATTGTCAGTTAATTTTTTTGCACGTCTCATCAGTAAATACAGTTGAATCTCGGCCAACCATACTTGAATAAAATCGATGTTAAAATCCAGATTTTACAGTTTTTCTCTGCGCCGAACGTTTCTGGACACCCTGTAGATAGAATTGTGTTAAATTAAATTACGTAATGTGCGGCAGGATGTTTCCTAGCTATTTTCCTTTGTAGCCAGATAGCAAGTTTTTTGACGGTGATTCATTAATAAATAGTCCAGCCGAGCGTTAATTTAAAAAGCAATCATTAAGGATTCCGAGTAGTAAAATGTATGAATGGTTTGTTCAGAGGAAGTCGATAAAATAAAAATATTTGATAATGTTTTATTAGTTAGATATCAATTTCCTAGCCGGTCGTAAGCCCTTTCACATTTTGCAAAATACATAATCGAAAATTTCGATTACAATAAATTAGTTTATCGTTGTAGATAGTGGTTGGTTTTTTTTAATGTGTTAAAGCCACAATTATTTTTTTTTGTACTACCAAGGTCGCAATGTGGAAGGAACTTGATTTATAGTCCTACACTTCCAAGTAACCGAAAATATTGTGGGATAATATATAATGTAGATAACGCACATCCTGCTTAAGGGGGGACACGTGAAATTATTCGATAAGTGGTTCCTTATCCTTTTATGCATTTTGTGCTCTTCACCAATTAGAACTACTTTTAATTTAAAATTTATTAAATAATTATTCAAATGTTAAGAATGTAACCAACCGTCATTTTCTCTATTTTTAAATTTACATATTTATATTCCCCTCTAATAAATAGATATTAATTGGGGTCGTAAATATTCCAAAAAAAAATTTAAAAAAAATCTATTTTACATTTCTTTAAAATAAACGTGCATTTTTTCATTTTAAATCTATTTTAAATTCTTATATGCCTACCACCGAAAAAATATCCATAAGTAAACAAAAATTTCCGCATATTTAATTAAAATATATACAGGGTTGTACACGTCAATCGACGCAAATGATTTACGTTAAAATATGAAAGTCTTCAAATTGAATTTGATACGAAAAAGTTAAAAATATAAAAAAATCGAGCAGTTTAGCAACAATCTATCGATAATAAATAATTCTTCATTGTTTTATTTACTACCGAAAAAATAATAGAAAAGAAATAATCCAAAATTTCTGTAATTTATGTATACCGAAAATTTATTTTAATATTTACATTTTTTCTAGGATGTTAGCAACAATTTGTTATGTTTTTGGTTAAATTAAAACAAATATATTCCATTTATTTAAAATGTTACAACTGTAACTGTTTTTCTTTTCATGTTTTTAAATTTAAATGTACATATTTTAATGTTTTTTATTTTAAAAAAATAATCGTTTCCTTAAAAAAAGTTTGATGCGAGCACTGAAATCACTTAACAAGTTTCCTCAATGATGAATGAATGAATAGTAGTTGTGGAAGATTTTTTTTAGTTTTTTATAGTATTTGATTTCCGATTAAATAAAAAAAATGACAAAAAATTAATAATATTGTAGTTATTCAAATACAAGCTTATTTTTTTTTAAATTTTTATAATTAAAAATACGTTTTAATTCATGTTTTTAAATTTATAAGTGTACAAAAATAATATTTAACATAGTTTTTAATTAATCGAAAAAAACTTGCAGCATTTTATTCGTGTATTTGATAATATAAATTTAAATACATTTAATAGCATATCGTAGTTTAACAAAAAAAAATATGTAAAAATCGTTAATTAAGATTCTCCAGCAGATGTGTTTTGATAACGTCTACAACAAAAGAAAAAACCCTCTAATGAGATCGGTAGTGCATCCTTCCCAATTAAATATTTTTCATCGGTCGGTTCCTCGATAGTAAATAATAATATTAATCACGAAAGTTATAAATAAATAAAAAAAAATGTAAAAGATCCGAAAAATAATTAATTCATGGTTACGCTTGTCTGACTCGAAAAACTTCAAACCGGGGAGACCTTCAGACTTCTATTGGGTGATTAAACTGTAAATTTACATTTTTTTTCTTTCTTTTTCACTTCCACAAATAATATTTACATAATTTATAAATTGATAATTGGAATTATTACGTTTTTACATTTTTTCGACGATAAGACCTATCTGCTTCTTATGGTAATCGATTTTTGTTAAATGCCAGGTGTCTGCGACCATAGAGCGAGACGGAAAACTAACACTCGCCGAGAGTTTACTGTGTCACTGTTATTATTAAAATTTTGGAAATTCGATCCGCGCAAATTTCTTTAGTTTCCGCCCCCCGTTGTAGACACATTTCGACAATGAAACCGGCTGGGAAAAAAAATTTTGCAAACCAGACGCACTCGGAAACGGTCTTTCTTACAGCGAGTGAAACAGGATGTGTGTCTGCGAACGACACAAGATTATTAATAAAAAAAAATGTGCAAGTTTCTCATGTGTGTTGTTTATTCTTTGAACTCTCAGTACGCCATAATGTACATTATATTTTCGAGAATATACGTATAGATGGCGATGATTCAACGTTAAATCGGGTCATTTTAATATGGAAGTTTATATTTATATGAACCTAGCGTAGGTCATTATCTGAATGGTGAATAGGCAGCATACGATGTTGTTATTTTTGCCTTCATTTTAAAGAATTTCTCGTTTTGACTTGTTCGTCACGGCTAGCTATCATTGTTTTTTGTTTTGAATTTTTTTCCTCGGATGCTACACTTCAGGCTTTTTGTTGTGTTCTTCGGTTTGTTGTCACACCACCCATTCCGTGACTCTAGTCCCCTATATCAATCTGTTCTTCATCGGTTGGTTGTTGTATTCTTCTGGAATTAATCTAGGTTGCCCGAATATTTGTCTGTCTTTCGCGGTCTAGTGCCTCGCATTCTAACAGTATGTGCATGGCCGTTTCTGTCTCTTCACCACATTGTCTGCAGTGAAGTTCTCCGTTGTATAGCCCCATTTTTTGTAGGGGTGTCCCCTCATCGGACTGACCAGTAAGAATACCCGTTATAATTTTTACTTGCTTTCTACTCATCTTCAGATCTGGGTTTTGTCGGTTTTTTGATAAATGTTTTCCTGTGGTGCAAAAGAGTTTAATATTGTTTTGGAAATCGTCAGATAACCTTCTATCAAATTTATTTTTATCACTGGCCGCAACCACTTTAGCCACACCTTTTAACCTTTAACTCATTCTTTGCCTTGTTTACATCCTCAATCGTTGCCTTTTGCGTTCTTTGATTGGCTTTTGTAGCTAGCCAATCCAGATATGCTTTTTTCTTCTCTGACACTGCTTTTTGAACCTCTACGCACATTTTCTGTAACTTGCATTCTTTCCTTCTTTTTCTTACACCTCATACTTCAATAGAAATATTCCAAAATTAAAAAAATACTTTTTGTTCACCATTTAACCAACCCGATTACGTAGGCCTATACATCAGCGCTCAGAAAATGATTTATTACTACATACATACATAAAGTCACGCCTTTTTCTCATAGGGGTAGGCAAAAACCACTTCCTTTCACTTGCACACATATTTTGCTTCCTCTACTTTCATTAGTGCTTTCATACATGCTCGTCGGTTGTTGGTACTCTTGACAGCTGGCCTTTCCTCAAAACAATGTTGATCTGATCGAGATATGTTCTCCGAGGTCGACCTCTACCGACTTCCGTCCAGTCACACTCGCTTTATAAATTTGTCGCGTCAATCTTCCTTCATCCATCCTTTCAACGTGTCCAAACCATCTAAGCATTCCTTTATCTATCTTTGTAACCACATCTTCTTTTACACCACAGCGTTCTTTTATCTCACTATTCTTAACCTTATCCAACCGAGTCACTCCGGCTATACAATTCTCAGACTACTCATCTCCGCAGCATTAATCCTATTTTCATGCTTCTTCTGCCAAACCCAACATTCACTGCCATACTGATAAGTGTAGGAACCACCACACCTCTATGCACAGCCAGTCGTGCCTTTTTTGATGACACTTTCGGGCTATTCATAAATCTATACAGTGCCCCATTCATTTGTCTTCCTGCCAACACCCTACGCTTAATGTCACTGGTCATACTTTCCATCTCTCGTAAACTTTGAACTCAAGTACACAAATTCATTTACTTGTTCCACTATTTCTCCCTCAGTCGAAACTCCACATTTTGTCATGCTTTCTTTTCTTTTAAAAACCATTACTTTCGTTTTGCTTACATTTATTTTCATCCCTTTGATTTTCAGGGCATCATGCATAACATTAACCATCGTCTGCAGATCCTCTTCAGATGACGCTAATATGACTTGATCATCGACGATCAAATCATTCATTTTCAATCCATACTCCGTACCATTTTAACCAGCGCTGCCATGACGTTTTATTTAAAAATATATCGTCCCTATTAAGAAACAGTTTATTTAAGGTGTCGAAAATCGATTTCAAAAAAATATCCGACGATCTGTTTTCGTTGGTTTTGTTATTCTCGGTAGAAACGTCGTTTAAGATTTTTGCTATTTGAAATTCCGTACAGAACGACACAGTATTTTTATATTATTCGTGTTCCTTATCGACGATGAATTCGTAATATTTTATGATATAATTGTAATGAATGAAACACGTGCGCAAAAATATATCATGTCATGCATTATTCATCGCATTTGTAAAAGAGGATGTTGGATATTGACGCGCGTGTCGATAAAAGACTCTATACAAATTGCAAATCTCCCATTTTCCTCATTATAAGAAAAATTCATTGTACAAATAACTACAGGAATTTCTTGTTAGCTTGTGTGTGTTGTGTCAATTCGATTCACCGGCCGGCTTTTTCTCCTAGGCAGCGCCGCAAAATCGATCGGCGGCGTTGCAACACGTCATGCGAATGGCGACCTTGACGTAATATCCAGGTCAGTGGCCGGTTTTAGTGAGAAGAAGGAGGAGGAGGAGGCAGCAAAAGGTGCTTTTGTACAACGATGCGGAAAATCTTACGACGACGACCAGTCAAAACGATTACGTACGCACCGATTTTGGCGGGTGAAAGCCCTTTTCAGGGGCGCCATATACACGGTGCCCACATATTTATCCATGATCACTCTATCCTATTCTAGTCTCGTTAACATTTTAATATAAATCAAAATTTATAATTTCCTTGTACAAATTTTTGTTAAATGTAAACTAGTGATGGACATAATCGAATTATTCTCGATAATCGAATGATCATTCGATTAATCGGATTCTGTAGACATTAAACGATATTTAGATATCCATATTAGGCGAGGAAAGATGGCGGTACAAAATATACCTACGGATTGAGATGCAGTTTTTTGCAATCGCTTGCTAAATTCAACTGGTCAACGTCATTTCCGAGGCTTTTTATGAAATTTACACTTAAATAAATCCATATTTGTTATCCGGGGTTTCTTGCGCTTATTTTGAATCTGTGTTTAAATCAGTCGATTTCAATACTCGTATTGTTTTTTTTTTGGTTCTATTTAAATCATTCTCGAGCCGCCCCGAAAGCCTAGAAGGCCAATACCACTTTGCTAGAACGAGCCATGACTGGGGGGTTTGAGTGAAATGTATGGCCTCTATTTACTGAAATGTACTGACTTTTACCGTGAGTAATTTCTAAAGATAGATGTACTTGGAATGTAATTGAATAGACCAACTGAAATCGGAAAGAAAACCCGATGTGAAAGAATACACGCGCGCGCGCATACATAAAAAGCGTTGGAAATATTTCGGCATTCGAATGTATTTGAAGAAAGAAGAATTTTAGTGTTATATAAAAACCAGCGATTTATGATTTTCAACCAGTCCACTAATTATCGAAGTAGAGTATAATTTCTCCTATGTACAAAAAAGGGAATAAATCTGCGTTTCCTACAATCTGGCTCCGACTAGAGAATACTTGGTGCTCCGTACCCTGACATCGACGTCATCCCCGAGAGTTTCTATGATGGATAGTTGTTCGGTGCCGGATGAAGGTTCTTGTGTGGAGCACTATCCGGGACACGAAAGGATGTTACCGATGTCAGATTTAGTATAAGCAGTCCCAAAAAAAAACCTCTGGGATGACGTTAACCAGTCATCCTGAGCTCCAGGTCGACAAGGTGCAAATTTAAAGGTCATTCGAGATCAGCAGCGACTTCTAAAACCCCTGGAAAACCGAATCGGACCCGTTCCAGGTTTGATTCACCAAGTTATGAATTTTTTCTGTGTGACTTCAGAAAATGCATTTATTAGATAGCGTTTTCCACTGCACAAATGCGATTTGGAAAGATAACATTATCATAAGTTGTGCAAAAATTTTCAATTGAATTTAGGAAGCGAATGCAAAAATTCGGATCTCAATCTACTTTTTTCTGCACAGAAAATGGAAAGTGGACATAAAACCTTTCCTGGAAAACAAAACGTGCAATGTAAAGCATGATAAGAATGGGATATCATCTTCAATAGCGAAGTGGTACTACAGAGAAATAGTTTTCGTTTTTATATAAATATAGGGTGTTTATTAGTGCGTAGCTCGAACAAAGATAAAAAAAATTAATTCACTAATACTGACAATGCGATTATTAAATAACTGTGAATATGTATTATTATTGAAATATTCAAAAGCAAGGAAACGCGCCAACCTTGGCCGCCTGTAATAATTTTAACACTTTCGTAACCGCCATCGCGACTTAAATAATAAAAATTATTTATATAATAATTTAATCATGTTATTGATATTTCAGCTAGGTATTTAGCACGCTCATTAACATCCAATCCATTTTTTTTTATATATATTTAAAATCGAATCATTGTTCAAGAAAGCAAAATGATTTATAATTACATCAAATTTATTTATTTGTATTATTTTAATGTTTCGTCACCCCATCACAACCGTCATCATCTTTCTCACACTTTTATATACAGAGTGGACCAAATGTCTGGAAACGGACAATAATATCGTAAATTGCTAGTCCGAATTGTACAAAATTTGGGATAGCTTATTATAAAATACGTAGATTCCAGATTTGATATTTGCAATGTTGTCGGATTTGCCGTTTCTCTGATATTATAAGTCACTTAGGGTTTTTAAATACATCACCTTGTAAATTCAGTCATTATTGTAATCTCTTCAATAAAAGTTCAGCCATATTTTTTTTTACTGAAAATAGTCGCAAAAAGGGTAGACATGTCGTGTTGGCCGCGAACGTCCCGCACTGCGACTATTAGAAGGAGGAGGGATTATAGAAAGGAGATGATTGTGGACCCGCTTTTTGAAAAGTTGCAGATCATAGTTCTCTGGAAAAACTGATTTTGGAAGCTTGTTGTCATTTCGTAGCAGCCCTGTAAAAGAAGGATTCTTGATGGATATTGGTCATTGTAGTGTTAATCTTAAGAGTAAATGGGTGAGACTGATCAGCGTGCCGAGTTCTTCGGCCGAATGTGGCCAGTTGTCGTACAAGAGTTTTTATTTCTCTGGAGCATCTGCCATGAAAATATCCGTAGAGTAATGTCTGGTCTGCAACTCTTCTTCTATGTTCTAGAGGGTAAAGGGTATCTGTGAGAGTTGAGCTGTTTATCAAATGAATGGCTCTTTTCTGAATGGAATCTAGAAGACGAAGAGAATGCCTTGGTGCTGAACCCCAAATGTGCGAGCAATACTCCAGTAGAGGTCGGATTTGAGCCTTGTACGTCGTCAACAGTTGATCAGGAGTAAAAAACTTTCTAACTTTCCACAGGAAACCTAGCTATATGTAACACTTATGGTCCTGAGTGGTCTAGAAGGTCTTAAATAAATAAAACAGCAGTGTGGCAACGTCTAATTGTCTCAATAATTTTTTTAATATTTACTATTTTCAACTTTATTTAAACGTAACAATCGAAAGATAACATTTTTAACTTAATGATTAGTTAATCGAGTGTTTAAAATGTGCTCAGATAATTGTCCGTTTTTAGACTTTTGGTCCACTCTGTATTTATTACCTTCGATTTGTTAAGGTGGATTTACATTGGACGCAAATCACTAAACCCACCTTAAGACTAATTGCAAAGCTCGAATCAAGTAGCTACAACGTAATTTTATGGTCGGTAAACAACACTCTGTATATGCGATAACCACCGTATTGAACAGGCGCCAGAGAAAATTATACTTATTATATAATTATTGTAATTATCTATTGTCGTTATTATTATTATAGTTTCATGCAAGCTGCCATTTAATGAATCCGTTTTGAATATTATTAATAAGGAAACGCTTCAAAAAATATTGTTAACATTTTTACTGTTTGGTTAACAACTGCCATTTATTTTCGAAAAAAAACTAAAAAAAAATAAACTAAATAGTTGAAAATTGACAGCTACTTAAATGTACTTTTAAAAATAATCTAAATAATGGACAAATGACGTTTATTTAAGAAAAAAATGTCTATCGTACAGTAAATGGTAATTGTCAAAAAACTCTAAAAAATATGACGTTCTTTTAAAAAAATTTGAATTATTGACAGGTGACGTTTTAAATAAAAAGTTTCCTAAATATATATTATTGACAATTGTTAAAAACATTACAAAATAAACTAAATTACTTAAAGGAAAACAATCGACGTTTATTTAAGAAAAATGTCAAAAATAAGGTAAATAGTCGAAAGTTAAAAAACTGTCACATATTAAATGGTTGACAATTAAAATTTTAACCTTTATTTTCCCGCGCTGTTATTTTGTCGTTTTTGACGCCAAGTTGATGTCTACTAAGGAAAGTGTACAATTTAGTGAAAATTTTTATATATATATTATATATGTTTCTACCATTGTCCATAGTCGCCATTCCGGATTCTCCAATATGCTCAACTCTCTGATCCTTGGAAAATGATAAAAAAATCAACCAAAATTACATGCCATAGAGATATGTACCCAGGAGTGCATCGAAAGAAACATCCGAAGGGCAGAAATCTATTTTATCAGATAGCCAAGTAGCTCTAAAAGCTCTGAAGTCATACACTTGTGTATCTAAGCTGACTTGGGACTGTAAACAATTCCTGAGAAAACTTGCAGCAAACAACCAGGTCATTTTGATGTGAGTTCCAGGTCACAAGGGAGTTAGAGGCAACGGGAAAGCAGATTGCCTTGCCAAAGAAGGAGCAAATACACAGTTTTCCGGCCCAGAACCCTTCTGTGGACTTTTCAAAGCCTACTTGAAAGAAGAGGTCCAACGCAGGGAAACAGATGAAATGAAATCTCACTGGCATAAAGTGCCAGGACAAAGACAAGCGAAAAGGCTAGTAAGTCTTTCGCCAAGGAAAGCTAAACAGCTTCTCGAGTTGGACAAGAATGACTTGAAACTGGTGACGGGACTCCTCACTGGACACTGCCCTCTAAGGTACCACCTGAAAAAGATGGGCAAAACAGAGAATGATAGTTGCCTGCCGCTACTGCGAAAACTTCGCTGGAACTGCAGAACATTTGCTTTGCTTTTCTGTAAGAGGCTTAAGTTTCTGGAAAGGGCCTTCCTAAAGCCCTTCGATGTTAGAAACTTGCCCCCAGGAGACTGATGAACTTTGCTCGAAGTTTCGGAATCCCGGGCCCCGGATAGATTTATGGTTTATGCACAAAAGATCTGATAGGTCGAGGTGCTTGAGAGGTTGCATAGCCTTCACGACCCTCTCTACAATTTACAATCTACACTTCCAGGTAAATAAACACAAAGCATTTACATTTGCTGGACACGTGATATTGATGCAAGTTTATTTCGCCAGATAGCCTATTGCTTAGCTTAATAATTGTCAAAAATAAATTAGTCAATAATTGACGTTTATTTATTTAATAGTTTCGATTACTAAAAAGTCAAAAATATACTAAATGCTAGTTGGCAGCTAAATAGAAAAAAAATGACATTTGATTAAAAAAAATTTGTAAAATAAATTAAAATTATTGCCAGTTGAGTTTTATTTTAAAAGGAAAAAATTATATAAATTACTGACGATAAATGGTTGACGACGACGATTATTAAAAAAAAATGCTAATTTTATATTGTCGTCGTGTTGTTTTTTTGTATACTTCCGGGTGTGTGGACGATACAGAAACGGATCGATCGTCTTTCGAAAATGCATTGATAATTCTTTGTCCGCATTATAATTACTGTGAGAAAAGAATCCGTGTATTTCCTTATTTCGAAACATGAATATTTATAAATTTTGAGTCGCCGCCGGACAGTTGTCGCACTCGACATGGATGTTAAAATAACTTAATATACGGGGCGGTTCGAAAACCGTCTGACGACATTTCCCCGAAAAGAAAAACAGCGTTCTACCTTAACTTTAATTACGCGAATGTGTTTGAGTAAACAATTTATAGGTACGAATAATAATTTAATTCCTCTTGAAATTCCGCTCCTATCACCACCTTATCAATCGCCCGCCTGAAGAGTTCTGCGGACGTGCAACCAAACCACTCCCCCAAGTTGCGCAGCCAAGAGATTCTTCTTCTGCCAATCGTTCTCTTGCCTTTTATTTTGCCTCGAATAATTAGCTTAAGGATATTATATCTATCTCCCATCTCGCAACATGTCGTAGATATTCAAATGTTCCCCTTTTTATGGTGTTACTAATTTCTTTGGCTTTATTCATTCAGCGTAGTACTTACTTCCTCATTTAAAACCTTGTCAACCCATGGTATTCTCAGCATCCTCCTAAAACTCTCCACATTTTAAATGCTTCTTATGTTCTTCTCAATATTTTCTGATTTGAGCGTTCAAGCCTCCATTCCATACAATAGAATGGAGAATATATAGCATTTTAGCATTCTGGTTCTCAGTTCTAAAGTTAATCTCGGCTGCTGAGTATTTTATTCATTTTTATGAAAGCGCTGCAACTACTTCAATTCGACACTTGATTCCTTTTGTGTGTTCTGCTGTTTCAGTTACCCGTGTGCCAAGATATTTGTAGGAGGATACCCATTCCAGGTTGTCGTTATTAATATTTATATATGGTTTATTGGGATTTGTGCTTTGGTTTTTTGAAGTTGCCATAACTTTGGTTTTTTTTAGGTTCATATCTAGGCCATATCTCTTGCATCTAATAATTTATATAATAATTTAATAAATACTCAAAATTTAAATATTTATTTTAATTGAGGTCAAAATTTTTAATAAATTAACATTGAATATTTTTATTGTCCACAACGTGTTTGATATTAATAATAACAGTTATTATTATTATTATCATTAAATTTAAAATCATATTTGGTATTTTTATTTAAGGCTTTTTAATAAAGAATTTTGGTCTAAAAATAATATCTACAATTCAAATTATTTTTCGCGAAAATCGGGAGTATAAAAATAATATTGGGAGTCAGGAGAGATGGTACGATTTCGGGAGCCTCCCGATCAAATCGGGAGAGGTGGCAAACCTGCAGTTCCTCCAAATGAATCATAGATTCTATTTTTGAATAAAATTATAAATTATGAGCTGGTATATTATGACGTAGACTGTAGTCCAGTCAAAAAGATTGTGAAATCGAGTTTTTGGCAGATATGGCTGAAACTATATGGAAATAATCAGAAAAATCAGTACAAAACTGTATGTAAAGTAAACAAGTACTCAACCCCCCGGGAAGTGGTTAAACAAAATTAAAAAATTACCCCGAAATACGATTTTTGGATTATATTTTGAAAATTTAAAAAAAAGTTTAAAACAAAAATTTATAATACATAAAATTTTAGGCCTACCTCTCTCAGACCATTTTTTCCCTAAAACGCATCCTTTCAACCAATTTTTATATTTTTTATTGAAATTATTTTACTCTGAACCATCGTAGGGGTGAAAGGGTGCGTTTTAGAGGAAAAATGATCTAAAAAAGGTAGGCCTAAAATTTATGTTCTACAACTTTTATTTTTCAAACTCTTTTTGATATTTTCAAAATAAAACCCAAAAATCGTATTTCGGGGAAGTTTTTAATTTTTTTCAACCCCTTCCCGGGGCATGAGAACCCCCACAGTTTTGTACACATTTTTTTGATTATTTCCATATAGTTTCAGCCATATCTGCCAAAAACCCGACTTCACAGTCTTCGACTGGTCTATGAGTATTGGTAGGGGTCGAATTTGATCGCGTGGAAAAAATAAATATTTACGTAATTAAAATAGATTTTTATTATCTATATCCATAGGGAATAAAAATCCCAATATTTAATATGAGCTGGCAATTTGTTTTTTTTAAGGCTAATAGATCGTGCAAATGGCAGACAGTTAACAAAGTCGTGACTAATTTTTCTATAATAAATAAGTCTCTCAATTAGCGCACCGCGAAAAAAAACACTTGACCTTGTTCTCAGCGACTCCAGCAAGCATAAAAACACAAGTACATCGAACCCCATTTTGTACAGGGTTATTCATTTCGAATTACCCACCCTTCATCATCGTTTTTATTAAAATGCTACATACAGTAGCGTGCAGTTTTTTCGGAATACAAAAAAAATATTTTTCATTACTCTATAAATTTTTAAATTTTCAGAATGACCCTGTTGCGTGATTTGAAAATATACCCTTATTATATCCCCATTTTGGTGTTTTTCGAACAATTTTGGCTTATACCCTATAAACAAATTTTAAAAAAAATATATTATAACGTTAGATTGTCTTTTTAGGCACAATTTGGTAAATTGCCAATAATTCGTCGAAGAAAATATTTATTTTAATAACTGTTTCATAGACTTGCAACATCGCTTATTGAAACAATTAGTTCGTGAATTATCTATCCAATGTTACACTTGTGAATCTAAGCTAACTTGGGACTCTAAACAATCCCTGAGACAACTGGCAGCAAACAACCAGGTCACTCTGATGTGAGATCCAGGTCACAAGGGAGTTAGGGGCAACGAGGAAGCAGACTGCCTTGCCATGGAAGGGAAAAATACACAATTTTTCGGCCCAGAACCCTTCTGTGAACTCTCCAAGGCCCACTTGAAAAAAAATGTTCGACGCTGGGAAACAGATAAAATGAAATCTCAGTGGAATAAAATGCCAAAACAAAGACAAGCGAAAAGGCTAGTAATCCTTTCGCCAACGAACAACTTCTCGACTTGGACAAGAAAGACTTGAAACTGGTGAGCGACTCCTCACTGGACACTGTCCTCCGAGGTATCACCTGAAAAAGATGGGCAAAACAGAGAGTGATAGTTGCCGCTAAATATGCAGAACATTTGCTTTGCGAACTCACAGCGCTTTTCCGCAAGAGGTTCAAGTTTCTGGAAGTGGTCTTCTTATAGCCCTCCGATGTCAGGAACTTAGCTCACAGAAAAATGATGTAACATTATGCGCGAAGTCTCGGAATCCCGGGCCTCGAATAGATAAAGGTTTAAGCGGCTACGTTGCCCTCACGACCCCCCCTAAAATTAACCTGTCCAATGTAAATATTGAATTAGCCCTTGTCAAATGATGAAACTTGTAATAGAAACATTGCTTAGTTAATGAGATATAGTCGAAAAATAAAATAACGTTCTCATAATATCTCGTAAACTGTTTGATAAATTTTGATTTAATTTTGCACCCGGCTTTCTTATTTAAGTATAATAAAAATTAGTCCTCAAATACTTAATCGAGTGGCGTACTGGAAGTGGGAGCGGTACCTTTGACCCCCCCACCCCTATTAATTGCGACACTGACTAAATCACATTTTTTTTATTTTATTTAAATCTACGTTCAATTATGTTACTTTAAGTATTTAACATTTATTATCTTAAATCAATATTTTTCGAAATATTTGGCTCTCAAAGAGTTGCCGCAATATGTTTTGATCACGTCTCTTTGTCTGCTGAAATGATTTAAAATGATTAAAAAATGTAATGCACGTTTGGTCATAAAACGTTGAACTTTCAAATTTAAATAAGTAAGTCTTTAACAAGAAGGCTGGATGCAAAATTTGAAAAACATGTCAAAAAATTTACGGGATAAAACCATAACATTATTTTATTTTTTTCAACTTTTTCAACAAGCTGTATCTCATTAACTGGACATTTGAAGAGTCCATGCTTCTATTTTATTTTTCATCATTCGTCAAGGGCTGTTGCCCGTTACGCGTTGTCGGTCGAATATCGGAACACCCTGTATATAACTATAATTATTACTTATTGAACTTTTACAATATAACATTTTTTTTTTTAATTTATTGTTCATTTATAATTCGTTATGGTAAATTGTATTAAATAATCTTGAATTTTATTTAAAATTATTTTAGAGGTAAGCGTATTAGCATTTAAATGTTTGCGCTGTTGTCACATTTACAACGTCATATAAATATTAATATTCTATCAATATAATGGTTGAAAACATTTTATAAATAAAAAAAACGGTTTATTAAATAATTTGTCTCTGTAATTTTGTTTTGAAACTACACTAACAACTAATTCGAAAGGTTTAACAATGTCGAGACTTCTTTTCGTTTTGATGTTAACTGTAAGCTGCACCTGGTGACGAACTTTGAAAATGCGGGGACGTACTAGAAAAGACTCGTTTTATTTACTTTTGAATAAATATTTCCAATACGTACGTAGAGATTTGTAAATGCGTTGAGTTTAATTTTTTCGTTTAGTATTATAATTTCCAGAACAGTGATATGATTAATAAAATTAGCTCTAGGTAGGTGTCGAAATACAATGATTATCTCTGCACATGTTTTCCTATAAATAAAATAGCCATTAAAAGATCCATGAACGCCCGTGGCGGTTCTCGGCTATGGGGGTGTCCAGGTACCTGTGTAAGCCGTGGCGATTTTAGGATTTTGTTGGTTCGTATTCGTAATGGTTCCAGAAGGAGGTCGTTTTGTCCTGAGCCGAAAATGTCATTGTACAATAAGAAACTTATCTACAATCAAATTCTGACAACAGTGTGGCTTTATGGTATCGAGCCATGGGGCTGTGCCAAAGATAGCAATATGAAGATTATTCAAATATTTTAGAACAAAGTGCTGCGTAACATGACAAACGCCACTTGGTATGACGCAACAGTGACCTACATAGAGACCTCGGTATCCTAATAATTAAGGATGAAATTAAAAGGTCTGCTGGTAAACATGAAGCCAGGCTACACCTCCATGAAACATCGTTGAAATAAATTTAGTAGTATATAAGTATTTAGTTTTAAGATTTTACCAGATTGTACAGTTAATGGTTCATCAATAGTGATCAGTTTTAATAGGCTGAAACGATTTTGGTAAAACAAGCTTCCACCCGGGTTTTGGTTATGCGGTTTTTTGTGGTTTTTTTTTAAATTAAAATTGGAATGCTACAGAATAGATTAACATGGCCGCTGCGCAAGAATATATATTGTACTCTTTTATTAAATGTTTTTATGTGAAATTTTTTTTTCAAATTTCTTCATTTGGTACTGTTGGTGTTGGTTAATAATAATCGGTATTAATTAAGGCAATAAAAGTAAACAAATTAGGCTACCTAACCTAACGTCTTAACCTAATACCAACAGTACCAGGTGAAGTTTAAGGTTTTTTTTTCTAAACTTTACACGATCACCCGCCAGACTAATCCAAAGATTGGCTGAAAATATGTCCCGCATTTTCAAACTTTTTCACCAGGTACTGTTGGTGTTAGGTTAGGTTAGGGTAATAATAATTGGTATTAATTGAGAAAGTAAAAGTAAAAAAAAATAGCCTAACCTAACCTAACGTCCTAACCTAACACCAACAGTAACTGGTAAAGAATTCACACGATCTCCCGCCGGGTTAATGTAAAGATTGGCTGAAAATTTCATCATAATCGGTCCAGCCGTTATATTTTCATGTTAACGTGTCATTTTTGCGCAGGGGCCAAAAATCATAAATCATAAATTTAACAAATCAATTAAGTTGGATTCAAAATACAAAGTCGAAAATGCGGGCTTACTACCAAACTTCACACGATCATTTTCCGGGCTAATCTAAAGATTGTCTGTAAATTTCATCAAAATCGGTCCTGCCGTTGTCTATAGAGAAGAAATTGAAAAAGCGAGACCGCGTTTTTGTACTGAGTGTTATAAATTATCAAACCCAAAAATAAACATCGTAACAATATGAATCCATAAGAGTAAAATCTTAGTGTTAGCTTGCTATTATCACTCTTACTTTTTTTTTAATAATTCACTTGAATTCTTCTACTTTGGCAAATGGTAAATTTATTTATTTTTTGTTTCAGGTAAGTTCTTCCCGTAAATTTGATACGTATACACTCTGACACGTAAGTACGTGCACACGTTTTAATATCAAACTGTTCATAAATGACGAAACGTTCTGCGTTCATTCGCGATGGTAAAAAAAAACAACCTGGCAAGTAAAAATTTCTGCGCGTGACGCCGCTGGTTCGGGGAAAAGGAACAGATCGCAGATGGCAGCTGCGGTGGCAATCGAAAGGTGGCATCATCAGGTCGTCGTCGTCGTCGTCGTCGTCGTCGTCGTCTTCGTGGTGGAGCGACAGGAAAATACAAGTACCAACAGGTCAAAATTTATGTCGATTGTGTGTGTGCGTGCGTGCGCTAGTCAAACTGTATTGTTGGCGAGGTCAAGAAGGCCAAACTCTCCCCTTTCGAATAGTTCTATTTATGTTTTTTTATTATCTGCATACACTATCTCTGTATTTTTCTGATCAAAATTTATTGTCATTTCTATTATGTAAAAAAAAATAAAAACGTATTCTACTCAAAAACTATATTTATCGTAAAGCGTATTCAAACTATCCCTCGATAACAAAATTTCTTCTACTTATTGTCATCCCTTCATAAAGACTGCTGCCACCCGCCGTCTTTCGCAACCCTTCTTGTCCTTTTTCTTACCTGATCTCCAGATGTGTTCGTGTACCCAAAAAGCTCGCCTTGCATACAGAGTGGATTCAGATATATCTTACTATATCACATATATTATATCTTTAATTATTCGCGGTGAAATTCAAAAAAATAAAAAAATGAACCATTCACAATGAAAGAATATGCCCCTCAGCTCAGACGACGCTCCTGGGTATCTTCAACTCTTAAAGTAGTCCTGTTTGCAATAATTTTTTTTTATTATTTTTCTCTTTCACATTAAATCATGTTATTGTGCCTGTAGACGACATAAACAATAACGAGATACATTTTTTCCCAACGTCTTGATTGACCTCTAATTCTTATTGACCGTTTCGTCCGCAGGGTAATAATACAGTAAATCCCAAAAACTGATCACAGGAAGATATTTTTAAAATTTATTTCAGCTAAAGATGGCAACTCCTCGTTCTATTTTAAGAAGTAGTTCTTCCGAATTAGTCCACTATGATAAACTAGATTTAGTTTCGGTCAGTTCTTTTGTTCCTAAATCCAATAATTTCAAACCTCGTTCCTTCATATTCGATTCGACTATAATAGTTTAAAATGAGCTATGTGATTCAACTGAGCTTGTGTTACAAAATGTGAAAAATTAATGAATAATTCTTACTCGGGGTTTTGTGAATTCTTGATTGAATTAATTTTGAGAGATCACTTTACGGACCTATCCACCATTTTTTATTTAACCAAACTAACTGAACATTTAAAATCTAAATCACGACTGGGCGCTAAGTTATTTTCCTGAAAATCACTTAAAGTTAATCAAACTTAAAAAAAAAATTCGATCATACTAATACAATTGAATACCTCTAAAATTTCAAAACAAGCAACGCATTTCGTCTTCAAGACTGTGGTCGCCTCTTTTTCTTCCAGAAACAACTGAAAACGAGAAATATTATTTTTTTTTACTGAAAAAAGGGTAGACTTATCGTGTGGGCCATGGACGGCCCGCACTGCGACTATTAGAAGGGGGAGGGATTTTAGAAAGGAGATAATTGGTGAACCCGCTTTTTGAAAAGTTGCAGGTCATAGTTCTCTGGAAAAACTGATTTTGGAAGCTTGTTCCATTCCGTAGCAGCTCTGTAAAAGAAGAATTCTTGAAGGCAATTGGTCCTTGTAGATAGTGTCAATCTTGAGGGTAAATGGGTGAGACTGATCAGCGTGCCGAGTTCTTCGGCCGAATGTGGCCAATGGTGGTACAAAAGTTTTTATTTCTCTGAAGCATCTGCCATGGAAATATCTGTAGAGTAATGACTGGTCTGCAACTCTTTTTCTATGTTCTAGAGGGTGAAGGGTATCTGTGAGAGTTAAGCTGTTTATCAACCGAATAGCTCTTTTCTGAATGGAATCTAGAAGACGAAGAGAATGCCTTGGTGCTGAACCCCAAATGTGCAATGAGCAATACTCCAGTTGAGCCTTGTATGTCGTCAACAGTTAATCAGAAGTAAAAAACTTTCTAGCTTTCCAGAGAAAACCCAGCCTCTGGCTTGCTGACTTTGCGATGTTAGCAACGTGGTGATGCCAAGACATATTATTAGACACCGTGACTTCCAAAATCGAGATGGAAGGACTTGATTCAAGGGTATTTCCGGACAAGATGAAAGGGTTTGAGCAATTCACCTTCTTGGAAAACGTGGCGCTTTGTGTTTTCTGGGCGTTAAACTGAACAAGATTGTTGGTTCCCCACTCGACGATTGCTTCAAGATCTCTATTGATGGAATCAACCTGTTCCAGCCTGAGTCTATTTGTATCATTCACCGAAAGTGATCTAGAGGATGTGAAAGTTGAGACAAGTGTGCTATCGTCTGCGAAACTGTAAATGGGGGGGTACGTGGTGGTTCTCGAGAGGTCGTTGATGTGTAAAAGAAATAGGATGGGAAACAGGATGGTACCCTGGGGGACCCCGGCATTGGTTTTTAACGCATCAGAAGAAATACCGTCAACTGCCACATGTACGGAGCGATCTTGAATATTGATCTTTGATCTTGAATTGCACGATATTCACCAAACTTCTCAATAGTGTTTGTTCAGAGCTGAGTGACATAAGCCAGCAAATCTTCAGTAGACCGAAGTTGTCGAAATCCATATTGTCTGTCATGAATTTGGACAACCAAAGAAAAGAAGTCTGTGACAGACCAAAAAAAGTCGTGGACAGCCAACCAATCAAAAGAAAAGTCGATAGCTAGAATAAATTAAACTAATAATAATAATTGCAAATAATAATTTCGACATTAACAACAAGGGGCCTTTGGTGTTTAAACAAAGTTAAAATAAACCAAAAAAATTGCCGCCAATGCCGAATTACAATCATAAAAACAATTTTAAGGCAATTTTAAGTTTCCCAAAGAAAAACGATCGGCAAATTGTTTTAGAAATAATACAATAAGATCACTGTTATTCTTGAAAAAATAATTTAACAATTTTAATAAAATCAACTCGCCAATTTTATCACAAATCTAACTGCTTTAAACTTACAATACAACGATTATCGACTTTTTGATCACTGGACTGAGACTCGCTTGACAAATACACACATCTTTTAAACTAAATCGTATCAGCCGCTAGCATTAAAACACAACCAGCGACGGCCTCGGAACCAGAATAAATTCGTTAAAATGCGAGTCTAATAATTTTATGTCACAATCGCTAGGAAAAACTCCCGTTACACTTAACGAACTAGTTCGTTTAGTTCTCTTGTTATATAGTTCGTACGCGATTTACCCATCTCTACTTACAGCACATAATTTCAAATGTTGTGTTAATGTTAAAGGCTGGTTTACGCGAGCCACCGCCCGTGTGTACCCGCCTTTTAGTGATAGTGACAAAAAGTAATGAAAACGTCTAAATAAATAATATTTTATCTGAGTTGTTGGTTCGTAGGTTTAATATTAGTACTGCAATGAAAAATGTCGTAATATTCTATATTTGCCGCCAATTAAAAACACAATGCACAATTTCCACGGGCGCACCGCCTACACAGAAATAATTTTAATGGTTTTCATCACACAATACGAATTTTCAAGGTTATTTAAAATTCGAATTCGCGTATTATGAAAAATCAAAATAATGTCCAGCGATCGATATTGCGATGTCCCAAAAAAAAGATCTCCAGCCTTGTCGCACTTCGTACCGACAGAACCGACTATCGTCCAATTTTTTCTCTTCTACCGAGCTATAAAAAAAATGTGTAGTTCTGTTTCGCGTCTTTAAAAATGTTGTGCTAGGATGACGATAGATTTTGTTTGTAAATCACGTAACGCGAGATGACGCTGTTAATGACAAAATATCGGATTGAGATGTCATCATCATCATCATTTCGGTCCTGTGTCGATGCAATCCAGTTGGTGTTGATCTTTTTTAAATGGGGTTTCGTTTGTCTGACCATGGCCTCCATTTCAGAAGTTTTTTTGTCCATTTCTGATCTGTTTGTCCTGCTACATGACTGGTCCACCTCCATTTCGAGATGTAAACAACAAATATTTCGTCATTGTAAAACCAAAGTTTTTATTGAAGAAAATTTTAGGTATCTCAGAGATTTGAGTTCATTTTTTGAGTTAAACTATTGGATTGAAGCTGCCTTTTAGGTTTGTTTTCGACGTTCGAGTTTTATTATCGCTTGAATGCCAGGTGTGTCCAGGTATCAATTTTGGTTTGTTCTCGAAATTTTTTTTGTTCTGTTGTTCCTGGAATTTTTGTTGCAATGCCTATGAAAGTCGCAATATCAATTTTGGACATACAGTTTTAAGTGGGTGAACGGATTATATATTATGATCCAATTAATTATGGAATGTTGATACTTCAACACTGGACGGTTCTGGCTAGGAACATATCCATCTTTTAAACGCTCTCTCTGTGTTGTTAAAGTCACTATGAATAATCTTAAATAAAATGATAGATCATTGGACAACAATATCAAATTTACCACTGAAAAAATCATTTTCCACAAAGTGCTTGCTGCAAACAAACATAAACTTTGAGATTGGTTTTCCTATCTTTAAGATCATCTTCGATTTCTGAGCTGCCTTAGGATTGAAAGGAAATTTATGCAAAGATGTAATCGAATTGCCTTAATATGTATAGCATCGTGGAACAGAGCATATTTTTCGCGATTTTATCTCCACATCACCTTTTTTAATCCTTTTCGGATTTTGTAGTTTATTAACACCAATTCTTTACTGAAAATCGTTTAACTTGTTTAAACACTTTCATTGCTTAAATTGCTCAAAATAATATAAAAAGTTCACTTTTCACGAACATAAACAAATGGAGGTTAGTTTGTTGTTCACACCTCGAGAAGTTCATACGATCAATAATAGATGTCGCCCACTCCGTGATTTTCCCTATCAGAAAAGTTGGTTGGTATTTTTAACTTTCTATTTTGGCAACATTGTCAGCTATTCGTTGTAGTGAGAAAGAGAGGGAGAGAGAGATAGAGGTATATTATGAAATGGCATGGATAAAGATTTTACTGCCGGTTGTGAGAGCCAAAACTTGGGCGAGCGACATTATTTAGTAGTATGTAATTCGGACCTTGGCTTCTTGGCTTTCCAACCGAGAAAGTTGAAATTTTTAAAAAATTTGGTATTTCTCACGACATATTTTTTTATTATTAACTTTTATTTTATTAATTTATTCATGACCATACCACTTGAAGTTGTTGTTAAATTCTCAATATTTATTTATTAAATTTTAAAAAAAAATTAAATTAGTCAGATTTATTTTTTTTATTTTGTGTATTTTCTTTTATTTTTTATTTATTTATTATATATATTATATATATTACAGTAGAAACGGTGAATCTTTTCCATCACGTGATTATTACGTCAGCAACAATATTCATAAGAATCAAATCAAAACTTCTGTCGAATCTATAAAAATAATCGTGTACGAGGGCGGTTTGATAAGTCAGTGACTTTTTGAATAAAACAAATTTTTTTCCGCAAATAAACATTTTATTTTTCTACATAATCACCTTTTAGCTCGATACATTTAGTCCAGCATTTTTCTAATTTTTTTATTCCCTCCAAATAATAGGTTTTTTCAAAGCTCTCAAAATACGCGTTTGTTTCGGTAATGACTTCTTCATTCGACTCAAATCTCTTACCGCCAAGCCATTTCTTTAGGTTTGGAAACAGAAAATAGTCGCATTGGGCTAAATCTGGAGAATATGCTGGATGGGGTAGCAGTTCGTATCCCAATTCATGGATTTTGGCCATCGTAACTAGACAAGTGTGCACACGTGCATTGTCTTGATGGAACAGCACTTTCTTATTCTTAGCCAAATGCGGCCGTTTTTGCTTTAAATCAACGTCGAATCTGTTCAAAGGCTTTGAATAATATTCGCCGGTGATCGTTTTACCTTTCTTGAGGTAATCGATATGAATGACACCGCGTACATCCCAAAAAATGTGGCCATGACCTTGTTGGCTGACAGACGACTCTGTTTCGCCTTATTTGGTCCACGTTCACCCCAAACAACCCACTGTTTCGATTGTTCCTTGGTCTCTGGCGTGTTGTGATGAATCCATGTTTCATCCACAGTAACAAAACGGCGCAAAAATTTGTCCGGATTACGGCTGAACATCGCTAAACACTCTTTTGAAGTGGACACACGATTGCGCTTATGGTCGAGTGTGAGCAATCGCGGCACCCATCTCGCAGAAAGTTTTTTCATGTCCAAATATTCGTGTAAAATATGATGTACCCGTTTAGTTGAGATACACCTACAGCATGAGCCAACTCACGCACTTTCATTCTACGATCATCTAATATCATTTCATGGATTTTATCGACGATTTCCGGCGTGATCACTTCTTTTGGGTAACCTGGACGTTCGGCGTCACTAGTGCTGGTACGCGACCACAATGGAACTCTGTAAACCACTTCTTAACCATTGAAATTGATGGTGCCGAGTCCCCGTAGTATTTATCAAGTCTTTCCTTAGTTTCAGCGATGGATTTTTTACGTAAAAAGTAATGCTTAATCAGCACACGAAATTCACTTTTTTCCATTTTCGTAAAAATTCACGAGGTTGTCTGCTTTGAACGGCTATCAAACACCAACTGCACGACGTAGCTTGCTCAAAACTAGAAAGTTGCCCACTGATAGATTATAGTTGACCGCGGCAGCACTGTTGCATTTGGAGTAACTGCGCGGGAAATTCAAAAAGTCACTGACTTATCAAACTGCCCCCGTATGATGTTATGTTTGATTTATATTGACAGAAAGAGACAGTATGTAGAAAATATGTGTTGTATGAATCGTAGATTGGGTCACGTGATGGAAAAGCTTCACCGTTTCAACTGTACTTTCGTTTTGACCAATATATGATAAAAGTATATGCCGGCCACAGTTTTATTGGATTAGGGATATTGTCAAAGCGGCATAGAACTTTGGGGTTGTGCCAGTAAATTAAGTATTGCTATTCTTCAGAGGTCCCAATCCAAAATTTTTGTGCAATGGTAAATGCACCTTGGTATGTATCGAATGATACTCTCCATAAAAATCTCGACATATCGTACTTCACAAAACAAATCCAGAAGCAGTGAATATCATCCGTTACTAGAACCACAAAGAGAGACGACTCCTTATAGATCTTAAATAAAATATACAGGTCCCTTTACTAGAAGAGCCATTGATGCCATTGATGAACTTGGAGATACTCGGTTCTACGCCAGCCAGTTAGCTCATAGAATACTTTTGATTTTGATTGCTGATTAATGTACAAAAAAAAAGAAAAAAAATGGTTATTAAGTGGCCTTCCATAGAGCACAACAAATATAGATGTTCTATTTAGGTTAAGTGAGACACAGATTTATTTTTTGACTCGCCCTGTATACGAAGTGTAATTATTGCAAAGAATAATTCGCTCGGTATACTTCGCTCACTTATAAAAAAAAAAAATTCATTATAAAATACAGAAAACTGATTGCATTTGAAAATATACAGGGTCCCGAAATCATGACGTGCTGACTTCAAATATACCTAACATCAAAAAGAGGCGTACCATTTAAAAAAATGTATGTTTGGTTAGGGTAGAAGTTATAGAATATATTGTATATATATATATATATACAATATATATTGTATATTTATAACATAATTTTGGATGATGACTCTCGATACGCTTTTTTAAAATATTTATTTCTATCGGTTAAAAAGTGTCCTCCTTGCATTTAGTTATCATTAACGAGATCACGTGCCAATTTTTCGTTATATAACAACTTTTATTATAAACTTTATCTTTCTGGGTTAGTTACATATGTTATATTATATTCTATTTATATAATTTTTTTTCGTTATGAAAACTGTATAGGCGATAATAAATTTTGACGTATACCTGACACAACTTTTGGCATGTGAATATCGTAAAGTAATAAAAAAATAGAACAAGAGTGCCGTAACTTTTCTAATAAATCAAACACTCTGTAGGTATAAGACCCACGCGCTGCGGTTCGAACAAATCATACGAATTGACCTTCCGGTATATTTTTATAAAGTTACAAAAAATTTTTTTAACAATATCAATCATTTTACACTGAGATACAAACTTTTGCGGTGCAGATTGCGATTGATTCAAAGAAATGTATTCCGCTAAATCAGTCAGTGTTTTTTAACTTGTGGGTCGCCACCCACATAAAAAGCGAGGATTGCGCAGTGTTTTTTACTGAACTGTCGAATTGGGGAGCATATTTGAAAAGTACAATTAAATCATTTTCCAATTGAAGTCTGTTTCTCATCATAATTTTTATGTTTATTATCGGAGACTACACAAATATAGGAAATTGCCATCTCAGTCTCAATAGAATGAAAATTAAATAATAGGTCGTTTCTTTAATCACTGACAAGGTTTTACTATGGACTTGGGGGGGTCGCCAGATTTTTTTTACTTGTAAAAGGGTCGCGTATTCGACAAAGTTGAAAAACTGTGCTTTATATTAATACAGAAAAAGTCGATACATTGTGGATGTAATTCGAGGATTATCAGAAATGTTTCATTTTGACATAATTTTTCGTATCTAATCATACTACCAGCCTGTGAAACAAATGTGTATCCTAACCTTTTTCCGTTATCTTGATAGTTATGGTCACACACAAGATTTATGTCCTCGAATTTTATTCACAAGTACAGGGACGTACGGCATTTTTAATTTAATTCAGGACTGTTTCTGACCTGTGGGAACAAACCGTAAGCTTCACGAAAAGCAGGTCAAATGATGTGTCTCAGAAAGGTTTTATTGACACGTACACGTTGTTTTATTTCTTTCATTTTTCTATTTTTGATAGATTCTTTCATGCAAAAAGTCTGTTTTGTTTCCGTGAATCTTATTTTTTATATGTACCGTCGGACGAAAAAATTGAAACGGGGACTAGGTATGTTCATTTAAAAGCCATTAAGCTGCTATAAACTAAAAGGAAATTAAGTAGGTAGTCTATGTGAGTGTATTTGTTGATTGGAAACCCTAGAAATTTTGCAATCTTCTACAACTGATTCCAACGCACTATCACACATGGGGTGTAAAACTAGACGTTTAGAAGATAAGGAGATAGTCTTTTTTTCTGAAGTTACTCAATCTTACGAAAAGGTCTAATCACTTGAATTTATGAGCAAAAAAAATTAAAATGTTATTAACCTTTATATAATTTTTTAAAACTTTTATTAAGGCATGTTTCCAATTCGCAATATCACTGATACTTAATGGAGACATTAACACAGAAAATTTCAAGTCCTGCTAAGCTTTTTCTAGTTACTAAGTATAGCAAAGTAACTGCTAATCTTTCTTTTGGAGCAATTGAATTTCTCATAACCGTATCTAATGAATGGTGTAACCATTTGGAGGAGCTGATTGAATAATTTTTCAGACATACGAAAATAATTAAGGGAGTTAATTGCTCACCGATATATAGGCCGATGCGTAAGGGTGTGATTGAATTAATAACAAGTACTTTTAACTGGAATAATATAATATAAAGTTTTGGCAGGAGGAAGATACGGTGCGTACCCGATGGTGTCTATTAATCGACTGATGCTTTTAGTAGCTAAGCTACGGATACTCTGCTCCGCCAGGTCTGCAACTGTTTTACCTTCGTAGGGTGATTTCCATTATCTCCGACTCGGTCGTTTTTTATATATTTTTTTGGTATGGATCAGTTAAAAAGATGTTTTGTTACCATGGATCCGAACATAATATTTTTCTATTATGGTGATTTCTGTTTAATTTTTTATATATTTTTTTATGAATCGGAGCGAAAGCGATAAGAACAAAAGGTACTCTTTGCCATGGATCAGAACGAAAGATTTTTTGCCGTGAATCAGAAAGACCGCAGTATTTTTTTTTTGCCACGGACCGAAACGAAAGATATTTTTGTATTCGTAGTTTTATATTTGTATTGGTACGCATTTTTTGTTTGCCATGGATCAGAACGAAAAGTATTTTTCTATTCGTGGTGATTTTTATTCAATTTTCTTTTTGCGGTGGATCAGAAGATATTTTGTTGTGCTAATTTTTACTATATATTTGCTGTATTTGCCATGAATCAGAACGAAATGCCTTTCTCTCTGAACGTATCAAGTTTATTTGTTATCTTAAATTTCATTTTCCACCACGGATTGAGATTGAAAGATTTATTTTACGGTGTTTGTTTGAATAATGTTCTTTCGAACACCGTTCTGCGAACGAATGAAATTCTAAGCGAGATATTTTTCAGCTTCGGAAGATAATAGCTACGGTACTAATTCTATTGTATGCTTTTGCTATTTCAAAAAAACAAGGAGTTCGTCTAAAAAATGTTGTCGGTGTGTGTCTGCAATTTCGTCGGCGGATACTTCAGTAGATGCTTCTTTTCCATCACCATCAACATCAATAGGTAAGCTTTTGGTTAAAATTTAAAAGCGTTGGTCGTGATCTTCGCGACATTTCCTCTGTTGTTACTATTTTTAATTTAATTTATTTATCTAGGTTTTAAACAACAATGTAACCTTATTATTAAGTACATCCTGTTTTATAGTAATTTGCTTTGTTGACAAAATGCTTAAAGTATTTTGACATTACCGTGAAGTTTTGAGTTTCTGCAAAATGTGTTGCTTACGTTTTCGCATTTTTGCAGGAAGATTGAATAACCCACCGCTCCTATTTCTTATATCAATGACCGACCGACTCTTACACAGAGAAAATTAAAAAAACGCCATCGAAATGGCAGTATACATAAAATATAACGTAAATAAAGCTCGTTTTTAACCGGGACACTGTGTATACATTTCACTAAACAAAAATATACTTATATACACTTTTAAAAGGACATCTTCAGCCACGCGTAATGGTTATATTATTCAAAAACAATGCCACTTTCATGACCTTCAATGATCTGTACATAAAGTTGATACGATTTGAATTTATTTTCAAATTCCATATTAAACTTTCTGTTGGTTATTAATATGGTAATTATTTGGAAGTAGGGGGGGGGGGGGTCCACTACGTTTTAAAGAGAAACACGTTTACATTTTCAAATAATTTTTTTTATATCGGACTTTTTTACGGCGGATTTATTATTATCGAAAAAAAAGTACAAAAAGATCATTTTTGACTTTTTTTTCGCGAACTTTTGATGTTTTTTTTTAAACTACATAAATAAAAGCAAATAAAAAAAATCTTTTTAATTTAAAACTAAAGTAAAATAATTGAAATAATAATAAGATTAGCATGGTCCCCTGCCACAAGAATAACACGCAAAATCGTTAAGCCATCTACATTTTTGTTATACAAATACTCTTCTCTTCTTATGATCGAGGTACGTTCGTCTAGGTCGACCCCTACCGACTTTGTCAATGTCCTTTCATCCATCCTCTCTGCGCGACTGAACCATTTAAGCATTCCTCTATCTATCTTTGTTACTTCTTCCTCTTCTTTTTTTACTTGTTAGAGATGTAGATGATCTGTTGATTCCGGACTTGCCTCTGTAATATTTCCTGAGATGTGGACTGCCAGCTGTCTCTCAAGTATCAACATTTTACATTTTTAAAATAATTTTTTTCAGTTATGATTGCACCAAATTTTAAAAACTTGGTATTGCTGAACAGAGAATAGATATCCCTCTCGAAAAAGGTGCCACACAACCCCCCTTCTCATTTAAAATTTTTGATGGGATGCTCATAATTCAGAGCGGGTGCAAGAAGGGAGTAATATTTTCATACTGTAAATTGTCAAATTAAGAATAGAAATCGACCTGTTATAGGTTTTTTCAACGGATACATAATTTATAGTTCCGATATTTTTAAATTTTAATAACAAATTTTCTCAGTTATGGTTGCACCAAATATGAAAAGCTTAGTATTGCTGAACAGATAATAAAAATCCCTTTGAAACAAGATGCCACACGACCCACTTGTCATTTAAATTTTTTGAGGGGGTGCTTATAATTCAGAGAGGGTAATATTTTCATACTGTAAATTGTCAAATTGACAATAAAAATTGACCTGTTTCAGGATTTTTTGATAAAATACACAATAACGCTAAAAATGAATTTATTTCATACATATGGATCGCACTGTATATATATTTTTTTTTAAAGAAAATAATCGCAAAAAGGGTAGACCTATCGTGTGGGCCGCGGACGGCCCGCACTGCGACTATTAGAAGGGAAAGGGATTATAGAAAGAAAATGATTGTGGACACGCTTTTTAAAAAGTTGCAGGTCATAGTTCTCTGGAAAAACTAATTTTGGAAGCTTATTCCATTCCGTAGCAGCCCTGTAAAAGAAGGATTCTTATTAAAGATTGGTCCTTGTAGTGTCAATCTTGAGAGTAAATGGTTGTGAGACTGATAAGCGTGCCGAGTTCTTCGGCCGAATGTGGCCAATGGTGGTACAAGAGTTTTTATTTCTCTGGAGCATCTGCCATGGAAATATCTGTAGAGCAATGACTGGTCTGCAATTCTTCTTCTATGTTCTAGAGGGTGAAGGTATCCGTGAGAGTTGAGCTGTTTATCAAGCGAATGGCTCTTTTCTGAATGGAATCTGGAAGACGAAGAGAATGCCTTGGTGCTGAACCCCAAATGTGCGAGCAATACTCCAGTAGAGGTAGGATTTGAGCCTTGTACGTCGTCAACAGTTGATCAGGAGTAAAAAACTTTCTGGCTTCCCACAGAAAACCTAGCCTCTGGCTTGCCGACTTTGCGATGTTAGCAACATGGTCATGCCAAGACATTATTGGACACCGTGACTCTCAAAATCGAGATGGAGGGACTTGGTTCAAGGGTATTTCCGGACATTGTGATGGGATGATTTGAGGAATTCATTTTCTTGGAAAACGTGACGCTTTGTGTTTTTTGGGCGTTGAACTGAACAAGATTGTTGGTTCCCCACTCGACGATTGCTTTAAGATCTCTATTGATGGAATCAACCTGTTCCTGCCCGAGTCTATTTGTATCATTCACCGAAAGTGATCGATAGGATGTGAAAGTTGAGACAAGTGTGCTATCGTCTGCGAAACTGTAAATGGGTTTGTGGTGGTTTTCAAGAGGTCGTTGATGTTTAAAAGAAATAAGGTGGGGGACGGGATGGAACTCTGGGGGACCCCGGCATTGGTTTTAAACGCATCAAAAGAAATACCGTCAACTGCCACATGTAAGGAGCGATCTTGCATGAAGCTCATTTACCGTTTTTTTTTTCGAAATAATAGCGAGCCAGTTGTTTAAAATTTGGCAGCCCACCCCTGAGTATATATATTCAATCCCACTGGCCGATATTTCGTTTGAGTGCAATAAAATTCTAAAAAAAAAACAATTTTTCCCGTGTTATTTAAATGGGAAATCAATGACCTCTAAATATTAATACTAAGAGCTCAAACTCTACCACAATTTTTTTTGTCGTCATCTTGGAACGATATTTTCATGGTAACTAAAGAAAAAAAATTAAATAGTTTTTTGACCCACCCTACTATTTAAGTTCGTGATGGTTGTTTGTTAATATTATTTAGGGCGTAATGTTTTATTTGTTTTTTGCTTTCCGTCTTATTTAGGTTGCTTTTTGGAGGGTTGAGGAATTATTGCGCCGTTTTTAGTCACGTAGTTTTCATCCAAATTAGTCGATCGAGTCTGTCGCGGTGGAAGAGTAATAAAAATATTTTCGCTGGAATTAATAATTAATGAATGAATAAAAGTTGCCAAGTTTACGTAATAATTTTTAAGCCAATAACCGCTCGCCATTATCGGGAAATTACACGTGAACCACGTGTTACGTTTTCGACCTTGACACGATAAAAGCGCGGGATATTATTTATGTGATGAGAAATAAACTTATCGATGTGTTACTATGGGATTACTCGGCTTTGGGATAAAACCAGCGGGCGTAGTTTTTTCTAGGACTATTTTCGAATCCTCGAATGTATTTAAAATAATTTTTAAATTTTTGTTTTGCCGACAGATGGTGCATAAATTTAATAAATTTATGTTAATAATATTTTCAATGTTGCTAAGTGTAATTTAACCACGAATTTATTACACGTGTTATCATCGGAGGTCAACGTAGCGTTGCCAAATTTTTTTATAATTTGTGCGTGTTGAATCGTCATTCATATTCGTATCAAGGATGAGATAACTCTTACTCATTGATGTCGCTGGTTTTCAACGTCGATCATTCCTGATGATGTAACCGTCGCGACGAAACTCGCGTCGCTAGTTATCTGTGACTGTTGTAAATTAAATACATGCGTAGATTTTTAGGATAACGATTGTATTATTGATAACAGGTTAATGTTTTTCTTGCAAGATAATTTTTGGCGCAGTTTTCAAATTTATACACCAAAACATTAAGCGTCGCATTTATGATTATTTTTTGACGTTCTAAATATCCAACAGGCGACACTTCGCCTTTTTCATAACCATTATTAGGACTATCTTGGATTGATAGTAACTCGATGGGCATTAGGGTGGATCACAAAATACGAAAATTTTAATTTGGAAACTGCTTGGTGTGGAATAGATGCTCTGTGCTTAGATGTTACGAGAAACAAAATCTCAAATTTTCATCTTAATTTTTTGTACTGTCCCAGGGGTGGTAAAAAAAAGTAAATATATTTTTCATGAAATAAATTAAAATTTTATTTTAAAGTTAATTATTACAAACGGAACATTTAAACAGAAAGTAAAATAAAACTTCGTAAATCGTATAATTGATGGTAGTCAGCACTCGGTCAGCAGCTTGATATTCTTTTTTTATATTAAACCGTCTCTATTTGATAAACCACGAGTACTTAATTATTTTATCGCAATCGCAATCCCACTAATGCAGTTCATGATTATAATTAATTTGGAGAACACACCTTGAATACTACTTATTTACTCACTGGCTATCGTCTGCTGAATCTGATCGCCAATAACTTCGGATGTTCGTTAATGCCTTTTAGTTATGATACCAATTGTCGCATTCATTAAGAGTGGTTCGGAAATAATTGCCGAGTAAGCAACGTCAACAATGAAACTAACGATTGCAACCATTTGCAAGGATATAATATTCTATTGTTCTCACGATGTGCACTTATTGTGTAGTAGCAAACTATCAGAGCCCACATGTTTTTCGATGACAGCAGACCGTCCGAAAATATGGACCCGTATAAATTTCACCCCGACAATTTCTTCCCTTTTTTATTCCGATCATATTACAATGCAAGTCGGATTCTGGAGCTAAGAGGGGACGTCAGGGCGTCAGGAAGTCACCCATTTATAAAACCAATAGCAATTTACCAATTGTATATTTTTTTCGGAAAAAAAAAACAGATTTCCAATAGATAGAGAGGTGCAGATGTAGTGCTAGATTTTTATCGGAAACGTTCATCTGTTAATTTTTCGTAGGAATTACCAGCACCTGTTTTAGAGCATGGACATCCTTTAAATTCAATTTCAAATTACTATATTTAATCTGGGATTCGACGATTTTAAAACACTCGGTACAAAAACTGTTGGAAATCAGTACTTCCAACTGTACAATTTCTCTCTGAGAAATTCTTTGATTTTTAAAACCACTCAGTTACGTCCCTGACGCCGACAAAAAATCATCTAAAAACACGTGCATTCATTATCCCTCCAGAATATTCCGAAAGGGTCAAGTGCAATTTTAAAAATCGGCTATAAGATCATACCCAAAAAAAAAACGAAGCCACGTTTGACCGGGAAACAATTCTAATCTTTTTAAACAATAAATTTTTACTTGACACATCACTTAAAAAATCACCATCTTTACAAAACTATAACACTTGATAATTACCTAACTTCTAAAACTAAAAATTTCCGCGACCGCTGTCTTTTTATATACCTACAAATAATTACGCGAAAGAGCGAGAATTCCCTTTCTTTATTTCCGACATTATCCCGAAATTGGATGACTTTCTAGATGCCTTCTATCACGCCCGCGACCATAAATCATTCGCTAAATGGAGGCGTTTTGATGCCGCAAAAGAAATTGTGCGTCTTTGTGTGGACGATATGCCGCATAGAACGCAGGCGTATTTATCAACAATATTGTAATTAATTCATACAAAAACTATTCTTTAAGTTAAAAAAAATATAACAAAAGATATAATTAGCATAAGCGTAGGCATTTACAAAGTAGTCGCAAAACGAAGTTGCGACTTAATTGAAGTGTAGACGTTATTATACTAAAATTTTGAAAAAATGTAGGTACATATAAAATACAGTTATATTATTACATCTAAAAATGATCGCTATGTAAATTCAGGTCCAAAAATTCATCTAATGAATGAAAACTTGCATGGTAGTTAAATGAGAAGACACTCCCAGATATATCTGGTGGAGGGGTGACCACGCTCCACTCACATGATACCTAGATATATCTAGAAAAAATGCTCAAATTGCTGAATGTTTTCCTTATATCCTCGCTGTATAGCAACCTAACCGTCATCGGCAACCTACTTACCGCTAACAATTTAGCTCTCACAATGGCCGAGACAGGTACATAACTGGGCTGCACCTAGAATAAGTACTGGGATCACTCTCGAGAAAGCAAGAGGTACATTTAACACGATGCGTGACATAATATGCAACCTATCCCTCAACATCCAAACTAGAATAAGAATTTTAAAATGCTATATACTCTTAACCCTCCTATACGGAGCAGCCTCATGTAAGCGCTTAGATGCATTCGAGATGTTGTGCTATCGGAATGACATCAACAGCGCGCTATTCAGGGTAAATAAAGTAATTTGGACCAACATTCACAGAGGATAGGCACTTCAAGCAGAAGAAGAAGAAATACTTTATGAAATGATTGGACTAATACACGAAAAGGATGCATCTTGACCAAATAGGGAATACGCATGTGATTCGCATGAGGGTAAAATATTTTTTTAAAAAAAATTTATTACTTAAGAATTATGTCACCTTCAATATTTTTGATTATAATTTTTTTTTCGGACAAGAAATTTTATTTTTTAAAAAGTGCGAAAAGACTGTGGGAAATTCAAACATTTGAAAAGCGACGTCATTGGGCAGAGCATACTCACAGAAACCTGACCTTTTCAGGATATTCCTCCGAAAGCCACCTCAGTCCAAACATCACCCCAATCGTTTTTTTCTCGTTCAAGAAAAGTGTATCGGCCACAGACAAACTCTGTAGTCACTCACCATCCTGTTGTGCAGATGACAACAAGTCCTCAATATCATAATGATGTCATCAGCGAATCGTCAAAGTTGGGCATCCTATCCCAACAATCATTTACGTATATTGGATATAAAAGTGGTCCCACAATGGATCCCTGTGGAAACCCATGATTGACCTCGGCCCATTCCGATAGGTAATAGAATGACTTAAATCCTCTTAAAAAATACGCTCATGGGCTACGTACCAAATCCAGAGAACGGTCAATAAAATAACTTGCCTGCGGACAGAACTGTATAAGCTTATCGTCTCTACGGCTAAAATAATATATATTTTTTTTTTTCGAAGGGTCTTTTTATCTTTTTTTAGAGTTGGGCGATATAGTGGTTTTGTAGTAACCGGTGAAACTGTGAAAGTTATTTATAAATCACTGTGATTTTAAACAGTGATTTTAGTCACTGGTGACTGTGAATTTTTATGATAATAATATTAAATTTGGCTTCCGACTAGGCCACATGAGAATTACTAACGAATACCCAATGAAACAGGAACCGATTACTATGTGTGAATCCTGCAATACAGTTAAACATAAATTGTTAAACTGTACTAACATCGCTGACATCGCAAAGTCAGCAAGCCAGAGGCTAGGTTTTCTGTGGAAAGCTAGAAAGTTTTTTACTCCTGATCAACTGTTGACGATGTACAAGACTCAAATCCGACCTCTACTGGAGTATTGCTCGCTTATTTGGGGTTCAGCACCAAAGCATTCTCTTCGTCTTCTAGATTCCATTCAGAAAAGGGCCATTCGGTTGATACACAGTTCAACAGATACCCTTCACCCACTAGAACATAAAAGAAGAGTTGCAGACCAGACATTGCTCTGCAGATGCTCCAGAAAAATAAAAACTCTTGTACCACCATTGGCCACATTCGGCCGAAGAACTCGGCACGCTGATCAGTCTCACCCATTTAATCTCAAGATTGAAACTACAAGGACCAATCTCCATCAAGAATCCTTCTTTTACAGGGCTGCTACGAAATGGAACGAGCTTCCAAAATCAGTTTTTCCAGAGAACTATGACCTGCAACTTTTTAAAAAGCGGGTTCACGACAATCATCTCCTTTCTATAATCCCTTCTCCTTCTAATAGTCGCAGTGCGGGCCGTCCGAAGCTCACACGATAGGCCCCTTTTTACGACTATTTTCATTAAAAAACAAACCGGTAAAACTAACATTTGATAACTGGCTGTTCCAGTGATTCGTCAATCACCGATGAAAAATCATGGTGATCGATATATCGCCCTACTCTACTTTTTTTTTTGGCACATTTGCGGTTCCTCTTTCAGAGTAGGTACACCTTTTCTCGGAATTCTTTCTTTGCTTAAAATGTTAGCAAGTACCCCGAATCTTTTCAATCCAAATTCCGAGAAACACGTATTGCAGGTAACAAAAAAAAACGAATAGGAAATTTTTGTTCACGTGCTCAACATCCCGAAAATGCTTTATCGTTTTCAGAAATGTACAGTTGCTTTGCTTTCGACGTCTCTATTCAAGTACCTAATTCGCATTTTTCTAGAATATAGGTAATATCTATTGATGATTCAAGACAAAAGAAGTTTAATATCAATTCTCGTACCTATCTAGTTAAAAATTAGACATTTACTCAAGTTATTTGTAATTATAACACTGTTATGTATTCTCTAAATTCAATCTTTACACACATTAGAAAACTTAACAAATTTATAAACTTCGTAGTCAAAATATAAATAAATCCAATCATTAGAATAACATCGATCGTTACCTACCCGATTTAATTCAAACCACTATAAACATTCCTGGCACTAATAAGCACAAACTGTGAAGTTTCAACCTTTGTGTCTATACTTACATTATGTTTTTATGTAACTGTTGAAAAGAGTTTAGTTTTCTTATGTAAATATGACATTTAGGCCCCCCTTCTACTGGTCAAATGTAGGATTTAGGTATCTTTAAAATTTCTGTAATGTTAATTTCTAATTAAATTTTGTATAAAATCTTGAGTAATTTGTTCCCACACTGTGAGGACTGCGTTTTTAAGCTCCCTCAGGTTTTTAGGTGCAGGTATTTGATGTTTAATATTTTTCTCAAAGTGATCCCATAAATGCCCGATCGAATTAAGATCCGGTTTTATTTGTGGCCACTGCATAACTGGTATTCTTCTTCTTATCACGTCCTCTCCTCACGAAGGTTGGCGATCCATATGGCTAACATTGTTCTGGTCACAGCAGCTCTAAATATGTCAGTCGAAGTGCACCCGAACCATCTTCTAAGGTCCTTTAACCAGGAGTTCTGACGTCTATCAACAGATCTTCTTTCATGAATTTTTCCTTCAATTATCAGCCTCAGTAATTCGTATTTTTCGCCTCTCATGATATGGCCTATGTATCTCGTTTTTCTCTTTTAAATGATGGTTAATAACTCTTTTGACTTTTTCATTCGTCTTATTACCTCTTTTCCTGGCTTTCTCCATTCTAGAACTGGTATACCAACTTAATAATCGAGAACATCTTTAGCTATGAGGGGTCGAGCGTTTTCTTGCATAGACAGGAAATTGGGTTCCAAAAAAGGATCGAAAAGCTTCATCACATGTTCTTTTACAATATTCTCAAGATAGTAATTACCATTCGTGGATCTCGTATGGACAGGAACTAATTTTGTGCTAGCGTCAAAGCATATACCACCCCAGAATATCACGGAGCCACCGCTGAATGTAATTCTTGCAGAGATATTACAAGGAGCAAATCTTTCTTTTGGTCTTCGCCAATCTCGTTCACGACCGTCCGGATGTTTTAGACTAAACCTAGTTTCATTTGTAAATAAAACTTATTTAGATGATTTCGAACAAAACGCGTAACCTGGCAACTCTGATCTTTCTAGTAAGCGAGGGTGCAGTGACTGGTCTCCAACTGTTTAATCCAACTAATTGTGATATTGCGGACAGCTTCAAGTTCGTTTTTCATCAGAGAACTAGTGACAATCTTGTTCCTTAAATCGTACTGTCGAATAAAACGTTCGTCTCGGTCGTTAGTACATCGTTTTCACCCTTGCCCTGGGATTCTAGTTTTGGATAATAATATCAGAAATTTATGTATTGAATCAATTCTTTAAAACATTGTCTTTTTGCATTTTTACTTAGACGGGAGTCCAGTAGGTAATCTAGGGGCTGCTCCCCAAGATTGCTTGGATTTTTGTTTTAATAAAACCTATCGTCGTTCTTCTTGGCCCTTTTGCAAGCAATTAATTACGACAAGTTTCCCTATTTCGAAAAGACGCACCACTCGGGAAGCGTTGTTAAATATGTTGATAATAACAATTAAAATAAGTTTACTTTTTCCCCGCTTTCAAAATAGAACAATATTTGGGTTAAGACTAAAATACATCAGGCCATTACATCTTTCATTATATATGTATGTATACACATATACCTACAGTCTTGAACTATTAATACTCTACAGTCGAATCAACACTTGAACGTTTGTTGGGTAACCATCGCGCAACGTTTTTTTGTCATGGAAGTATTAGAAAAAAAAAATATTCAAGACAACGTCGAAATATGTCTCACTAAACGATCTGCTCACACAGCGCCCGCAATACGAAAGCGGGACTCGCATCCTGAATAGCAAAAATACTCGACCATCAAAAATAAAGGAATATCTTCTGGTTTATTAACACTTGGTTTTATATGTCATAAAAATTGGTTACTATGTATTAAATGTTTTCCCTCTATGCATTTTATAATTAAAATAAAGACATGTTTATTATTATTATTATTAATGTATTGCTTAGTTATGCTATGGCTAGTGCGACAGCTACAGTGAAGTAAATTATTTCACAAAAAACGATGCATGGAAATATGTAAATGGTCAATGTATGAAGTCAATAATAAATACTAAAGCAGTTGCTAATGATGCATCAGAAAAAACCGAGTCTGATATAATCCTCTCAACGAATCCATCGAAACTGAAGCAAATAAAAGAATGCATTTATTTTCGTGACGTCTGATTAAAATTAGAAAGTATTTACTAAATCTAAGGAACCAGCTAGAACGGTTGTTATCAAACAACTCGCTCTTCAACGAATTAGAGAAGGAAGTGACTGACGTACGTGAATACATAAGTTTTTTTATTAACGTGTAAAAACGAATCTCGAAGTTCTGAGTAAGCCAGTTTTTATCATCGTTATGAGAAAAAAAATTAAAACAATTTAAAAAATTCCATTTAAAAAGATATAAAAATTCATTGTGAACCATCCATGGATAGCGTTGTTTGAAAAAAGATAAAAATTATCACATAGACGTGAGATTAAAAGTTTTTGTTGACAAACCAGCTTGTTGGTGACCGTGTCGAGATTTCTTGCTCGGAAAAGTACACAATGTTGGTGGGTCGTTTTATGATGGGGTGGTATATCTATTTACCTTTACTCTGCAAAAAGATGGCACCTTTCTCCGAAAAAAAGTCTATAATTGCTGTAACCTTTTATTTTTGTATGTCGGTTTCGCTACCTGCCCCAGATGCGAACGTACCAACCAACATAGACGGCGACCAAAAGGGGAATAAGTTTGAAGTAAAAGTTGATTTTTATTTCCGTGAAAATATATCTAGAGAAGAAGGCCTCCTCTGCGGGTACATACCTGCCGATGAGTGGGTACAGGTATCAGATAATTGCATGTAGAAAGTTGGATTACCTTCTCTTTGCCTCTCAATACACACTCATGTGCACCTCCTACGAGCTTCCTCTCGAAACGCCTTTTAAATTCAGGTTAAAATTCGTGTTGCATTCAAATTTTTCAAACACCGCCGGAAATGGAAAACAATCCTTTCAACCATCATCACCTGATGCGAGACGTCTCGGATTTTAAAAAATACCGTAAAAGATCGTCTACATCATAATACATATTTTGTTCGTTATGAGCGTTGTGTATGATTTTAGCGAAAATCGCCGTTCACATCCCTTTGTCGATGTAGACATAAATGGAAGGAGGCGGGAGAGTTTTGGCGGTTATTCCAGCCAAGGTTACAGGGCGTCGCGACGGGCGTCTAGCCGCTAAGGGTTGTTTACCGCCCGAAAATTTCTCTTCATCGTCTAATACTACATATTTAACGAAAAAAAAGCGCGGCTTCTACTTTTTGCATTAAAAGATTTTTCGTGAAAGACCATTAATTTATTTTCTTTGTGACTTATCTATTATGTACATACGCAGCATTTTTAATTTAAAAAACGGGAATTATGAAATAATTTTTACGTCCCCCGTATAAAGTGATAAAGATATAAATAATTTTTCGGAACGTAGTCGTACTGAGAAAAATAAGGAATATGTTCGAGAAACGATGGCAATCTTTTCCACGTCCATTATTTAACATAAACCCAGAAATAAACTAGGCGTTTATTTGAAATGATGCACTTACCGAAAACAATAATTTTTCTAACCATAAATGAAAAGCCATTTAGGTTTATAGTACTTCCATCATCAATCGCAGAACACAGTATAATCTGGTATAAATGAAAGAAAGCGTCTGTCCGCGTGGACTTGATTGACGTGTATCAAAATTCACAAACTAGGTTATTCAACCAAAGGAAACGGCGAATAAGTTAAACGCACTGAATTAGCCGACGGGGTTTAACGCGGTGGAAAAGCTATAAATGATCGTGTTTTTGTTTGAAAATCTTCGTCTTTGGAAATGTGGCGCTTTGGAGACCATGGGCGTAATGAAAATATTAAAATTGCACATAGAGAGAATAAAGACGGATCAATTTATTAAAAATAATAATATTATAGAAATCTATAATATTAAAAATGTGTCAGCGAATAAAAATGTAAGTACAAAATCTGATTTTTAAAAAACAAGCTACATTCACTGAAGGATACATAAAGGTATAGCTATTTTACAGAAAACAACTACTTTCCTGACAACATGCCTCGACGAACATTGAATTGTTGCTTTCTGATAGATAGTTGACCGACCGAATACCTATATGATTATTGTATAGGTATCCTTCAGTAAATGTAGCTGGTTTTTTAAAAATCAGATTTTGTACTTGGATAATATTCAACAATGAAGATTTAGAGGCGATTGGAACAGCTCGAAGTCGCCAAGACTTCGTACCTGTGATGCATTTATTTAACTTTCGGTGGGGACAATAGA
The DNA here is from genome assembly GCA_950111635.1 of Agelastica alni. Classification (NCBI taxonomy): domain Eukaryota; kingdom Metazoa; phylum Arthropoda; class Insecta; order Coleoptera; family Chrysomelidae; genus Agelastica; species Agelastica alni. The sequence goes on along the minus strand of OX467714.1, from coordinate 42,673,511 downwards.
ACCAACCCTTATAATCCCTTAATCAATAGGGACTGCTAAAAGTCCCGTCTTATAATTGTTCACAAAGGAGACTTCGACTCTAAAAACTTGGACTCTAAATCAGACATGGGCTAAATTTTAGGTATTTTTAAAAATAATAATTTCATAAAATGAGGCGTATCTTCGCCTATGGCAGGTCAAACAATATCGTCGGTAAGAGTTTTTATATTCTGCAATTATTGATAATGGAAGAACTATAATTATTGTATGGCCCTCGTATATTAAAAATCCGTAATCCATGGAAGCTAAACGTCGTATATTTTTGGGAGGATTGTTTTAGTAGTACGACATTATAATACTAACAGTTCAACGAACAGTCTCGGGGAATTTAAAAATAAAATTTCACTACACCCAAAAATAAATGAAAAAGTCTGGACCAGGTAATTAAACCCGAAATGTTCGTCGACTCGGCCGCGCGTTACGTAAGTACGTAAATAAAACTACCGTCATGATTTCAAATTACTTTAAATAAAATATTTTTTGACAGATTAAATATGTGTTTACCAAAAGAGAGCCTAAACCGTAAAAGGTAAAGGTTTATTTCGACTCTTGTTTGTAAATAATACTCTCTAAAAGAATTTTCCTTCGAGTTCTTTTTCAATATTGACTCTTTTTGATGATAACAGAAAACGATAAAGATGTCAAGAATATAAAGTGTGTGTGGCCCGAAGCGATATTTTAAGGTTTCAGATTAGGAAGTTTGTATTTCATCACTCTCTAGATACGGACACGTGTGGGAACCTTTTAAATGGGGAGAAAAAAAAAAAATCTTTATTGTTATCTCAAAATCACCATCGATAAAACAACTATGTCTCTTCCAAAACTAGGGTAATATACAGAGTGATGCGGTGAACCCGGAACTGGTGGTCCTCCACCCCCCATAGTAATCGTAATAAAACAATCGACCTCGTTCGGTGCACTTGATCGGCGTACCGATAAAGTTTAATTGGTTTTTCGAGATAATCGATCCTCGCGCGGAGGAGGAATGTGCCGGTCGCCGGCTTCGAAAACTGGAACCGCCAACGACCAGCCTTTCACCACATTCCATCATCCTAACGGAGTCCATGTTTTTTTCCGCTTCTTATTCTTCCTCCTCCTCTTCTTCGTGTTGGATCGCCGCCGTTCGTTGTCGGTCGGAAAATTTCGCAACTCGATTAATATGCACCAGGGACGCACTTCCCCCAATCGACTCGAAACCGTGGGGTTGCAAACGCGTGTCGATTTATTCTAATATGGTTTTGTATCGTGAAATATTTATGCTAACATTACCTATATTTGAAATTTTTTGTATTAATTATTTTTAATCACTCGTTGGAGAATTATAAATAATTAATAATATTATTTAAAACATAATTGTGGACATATTTACATAAATTGCACTAAAGGTCAAGTTATTTGTTGCATATTAACGGTACTGTTACATACATGGCGTCTATAAATTATTAATACGCATAAAAAATATTATTACATTTTACTTGAAAGGTTAGTTGACATTTCGAACGGTATATTAAAGAAAAGTAATATCATTTCTTGCCAACGTTTGGATTTTTATTAAATTCTTAATCGGAGCTCAAGAATCTAATTTTTACTCGTTTATATGAGTTATATGCTATTAGGTCTGGGTGTATTTTTAAAATTTTTTAATTTATAATAAAACTTCTTCATCGAGCCCTTATAAATAATTTAATAAAATTCGAAACTTTGGTAAAAAAATAACTTTTTCTACAATATACCGATCGAAATCCCAACAAACCTTCTAATTAACTGTTAATTGATCACCAAATATATCAGATCATTCATTTAGTTTATAATTTTCTGCAACGTAATTTAAAAATAATTAGTACCTTAGCTTAATGATCAGCGAAACAATTAAATCATTTACAAACGAATGAAATACAGATAGTGCTTTTTGTATGAGCATCGTTCGTACTGACTAAATTCGCAATTTAAAAAAAAACACGAACTCGTTAAATGTAATGCATATATTTAGGCGCATGTGAATTTTCTTCTTCTTCTAGTGCCTATTCGTTACCGAATATAGCGGAAAATCACGTAACGCGAGATGGCGCTGTCAATGACAAAATATCGGATCGAGGTGTGAACAACAAATATTATGTCATTTGATCACTTGTTAAACCAAAGTTTTTATTAAAGGGAATTTTTGTTATTTCACGAGATTGAGTTGATTTTTTGTGTTAAACTATTGGATTGAAGCTGGATTTAAGGTTTGTTTTCGACGTTTCCGTTTTATTGTCGCTGGATTCTCGTTAAATGCCAGTAAAGACCGGATGTGTCCAGGTTCATCAATTTTGGTTTGTTTTCGAAGTTTTTCAGTATTGTTATCCCTGGAATTCTTATTGCAATGCCTATGAAAGTCTAAATATCAATTTCGGACATATTGTATTTTGTGGGTGAACGTGTTCGACCAATTAAGGAAGGTGACGAGGTTTTAAAGGCTGGCCACATTATTTTATGTGAAACTGACAATCCCCTCGTGAAATCACCATTAAGCTAGATGAGACATGGGTTTGTAAATGTTCTTGTAAAGCAGGTTTAGGAGGATATCAAACTTACCACTGAAAAAAATCATCTTTCACAAAGTGCTTGCTGCAAACAAATATTAACTTTTAGTTTGGTTTTCCTATCTTTAAGATCTTCTTTCATTTCTGAGCTGCCTTGAAATTTAAAGAAAATTTATGCAAAGATGTGATTGAATTGCCATATGTAGAGCATTGTAGATCAGAGTATATTTTTAGCGATTTTTTTTCCATATCACTTTTTATGATTCTTTGCATTTTCGGATTTTTTGGTTTAGTAAAACCAATTCTTCACAAAATATCGTTTAAATATAACACTTTCAATGCTTAAATTGCTTAAAATAATATAAAAAGTTTACTTTTCACCCATATAAACAATTGGAGGTTAGTTTGTTGTTCACACCTCGAGAAGTTCATACGATCAATAATAGATGTCGCCCACTCCGTGATTTTTCCCTATTGGCAATCATTCTAGCAATGATAATTTTATTTGTTGCCGCTCTGAATAGTCCTGTGGTGGATGATTCAAACCAGGATCACAAGTTTTTTAGCAATGATATTCGTCTTCTGCCAATGCTTCTCCTGCCCTGAATCTTTCTCTGTAGAATGCATTTTAGCAATTCGTAGTTGGTTTCGTTTCTCATGATGTGACCCAGATATTTCAATTTGCTAAGTTTTACTGTGTGCATTATTTCTTTATTAAGTTTTTGAAGTACTCGGGCGTTTGATACTTTATCCATCCATGATATTTTGAGGATTCTTCTGTATGTCCAGTTTCTTTGTTGTTGCCTCCGTCAAGGTCCGAGACTCCACACCGTTTAACAAGATGGAGAATATGTAGCATCGAAGCATTCCGAATTTTAATTTTAAATTCAAGTTGTGTGTCTTGGGACATTTGGGTGGGGGCATGTCAGTAAGGCAACGGTATTGTATTATAAGTTGTATGCATTCAGGCGCTTGTCATAATAAAACGATGTTCTTTATTACTTTAGTTTTCATTTTATTGTAACGTAGTTTTGAAAAAGAAGCAGACTATATTAGTAATCGGGTAAAACAGTTAAATAATATATAAACGTTCGTACCGGTGAAGTTTGTAAAATAGTCACTAAAAAAAGAGCTAGTAACTCTTGTTAAGTGTACTGCATACGTTCAGGGGCTTGGACAAAATTTGCAACTATTGTAAAGTATGTTGCATACGTTCAGCGGCTTGTCAGAATAAAAGAATGTGAAATACCAATTTGCAAAGTATGTTGCAAACGTTCGGGAGGCTTGTGGAATAAACCGCGCATTTATAATTATAGAAAAGGAAATGTTGGGGTTACGAGGTGTTTATGGTTCAGCGAGATGCCGATATAAGTGTAGCATTCTTCGTCTGTTATGTCATCGCGCTGCTCCAGAATGGCGAACATTCAATGCAAGATTAATAACGTAATTAGCATCTTGTGAAATCGTACTTTAATATTTCGGTTTGTTGACTTTAACAGTCAATAGTAGGAGAGCTAAAACGTTGATAATTTAAAGTTAATTTTTCTAATATTTTTTAAAAAGTGATTACAAGGTGTAACACAATATTTTAAACCGCGATAAGGAACATCAATTAATGTTTAATTTTTTTCAAATATTAGTGCAAGCCTCATTATATAAATAGCACTCGCAAAATGAATCATCACTCCGACTAAATCATGACTATCGAATGCCAAAAGTGCCTCGCGTCTGAACGGGCACTGCTCCAAAGAGGGGAAGGGGGACAGTTAAGGACGCCGATCCCACAATCAATTTGCAATATTTATAAGAACGCATAAGAAATTCTAATAACGCCCAAACGGGAACAATATGTGATTCATAAAAATTGCGATGAATCATCTTTCATCGCAATTTCTGCTTTAGCTGGAAAAACAAGTTGATGTTTTTTTTCGTTAAATCTGTTATTCGGATGGTAACGGAAAGTATACAGGGGGGGTCTTTTCCGCGTTATTATTAATAATAAATTAAAATTAGATTGTTGGCAACGTTTTAATTTTTTGTTTGTCTCTTTGCAGAAGAAGATGAAGAGGAAATCGACGTGGTAAACGTAAATGAAAAACAACTGTTTGTCGATAAGTCGGTAATGTCGCTACCGACGAATCCCTCGAACAAAGACCGTCATAAGATCCAGAAAAGAATGGCTACGGCGATTTCGAAAAAACGTATCCCAGTCCCGCAAACCCTCAAAACGCTGGCGCCCGTCAAAAAGGCAGCGATCACCAAAAGGAAACCGGCAGAGACAAAGTAAGTTAATTAAACGTATTTTCAAATGCTTTCCGATTATCTTCCCCTCTTGGTGGAAGAATTTCGTCATCGTGGCACAGTTCTAACAAGCTGATGCTAGAATAACTTAAAATTTAATTGTTGTCTGTTTCATACATACATATAGTCACGCCTTATCCCGTAGGGGTAGGCAGAGACCACTTCCTTCCACTTCCACCGCTACGGTGGTTCTTACACACATCTTTTACTTTCTATACTTTCATTAGTGCTCTTATACATGCTCGTCGGTTGTTGGTACTTTTGACAGCTGACCTTCAAAATAATGTTGATCTGATCGAGATCGATGTTCGCCGAGGTCGATCTCTACCGACTTCCGTCCATTCACACTCGCCTTATAAATTTGTTTCGTCAATCTTCCTTCATCCATCCTTTCTACGTGTCCAAAACATCTAAGCATTCCTTTATCTATCTTTGTAACCACATCTTCTTTTACACCACACCGTTCACTTACCTTACTATTCTTTACTTTATCCAACCGAGTCACTCCGGCTATATTGGCGTAAAGAAGGCATTTGACGATCAAATCATTTTCAATCCATACAAATACAAATCTTTTAAACAATCGTCCAAGTATAAATTACAGCCATGGTGAAGCCACACGTCGCTGTCTCACACCTTTTTCGATGTTTAACCAGTCCGTGTAAGCTCCGTTTATCCTCTTCCAAGCGTATAGTTATTTCAGTGCTTGCATTAAACTACCGCTCACCTCATAGATAGACAATGTCGACCACAATTCACTCCTCACCACTCTGACTTATAGCCAAGAATTTTTCGACTATACCTCGTAATAAAAAAAGACCTGATCCATACTGATCTCCTTCCTCTTCTAAATCCTGCTTGCACATCCCATATCATCTTCTCAGTTTCATTCGTCACCCTTTTAATCAATATTTTTGCATACAGTTTGCCGACTATGCTGATTAAACTAATACCTAGATAGTTCTTATAGTCCTGCTGCGAACCTTTTTCCTTGTAAAGCGGCACGATAACGGCCTTGCACCAGTCGTCTGGTACGCTACCACTCGTCCAAAAAAAGTTAAAAAGGCGATTCAGCAGACTAGTTACCACGCTTTGTCCAGCCTTCAGCATTTTAACTGTTATCCTGTCGTACTCAGCAGCTTTACCTAATTTCATACTGTTCAACGCTTCCGCAATTTCTGTCGTACTAATTTCACTTTCATTGTCTGTTGCAGAGCAAAGAAAACGACCAAGAAACAAGGCAAGACGGGACAAAGGAGGCGCCGTGGCACTGATGATAGCGAACAAGAACCGTCTGAGAAGCGAACTCTGCACAACAACATGGAGCGTCTGAGAAGAGTCGACCTCCGCAATCTATTCGAAAATTTGACTAACTTGGTGCCGCCGATCGCAGACAAGAAATTGTCTAAAGTGAAGATCCTTGAAAACGCGGCCATATATTGCAATAAGCTCGCCGACGAAGCCGACTCGATGACCAATTATTTCGCTTCATTGAAAAAGAGGCAGGAGTTTCTGCGGCGGAGGGTTTCGTTGTTGAGGAAAAATTTAGCGGCACAACGATAAGCCGAAGTCCGTTTCATTTTAATTTTAGTCACATTTTCTTTTTTAATTACTTTTGTTAAAGCTATTTCGATACGCGTGATACGCTTCGGCTGTCAATTTTCGCCGGGTATTAGTCGAGCAAATGTATGTTCCTTTCGTACCGAATCGATTTGTCGGCGCCAAAAACCAACTGAAAGTGTATCACCAGCGAATCGTACTTCTACGTCGTTTTTACGTTCTTCCAAATGAACTCGGAGCTTCGATTCGTGTTTTGCATTCGCCAAATTAGGGATTTTTTAAAAATATACTAGAGCTCGCAAAAATGCTCTTATTGGTTTTAAAGTACAAGCATTTTATCATTCGATTGCTTCCGTCTACGATATGGTTCTGTCAAATGCCTAGTTTCTGTGTCGGCCGACAGAAACGGAACACACAGAAAAAGATCGGACGTAACGGTCGTTTTTCTCTTTTGGAGTACCTCCAAACTTATTTTGCCCCGCCTTCGATTCAAAGGCGCCTAAAACAAAATATTCACGTAACCTTTAGGGTACGGCCTCTCGATTGTAGCAAAAAAATTGGGTCACGCGGTAACATTTTGAATTTGCGTTTTAAAGTTTGCTAAAAATATCGATAATTAAGTATCCCAGCGATAAAACCCAACTTGTTCAGCTTTGACTGCTGTCACCAGATGCAAACAGTTGTTCGGTGGATTTTGTCATGTGTTGCAAACGTGAAAAAGTTAAAGCGTTTAAGATGTGGCGGCCAGTGGCCAGCGGCCAATGATGATTGTTTTAAAGTTAACTACTTAGTCAGTAACCGAGTGTTAACTATTTTTATAAAATAAAAATTATGAAGCCTTCAAGAGAATACTCGGGACATCCTGAAATGTTTTCTAAGACGGGTGTTTGACATTACATTTTTTCTTGTTCAAGATCACGCATGATTTCTAGTGTAAAATAATGTGAGGTCGTTCTTCTTCTCATTGCGCCGTCTCCCTTCCAAGGTTGGCGATCCAACTGGCAGTAATTACTCATACACAGCTGCTCTGAAGATTTCGGATGATGTTTTACTGAGCCATCGGCGTAGGTCCTTGAGCCAGGAATTCTGCCTTCTCCCTATCGACCTTTTCCCCTGAAATCTCTCCCACGATGATCAACCGAAGTATTTCATATCTATCTCCTCTCATTATATGTCAAATATACCTTAGTTTGCACTCTTTAGCTCCTTGTTTTTCTGCATTCTATTGAAAACTTCGTTGTTTCTTACTCTTTCGATTCAGGCTATGCGTAATATTCTCCTATAAAGATACATTTCAAAAGCTTCAATGCATTTTTCTAGCGAGGAGTTGAGGGTCCAGCTTTCGCAGCCGTACAGAATGATGAAGAATACGTAGCAGCGTAGCATTCGGATTCTAAGACCTAAGTCTAGGTCACGCATAATAAAGAAGTTATTTATATCGATAAACGTCCTCCTGGCCTGTTCAATTCATGATAGTACCTCTTTCGTCGAATCGCAACTATTACACACTAGAGCCTCTAGATATCTGAAGGATGATACCTGCTCAACGATTTTGTTATGTACACGGAGGGCAGCTCGTGTTTGCACCTTCGAGAAAACCATAAGTTTCGTTTTGGGGATGTTTATATGTAGTCCATAACACTTGCTGTACTCAACAATAACCTCTACAAGTTGCTGGAATTCAGGCAGGCTGCTGGCAACAACGATTGTATCGTGAATTCGTTACAATTTCTTCTACGCATTATATATATTGTTCCCTGCAATGGAAGTGTGTGAAAAATATTGGCAGGAGTTGTGAAAGCTAACGACGACAAATACTGTTAACCACAGATGTGCTGTAGCCACAATTACAAGAGATATTAGGAACAACGATATGAACACACCATAGCTGGAAATTACAAATGTGCTATTGCAATTCTCATTACTCGAGAGTGTTGAAAAGAAGAAATCACAAAAGAACTGATATCCAGAGCATGGATATATTTATGAGAGACAGCATTGCAGCAAGAAGCAGGTCAACGGAATCGATTTGCTGCGAAAGTATGTGAATGCTACTGTCACTTATTTTTTATTATCCTCTTTAAATATCTAGTGTGTAATATTCTTAGCGGTTAAAAGAAGTAACACAGTTTCTTGGCAACAGGACAAATATATACCTTTTTCGATATACCCTGCGACGATGATTATCAATTGGAACTTGCAAGCCATGTTTTGCCTTGTTTTTTTTTTTAAATTTAATAACATTAGCAATTATCTCTTTTGCTTCCGCAGAGTACTTCTCCTTATTTTTCGGTCTACCGATTTTAGATTTATGTTTTAAATATAACAAAAAATAATACCCGCGTACCCACGCACTCATACAACTACTAAAATTAAACCACACACACATGATTCGCCGGGGTAGCACCACATTTCAAATGTTTCCAGTCGCCTACAGGCGTTTTCAGTGAGGCTTCCAACTTTCTGTTCCATATAGCAGTACAGAGATCACATAGCATCGAAGGACTCTGATTCTTACATTGACGCTTAACGAAAGATTACAAAGAACTTTTCGCAGTCGGCTAAAGGCATTTCTTGCTTTCTTAATACGAGTTCTTATTTCTTATTAGTGGTCTCATGTATCGAGTATGTTGTATGTTGCAATAGTATATTTTTCTTGTCAAAAAATAGATCCCTCATAAAATCATTTGTTTGTTCTGAATCATAGAAATATAACGCCAGTAATGGGACTATCGTGTAAGTGGGGACGTTACGGTTCTATAAAAAAAGAACGAATCTTAACGCTCCTTCTATTCTTGTCTATGGGCGTGACTTCTGTACACTATAATCTTTAATGGATTCACTGTATTTATCAGTCGTGGAACAGCATCTAAATGTACTTGACGTCTTTTATGTAGGTAATTTACCCTGCTCATAAAATGATTTTATCAAAATGATCGCTACAAATGTGTGTATTTTTGAAGTTTGTCTTTTTATCTGTTACGACTCCATCCACATATTTCTCATTAATTTATCTTCAGGAAATTCAATTTATAAATATAGAGTACTTACCGTGTGAAGGATTCTGAAATGTATTTGGTAGAGAATCATGCACTGTCTTGGCATTTTTAATAATATTTCTTATTAGTTTCAAAAACAAAACGATAAACAATAATAATTCTACGTGTTATTGTTATAGACGTATAAGGGTAAAAAGAGAAGCAAGGAGCGTTGGAAATCGTTCCCTTTTTACCGAGTCAACGCGTACATCACGCCCACTTCCTCGGTCTATTTTTAAATGTCTATATTCAGAACGGACAGTTGGTTCAGCTGATCATACAATCGCATTTCGATGACCAATATAAATAGTTCCTCAACTATTGGTGAATGGTTTTTCGGGTATTTTGGTCGTCGTAGGTCTGAGTTTATACTCGACGTTTCGCCATCTCCATTGGATGGCATCTTCTGGAGACATAATTGTCTGCTTTTTTAAGGCTGACGGTTTGTGACATTTGTATGTCACGATCGCAGGTTGTATACGTTTTGATGGCTGTTCAGAAATTGGTCACGTTCATTCTTCTTATTTTTGTAAGGAAGCAGCCTTGTATTTTTAAGTACAGGTACTACCCATGTTCCATTAATTTTAAGTGCTTCTTCAGATTTATTAAAGTTCTGCTGGTGTATTTCAGTCGCTTCCCTATAAAGCCTCGGGTAATATGCAGATGTGGTGCATAAGAATTTAATTCCGAGATCACTATTATTAATTGTGTGCTCCGCGACGTATTTATCGTATTCCATGCACTTGTGGAAGTGACTACATTGAAACAACTAAACGGTCCATCAACACCAGGGTCAAAGAACACAAAGCCGTCTTGGGCATACAGAAAAATCTGCCGCCAATAAACGATGGCCGCGAAAGCCTTTCACAATGTGTAGTTCCTCAACTGTTTGCTCTGGTGAACGCTGCTTTATATCGCTACGTTTATTTAAGTGATGGAAAATTCAAGATAGTACCACATATAGTACTGTACGTCAAAATCTTAGTCGAACGCCTTTCGATATCGCGTGTAGTCTCTCATAGCCCTCCTCAATACGTTGCACCGTCCGTGGGGGTCGCGACTTCCATGATTCAAAACACTCGAATGTGACAATCATTTTTGTAAAATAATAATAATAATAATTCGAACACCGAATGGTCGAAAATGAAAATAGCGCGAGCATTATTTTTCCAATTTCATGCGGATTGTCCCGACAGATAATTTGTCGTACGGAATTCAATGTGCTCGAACACGTGTATCGTGGGTGATACATCGAGTTGGCTCTCTGCGGTAGACGTGTTGAATTGAAATTTTCGCTACGGCCCATCCGAACGCAAATATAATTCGGTACATAAAAGTTAACTGTGATTTCTCTCATCGTCTTTTTAAGGTTTAGAAAAATAGTTCATTTTGTTTTGTTATTCGTTTTATCATGAAGGATTGCAGTTGTTTTTTTTTTTAATTTGTGTCAAATACTTTCGATGTTTTTTTTTTTATTATTTTAATTTGACATTTTCGGTGATAAAATCTATTGTGATAAACCACCGTTGACGTTTGTTTCTGTAGCTTACAATAAATTTTATTTAGATAATATTCGGAGTAGTGTTTATTTCTTTTTTACTTGGAAAACATTCGAGGTATTTGAACGGTTAATTTTTAAGGTTTTATTATTATTTTTTCTCTTTTCGTACGTTTTTGTTTCTTTTTGTTGATTTAGGTGTAATCATGCAATTTTTTTTAATCGTGTCAAGGTTATGATTGTTGCCGTCAGAGTTTTATCTGACGTTTTTAATGTTTCCGATGGAAAGTTTCCATCGGATCGAGAAAATTGGTTGAATTTTAATATACACTACCGATCTAAGTATACAAGAAAAGTGGGTCCTATCTAATATACAGTAACACGCAAATAGGGGGATGCCAAAATGACGTTTTGTATACGAGGTAGCACCAGCGAAAAAAAAAAACAAAAAAAAAATTGTAAATATATATATCTTTGAATCTTAATGGGTTAATTTTTTAAATTCGTATTTTAATGGATGTTGGTAAAAGGGGTCACTTTACACTCGACTGTATCGCTTCAATAATTCTTCCCCCCTCTTTCTAAGACCGTTTTCATTTTATGACGTGATGTAAATACAACCCCCCACCCCTCCCCCAAACGATCGTTCGTTTTTTTATTTAATTTTATAATATTTCGTGATCGAAAAAATAAATTTAAGTTGTAGTTTTAGCGTTTTAAAAAAAATTTGGTTGGAGAGCCGAGAGTGGGTTTATTTTATCCTTTCAGTGTAGAGAGTACCCTTAAAAATTATGGGTGATTTACATACTTTATTCGAGATATAAATGCATTATTACGCTTTTATTAATTTTTTTTGTGTTTTTTAATTTCGTATATTTATATCCGTTTTTGCGATGGCGTAAATAATTAATAATCTTATACATTTTACATTTTGTATGTTTTAAGTGCTTTTTATTGTTAGCTTTTTATTAACATTGTTGATTTATACGTTACGACTATAATTTTTTGATGCGCGTCCTCAAAAAAATGGTTATGTTTGAGAAAGAAATGTTTATTCTTCATTATTTACGGTTGCCATTCGAAGGCACGTTGGACTCTTAATAATTTTACACTCTTCTTCGATATTTCTCTCTTCGTAGTCTAGTCAACAAGTGCCTTTTAGGCCTGTTCGTATGTCATGCTCACGCTGCTCAATAAATTACATAAAAGTACTGATTGATACGATTTTCGTGATACAAATCCACTAAGAGCATTTACCAATTGCTGAGTTCAAAGGAACACAAAACCCCCACCAAAACAATTTGATATTTGATCCCAACAAAAACAACCATTTTCATTTCGTTAAGTAAATAATTTCCAACTCGGAATTTGCATCAGTCACTTCACCATCAATTATACTGAATTTTCTATTCATTTTTAATGAAATTCTGCTAGATCAAACTGACATGATTTTTCTGCTCTACCTAAATTGGTGGAGCAAATAAATTCTGCTTTATCTGATACATAGCAACTTGCTTCTGTCAAACGAACGGTCTCTGATCAATTGCTTTTAACAAACGAACAGTCGAATACTGCTCAAATCAGTTTTGAGCAGCGCGAGCATGACAAACGAACAGGCCTTTTAAAATTATGATTGAGATAGTTCTCTGGAAAATTGATTTTGGAAGCTTGCTTCATTCCGTTGCAGCCCTATAAAAGAAGGATTCTTGATGGAGATCGGTCCTTGTAGTGTCAATCTTGAGAGTAAATGGGTGAGACTGATCAGCGTGCCGAGTTCTTCGGCCGAATGTGATGGCCAGTGGTGGTATAAGAGTTTTTATTTCTCTGGAGCATCTGCCACGGAAATATCTGTAGAGTAATGTCTGGTCTGCAACTCTTCTTCTATGTTCTAGTGGGTGAAGGGTATCTGTGAGAGTTAAACTGTTTATCAACCGAATGGCCCTTTTCTGCATGGAATCTAAAAGACGAAGATAATGCCTTGTTGCTGAACCCCAAATGTGCAATGAGCAATACTCCAGTAGAGGTCGGATTTGAGCCTTGTATGTCGTCAACAATTAATCAGGAGTAAAAAACTTTATAGCTTTCCACAGAAAACCCAACCTCTGGCTTGCTGACTTTGCGATGTTAGCAACATGGTCATGCCAAAACATATTATTAGACATTGCAAGTGCGATAATTGTTAAACTATTTTTCCTTTTTTGTTTTTCCTTTCGTGGAGCTATTTTTCAAAGGCAGAACAATACAGAATTAGAACTAACAGGGAAGTGCAAGAACTATATAACCAACCAGATATAGTAAAAATATTAAAGGCAGAAAGATTGAGGTGGACTGGACATGTGAAGAGACAAGACCAACGTGTCGTAAAACTGGTGTGGGAAGAGACCCCGGTAGGAAAGCGGCCGCTGGGAAGGCCAAGGATGCGGTGGAAAGATAATTTTGCAGCGGACTTACGGAGTCCAGAAGACCAGAAGAACTTATGATGAACCGCAGCAAGTAGAGGCAAATTGTAATGGCAGCGAAGACCCACCCCGGGTTGTAAGCTAGAGAGAGAGGGATGAAGAGAGATAGAGAGAGGGATGGAGAGAGAGAGAGAGAGAGAGATGGGGAGAGAGAGAGAGAGATAGCGAGAGAAAGAGATGGGGAGAGAGAGAGAGAAAGAGATTGAGAGCGAGATGGAGAAAGAGATAGATGGAGAAAGAGATAGAGAGAGATGGAGAAAGAGATAGAGAAAGATGGAGAAAGAGATAGAGAGAGAGAGAAAGATAGAGATAGAGATTGAGAGAGAGATTAGAATAGATTCCCGTTGGAAAAATTAAAAAATTGTAAATTTCCGCTTTGTTGTTAACTATTAACTTGAGTTAAAAATTATAAAGCTTCATTAAACATTGAAAAAAACATTTTTGAATTATGTTATAAACAACGCATTTGTTTATAACAATTTTTTAATCAATAGGTGATAAAAATTATTAAAAATCATTTTTAAGTAGCTTCTGATCACGAGAAAACGGATCAGAAGTAATGTTATAAAAAAAATGTTCGCTTTTTGAATTCATTTTTCAAATTTAAAAAATCTCAAATGGTTTTCGAGATATTTGCGATAAACCAAAGCCCGTTTTTTTTTACCTTCATTGTTTATAAGTTTTGCGAGCGGCTCTTGAATTTTCTCAAAAAACATCTACATGCCATTCCGAATCGAATGACACACCCCGATCATAATTTTCGGAGAACTCTAAAAAGTTTTGACCTAAAAGGCAATTGTTGACTAGACTTTCGGTCCCATCCGGACTATGAGAATATTTAACTATAATATATTTTTAGAAAAACCGTGTAATTGCACAAAAGGAGCGCTCTCGATAGTAGTGAATTATTATTGAATTAAAATGAGTTTAAATTGCGCCATGTTATTTCCCAAAACGATTCTTAAGAGTGCCAAATGCCGAAACGATTGAAGTAAAATGCTCAAATCTTTTTTTATAGTTTAGTTAATTAGTGTAAATAATAATTACCTTTTTTTTTTGTAAATTGTAATAGCTACAATTTAATTTTTTTGTGCATGAAAATGAAAAATATATTATGTAAGTCTTCCTCTGCACATTTTCGTAGGTTAATATTTGAAAATTGTTCGTCGTGAGAAGAAGAGAATTGTTGTGTTCAATATTTTACAGTATTTTATACTTTTGATAATATAAATAAAAAATAAACACAAAAAAATATGTATAATAAAAAAATAAATAAAAAAATCAGAGATGAAGGCCTAAACGCTTTTTCTTGCTTGCGGAACACGACGTGTTCAATTTCTTTTTTCGTGTATGAAAATGATCAAATTTTGTAAAAAGCAGCTCGTGTCACCAAAAACGCATAATTTGTTTAACGTTTCGAACAAAACAAAACGTTTACTCGATAAAAACTCCAGTTTTAAATCGGGCAATTTTGCATTTAAAAATTGGAATTTTGATTCGCGATTCGTACACATGAAGCGTTTTAAAACTACACGAGTAGACATCATATTTATATGTCGCAGTAATTAACATATAATATTAACGTGAGATCGTTGTTCATCTTTTTAAATATTTCTTATTTTTGTCACAAATAATACATTGCGTATTGATTCAATAATTCCATTAACTTTAATTCAGTTCAACGTTATCAAATGGAAATTATAAAATTTATCAAACAATTAAACCTACAGTTAACGTTATAATAAATAATCAATATTTATTATTCTCGTTCGATTCGGCATAAAAATCAGCACGTTCTAGATGTGTCGTCTGCTCGTTGGTTCATTTCTAGGAGCTCTCTTCGTGTGCTGCGTTGGAGCAGGTATAGGATGTCTTGCACGAATTTAGAGCCGGTCCCAAATATACTTAATAGAAGCTTTAAGCGGACCAGGTCCATTTTTGGAATACCAATATTTTTAAGGTATGTTCGCGATCGCCCAATACATTTTACCGAGCCAACCCAAAAGCAACCCGTTGTAACCAAGTATAGGCAGCCAAACGCGCGTTCTCCAGCTCTTCTGTAGACCTGAAAAAGCAAGTCTGCGTCTTTTGTGAGCCGCAGTAAGCAAAGGTTCTGTGGTTGGACTGCAAGCTGTCAAACCCCATTTTCCCTAGACCTTCATCGAAGAGTAGAAACGCTGACTAATGCTTATTATTGAAGGCTTGCGTTCGGTCTCGCAATAGAGTAATCGTGACGAAGTGATCCTCCATAGTCGGCGTGTTCCTGCACACTAACATTTAATTATCTCGCCACATTCAGTTAACTTCTCCATTTTCCAGCAATGTTTAAATCTAAACGGCTCTTTTATATTCTTTTTCCACTATTTAAGATTACTCTTACAAAGGCCAGCGTAATACAGAGAAACAACTTACACTACAACAAGCTCCTGCTGCTCTCAAAGGGGTCTAACCTAATCAAATTTCATTATACAAAAACCAACAAAACTGTTAAGAAATAGTTTGTAAATAATATTATTTTTTTTTACTGAAAATAGTCGTAAAAAGGGTAGATAGAACCTATCGTGTGGGCCGCGGACGTCCCGCACTGCGACTATTAGAAGGAGGAGGGATTATAGAAAGAAAATGATTTTGAAAGCTTGTTCCATTCCGTAGCAGCCCTGTAAAAGAAGGATTCTTGATGTGTCAATCTTGAGACTGACCAGCGTGCCGAGTTCTTCGGCCGAATGTGACCAGTGGTGGTATAAGAGTTTTTATTTCTCTGGAGCATCTGCCATGAAAATATCTGTAAGAGTAATGGCCTTCTTCTATGTTCTAGTGGATGAAGGGTATCTGTAAGAGTTAAGCTGTTTATCAACCGAATGGCGCTTTTCTGAATGGAATATAGAAGACGAACCCCAAATATGCGAGCAATACTCCAGTAGAGGTCGGATTTAAGCCTTGTCGTCGTCAACAGTCTCCAAGGGATGTTTTAATTCTTACAATTACAAAGTTTACTTTACATTTGAATTTGTGTTTTTGTATCCAATTATACAAGGTAATCTGCCATACAAACTGTATACAAAAGATAACCATATTATGCACACTTTGTATCCAATCATACAATCTACCATCCCTTGTTTGTCACTTCTAAATTAAAAAATAAGAAATGCTTACAAAAATGGCTAATTATATGGGTGACTCATTTTCGTGTGTATTACTACTCCAATTTTTTACATTGCGCATATCACGATGATGTATAATATAAGGTAGAAACGTTTTTAACATTTAATAATTTTCCGTTTCGTTCGGCAAGAAAAGGTCGCTAAAAATATACGCTCGATATATATAAAGAAATAAAAAAAATGTACCTGTGATCATAACCTCGCTATTGACCAAATATTATAGAAATAGTTAGCACACAACAATTGTATGAATATCTGTTTTGCTTTTTTATTCTCTTTTCGTTTTTCGTCGTTTTTTTATGAGAGTAAATAAATATATAACAGGGCAATTCTCTAAGCTTAGCGACCATCTAGGCGGGGTCACCTGGGGAAAAATTTGTAGCCATGGGCGGCGCGCGGACATATATTTTTTTTATAATCGTACCTTTGCTTCTCCGCGCACGCCTAAGGGGTCTAGCGTAGAAACGGTGACGTTGCTGCCAGGCAAAATATAAACTATATACATATATATACATTTAATATGAGCCCTAGGGATGTATGGCATGTAGAATTAACGTAGATATACAGGGCGATCGAACTTGAAGAAAATAAACGCGAGAATATTATTGTACTCGATTAACAGATTTGTACGCTTGAACGTTATCGCCTTGTTTACGGTAGTAATAATAATTTAAGTAAACGAGTGTCTATCCTTATCCGTTTTATTCGTAACAATAATATGCCATAATCCTAACAATTGTTACTTACTAATTACTCAATTGGTTATATTTCCTTCCTTTTTCTATTTTTAACGAATTTTGTTTTGTAAAATTTATCAGGATTTGATTGTAACAATTGTATCTGTTTGTTCCTCATACTTTTTACCTAATAAATATGTTGGCTTGATTAATAATTGTTCTTTTTTTATTTATTAATCCTTTTCCCATGTCAAAACAAATTGACAGTCATTGGGACTGCCGACGGAAGTATAACTCGACAAGCGTAAGGAGTCACTTGAACCCCAGATGCGCCAAGAGACAATCGCGGCATCGATCCTTTTTCTATATTTTGTCGGGCAGCTTGCGTCTCTCTTTCAGTCGCGCATTTTCGAGTGACTTCTTACGCACGTCGAGTTATAAAAACTTATAACTATGAAATAACGGTAGCGTCTTCTTTCCTCTAAAACAGAACGCGCATGCGCGATATTTTTGCTACTGCTGTTTTGTGTTTCGTGACGGAAAAAATCTTACACTTTTTTCCGTACCGTGCGATAAAGAACTTCGTTCCAAAATTGAAATTTCGGTTTTGGTAAATTAAAATCATTAAATAATAAACATCCTAATGAAAGTGAGCTGTCGGCTCAAGGCCACTTTTCGACAGGCAGATAGAAGAAGAAGCTATGACTGATATTATTTTGACTGCGGCAAGCGTCAAACTAGACCTGTATCAATTGGAGGTTCTCTTAGACCAGATGTGGAGCCATTATTTTGTTGATTTAATTTTTTTATTTTAAATTCTACCAATCTAAAGAGTCTACTTTGTTATTACTTGCTCATCTGGCTCCAGTACCCATGAAAAAACTTATTAAAAATATGTCGGTTTGAAATCGACACATGTAGACAGTCCGGCTCTGCCCATAATTATACAAAATATTCATTCAGATCGGACAAAAGTGGCGAATGAATTAAGTTCTACATTACGTAACGCCACAGGCTGTTGGCAATAAAGACACGGCGAAAAATGAATGAATAAATAATTAATTTAAATTAATTTACGACTACGAGTGTTGTAAATAATTTAAATGCCTTTTTTATTACGGAGACTGAACTTAAAACGTACGACGTCTATTTATATACTCGATTAAAAAAAATTAATTAAGATTTATGAGCCCGGATGGTTTTTGCGAAAATTTCACACCGTGCAGAATTTGTTAATAGGTTCGTTTGGAGAAATTCAATAATAAAAATATTTAATTACTTTTATTTACATTGCAAACATTCTTTAATTTTTTCTCAGACTTCTTTTTATGATTTCGAGATTTAAGGTGCGTCTCCCATTGAAAATTTCCAATAAAAATCCTCTCGCAAATTTCGCATTTGTGCGTAGTGTCCAAGCTGTTGGGATGCGAATTAAAATGTTGCTTTTCCAGTGGCTCGTAACGGCAAATTTTGTCGTTAATAAAACTGTCCACTATTTCCTCTGCCTTTTTGCTAACGTCGTTTTCCCAACGGGATAAATCGGAAGTATCCAGAGAAAATAATGGTGGTCCCTAAAAAGTTTATCATGGAATAACGCAAAGACATCTAGAAGCAAAGGTTTGAACTAAGCCTAAAAGCAACAGCTTAGCGACATCTAGTAGAGCGCTTTTTAATTATGATGAGAGAAACCTTCGGTAAATTTACATTGTGAATGTTTCATGTCGCTTACCATGGAACACGAACTGTGACCTTTTTTATGGTTATGTTTGTTATAATATATTAATAATAATTAGAACATTTATATAATCTGAAAAACGCATTAAAAAAATAGATCTTGGTACTTGCAAATACTCAACAAATTGGTACCTTTCTACCCTGCCTGCCTAGAAACCGATTCACAATCCACCTTTTCTGTTTTCTTGCAAACCTTTTGGTAACCATTTTAAGCTGTTCAATTCCTTCACGCAGTTTCTTTTCACCCTCTTCAGATTTTTGTTCTTCTTCATTTAAAATAACGTAGGAATGGAACTCTTTAAAACCAATAGACTGAAATATTCCTTTGCTATAATCTGCTTTCCTAAAAAGACATCAACTGGTACCAAATATTTAAAAATGAATGAAACCTTACTTACTGATCTGTTAGTAATCGTTTTTCATTGTATTTTTTATGAAAATTCAAGAGTTCAGTTAAAAGTCCTTGATTTAACATATTATCCACTCTTTCATCCAATCTTTTGTCTAATACTTCCTAAAATAAATTAAATCGGTAAAAAATGAAGGAAAAATTATAGTTTCAGTAATTTACTTGATCACACTGCAGCCACAAAACTACAGATTTTGAAAATCTGAGACCACCGCCTAATTTGGAACCGTCTTTTGCAGATTGTTGTTCTTCTAAAAGTTCACTGTGCTTTTTCCCATTTTTGTACAAAATTTCTAATGATCTGAAAACAGTTTTCTGTAAATTTCAATCAATTATACAAAAATAATATACCTTAAAATCTTTCTCTTATTATTGGGATGCAGCCTTTTCGCCATATTAGGATCCAGCATTTGTAATTTTTTGTGCAGTTCTTCGCTAGGTTTTTCATGGTCATTATTTGACAATATCCCAGGTACTTTTTTATAATCTCCATCGTCAATTAAAATTTTCCATAGCAGTGACTCTATGTAATAATTTGTTCCCCCAACTACAATAGGAAGTTTTTGTTTATCGATTAACTTGTTAATAATTCCTAAAGCTCGCTTTTGGTATTCTACTACTGTAAACATCTCATGTGGCTCCAAAACATCTATTAGGTGATGCGGTGCAAGGGACTGTTCATCTTTAGTTGCTTTTGCAGTAATAATATCAAGACCTTTATACACCTACATAAAAAAAGAGGAAATTAATAAAAAGAAACTTTAAAATATTATTAGAATTACTTGCATAGAATCTGCGCCTATAACCTCCCCACAAAACTTCTTGGCGAGTTCCAAGGACAATTTTGTTTTTCCAGATCCTGTGGCTCCTAATATAACTACCAAAGGTAATCTTGAAGACATGGCAACAACAAAGAAGTTTCTCTTTCCTACCAATAATCAGAATTCAATCGAATTTAAATTGTTTTTAGGTTATGGACCCGTCAAAAATACACTAACAGTCTTAAGTAGAAAAGGAAAAATAAAATTATTTAATCTAATATAAATTGTAATTTTTTGCAGCAAAAACAGTATTTTTTTAAATTTACTTTATCAATATAACAATGGATAACGTGCACGTGACGTTTTAGTTTAAAAACGGAAAAAAAATGACGTACTTACACGTGACGTCATGGTTTGAAATTCTTTTATCTTTTAAAAAGTGGCCTTGGCTACAGGTAACAAAAAGCCTTCTTTTTAAAAATTAAATATTCACGTTTAGTATTAAAAAATTATTGAAAACACCAAAAAATTGTTCTTTAAAACGTTGTTCTCAGAAACCGAAAATCGTTAACCAAACACACCGGTCCATAGAAATCATATTATATAATACATATCTATGTTAAAAACGTATCTTTTTGGTGAATAGACTCGCATAAAACTAAAGTATACGAAAACACTTTAATTCGATAAGAAATACTTGTAAAAAATGGCAGCATATACTTCACAATTCGTGTGAAATATTTGGATAAGAAAATAACATAAAATAACACAACGATGTAATTTTTACAGTGGCTTACCTCCACAACATGCTGTACCAAATAAACAGGGATTCTGTGTAGGACTATCCAAATTGGTTTGAATTTTTTTCATATTCAATGGGTGACGTACAGCACGTTGCCACCTTTTGACATCGATAGAAAGGGTAACGATCATGTGACGTTACTGCTTGAGATACAACAAATAACATAACTTTCTTTAGGGTTAAGTGCGTTTTCTGACTTTCGTGAGTTTAGAGTGTGCTTTTAGACAATTAATTAAGTGATTTTTATTGAGACTTAACATTAATGTTCAAGTGTTGAAAAGCGGGGTTTATGTTACCACTGTAGTAAAGCCGAGGCTAATTTTTGACCTATAAAATACCAAGCTGTGACGTCACTCTTTCTACCGTTGCGTTCGGTTAACTCATCTCTGCCGTTGCCAAGCTGAAACGTCACGTGCACGTTACCCATAAAGAAAAGATGTGTGCACTATGTGCGCATATTAGAAGTGAAACTTGTAACGTTTAAACGGCTAGGATTAAATTCAATTACACTGAATATATAAGGTATATTATAAGGATTGGAATGAAGTATTTATAGACCGACATACACTACTGTTTGCACATAAATATTATTCTCAATTTATTTTTTAATATTTTTTGACAAACTTGTTGACTATACAAATAGACGTCGCGTTGCCAAGTATTTCTATGCTACGCGTCTACTCTTCGCTACAAAAGAACGCGCATGTGCGTTATGTACCGTTACACATTTTCGTCTCGCTAAGTCGTGTGTCGCGTCCTTGAATTTTTACTCCCAGCGCGCGTATAGAAATTTCACTTAAAAAAATGTAGGTGAAATGTTGGTTGCATAATTTATATAGTTATATAAGCAAATTTAATCCAATCTGTCATAACTCGAGAAACCTCCGAATTAGGTAAAATAAAACGCAACGATCCCAATAAATGTAACCTTTATTAGTAAAATCCCTTAAACATTAGGTTAAGAACTGACATGATAATAATAATGTAGCGAAAAGAAGACAATGATGGAATGATGCGTCTTAATTTAGAAAAGAACAACATCAGACCTGCTTTACTATAACTAAGTGAATTATAACATAAAAAAAAGAAATCTTTCCTAACCCGACGATCTACAATACGACGACAACGACGATTTTGAACATCAGTAATTGCTCAAACTTATTAATAGTAACGACTGTTGAAGTCTCTTAAAATATAAAATAGTAAAATATCCTTAATAAAATGGCGTAGAAATTGCTCTTGTAAAATCCCCTCCACAGTCGCACCGCGAGCATAAAGAGCGAAAAAAAAATAATCTCCAAAATCCATTCGTAACATAAATAAAGAAAAATAAAGAAAAAATTAAAAGGAGAATTTTTGTTTATTAGCTGATAAGACCTTTTGCCTTAAAGAGATCACGCATCAGCCCCTTTAGGTACTTGATTTCTCGATTCAGATCGGTGACCTTGGTGCCCAGCTCGGTGTTCTTATCGAATAACCCTTTTTCCTCGAACAGGATCTCCTCGATCTCAGCTTTCTTTTTCAAACGATACCTGGTGGCGGCATTTTTGTTCTGCTCCTTCTTGCGCACCTTCTTGTCTTCGAAACCGTTCTTCGAGTTGGGTCGCGATCTTTTGCGACTCGTTTTCGACGGCGGTGCCTTCTCCTCCGGGTACAACTCGACCGGCTCGGGCATCCACTCCGGATCGTCGGAGGAACAATCGCCGAAGTTGCTACAGCTACTGCTGCTGCTATCCGGCGAGCCGGGCGAGCTGGACCATTGCATGTCCTCCACGCGAGTGCGCACCAGCTCGTCGACGACGGCCAATTCGCGAGCTATATCCGATTGGGGAGCACTCAACGCCAAACCAAAATTCATTTGTGTACAAGCTTCGGACAAAAACCCCTTTTTGGTTTCAGGATATTGCAAAAGAGGTTCCAACATAGTTAGCATCGGTTGGCTAGGCGGCGACTGGGGCGGAGTTAGAGTATCGTGACAAAATTCAACTACATCGTAGACGTTTTCAAATTCCTTTAGAAGGTAATGGGTATCGTTGGTGTTCGTAACGGGTACTGGAACTGCTCGAGGTGGTTCCACTTCGTCCAGCAGCGGCAGGATTTTTTCGTCGAGAAGAAAAGGTTCTGAAAACATATACACAGCAATCAATTAAAAATACTCTCAGAAATATCGAAACTAGTTGCACAATTATCGAGAAATTTTCGATATAAATGAATTAAGGCATAAAACGAGGTCTCGCATAAAGTTCTAGGACTCGTTGCGCCTTTCGAGACACACTTACAATTATGATATGTTTTATTATTGTCACATCCAGCAATGTTAATGCAGAACAAGAGATTTTTGGAGGGACGAGAATCATCGGAGGAAGAAGATGATGGTGAGCGACGCGACGTATATCAATAAAAAATGACGAAAGTATGAAGAAAATCTGAGAAATGATGTGGTCAACATCGAAAAGTTAAAAACTTATCTAGATTTACTGAAAAATGTGATCATTTGTGATAAAACTTGAATATTCTTCGGTCTACTGGAGATTTGCTGGCTTATGTCACTCAGCTCTGGACTATTGAGAAGCTCATGAGTTCATGAGCTCATGAGCTTCACGCAAGATATCTCCTTACATGAGGCAGTTGACGGTATTTCTTCTGATGTGTTAAAAACCAATGCCGGTGTTCCCTAGGGTTTTATCATGTCCCCTACCCTATTACTTTTACACATCAACGACCTCTTGAAAACCACCACGAACCTCATTTACAGTTTCGTAGACGACATCACACTTGTCTCAACTTTCACATCCTATCGATCACTTTCGGTGAATGAAACAAATAGACTCAGGCAGAAACAGGTTGACTCCATCAATAGAGATCTTGAAGCAATCGTCGAATGGGGAACCAACAATCTTGTTCAGTTTAACGCCCAGAAAACACAAAGCGCCACGTTTTCCAAGAAAGTGAATTCCTCAAACCCTTTCATCTTGTCCGGAAATACCCTTGAATCAAGTCCATCCATCTCGATTTTGGAAGTCACGGTGTCTAATAATATGTCTTGGCATCATCACGTTGCTAACATCGCAAAGTCAGCAAGCCAGAGACTGGGTTTTCTGTGGAAAGCTATAAAGTTTTTTACTCCTGATCAACTGTTGACGATGTACAAGACTTTTAAATCCGACCTCTACTGGAGTATTGCTCGCACATATGGGGTTCAGCACCAAGGCATTCTCTTCGTCTTCTAGATTCCATTCAGAAACTGGCCATTCGGTTGATAAACAGCTCAACTCTCACAGATACCCTTCACCCACTAGAACATAGAAGAAGAGTTGCAGACCAGACATTACTGTACAGATATTTCCATGGCAGATGTTCCAGAGAAATAAAAACTCTTATACCACAACTGGCCACATTTGGCCGAAGAACTTGGCACGCTGATCAGTCTCACCCATTTACTCTCAATATTGACACTACAAGGACCAATCTCCATCAATAATCCTTCTTTTATAGGGCTGCTACGGAATGAAACAAGCTTCCAAAATTAGTTTTTTCAGAGAACTATGACCTGCAACTTTCCAAAAAGCGGGTCCTTTCTATAATCCCTTCTCCTTCCAATACTCGCATTGCGGACCGTCCGCGGCCCACACGATAGGTCTACCCTTTTTGCGACTATTTTCAGTAATAAAAAAAAAATTCTAGTAGTATGAAGTACAAATCAAAAGACAATTTATACATTGGAAATCACAATAATCACCAACAATAAAAAGTCATCGTGTGCATATCAAAAATGAAGGTGATGCTTATTTTTTTCGACGTCAGAGTTATAATTCACTTCCAATGGGAGGGTGCCCGAGAGATAGAATGTAAAAAGTTACTAAGAAGTTTTACTTCTAGATGGTAAGAGAAATTTTAATTTTTTACCAGGATAATGAACCCGTCCACATCGATTTCCATGTGAACAAAAAATAAAACCATTTGAAATACACCTGATTAGTTTTACATTCTTTAAAAGGAACCCATTTTCAGTCTTCAGAAGAGATCAGTGAACCAGTTACCAAACAACCAAACGTCTAAAGACTTTCCCCTCTTTCATGAAGAATAGTATAATTTTGAAAAAAAAAACCCACTTCAAATCAAACTCTCATCAAACTACCCTTGAAGTACATCCTTTCCAATAAAAAAATAATGATCGAAATCGGTTGGCGTGATATTGAGTTATTCGTCTATTTGTCGCGTACATACTTAATGCAAATTTAAGACTTATAAAATAATCCTCAAAATCGGTTCACCCAGCCGAAAGTTCTGAGGTAACAAACATAAAAAAAACCAAATGAGGAGGTTCTCACCTCATTTTTTGAAGTTGGTTAAAAATAGCTTCTTAGTCAATTGCTTAGCTATAGGAGAACCTATCAGAGATATCGATCTGTCATTGAAAATAAGTCTAGTTTTATTTTTAGTTCACATTTGATCGATCAATTTCAAGATTGTTGGATTAATCTCGAATACCTCGATATCTAGCACACCCTTGTTATTTTCTTCTATGAATAAATCAGTTTTGATAAAAGGATAAAAAAAAACCTTCACGGTATTCGTTCATGGTAACTGAGTGCATTGCATTAATGTTATTACGTTCAGTCTTACTGTTAACTAATATTTATCATATATTTAAATGACTTGGGAATAATATCAATTAAAATTGCGCTTGTATTTGTAATAAAAATGAGAACTTGTATGAGGAGTGCCAACGCTCAGATTATTACTAGAACAAAAATGCTACTGCTTAATCGTTTTTTACTGTCCTTTACAAACGTTTTTCCTAGACCTTTAATCTTTCCGCGAACGATGTGTTTACTTAGCCTCATTAGATAAAGATAGATCGATAAATGAACAGCTTCTTTCAAGTAGTTTACTCAAATAATGTAAAAATCGAGTCTTTGTGGCATTTTTTACGTTGCATTGACCTTTTGTGTAATTCATCGTTTTAAATGATGATAGTTTGCCCTCTTTATCAGCAGTTTGTGCATGATCGATATATACAAGAGTTTCGATGTCTACGACTAACAAAGTTCACGATTTTAAAAAAATATTTTTGGAAATTGCACCGCCTTTAACTTTTTTAAGACTTCTTTAAAACTGCCCTTCCATTGTCCTTTCTCTGGCTGCGCCAATAAAACACCAGCTATAGACAAAAAACTAAATTACCAGAGCAAACAATTTCCATGGTTTAGATGGTTGGTTATTTTGCTCTACAACTTTCCAATGGGACCATGACCGAACCAATAGCTGTGGGTCGTGGTATTCGACAAGGGCATTACCTGAGCCCTCTGCTCTTCAACATCATTATGGGCGAAGTAATAGGCAACGTACGTTTACTGAAAGGATACAAAGTGGATGACCATGAAATTACTGTTCTATGCTATGCCGATGACGCAGTACTAGTTGCTGAAAATGAAGACGATCTGCAGCGACTATTACATCGATTTAACTGCACCGCCAAATCACTTAATATGGTAATATCGGCCCAGAAAACTAAACGCATGACGACATCAAAAACGCCATTAAGGTGCAAACTAGAAGTTGAAGGCAAAGTTATCCAACAGGAAATGAAATATAAGTATCTGGGCATATAAATCTCAGGCTATGGTGATGTTGAGACGGAGGTGAGAGAACATATAGTCAGAACAGCACGCGACAAACCACCAATGGGTCGCAGGAGTTTAGGACGCCCCCAAAAACGATGAAACGACAACTTAGCATTGCAATAGGCAGAGGGACGACGGAAAGAAACGGGCGATCCGCCTAGATTAAAGAAGGAAGAAGAAGAATTTTCCAATGGTAGTAGGACTCCCAACAGCCAACGACTTAGTCAGAAACTGAGACATTTTCAAGTCGTTTAGTAGCGATTTAAAACAAATTTGTTTTCATATTAAAAACGTTGTATCTTCTTTAATCTCGTTAGTATAAGTCTTTCCTTGAACGACTTCAAAAACAGTTCTTTTTGTAGCTGCGTCAATAAAACACCAGCTACAGATAAACAAGAAAAGTACCAGGACAAAATAGTTCTTTTGTGCAGAGAGTTCTCAACGACAAAGTCTCGCCTAGTTGTATTTTCGCTCTACAACTTTCCTCTGACGGCGGGAATTTTAACAGCCAACGACAGAGATAAGGCTTTTTCGGAAACCTACTCGGGTTAACACGATCCCTAACCTGCACGTTCGTTTACCTAACCCGAGTTGTCTACCTGTGTTCGGAAACTTTTGATCTTAGACCCAGGTTCGCTTTTCGTAACCCACCTCGAGAGAAGGGTCGTTAAAGACGCTATAGGCATCGCATGCGCATTACTGAAGGTTAGTATAAAAAAATGTTCGATATTATTATATTATAACCAAATTCTTTTGTGGTTGTTATTACTGGCTACTCTCTTATATGTCGTCGGACATTACTCTCCTGACTAATGAAACCACGTACCTCACATCAACCCAAATTTTCCTTGACTTGCATGATTTTCAGTTATAAAAAAATGATAAATAATTAATCGACCGAAAGCATAAAAAATTGAGTTTAGGACGACTTAACAGTCAGATCAAAAAAAAGGGTTTTAAAGTTCGTAAACTACAGTTCTCGGGTAGGTGATCGGAGTGATCTGTCACATGATCTCATTGGATCGGGTTGGTGGCCCAGAGTAAGTTTCCGAAAAGACCTAAAGATAGTAAGGTGTCCAAAATTGGGACATCTCAAAGGCGTGTAGTAACATGAAGAATTGGACAGTGTAGTCACTGTTTAGGTATCATATGTGAGAGGGGCGTAGGTCGCCCCTCCACTGCGACCCACATTTAGAGGTTACAGTTCACCGCACAATCTTGCTCTTCCCACTAGTCACTGTTTATTGAGTTTTAATAGTCGGTAAGTGTTGGTTCGTTCTTAAGTCAAAAATATTAATAAAATACGACTGAGTAGTCGCCGATTAGAGGTGATTTTAATGTGCTTCCATTGCTCACTACGTGAGACATCTTTTTTGAACTGTAAAAATTGTTTATCACTTCAATTATGGGTTCCTTTACTGTTATTGTTATTATAATTTAAATCTGTAAATATTATATATATATATATATATATATATTAAATTTTAGTACTTTAAAACATCACGAACTCTCAGTTCATAAATTTTATTTAAAAATTTTTAATGTTAATATTAATTAGTATAAGTAATCGAAAAAATCATCATAAAAAAATGTACATGTCCCATTCTGTAACGATTATAAAATGTTTATCAATAAATCAGTGAAAGTGAAAGTAAATATACTTTGACGTCCTTGTAATTGGACTTAAAAAAATGTTAAATATGTAGGAAACATTATTTGTAAGGTTGATAAATGTTATTAAATGAGAAATAAAATAAACGAAATTTGTTAGTATTTTAGCGCTTTTTTAAAATGACCGTTTTTCGCAAATCCTAAATTTGTTAATATAGTATTAAAAAAAAACAATTTATGCACCAAATTTTTTCTTTAGTATATCAAGTCCATTGATGGGGTTTCATTGCTGGCTCCCTCTATGCGTCTATAAGCAATACTTAAGATAACCTTCCCATCGTTGTAACGGAAATTTACGTCTTGATAAAAGTGTCTTTGATTTGAAACATTTCCGTATTATAAAAATTAGTTGACATTGACATAAAAACCTAATGAAATTATTTGCGAAATATTCAAAAAAAATTAATACAATCGATGTCCTTTGATGCCAATTTCGCGTGATATCATTTATATAATAAATAATGTATAAACAATTTTCAAATTTGTGATAAATTCTTGAAAATTTCATACAGTTTCGGTAATTATTATAGTGCACCTTTTTTTTTCCTAATGACTTAAAAAAATAACATTTATGTCCAATAGTATGTTTCATTTGGAGAAAAAGCATTTATGGACGTGTAATGAACGATATTAAATCTACCTGAAAACCACAAATTGTTAAGATATCACTAAAACGATCAAAAAATTGTCAAAAAACAAGCGTTATTTACCCCGTTGCTAAGAAAATAAACAAAAATTTTTGCAATTTCTAGAGAACTGTCAATAACATATTCATTTTATTTGGACATGCAGGTAGGCAGCTGATGACACTAGTGCACCGTAAAATTTTCTGTGCGGGCGCACGAAAAAAGCCCATTTTAGGTGTACTAAATAGGCATGTAAATATAGTGTTTTCAGGTAGGTATAATGAAAAAGTATTTTCAAATTTGTTTTTTATCTTTACATCCTTTGAAAAGACTCGAATGTTATTTGAATTAAATCATTTTAACGATGATTGCGCTTCAAACTGACTGAAGCAGGAAAAAAAAATACTTGATGTCACGAAATAGTGAAGATGTTTTTTTGAAAATGTTCGGGCTCTGCACACCCTTAATTCTAAAAAATGTTTAGACCCACGATATGCAATCTTTAGACTGAACCAAGAAATACATACTCGACTCTTTTAAATGACTCAAGCACCAACATTATTCTTTCGAAAGAATAAATATCTATTTGTCTGTACATCATTTGAAATGACTAAAAATACTTTCATGTTACTTTATTTAAGCCTTTTTAACAAGGAAGACATACTTGAGTTTTTAATTGACTTTTAAAAGTATAAAGATATTTCCTTTTTGCCTTTATATCCATCGAAAGATGGGTTCAAGACCTTTTGCCACAGTTTTTTTTTATATTTACATTAACATTTCATGTAACTTAACTTAAAGCCTTGTTAACAAAGAGCAGATCAACATTGTTTTGAAGAAAGGCCAGCTGTCAAGAGTACCAATAACCGACGAGCATGTATGAGAGCACTGATGAAAGTAGAGGAAGCAAAAGATGTGTGTAAGAACCGTAGCGGAAGTGGAAGGAAGTGGTCTGTGTCTACCCCTATGGGAAAAAGGCGTGACTATATGTATGTATGTATGTAACAAGGAAGACATACTTGAGCTTTTAAATGACTTCGCACTGTTATTACTCTTTTAAAGGTATAATCACATTTTCTTTTTGTCTTTACGTCTTTTGAAAAAACTAGATTACTTTTTTGTTGCTTTATTTGTTTTTTCAACAAGGAAAACATACTTTAAATGACTTGAGCACCATTATTACATTTTTAAGGGTATAATCACATTTTATTTTCGTCCCTTCATCCTTCGAAAGCAATTGAATCGCGTTAATGTTACTTGATTTAAGCCTTTTCAACAAGGAAGACATACTTACATACATACATACATACATAAAGTCACGCTTTTTTCCCATAGGGGTAGGCAGAGACCACTTCCTTCCATTTGCTACGGTTTTTACACACATCTTTTGCTTCCTCTACTTTCATCAGTGCTCTCATACATGCTCGTCGGTTGTTGGTACTCTTGACAGCTGGCCTTTCTTCAAAACAATGTTGATCTGATCGAGATCGATGTTCTCCGAGGTCGATCTCTACCGACTTCCGTCCATTCACACACGCCTTAAAAATTTGTTTCGTCAATCTTCCTTCATCCATCCTTTCTACGTGTCCAAACCATTTAAGCATTCCTTTATCTATCTTTGCGACCACATCTTCTTTTACAACGCAGCGTTTTCTTATCTCACTATTCTTTACTTTATCCATATACATACTGAAGCTTTTAAATGACCAAGGCACTATCATTTTTCTTACAGAAGTATACCCATCGAAAGGACCAGAATTGTTTTTATGTTAGTTAAATTAAAGCCTTGTCAACTAGAAAGACATACTTGAGCTATTAAATGACTTAGATACTATTAGTATATTTTCAAAGGTAGAAATACATTTTCTTTTTGTCTCTATCCTTCTAAAGAAATATAATTATTTTTATGTTACTTTAGTTAAGCTTTTTCGACAAGGAAAACACTCTTGATCTATAATTGCTTAAATGTTATTTTATTTAAACCTTTTCATAAAAAAATCATTTTTATAAATGACTTGGGCGCTATAATAATTTTTTTAAAAATATTAACACATTTTCTTTTGATCTCCATATAAGTTTATATCTCTGTAAAGGGCTCGACGATGATTTAAATATTTTTTTTGGTTTCACAAGATCATAACACATATTTACAACCATCTTGTTATTTTGTTTTAAATAAACCTGTAGTATTGTTAATTTTAAATGAAACTTTTGGTTTAGAGCAAGTCAAATAAGCTTAACTTTTTTTTTATTATCTTAATAGGTCTTCAAGTGATTATTATTTTGTATTAAGTATGTAATTAAGCGGCGTAAACAGCATTTGTGATAAACAAAAATGAAACTCGACATTTTCAATGGTTTTCGTAAATTGTAGGATTTTTGAACCTACCATAACACGCAGCCATTGTTCGAGCGAACTAAGAATCCACCAAAAAAAAAATATAAACAAAAATACAGTTCGAATGGAAACAATAACGATAGAGATCGTCTGTAGGGCGGTTTTGGCGGTATATCAAAATTAATACCGACGTCTTTTAACGAGTTTTTGTGAATTGAACACGATTTCTCGATTCCAAGTATAATGATAGCTGCACTTCATGCTAACATAATCCAAAACGATCATCGGAACGACACATCAGAAACTCATCACTCGATTAATTTTCAATATGTTAGTAGTAACTCGCGCGGTATTTTTCGAAAACGAGACAAGGATTAAATAATTTACGGTAACTGCTTCTACGTCGTCATACAACTGCGATTGTAAAACAGCGCGAGTAGAGTGACTGGGAGCCCAAGGACCCCTCCCCACCCGCCAAGAAATATGTCGCTGGTCATCGGTTCACATAACAAACAACGCTGATAAAGATAATAATTGGTTTTATTAGTGCGGGCAACTACGTCCCGAAATAGAAGTTTGCTTTTAGTCCAGTCGAATTCCCTCCAATTTGACCATATTTTTTGTTTTCCAAGTTCCCGACGACCTCTACATCATTAAAGTCCCTCCATCTCGATTTTGGAAATCACGGTGTCCAAAAATATGTCTTGGCATGACCATGTTGCTAACATCGCAAAGTCAGCAAGCCAGAGGCTAGGGGTTTTCTGTGGAAAGCCACAAAGTTTTTTACTCCTGATCAACTGTTGACGAAGTACAAGACTTAAATCCGACCTCTACTGGAGTATTGCTCGCACATATGGGGTTCAGCACCAAGGCATTCTCTTCGTCTTCTAGATTCCATTCAGAAACTGGCCATTCGGTTGATAAACAGCTCAACTCTCACAGATACCCTTCACCCACTAGAACATAGAAGAAGAGTTGCAGACCAGACATTACTGTACAGATATTTCCATGGCAGATGTTCCAGAGAAATAAAAACTCTTATACCACAACTGGCCACATTTGGCCGAAGAACTTGGCACGCTGATCAGTCTCACCCATTTACTCTCAATATTGACACTACAAGGACCAATCTCCATCAATAATCCTTCTTTTATAGGGCTGCTACGGAATGAAACAAGCTTCCAAAATTAGTTTTTTCAGAGAACTATGACCTGCAACTTTCCAAAAAGCGGGTCCTTTCTATAATCCCTTCTCCTTCCAATACTCGCATTGCGGACCGTCCGCGGCCCACACGATAGGTCTACCCTTTTTGCGACTATTTTCAGTAATAAAAAAAAAATTCTAGTAGTATGAAGTACAAATCAAAAGACAATTTATACATTGGAAATCACAATAATCACCAACAATAAAAAGTCATCGTGTGCATATCAAAAATGAAGGTGATGCTTATTTTTTTCGACGTCAGAGTTATAATTCACTTCCAATGGGAGGGTGCCCGAGAGATAGAATGTAAAAAGTTACTAAGAAGTTTTACTTCTAGATGGTAAGAGAAATTTTAATTTTTTATCAGGATAATGAACCCGTCCACATCGATTTCCATGTGAACAAAAAATAAAACCATTTGAAATACACCTGATTAGTTTTACATTCTTTAAAAGGAACCCATTTTCAGTCTTCAGAAGAGATCAGTGAACCAGTTACCAAACAACCAAACGTCTAAAGACTTTCCCCTCTGTTATGAAGAATAGTATAATTTTGAAAAAAAAAACCCACTTCAAATCAAACTCTCATCAAACTACCCTTGAAGTACATCCTTTCCAATAAAAAAATGATGATCGAAATCGGTTGGCGTGATATTGAGTTATTCGTCTATTTGTCGCGTACATACTTAATGCAAATTTAAGACTTTTGCTTAGCTATAGGAGAACCTATCAGAGATATCGATCTGTCATTGAAAATAAGTCTAGTTTTATTTTTAGTTCACATTTGATCGATCAATTTCCCTCTAGAACATAAAAAAAGAGTTGCAGACCAGACATTACTCTACAGATATTTCCATGGCAGATGCTCCAGAGAAATAAAAACTTTTGTACCACCATTGGCCACATTCGGCCGAAGAACTCGGCATGCTGATCAGTCTCACCTGTTTACTCTCAAAATTGACACAACAAGGACCAATCTCCATCAAGAATTTTTCTTTTACAGGGCTGCTACGGAATGGAACAAGCTTTCAAAATCATTTCCTTTCTATAATCCCTTCCCCTTCTAATAGTCGCAGTGCGGGTCTACCCTTTTTGCGACTATTTTCATAAAAAAAAATTAAGAGGGGGTGTACCTTAATTTGATTCATTAGTAAAGCACAGAACGATAAAAATAAGATTACTCGAAGGTCTTTAAAATAATTTTACCTTCTGTATAGGATGGATCAGATCTAGGAAAAGTTTTTGGTAATTATATAGTTGAGCTTACACCTCTCTGATTTTTTCGAAATTTTAGTAGGTTGTCAAGTTTGTCATCATGAATATGAATATGTATAAATTAGAGCGCGAAAAGCATCCCTTAAGGTATTTTTTTGCGTTTGAAGAATCAAATAATTGTAATGATTTTTTAGTGCTGGTTAGTAATTGGTATTAATTGAGGAAGTAGAAGTAAAAAATTAGCCTAACCTAACGTCCCAATCTAACACCAACAGTACCTGGTGAAGTTTGAGGGTTTCTACCAAACTTCACACGATCACCCGCCAGACTAATCCAAAGATTGGCTGAAAATATGTCCCGCATTTTCAAAGTTCTTCACCAGGTACTGTTGGTGTTAAGTTGGGCTAATAATAATTGGTATTAATTGAGGAAGTAGAAGTAAAAAAATTAGTCAGTCCTAACCTAACGTCCTAATCTAACACCAACAGTACCTAGTGAAATTTGAGGGTTTCTACCAAACTTCACACGATCACCCGCCAGACTAATCCAAAGATTGGCTGAAAATATGTCCCGCATGTTTAAAGTTCTTCACCAGGTACTGTTGGTGTTAGGTGAGGACGTTAGGTTAGGTTAGGCTAATAATAATTGGTGTTAATTGGAGAAAGTAGAATTAAAAAAATAAGCCTAACCTAACGTCCTAACCCAACACCAACAGTACCTGGTGAAGAACTTTGAAAATGCGGAGACGTATTTTCAGCCAATCTTTGGATTAGTCTGGCGGGTGATCGTGTGAACTTCACCAGGTACTGTTGGTGTTAGGTTAGGTTAGGCTAATTTTTTACTTCTACTTCCTTAATTAATACCAAATATTATTAGCCTAACCTAACCTAACACCAACAGTACTAAAAAATCATTACAATTATTTGATTCTTCAAACGCAAAAAACTACCTTAAGAGGTGCTTTTCTTGCCCTATATATATTCTTGTTCAGGATGACAAACTTGACAACATACTAAAATTTCAAGAAAATTGGAGAGGTGTAAGCTCAACCGTATAATTACCAAGTTTTTTTAATTGAGTTTCGAGTAAATTTGCCATTTTTTTCTCACAAAATATTAATTTTTTCGAAAAAGTACTCACAGAGATTTCTCAGTCATACTTTCGTTTATGTAAAAAAAAAATGTTGAAGCCACTGATCTAAAAGGAACGGTAAAGATGCTCAAGTCATCCTCCCTGTAACCCTTTTATGCAACAAATGAATGAACTATTACATGGAAGGACCTTGACCAAATTGCATAGAAGATATACACCTCCACAGCCATTGTACCTATACGATTCTGGAAAGTCAACCTTGGGTCCAGACACACTCCCAGAAACCTGATCTTTTCAGGATTTTTCTCCGAAATCCCCCTGAGCCATTCATGGGCCCAATAGGACCTTGATGCATTGCATTATCCTCCACCTTATTTTAAGTTTTTTAACAGCTCAGAGATATTTGCTTTTAAAAAAGAAATTTAGTCCAAATTGAACAGAAGGTAAAACAACCAGCTGCAGACTTACCAAATACCTCATAATACCCCAGCAAAGACCTATCTAGTGATGTCTACGTTACTCAAATGGGATAGTGACCAAAATTCTGCAACTGAGAGATTGATTAAAAACAATAAGCTTAGTAACTGTGTCTTACCGAGAGAAAGATGGCATGGAAATATTTCGTAGGAGATACCACTGTCTAATTTAGAATAATAAACTGAGAAGGGACCTTCTTTGGGAACGAAATACAAAAGACCAATAAGGCTTACCAGAGAACCAAGACCTCTCTGGTGATGTCTATGTTTCTTAACTGGGTGTAAAAATCGGGGTTTGTTAATTTCCTTTTTCTACATGAGAGAAATTTTACTCAACTTCGATAATTAGTGGACTGGAAATAATCACAATTCGCTGATTTTTAAGTTGTATTTAACACAAAAATAATATTTCTTTCTTTAAACACAACCCACTTGTACCAATTAACGAATTACTGCAAGCAATGAATTCAATTCAAAGCCGTGAAATAAATAGAAAGAAGAGCGAAGCGGAGAAGTACTACTAATAGGAACGAGCACTTCGGTTAACAGTTGGAAGATAACTGACTATTGCGCCGACTCGAGACGGCGCGTTGAGAGGGGAACCTTACTACTGCGCCGACTGGAGACTGCGCGTTAAAGAATGAAGAAAGGGCCAGGGACATCGCGAGAGGAGTAGAAATGTTATAGCTGTTTGGTAATTTTTATAGTTGGTTGCCAATTTACGTACGTTGACGCTCAGGGACGGCTCGTGGAGAATGAATTTAAAATGAAAACAAAAAATCATTAGTGTTAAAATCGACTGATTCCAACAGTGGGACAGTAACTGGAATTCTGCGACAATTCAATTCTCCGAAAAAAGTAGCTAGTCCTGGCTGACTCGATGACATTTTTTTCACCCGTTTTAGAACAATAGGTTGCATGGGAACCTCCTCTAGGGAAAATGCACAAGGACCCGATGGGGCCTTGGTGCTGTCACCAATCCTTCACCTTATTTTAAAGTTTTTGTGACAGCTCATAAGTCGGTCAATTTGATGAAGCAGCATTAGAGGAAAACTGACTTTTAGTATTTCGTCGTGATCTTTTGCAATCAGTGATAAACTTCGCTATTAACTGGGTTAAAATTATGTGTTTTTTTGTTTCTAATCAAAATCCATTCCGACCTCTTTTGAAACCGGCATACGATTTTTTAATTTTTGCTTCGGTTTTATCACATCACTTCAGTACATCATCAACAACTGTTAATTAAATGAAGACTTCTTTTAACAAATGTTCAATGAAAAATGCATTTTATTACAAAACGAAGTTCAAATTTGAAAAAAAATTACAATCAGTTTGTTTGTCGCATATCGTTAATCGATTATTTTTATGAGATATATTTTTAAACGTCTATTTACTGTTTTCGTATTATTAATACACTCGAAGATAAGCAGTTCAAGATTTTGTCGAAAGGTCGGGGATCGTGGATCTCATAAAAAGGAACGAAAATGTTAAAATTACAAAATAAAATCGAAACAAAACAAACATTAACAACTAGTGTTTACGGAGTTTTTAAAAATATTCTTAAATCGGTCGTCGATTGTTTACATTAATTAAAAAACATCCTTCGGTCTAATAAATTGCCAGACAATTGAAACTGATTGTGTACAATTGATTTTTAATCGGACACCAACGACATCTGGCGGGTATAAATTACGAACAGATGGTATTCATCGGATTTCGTAAATAACTATATACACGGGGTGAAATGGGGGGTTCCTTACCGCCTATGATGAGCTCGTCCAAGTCCATAAGATTCTCCAAATTTTCGAGGATGTGGGAAGCGGCTTCGGCCTTAGTCTCGAACGTGACATAATGGTCGAGATCGTCGTCGACTTTGACGTCGATTTTGACGTCGAAGTTCTCGAAGGACGTCGCATCGTAGACGGTGGCGTCAAAAAGCGCCGCCTCGTCATAGTCTGACAATGGCGAGGCGGGCTCTTGTTTCCATTGCAGCACAGAACTCATTTTGGGCGAGTACGGCGCTGTTCACGGTACTTGGATTGGAAAGATTTTCTGGGAATATTATCGGTTGCGATAGTGCCAAATAGGCAACGTGACGTTGAGGTGCCATGACGGCTCTGCAACCGAAAAAACAACAATTTTTATCATTTTCTTTTTAGCATTTTTTTAACCCTCCCCTGTATATTCACATTTATTTTTTAATATTTTCTTTTCAGAATTTTTTATCTCTCTGTATTTGATCTTTTAATATTTTCTATTAAGAATTTTTTATCCCCCCTGTATATTCAAATTTAATTTTTAAGACGAAATTGCTCACGCCCGCCATTAACCGCTCTGTCGGTCTCCCCACACATCCAATAAATAAGTGACGACATATCTCTCATATACTTTCTCTTACATTGTATTAGGCACTTTCTGCGAACATTTGTCGTTGATTACACCGTTCGACGGACGATAATTTAATGTTAGTTCTTCACTTTATTTAAAAACTAAATAATTTATGGTAATACATAATTGAAATATTTTGTTACTTTTAATGTAAATTATGTCGGAAAGTCACCAAAATCATAATATTTTCAAAATAAAAAAAATAAAGTTAATAACTTTCCGACATTTACCTGTAATTATTAAAATTTTCCCCAAAATTTTGCTGCAAAGTAATGTATATTAACAGCGTAAGTAGAATTATTAGATTTTTTAATATGGCGGGCATGTCAATATCGTCATAACATTTTCTATTCAGAATTCTTCATCCAACCTGTGTATTGCTTGCAACGATTTATTGTAAATATATATATTCAACAAACTCAATAACATAAATGTTGGATAAATAAAATCTCATGTAGCTATGTTTTGGATTTTTGTAACCCTACCTGTAAACAAACACGTCTGCATTCTTTGACCGTATTCGTTTGCAAATTTGAAAGTAAGAATACGGTGAAAATGAGGTAGGTAAAATCTCCCTTCCTAAACAACATTTAATCTACTAACACCGCATGTATTTGATAGTACCTAGATCTGGCGATAAAAAACGCATTCGTAAATAATTGAGTATCAGCGTTGCCACGTTTTAAATGGATACGGAAACGGGAGTATTTTTGATTCTATATATTTCAAATTACAATTGTGCGTAGCATTCAAACATGTCTCATGGGTTGTCGGTTTTTAACCAAAAAAGTTGAAAATTTCCGCATTTAAAGATGAATGTTGCGATATAAATATTGTTAATTTAAACTAAAAATAACAATTTTAACAGTGACGCAGATCCGATAAAAATTGCAGCGTTTAATTATTAATGCAAATAACATACATCTTTATACAAATAACATACATCTTTATACAAATATTTTTAGATTTATCTACCAATAACAATTTGCAAAAAATTCTGACCTACATTTTACAGAGGCCCAGACAAAAAATGTATTATCTAAAATCGAACATTACTTAAAAAATATGTTTAACTACGAATAAGGTACCTTTTGGCACGTACCGTAAATAAATTTGTAAAATAATACCATAAAATTTTACAAAATTGTACAACTAAATACTGACACTCTTTCGATACGTTATTCTCACAAATTAAATTGAAAAAGAGAAAGGCCTGCGACACATACAACGTGGTTTTAAAATAAAAAATTAATTTTTTATCGTACCCTAAAAAATATCTATAAATATACAGAGGAACTATTTCCTAATTTAAAATATTTATCCAAAAACATCTAATGATGTTTAGGCGACAACGCCGCATTACGCATTCGTCATCTTAGTAGCATACTGGATAAACAATATTCATTCGAATTTGTGATAAATTTGGTAGTTAGCAAGTGAATTTTAATACAAAAACTTACGTCATTTTTACTAATCGTGAAGGCACACTTGCGTGTGCGAAACTTAAAGCGCTAGAACCACATGATTACCAGGTTGAGCTTACGAAAAAATCACAATATACACCTTTACCTAGCCATGGAACATACAAAAATGGCCGCTTTTTGTTTTAGGCGCGATCTCGATTCCACTTATCTTGTGCGCATGACAACAAAATTAAATTTCACTCGTCCAAACACGTTGATCTTTTCTCAGATAGATCAACTGACACACGCAAACCCACTGGTCAACTTTAGTTCGTCGAATCAGCACGTTAAAGTTGACCAATTGTACTGAAAACCCTACCGAAATGCTACGTGCTACTTAAAGTTTATCTGGACAACTTTATGTAACAGCATTTAACCAAGTATAATCGTTTAAATAATGTGACGCTCTCAAACAGCAATTACATAAATTAAGTATTTCTTAGAATATTTCGTAGTAAATATTTCATGGTAATAAATATTGTAGTTTTGTGGGGAATTTTATAATTAATGCCTTGAAAAATTGCAAATAATCTACTGTACATTTAACGTTATCGAAAGGGTTCAGATGTTAATAAATAATAATTTGCAGTCGTGTTTAGTACGAAGAAATGCTTCTCTTCTAAAAGTATGTAACGAATTACGATCGGCAACCAACTACACACTAATGTTAGTCAATAACTACTGCGTTAATAAGCGTCCAAACGAATCCTGCTCAAGCAATTCGTAACAATCGATCCGTTTTGCTTAAAACCACCCTTTCCCAATTGTCACTCCTTTCACGAGTCTGTTCTCCTATTGAAAATCCCCACTATCGCCGAGACGCTGCAGTGTAATCCCTGGAAAAAGCCACAAAGGACACTGATAAGGAATACGAATTTTCGTAGGTTCCTGGAAGATCCCAAAACGTGGCTTGTTATAACATAAGAAGAATCTGGATACTTTCCAGAGCTTTCCGATAGGAACTTTCGGGAACAGGATAACAGAGGTGTATAAAGGGCATGTTGATATTTGGATTTAATCGGAATACAGAGTGTTTATTTGATGCCAGATAAGTATAGAGATTTAAATTCGACATTTTTAAATAACGCGTTCACTTTTATTTTTATGGGGCGCAGTTTAAATTACTAAGTAATTTAACACTTAAATTGTGGAAACATTGTGACTCTCAATTGAAATACTGTTTTTGTATTCTTTGAATTTATACCAACATTGTGTTAATGTTAAAAGCAGGTCCTTTTCCTATCGGTGAGGGCAAATTATCGGAGGTTGTTGTTATTGTTGATACATACTGCGATAACGTTTAATTGAAGACTCGATCCTTCGTTGGTTGGTATGAGCATAGTATTTACATATCCAAATATAATGGTACGAGCGCACTTGTCAATAAGAAGTTCAGAAAATTTTAGGTAATCGTTCGTGGTAAATAAAAATCCCGAATTGTTAAATAACTAGACATGCTTAACTGGTTCGGTTCTAGTTCAGAATCGGTTCGAAAAGTGACCCGCGTACAAAAATTTCTGATGTCCTGCCCTGCCCGATCATCCAAGCAAACGTCAAACTAATAATGAAATCCTATTGGTATAAACAAAACAAATTTAAATCTAATTGGATCACTTTAAGCTTTCACAACAATTCCCGATATTACTTTCAAAACGGCAACTCTATTTGAGGTTACGTATGTTAATGTTTGAATAAATTCAATGTGAACAAAAATATATTATCGTTCCTTATTGAAACGCAAATAGACATTTTTTTTATTATACAAGGACGATAAAAATGTCCCAAGTGAGGATCAGCGATGAAATTACCGAACCTTCACCTTCTAAAAGTCGACGAAAAGGATCCTACGAAGTTGGGGCTGGCGATAGTTCTCAGGTTGAATCTTGTCAAATAATGGTTAGATCTTTCTTTAAGGAAATTCTAAAAGTAGTTGGTAATTTTACTAATTTTTAGGTTGACAATTCAGACATCATTCTCAAAGTATTAAAAAAGTTGTATACTGAAAAAGAGATGTGTGATGTGTTCCTAATAGTAGGTAACAAAGAATATGGTGCTCATCGGATTATACTGTGTGCTTCCAGCGATGTATTTCAGGTAGTTAAAATAACTACTAATTATCTACCACTAGTAGAGATGACCAGAGTATGTTTTAGGCGATGCTAATGCGACCCGAATGGTCAGAATGGCATGAAAGTAAAGTAAAACTACAGGAAATGACAGTGTGTGAGCCTGTTTTTCCAAAATTTATAGAATATTTTTATACTGGTAAAATTATGATCACTCATACTAATGTTATGCCTATATTGGCATTGGCCGACAAATATATAGTTAAGGTAAGTACCTATTCCCAAGAATCAAAAAGAGTCAATGATTAACAATTTAGCTTTTCTAAAATCTAATGAAATTTTATTGGTATGGATTAAAAAGTCAGTTTTTGAATATACAGCACTTATGTAATGTTTTTAAATGTTTTAGAGTTTAACCAGGACATGTTTGTCATACATGTGCAAGCACGTTCCTCATGCTGCCTACCATAACCAACTATTTTCGTGGTTGCAATACAGCACAGCCTGTGGCCATAGCAGAGTTTCTGGAACTTGTGAAAACTTCATAAAATGGAATTTTGAATCTGTGGCAAATACACCAGACTTTAGTAATTTTGACATAGACACGTTTGTTAGGATATTAGGACAAAATGACGTAGTAGTGCATAACGAGATGGTGCTTTACAATTGCGTCATGCGATGGTTGGATTTACAGAAGATAAAATTGTGTCAACAATACGCGGCGAATGAAATAGACGAACAATTTAAATTTCTAGTGGAAAGGACGATGGAGTACATAAGATTCCCGATGATGTCTCCAAGAGAATTAGCCGATCTTCTTCTGAGCCCAATCATTAAACAACACAAAGAATTCTTTGTAGACAGGATGGCGATCGGCATGAAATTTCATTCTGGACTTCAGGAAGAACTTGAACAGTTTTATTTATCAGAGGATGGTAGTAAATTGTTCACAGCGAGACTATACACTTCGGATAGTTGCAGCGCTTTATTGACAATCGAGAATTTCAACAGTATTCCCAATTATCATACGAGCACGTACGTTTTTTCTTCGTATCTGTCCACAGCGGAGCACGAGGGCAACAAAATAAACGAGTGGTTAGTGGATCTCTATCCGAAGGGAGTGTGGTTCAAGAAGTGCTATCTAATAGTGTGGCAGGGCACTCTAGAAGTTCCCGAAGAAATTCTAACAACAGTACGACTATCCTTAACATGTCGCGAGCTTTCGGAACCGAACAATAAAGTTAAGATATCGATTTTGATTTATGGCGTACAAGGTGGCATCGAGCACGTGATTAAAGTCCGCGAAACCCTTCATCATTTTAGTTCACAAGAGAGGACCGTGAATATCGACGATCTAATACCGTATTACGATCTTAACACATCGGCAGTCGCCCGGGAACAAAACGAGCCTTTGTTCCTCGTCGGCCCCAATAGAGATAAGTTAAAATTAAATCTCGTGATCGCGCCGGCTATTTAGCAGGGTTTTTTTAATACGATTCAAAAAAATTTACACAGTACAAATTAACATTGTTATGGATATATATATATATATATTAAATGAATATTTTTAAAAGGGTTTTTCATTTATTCGAGATTCGTTGATTTACACATAAATAAAAATACGTTATGTCATTTAATAAGGATATAATATAACAATATATCTCCATTATAACAGTAGTATGAAAATAAAGCTCCGTGTCCAATGGGAACCGTACAAATAAATTGAGCAAAGTTCTCTTAAAATTGACAGTTATACACAATAAAAACTATGGAAAATAAGCAATATTTATCAACTACTTCT
Source organism: Agelastica alni (assembly GCA_950111635.1). Taxonomy (NCBI): domain Eukaryota; kingdom Metazoa; phylum Arthropoda; class Insecta; order Coleoptera; family Chrysomelidae; genus Agelastica; species Agelastica alni. The sequence goes on along the minus strand of OX467714.1, from coordinate 42,630,585 downwards.
AAAGACAAGTGGAATGTTAAATTATCACGTAGTTAACGAAAATTCAACACTTAACCGCCGAATTTCTCACTTTGAAACATCCGCGCAGTCAAAGTGTTAAAATATTTATAATACGTAACATTCGTTTCAACGATACATTTTAGGCGTGTTCGTTTGTTCCAAGCAATTGATCAGAGACCGTTCGTTTGACAGGCGCAAGTTGCTTTATACCAGACTAGGAGACCCGGCAAACGTCATCCTGCTCGAATGTTGGCTTACCTGCTTTGAAAATAGCGCTATCAAACTCGGCGACCCCGAAAACTATAAATTCAACACTTCTTAATATCGCAAAAAAAAATTCTTGCCAAATTTTAAGTCTGTAGGAGCTATAGTTTAAAAAAAATTTAATTAACACCCCCACAGTCTCTTTTGAGGAGGAATTTGTAAAAATCGTTATTTGGAATTAATATTTCAAAAGAAAGGTTGCTACCAAAATTCAGGTCTGCAGAAGCTACAGTTGAAAATTTCTATTTTTTATCATTAACACCACCACAATCCCTTTTAGGGGTGGAATTTTGTAAAATCCGTTCTTATTTGAATTTAAACATTTCCAAAGGAAGGTTGCTACCAAATTTCAGGTCTGTATAGTTGAAAATTTCTATTTTTTATCATTAACACCCCCACAATCCCTTTTAGGGACGCAATTTTGTAAAATTCGTTCTTATCTGGTCCTAACATTACTAAAGAAAGGTTGCTACCAAATTTAAAGTCATTAGGAGCTGTAGTTAAAATTTTTACTTTTTAGCATTAACGCCCCCACAATCCCTTTTAGGGGTGGAATTTTGTACAATCCTTTCTTATTTGGTGTTATTATTGCAAAATAAAGGTTGCTACTAAATTTCAGGTTTGTAGTAGCTACAGTTGAAAATTTCTATTTTTATCATTAACACCACCGCAATCCCTTTTGAGGGTGGAATATTTTAAAATCCGTTCTTATTTGATCTTAACATTTCAAAATAAAGGTTGCTACCAAATTTCAAGTCTGTAGGAGCTGTAGTTAAAATTTGCATTTTTTATCATTAAGGCCCCCACAATTCCCTTTGGGGGTGGAATTTCGTAAAATCCGTTCTTAGCTGATCTCTACTTGGCGAAAGGAATATACCTACCAAATTTCAAGTCTCTAGGCCCTATGGCTCCAGAGATATCGTGATGAGTCAATATATATATATATATATATATATATATATATATATATATATATATATATATATATATATATATATATATATATATATATATATATATATGGTGTGGGTTTTGTGTTCCTTTGCACTCGGCAGTTGGTAAATGCTCTTCGTGGATTTGTATCACGAAAATCATATCAATCTGCACATTTATGTATTTCATTGAGCAGCGTGAGCATGACAAACGAACAGGCCTATAAAGGTAAAAAAAAAACACCCAAACAAAAAGTTGAGCAAGAATTTAGGTTTTTGATAATAATACTTTTTTTTAAAAATAATCTTAATCTTATTTTTATTAATTACACTTCCTGTCCAATTTAAATATTTTGAATGAGACGCATGTTACCAACATTCATTTCACTCCTGTCACTATTGGTAAAAACGGTGACACATGAATTGCCATTTTGAAACATTGAAATTTAAAGATTCCAAGGAGATTAGTAGGTAATGGGTCCACCACACGGTGCTGGATGGAAAAAAATTTCAAATGAATAGTGAAGAGGGCCGAAAATAAAAAAATTGTATTATTACATTTAAGAGTGAAGAATTTCAATTGAAAGTTATAAATAATCTGACACATACTGTATCAAGTGTGTTCGCAAAAAAGATATAAAAAGGTCTAAGAATATTTAACTACAACAAGAATCAATAGTTAAATATTTTTTTTTCAATAAATCATTACTTTCAAATATGATGAAACAAATAAAAATTAAAATAAAATTGGTTTTTGAAACAAAAGGTGAGAGAAGACGAAACGGCTCATCAAATGTGTTCTTGTTCATCGGAGTGAAGTTTGTGAATGATGCGGGATCTTCTGGGCTAATAAAAAAAAAAGAAAAGGTATTATTCAGGTCGAGGAAAATAAGATTGGACAATATATTAAAAAGTTCATTAAACAGCATATTTTATGTTAAATAAAACCGTTAAAAAACCAGCCAAATTGTTATTATTTCCAGTCCACTATATCGAAGTTGAGTAATCGTTTCTCCTAAGTAGGAAAAGGGAAAGTATAAACCCCCGATTCCTAATATAACGGTTAAAATTGGCGAGACAAGGCATTGTTGTAGGCTTTGGTGTAAATACTTAGTAGTTAACCATTATAGACGTCTAAATAAATTGCCGGTAAAATATTGTTATATTACAGAGACACAATAACGACAAATATGGTTAGTAGTTCATCTTACTGGTGTAACATTTCACAAGTAGTGTTTTTAATGCTAAATTATTTCAATGGAATTTATAGGTTAGACCCACCAATCACAAAGTATGCAATGGATCTGAGACTATGTGCGCCTTCCTGATGTTTTATATTCAAAGTTCACGGCAGCCTGCAACCAAATGTAGCAAGTAAGCACCGTGTGAAGGCTCCTTTAATCGCGCGTACCAAAGGACGTTCGTTTCGCCAAATGGTCGCACTCTAATTGGCTACGTGGATACCAAAAACGTTGACAACTCAGTACAGCCAATCAAAACGCGGCGCGCTATCCAACCAATCGAACGTTTCGGGTCGCACGTTTACCTATTAGCCTCCTTGATGTCTTCTGTAAATGTCGTTTCATGCTTTTAAATATCGATCGTAACATGCATAATGTATTTTTTTTTAACTTAATATTAAGGATTTTACTATTTCTGTCAAAGTTTGACGGTAAATTATCGCGAGTGAAAAATATTAGCAGACACTTAAAACCTTTAAATTGTCCAACATTTTGCTTATTTTTTAAAAGTAAATTTGTAAAAGTAAGCCTTAAGTCTAACGAACTGCGATTCAATGCTGATTATAAGTTCGATTTGAGCTCAGAATTTCATTGGTATCACAAAATCTACGAGAAAGCGCATAAAAGCTAGAAGTTAACTATGTGTTTTTAAATCACTAGATTATTTATTTAATTGTGCTCATAACAGTAATAAATTTTTTTCCATTTCCAGAGCAGACGAAGTGTTGTAAATATCACAAAACGATTTAATTAAAAATATTTAAGTACTGAATTTTTAGTTCGACTGTCTACTCTTAAGAAATGGTACAACTCCGTTTGGAAAAATTGAAGAGGAGAATATCACAGTTTTTTTTTTAAGTAACAAATTAATCTTAACACAAAATCCTACTGGCAAGTGACAATTGACGTACCGGTTAACGGATGACGCATACGTCGTGGCAAATGTCACTTCCATGGCTTAAACGACGACAGTAACTTTACATCACGAAAGTGGAAGGAACTTTAACAAGTTATGTTGTAAATACAAACATTCAGTTATGTTTAACATTCAACATTCATAAGATTTGTAAACTTTTTTTAAGATATACATACACAGTTAACTTCATGTCATACAATACGAGAAAATTTAGCTTCGAGATCTTTTAAATTTTTACGTAACTAATCGATGCCTGAGTTTAATTATTTGCAAGTACCGTCAGTTCAAAAGTGATAAACAAAAGTGTTTTTGCAAAAATGAAATACAGTACTTAAAAAAATGACCGGTTCTTACTAAAATGGTGCCATCAGTACCAATATTTTTGCATTCAAGTTCATTTTAAATGTTGGAAAAATTATCCTGTAGCAAAAAAGTAACTTTCCTAGTTATAATCGAAGAATAATAATCTAAAGGCGTTAAAAATTATGTAAAATCTCTCAGACATCTGCAATCGAACGTCTCACCGAATCAGCAAAATTAAGGTAGCAAAGATCTAGGAAACACTTTCATGTTGACGAAATCGTCGATAATATTTTTAATATTATCGATGCTAGGTCGAGGTTCGCTCAAATCGAAACCCAACCGTTTCAACTTGTCGCCGTCCAGTCTCAAATGTTTGTGCAGCAACAGCTCAGAATCCATGTGAGGCGAAAGAGGCGTATTGATGATTTCGTCCTTTCTGCACGCTTCTGCCCACGGTGCCAAGTGCTTGTCGTTGGCGTCGTCTGCGGCGCCCACCAGGTCTACCACCGCCGATACTAAATTACCATAATAATCCACTTTTACATTGAAGACGTCAGAGAGGATGCTTGATATGGAGCCCTGCGTCGAGTCCGCATCGTCGACGACATTGTAGATCTGGAAAAAGAGCACGAAATGACAGTCGACGAGTGACAAAATAATAATTATCGTTATAAAATTCAAGAAACATCATATAATTACTTACTTGTCCGTTAGTATCGTCTCTATTTCCGACAAACCAAATGGCTCTACAAACGTCGTCAACGTGAACGGTACTAATTTTCAAATCGGCGTTCCATAATAATTTCATAGTTTCGCCGACATGTTTGTAGATGGCGGCAGCCATAATTCTCGGCATTAGACCGTTTCTATCGCCCAAACCGTACACGATGGGAAGACGTAGGATCGTATAGGTCAGTTCTGAGAATTCGGCAAGTTTTTTTTCTACCTACAGCACAAAAATGATAAATCAAGCCTCTCGTACCAAATAGACTAGACTAAAGAGAATCCTCATTATTATTTTTTAAATTTGAATATTGCTATGGGTGACGTACATGTGACGTGCACGTTGTACAACAAATGTTATAATGGTTAACGCCTGCAACGCCCTCGACCGCGACTGCTAAAACTAAAAGGCCGCGGGCGTTGTAGGCGAAAGTTATAGGTAGAACGCACATTAGAGCGCTGCATGCCCTTTCTTTTAACGCAGTATTCATTAATGCGGTTGCGAATTGTAAATCTGAAAAAGAAACTTAATTATTTAGGAAATGTATTAGAAAATAACATGAACGTTAATGAACGAAACTATCGCAAGACATAGTTAGAATTTGATCAAACAAGATATTAAATGATTAATGTTTATATTTAACTTCCCGAATTTTGACATGTCTTCACATTTCAAGGTCTCCAGAGTCGAATACAATAGTTTTTAAGTGGACGTCTGTGTGTGTGTGTACGTATGTGCGTTCGGAATTATTTTTCGTCTCGATTATCTCGAGAACAAAAAATGATATGTACGTGGGACCATTTGCATTCGACGCATAATTACGCAACTTAGAATTGATTAGATTTTCAGCAAAATCGGTCAAGCTGTTTTTTATGGAGAATTAAAAAACTGAAAGAAATGTTAAACTACCTGAATTTTGCATTTTATAACTTCTTTAGCTTAAGCCAGTTTGCCGAAACTTTTAATTCCCCATTTATGGGTCGGAGCCAATTACTGATAACATAGTATCGTCTGCATATAATTTTACAAAGCTATTTGTTAAATATTCATTTACATCATTAATGTATAGCAACTACACGTCAACTTTCCGCCTTGTAGTGTAATATACTATTCCTCCCGCTCAGTTTGAGTATGTTGCAAATGATGATACTTGCGAATCTATTGTATTCAAATTTTTTCCGCAATTTCTAAAACATGTTTATCCTGTATTCTGGTGAAAATTAGGTTAGGTTTTTAAATAAAAATTTCAACTCCAGGATTCTTAGGTACGTTTTTTTACTTAAGAATAAATCTCTCATAGTATGCTGTGACTCACTGACAGTAAACTCTGCGATTGACTTTAGGGTGCAAAGTCGCGTTACGTTTATTGAACATAATAATTGAATTTTTAAAAAATGGAAAGCGATTAAAGTGATTTTGTGTTTTCAAATACGCCACCTAATATTTAGAAACAAGCCAACTTAGGTCATTAACATTACTACCACAAAAATATAAAAACAGGTATGAAAATAAATTTTCAAAAAAAAAGGTTTAATAAGTGGGTAGGAGGAAAAATCATATGTATTACATGGAAGTAAATTGCCTTCTCCTCCCCAGTAATACAAATAGCTATTTCAGCACTACTAAAAATAAATCCATTTTTTTATATAATTGTTTCCCAATTAACAATGACTAGTTTAATGGAGAAGTATTTACCACCAAGGTCTTGCAAGCCAAATCACTCTCATTACTCATTTAATTTCCTGCTTTTAACTCAGTTTATTCCTAATTATAGAATAAAACAATGACTATCTGTATTTTGAACCCAACAAGAGTTTACTGATAAGGCTGGTATAAAAAATATATTACTAGAATCATTGATATTAATTAAAGAGTTATTTTTCAAAAATACCAATTAATATAATACGATTTAGAAAGAAATTTAACAATCACAAAATAATTTTTTGTTTGTTTTAATTTAAGTTTATACCTTCGAAAATATTTGTATAACATTTTAGGTCAAAACTCCGATTAGTTAGTCATTTTAGTGAGACTAGGTAGACCGATTCTAAAAGATGTAGCTGAAACATTATTACCGATCTATGAAGACCTTTCTATTTGGATCCTGAATTATTAGAAAGATGTATAAATAATAATAATTACACTGAGTTCATTTGAAAAGGACCTTTAATACATGAATCTAATGTTTAAAAAACCAGCTTATGTCGCTGCATGATACCTATACATACATTTAGTCACGCCTTTTTCCCATAGGGGTAGGGAGAGACCACTTCCGCTACAGTTCTTACACACATCTTTTGCTTTCTCTACTTTCATCAGTGCTCTCATACATGCTCGTCGGTTGTTGGTACTCTTGACAGCTGGCCTTTCTTCAAAACAGTGTTGATCTGATCGAGATATGCTCGCCGAGGTCGACCTCTACCGACTTGTTCATTCACACTTGCTTTATAAATTTGTTTCGTCAATCTTCCTTCATCCATCCTTTATACGTGACCAAACCATCTAAGCATTCCTTTATGTATCTTTGTGATCGCATCTTCTTTTACAACACAGCGTTCCCTTATCTTACTATTTTTCATTTTATCCAACTCCAGCTATACTTCTCAGACTACTTATCTCCGAAGCATTAATCCTATTTTCATGCTTTTTCTGCCAAACCCAACATTCACTACCATACATAAGTGTAGGAGCCAACACTCGTGTATGCACAGCCAGACATGCCTTTTTTGACACTTTTGGCTGTTCATAAAGCTATGCAGTGCCCCATTCATTTGTTTTCCTGCCAACACCCTTCGCTCAATGTCACTGTCATACTTTTCATCTCATAAATTTTGAACCCAAACATACAAACTCAGTTACTTGTTCCACTCTTTCTCCCTTAATCAGAACCTCAGTTTGTCATACTTTATCCTCTTTAAAAAACCATTACTTTCATTTTCATCCCTTTGATTTTCAGGGCATCATGCATAACATTAACCATCGCCTGCAACTAATATGACTTGATCATTGGACCAAAAGAATGCATTTGACGATCAAATCATTTATTTTCAATCCATACACACTCTCTTTCAAATCCTTTAAACCATCGTCTTTGTATAAGTTAAACAGCCATGGTGAAGCCACACATCCCTGTCTTACACCTTTTTCAAAGTTAAACCAGTCTGTGTAATCTCCATTTATCCTGACACAAGCAGTGGAATCCTCGTAAAGTGATTTCAGTGCTAGTATTAAACTACGGCTCACCCCATACATAGACAATGTCGACCAAAAAATTCACCCCTCACCACTCTGTTAGGTCTTTTTCAAGTCTATAAAAGCGCAATAGACCTGACTTTTAGACAAGAATTTTTCGACTATACCTAGTAATGAAAAGACCATACATCCCCCATACATCTTCCTCTTCTAAATCCTGCTTGCACATCCCATATCATCTTCTCAGTTTCATTTGTCACTCTTTTATTCAATATCTTTGCATACAGTTTGCTGACTACCTATCATTGCAGGCATATAGGTATAACTGTCGACTATATATTAGAAAACAACTACTTTCCTGGCAATGTGCCTCGACGAACATTGAATTATATCTGATAGATAATGATACATAATACCTTTTCAAGTAATGTGCATATCCTTGTTAAGTAAAAAAAATAATTATTAAATTTATCCACTCGAAGTGCTTGTTGTCACAGTGGCTAAACCCTTAAATTTATTAAATAAATAAACAAATTAAAATTTTCTTAATCAACTAATGCTGCAAACTTAATCTAATCTAGTTATTACCAAAGTAGATAAAACATTATTGACACAAATTGTTTATCCAATTATACCTTCCAATATAAATATTGATAAAAAATAATTGTATTCCAGGTAGTTCAAGTTTTCATTTTACATAAAAGAATGCTAAAACTTGCTATTGATTTAAAAGTTATCAATACAAATTTAAAACTTGAATTAATATTTACAAAAATGGTGTAATATGTTGGATCTATTAAAATATTTATTTTATTTAAAATTATACTTGGAACTCCCTACCTGTCGTTTCCATTTAGCAACAAAAGTCCATGGTTCAATTGGCCCATCTTCTTTGTGCAAAACTTTTTCAGATGAATACATATTACCCGAGGATAGTTCTATGTAGTGCTTTGCTTTCTGTAGAGCAGCCTCTTCAGAACAATTGAGACTAAGTTTTAAAATTCCTTCATTGTAAACAGGGTCTGTTTGACCAGACTTTGTTTCTCCAGCACAGTTGACAACCAAGTCCCATGTGCTATCATCGGCTCGAAGAAATGCATTTTTGCACGACTCTAAAATAAATATTAAATATACATGATAAACTCTGCACTGAGTCTGGAAGATTGGATCTTAACAATATTTAAATTGATTTTAGTAAATTATTTCACGAAAAATTAATTTATTTTTATTTATTAAAAATTCGAACAGTAAATTTACCTGGGTTAATTAAATTAGCACTTTTAAAATGAACAAGACTATTTTGAAAGGCCTCTTCGCATAGGTCGTTTAACCAGGCAACTTGGGGTGGAACTTTATCGACAACTCTTATTGAACTGGAAAGATCGTTCTTGACTAAATATGCAACCAAATTGCGGCCAATAAAACCACAACCTAAATAAAACAGAATTAACAATATTTCATTACCTCTAACGAATAGTTTACCTCCTAAAATCAAAACTTTTGGTTTAGACATATTTGTAAATCTCAATTGTACTTATAAATTGTAATTATCAACGGATGTAACTCTTTAATCGGTTGAAAGTTTAATAACTGATAAAAAAAAAATTGTCGTTATTCAAACCTCAATAAAAATGTTGCTTCTGACACAAGTGACGTTGACAGGTGATTCATTGCCAACGTTCATTAGTTTATCAAATTAAAATTAGCTGAAAGAAAATATTGTTCCGGATGTAAAATAACGTTTTATCTAATTAAAGAATTGTATTTTATCGACTAGATATTATACACTCAATATTTAAATATATGGTGGTTTCGACAATTTCTTAACTCTTTCTGTATTACTAGTTGCATACTTGTAGTAAAATTTACTAAATTGGGAAAAATATATTGAGTAGGTATCTAACTACCTATTTGTTTAAAAAATAATTCACGAGATAATTGAACGAAAAATTGTAATGACAAATTAGTCACCACCTGCTCTCAAAAAAAAGGATAATTTGTGGTTTATGTAGTAAATAGTTTAAATGCAATATGTGTGTTTGTGATTAGATAATTGTAAATATTAATGTACCTGCTATGTAATTAGCAGCATATCCGTATTCAGTTTTTAGAATAGACAAACATGTGTTATTAAAATACCTACAATAAAAAGTGTTATAGAGTACATAGTACCTAGATTTCTCGATTAATGTTTTAAAAATATTTGTTTTCTACATACTGCAATTTGTTTTTAGAGAGATGATGGAAATAAGGCATGCATATTCATGATATACATAACCCAGCCGGTATTATATCACTTCATAAAAACATCACATAATTATTGCTTTATTTATAACAAAGTAAATATTATCACGAACCGAGAGATAATAATAAAAACGACCTCTAATAGTTTTATTTCATTTACCTTGTCGGATGCATTTAATAATTTAAAAAAATTAATAGACATATCAAAGAAGATTCATATTTAGATTGTGAATTCAGGACAAACGCCTGACGTGAATTTAGATTTACTGTGTGACATTATATTTTAGGTTACTTTGAACACAATTGAATGCTGCAGCGGCGGGTCTGGATAATTTATAGGAGAGGTTCAAATATTTGTTTTGTTTTTTTACAAAAGTATGGTTGTAATAAATAAAATTGATATTTATTCGGTGTAGCTTTGGTAATGTCACAAAATTCCTCTCGTATTATAATATATAATTTGTTATTTTGTTCATGAGAGAAGTATTAAAATATGTTATTAGAAGATTGTTTTAATGTTATACTGTGGTATATTTTAAGATCTTATGTTCCGCAACGACTATTTACAAATTATACAAATAAACGGTTTAATAGATATTTATACTACAGAAATTTTGGATTTACCTCCAACTTATATTTAAATATAATTAGACGATTCCGAAGATTGCATTCAACGGGGAATAAGTGTTAAGAGTGATAGGTAAACAGCGGAAAAATAAATCTATATTTTTTCCAACGATTTGAGGGTCACGAAAGTAAATATCCTGGTTTATTTTTTTATTAGCGCGTCGTAGATGAAAAACATTTATTGTTTGCGTTGTATTTTTGCTTAATCGATTTGTTTCTAATTGGAATTTTTGATAAGAGTTAATATTTATTGACGGTGCACTTTGGGCCGTGATTAATAGGTTTTTCAAAAGTATTCGTTGGTAAATTATATATATATATATCGTCCCTTGATCAAGACTGCCACCAGCCTCTTTCTTGTCCCTTTCTTCAGATACCTGGCTTCCAGATGTATTCGTGCTCTCGTCGACTACAGGGGTGAATCCAAATATATCTTACAATGATGATAATATCATTGTATAAAGACACCATTATACAATGATAATATGATTTATTACGTTTTTATGATTTAGATATTAATTTTGAATTTTATTTTATTTGTATGCCCAGTATGATATTTTTCTTTCTCTCGGAGAGGTTCAGTTTCTAAAAGAAAAATTATAAACCTTTACAACTTTTTTATTACCCCAAATTTTGATAATTTTGTAAATATATTTTTAAATAGCCAAATTTTAAAATACAAATAATCTACTGAATAATTTTCTACACCTTTATTTTATATTATTACTATTTTATATATATATATATATATATATATATATATATATATATATATATATATATATATTTTGAAATCACATCTATATACTTCCTTTACAATTTTCATACTATATAGAAAACACGTCTACACATTGTAGATTCCAATTCTTAACTCCCATTTTTAAAATACGTCCGCTCTCTTGGTTAATTATTATTATATTAAACAATTCTCAATTTTTTAACAAACAAATCTACTAGAAACACCGTTTCTACAATGTTTTGATATATGTTACAACTATAATATACAAAATCATTTATAGTTAAAAAAAATTTCTTTACCTCTGACTGAATTATTTCTTTTACAAAACCAGACTTATATTTTTGAATATATCTGTCATCACTACAGGGAAGAATCACGGAGTGGGCGACATCTATTATTAATCGTATTAACTTCTCGAGGTGTGAACAACAAACTAAACTCCATTTATTTATATGGGTGAAAAGTAAACTTTATATATTATTTTGAGTAATTTAAGCATTGAAAGTGTTATATTTGAACGATATTATGTGAAGTATTGGTGCTAATATACCACAAAATCCGAAAATGCAAAGAATTAAAAAAGGTGATATGGAAATAAAATCGCGGAAAATATGCTCTGTTCCACAATGCTCTACATAGGCATTTCGATTATATATTTGCATAAATTTTCTTCAAATCTTAAGGCAACTGAGAAATTAAAAATGATCTTAAAGATAGGAAAACAAGTCTCAAAGTTTATGTTTGTTTGCAGCAAGCACTTTGTGAAAGATAATTTTTTCAGTGGTAAGTTTAATATTGTTGTCCAATGATCTATCATTTTATTATTCATAGTGACTTTAAGAACACAGAGAAAGCGTTTAAAAGATTAATCTGATCCTAGCTAGAACCTACCAGTGTTGAAGTATCAACATCCCATAATTAAGAAAGATATAGGAGTGACCGAAGTTAATTGGATTATTATTGTGGCATATAATGGCATTCAACAAGAATCCAGCGACAATAAAACTAAAACGTCGAAAAAAACCTAAAATCCTGATGACAGAATATTTGTTGTTCACACCTTGATCCGACATTTTGTCATTGACAGCGCCATCTCGCGTTACGTGATTTTTCCCTATACTTGTCTATCAAATTCTTTTTTGTATTTTAATATCCAAATATTTGTCAACATAAACTATTTTTTTATTACTATTATTTACAAATGTTATGAAATTTTAAAAGTATTATTTTAAGCAATTTATCATATAACAATATAAAAAAACAACTGTTCATGAAAGTATTAAATTTATGCAGGTAGAATTTAATCATTAAAATATTATTTTATTGATATTTAAATAATTTATGATTACGTAGTTTTTTTTTTCAGATTTGCCAAAACGATTATCTCAAAATTTAGGTGTCATTATTCCACTATCAAGTTTAACAATAAAAAAAAATTATTAATCGTTGTTCAAATTATTAGGTATATTTACAACCGACGAAAAGCTATAATTTATTTTTAAACTATCACATTAACTTTAGAAAAACTTATGACATAAGTTTGTACGAACGTCACACTCGTTTTTTTTTGCTTTTGACGTCCATTATTTATACATTCAAATTCAAAAGTTTTTAGTCACCAGTATCTAATATACAGGGTGAGCCATAAGAGACAGTTGTCATCAATTCAAATTGCTCTTGAAAGCAAATAGCTCTTCTCAACAGTCTAACGCAAGTCTGTAGACCTGCTCTCATATAACTTTGCTTATAGGCTGCTACAATATCTTGACGAACTAAAATGTGGACAAGATTTTGTTACGAGTAGGTATTTTATCACGTAAACAAAAAATGCTTTATTCTTTTTTAAAATATTTGAACAAATTTAAAAAGCAATTTTATCATTGTGAAGGTGGCATCTCCAAAATGTGCATTTTGGACGTACCCAACCGCCTCTTTTTTTTTCACTGCGACTATTAGAAGGGGGAGGGATTATAAAAAGGAGATGATTACGGACCCGCTTTTTGACAAGTTACAGGTCATAGTTTTCTGGAAAAACTGATTTGGAAGCTTGTTCCATTCTGTCACAGCCCTGTAAAAGAAGGTCTCTTGATGGAGATTGGTCCTTGTAGTGTCAATCTTGAGAGTAAATTTTTGAGACTGATCAGCGTGCCGAGTTCTTCGGTCGAATGTGGCCAGTGGTTGTATAAGAGTTTTTATTTCTCTGGAGCATCTGTCATGGAAATATCTGTAGAGTAATGTTTGGTTTGCAACTCTTCTTCTATGTTCTAGTGGGTGAAGGATATCTGTGAGAGTTGAGCTGTTTATCAACCGAATGGCCTTTCTCAAAATGGAATCTAGAAGACGAAGAGAATGCCTTGATGCGGAACCCCAAATGTGCGAGCAATACTCCAGTAGAGGTCGGATTCGAGGCATGTACGTCGGCAACAGTTGATCAGGAGTAAAAAACTTTCTAGCTTTCCACAGAAAACCTAGCCACTGGCATGCTGACTTTGCGATGCTAGTAACATGGCCATGCCAAGACATATTAGACACCGTGACTCCCAAAATCGAGATGGAGGGATTTGATTCAAGGGTATTTGCGGACATTGTGATGGAATGATTTGAAGAATTCATTTTCTTGGAAAAGATGGCGCTTTGTGTTTTCTGGGCGTTGAACTGAACAAGATTGTTGGTTCCCCACTCGACGATTGCTTCAAGATCTCTATTGATGAAGTCAACTTGTTCCTAACTGAGTATATTTGTATTATTCACCGAAAGTGATCGATAGGATGTAAAAGTTGGGACAAGTTGTGAAAGTTACTGGCCACATGAGGAAACAAAAAGAAACTATTGGGGGCTGAATTAGAGCGGATGATCCATTAATACGATGTTTTTAGTACTCTCCAATAACTGATTAATTCGGCTGAGCTCGCTCTGTCCGATTTTTTTCTCTATTGTTCTGAAGACTTATACCACACAAACTTGTGTACTATTTACTTTCGGGATCAAAAACTTAGATTCTCGATTTGTCATTTGTCGCGACCTTATGAATGTCTTTTGAAGCTCCACGATTGTAATTATTGAGCATCTCTTTACACCAATCTTTCTGAGCGATTGCCAAGTGAATAAAGCCTATGCAAGGTTAAATATTCATGAAATATATTACGTGTGCTTGTGGAACTAATGCATAGACATGATTCAATCTCACTTGACGTTCTTGCTCAAGAGAAGTTACACAAATAATCGGTATTTTCTTGATCTGCACCCGATATTTTGGACGTTCTACGGGAAGTAATAATAATGTTGTCAATTTGTGATACATACCGAACACCGCTCGTATTGTATTGTTTTGTTATAGTGTTATTATAATGCGATAGAAGACTCGTTAGCAGCGATGGTGACTTATTTGTGTATAATTATAAATTACTTTACAAACAAGCTTTTGTATTAAATGTGGGTTTCGATGTTAACTAATTGATTATATTACTCATTTCCAACTAAGCAATTTTACTGTTTAGGTAATTACTAACTAACTTTTTTCACAAATGACTACTTTGGGGCACTTGAAAATCCATTTTTATTCAATAATTAGGTTATTTTTTTTGCTACAATGTTATGCATGATTCCCTGAAAATCAAAGGGATGAAAATAAATGTAAGCAAAATGAAAGTAATGGTTTTTTAAAGAGAAAAAAGTATGACAAACTGAGGTTCTGATTAAGGAAGAAAGAGTGGAACAAGTAACTGAGTTTGTATGCTTGGGTTCAAAATTTATGAGATGAAAAGTATGACAGTGACATTGAGTGAAGGGTGTTGGCAGGAAAACAAATAAATGGGGCACTGCATAGCTTTATGAACAGCCAAAAGTGTAAAAAAAGGCATGTCTGGCTGTGCATACACGAGTGTTGGTTCCTACACTTATCAGTATGGTAGTGAATGTTGGGTTTGGCAGAAGAAGCATGAAAATAGGATTAATGATGCGGAGATGAGTAGTCTGAGAACTATAGCCGGAGTGACTCGGTTGGATAAAATTAAGAATAGTGAGATAAGAAAACGCTGCGTTGTAAAAGAAGATGTGGTCGCAAAGATAGATAAAGGAATGCTTAAATGGTTTGGACACGCAGAAAGGATGGATGAAGGAAGATTGACGAAACAAATTTTTAAGGCGTGTGTGAATGGACGGAAGTCGGTAGAGATCGACCTCGGAGAACATCGATCTCGATCAGATCAACATTGTTTTGAAGAAAGGCCAGCTGTCAAGAGTACCAACAGTACCGACGAGCATGTATGAGAGCACTGATGAAAGTAGAGGAAGCAAAAGATGTGTGTACGAACTGTAGCGGAAGTGGAAGGAAGTGGTATCTGCCTACCCCTACGGAAAAAAGGCGTGACTTTATGTATGTATGTACAAATTATTATTTATTTATTTATTTATTTACGGGCAAGCCCTTTTAAATTAATAAAAATTACAATAATAAAAACAACAGGAAGTAAAACAAACAATATACACAAATTCCGACACAAACACTAAAATGTATATACATAGTTTATAAAGCAGATATGGAGATATCATAAAGTGGTAAAATATAAATTACTGAACATTCAAATCACAAATATATTTTTTAAATTTGCTAATAGAGATATCAAAAAGTGAAAGGTTCTCCAGTGAATTTGCGAGTCTCATAGATCTAGCAAGAAATGTGTGGGATGCATAATTAAATCTATTGATTGGTACGTAAAATGTTCGAATCTGTCTTGTAGTCCTCGTTGGAACAAAGAGACTAATTTTACTCAAGAGTTGAGGACAGTTACATGTACCATTTATGATTTTAAAAAGTAATGTAAAATCTCTCTGTTTCCTACGGATCTCGAGAGAGTAGATTCACAGCTGTGTCAACCACACAGCATAGTCTTGATATGGAATGCTACCGGTAGCAGTCTAGAAGGGAGCCTGATCTGATCCAGAGCTGATACAGAATGCTCTTTCGTTGTACAAACCTTTTGCTACAAGTAAATCAAAGACTTGTCTTATTTTGCTAACTGTGTGTGTGTGTGTGTGTGTATACACGTATGTATATACGTTGAGTTGACAACAGCGCAAGAATATTCATAAATAAGTTGAAAGTTTCAAGAAATGCGCATGCGAAATCATAGTAGAACTTGTGGTCGCTAGACACTGAAATGCGGCCGGAAAGACCGTACTTTCAGCTTGGAAAGCAAAAGAAATTATTTATAAATGTGAAGGACCCCACTTCTAAATAATTACCATATTGTTTGTGATACCTCATAAACATGTTAAATTATTCTGTGAAAAAGTTTTCCGCTAAGAGGACCTTGATTAGAATTTTTAATATTTGTTTATGAAACATCAGACAATGACAAAATATTAATTTTATTATTGTCAATCAAAATAAATAAAATAAAATCATTAGTAATTAGTACCTTTTTCAAACTTTATATTCGTCTATGGTTAAATCTTGAATAAAAAAAATTGTTTTTAGAATCATTCGTACGATTCCGACAAATTGTTTTTTGATAAATTTTATTTACGTTTTATTTACGTAATCTAGCGTATATTTTTAAAAACAATTGTTAAAAAATTAGTACACCGGTCTAATGATTGTTGCTATACACACAGCCTTCGAACATCGGATGCGCGTGTGAAATAGATTTATGTCGTTTCAAACTTCTGCCCTTCATTTATTTTATTTATTTCATTTGCTAAGTGCTTTCGAAGGTTCTTTTGTCATGTAGAATGATAAGATAGTAATAAAAATACTCTACCTACCGCCGCAATTACCTACGAAGTGCAATCGTGAAAAAATCTCCACCGCTCCAAGCGCTACAAACACCGCGTAATTTGCTTTATTCAAAACAATAAAGCTCGCCGTTAAATACTAATTATTATTAGTAACAACTAATGAAGTATTACATAAGATCTAAACTAATTTGTTTTTTTATACAAGGTTCCTGTGACAATAAAGATCTAGTTGCATTATTGTTAGGGAACATTTTCGGAGTCGGAATAGGATGAAACTTTATAAAAACAGGATAACCCTCCTTGACAATAAACAAAGAAGTTTTCGCGTATATTCTTAACCGGGACTATTCAGGGTGTTTCAAAAAAGGTGACCCCGTCTCTAGGATAGGTAGAAAACTGAAAAATAATTGGGGTTTGCTTTGTCAAAAATTTTCGTAACTCCTTCCGTATTCAAGATAAAGGGCGTTGAAGAAAAAAATGTATACACATTTATTACGATTTTGCCGAAACTACTGGAAACATTCTAATGAAATTTTATACGAATATGTTTTAAAAGCTGATACATCCTATGAATTTGTTTTTATATCGGACTCTCATTCTTCTTCTTCTAGGTGCCATGGCCGTTTTACGATCGTTGGCGATCATTCTGGCTATCATGTATGCAATCATTATTTTGTTGGTAGCCGCTCGGAAAAGTTGTATAGTGGTAAAACCAAACCACTGTCTGAGATTTTTGAGCCAGGAAGCTCTTCGTCTGCCGGGGCGTCTCTTGCTATTAATCTTACCCTGTATTATAAGATGTAGAATGTCATACTTTTCTGGGTGTCTCATGATACGTCCGAAATATTCAAGTTTTCGTTGTTTTACAATATTGACCACTTCTGTATCTTTATGCATTCTTCTAAGCACCTCCTCGTTTGTGATTTTTTTCACCCAACTTATTCTTAGCATTCTCCTGTACAACCACATCTCGAAAGCTTTTAGACGTTTGAGCGTGGCTTCTGTTAGTGTCCAGCTCTCGACTCCGTACAAAAGAACTGGAAAGACATATACTCTAATCATCCTCATAGAGGACTCTCATAGAGGGCGCTAGTTACACGCTTCGTACCAAGTAGTATTGAACATAACTTTTTTAAGGTTAGATTCATTAATCAAACTTTCAAGTGAACTTAAACATCATTCAATTTTACACTAAAAGGTGTTATTGGTAAAACTCGATACTGTGTACCGTTTTCGGAATATTTTGATTTGAAAATTATGAAGTAATAACCAAATTTTTTTTCTTCGACGCCCTTTATCTTGAATACAGATGGCGTTACGACAAATTTGTATTAAGCAAACCCCAATTTTTTTTCAGTTTTCTACCTATCCTAGAGACGGGATTACCTTTTTTTAAAACACCCTGTATTTTTTTTTTAATGAAAATAGTCGCTAAAAGGGTAGACCTATCGTGTGGGCCGCGGACGGCCCTGTATATTCCCGCCTAAGAATATACGCGAGCAACTTTGTCAACCGTTCTGTTTTTATAAAAATTCATCCTACTCCGACTCCGAAAATGCCTAGCATTTGCATGCGTAAAATTACACTAGATGTAGTTAGTTCTTTCTTTCAAGTTTAATAAAAGAGTATTGAATAAATTATAATTTTTTTATTTATGTTATCTGGTATGAAACTCGTAAGAAGAATATTGTTCGTAACAAGTGCGAAACTCCGCCTAACTCCGCTTCGCGTCGTTCGTCTAACTATATTTGCGTGTGAAAAAGTAACACTTTGAACACTTCTTAGAAAAATAACTATTTTAAACATACATATAGCAACGCCTTTTTCCCGTAGGGGCAGGCAGAGACCACTTCCTTCCACTTCCGCTATGGTGGTTCTCACACACATCTTTTGCTTCCTCTACTTTCATCAGTGCTCTCATACATGCTCGTCGGTTGCTGGTACTAACTTGACAGCTGGCCTTTCTTCAAAACAATGTTGATCTGATCGAGATCAATGTTCGCCGAGGTCGACCTCTACCGACTTCCGTCCATTCACACTCGCCTTATAAATTTGTTTCGTCAATCTTCCTTCATCCTATTTTCATGCTTCTTCTGTCAAACCCAACATTCACTACCATACATATGTGTAGGAACCAACACAACCTCTATGCACAGCCAGACGTGCCTTTTTTGACAATTTCTGGGTGTTCATAAAGCTATGCAGTGCCCCATTCATTTGTTTTCCTGCCAACAACCTTCGCTCAATGTCACTGTCATACTTTCCATCTCTCGTAAACTTTGAACCCAAGTACACAAATTCATTTACTTGTTTCACTTTTTCTCCCTTAACCAAAACTTCACAGTTTTTCATGCTTTCTTCTCTTTCAAAAACCAATACTTTCGTTTTGCTTGCATTTAATTTCATCCCTTTGATTTTCAGGGCATCATGCATAACATTAACCGTCGCCTGCAACTCCTCTTCAGATGACGCTAATATGACTTGATCGTCGGCGTAAAGAAGGTATGTGACGATCAAATCATTCATTTTCAATTCATACGCACTCTCTTTCAAATATTTTAAACAATCGTCTATGTATAAGTTAAACAGCCATGGTAAAGCCACACATCTCTGTCTCACACCTTTTTCGATGTTAAACCAGTCCGTGCCAGCTCCGTTTATCCTGACACAAACAGTGAAATCCTCGTTAAGTTATTTCAGTGCTCGGTAATAAATTACCGCGTTTGTCCTTTATGCGTTTCTAATTCGCTGGACCGATTTTGATGAAATTTGCAGACAATCATCAGGTTAATCCAGCGGGTGTTCCTGTAACGATCGGATTAATAAAAGGGGATTATATCAGCACTGATACAAAAGGGATGGAAACGGGATGAAATATAAAAACTATTAAAAACGTCGATATTAGTGTCGAATTTATAGTTTTTGGGGTCGCTGAGTTTGATAGTGACATTACAATTTTGTTAGCACCTCTACGAAAGGGGTGGAAAGGGGATAGAATGAAAAAACTATTAAAAACGTCGATATTAGTGTCGAATTTATAGTTTTCGGGGTCACTGAGTTTGATAGTGATATTCCCAAAGCAGTCAAGCCAACGTTCGGGCAGACAATGTCTGCCGGGTCTGCTACTAATTTATAAAACTCATTCGTATTGATAACAACACTTTAGTGACAACAATAAATAAAATGCTAGAAGTATTAACAAAATTCTACCTGCATGAATATTTCATTCGAAAAAAACTTGTCCTGTAATGAACAATTTATTTAATTTAAAGAATGAACAAGCCTAAAGTAATAAAATCTAAAAAAACCACACAAATGGTGCTACAAGATAAGGGTATTGTCTTCAGTTTTTATAGCTTGTCTTGCAATTTTGAATTGTATGCTGGAAAATAAGTGGGTACACTGTTGTATATAACTAATCAAATTTTGGATCTGTGCAAGCAACGCGGTTGTTCGTCTTTGTAGACCTACACCATCTGACAAATATATAGTTTATTATGATAATTACTTTCCGGGTATACAGTTGGTTGCTTATGGAAGAAGAAGCCATAGAGAATAAACGGCAACTTTTAGCTACCCTGTTAAGATTTTGTAGTTTTCAAAAATGGGGGAATTTTTGAAAGGGCTCCAGAAGAGGTTAATGAAAAAACGCGAAGCGGTTAGTAAACGTCCGAAGACTTTCTCCTCTGTTATGACCAATGGATGGTTAGAAAGAAAAAGAATATTGGAGCATACTTAGATTGTACCACTTTAAAAAGTCATAGTAACTTGTTTGCAGACCTCGTATATTCATTTATCGTTAGACGTCTGGTTTCTTAAATGAAACAACTTATATTCTCATTAATGTTTTTGCTAGTTGACATTTCAACATAATTTATAGATTATTTTAAATCAACTAATTTATTTAAAAATTCGGGTTTTTTTAATTAGTGTATATATTGGAGGAGTGGTAGCGTACCAGACGACTGTATGCAAAAATATTAATTAAAAGAGTGACGAATGAAACTAAGAATATGATATAAGATGTGCTAGCAGAATTTAGAAGAGGAAGGAGATCAGTATGGATCAGGTCTTTTCATTACGAGGTATAGTCAAAAATTCTTGGCTAGAAGTCAGAAGGCCTATTGCGCTTTTATAGACTTGGAAAGGCCTATGACAGAGTAGTGAGAAGTGAATTGTGCTCGACATTGTCTATGTATGGGGTGAGCGGTATTTTAATATGAGCACTGAAATCACTTTACGAGGATTTCACTGCTTGTGTCAGGATAAGCGGAGCTTACACGGACTAATTACATCGAAAAAGGTGCAAGACAGGGATGTGTGGCTTCGCCATTAGGTGCATCATCTTGCGAGTACTAACGTCAAGTTGGCGCAGCTCAGCTAGAGTACACTTCATTACTCCAAACGAGTAAAGCAGGATCGGAACAGCAAGCATGTTAGTAGCAGCGACTTTATTCTTGCCCGACAGTTCCGAAGACCAGATCTGTCGGAGTCGCTGCCTATACTTGTTGCGGAGAGCGTCTTTCACCATTTGTGTTTCCTGGATGTGGCTTTCCTCCACCTCCAGGTAGGTGTACGTCTCTCCGGCATCCAAATGATGTAGGATGCTTCCGTCCACTAGCTGCGCGTCTTTGTTGAATTCCTCCCATCGTCCTCTCTTAAGATGAATCAGTGCACATTTGTCCATCCCGAATTCCATTAGCCTGTACCACCCTGAGGAATTAATCAAGTCCCTCTCGCCGGAAGCATAAAGTTTAAGATCATCCACATAAAATAAGTGGGTGACCTTAAGCCTCCGGTGACTGGGTGGCCCGCAGTAAAAACCATTGGTTTTCCTGAGTTCAACGGATAATGGAAACGGTGAGATGCAAAATAAGGGAGAGCTGAGGGAGTCTCCCTGAAAAACTCGGCTCTGTCTGGACTTTCGTATTACCAGATGTTATGGTAAAGCGAGTCCCCCAAAGCGGCATCCAAGCCATAGAGAGGTTCCGATTGTACTGCACGGAGTCCTGCGTAATAGACCTATCTATCAGCAGGTTCTCTCTGCAGCCAGCGACACCTCTCTTAGACCCTCGTTGTTTATATATCCGCTGATAAACTGGGTCTACTACTAGGAGCATGCGCATGTAAAAAATCCGTGTAAACAGCTTGTAGCATGCGTTTAAACAGGTTATTGGTCTGTAATTCTTTGGATTGGAAAAATCTCCTTTCTTGGGGAGAAGCACTGTCCGCCCCTCGATAAACCACTCCGGAATTTGCTGCTCCCCATTTAGCCAGTCATTAAATATTCTGGCTAAATGGTGGGGGGTATGTAATAACTTTTTCCACCAATAGTTATTTATCCCATAGGGACCTGAAACAGCAAAGTTCTTTGTACCCGTTAGGGTTTTTCGAACCTCCCCGGTGGTTATCGGTCAACGCAGAAATTCGGGCTCAGGCTCTCGGAACCTTTCATAAAAGGCTCCGAACTGCATCAGGGCTGGAGTTTCCCTATTGAATGGACTTGTTACGCGGCGGTTACTCAACTTCACAAGGAGGCGGTTGGAATAAGCGATAGGGTTTTTCGCGAAAAAGTTTATTTTCCGCCAATCCCCTCGCTCACCTCTTTAATGTCTGCTTGGCAGGTCTTGTGATCGCAGTGCATTTATGTTGAGTAGGCTTCTGGGATTCCTGATTTGGCTCACCTCTGGTACTTGGTCCCTTCTTTCATCATTTGCCAAGACCGGTGGAATTTGGTGTTTCTCCACCCCGTCGTCTTGCCGGGAAGGGACTCTGACATACTGCCTTACGCGCAGGTGGGATACATAATCTCGAAGATTTTGAGCCGAGAAGGCTGCATGCTCCGGGTGAAGTTAAAGCCACATAGCATGCATCCGTATCATGTATGCCCTACGCGCAGGCTCGCTGCTCTCGTAGCACTGCAGAAGGTCGTCTCTGAGATCATCGGTCCACTGTTATTATTATTATTATTATGATTATTATTATTATTAATATTATTTGATAAGTGACTAATTCAAATTTAGCACTTTCTCATCAACTACATTTGTTTATTAATATTAATTATTCATTTATTTACGTTCTCATGAAGTTTTGTTCTCTTTATGTTTTTATTTATTTGTCATAGAAATGTTTTGAAGTTTAGTTGATATAATTAATCAAAAAGACGACATATTTCTGTAATTGTGATTAAAATTAATGAATTATTAAAAACCAGAACGTAATTTATTATTTATCATCATCATTATTATTATTATTATTATTATTAACAGTTTGAAGACGATGCTGAGTAACTAAAGTGACTTGGTAGTTCTTACAGTCCTGCTGCGAACCTTTTCCTTTGTAAAGCGGAACGATAACGACCTTGCACTAGTCTTCTGTTATGCCACCGGGACTTATAGATCGGCAGACGACTTTTTTTCGTCTTCAAACAAGAATCCCAACTTTGTGTGACCATGACACGTATTTGTTGACGCAAATCCTAAAAAAGCTGACATCACTTTGTTTTGAAAATGTTATTTTTTGACAAGATCATCATCATTGATGTCAATTGTTAAAGGACTTTTTTATTAGGATAGCAGCTTTGCCACTAGAGAGCCAAATAAAAACTGTAATGTTCAAATTAAAATCCACATTAAAAATTCATTTATTACGGGTAATTAATTAATTCAGAATAAAAAACAAAAGACTTATGTTGTTACATCTAAATATGATCCATATCTAGATTCAGATTTGAAAATTCATTAAGAATTATATAAAATGTCACAGAAATTTGGTTTAGAGAACACTCGCATTATCAACTTAATTCGGAAATTCTTCAGCCGGCAGATTTTTATAAAATTCGTGCAAACGTGCTAAATTAAATGTTTGTCTTAAATATGCCCTCTCTTTGAGATCAAAATGTTTCATTTGAAACTTTTCTGGAACATGAATTACAAAATAAAAGTATTAGTCTCTATATTAGATACGACCTTATCATCTCTTAATGAAAGATTCAAGGAGTTGAAGCAATTTAATAACATTTGGATTTATTTTTTTTTACTGGAAATAGTCGCAAAAAGGGTAGACCTATCGTGTGGCCGCGGTTCTCCACTCGACGATTGCTTCAAGATCTCTATTGATGGAGTCAACCTGTTCCTGTCTGAGTCTATTTGTATCATTCACCGATAGTGATCGAGAGGATGTGAAAGTTGAGACAAGTGTGCTGTCGTCTGCGAAACTGTAAATGGGGTTCGTGATGGTTTTCAAGAGGTCGTTGATGTGTAAAAGAAATAGAGTGGGGGACAGGATGGAACCCTGAGGGATCCCGGCATTGGTTTTTAACGCATCAAAAGAAATACCGTCAACTACCACATGTAAGGAGCGATCTTGCATGAAGCTCATGAGCCGTTGTCGCGATTTCGTAGGAAGACCGTAGGCAGATAATTTGCTTAACAATGCCTGGTGCCAAACGAAGGCTTTAGATATATCCAAGGCTATTGCACGGGATTCACCAAACTTCTCAATAGTGTTTGTCCAGAGCTGAGTGACATAATCCAGCAAATCTCCAGTAGACCGAAGTTGTCGAAATCCATATTGTCTGTCATGAATTATCTCAAATTTATTAAGATATTTGATGAGTTCTGTGTTAATCGCTTTTCCATAACTTTGGTATGACTGAGAGCAATGCAATAGGGCGATAATTCGCAGGAATAGTCTTCTTTCCTTTTTTCGGAATGGGTTGGAGTTTTTTTGGACTGAGTGTATACGTCCACAATTTTAAATAAATTTCTTTTTGAGATCAAGTTTTCAAATATTTACTGATTTATTGTGACTGCATTTCGAACTTTAATGCTTGAATGATCGTGGGTATGTTGGCATAAACCTAAATCGCCTAGTCTACAGGCGTTAAATTATGAGATCGTGCGGCGGCCAATTGTGGTCCCCAAGATGGAAAATGACAGGAAGACTCGTCCAAGACTTCGGCAGCTGCAACTTTCTGTTGAAAGAAATATGGTTCCTCCAGACTACAATGTACTCAAAACAGTGACACGTTGGAGATGGTGTCACTGCTGAAGACGATTTTGTCCATAAAATTGGCATTAATTTTTTGTCGTTCAATGATCCACTTGGTAAAGTTTTTGTAGCAATGCTAAAAATTATTGAGTTAATTTGACTTTACAAGCGTGGTGATGAAAATTTTTAGTAAGAATAAGGTTCTTCTTCTTATAGTGCATCTCCTATCGGAGGTTTGCTATCATCACAGCTATCCGGACCTTATTGACTGCAGCTCGGAAGAGTTCAACATTGCTACAATTAAACCAGTCCCTTAGGTTTTTAAGCCAAAACACACGGCGTCTTCCAATATTCCTCCTTCCACCAATCTTTCTCTAAACTATCAGTTGGAGAAGTGCGTATTTGGGTCCTCTTAGTATATGACCTAGATATTGAAGCTTTCTCTTTTTTATGGTGTTAATGACTTCACATTCATTATTCATCCGATTTAGGACTTCCATATTAGAGATCTTTTCTGTCCGGGAATACGCCACATTCTACGGTAGCACCACATCTCGAAGGCTTGTAGTTTGTCTGTATGATTCTTCTTGAGAGTCCATTCTTCCACTCCATATAAAAGCGCGGAAAACACGTAACAACGCAGCATCCTCATCCTAAGTCCAATCTTGATATCTCGGCTGGTGAACAACTTTTTCATTTTCGTAAATGTTGACCTGGCTATCTCTATTCTCGTTCTTATTTCTCTTGTTTGGTCACCTGATTGTTCTATCCAGGCTCCCAGGTATTTGTGTGACTGCACATTCTCTATTAAGATGTCTGCTACTGACACGTTTACGTGGATGTGATTTTGGGGGAACTTTGTAACTACCATTAACTTGGTTTTCTTAAGATTTATCTTTGGACCGTATTCGTTACATCGATCATTTAATTTCTATAGAAGATGTTGTATGTCTCTTTGATTGCTCGTTAACAAAACGGTGTCATCAGCATATCGCATATTATTTATTACTTCTTCGTTAATAATAAGGTGAAAATGCTCAAATCCACCCATAGTAATAACAAATAAAAATAACGACAATTATAAAAAATAATATTTCTAGAATAAAGATCGAGGTTAATAGTATATTTGTAAGGACTTTTAGTCAGGGCTGATCGGTCGTCACGAAACATAAATTATATGCTGCATACTCTCATTGACAATCATCCAGTAATAGTTTTGTAGATAACGATGTAAATAAAATTAATGTTTTTGTTTATTGTTATATAAAGAACTCGTTTATTACTTATATTATAAAGTTTTTAAGGTTAATAAAATTCGAAAATCATCAATCAAACACATGACTAACGGTAGAACAACTTGTAGACGTTGAAAATGTATTCAACGTCAAAACTTTTACATCAAAAAGCAGCATCTTTTGTCCTTTTTTTTTAAAACTTCGGGCGCTCTATTTAAAAACGGTATTCTGCAACAGTGTTAATTCAATAAACTTTCAGGTACATTTATTTAACACAGATTGTTCCTATCTCTACCCTTCATTCTTCTTCTTAGGACGACGTCTCCCTCCAGGTGTTGGCGATCCAACTCAAAAATAGTGTGCGAAATTGCATTGCCCTTGATTTTTTCCTCGATGATGAGTCTAAGGATAATCCATAACGCTCTCCTCTTATTATGTGTATGTATTGTAGCTTACGCTCTTTGATGGCCAACATAATCCATTCGTCTGAGTATCTTCTCATTAGTGACCCTATCTACCCAGGACACGCGCAGCATACGACGGTACAGGTTTTTTTTTTTTTTATGAAAATAGTCGCAAAAAGGGTAGACCTATCGTGTGGAAGGGATTATAGAAAGGAGATGATTGTCGACTCGCTTTTTAAAAAGTTGCAGATCATAGTTTTCTGGAAAAACTGATTTTGGAAGCTTATTCCATTCCGTAGCAGCCCCCTGTAAAAGAAGGATTCTTGATGAAGATTGTTCCTTGTAATGTCAAGCTTGAGAGTAAATGTGTGAGACTGATCAGCGTGCCGAGTTCTTCGGCCGAATGTGATGGCCAATGATGGTACAAGAGTTTTTATTTCTCTGGAGCATCTGCCATGGAAATATCTGTAGAGCAATGACCGGTCTACAACTCTTCTTCTATGTTCTAGAGGGTGAAGGGTGTATCTGTGAGAGTTGAGCTGTTTATCAAGCGAATGGCTCTTTTCTGAATGGAATCTAGAAGACGAAGAGAATGCCTTGGTGCTGAACCCAAAATGTGCGAGCAATAGAGGTCGGATTTGAGCCTTGTACGTCGTCAACAGTTGATCAGGAGTAAAAAACTTTCTGGCTTTCCACAGAAAACCTAGCCTCTGGCTTGTACATCTCAAAGACGTTGATTCGGTTCTCCGTTTATTGGTGGAAAGTCCAGCTCTTAGAATCATAGAGAAGGAAATACAATTGGACTTATTAAGATCATCTTTTAATTCTTTCATCGCTGTTGGCGTCAAAAAATTTATAACAATAGCTTTTGATTACGTGGTTTCAGAAAACGGGACAATTTTGCGTAGGGGACACCGGAACTCGTAATTATAAAAAGGGACAACCCCGTTCAAAATAGGACCCAAGTTAGGATGATTCAAAAAACGACGAAGCGCTTCGAGAAAAGGTAGGTAGTGCCCTTGCGCTTCGTTTGGCTCGTCTTGGCGGGGAACTATCGTGCCCCCAGATGACGTCACCCACCTGTTGCTGACGTGAAACCAAAAGTTTGCCAAATTTTGCTCAAATGTATCGTCGTTTTAGAAAATATTCCACAATATTTTTGTATCTACAGTGATTACAAACGAAAAAAAAACTTTTTTTTGCAAATTTCCGGTTAGGAATAATAACTACTATTATTTACTTTATAAGAATCTGTCGTGGTTTCGCACCTATATATTATTTAACATCGTAAACTTATTGAATACTAAGTCAACAATTTTTTTTGACTGCTTGTGGTCAAATTATCGTAGAATTTACATGAAAGGCAAATAAACTTTGACTTACGTACAAAAAAAACGTATACGAGGGAGGGTGTTTGTTAAATAATGTCTTAAAAGAACTTAATGAGGAATAGAAAACAGCAAAATACTAAAATCCTTTGTATTATTAAAAATGTTCAATGCAATTTTAATCTTTCAAAATATTACTGACATTTTAGGTATAACAAAAAATGGTATAAAATAAACGACAAACAAAAGAACAAATTTTTTATATACGGAGTGTAAAGTATAACTCAAACTATATCTGTAACACCCTCACACCTTGAGTCGATTGAAGTTCAAAAAATCAATCCACTACTACCATTCTAGTCTATGAACAGGCTTGACTGTTCTACCATATCGTGTGGCAACGGAATTGGTTCAGATCTCCTTTGATTATCTATTCTATCTATTTTCTGATTCCTTACTATAAGAAGTTTCTTCAGTCACTCTTTTTGTTGATGGTGATGGATTAAACTAATGGCTGCAATTTATTTCCTTTCGCAGTTTTTAGCTTCAATATTTTTATTCGCGACCATGTATTAACTCTTCAATACATGCAAGAGACCAATCTAGTCGTTTCAAATTGTACGACCCAATTAAAAAATTGTCAGCAACATTAATTTCTCATTGAAAATGATTCTTGGATGATAATTTTATCTTAAATCCAAATCTGGAACTCCACATTCCGGAGGAATTTCTCTTAGAAACATGGCCACTTGGGGGTGATTTATAGTTTTTAGTGTCTCGAGTTAAAAAAATTTAAGACCTTTGTGGTATTTTTTTTTTTCAGAGGTGAAGAAAATCCTTTACGGAGAGGTTATGAGTCTAAAAGCTCAAGGTCTACTGTGAGACTCCACTGACTGTGTCAGGTCTACTCACTAAAAACTTCACCCCTATTTAGGTCCGTCAGGCTCTTGCCTTCGGTGACACTTAGGCTTTTTGGCCCATTATATCTTGCTTAAGTGTTTTTGTATCATTGTACAATGGAGACCCGACCCGCAGGCCGCCCTGAAAAGACCCGAAAACAGCAAAACGCATTCTGCGCCGCCGCGAGGCACCGGACCAAAAAAGACAGGCAATCCCCGGGACCCAGAACCACGCTGCACTCAATCCAGTACCTTCGTACCTTGTAGAAGTTCTGTACTGGATGGGAACAATGAAGTCGCCCAAGAACCGCCCATCCTTCACAGCGCCACGCGCTCCACCGCCGCACAATCCGCAGGCCAGGCCAGGCCTTCGTTATACAGTCCCTTAGTGATTCTTAGCTGATTCCTGTTTATCGGTAACAGTTTTGCCGTCCTTTTATGGCACGGTCCTTTGATGTATTATTTCCCGTGTTTGTTTCCTGGTATGCTTTTCCAGTAGTTTTTGTATGTTTCCGAACCTCTTCTTGCAAGTTCGTCTACTTCCTCATTACCTACAATTTCCTGGCATCCTGGAACCCATATCAGTCTGACGTGATTACGGTCTACCAGCATCCTCAGTTCTTCTTTGCAGTCAACGAGTATGGGGGAAGGGGTAGTCCAGCCCTGAGATGCCCCCTGCACAGGACTAAGGCTGTCTACTACAGAATTTCGCCCGGTTTCCTGTAGGCTCCGTTAGCGATTGTGCTCCCCCACCGCCATGCATCCATCAGCATAACACTTTGGATTGGGAGTCTTTTAGTCGCCTTTTACGACAGGCAGACCATACCTTGGATCTATTCTATTTTTCCCGTTTCTCCAGTGAAAAGACTTTTGTGGTGCTTTATTACCAAACATTGACATTGAAAATAATAAATATTGTGATATTAAATTTTCGTACAGTTCTGGTATAGGATAATAAACGTTGTTTTTAATAACCATTTATATATTTTATTGCTTTTAGTCCTAATTGCGATGGAAATTATTACCATCACAAATTGATAATCAAATGAAAGAACGAAATGAAGGATTTTTTTTAAATATTTTTGGAACTCACTGTTAGATTTGGTAATTAAATAAATAGAAGGAAATAAAAAATGAACCGAATTGTTGCGTGTGAGCGTATATTCAAAAAATAATGCGTTCCTCGTTTAGCAGTTTATTAATTGATATACAATAAAACAAATAACTAATTAGCCACTTAAAACAAATTGTTTAATTCCTAAACTAAATACAATACATAAAGAGGAACTTAATTGCATTATTGTTTTTTTTAATGTCTCGTTTTGACGCAATCGGGAAATTACCATGTAATTGGTAAAATATAAGATACTAAAACATTGTACATTCTGTTTTTAATAATATGCGCGTATTCATAAAAGATAACTCGCTTTATTATGTATGTGGGTCGTTAGTGGGCGTCAGTTTTGAATCCTTCCCTGTAGCTTAACGCCTTTTAATCCTCCCTCGTAGCGAATCCAATGGCACAGTTTCTTTGTACTTTAATTTTTAAAAATAATTATTAATAAATGGGTTCTTTTTCTATTTACTGAACGTGAGTTTAACTTATTTAATTGATTTGTCAATTTTAACAATATAATTATTATGATTTATGGTATTTTGTGGTGTATTTTTTTATACTACAATTGGAACGAACCGGAATAGATTAACATGACCCCTGCGCAAAAATAACACATGTTAACATTCAAATATATTGTACTGTTTTATTAGGTGTTTTTATATGAAAAAATTTGTTGAATGTTTTTTACAGTTTTGCTTAACATCCTTGTGCAGGGGCTTTGCTAATCTGTATCGTTACAAATTTGGCTCTTTTCTTGTAACGATATATGTCTTGTAATATAAAAATTCTAGAAAACTAATGACAATGTATTAAACTGATTTTTAAAGAACCAACTAATTTCGCCGCATGTTAACCTATTGCTACGACTTTTCAGTTCTTCCGTGGGTTCGGCGATTAAAACTCTCGATCCAATAACCAAACAATGTTTATTTCAATACAATAAATTCTACTTTTATTAACCACTTAGATATTCACTTAGCTATACAACTTTTACAACTCTATATAAATATTTACATTTAATAATTCACACATAAACCGATACTGTTCTTGTTATGATCGTTTCCCCTTTTATAATTCCGATATCATAGTTCTAGATCTTTCTACCTGTTTCTCCATTCTTCGACGCGGATTCGAGAGGTTGCGCGACTTTCCTAGACCCCGTCGGCGGGTACAAAGGTAAGCGGTCGAATACGGACCCTCGACGCTGTCGATTTCTCGGTTGCTGACAGGACCGGATTTGTAACACTATACTATAGGTATATGTGGGTCGATTATATATAAGAAAACAACTACACTCCTGGCTTTATGCCTACGACGAGAAATGACTTACACCTGATGAAATGGGATTCTTCTATTCGTCTGGTGCCGTCTTCTACTGAAGGTTGGCGATCATTCTGGCTATCTGTATTTTGGAGACCGCTGCGCGAAATAAAGATCTGTTACTTTTTCCATAACACTCCCTCAAGTTATTGAGCCGCGATGTCCGTCTTCGTCCTGGTGCTCGTCGCCCTGGAGTTTTTCACTGTATTATTAGTTGAAGATAGCGGTATTTTTCGCCCGAAGTATTCCAGTTTTCGTAGCTTCACTGAGTTTAAGGTCTCGGTCGTTGTATTTAGACGTAACAAGACATTAGCATTGCGTACTCAGCAGCTCAGCAAATCCTAATTATGCGACGATAAACCCACATTTCAAAGGCTTCAATCTTTTTGTAATGTCGATCCAACAAAATGTGATTATGCACGATTATTTATCAGATGTAATTCAATGCTCGTCGTAGGCATATAGCCAGGAGTGTAGTTGTTTTCTGATACTATATACCTATAGTATAGGTTGACATGCGGCGAAATTAGCTGGTTCTTTAAAAATCACTTTTATACATTGTCAATATTTTTAACTTTCCACTGAAAGTTATAGTAATGGGTTCGATTTTGCGAATCCCGAATTTTGATATATCTCCACTTTTCAAGGTCCCCAGAGTCGAATACAATAGTTTTTAAGTGGACGTCTGTATGTGATTATACGTATGTGCGTTCGGAATTATTTTTCGTCTCAATTATCTCGAGAACAAAAAATGATATCGTCGTGGGACCAATTGCATTCGACGCATAATTACGCAACTTAGAACTGATTAGATTTTTAGCAAAATCGGTCGTGCTGTTTTTTATGGAGAATCAAAAAGCTGAAAAAAATGGTAAACTACCAGAATTTTGCAATTTAAAAACTATACTATTTTTAATACAGAATTTTAAGAAATTAAGAAATTAAATATTGTTACTAACAAATGATTATTGATCATAATAATTAAAAAAATATTTTCAATTGTTATAAAAATTTTTAAAATAGCTCCCGCTTACGAAATGATAAGAAAAAGTTTGAAATAATACGGTTGACTGATAAACAGAATATTGTTAATGACAATTATAATTTGTTATAAACAATCGGCTGAAATTTGTATCAGAATCAGTCCAGCTGTTAGCTATAGAAAAGAAATTAAAAATGCGGGGATGTTTTAGAAAAGACCCAATAAAAGAATATCATCTTTGCAAATAATATTTTTGTTACAAATTTGTCAAAAAATTAAAACAATAATTTTTTTTTTTTTTATGAAAATAGTCGCAAAAAGGGTAAACCTATCGTGTGGGCCTCGGACGGCCCGCACTGCGACTATTAGAAGGGGAAGGGATTATAGAAAGGAAATGATTGTGGACACGCTTTTTGAAAAGTTGCAGGTCATAGTTCTCTGGAAAAACTGATTCTGGAAGCTTATTCCATTCCGTAGCAGCCATGTAAAAAAAGGATTTTTGATGAAGATTGGTCCTTGTAGTGTCAATCTTGAGAGTAAATGGGTGAGACTGATCAGCGTGCCGAGTTCTTCGGCCGAATGTGGCCAATGGTGGTACAAGAGTTTTTATTTCTCTGGAGCATCTGCCATGGAAATATCTGTAGAGCAATGACTGGTCTGCAACTCTTCTTCTATGTTCTAGAGGGTGAAGGGTATCTGTGAGAGTTGAGCTGTTTATCAACCGAATGGCTCTTTTCTGAATGGAATCTAGAAGACGAAGAGAATGCCTTGGTGCTGAACCCCAAAAGTGCGAGCGATACTCCAGTAGAGGTCGGATTTGAGCCTTGTACGTCGTCAACAGTTGATCAGGAGTAAAAAACTTTCTGGCTTTCCACAGAAAACCTAGCCTCTGGCTTGTCGACTTTGCGATGTTAGCAACATGGTCATGCCAAGACATATTTTTGGACACCGTGACTCCCAAAATCGAGATGGAGGGAATTCACTTTCTTGGAAAACGTGGCACTTTGTGTTTTTTGGGCGTTGAACTGAACAAGATTGTTGGTTCCCCACTCGACGACTGCTTTAAGATCTCTATTGATGGAATCAACCTGTAATACATCATTATCTCCCCTCACCGTAGCTAGCACTTTCAAATCCTCCCTCGTAGCGTATCCAGTGACGTGCTAATTTTGTTTTATATGAGGGTCAACGTTTCGATAAAAAATCGGACGTGCGTCAAAATGTTGAGTCATTTTTTTTGTAAATTTTTCAATGGAAAATTGTTTCCAGTGCTAATGTTATATGTTTTTATATTGAAAATAACTTGGGCATAATTTTTATATTGGACACTGTTTTCGGCGAACATCTGCAACTTTATTGGTGAACGGTGAACTGAAGAAACATGGTGGATAGAAAAGTAGCAATGTTGCAAAAGGGTAAATTTATGAATCAATCAAAAATAAGAATGAAACTAGCAAAAAAATATGTTCAAGACTATCCACATCTCATTGTGTAGATTTTCAATCTTCAGGAGAGTTTGTGTCAGGTTCATGGATAAATATTAGAGATTTCCATAATTGTACATTCAATTTCAAAATGGTAAATGATAAATTTAAAAAATTATTTTCAAGAATATTGTTCGATGTGTTAAGAATTGAAGTATTATTTATTATACACGGTGTTCATTTGAAAAGGACCCACCCTTAACATTTCAGAAATGTTACATATTAGAATGAAATGCCGAAACACGTCAACTTTTAACTTTGGGGGCCACTTTTTAGCGCTAATGTCATAAAGGTCAGATTCACCCCCTCCCTACTAGAGACATCCCTTAAATTTTTTCAAATGGCGTTAGACATCAAGTCATATCTCAATAAAAAGGTAATAAAATGTTCTGCACAAGAGATATCAGTTTGGCCTTGAAAATCAGATTGCTGAGATGCTATGTACTCTCTGTGCTGCTTTATGGCATGGAGACATGGATCCTGAAGAAAGAAGATATAAGAAGACTAGAGGCTTTCGAACACTGGACATACCGGAGAATACTAAAAATTAGCTCGATAGACCGAATAACAAATATTGAAGTGCTAAGACGGATGAACAAAGAAAAAGAAATAATTCTGACCGTTAAAACACGAAAATTACAGTATCTGGGAAATTTTATGAGGGGCTCAAAATACAGCTTGCTACAACTGATAATACAGAGAAAGATTCAAGGAAGAAGAAGTGTCTGAAGAAGACGCCACTCGAAGAAGAAATATTGTTTTTGTTTTGTCACTGTTATTATGACTTTTTGAATTGTCAACATAATACAACATATATTAATGGATACATTTCAAAAGTAAAAAGAAACGAGTAAAACAAAGTAGCTGCATATTTACTGCTTATTACATATGACTATTATTCCTCGTCAGAAAAACTCTCACAAATGTCAACGACTAAAGAGCTTTTTACAATGATGTCTTCCAAACGCAAATGAGTGGGATCACCCTATGCAGAATCAAAGTTTTGAATTACTGCGATTGACTATTAATAGCGGACACAGGAAAAGTGGTCAATTTTATATGTGTGGTATGAAAAATGTATAAATATGTACAACCGGCTGTCCAGAAACATCAAGACAAAGATTTTTCTCCGTTTAGAGAATCTTTAAAATTAATTAATTATTCAATTAAAATAGCGAACATTAATTTGTTTGTATAATCATTAAAATTATGCCTGCTGGCTTTTAAAATACCTTGACAATTTATTAAAAATAAAAAACAAAAAACCCATTGTTATTATTGGAATTTAACAAAGACGCATTTTATATCGATAGAACGCGTATGTATACATAAATCTTCCATAGATCTTGCGTTAGAGAAAACACATGGATGTGGATTGAGAATGGATGATTTTATTGTTAAATGCCTTCTTTACGCTGATGATCAGATCACATTAGCGTCATCTGAAGAGGAGATGCAGGCGAGGGTTGGTTTGCATGATGCCATGAAAATTAAAGTGATGAAAGTGAATGCAGACAGGACGAAAATAATGGTTTTTAAAAGAGAAAAAAGCATGACGAAATGTAAGATGCTGATTGAAGATGAATAAGTGAATGAGTTTATATACTTGAGTTCAAAGTTTACGAGATGTTGGTAAGAAAACAAATGAATGGCTCTGCATAACTTTATGAGCAGCCAGAACGTATCAAAAAAGGTACGACACAGCCAGTGTCACACAGTGACATTTTTCTGTAAACATAGGTTGATGAGGGCATCCCAGTGATGGTAGACTGTCCCTTCTCTTTTCACCATTGGTTTTTAAAGATCAGCTAAAGATTATCTAAACATCGTGAACATAACAAATGTGACAGTTATTACAAAAAACCATTAAAAGGGCGCCGGTAACGTTCTATATATTTGTATCAAATTTCATTAGAATACATACAAAACAACAATTAAGATATTAAGTTAAAAATCTAACACTATTCCTAAAAGAGAACCTATAATAAAAAAAAGTATTTAAAGCAGTTAAAAATGATGCATAGAAAAGTGCTGATCCCTACACTTTGTTTGGTAGTGAATATTTGGTTTGGCAGAAGAAGCGTGAAAGTAAGATCAATGCTGCGGAAATGAGTAGTCTGAGAGGTATATCTGTATCTGATGGATAAAGTGAGATGAGGAACCACTGTGGTGTGAAAGAAAATGTGGTAACAAAGATAGATAAAGGAATGCTTAGATGGTTTCGACACGTAGAGAGTATAGATGAAAGAAGATTGACGAAATAGATTTGTAGCGGTCAAACATACAAGTTACGTACATACGACGTGACAAAACTTTTGCATTTTTAAATCCCTAAAATTCCGACGACTAATTTCACTGATGACCTTTTTAATCCCAAGTCTGGTCCTTTTCAAGAGAGCACGTATACTATCCCAATCTTTACGACCCTAAGTTCTGTTCCTTTTCAATTTATTTATTTATTTATTTAATCGTGTCATAAGCATCAATACATACAATTAGCAGAAAGAGAAAAAAGAAAAAAACAAATACATATCAAGTATTAGGAAATACAGGTCTGAAGTGTAAAATAACATGATACAGAGAAAAAAGGATATAAAAATATATACATGATATATGCACAAGTCCTTTAATTTAATTTATGATGTCTTGGACCAGAACTTGGCCACGTCCAGCGCTTCCGAGGTAGCATTCACCAAATTTTCCATGGTGCAGGTGCTCGGGCACAGCTCACACTGCAAGAGGTGGGTGGTGGTTTGAGTGTGTCCACAGTCGCACAGTGGGCTGGTGAGGTCGACGCCTTTGCCTTTTCTTTTCTGGCCGCCGCTTTCCTTTAGATGTCTGGTGGGGCCTCGCCTGCAAGGTAGTACAATTTTTTAGTCGGGGTTGGCCTCAGACAGCACGTGATGATGCGGCAGGATTCATTGAGCGGTATGTCCACTTTCCACCTTTTCAATAAAGCACGTATACGAGCCTAACCTTTATGACCAGACGCTTCTTTCTTTTTCAGCTACTCACGTACACTAACAATGAAATCTGTATAACTCTAAAATTCCTTTCCGCCAAGTTAAGCATAATCTATGAAACGTCATAAAACTTACGACCTGGTGGATGAAGATAAAAAGGACGGACAGAGGTACACCCAGTCAGTCAGTTTTCATCAGCCCTTCAGTTTCCATCAACTAAGTCAGTCAGTCAGTTTCCGACAGTCAGTCTCTCAACGGCCTTCGTCACAGTCCCTCAACGAACTCCAACAGTCTATCGACGAACTTCAACACTGACGCACATCGCCTCTCTTGCCAAGTTTTTCTTTCATTTCGATAAATACACGTAGCTAACAATAATTCCAATTGGGCATCATTTCCCTAACACTCATCACACAATATTCCCAAAGATTTATAATCAGTTCTTTCGTATCCTGGAAAATATGGCTTGGCACAGGGGTTCCCAATCTTTTTCGGTTTTTCGGTTCTTGAAAAATTGGAAAACTTTCTTTTTTAAAAGCGATTATCGACTAAAGCATGGGTGGTGGGGAAGCCGTGCATACACGATTGTTGGCGCAAAAATTCGAGAATTGGAAATTACAAGAAAATTGCCGAATTGTTTAATTTTTAATTAAATATTTCGCGGCGTACACTTTGGGAATTACTGGCTCGACAGATAGTAGTGGTAATTGAAGTTACATCAAAATGTGTTTAAACATTCATATAGAAAATGTACGAGTACTTTATTTTATTTATTACAATTCGGGAAGTACTCAACACCTTAAGTATTCTTATTAAAAATTTAAAACACTTGTAACTGTTTGATTTTATGAATGTAAAATTACTTTCACATGGTTTTAAGTATATGCCATTTTTTTAATCGGTAATTTGTTGACTTGTTTTCTCATTTCAAGGATGTATGTGACGTGATCATTGACTAATTTGTGATTATGATAAGATTGTCTCTGATTTTCAGTGCATAGGAAGATACTTCGATCTTCTATTTTCATTAGTTAGTAAACAAACTTACCAAATTGCGTCAATTTTATAAATTTATTTTAAAAGAATGTATGGGGATATAAGATTTTTCTATTTTGTACGGAGTTATTCGCGATTCACCTTTTCGCCGATTTTAAAAAGATATCGTATGTTATCCCTACCGCTTTGGAGCTATTATAGATACATATAGTCACGCCTTTTTCCCGTAGGGCTAGGCAGAGACCACTTCCTTCCACTTCCGCTACGGTTCTTACACACATCTTTTGCTTCCTCTACTTTCATCAGGGCTCTCATGCATGCTCGTCGGTTGTTGGTACTCTTGACAGCTGCCAAAAAAATTTCGACTATACCTCGTAATGAAAACACCTGATCCATACTGATCTCCTTCCTCTTCCAAATCCTGCTTGCACATCCCATATCATCTTCTCAGTTTCATTCGTCACTCTTTTAATCAATATCTTTGCATACAGTTTGCCGACTATGCTGAGTAAACTAATACCTCGGTAATTGTTACAGTCCTGCTGCGAACCGTTTCCCTTTTTGAAGCGACATAGAGAATGTCATATTTAAAAAATACTATTTTTTTGTATTCCCTGAAATCTGCACGTTACGGTAATTTTTAAATAATTTTAACCAAATTCATTCATACCAACACAACTTTTATGAAAATTTTTAATCAATAATATGATGATTAAGGGTGGGTAATTTATAGTAAACAACCCTGTACATATAAAAGTATAAATTTTGTTTAATGTTACATTGTCTCGTTGAATTTTCCGAAACGATTTTTCGACCACACTTTACATATTCCTGAGCTTTGTGTGTAAACTATTTTTTGTACCTCACCCTTGAAGTTTTTAATTTGTTTTTATGAGTAAATAATCAGTAAAATACCGATTTACGTAAGCTTTAGAAAAGCAATTGTCATAAACAGTATTTTAGTATCGATTAATGAGACTAATAGTACAGAAAGAGATGATTATTATTGGCAGTTATACACTACATGAAAAATGTTGGACTTTATACTGAAATAAAAAATGTATAAATGTACAAAAATATATCATAATGGGGGTACTATTATTTTAAATTGATTTTAAAATCTCCAGTTTTTAAATAATTAGTTAAATTTGCTACCAAGTTTAAAGTTTTTTAATAAATTTATTTAAATAAAGTTAGTAACACATGTTCACATACAACTGTATAACCAAAATAAAAACATGTATTTTATGGTAGGAGCTGGAACGCTAAAATTGTATCAGTCCGTGCAAGCTCCGTTTATCCTGACACAAGCAGTGGAATCCACGTAAAGTGATTTCAGTGCTCGTATTAAACTACCACTCACCCCATACACAGACAATGTCGACCACAATTCACTCCTCACCACTCTATCATAGGCCTTTTCCAAGTCTATAAAAGCACAATGGACCTTCTGACTTCTAGCCAAGAATTTTTCGACTATACTTCGTAATGAAAAGACCTGATTCATACATTTCCTTCCTCTTTTAAATCCTGCTTGCACATCCCATATCATCTTCTCACTTTCATTTGTCACTCTTTTAATCAATATCTTTGCATAAAGTTTGCCGACTATGCTGAGTAAACTAATATCTCGGTAGTTCTTACAGTCCTGCTGCGAACCTTTTCCCTTGTAAAGTCACACGATAACGGCTTTGCACCAGTCGTCTGGTACGCTACCACTTCTCCAACAAAGGTTAAAAAGGCGGTACAGCAGACTAGCTAGCACGTTTTGTCCAGCCCTCAGCATTTCAACTGTTTTACATAAATAGTTAAAAATATAATTTTTGCCAAAAAAACAAAAAGAAATTAAACTTTTTGTTTAAATTAAAAAAAAAATACATTAACGATGCGTTAGAGAAATGGCTAACGAAGCGTTGCGAGTAGGCTGAAAACTTTGTTCGTATGGGGGACAGTTTTCAACTACACAAAAAAGTAAAAGAAGTTGCCTGCATCTACAACAAAAGACCTACAACCACTCTTAGAAATGATCAAAACGAACCGATCATAGACCCAGACGAGTTACAGGAAACCTGGAAATCATACGTGGCCAACCTTTTCAATGACGACAGAACGCAGAATACGCCCGAAGTTATTAACAATACACCGGAGAGGCCGAGCATACTGGAAAGTGAGGTAAGGTATGCCATAAAACTAATGAAGAACAACAAAGCTCCCGGACCAGACGATATGTATGCAGAGACTATACACATGCTAAACGCAAATAACATGAAAAAATTAGTCAAGTTTTTCAACATCATATATGACACCGGGCAACTCCCTAAAGACTGGCTAAGATCCACGCTCATCACTCTTCCAAAGACGGCCAATGCAAAATTGTGTAAGGATTACCGACTGATAAGCCTCATGAGCCATTTTTTAAAACTCTTTTTACGCATCCTACATACTAGGCTATATAAAAAATGTGAAGCAGCCAGTGGGTCCAGTCAGTTTGGATTTAAGAGTGGGTTTGGCACGAGAGAAGCTATATTTAGTTTACAAACACTGGTTCAGAACTGCTTCGATCAGAGAAAGGATGTATTCATGGTGTTCATTGACTACGAGAAAGCGTTCGACAATGTGAAACACGACCTGTTGATAAGATACTTACAGGAATTAGGACTAGGCAATAAGGATATCAGAATAATAGCTAGCTTGTACTGGAACCAATCTGCCGAAGTAAGGTTTCAAAATTTTAAAACCACCGAAGACATTGTAATAAAGAAAGGGGTAAGGCAAGGATGTATTCTCTCACCTATGCTATTTAACCTGTACGTAGAAAGAGCGTTTGCCGAGGTAATGTCAATGTGTACAATTGGTATAAAAGTAAATGGCATCCCAATTAATAATATTAGATACGCGGACGACACAGTAATCTTAGCAGACAACGCAAACGACCTTCAAGCACTTCTGCATATGGTTCAAGAGAAAAGTGAGCACCTGGGCCTAAAAATTAACTTAAAGAAAACCAAGTTTATGGTGGTTAGCAAAAATAACATCCCCGCCACCCCTTTATACCTAAACGGCATTCTAATAGAGGAAGTCACTAAATTTAAATACCTGGGCTGCCTCGTTACCAACAAATGGGAACCAGAAGTCGAGATCAGAAGCAGAATTGAACAAGCTCGATCAACTTTCCTTAAACTTAAAAAATTCCTAATAAATAATGATCTCAGTTTTCAACTCAGATACAGAATGGTTAAGTGCTATGTCTGGTCCGTCCTGTTGTATGGTGTCGAAGCCTGGACTCTTAAAGTAACCTCGACAAACAGATTGGAGGCATTTGAAATGTGGACTCTTAGAAGAATGTTTAGGATCCCTTGGACAGATCTGGTAAGAAATGAAGAAGTCCTTAGAAGAGCCGGTCTGACCAGCCGTGAACTATTCGACGCCATTAAGAAGAGAAAGACTTCCTATCTGGGTCACATCCTGCGTGGTCCTCGTTACGAATTCCAACGTCTTATCCTCCAAGGAAAAATCGAAGGAAGAAGGGGAATAGGAAGAAAAAAACTTTCATGGTTCAGGAACATTCGACAATGGACAGGAATACACGACTTTATGTCTTTCCAAAATGCTGCTCTAAATAGAGAAATCTGACAGGATGTAAATAGACGGTCGCCTACGCAGGAATCTGCTTGGCACTTTAAGAAGAAGAAGAACGATGCGTGGTTGAATGAAAAGAGATAAATATACTTTAAAAAAAAAATTAAAACTCAATTATTTGATGAAACACACCTTTTAATGATACATAAATATTTTATAATTAAATAAAAAAAAATTGATATCCAAATATGTCGTTTTAACTATAAATTTAAGTATTTTGTAGGCGCACATGATTATGTACAAATTTTATAAAAAACAGAATCACATGCCACTATTTTTATTACAAAAAAACACTCTTCTCTGTTCTCTGATCGCTTCGCGTACTTTCGGTATTAAATTTGCATAATATTCATCTGTTATGGTGCGCCTACGCGGTAAATAATCCACGAAAATAACACCTGCAAAATCCCAAAAAACTCTGTAGCTATGATCTTACCAGCTGATGGGACAACACGAAATTTTCAAAGGAAAGGGAAACCCCTATGACGCCATTCCATGCTTTGTTTTTTGTATTCTAGATCAAAGTGATAAACCCATGTTTCATCGACCGTAAGAAATTTTCGCTTAAATTTATCGGGATTCCTGTTAATGATCTCCAAATTTGTCTCCGCTGCAACTTGGCGAACACGCTTCTGGTCTGCCATCATCATTAGTGGAACCCAACGTGCAGGGAGTTTTTTGAGACTCAATTCCTGATGTAAAATTTTTTCAACGCTTCCAACAGAAAACCTACATGTCTCTGCTATAGCCTTGACTGTTATTTATCTATCATTTAATACCTTGTCATGAACTAAATTCACATTTTCTTTGGTCACTATAGTTT
Organism: Agelastica alni; assembly: GCA_950111635.1. Classification (NCBI taxonomy): domain Eukaryota; kingdom Metazoa; phylum Arthropoda; class Insecta; order Coleoptera; family Chrysomelidae; genus Agelastica; species Agelastica alni. Next base: position 42,588,482 of record OX467714.1, on the reverse strand, counting down.
TGGGGGCTCCTGCACCTGGTGCATGTTGACTTGACTCTCTTTTCAGTTTGAAATCTCGTGACCAGTTCTTGATAATCTGGTACGAAGAGGCAGAGTTACTCAATACTTCTACCATGTCCTTATAAATTTGTTGCGGTGATAACCCCTTTTTACGAAGGTACTTTATCACATTTCTTATCTCAAATTTGGCCATTTTTATAAAATCACGTACACCTCAATGGAAAAAAATTAATTTTTAACATACGCGAATTGATGCGCTGATGCTAATTGGCACACACTAATGTCATACAATAAGCTTTTGCCTGACACTTTATTTGCATTTGTCATTTAACACTTACTATGTTAGGGACAACAATTCGTGAACTATCCTCGTAAATGATTCAACTTGATACACGAAGCTTTCTTTTCAAACTCTTCATTAATATTTGCCATAAAAATATATTCATTTGATATAGGGTGCGAAAGAAGGATTCTTTTGGAGTTCTGCCGTGTCACTGGTGATCTCTTTTCATGAAAATGCACTCCCGGCTGCTGTGCGTACTCTTTAGCAACTAGGCGTGCTTTTCTGCGCTCTATATGGTTCCATCTGCTTTATATTTTGTTCTTAAAACCCATTTGCATTTTATGATCTTCAGATTTTCAGGTTTTTCAACTAAAGTCCAATTGATTTTTAAATGTCTAAAACGATAAAGCCATTTTTAAATCTCACTGAGGTTCGACTTCAATATGTGATACGGTTCAACTTTTTTTCCAGCTCTCAGAACATTTTCGTTAATAATTTTAGCATGATTCTTCAGAAACTTTTTAGTCCTTCTTCTAGATGTTGCTTTAGAAATTAAAATTAAATTTATCTTGAGAATATTCTATTTATTTATAAATTTACAATTTAGTGCTTTCATCAGCCATTTTACCGAATAAACACCTACTATATTTAGATCTAAAAAAGGCATATGATAATATCCCCCAAAACAAACTATGGAAAGCGCTAGAAAGGACCAATATTAATGTCAACTTAATTAAAGCCATGAAAAATCTGCATAGGGACAACGCAACCAAAATTAAAATAGAAAAAAACGGTTTCAAAAGGGTTTAGAGTGGACAAGGGCCTGAAGCAGGGATGCTGTCTTTCACCGACGCTATTTAAAATCTACCTGGAACAAGCCTTAAAACTGTGGAAACGGAAGTGCAAAGATATGAGTATCCCACTAAATAACACAACTTTATACACTATGTGTTTTGCCGACGACCAAGTGGTTTTAACCCAGGATTACGAAGACCTAGAGTATATGACCCGAAAGTTAATGGAAGAATATGCCAAATGGCGTCTTGAAGTTAATTTAAACAAAACTGAATATATGTGCATAGGCGGGATACAGCAAGACCTAGTCCTTGAAGACACACAGAAAAGAATAAAGCATACCAGCTAATATAAGTATCTGGAAATGTATATTACAGTAGACGGCAATACTGAAGCAATAAGGGACCGAATAACCCAAGGACGCAGAGCCATCAGCCTGTTGAATAGTGTACTGTGGGACAAAAAGTTATCGAAGGCCAACAAACATCGGATCTACAACAGTATTATTAAAAGCATAACCACATACGGCAGCGAGGTATGGCAACTGAAACAGCGCTCGGAAAATGCGCTAAGGGCAACCGAAATGGACTTCTGGAGACGCGCTGCGGGAAAGTCAAGATTGGAAAGAATCAAAAATGAAAGGATTCAAGAAATTATGGAGGTCAAACATACAATAGTAGAGGACATTCAAGTTGCACTACTCAAATGGTATGGACACCTTCAGAGGATGAATGAGGACAGATTACCTGAGCAAATCTTAAACTGGACACCCCAAGGAAGAAGAAAAAGAGGGCGACCAAAAAAAAGCTGGAGAGAGGGTATCGATAATCAAGTCCGAGAGAAAGGCCAAGAACAGGATTTATGGATGGATAGGGATCAATTTCAATCTATAATGTCCATATTTATGGCAGTTATTACATCTGAAAGGGAAAAACTTTTTATTTTCCTTATTGCTGTTGCTTTTGTAATTCTTCTTGCTCTTCTTGTTATAATTTCGATTCTGTTAGTATTGGATATGTGGAACCTTTTGTGTCGTTTTCTTCTCGAATTGAATTCGTCAAAAATTTGTATTTTTAACACCTCGATCTTAGGTAATTCGTCACTTGCTTCGATCGCACATCGAAAATTTTTAAATGTATTGAAAATGGAAAAAAGGGAACAAACAATTTTAAAGCAAATAACAGTTTTAGGAAACACAAACATTCGCCTAAACACAAATAAAGCAAAGGTTATGATAATAAGCAAACAAGATATTGATGGCTCCCAACTGGAAACGGTTACATCGATAAACTACCCGGGCACTTTTCTTAACAACAATTGGGAACAAATAAAGGAAATTAAGATCCGAATTGAGAAGAGTAGAACGGCTTTTAATCGCATAAGAAGCGTGCTGTGCAATTAAAATATAGGCTTGCACTTCAGAGTCAGAGTTCTTAGATGCTACGTTTTCTCAATACTAACATATGGGGTGGAAGCTTGGACTCCGACCGACGCTGCACGTAAACGTCTGGAAGCGTTTGAGATGTGGTGCTTAGAATATCATGGGATTTACCACGTAACCAACGAAGCCGTCCTACAGCGTATGAGAAAACAAAAAGAGGTTTTAAACGTAATCAAAGAACGCAAACTTTCATACTTCGGACATGTTATGCGAAACCAGAAATATAGCCTACTTCAGCTTATTATGCAGGCAAAAAAGGTCCTGGAAGACGACGGATATCGTGGCTGCGAAATCTAAGACAATGGACAGGAATTACATCTTTGGATCTATTTCGGGCTGCAGCAAATAAAATCAGATGGGCCATAGTAATCGCCAACGTCCACTGAGGATAAGGCACAAGAAGAAGAAGAAAAAGGAAATTTTTATTGAAAAATATATGACGAAACAATTTTTTTTAATTTTCTTTATTCATATCCAGCAGAATGAAAAGCGAAAAAATATATTTAAGCAAATAACGGTTGTAGGAAATTTAAAAAAAATAACGAAACAATTTTTTTTATATTGAATTTTAGTGGAAATAAAAGAAAAAAAATTAATTTCTTTTAAATTAATTTTAGTTGCAATAAATGAATGAATTACGAACCACCAATTTAATTTTATTTATTTATGTATCGTGATAATTAATTGAGTAAGTATTGCCCTTCTTTATTTCCATCAGAGATACTAACGGTACGAAAGGTGTATTTTTTCTAACTTTGGCGTTAAATTATGTTCACTAAATGTCCTGTGGTACTCTTGATTGACGTCAGACGTCGAGCTTGGTTCCCACTATTCCACCATGCGACATATCGGTTAGCGTTAAGTTTAAATTCTCTGAAATGCCTTCGTTTTATTTAATTCTCAAAAACCAGATACGGTGTTGCTCATGAAAAAACAGTTTTTCATAAAACAGTGCTAGATATATAGTGTGACGTTGGGACTTTTTTTGTTTTTGTTTGTGGATCTCAAGTGCGGCTGTATTCTTTAAAATGAAGGAAATCAGATATTCTGCCAATAAAAGTGAGTGTTTTTATGAAAATTTAAATAATAAATATTAATTTATAGAAATATTTTAAACATTTTAAAATAATAAAAAAGCGCACGAAATAAATTATTATGTTATTTTAAATTATCGAATAATATTATTTAAATAAAATTTCAACACTCCAATATGTTTGAAAAATAATTTATTAAAAATTTTTAGCAATGTTTATTCCGAATTTTATATTATTTTAGCTAAAACATTTAATATTAAATTTAATTTAAATAAAATTAACAAGTATGTTAAAATTTTTTTTGCCAAAACCAATAAAAATGTATGTAAAATAAACCAATTAAAAAAAATTCATTACTTGTATTTAGGTCTTTCTTAATTTGATAAGCTTTGACCCCCATCAAATTCAAACAAAATGTTTATTTATATTTAAAAAAAAAATGCCAAAATGTTACTTTAACGATTCCTATTAGGAATTTAAACAATTTGTACGCCGAGGAAAATAAAAATCGTTACAAGTTTGAGACATTTAAGTTTAATAATATTAATGATTAACTATTATTGTGAAATAAAAAATTTACTTGTTATACAAAGATAAAATAATGCCACGCGGAAATAAACCATTTAAGAAAAATATAAAATATTACTGGTACAAATACAATTGTCATTAAGACCGATTATTTATTAGCAAATTCATTTAAATTTTAGTCAAAATTGTGTAACTAATTGCTTGTTTTATCAGAAAATGGTTTTTAAAATACCAAATTAGTAGGTATATCATAGGAATATCATCGAATATAAAAATATAGATTTTAGTCGCAAATACTACCGATGATAATATTTTGTAAGTAATTATTTTGACAATAACGATAAAATTTCAATAAGGACTGCGAAGATGTTAAGTCTTATTGAAGTCTTATTGGTAAATATTAAATTAAATGCAGAATGTGGGTAAATACACAATATAAGTAGTTCAGCAGGTATGTATGTCCATGCTCCATTGAATATGTGCATGTTACATTTTATAATAGTAACTATTTAATAGTTTAGTTAAGTATTTGTCGAAAACGACTGAATAAACCTTGAAAATTGGGAAGCCAATTGCGAAATGGAAAGGTCTGCCTTTCCAACACTCAACCAATCGACTAAGAAATCGAAAAAATCCATTGTAATATTATTTCGAAATTACTTAAAATTAAAATTAATGTTAATTTAACATAGTTGACGATAAGATTAGGGGAGGAAGATGATTTATTTTTAGTCACTTTTATACAAAAAAAAAATACCGACAATAATTGTTGGCATTGTTGTTGAATCCGTCGAGCGATATATTTAGAAAAATTCGATGCGATTAAGTATTATTTATCGGCATTAAATAAACAATTTCTATTATTTGAACAAAGATGACCAAAGTGCGAATTCTCGCGATAATGAATTTTAACTTTTAATACCTCGAGCGGATATCGAGATCGATAGAATTTTATTGTAAGTAAATATTTAAATGTTTTTGGCATAAAACATCGAAATTATGCGACCTTTGCAAATTTTTAAATATTTGCACTCTTCAATTATGAACCCTCTGCGGTTGGAGGCTATACACTTGGATATTATTTTATATAAACCAAAAAGAGACGGCAAACACGAAGAAATAAGAGACGGATGATTCAAGGAAGATGCCTGAAATGACAAAATAACGGAGAGCTCAAATAGAAAGACGTAGATAAAGCTTCTTTATTTTTAAAAGAGTTGGTTTCAAATGCGTGAAGCTGATGATTAGGTTATTTTTTTTCTTGTTGCCCAATAATTTCCGTTGTTCTAATAGGTTCTAAAAGATGGCGTGTGGCGTTCATTTCTGTCTCTTGATTACCTAGGATACAAGAGAAAGAGTCTTTACAACCCATTATGTGACCACTTATGTAAATGTTGGGTTTGACAAAAGAAGCATGAAAATAAGAAGAATGCTGTGGAGATGAGAAGTCTGAGAGAGGTATAGCTGGAGTAAGTCTAATGGATACATATATATATATATATATATATATATATATATATATATATATATATATATATATATATATATATATATATATATATATATATATATATAGGTAGGGTAGGCAGAGACCACTTTCTTTCACGTACTACGGTTTCTTACACACATCTTTTGCTTCCTCTACTTTTATCAGTGCTCTCATACATGCTTGTCGGTTGTTGGAACTCTTGACCTGGCCTTTCTTCAAAACAATGTCGATCTGATCCGAGATATGTTCGCCGAGGTCGACCTCTACCGACTTCCGTCCATTCACACTTGCCTTATAAATTTGTTTCGTCAATATATTTATATCCATCCTTTCTACGTGTCCAAATTATCTAAGTATTCCTTTATCTATCTTTGTTACCACATCTTCTTTTACACACACACACACACTCACAAAAGCACTACGGCCCATGTAGTGCCTTGGCTTCTTCGACAACCGCCTCCCATTTGTCTCTATTTCCAGCTGTTATAGTCTAGTTCTGTACTCTCAGCTTTTTCGGGTCTTCTAGCACATTATCTTTTCAGCTCTGGCTGTTCTTGTGTTTGGCATTCTCCAGACGGGGCCCACCCATCTGATACGTTGCCTTTTAATCCAACCAACAATGTATGTTTTGTTCTCGTAATAATTAATTTAAATCGAAGTTCATCCGCATTCTCCATCTATTTTCCGCTTCGTCATACACAGGTCCATATCCCCTAAAACCTTTTACACCACAGCGTTCTCTTATCTCACTATTCTTCACTTTATCCAACCTAGTAACTCCGGATATACTTTTCCAACTACTCATCTCCGTAGCATTTATCCTATTTTTATGCTTCTTCTGCCTAATTACGAGCTGACAACATTTTTTATACTTCATACAAGTTCAACACTGGCAGTGACATGAATGACGACACAATCGGAATATTTTAGTATATTTTTTGTGAGACTTCATCTATATATAACTGTTTAAAAAAACATCTGAAATAATGGTGCATTTGATAATTAAATATAAGAATATAGCAATAAATGTTTACCATCATTCAACGGGAAAATATTCCAAATGTGAAAAACAATTGTTAATCAAATACTTTTGCATTTGAAAAGCAAAAAGCAGCATCGTTGTCTTGAACATGAGGTGGAATATTTGACACTGCGCAACAATAACTTCAACATCAATTTCGTTCAATATTAAAATTGCTGTGTGCTTTGTAACTCGAAATCTTTTGAAAACGAACGTGGGGCTGTCAAAAACTATTGTGATGGTCTCTGCTGGATTATGGAATTGTCTTGTAATTACTTGCAGAAAAAAGTTGGCAAAAAAATTGAGATAAAAAGCACAAAGGAGAGTTAAAAAAACTTGAGAACAACACACTAGGGAATTAAAAATTCACATGTAGGAATTAAAAATATTATAACTTCTAACCAGTTGTGAGTGATATGGCCTGATAAATAGCGTCTTCTTCTTCTTCTTCTCAATTATGCACAATCTTTAACTAGAGTGGAAATGTATCACTTAAATAGGAAATTGGGCGAAGGTAATAAATTATCTGCAGTATAATAAGTTGGCAACACCATAGCTTGAAAAAGGTAGTTATTAGAAAAAAAAAGGTTTGCGAATTTGGAATCAGAACACTCTAGAGGGACTTCAAAGATTAATGAACAGAGTGGTGGAAGTAAGTGAAAGGTATGGACTTCGGATGAATGCGAAAAAGACCGAATTCATGATTATCTCTAAAAATAGACGCATGGAAGGCCAGCTACTGATTCATAACAGACCCATCCAAAGAGCTAACAAGTATGTTTATTTGGGAACAAATATTAACGAAGAATGGGACCACTCAGTTAAGATAAGATGCCGCATTGAAAAGGCTCGAGCCATATTCCTTAAAATGTCAATATTGTTCAAAAGTAGGGACTTGTCTTTAAACACCAAAATGCGGATACTGAGGTGCTACGTGTTCTCAACTCTTCTATACGGCGTTGAGTCATGGACGTTATCAGAAACACCTTGCAAGAAATTAGAAGACTTTGAATTCTGGCTCTACCGTCGTGAGAATTTCATGGGTGGATCATGTAACCAACGATGAGGTGCTACGTAGAATAAAGAAAGAAAAAGAAATCTTATATCAGGTAAATAAACGTAAACTTGAATACCTCGACCACATCATGAGAAATCCTGAAAGATACCGGCTTCTACAGCTTATACTCCAAGGCAAAATACAAGGTAGAAGGAAGATAGTAGGAAGAAGAAGAATATCATGGCTGAAGAATCTCCGAGTGTGGTTTAATACATCAACTGTGGGCTTATTCCGTGCATGAGTAAATATAGTTTGTATAGTCATTATGCTCGTCAACATCCGGAACGGATAGGCATCAGCAGAAGAAGAAAAACCTCTAGAACAGGTGCTACTGCGCTTGCACCTAATCGAAAAACATTTTTTGTTGGCCACTGTAATTAATGACACTAAAAAGTTTGGTTATTTCTGCCTAAGAGAATCTCAAGTCAAGAAATTCTTATCTAAACTGTGATTTAAGCAGAGAAAATATAAATCCAATGTTCACTTAAGTATTAAGTAGAATCCGTGTAAACGGACCTGCGTTATCATCATTATCATCATACAGCCCCTTGCGTCCACTGTCGGAGATAGGCCTCCTTAAGGTCTTTTCACGTTTTCCTGTCCTGGGCAGTCGCGATCCTCTTTAAATTGTCGGTTCATCGGGTGAGAGTTCGACCTCTGGTGCGTTTGTCGGCTCTCGGTCTCCATTCCAGTATCCTCTTTGACCAGCGGTCTCCGTTCATTCTTACTACGTGTCCGGCCCATTTCCATTTTAATCTTAGTATATGCTCCACGACATCATTTACCAGTGTTCTTCTCCGTATATCTTCATTTCTGACACGTTCTTTTAGGCTCAGACCAAGCATCGATCTCACCATTTTTTCTGAGTTACCTGTAATTTTCTTATAGATGCATTAGTAAGTGTTACGGTCTTTGCGCGCCATATGACAAAACTGGTATTATACACTGATTGAAAGCTTTCCTTTTCAGACTTTTCGGAATCTTTTCTTTGAACACATCTCTTATCCTCCCGTATGCCGCCCAGCCCAAGCTGATTCTTCTGGACACCTCACATGTCTGGTTATTCCTGTAAATTCTTATCTCGTGGCCCAGGTACATATATTTGTCCACTATTTCGACGCACACATTTACAATTATTGTAGGTTCGCTCATCATTTTGGTCTTTGTAAAGTTTATATTTGTAATCCCACCTCTTGTGCTATATAATTTCGTTATAATGTTAACTATATCTATTATTTTCGTCTTCCTGATGTTATTTTTTTAAAATAAGGGAAGTCTTTTACTGACGATTCTAGGCACTCAAAAAAACCGCGAATTATTTTTATTCCTACACTTACACATCACACTTACGAGACGGGTGTTGCTCGAAAGCTGATTTTTCAAAGAATAATAGGGGAAGGTTGCCCAATTCGTACCGGCTCTTAAATCGTACTTGCTCTCATTTTAGAACATCTATCGCAATGTTTCCATTAAAAGAGAAACTGTTATTCTCTTAGACTTCGTCGGTTTAAAGTGAAAACATCTTTGTAACGAATGTTTTGTTGTTTTGGAGCATGCTGATGTAATATTTGAATGGTAAGTATTAAGTTTTTTGCTATCTAATTGTAATATTTTTAAAACTCATTCAGAAAATAGATAGGGCAGAGATTATATCTAAACGAATAATTATGAATAAAACGTTTGAACAAATTTGTCGTAAGGTGATGTGTGTTTAATTGTGTCCAAGCTCTCAAATCATGGATTATTAATCGTACCGGTACGATTTCGAAATTGATTTATTTATCAGAAACACTTACCTATTAGCGACATTGAAAAAATAAAACAAATAACATCAATTGTGGTGGGAATTAGGCAACCTTCCCCTACATCATAAGTGAAATTTTAATTGTCAGTATCCCCAGAACTTTTTTGTCAGGTATTGTACGTAAATTTAAACCGTGTGTCCAGTTTGTGTTTAAAAAAAGAAGCTTCCTCGTAGAATCGAAAGGTTAGGTACAGTTAATTCTTGAATTAAATATAAATATATCGAAAAATAGATGTAAATAACATTTCTTTTTCTATGCTCTCCTAATCTGCGTGCGTTTAGTTAACCGCCTTGACCGATATATCGAAAATTTTCCTTGGATATTGACCGCGACACTGCAGGCCAGAGAAGGTGTTGCACCTTTTTGGCTGTCGATTCAATTTTTTTTTTTAATTAGGTACTTATCTAGGAATCGAAGGCTCTTTTAGGATGTTTTTATTTTATATTAGACCAGGGTCGACATTTTTTGTAACCAAAAAAGATAATATTAGGATGAAACCCATTGAAAAGAGAGAGAATATAACAAAAATAAAAAGAAAAATAATTTACGGTCGATCTGAGGTCGGAAAGTGGAAGGGGGTGAGTTTTTAAGGGTAAAAACGGTTTATCTCGTTAAAAAGCAAAGTTGTAGGTAATAAAAAGATCTACAACTTTTGTATTTACACTTTTTTCACATAACCTCAAAATTTATATGAAAAATCCAAATAACCAAGTTTTTGATTAGGTTAGGTTAGGTTTATGTCACAAACACACTGTATCTAATTTTTTTATTTAAAATATTTATTTGTTCACCCTATTTTTACTTAATATCGAACAAGCACGCTAATTTTCAATTGAAAATTCTCACATCAACATATCTGCTTTTTTAAAAAAAGTCGGTGAGCTGAAATCTCTACTTTCTGGTGGTGTAAAAAAATATGCATTACTATGGTAAATTTTCTCAAAAAATGCAAAAAACTCGAAAAAATATCTATTTTTCACGTCTAATAGATTTAAATATAAATCCTTCAAAAATATCGTTGCATTTATGCATTGTTTTTCTGGTTGCGATACAATATCTGGATTTGCCGGAAAAGGAAAGAAAACTATCGTAAATTCATTATTAGACGATAAAAATTTGTCAAATTTGGCCAATATTTTTTATAAAAAAGATACAAACAAAGAATATATCGAAAAAAATGGGTTACAATTAATCAGGGGCTGGAAGCAACAGAAACGTGGCATTATGCCCATTTGTTTATCAATGTAACATGGAATCTTACGTTTTTCGAGGAAGATATAAACTTTAATAAATAGCACAAAATTGTACATAATGATTAAAAAAAAGTTTCAGGTTCAAGTTTTTTTCGTTTTTTTGCATTTTCTGAGTAAATTTACCATAGTAATGTATTTTTTTTACACCACCAGAAAGAAGAGATTTCAACGAACAAAAAGCCTACCCACTTTTTTAGAAAAGCAGATATTTTGACGTGAGAATTTTAGATTAAAAATTAGGGTGCTTTTTCGATATTAAGTCAAAATAAGGGGAACAAATAAATATTTTAAATAAAAAAAATTACAGTGTATTTGAATCATAAGTTCTTGCCAAATTTCGTGAAAATTTTTTTTTTGTGAAAGATAAAAATAAAAAACCAAAAACTTGGTTATTTGAATTTTTCACATAAATTTTGAGGGTATGTGAAAAAAGTGTAAATACAAAAGTTGTAGATCTTTATTTTACCTACAACTTTGTTTTTTAACTTTTTTCCATAAATCTTGTAGTTTTGCCGGAAATCGAGATAAACCGTTTATTTTTTTCCACTTTTTACCATTTTAAAGTCTTCAGCCCTGGTCTATATTTCTTATGTTTTTGTCAAAAATAATTTTGAATAGAAAAAAGAAACAGACTTGGGAGCAAAAATACCGCGATAACTAGCACTCGATTAATACCATTCAATAAAAATTAATATCATTAATATCGTTCGTGGCGGAAAAGTTGCTGGAAATTTTTCCTTTTTAAAGACATTTCCGTGGATTTGGTTTTAAAAAATTGTCTCCCATAGATTCTGAACACATAAAAAATTTCGTTTAGTGCTGCGAATGCGCCAAAATATGTTATTAAAAGTCGTCACATTTTGTCTAATTATTTTTTGTTTGTCCGACGAAACATTTTAATGATATGTTATGGTAATATAATAAATTTAAATCTTATTATTATGCAATTGTATAAATAAAAAAGGAAGAGTTATTAATTATACGTTTATTTAAATTTAACAAAAAAAAAAAATTAAAAATGTCAAAAGCAAGCAATGTTGTTCAGAAACACCTTTTGGTTTTAGTTTTTCGTATCAACAAACAAGAAAAAAAAAACTTGTTTAGGTAAACGAACAAAACCAAATACGATCATCGAGACGAAAGAAGTCTGAAGATAGCAACAGAAAATTCAATATTTTGACGAAATCTTTACCAAATTGCCCACCAATTTACTCTCTCAAGCATAAGCTGACGTCATCAAATTCCTCATCGCAGGTGCAGGATTTTTTGATTTATGAGACAACCAAAGGTCAAAAGGAAATAAGCAAAACGAGTAAAATTGGAAATACTCGAATCTATTAAATTCAAGGATTCAACTCTAACAACCCTGTTGATTTCACGCCTGTTTTTAGTTAGATTGTGGACTTGCAAGAAATTAGGGGATAAATTAAATTCATAATTATGTATAATCGCACTAAGGCTGTCCATCAAAAATAGCAATCAACCTTAATTGACATTAATTCGAAGTATTTATTGTTTATTGTATTACATTTTTGACACAGCAAGTACTATAACCATTATGCATTTGCTATGATTAATGATTTATTTGTTTGCGGCTACAATGCGAGTATTTTTGCGGTATTTTTAAACCAGCCTCATTATTGACCAGATTTATGTACTTCTTTTATCGATAATACAATGGAAATATTCCACCTTAAATCCGACCTTAAAACAATTTTATAAACGCGTCCTTTCTTCTCGTACAACTAAAATTTGTAATAATATTATTTCGGAAATTCTCTTCTACAGAATCGTTGAGAAATATTCTGCCTTGTTCTTGAAACGTGGTTCATTGTCGTATCACATTATATACTCGTTTAAGGTCATCATCATTTACCGTCTTAACCTTATGTAATAGTTGTATAAGAACACCGCTCCAATAATATTTCTTTCTAGTGGGGAAAAACTTCGTTGGACCAAGACTGCATCAACAGAATAATAAAAGTAACGATATTTTCTCCTTGGGTTCGATAATTCTAAACTTTCAGTACATCTTTTATTCTAGTATTTCTTCAAGATAAATTTTATCTTTTACAAATCACTTAGATATTCACTTTACAATTGAAGATACGAGTGGATGAAGGTGTTATGTTACAAATCTAATGTTTTGAGAAAATAAGGGTTAAAGTTTTTGTTATGTAATTTTTCTGTGTTAAGCTTATTAATAAGTTATGATGTTTATACGTATTAATAAAAAGTAATATAATTTTAGTCACATCAGCTCAATTTAAAAAAACTTAAACTCCTTCATTCCTTCATAAATCAAGGCTGTTATCAATATATTGGTTTTCCAATGGTGCCGTATGAAAGATAGGTACATAACACTTTTATTCATACAAAAAACAACAATTTTGAAAAAATGTAACATACCACCTTCATCCACTCGTGTCTTGAATTACTTTAAAATACTTGACTTTAAACTAACTTCAACTTAAACTTTTAAAACTAACTCATAAACATCGATCTATGAATCCGTAGAAATACCTCCAAATCAACGTTCTCGATTAATCGGCACTATTCAAAGAGGTTCTAGAATCATCCAGTGTCTTCTGTGTATTGGCTCATTAAATATTCACCCCAAATTGCGGTCGATGCACAACAGACAACAGGGCCGGCTTATAACAATAGCTTTAATAAGCCATGCGAGCCAACAAACGGACTGTCGGTTCTGCTGCGTGGAAGACGAAACTGCTGAACATATACTATGTTCATGCCCCGGCCTGGGAAGAATAAGGTTCAACATATTTGGTTACACTAACCTAGAACCTACCGATTTTAAAAAAATCTCACCCTATACAACCATGAAGTTCGCAAGAAGGGCTGGATTGTGCGGTGAACTGTAGCCTCTAGGGGTGAGCCACAATAGACCTACTAAGGGTCGCGGTGGAGGGGCGACCACGCCCCACTCACATAAAACCTAACCTAACCTAAGCCATGCGAGTAAAATAATGCTCTACATAATTCAAGAGCGACTAAAGCCATATCTACTTTCACAAATTTCTCAAGAACGAGCCGGTTTTTTTCACAGTAAAGGAACCAGAGATCAACTAGTTAATATTAGACAAATAATTGAAAAATGCCATGAATTTAATGTACCAGCGATATTCTGTTTTCTAGACTATTCAAATGGGACCTTATATTATTTTAACAGTGCCTTCATTCGTATAAACAACGGAACATCAGAGAGCTTTACCATCAGTAAAGGTGTACGACAGGGCTGGAACTGGAACGGTGGTATATCGATAGGTGGCCAAAAGATCTCGAATCTTAAAGATATGCCGACGTCACAACAGTTCTGACTAGTTCAGAAGAAGATATAACTGAAATCTTACAGCGGATTGAAATATACAGGGAAGAAGCAGGGAAGAACTTAATCGGTAAAAAAACTGTTTTTTGGTAGTAGATATAGCAAACACCCTAACGCAACATTTTGAAAATATTCGGGACATACCAAGAAGAGCTGAAGCACAGGAGTGCATCGAAAGAAACACCCATGGGCAGAAATCTATATTTTTTTAGATAGCCAAGCAGCACTAAAAGCTCTGAAGTCATACAATTGTGAGTCTAAGCTGACCTAGGACTGTAAACAGTCCCTGAGTCAACTGGCAGCAAACAATCAGGTTACTCTGATGTGGGTTCTAGGTCACAAGAGAGTTAAAGGCAACGTAGAAGCAGATTGCCTTGCCAAAAAAAGGAGAAAATACACAATTTTCCGGCCCAGAACCCTTATGTGGACTTTCCAAAGAAAAGGTTCGACGCTAGGAAACAGATGAAATAAAATCTCACTGTCATAAAGTGCCAGGACAAAAATAAGTAAAAAGGCTAGTATGTCTATCGCCAAGAAAAGCTTCTCGAGTTGGACAAGAAAGACTTGAAACTGGTGACGGGGCTCCTCACTGGACACTGCCCTCTAAGGTATCACCTTAAAAAGATGGGCAAGACAGAGAGTGATAGCTGCCGCTACTGCGAGAACTTCACTGAACTGCAGAACATTTGTTTGCGAATGCCCAGCGCTTTTCTGCGAGAGGCTTAAGTTTCTGGAAGGGGCCTTCCTAAAGCCCATCGATGTCAGAAACTTATCCCCCAGGAAACTGATAAACTTTGCTCGAAGTCTCGGAATCCCGGGCCTCGAATAGAATAAGGGTTATGCACAAAAGATCTGATAGGTCGTGGTGCTTGAGAGGCTGCATAGCCTTTACGACCCCCCCCTACAATCTACAATCTGCAAGAAGAGCTAAAGTTATTTACCTCTGGGCACGTAAAAGTGGTAACATAAATTATTGTAAAAACTGTTGTATTTATTATTTATGTCACTTGGTCAAAAGGTTCGAAAAGAACTAGAAGATTCTGCTTTTAGTTTCACGAATTTTGCAGCTCTAATCTTTAAACAAATTTTAAGTCGTTTAGTTAAGAGGAAATTCAAACAAAATTTTTTGTTTTTATTAATTAATTATTTATTGCAGTAATTATTGACGTTACAAATTTTTTCGATTTTAATTATAAAAACAATAATTACGGTGTATTAGTGGTAATAAAAATTCGTGTTTACAAATTTTAATTCTTCTTTTGTATTATATAAACGCGGGGAAATACGTTTCGAGGAAGAACAAACGTATGAAAAAAATGTTGAATCGCGATACACATTTTTTCAAAGATAACAACGTCCAGTTTTTAAATTGGTATAGCCATAGAGACAATTAAAAATTAATTGAAATTCTATGTAAAGCTCATTAAGGAATACTGAATATCTAGATTTGCCTATCACAATTATATAAAAGACAGTACATTTTTTTTATTGGTACAAAATGTTTACAAGCTTTTTTTGTCATAAAAAATTGCATAGTGTTACATTAATGTGTGCGGATCAGAGAAGTAGACCGCATTAGCGAATATGCATGTGATTCACGTAAGGGTAAAATATTTTTCCGCAAATCGCTAGGAAATTTTGACATTCCAGACAAAATTTCTTAAAGAAAAGTCAAGATTTCCCAACTGTTAGGAAATATTCATTTCCATACTGCTTATTTATTTATTTAGCTTATGGCATGACACAAAAAAATATATGAAAAATGTAACACTAAATCAGATTTTCACCTAAGTATACAATACTTAAACACATATCAGAAACAATTATTGTAAATCAGAACATTGACACAACTCATAATACATAAGGAAATATTTCCTTACAGATGTTAGTGTTCTACACAAATGATTTAAAACACGTTGTTCATAAGGAATTAATTTATATTTTGAAAAGCTTAATGCATTGCAAAATACGGTATATTCTGTCGGATTTTTCAAGTATTTTAGGCATTTTTCTAAATTGATGTATTCCTACTACTTGTTTACAACCCTTTCCGCTTTGATATTTAAAGAAAAATCGGTCACTGTTCATATTTTCTGGTCTTAACGAAACATACTTTCGATAAAGATTCAAGTACATCTGATTAACTACGATTCTAGGTCTTCTACATCGTGTAGAGTCATTCGGACTAACTCTTACATTCTACAGGCCCCAGAAATACCAAATAAAAAAGCCACCTAAAAAATGAATAAATGTGTAATCTAAATAGAAATTAAAACCTCGTAAATTACCTTAACATTAAATTTTCTTTATCTGGAGCTTCCTGGATAAATTTTTCGATTTCTTTCTTCGTTAAAATTTTAAATATCTTTGCCCTATAACCTTGAGCTTGCAGTTTCAATAGAACGAATTTTTGAATATGTAAATATACCTACAATGTGTTTTATTGCAAGGGTTGACTTCTACATTAAATATTTGGCCCACAATGTTAAAGATTTCATCTTTAAACAAAGGTCTAAGAAGTATACCATTAAAACATTTTCCGAAAAAGAACTCGTGTTTTTTCTCTTGCGATAGTCCATAAAACGTTTACATGCATATTCGTACTTTTCTCTTGATTTCTTTGGCAATAATTCTAATGAAGCAGTATTCACTGCCTCAACCAGCTCTGAAGGAGTCCCAGAAATGGAAAACTCATCATCACTTATCATTTTACGTTGTTTTGTTTTCGAAAACACCAGCAATTAAATGTATATGCGTCAAGTTTGACAATTCAACATTAATACGTTTCCATAGTAACGCAACCAATTTTATTACGAATTTCAAAACACCATTTATTTATGAATAAAATATTCGCGATTTTTTCGAAATTAATTATTGTCTGTCGAATTTTAAACGATTTGCGGAAAAATAGTATGTTTACCTCGTAGGAAAAGCCAAATATTATTTTTAATAAACTTTATTACTTGAGAATTATGCCACCATCAATATTTTTGATTATATTTTTTTTGAGCAGGAAATGAATTTTTAAAATGTGCGAAAATACTGTGGGAAATTTGAAACAGTCGATTCTCGATCATTTGAAACTCAAGGGACCAGAGATAAATTTCAAATTACCAAGAGTTCAAAATAACAAGTGTTCAAATAACCACGAGGGGGAGGGGGGACTCAAGTAAATAAGAGTTTGATCAAAATTAGTGATTTATTAATTATTTCTATATTATTATTATGTATTAACAATTAAATATAATAATACAAGACGATGAAAAAAATATTTTGAAAACGTACTAGAAGGATAACAGCAGCAACAAGAAATGGAAAATGAAATAACATATTATAGTGCAGAGCCGGAAGTAGAACCACCATCGTACGAAGAGGTAACGAAAGTAATAAAAGATCTGAAAAACAGGAAAGCACCAGGTGCTGATGAAATAGTAGCGGACCTAATAAAGAACGGAGGAGAGAGACTATGGAGACAAATTCACAAACTAATATTACACATTTGGGAGCAAGAAGAGATGCCAAAGGACTGGAAACTAGGAATAATCCTCCCGATACACAAAAAAGGTGATAAGACCAACTGTAGTAACTATAGAGGAATAACAATACTTAGTGTCCCATACAAAATATTATCAGGGGTGATCCATAATCGAATGACGCCTTACTAAGCGATTCAGAAAGAATAGATCAACCACAGATCACATGTGTACGTTAAGACAAATACAGCAGAAATGCTATGAATATAACATAGATATGCATTATCTCTTTATAAATTTCAAACAGGCATTCGATAAAGTACACAGAAAGAAAATGCTACAAAGTTTAACCCTCCTAGGAGTACCCCGAAAATTAGTAAAAATGGTGGAAGTTACTATGACCGAATCGATAGCAGCTATAAGAGTACAAGCGAAAAATGTAAATTGAAAGTCGGGGTAAGACAAGGAGACGCTCTTATGGCAGTGCTTTTCAACCTATTGCTGGAAGCAGCTATTAAAAAAATCGATAGAACTGGAAGCATCGTAAATAAAACCACACAAATACTGCGAAGGACATTACAGGACAGACAATATGGATTTCGACAACTTCGGTCTACTGGAGATTTGCTGGCTTATGTCACTCAGCTCTGGACAAACAATATTGAAAAGTTTGGTGAATCCCGTGCAATAGCCTTGGATATATCTAAAGCCTTTGACCGCGTTTGGCACCAGGCATTGTTAAGTAAATTATCTGCCTACGGTCTCCCAACCAAACTGCACCAATGGCTCTTGAGCTTCATGCAAGATCGCTCCTTACATGTGGCAGTTGACGGTATTTCTTCTGATGCGTTTAAAACTAATGCCGGGGTCCCCCAGGGTTCCATCCTGTCCCCCACCTTATTTCTTTTACACATCAACGACCTCTTAAAAAACCACCACGAACCCCATTTACAGTTTCGCAGACGATAGCACACTTGTCTCAACTTTCACATCCTATCGATCACTTTCGGTGAATGATACAAATAGACTCAGGCAGGAACAGGTTGATTCCATCAATAGAGATCTTAAAGCAATCGTCGAGTGGGGAACCAACAATTTTGTTCAGTTCAACGCCCAAAAATCACAAAGTGCCACGTTTTCCAAGAAAGTGAATTCCTCAAATCATCCCATCACAATGTCCGGAAATACCCTTGATACAAGTCCCTCCATCTCGATTTTGGGAGTCACGGTGTCCAAAAATATGTCTTGGCATGACCATGTTGCTAACATCGCAAAGTCGACAAGCCAGAGGCTGTGGAAAGCCAGAAAGTTTTTTACTCCTGATCAACTGTTGACGACGTACAAGGCTCAAATCCGACCTCTACTGGAGTATTGCTCGCACTTTTGGGGTTCAGCACCAAGGCATTCTCTTCGTCTTCTAGATTCCATTCAGAAAAGAGCCATTCGGTTGATAAACAGCTCAACTCTCACAGATACCCTTCACCCTCTAGAACATAGAAGAAGAGTTGCAGACCAGTCATTGCTCTACAGATATTTCCATGGCAGATGCTCCAGAGAAATAAAAACTCTTGTACCACCATTGGCCACATTCGGCCGAAGAACTCGGCACGCTGATCAGTCTCACCCATTTACTCTCAAGATTGACACTACAAGGACCAATCTTCATCAAAAATCCTTTTTTTACAGGGCTGCTACGGAATGGAATAAGCTTCCAGAATCAGTTTTTCCAGAGAACTATGACCTGCAACTTTTCAAAAAGCGTGTCCACAATCATTTCCTTTCTATAATCCCTTCCCCTTCTAATAGTCGCAGTGCGGGCCGTCCGAGGCCCACACGATAGGTTTACCCTTTTTTTCATAAAAAAAAAACAATAATTGCACGTGACTTCGCTTCAATGAATCAAATCGCCATAGAGCTTGAGCCAAGTGGTCTCTGCCTACCCCTACTGAAAAAAGGCGTGACTATATGTATGTATGTATGAATGAATTGAAAGGAGTGAAAACTTGCATACCTTTTCAGCAGATCACAATACTTCTTCATAGTTATATTGTGACACCCCGTATAGTCCTATACATTTCGTATCATTCAATATATCCGGCGAATCACATTATTTTCTAAATAAAATAAATTACTTTTGATATTTTATTACAACAGTTAATAATTTTTAAGAACAAGAATAGCAGGTACTAATTATTTGCGCAACTGCTAATTGATTTTTTTTTTCAGAAATTTTAACGATGGCTTTGGTGGGAGTCATAATGGTTTCTTCCTCTTGCCTGATATACTTGTATAATCCTTTACAGCTAATTATACAAAAGGTAATTGTTATTGTATTGTTATTCGAGGTTTGGCAATAAAATACTAGGACTAATGCGATAAAACCACTTTATTTTTAAAATAGTACAATCTAAATACACTCCCCTTTAAGATACTCTTCCTGCCTATCTAAACAGCCCATTGGATGCGTCGATATCAATTCACAAAAAAATAAAATCTTTAAAGTTGTTAATCATAACAAAAATTCACATATTTTACCAAATTATTTGTAGTAATATCACAAGAGAGTGAGAATAAATTGAAAATTCGAGTGGCTATTGCCAAATGGCAACAAGTTTGAGGAAAAGCCTGGAGAATTATTATCTAATATATCGAACTCTCGTGTGGTATTCGATAGATTATTTTTGAGGTTACAATAAAAATCACTTTTAAGATTTTATATTTTTATTTCAACAAATTTATATCATCCGACTTAATATAAACTGAATGATTTATTTTGAACATGAAAAATACAATTGTTATAAATGTTGTGCCCTTGGGTGGAGGAAAAACAAGGTACATGGATATTTCTCGCTGGAATAATGTAAGTAGATTATTCCCACTATAAAAATGTTTTGATTTACATTATATTTTTTGTAAACTTCTGTATTTATATAATGTTATCAAGGCAATATCATCTGCGTATCTTAGGTTGTTCAGGTGTTGTCCACATATTTTTATACCTTTTTCTTCCCAGTCTAATTTTTTAAAAACATCCTCTAGGGCCTGGTTAAAAAGTTTAGGTGATATTGTGTCGCCCTCTCTGACACCTCTTCATATGTGTATTGGTCTTGTTCCCTCATGGATTTTAATTGTTCCTGTTGCTTTGCTTTATATGTTGGTTATTAGGTCTGTGTATCTGTAGTCTATTCTGCTATTAATTAGCGAGCTTTTCACTGCCCAGTGTTCAACACTATCAAAAGCCTTTTTGAAGTCAATAAACGCAATATATGGTGGGATGTGATATTCGTTGGTTCGTTCTATCAGGATTTTCATTGTTAATAGGTGGTCGGTTGTGCTGAAACCCTTTCTGAAGCCGGCCTGTTCTTTCGATTGGTATCCGTCGAATTTTGTTGTTAGCCTAGTGGTTAGTATTTTTGTGAGGAGCTTATAAACTACATTGAGGAGTGTTATAGGTCAATAGTTTTTTAGGTCTGATCTATCACCTTTCTTATGTAGGATGATCGTTACGGATTCATTCCAGTTGTTTGGGATTCTTTTATTTTTTAGTATTTTATTTAGGAGACTATGAAGAGTATCAACCACAGTTTCTCCACCATATTTTAACATTTCTGCCCGTTACATATAGAGATAAACAAAGCAGTCTGTATGTGTATCCAGCTGAAATTGTTTATTCCAAACAAACAATAATTTTGTACATACGGATTACAATAATTGATTAAATAACACATCTCTTTTCAAAATTTCCAAGATTATACCTCTCAAGCACCCATTCAAAAAACATGATAAGCATCGCCTTCATTTTCGATTTACTCGACGAGTCCTAGAACTTTCTTGTCAGACCCTGTATTTGCGCAATGAGTTAGTTCCTTTTTTGACGTAAACATCTACTTTGTTGCAGGCTTTAATGATGGAGCCGGGTACGTTATTTTTTAAATATTTGATGTCTCCTCCTTACTCGCCAACTTTGAAGCTGTACGTTTTCAACGTAACCAATTCCGAAAAGTTTTTGAGCGGCGAGGAAAAATTAAACGTCACCGAAATCGGCCCGTATTGCTATACGTAAGTATTCTACAAGTACAAACGATTTTGAGCTGCGTTTTGTAACATTGTTCCGTTTTAGAGAGATACTGAACAACGAAAACGCAACTTATAACCCTGAAGACGGTACGATTACTTATGTACCGGTAAGAACCTTAGCCGTGGACGAAGCATGCTCTGTGGGCAACGCAAAAGTAGACAGAGTTTCAGTACCCAACATTCCCCTATTGGTAAGCCAATTATAGATGTCCTTAATATTTCTGTGATTTTAATGGTCACATTCATTTATTTGCATTATCACAGTATACACCAACTTAATTATTAATTATTTTTTATATATTATTATTAATTAATAGTGTTCCACTTTTTGTGTCACAATGTTCCAAAAAAATGAAACACTAGATGTTTTTATTGCTTGAAGGTGTAAAGTACATCTGCTAAAATTTTAATAATTGGTGTAAAATTAATCTTATATCTCATACTTTCAAAACAGCATGTATTTAAATATATAAATAAATATAAATGAATCTACAGAAATACCTACCCTTATTTCCAGAAAAATAATCTTATACTTCCAAAACAGAATGTATTTACATTAAAATGTTTCTGTTAATATTTAAATAAAAAAGAACGTTTTTTCTGCGAGTAACCATAAAATTTGTTATATCACCAATATTTGAAAAAAATTTCTCAGTGTAAACAGCGACTATCTCAACGTCAAGGTCATAAATTTTGGTAACCCCAACATCGCCGGCTTTCCATTCTTATTTTAGGCTGGTGTATTCTGTGGCATTATTATAAATTTTGTTTATTTAGATCATTACCAACTTTATTTAATATAGGTACATATAGGGTGCGTGAGAATTACGTTCAAGGTACTGCAACAATAGGATCCTCGATTAAAGATGGCGACCGTGAAAATTAATGAATTATTCCGACGCACCATCAAAAAATATCTTACTGTCGCCATTATGATTTATTTGAATGTAAATTGATTAGATACTTCATTAGATACTATTAAGGTTAAAAAACATCGGTTTATGCAGATGACTAAAATAAAATAAGAAAAAACCAATGAAATCGCAGCTTTTTTGACAATGACTTTGGTGTTTTGTGCATAACAGTACATAATCTCCAAATTGATTTGTTATTTTATTTCAAATACGGATTTTTTAAATTTTATCATTATCTAAAATTATCCAACTATACACACATCTACCATCCATTTCCTATTAAAAAATATTATATTGAATGATGGCATGTTGATAGAGCAGGTTTCGACCTTTCCTCAGTTATATATGCAAAAACTGATGGAAAATACAAGAACAGTCGACTGAAAGAAAATGCTTGGCTCACAATTGCTCACATAATAGAGGAAGCACGTAAGTGCCAAAAAATCAGAGAGTTTAACGTTTTTAAATTACTTTTTCTGTAGCTGAAGCTTTTGAATACAGATAGATGCTTTTAAGAAATAAATATACGGGCCATAGAAGGAAAATCAAAAATACCTCCACAAATAATATTATTAGGTTAGGTTAGCTTAATTGTAAACTCGGAACATTAAGAACAGAAAAGATTTGGGTTACGCGCATTATCAGTTTTTTACAAAATAAAATAAGATAAGACAAAGAAATAAAAGTTGGTCATCTTTTGTTCTTATTCTTATTTCTTATTTTATCTTATTTCTTGTATTAACGGTTTCATAGTTTTGGGCATGTTTATCTTTCTTATTTCGATTTATTTTGTTCCTTATTTTATTTTACTTGCTGTAAAAACTCACCTTAAGTAGAACGGGAAAATCCGTGGTCGTGAGCGTGATCGTTGTGAACGCTTAGTGGAACACACCCATAGTGTCAATTGTCAATTGTTTAGTATAGTGGTAGTCAGTTGTAAACTTGACTATTGTAAAGTAGTTCCCATAAGTCAGTCTGATATTGTGTGGTTTATTGTTATATAAGAACAATAAATAGGAAGTTAACGACAGAAGTGTGTGTTCCTTTTCCAAATGTGATCTGAGTTAAGCTGTACACACGTACTACTTAATTAGAAATAATAAAAGTTATATTTCGTGTAAAATTTATTTTATTAAAATTGCATAACGCTTTCACGCTGCTAAGCTATCTTTAGTACAGTGTACATGAAGATACACTACACACATTGAAAGAGGGTATTCAATGTGTTATCTGTTTAAATAATCGTTTGAACAATGTATTGTAGGTTTTATTTTAGTGTATCTTCATGCATTTATCTGACGAGTAACGCACTGATGGCTTAACAACTGAAAGCGCCTTGCAATTTTAATAAAATATATTTTACACGAAGTATAACTTTATTTCTAATCTTTTCCAAACATCTTACCTCCATCCCGACAAGGTATTCACAAATTAAATTTAGGATTTGAACAAACTGTATTGTATGTAGCGGAGTTTTCTCGTTCAGGTTCGCCAAAGTCTGTTATTACAGAAGAAAATCTTAATGTTGTCACGCAAAGTTTTGTGCAATCACAATAAGCAAAAACGTCCAAGGAATTTGGGAAAGCAAGAACAAAACTATGAAGGATTCAGATAAGTCTGCAAATAAGACCATATATATTTACCTTACTTCCAATTCTTTGAGTTGTACACAATCCAAAGCCATTTTTTGAAGAGACTAAGCGACTCATAAGCTGCATGGCAGAGTAAACAAACACATTTTAAGCGCTAGTATTTAATATTAAAATGGGATTTCTAGACTTCTATTATTTAATTGAGTGTATCTATTATTATTTATTATGTATGTGTGTGCAAACTGTTGCTACGGTAATAAGTAAATAAGTTAATTAGATATGGCAGCAAGATGGAGCCCACCCGCATTGTGAAGTTATTGTAAAGGACTTTTTTAATGAAAACTTTGATAAATAGATTAGGAGACGCGCCAGTAGACAGATCCACTTTAGTTAGCGAATGTAGGGTGAAGCTTGGGCTCCTGGCCAGACGCATTGGCATTACTTTGGATACCTGGACAAGCAGAGTTTAAAGGGAATAAAAGGCGGATGAACTGGCACGAGAGGGGTCGTCACAGACACTCTATGGAGTTGGAATAGCAGAATGCTACGGAAATCCGTTCATATCAGGTCAGGGAGCACAGGAAGCTGTGGAGAGACGAATCCAAGGCACGTCGGACCCACAGCTTCTTTGGAAGACCTGACAAGAAAATAGCCTAACAACTGATGGGACTAAACAGGGGACAACTAGGGATGGTGGTGGATCTAATTACAGGGCACTGCTGGCTTAGGGGTCACTTGAGAAAACATTAAGCCTCGTAGAAGACGACAGCTGTCGCAGGTGTGATGAGGGGGTCACAGAAACGTCAGAACATGTACTGTGCAATTGCACGGGACTAGCCTGGCTGAGATATAAATTCTTTGGAGTGCAATTTTACGAACCGGAGGAGGTTATGAAGATCTCCATGAGCACATTAACTCTCTACATAGAAAACACGAAGCTCGTATACAATAAAAAATAGATTAGGAGAAGGGTTTATTAGGTTATACCTTCGAGCTTCGTGATGTTGAGCATTTGAAGACACGAATTCAATCAGAATTTAATGACCTTTAGTTTCGGAAGATTTGCAATAAAATTTGTAAATCACTGTTAAAGGTGTAGTGTTTGCTTAGAACAGCATGGAAAACAATTTGGAGCATCTTTCGTAGGTTCAGTGAACTGTGTATTAATAAAATTGTTGATAGTAAATTTGTATTTTTGACTGACTTATGGTCCACCCTGTTTAAAAAAAAATCAGTAATACCTAAACAGTTTTTCTTCTTACAATTGTAATCATTATGTATAATTGTACTACTAAAATAGAATGTTAACATATATACAAAAGTTATTATTATAAAATAGAAACCTCTTAACCCTTATAATACCAAGCGGGGTGCAAATGCACCCCACATGTACTTTTTGTAAACATGGATTTTTTCCATCTCAGTAATTATTTAGGTTTTTAGAGTGTGGGGTGCATCTGCACCCCGCTTGGCATTTTACGTATACCAATATTTCTATGTTATTATGAGCTAACGGCAGGGTATCCTTACATGTTGTACTGTTCGTATCCCCACTTCTCTTATTCGGCAAAAATAAGACGTTTATACCAAAGGAACTACTTCCATCATTTTCAAAAAAAGAATATTCTTCAATGTTTGCTTTTACAAAACATTGTACATTAGTGTCTTATGTGCCGAAAAAGAACAAAACCGTTATTTTGTTATCAACCGAGCATGACGATGACAAAGTGAGTAATAAGGAGTACTAAAGGAGCTGTAGATGCAACAGACCAAATGGCAGCAAAATATACCACTCAAAGAAAAACTCTTAGATGGCCCATGGTACTTTTTTACCATATTATCGATATTGGAGCTATAAATGCCTATAAAATATGGAAAATTAAAAATCCAAATTACGTGTCTGGGCACTTAGATGCAAGAAGAAAATATCTTCTTCAGTTGGGAAAGGAACTGGACAAGGAAAATATGATTTATAGATTTAGAAATACTAATGGTTTGCAAGCAAGCATACAAGAAAATATTCTTAAAGTTGTTCCAGAATTGGAGCAAAATATCCCTTCAACAAGACCTGTAGGAACTCAAGGTAGATGTTTTCTCTGTGAAAGTACCAAAGATAGAAAATCAAGACAACGTTGTGGAAAATGTGAGCGTTTTGTTTGTGTAAATCAATCTGAAAAAGAAATTTTTTGTATCCCATGCAAAAAATTAAAATTAATTTTGAATACCTAATTAAGGTTCGTTTATTTTTTAGTAACTAAATCAACATAAAAATAGATACAAAATAATTTATTTGCGTTTTTTTTTTCATTTTACTTAAAAAAAGTGTAAAAATTACAAAGATAAAAAAAAAAAAATGGGGTGCAAATGAACCCCGCTTGGTATCGCACGTATGTAAAAAAGCTTGGTATTATAAAGGTTAAATAAAATATAAATGGCGCCATCTAGCGGCAGTCCATAAAATATCGTACACTTAATTTAATTTTCATTGCAGGGCATCCAAAGTTTCCTGATTGAGGCGTCGATGTTAACCAATATCGGTTTTTCGACTCTAAGTGTCACCATGGGAGCCGAGTCTTTCGTGAACGTTACAGTCGATGAGTATCTTTGGGGATACACCGACAAACTGGTAACAGTGGCAAATCAATTCATCCCCAGTTGGATAGACTTCGGAAAGTTTGGAATCGTCGAAAGAGTGAGTTTTATCTTCGATGCATATATTATCAGATATCTTTATTGCTCCATAATTTTTCAGCTTATCTCCAGAGATAACAACGACAACGAGGTGATGATCAGCGTGTATCCAGAACGCAGGAAATCCCGTTATACGGACATTCTGACGAAAGAGGAGAATTCGGCGCAGTTCCACATTGTAAAATGGAACGGCGAAGAAGGTCTGAAGGAATGGGGTTACGACAAAAGCGACGACGCCGTCGAGACGACGAAGAAATGCCAGTTAGTCGAAGGCGCTTTCGACGGCACCTTCTACCCCCGACCGATGAGCAGAAGCAACATCACGTTGTTCAGGAAGGCTTTCTGCCGACCGGTGAGACTCGAATACTACGAAGAAGGATACACCAAGCAGGGATTCAAATCGTTCAACTTTCAAATGCCGAAGAACATGTTCGCCGCGCCGGAGGAGAACGAAGAGAACGAATGTTTCTGTTACCACGGAGAATGTCCCGACAAAGGATTGCAAAATATAGCACCGTGTTATTACGATATTCCGATCGTGCTGTCGCAGCCGCATTTTTTGAATTCTCCCCCCGAAATCATAGACAGCGTCATCGGAATGCATCCCGTCGAAGAGAAGCACAACAGTATCGCCAAAATGCAGCCCGAAGTCGGTATCGCTTTGGACGAATCGGCGTTGAGGATTCAAGTGAATCTCGGCGTCGGAGAAACGAGATTTAACAGCAAAACGAGGCCGTTCAACGGTTTGACTGTGCCGTTGTTGTGGATCGAGTTGACGTGCGATACTCTGCCCGGTAATGTGGTGTTCCTCCTCAAACTCATCCTGGACGTGCTGCCTGTGGGACAGAAAGTGTTGATTTACATCTTGGGTTTGTTGGGTTTGGCTCTCATTTCGGGGGCGGCGTTCTTGACGCTGTTCTTTACGAAGACCGTCGTACCGAGATCGCTGAGTATCGCCGCTGAATATTCACCTTTGCCTTTGATAACGATACCGGTGCAGTATTTCAAGGAGAAAGACTTAAAAATTCGTTAATAATGTGATTAGTTTTATATGTTACACCGTTGAGATAGTAACGCAGATCGAGAGGCGACTGACAAAAGGAAACTAGGGAATGGAGTTCGTCGATTGTGTTTTTATTGGAGTAAACACATTTTTTCTACGAACAAAATAGCGTTCCACTATTCCCGCAAGATTTGAAAATGTTCATCTTTTTGCTGTCACTACCCAAACAATATTAGTATCTACTACAGCTTGCTAATCAATAAGTTCGAAAGGTTCTCGAAGATTTTCGTACGAGCAGTGCTGAATGTGAATTCAAAATAACGTTACTGTTTCAATGGCCAATGCGCAGAGATTTAAAGACTGATTTAAATTATTTCTTACGACAAAAGGAAACTAACGTCTTGCCAGTGTTGACACTGTTCTTCGGTCTATTTATATTATAAAAATAAAAATTCGGTCCACACCGATAGTCAAATGCTCGACGTGGTTTTTTCAGTCGTCTAGAAAAGCTTCAAAATTTAGATTCAATATCTAACTTGGTCTTGTTAATAGTTTTGATTCGAGATCGTTAAAATTTCGAAGGTTAACTGACGGATTAAAAAATATTAGAAATAGACGTGATTATGGTGGTGTGGACAATGTTGTATTAGATGTGTGATAGTGCATTTTAAAATGTATTTATTAATGGTTTAACATGTTATTTTTTTTGTAAATGAGTTTTTGAAAATAAATCTTAGTGATCGTTACTCCTAATTTTCTTGCAACATTAAAATAACTAAAAAAAATAGGTACAATGTCAGTGGTCTGACTAACTTCCCAGTGGAAAGAATAAAAAAATACCATGTTTTCTTGTTATAATTATTATTAAAATTAATGTAAGAAACGGTTTCAAATTGTTTATTACAAATTATAATTGTCATTAACAATATTCTGTTAATGTCAATCGTATTCTTTCAAACTTTTTCTTATCATTTCAATTGTTTATAACAATTGAATTTTTTTTTTTAATTATTATGATCAATAATCATTTATTATCATTATTCAACTGTTATAATATAAAAAATGCTTGATTATTACTAACAATAATTTTTCACTGTTATAGCATTTTCAATGCTATTCTCTCAATACTGACACGAGTTTAAAATTCTCCAATTCCTATTTTTGCTTTCTAAAACTGTCTCTTTTTATGAAAAATTGTCATCATATTTTTTTCATACAAATATTCCTATCATGCAATAATCATATTATTCAAAAGATCTTAAAATTCTGAATTAAAAATAGTATAATTTATAAATTGCAACATTCAGGTAGTTTACCATTTTTTTCAGTTTTTTTATTCTCCGTAAAAAACAGCAGGACCGATTTTGCTAAAAATCTAATTAGTTCCAAGTTGCCTAATTATGCGTCGAATGCAATTGGTCCCACGTCGATATCATTTTTTGTTCTCGAGATAATCGAGACGAAAAATAATTCCGAGCGCACACGCTTAAAAACTATTGTATTCGACTCTGGGGACCTTGAAATGTGGAGATATGTCAAAATTCGGGATTCACAAAATAAGACCCATTACTATAACTTCCACTGGGAAGTTAAAGATATTGACAACTGATTTTTAAAGAACCAGCTAATTTCGCCGCATGTTAACCTATACTATGGGTATATAGTATCAGAAAACAACTACACTCCTGGCTATATGCCTATGACGAGCATTGAATTACATCTGATAAATAATCGTGCATAATTCCATTTCGTTGGATCGACATTGCAAAAAGATTGAAGCCTTTGAAATGTGGGTTTATCGTCGCATACTTATGATTTCCTGAGCTGCTGAGTACGCAATGCTGATGTCTTGTAACGTCTAAATACAACGACCGAGATCTTAAACACAGTGAAGCAACGAAAACTGGAATACTTCGGACATGTTATAAGTGGCGAGAAATACCGCTTCCTTCAACTAATAATAAAGTGAAAAATTTAAGGGCGACGAGCACCAGGACGAAGACGGACATCGCGGTCTTAAGAAATTGAAAAAGTGGTATGGAAAAAGTACCAGATCCCTGTCTCCAAAATACTGATAGCCAGAACGATCGCCAACCTTCAGTAGAAGACGGCACCAGAATTTTTTGTTTTTATTTTTATGATCAATAATCATTTTTTAGTAACAATATTAAATTGTTATAATATAAACAATGCTTGATTATTACTAACAATAATTTTTCACTGTTATAGCGTCTTCAATACTATTCTCTCAATATTGACACAAGTTTAAAATTCTCCAATTCCTATTTTTGTTTTCTAAAACTATCTCTTTTTATGAAATATTGTCATCATATTTTTCATACAAATATTACTAACATGCAATAATCATTACATGTTATGCAAAGGATCTTAAAATTCTGTATTAAAAAAATAGTATAAGTTATATATAGCAAAATTCAGGTAGTTTACCATTTTTTTTGGTTTTTTGTTTCTCCATAAAAAACTTCGGGATTTGTAAAATCCCGTTACTATAAATTTCCTCTGGAAAGTTAAAAATTAAAAATAATATTTGTGAATAAAGCATAAATAGTTGACGAAATCGCCATCTATTGACTGTGTTTTGTTTTAACACTCTAAAAAATTTACCTCCTCTTCTGTCTTGCGACGTTTTAAACGTAATTACTAGATGGCGTTCTCTACTCCGACTCTAATAAGAATAAGCACAAAAAATGTTGATAGATAAAAACTTTTCTATTTTTTTTGATCAAAAAAGTATTTTTTTTATATTTTTGTTTTTTTCAATTTGAAACAATGCTTCCTAGATATGATTGAATATTTTTCAAATTTAATTTAGCACACATACATTTTATTAAAATAAATCGACTCTTGCCGGGTAAAAGGGAAGAAAATAATTTTCAAATTGGCGAAAATTGTTTATTGGTAACTTTTGTTTTGTTGCATTTTAATGAGAGAAGAATCAAATAAAAGTGCCAATCAAATCCTGTTTACACTCCCCCATGTCTTTGTGACGATTTTTTCATTTGATTTTTACTCCCGTAGATTTTTTCATTTTAATACATTTATATTAACTTTTTGTCCTATATTTACATAAATATTTTATAAATAATATATCTCGACTAAAAGTGGTGGTAACACATCACAGTCTATGTTAATTTGTTTCATAGTTTTAGTAATAAATGAAAAAGACGACGCAGCATCTTCATCTAAGTATTTCTTTCTCGTCCGGTCCTTTTAAGCGATCTAGTCTTCGATTTGATCCAAGGTAGATAGTAAGATAATCTAGTGTAGACGTCCGGGAATCCCGGTTTGGCACATCCAGATCCGAACGACGTGATTCCCGCCAAAATCCATCGGCCGTCTTGCATGGCACACTGCAACGGACCACCCGAATCACCCTAAGAAAGTTTCCAAATTATTGACTGCTCGAATTTTTGACTTTCGACTCCGCATTTGTTATTATATTTTATTAACGATACCGAATTGATGCATTTCAATAATGAAAATTTAATAAAACTAATTCGCAAGTAATAAATCGCGTGCGCCTACGATTGTAGGTCTTTCCGGCTGTATTTAGTAGCTCTAAAATTGCTCCTCTGTGAAATAAATGACCGTCATTTGTTACGAACTCTATTTTATGCCCGGAAGACTTCGCATGTAAACGCCAACTGCATATTAATTCAACAACTGTTTATTTGATTAATATCTCGCAGTTATTCTCACACAATTATTAGAAGGCTATCAATAATTTTTTATTTCATAAGAGTTAAACACTAAAATCTCAGGCAGTTAAATCGTGTGTATATAGTGGACGTTTAAATAAACTCCCGAACAAAATGAATGCAACAATATACAATAAGCTATATGTTCCTTTCATAAAAGTTTTTTGTAGCAGACTTTAATTTTTGACCACAAAAAATTATAAAAATGAATCGAGGGATATTGTCAAAGTTCCACAATAAGTCGTATGGTTAGATGCTTGAATGAGGTAGGAAATTATTCTAGAATGCCAGGGCAAGGGCAAAAACGATGCACTAACGACCGAATGAACGTTTATTAGACAATACGATTTAAGAAACAGGGACTGTCACTAGTACTCTGATCAGAAACGAGCTCGAAGCTGTCCGCAATGTCACAATTTTTTCTGAAATAGTTAAAAGAAGGTTAAATCAAGCTGGATTAAACAGTAAGAGACCAGCCACTGCAACCTTGCTTACTAGAGAAAGAAAAGAGTTGTCATATAACGATCTGCTCAAAATCATCAAAATTGTTTTGTGGATAATTGGAAAACAGTTTTATTAACAGATAAAACTAGGGTTAGCCTAAAACATCCAGATAGTCGTGAATGAGTCTGGCGTTTACCAGAAGAGAGATTTGCTCCTTGCAATATCTCTGCGAGGATTCCATTCAGAGGTGGCTCTATTATGTTCTGGAGTGCTATATGCTTTGACACTTGCACAGAATTAGTTTCTGTTCGTACGAGATCCATGAATGCTAATAACTATCTCAAGAAAAATGTTAAACGACAAATATCTGCACCTAGAAACCTGAGGAAACTTGAAAATGTAGTCGTTACAGAATGGGAACAAATTCCACAAGATTTCATTCAAAATTTAATTAGAAACATGCCTAGACACATAAATGATGTGATCCGAAGTAGAGATTGCAACACAGACGCTACTGGTGTCGCACTTACACCATAATTTTTTTTATGGTTACGACAGGATAACAGTTAAAATGCTGAAGGCTGGACAAAGCGTGGTAACTATTCTGCTATACCGCCTTTTTAACCTTTGTTGGAGGAGTGGTAGCGTACCAGACGAAAAAGGTTCGCAGCAGGACTGTAAGAACTACCGAGGTATTAGTTTACTCAGCATAGTCGGCAAACTGTATGCAAAGATATTGATTAAAAGAGTGACGAATGAAACTGAAAAGTTGATATGGGATGTGCAAGCATGGTTTAGAAGAGGAAGGAGATCAGTATGGATCAGGTCTTTTCATTAAATTAATTCATTATAGAATTTGTATGATTCAATTTATATTAAATAATTATGTTGTTGCTGTAATTTCATCCCGGAGTTTATTACTGCAATATTTTCATATTCATTCAGATCTTACCACGCATGTTCCGCTGGAACCATCTAAATGTCCAGCGCACAAATGACCAGATTTTATGTGTACAGCATGTCCATATTTCTTTCTGCACACGGCATTATCGTGAACCGGTACCCGGGACTCCAGCAGTCTGAAAAACACGAATGGCGTTATTATAAAAATGCATGGTATGCATACAAAAGATGTTGGTATTCCTCTAGATACTGGTGATCACAGTCGAACGATGATAATAATTCCTTCTCTTCCAGAGTAACCCAAGCATTTGATCCAGTCTCAAATAGTAAGCTTTAGAGTAATATTGTTATTTGTTAGGTGAGTAAACATGAGCGGGTCATACCTAATAGAGAGCATACCATCTTCGGCAGCTCTTCCCCACCCTGTAGCGTAGCATAGATCCGTCTGGTTATGATGAAGCCTCGTAGTTGGTAAACAAACAGCTCTGACTCTGCTTTCTTTGGTAAACTTTACAGGACGCGAAAGTTTCATTAGCGCTGAAAAAAAGAAAATATCACGCACATTTTTAATTTTTTTACAATTCAAAGCTGTTCGATTTGTGGCTCCTTGGTTTTCCAAACCGCATCTATTGATATAAATACCGTCGTGTTCCAAACCATTTAACGTTAACCATCAAACGAAAGTGTATGGTTATTTTTTATATTTTTTATAACTATTATATTGCAAGTGAAACTTGATAGAGGCACTTTCTCAATGAAAAAGAAGAAGACGAACAAATAGTGTAAAAAAAAACGAAGAAGAATAATTTGCATCGAATGGCATACTAGTCATCTGCGCACTGATCATTATCTGCAATTATGATTACTTTTTTTTAGACCAGTAAGCGATGTTTACCTATAGACCACAATTTGTACTCGCCGAGTGGAATGCAAATAATAATTTGACAGCAATTGTAGTCAACGAAAAGCGTTGTCATTTGGATTTATATGTCCGAATAATAAGTAGATATTATACATTATCACGTACCCCCGTTCAGTCAAAGTCTATTTTGATATTGATATTTTACCTTTTGATGATGGCCAAAGAAGTGTTGAAGGAACATTTTATGCTAAAATAACCACTTTTTGAAAGATCTCGTTCTTGGGATGGATTTTGGCTTTTTAAAAAGGGGAGAGATGTGAATGTATCCGCTGTTATGATACCACTCTAGGCAGGCAATTCTGATACTTATTCTTTTCTTAGAAAAAAAAATGAAGAAAAGTGTTATGTGCCACAATATTCAGTTTATAAAAAAATTATTAAAATAAACTAGGTCGGAACCACTTCCAGGGCTAATTTTTATTCGTCGGATCAAGAGAAAGATATTATTGAATATGTTCAAGGGTGGCACACCTTTTCAATGTTGAAATCGAATTATTGATTATACCAAACTTTGAGATCGGCAGAACCAGTCCAAAATATGTGACATATATTAATTGATTGCTCGTCCATTTATCAACCGGTCTATAAATGCTGACTATTATTTATTCGTTAGTGAATTTGTAGATGCAACAACTCGCGATAGTCTTTCCCACGAAAGCAAAGGGATAAAAAACGTTGTCATGACTTTCCAAACGAAAAAGCTCGATCAAAACAAATTAATTATACATGATGTATTAATTATTTAAATGTGTGTATGTATTAAGTAATAATTTCTTCGTTGTTGGTCAGCTGTCGTAAAACGGGTTTTATTATATTTTTAGCATCATCGAAGTACATTTAATTTATCATGAAAGAAAAAATAAACGGTTAAAGATCCAAAGCAAGACCGGTTAGATCCTTTTTTAAATTTTTATTCCAGTGGATGTGTTTTAGTTCATATCATACATATAGTCACGCCTTTTTCCCGTAGGGGTAGGCAGAGACCACCTCCTTCCACTTCCGCTACGGTTCTTACTCACATCTTTTGCTTTCTCTACTTTCATCAGTGCTCTTATACATGCTCGTCGGTACTGTTGGTACTCTTGACAGCTGGCCTTTCCTCAAAACAATGTTGATCTGATCGAGATCGATGTTCACCGAGGTCAATCTCTACCGACTTCCGTCCTTTCACACTCGCCCTATAAATTTGTTTCGTCAATCATCCTTCATCCATCCTTTCTACGTCTCCAAACCATCTAAGCATTCCTTTATCTATCTTTGTAACCACATCTTCTTTTACACCACAGCGTTCTTTTATCTCACTATTTTTTACTTTATCCAACCGAGTCACTCCGGCTATACAATTCTCAGACTACTCATCTCCGCAGCATTAATCCTATTTTTATGCTTCTGCCAAACCCAACATTCACTACCATACATACAAGTGTAGGAGCCAACACACCTCTATGCAAAGCCAGGCGTACCTTTTTTGACACTTTTTGGTTTCACATAAAGGTATACAGTGCCCCATTTATTTGCTTTCCTGCCGACACCCTTCGCTCAATGTCACTGTCATATTTTCCATCTCTCGTAAACTTTAAACCCAAGTACACAAACTCATTTACTTGTTCCACTCTTTCTCCCTTAATCAGAATTTCACAGTCATGTTTTCTTCTCTTTCAAAAAACTTATATATTTGTTTCGTAAATCAACTAAGCATTCCTTTATCTATCTTTGTAACCACATCTTTTTGTACACCACAGTGTTCTTTTATCTCATCTCACTATTCTTTACTTTATCCAACCAAGTCACTCCGGCTATACTTTTCAGACTACTCATCTCCGCAGCATTAATCCTATTTTCATGCTTCTTCTGCCAAACCCAACATTCACTACCATACTGATAAGTGTAGGAACTGACACACTTCTATGCACAGCCAGACGTGCCTTTTTTGACACACTCATTTGTTTTCCTGTCAACACCCTTGATGATGATGATGATGTATTTTGGTGTATACGACACATATTTATGTTCAATGACTTACCTATATCGTGCTGAAAGTTATGGAATCGTTCGTGGAGAATAACCTCTTCCACGGGGATTCTTTGTTCAGAGTATTCTTCGACTTCTCGGTCCCATTCTCCCACGACGGCTGTCCATAGGGCAGCCAACGGTAAATTAAACAAATCACTAAAAAATACATGACCGTATTATTTGTTGTTGTTTTATTAATTGATGTTCTACCGAAGCAATGTCTAATAAGAGTGCAGTTGTGAGGTTTCTCAAACAACTAATTTATTACTGGAAAAAAATATAAAGGACGAAAGACGTTTTTCTAAATCCTGCGTCGTTGGAAATATTTTAAACAAGAAATTTTGAACGAATGGCACGGCATTAATTTGAAAGCTTGGATGGATGGTACTCAAGAAGTTTTTTATGAAGAGCAGAATGTGAACAGTGTCTATGAATCCAAAGCGATAATATGTGATTTCGCACACAGTATTCCATTTAATTATTCACAGTTGTTTATAAATCAGTATATTCTAGGATTTTGCTGTGGTTTGCAGTTAAAAGATGGATCTGCGGTTAATTTAAAAAACGAGATAATATTGGGTATAATTTTAATAACGTTCTGGAATATTAATTAAAGAGAACGTTACACCCAAATGGACTACACAATTAAAAGTGTGACTGAACCAGAGAGTTGTTTTGATAGAGTTTCTAAAAAAGTTTCCAAACGATTTAGTAATATCCAATTTGCGCAGTATGTAGGCCAACATCTGCGCAACAAAGTGATTTCCTAGTGCTGTTGCAACATTTTAAAGATGGCTCTTAACGAATACCATCTTTGGGTTAAACGGATCGATTATAAAAAAAATTGTCATGAAAGTAAAATTAAACGCAGGGACGTACTACGAATCAACCAACAAAATACAAGCACCATTCATATTGAATAATTTTTTCCTTCTGGTCTGATTGGCCATTAAGCACTCTTAATGGTTTCTTTGGGACGAATGTGCGTTTTATCGCGATTTTACGAAAGTTTAGCAGAAAATTTACTTACTTGTTTATGCAATGAGCTGCTGTTAGTAGCCACTCCGACGAAATAATCACACCCCCACACCAATGCCCCAAAAATCCAAACTGCGGATGTAACAGTTGCAGAGAGACCTAAAATTGTACAAGGATCAATATTTTATAACGTTTAAAATTGCCCTGTTTATGAGTGAATCCTTTGAGAAAGCAAAACCATCATTCCAGAATGAGGCTCCTGTAAAAGCGGACGAAATTCAATTTTGCAAGTGTTTTTTTTTTCAAAAAAAATTACACGAGTAAAAAATTAATTTTTTTTTCGGGTTTCAAATTGTTATTTTACCTTAAAATTCATGAAAGATCGATTGTAGTGTGACAAAAATGCGGCAGCAGCTTAAAATAATCAAACGTCGATTAACGCGTTAAAACACGAAAGCGCGTATCATTCCAAAAACAGAACAAATTTGAAGCGATAATTCGGTCCAATTAAACATACACTTTGAAATATTTATTTACAATCAATAAACAAAAATTAAACCTTTGTGCGGCTGAACGATATGTTGCGTAAACATATACATACATATATAGTCAGTCACGCCCTTTTCCCGTAGGAGTAGACAAAGACGATTTTAACGCACGTTTTTCGCTACTTACATTTTAGTGCTTTCGTACACATGCTCGCCGGTTGCTAGTACTCTTAACTGAAGAGTAATAAAATAACATTTCTTTTTGAGTAACAAAACATGTGCTTTTCTAAGGGCAAAGGATTCGTTGAGATTCTTTGCAACATCTGCAAGTCATACTAGTAATTTTTTTAACAATGATAATTTTTGTTAAGTCTCTTGTTAAGTTTTTGTTTAAGTAGGTTAGGTTAGGTTAAAACGGCGTTTCGGAGGGAACCCACTTAGGCTTTTTGACTCGTTGTGATACCGTAACGGACGGCGGTGCCTTCCCCCTCTACCGTGAGAACCAGTTGGAACTTTTAATAAAAAGTGTGAGGTCTTTAATGCTAACTGAGCCGTTTTCTGCCTATGGCAGGGCAGTGGCAAAGAAGATGTACCATTGTTTTCTACTCTTCCTCATCGTGACAGCTTCTACAGAAGTCGTGTCGTAGGTTTGCGATTCCCATGCGCCGAGCAGTGTCCTGTTATGGCCGCGATTGAATTTCCAATGGACTCCCTGGATAGAGTTAAAACATCATTAGTTCGACTTAGATATCGTTCAGGCCAAATCTGTTTACCGCCTCAAGTTGGCTTTTTGAAGTACTTTGCTGTGCAGGAGAAGCCGGCAATTTGCAATCGGTATTCCTTGCTGAGATGAGACAGATACAGCTGGAAGGGTGGTTCCCTCTCTTGCTAGCTCGTCCGTCTTACAGTAACCTGGTATGTCCCTGTGTCCGGGTACCCAGACAATGTGAACTCTAAACTTAGCTGCTAGCTCATTCAGAGCGGCTCGGCATTGCACCGCAGCCCTAGAGATCAAGTAGACTAAGCTCAGTGATTTGATAGCAGCCTGGCTGTCGCAAAGAATGGATGACTCGCTGAACTTTTGTTCGTTGCGGAGTGTTCATACAGCTGCCTCGGTAATGGCTGTCATTTCGGCTTGATACACACTACATTAATCAGGCAAACAAAACGACAGGCTAATTGAGGGTTCTTCTGAGAAGACACCGCTGTGGCATTAGATATCTCCAAGGCGTTCGATCGAGTTTGGCACCAGGGACTCCTCGCCAAGCTTCCATCTTATGGCTTGCCCCCTCAGCTGTGTTCTCTGCTTGCTAGTTTTCTCTCAAGCAGGTCTCTCCATGTAGTGGTCGATGGAGTTTCATCTGACACTCTACTCATAAATGCTGGTGTTCCGCAAAGATCCATTCTAGCACCAACACTATTTTTACTTCACATCAACGACCTGTTGAAAGCAACTTCATGTCCCGTACACAGCTTTGCCGATGATAGTACCCTCCATACCGCTTTTTTCTTCCAGGGCCCCTATATCAGCTCGTGAAACCAGGAATGAACGAGGAAGAAATGTTAACAATATAAATATGGACTTAGCAACAATTCTCGAATGGGGATCCAATAACTTGGTAGAATTCAATGCAAACAAAACACAAACATGTCTTTTCTCTAAAAAAGCCGATCTCACTGTGCCTAACATAACTTTGTCAGGAGTAACCATACCACTGAAGTCATCCATATCGATGCTTGGTATTACTATCAGCAATAACCTTTCCTGAGAAAATCACGTGAGATCCATTGCCAAAAGTGCATCCCAAAAACTTGTTTTTTTGTTTCGTGCCAAGAGCTATTTCAGTCAGCTGCTTATGATCTATAAGGCACAGATCCGACCTGTACTGGAATACTGTTCCCATATTTGGAGTGCGGCACCTAAACATATCCTGAAGCTATTGGATTCTGTCCAAAAAAGGGCAATTCGTCTCGTCGGTGATGCCTCGCTTACAAACTCGCTCACTTGTCTGGAACACCGTAGAAAAGTTGGCGATTTGTCTCTATTTTATAGATATTTTCATGGGCGATGCTCTTCTGAAATATCGACAATCGTTCCTCCTTTGGCAGTCTCTTCGAGATTAACCCGTCAAGTTCAGTCTTCACACCCCTTCGTGGTCACTTTGGAGATCTGCAGAACATCACTTTCCAAAGACTCATTCATCCAACGAATTGCGAGGCTTTGGAACTCATTGCCTAGGGAGGTGTTCCCCGAGGCATACAACCTCCAGAAATTTAAGAAGAACACCAACTCCTACCTTCTTTCCCTTGGTTCACACGATGTTCTCTGAACATTACAGGATATCCCTTTTCGTGGGAACCAGAACATTAAAAAAAACCTACTCTCCCTTCTAGTTTAGAGCTTTGTTTAAGTAAATATCTTGTCTATCTTCCGAAGATTCGTCTCATTTAAATAAAACTTCATTAACTACTTTCAAATCATAGCATTTTTTGATTGGATGAGTCCCATTTTTAAAAGCAGACTGGTGTCAAAAATGATCAAATTTTTGTTGAATTTGAAGTTTTTCCGGGTCATTAATACTAAAAGGTTGGTTTTGCAAAACGACCGACTTTAAGAGAATATCTTAAAAAAATGCACTTTTAGCTTGATCACGTTTTCTACTTGTTTTTCATTATACTCCTTAAGATTTTTATATTTATGAGGTTCTTGTCTGTTAGATCTTTTTTTATTAGTATGTAAAAGCTGGAAAAAGGTAATGTGCGTGTAATACAAGTATTACCAGTTATAAGAGGTTTTTTTCAAACCGCGAATATTGCAATCAAAAGGTAAACGAACTGCAAAAATATAATAATTTTTCGTACATTACTGACAATCAAACATTATTCAACAGTTAATTTCCGAGGGATCAACATTTCGAGATAATTATAAAATGTTTTAATCTTGCTTGAGAATATTCAAAAAGCAGCTTACAGATAACACACCGAAATGAGGAGAAGACTCGACAGAGTTAAACCGTTTGAATTAGTATAGTTCATAGTGTAGTTTTAAAGTAAAATAATTATGGTGTAACACTTCATTACAGAAACTTAATAGATAACTTAAATAAGTACAGGGTATTTCCCTACAAATGACCGACTCCTTATCAACGTTATTATTGTCTATAAAATAAAAGTTGTGTGGCTGTGGATAAATTTTGTTACTATCAAAAGTACAGTATCGTGCAGCATAATGTAATGTTAACTTTTACAAACTCATAGTAATTATTATTTTAATATTATATCCGACTTTCAATAACTTAAGAATGGTATAAAGTAGTGGTAACATATGGTACATTTTTTAAATTAGAAAAAAGAGTCATTTCAAAAAAATTTATGCATATTATAATAATAAACACTATTAGGGGAAAGATAATATATAGTAAATAACCCTATACAGGGTGAATCAACGATTGCTTAGAGTGTATTCTAGCCTAATGGAAAAAAAAATAAAAAAATCCTATTTGCCATTTGAGTTGATCATATTTGGTTTCTTAAAAATAAAAGTCTAAATGAAAGCATCACTTATATTATTAAACGTATGAAATATTCGCATTTAGAAGTAATAACCAAATTTTTTTTCTTCAACGTCCTTTATCTTGAATACGGATGGCGTTATGAAAATTTTGTCCAGTAGTTTATTAAAACGTCCAACATATAAAAACGATTTAACTGTCTGAGATTTTAGCACTAAAATTACAACTTTATACTAATCTGCTTTTTTGGAACACTTAGATAAATAGTTCTAAATATTTTTAAATTAAGCTTAGTTTGTGATCATAACCACCGGACAAAAACTTTCTTTAAGCAATCATTGACTCACCCTGTGCATAGTTTTAAGAAACATTGCCGTCAGACTGCGCTGCGAAAGCAACGAGGAAAACATCGACAACTCCAAAAAGAAATGGGAAGAATCCAGAGCCTTGTAATAACTAAAGCTAAAGAACCACCCGAACGCTCCATTATGGACGTGACAATGTTTTCGCTGTTGGTGCAGCACTTTCCAGATGGCACAGCCTTTTGGCAAAAATTGCCAAAATACTTTAGATTTTCGGTGAAATTCTTACTTGCCATGGCCAAGCTCCTCTTATACTTTGTTTACCATTGATGATTCTTCCCAAAACGTCATTTCGTGGCTGTCGGGATCTACGGACGCTTCTTCCGCATTCTGGCAAGCAAAAACAAAATTTCATTAAATATTAGTAGCAAAAATATTCTCTTGATACTGGAAAAAAATTAATAAAAACAAATGTTATTAACTTCCCAGTAGGAAGTTATAGTAATGGGTCCGATTTTGCGAATCCCGAATTTTGAGTTATCTCCACATTTTAAGGTTTCCAGAGTCGAATACAATAGTTTTTAAGTGGACGTCTGTGTGTGTATATGTACGTATGTTTGTATGTTCGTATGTTTGTATGTCCGTACGTGCGTTCGGAATTATTTTTCGCCTCGGTTATCTTAAAAACAAAAAATGATATCGGCGTGGGACCAATTGTATTAGACGCATAATTACGCAACTTAAAACTGATTAGATTTTTAGCAAAATCGGTCAAGCTGTTTTTTATGGAGAATAAAAAAACTGAAAGAAATGGTAAACTTTCGGAATTATTTTTCGTCTCGATTATCTCGAGAACAAAAAATGATACATCGACGTGGGACCAACTGCATTCGACGCATAATTACGCAACTTAGAACTGTTTAGATTTTCAGTAAAATCGGTCGAGCTGTTTTTTAAGGAGGATAAAAAAATGTTAAACTACCTGAATTGTGCAATTTATTTTTATTTATTTGAATAATTATCGCATGTTAGGAATATTTGTATGAAAAATATGATGACAATATTTCATAAAAAGAGATAGTTTTAGAAAACAAAGATAGGAATTGGAGAATTTTAAACTTGTGTCAGTATTAAAAGAATAGGATTGAAGACGCTATAACAGTGAAAAATTATTGTTAGTAATAATCAAGCATTGTTTATGACAATTGAATATTGTTACTAACAAATGATTATTGATCATATTTATAAAAAAATATTTTCAATTATTATAAACAATTGAAAATAGCTCCCGCTTATGAAATGACAAGTAAAAGTTTAAAAGAATACGGTTGACATAAACAGAATCTTTTAAATTACAATTATAATTTGTTATAAACAATTTGAAATCGTTTTTTATAATAATAATAATAATAATTATAACAACAAAACGTATGGTATTTTTTCATTCTTTCCACTGGGAAGTTAGTCGTGCGGACCTCTCGGATCGCACCCAGACCACTGATGTTTTATTATATTCCCAGCCTTTCAATTTAAAATAAAATAAATGGAACGAAGATGCAGTCTCATAAGAAATTGTTTGCGTAATTAAAAAATTAATAAAACCTATTGTTACACTGCTATAAAATCAGGCTAAAAAACACTTTAACGAATCGTTGATTAACCAGCGCATTTTTGCGAATTATCAAAATGCAAAAGTAAATATATATGCGTGGGAACAAAACGACTTTTAAAATTCTTTACCATAAAATAACAAGAAAAACACTTAGTTCCAAGACCAAAAGTTAATTACATCTTCTTGTTCTTTAGAATGTTTTGTTGCCGAAAATTGGCCAAACTAACAGAAAAATGTGTAGCGGTTGGTAACATAGGGCACAGCAATATGGAAACTTACATCGCCGAGTTTGTACAATGTTGGTAACATTGAGCTCGATAGAGAAGTATTACAAGAAGAGTATGAATCTCCAAACCATTTTTTTTTGCGTAAACGTTTTTGATGTGTAGGTGAATTTTTACTGCTTTCGTGGACATTTATTTGTTATCAAAAAAAATTTAATTGTCGATACGGGGTAATCCTGATTAATCATCTTCGCGTTGAGTCGAGATCTCCGTTAATTATTTCTAATAAATCGAATTTTCATTGTAAATATTTGTTTACAGCCCAAGTTTTTTGACTCCGTATCGACGCGAAGTCTTTACTTTAAAGAAACTTTGTTTTAATTACTGCGTGATTAAATTTTTTCGATAAAAATTAAGCTGAATAAATCGTTGGTGTTGTCAGGGTTCATTCGATAAATCATAACCTTACTTTCGTTTTCTTTTTGGTAATAATCCCACAAAGGTGAACCACTATACGCACGACACGAGCCACTTCTCACTGTTGCATCACGATATCGCTTTTGCACATGCATACACATCCTCCGGATGATAATTATTACCTTGTTTCAGCATTGACATTGACCCATAGACGCAGAACGACGTCGTCAACGTAAAGAGTAGGATTGTTGTTGAGGTGCCCATAGCACTGCCGACATGTCTTCGATTGTTGATAGTCGTCGTACGAAATTGTCCCCCTTCATTGCGAACCTGCATCACATCTCCACGAAGATGAAAGTAGTCGGCATTAGGCAGTGGCATTCGCTTCGTGGGAGGCGCTAACGTTCATTTTTCATTCCCGTGGAAGCGCCATGAGCCCACGAAGATAAAATCAAAGAACACGAGTACGAGTATATTTCTGCCATC
The DNA here is from genome assembly GCA_950111635.1 of Agelastica alni. Classification (NCBI taxonomy): domain Eukaryota; kingdom Metazoa; phylum Arthropoda; class Insecta; order Coleoptera; family Chrysomelidae; genus Agelastica; species Agelastica alni. Next base: position 42,544,660 of record OX467714.1, on the reverse strand, counting down.
CCCCGTATGCTTATTTAAATCACGACACACGTAAAATAATCTAGTTGTTGTAATTACACTTTTAGAAAGTTGTACCTACCTCGCAGAGACATCAAAGACAGCAAACTTGAGAAAATTGCCCCCTTAATTCTAATGCAATAAAGGACTCATCCGCCCCGGCAGGATTATCAGGTTAAACTTTCAAAAGAGCACTATTCTTTTCAAGTAACGCAAAATTATAGCTGACAAAAAAACTTGGAATTCATATCGACATATTTATTGCTTAAATCTCCTTTATTATTAGGATCGTTTGTTATAAAATTTACTATTTTTGTTTCAAGAATTATAGGACATTTTTCCGGAATTACGGTGCCCACTTAAAAGAACCTACTTAAAAGAACCTATTGATAAAATCACTCGTCCTACGGACTCGTGATTTTATCTAATTCGGTTTGTTTGAATGCTTTTGCCCCAAAATAAAAAAGTTTTGAGTGTTTTGAAAACGAAAATTTATCTCATTAAATTTGAAGAACGAGTTGTGTATTTGGAGAGATTATTAATTGAACAAATCAAAGGAAGAACAATTTAATTTATTAGTATTTCATTAACAAAAGAAAATTTAATTATTAAAAAATGTACATTTATTGAAAACGCAGTTTTCGTAAATGGATCGGGCAGTAGAAGCACTTAATGTCTCTTTCAAGTCATTGGTTGATATTAAATTGCTTGATGTTGAGCATGCGGCAGTCGATGTACTAGCAATGCATGATACTGATGTGTTTGTTCTTAATTTTTTCAAAATATTTTTATGATGCTCTGCATCAATGTGACAGTTTAAAGGTAAACAATGTTTTATCAAGGACCAGGCAGTTTTATCAACAGTAAAAACACAAGAGCTTTTTTTCTATCGGATAAATTTCTTTTCGTATAGAAATAAATTTGCCAATCAGTAATTTTACGAGAGAAACTGACATGAAAAAATCGCGAGACCGAAGGTCGAGTGTCAAATGTCAGTTTTTCGAGCAAAATTACTGATGGAAAATTTTTGAATTAAAAAGAAATTTATCCTAAAAAGAAAAGCTCGAGTGTTTTTTGGCAAGATAAATTAACGGCTGAATATATGAATGAACAACAACAATAATTATCTTTATCGATACAATTCAATAAATAAAAAAAAAAAAATCGCTGTCAAACTGACAAAACAGTCATCTTTAAATGACACATTTTATACAGGAGTTAATTTATCAGTATAAAACCGAATGATTGGCTAGAATAACCAGCTATTATTAGTTGAATTGCCAAAAACGTCACATTTTGACAAGTGAAAAAAAATCCACATAAAAAAATCCAAATTTTGTTCCCAAATTTATAAACGCACCGTACGCCCGGTACACTCGGTATTTGTATTTGAAACGTGCGTAAGCAGTCTGTCTACAATATCTCGCAATGTGTGGGGTTAACGTGATTTTCAGAAAAATTGGATAAGCGTTTCGAACAAAAGAAATCTGACCTTAGACATTATTCTTCATTCAAAATTATGCTAATAACCAGACACTTTATCTTATTACGGCCCCTATTTTGCAAATAAAATATAATTTACTCATAAAATCACGATCCGTGTTAAAGATTCATTTTTATGGGCAGTTAAAAAATTGAATGAGCTTGTTAACACCTTCGAAGGACCATTAACATTTCAATAATTAAATCTCTTTTTTATCTTTCATTCAAAATAAAGATTTTTAACAACAAGTGTATACAAGTTTTTAGCTCCTACTACTAGACTATTTTGCTGACTGTTTGAGACTTGATAATGAATAGAACTGGTTCATTCGCTAACTACATTCTAAGATTGTTTGGCATATCAAAACGGAGACTGATAATTTTTTAAGTAAATGGAGTAGTTTACTGACGAGAAAATTTATGTCACTGTTCTAAAAGCGTGGGGTGCTTTGTATGACAATTAGAACAGTGACATTAATTTTCTCGTCAGCAATTTTATTCTTGTTAAGAATTATTTTTTAGTTTGATTAACTCTATACGCGTGTTTTTTAGTTTTTTTAAACTATAATTTATTATCATATAACCCCTCAACACAGGGTTGTACAGACACGTGGAAATTTTGTGAAAACGCATTTGTTATTTGTGTTTTTGTCATCGTCATCATACGTTCATATTGTTTTATTATTGCAATTTAGTTTGGAAATGCGTGTAATACGGATTTAGAAAAGTAAGTTGATAAAATTGTGCCTATATCTTGATACAAGTATTTACTGTTTACATTCGTTTATTGTACGTGTGATTTGAGTGTTTACTATTTATTTAACTATTTAAATTATAGAGAGACAATGGTGAAATCATGTGTTCAGAGTCCAAAAGAGTATGGAAAGCGCAAACGTCAAAGTGCAAATAAAATATCGAAAACCAATGCTCAAAGCCAACAACAATTCCGGCAGAATAAAAAAAGATACAAAAAAGTGAAACGTTGAATTCTAATCTTGCCAGATATTATATATCTCCTGTATGAGAATCAGTAACAATTATATATGTTTTTGTTTTTTTTTTACAAAATACCTTGATCAACATTTATAAATAGCGTTAGGAACTTCGTTCCTATATGGTGTCCAATGACAACACACGGCTTTTTTCTTCGAATTGAGTGGATTTTTAGGGCGCTTGACTTCTTAAAATAGAGTTTTAATCTTTCAAAAATATCCAAACAATGATTCTAACGGTAACTATCAATTTTCTTATGTTGCAGTTTCAGTGAAACAATAATTATTTCAATGGGATACAAAAACGACTTGATAACGCTTATAAATGAATCTTTACGCGGGTATAAAGCAGAAGGAGTTGTAATTCTGACTCTAGCTGAGTTTTCATTGCATCCTTATCAACATGGAGCCATTTTTTGTGATAATATCTAAACGGATCAAAATATTTCAACGAAACCGAAGCGCGCGTGAGGAGACTCATTAATTTTTGCCACCTCAAAGAAATAGAACGAAACAAAACAGATGACAAACAAATATTTCGACGCGTTTAATTACTTATGCTGCAAAAAAATGAGACTAAAGCATAAATAAATACATTAATATTTCATTTATTTATAGTGAAAAGGTTGAGTGATTCCGTTTCTATTCTCACACCGTTTGATAATATTATTCATGCAAAATATCGCGTTTATTTATTGTTGTTGATGTTGCTCGCATTGAGGTGTAGAAATTGTTGATTATTATAAACTGAAGACACCAACAGGATGGTCGAATTTTTTGATCTAACGCCTTCAGAATTATTTTACTAGTTTGTTGTTACTTTTGTTCGTTTATTTGCTAATATATATATACTAGGTTTTTTGGATAAACCGCGTTTAAATAATTCGTTTTCTCGACGTTTCGGCTCCCGCTTTGGAGTCATTATCAAGAGCTAGGTTAAGGTTAGGAAAAGTAAGGTTCAGTACGATTTTGTGGTCTCAATCTGCCTACTCCACTGGTCGTACTGCACCGGACAGTTGTCTCTGAGGTCTCAATCTGCCTACTCCTCAGTTGTCCCTGAACCATATCCATATCCTTCCTAACCATATCCTATCTCTGAGGAGTAGGCAGATTGAGACCTCAGAGAAAACCTTACAGGTAAAGTACGACTAGTGGAGTAGGCAGATTAAGGCCACAAAATCGTACTAAACCTTACCCTTCCTAACCTTAACCTAGCTCTTGATAATGACTCCAAAACGGAAGCCGAAACGTCGAGAAAACAAATTTTCTGAACGTGGTTTATCCAGAAAACCTAGTATTCATTTTTCTGACCGCGGAAGTCTTTCCGAACATTTCATATATATATATATATATATATATATATATATATATATATATATATATATATATATATATATATATATATATTGGAGTTTTTTTTTAATTTATTTGGGTAGCAGTGACCAATTCGTTTTTTTAGTCAAGCTTTCGAAAATGTTTATTTTCTTTTTCAAGGCTTCTCTATAATATTTTTAATTATTATAAGAAAAATCAAATTACAAAATATATACTTACTAACATGAAATAATTAAAAAAATATCGCAAAGAGAAAAAAATGTTGATATAATAAGTCAGTGTCAGTTTTTGTCTTACTGAATGTCAAAAATATTTATACAGATAAGAAATGTAAATATGAGTGTATTATGGTTATCTGAAATTTAATTTAAAGTTCTCGAAAATGAAATTATAAAAATAGCAAAAATAAATATTAAAACAATTTCCAATCTTCATACTAAATAAAAAACACCGATTCCAAAGGAATTCAAATCAAATATTGTTTATCAAATTCCGTGCATGGATTGTGACATGGTATAATGGTATAATAATGGATAATTTTTTAAAAAAATACTCACAGTATATGAGTTTCATATAAATTAACATTCAGAAAATGAAAAATTTTTTTGACAGTGGGTAATAAAAAGTTATTTATTGAAAGATATAAGTATAAAGGATGTAGGAGAATAGTTAATAAAAATTATTTTTGTAAAAGGTTAAATCAAGTTGTTGCTTAATTTCAATATACAAAATATTGGAATAAATTATATTTAAATTTAAATTGACCCAAACATTAATAATATTCACGATTTACTCAACACCAAAAGTACGAACAAGACTCAGTCATAAATGAAATACTTTTGAGATCATTCGAAGGAGTCGAATAACAATATAAATCCGTCGACTCAGTGATAAACACCGATAATGTCTTTCTTTATCCGGTCGAGTTCCTCAATACACTGAATCCTCACCCCGGTCTCCCACGTCACATATTAAAATTGAGAGCTGGCGCGCCAATTATGTTGCTGCGCAATATAAATCCACCAAAATTATGCAATGGCACCATATTGCAAGTGAAAACATTGCATCGCCATGTAATCGAAGCAACTAAACTGATAGGTTGTTTTTGAGAAGAGTCTGTATTTATTCCTAGGATTACCCTAATAGAGAGAGTGCAGTTTCCCATCAAAGTCAGCTTCGCCATAACCATAAACAAAACTCAAGGTCAAACGCTTAAGGTAGCGGGAGTAGACTTGAGAGAAAGCTGTTTTTTCCACGGCCAGTTGTATGTGGCATGCTCCAGAGTAAGTGCGCAGAGTAGCTTTGTGATTCTAGCACCCGAAGAAAAAACAAAAGATATTGAAATACTGCGGTAGGTGCAGTATTTCGTTTTCGTTGTAAAACAAAAAAACCCCTGTGTCACTTTCAACAGATAAAAGGCCAAGTTTCTTGTTTATAAAATATAATAAAATTTTATGATATTTTCTTGTTTAATTAACCTTTAAATCCTTACAATATAATAACGATTGTTATATTTTATAAGTATTCAAACATTTTAACAATAATTTATATGTTATAACAAAATTAATAACGTAAAAAACCAATTAAAAATTCTATTAGAACTATCTCCGACTTCCACGAAGTCGCGGGAAAAAGCTAGTCTATAATATAATAAATAATACATAATGGTATTAGCAATTAAAAATTCTTGTTAACCGTATCATCTGAAGAGAAGTTGCAGGCAATGGTTAATATTATGCATGATGCCTGAAAATCAAAGGAATGAAAGTAAATGTAAGCAAGACGAAAGTATAGTGCAACAGAAGTAGCTTGGCGGGAAACTAGCTTCTAAAATAACAAATATTCGGCTGAATATACTTCACATTCGTAAACTTCTTTCTCCGATTGTACTTAAGACTCACGATTATTGAAAATTTCGCCGTCGCCGATCGGATCGTTATTCGAATTTTTTCGTTGTGCGCAGATTTTGTGATCTCTCGCCCGCCAAGCTGTAATTGTTTCTGAAAGAGAAGAAAGCAAGAAGAAAGAACTGCAAGGTGCTGATTAATGGAGAAAGAGTGAAACAAGTGAATGAATTTGTACACTTGGTTTCAAAGTTTACGAGAGACGAAAAGTACGACTGCGACATTGAGCGAAGGATGTTGGCAGGAAAACAAATCAATGGGGCTCGGAATAACTTGATGAAAAGCCAGAAAGTGTCAAAAAAGGCACGAATGGCTGTGCATAGAGGTGTGTTGGTTCCTACACTTATCAGTATGGTAGTGAATGCTGGGTTTGGCAGAAGAAGAATAAAAATAAGATTAGTGCTGGGCAGATGAGTAGTCTGAGAAGAATAGCCGGAGTGACTGTGATGGATAAAGTGAAAAATAGTGAGCTAAGGGAACGCTGTGGTGTAAAAAGGGATATGGTTATAAAGATAGATAAAGGAATGCTTAGATGGTTTGAACACGTAAAGAGGATGAATAAAAGAAGATATATAAACAGATTTATAAGGTAAGTGCGAATCGGTAGCGGTTAACCAAGGCTAAAGTATCTCGATCAGATCGAAATTTTTTTAAAGAAAGGCAAGGTAAAGAGTATCAGCAACCGACGAGCATGTATGAAAGCGCTAATAAAAGTAGAAGAAGCGAAAGACGTTTGTAAGAACTGTAGCCCGTAGGAAAAAGACGTGACAATATGTATGTAAACACGAAGAGGGAATTAAATTTCTCTAGGAGATTGGTCAAAAAATTTGGATTTAGGTGGAGGAAAACATAACAGCAAACTTCTGGTTAAAAAATATAACATTAAAGCCAACGAACGAAATATTTAAGAAATTTAAAAATATTTAAAGAGGATAAAAGTAGCATTATATAATATGGCGATGAAACATATTTACACAGTTGGGATGATTGCAATGTTTAACAGTATCAGTATTAACAGTTTTTAATCTTAAATTATCCCTTTTCGGTATTTTCCTGTACTTACTCCTTTCCTGTCGAGAAGTTATCGTTACATTCATGTGGTTATGACTGAGTATTAGTAACCGGAATTTTTATAAACTTTTTAAATGTTTGTCATAAATTTTTAATTGCAATCTCAATTTCGCAAAAATAAATAAGAATTGCTAGGAGATATTCCTTTACCTCTATTATCTTTTATTTGTCAAAGATTATCTGCTTTTCTTATGGCAAGCAAACGACTGAAACATTCCATCAATGAGTTCATCTCGATTTATACGATAATTTTATTTGTATTTCTTTGTTTGAATAGAAATTAGTAAAAGGTATTTTTTATTGTTGTACTAAGCGAGAAAATATTTAACAATTAACCACACTTGTTTGAAAAAGGTAAAGCGAAAATGTTTAGAAGATAATTGGATTTGCATAACTCAGTTCGTGCGCAATTTACAAATTATTTAGTACGATTAAAATAAGTGAAATAAAACACCGCAATAGGCCACAATAACGTTTTATTTGGGAATAAATAATTCGTAGCAACAATAATTAGCGTGGAAGGAGGAGACAACGACAAAGAATAATTTGAAGAATGACGAAAATCATTGTGATTGTCTACGGGGTTGGGGTATCCACAAGAAACGAATAATCATCGGGAGGGTTAAGGAGTTTCCTCATCTTCTAACTGGTAACCAATCGCCTAGTTCTTGGTCGTTCTGTTGATACTGAAACAAACAAAATATTTATTATTAATAGACACATATGAGGAGGAGACATGCAAAACGCATTTTGTCCATATTTTCCATGTTTGTGAAGAAGGTGGCGCCACATTCTTAAGGTTAAACGCTATCTTTTTTATAAGTACCTGGACAGTCAATAAGCATTAGGTCCTCGTGATACTCGTATTAAAGACAAACAAATTTGGTTCATGTTGTCTGTACTTTCAAAGTACATTTTGTCCAAAAACAGGGACAAATTGCATTTATTTTACTAGAAAACCTGCTGGTGTGGTGTTGCCTTAGTGTGTTGGGGTGTATTTATTAAGAATAGAAGTTGTTTTTTGTTCAAAATGAAAGATCTAGAAGGTAAACATAAAAAGGAGTGCATCATCGCGTGAAAGAAAAAAGCAAATAAACTACTGTTGAGGTTAGAAACTTAAAAAGTGTTTTGCTTTTCATTTTATAGATATTCGAATTTGGACATTAAACTGTATAATTTGACTCTAGTTTGCAATTACAAATATGCTAACTTAGATTACCAAGAAATGTCAAAGGAAGATATGGTGAAACTTCGTCAAATTTTTTTCCAACATCTCAATAAAATTACTTAACACAACATACTTGTAAGCTACATGGAAATTAAAGAATCAAAACGCAAACTAAGTCGCATACAAGATGGAAAATATCATAAATTTTCTGTAAATAATTTTGAAAGTAGCACATATCTATCAATATTTTAATATTAAGTTTTGAGAAAATACCATAGTTTGTGTTTATTTCACATTCAAACAGCATTTTGTCTACTAAAGACAAACAAAGTGCTTTATGTCCAATAGTTTTTTTGAATATTTCTTATTGTTTTTTCAATTTCTTGTGTTAAAACCCGTGATTAAGATACTTACACCTGATTACTTAATATTATACCAAGCACTTTTTTTTCTCGCGATTTTTCTTCCAGTGGAAGTTATAGTAATGGGAAAGATTTTGCGAATCCAGAATTTTGATAATATCTCCACATTTAGGGGCCTACAGAGTCGTATACAATAATTTTTAAGTGTACATATGTGTGTGTATGTACGTATGTTCGTATATTCGTATGTTCGTATGTTTGTATGTTCGTATGTGCGTTCGAAATTATTTTTCGTCTCGATTATCTCGAGAAAAAAAAACTGATATCGACGTGGGACCAACTGCATTCAACGCAGAATTACGCAACTTAGAACTTTCAGCAAAATTGGTCGAACTATTTTTTATAGAGAATCAAAAGCCTGAAAAAATAGGTAAACTACCTGAATTTTGCAATTTATAAATTATACTATTTTTAATACAGAATTTTAAGATCTTTTAAATAATATAATTTTTGCATGTTAAGAATATTTGTATGAAAAATATTATTACAATTTTTCATAAAAAGAGATAACTTGTGTCAGTATTAAAAGAATAGCATTGAAGACACCATAACTTATTGTTAGTAAAAATCAAACATTGTTTATAACAATTGAAAATAGCTCCTGCATATGCAATGATAAGAAAAAGTTTAAAATAATACGGTTGACATAAAAAGAATATTGTTAATGACAATTATAATTTGTAACAAACAAATTAAAATCATTTTTTATAATAATTTTAATAATAATAATAATTATTACGACAAAACATATGGTATTTTTTCATTATTTCCTCTGGGAAGTTAGTCGTGTGGATCTCTCGGGTCGCACCCAGACCACTGATATTTTCTGTAATAGTTTTGTGCTTCCCCTGAAAATTTGTAACAATGGACAAAATGCAATTTGCAAGTCTGCTCCTCATATGTCTTAAATTAGTGACAGTTGGTATCGCGTAAAAACAATATTTAAGTGGCCAGAATTCTCCAATTTAAAATCTTTCTTTAATGAAAGTTCTGTTTTTATAAATGAGAAGTGCTTATTCTTTAGTATCTTTGGCGTCACGTAACGTCGAAAAGAAAGAATTAACTAACTCTTTTAAATAACAAATGTCGAGTTTCCAATTTTGCATTTTCAGCTACACGGAGTTTGGAGAAAATTTTAATACGCGTTCGTTTTATAAATTTTCCAAAAGCGTTATTCACAACAGGAAACAACAACTTCTAATAGAACCCATTGATACTTTGTGCAGCACAAATTATTTATTTCTGGACAAAGAAAATTATTTTGTAGATTACTAATTTCATAAATCATTGCATTGTATAAACCGCAGCAATGTCTGGGGCATTTTAGTTTTTGGCTAAAATTTTTTAACTTCCTAGTGGAAGTTATAGTAATGGGTCCGATTTTGCAAATCCCGAATTATGGCATATCTCTACATTTCCAGGTCTCCAGAGTCAAATACAATGGTTTTTAAGTGGACGTCTGTGTGTGTATGTACGTATGTGCGTATGTTCGTATGTTCATTCGGAACAAAAAATGATATCGAGGTGGGACCAACTGTATTCGACGCATAATTACGCAACTTAGAACTGATTAAATCTTTAGCAAAATAGGTCAAGCTGTAAAGAATTAAAAAATTGAAAAAAATGGTAAAATTTTGGAATTATTTTTCGTCTCGATTATCTCGAAAAAAAAAATGATATCGACGTGAGACCAATTGCATTCGACGCAATAATTACGCAACTTAAAACTGATTGTATTTTCAGCAGAATCGGTCGAGAATAAAAAAACTGAAAAAAATGGTAAACTACCTGAATTTTGCAATTTATAAATTATACTATTTTTAATACAGAATTTTAAGATCTTTTGAATAATACAATTATTGCATGTTAGGAATATTTGTATGAAAAATATGATGACAATATTTCATAAAAAGAGATTGTTTTAGAAAACAAAAATAGGAATTGGAGAATTTTAAACTTGTGTCAGTATTGAGAGAATAGCATTGAAGACGCTATAACAGTGAAAAAATATTGTTAGTAATAATCAAGCATTGTTTATACCAATTAAATATTGTTACTAACAAATGATTATTGATCATAATAATAAAAAAAAAATTTAATTGTTATAAACAATTGGAAATAGCTACCGCTTATGAAATGATACGACAAAGTTTGAAAGAATACGTTGGACATAAACAGAATATTGTTAATGACAATTATAATTTTTTATAAAAAATTTGAAATCGTTTTTTATAATAATTTTAATAATAATAATTATTATAACTACAAAACATACGGTATTTTTTCATTCTTTCCACTGGAAAGTTAGTCGTGTGGACCTCTCGGGTCGCACCCAGACCACTGATATTTTTAAATATATTCAAGGGTTACTTATTCACTTTGTTTATATATTGTTTATTTTTCTGCTTAGAAATCGATCTTTGGATTTTACATTTTATGCGTGTAGTTTTTTTAACCAAAGAGCAAAGACATTTGACTGGAAAATAAATGATTAGGGCCTTTTGGTCGGAAAAAATAAATATCAGCAGAATAATTGACTTTTTTGAATGGAATATCGTGGATCTGATACTGTTTTATACTCAGCAGCTATTGGTCCCATTGTTACATTTATGACAATGCCATATCACGCAAGTCAATGAAATTTTTAACATTTTTTAACAATTTCGCTGTTTTTATAGCCACCACAGTCCCCAGACCTTAATTAAGCACCTGTGGCATATGCTTTATTCTACTGTTCTTCGTGTAAAAAGGCCGAATGACGATAGAACTTTCTTTTTTAGCAATCTGAGATATTTGGAATGACATAGATCATCAATTGGGTATCTTTTTGAATACAGAAAACAGTTGGTTTCGAATATAAGAGTAAACAGCGTTTGAGTTGTGGATAATGATAGTTACCACAATAAGAGTAATTTTATATTCTGTCACTGGTGGAAAGAGCAGCCTCCAATGATCTCGAAACTATCAATTTATATACACATTAAATTGCATTTGTGTTGATTTTTTTTGAAAAACGAAGACGTAAACGTTAAATGCTCCCTCCATGCGGCCTTGGTTACTTTTTATTTGACATTTGTATTTTTTTTTATTGGTTACATTATGTTTGATACATGTCATGTTAAATAAGTCGTGTTATTATGTAGTATAAAGCCATAATTCGGGGCTCTTATTCTTTGATTTGGTTACACTGTGGTTCTTGAGTCATGGCTTTTTTACTACATACATTTTTTATTTAATTTAATAAAGTTTAAAACGTGAAAAGTTCTTCGGAAGAATTAGTGAGTCTGGTGACTGTAATATGTTTTACCAGACCTTGAGACTTATACTCTTACTGACATTTTTACAAAATCATGGTACTCCAAACGTTTATTCTAATTGTCTGCATTTTTTTTCTGTTATTACTCCTCAAGTCAAATTAGTGTGTCCATATTTAATAAAATAAAATACAAGTTGCTAGTGCATTGTCGCGATAACTTTTATTGTTAATAATTTTTAGATATTTATCAATGTTAACCTACATGTCGAGTAGTTATTATTGATATTGACTAACACTGGCGGCTCTTTTCTCGTGATATTATAATTATGATTATCCTTCTCTGCCGATGTGATATCTAAATTTTTGTATAAATGTATCGTTTAAAAATAAACAAGACCTGGATAATTCTTCGGCGAGCTTTCTCCAAGATATCAAGTAGGTAGTTTCGTAACATTTGCCACAATCGACACGCGCGAAAATTGCCTATCCGCTTTTCGTAGTCACAGGGAAACTTCATTTCTTTGTTCAATTGTTTTTCGGTAACACGAAAGATGATTGCGCAATGCAGAGGATAAAAAGTGTTGTCTATGCCAGAGTTCCCCAAAGTGTGTGCCGCCGCACATTGGTGTACCATTAGCTGGTGTGCCTCGGAAGAATAAGGTTATTTCAGTAGTTAAAAATACGGACGGAAGAAAAATACCTTAACAGCTGCAAATCACGCGGAGAGGGGCGTGTGAAAAATAAATCATTTTTCATTTTTTTTACAGAAAATAGTCGCAAAAAGGGTAGACCTATCGTGTGGGCCGCGGACGGCCCGCACTGCGACTACTAGAAGGGGGAGGGATTATAGAGAGGAAATGATGGTGGACCCGCTTTTTGAAAAGTTGCAGGTCATAATTCTCCGGAAAAACTGATTTTGGAGGCTTGTTCCATTTTGTAGCGGCCCTGTAAAAGAAGGATTCTTTATGGAGATTGGTCCTTGTAGTGTCAATCTTGAGAGTAAATCCCCCTATCTTGTGTTACATCAAATAAAAACCCAAAAAAAATTTAAATCAGCCATATAAACAACAATTTATTCCATCGATTTGTTTTGCTAATAACAATAAATTTTGTGAAATAACATGAGACCGTAACAAAAAAGGCCTACGCCACTGTTGGATAGAGAGATGTCTATTTAGTGATCGATTAAATTATTTCTAAATATTTTTTTTTATTTTTTAAAATTTTGTTCCTTTGTTTTAAAAATATTAATAGTATTTTTAGCTAGTTATTCATGACGTTATTTTGAAAATTGTGTATTTTCTGCAACAACGAATAGAAATAATATTTATTTATGGTTATTAAAACAAGTGCGCTCGAGGAATAGCTCGAGTTTTTAATGAAAGGCATCCTGATATGGTTATATGGGCCTCCAGACCATCATAGAAATAGTACAAATATTTGAAGAAACTGAAACAGTTTGTAATAAAAAAAAAATAATCTCAGAGTTCTCGACGAAGCTGCACAAATTGAAGATCTGGGTCATTTTGCTATAGATCCTACATATTTCATTCCAAAGTATCAAACTTTTAAATATTTCCGATGAAAATTTGATTAAAATTATTTGTTTCAGTTATGAATCAACGTTTTATTAAAATGACTTTGTTAACAAACATAATTGTAGGTACTGGAATGATGAAATCCTCACGTGTTTCGTTAGGATAATACTCAGTTTATAGCAAAGATCAATGTATGGGCTGGCATTCTAGGATGTGAGATAATTGGACCACGTTTTATCGACCAAAACCTAACGGTAGAATTTTACTTACAATTATTAGAACATGAAATTGATCTACTTATCACTAATTCACTATAAAGATAAGTTGATAAACGGAAAAATATGGTGCTAGATGAACAGAATATATACCTTCAACAGGGCGGAGCTACACCACATTACGCAGTAACAATGGCTAGACGAACGATTTCCAAGACGTTGGATTGAAAGAATGGGTTTTATAGAATAGCCGGCAAGATTTCCAGATCTAACACTACTTGACTTTTTTCCGTGGGGGCTATTTAAAATCATTAGTTAACAAAAATCCTTCCGAAGACATTAAAGAGTTCAAGCTTAAAATAACTAAAGAATGTAGACAAATGAGTAGCTAAACTTTGCAAAGAGTTCGAGACAAATTTGGGAATAGGTTATATTATTGCCTACGAAATAATGGAGAACACTTTAAACAGTTTAAATACATTTAAGTTCATTTTAGTTTCTGTTGTAATTTCGCTGTGTTTATGTTATGTTATCTGCAAAGTAAATCGATAGAATAAATTGTTGTTTATATGCCTGATTTGCATTTTTCTTGTGTTTTTTTAATGTATCACAAGGTAGGGGTTGCTATTTGACATTTAAATTCGACGTGTTTTTTATTTTTGTTATTTGGACTGTCTGGTTTTGAAATGAAAGCACTGTAGTTAAGTTTAAGTTTGTTAATGAATAATACACATACACCAGGCAAGGAAATTATCTGCCTACGGTCTCCCAACCAAACTGCGCCAATGGCTCTTGAGCTTCATGCAAGATCGCTCCTTACATGTGGCAGTTGACGGTATTTCTTCTGATGCGTTTAAAACTAATGCCGGGGTTCCCCAGGGTTCCATCCTGTCCCCCACCTTATTTCTTTTACACATCAACGACCTCTTAAAAACCACCACGAACCCCATTTACAGTTTCGCAGACAATAGCACACTTGTCTCAACTTTCACATCCTATCGATTACTTTCGGTGAATGTTACAAATAGACTCAGGCAGGAACAGGTTGATTCAATCAATAGAGATCTTAAAGCAATCTTCGAGTGGGGAACCAACAATCTTGTTCAGTTCAACGCCCAAAAAACACAAAGAGCCACGTTTTCCAAGAAAGTGAATTCCTCAAATCATCCCATCACAATGTCCGGAAATACCCTTGAACCAAGTCCCTCCATCTCGATTTTGGGAGTCACGGTGTCCAATAATATGTCTTGGCATGACCATGTCGCAAAGTCGGCAAGCCAGAGGCTAGGTTTTCTGTGGAAAGCCAGAAAGTTTTTTACTCCCGATCAACGCTGATCAGTCTCACCCATTTACTCTCAAATTGACACTACTAGGACCAATCTTCATCAAGAATCCTTCTTTTACAGGGCTGCTACGGAATGGAATAAGCTTCCAAAATCAGTTTTTCCAGAGAATTATGACCTACAACTTTTTAAAAAGCGTGTCCACAATCATTTCCTTTCTATAATCCCTTCCCCTTCTAATAGTCGCAGTGCGGGCCGTCCGCGGCCCACACGATAGGTCTACCTTTTTTGCGACTATTTTCATAAAAAAAAAAAATTACATACATAAAGTCACGCCTTTTTCCCATAGGGGTAGGCAGAGACCACTTCCTTTCACTTGCTACTGCTCTTACACACATATTTTTCTTCCTCTACTTTCATCAGTACTCTCATGCATGCTCATCGGTTGTTGGTACTCTTAACCTGGCCTTTCTTCAAAACAATGTTGATCTGATCGAGATCGATGTTCTCCGAGGTCGACCTCTACCGACTTCCATCCATTCACTC
Source organism: Agelastica alni (assembly GCA_950111635.1). Taxonomy (NCBI): domain Eukaryota; kingdom Metazoa; phylum Arthropoda; class Insecta; order Coleoptera; family Chrysomelidae; genus Agelastica; species Agelastica alni. The sequence continues at coordinate 42,529,451 of OX467714.1, read as the reverse complement.
TCGCCTTATAAATTTGTTTCGTCAATCTTCCTTCATCCATCCTTTCTACGTGTCCAAACCATCTAAGCATTTCTTTATCTATCTTTGTAACCATATCTTCTTTTACACCACAGCGTTCTCTTATCTCACTATTCTTTACTTTATCTAACCGAGTCACTCCGTCTATACAATTCTCAGACTACTCATCTCCGCAGCTTTAATCCTATTTTCATGCTTCTTCTCCCAAACCCAACATTCACTACCATACTGATAAGTGTAGGAACCAACACTCCTATGCACCGCCAGACGTGCATTTTTCGACATTTTCTGGCTATTCATAAAGCTATACAGTGCCCCATTCATTTGCTTTTCTGCCAACACCCTTCGCTCAATGTCACTGTCATACTTTCCATTTTCATTTATGGAGTACCTCCAAAATTTACCGATTACCTGGATGTACCTTCAACACAAAAAGTTTGCGGAACACTGGTCTATACCTAAATTCGAACGTGCCGGAATCGTTGAATAAAACATAGGCGTCTGCTCTCGAATACCTACAAATACGCAACCCTGTGCGACCTAACATAATTTTTTTGGTGAAAATCCAGTGAAAATTGCGATTAATTGAACGATAAAACACGCAGATTGACGATAAAAAATCCACTATAAAAACATTAGTTAACTGTGTCAATTTTATGCCGGCTCTGTCTGTCGGTAAGTGAATACGGAACTGCTCTCTATTTACAATAGAAATGACATAAAAAAGCAAAACAAAGAACTTTAGATGGATATCGTAACTTCGACATCCTGCGAATCGAAAGTCGAGGTTAAATGACGAACTTACATGCCGTAGTAGGAGAAATTTTAATAGCAAAAAAAAACGCGTGTTTCATTAGTCAGAAGCGAACAAAACAAAGACTAGATAAGTAAAACTGTGAATATAGGTGGTTAAAATACGAGAGACAACATTGGCGCAGTCATGAGAGGCTACCACCACGAAACAAGAACTCCACTTCCGCAAGACTAATTCTAAGTCATTCATCATCTCAACTCAACTCTATGGGGTAATAACTTAAACAGGATATTTGCTGTGAATTTTAAGATGCAGACAGTAAAGTGCGAGTTTAAACGAAGGATGTCAAGTGGCCTACCGCCCCCCCGACGATACGCCGCCGCTGCGTCCAACCATGCAAGATCGTGATTAAAGTCCACTTTCACTTTTTGATACCCGGCGATAATAATAAAAAAAAATAACAGCTACAATAATAGTAAAAGAAACACGAGAAAAGACACAAACTGGAAAAGAAATTAGTGATTTTCTTTAAATATATCGGTAAAGTCAGCAACCGTAAGAGGGACGATTCGGAAATGGGATTTCATCCCGCAGGAGTGTACCGAAAAATTGTGTGAAAGTAGAAACTCTATGTAATCTCTATTTTTTACTAAACGTATTAAACAAAATTGTAGGTGTATCTTATCTAATGCAAGATAATATAACGTGAGGAATGGCCAAATGGAATAAATTTCATCCCTACATTAAACCCCTTTTGAGGGACAGTTATAACACTCCAATTTTTAAAGGGGAGTTAGGGGCTTGCGATACATCATTAAAAAGTTTTATTCATTTGATTTAATAGATATTAGGTATGTTTAGTTTTTGATCATGTTATAAACAAAAGAAATGAATCTTAATGTAAGAGTGAGGCATGACCAGCTAGTAGAAGTGCCAAACCAGAAAAACCAGGACTCACGAGATATCAGAATCATTGTCAACCTTAACTTTAACCAAAAGGCAACAATGCGAGTACAAGAAAAGACGACTGACCCTATATGCGAGTTGGAGTTGGGAGGCATCACAGTAAATGACAAGACAATTAATAACTTACGCTATGCAGACAATACTGTCCTTCTAGATGGAAGTATGCGAGACCTACAAGAACTGCTGAACAGGGTCGTCAATGCCAGTCGAAAAACGCTCCGCAAGAACACCTCTATGTAGATGGAGAACAATTAGAGAGGGTTACAAGATATAACTATCTAGGTACAAACATTACCTGCACCGCTGATTATTGCTCCGAAATCAAGATCCGTATAGAGAAAGCACGTGCTGCTATTGTCAAAATGAAGAAGATGCTTTGTAACCGCGACTTGAGCCTAGATCTTAGAACACGCATGCTGAAGTGCTATGTATTCCCGGTACTGTATTATGGAGTAGAAACTTGGACCCTTAACAGAATGTACGAAAGAAAAATAAAAGCATTTGAGATGCGGACTTACAGAAGAATGCTCAGAGTATCGTGGGTGGAGCACACGACTAACGCAGAAGTGCTTACCAGAATAAATAAAGAGCTGGAGGTCTTGAAGGAAGTGAAGATAAGAAAGATCACCTATCTGGGTCACATAATGCGAGGTTCAAAATATGAGATACTCCACTTGATAATCCGGGGGATGATTATGGGCAAAAGGTCAATTGAAAGAAGAAGAATATCTTGGCTGCGGAATCTGCGAGAATGGTTCAACATGTCTTCTGCAGATCTATTCAGAGTAGCAGTTTCCGAGGTCAGGATTGCCATGATATTAGCAAACCTCCGATAATGGAGAAGCTGCATGAAGAAGGATGTAGGAAATGTTTAAAAGTCTCACCTCGAACGACTTGACAACATCCTAATCCTAAATTAAACTGTAAAACATTATTCAACATCTGTGGTGTGACCGATCTAATAGCAAGCGTTCTTCTTAAGTCAGAGAAATCTAATGGTTTAGTGTTGTATACCATACTTTTAACATATCTTCGCAAGAAGTCTAATCTATCGATCATTGCCTCCCTATCTACCGATTTAAAAATATTGGGTCAAGGTGTACTGCCGGAGCTTGATAAGACAAAGTGGCGGTGCTGCATCTTGTAGAAGAATAAACTTATGCAGAAATAATCACACAACAATTTGCCAAAACTAACATTGCTATGGTAACTTTCAAAAGTGCAAAAACAGCTCTGAAATGGTTTTTTCTCATGATCGTTAAATTTTAAAACAATAATATTTTTAAAAAGACAATGAAGAGACTTTTTACATTACAAGCCAATACTTCCCCTTTAAAAATGTGGGTGTTATTGTCACTCGGAGGGATGAAATTTATTCGTTCCAGGATGTCATTTTATGATCTAAAATTGACGTGTTTTGAGAACAATCATTGAAATAATGAATTTATTCCATTTGGCTGTTCCACACTGTACATGGTTTTTAATTAATAGATAGTTGGTGATACTTATATAGAATGTTACAATCGAAATGTAACAAAAGAAATTACGTGTACGTGAAAAATAATTTTTAATAGAAATATGTTGGTAATGACTAAATAATCGATAGAACAAACTGTATAGAACAACAATAGAAGCTGTGGTGAATTTTAAAGACTTCACTTTAAAAATTGAAAATGACAATTATTGTTCGTTTCATTACTCAATAAATGCGTGTTGATACGACAAACTTGGCGATTTTTCAACTGATATAATTGACGATTACAATCCTGCTTAGTACAGTGATAAAAGTAGGTATTTAATATCGATACGCTTGGTTAAACTCGTACAAGAATTTCAATCAGTAGTAGCTCTCGCATCGCCGCCTTTTGTTTTTCTTTTTTACTAACATCGTCGTAGAAAGTCTCCTCAAGTTTTCTCATTTTTTTTCTCATCAAATGTGCGTTCCTGCCGACGTCATTTGTTCGTGAGCGGTTGTGGGCGAATAATATACCATTTGAAGAAGACATTCAAATTATCGCAAAAAAAGTACCGTCAAATCTGGGCCGTATATTGGCCGTACTGGTTGCCCAGAAATAATGTGAGTTTTAATAACTTAGTCACAACAGTTAATTATATAACACACAAAAAGATGAAGAGTTGGTTTTTGCTTTGAAAGAAGTAACGATAGAAATAGACCAAGAGCCAGTGACCAATTTTCAGTGGTCATTTTAAAAGTCTTGAAAATTTACTGTCTCAATGTTTAATATCTGCGATTTCTGTCAACCCCCAATGGCCGGGATAAATCACCCTAAAATTTTAAAGAGGGTAAAAAAAAAGAATTATTTTAGTTAAAGTATCAGTCAAGAAGTTCATGCAGATTATTTCTAAAAGTATACTGAATGTATAAAAAATTCGCCAGAACATTTTCGTCCCTCTCAATTGTTTACAGAACGCTATAAATATTTATAAAAAATAGTTTTATTTTTGTTATTTTATTGGTCTTCAAATTTTAACATAAAACAGAAAACATATTATTGAATGCCAGAAATAAATTTCATCACTTACTATCTGCCAGAGGGAAAAATGTTCCCGTGCAAGTGCGAGCGAGACAGTTATACTTTTTACAACATAAAAAGGTATTTATGTACAATATACCTAATTATCAAATTTTTTTTAACTTTGTCGTTGTATTCCTCTTCATCCATCATCATCATTGTAGATATTTCATAGTGACCTTCGGTGTTACTTAGATGTCCCTGTGCAAAGTGCACCTGGGACCCCAAGCTTGGATCACTTGGCAAGCGAGCACTTTGTTCGTCTGCCAAGCTGCCAAGCCCCAGGAGCAACTTGAAGAGTTGAACCTGCCACCACCCCCAGTACTCATTGTACCAGGCTTACTCTCGAACCGAAACCCTGAGGTCCAAAGGTGGCCGATGAAGTAGGCGCACCTAACGCAGTGCAGGGCACTATAAAGTTAGAGTCTTAAGTAGACTAGAAGTTACATGAATTCTATTTCGAATTCTGTTTCAAGTGAATTTACTATGACTGAAGGTCCGCGCGCCAGCTTTAATTTGTCAAGACAAATATCCACCTTTTGCTGAAAGAGAATTTTTTTTATTAGTCTTCTTTTTTCTTGTCCGGTGTGTTTGTGGATCCGGCTTCCTGTTCTTCTTTCCTCACTTGGTTCTTGCTTTTGCTGTGGTTTTCTTATCTGAAAATAATTTAATTAATCCTGAAAGGAAAGGTTAGTATCCTCTTCTTAGTTGTTTAGCAGCTGGTGCTTGGGTCTCAAGTATTTCCAATGGACATCTCCCGGGTCGTAGTCTGTCAATTCTTGTAGCTCTCTATTTGGGTGCGCTCTTAGCTTGTCGAATTTTTTTTCTGCGTGCGTCTTCATCCGTTCTAGGACCGTTGTAATTTTTAAATCTTCTCGCAGTTGGGCGTTGGAGACGTACCACGGTGCGTCTGCTGCTTGTCTGATGCATATGTTATGCTGCGCTTGGATCCTTGTCCTGTGTGATTTTCTTCTTGTCACTTGTCCCCAGGCTAGAGAGGCATAAGTAATCATCGGGAGAATGATGCTATTTATTAATAGGAGTGGTGTTACTTAGAGAATACCTCTGTCACAGGGACAGGTAATTTTACCGCAATAAACATTTTCTATGAGTTGAAACTTTAACAAGGAATTGTTGCATTTCATATAGTTTACAATCCATTTTCAATGAGGCCCAATATGCGCTCTCTTTTCATCTCACAGTTATGAATTTAATTTTCTCGCTCGCACTCGCACGGGAACGTTTTTGCCTCTGGTAGATAGTAAGTGATGAAATTTATTTCTGGCATTCAATAATATGTTTTCTGTAAATACATATTTTCTGTATTATGTTAAAATTTGAAGACTAATGAAACTATTTTTTATAAATATTTATAGCGTTCTGTCAACAATTAGGACAGACGAAAATGTTCTGGCGAATTTTTTATACATTCAGTATACTTTTGGAAATAATCTGCATGAAATTCATGACTGATGCAGCGCACCCTGCATCAAAATTTCATAGGGGCAGCTCTCCTCTAGGTCGGGTCTCATTAATACAACTGCTGCTGGCTTCATTTAGGTTTTGTATTTTTTTTTAATAAACGTTTTCGGAGAGCCTTACCTGACTGTCATATTCCAGTGGGGCGTATTTCGAGTTACTTGGAGATATTCTCTTTCCAAATCTGAAAAAAAGGGTTATTTTTGTATTAAAAGTGTAAATTTATAAAACATTTAATTAATCAATAACTTCAAACTACGCCGATACTTTTGAAAATAAAAGAGCAACATTATTGGGTAAATTGTGTGCAGAGCTCCGCATAAAACGTCCAACGATGGGAGTATTTTTGTTTGAGCATTGCTTTTGTTTGAGCGGGTAGAAATGCAGTAAACACGGTGCATTAGTGAATCTAGCAAGTGGGCAACTGCCCTTGGGAAATCAATGGAATTTACAGTAACTTCATCAGAACTATTTTCTATCGTCAACAGTTTTACAATATTAACAAACTAATGAATTAATAAAATATATCCTGTTTGTGGTTTGTTGATTAGTACTTATAAATATTATTCGAAATCTAGAAAGAATAAAAAACGTATAAAAACTATTAACCACGACAATCTGAAAATTTGAAATTTGAACTGCACGAGATATGCCAATTAAGTTCTAGGTTTTGCTAGTAAAACTTGTGAAGAAAATTGGTAAAATTAGTTACAAACATACATATTATAGTCCCGTAAGGGTAGGCAGAGACCCCACTTCTTTCTTACACACGTCTTTCGCTTCTTTTACTTTCATCAGTGCCTGTTCATGCGGTTTTTTTAATTCATTCCCGTTTCCGGGCTGATCTCTCTGAAGGTTCTGTGACGCCTGCTTCCTAGGGCGTAGCATATAGTCTGTAATCCATGGTTTCTCTGAGTATTCCCACGGTGTTCAGGTGTTTTCTCAGGCCGCAGTCAATAGACCTACTATAATGCGCGTCTTTGTTTTGTTCAGATTCAGAAGGTCAGCCGTCAGAGTTTGGCTTGTGTGCCCTACCATGACTTTGGTGTGTATTTGCCCGACGCTTTGTTTCCAGTGTTGTTGGTGTCTTTGTTTCATCCACTTTACCCACAGGTTCTGGCCCTGTGAATGGTGTTTCAGATGTTTACTTCGCTAGCTTGTCTGCTTTTTCATTGCCCGCTATTCCTCTATGACCTCTATTGTGTTTTGCCAGCTCCAGAAGTCCCTGGAGGCATTCCCAGTCCAGATTATTTCTGCAGATGATTGTGATTCTTTACTCGAGTCGAATTCATTCCAGTCACTTCAGTTCCAGTACTTTATTGTCATAATATGAAATATAAATATAAATAATTTCATTTTGTTAAATCAAATAAATTTTGATCGTCGAACAACGAAGTAATCAAGAGGGATTGGAATTTTCAACAATTTCTAGTAATCGAATCCTCACAAGGACCAATTTTGCTTTGTTCTCTTGTAGAGGGTTACAATTTTTTCTGTCTTTATATAACGTTATTCAATAAATCGTTTTATTTTGGCTTCCGCTTTGAAGTTGCTCGCCGAAAAGGACCCTTAGGAAATTCGGTGTCGCATTTAAAAGTCACAGAAGATTTTTATATCTTTCTCTTTTAATATCTACGAACGAGAACAGGACCAAATGCTTAAAAATAATTGTCAATAAATAATATCAGATAATTTTTTTATTATCGAAACCGACTAATGACAAACATCAAATACAATCTTTATGAAAGGATAGTGATAGTGCATTTGCTTGTTACGTTGATACTAATGAAACGATTTTAGAATAAATAAATGGAAAACTTTGATAAAAATCGTGATCCTCGTCATATTAGTATCACTACTCATTTGAAAAGTATAAATAGCAAAAATATAAATCAGCAACTCCGATAATACCAACTGCATACATATATTTTCTGAATAAAGCTTTTAAAAACATACAACAAAAAAAATCCAAAGCACGTCATTCCTGACGTCGATGTGTCAAAGTAGTGATAAAACCCATTGAAACAGTCGGTGTAGCGGCAGCACTAAATTTAAATGTGTCTATTGTTAGCGGTGTTTTACAAGCTGTGAAGAACATAGAGATTTTATCCACAAAGCATTTAGTCCACATAAATACTATTCGAAATGTTATATTTATGACATGTATGCAACAAATGTCTACGGCCTGCTTCTAGTGATCAAAATTGGCCGGGGATGTATTTTTTTAAAAAAAAATCATTATAATCTTTCTCCCTTAACCAAAACTTCACAGTTTGTTATGCTTTCTTCTCTTTCAAAAACCATTATTTTTGTTTTGCTTACATTTATTTTTATCCTTTTGATTTTTAGGGCATCATGCATAGCATTAGCAAACAAATATCTACTTAAATTTTATTTCAATCTACTCCGCCTTCTCTTTGTAAACATTAAATTGTTCTTATCTCAAACTTCAATACGGACTAATTAGTAAATAATCCCCAAACCTGAATTTTTATGCTAAATGACTGTAATTGCATATTTAAATATAACTTTTAATTCAAAATAACTTTATTTAAAAACATTCTTCTGTATTGTAAAAAACAAAGGTACTTTACTCTTGAGTAACATTTCTATTTTTTGACAAACCTCGTATATGCCTTAAAAAAATTGATATCTGATGGTGACATTTTAAGTTTTAAACCGTTCAGAACTTTTTATCAAGAATAAATTTTTTTCATAACACCAATAATAAAAAAGTTTTCCATATGGTTCCAACTTAAGTACACACAATGTACAAAAAATAAGAATTGAAATGTGGTATGAACGACAACGAAACAGTGATGAACAGTATCAATAAATCAGAAAAACATCAGTCTAGTTCTGACTGTAATACTTTTACTGCATTAAAGTTTAAAATTTTGAAATTTCTTTTCTATTTTTATAAAAGTATCAAGTCTCTACAACGTGCGCAATGAACATCTCGAGAAAAAAGTATGGAAACCACGGAAATTCGGAAAACCGCACGAGGTTAGTCGTGAAACAAAGGTCACACCCTTGGTAACTTTCAACGAGAAATCCAACGGTGACCTATGATTTGACCTAAAACCTCATTTTCAAGGTTATTTCAAGGTCAACCTTATTTTTTTTTATTGAAATCCCTATTTTTTTTATAACAGAATCGCAAAGAGCGAGATATTTTACGGATGGGAGCAATTTAAGTCCGAAGATAGCGTGATCCCTAAACCTCCTCGAAACCATGTATTTTGAAAATCATCACCCCTTAAGGCCTGGATAGCTGAAACAATCTGATTTCGCAAAAATTGTTCATAACTTAAAGTGTTCAAATTTCCTTTGATAAAAAAAGGACCTAATATTGTATCGCACACCATTTCTGCCCACACGTTCAATTTTTGAGGATATTGTGTGTGACTTTCTCTCATCCAATGAGGATTTGTATATGACTAATATCTTAAGTTATAAAGATTGACTTCGCCATTTAATTTTACATGTCGCTTCGTCTGAAAAAACAATATTTTTTCAAAAATACAAAAACACGGTTGATTTTTGCAAGAAAACTAAAACTAGCGAGATTTTTAAGAAGTCATACTTTGACCTCTAATTGACCTTCTGGGGTTACGTTAACCTCATATCTACACACATATCCGGACGCTATTTTCGATTCCGGTATAAGAAATAGGGGTACCTATTTAAAAGAATGAGGTTGACCTTGAACTAACCTTGAAAATGAGGTTCAAGGTCAAATCAAGTCTCCGTTAGATTCCTCGTTGAAAGTTACTTAGGGTATGACCTTTGTTTCACGACTAACCCCGTGTGGTTTTCCGAATTTTCCGGGGATTCCATACTTTTTCCCCACCCTGTGTAGAAATACGTGCCATTTCTATTGCCCATAGCTTATATAAGGCCTTTATAAGCCAGTTATTAACACAACCGATATAAGCCAAACATTATTTATATTTAGAATTTTAAAATGATAGGATCAAATAATGTGACGTGCATCGAATTTTGTGTTGTATCTGTCTTAAATTTTGTTAAAATTATACCTCTGGTCTGATAACTGATAAGTCGTACCATGCATGAGATGTACAAAAAAATCATTGCAATAAAAAAGCAGAATATTGAAAGGATATTCAGAATATTTCGCTAGACTATATAACAATTCTAAGCCTTATTGTGTAATAATTCATTATAATCATAAACAATTTATTACGTGATCTTTTGACGTGCATAATTTGTCAAACTGTCAAACATCGCTTTGCCTAAACATGTTGTCGCACGATTCTTGCGCGGTCGTGGAAAAAATTTAATTTGTTGATAAGAAAATCAAAAGATTGCTCTCACCTAGGTCTTGCTCTATCTGAGTACAAACGGTCTAGTTCTTGCAGTCTCAGCATCGCCCTTTGGACCAATTTCGGCCTAATTTCAGCTTCTATCGGTCCGCTTCGCAAACTACCTACCACCAGTCAGTATTAGTTTTTTCATTTTTTTTTTCATTACAAACATCAATTCCAAGTGGCCACCGCATAACCAAAAAGTTTTACGAATCGTAACCGAGCGGATACGAAGCACCAAACGTTTGTGATTCCTGTCAAATTTGACGCATTCATTGATCCGATTTTTAGTACTTTTTGGTTAGGATTGACCACTTGTCAAAAAAAAAACAAAGTACGACATTATTTTACCGACTATATCAATGTAGGTAATTATGACGTTCTCTGTATAAAGAACAGCTAAAAATATACAACAATTTAAACAGCAGTTACCCCAAGACAATGAATGCGTCATATGTAAAGACTGGATTCTATGCAAAAGGCATAATATAATTTTGGGTATATCTCTCCCATATTTTATATATACATGTCTCACGTACTAACATGATATTTTTTGTTTTTTTTTGAGTGCATCTAATGCATATTTGGTATTTTGACCATAAATGCATATGTTAGTGCATATTTGCCTTTTATTTTGCATATGTTTGAATTTTTAAACATTTTAAAGCTTCGGGATTTCGGAAATTTCAAGATACAAACATTACAGTACCTAGTTTGTCAAGTCTTCGCAAGAAATATGTCAGTGATATTTAAACTGATGGTTTAGAGGATGCTGCTTCATATATGCTTAAATTCCCAAATTTCGTACATGCACATGTTTGGCCCATGGCTTAAATAGGGAGGCCGAAAAAAACCAGACTTGAATATCCACTAGTAAATAGCTTGATAAGTAAAAAAAATATTTTTAAAAGCGCCATTCCGGGTGCAGGTGTATAAGGAGATCCTTTCCGGAATTCCTTGGCTACCTGAACCTGTATTGACGAGATGGGGTACATGGCTTAATTGTGCTATATTTCTCACAAGAAGGTATTAATAATGTTGTAACACAATTCGACTCTACGACTTTTCTTACCGTTGAAAAATGTCACCAAATTTTTTCTACCACAATATTCAAAATAAATTGACACACATAAAAGCAAATTTTCAAATAATTAAACAGCGTATTAAACAATTAGAAGATCCAAAATTATCATTAAATGATAGTAATGACATTATAAGCAGTATTAAGAAAAAAATAGGAACCGTTAGGGGCCCAGTAGGGAACAAAATTAAAGATAAATTGGCTAAGATTTGAAATAAAAATAAGGGATTTGCTCTTTTAAAACCGGTAATAATGTGTTGAATGGTTATTTCAATAAAACTATTGGTATGAGTCCTTCTGTAGTAACTAATTTACTGTATGCACCAATAACATTTGCTAGCTTATGTCACTCAGCTCTGGACAAATACTATTGAGAAGTTTGGTAAATCCGTGCAATAGCCTTGGATATATCTAAAGCCATCGACCGCGTCTGGCACCAGGCATTGTTAAGCAAATTATCTGCCTACGGTCTCCCAACCAAACTGCGCCAATGGCTCATGAGCTTCATACAAGATCGCTCCTTACATGTGGCAGTTGACAGTATTTCTTCTAATGCTTTAAAAACCAATGCCTGTCCCCCACCCTATTTCTTTTACACATTAACGACCTCTTAAAATCCAACACGAACCCCATTAACATTTTTGCAGACGACAGCACACTTGTCTCAACTTTCACATCCAATCGATCACTTTCGGTGAATGATACAAATAGACTCAGGCAGAAACAGGTTGATTCCATCAATAGAGATCATAAAGCAATCTTCGAGTGGGGAACCAACAATTGTTCAGTTCAACGCCCTGAAAACACAAAGCGCCACGTTTTCCAAGAAAGTAAATTCCTCAAATCATAATGCCTGGAAATACCCTTGAATTAAATCCCTCCATCTCGATTTTGGGAGTCACGGTGTCTAATAATATGTCTTGGCATGACCATGTTGCTAACATCGCAAAGTCGACAAGCCAGAGGCTAGGTTTTCTGTGGAAAGCCAGAAAGTTTTTTACTCCTGATCAACTGTTGACGACGTACAAGGCTCAAATCCGACCTCTACTGGAGTATTGCTCGCACTTTTGGGGTTCAGCACCAAGGCATTCTCTTCGTCTTCTAGATTCCATTCAGAAAAGAGCCATTCGGTTGATAAACAGCTCAACTCTCACAGATACCCTTCACCCTCTAGAACATAGAAGAAAAGTTGCAGACCAGATATTACTTTACAGATATTTCCGTGGCAGATGATTCAGAGAAATAAAAACTCTTGTACCACCACTGGCCACATTTGGTCGAAGAACTCGGTCTCACCCATTTACTCTCAAGATTGACAGTACAAGGACCAATCTTCATCAAGAATCCTTCTTTTACAGGGCTGCTACGGAATGAAACAAGCTTTCATAATTGGTTTTTCCAGAGAACTATGACCTGCAACTTTTCAAAAAGCGAGTCCACAATCATCTCCTTTCTATAATCCCTTCTCCTTCTAATAATCGCAGTGTGGGCGATCCGCGGCCCACACGATAGGTCTACCCTTTTGCGACTATTTTCAGTTAAAAAAAACATTTTGCGATGTAGAAAGATCATTCTCGTCTTATAAACATATTTTAAGTGGTCGTAGATATAATTTAACAATAGAGAATATTGAAAAATATTTGATTGTATATTGTTACAACAAATAACCTATTAATATTTGTGAAGGTGTTTAATTTTCTATAAAAATTAAATGCATATTATATGCATCTTGCATATTTTATTTCATATTTTTGCAATTTTTTAATGCCTATTGGACATTTTTTAGTGCATATTTTCCAGTCTCTAGTCATATGTGACTTACTAGTAGTATTAATATCTCTCACAGTTTCCTGTTACTCAACTTTTTGTTCTAAAGTATAATGCTAAAGTATAATTGCTTGAATTAAGTTTTTGCCTGGTTGATCAAAATTATTAAAAAACGTTAAAAAAGTTTTCTTGCGGTTTTATTTTTTTATCGGAGTTTTCAGTACAACGCTTTGTATATTCGATGCCCTTTTCGACTAGCTTATACAATTTGTCACATTTAAATACGCGAAGAGTGATCCGCCCGAAAAAACCTTGTTTTTGCTGTCCCCCTTAAAGAATTATTCAGTAAGTGTAAAAGCAAAAAAAGTATAATGTTAAAATACGCTCGCATAGCATAAACTGTGCAAAGATATTGTGTATTACGAGACGGAAAAGTACCGCAGATATTCTTTCAACTTTGTGCTCGTGTATTCTGAATTTTAATGCTCTATGAGTTTCTGCTGCGTGGAATTTGTTATAAAACTCGCCGTTTTTGAGTATATTTTTGTAAAAATAGCCACTATTTTGCGAAGCGTTTACAAAAGCCTCATGCTAATAGAATAAATTAATTAATACCTTGAATGTCATAAATTACAATGAATTTATGTAGTGGTGTATTGATTAATCTTGTTCGCCGCGATTGACAACATCATCACTTTGTTGTTTGTGAGTTTTAATACACTGTACATAAAGTGTGTCCCAAAAAGTTTTATACAAATGAAGAAAAATCGTACCTTACATTTTACAAAAAACCTTTTTAACCTTTGTTGGAGGAGTGGTAGCGTACCAGATGACTGGTGCAAGGCCGTTATAGTGCCGCTTTACAAGGGAAAAGGTTCGCAGCAGGACTGTAAGAACTATCGAGGTGTTAGTTTACTCAACATAGTCGGCAAACTGTATGCAAAGATATTAATTAAAAGAGTAACGAATGAAACTGAGAAGATGATAGCAGGATTTAGAAGAGGAAGGAGATGTATGGATCAGGTCTTTTCATTACGAGGTATAGTTGAAAAATTCTTGGCTAGAAGTCAGAAGGTCTATTGCGCTTTTATAGACTTGGAAAAGGCCTATGACAGAGTGGTGGGGAGTGAATTGTGGTTGACATTGTCTATGTATGGGGTGAGCGGTAGTTTAATACGAGCACTGAAATTACTTTATGAGGATTCTACTGCTTGGGTCAGAATAAAGGGAGCTTGCACGGAATGGTTTAACATCGAAAAGGATGTGATACAGGGATGTGTTGCTTCGCCATGGCTGTTTAACTTATATATAGACGATTGTTTAAAAGATTTGAAAGAGAGTGCGTATGGATTGAAAATGAATGATTTGATCGTCAAATGCCTTCTTTACGCTGATGATCAAGTCATACTAGCGTCATCTAAAGAAGTGTTGCAGGCGATGGTTAATGTTATTAATAATATCCTGAAAATCAAAGGGATGAAAATAAATTCAAGCAAGTAATGGTTTTTGAAAGAGAAAAAAACATGACTGTGAAATCATGATTAAGGGAGAAAGAGTGGAACAAGTAAATGAGTTTGTGTACTTGGGTTTAAAGTTTACGGGAGATGGAAAATATGACAGTGACATTGAGCGAAGGGTGTCGGCAGGAAAGCAAATAAATGGGGCACTGTATACCTTTATGTGAAACCAAAAAGTGTCAAAAAAGGTACGTCGGGCTTTGCATAGAGGTGTGTTGGCTGCTACACTTATGTATGGTAGTGAATGTTGGGTTTGGCAAAAGCATAAAAATAGGATTAATGCTGCGGAGATGAGTAGTCTGAGAATTGTATAGCCAGAGTGACTCGGTTGGATAAAGTAAAAAATAGTGAGATAAAAGAACGTTGTGGTGTAAAAGAAGATGTGGTTACAAAGATAGATAAAGGAATGCTTTGGAGACGTAGAAAGGATGGATGAAGGATGATTGACGAAACAAATTTATAGGGCGAGTGTGAATGGACGGAAGTCGGTATAGGTCGACCTCGGCGAACATATCTCGATCAGATCAACATTTTTTTGAAGAAAGGCCAGGTTAAGAGTACCAACAACCGACGAGCATGTATGAGAGCACTCATGAAAGTGGAGGAAGCAAAAGATGTGTGTAAGAACCGTAGCGGAAGTGAAAGGAAGTGGTCTCTGCCTACCCCTACGGGAAAATGGCGTAACTATATGTACAAACAAATTATTCATGATAAAAAGTTCTGCATGACTTGTAGATCCATAATCAGGTACAAAATTTTTAAAATATTGGCTGGAATACGTGGAAAACAGAAAATAATGATTTGGACGGTGAGATAAATACGTACGAACTGTAGTAGTTCATTGAAATTGTGATAAAGTAATAAAAATATATGCACAATTGTATGTTATTGATATTTCCAGAAAAAAATTAAAGATATTTTAATAAACAAGTCAACAATTGTTAGATTAATGCGCAGTACGAAATTTCGTCAAATACAGACATTACCCCTCTAGACTTCTTTTTGGGGGGTTACTTAAATTAAAAGGTAAACCTTAAGAGGCCATTTAAAGATATTAATCATCTCAAAAGAATCATTAAAAAAAGCTGTAACTCCAGATTATGGATCTGCAAGTCATGCAGAGCTTTTTAACAACAATAATTTTTTTTGTAAACTGCAAGATAAACTTTTTCTCCAATTGTATAAAACTTTTTGGGACACACTTTATGTCTTCAAATATATTCGTACCATTGCATGATATATTTCGCATGAATAAAGCTTTATCAAGGAATAAATGTATTGACATGAACTAATTACATGTATACATAGCAAGGCTGCATGGTTTATACGGAGCTGAAAAGAGAAAAACATTTCGGCTGCGCGTACACATGCCTTTATTTTAACGTCGCACTGCAATTTTATTTTTCGTTCCAATTACAATCTATATTGTTCAGTATTTACCAGTGCGATATTAATTTATGATAAAATGAGAAACACGTATCATCTCTTTCCATCAATCCCGACTATAAATAAATTGAAATTGTATCTACAGAGAAATCGGCTTCCGAAGTACAATATCAAACCTCCTCACGAAGATCTTCGAGGAGGAAGTTGCTGCCTCTGGGATATGCGAAGAACAACAAGGATTCAAAAAGAACAGGTCCACTATAGACGCAATATTTACCATACGACAGATAACTGAGAAAGCTATAGCATTTAACAAGCCTGCTTTTATGTGTTTCGTCGACCTCGCCCAAGCCTTTGACAGAGTGAGGCTAGATGCAGAAGAGATATATACATCCCCGCATAATAACTATTATTGCCAAGCTAAACACCAATAACTACACATCCATAAAAGTAGCAGATAGGCTGTCCGAGAAAATAAAACAATCATGGACGAAACGATCACAGAGTTCAAGAAAGTGGGGCGAGGATACCGGATGGGGGACAAAGAAATCAGAGTAATATGCTATGCTGACGATGCCGTCGACGGGTCTAAGCGTTTTTCTAAAATGTTGACGAGGTTCCTGCAAACAGCTCTGTTTCGTTTTCGGTTAGCCACTCTATATAATTTTGTCAAAGTTTCTTTCTAAAAATAGATGTATAGAAAAAGCATATATCCGTAATATTTGTTTTGATTTAAGACGACAATAATTGTCGATGATTTTCCACACCCAAAGGTGGACAGTCTTGATTGATAGTCGTTTGAACGACCAAGAAAACATTTTTCCAAAAATATCCCGAATACGTTTTGTTGACAAATTCGAGAAAATACCAAAAAGAAATGAAACCCCGAAACGCTTATTAACGGAAACTTGTTTATTTGAAGGAAAATGACGTCGAAGGCGGGGAGAACACGGAAAAACCATCACAAAAATTAAATCTTGGTGTCGAAAAAAAAATAACAATACCAAAAATAATTACAAAATATTCTCGAATTAATGGTCCTCATGTGATATTTTAATAATCGAGATAAAACTAATTAAAAAATTACGATTTCGTGTTACGATTTGATCCACGACGTCTGCGTTTGTAAGCGGTCGTTGAAGATTAAAAGAAACAAATTTTTACCTCGGTCTGGCGACTGACGAATACATTTGATCTAACTTTAGAAGCCGCATCATCTCGTCGCCGTTGGGATTTGGCGCTGCTGCGGTCCAATCGCTTTGAAGAACAAGAATTGTTACCAGAACCACCAACCATCGGACGTATGGCCACATCATTGTTTCAAACTAGCTCTGAAAAAAAAAGCTAACTCTTAGTTTTACGAACCTCGTACAATAATCTATTGCAATCACATATACAACCAAAATGAAATTACCTTGGGCGGTATGAAAAAATATTGAAACTTCATTGAAAATTGGTAATAATGCAAGTTGTAAAGTAGAGACTATGGTAAACATTGAATATGGATATATATATATATATATATATATATATATATATATAGGTGGTCTCTTCGGATAGATAAATCCAATAGTTTCTTCTCCTACTTAACAAACATCTGCATATGGTTACCCGAAATGGGGTATTATACACGATTATGTATCAGATGTAATTAAATGCCCGTGCGCGGCATATAGCCAGAAGAGTAGTTGTTTTTTTATACATAATCAACCCGCATGAACCTATAGTATAGTATATATATATATATATATAAATATACAGCGAAATTAGCTAATTTTAAAAAAATCAGTTATACATTTTTCACATCTATTCACGCTGTCGAAAAATGTTTATAGTTTTCTATAATAATATTATTGTTTTTTATAATTTTTACAGATTACAATACTTCTTCTCAGAAGCTATTCACCGTGTGGTGCTTGTTGAAAAGTATAGATGTCGTGACTGGCGCTTTTCGCGTAGTACTTCATGTGTACTTATTAGGAGTCGTAGCTGTTGATGTGTCCAGTCGAGGTAGACCAACCCTATGCTGATGAGGTCCATAGATGGTCTGTTCGGATGGATAAATCTAATAGTTTCTTCTCCTACTTAACAAGCATCTGCATTTTGTTACCCGAAATGGGGTATTATACACGATTATGTATCAGATGTAATTAAATGCCAGGCGCGGCATATAGCCAGAGTAGTTGTTTTTTTATACATAATCGACGCGCATGAACCTATAATATAATTGACACAGCGAAATTGGCTGGTTTTAAAAATCAGTTATACATTTTTCACATATATATGGATTAACATAAAAAAAGCTATTATCATACTAGCTGGGTCTTTTTCACATTTTTGAAACAATTGGATTGTAATAGAAAACGTCAGATTTGACTAAATTTTTTTCATAATTTAAGTGGAAAATTTTCTTATCGAATTTTCTCCCTCGACCCCTCAATTATTAAAAGTTTTCGTTTTAATCCAGAATGGCAATTCGTACAGTCTCCTTTTGATTAATAAAGTAAAACAAATAAACATTTATCGGAAAATATCAAGTTAATGATAAATGACGGTTGGTGTTTTGTAAATTTTGTTTCGAAATGTAATATGTTTGTAGGATCATTTCCTAATAAAAAAAATAACAAAACAAAACTCGATTCGAACGCTCTCGCGTAACTTTCGTGTTTTATCTTTGAGCTGAAAACTTCGGGATTTACTTCTTAAAGCTACTCGAGTGATGTTTTAAAATTCACAATCAAAATTTTTAGGCGATGTTAATGCCTCTCTGGCTTACGATTTGAAAATCTTCATCCTCCAATAACACTCGAGGCTAATAAAAAAACGAATAAGCAAATATGAAATAAATAACGAATAAAGTTCCAGTTTTTGGGAAATAGTCTAAAATAATAATAATAAACAATTTGAAATTGCCCACACAGTTTACAATCGATAGGGCGAGAATCCAATTAATAAAAAAAAATATCAATGGTCTGGTTGTTTTCATACAAATATTTCTAACATGCACTAATCACATTGTCAGTTCCCGCAGTCAAAAAAAAAATCATATTATTCAAAAGATCATAAAAATCTGTATTAAAAATAGTATAATTTTGAAAAATTCAGGTAGTTTACCATTTTTTTCAGTTTCTTCATGAAAAATAGTTTGACCGATTTTGCTGAAAATCTAATTAGTTACAAGTTGCGCAATTATGCGTCGAATGCAATTGGTCCCACGTCTATATCATTTTTTGTTCTCGAGATAATCGAGACGAAAAATAATTCCGAAAGTTTAGCATTTTTTTCAGTTTTTTGATTCTCCATAAAAAATAGCTTAGCCGATTTTGCTAAAAATCTAACCAGTTCTAAGTTGCGCAATTATGCGTCGAATACAATTGGTCACACGTCGATATCAATTTTTGTTCTCGGGATAATCGAGACGAAAAATAATTCCGAACGTACATACGAACATACGTAAGTTCTTGTATAAAAGAACTTAATTGTTTGATATTATTGTAAAAGATATTAAGAGTAAGAGTAGTATCTGGTAAAATATTAAGCTCAACGAAGTTTAAATTGTGGTCTCTTATCCCGAATATTTACGAAAAAATCTAAATGATCAAACTATTCGCGTAATATCAATACGGAAATAAGCGAATTCATGCGAAGAAGCAATATCCGGTTTTTCTTTCAATATTCTCTCCACGGAAGTGTTAACTACTGTACTACACTTCAACTAAATGATATTAAACTTCAGTCTTAATATTCTGCAAATGCAAAGGAGCGTTAAACGAAAATAGCAATTCTGGATCCGTATAAAAGGGAATTTCTTTAAAAGGATTAAAAATATTTCCGAAACAGGGATTGGGACCGTCCTTATCGCAAGTTTTCTTCACTGCTAAAGAACTCTCCAGAGAACGTAAGTTGATTTCGGTAAAAATGACAAAAACTCTATAACCGTGCGGCACTTAAAGTTTTGGTATCACGGAAAATAGATTCGAAAATTGTCCGGGAATGTGCCGGAAACCTATGAACCTTGGCTAACCATAACAAGGTAACTTTTTCGTGGGTGCCAGGGCATAAAGGTATTTCTGGTAATGAAGAAGCGGACAAACTAGCTAGGCGGGGCTCTAGTACACCATTTATTGGGCCAGAACAAATAATACGGATACCAAAGGCCAGCATTAAAGCAGCGATCAATGGCTGGGTCCACTCTCAACTTCAGCTGAAGTGGGCACAGCCAGAGAAAGTTATACACAGCAAGTTTATGCTAAAAGAGCCCTCACCTAAGCAGGCAGGGAAGCTGCTCTCGCTAAGTAGGGAAAAACTTAGAACAGTTGTAGGGCTTTGTACCGGAAACTGGTTTCTGAGATAACATCTGCACAATATACCTGGGGTGTATACAAGACCAAGGGAGTGATCCACCTGGGGCAATAGCAGTACATGAGCTTCTACTCATTAACAGGAGAATTGAAGAAATGAGACTAAACTAAGGAGCTGAAAAGGTACAAAAAGCAGACAATGCTGCAGTGCCCAGGAAACATTTTACCTCTTTCACAACTTCTATTTATTCATTCATTCATACTGGTAATTAATAAATTTGCTTCTAAAGATGTCGGCAAAGATGTCTATCGAAGCTTCAGCATGGATGATTGCGAAGGTCATGGCGAAGATGTCTATCGAATGTCGCAGCCAAGACTGTGAAGAGTAGAAAATGTAGCCATAAATTGGTTAATTATAAGAAAAGTGTTCGATGAAATATTTATAATTGGTCTGCGTTATTTTATTTGCAGGAAAGGAAAATATTAATTTCGTGAAAAACTCTGTATCATTAACCTGAATCGTTTCGTAGGAGACTGGTAGAAACTACAATCGACTTTTCTTTATTTGATGCAACGCGCTGTGATTTGAGTGGTGGAATAAAAAATGTATGATAAAAAATAAGCAACTGGTACCTACTACGCTCGATTGTAATTGTTGATCATCAAACATCTGCGGTTGATTATACGTTTGCGTTTATATGAAAGTTCGAATCGTCTTTGTTTATTGTTAAATAAATGATAGTAAAAGTAAACTTTCGTTTTCAATTGTACAAGTTATGTTTTGTGACATATGCCTCATTATCAAAATTACAAATTAATTTTGGCCGCGATAATTTAGTACTTATAAAAAAATTTACTCTTTTAAATGCTAACTTTCTTATTTCCGGCTTAGCATACACAGTTAAATTTATTTACAGTTTAAATTTTAGCGCCATTACCTTAATACAGGGTGATTTAAAAATGTTGATAGTCGTTCCATTCAAAAAATTTCATAGAGCTTTTTGGTGGCCTCGAAACCGATAGGGACGTCGTTCATCTTCAAAAAATGACAGTATTTCTCTGTGAAGCAGTTTTTGGCTTAAAAACAAATCCCCATTCTCCACCATCCCTCATGATCACTTGGTTCATTTTTCTGTTTCCAATAAAGTACCTGCAGATGGAGTTCTCAGGTGTTTTCTGGTTGAACAGTGTTCCGTTAGAAATCCTGCTACCAGTCGAACCTTGTTCCTGCTGAACGTTATCAGGTCTTTTGTAAGACAGGGCTTTAGTCTTACGCCTTACTGTGCCTTCTTTTTCTTCTTCACGTGCCATGTCCTCCTAGGAAGTCGGCGATCATCATTATTATTTTTATTTCATTAGCAACGGCACAAAACAGGCTTGTAAAATTAAGAGCGCACTACTCTCTCATGTTTTTCAGCCATGACGTGTGTCTTCTTCCTGGATATCTGCTTTCTAGGATTTTGCCCTGCGTGATGTTCTGTAAGATACGGTACTTTTCCCCTCTCATTACATGTCCAAAATATTCCAACTTGCGTTTCTTGATGGTAAAAATGACTTTTAGTTGCTTCTGGAGAGGGACACCTCGGTGTTTCGGACTCTGTCTACCCATGATTATCGTAGCAGGCGACGGTAGCACCACATCTCGAACGCTTTTATTCGGCTACACATTGCCTTTGTTAAAGTCCACCCTTCCATTCCATAGTACAGAATTAGAAATACGTAGTACCGTAGTAAACGAATACGTAGGGGTATTGACAAATCTCGAGATGGAAGAACCTTCTTCATGTTGCTAAATGCTGCCCTAGCCTGCTTGATGCAGGACCTTATTTCCTGCGTGCTATCCCACTTACTGTTCAATAATCATCCCAGATATCTGAAACTGAAGACTTGCTGAATCTGTTGGTTGCCTGTACTTAGGTTTGCTGGAAGCTCACCATTTTTGCTAATAACCATAGTTTTGGTTTTGCGTCAACGAAAATTTGCTCAGAGTATATGTTAAAGAGTAGTGGAGAAAGGTGCCTCGCACCTCGCTGAATGGAAACTTACTCGGTAGTCAAATGTTCAACTTTGACGGCAGCGATTTGGTTGTTATATAGATTTTTTATAATGCTGACGTAAGTTCATATTCTGAAGGATGTTAATAAGTTTACCATTGTCGACACAGTCAAACGCTTTCTGGTAATCGAGAAAACATGCGTATACATCGGTGGACATGTCGCGGCACCTCTGTATTAAGACCTGTATGCCGAATAGGGCTTCTCTCATTCCAAGCCCGTTACGAAATCCAAATTGAATATCAAAGAGGTTTTCCTCGCATTTACGGTATAATCGATCATGTTTTATTTTGAGGAATTATTTTATCGCATGGCTCATTATGCTAATCTTGCTGTAGTCTCCGCATGTTTTTGACCATGTCTTCTTAGGTAGTGTGACGAAGACAGACTTTAACCAATCACTTGATATTTTTCTAGAAATATAGATGGCGTTGAAGAGGCTGACCAATTTATCTGTAGATCCAGCGGACCTTCCAGTTTTAGATGTCTTGATTGCGTGAACCACCTCCGCGCGTATTATTTCGGGGCCCTCAAAGAGATTGTCGCAAATGTTTACCTGCTGACGGCCGCTGGCGAAAAGTTCCTCGACCTACTTTTTCCACTCTTCCAGCTTTTCGTTAAGGTCTAAGATAATATTTCCATCCCTGATTAATAGAAGTACCGAGGACCGATTACGTTTTTTAGTTCCTGTGCCTGGCCACTATTATCTCTCTCCATGCTCTCTCCGTGCTTCCTTCTGTAGCTTCCTAGTTAGATCTTCTTGTTCCCAAAAATTAAAGAATCTTTAAAAGAGGCCCATTTTCAATTGTTAGAAGAAGCTAGGAAAAAACGACGTCTTCGTTGTGTGTATGTATCGTACCGGATCTAGTACTTTATTATCAGATATCGTGCGTTATTCTAATAATCAAGTAAATTTATGTAAACGGAATCACTTAGGAGAATCGATTCAAGAATTACGGTTATTAGTAACTATATATACCGTTTTATTGCTGATTATGATGAAAAATAACGATTGGAAGAAACGTAAAAGCTTCCAATTTTCTGCAATTTTAAAGTCCATCAAACACCTTTTTCTTTTATTAAGAAATCAGATACATTAACGTCTCCGACATGCTTTATTACCATTTCGCGAAAAACGATTTATAATGAAAAAGAAATAGAATCGGGAAAACTTTCAGAATAAACTAGTAATTTCTAATTACGAAAAAACAATGATAATAATCGCAAAATTGTGGTACAGGGTGTTTTTAAATACAAACTTTAATGATCTTTATTGTTAAAAGTTACTCGAGAGTTGAGGAGGAGACATGCAAAACGCATTTTGTCCATATTTTCCATATTTGTGATGAAGGTGGCGCCACATTCGTAAGGTCAAACGCTATCTATTTATGAGTACTTGACAGTCAATAAGCATTAGGTCCTCGTGATATTACATGGGAAAAAATATCTTGACTAACAAACTGAATTTGGTCCATGTTGTCTGTACTTTCAAAGTACATTTTGTCCAAAAACAAAAGAAAAAGGAGTACATCATCGCGTAAAAGAAAAAAACAAATAAGGTACTATTGAGGTTAGAAACTTAAAAAGTGTTATCAATGTTTTGCTTTTGATTTTATAGATATTCGAATTTGGACAATTTGACTCTAGTTTGCAATCACAAAAATACTAACTTGGATTGCCAAGAAATATCAAAGAAAGATAGGGTGAAATTTCGTCAAATTTTTTTCCAACATCCCAATAAAATTATTCGAGTCAACATACTTGCAAGCTACATGGAAATTAAAAAATCAAAACGCAAACGAAGTCGAAAACAAGATGGAATTTCTCGTAACTTTTCTGTAAATTATTTTGTAAGTAGCATATATCTACCAATATTTCAATATTAAATTTTGAGAAAATACCATAGTTTGTGTCCAATAGTTTTTTTGTATTTTTCTAATTGTTTTTTCAATTTCTTGTGTCAAAACTCGTGATTGAGATACTTACACCTGATTACTTAATATTATACCAAGTTATTGTGAAAGCCAATCAAGAAAGGAATCGTGGATATTGCTATTGAAGTATGTGGTGTAAGTAAAAGAAGGAAAGGATGCAAATTACAGAAAATGTGCGTAGAGGTTCAAAAAGCAGTGTCAGAAAAGTAGAAAGCCTGGCTGGAAGGGCTAGCTACAAAAGCCAATTAAAGAACGCAAAAGGCAACGATTGAGGATGTAAACAAAGCAAAGAATGAGTATGAAAGGTTAATAGGTGTCGCAAAAGAGTTTGTGGCAAAAAAGGAAAGTGATAAAGATGAATTTGATAGAAGGTTATCTGACGATTTACAAAACAATATTCAACTCTTCTGGAAGTCCCTAAGAACAGCCAAAGGTAAAAATACCTACCTCGCAACTGGAAAAAATCAGAAACCTAAATGGTAGTATAATAAAAGGAGAGGAATGCGTAGTAAAGAGATGGAAGGATTACTTCGAAAGTTTATTTGAGAAAGAGGATACACAAGTACAGGCCCTATTCGGAGATATGAGTGAAAGTTGCAATGAAAATGAAGTTACTACGACAGAAATTGTGAAAGCGTTAAACAGTATGAAATTGGGTGAAGTTGCTGGGTATGACAGGATAATAGTTGAAATGCTGAAGACTGGACAAAACGTAATAGCTAGTCTACTGTACCGCCTTTTTAACCGTTGTTGGAGGAGTGGTAGCGTACCAGATGACTACTGCAAGGCAGTTATCGTGACGCTTTACAACGGAAATGGTTCGCAGCAGGATTGTAAGAACTACCGAGGTATTAGTTTACTCAGCATAGTCGCCAAACTGTATGCAAAGATATTGATTAAAAGAGTAACGAATGAAACTGAGATGATATGGGATGTGCAAGCAGGATTTAGAAGAGGAAGTAGATAGATGTAGAACAGGTCTTTTCATTACGGGGTATAGTTGAAAATTTCTTGGCTAGAAGTCAGAAGGTTTATTGCCCTTTTATAGACTTGGAAACGACCTATGACAGAGTGGTGAGGAGTGAATTGTGGTCGACATTATACATAGACGATTGTTTAAAAGATTTGAAAGAGAGTGCGTATGGATTGAAAATGAATGATTTGATCGTCAAATGCCTCTTTTACGCCGATGACCAAGTCATCTGAAGAGGAGCTGCAGGCGATGGTTAATGTTATGCATGATGCCCTGAAAATCAAAGGGATGAAAAGAAATGTAAGCAAAACGAAAGTAATGGTTTTCGAAAGAGAAGAAAGCATGACAAACTTTGAAGTTTCGATTGAGCGAGAAAGAGTGGAACAAGTAAATGGATTTGTGTACTTGGTTTCGAAGTTTACGAGAGATGGAAAGTATGACAGTGACATTGAGCGAAGGGTGTTGACAGGAAAACAATTAAATGGGGCACTGCATAGCTTTATGAACAGCTAGAAAGTGTCCTAAAAGGTCTGCTTCTCAGTTGCTGGTCGTGCTACGAGTGTGCTTTAAAATTTTCCCCTCTTGCTGCTTCAAGAACAATTAGTTTATTGTGTCGGTTTTGCTAGGTACATTTAGCGCTTCTATTGCATCAGTTGGTCAGATTTAAATAAGTTATTATATGCAAATAATTTTCGTCGCATCATACTAATTTAAGATTGAAGTCATAGAAGCCGACTCTGCAGTAAAGTTCACAACTTCACGAATCTGATCACAAAATATCAAATGACGGTCTGTAGCGGTTTTAGAGGCTCATTTTCTGCTCGTTTAATAATGTGGTTCGACCCTCTGCTCTAATTTGAACTCAGAAATTGCCATTTCCAATAAACACTGGGACAGTTCCTACGATAAAGCGTACGCTTCTAATCTATTAGTTAACTTGGAAACGCGTGCTTGATATGCTACAAGTTTTTCAGCGGAAAACTTGATTTTAAAGCGCCGTGTTGCAAATCATTGGCATTGAATCGGAAAATACCGGTCCAATTTGCTTCCATTGCGATTCGTGACTAATAATATTTTATGCATTGTTTGATGCGAAATTTGTAAAATAAATATGCCAACATTTCAACATTTTATTTTCGCCACTTTAATATTTGTTATATGTCTAGACAAAATTGAATAATCAGGTATTCGTTTGAGTGATGACTTTTGTGACGTATATCACACCAAAATAATACGGCTTAAAAGTATTTACATATTTATTATTTAATGGTGTATTCAAAGTGGTTTTATTTAAACGAATACGAAAAAATTGATGTATAATTAACCATTTTTTAATCAAGAAATAAGGATCTCTTTTACAACCTAAAGTTTTTAAATACATATTAGAAATATTATTGATTGTCACAAATACGTAATTTTTTATTTTTGCACTAATTTTTTAAAATATTCTCAAAATATGACTATTAGTACAAATGGCTATTGATTTATTAATTTTTTTAAAAATTTCCAAAAAAAATATTCCATTCACGAAAGTAAATAAGTGGGACAAACTTCAGGGGGTGATTCTTCATAAAAAAATAATGACAGTTTGCTATATTAATGTATGTCCGCAAATACTTCGTTTCAGAGATTCTTCTTCTTCTGGTGCCCTGTCTGTCTTCAGACGTTGACTATCATCATCCACACCATTGCCTGATATTGCGTAGCCAGGACAGCTTTTTTCGCCCTATCCACCTTTTACCTTCCACTTTCGCTGTATTATGAGGCGCAGTAGCTGATATTTAGATCCTCTGATTATGTGTCCAAAGTAATTCGTTTTTCTTCTCTTTATAGTGTTTAGCAGTTGCCGTTCCCTGTCCATCATTCTGAGGACATCCTCATTGGTAGTATGCGAGACCCACGATATTTTTAGAATCCGGTGGTAGCGTTGTGATCTCTTCATCAGAGTCCGCATTCGCATTAAGCCAGGTGCCCAGATATTTAAAATGGTGTACACGTTCTATCTCCTCCCCACCGATCCAAATCTGCCTCTGATGTACATTTATTTTTCCGATTGCCATCCACTTTGTTTTTGTTATGTTGATTTTGAGACCTCTTCGACAACTTGCTTCGTTCACTAGATTTGCTAATGTTTGGAACCTGGTGCCTATCGAATTTCATTTAACTGTCAACTATTAACCTTGGATATTTAATTTCATTCACAAGTTCAATTTCTTCACCATAAATTTCAAAATTTAAATTATTTTCTTCGAATTGTGTGTGAACATTGACGTTTGCTATCAACATATCTTCCTTTTTTCGACATTCAATTTCAATTTATTTACCTCGAACCCTTTACAATCTCATTCATATTATTTACCATAGTGTTCAATTATTTTTCCCCCTACCCTTTTAAAAAGTACACACCTTCCTCACTCACATCAGGGAGAAAACTCAAAACTCAAAACATCCTGTATTCTAGCAAAAATTAAACATGAATGTTACTTTAACGTTAGGTTTTTAAATAAAAATTTTAACTTCAGTATTCTAATATATGTTTTTTGGGTTAAAAATAAAAAAATCATAGTATGCTGTGGCTCACTGACACAGTAACTTTAGGGTGGAAAGTCGCGTAGTTGAATTATTGAAAAATGCAGAGCGATTCAAGTGATTTTGAATTTTAAAATACGCCACCTAATATAGCGTCATTAACATTTTACTGCCACAAAAATATAAAGAGAGGTATGAAAAACAATATACCCAATAAAAGCAATGGGTAAAAATATTTTATTGGCATATTTTTCACTCCAAGGAAAATCATTAATCCAAATATTCAATGCCACGCTTTTAGAACAGTGACATTAATTTTCTCGTCAGTAATTTTACTCTTATGTTAAGAATTAATTTTTACTTTTTAGTTTGATTAACTCTAAAAGCGTGTTTTTTAGTTTTTTTTAACTATAATTTATATTAGTGTTTTTAAAAAATTAACACTATACTTTTATGCAACAAAAAATACAAACTTCCATTTGTATTACTGCAAATTGCTAGTGGCGACATTTACTAGATAATAGGCAAACTACTTATTTTGGAAAGTAGAAAACTGTCGCGTATATTTAAGCATTTCTGCAACAGTATTGGAACTGCGTGCATGCGTAGTTCACGCACTATTTATCGCTTACTCTTATGCAAAGGATCCCTGAAGAAATTAATGAATCGTGGCGAAAGTAATCAGGATAATTGGATATATTGATCGAATTATTGCATTGTCGTCGGTCTTTGACAAGTGTGCAAGGTTTAAATTAAATCTGATCGCTTAAAGTAGGGCAAAATCGAGGTCAAAGAGTCACTTACAAACATACAAGCAAACATATAGGTGAAACTAATGTGTTACTCAATTTTTTTCATCCATCCCAATAGACACATAGATTATCTTCTTCTTCTAGGTGCCATGACCGTTTAACGATCGGTGGCGATCATTCTGGCGATCATGTTTGCAATCATTATTTTGTTGGTAGCCGCTCGGAAAAGTTGTATAGTGGTGAGACCAAAACCACTGTCTGAGATTTTTGAGCCAGGAAGTTCTTCGTCTGCCGGGGCGTCTCTAACTATTAATCTTACACTGTATTATAAGATGTAGAATGTCATACTTTTCTGGGTGTCTCATGATATGTTCGTTGTTTTACAATATTGACCACTTCTGTATCTTTATGCATTCTTCTAAGCACCTCCTCGTTTGTGATTTTTTCCACCCAACTTACTCTTAGCACTCTCCTGTACAACCACATCTCGAAAGCTTGTAGACGTTTGAGCGTGGCTTTTGTTAGTGTCCAGCCTTCGACTCCGTACAAAAGAACTGGAAAGACATATGCTCTAATAATCCTCATTCGCAGAGCAATCGATAGATCGTGGTTAGGTTAGGTTAAAACGGCGGTTCGGATGGAACCCACTTAGGCCTTTTGGCCCGTTGTGATACCGTGATGGACGGCAGTGCCTTCCCCCTCTACCGTGAGAACCAGTTGGAACTTTTAATGAAAAGTGCAAGGTCCTTGATGCTAACTGAGCTGAGATCAGTTAAATCATCAAAGTCCGGTTGCCCTAGTATATTAAGCCGTTTTCTGCCTAAAGCAGGGCAGTGGCAGAGAAGATGTACCATTGTTTCCTCCTCTTCCTCATCGTGACAGCTTCTACAGAAGTCGTGTCGTAGGTTTGCGATTCCCATGCGCCGTGCATGGGATCCGCCTGCCCAGTGTCCTGTTATGGTCGCGATCGCATTTCCAATGGACTCCCTGGTTAAAGTTAAGACATCCTTGGTTCGACGTAGATCTAGTTTAGACCAGATCTGTTTCGATGATGTGCATGTGGGTTCATTTTGCCACCTTAAGTTGGCTTTTTGAACCACTTTGCTGTGCAAAAGGAGTCGGCAGTTTGCAATTGGTTCTCCTTGTTGGGATGAGATAGATACAGCTGGGAGGGTGGTGCCCTCTCTTGCTAGCTTGTCCGCCTTAGATCGTGACTGGCAAAAAGTTTTTTCATGCGAATAAATGTTGCCCGGGCACACTCAATACGTATTTTGATTTCAGCTGATGGATCCCAGTACTCATTTATCCTGCAACCAAGGTAGCTCGCACTTCAGACTCTTTCTAATTGTGTTGACATAGATTATACTTGTGGTAAAATCGATATTAGCTTGTTCGTTGAAATAAATTAACACAAAAAATAAGGGATTATGTTAAATATTATTGTATATAATAATGGTTATGCGGCACCACGTTGCTAACCTAATTTGTATGTACAGAAACTACTGTGGTATTTACATTGCGACTTTGAATATAAAATCAGTTGATGATTAAACGCTGTAAAACTTTTTATCCTTCGCCGTTTCGTAATACAATTTTATGTCGCCAGCAAAAACCATCGGAAAAAATAGAGTAGAATAATAATTTATTCGATATTTTTGTTTGTCTTACGAAAATTAGGGAAATTCTTCCTTAAAAGCCATTTACCAGAAAACCTTTTACAATTACATTCGCATCCGAATTAATCTTAAAAGCTCAAGATGTCCATCGAGGATTGGAAACGAAAAAAGTGCGCGTCAAAACGCGTTTTCGAAAGTATTAAGTGCCCACGTATTTTAATTTAAAAGCTACCTTCATTCATAATTTATTAAGGACGTCTATAAACTGAGTCACATAATAAGGGATTAATATGAAATAAGCCAGTCTGTCCCTTTGAGTCCTTACCGCCTTTCAAACGCAGTTAATCACTTTTAGGCCGGAGCAAAGTACTCACTCCCGCATTTTTAAGATTTAAATATTAAATATTAAATATTACTATATTACTATTAAATAGAACAACGGATATTAAAAGGAAAGAAAGTTGTAGGATGCCTAAACTCGCTGTCGTGGGCAAAAAATATATCTAGGGAAAAAAAACATATGATATATAATACCTCTTTCAAAGTACTGTTCTATATGGCTGTGAAACGTGGCAACTTAATAAAACATTAGAACGCCGATTGCTAGCCCTGGAGATGGATTTCTGGCGAAGATCTGCTGGCATATCACGTCTCGATAGGGTTACAAATGACCGAATTCGACAAATTGTAAAGACCGACACAACTATAATAGATGAAATCCAAAGAAGACAACTTATATGGTACGGCCATGTTGAACGTATGACAGATGAAAGGCTACCCAAACTAGTGCTTAAATGGACCCCAACAGAACGAAGGAAAAGAGGTAGACCAAAACCAACATGGATAGGGGGCATTCAGAAAGCGATGTCCGAAAGAAATCTAGCCCCAGGAGATTGGACTGACCGAAGAGGCTGGCAACTGGGAACCGGAAGGCGAAAGACGCTATAAACCGGATTAATAATAATTATAATAAATATTAAACCTCCAATATTGCATGCGTATTTTATACGAACGCTCGAATCATTTTTAACACCTCGACTGCCATCAATGCGTATAACACTTTTCCTCGTTAAAACGTTCTCTTTCGCTCCCCCCCATTAATGGAAATTAATTAGATGATACAATTAAAGGAACAAGCGGCGCTCTGCAATACGTAAAACAAAGTGAGAATGTGCTTTTACAAATTTATTGTATAGAGGTGAACAATTCCAATAAATGCAAGATCCTCCAGACATCCCCTATTTCACAATGGAAATTTGATCGGAAAGTGTTTGCTTGCCAAAAAAATAAACTAAAAGTATTCGAGACTTCTTTCAAATTGAAATTAGAACTTATATAGTGCATACTCTACTAATTATTTTAGGAAACAAAAATGTTGCTAAAATTAGGTTCACTAAAGTATCTGAGAGAAACAAATGTTCTTTATATTTCTTAACTTTTTGATCATTTGGCTGTTCTAAATGCATGAGGGCTTTATTTTTTTTTTACTGAAAATAATTGCAAAAAGGGTAGACCTATCGTGTAGGCCGCGGACGGCCCGCACTGCGACAATTAGAAGGGGGAGGGATTATAGAAAGGAGATGATTGTGAACCCGATTTTTAAAAGGTCATAGTTCTCCGAAAAAACTGATTTTGGAAGCTTGTTTCATTCTGTAGCAGCCCTGTAAAAGAAGGATTCTTGATGGAAATTGGTCCTTGTAGTGTCAATCTTGATAGTAAATGGGTGAGACTAATCAGCGTGCCGAGTTCTTCGGCCGAATGTGGCCAGTGGTGTACAAAAGTTTTTATTTCTCTGGATCATCTGCCATGGAAATATCTGTGAAGTAATGTCTGGTCTGCAACAGTTCTTCTATGTACTAGTGGGTGAAGAGTATCTGAGAGAGTTAAGCTGTTTATCAACCGAATGGAATCTAGAAGACAAAGAGAATGCCTTGGTCCTGAACCTCAAATGTGCGAGCAATACTACAGTAGAGGTCGGATTTGAGCCTTGTACATTGTGAATAGTTGATCAGGAGTAAAAAACTTTCTAGCTTTCCACAGATAACCTAGCATCTGGCTTGCTGACTTTGCGATGTTAGCAACATGGTCATGCCAAGATATATTGTTAGACACCGTGACTCCCAAAATCGAGATGGAGGAACTTGAGTCAAGGGTATTTCCAGACATTGTGATAAAATAATTTGAGGAATTTACTTTCTTGGAAAACGTGGCGCTTTGTGTTTTCAGGGCGTTGTTAGAAACAATTCCGCTTATGAAATGATAAGAAAAAGTTTGAAAGAATACGGTTGATATAGACAGAATATTGTTAATGACAATTATAATTTGTTGTAAACAATTTGAAATCGTTTTAATAATAATAATTATTATAACAACAAAACATATGGTAATTTTTCATTCTATCCACTGGGAAGTTAGTCGTGTGAACGTTTCGGGTCGCACCCAGACCACTGATATTTTGAATCATACTATCGCATGGTTTACTTTCGTTAAAATAAATGAAAAAGAAAAAAATAAATTACTTTTTACTATACAATATTTATTTTTACATCAAATTATCGATACCAAACATGATGTATTAAAAAATGTATCCCAGGTGTTTTTTGTAGTAGGACATTTCCCAGAAAGAGACACAAATAAATTGATCACTCAAACTTTTTTAATTAAATATATTTCATCTTCTTTTTGGCCGTTTCCTCTAATGAAAAACAGTGTGATTTGCACCGGAATAATCACAAAATAATCACCAATTTCAACTACAAATAAATGAGAGCCTAGCTGATATCCACAAATAAATTACTGAGTCGAGAAGCCTTTTTCTTGTTTGTATAATATGCTCGACCATACAAGCAAATGTAGAACACAAAGCGAAGTACTTTGGCCTGAACAATGCAAATTTTGTAATAAAATTAAAGTATGGGCAGTTTTTTAGATTCTAATTATACTGTAAACCCTAGATAAAAAATATATTTTTAGAGGACCATACATACATAAAGTCACGCCTTTTTCCCATAAGGGTAGGCATAGATCACTTCCTTCCACTTTCGCTACGGTTCTTACACACATCTATCGCTTCTTTTACTTTTATCAGTGCTCTCATACATGCTCGTTGGTTGTTGGTACTTTTGACCTGGCCTTTCTTTAAAAAAATGTTGATCTGATCGAGATCGATGTTCTCCGAGGTCGACCAGAACTGAATTTAGCTGAAGACATCATCAAGAAACTATTTCCAAAATAGTACGTCGTATCTGGTTTGTGAGAGCGTTATAATATGTATCATAAAAGTCCGTCAAAAAGTTTTCAATAATTAAAGGTTTTAACATAATGTTACGAGCCCGTCCCTGTTAACCCTTTTCTGTCGCGACAATGCGTCGGCCACAACTGAGACTGTCGGCGCGGAGACCTAAGGAAAGTTCCCGCAAGTTCTCGACCGTTCGAAAAGGGGGCTATCGCCTTCGAGAATAAGATCGAAGTATGATTTTAAGGTATAAAAAAAAAGGGGACAGCGAGCAGAAAGTCAGCGTCGGTTTTAAAAGTGTTTATGAATCAATAAATGTAAATAGTTATATAGAATTGTAAAAAGTTGTATAGCTAAGTGAATATCTAAGTGGTTAAAAAAAGTAGAATTTATTGTATTAAAATAAACATTGTTTTGTTACTAGATCAAGAGTTTTAATCGCCGAACCCACAGAGAAACTAAAAGTCTTAACAAGTTATGTAAAAAATTGTTAGTAAGGAACAAGCAAATAATTTTAAAATAATCACGTAAGGGTCGAGGCTCATTAATTAAATCTTTATCAATATCAATATAGTTTTGACTATCGATGTTTGTGTGAAATTTATAAAATATGTTGTACCTTTTACTTTGCATTGCAGATTAAGGAATTAATTTTAATTTAATCTCTAAACCATACAGGTTGATGTTTTTGATAAGGATTATTGTTTTAGGATACTCGGTTTACTATTTCTCTCCGTGATGTGATTTTTATTCCGCAATTTGGTTTATAAATTTTATTGGGAAATGTATTTTCAGCAGATACTCAACATGTAGTTAATGTTTTTTTTTAAAGAATTTACTACAAAAATTTTTGTTTATCAATAAAAACCTGTTTAATGTAGGAAAAAAAGCTGATAATTGTTTTTTTAAACAAAAAAATGATAATTTCAAAAAGTGTTATAGTTATATAATTATACTAAGTCAATTGTTTTACAAATTGCAACACATTGTTGTATTTAAAAAATAAAAGCTTTAATTAACTAAAATATTTGTATATTTAATATCCAAAATTTTACAATTTTTTTGCCCCTTTCTATTTTAAAGAAAATAATAATGCAACACTGCAGTTAATATTAAACAATTTGTTAAATAACACAAAAAACATTGTATACAAAAGTAATGTTAATCCAATGAATAAGCAATAGCCCCCTTTAAAATAATTTATTTGTTTGTTAAATGTTTTTAAAAAAATTTTATTTTGGTTATTTATTATAAATTTTTTAAATAATAAATAAATAAATAATAATAAATAAAAATTTGTCTAAAAAATTACGCAAAATGAAAATAATATATATTACTTACGATTTTTGAAAAAGTTGTCTTCAAACCGACCAAGAACGACGACACACTGTATACACCTGTTGAAACTGTAAAGTTGAGGTACTTTGAGACTATTAGAGGATTCTTGCAAACCCTTTTATATGACTTTGAATGCCAATATACACGCCGGCGCTCGCCGAAAGCAACCAGGAGGCGGCACGACTGCAAATACGCCGCCTCCACCGCAACAAGCTTTCACATAATTTTTTTCTTAATCCGAACTTACCTGGATCCTTTATCTCTATTATCTCCATTTTCAAAATTATTCGACAATAATGTTGTCTTTTGACAGCTTGACCAGAGGACCCGCCATTTTTATGATTTCGAACAAGTGACTTTACTCCCTCATACAACTATGATCTAATTTTAATATATGGGGTGGGGTATAAAACTGTCAAAAATACAAATTTACATCAACAATTGTATTAAGAACACAAATACTCTGCTTAACCCACAAAAATTTTCATACAGTGGACCATTTTCCAGTTCTAACTCTTCATATGCTCGACCAGTCTCGCGTTAATTACCAAATTTTTAAAAAATGTTATACCAATGTAACACTTACTCTTATTAATATTAAATAATATTAACGGCTAGTTTTATTTCTACACAAACTGACTAAGAGTGACACAAGCCTACTTGTAAAAGAAAAAAACGAAAAATTAAACCACGGCTAAATTCATAAATGTAAAATGCATTGACAATGACACAAGCCTACTTGATAAAGGAAAAAACAAAAAAATTATATGTAAAATAAATCGTCAGTTTTTAAGAAATATTTTAATACTCCGTATTTCTGAAACAGTATTTGCGGACACATATACGTTTATATAGCAAACTGTCATTTTTTTTTATGCAGAATCACCCCCTAAAGTTTGTCGCACTTATTTACTAACACCCTGTATATCTTTTCATTGGGATATTTTTTATTTGAATCGTCTCTACCGGACAGGTTAATAATTTTTTTTATATTTTGTTATATATATATATATATATATATATATATATATATATATATATATATATATATATATATTGAAATGATGCGTTTATTTGACTTTATTATTATTAATTTTATTTTTTTTTACTTATATGCCCGGTGAATTTTATCTTTATCTCAAAAAGGTTGCAGTTCTTTCAAAAAAATTTGTAAACTTTAAACAAATTTTTTATTGATCCAAATTTCAAATTATATGTATATAAAATTATAATTGCCAAATATTATTGTTATTTCTACCCCACAAAATTTAGATTTTATAAAATTTTTATCCAAAATATATTTAAATGTTAAAATTTAATAGTTTTTCAGACCTTTTAATTCTATCTTCACTGACTCACTGCGAATTTTTTCTTTGACGGTAGAGACGCCACTTTTTTCCACATCGGATGAGATCTCGACAGGGATTCTCCTGCTCTTTTCACCAAACTGTTTTTCACTGTATTTTTTTTTGTTTTTCACTTTTATTATTATTAATTATTATTATTTTTTCTTTATAATTTTAACAATTTATACAATAGAATTACTCTTTTTACAAAAACACGTCTGCTCTCTTGAAAATTCTATTTCTTAGCTAAACATCTTTCTTTTTTATAATAAATAATTCTCTTAGAAACCCGTTCCTATAATGTAACAAAATTTTCTTACACTCTATGTTACAAAAATTTTTTTTTTAGTTTATAAATTTTTGAACTCCGACTAAACTATTTATTTTTCAAGACCAATATTATAATTTTGAATATATCTGTCATATTTATACTTGTCCATCAAATTATTCTTTTCAATAAAAATTCTTCGTTTTATCAGTCAAGTATTCGAAAATGGTTATAATATTTTGTGATTTGATTGTTCTTATATTAATTAAATACATTATAAAGAAGTCTTGAAAAAGAAAATAAACATTTTCGAAAGATTGACTTAAAAAACGAATAAATTATTGTATAAAACCCCTAATTTTACATAAACAAAGTGTTTCTAAATACATGTGGTATTTGCCGTCATAAAATTATGATGGATCTTTCCTATAACAAAATTTCCTCGGCTCACCCACTTTCGAGATATCACCCCTAAAAGGTGGCGAATAAAATTAAGTTTTAATTTTTTTTCTCCAATTTAGGTAAAGATAGAAACTTGAAAATTTGTAATTTCCGTGCTCTCTCAAAGGACTAACTACCGGGGGTAAAATAAGCATTCCTTACCTTAATAATATCAAATCTTTTTTTTTAAATTTTAGTTCTGTAAAAATAAAATATTCCTTGAAATCCCTGTTTATTTAAAAAAATTTCTGAATCTTAAAGTTTTTTCCTAAAACCAATAGATTCGGTAAACAAAATTAAATACAATATCATGATTTTTATTCTTTATTAAATAAGTCTGTTACCCTAGGAAACAAATGTTACTTCGCTCTACAACCTTCATCAAAGTCTAAAAACCTCGGTAGAAAATCAAAAATCACTTTATACAAGACCATCATAAGACCGATTATAACATATGCAGGCGAAACGTGGACCATGACCGTAAATAACACCTAAGTACTAAGAGGGTTCGAGCGAAAGATATTACGTAGATTAATTTTTTCGTACGATTCTCAACCAATCGGAGCGTCCAAATGAGCTAAGCTACCTCGTATCATTTCGAATATACTTGGATATACATCGAGTAGCTCCACCAATCATAAATTCAGAAATATTCGAGTTTCCATAGTAACCAGTTCATTCAAGCTGAAATGACAGCTATTACCGAAACAGCTGTCTGAATACTCTGCAATGAACAAAAGTTCAGCGAGATATCCATTTTTTGCGGCAGCCAGGCTGCTATCAAATCCCTGAATTTAGTCTACTTGACCTCTAGGGCAGCGGTGCAATCCCGAGCCACCGTGAATGAGCTAGCAACTAAGTTAAGAGTTCACATTGTCTGGGTATCCGGTCACAGGGTCTTACCAGGTAACTGTAAGGCGAACTAGCTAGCAAAAGAAGACACCACCCTCCCAGCTGTATCTGTCTCATCTCAGCCAGGAGTACCGATTGCAAATTGCCGGCTCCTTCTGCACAGAAAAGTAGTTCAAAAAGCCAACTCGAGGTGGCAAAATGAACCCACTTACACATCATCGAAACAGATCGGGAAATGCTAGAATAAAATACGATAAATGTTGAAAATTAAAACATAATTTTAGTCAGCACCCTCCAGGGGTGATACCTCGGAAGGAGGTGGGCTAAGGAAATTTTGTCATACGAAAGATCCATCATAATTTCGTACGAGCAAATTACCTCTTGAATTTTTTCGCATGAATTTAGAAACACCCTGTATAACTATTTTATTTGATTTAATTTTTTAGAATTTTTGATTAATTTGTTACCGTTTAAAATATTTTTATAAAATATATAATTGAAACAAAATCGCACGAGTGACTAGTAAGTAAATATTTTTCCTTCAAGAAAATTGATTTCAATTTGGTATATTTCATATTGAAATGAGGGAAAATATAAAAATTCCATTGGGATCTGTGCGATTGGAAAATCCAAATTTGATGTAGTGTAATTTACTACGTTTGCATACAAATGCATTATTACATTTTGCAACTACAGTATGTTACAAAGATTTATTTTGATTTTCTTGATTTATTGATGTACGAGGACGTGTCGAAAAGTTCATAATTGGAAAACATACGACAAACATTGTTTGGTCAAATGTAAGTGAATCTAGAATTCAAATTAGAGCTTGATTTAAGCATTTTATTTACATTAAAAAGATAATTGTTAAGGATTTAATTTAAAAGTGTTTTGTTATTTTTTTTTTAAAAAATTTTTTTTATTAATTTTATATTTGGATTTATTTAATATTTATAATAATATTTTTACCCATAATAAAATTATAAAGATTAATAGTTCTGTAACCAAAACTGCCACAACAAAAAGTGGAAGCGGTTTTGTGAAGGTAAATAAATAAATAAAATGTAGAAACAGGATAGAACTAAAAAGCAACTAACGAAAAAACAGGAATGTTGCAGATATTGGTGATACTTTTCATGGATATGTACTGTAATGTTTATTTGGAATATGATGTTTAATCTTGAGATAAAAGCAGACATATGGACAGATGCTGCCGTGCCTACGTAAAAACTTTACAATGACTGAGCAAGATAAAAAAAAATATGCCGACAAATAAGTAAATGTACTCGTGACTCGTGATTTCGCGTATGCAATAATGTTGTCGTTCTTTGATGGATAGTTGTAGATTTCTACAGGTACACAAATATTTTATCGACAACAGCAAAAACAAACATGTTATTAGGAAATTTATTATTTCATAAATGTTTGTGGGCGCTTTTTCAGAAAATACCCCTCAAAAATAAACTAAAGTAAGTTCTTGCCTAGCAGATAATAGTCAAAAATATTTATTTGCCATATACAGGATGATTCATAAGCAAGTAGATATGAATTGTTAAATCCAGGCAGAAGGCAACCAAATCACAAAACATTTGCAAATCTATTTCATCGTTTGGGTGAAACCGGGAAATCAGGATGGTCGTCCGAAAAAAATCACACCTAATCAAGAAGATGAAATTTTGGTTCGAGTAAATGAAAATTCTGCAGTAAGTCAGTCATCTGTCAGCAGCAACAGGAATAAGTCAGTCATCTATTTTAAGACTTTTAAAAAAAGAAAAGTTTCACCCTTATTACTTCACTCCCGTTCAAAATTTGCTTCCAAGAGATCTCCCAAAACGATTACAGTTCTGCCAACGAATTCTCAACGAGCATAATGATGACCGAAATTTTATTAAGAATATTATGTTCACCGATAAAGCGACTTATTCCAGAAAAGGAGTTTTTAATTGGCGAAACAGCCATTACTGGTAAGTAAAAAACCCGCATGCTATTAAAGATGTATGAATCAGATCTTTTTATTACGAGGTATAGTCGAAAAATTTTTGGCTAGAAGTCAGAAGGTCTATTGCGCTTTTATAGACTTGGTAAAGGCCTATGACAGAGTGAAGAGAAGTGAATTGTGGTCGACATTGTCTATGTATGGGATGAGCGGTAGTTTAATACGAGCACTGCAATCACTTTAGAAGGATTCCGCTGCTTGTGTCAGGATAAATGGAGCTTGCACGGACTGGTTTAACATCGAAAAAGGTGTAAGACAGGGATGTGTGGCTTCGCCATGACTGTTTAACTTATATAAAGACTGTTAAATACTTATACATAGATTGTTTAAAAGATTTGAAAGAGAGTGCGTATGGATTGAAAATGAATGATTTAATCGTCAAATTCTTTCATTACGCCGATGATCAAGTCATATTGGCATCATCTGAAGAGGAGTTGCAGGCGATGGTTAATGTTATGCATGATGCCCTGAAAATCAAAGAGATAAAAATAAATGCAAGCAAAACGAAAGTAATGGTTTTTCAAAAAAGAAGAAAGCTTGACAAAGTGTGAAGTTCCGATTAAGAAAGAAAGAGTGGAACGAGTAAATGAATTTGTGTACTTGGGTTCTAAATTTGCGAGAGATGGAAAGTATGACAGTGAAATTGAGCGAAGGGTGCACTACACAGCTTTATGAACAGCCATAAAGTGTCAAAAAAGGCACGTCTGGCTTTGTATAGA
Source organism: Agelastica alni (assembly GCA_950111635.1). Taxonomy (NCBI): domain Eukaryota; kingdom Metazoa; phylum Arthropoda; class Insecta; order Coleoptera; family Chrysomelidae; genus Agelastica; species Agelastica alni. The sequence goes on along the minus strand of OX467714.1, from coordinate 42,489,267 downwards.
GGTGTGTTGGTTCCTACACTTAGGTATGTATGGTAGGGAATGTTGGGTTTGGTAGAAGAAGCATGAAAATAGGATTAAAGCTGCAGGGATGAGTAGTGTGAGAAGTATAGCCGTAGTGACTCGGTTGGATAAAGTAAAGAATAGTTAGATAAGAGAACGTTGTGTTGTAAAAGATCCATTCACACTCGCCTTGTAAACTTGTTTCGTTAATCATCCTTCATCCATCCTTTCTACGTCTCCAAAGCATTCCTTTATCTATCTTTGTAACCACATCTTCTTTTACACCACAACGTTCTTTTATCTCACTATTTTTTACTTTATCCAACCGAGTCACTCCGGCTATACAATTCTCAGACTACTCATCTCCGCAGCATTAATCCTATTTTCATGCTACTTCTGCCAAACCCAACATTCACTACCATAAATAAGTGTAGGAACCAGCACTCCTCTTAGCACAGCCAGACGTGTCTTTTTTGACACTTTATTGCTGTACATAAAGCTATACAGTGCCCCATTCATTTGTTTTCCTGCCAACACCCTTCGCTCAATGTCACTGTCATACTTTTCATCTCTCGTAAACTTGTAACCCAAGTATAAAAACTCATTACTTGTTCCACTCTTTCTCCCTTAATCAGAACTTTACAGTTTTTCATGCTTTCTTCTCTTTCAAAAACCATTACTTTCATTTTGCTTGCATTACGTAAGATATATCTTATATTAAATAAATAAGCTGTTGATTTTTTTAAAAAATTTTGTAATTGTCACTAATTTACCAAAAATTTTGTATTCATTCATAATCCTCACCCAAATGATCATTTTAATTTTAATAATAAACTATAATTATTTGTTTCGTTAAATACGTTCAATATTTAATAGTTTCTACGCACATCATTTAAAGTTGTCATTTTTGTCGGGCTTCCCGAGACGCACACGTTTTTTTTCAGATACCGAGGACCTTGTATAAAAAAAAATTCAGCCATGTCATTATCAGCAAAAAACACCATGTACATTTTTATTTTTCCCTAAGCAACATCAAAAAACCTTTAACTTTCCTCAGACAAAATATAAATAAAATTTAAACAAAGGTATCATAGTCCGCTAATTACTATACAGAATTTAAATAAATTGGTTCATAGAACCAATTAGTCCATTGAAAAGTTACATTTGGAGTTGCGTTTTTTAGAGGACGCAATTTTATTTTTTTGATGTGTAGGGGGGGTCAGTGTAAAGCTAAAACCAAGTTTGTGGGGTCGCCACCCTTGTCCCACGGCAGCCATCTTGAAAATAGGGGTTGAAATGGTTTTTACGATATATCTCTTAAACTATTTATTTGATAAAAAAAATTTATTAACATTTTTTGTTGCAAATTAAATTTTCTACAACTTTGGTTTAGTAATTTTTTGTCGTAGAACTATAAATAAAAAAGTTATAAGCGAAAATCTTCAGAAATTCGAGAAAAAAATTTATATTTTTCGATATAACTTTTTTTTTATAATCATAATGATGAACCGCCGACATTAACACCGTTTCCTTCTCCAGTTCTCCCACTGGTATTTAATTCAGAAAGCCGATCAGATGCTGAGCCGCAGCCTGGTCCATCGAAACGACTGAGGACGGAGTAGTTCTAATTTAGAAAATCACCGTGGATTATGCCTATTGGGGATAATCCACGTAAAAAAAAACGCGCCTCTAGACTCTACCTCGTGGTTGGTGGGGAAAAGAGTCAATAATTAATTATTAATAATATTGCAAAATTTGTAATTAAAAAAGTTATAATAACAAAATAAAAAAAAAACAATAACTGATGACATATTACATACACACGTATAATATAGGTAAAGTTAAGAATATTGAAAAATAGTACTCACTTCGGAGCGCTGTAAAACCTTAGCTATTGACTTAATGAAAAAATGATGCAAATAAAAGTTGTTCCTCCAAAAACGATCTACAAAAATGGTCGGATATCATTTTTTCGTAAAATGATAAAAAAAAAGTTATATCGAAAAATATAAATTTTTTTCTCGAATCTCTGAAGATTTTCGCTTATAACTTTTTTATTTATAGTTCTACGACAAAAAATTACTGGACCAAAGTTGTAGAGAATTTAGTTTGCAACAAAAAATGTTAATAAATTTTTTTTATCAAATAAATAGTTTAAGAGATATATCGTAAAATCAATTTCAACCCCTATTTTCAAGATGGCGGCCGTGGGACAAGGGTGGCGACCCCACAAACTTGGTTTTAGCTTTACACTGACCCCCCCTACACATCAAAAAAATAAAATTGCGTCCTCTAAAAAACGCAAGGTAAGGCCTAAAAAATGTAACATTTCAATGGACTAAATGTAGAAACTAAATAGAACTAATATAGAAACTGTATATATCTACATAATTTCAATTGAATTTTTTTTTTTATGAAAATATTCGCAAAAGAGTAAACCTATCGTGTGGGCACTGCTACTATTAGAAGGGGAAGGGATTATAGAAAGGAAATGATTGTGAACACGCTTTTTAAAAAGTTGCAGGTCATAGTTCTCTGGAAAAACTGATTTTGGAAGCCTTATTCCATTTTTATGTTCCAAACTTCACGCGTGAGTGGTTGTTTGGTTTCTATTAAAGGTATTTTACAAAAAGGAACGGAAAACAAAAGAAAAATCCAATAATAATATTTGTATTCGTAATCCTAAATGCTTCTCGTACCGTATAATTGCCCAATTTTCACACCGTATTTATCACCGGAACATTTTACAACGGTATTGATAATTGCCAAAAATTAATAAAATAAATGCCGAATCAGGAGCGAAATAAGGCCGAATCTTCTGTACCAAGTGGTTTGTCAAGCATGTAAGGAATCATGTATTACACTGGTATTTATTAATGTAATTATTTAATATTAATTAAGAGCCTACTTGTTATTACAGGTTTTTTTGTATATATCTGTTAATAATGATAACTTGGCTGGCTTACAACTTGTAGATTGTAGGGGTGAGGGGAGGGGGTTGTAAAGACTATGCAACCTTTCAAGGACCTCGACCTATCAGATCTTTTGCGCATAGGCTTACAACTTAGTCATACAGGGTGGCCAACCGAAAACGAAAGAGAGTCATTTGCAGGAACCTCGTCAACATTTTTGAAAAACGCACAGACAAGTCGATTTTTAATTAAAGGGGGACACTCCTTTCCGGTATTTTTGACTCCACCACTTTTAAGTAATCTTTCAAAAGCTCTTACAATTCTCTATACAAAGTGACTCGGTTGGATAAAGTGAAGAATAGAGAGATAAGAGAATGCTGTGGTGTAAAAGAAGATGTGGTTACAAAGATAGATAAAGGAATTCTTAGATGGTTTGGACACGTAGGAAGGATGGATGAAGGAAGATTGACGAAACAAATTTATAAGGCGAGTGTGAATGGACGGAAGTCGGTAGAGGTCGACCTCGGCGAACATATCTTGAACAGATCAACATTGTTTTGAAGAAAGGCTAGGTCAAGAGTACCAACAACCGACGAGCATGTATGAGAGCACTGATAAAATTAGAGGAAGCAAAAGATGTGTGTAAGAACCGTAGCGGAAGTGGAAGGAAGTGGTCTCTGCCTACCCCTACGGAAAAAAGGCGTGACTATATGTGTGTTTAAACAAAAATCGACGGGTCTGAGCGTTTTTCTTAAATGTTGACGAGGTTTCTGCAAATGGCTTTCTTTCTTTTTCTGTTGGTCACCCTTTATAATAATTCTACACTCAAGGTAACGGGGTTTAAGCGTGGGCATCGTTGTGGATGCTTTATTTTGGAATTTAGATCTCCTTTGTTTAGACCTGTCTCTAAGATACATAAGTCGTTTTTACCTTGAAATCAACCTCTAGAATGAATTTAAATTTTGCCCAAAATAAGATTTCTTTCAGAAGATTTCTACAAGGGGGCCAACGAAGTTTGGGTGTCGCACTGTAGCATCCTTTCTCTCATTTCAGATATTTGTGATATGGTGAGACGGTTTTGCAAAATCTCATGCAAACAAGGACATCTTTATTGCAAAGTTCTAACTGCTATGATTTGTTTAACGATCTTCTTCAAAAATACCTAAACGTCGTTGATCATATCTTATGATTTTTTAGATTTTATTTGCTGTCGTCATTTTTTAAAACCGAGGGACGTCTCATTATTCTTATTACACTAAACTTAAACGTCTTAAAACTCACCAAAACTAGACAAGCCAAGTTCGAAAGCTGGCTTTTTAAAGAATAAAATGACAAATCATGAGTGACACTGTCTTTAAGACAACCAGTCCTAGAACTTTATTATCAAACCACGTAATCATGATTATTATTATTTTATTTTACAGATAATTCTAAGAACGTTACTCCCATGTCAATTATGATTATAAAATGAAACTTATTTTCTTTTATGTTCTGGTTCCCACGAAAAGGGATATCCTGTATTGCTCAGAGAACATCGTGAGAACTAAGGGAAAAAAGGTAGGAATTGGTGTTCTTCTTAAATTTCTGGAGGTTGTATGCCTCGGGGAACACCTCCATAGGCAATGTGTTCCAAATCCTCGCTGTTCGTTGAATGAACGAGTTTTTGGAAAGAGATGTTCTGCAGGTCTCCAAAGTGACCACGAAGGTGTATGAAGTCTGAACTTGACGGGTTCATTTCGAAGAAAACGCTAAAGGAGGAACGATTGTTGATATTTTAGAAGAGCATCGCCCATGAAAATGTCTTTAAAATAGAGACAAATCGCTAACTTTTCTATGGTGTTCCAGAGAAGTGAGCGAGGCATCACCGACCAGACGAATTGCCCTTTTTTAGACGAAATCCAGTAGTTCCAGGATATGTTAAGTTGCCGCACTCCAAATATGGGAACAGTATTCCAGGACAGGTCTTATAAATCATAAGCAGCTGACTGGAAGTGAAATAGCTCTTGGCACGAAAGAGAAAGCCACGTTTTTGGGATGCACATTTGGCAATGGACCTCACGTGATTTTCCCAAGAAAGGTTATTGTTGATAGTAATACCAAGCATATTACCATCTCTACTAGAAGAGAAAAATGTCCTCCAGTCAAAGTCAACAATTGCCAACTTTCATAAACAGAAAACGTAAAATATCTTGGCGTACACCTTAATAAAAGACTCATCTGGAAAACACACATCTTTACAAAGCGAAATTAGTTTGGCATTAAACTAAACAAAATGTACTGGATTATAGGGCGCGAATCCCAGTTATTATTGGAAAATATTTGCTATACAGATTCATTCTTAAACTAGGGTACAGCCAGCAACAGCAATACAGAAATTCTACAAAGAGGTAAAGAAAAAAAAATGTCAATAAGAACAAACAGGGATTTGTAAGCAGCCTTATACCGTGTATCTTCAGGATTTGTTAACTGAAACGGGCGTCTTTTAAAAAATCCTGAACAGTGATAAATAGTGGAATATCACAAAGTGCAAAGTCCGAAATATGTGATGTATTATCAAGTAATGCCGAATCGTCTAGTGTTTTTAACCTCTAACTTTCTAATGAAACAATTTAATCAAGCATTCCTTTTTTTGTGATAAAGGGTTCGCGAGACATAAAATAGAATTATGAAAATGATATTTTACCTGCTGCTGTGTCGGTGTTTTAATCATCAAACTTTTCAGCATCCGAAGGATTTTCTTTAAGACGCACTTTTCCTAATTTGCTGGGTCGTAAGCCCGTGAAAATCGTTAAATTGGACTTTACACTATTAACTCTTTGCCTAACTATGATAAAGGTAATAAAATTTAAACGTTATTGCGTTTCACGTCGGTTGACTTTTCAAGGTTATTACAGAAGTTACTACCTCCGGGGTGTAGGGATGAAAGCGGTAATCAGGAATAGAGGAAACTATTTTGTACCATTCTGGTTGCGAAGTATTTCTCTGAATAAAGTTTATTACTCCTGTTTTGACGCAAAGTTCAGTTGAATACGCTCGCTGCGTCAAATTTGCAAAAGACTAACATCTGGCTTATAAAAATATATTTACAAATAGCTAGAAACATGAATAGTGGAAATTAACAATATTTTAGTTTCATACTCCACAGCACATGGAAATATTTAGCCATCGACCTTCTAAAAGTGGTGTTGACATCAATAAATGTCTCAAATATTTGCCTTTTTACCTTCAAAATCTAATGGTTTCAAAATCCAATGTAGCAGGTTTATTAATTGAAAAAACATCGTCAATTCCAAATGCATAATTCCTAAACTTTTATTTTGATATTTATTTATTTATTAACCAGAATAATTTAGAAAAAAAATACAAATAATCATTACCTAAATCCCATAGAGGTAATCGCAGTTACCTGTTTATGGGCTTGGTGCCAAAAGAACTAAATAACTAAACTAAATTTAAATATTGTTACAAATTTATAACATAAAATTCTTAAAATAAATAGAAATCTGGTAGATTTCCATATTAAGTGAACATCCATTAAAATTTTATATTAATCATGTGGTTAAATTTCTAATACTTAATACTGTCTAATATTTTTAATTGTTTTTTTTGTTACTTCATTTGCGAGTGCATTGAAGATATTTATTGCTCTTATTATGATATCTTTGATACTTTTTGTTAAAAGTATTAATTCGTCCGCGTTGAAGTCTAAAATTGTTCTAATAGGAGTTTAATTGGTTTTTTTGTTATTAATTTTGTTATAACATATAAATTATTGCTAAAATGTTTGAATACTTAAAAAATATAACAATATTTATTATAGTGTAAGGATTTAAAGGTTAAATAAACATGAAAATAAAATAAAATTTTGTTATATTTTATGAACACGAAGATCGGCCTTTGATCTGGTGAAAGAGACACGGGGGGGTATTATCTTTTTACAACGAAATCAAAATACTAAACCTGCCGCAGTATTTTTTTGTAAACAATATTTTTTGTTTTTCCTTCGGGTGCTAGAATCATCAGGCTACTCTGTGCTACAACAAAGTTGACGTTAAATGACAAATGCAAATAAAGTGTCAGACAAAAACTTATTGTATGACATTAGTGTGTGCCAATTAGCATCAGCGCATTGGTTCGTGTATGTTAAATATTTATTTTTTTTTATTGAGGTGTACGTGATTTTATAAAAATGAACAACGTTGAGGTAAGAGGTGCGGTAAAGTACCTTTGTAAAGGGGTTATCACCGCAAGAAATTTATGTGGACATGGTAGAAGTAATGGGTGACTCTGCCCCTTCGTACCAATGATAATGTAAATTTAGTCCATGACATGGTATTAAATAACAGAAGAATTATGGTCAAGGCTATAGCAGATACATGTAGGTTTTCTGTTGAAAGCGTTGAAAAAATTTTACACCAGGAATTGAGTATCAAAAAACTCTCTGCGCGTTGGGTTCCACGAATGTTGACGGCAGACCAGAAGCGTGTTCGCCAGGTTGCAGTGGAGACAAATTTGGAGATCATTAACAGGAATCCCGATGAATTTAAGTGAAAATTTCTTACGGTCGGCGAAACATGGCTTATCACTTTGATTCACAATTTAAAATACAAAGTATGGAATCGTAACATGGGGGTACAGTTTTTTGGGATTTTGCAGGTGTTATTTTTGTGAATTATTTACCGCGTGAGGGCACCGTAACAGGTGAATATTATGCGAATTTAATACCAAAAGTACGCGAAGCGATCAGAGAAACGAGAAGATGAAAATTGAGTCGAGGTGTGCTCTTCCACCAGAACAACGCTCTGGCCCACAAAAGTTGTGTCGCAATGGTTTCCATTCACAATGCGGGATTTGAAATTTTTAAACAACCTCCTTATTCTCCAGATTTGGCCCCCAGCGACTACCATCTATTCCCAAAATTAAAAGAACATCTTCGTGGAATCCGCTTTGCTGATGATAACGAAGTGATGTCGGCGGCTGAAGACTTAAAGTTCTGAATTGATTTCAAAAAGGTTTGAAACACTTTAACACCGATATATCAAGTGTATAAAAGTTGCAGATGACTATGTTAAAAAATAAATTAGTTTCATTCTTCTCATGTGTTTGCTTCTATGTTAGGGACAACAATTCGTAAATTGTCCTCGTAGGAAAGTGACTGCTATTGGTCTTTCGTACTTATATTAAATTAGTAGTATATTAGTACCCAATTTTTAATAAAACCATTCTGTCTTTTCGATATTATCTTTTCCATCATTGTGTCATCAAATTCTGAAGAACTTAACTACGAAAATAAGTAACCCAAACATTCTCAAGCAAATGCCACACATGGAATTCACAATGTTTTCCCTGTTAACGAAGTGTTTTGATGCGATGCGCAGAAACTCCATCATGTAATGAGTATGAGACTTTATATGCTCAAAAAATGGTTACTTCCTACCATTTTCTGCCAAAAGCCAATTCAAAACGACAAATCATTACTTTACCGAAAAATGCGACTGAATTTTAGTTTTCGGACAGTGCCGGATTTAGAGGTCTGGAGGCCTCGGGGCAACAAGGGTGTGGAGGCCCCTGGCCCGAAATTATTTACCAAATAAAATGAACAATTTTTTTCCAGTCGAGTTTTTCAATAAATAATTTATTGTGAAACAAAGTAGATTCTTTGTCATTTAACAAACATATGTAAATATAAAAGAAAACAAGAATTATCCGAGTCTGCGAGCAAGTACCGCCCCACTCAGCCATTGGGATATTCGCTCAAGATGGGTAGTGCAAGTGCTTAACAGGACCATTTGAGATTTTGATATTTTACTGATTGCCTGATTGGAGTGAACAAATATGGATGAATCATTTCTGTTAATATTTAAAAAAAATATAATCATGTTTGTACAAAGTACTGTAGGTAAAGGTAAACCAGCAAAAAAAATATCAAAGGAAAAGTTGAAGGTTTTTTTCCGAAGTTTTGATTGTGAGGGCCCCTCCTTTTTTGAGACCCCGGGACTGTAGTCCCGCTTGCCCTCCCCTAAATTTGGCCCTGTTTTCGAAACAATAAAATATTGAATTTCCAGATTATCCCCTTTAAAGCATCGTCGTAAATTTCAAATATTGATTTGTTTGTTCATTCAAAACTGGTGAATAAATAAACTTTCAATTTTAATGCAAAATCTAATAAACTTCTTTCTTTTATCGAACTATATCAACAGTGTTTTTCCGATACTGTCTTAAATATTTCATCCACTAAAGCAAACAAACCCTCTTATTTGAGTTTACTTTTTTCAATTTTAATTTCTGTATCAAGTTTTGTCTTGAGAGCAATTATGACTAAAAGCCTTTCACAGTTATTATATTTACTATAAGATTATCTGAACGCAATACTTTTTCGAAAAAAATTCCGGTCTAATGAACGAGGATCGTGCAAGGACGAATTATAACAATACCACGTGTTTTCAAATTAAATATGCAAAAACATCTTCCGAATCTGCAGTGCTAGAGTTTTTTTCCACATTCTAACAGTTTTTTAAGGTGATAATACACCACATGAACAAAAATTAAACCCAAAATTAAAAAAAAAAAGACAAAAAAATAATCTTTAATTTTAGTCTTTTTAAAGCATACACTTCTAATGCTACCTTTTAGAACATAACGAAACTTTAATAGCACAGTTAAAAAGGAAAAGGTTTCCTACTTGAATACGAAACAAAATACAGTTCGATATAAGAGATGTCGCTGCATCATTTCAATCATTCCAAAAATAAATTCCCAGTGGAATGAATGAAAAAATACCATTTATTTTGTTGTTATAATTATAATTATTAAAATTATTGTAAAAAACGATTTCAAATTGTTTATAGCAAATTATAATTGTCATTAACAATATTCTGTTTATATCAACCGTATTCTTTCAAACTTTTTCCGAACGCACATACGAACATACGTATATACACACACGTACCACTTAAAAACTATTATTTATATCCAGTTGCCTGGTTTTATTAGTTTGACGTTCATCGTTAATAGGGGACTTCGGTCCAAAATGCCAGCCCAAAAATTGAACATTTTCTACCATTGGGGAAGGGAAATTTCAGAACAAATTTGTCAGGTAAAGGTTCGCGTTATTTATAAACTTTCGTAAACTTCGCCTTGGTCCTTCAAACCAGATAATTTGATCCAAATATTGATATTTGTAAAGGTCATGTTTGATTGGCTAAAAGTTATGTTGGAGCTTCTGATTTCACGTTAATAATGTCAATGTAGTAAAAATGTAGGAAAAATCACGGAGTGGGCGACATCTATTATTGATCGTATGAACTTTTTGAGGTGTGAACAACAAACTAACCTCCATTTGTTTATATGGGTGAAACTTTATATAATATTTTGAGCAATTTAAGCATTGAAAAGGTTATATTTGAACGATATTTTGTGAAGAATTGGTGTTAATAAACAACAAAATCCGAAAATGCAAAGGATTAAAAAAGGTGATATGGAGATAAAATCGCGTAAAATATGCTCTGTTTCACAATGCTCTACTTATGGCAGTTCGAAAATTTATAAATAACGCGAACCTTTACATGACAATTTAGTTCTTAAATTTCCCTTCCCCAGTGATAGAAATTTTTTAAAATGTTTGGCTTGGCAAATCGAGGTCCCCCATTGCTTGGACCTTTATACAATGGTACTATTTTTTTACCTTTTTATAGGTTCACACTTTCAACGCCACATTTTAGAATGTTACAAAACTGTATCGGCGTAATTAAATAGGAAAAAAGTTTCCTACTAGAACCACAAACTAAAATTTAGTCCGATATAAAAGATGGCGCTGTGCATCATTTTAATTTTATCCATTTAGATAACATTTATATTTAAAAAAAAAAAACATTAAAAGATAAAATATATTTAATTTTCTAATTAAAAATTGCAATTTAGACAAGTTTTTATATTGTATTCAAGTGAAATTTAAACTTACCAAAAATAAATAAATGTTAACCAAAAATTCAGGCAGTTATTTTTTTGTGATTAAAGATAAAAGATTTGTGGGAAATGGTTTTAAAACACATTATTCAATTATATATTTATTTATTTAACTTAAAAAAGCACATTCATAGGAAACAAAAACATCACAAATGAGATCAGTGCAAAAGTGTTTAAAAATGTTTTGGATATGTGAAACTTGCTAAATATTTATTAAAGTTGTTATATAGTTCAGCCCTTAACAGCATTTAAGAACAAGTTAATTAAAACTGAGCATTATGGGTAGTGTACTAATTTTTGATGTAATTCAGGGCATCAAAGAAGTGCGATATTATTTTAAAACATGAAAATTAACATTTACTCACATTGTTCTTTTCGTTTGTGACATTTTCCTTTACAGTTTAAATTTTCTTATATGCTACTTAACCACTGCAATTTTTTGATTAAATTATTGAAAATTTAAAAAATGACTGTTTTATTCACTCCACACCCTGTGTCACAAAATACATCAAAAAATATGCCTACGCCTAATTAAATTGTTTTTAAAATCCTTAGAGCCTGCCCTACAACTTAATGTGCTTTGGGTTTGTTTTGTATTGGTAAAAATAATTTGAATTCTGCCGGTAATTCGTCCTCAGAATACAATCTATCTGAGAAATAGACTCTTCTTATTCGACAGTTAGCATGTACTTGAACCCTTAACGTTTCAACATAATTTGTCCCATAAGCTCTCCTCGTAAAATCAGCAACGTTAAACTGGATCTGGTTCCAACCTTCGTCTAATCTCATGGGCATGGTACAAATAAATGGTTTTACCCTGGTAGTGGACTGGTAGTTGCTGGCCCGAAATCTTCGGCGGACATTCTTATCATCCAAAATCTGCAAGAAGAAACAGTTCATACAAACAATCCGTTCTAATTTGCATTTGTTAGGTCGATAAATTTGATTGATCAATACTTTACCTGAACTTCAAAAGTGAAATATTTTTTTAAATTTTTCACTATCATCACAAGATAAGGCAACTTTATTCCGAGAGTCTTCTTTGGATCTGCAGGGCATGTTATGTAGGTTGTACTTACATTGCAACCTATTAATTCCAAAACGAGTGATTGAATGTCTTCGTCAGTAATTCTTTTAATGTGTCCATTTTTGTACTTTTTATCCCAAATTTGTAAAGGTTTACTTCCTATACTATACAAAATGGAAAGAAACCCACTCTGAAATGTATTTTTAAACATTTTTTACGAAAGATTTAATTCATTTTGCCTAACATGTCAACAAACAAAAATTGTAGGTTAGGTTACACATACTAACACTGTTGCCAAAACCTGAACACAACATTAATACTCTTTCAGAATAGGTGATCTAGGATCGAGTTTTGAATTGACTTGGTTTCAAAACAATAAATAAACAATACTTGTCAAGTAGTAACTACTATGCAGTTTTAAATTTGTTATAACAAATGCTCGTCTGAATTAAAATAAACCTCTAGCTCTAGTTTACTTGTTGTTTCCTTAATGATGAAATTTCACAACGTCAACAACGTTCCTAAAATGGTCAAATAGGTAATTAATTGGATCAAATATATGTATATCTATTTTTAAATCAAATTTAAAAGTATATATTTTGTTTTAAATCAAACATAAAATTAAATTGAAATCTACATGACAAATAATTTTGTGGGCGACATCTATCAAATAATAATAGAACCCCATTACTTGGAATCATGACACATCAGTTCAGCCATTAAAGAAAAGATGTCGGAATCGGCTTCCAAAACTTAAAAAAATGTGTGTTAAATAAGTAGTTTTAAAAAAACTGATAGTGTAAAACTTTAGCAAGATTATATTCTTTGTTCTTGATAATTGTAAGTTAATTTAAGCAGATAGATCCCTTAAATTTGTTTCTAGTTAGTAATAAGTATTTCTTTTAAAAGTATTAAATAAATTAATTCCAAATTTTTTTACAGGAATTCATCACGTTGATGTGGTAAGTATAATTTGTAATAATAGTAGATAGTTTATAGGAGATTAGAAATAACACAATGAATATTTTAATATTTACAAGATTTTTATTTTCAACATTTATTTTACAATGGTACGTACAGAGTGCAAGAAAATTATTCACTATCTGAAAAAGATTTTTTAATTTTTGAAATTTGGTGAATAATTTTTTTTCTATCTCAGATTTATTACTATGCTATTGGTTATATTTATTGAGTACCTAGAATATGATATGTTTACCTCATAAGTGTGTTTCATAAAATGTTACGAACAACAATTCCAGCAGACATTAAAACAACCTAAAAATTCCACTACCACATAAATATCCAAGCGTTGTATATCACAGAATAACTAGAAAAAGTAATACTTGACTTGTGAAGTACAAGATATTCGAATTTCGATGTTTTTAAAATCATAACAAGCTGACTAAATTATAAATAAAATTGAAATTGTTGCAGTATGGTTTTGGATAGAAATGTTTTTATTTTTTAAAGATAAATGAAATACGATTTTCTATTATCTTGTACTTGGTAATATATCTATATTTGGCCTATTACTATTAATATGGACAAGATATACTGTGCGGGCATCACTTTTATGTGAAACATCTTATACATTTATTTTAATTTTAAAAAGCGAAACAACACAATTAGGTACTTATGTACAATGAGTACTGTAGATAATTAAAAACGTGGTTTTCATTATAGTAGATATACAGAGCGGACCAAAAGTCTAGAAACGGACAATTATTTCGTAAATTTTGAGATACGGAGATTCCAGATTTGACATTTGTGATGTTGTCAGATTTGCCGTTTTTCTGATATTATTAGTCACTTTGGTTTTTAAATACAGCACCCTGTATATTAAGTCATTATTGGAATCTCCTCTTCAATACGAGTTTAGCCACATGTGTCACTCATTTTATGTAGTCTAAAAGGTCTTAAATTAATAAAACAGAAGTGTTGCAATGCCTGATTGAATTAATAATTTTTTAATACAAACAATATTCAACAACATTAAAACGTAACAATTAAAAGATAACAACATTTTTAACATACCTTACTTTACCAATAGGCGCTACAGCCCGATGTGGGCCTTAGCCTCCTCCACAATTCGCCTCAAAGCAATGCGGTCCTTGACTTTGGTTTCCCAGCCGAATATCCGCATTGCCCTCAGGTCACCCAGTACTTGGTCCATCCATCTCAGCCGTGGTCTTCCTCTTTTCCTAGTGTCTTCCATTCTTTGAACGTGTCCAAACCAACGGAGGCTCTGGGATTTTATAAATTTCACAATGTCTTCGCCGTTCAGGATCTCTGTTATTCTCTGTCAAATTTTCACTCCTATAGGTTTTTACTGGTCGAACTAATGTCTTGTAAATTTTAAGCTTTGTCTTTCTTGTAATCAGTTTGCTTTATAAGAGTTTCAAGTTGGCAAAGTAGGCTCGCTTGCCTCTCTGGAGTCTTTCTTTAACGACGGTGCTGGTTTTTCCCTCGTTGCTGACTAACTCTCCGAGATACGTGAATTGTGTTACTCCCTTGAATTTTGCGCTTTCTATCTGAAGGTCTTGAACTGACACTTCCATGTAGACTGTTTTCTGTATATTGACACTTAGCCCTAGTTCTATTCCGTTTCTTTCTTATCCTTGTAAACTTCAATCAGGCGGTCCTTTGTTCTAGCGATGATTGCCACGTCATCCGCATACGCACATATTTGAGTGGATTTGTTAAAAATGGTTCCTCTCTGGTCAATAGGCCAAAATGATTACTTAATCTAGTGTTCAAGATGTGCTCCATTTGTAAGTTGACCTAATCGATTGACCCTAATCGATGGTAGAATGCGTCTACCACATTTCTCCATGATTGTTTAGACCTTGACTAGAGTACATAAAATCATAAGTGTTAAATATGGCCGAACTTGTATTGAAGGGGAGATTCCAATAATGACTGAATATTAAGGGTGATGTATTTAAAAAACTAATAATATCAGAAATCGTCAAATCTGACAATATTGCAAACGTCAAATCTGGAATCTCCGTATCTCCAAATAAGCTTATCCCAAAATTTTTACAATTCGGACTAGCAATTTACGAGATAATTGTCCGTTTCCATACTTTTGGTCCACTCTGTATAATTGGATTATATTTATAGATGGCATGAAGATTTTGAAAAGAAATTTTATATTTTTCAATTTTGGCAGGTTCAAATATATTTCAGTGCGTATAATTTGATTTTTTCTAAGATAATTTATAAAAAAAAAATTTAACACATGTTTTTCTGAAAAACTTTGGAAATAAAAAATGAATTTCAAATGATAGAGTTTTTAAAAAGCATCATTACTAATCAATTTAAAGCTGAACCAGCAAACATTTGATCGAATATGGTACAATTTACTCAAGAAATACATTGGACTTTTAAAATAGACACCACCCCAAAAATATTTTCAATATTCTATATTTTTTTATTTACTTAACATCGTGAAATTAAATTTAGGCCAAAAATATTCATAAAAATACTCGGCCTTTTCTAACAGTTAAAAAATCAATTTTGTTGCCATTGTTTTTACTCGGGATCAGCATGTCCTTACGATAGCTACCAATCTTTAAATCTGTAAGAGCTGTATTAACAAACTAAGACTCTATCTATCGCAAAGTTCTTCAATAGATATTAAAAATATTTTTCATATAATGATGGATATGTTTCCACAAAACACCTAACGTATAGGGATATCTTTGGATTAGGTACAAGCCAGCAAACACACATTTTTCGGATAAAATATAAATCGATAATTACATTTGTTTGATATTGCTAGTACACGAATTTTCTAATCTATTTACAATTGCTATATGCTAAACAACGAGACTTACGTAATTCAAACATTGAATTATTCGCGTAAACAAACAGAGGTATCTGTTGATTATATTTTGACATTCAAACATTTGTTTATTTTGGCCACCAATAGAAGCGTTATAGTTTTTATAATCGATTTCGAAATGGTATGGAGTAATAAATCATTTTCTGAGGGCTGTTACATGGGCGTATGTACATAATTGGATTGGTGGAAAATGTATTTTTCTAATTTTCAATGTTTATTGTCCAGTACCCAGGTAAAAGAGTGATGTCAAATGGTAGGAGGATGTGATGCGCTCGCACTTTGCATCTTTGAGGTAGAACAATACACCAAATATTATTACCTGAAGAATATACAATAATGTCAAAGCCTGTATGTTTCCTGCTGAGTGTTGTGTCGTCACTTATACCTAGTGTGTCAATTAAAACGGCCATTTCAATTTTCGTTACGGTGAAACGAGTGAGCAAATGTCCATTGTCCGTTAACGAAAAGATTATTATTTTTAATGTACATGTCGTCCTCAAAGACCAAAATCCTCTGTATAATGTTGATACTGTGGTGGAAATGTGTTCGCAAATAACGGGAGTTTCAAAATCATCAATGCATAAATTAAGGAGCGAAGAAAAAAGTGGGGCTCCTCCGCAATCAGCTATACCATCCCCAGGAAGAAAAACTGTGCATATCGATGAAGACTTCTTCTTCTTCCTATATGCCGTCCCCATTAACGGAGGTTGGCGACAACATTTTTAAATTTTTTCTGTCTTTAGCCGCGTGGAATAATTCCTCCACCTTCATGTTTGTCCAGTCTCGAATATTTCGTAGCCATGACTTTTTCTTTCTGCCGATTCTCCTTCCATAAACTTGAAATAAGAAGAACAGTGCATTCGTTTTATTTCAAGAAATAAATACGAACGAAATGAAGGATATACTGTTGGAAAGATGTGGCAAGACAAAAATATTTCAGTTTCCCGCCAAGCATTCTTAAAAGGTTGGTCTACCGAACTAAAGCCATCATCTGGGAAAAGAAAGCGACTGATTATTACGCACATTAATTTGACGGTTTTGTTGAGGGCGGTTTGTTAATGTTTCAGTCAAATCATACTGGCGATTACCATGAAGATATGAACGGCGATGTGTTCGAAAAATATTTTGATAAATTTTAGACCTCATTCCACTTAATTCTGTGATAGTCATGTACAATGGGAGTTATCATTCCAGAAAAGTTGACAAAATATAAATTATTCAGAGGCTCGGACAGAAGAGCGTAATATTTGACAAAAGTACCAATAATGAAAAAGGAACTGTTGTCCATAGTGTCTTTAAATAAAGCTCGCTTCACGGAGTATGTAGTTGACAAAATTGAACACAAACAAAATGTAACTATTCTTCATCTGTCCCCGTATCACTGCGAACTTAATACCAATAAACCCGTTTGGGCCCAAGTAAAAGTTTTGTAGCAAGGAGAAACACGACGTTTAAAATAAAAAATATTATAATTCTTTTTGAGGAATTTTAAAAAAAATTGTTTCCAAAAAATGGCATGAGTGTACATACATACATATAGTCACGCCTTTTTCCCGTAGAGGTAAGCAGAGACCCCTTCCTTCAACTTACGGTTCTTACACACATCTTTTGCTTCCTCTACTTTCATCAGTGCTCTCATACATGCTCGTCGGTACTGTTGGTACTCTTGACAGCTGGCCTTTCTTCAAAACAAGGTTGACCTCTACCGACTTTCGCCCATTCACACTCGCCTTATAAATTTGTTTCGTCAATTTGAATATATTGTGTATTGTGAGTGAATCAAGTAGTGTACTAGAGCGTATAAAAGTTGAGAATTCGCAAGAAGAAGGTATAAAAGAGGAGTTCGTTAGTAAATTGACCGAGAAATTTGACAGTTTAGATGAAGCATGTGAGGTTGAAGAATTGTGGAAGCCATTCAAGAAAGGAATCGTGGATATTGCTATAGAATTATGCGGTGTAAGTAAAAGAAGGAAAGGATGCAAGTTACAGAAAACGTGTGTAGAGGTTCAAAAAGCAGTGTCAGAAAAGAAGAAAGCCTGGCTGGATTGGCTAGCTACAAAAGCCAATCAAAGAACACAAAAGGCAACGATTGAGGATGTAAACAAGGCAAAGAATAAGTATAAAAGGTTAAAAGGTGTGGCAAAAGAGGTTATGGCAAAAAATAAGGAGAGTGATAAAGATGAATTTGATAGAAGGTTATCTGACGATTTCCAAAACAATATTAAACTCTTCTGGAAGTCCATAAGAACAGCCAGAGGTAAAAAAACTACCTCGCAATTGGAAAGAATCAGAAACCAAGATGGTAATATGGTAAAAGGAGAGGAATGCGTATTAAAGAGATGGAAGGAATACTTCGAAAGTTTATTTGAGAAAGAGGATACACAAGTACAGGCCCAATTCGAAGATATGAGTGAAAGTTGCAATGAAAGTGAAATTACTACGACAGAAATTGTGGAAGCGTTGAACAGTATGAAATTGGGTAAAGCTGCTGGGTACGACAGGATAACATTTAAAATGCTGAAGGCTGGACAAAACGTGGTAGCTAGTCTACTGGACCGCCTTTTTAACCTTTGTTGGAAAAGTGGTAGTGTACCAGACGACTGGTGCAAGGCCGTTATCGTGCCGCTTTACAAGGGAAAAGGTTCGCAGCAGGACTGTAAGAACTACCGAGGTATTAGTTTACTCAGCATAGTCGGCAAACTGTATGCAAAGATATTGATCAAAAGAGTAACGAATGAAACTGAGAAGATGATATGGGATGTGCAAGCAGGATTTAGAAGAGGAAGGAGATGTATGGATCAGGTCTTTTCCTTACGAGGTATAGTCGAAAAATTCTTGGCTAGAAGTCAGAAGGTCTATTGCGCTTTTATAGACTTGGAAAAGGCCTATGACAGAGTGGTGAGGAGTGAATTGTGGACTACATTGTCTATGTATGGGGTGAGTGGTAGTTTAATACGAGCACTGAAATCACTTTACGAGGACTCCACTGCTTGTGTCAGGATAAACCGAGCTTGCACGGACTGGTTTAACATTGAAAAAGGTGTGAGACAGGGATGTGTGGCTTCGCCATGGCTGTTTAACTTATACATAGACAATTGTTTAAAAGATCTGAAAGAGAGTGCGTATGGATTAAAAATGATTGATTTGATCGTCAAATGCCTTCTTTACGCCGATGATCAAGTCTTATATTAGCGTTATCTGAAGAGGAGTTGCAGGCGATGGTTAATGTTATGCATGATTCCCTGAAAATCAAAGGGATGAAAATAAATGTGAGCAAAATAAAAGTAATGGTTTTTGAAAGAGAAGAAAGCATGACAAACTGTGGGGTTTCGATTGAGGGAGAAAGAGTGGAACAAGTTAATGAATTTGTGTACTTGGGTTCAAAATTTACTAGAGATGGAAAGTATGACAGTGACATTGAGCGAAGGGTGTTGGCAGGAAAACAAATGAATGGGGCACTTCATAGCTTTATGAATAGCCAGAAAGTGTCAAAAAAGGCACGTCTGGCGGTGCATAGAGGTGTGTTGGTTCCTACACTTATGTATGGTAGTGAATGTTGGGTTTGGCAGAAGAAGCATGAAAATAGGATTAATGCTGCGGAGATGAGTAGTCTGAGAATTGTATAGCCGGAGTGACTCGGTTGGATAAAGTTAAGAATAGTGAGATAAGAAAACGCTGTGGTGTAAAAGAAGATGTGGTCACAAAGATACATAAAGGAATGCTTAGATGGTTTGGACACGTAGAAAGGATGGATGAAGGAAGATTGACGATACAAATTTATAAGGCGAGTGTGAATGGGCAAATCGGTAGAGGTCGACCTCGGAGAACATATCTCGATCAGATCAACATTGTTTTGAAGAAAGACCAGGTCAAGAGTACCAACAACCGAAGAGCATGTATGAGAGCACTGATGAAAGTAGAGGAAGCAAAAGATGTGTGTACGAACCGTAGCAAGTGAAAGGAAGTGGTCTCTGCCTACCCCTATGGGAAAAAGGCGTGACTCTATGTATGTATGTATGTGAGTGTATTGAGCATGTTATAACAGAAGAAGAAAAAATGTGGAAACTAGACCATTTTATTTACCTTACTGTGAATCCTTTAGTCATATCACTGGAACACGAGGAAAGTTCGACGGATTTTTCTGTCGACGGTAAGTATAACAAGCATTGCAAATTTAAATAATATTATCGTTAAATTTACATAGTTATACCCATAGTTACACCACTGCAGGTAGGAAATGACCCTTTTACTGATAAAACCTTTTGTTTGTGGCAGGCACAGGTAAAATATAAACCATTTAGGAATCATAAAAGTGTGTTTGACCACTCTGTTAGCGTTTCGCATTTATGAGTAGGACTTATTACCATTTCGAAATAGAGTATAATTTGCCAAGTGTTTTTTTCCTTTGATTCCTCTTTTCGTTCAATTTACTACACTAAATTTACATAGATTTTTACGCACACCGTTACAAGACGAAAATTTTAAAATAGTAGTTTTTGGTATATATTAAACGCCTTAAAATATATACAATACGTATGTATTGGATTTTTTTCTTATTATAATGATATGTATTCGTTCCATGTTAGGACACATCTTAGTTAAACGATAATATTAATAACAATAATATCAGATATACATATAAACATTTATTTATGTAAATGAGTTTCAATTTTACAACAAAGAAGTACTGATCGAATCATCAAATTACAAATTTTTGTAAAATACCTACGGGATGATTTAATTCTTAAATCATTCTAATGTAGTCACTTGGAAAAAACTATAATAATTTAGCAATTTGTTTAATTATTATAGTTCTTTTCATAAATATATTGTTTTAAAGATAAAATTTTTAAATTATTAACATAAAAAGTATAACATACATATAAATTATTTTATCAGTAAATAACTATGTTTCATCGCCATATTCAAATAACATAAATGAAAAATTATTTTGTAGCATCAACAACCTATATAAACTATACGTAAACAAAAACTAAGTTTATAGGCATTAAGAAAATAAAAATATTCATTTTTTATAAATAAAATTTTCGATATACTATAACAATTATAATAATTACTTAAAATATTTAACAATTTGAGATAAATATACTTATATTTCATATGGCATCCTCTTTTTTTATACAAAGATAAGCAAAATTTAATTTGTTTAAAATGTTTTAAAATTCAATCAAATTGAATAAACATTAATAATAAATACAGGTTGATTGATTAGTGTGATAAAGCTCAGTAGATCTGTTCATAAGAGATATAAAAAAAAATGTGCATAAAAATTGTAGGCAACTAAGGTTATAGTATGTTATGCAGGGTATCTAAAAAGTTATAACCAATTCTATGTAGGAATATTCAAAGTTCAACGGCCTGTATAATTTAAAAGGAGTATAAGAAGCATTTATAAACACGATTAAATTTGCGAATAAGTAAGTCAAAACTTGAGAACATTATTTTCTCAATAATTTCAAATGTATCACCCTGTATTGTATATCATTGTCGAAGACTACTGTTACCATACTTTTACTTTTATTAACCATTTTCCATACTTAAAGTTATTGGTTTTTGAGATATTTTCAAGTTTATATGCAAACTATTAATTAGATTTCGACTTACACTGTATTCGATTAACTAAATATTCACAAATTCGTTCGTGTTTATAAACTTTGACAATTTTTAAAAAACTTTAGCTTCAATAGATTATTATTCTTATGCTCCTTATTTATTATACAAGAAAAGGTAAAGCGGATTTTAATTTTAAGGAAAAATACAGGGTGTTTCATTTAAAAAAACATAACTTTGATCTGGCACCGCCGCGTTATGGAACACCCTGTAACATTGCAAGGAAATTTGAAATGTGAAGCTTAAAGCTGCCTACAATTTTTAAACAATTTTTTTTTGGTATTATCTTATGATAACAGAGCTACTGAGCTTTATCACACTAATCAATCACCCTGTAAAATGATTTGAGTAATCAAAATCATTTAAATTTTTTTTAAAAGCCTTTATAGTGAAATTTATAACTCTCTCTTTCTCTCTCTCTCTCTCTCTCTCTCTCTCTCTCTCTCTTCCTCTCTCTCTCCGTCTCTCTCTCTCTCTCTATCTTTGTTTATAATAAAAATCTTGTAAGTTATGCTTTGGTATTTTTTAAAACTAAATATAAGTTTATAAATTACTCTTTTAATTTTCAATAACTCGAACGCGACCAGCATCTCTTATAAGAAATAAAACATAAATACCAAAATTCTAAATTCATCTTTGTCATTACCGAAGCCCAGCACCAGGACATCAACTTAATTATCGATTTTCTTCAATGATAACAAACCCATACAGCTAATTTTCTTCGTGTACAATAACAATGAAAATTTTAGTTATCTTTTTTATGCGTTTCACGTCGGTCTCATTAGCAACGTTTGCATGATGTTTAAGCTCTCCTCCAAAGATTGCGCGAACCTAGATGTACTGGTCATTTCTGATGACCAAAAAGCGGACAAACAAAAAATAATGCAATCGCTTTTCGGGTTGTACGAAGCTCCATAACCGTCAGATTCGACTGGACCGTAACCCATGAAACTATTGGTGTTCGTAGCCACTTGGCTGGTGGACAGCAAAAACTTGTTGGCTAATCTATAGGAGTGGTCGGTAAACAGTTTTGGCAGTGGAGATGCGGCGGTTGGCGATGTATCTTTGGCTGCTTCTCTTAAACCTAGGATGTGTATATCGATGCCCTGTCCGAGGATGTTTTCCACCATTTCGGTAGTTTGAGCAGCCACGGCTTCGTTCCATAACAACACTTTTTTATCATCGCTTACCAAATGAAACGTAACTTTCTTGTTTCCAAGATCGTCATCTTCCTTAGGCTGAGACATGGCTTTAACCCAATCCAGAGCTTCAGGAGTAGCCGATCTAATACAATCAACCCTTCCAAGCCTAAATCTCCTAGTAGAAGCGCTTTCGTACGTAGCTGTAAGTTTACCATACAATCTGTAGTAAGCCAGCTGCAGTGCGAGCTGAATATAAACATCCGGACTAACTTTGCAAGACTTGATGAATTCTTTACCATAACCGTTGAATCTAAATACTTGGAAATCCAAATCTTTAACTAAACTGTCTAAATAAATACCGGCTTCTTCGATTCTCTTGTGATCGGTCGCTTCTAGCAGCCATTCCAGGCGTTCTGGAGGAGGTAAATGACTGGAGGAAGTAGCTGGAACCTTAAAATATATATATATATATATATCTATATATAGCATGATTATGTAATAAAAAAGATACCTCAGATGGAGATGTGAAGGAATCGGCATGCTTCCATAGTTTTTCGGCTAGTTGTATCACCGCTATACCCTCGGCGTTGGAGTGCTCGTAACATAGACCACAAGCACCATCGCCAGAAATAACTAATTGTATCGTTTTGTCAAACCATCTGTTTGCTGAGTTCTGAGTGGAACCGCCACCGTGTAGCATCTGGTGAGCCAAATTGGTTTCGTCGCGTGATGCTGTCATGTGCCCCTTGCCTCCTACAAAATAATATTTTACAAATTATTGTTAAAATGTTAAAACAAAGTTACCTCGTTGTAATCTACAGTTGAAATTATTTGGTAGCGCTTCATCCAAACATACTACCAATAAAGATTTGGTGATAAGATCCAGATTTCTCCGATTTTTTTCTTCTTTCATTAGATCTTCTCTAGCTTCTGCCCACAAGCTTCTTTTCCAGCCGGTCAATAAACCGATGGGAGGTGGATTCGATAAACAAGGTGCATCGTCTAATACGTACAAAAGCTGTGAACATATCTCGTCTTCGTCGAGTCTTCCTCTGTCACCTTAAACAACGCAGCTAATAGCCAAAATCCTTTCTTTTAAATACAAAATAATCTCACCTGCTTGGATTGGTACGCAGTACAGTTGACTTCTACAGAAAACAATAATATGCTCGGAGTTCTGTTCTCCAGTTTTTTTGGGTAACGGACAAACGTATTGCGAATCTCTCTTCTTACCAGGTAACCTGGACGCTCCAAGGATTCTGTAGAACTGCGCCATACACAAAGGTTGTCCCGGTTCCCTCGATGTAGCCCTTTCCATTGGTAAACCTTTGCTGTTTAAAAGGTCTTTGTGGTCTAGAGCGGCATCTACCAGTCGAGCAGCAAAACGAGCCACGTCCAAAATCGTTGTAAACTTTCTGGGCGGAAATACCATGCCTGGGTTCGAATTTATCGGAATGGGTTCTCTGTAGTTTAGGTACAAATCATTTAACCAGTAATCGTTAGCCTGAAAATGCATCAGTCAGTGAAGGTTTATAAGAACCGTAGTGCAAAATTCTCTCTTATTTGAGAGCAAGGAGTTAATATTTACCCACTTACGTAGCCAATTTGAGCTTCTCTTTTCCCTAAAATCAACCAAAAATAGGGGAGGTACTCTTTCCCCGAAGAAT
The DNA here is from genome assembly GCA_950111635.1 of Agelastica alni. NCBI lineage: Eukaryota > Metazoa > Arthropoda > Insecta > Coleoptera > Chrysomelidae > Agelastica > Agelastica alni. The sequence continues at coordinate 42,465,076 of OX467714.1, read as the reverse complement.
TAGGAAAAATGTATTAAAATTAAAAACACAAAAAAAAAGAAATATAAATGAAAAATTTGATACAAAAAGTCAGTTACATTTAACAAAACAATGGCGCATTAAGCTAAACGAGACTGTAGCAATCCATGTAAACTTTACAAACAAAACTTCTATAGGTCACCAGAACATATTTTTTTTTTTTTTATGTTCTGGTTCCCACGAAAAGGGATATCCTGTAATGTTCAGAGAACATCGTGGAAACCAAGAAAAAGAAGGTAGGAGTTTGTGTTCTTCTTAAATTTCTGGAGGTTGTATGCCTCGGGGAACACCTCCCTAGGCAATGAGTTCCAAAGCCTCGCCATTCGTTGGATGAATGAGTCTTTGGAAAGTGATGTTCTGCAGGTCTCCAAAGTGACCACGAAGGGGTGTGAAGACTGAACTTGACGGGTTAATCTCGAAGAGACTGCCAAAGGAGGAACGATTGTTGATATTTCAGAAGAGCATCGCCCATGAAAATATCTATAAAATAGAGACAAATCGCCAACTTTTCTACGGTGTTCCAGACAAGTGAGCGAGTTTGTAAGCGAGGCATCACCGACGAGACGAATTGCCCTTTTTTGGACAGAATCCAATAGCTTCAGGATATGTTTAGGTGCCGCACTCCAAATATGGGAACAGTATTCCAGTACAGGTCGGATCTGTGCCTTATAGATCATAAGCAGCTGACTGGAGGTGAAATAGCTCTTGGCACGAAACAAAAAACCAAGTTTTTGGGATGCACTTTTGGCAATGGACCTCACGTGATTTTCTCAGGAAAGGTTATTGCTGATAGTAATACCAAGCATCGATATGGATGACTTCAGTGGTATGGTTACTCCTGACAAACATATGTTAGGCACAGTGAGATCGGCTTTCTAGAGAAAAGACATGCTTGCGTTTTGTTTGCATTGAATTCTACCAAGTTATTGGATCCCCATTCGAGAATTGTTGCTAAGTCCATATTTATATTGTTAACATTTCTTCCTCGTTCATTCCTGGTTTCACGAGCTGATATAGGGGCACTGGAAGAGAAAGCGGTATGGAGGGTACTATCATCGGCAAAGCTGTGTACGGGACATGAAGTTGCTTTCAACAGGTCGTTGATGTGAAGTAAAAATAGTGTTGGTGCTAGAATGGATCCTTGCGGAACACCAGCATTTATGAGTAGAGTGTCAGATGAAACTCCATCGACCACTACATGGAGAGACCTGTTTGAGAGAAAACTAGCAAGCAGAGAACACAGCTGAGGGGGCAAGCCATAAGATGGAAGCTTGGCGAGGAGTCCCTAGTGCCAAACTCGATCGAACGCCTTGGAGATTCCTACATAACAGGCAAGTTGCGCTGAAAAGAACATATGAAAGTGAAAAAAAGAAAACTTAAATCTAGATATAGAACCATGTAATGGTTACTTGGGAGGAAATCTCATCATTACCCAAAAAAACTCTTGCTGTATACTCAAGTACTAAAAACCTGTATTGACCTAAGGCATACAGTTATGAGGATGCACCAAACCTACAGTTATGATACAAAAGTTTCAAAACAAAGTACTAAGGGGAATAGTATAACGGTATGTTTGAATTATGATCTACACAGGGTTCTGGGAATTCCAACAGTACTTGAGGAAATCAAACGATATGCACACTAAAGTGTTGCAGATTTTGGAAAATAAAAATCAACATAGAAGATTAAAAAGAGTGAAGCACTTTAAAAAACTACTGTGAAGTGAAGTGAAGTGCATATGAAGTAGAAATCACAACAAACAAGTGATTGGGGACATAGAAAATAAGAAGCACCCGTGGGTGATGTCTTAGATTTAGTCATTAGTTTTTAAAAACATTAGAAAAATTTCTGGTAGGTTGCAGACAGTACAGACAGATAGAAAACAAAAACATTTTTAATTAAACGAGGTGGTCTGAAAAGTTTCCAAACATAACACGTTAAGATGGCAGCACTCGTTAATAAAAGCTGAGTAATGTGGTTGCGCATATTTTGACTGTTGGCGCAGTTTAGGCGCAATAAATTGGAGTTTTGGTGCCGATTAATTACTGTAGATGAAACTTGGATACATCATTATACGCCCGAAACAAAAATACAGTCGAAACAGTGGACTGCGAAGAGGAATCGGTTCCAAAAAAACAAAAACTGTTTTTTTACGGTTAGGAAACTGATGAAGACTGTTTTTTTTTCATACTACGCATCATTACTTGACAAGCTGATGGTAGAAATTGCAGAAAAACAAATTCTGTTTCACTTATAAGAAGACTATGTAGAAAAATAAATTTAAAGAAAAAATGTCTTGTATCTTTGTTAAATAGTCTCAAAAATTTGAAAGGCTATGGCTTTCTGTCTTGAAAAAGCTATGAACTGTAATCAAACGGTTTTAAATCCCAACAAAATTTGGATTGTCGCTTTCGTTACGTAAACCAACTAAAGATTGACGATTAAATCATCTCCCCACAATCGTAATCCTACAAAAATGGTGAAGGATTTTAAAAATCCCTTTTAGCACTGCTGAGGACACACCTTGATTAGTTAAACAATTTAAAAGTTCACACGCTGGCCATTAACCTGAGACAACTGAGTTCTCATGGGTTTATAATGCTTAATCAGTCAATCTCGATAATTCGTTTAAAGCTTTTAGATAGTATTTGGATTGTCACAAGTGATTTTGATCATCAGTGGTGCAATAATATTGGAGATGAAAAAAAGATTTTTGATAATCCGTTGGCAACGTCGGCGATGCGCAAAAATTTGCATCTGGTATATCGATTTTTTGTTTATGTTTATACCCTAAAGGTAATTTGAGCAATGTACTTTGTTATGTTGAGAAGTGAAGCCTGCAGGCTACTTTCAAACCAACGCAGTGATTGTCGATGCGGAAAAACTCGATTACTTCCCTTATTCTCTTATTTGTCCTCGGGCCGAACACAAACTAAAATTGGGCGCTCGAGGATTGACGCTCTCTGCTCATTTTCCCTGCAGAGGCGGGTGGATGGAAGTACTCTGAAAATTTCCTCTCAAAAATCAAAGAGACGAGTTTGTACAATCTTTAAAAATAAACCCAGAAAAGTTTATTAATTTTAATAAAATGCATATTAGTGCTTTTGATTAAAGTTAAAAAAGAATAACAAACTAAAATAATAATTAAGTTGTTCAATAATGAGTGGGTTTATTGTGTAGCAGATACCGAAACCTTTTAAAATATATTTACGACAATGCTATCATCCAGGTCAAAATTACAGAAGATCTCATGACAGATAAAATACCTATACAAAGAGAAGTGCGAAAGGTGACAAAATTTCACCTAAACTCTTTACCCCCGCTATGGAAAATATCTTCAAGGATTTGAACTGGAAAACAAAAGGCATCAACATCAACGGCCGGTATCTTAATCATCTACGATTCACGGACGACTTTGTCTTAATCAGCAATGACACGGAAGAACTCCAACCGATGTTAGTCGAACTAAAGACAACATCAGAAGAAAGAGGCCTCAAAATGAATATCACGAAAACCAAGATCATGACTTCGAAGGATACCATATTTAGGAAAGGCGACGACACCCTTGAGAAGATGGCTGAATATATCTATTTAGGACAAAATATAAAATTGGGCGAGAAAACCAGACCTCAGAAGTAGATAGACGAATTCGAATGACGTGGGCGGCTATCGGAAAACTAAGCTATATCCTAAAGAATCCCAAAATTCCCACAAACTTAAAAACAAAAGTTTTCAATACCTGTATCCTCCCGGTGATCGCCTACGGAATGGAAACAATGTCAATGACCATTAAATCAGCTCAGAACGACTCAACGAGCGACTGAACGCATAATATTAGCTGTCAGCCTGCGCGACCAAATCGGAAACAAGGAAATCAGACGATGAACCCGAACTGAAGACGTCATAAAGACTATCGCTAAAGCAAAATGAAACTGGGAAGGCCACGTCGCCAAACAAGATGGAACGCCAGAGAAGAGGGGAGGCCTACGTTTGGAAGTGGACAGTTAGGGGCTGTTAAAGAAGAGTAGATATTATAGATCCTTTCCTTGTTGGCTAATATCTACAGCTTCTGCAAGATCAAATTATTTCGATAGTTCAACTACTTCCTATTCATTTTAAGGACGTTTGGTTTCAACAGCATGGTTGCTTGAGTCGCAGTGACACAATTTCTCCAAACGACGTTTGCTGATCGTTTAATAACTACACGTGGCCTTCCAGATCATCTAATTTATCTCCAAATGATGGTTTTCCTTGGGGATATCTAAAAGTAACCGTTTATCTACACGAATTTGAGAGAGATAAGAATCTCAATGGTTTAAGCGAGAAAATTTTCCAACTTTGTGCCAACATTATACCAAATTTACTTAGCGATATGAGATTATTGTTTGGCACATTACATTAGATTTGTAATGTTTTTTTTAGAGTTCATATTTTTAGTTCATATTTCAGAGGTTAATGTTATTTGTTTTTCGTAGAATATTTTTTTTTCAAGCTGTTATAGTAAAATGAACATATTTTTGGCAGGGAAATTATTTGATCTCTTTCATACTTCGTAGACTCTTTCCTGATAAGTCAGAGGTTCAACTCAAATTATAATGGTGGCTCAGTTCCATTGAAAGTTCCATATCTGTATAAAATTTCATTGCAGTTGTTTAAATCTTTGTGGGTGTTTGAATTTTTGAAAAACCAGTATATTTTACGACCCTCGACGTCTAGTAGCAACATCTTATTAGTGTCGAGGTGATTAGCGTTTAATTAGCTAAAGTTTACGTAATGTCTAGTCTGGAGGATCGAAACAGCAATCACCTCATCATCGACGTCGGTGTAGAGGAAGAAGAGACATCCAATTAGGGAAATGTGTCCGTGTGAGTGGAGTAAAGGGCAACAGAGCGCGATCGCCGGGGTTCCCCCAGCCGTACTGATCTCGTTAGCCGTGGAAATTGTTTGATCACCGATTCGGAAAGTAAACGTAGCATTTTCCGCACCCTTCTTACCCCTCCACTCCCTATACCTTTGTGCTGTTCTGCGTGCGACACTTCGAAACGTTCAAAAGTGATGTTTCATTAAATTTTGTCGAATTTTTTTTGCCTTAGTACAAATCCAGTGATTTTAGTTATTTCAGGTCATCTGATTCTACAAAACTAATCAAAACATTGTACTGAAAATTTTTAACCATTCAAATTTTGTCATTTTGTGTCATAAGAAACAATTTCACCCAATCATGTCAACATTACACTGAAAATTTTTTGCTCAAGTTGATATCCAATAAAATCAGTCAATTTGTGGTCATCTGATCGAACACAACCAATCAAAACAAAATTATACTGAAAAGAGCCCATGGGTTCTTTTCACTAAATCATGTCATGTTGCTATGGATACATACCTACATTTCCTTTCAATTCGATTTTGACAATTCAAATATTTCAATATGTCACGATTTGGTTGTGATACTCAAGATAATATTAAGGAAAATTATAGCATCGAATATACCGAAGAATACTGTTCACAATAAAAATTTTGTGTGGAAAGCGTTCATGGACTTTTGTGATGTAAGAAAATATGAATTAGATGAAAATCGGACGGTGGAAGAATTAGCGTCGATTTTAAAGGATTGGGCTGTGAATATGAGAAGAAGAGATGGTACAGAGTTTAAAGAAGCTACGATCAAAACCATATGGAACATAACAAGTAAGCTTCTACAAGAAAAATATTTTTCTAATTGTACTTTTGATAATTGTACATTCAAATAAATTGTTTCTGCTCTGTATTTATTTCCATAATCAGCAAAAAAATTTCTATCCGAATAACCCTCGAACATTGATGAATGCTCAAAAATTTTATAACATCTATCTCAAGCTTGTTGCTTATGGGCAACAGACCTCCGCCTACGGCGTCGGTCTGTTTCCAAGCAACAAGCTTTCGAAATCTGTCATAAAATTATCAATGTCCTTGGGTTATTACTACTGAAAACAGATTCCATGGGCTGTTTTCACGCGTTGTTATGGGTATATTTTGATGTATTTCAATTTTGACGTTTCTAAATAGTAATTTTAAAATGACAGGATTTAGTTGGGATTATGTAGAGTGAAGATAAGGAGAACAATGTTATATGGGACTTTTACTGAAAAAGTGTCCACCAAAATGTGGTGTATAAGGGTGGCCCAACTATCATTGAGTACGCAGTCTAGATATGTTATTTTGCTCACTCTTTCTAGGGTGTTCCCGTAGACGGTTATATCATTTGGGTTTCTACTGATTACCATTGTTTTAGTTTTATTTATATTAAGTTTCATGCCATATTCTTCGCAGACGGTAAATACTCGATTCATAAGCCGCTGCAATCCTTCTTCGCTATTGCTAATGATCACTGTATCATCCGCGTATGGCAGATTATTCAGACATTCGCCATTGACAATAACACTACCTGTTAAGTTGTCCAGTACTTTTTTAAATATTTTCTCCAAATGTACATTAAACAGTGTAGGTGACAGAATGCATCACTGTTTTAACCTTTTTTTATATTGACATTGTCTTTTGTATTGTTTTTAATTCTTACTCTGGCAGTTTGATTCCAATTTGAGTTTGAAATGATCAGCAACCTCATGGCCTACAAAAATAAAAATGTTACGTACCTTCGAAACAGGCTAATCCGTAAAATTATAGAAGTTAAAGCGTAAAGGGATTTTGTACTCCGTTGTATCCAATTATAATTTTTAATCCCCCCGGGGGGAGCGAGAAGCGTTCGGCGCGCTACTGTTTGCTCTTCGAATCGCAAGGGATTAAAATTCGTAGCTCTCAACTAGTTAGAATCTTCTAGCTTACGACACTCCAGAGGAAAACCCAAAGCTAACACAATGCCGCGCTGTTTGTTTGACAAAGCTCGTATTTACTTTTTATTTATACACTTAAATTAGCTGTACTGAAATGGTTTTAAAAATGTGAACGTCAAAAATAAATACAAATGAGTTTACGCAATTAAATGGACGTCCTATTATTATTTGATAATGTTGCGGAAGGAAGGAAAATACAAAATACCTAATTTGTTTTAAGAGTTTCAATGTAGTAACTGTCATTACCTTTCTTAAATATGTATCAATTTTTCATGAATTAAATTTTCCAATATTTATTATATCAGTTTGACCATCATTCGCTGCTGCACTCAATGCCTAAGTTACAATAGATATGATTTTTCGTGTATTGGCACACCTTGTTCTAATACTTTTACTCTACTGGAATATTGCTCGCACATTTGGGGTTCAGCACCAAAGCATTCTCTTCGTCTTCTAGATTCCATTCATAAAAGGGCCATTCGGTTGATAAACAGTTCAACTCTCACAGATACCCTTCACCCACTGTAGACTAGACATTACTCTACAGATATTTCCACGGCAGATTCTCCAGAGAAATAAAAACTCTTATACCACCACTGGTCACATTCGGCCGAAGATCTAGACACGCTGATCAGTCTCACCTGTTTACTCTCAAGATTGACACTACAAGGGCCAATCTCCATTAAGAATCCTTCTTTTACAGGGCTGCTATAATCCCTCCCTCTTCTAATAGTCGCACTGCTGGCCGTCTGTAGCCCACACGATAGGTCTACCCTTTTTACGACTATTTTCAGTAAAAAAAAACTTACCCAGTTATCCATATTTTCTCTTCTTTGTTCCAAATATGATTGAAGCTTGCGACCATGTCCTCCGATTTGTCCGAATTCCTCAATGATCTTACGTACGCGGTCTTTTTCTTGTTCGTTAAGAAGAGGTTGCAGTGTTTTTTCATATTTTCTCAGAGTGTTTGTGAGCGGTGGTACTGGTAGCTTCGGTAATTTTTTCTGCAAACAAAACACTTATTTACATGCCAACATCCAACGATTTAAATAACAATTCGTTAGGATATCATTGAAACTACTTGTTGAATCGCTCTATTACTTCAAATAAAACGCATGGGTTCAGACTTTCATGAATCTTTATATCATATTTAGAATGCATGTCGAACTTAGATGGTTTGGATCCTTCTCACCAAGGAATAAACTACAACTAACAAGGAATAACCTATACTCGGAGCGCTTCTTCAATGAAGCCCTAGACGGCATGAACCTGGAAATTCTGATAAACGGACTCAGACTGAATAACATCAGGTACGCCGATGATACCATCGTCTTTGCTGACAATCTCGAAGACCTACAAGCCCTTGTGGACAAAATTACCCATCACAGTAGTCAGTACGGCCTTGAAGTCAATGAAAATAAGACCAAATTTATGATAATCGGCAAAGAAAGTGTTCGGTCGATACTTTCCGGTCTCCCTCTTTCCTTTTCCCCAATTCTTCCTTTATTTTCAGGTGCATCCTAATAATGTAATAATGATGAAGTCTCCTAGAGTAAAACACTCCGGAAGCAAAATACCTCTCCATTCGGATTTCCGGGCGAGAGGTACTCGAGGGGACTCAACATTAAAGATTAATTTTTGCAACATCCGTGGACTCAACAAGAACATCAATGACGTCCACCATCACCTACAGACGAAAAAACCGGATATTCTGGCTCTAATAGAAACACAAGTAAACTCGTCCACCAACAAGGTCCATATGCTTTGTCCTGGTTACGAACTCCATTCTCGACTCAGGTTCAAAGGTGGAGTCTGCCTTTACGCTAAGGCTAACCTTTCATGCCAGCGTGAAGAGAGTTTGGAACCGAAAGACTTTGATGTGATGTGGTTTAAGCTATCTGATACCAAAGTGACTAAGTTCCTCTGCTGCCTTTACCTATCACCTAACGAACCTTCATATAACAACCTCTTTGAGTTTTTATCACTCAATTTGGACTACATTCAGGAGAACCATCCAACAGCTGAAACCATAATCATGGGGGACTTTAATGTACATAACGCTGCCTGGCTCAAATTCTCTAACAAAACTGATGATGCAGGTCGTCAAGCTGAGGCCTTCGCCATCACTCATGGTCTAGAACAACTGGTCGAGCTACCAACCCGCATCCCTGATGTCAACAACCAGGCTGCCAATACACTAGATCTTTTCCTCACCACCAATCCTGACCCGTATAGAATAGAAGTTTGTGCCCCACTTGGAAACTCTGATCACACCCTTATCTCCACAACATGCTCTTTCCATTTACCATCGAGCAGCACAATACCACCCCGTCTCATGTGGCATTACAATTCGGCCGACTGGGAGGGTCTTCGTATGTTTTTCTCAGCGTTTCCATGGAAGAGAGTTTGTTTCTTCTCAGTAGATCCAACACGATGTGCTGAGACAATTTCTGAAATCATCATGTTGGGGATGCAAACTTACATACCGAATACCGAAAGAAGAACATCATCCGATAAGACCTGGTTTAACAGAAACTGCTCTAGAGCTGTGGCTTCCAAACAGGCAGCATACCATCGATGGCAAAAAAATCCGGGACCTGAGACCAGAGCAGCATATGTTGAGGCTAGAAGCATATGCAAAGAGACAATAGAATGTTCAAAAGATGCTCATAATGCCAAAATAAGATCAAAACTTGTTGAATGTCCTAACGGATCCCGTTCATTTTGGTCTTTCGCCAAAGCTGTGGGAAGAAACTTCACTTCCAGCTCTTTTCCTCCCCTAACCAATGAAGATGGAACACTAGCAACGACTGCCCAGGAAAAAGCCAATATCTTTGCGCACCTATTTGCTGGAAATTCCACTCTGGGTTCTTCGGGAAAACAACCCTCGAACATTACACCTATTGACAGTCACATGCCCGAGATCACCTTTCGCCAACGTACTATCAGAAAGATTTTGCTGGGTCTCAACACCAACAAAGCCTGTGGATCTGACGGAATCCCGCCGATTGTTCTCAAGAAATGTGCCCCTGAACTAACACCTGTTCTTTGCAAGTTGTTCAACCACTCTTACAATTTGGGAGTATTTCCGTCCAATTGGAAAATTGCAAGAGTACAGCCAGTCCCTAAAAAAGGCAAAAAGACCCTACCTAGCAACTACAGACCTATCGCACTGCTATCTATTATTTCAAAGGTCATGGAAAAAGCCATCAACATCGAGCTCATGAAATATCTGGAAGACTCAGGAATTATCAATGATAGGCAATATGGCTTCCGCCATCAGAGATCAACTGGTGACCTGCTCGCATACGTCTCACATATATGGCAGCTATCTATTGAAAAGTATGGAGAAACTTTAGCTGTGGCATTAGATATCTCCAAGGCGTTCGATCGAGTTTGGCACCAGGGACTCCTCGCCAAGCTTCCATCTTATGGTTTGCCCCCTCAGCTGTGTTCTCTGCTTGCTAGTTTTCTCTCAAACAGGTCTCTCCATGTAGGGGTCGATGGAGTTTCATCTGACACTCTACTCATAAATGCTGGTGTTCCGCAAGGATCCATTCTAGCACCAACACTATTTTTACTTCACATCAACGACCTGTTGAAAGCAACTTCATGTCCCGTACACAGCTTTGCCGATGATAGTACCCTCCATACCGCATTCTCTTCCAGGGCCCCTATATCAGCCCGTGAAACCAGAAATGAACGAGGAAGAAATGTTAACAATATAAATATGGACTTAGCAACAATTCTCGAATGGGGATCCAATAACTTGGTAGAATTCAATGCAAACAAAACACAAGCATGTCTTTTCTCTAGAAAAGCCGATCTCACTGTGCCTAACATAACTTTGTCAGGAGTAACCATACCACTGAAGTCATCCATATCGATGCTTGGTATTACTATCAGCAATAACCTTTCCTGGGAAAATCACGTGAGGTCCATTGCCAAAAGTGCATCCCAAAAACTTGGTTTTTTGTTTCGTGCCAAGAGCTATTTCACCTCCAGTCAGCTGCTTATGATCTATAAGGCACAGATCCGACCTGTACTGGAGTACTGTTCCCATATTTGGAGTGCAGCACCTAAACATATCCTGAAGCTACTGGATTCTGTCCAAAAAAGGGCAATTCGTCTCGTCGGTGATGCCTCGCTTACAAACTCGCTCACTTGTCTGGAACACCGTAGAAAAGTTGGCGATTTGTCTCTATTTTATAGATATTTTCATGGGCGATGCTCTTCTGAAATATCAACAATCGTTCCTCCATTGGCAGTCTCTTCGAGATTAACCCGTCAAGTTCAGTCTTCACACCCGTTCGTGGTCACTTTGGAGACCTGCAGAACATCACTTTCCAAAGACTCATTCATCCAACGAATTGCGAGGCTTTGGAACTCATTGCCTAGGGAGGTGTTCCCCGAGGCATACAACCTCCAGAAATTTAAGAAGAACACCAACTCCTACCTTCTTTCCCTTGGTTCCCACGATGTTCTCTGAACATTACAGGATATCCCTTTTCGTGGGAACCAGAACATAAAAAAAAAAAAAAAAAAAAAAAAAAACAGAACATCACAGGAAGCCAACTATTCGTAAACCAAGCGTTTATCGAGAGAGTTGATCATAACAACTATCTGTGAACCAGGAAATAAGAGCACGCATAGGAAAAGCCAGAGCAACCTTTAACCGCATGAGCGCCTTCTTTAAAAGTCATAACATCACCCCGGACACTAAAGTGGGACTCCTGCGATGCTATGTCTTCTCCGTTCTCCTGTATGGTGCAGAATCTTGGACGCTTAATGAAACCACAGCCAAAAAACTCGACGCTTTCGAGATGTGGCTATACAGGAGAATGCTGAAAATCCCTTGGACGGCAGAAGTGACAAACGTCGAAGTGCTAGGGACAATGAAAAAAGACCTAGAACTGATGAACATAATTAAAGCACGTAAATTAAAATACCTGGGTGATATCATGCGAAACAAAGAAAGATACGGTCTGCTGCAGACAATCTTACAAGGAAAAATCTTTGGACGAAGAGGACTAGGAAGACGCAGGACATCGTGGCTCAAGAACCTTAGGACCAGGTTCAATAAAACATCTACCCAACTGTTTCGGATTGCTGCAGACAAAATCCGAATCGCTATGATGATCGCCAACATTCGTAACGGATCGGCACCCTAAAAACAAGATAAGTGACGTGAAAGCCTTCATCAAAACAAAAATAGTTTCACAGTGGCAAGAATCAGTTAGACATTTAAGGCAGATAAAAGAAAGTGTGAAACAGTGGCCGAGACTATGCAGTAATCGTTCCAAACGGGTCGTAATAACTAGACTTAGACTAGGACACACTAAAATTACCCATGAATACTTACCAAGCAAATCAGACAAACCTAGATGTATACATTGTAACTGAAAACTCTCTGTTAAACATTTACTATTAAAATGTACATTATACACATTGCAAAGACAACAGTACAATATTCCAGATAACATTCAAATCATTTTAGGAAAAGATTGCAATGTGGATAATATCAATTATTATCTGTTAAATACCTCTTTGCTTAAAAAGCTGTAAATCAATTAATCCATTAGTTATTGAAATCACCGCTAATAACCTGTATGGTTGATGCGGTAAATACTAAAAAAATATAGTTTTTAGACTGTATGAAAGAGAAAATGGTCCACTTGATGCGTAAAATATGATAATTTAAAAGTAATACTTTTTCACAGTTTGGCCGGAAAGGTTTGAGGATCTCGAATTATTAGTGCGGTTTTTCTACCCATAAAAGGAACGATGAAATTTGTTTTTTAAATCCAAAATGATTATTTTATTAAAAAATATAATTTTAATTTCTCTTAAGTATTGTGTGATATTCCCAGATGGCGTGACTAATGCATTTTCAATAAGGCGTTATAGTTTGATGATTCATTCATATACGAGTACAGATCGAATTTTTAATCGTGATAAATATATAGAAATAATCAAGATTACATTACCTTAAAACATAAGGTGAAATATTGCTTCAAACAAAATGGACATAGGAAACTTCTGTCGATGAGGTGCTTGATTTTGCATATTTCATTTACGTCTGTTCTAAATGCATTTGCAGTTTTTTCTTTGTAGTACTGCTTAATTCCGCTCATGGTAATTGCAATATTTTTTTGTCGCGGTTTAGATATACACCCGCGATACGAAATATTGTTAATTTTTAATTACAGTTGTTGGAATAGAAATTTGCACAACTAATGCAGTTTTTATGTGATTTTTACTTTTTCATTCAACACCTGGGTTTGATCAAACTCGTTTAAAAAGTAACACCTGTCCGATGGAACACCGATGCGTATGCAAATATATTATAAGAAGATTCTGGTTTTTAATTGATTGTGACTCACTAATCTATAAAAAAAATAGAGATCCTAATGAATACAACGAACTCTCTTGATCATTGCTTGTTTAATCGATATAATCGGTGAAGTAAAATTTTTTGGATACCAGCGTACTTACAAGCTTAACAGTTTACCCATTAAAATTACTACTAGTGCCATCTAAGAAGAAGAATAGAAATTGCAAGGAAGCATTCTTAAAATTCGGACTATTATTATGTGACAGAAATCTAAATACAGCGCTCGGATTGAGGTTTGTAGAATGTTATGTCTGGTCCATGTTAAGTCTAACCATTGGTGGAACTAGGATGTCTAACTTGAGATTCGCCGGCGACACAGCTCTTCTAGCAACCACAGAAGCTGAACTATTAGCTCTTCTTTATACCCTAGAACGAAATAATTATAGACAGAGAACATAACAACCATCCTCAAAAATCCCAAGTTGAAAGCTATCGAGTACAGAATTTTGTATAACTTGGATCGTTAATTGAAAACACAGGCAGCAGCGAAAAAGAAATCCGCCGGCGCATTCAGCAGGTACGACTAGCCATGACTAAATAAAATATGGCATGACTTTAACATCAATAAAACAACTAAAATATCTCTGGTCCGATCCCTGGTTATTTTATTCATAAATACAAGCACTTTATTTACACTATTTAGGTACACCTTTTTTTCCTGTAAAACGAAGAAACGACAATTAAAGTTTATTACACTATATTCTTCCATTTCAATCAGTTTGTAGTTACTGTTTTTACAATCGTGCACTTGTTTACAACTCTCGCGGTCGCTCTCTCTCTCACTCTTTTCTATGATATAGGTTGTACTCTACTTTAGCTACACAAAGCGCGGGAATATTTACAGTTTAAGAAATATTTTTCTTTACATATATAAGACATGGCGAAAGTTCTAGGTTCGATCCCCTGGAAAAGTTAAAAATTAAAAAGGCGTTTCATTTCTTCTTCTTTTAGTGCTATCCTCTATGGATGTTGGTTATCACGTTTGCCTAGATAACTTTGTTTACTGCTGATCTGAACAGGGCGCTAAAGGTCATCCTGTACACCGTCTAAGGTTCTTAAGCCATGAAGTTCTCGATCTTTCCCTGCAGTATTAGCTAGAGGAGATGGTATTTTTCGTTCCTCATGACATGCCCAAAATATTCAAGCTTTCTCGTTTTAATAATGTTCAGTATTTCAAGTTCCTTTCTCACACGATCCAGCACCGTAACATTTGTCACGCGATAAATCCATGATATTCTGAGCATGCGTCGGTAGAACCACATTTCGAAAGCCTCTATACGTTTAACTGAGGAGTCTGTAAGGGTCCATGCTTTCGCCTCATAGAGCAGCACCGACAATGTGTATCATCGGAGGACTCGGGTTCTCGTCTGAATGTTAAGTTGCATGTCGCACAGCACACTCCGCATGCGATTGAACGTACTTGTTGCCCTCTCCATTCTATATTTGATCTCTTGCGAGTGGTGTCAGTCTTGATTAAGGTTGCTGCCGAGATACGAGTTCGCCTTGTTTGCGTAAGTGCCGTATCATTCACGTAAAACTGAGTGTTGTTAATGTTCCATTTTGTCATTTTAAGTTTATTTATTTTCCTGTATTTTATATGGTCCAATGTTACACAAGAAATTACAAATTTATGTAGCTCTGCTTTCTTTGGTTACCCTATATATTAAGTAATATTTTTAAATGAAGCACACTTTGTAACCATATTTTTATGCTAAGTAAGAACTTACTTCATGTAATCGTTGACTCACCTTGTACATATCTGTAATGGTAAAAGTTTAAAGCTGCATTTCCATAAAAATATAGAAATCGAGCAGGCGACAGTAATGTACGTGTGAATGGCATAACGGCCGTCATGATTCCAGTGTTCCCTCTTTTGCTGATATTTTACTGTAATTCGGTTTCGGATTCATCCATATATTCATAGGTTTTGGTCCGCGGGGAACAGTGGTGTGGGCGCGCGTTTTAAAGGTATAATAACAATTGCAAGTCAAACAGGAGTTTCGATCAATTTGATGCTTATTATCAGTTTTTAAACATTACAAAAATAATTACTTGGTATTTGATATCAAGTAGCTACGACCCAACAAAGGAGCTAAAAAGACAAATTAAGAGAAATTCTATGAGCCAACCGTTACAAAATATGCGAAAGATCTGTCATGATGTACGCAATAGTAACACGAAAAGTAAATAACAAAACCAAAAGCACGTTACGTGTGGCCGAAATGAAGGTGCTGGCAAAACCAGAAGCGATAACGTTAAAAACATGTACACAAGAGAACAATGCGGCATACAGTGCATAGTAAGATAAGGAAGACAAAGAAGAAGGATTACTAGAAGGAAATCCAGTAGGAAATCGTCCACCAGAAAGACCACCAAAAAGATGGAGAGACAGCTGGCAGTTCACATCACAGGAAATGCTACAACTGCAAGCCCAGAATTAACAGTTCAAATAATCTCAAACCAGTAAAAGAAGAAGAAGAGGTATTCGATTTAAGCAAAAAGTATTTCAATTTAAATCAATTAATAGACTATTTTTGAAAATTAATCGCAAGCAAAGAGTATAGAGAATGAATTTAGCGCACCTGTTTTGCGAGTTACATTCACCTTTTACTCCGATTATAAAATTCGCACAGTCACAGAAAACAAACAGCTATAGAATAGTCAATTTTGCGCGGCTAATGGTTTACGGCCACGGCCACAAGAGTATCGACACGATGTAAGCCAAGGAAAGTTTTAGACATTTGAAATTATTAACAGGCCATCGAAAGAAGTTTGAACATTATTTCATTAAGTAAACTTTAGTTTTCGTATTAAATTAAGTTTCATAGACAGTTTTAATATAGTTAGATAAATACAAAGTTCATAAAGAGTTGGAATTTTTGTCGCACGCCTCTGAGAAGACAGTGCGAGGGAGGTGTAACGAATCGAACAAGGGTTGTAGGGGGTGATACACCAATTAACATCTCGTGAATCATTCCGAATACACCGCACCCAATTAGGGATGGTTTACTTTTCTTCTGCAATGTAAACAATCCGTTTTAAAACAAAGAGAAGAGTTCGAAGAATTTTCTTTTTTTTAAATAATGTCCCCTCGTAAATTCGTTTTTCAATGGGACATGCGATTATGCATTATTATTATAATTTTTTTACAGGAAAAATTTCCTTTTTCGTTTCTTGAAATTGTGGGCTATCTTATTTTATGGTAATCCAACAGGCTTTTGGCCATTCTCAGCTGAAGAACCTTCTTTCGACTTTAAGTAGCTGCCACCTAACGACACCTAACGAAAGGGAACCATTGGGTTAAGTTAGGTATCATGTGAATGGGGCGTAGGTCGTTCCTCCACTGCGACCTTTAGAAGGTCTATTGTGGCTCACCCCTAGAGGTTACAGTTCACCGCACAATCTAGTCTAGTTCATGGTTGTTGAACCTTATTCTTTTCAGGCAGGGCCATAAACATAGTATATGTTCAGTAGTTTCTTCGTCCACGCAGCAAAACCGACAGTCCGTTTATTGATTCAGATCTATCTATCCGAGGTGGTATCTTAGACGACAGTCCGTCCTGTAAGCAGTCCCGTTAGAATTCGCAGGTCATTCCTGCGCCATTCTAGGATCTGCTTAGTTGTGTTCCTCGAAGGTTTAGGTGAGAACGCTTTCGAGTGAGTCAACCCTGGTTCATCTCCGCAAAGTACGAAACAATTGTTTTGGTGGCACTTGTAGTGACTTCAAAAACTAGTTCTGGTCTAGTGAACGCAGAATTGGCCTCCTGTTTTGCAAGGGTGTTGGCTTTTTCTTTTCACTCCACCCCCTGGTGCCCTGGTACCCACAGCATCTTAACTAATTACCCAAATAATGAGAATGGTGTCTAGGTGCTCGATGGGTACAGTCTGCTTGCGTTTGGTTAACCAGTCGAGGCACAGCTATTAGAATGCAAAAACCCTAAAAATAATTAAATTTGGGTGCCAGGATCCATTTTTACCCCTACGAAAGCTCCTTTCAACTTTCGCTTGAAGGAAATGAAAAAAAAATCTTTCCTGGGTATTAAAGAATTTATTAAAATTAATAAATAATTGAGAATTTTGATTTTGCTCGCAACATTGAATTAGTTTTATTTTTAAATTTTATTTTATAAATAGTACAAATAATGAAACAAATCTGACAATGGAAGTAATGAAAATTATCTTAGTAATAAAATAAATAATACTGCCTTTTTGATAATTGTTAAAAATTCCGTTATTTTCAACTGTAGAATGTTTCTTTAAACCATTTCTTGATTAAAAACCTCATTATTATAGAAGCGTACTATAGACAACCAATCATTCACTTGGTTTTCCAGCTAGGCACGTGCTATAGGCAACCGATTATACACATGATTATGCAATTATACACAATTAAAAAGCTGACATCAGCGCCGCTTTTACTAAAACTAAACCTTGACCGCTTCCGCTTGCGGACTTTGTTTTTGGTCTTCGTCGAGAGTTCAAGCAAGGTTCGCTTTAATTTTCATTAAAGCAGTAATAGAATAACATGTGAATCCTATTAAGGATAAAATACAGTTTAGGTCGACAGCCAGTTCTAAAAGATAACAGATACCCGAATTTATACAATTAATCATGTTTCAATAGACGACAAAATGGCGTCTTCATGTATAAAATAGTAATATACTAAACATGGTAATTATATAGTGTTTAATTTCCTTAAAAAACAAATCCACGTGTGATGGACAGGATGACCATGCGATGACCCACAATCTCGGCAACTTACAGTAAAGTAGAACAACTAAATCAGCGACCAACCCTAGATGTCGAAGAATCAACATTTCATCGAGGCACGGCGAGATCTAGCAGAGGCAGGAACTTCTCATCAACCTACTTCACCTTCTTCTTCATCATCTTCTTATATTGTCCTAGTTGCTTACCGTCGCGTAGACAATAATGTAAATGATTTTTTTAAATAAAAAATAAATAAATAAAAATAATTTATTGAATAGTTACTGATATGAATAATGTCAAGTTGTCTATGGCTCTATGGCATCTTTCTAGACTCCTAGACGAAGATTTTAAGTTCAATAAAAAGTTTACGAATCCCAAAAAATGGATTGTCGACTTTTACACGAAAAGTTCGATGGTATAATTGTCTAAGTAGTTTAGAGTTTAAATGATCCCTTTTAGACATGCAGAAGGTACAACTTGATTCATTTAAAAGATTGACTTTTGACTCGTTCATCGTTTATACAGTAAATCAGTTGTTCTAGAATACTCTAAAAAATTTGGTTGTTATACCGATTGTCACTAGTCGAATTGGCGATTAGGGATGAATGTGTATGAGTGACATTTTGCAGCGACGCCATTGTGTGTACAAATTGACCTTTCAATGGAAATAAACTTGAAGCGAAACACGAAAAAAACGTCTTGCAAAGAAACTACTTTACGTTGCAAGTGGACACACGCGACCGTATCATTAAAACGAGTCATTTTGAATAGCGTTCGCCAGCCCTTTTTCTAGTACCTGCACGTGGTGGTTATCGAAGGAAAATGTGGAGGGAAAAGAAATCGCATGTCGATTCGAGGACACGCAACTCTCTCTCGGCACCGGAAAGGGTCTAAATAAGATTAGTGGTGCATGGAAAGGAATATTTTCACGCCAGTTTTATTTTTCTTGCATCAGACTTTTTTTGTATTATACAATTATTTTCTTGCAGTAATAGTATACAACAGAACATAAAATTTACAACTAGTGAATCAGCAATTATTCACCTTAAAATAGTTGAGAAAGCAAAATACAAAAAAATTTCTTATTGAAAAACGGCGAAATATTTCCAAAATGATAGAAATGAGGGAAAACTCCTTTACCTTGTCGCTCCGGTCTCCCCTAATCGGTCCCGTCACCTTTTCGTGGTATCGATCTGCGACGAAAACGGGGCGCGTCCCCGTCCCGGGCCTACTCCCCTGAAAGTTTAACCTGGAGCTGCCCTGGGGGCTGGGGAAAAACATAAACAAATGGGTGAAACGGTGGGCCAGCGTATGGGTGATGAGAAAACACATTTTCCGTAAGGGAGAAATCGAAAATTTGAGCGTAATTTCCTCGAACGAGCCGCTTAAACTGCTGCTTTATCGACCCGCTAGGTGAGACTGTTACGAAATGATGGATCTGATAAAGGAAGGACCTGGGGGAGATGTGGAAGACGAATTCGACGCTATCGATTGTAGGTCATGTTTCGTTAACATTCTTTCGGGCTGTTTTTATTTCACATTTTAAATTTTTTTGAATTATTTACTCACAATCGCTAATTTTTTTACAAGGTGTGGTTTATTTTAGAACAAAGACTTAAGATGTTAAAAAATGCATTGCAAGATCGTCAATCATTATTTTTTCTAAGTATTAAAGACAAAGTCTAATAATAAAGGTGAGAGACTCATTGCCTAGAGCAGCGCTTTCTAAACTGTTAAGGTAATGAAACACTCACCAAATTCCTTTTACTTTATGGAACTTCACATCAAATGATTACAAATCAAAGACACTGCAATTTATATAAAAAATTCTTTTATTATAAATATTTTACTAGTGAAACACTTTCATTTTTCCGCTTTAACTTTTAATGTGAATAATGAAGTTGTTTCACTGTTTCATTAATAATTGTTTTATAGTTCGGTACTAACTTTGACAGTTGTATGCGCATGTCCGGAGTAGCATCCAATAACGATTTAAATTTTATTTTTGTATAAATGAATGCTGAAAAGCCTGTTTGACAACGGTACGTTGTGACAAAAGGAAGCAAAGTTAAGACAGCCTTTTTGGTTATTTCAGGTATTTACTCCTAACATCAACCTAAAACTCGTTCAAAGACACATACTCAAATGAATGTTTTAATATGAATGCTTCGTAATCCAGGACGGTTATAATCGCAAATTGACTTTTTTTGATAATTTTTTTTTTTTATGAAAATAGTCGCAAAAAGAGTAGACCTATCGTGTGGGCCGCGGACGGCCCGCACTGTGACTATTAGAAGGGGAAGGGATTATAGAAAGAAAATGATTGTGGACACGCTTTTTAAAAAGTTGCAGGTCATAGTTCTCTGGAAAAACTAATTTTGGAAGCTTATTCCATTCCGTAGCAGCCCTGTAAAAGAAGGATTCTTGATGAAGATTGGTCCTTGTAGTGTCAAGCTTGCGAGTAAATGTGTGACTGATCAGCGTGCCGAGTTCTTCGGCCGAATGTGGCCGATGGTGGTACAAGAGTTTTTATTTCTCTGGAGCATCTGCCATGGAAATATCTGTAGAGCAATGACTGGTCTGCAACTCTTCTTCTATGTTCTAAAGGGTGAAGGGTGGTATCTGTGAGAGTTGAGCTGTTTATCAAGCGAATGGCTCTTTTCTGAATGGAATCTAGAAGACGAAGAGAATGCCTTGGTGCTGAACCCCAAATGTGCGAGCAATACTCCAGTAGAGGTCGGATCTTCCAGGGTGAAAGCCACACTGGTAATCGCATATTATTTTCTCTGCGTACGGAGTTATTCTTCTCAGTAATATGATAGCCATCATTTTATAGGTTGCATTTATTAGCGAAATTTCTCTATAATTTTTACAAATGTGTTTATCTCCCTTCTTATGTATAGGTATTATAAGGCTTCCTTGCCATTTCGTTGGCATTTCCTCTTTTTGGCAGATTTCGCATAGTAGGCGGTGTATCTCTATATGATATATGATGATATTATTTCTAATGTCACGGCCTGTCGAAAAATGCCCAGTGAAATAACTCAAAAGCAGAGTGTCAATTTAAAAACAGGTGTACCGAGATTATTTCATGTCTCGTTTAGCAATTTTAATGGATAGACCTTTGAATCCAGATATGATCAACATTAACAGGAAACAGTTACACTTACACTTCTTGTATATATTTTCTAGTTATCAAAAAATAAAAAAAAAATTTTAAAAGGGACCCAATTTTGGCGTTAAAAGAAGTTAAGGAAAAAACAATGCAGTAACTAAACAGTCTAATGTCTAAAGACATGTGTAGGTAGACAAGGACAGCGAAAAAACTACTAGAGCTTATTAAATTTTAGTGGTTAGAATGGGAATAACATCTTTTTGGTATTATTCCTGGTTTATAAAATAATATGACTGCTATTTTCGCGATTTAAATACAAAAAACCCAAATAAATGCTACTGGTTTTAGCTAAATATTCTTTGAAAACAGATCCCTAATCTGAAAGACAGATACACACACACAGGATTGAGTGAGGACACCGAAAAGCCATCTACATAACAAATGTCCCACGAGACATCTGGGTTAGCTGTCTTTCACTATAATACATACTCTTGTTTTATCTCGTCCCTTTTTTTATTCCTTGAATACGTACGAGTCGATGGAAAATATAAATGCCATCCTCGTCCTTCAAAACAAAGAGATCCTTGCTTTCTTTTATAGAACAAATTCGGTTAAATAATGCATGGGCTTACTTATCAGAGGGGATAAAAAATCTTTTACGATGAGGAAAGCATTACCATTCAGATGACTTCTTTTTACACGTAGAATAACAGCTGTTTTAAGAGGGTTAATCTATAAAAAAGTAGTGAAATCTTTAATGGGAAATGTTCGTTTGTGTGTCCACTATAGACGAAAAAAATACTGGATCGTTTAAGCAATTTTGTTTGCAAAATGGTCAGCAGTATCCATAGAACGTTTAAAGCTACTAAATGAATGGGTGAATGGGCAAATCGGTAGAGGTCGACCTTGGAGAACATATATCGATCAGATCAACATTGTTTTGAAGAAAGGCCAGCTGTCAAGAGTACCAACAACCGAAGAGCATGTATGAGAGCACTGATAAAAGTAGAGGAAGCAAAAGATGTGTGTACGAACCGTAGCAAGTGGAAGGAAGTGGTTTCTGCCTACCCCTATGGGAAAAAAGCGTGACTCTATGTATGTATGTATGTAAAAACATATTGATTATCAAGAATAATATAATTTGTCAAATTAAATTATTCTTAAGTGTCTTTATTTACAACTGTGAAGAAATAATGTCACGTGTAATAATTACTTCCTGCTTCCTTGAGAAGATATATTTTTGGATTTTTTTAGATTATTGTTTAATATTCTAAAAAATATTTTTTTCGGTAATTTTTGCAAATAACCAGGTAGTTGTTTTTATTACCATAGCTACGAAATGATTATTATTACAATATTACATTCTTAAAATCATCGGTAATTGTTCCAATAATAAAAACGCATATTCATCCCCACATTGAAGAAATAAAAAAAACATTATTACACTCCCCCGATACGTGATATTCCATTCAGGAGTTACCTTCCCGTATATGTTTATCCACCGCTTATTTATTTAACTATATACACAAGCTCGTTCCCTCAAATGCAGCTCTCCCTTCAGCCGATGGCCCCGCGTGCTCGCGTACCTGCAGGAAGCGCCGTAAATGGAATATAATTCATTATTAATACTAAGCGGACCCTCCACCCCCTGTCGACAATTAAATATTAACAATTTTCCATCTTGCTCGTCCCCGCAACGTTAGTCATTCCAGGAAATGATTTCACTGCGTTTACTCGGGAGATCCTTGATAAGAATTGACAAATAAGGGTCCTTTCCATCGGATTAATGGGGTGGTTATCGATGGATTATTAATTATAAATGTGGTTTTCTTTTTGAATGGTATGTACTTGTATTTAATGGACTAAAATACACAACTATTGGAAATATTATGTGTGACTGAAAGATGTTGTTTAAACACTTCACTAAATCCAAACGTGAAGGGCAATAAGTTGTCTAGGACATATTCTTTTAAAATTGGGGGCAAAGGAAATCCACGATTTATGGTTTAAACTTTAACACCCTCCTGACCCATCAGATCTAGCTTCAAGCGATTTCTAAAAATCTAAATCTAAATCTAAAAATTGCGCTTGGAGGACAGATATTTTCATCAAATGAGGAAACCATCACCTTCGTAAACAATTATTTTGCTGAGAAAGACGCCGAGTACTATTTGGACGGGTTAAAGAGATGGGAGAAGTATGTAGAATTACAAGGAGACTAATGTAGAAAAGTAAAAATAAATTTAAAGAAAAAAATGTCTTGTATCTTTGTTAGATCGAAAACTTTTCAGACCACCCCCGTATGCCGAAAGCTGAAGAAACGAAAGAGTGCAAGAACCGTACCGGAAGTGAAAAGAAGTGGTCTATCTGCCTACCCCTACCGAAAAAAGGCTTGACTGTATGTATTAATAATCAATCACATTTAT
Source organism: Agelastica alni (assembly GCA_950111635.1). Taxonomy (NCBI): domain Eukaryota; kingdom Metazoa; phylum Arthropoda; class Insecta; order Coleoptera; family Chrysomelidae; genus Agelastica; species Agelastica alni. The sequence continues at coordinate 42,441,583 of OX467714.1, read as the reverse complement.
TGGTAGGTACGACATTGTAATTTTTGATAATCGATAAATCAGTTTTCGTGTCAATTAAGTTTAATGATCATTTCGTATGTAAAGAGTGTGCGTCTGCCAATAGTTATAACAGATCAAGTGAATTGATAATCGGGGGGTATACAAAAGTGGAAACATGTCACGCGGCGCGGGGATGATTAATAACACTCTCCGTTAAAACATTTATCGCAACAACCCCTCTTTGTCAAATAACACAGACAGAAAAATATATCTTTTATGATAAAATTCCGACCCTTAGGTAAAGTTATTATTAAATTTCTTGCGCAACTGACCATCAAACAAAATCGATACGAGTACAGGACGACAAATTTGTCAAGTCATTGTACGCAGATGAAATAACATCCTTTTATATAATATTATCCTTTGCACAATTATAACTAAAATCAGTAAGTAATTGGACCCTTCCCCTTTGAGTAATTGGACCTGGAGATACACGACGACACTTACATCGGAATATTATTGTGTAATTCAAATCAAAGGAATTCCGGTATTCGTTGATCAATTAGAGTATCGAAGCGGCACTTTTGGGTCAATCGGGATGCAAGCGTTGCATACTAGCAAATTGATAACAAGTATCCTCTTCAAACGATCCAAATTAGTGCGAAGGATTATTTAACTTTATATATAACTGGACACGTAGAAAGGATGGATGAAGGAAGATTGACGAAACAAATTTATAAGGCGAGTGTGAATGGACGAAAATCGGTAGAGGTCGACTGCTCGGAGAACATCGATCTCGATCAGTGATCAACATTGTTTTGAAGAAAAGCCAGCTGTCAAGAGTACCGACAAACGAAGAGCATGTATGAGAGCACTAATGAAAGTAGAGGAAGCAAAAGATGTGTGTAAGAACCACCGTAGCGGAAGTGGAAGGAAGTGGTCTCTGCCTACCGCTATGGGAAAAAGGCGTGACTTTGTATGTATGAATGTAAAACACTAGATTCGTGTACCGTGTTCTTCGGCCGAATGTGGCCAATGGTGGTACAAGAGTTTTTATTTCTCTGGAGCATCTGCCATGGAAATATCTGTAGAGCAATGACTGGTCTGCAACTCTTCTTCTATGTTCTAGAGGGTGAAGGGTGTATCTGTGAGAGTTGAGCTGTTTATCAAGCGAATGGCTCTTTTCTGAATGGAATCTAGAAGACGAAGAGAATGCCTTGGTGCTGAATCCCAAATATGCGAGCAATACTCCAGTAGAGGTCGGATTTGAGCCTTGTACGTCGTCAACAGTTGATCGGGAGTAAAAAACTTTCTGGCTTTCCACAGAAAACCTAGCCTCTGGCTTGCCGACTTTGCGATGTTAGCAACATGGTCATGCCAAGACATATTATTGGACTCCCAAAATCGAGATGAAGGGACTTGGTTCAAGGGTATTTCCGGACATTGTGATGGGATAATTTGAGTAATTCACTTTCTTGGAAAACGTGGCACTTTGTGTTTTTTGGGCGTTGAACTGAACAAGATTGTTGGTTCCCCACTCGACGATTGCTTTAAGATCTCTATTGATGGAATCAACCTGTTCCTGCCTGAGTCTATTTGTGGCATTCACCGAAAGTGATCGATAGGATGTGAAAGTTGAGACAAGTGTGCTATCGTCTGCGAAACTGTAAATGGGATTCGTGGTGGTTTTCAAGAGGTCGTTGATGTGTAAAAGAAATAAGGTGGGGGACAGGATGGAACCCTGGGGGACCCCGGCATTCGTTTTAAGCGCATCAGAAGAAATACCGTCAACTGCCACATGTAAGTTACTGTAAATAACCATGCACTAGGGCTGTACTTATTCTCCATACGATAAATAAATAAATGGTCAAATTGATCTTTCTTCCAGACTAAACATACATCGGGAATAAACGGGAGCGAACGAAATGTTGGATGCGGTATTGATCCCCTTTTAATGCCCTTCCTACCTGCCGACGTAGACTACCTGGCGCGTGATGACCTCGTTGTGGATGCGCCGACCATATTTTGAGTAATAAAAAGAAGCAAAATGTGCTCATATTTTCACCCAGCAACACTATAATTATACAAATGCGTAGTTTGTGTGATGTTTTCACATTCAATAACTAATTCATTGTTTATATTTGCATTTAGATACAATTATTTTAATTTTTGCCTATGAAGAAAATGCGATCAATAAATCGACAGCACTAGACAAAAACTTTTATTATCATAACAAGTTTGAAAAGTATAAAAAATTTGCTGTTTTTTTGTTTTATTTTTATCGTAAATATGAATGTGCATATCATACGACATGCATTATCCTTATTAACGCTTGACAAAACAAGCAACAACACGCCATAAATAAGGATGACAATGTATATACGGTGTGTATGAATGATACCACAAACACCTGCTACAGATGATTATTTCTCACAGCGTTGGCACCCTACAGTAAGCTTATACCCTCGGAATTTTCGGGGGTGAAACACATCGACGTAGTGCTTTCTTTGTAAAGGAACTTTTAGCAAAACTAACGACAATCCCATACCGGTTGCCGGATTTTAATATTTTCGTGTTTTAATAACGAAAATTAAATTACCGGTCATTAATTCGCATATTTTTTTCATCCTGAAAATCAAATAATGTTCGTGCGTAATTCGTGTTTCGTGTTTGGATAAAAATTATGCGAATCGAAGGATTAGTGGAAAAGATTTTTGAGCGGAAAATAAGCACAACGGAAATTGCAATTCCCTGCTTTATAAAATCACAAAAACGGTGAAAAATAATGTACCATTAAGGGGCTTATAAATGATCAAAAACGTCTTTTAGTAACTACTTATTTGTACATACATATAGTCACGCCTTTTTCCCGTAGGGGTAGGCAGAGACCACTTCCTTCCACTTGCTACGGTTCTTACACACATCTTTTGCTTTCTCTACTTTCATCAGTGCTCTCATACATGCTCTTCGGTTGTTGGCACTCTTGACAGCTGGCCTTTCTTCAAAACAATGTCGATCTGATCGAGATATGTTCGCCGAGGTCGACCTCTACCGACTTCCGTCCATTCACACTCGCCTTATAAATTTGTTTCGTCAATCTTCCTTCATCCATTCCCGTCTAAACCTTTTTTGACACTTTTCATCTCTCGTAAACTTTGAACCCCAGTATACAAACTCATTTACTTGTTCCACTCTTCCTTCCTTAATCAGAACTTCACAGTTTGTCATGCTTTCTTCTCTTTCAAAAACCATTACTTTCGTTTTGCTTACATTTATTTTCATCCCCTTGATTTTAAGGGCATCATGCATAACATTAACCATCGCCTTTCATTCCTTTTTAGATGACGCTAATATGACTTGATCATCAGGCATTTGACGAATAAATCATTCATTTTTAAACCATATGCATTATCTTGCTCTCTATGCTCTCTGTCTCACACCTTTTTCGATGTTAACCAGTACGTGCAAGCTCCGTTTATCCTGACACAAGCAGTGGAATCCCTGTAAAGTGATTTCAGTGCCCGTATTAAACTACCACTCACCCCATACAAAGACAATGTCGACCACGATTCACTCCTCACCACTCTGTTATATGCCTTTTCCAAGTCTATAAAAGTGCAATAGACCTTCTGACTTCTAGCCAAGAATTTTTCGGCTATACTTATTTGTAACAATATTTAAAATAACGTAATACTTCAGAGTTTAAAGTCTCCCTACACTGTTAATCATAATGTAAAAAATGTTTTTTCCCACACTTTTTCTGTTAAAAACTTCTTCATGGTATTTTTCTTATATTACCTCAGTCAGTAAGTCCCGAACTCTTGCAGCGACAAAATAAAAAAATAATTAAATTTCAAATTGAATAGATCAATCCAATCACATTATAGATTTAGGGATATGGATGGGAGATATTCCCATATTGTATGCATCTCAATTTTTTGACGGCTTCATTTTATTACATCTGACACTAAATCCGTTCGAATGCCGAGTCGATTTTTGAATAATTTTCGGAAATCATTTACCATCTACATTGATGAATACACGACACCTTGAATATTGAATTGACCGTTGGAGAATACGTACAGAATTAACTTTATTTTTTATTTTTTTTTATGGCACTGGCAGAGCAATAGGCCAGTTATATTTTGGGTTGTTTTGTCAATTTTACAGATTAACTTTATTAACTTGGATAAATAAAAAACCAAGTTGAGTGAATCGATAAAGATGCAGGAGATGTTCTTTGCATTGTTCCACCCAAGTTATGGCATAATTCACTTCAAATAGGTGCCTGACAATTAGAATGTCAAACCAACTACTTGGAAGTTTTAGAAAGAGTGCGAGATACAAAATCGACCTGATTCGTGGCAAGAAAATTTAGATCTTTTATTAGGATAATGATTCTACCCAAAACGCCTTTCCTATGAAGTGTTTGGTCTAAAAACCCATCCATATCCCCTTATTAACCTAATTCAACTCCCTGTTTAGATCTTCTTGTTCCTAAATAAAAAAGAATATTTTTTGAAAGAGACTTATTTTTCGGTAGGTTTTTGGAAGATGTTAAGATGATTAAACAGCCTAATGTCTAACGACTTTCTACATTGTTATAAAAAATGAAAGAAACGTACACAGACAGGAGAAGTTTATTGAATGGGAACATAGTTAAATAGTCATTATCATCATTATCCAGCCATTATGTTGTCAACTGTTGTCTCATCTCAGCAAGGAGTACCGATTGCAAACTGTCGGCTCCTCCTGCACATGAACCTACAATGCACATTATCGAAACATATTTAGCCTAAACTAGATCTACGTCGATGTTTTAACTCTATCCAGGAAGTCCATTGGAAACGCGATCGCGGCCATAACAGAACGCGGGGCAGGTGAATCCCATGCATGGCGGATGGGAATCGCAGAGCTACAACACTACTTCTGTAGAAGCTGTCACGATAAGAAAGGGAAGGAAACTATACTAGGGCAACCGAATTTTGATGATTTAACTGATCTCAGCTCAGTTAGCATCAAGGACCTTACACTTTTTATTAAAAGTATCAATTGGTTTTCACGGTAGAGGGGGAAGGCACCGCCGTCCATCGCGGTATCGCAACGGGCAAAAAAGCCTAATTGGGTTCCCTACGAACCGCCGTTTTAACCTAACTTAACCTAAGAATTTATTGTTTAGAAAGATTAGAATAAATTATTTAGTTTTTTTTTGTATTGAGTATTTAAAATCATCTAACCCAAGATTAAATATCACAACAGTATGCATATTTTGTATTATGTCTAACATTTGCTTAAAGTGACGACAATAGAAATTGCGTCGGTACGAGTTCATCGTTTCAAGACGAAAAGTACATACATACATAAATCGAGTGCCTTTGAATGGAACCGACTTCATAAAATATGAAATGGGGCAATCAACGTGCTCGCGTATATTAATTAATCCGGAATGCAAATTCGACCGGATGCTATTATAATGCTACACTAGAGGGCGCACAAAAAAAGGGGAGAACTACCCTCTGTGAACTCGCTGGTGGCCTAATACACCCCGAACAATGGGGCGCTACGGCCCTAAGACACCGGGGTTTGTTGCCGAGATAATGATAGAACAAACCTCGGGTATACAGATAAACATCGGTATGTAGGCGTGAATGTACAGGGTGTTACGATTTAATCCAAATTCGCATTTATTGTACGTTTAACTTGTATTTTTAAAGAAAAATCGATTTGAAAGAAGATTCTCAAGGAGCTTGCATAGAAACAAACCGTAAACCCAATTTGCTCTCCCCAATTTTCGACCAGCCATGGACTCATTATTTTTTCGTTTACTCTACTTGTTTCGCCAATTAAGATGTTTTGTTTCGCCTCGTGTTCCCTATACAAGGGTTGCCGAATTAGACACGCCTAATTGCGAACATTTTAATAAAATTCAAAAGTTTTTTTGATGTTTTTTTAATTACTGTTTCGAAGAATAAATTTGTTAAATTAAAGACGCGGGGGTAATTTTGTGGTAGGTACTTAAATTGGAAACTGCGTTACAATTAATAATCTGTAGCTGGCTACGTGTTACGTTGTTACGAGCTATCTTGATGAATGATAACTTGACATACTACCGGTTAATCTCTACATTTAATTCGGAAGCACTTTGACGTAGACTTTTACCCCAAAGAAAAATTAACCAAAAACAAAAAGAAATCCAGTATCCACCCTGCATAAAAACAAATATTTATTAATTATAATAGAAAGAAGACAAAATCTTTGGTTCTTTTGTCTTGAACAAAATATTTAATTCACAAGAAAATATTATGCGAAGAAAAAAAATAAAAAACAACCCGAACAATGTCGAGTTAATCAAATAAAATCATTATTTAAAAAAATAATGCACTTTTAATGAGGTAATAATACCCATAATACAAAAAAATATCGACAATTAAATAAGAAATTAATGTTGATTAATAGCATGACCAAATGCGAGGTGCTGATTGAATGAGAAAGAGTTTGTGTATTTGAGTTCAAAATTTACGAGAGACGGAATGTGTGACTGTGATATTTAGTAAAGGGTGTTGGTAGGAAAACAAATGAATGGGGCTCTGTATAACTTTATAGGCATGTAACAAACTACTTCTTAAGGAAATAGTCGATACTAAAAATGATTTGACTTTTCTTTTATTCTTAAAAAAAATTAATAACTTTATTTTATTTATTCTCTATCCATTTTAATGACTTCAGGCTGGTAGTGATTGATTGTCACGCAACACCGATTTATTTGACTATTTTATAATTAAATATCTTAACAAATTGGATCCTAGATGAAAGGAGACAATGAATTTTGCCAATAAAACGTACATTGTTTATTCGTCGTAATTCGCGTTGTGCTAAACTCAATCAAAAAATAATAACAAAAAGCCGAAGAGTAGTGCGTTTGAAATGTCTGACTGCAGGAAATGTTACCCGCTGCGACTAAAATTGCAAAGGAACAATGACAGAGAATATTTCAATGAGATTTTCCGGGGGGTTCATTAAAGTGTGTGGGAAACGACAACGTCAAGTGCAGCCGCTTTCGAAAGTTTCACCAAAAGGTGAATCAGACGTTACTTTTTCCGTACTAACAACCAAATATTATGAACGAGGCGTAAAATATCATTTAAAAATGGCGTCGAATTTATTAATTCCCCATTAGATTAAAGTCGTAATTTACACAACGAAAAGGCTTTACAAATATTTGTGGCTAGACGAAATTATTAAAAGAAATGATATTGTTGGTTGCTCTTATAAAACAAAGAAAGCATGTATTAGGTCTAAAGAAAAGTAATTTAGGGGACTGGTACGATAAATCTACTTTAATTGCAAAATAATCAGTTGATTAAAGCTCTCCTTTAATGTTTCTTCTTCCATCGCTTATAACAGTGGAGAAAGTTTTCATAGTTTTCATAGTTTTATTTATCTTCCGGATTCAGCGAACATATTGGGTACCATGGGAAAAAAAGTAGGAATCGGTATTTTTCTTAAACTTTTTGAGACTGTATGTCTCGGGGAAAACTTCCGCTGGCAATGAGATCCAAAGCTTGGCAGTTCGTTGAAATAAAAGAGCCCCGAAAAACAAATGTTTGACAAGTCTCCAAGCTAACGGTAAAAAGGAGCGATGAATCGGTCGGGTCTGAAGAGTATCGGCCATAAAAATATATGTAAAAGAGAGACATATTGCCAACCTTTCCGTGGTGTTTCAGAGAAGTAAGGGAGCTTGTGAGAGAAACACCACCGACAAGACGGAATCTAAAAGCTTCATTGTATGTTGTACGTGGCGCTTTGTGTTTTCTGGGCGTTAAACTGAACAAGATTGTTGGTTCCCCACTCGACGATTGCTTTAAGATCTCTATTGATGGAATCAACCTGTTCCTGCCTGAGTCTATTTGTATCATTCACCGAAAGTGATCGATAGGATGTAAAAGTTGAGACAAGTGTGCTGTTGTCTGCGAAACTGTAAATGGGGTTCGTGGTGGTCTTCAAGAGGTCGTTGATGTGTCAAAGAAATAGGGTGGGGGACAGGATGGAACCCTGGGGGACCCCAGCATTGGTTTTTAACGCATTAGAAGAAATACCGTCAACTGCCACATGTAAGGAGCGATCTTGCATAAAGCTCATGAGTCATCGGCGCAGTTTGGTTGGAGCCATAACGTGGTTTAACTTGGTTTGTTAAGTTGTTTTTTTTTTGAAAAAAAAAGAATGGATAGGTCAAATCAAAAACACACAACCCTGAGTGATAGTCTTGAGTATTCTTTAGCATTAACTTTTTTATTATTTTTTTTAAATAAAATAAAAACAACTATTTCCTTCAGAAGTAGTTCGTTACAAGACCTCACGTGGTTTTCCCAAGGAACATTTTTGCTGATTGTAGTACCGAGCATCGAGATTGATGACTCCATCGGTATGATTACGCCTGACATAATAACATTTGGAATTTTAAGATTGGCTTAACTAAAGAAAAAGCATGATTAAGCTTTTTTTGTAGTAAATTTCACTAGGTTATTGGATCTTCATTCTAGAATCCTGGCAAAGTCATTATTTGATTCGTTCATATTCCTAACCTATTAGTTTCATGTTTCACGGGCCGGTATTGGAGCTAATGAAGAGAAAGTGGCATAAGGAGTGTTTAGTAACCGCGTTATTTTTTTCATTACTGCCTCTATGAACTGAAAATGGGTTCCTTTATTTTTGAGAAAAAGAATGTCCGAGTAAACTTGTTGGAGAGCGTCTTTTTGATCCAGATCCAGATCCACCTTTGCACAACATTTTTTATTAATACTTAAACGTTTATCTTGTCTGTTACATAAGATATTCTTTTATTTAGGCTTTCACTTTTACAAACCCTATTAATGACTGTTTGTTTTGCCAAATTGGGTGTGCTACCTATCTGCCGAAAATCACATGCCAGTTTTTTTTAGACAGAAGATCCTCGAAACGACCAATTCACAAGTAGAATCCAAAAAAATATGCCTTTTTTTTTGGGACATTATGTAAAGTTCTAAATTTTTTTAATTAAGCCCATTTAGTGACTGGACCATTTGATAAATAAAGTTACTTAACTATTTTTATCTACTACTTTTCTATGCAATATCTAACTACCAAACCTAAAGAACCTAAGGTTTTATTTCCCTTAGGACAGAAACACCAAAAGCTTCTGGGGAAGATTTTACATGTAGCCCGCAAAGGACATAGTAGATCTGAAAAAAGGACCGGAATGCTTGTAATAATGCCAAACGAATGTTAAGTAAAAACTTCCCATGCTGACTAAGTACAAATAATTAATGCTCTTACTTCGTCGTCAGCTGCGCCTGAATTTGTGTGCATCCGGCTGGAACTGGTCAGAATTTTCTTTGGCAGGGCGAAGATTGATTCTCGCCATCCTAAAAAAAAAATTGGTTTAATCTACGTACATCGTTATTTGCATTATTTAAATGGAACTATTGTTGATAATAGTTCATTGGAAGTATAAGAAAGCATATAATTATAGTCAATTGAAGTTTTTTTTTGGAATAGCCCCTATAGATGATCACTCGTAGTCGCCGTCACTGTGTCGAGACGCTTTCCTTTATTTGGCTGCGTCTCACGTACGCCAACAGCGGTAAATCCCTGGGGATTCCCGACGGCTAAAAAGTTTTCCGAAGCAGAGCGCGTTAACATTGCTAGCGCACAAAAGGAAACAGAATGAGTCGATTTGAGTTGTGACTGAAGAAGTAGGAGTAGGTACAAAGAAAATTCCAGTAACACAGAAAGCGAGAGCGATATCTAAGACCGTAGATTTTATCGAAAGGATATTGTAACGGAGAGTGTAAATAACATGAAATATATAACTTGCAAACGTTGCGTACATCGATAAAAAAAGTCAATAGGCATAATAAAAATAACGGAATTTAAATTTAGTTCATATTGTTATCATCTATGCAATAACAGACCTTTTAGTCAAAATTTTAACTATGAAATGCTGCAGATCGGTTTCAAAGAAGATTCTAGTTGGTAAATGTGACAACAAGAAAGGCGTACAAAGAGATTAAGGTTTTTAGCGCCCTGCCAACTTTTTTTGTACATACATATGGTTAAGCCTTTTTCCTGTAGGTATAGGCAGAGACCACTTCCGCTACGGTTCTTACACACATCCTTTGCTTCCTTTACTTTCATCAGGGCTTCCATACATGCTCGTCGGTTGTTGGTACTCTTGACCTGGCTTTGACTTGTCCATTCACACCCGCTTAATAAATTTGTTTCGTCAATCTTCTTCATCCATCCTTTCTAAGTGTCCATCTAAGCATTCCTTTATCTATCTTTGTAACCACATCTTCTTTTACTGTGACTGTAAAATTACTCCATTGTAAAGTAATGGGTCAATAAACGCTATCTATCTAAACCACAGCGTTCTCACTATTCTTCACTTTATCAAACCGAGTCACTCCGGCTATACTTCTCAGACTACTCATCTCCGCAGCATTAATCCTATTTTCTCTGACACTGCTTTTGAACATCTACGCACATACACCACACACTTCAATAACAATATTCACGATTCCTTCCTTGAATGGCTTTCATAGTTCTTCAACCTCACATGCTTTATTTAAACTGTTAAATTTCTGGATTAATTTATTAACAAACTCCCCTTTTATACCTACTTTTTGCAAATTCTTAACTTTTATACGCCCTAGAACACTACTTATTTCTTGCACACGATGCCGCCACCGCTTAATCGGCTCATTACTAAGAAGTGGTATATGTCAATACCTGCACCGTGGTATTCTCGAGTATCTATCACTTTCTTTTTCCATCTTTTATCCACAATAACGAAATTAATTATACTTCTCTGGCATCCTTCTTGTCTTATGTATAAGTGGATCCTTTTATGGTAAAAAATTGTGTTTGATACTACAAGATTCCTTTCCACAACATACTTCAAGTAGAATTTCTCCGTTTTCATTTACTCTGCCATCAACATAAATACTTAGAATACTGTCTTATCCATCACGCTTCACTCCTACCCAACTATTAAAATCACCCAACATTACAAATCTTTTATTCTGGTTACATTTTTAAATATCTGTCATACTATCCCAAAACTCCCGCCTCTTTTTTTTACTTTTAAAGATTGGTTTCACTGCACATCTTGCGGGGTATAAAACCCTAGTAAAAAGATACGAGTAAGACCAACCTTCAGCCTCACCCAAAGAAGTCTTGGGCTCACACATTCAAAGTCAGTCACACATTCATTCATTCTAGCAAAGAGTGTCACACCAACGCCCTAAGAACCTCCGCTGGTTTCCAGAACTTCTGACTAGTAGACTATATAAGGTGTTGTGGTTTCACATCCTTTTCGCTTGGTTTCATTCACACAAAGATCATCAATCCGTCTTTCTTCTATCATTGTGTACATTTTATCATTTAATACTCTCCTCACATTAAAAGTAGCAAAGTGACTATCCGCAGTTTACGTTTCGCCCTCACGGGAAGCAAGGCATGACAGGTAGCGAGTCTCATCGCTGCCGTTTAGTCAATACAACAATCACTCATAGCTTTTCATGGGAAATAAAATTTACACTAAAAATAAATACATAGTAAATATTACCAAATTAAATTTAAATATATATTTATATATATTTTAGTAAACTAAAACTACTGCAGTAATGAAAAACAAACGTTACCTAACAATTTCTTTTTTAACAATCGCCAATATTTGAATGAATAGAATAGTCAAAACGCCTATTTAGTTTATTGGACATCTTGTGAGAAACATTTAAAAAATAATCAACATTGAAATTATCTTTAAATAATAAACTGTAGGTTATATCCATATTTAAAAAATTGATGATAGATATCAAAAACAAAAAACAATTCTTTTGTCACAGCATTTTCATCTCCCGATAACTTTTAATAACCATAAAAACATGAACGATTATCGCCTTTGTTGTCAGAAATAAGGAAGGATAAAATAAAGAAAGTTCACTGAAATTACCCGAATATTAATTTATTTTTTGTTGTTGTAATTTCTCCCCATTCTCAACGCAATCAAAAAAGGTAAAAAGATCTTTGAAATTTTTTTTGAAAAGCCCTGCCGGGCTCGAGACTCGAGAGCAATTAGTCGAAACTTTAGCTGAAGAGAGATAGAGAAAGAGAGAGAGTTACTAGTCGCGCAGTACAAAAGCTGAACGGGAGTGGTGTGTGTGTGCTGTTATTCGAGATGATCGAGGGCCAGAAAAAGTCCCGAGGGAAAGCGAAGTAAAAGACGAGAACAATCCAGTCGACGAAGGACACAAATCTCCTTGCCTGGTTGTCGATTTTTTATATTTGTCCCGATAAACCGCGTTTAAATATATATCCGACATAGCTTTATGAATTCCGCTCAACCATGTGGTCTTTGGTCGGCCGCGCTTTCTTTTTTCTAACAGGACCCATTTTATAAGTTTCTTTGGTAATCGCTCGTCCTTCATTCGCTGTACCTGGCCATACCAGCAGCATACCAGCAGAGTTGTCGCTGTTGTATTTTTTCTACTATGTTGGTTTCTACTTTCGTTTGTTCCCTTATTCAATCGTTTCTTACTTTCTGCATTCTTGAAATACCAGCTGATCTTCGCCAGTAGTCCATTTCCACGGCTAGAAGACTATTCTCAATCCGTTAGGATAGTTGCCAGCCCTCACGGCCATAAAGTAGTGTTGGTTTAAATACTTCTTCTTCTTCTTGGTGCCTTATCCGCTCAGCGAACGTTGGCAATCATCATTACTATAGTTACTCTGTTCACTGCTGCCCGAAAAAGTTCAGTCGATGTTTTGCCAAACCATTGTCTCAGATTCTTGAGCCAAGATGTGCGCCTTCTGCCAGGTCCTCTTTTTCCTTCTATCTTGCCTTGGATTATTAGTTGTAATATGTTATATTTTTCGTTCCGCATTATGTGTCCAAGGTAAGAGAGCTTCCGTATTTTGACGGTTCTAAGTATTTCAGGGGTCCGTATCTTAATTCTTCTCAGAACCTCTGCGTTGCATACATGATCTACCCAGCTAATTTTCAAAATCCGACGGTTCGCCCACATCTCAAATGCCTCGATTCGTTTGCTTGTGGCCTCTGTCACTGTCCACGCCTCTACACCATACAGCAAAACCGAGAACACATAACAGTTGAGAAGCCTTTTCCTGAGTTTCAAGCTCAAGTTGTTATTACAGAACACACTTCTCATTCTTAGGAAGGTGGCTCTCGCTATATATATATATATATATATATATATATATATATATATATATATATATAAGTTGATAACATTTAGCAGCCCTGCTTAAGACCTTTAGACACAGTACTTTCCATAGTTTTGGTTTTGGTACATTGTCGTAAGCTTTTGTAAGGTCAACGAATAGTAGATGAATTTTTCCATTTTTGGCTTTTTTTGTTCTGTAAATTGGGCAATACTAAATATATTATTGACGCATGAGCGACCCGCTCTAAACCCTGATTGTTCCCCTATTTCGTAGGGTCCATATTCATTTTCTACCAAGTTCCTAAGTATTCTCCCGTAAATTCTACTTACGGTGCTCGTGATCGATATGCATCTGTAGTTGTTATGATCGTCCCTTCGTCCTTTTTTATGGATCGGTGTAATCCATCCCTCTTTCCAGGTGTCTGGTATTTCTTCTCCATTCAAACAACGCTGCATTCGGGACCGCTTGCCTTCCCATTTTTCATTGACATATCCACCGATGTAACAACCATTTTTTCTGTTAGTCGGACTTTGGGTCCCTTAATATTGTATCTTCTGGGTGAATCGGTCAGGTACTGAGACCGGTTCTGTCAGTTCATCAGAGTAGTGTTTCTTCCACCTAATAATATCAATCAGAGAAATATTTGCTTTATTGGTGGCATTCTGTCCAAGTGATCTTACAAATCTCCATACTTGTGATGATCTTGTTCCGCCCATATGCGTGTTTAGTTCCTGGCATTTTCTATACCATGTTTTATCTTTGTTTTTAAACCGCGTTTACATTGTTAAATACTAATTTTTTTTAATCTAAGTACTCTTGTGAAGGTAACCGGACGCAGGATTCAAAAAGTCCAAAATTTATGTTAATCGCTGTTTAGATTTAAAATGCTTGCGCTCTTGTTAGGTTCACAACAACTGGCAACGTCTTTTAACATTTTCTGGCTGTACGTTTGTAGATTATGACGAGAAATACTCCAAGGAAAAGTGTTTCCCTAATTCCGCCGTTGGCACCGTGACGATTGCCATAAAGAAAGGAAAACAGGGACGAAGAAATGGTCCTGGTGAAAAAAGAATACCTTCCTTATAAAAACATCAAAATGTTATTGTTTCATTGTCTGAAAGATAAAGCGATAAAAATAAAATACACAAGCCACCTTTTTGGAGGAAGCTTTCATTTAAAATATGTTTGTATAACCTTAATATAGATCTGACAATAAAATACTAGGATTGGTACGATAAAGTTAATTTACTTTCACTAGTAATCTCCCTAGTGCTTGAATTACTATTAGCTAACAACCAATCTGTATTAATACAGTGAACGGAAGGCTGTATTTTATAATTTTTGTTTGGCAGGTGACTAAATTTTGCAAAGAATTCGTTACACGAACGTTTCATCTGCCTAATCCAATTAATCTGTTTTAAATAATTGTGAAAGGCTTTCATGACCATGGAAATAGAAAACAACAAAGAATTGGCATTTATCGTTGTCCTAATTGTAAGGAAAGAGAGACAACTAGGTCTAACCGTTTACAGAAAACCCACCAACACAGATCGTTATCTACACAATACATCCAACCACTACCCTTGCCAACAAACAGGAGTTATAAGAACTTTGGTAGAAAGGGCAATAAGAATCTGTGAACCAGAATATTTAAATAAAGAAGGCCCTTATATCAAATGGATATAATGGAAAATATATACATAAATGTATACATCGAAAGCCTAGCACTAGAGGTGGCATAAGCGATGAACTAAGTAGTCGTGAAGTCACTTCTAAGGCGTTTTTCCCTACATTCTTTGAGTGATAGATTTTTTTTTTTTATGAAAATAGTCGCAAAAAGGGTAGACCTATCGTGTGGGCCGCGGACGGCCCGCACTGCGACTATTAGAAGGGGAAGGGATTATAGAAAGGAAATGATTGTGGACACGCTTTTTAAAAAGTTGCAGGTCATAGTTCTCTGAAAAAACTGATTTTGGAAGCTTATTCCATTCCGTAGCAGCCCTGTAAAAGAAGGATTCTTGATAAAGATTGGTCCTTGTAGTGTCAATCTTGAGAGTAAATGGGTGAGACTGATCAGTGTGCCGAGTTCTTCGGCCGAATGTGGCCAATGGTGGTACAAGAGTCTGCAACTCTTCTTCTATGTTCTAGAGGGTGAAGGGTATCTGTGAGAGTTGGGCTGTTTATCAAACGAATGGCTCTTTTCTGAATGGAATCTAGAAGACGAAGAGAATGCCTTGGTGCTGAACCCCAAATGTGCGAGCAATACTCCAGTAGAGGTCGGATTTGAGCCTTGTACGTCGTCAACAGTTGATCAGGAGTAAAAAACTTTCAGGCTTTCCACAGAAAACCTAGCCTCTGGCTTGCCGACTTTGCGATGTTAGCAACATGGTCATGCCAAGACATATTATTGGACACCGTGACTCCCAAAATCGAGATGGAGGGACTTGGTTCAAGGGTATTTCCGGACATTGTGATGGGATGATTTGAGGAATTCACTTTCTTGGAAAACGTGGCACTTTGTGTTTTTTGGGCGTTGAACTGAACAAGATTGTTGGTTCCACACTTGACGATTGCTTTAAGATCTCTATTGATGGAATCAACCTGTTCCTGCCTGAGTCCATTTGCATCATTCACCGAAAGTGATCGATAGGATGTGAAAGTTGAGACAAGTGTGCTATCGTCTGCGAAACTGTAAATGGGGTTCGTGGTGGTTTTCAAGAGGTCGTTGATGTGTAAATAGGATCGGTCAGATTCTAGGAGGATATAACATCAAAACTATCTTCCATTAACACCAGGGTACAAGAACACAAAGCCAAGTGCTGTCTTGGATATACAGAAAAATCTACTGTCGCGGAGCACACAATTAATAATAATGATCACAAAATTAAATTCGAAGACACCCAAGTCTGCATATTACCCGAGGCTTTATAGAGAAGCGATTTAAATACGTAAACACCAGCAGAACTTTAATAAATCTGAGGAAACACTTAAAATTAATAGAACATGGGTACCTGTACTTAAAAATACAAGGCTGCTTCTTTACAAAAATAAGAAAAATGAATCTCCGGAACGTGACCAATTTCTGAATAGCCATCAAATATGCCCCGCCCACCAAAACTTATACAACCTGCGATCGTGACATACAAATGTTATAGATTGTCAGCCCTAAAACAGCAGACAATTATATCTCCAGAAGATACCATGCACTAGATACTAAGAAACTTTTTCAAATGCGCCGGTATTTCATTTTTATAACTGTACCAACACAATAAATATTAATATTAATACCAATTAATACATATCTATGTTTTAATAAATATATATATATATATATATATTCGTATGGCATATGTAAAGAGTATAAACTGTTATTACCTAGGTAAACGTCAAACATGAAATTAATAAATTAACATAAATAAAATATGTATGTAAAGAAAAAGACGAAATACTAAAACATTATTCACAAACAGCAGATTAAAGTTGATGGTTTAGCCTGGCCATCCATTCGAGAGCTCTATGATCAGCCGTGTGTAGGTGGCTAAAAGGAAAGTCGGCCTTCGTTAAAGGACATTCAGCTGCGATGTGGAATGGAGTGTGTGCTTGGTGTCCGCAATCGCAACTAGGGCTATCGTTTATTCCCCATTTGTGCGTCCAGAAACGAGTCCTGCCGTGGTTGGTGCTAAACCGGTTAAGAGTTGACCACGTTTTCCTCGGCAGGTTAAACCCAGGTGGACAAAGTGCTGGATCAGTTATGATCTGGTGTATATCGGGGTTCGTTTCTGACCATTCATCTCGCCAGCGGTCCTTAGCACGGAAGTTGTTATCTAGGAGCTGTCCTCCCAGGAGCCAAGCGGTGTCTCTAGATTTAAGGCGATTTCTGTGATGCGCGCAGTCCTCGTGGATGGGTAACCGTTGATTGTTCCTGCATTTTTTCCACTCTCTGGTCAGTGCCGCTTTTCTTCTTAAGTGAGGGGGAGTGATGTTGGATAACACTGGAAGCCATTGAACGGGTGTACTTCTAATAGTGCCTGTTATGGTTCTCATTGCACTATTAAGACGGATGTCAACAAGGTGGGTGTGACTGCTGTTTATCCACACCGGGCAGCAATACTCTGCCACTGAATATGTCAGGGCCAGTGCAGTAGTTTTTAAAACTCCGGCATTTGCTCCCCAGCCGCTTCCTGCGATCTTATGCAATATGTTGTTCCGGGTGTTAAGCTTTGCGGCAGTTTTTGTGAGGTGTTGCTTATATGTTAGGGACCGATCGAGGATGACGCCCAGGTATTTTGTAAATGCATTGTACTTCAGCAACTTATCCCTGAACCTAACTTGAGGCTCGTATTTGGCTTGTCTGCTGCAAAGGTGGATGCATGAGACTTTAGTTTTTCCAATGTTCGGCCTTAGTCTCCACAATCCAAAATATTTATCCAGTTTCTGTAGATCATCAGACAGGGCTGGGGTCAGAACAGAACCCTGTGGTAGACCGTTGTTGATGATATAGTTGCGACTTTTAATAAATAACTTAAGTTCTTTAAAGTATTTTTTATTTAAATTCTTTGGTCGTGAAAAAAATATCGTCTGTTACACGGTTAGAATCCACTATTATTTGATATATTTATTGTTTAATATTATTACAGTAATTATTTCCTCGTCTACCTCTACTATACCAGTATATTTTTAATCTGAAAATTTAGCTGAAGACTGGACAAGCATAATTTGCATTACGCCATAGGGATCAAGGCAATGATTTTAATTATAAGATTACTTGGTAGGTTAATGTAGAAACAACGATTCGCTTTATTCTTGTTTTCTCAAGAAAAAAAAACATTAAATTTTGCAAAAGTTATAAAAATTAGCTACAAATAATCTTAATTGACATCTTAAATCTACATTCAAAATGTTTACTTTCATAATACAACTGGTGAAAGAAGCAGGTGAGGTCACAAAAGTTTCCGTCATTGAAAATTTTGTAAGCATTATGAATTTATCATAATCTAATAGTTTTAACAATTTCGATAATTTTTAAAACGTTTCTTTATAGATCCGCAAAATTCTTTTTTTTCACCGTATCATCTTGACACTTTTCTCGTCCTTGTATCCCTGATTGCTTCCTGTGCGGTAATTTACACCTCCTGCAAGGACACGTCAGCGCTTTCCCGCTTCTTCTTCCAATCGAGATGTGGTCAATGCGGCTGAATTTTCCAGTTTTCATGTCGTATCTGGCTAATCTTTCGCCCCCGTTTTATTGTCTTCCCTGTCTCCCTCGCTAGAAGCGCTTGATTGCTTCGTCACATCGGTTTATCGTCGAAATGTTTCATCACCGCCACGGTGAGCCATTTATTTCTCTATTGTCTGTTATATTTTCCTGTTGCCGTAAACTTACAACGGTTAATTCATTAAGGCGAACGCCCTGCTAAATCTTTCGTAGTTGTGTGTGGAGCAAACATCTCGTTTGGTTAAACGAGACCTAAAGGAACTACAGCAGAATGGATTGTAATTTTTTAACCTTGTTTAATTTATTTACAAAATACGTTGAGACCAGGCTCCTTAAAATTTAATGTCTGGTTAATTCGTAGATATTCTGATGACTGGTATGCTTTTTCAGCGGCATAGGTCACAATAAATGTTTTTTGGCACGAGAAATATTACTGTTATTTTAACCGCCGAGAAAGAGTTTTACAAGAGTTAGAAACAGTTGTTAATTAGTAGTTATTTGACTTCAGACACTTTGAAATTTAACATTGAGTGTTGGTCATCTCAACCAAGGGAAATCATACTTAAAAAGATTAGTTTCCTAAAGAACCAGGAACCTGTTTATAATCTCTCAGGAAAGAAAAGGTAAGAGGTTGTGGTTTTTGTTTATTGTCAAAATAAATAATTACACTGTTGCTCTCGATAGAAAAATAATTTCTAGTAAATTTATGCCAACAATTTCTAAAACTATGAATGATTTTGGCATATTGGCTCTGGTTTTCTTTGAATCTTTATTTTCATATTACACCATAAAAAGTCAGTAAGTATAAGAATAGATCTTGATGGAAGCTTCCTTCCTGCTTCTCACTATAATTTCCCAGATTATCAGGAAATATATTCAGGTGACAGTAGAGAAAGTGCGCTCATATTCGCTACTAATATATTGAAGGTTTCCAATATCTTCTGCACAATTTCTCTATAATTTGGTGCTTTATAGTTACCTTAGAAATTTTTTATAACCAACACAAATTCTCTCCAAACTTTTTTAGAATTGGTCACAATTTTTATGAAGTTTGTATCTTTCATTAATGTCCATATTTGAGGGCCAACGAATATTCCAGCTTTCAACTTCTCTATAACCAAATAAAACGCATTTTACACTGTTTTTGCAGCTTTCAATGGAGAGTCGTCAATCAATAGATTTGTATTTTTTCAAGCCCACGTCTAAAAGTAATTTTGCGATATTATTAAAGAAAACAAGTTTTTTATTTTTGCTAAAAAGTGCTAATATTTCACTTTCCTTGTTCTGTATGCTGTAATTATTACTTTTCGTTCCAATAAATTCTTTTCTTTTAGTATTGATGCAAGAAGTTCTGATGCTTGTTTTGATAAATTTAGATTTCGTATTAAATCACTGAGCTTATTTAAAGATACAACTGTGAAGCTGATGTTTCACCTCAATATTTACTTTGGCAACATCATAGTTTCTGAGAGGTAAATAGGCCAAGGAGGGTCTTCACTGTAAACATTCGTAAACTGTAAAGCTGAATATTTTCACGTTCTATTTCGTATAAAACCTTTAACGTCTACTACGCATCCTCACATTAGCAAATTACCCAAACGCGCGTCATGCGCTCTTCTTCTTCTTGAAATTTCGCTCCTATCGAAGATTGGAAATCATCACCACTACTCGGACCTTATCAATTGCCCGCCTGAAGAGTTTTGCGGACGTGCAACCAAACCAATCCCTCAAGTTGTGCAGCCAAGACTCTTCTTCTGCCAATCGTTCTCTTGCCTTTTATTTTGCCTTGAATAATTAGCTTAAGGATATTATATCTATCTCCTCTCAGAACATGTCCTAGATATTCTAATTTTCTCCCTTTTATGGTGTTACTATTCATTCGGCGTAGTACTTCCTCATTTGAAACCTTGTAAACCCATGGTATTCTTAGCATCCTCCTATAGCACCACATTTCAAATGCTTCTATGTTCCTCATGCGCTCTACAATCTTGTTAAATAATGATCTCTGGCAGTTTAACAAAGTGAGGAGTGCGGTTAATCATTCGCACAATCACGTTATGTATGTATGCAGGAAATAAATGTGCAGAAAGCAAATTTTGACCAGAAACCAAACACTAATTAATAACTCTTCTTCAGAGGAGCCGGCGTAAATTGTATATTATTTTTAATATTATAAATAGACCAAAGTCATAAAACTAAATTCAGTATTTTCATAATTATTTTTGTAAACCGTGTATAGAAATTCGCAGAAATATCCAGGGCAACAACAACAAAAATTTTTTTCGTTGAGCTGTGTTTGCTCCAATCTCGTACAAGTACTGTTTTACAATCTCCCATAGAGAAGGTAAGCACCAAAATGAGATTTCTTGTCAGTAGACGCGACAGGTTGCCACGTCTTTTTCGTTCTTTAAAGAGTACTCTGCCAGTGGTCTCTCTACTGGCAAATTATGCCCGAGCTCAGCCGTAGAGGGTAGAAGAAAAAAAAAAGAAAATAAAAGTGAGCCGCGCCACCGACTTAGACGGTTCAAGCCGGAAACCCTAGGTCTTATAGGCACTAGCAGAGCCACACGATAAACAACTAAGATTATGGTGAACCAAATAAATAAAATTATAGCAAAGATATATTGGAAACTTTACTCACACAATAAATCAAAGTACACAGCTCAATAGCAACATTATAACAAATATAGTCAAAATCAACAGTCAACAATAAATCAAAGTACCTGGTTCAATAATAAACTTATAACAAATATAATCAAAATCATCAGCTAACAATAAATCAAAAATTCAAAATTTACAACTTTATAAAATAACCAAAATAGAAGTAAGAGTAACAGACTTTACCAAGTTACCAAAAAAAACGTATTCAAGTCAACTCCTTAATAATACTAAATCAAACGTTTACATAAGGCTGCTAATTTACTCATGTTTTTACCATTTACATAAAGATTTTCACTGCCAAAACAATCGAGTTAATTTAAAAATATTTTTACAATGGTTGTCCTTTAAAATATCAAAATTGTAGGATATTTACAAATAAGTATGAAGAAAATATATTTTTACTTGGACATAAAGAATTATTGAGAAGATAATTTTAATCCAAGTTTAGTTTTGGCATATATCTAATGCAATAAATAGTTTCCAACAATGTACTATATTAATAAACTAAAACAAAACTTAATCGTGGTGTCAAAATAAGTCACGGCGTTATATATTTAAAAATAAATCACTTATAACCTTTGGGCATACGAATTCACTACTCCTGGCCGGTTTGATTATGGGACGGCACCTGCTAATTAACAATGGCTTCCCTCAAATAAATCCCGCATGCGGCTATTTTAACTCGACACCAAAATCCAAAATATCAACAACGAAGGTAAGATAGAATGGTCAAGTTAAAAATTAAGTGGTTTTTCTTCAAAATCCAATTAAGATGCCACAAATACAGCCAGATATGAAAGAAAACCCGTAGAGGTTCTGCCCACGTGTTAATATCACACCGTCCCAAAAATTCTCACCACCACACTCCCAAGACTGCCACCAAACGACTAACTCCAAACGACTGACTCCCCACTCAATTTCCATCGATTAACGAAAAATACCACAGCCATTAAAAATCGAATCCTATCACTACAAGGTATGCAACACTATTTACAACGAATGATATATTTAAGTTACAACAAAATACGGTACCTGAGGAATACGAAACTATCAGAGACACAATTAATATGACCTGTAGAAGGGAAAAAATAGGCACGTGACAAGGTATGGTGGTCTTGTATTAGAAACCCTCAGAATTGCTAAAATAGTATAACACCCTGAGGGGATAGAGATAATAGTTTGTTAACTCAATGTGGACAAATCAGGAAGTATTTCGAAGAAAAATAAGAGAATCCATTAATTTTTAAATTCAGTGTAAGCAGGGTTGAAAAATAAAACCATTACTCATACGTAACGAGAAATAAGTTAGTGGAAATGACAAGAAAATTTTCCGTTGGTAAAAAAGATTAACTGAGATTTTTTTAAATTTCCCGGGGTAGTTTTTTGGAGTAAACCATTTGGGGTCGTTACGTGTTTTCCGTCAACAGAAAATTCGTTGAAGCTAAATTATAAGTCTGATCCCGTTCGAACCGTCACGACGTCGTCGTCGTCGTCATTAATTAGCGAAATGGATGATGAAAGGTGAATTTGGTTAATTAAGATATATGTTTATATTTAGTGTACGGGCTAGCGAAATATGATGAGGTCGAAACGGGGGAAAGTACTGAACCTTATTTATTAATGAACTTAACCCGGGGACTTTGCCGACAGGATCATTTTATTAAAAACGAACAGCGGAGATGACAATGGTTAATAGCTAATCATCACTCTTTGTTCATAACGAAGGATATTTATCAAATAAAGGACAGAAAATTCTAGGAGGGTGGTTTTTTTTGGTTTTTACAGCTATAATACCAAACAATGGATTTTTCTTAAACATTTTGTTATTTTTTTGTTACATTAATTTCTTATTGATATTTAAGACGTCAACAGCTGTTTCTTTCAGAAATTGGAGCCATTCTAGTTAAACCCTTTTTGCACTCAACCTTTTTGTGCCCTTTTCATGGCTATTTTTAACTAAATTTTCTCAAATGAGTTGCACCTTTATACTATTTCTCATTTAATACTTTTCAGTTAGTAATCTCAGAGCTGCCAACATAACTATGTAATTTATTTCATTTATTTGTTGGTCATGTTAAGTTAAACAAATAATTAGTGTATTGTTGAACCTGACATTTCCACAAACGTTCTTAAAATACCCTAGGTTTGAGGAAGGAGGGAATAGAACTATTCCTATTTATTTCATGTTTCGTAGGCATGCGTATTTGTTTTAAATTTTAGACTGACAGAAGGTACAAAAAAGGCATGGTGTAATAAGAGTTTTAACAAAAATTATTCATTATATTTTTGGAAATCCAAATTTTTTCATATTCATTATTGTACAAGCGCGTATAGATTGAGAACGAATGATTTGATCGTATCGTCAAGAAAGCTATGTATCCATTTTCATTACAAAATGTTAAACAGTTCATCAAATATTGGAAAAAATCGATTTTCATTTTGTACTTTCCAAGGGCTGTAACTTTTTGTGTGTGCACATTTGCATTTAGGTGTGTAATACAGGGTGGCCAACCGAAAACGAAGCAGAGCCATTTGCAGAAACCTCGTCAGCATTTTAGAAAAACGCTCAGACCCGTCGATTTTTGAATGAAGGGGACATTCTTTTCCTGTTTTTTTGACTCCACTACTTTCAACCCCAAGCGAGGGTAAGAATTCAACAGCTTTTACAATTTTCATTACAATAGTTTTTAAATTTTAAAATTCCGCCCATTACCAATTGAGAAATTAGATTTTAAATGTGAAACTTGCAAACAATCACGAACGGTAAAAATGTCATTCATTAAAGTTAAGTTCGCCAATGGTATAAATTTAGTACCTATTTTTTGCTTTACATTGCTTTGTGGCGATTTGTTATAACTTCTAAAAAACACAAATGGATACGATCAGCAACCGGAGAAATTAAATGTATGGGCTGGCATTTGCAGTGATCGACTGGTGGGTCCTTCTTTTCTACCGGGCAATTTGACTGGTGAAATATATTTGCAATTACTGGAAGACGCTATTGACCCTGCCTTGACTAAAATATTTGAAAATAATCCATAGTATGTTCATCAGGACGGTGCTCCTCAGCATTATGCGGCGATTGTTCGTCAGTCATAAGACCAAGGTTTTCCACAGCATTCGATTGGGAGAAGAGGCAGCATTGAATGACCTCCATGATCACCAGATTTATCGCCCCTCGATTTATTTTTGTGGGGACATCTGAAAAGTAAAATCTATAAAACACAACCAGCGTCGTTGAAAGATTTGCGTCAAAGAATCGTTGACAAGTGACGTCAAATTACTCCGGAAGTATTTCGGAATGTGCGTGAACGTTTTGAACAAAATCTTTATTATTGTATGGAAGCGGGTGGTCATCAGTTTGAACATTTAATTAATTAACTAGTAAGTAAGCAACTAAAATCAGTCGAATTTTAACATGTAATTTTTTTTAAAGTATTGGAAGGAAATGAAAAATTTAAAGACTATTGTAAAGAGAATTGTCAGAGCATTAAAAAGACATCTTATACGACCCCCAATGCCATTTAAAAATTTTGGGGTAATTCTTGCCCTCGCTTGGGGTTAAAAGTAGTGAAGTCAAAAATACCAAAAAAGAGTGTCTTTTATTAATCAAAAATCGACGAGTCTGAGCGTTTTTTTCAAAATGTTGACGAGGTTCCTGCAAATGGCTCTGTTTCGTTTTCGGTCGGCCACTTTGCATAAATAAGATTAGAATGTTCCTAATTTTGTTTTACAAATAAATATTCTGAAAAAAAGTACTTTGTTGATTTTTGTTTGACACGATTGATAAGTCTGGTAAGTGTTTTTTGAACTCGCAGACTTCCAGGATACGCTTATACTTCGATTACACTGTAGACCGTTATGCGTTTTTTATACATTTTTTACATTTCTCGCTTGAGATTTTCTTTCAAAAAGAAAAAAACAAATGTCAAACGCATCAGAATTCCCATTTTCATGTCTCGAGAAAGTATTTACGACGCTATAAAGTCGAAACCTAAACGGGAGTAGACGGCAAACCAAATCTTCAAGGATTTTCATTCTTTGTGAATACAAGCAATTTAGTTAATCCTGGAAATATGTGTATTTAAATTAAATGTAGGCATCTAGGACCAAAGTGGATATTATTTTTTATTATACCGTATAATACTATACAGAGGTGATTGTTTAATGTACAGGGCGTATAATACTGAGTGGACCACATAAAACAGTCCATCCCGATATTTGGTGACTCCCAAAATCGAGATGGAGGGACTTGATACAAGGGTATTTTCGGACATTGTAATGGAATGATTTGAGGAATTTACTTTCTTGGAAAACGTGGCGCTCTGTGTTTTCTGGGCATTGAACTGAACAATATTGTTGGTTCCCCACTCGACGATTGCTCTAAGATCTCTATTGATGGAATCAACCTGTTCCTGTCTGAGTCTATTTGTATCATTCACCGAAAGTGATCGATAGGATGTGAAAGTTGAGACAAGTGTGCTATCGTCTGCGAAACTGTAAATGGGGTTCGTGGTGGTTTTCAAGAGGTCGTTGATGTGTAAAAGAAATAAGGTGGGGGACAGGATGGAACCCTGAGGGATGTCGGCGTTAGATGAACGGATGAAGATTCAAAGTGCTGAATTTTTTTCAAGGATTTGAAACACTTCAACACCGATATACCAAGTGTATAAACGTTGACTATGTAAAAAAATAAATTAGTTTCATTTTTCTCATGTGTTTGCTTCTATGTTAGGGACAACAATTTGTGAACTATCCTCGTACATGTTTAATCAGAATTCTTCAGGAATGTTTACAAAATTATGTTAAACACGTAATAAAAAATTTGGTAATAAATGATATGAAAAGGACGATGGAAGCGTATAATGGATAAAAATGAAAAAAAAATGTTTTGGAAGGATTGCCATTGGCAATTTGGTGTAAATGTCATGGTAGAGAATCCAATTTAAAAATATATTTAGTGCTCTGCAAAATTTTCAATAAATTGTCAATATCACGCCGGTCAAGTAAATTCCTCTATCGCGTTTGAAATGACGTTAATAATATCAAAGGCCATAATTTAATTTTGAGGGAGCTCCATATTTCATAACAAATAGGTTAACCTTTGTTGAAAATGGCAAAGCAGCGAGACCCGCTGAAAAGGGCATTGTAACTCGAATGTAAAAGTAATTAAAATACATAAGGACGTAATTTGGGGGGATTGTATGAACACGGTTAACATTTAAATTGTGCAACACCCACACTTTTGTGCTGTTTAACGAAAAAGAGGGAAATTATTGTTATTGTCGTTTTGAAAGTACACACTTCCGATAGTACTTTAAATTTGAATACCTTCTTCAAGGAGGCTTGTGCCATAAGATCGTTCTGAAAAATTTACTGAGTGGTAGATAAGGATATTAAAATAATTTTGTGAAAATTCTCTGTGTTTCAGTCGCTAATTTGGAGGGGATTTCTTTTTAAGTTGCTGTAAATGTAAAAGCTGGACAAAGCGTGGTAACTAGTCTGCTGTACTGCCTTTTTAACCTTTGTTGGAGGAGTGGCAGCGTACCAGACGACTGGTGCAGGACCGTTATCGCGCCGCTTTACAATAAAAAGGGTTAGCAACAGGACTGTAATAACTACCGAGGTATTAGTTAACTCAGCATAGTCGGCAAACTGTATGCAAAGATAATGATTAAAAGAGTAACGATTGAAACTAAGAAGATGATATGGGATGTGCAAGCATTAAGAAGAGAAAGGAGATCAGTATGGATCAAGTCTGTTCATTACGAGGTATAGTCGAAAAATTCTTGGCTAGAAGTCAGACAGACAGACAGATGATCAAGTCATATTAGCGTTATCTGAAGAGGAGTTGCAGGCGATGTTTAATGTTATGCATGATGCTCTGAAAATCAAAGGATGAAAATAAATGCAAGCAAAACAAAAGTAATAGTTTTTAAAAGAGAAGAAAGCATGACAAACCATAAAGTTCTGATTAAAGGAGAAAGAGTGGAACAAGTAAATAAGTTTGTGTACTTGGGTTCAAAGTTTACAAGAGATAGAAAGTATGACAGTGACATTGAGCTAAGGGTGTTGGCAGGAAAATAAATGAATGGGGCACTGAATAGCTTTATGAACAGCCAAAAAGTGTCAAAAAAAGGCACGTCTGGCTGTGCATAGAGGTGTGTCGGTTTTTACCAAGATAAGAGAACGCTGTGGTGTAAAAGAAGATGTGGCTACAAAGATAGATAAAGGAATGCTAAGATGGTTTGGACACGTAGAAAGGATGGATAAAGGAAGATTGGCGAAACAAATTTATCAGGCGAGTGTAAATGGAAGGAAGTCGGTAAAGGGCGACCTTGGCGAACATATCTAAATCAGATCAACATTGTTTTGAAGAAAGGCCACGTCAAGAGTACCAACAACCGACGAGCATTTATGAGAGCACCAATGAAAGTGGAGGAATCAAAAGATGTGTGTAAGAACAGTAGAGGAAGTGGAAAGAAGTGGTTACTGCCTGCCCCTACGGGAAAAGGCGTAACTAACTATATATATTTATGTATGTATGTAAATGTTGCTGCAAATGTATTGAAAAGTAAATTTTATATCACATGAAAGTTTATACCAAATTTCATTTACTTTAACTAGAATTTTAATGGGTACCTAATAAGCTTCCAATTTTGTTTGCAATGTCATAACACTTATAAATCAAGTGATTTGCAGTCGATAAAGATTTTAATTCGTTACACGAAAAACAAGAGAGCCATCATTTCAAATAACTAAGTTGTGACTTTTAATAATCATGTATTTCACTAATTTGCAAGCGTTTTTTCATTTTTTATGACAATAAAAAAAGTCTCCGTTAGGTTGTTTAATAACTGCGTTATTTTATCCTTAACCTTTTCTGACGACTAAAAATAAGTTTATTTTGAGGATATTAAGTGGTTATAAATATGCAGTTATTTTTTAACTTTCAACATACTATCAAAAATGGCCGATATTAATGTTGGATTTATAAGTTTTGAGATCGCTAAGTTTGATAGTAACATTCCCAATTTTGTTAGCACCCCTACTTAAGAGGGATGAAACTATAAATACTATTAAAATCGCCGATATTAGTTTTGAATTCATAGTTTTTGATATCGCTGAGTTAAATAGTGATATTTTCAAAGCAGGCAAACCAACGTTCGGGTAAGACAACGTCTGCCGGGTCCACTAGTTTTTATAAAAGCGATTCATTACTTTTTTCAACGTTAATGGTTGGAATCGTTAAATTTAATACTCTTGTTTCGTTTTTAAATAAATTTTTTAAAAGACAAAAAAAATCGTTTTGCGAAAGCCGAGACAATGACGATTTGATGTCGAAAATTCGAATGTTTCCTGAGATCCCATTATTAAACTAAAACTTCGTTTCCTGGTAGGCAACATGATATTTTTTTCTTGCTCAAAACCCGCTTTCGCATCGAACAAAGAAGGATTTGTAAAGGATAAAAAGGCACGTCTTAAATTGGCTTCGGGAAAAAAGTTGAGGTGAGATAAGAGATCGATATTTATGCTTATTTGCCGGAGGGGGGATTTGTCCACTCAATCCGGTCACGGTTATTTTTCATAAAACTTTTATTTATCCCATAATAAATTACTTTTGGTGATTTTTAATCAAGAAAGGATTTCAACTTCCCTAATCAACCGCGCGAATAAATCATATCTGTCGAGATATCCTTTGCCGGGACCTCCAGACATCACAGTGTAATCCTCTGTCATTGCGACATGGAATTAACGATACCGATAACACGCTCCCCACAACACTCCTTTATTGCGTTCAGGATCACGGGGAACGACACGAGAAAACATCCCTTTGTCCTAGAACGCTTGAAATGACATAGATTGCTCTCTATAACTTGCCATTTCTTCGTTTAGGATGCCCGTATTGTTTTTCTTTTGCTATTTTACGTAGGATGTAATAAGTTTAAAAAAGGGCTAATCTTATCCAAGATACTGGCGTTGTTCGATTATATACATACATATATAAAGTTATGCCTTTTTCTCGTAGGGGTAGGCAGAGACCACTTCCTTCCGCTACGGTTCTTACAAACATCTTTTGCTTCCTCTACTTTCATCAGTGCTCTCATACATGCTCGTCGGTCGTTGGTACTCTTCACCTGACCTTTCTTCAAAACAATGTTGATCTGATCGAGATATGTTCTCCGAGGTCGACCTCTACCGACTTCCGTCCATTCACACTCGCATTATAAATTTGTTTCGTCAATCTTCCTTCATCCATCCTTTCTACGTGTCCAAACCATCTAAGCATTCCTTTATCTATCTTTGTAACCACATCTTCTTTTACACCACAGCGTTCTCTTATCTCACTATTCTTTACTTTATCCAACCGAGTCACTCCGGCTATACTTCTTAGACTACTCATCTCCACAGCATTAATCCTATTTTCATGCTTCCTTTGCCAAACCCAACATTCACTACCATACATAAGTGTAGGAACCAACACACCTCTATGCACAGCCATAAGTGCTTTTTTTGACACTTTCTGGGTGTTCATAAAACTATGCAGTGCCCCATTCATTTGTTTTCCTGCCAACACCCTTTGCTTAATGTCACTCTCATACTTTCCACCTCTCGTAAACTTTGAACTCAGGTATACAAAATCATTTACTTGTTCCACTCTTTCTCCCTTTATCAGAACTTCACAGTTTACTTTCTTCTCTTTCAAAAACCATTACTTTTGTTTTGCTTACATTTATTTTCATTTCTTTGATTTTCAGGGCATCATGCATTACATTAACCATCGCCTGCAACTCCTCTTCAGATGAGGCTAATATGACTTGATCATCGGCGTAAAGAAGGCATTTGACGATTAAATCATTCATTTTTAATCCAAACGCACTCTCTTTCAAATCTTTCAAACGATCGTCTATGTATAAGTTATACAACTTTAAATAAAATAATATTTAACCCCTGTTTCGTTTTTTTTTCGTCGTTTTTCCCCCAAAAGTAACCAAGTAACCAAAATAGGGTTTAAAGTAGTAACAAAAAGATTCTTTACAAATGAAGAAACAAATTTTGATATGAAGGTTCAAATAATGCTTGAACTAGAACAAATAAATAAAAATAAGGTACCAATATCTTTATCCAGTATTTGAATAGCAGGCTATGCATATTTTGTCTCGTTGTTAATGACAGCTATCAAAACAAATCGTTTAGATTTACAGTTTTAAATAATTTGTAATATAGGTTTTTATACATACATATATAAAGTCACGCCTTTTTCCCATAGGGGTAGGCAGAGACCACTTCCTTCCACTTGCTACGGTTCGTACACACATCTTTTGCTTCCTCTACTTTCATCAGTGCTCTCATACATGCTTTTCGGTTGTTGGTACTCTTGACAGCTGGCCTTTCTTCAAAACAATGTTGATCTGATCGAGATCGATGTTCTCCGAGGTCGACCTCTACCGATTTGCTCATTCACACTCGCCTTATAAATTTGTTTCGTCAATCTTGCTTCATCCATTCTTTCTACGTGTCCAAACCATCTAAGCATTCCTTTATCAATCTTTGTGACCACATATAGGTTTTCATTAAAAGTAATACGGTTGTTGTGGTAGACTGTTTAATTTTTGACCCCGATAGATTAAAAAAATTATGCAAGCAAGAAATTTAACTGAAGTGGTAGTGTACGGTTTTATTGAATGAGGGATATTGTCAAAGTTAGATGTTGCCACTTTGTTAGGCAAATATCCACATTAAAGTCGTATGGTAAGACGCTTAAATAAGATAGAAAATTATTCTAGAAGGCCAAGGCAACGACGAAAATGATGCACTTTGTACATTTGCGAATGGAACCTAATTTAGTTATTATTTTTGAGAATTTATAAAAAGCTGTCTTTGAATGAATGTTATAGGTTTAACAAAAACATAAATCATACAAAACTTAATAAATTTTGACCTGTTAATTTACAGCAGTTTCGCTTACTTTGACAATTTAACTGTAAAATGAAATAACAGTGAACATTTGTGTATCTTATTTACGTTAAAAAATGTATACTTAACCATTGAATTGTGTATCAAAATTGAATTTTCATAATTGGATTGGATCGAAAATTTTTCAATCGAACTTCAAGAACTGCCCTTATTGATAGGAACAACTCCGTGATCATTAAATTTACATGGTTTGCTTAACGAATTATCCCCGAAAAGAAAAACGTAGAATTTCCAATTTTCTTTGCCACTGCACAATTTCAGAGCCGGACTACGAAATGAACGCTCACATTTCACGATAATGATTTTTCGAATGCACTCCACAACTTTTTATATGAAAAATTTGCGTAATGATTTGGGATTTTTCTTGGACTGCTCATAAAAATAAAGCTTTCGGTGGTGAAAACAACTTTAATAGCAAATAATTAAGGGTAATAATCTCAGAGTAAAAGAGCTCGAAACATGAGAGTTCAAAGAACAAAAGTATTTTACCAGAGATGAAAATGCATCAAGAAAAATCTAAAAAAAAAAATAAACATAAATATCCTTTATTATAATAGTATCCTTTGCACAAATAAAACTATCTTCTTCAAACGATCCAAATTAGTGCGAAGGATTATTAACTTTATGTATAACTGGGCACAAATACTGGGAAACACTCTGTATACCTTTTATTTTTTTTTAAACTAATTACAACACTGGATTCGTGTACCAAATGAAGTTAAAATTGTCAATAAAGAAGTTGAAAAATATCATATTCTGTTTATGTGAACCGTATTCTTTCAAACTTTTTCTTATCAGTTTATGAGCGGGAGCTATTTATTTATAACAATTAAATTTTTTTTTTTAATTATTATGATCAATAATCATTCAATTGTTATAAACAATGCTTGATTATTACTAATAATAATTTTTCACTGTTATAGCATCTTCAATGCTATTCTCTCAATACTGACTCAAGTTTAAAATTATCTAATTCCTATTTTTCTTTTTTAAAACTTTCTCTTTTTATGAAATATTGTCAACAAATTTTTGATACAAATATTCCTAACATGCAATAATCATATTACTCATAAGATCTTAAATTTCTGTATTAAAAATAGTATAATTTAAAAATTGCAAAATTCAGGTAGTTTAAATTAAATCTAATCAGTTCTAAGTTGCGTAATTATGCGTCGAATGCAATTGGTCCTCCCACGTTGATATAATTTTTCTGTTCTCAAGATAAAAATAATTCTTAACGAACATACGCACATACGTATATGCACTCACAGACGTCCACTTAAAAACTATTGTATTCGTTTCTGGAGACCTTGATTTGTGAAGATATGTCAAAATTCGGGATTCGCAAAATCGGACCCATTACTATAACTTCCCGCTGGGAAGTTATAGTAATATGTATGTACCCGATCTAATAAAGATAACACAATTTTTGTTTTAATTCTTTTTACAATATCCTTTTAGCTCGATATCATTTTCTCAGTAATGTTCAATAGCTTTTATATTCTGTTAATGGTAAGAATTATAGAGTTCTTTAAAATAGCCATTAACCACATATAAAACCTCTTTTGACAAATCTTTTAACACTGAGCCATTTCGAAAGTTTGAAAACAGAAAATATCCCGAGTGGTGAAAATCTGGCGAATAGGGTGCTTGAGCAAGTCGATTGTTTTCAATCCATTGGTTTTACTGCTCCATTGTCTCCAGGGTCAAGTGATGGATCCACGGTTTATTTTTCGATGCAAAAACTCAGCTTCGCCAAACAGGTCAATCTTCAAACTTAAGCTTTATAAATTTGATACTTTACCTTTATCATATTTCTTAAACCACAACCGCCATCTATACGTCAGGTCAGGACTTCTAGTGACTCAAACATAGAACTACGAAGTAGACAGAAAAAGGAACATTCTGAAAACGCTACAGAGTAGCCAAATGTGAAGAATGTCCAAAGCAGGCTCAAATATTTTAAGAAATAGCAAGGAGCAGTCCACTCCTGTATGTTGGAAATCCGTCTAACAAAGCCAATCTCTCGCTGATCTGCGGCTGTAGTCTTGGGGGGAGAAGACTACGGCGCTGCGTCCTCGCTCAATTGACTCCGGCACACGCTGGCCAACAAAAGGGCCGCTACTTGTTTTTCCTTTCGAGCGGAAGTTATGAGCGACTCATTGAAATATCCGACGACGACAGGAAGTAGATTGTCACACTTTATCATCTTCATCGGAACATTGCTTGGATATCGGATGCATGAGGATCGTACAGAAATCGAACTAATGGCGTGGAAAATATTTGAGGTTAACCTTTATCTTCTATTAGATAGAAAATATGCGCCCTATTTATTCTTAAAAATAAATATACTGCTCGCCAGTTTGTTACGACGGATTCATAATCGAAAAATGTATGCGGGAAAATTATCTGCTGAGAAAGTCTCTGAAGCGGTATCTGAGCGAAATACTATAAATAAGACTCATATCCCTCAGCCATTCGGCAATTTCATGTTACGTGTGTGGCGCTGTTCTCAAGGGTGCGATCTAACAAAAAGTTTCTTTGCTTTGAGAAAAGAAGAAGTAATAGCCGAAACGCATTACTTTTTGGGGAAACGGTCCCTTTCGGACTGTTTCGGAGGATTTCCGTAATGGTTTCTTGTTTTAATAAAAATTTATCGTTTTCATCAAGAAGACAAAACAATAAACAGGGAAAAATTTATTCGCGAAAAATGTTGACGAATACAAAAAACGCACCATCTTCTCGAAGAGTTTCTTTTAAATCCAATTTTGAAAACGCGCGAATAATATTTATAAAAATTATTTCAATTTGTGCTGTTTGTCACTTGTCATTTGACACAAACTTTTACTGGAATCTATAGGGAAAAATCATGGATTGGGCGACATCTATTATTAATCGTATGAACTTTTCGAGGTGTGAACAACAAACCAACCTCCATTTGTTTATATGGGTGAAAAGTAAACTTGTTATATTATTTTGAGCATTGTAAGTGTTATATTTGAACGATATTTTGTAAAAACTTAGTTTTAAAAAACCACAAAATCCGAAAATGCAAAGAATTAAAAAAGGTGATAAGGGGAAAATAACGTGAAAATTATGCTCTATTTCACAATGCTCTACCCATGGAAGTTCGATTGTATCTTTTCATAAATTTCCTTCAAATCCTAAACTTCAATGCCTAAACTTTTGATGATTTTTTCATTAAGACCGTCAATTCCACATAAAATGATGTCGCCAGCCTTTAAAACCTCTTCACTTGCTTTATTTGATCGAACACATTCACCCACATAATACAATATGCTGATATTTCGACTTTCTTAGGCATTGCAACAAGAATTTCAGTGACAGCAGAACTGCAGAACTGGCATTTAATAAGAATCCAGCAACAAACTGAAACGTCGTCGAAAACAAACCTTAAATCCAGCTTCAATCCAATAGTTTAACACAAAAAATCAACCCAAATCTCTGAGATAACTAAAATTTCCTAGATAAAAACTTTAGTTTTACAAGTGATTAAATGACAGAATATTTTTTGTTCACACCTCGATCAAAAATTTTGTCATTGACAGCGCCACCTCGCGTTACGAGATTTTTCCCTATACTGTTGTAAATGTGTTTAGGTGTCCCTGACTCAAAGTCACCGATTTTTGGGTTTTTTGTCTGTCTGTTTGACTGATTGTTTGTGTAAACTTACACAAAAATTACTTAATTTTTGTAAAATTTTAAAATTATTCTCAGTGCTTGCTCGTCAAGTTATCACCAGAAGATAGCCTTGATGATCGCCAACATTCGAACCGGATAAGGCACCATAGAAGAATAAGATACAATTATTTACCAATTAGTCTCTTCTCTCCTTTTAAATTGTTTTCTTTAAATCATAAGGTAAAAGAGCAGAACCAGTGGTTCATAACATTCCGAGAGTTTACCATTTTTTTCAGTTTTTTGATTTTCGATAAAAAACAGCTTGACCGATTTTGCTGAAAATCTAACCAGTTTTAAGTTGCGTAATTATGCGTCGAATTCAATTGGTCGCACGTCGATGTATCATTTTTTGTTCTCGAGATAACCGAGACGAAAAATAATTTCGAACGCACATACGAACATACACACAGACGTTCACTTAGGTTAGGTTAGGTTAGGTATCATGAAAGTGAGGGTGGTCGCTCCTCCACCGCGACCCCTAGTAGGTCTATTGTGGCTCACCCCTAGAGGTCACAGTTCACCGCACAATCCAGCCCTTCTCACGAAGTTCATGGCTGTATAGGGTGAGATTTTTTTAAAATTGGTAGGTTCTAGGTTGGTGTATCCAAATATGTTGAACCTTATTCTTCCCAGGCCGGGGCATGAACATATTATATGTTTAGCAGTTTCGTCTTCCACGCAGCAGAACCGACATGACGTCCACTTAATGACTATTGTTTTTGACTCTGGGGACTTTGAAATGTGGAGATATGTCAAAATTTGGGATTCGCAAAATCGGACCCATTACTATAACTTCCACTAGGAAGTTTATTTTTGCTAGGCTATGTACAGCCCTTTCACCCAGATGATCCAAATCATAGTCCGCATGTTTCGTGAAACAAACTTTTTAAAATAAGAGTGGTGATATTTCTTCACAATTTTGTTTAAATTCATCCAACCTAACCTAACCTCTCTTTTTAATTTCATTCGTATCCGCCGATAAAGAGAGAGAGTCCTTTTTGCAAACATTCTAAATTGGTAATAAGATTGCATCGAGACACTAAATAAACGGTATAATCTGCTAATACTGTGTAATAACATTAGAGACTTAACGGTTGTTTCTGGTTGACGGGAACGAGGGCGAGCTTTTGTGTCAATTATCTTTGAAGGCATCCCTAATAAGATATTAAGTCTTTGCGGCAAAGGGAATTTAATTGATTTTTTTCGGTATTAATTTTTGTAAGGTTCGTATAACGTTCATCTCAAATGTGGTACATTCGAAGTTTATTTTTCGTGCATATCACACGATTGTAACGTTTCAAGGTTACAAAAACACAAAAAAAATCTTTGCAACAAAGATATTTGTATAAATTAAAATTTGTTAAACAAAATTTCTTTTTAACTAAAAAAAAAAAAAACCCTAGTACAACTTATTTACACTAATTATTCTTATGAATACGTTAAATGTGGCTTGCAGGTGTGAATTCCAAGAGTTCTTTGTCCTATTTAAGTTTCTCAATTTAACGATTGGACGACTAAACCGTTTTATTTTCAACGGACTCAAATACTTTCCAAAAAAGGAGACAAAAAGATACCCGGAAGATCTTGTACAGATGCGGTATTTTTTCTGCAACAAATAACTGAAAAATCCATCCAGTATACCAAATCAGCTTTCATGTGTTTTATAGACACGGAAAAGGCGTTTGACCGAATACAACTGGAGGACGTGATATACCTTCTATATACAACAGGCATATCCCATATAACATAAAAACCATCGAAAATATTTACCAGAGAAACAAAACACAAGCCAAAATTAATGGCACAACTACCGAAGAAATTCCTGTAAATAGTGGTATTCCACGAGGAGATTCCCTTAGCCCCTTATTGTCCAACATCGTTTTAAACGAAATAATAAAAAGCACTCGTTACCTGAAAGGGTTTAAAATGGAAAACAAAGACGTCAAAATGCTATGCGACGCCGATGATGCTGATCTAATTGCAGAAAACAAAGATAACCTACAGAGATTACTATTCTAATTCAGCACAATGGCAAAAAGTCTAAAAATGAAGCATAACGAAATGCATGACCACCTCAAAAACACCTATCAGATGAAAACAGGAGATGAAATTTAAATACCTAGGCATAGAAATATCAGGATACAGTGACATCGAGGCGGAGGTAGGAAACCAAGCGGCAAAAGCAGCACGAACCTCAGCTTACCTGAACGATAAAATCCTCCGAAACAAATATATCGGAATCGAGACCAAATCCCGAATCTGCAAGGCGGTCATCCGACCTATATTAACATACACAGCGGAAACTAGACCAGATACATCGAACACAAAGGGAATATTAGAAACCACCGTAATGCAAATGATGCGCAGGATCGCTGGAAAAACACTTTTTGACAGGGAGAGAAGCGAGGACATTAGAAGAACATGTAAAATAGGCAACGTAAATGAACGGACACTGGAAAGAAATAGTGGAACACATAGACCGGATGAATGACGACAGAATGGTCAAAATAACTAGACAAGTCACTCTTATGGCGCCGAAGCGTTGGCAGACCCCACAAGAGATGAAGCAAAAACCTCTCTAACAATTGAACGGCTGAGGATACGAAGAAAAACAAGCAATTTGTTAACTTTAAAGAAGGAAGACGAAGAAGAAGGACTTAAATAACAAATCAAATCTTTCCCAATTTATTAAGCATTTACATAATCACGATTTTATTTATAACATTCAACGAAAACTTGTTAAAAAAATAGTTTATTTTTTCAGTATTAAAAGCTCTTATTGAAACCAAGTGCTTGAAATCCCCAATTTTATTGTTTGTTTAAACAGTTATACATAAGCTTATTTATTTTATTTTTAAGCATTAACTAATAGGTTATTAGCAATTTTGGAAAATTTACTCGAAAATTAGGCTTCAGCAAACAAAGGCCCAACAAAGTAGTTTGGCCAAAAAAGTTTGTGTATTTAAAAAAGAAATGAAATCTTTAGTTTAAAAAGTCTTTAATCTGTTGAAAAGGTTATATTATATAAATTAAAATATACTGAGTTTAAAGTAACGAGAGTTTTAGTTAACTAAGACGAGAAGATTAACAGACTAACAAAAAATTATTATTTACAAAAATTTATTCCAACCAAAAAAGAAATAAGTGTAGCTTACAGATGTTATAAAGACTTTCAATAAATCTTTTGTTTTATTTTTTAACAGAAAATTTCCTAGACAACGTTTAATACTATGTAGGAATCTAATTTTTGTATATTAAATTTAAATAAATATTTTAAAAACATGAAAAGTAATAAAATATTCCTGTTTGAGTTTGTATTGGGTGGAATAAATGTGGAGGTAGTGTGATGTTTTGCTACTTTTAATATATCAGACATATTCAGCAATAACTGTTTATGAAACTTGACGAAAACGTATGTTTTTAGCCGTTACTCTTCTTCTTAATGTTTGAAATCATCGTTAGTAATTGTGATGATCACAAGGACCTTCGTAGTTCGACGTTAACCATAAGCATCCCGACGTAACAGTGTTCAAAAGAAGAATAGTAATAATTACAGCAATAACTTTGTTTTATGTTCCCTTAATAGTCCGCCACGGTGATGTTCCCTGTTTGACTCAACATCATAAATGGTTTATTCCGAGCAGATGTACCCTCCTAAAAAGGTCTTTGCTATTCTTCATAACACCCTTAATAAAGGAGAGTAAAATTGACATCATCAACCAGAGCGGTGCCGAAATAGAACAAAAATAAAAATAAATAGGTACCCTGCATTGCGAAAACGAACGTTTTTTATTTTATTGTAAGTAATTGAAATTTATCCTGAAAATTTTAAAAAACTATATTTTGGGGAGCATAATTTGTGAAGTATACATTTAAAATGTTGTGAGGGGTAATACAAAGTTGCGGTAATTATTCAACACTATTTATATGTGCACTACAATAAAGAAAGAAATACTCGAAGTATTTGTACGATTTTGTTTTCCTGCCGCCACTGCCTCAATTCCGGCGTTATGAATATTAATGTTCCGAATCCTGTCATCATTGCAGGAATGGAACAATAGATGGGTTTTCTAAAGCCATATTTATGCTGGTAACCGCGGGGGTGCCTTATATTAGCTTTGGAGCTTACCCCATTTGAAAGGAAAAATCTTGGGATGGGTGTCAAAATTGAAATTGCTAAAAAATTATGACGAAACTTTCTTAACCCGAATCTTTATCCGAATCTGTCTTTAAGTAGCTCGACCATTTATTGTTGTTTTCTTTTTTTACGAAGTTATTGTTCTCTCAGTTGTTTCTTTATCAATATGTTTCTATTTTTAAGTTTATTGTTTCTAAAAATGATAATTTTAAGCCTTCGTGTCTTTGAAGCAAGCACTGCGTCCCCTTAACAATTGTCACATATTTTATTCAATAAAGTGGAAGTTTTTTAAACAAAAATCCTCTTTTGTAATTACCAAATATGATAAATTGGAAGGATACGATGACATTGTATTACTTTTTCAAATATTCAGCACGACGTTCAGATAATTTTATAAAATTGGTGTAAGGCTACAAATGGGCTATCGGTCTTATTTTTTTGTGGATGCTTGTAAAGCCGCTTCTAAAGGGCAGTAGGACTAAAAGGGAGACAAAAATCGCATTGTCATGAATCCCGTGAAGATTTGATCAGATCGGCAAAGTGATCCCTAATCCGGGCTTGTAGCCAATTGGGGAACATGTCTTTTCGAAAGCCATCTATTCATCACTGTCTTGCAGGGCGTAATTTGCCGACTACTGCCCTTACAACTGCATACAAGAAAAGGGATTAAAATACCAACGACAAAAAAAAAGGATAATGAAGGAACGTACGGTTTCCCGCGGGATTAGCTATCGGCAAGAAATATCTTGATACTCGTCGTATTTAATGAAATTTTATCTAAAATAGTTTTATCGATTATGTTAAAATTAAAACTTAATATTGTTCTGTGTATTAAATTCGTCACAACAACCTTTGATTCCTTGTATATGGAACTAAAAATTATGAAAGCAAAATTATTAAACATATCAAGATGCCCAATGCAACATTATTTATTAATAAACAGGCTACTATAATATACTAAAACTTTAAACCTTACCAGACATACCTTTTTTTTAACTTCGCTCGTATTTACGAGTCTTCTAATATGAATTTTGCTTGGAGTATATTTTATATTCCTTTATTTTATTCAATTTACAATTATTCAGATAACTTAAACTATTCATATTTTTGACAATACATGACAATTCATAACCATTCTTATTTCTAAACAAACGCCATGACAATATACTCACACACTTGTATATCCGAATATTTCCAAATAAACAGAGGAAAGATTAACGTCTTGAAACATGGAAAATGAAAACATAACAGTATACCAAGGATTTCATAAGTTATGGTCACTTTAAGCTTCAAATCGTAACAACTTTAGGATCCTGTATTTTTTAAATGTAATAAATTTTTTGTATTGATTTAAATAGAACACCCTATATTTTTTAAATAAAAGTTTGTTCGTTTAAATATACCAATGATTACATACAGTAAGCAAAACAAAAGTAATGGTTTTTAAAAAAAGAAGAAGGCATGATCAGCTGTGAGGTTCTGATTGAGGGAGAAACAGTAAAACAAGTAAATGAGTTTGTATACTTTGATTCAAAGTTGACGAGAGAGGGAAAGTATGACAGTGACATTGAGCGAATGGTGTTGACAGGATAACAAATGAATAGGGCACTGCATAGCTTTATGAATAGCCAGAAAGTGTCAAAAAAGGCACGTCTGGCGGTGCATAGAGTGTTGGTTACTACACTTATGTATGGTAAAGAATGTTGGGTTTGGCAGAAGAAGTATAAAAATAGGATTAATGCTGCGGAGATGAGTAGTCTGAGAATATTGCCGGAGTGATTCGGTTGGATAAAGTGAAGAATAGTGATTTAAGGGAAGGCTGTGGTGTTAAAGAAGATATTGTCTTAGATTGATATTTGGTATTCGATGGTTAAACATGAATAATAGAAGGATATTACATTCGAAGTGTCTTTATCATAAAATAGTACTCTTACAAGAAAGCCGTCTTACTTACATCGAAAAATAACATATAGGAGAGATATTCACAATCTTAACATTGGAAATAGAGGTTTAATTACAGTCCATTCTTTAGGTTACAACTTTTTAGATCCTCTTTCAGATATCAAATTAGCCATGTCTATAACGGACTTCCTACAGATCTTAAAAGTTATGAAATTAGTAAGTTTAAAGTATCTGCTGCTAAATATCTTTTCACTACTCAAACCTGAACACTCTGTTGATTATTTTATTTTAAAAATTAAAAATGTTTCAAGCTATAACTCCTAAACTTAGTCTGGATACCAACTTTTGAATTTGAATTTTTATTTTTTTTAATTTTCTTTCTTTATATAAGCATGTACACTCCTTAAGGTTAAGTGGTAGAGCAACTTTTATGGTGCTTAATGCCTTATAAAAGCTGAACTTCGCCTTTTATTTTCAATTAATGAATCTGTTTTTACATTTATTCTATTGTAAACATTTATATTTTGAAAATAATAAAGACAATTATTATTATTATTATATTTGCAAAGATAAATAAAAGAATGCTTAGGACACATAGAGAGGATGAATGAAGGAAGATTGACGAAACAAATTTATAAGGCGAGTGTGAATGGACGAGTCGGTAGAGGTCGACCTCGGCGAACATATCTCGATCAGATCAACATTGTTTGGAAAAAAGGCCAGGTCAACAGTACCATCAACCGACGAGGATATATGAGAGCATTGATGAAAGTAGAGGAGCCAAAATATGTGTTTAAGAACCGTAGCGGAAGTGGAAGGAACTGGTCTCTGCCTACACCTACGTTAAAAAGGCGTGCCCATATGTATGTATGTATTAAATCAAGAACCAGCAATATCTTTACCCATCAGATTATTAGCAAAACAAAAAACTTCTTGTATTTTCTTCGAGTGCGAAAAAAGTTTCGTATTATCCCATTCACCTGAAAAATTACTTCTAAATACAAATAATGCGTCAATGCGATCTGCGGGGTTCGAAAAATAGATCAGACGCGGGGAAAATCTGAATGGATTCGTGGATTCGAGACCGTTTGGAAAGGTTTCGCCACACTTGGATAAATTGAATGTGTCAATGGGATTTTTTTTTGAATGAATGAAAAGACGAATCTGTACACAAACAGGAGTTCTCTCACTCGAAAGAATTCATTTTGTGCAGGTATGGAAAGTTCTGAAAGGAAATAAATTAGATTTTTCCGATGTCGAAGCAGGACCGTATACCGAAAGAGATTGTTGGCTATAAAATTAGTTTTATCACACGCCAATCTCATCATAATGACTTGAAGAGGGTTGAATATGTCGTGGAATAAGTCAAATGTCAATTCTTTGTGATCGACAAGCAATTGTTTTTGAAAAACCTTGAATGCAAAGTTCTTAGTGACAATTGGTATAGTAACCAAAACATATTTTTGAGTACGTTAGAACAACTAGTTTGCAAATCTAAACGGGATAACTCGGAGAGTAAAAATGTGTCTTAAATCGAAAGTCAAATAAAATTGTTGAAAATTAATCAAGGTGTGTCCTCTGCAGTTCTCAAAGAGATTATTTAAACACTTTATTACGTTAGTGGGATGAAGATTATGACGAGACAATTATATTGTCGTTTTTTAAACATTTTGACATTATTTATATCATCATGTTTTTGGGCACTATTTAATATTTAAGCGTCTATATAAATTATTTATTTATTATTTAAAACAAAATGAATTAACTTATATTTATTTAAAACATCACTAATATTACTCAAAAGAGATTATAATTAATCTTATGACTGATATTATTTGCTTCATTAAATAATTTGCATTACTGGTATTATTTAAACCATAATTATATACATTGTTATGCATCTTTTTCACTTATCACATCGTATGTGACAACTTTTGTTGCAGTGTATGTGAACTGAAAAATAAAACTCGTAAATTTTTTTAAATTAGTGCATCAACTTGTTTTTTAATTATATATCTGTTATTCATTATTTTTAATGTACTAAGACAATAGTGTTATTACTTTCTAATTATTATTGTAAAATTGCTTTGTAAATATGAATTTGTTAGGCGATACACATTATTATTATTATTAAATTTTCTGCTGGAGTTGACGAGGTGTTGATTTATTTTTATACCATTTTTTATGTAAACAATTTATTCATTGGAATATTGTTTGTTTTAATTTTTCTTTTTTAAAATAAAATCTAATTTAAAAATATGACTGATTTATTGCATGACATACTGCGAGGTGCTGATTAAAGAGTAAAACAAGTGAATGAGTTTGTATACTACGGGTCTAGGGACGAAAAGTATGAATGTGATATTGAGCGAAGGCTGTTGGCAGGAAAACAAATGAATGGGGCACTGGATAGCTTTATAAACAGCCAACAAGTGTCAAAAAGGCACGTCTGATTGTGCATAGAGGAGTGTTGGTTCATACACTTATGTATGGTAGTGAATGTTGGGTTTGGCAGAAAAAAAAAAAAAAATGCTGTGGAGATGAGTAGTCTGAGAAGTATAGCCGAAGTGACTGATGGATAAAGTAAGGGACAGTGTGTGACAAGGCAATGTTTTGGTGTAAAAGATGTTGTTACAAAGGAAAGCTTAGATGGTTTAGACACATAAAGAGGATAGATGAATAAATATTGACGAAACAGGCAAGTCGGTAGAGGTCGACCTCAACGAACGTATCTCGATCAGATCGAAATTATTTTAAAGAAAGGCCAGGTCAAGAGTACCAACAACCGACGGGCGTGTATGAAAGTTCTGATAAAATTTGAAGAAGCGAAGGGCGTGTGTGAGAACCGTGGCCAGTGGAAAAAAGTGGTTTTTGCCTACCTCTACGAGAAAAAGGCGTGACTGTATGTACTTATGTATGTATTATTGTAATTAGGAATTAGTTTTAATTTGATACCAGACAGTGTTGTATCATAGGTGTTCATGGTTAATTTTGAATTTAAAATAATCAAGTAGTCCCAGAAGCGATTTTTTATTCTGGTTCATATTTTTGGGGTTAATATTGTGAGAAAAAATATTTCTTTGATCTTTTAGTTATTGATATCTGAAAAGTAACAAATCCAAATATAGTTTGGGATTTAAAATTGATTAAAATTAATATTTTTCTTTAAATTTTTTTTCAAGAAAAGGTCGTTTGTTCTTTCATTCTATATTCAAAATTATTTTTGAAACTATTTTAGTATTACTTTTATTTAATTTATAAACAAATAATATTTGAATCATAGTTGACATTATTGTTGAAATCAATACCAAATTATTACTATATTTTTACTATTTTATTAATATCTACTTATTGCTAAGACACTAAGAATATTTTTTTTATTTTCTGTTCTATTTTTATGGGGAAAAAAGTTTAAAGGGGCTTTCTTAAGGGGGTAAAAACCAATCCTGGCATCTATATTTTTTTTTTGACTAAAATACGAATCATGTCTGTGTCTTGGTTGAGATTGGCCAAAGGTTTGTGGAGTTAGTACTAAAAAATTAACAAACCCATAATTTTAAGAAACGTTACATCTTCCTTTGTGTTATTAAGCCAAAGTTTTGGTTTATGCAAAAAAATCGTCGTTTGCAGCCAGTCCTGCGTTCCGTTTTCCATCAGTCGTTTCCCTACTTTCTCCATTAGGAATGGAGATTAGCGACTTTCGAAGAATCCGGGTTTCCTGACAGGCGTACAGATTAAGTAATTGAAATGATAACTTTTCTAATTGAGGATTTGAAAACACCGCTACTGCTACGGAGAAAACTTTTAAGAAAACCGCTTTTACTCATGATCCAATCAACGTGATGTGTCTCACAACTAAAAGAAATTATTACCCTTTGAAAGAAAAAATATCCGACCAACTCCTGTTTTTATAGAGAC
The DNA here is from genome assembly GCA_950111635.1 of Agelastica alni. Taxonomy (NCBI): domain Eukaryota; kingdom Metazoa; phylum Arthropoda; class Insecta; order Coleoptera; family Chrysomelidae; genus Agelastica; species Agelastica alni. Next base: position 42,396,866 of record OX467714.1, on the reverse strand, counting down.
GCAAGCAGTGTCCTATCCTTTACTCCCTCTTTGACTTGGATGTATGTCTTAATTTTTGAGCGTCGAAAGTTTCTAATCTGTTTTGGCAGAATCGTTGATTACAAAAACATAAGAACAATCTCGACAAACGAAAAGCAATATCCAAACGTTAGAATTACATCATTTTCGTTAAGCAACCCCCGAGACATCCCCATCCCCCATGTAATAAATACTTCTGGGTCTGATAATTAACAGGAGTAATTTCTAGAGGGAGTTACATGAGGCATGTCAGCCAAAAACTTCCTACCGAGACTTAGGATATTACTTTGTAATGGCGAGAAGCACTTTAGCTCCTTCCGGAACGCAATGTTGAAGAAGTTTCAATTAAACGGATGAAGTTACATCGTTTTTAGTTGATGTAAAGTTGGTAATATGATCACTTTCTTATATTGACGTTGCGAATGTACCTTTTGAATTCTCGCTCTTTTTGCTTGTTAGTATTTCCTTTTTCTCGTTCGACTTAAATGACAAAAGTTTATCAAAAATGATATCTATTCTTTTTATAAAGTATTTCCAATATATCTGGCTCCAGTAATCTGATCGAGTTTACTGCTTTTCAAATACCAAAAAACTTCAACCATTTTGTGTTAATGCAATAAGCTTTCTTCTGACACTTTATTCGCATTTGTCATTTAACACTAACTATGTCAGGGACAACAATTCGTGAACTATCCTCGTATAGTATTTTTATAATTACGCAGATGATCAACAATAAGAGGTTCTTGTTTAGTTTTTGCAAGTATTTATTGTCTTAATCTGCAGGTGCAGCCAAAATTAGACGAGATCAAAAATGTTTGTCTCATTTGAAGCATTGAAGACAATTCACATCTTTCAAGATTATTTACTCCTGATCAACTGTTGATGACGTACAAGGCTCAAATCCGACCTTTACTGGAGTATTGCTCGCACATTTGGGGTTCGGCACCAAGGCATTCTCTTCGTCTTCTAGATTCCATTCAGAAAAGAGCCATTCGCTTGATAAACAGCTCAACTCTCACAGATACCCTTCACCCTCTAGAACATAGAAGAAGAGTTGCAGACCAGTCATTGCTCTACAGATATTTCCATGGCAGATGCTCCAGAGAAATAAAAACTCTTGTACCACCATTGGCCACATTCGGCCGAAGAACTCGGCACGCTGATCAGTCTCACCCATTTACTCTCAAGATAGACACTACTAGGACCAATCTTCATCAAGAATCCTTCTTTTACAGGGCTGCTACGGAATGGAACAAGCTTCCAAAATCAGTTTTTCCAGAGAACTATGACCTACAACTTTTTAAAAAGCGTGTCCACAATCATTTTCTTTCTATAATCCCTTCCCCTTCTAATAGTCGCAGTGCGGGCCGTCCGCGGCCCACACGATAGGTCTACCCTTTTTGCGACTATTTTCATAAACAAAAAAAACTTACTTTAGAAGAGATTAACACAGCTTTTTCTCCAGTAAGAACGTCAGCAAAACGCTGTTGATGCGAAGCTCCAAAATCACAATATAAATAAAAAAAAAGTTCGTTTTCCATTACACAGGGATCAAATATTTAATTGTTCGAAATATTCGTTTTGAATTTAATCGCACGTTTTCAATATTTCTTTGAAAAAATTACCTCACCCGTAGGATGAAACGCAAATCCAATTTTATCCACCATCGATCGGCGTAATCCAATTTTCGGTGTCCGAATTGCAGTTGGCATAGTTTCCCGCGGGCATGTACCCTGAAGAGGGAGGAATATTCTCCAGAGACGTCGGAAACGTGGGGAAACGACTAATGTCAGGTGACGTGACATTGCGTTAGTAACACGTATGATTGATCGGTACAAATTTATGTATTGATGGATTGTTTGATGCGAATTTAAGATGCCTATAGGATGATTACAACACATTTTAAGTCACCGGTTTTTGGTTCAAATTTTTTTATTATTGACAGTTAATATTTTCAAAAATAATCTTATTACCTACTTTAGATTTATTAATTATGTAAATGTCTTGCATAGACAAAATTGCTGAATACATTTAATTTGCATTGTGTGTTTTCAATTTTTCAAAGCCACTGGTTAGTCGCTTGTCTGAGTATCGGGGTTTAGGTACAGTATATCCAAACGAACTACAGTCGCATTTCTGCTCTGTTCATAAATTTTAAAGAGAGTTGCTTGAATGTTCAAATAAGTATCAAATACAGTCCTGGCCAAAAAAGTCCGGACACTTGAATAAATATTTTTTTCACTTATTTATTGTGCCAAATACGATTTACCTGAATAAATGAAGACTAAAGCATGTTTGCATGTAAAAAGGGCTTATATTGTTGTTGTATTCGTTTTAGTAAAGGTAGACACACCGAAGGCGGTGTAATCTATCGATTATCCCGACTATTCCCTACGTAGTGGGTCAGACCCTCGGTCTCCAGGGAGTCCCGTTTCTGTTTATAAAGCACCAGCTTCGACGGTGTGTTTTCCAAAAGAACACACAACCGGAGAGCCCTTCACAACTGCACTAGAGCCTTTCGTGGAAGGGCCGTGTTGACCTAACTGATGAATTGGATTCCCGCTATTCCTTTTGCCAGATATAATTTCATTAGAGATCGACTGCCAAATGCGCCGTCTACCGGCAGAAATGAGTAGGTACGCGAGCGTTGATCTTTTATCCTTTCATACTACGTTTGACCTCAAAGCTCCCATTTGTCAGGTTATTTTGTATCTACTTCATCAAAGAGATCTTGTCTTGCTTTAATCTAGGTATAAACATACGAAAAGAGGGAAAATTTCATTGTCTTTTTTAAAAAATACGTTTTTTTTTGGTAGTTTATGATGAATAAAATATTTAATAATAATTGTTGTTAATATTTCTGCAAACTGCGTTTTATGTATTCATATTTTAATTTTTTTTTAATACCAACACTTATTAGATTGTAAACATACTTTTTTTTAAAAAGTAATTAATTTTAAAATGAACAAACTTTTTCCAGCAATTCTTTGCTTTATTTCTTTGCCCCCTGTAAGTCGCCCCCTCCGGATCAAATTATCCTAATTACAGGAGAACAGGGCAGATCTGACAGGACGAAGTTCCGACTCGTTAGATTTCAAAACATTTTACTTGTAAATTCGAATTTTGTTTCCTTTTAATGACTGCCATTTTCTAAATTAACATTAAAATTAATTACATAGTTTGTAGTGCCTAATTTAGTTTATATTATTTGGATTTTGTAAAGGTTTAATTAATATTAGTTTGTTTATTTATATTGTTACGATATTTTCTCCTTGGGTTCGGTAATTCTAAACTCTGAACCTATACTTCATTTATTAATGTAACCAACTTACAAAAAGAAGTGAAATTCCACCAAAAACATTTTTATGTAAAATTTTGCCAAGACGAGACTATGCGGCTCGCATTGTCAACAATTTATCAGATCTCATGTAGAGCCAAGCTTCTAACTCTACACGCCCTAACTGTACGAGCTCTAATTTCCCAAGCTCTACGCCTTAATCAAAACAGTGGCTTGGCCATTTTCGCTACATTCACATGGGTGTAAGGTAAAATATTTATTCACTTGTCATTACTTTTTTGTAACGAAATGGCCAAGCCACATATTTTGACTGAGGTGTAGAGCTTGTGAAGTTGGGGCCTGTAGAGTTAGAGTTAGACAGTGCGAGCCGCATGGTCTCGTCTTGGCAACATTTTACATGAACATTTTTTGGTGGGATTTTTTTTCTTTAAATGTAGCTTTAAACTGCTGTAGTGCCGTTAGCCAGAAAAACATGTAAAAAAGGTTTAATAAAGGCCCAATAAACTCAGTTGACCGTTCACGGGAATAACTTTGAACTCACTTAGAACGTGTCGCCAGACGCACGTAATAATGTTTGTGTTTATTAATCACTCGTATTTATTTCGCAACCAGGATGTCTCGAAATGAATAGTGTGTTATTGTTTTACTTCGATCGGTCGTTACCCTGCTCTACTTTGCAGTGACGGTCAAGATCACGACATTAAAATGTAGAATTGCTAAACTAAATTAAACATATTTTTAAGTTCAACGTTCTTTTTAATTAACGAGAGTTTTCCCGAAACTTCAACAAACCTACGAGCAAGGGACCTAACAATACATGGCGATCCTAATACATTACACTGCACCTCTAGTATTGTATTGTAAATCCTGACTGTGTCCTCAGTAGGTCGTACGCAATAAAGTAATAATTAATCTTTTGGTTTGGAATTATCGGTTTTTACAGATACGAATGCATGTAAGACTGCGAAAATACTAAAAAAAAACAAATAGCGTTCACGCGTGTTTGTTAATCGAGATATAAAAGGGGATCTTAAAAAAATAACCGTCTATTGTTTTGGGACAATGGCCAGGAAATTCTGCAATGTCAGGAATATGAGTATCTAAGTATCACATTTGACAACACCGGAACATGTGTAAAAGTAATAAAAAACGGAAAGTTAAAGCTAAAAAACTCATAGGATGCCTAAATGGAATTTTATAGAGCAAGGTGTAAAAGAAGATGTGGTTACTAAGATAGATGAGGGAATGCTTAGATGTTTTGAACACATATAAAGAATGGATGAAGGAAGATTGACGAAACAAATCTAAAAGGCGAGTGCGAATGGACGGAAGTCGGTAGAGGTCGACCTCGGAGCACATATATTAATCAGATCAACATGGTGTTGAAGAAAGGCCAGATCAAGAGTACCAACAACCGACGAGCATGTATGAGAGCACTGATGAAAGTAAAGGAAGCAAAAGATGTGTGTAAGAACCGTAGCAAGTGGAAGAAAGTGGTCTCTGCCTACTCCTATGTGAAAAAGGCGTGACTTCATGTATGTATGGAAATAACAAAAAATATGTACGAGACAATGGTAAAAGCAGTCTTCTGTATGGAGCAGAACTTGGAGAATTACAGACAGACAAAAGAAGAGAGTAGAGGCAGTTAAAATGGATGCCATTAGAAAATCCATGCAAATATCACGAAGAGACAAAATAAGGAACGACCATATAAAACAACAAATTGGAATAGAAGGTACGATAGTTCAGGACATTGAAAAAAAAACAACTTACCTGGTACAGACACGTAGAACGAATGCCAAATAACAGGTGGCTACGCATTGAAAATGTCGAGTGAGATCTTGGCGAAACGTCTGCCAAAAACCAAACGGTTTTTAACTAACAAACGGATGCAATCCTGGATCGATATTTCATCATATATATATATATATATATATATATATATATATATATATATATATATATATATATATATATATATATATATATATGAGTCATTGGAAAGTTTGACGAATTTTGCGTTGCATGGGCCGTTTGTATGGTATTTCTACTATTTTAGATGAAGTAGTTTTAATGCGTGAGAGCACTTTCCAAACTTTGCATGAGAAACATAGTTGATTGAAGTAATAGAATTTTTATAGCATTCCCACAAAGATCGCTCAGAGTGTAATGTACTTAATAAAACATTACTTTAAGTTAGTTAGTTCTACCAACGACATCCTTCCTATTTTACATACCAAATCATCCCCTGGCGTTGTTTTATAATAATTAAAGTAGCAGAGACATGACACCGTAGTGGCGGTGATTGCGAGATAAAATTTCGTAACAAACTGGATGCCATTATCAGATTGTAATTAAAACATAGAGCACGTAGGGCAGAGTAATTGGCTAATTTTGTCGGTTCCATTCTGTATAACAGAGGGCAACCGCATTGGAAATCAACCCTTCGCCGTAGGCCTGCTTTCATTTCGGGGAACTCGCTAGATGTCGCTAGGCGCGTTTGATCGCAGAATCGGCTCTAGAATATTTCGTTGATTAATTTAACTATCGACGACTATCCATTTTTAACGTACTATGAGCTGGAGATTGACATGTTCGTTTAACATTTTTAGTACCTATATAGTCCGCAAAATTTTTAAATATAGATTTTTATAATTAAGAAATTCTTTTGGATTTAAATGTTTTGGACAAGATACGATTGAAAAATTTATTTATATACAGCGTGATTCATTAAGAATGTCCAATCTTTAAAATGTAAAATCTAGACCTCAAAATATGATAATTCTGGCCAACATACCTGATACAAATATTGCTAGTTTCCGAGGTACCGGGTGTTTATAGTTTAAATAAGTATTTTGATTGTCGCAATAATTTTTTTCGTGTTTTCATAATTTCCATTTAAAAATTAGCAATTTTACGTTTTTTGGCATGAGGATTGCAAATTTGGACTTAAATTTAGCATACATACATATAGTCACGCCTTTTTCCCATAGGGGCAGGCAGAGACCACTTCCGCTACGTTCTTATACACATCTTTTGCTTCCTATACTTTGATTAGTGCTCTCATACATGCTCGTCAGTTGTTAGTACTCTTGACAGCTGGCCTTTCTTCAAAATAATGTTGATCTGATCGAGATATGTTCGCCGAGGTTGACCCCTACCGACTTGTTCATTCACACTCGCCTTATAAATTTGTTTCATCAATCCTTTTTACGTGTCCAAACCATCCAAGCATTCCTTTGTCTATCTTTGTAACCACATATTCTTTTACACTACAGCGTTCTCTTATCTCACTATTCTTTACTTTATCCAACCGAGTCATTCCGGCTATACTTTTAAAACTACTCATCTCCGCAGCATTAATCCTATTTTCATGCTTTTTCTGCCAAACCCAACATAATTTAACATTGCTGATAAAGGGCACTAGTTACACTAGATTGTGTTTAGTAAATCAAAGCAAATTTTTTTTGGCGGATATTAAATGAAGGCTAGCAGCCTCTCGAGCACCTCGACCTATCAGATCTTTTGTGCATAACTCTTAATCTATTCGAGGCCCGGGATTCCGAGACTTCCTACAAAGTTTATCAGTTTCCCGGGGGCTAAGTTCCTGACATCTGAGTGCTTTAGGAAGGCTCACTAGCCTTTTCGCTTGTCTTTGTCACTTGGAACAGTTATTATAAATACATATAAAAAGCTGTATTTATTATGTATGTATGTATTATTAACTTTATTTTAGTTTCTGCTGTAATTTCGCTGTTTAATGTTATCTGCAAAATAAATCAATAAAAAAAATTGTTGTTTATATGGCTGATTTGCATTTTTTTGGGGTTTTTATTTGAAATTTAAAAGAAGGGGTAGGGGATGTTAAAGGAGTGCCACTTGGAAAAAGCAGAATAACATTTTTAAACCTCCCCCTTGATATAAAATTCGGCTTTTTTTGTTTTGCTTACATTTACGCAGAATCAAAAGTAATTTGGACTGGCTCATTTTGAAATGAAAGCACTGTATATACTTAATCCAAACCAAAGTTTAAAGTTGGGTAGAAATTTTTAATGCAGTATTAAAACATGTTTTTTACTAAGAGCAAGGGATTAATTTTCATTTTAAAACTTCGTTAAAATGTTTTGTAATTTAAAGGACCTTGATTGTTTTTTAATTTAACTGACTATAATTATTGTAAAACGATTAAATTTGTCAGTTGAGATACAATTTTAAAATTCCAATTAAATAAAAATAATAATAACTACTAATAAAAACATATACCGTTAACGACTAAATTGTTTCTGAATTTAATAGGTTGTTAACAAACTCGTATTGGTTGGATGAACAACAATCATTTTCATTTCTTTTCCTTTTTCGTCTCAATGCTAAGATCTTTCGAGTATATATTTTTACAAAAGATACAGCTAATATTTTTAGGCAGTCTATTGTAGTTTTTTTTTTCTAAATAAAATAAAAATCTTGTTTTTCTTCCGAGAGTTCGTCTTAGTCTAATAAAAATTGTTTTACTTTCAAATAAAAATACACTCCCGGACAAAATTATTAAATCATGCAAAATTTATGTAATGAATTAATTTTACAAAAATTTATGGACATTGGTCACATTAAAAGTTTTACTGGCATAAAGTTCCATGAGAAAGACAAGCATTTAGGTTAGTAAGCAGCACTAAAAGCTCTGAAGTCATACACCTGTGAGTCTAAGCTGACTTCGGACGGTAAACAGTTCCTGAGACAACTGGCAGCGAACAATCAGGTTACTATGATGTGGGTTCCAGGTCACAAGGGAGTTAAAGGCATTGAAGAAGCAGATTGCCGTTCCAAAGCCTACTTAAAAGGAGAGGTTCGATGCTGGGAAACAGATGAAATGAAATCTCACTGGCATAAAGTGCCAAAACAAAGACAAGAGAAAAGGCTTGCAAGCCTTTCGCCAAGGGAAGGTAAACATCTTCTCGAGTTAAACAATAAATACTTGAAACTGGTGACGGGACTCCTTACTGGACACTGCCCTCTGAGGGATCACCTGAAAAAGATGGGCAAAACAAAGAGTGATAGTTGCTTCTACTGCGAGAACTTCGCTGAAACTGCAGAACATTTGCCCAGCACTTTTTTGCAAAGGGGCCTTTTTAAAGCCCTCTGATGTCAGGAACTTAGCTCCCAGGAAACTGATAAATACTGTACGAATCCACAATCTACATTAAAAATTAGACAAAACCTATTCAGATACTTAAAAAGTGAATAAGCTTCAATTTTTAAGATTGGAATTTAAATTATACTTAAGACTTAACAACAAAATTGTAATATTAGAAATAATAAATTATGGTGTACATAAGATACTAGTAGCGAAATTAATGGCGTAAGTGCGACACTAGCAGTTGCCTCGTGGCATGCTTCTAATTAAAATTTGGATGCAACTTTCGGGAATTTGTGCCCATGCTGTGATAATTTCATTTTTAAGTTCCCTCAGGTTTCTAGGTGGAGATATTTGACTGCTCGATCGGATGCAGATCCGAGATTTTTCGTGTCCACTGCATAACTGTTTTACCAACTTGATTACGATAATAGAGTACCTCTTTAGCTATGTGAGATCGAGCATAAGCAGGATATCGGGTTCCAAAAAAGGACCGAAAGCCATCACATATGTTCTTTTACAACATTCTCAAGATAAATATTAGCATTCATGGATCTCGTACGGAGAGGAACTTATGCAACCGTCAAAGCATATACCACCTCAGAACATAACAGAGCCACCGCAGAATGGAAATCTTGAAAAGATATTGCAAAGGGCAAATCTCTCTTCTGGTCTTCACCGGACTGGTTTATGACCTAGATAGTTAAGGCTAACCCTAGTTTCAACTGTGAATAAAACTTTTTTCAATTATCCACAGACCAATTTTAATTATTTCGAGTAAAACATAATCTGGCAACTCTGTTTTCTCTATCAAGCTAGAGTGCAGTAGCTGGTCTCCTACTGTTTAATTCAGCTTTATTTAACCATCTTCCAACTGTTATGAAATAAATTGTGACATTGCGGATAACTTCAAGTTCATTTCTGATCAGGGGACTAGTGACAGTACTGTAACTTATAGCGTATTGTCTAATAAAACGTTCATTTCGTTCGTTAGTGCATTGTTTTCGCCCTTGTCCTGTAGTTCTACAAATTGGTAACGTAACTTTGACAATATCCCTCATCCAATAAAACTGATGCCCGTACATCCAATTGTTTAGACAAATTTGTTGCTTCATTCATTTTTTTAATTTTTCGGGGTAAAAAATTAAACATACTACCACGACAAACATATTACTTTCAAATAGAAACAATGTATAAGCTTACTGTTTTATCGTAAGTGCTGCTTTATCAAAAGTGTTGTCAAAAACTGATTCCAAAAAAAGAATTTGGGGTTACGTTCTCTGTTGATGCTTTGCAGGCTACGTTTTTTAATATTTTTAACACAGTCTTTAATGGAGTCATAAAATCAAAGATTACACAAATATTTTATATTATATGAACACAATTTTTTACCAATAACCTTCATGGAATCAGTATCTGACAAGCTCATTTAAATTTGATAGAGGTTTGATCACATACCTAAAAGGTATACGGCGTAAGTAAAATGACCGACCGTACTACGAGGGCGGTCTGATAAGTCAGTGACTTTTTGAATAAAACAATTTTTTTTCCGCAAATAAACATTTTATTTTTCTACATAATCACCTTTTAGCACGATACATTTAGTCCAGCGTTTTTCTAATTTTTTATTCCCTCCAAATAATAGGTTTTTTCAAAGATTTCAAAATACGCGTTTGTTTCGGTAATGACTTCTTCATTCGACTCAAATCTCTTACCGCCCAGCCATTTCTTTAGGTTTGGGAACAGAAAATAGTCGCAGGGGGCTAAATCTGTAGAATATGCTGGATGGGGTAGCAGTTCGTATCTCAATTCGTGGATTTTGGCCAACGTGACTAGACAAGTGTACACACGTGCATTGTCTTGATGAAACATCACTTTCTTCTTCGCCAAATGCGGCCGTTTTTGTTTCAAAGCAACGTCTAATCTGTTCAAAAGCTTTGAATAATATTCGCCGGTGATCGTTTTACCTTTCTTGAGGTAATCGATGTAAATGACACCGCGTACATCCCAAGGAAACTGTGGCCATGACCTTGTTGGCTGACAGACGACTCTGTTTCGCCTTCTTTGGTCCACGTTCACCCCGAGCAACCCACTGTTTTGATTGTTCCTTGGTCTCTGGCGTGTTGTGATGGATCCATGTTTAATCCACAGTAACAAAACGGCGCAAAAATTCGTCCGGATTACGGCTGAACATCGCTAAACACCCTTTTGAAGTGGTCACACGATTGCGCTTATGGTCGAGTGTGAGCAATCGCGGCACCCATCTCGCAGAGAGTTTTTTCATGTCCAAATATTCGTGTAAAATATGATGTACCCGTTCAGTTGAGATACACCTACAGCATGAGCCAACTCACGCACTTTTATTCTCCGATCATCCAATATCATTTCATGGATTTTATCGACGATTTCCGACGTGATCACTTCTTTTGGGCGACCTGGACGTTCGGCGTCACTAGTGCTGGTACGACCACAACGGAACAAGAAGTGGTTTACACTTCTTAATCATTGAAATTGATGGTGCCGAGTCCCCGTAGTATTTATCAAGTCTTTACTTAGTTTCAGTGATGGATTTTTTACCTAAAAAGTAATTCTTAATCAGCATACGAAATTCACTTTTTTCCATTTTCGTAAAAATTCACGAGGTTGTCTGCTTTGAACGGCTATCAAACACCAACTGCACGACGTAGCTTGCTCAAAATTAGAAATTTGCCCACTGATAGATTATAGTTGACGGCAGCACTGTTGCATTTGGAGTAACTGCGCGGGAAATTCAAAAAGTCACTGACTCATCAAACTGCCCTCGTATTAGTGAAGGCAGCCATTTTGACCTACAAATGTCATATTTCATAGCAGTTTTGGAAAGTATACAAAAAACAATGCACGTAACTTTAGTATGTGTTGCATATTTTAGAAACCAGAAAATGTATCAAATTCATAGTATGTTTGCATATTATAGTTTTCTTTAAACTAGTGATAATTATACAAGAAAATATTCTGTGAAATTATAATTTTATTGTTTATTTATAAATGGTAAAAAGGGATCCACATACAATATATGTATACAATAGGAGATTTAGATTGCTTATTTCAGTACATTCCTGGCAGGTACAATAACAACCGATGAAACGTTATTGTAGATTCAGGAAGTAAAAATCTTTTCTTATTCTTGCACTTCTTCACAAAACACGCCATAATTAAAATATTTATCTTTTCGATATTCCACTTTTAAACAACTAGAACACTCTAACGCACACTACAACAGAACACTAAACATTTTAAGAAATTAGTGTTCTGTGTAAGTGTCAATTCAAAATATGAGATTTGTAGGTCAAAATGGCTCCTTATTGCATCTATTTTTAGTAGCAACTCAGGAAAGATGCGCAGCCGACTTTTAGCAGTATACTCTTTTAAGGTTTGATTGGAATCACTTTTTGACAAGAATGACATTTGTGACGTCATGACTTTCCTCGTCTATTGTTTTAATAGCTGTCATTAACGAGACAAGATATACAAAGCCACATGTAGTAACCTTCCCAATAAAAATAAAACAAATTGCTCCATAACAATCAAGTTTAATAGAGATTCAATCAAATATGATGAAATATCAGTACACTGCATTTAATTATAGTATATAGTTGAACATTAATATTGAACAACTTGTATCCGGATGTAATTAATACAAATAAATAAATAAACTTCGGTATCAATGCTTTTACTTATTTTATTTACATATGTTTTCATTATTACTACAATTATGTAGAATATTTATTAAAGCCGACGCAGGATGCAGGACTCTATATGGTTTAAAAATAGTTTAATTTTTTTTTTAGATTAAAAGAATACAAATAGTTTACATCAGTGTTTTTTAACATGTGGGTCGCGATCGCAAGCCAGGTAAAAGTAAAAGCAAAGGGTTGTCTTGATCTTAGGTAAACCACATAAAAATACGGTGAAAGGGCTGTGTCACAGTGTGTTTGTTTATACATAAATCTGGTAAAATTATTACTTTTACTTAACAAGAATTTGCATTGTACTTTTAAAAAAAGAGACTATGCACGATTATCTATCAGATATAATTCAATGTTTGTCGAGGCATATTGTCAGGAAAGTAGTTGTATTCTGATATATAGTCGACCCACGTGTACCCATTTATATAGTTATCATTTTAGTGAAATTAGCTGGTTTTTTTAAACAACAGATTTATGTATTTTCATGTTTATTCACTGACAAAACTAATATTAAAGTTTTTTATAATATTTATATTTTAATACTTCCTTGGAGGCTATCCGGATGGTGCTTGTTAAAAGGTAAAGGTGTCGTGACTAGCACTCTGCGTCTTTTTATGTACCCAATAAAACTAAGGATAGTTGATTTGTCTCTTCGAAGTGCAAACGCGAGTTTGCAAGAGCTACCCTATGCTGATTAGGGGAACACCTCGAAACCGGTCCATAGATGGTCACTTCGATTTAATAATTATTACTTTTACTTAACAAGCATATTGTCAGAAAAGTAGTTGTATTCTGATATATAATCGACCCACGTATACCTATATGTATAGTTATCATTGTCAAATCGGGGTTGTATATTAGAGATGTAAATAATTAAATCATTTTTTAATTAAAGCATGTTACTTTTCTAAGTAATAACTTTAAAGCTTTCCTTGCCAGCTCTGCATATTCTTCTCTTTCTATTAATCCAAAAGACGTCAATCGTTTGTCAATTATATTCCATTTAAAGCATGTCTTTAATCTATAAAATTTACCCATTGTCAGCTGTACCTACAGTCCGATTCTGGAAAGTTACTTAATAGTTTTTCTTCCAAAGTATGCATGCTCTGTATCTTGGTCCGTAGCAATTTATTCGAGAATTTTCTAAACGCGAAGGAAAATATCATGGACCATTTTTTGTTATGGTTTTACTATAGACTCGGTGTATCGCTAGATAAGGGTCGCGTATTCGAGAAGGTTAAAAAACACTGTTTTATACGTAAATAAAAATAAGTAATTACTTTTTTAATGAATATAAGTACTGTGTACGTTTGTGTGTTGATTAAAAAAATTACTGTTATTGTTGCGTTTCACGTCGAATTTCCTTCATTTATTTGACGATAAATTACCTTCCACTTTACAAATTACTATTTTTTTGTTCTAGAAAGCACCCTTGGTACAAGTTAAACAATGTTTTTGTTTTTACATTTAAATATAGGACTATGTTACATTTACTACACTTACAATTTAAGCTATGTAGGATCTAACATGTGTGTCTACAGATCTTAATGATATATACGTTGATAATGTCTTCCTCTTTTATTCATTCGATTCGAGTTTTGAAAATTTTCTGCTCATTACTTCTTACCAACATTTCATTTCAAATCTTTGCCATTTCTCAAGTCCTGTTTCTTTGTACTTAAACTTTCAATGATTGTTAATAATTTGTTGGTAATCTTGCACGAAAAAAAAAAATTTCAAAACCTCGATCCGTACAGGCTTTTAAACTATTCTTACTTTACAAAACAAACTATCTGCTATCCAGTTTCGTTTTTCTCTGACTTTGCTAGGTGTACAGCGCAGCCGATCGTGGATTAAAACAGATCATGTGAAATATTCTAGAAAAATATTTTATCCAGGGTAGATGGCACATTTTTGACGAAAATAATGTTGAATTATCTTTAAATTTATACTGCGATTTGATTTTTACAAACTTTTTATTTTAATAATATTTGTAAGTGTTAATAGTTATTATTATGATATATTATTGAAAGTAAAACCAGTTCATGTTTATTATATTTATAAAAATATAAATAAACATGTCGAAGATTGCTGAATAATCAACATGGTGCTAATATGCAGTAGGTAAGTAATAATACAACCTTGAATAAAAATATCTGTTTTACCGTCCTAAAATTAGGCAGAATAAATCTAAATTATTTCAAATATTCTTCCTTTTATTTAAAAATTGTAATGTAATGATAAATCAACGTTATTTTTAACATTCAATGAAATATGAACATTTATAAAACATGTATATATTTAATATTACCAGAATAATATACAGACAATTATGTAAAAAAGCCCCTGCTTAGTGGTTGATATGTAAATGTTCCTTTTTTATAAACAGGCACATTTTAGGATGAGAATAAAATTACACGTAAAGATTTTTCTTTTTTTTTTTTTGTTTGATTTTCGATGTAGTTTTTTGGTCAACAAAATGCCATTTGTATTTGCAACGTCACACTCAAAATTAAAATTTCCCCGCTATATTGTACATTATACTCTTCTTAATTTTTCTTAATTTGTGACCTTAGGGCAGAGGGCAAAGAAAACTTTATCTCTCCATAAATACATATTTTTTGCATTTATTATACAATAATATCGTATAATTACACTGATCAACAGTGTTTTTGTTGCCCTCAATATAAAAATAGTTTCTAGTAAATTTATGCCAACAATTAATAAAACTATGAATGATTTTGGAATATTGGCTCTGATTTTCTTTAAATGTTTATTTTTATATTACACTATAAAAAGGTAGTAAGTATAAGAAAGAAAAAACAATATTTTTTAAAAAAAAGATTTTATGCTTGTTTTGTTTTAATGATTTAATTTACATATATGCAAAAAGAGAGAAAAATTAGCAAAAACAATAATACAAATCAAAAAAATACCTTTTATAAACTTTTCTTTTGTAATTTTTTTTGGGAGAATCTCTTTGTAAAGACCAGCAGTGATCTACCATCATGTGACGGTTCCATCTTCCCTGATACCTGTTCTTTATTACCTTTAGATCTTGGTGGAAGCGTCCTCCCTGCTTCTCACTGTAATTTCCCAGATTATCAGGAAATATATTTAGGTAGAGAAAGTGCGCTCATATTCGCTCCTACAATCTTGAAGGTTTCCAACATCTTTCAAACAATTTCTCTATAATTTGGTGTCTTATAGTTACATTAGAAATCTTCTATAACCAACACAAATTCTCTCCAAGCTTCACTTTTAGAATAAGTCATAATTTTTATGCAGTTACTCTCTTTCCAGTTCTTTTGTATGGAGTCGAGAGCTGGACACTAACAGAAGCCACGCTTAAACGTTCACAAGCTTTCGAGATGTGGTTGTACAGGAGAATGCTAAGAGTAAGTTGGGTGGAAAAGATCACAAACGAGGAGGTGCTTAGAAGAATGCATAAAGATACAAAAGTGGTCAATACTGTAAAACAACGAAAACTTAAATATTTCGGACATATCATGAGACACCTAGAAAAGTATGACATTCTACATATTATAATACAGGGTAAGATTAATAGTAAGAGACACCCCGGCAGACGAAGAACTTCCTGGCTCAAAAATCTCAGACTGTGGTTTGGTCTCACCACTATACAACTTTTCCAAACGGCTACCAACAAAATAATGCTTGCAAACATGATAGCCAGAATGATCGCCAACGATCGTTAAACGGTCATGGCACCTAGAAGAAGAAGATTAATGTTCGATTTTGAGGGCCATCGAATATTCTAGCTTTCAACTTCTCCATATCCAAATAAAACGCATTTGCAACTGTTTTTGCAGCTTTCAATAAAAAGTCGTTAATCAATAGATTTGTATTTTTTAAACCCACGTCTAAAAGTAATTTTGCGATATTATTACAGAAGACAAGTTCTTTATATCTGCTAAAAAATGGTAATATTTCAATTTCCTTGTTTTGTATGCTGTAATTGTTAATTTTGGTTCTAATAAGTTTTCTTTTAGTCTTGATGCAAAAAGTTCTGATGGGGTGCGGGTAATTACTTCCACGATCACGTTATGTATGTATGCGCGAAATAAATGTGCAGAAACCAAACATTTATTAATAGCTCGTGTTCAGAGGAGCCTGCGTAAATTGTAAAATTATAAAAACCAGAGCCAATTCAGTACTTTCATGAGTATAATTGTTGTACTTAAAATTATAAAAATCTGCAGAAATATTCGGGGCAACAACAACAAACATTTTATTTTGTTGAGATGTGTTGTATTTTTTGTGACGAAATTTAAATTTTATAATATGAAAGTTAAGTTGAACATAAAAAAAAACAATTCTTCTAAAATATATCTCGCACACCCTCTTTAAACCCAATTCTTAAGAACGCCAATGACAATAATAAATTATTCACCTAGATACTTACAATAATCCTCAGGTTAATCAAGACATAAAATTAAATGATTAATTTATTTTTATTTCCAAGTATTATTTGTTAAAATTATGGCGAATTCACTGGGAACACTGGAAAATGCATATTGTAAATTTTAATGTTTTCAGGAGAGAATTTTAATTTTGAGTGCAAATGCATTAAAAGAAATTTATTGCTTTAGAGTTTGATACAACTACCAAGCATTTTCGCTATTGTTTTTTGTGAAAAAAATGCCTACATATGTTTGTATATAGCTATGCTTAAATATTGGATTTTATACGACTTTTCATTTGAATGATTACTCGAAACGGTTACCGTTTTCGCCTCTGGTATTTGAAAGTTTGGTTATTTTCGAGAAATCCTACAAACATGTATAATATTTACAAATAATCCTTCGGTTGTGGATTTAAATACTGTGTGATGATCCGTCTAAACTTACACGCAGGAAGGAATAATGAATACAGACAAAAATTGTGGTCAATCAAATTTAAGATAATGTTTACATTTACAAAATGTTATCTACATGATGAGCAATTTTTCTGGTTACCAAACGTATTTATACTAAATGCAAAAATTAGATATACAGATACATATTTTTGCACATTTATTTATAATATATATTATATACTCTGAGAGGAATTGACACTAGAGTCATGACTGCTAAGTCCGATAAAATCCAATGTACAAAATTAGTCAAAAACAGACGGGGTAAGTGATGCGGGCTACACAGTGACGTAACCTAAAACTTTAATTCTAACTACAATAAATACACTTTTATATCTTCTCTTACTACATGATAAGTTGTGGACATATTTGTAGCCGAAAAAAAAACCGAACTTTATAAATACACTTTCAACAAGTCTTAAACTGATCTAGCAATTTTATTGTGTATTATTTAATCCTACTATTATCATCAACGCGAAAGTTTGTGAGTATGTATGTATGGATGTTGACAGCAATCGGAATCAAAATGACATTAGTTAAAATTAAATCAGCTACATACATTTCTAACTGGCATAAGACAATTTCAAATTGGCAATAAACCAAATTAAATAAATAAAGTAAGCATATCTTTTAGTTGAAGTTGGTTATAATTCTTGACTGATGCTTAAAATATCGAATTTAAAAATAATATTTTACATAATCAATGATTGATTATTCTGCGAATTATTTCGTAGTGATAAAAGGTAGTATAAAAGTGGGAAAACACACTATAAAATGAATATCCTGATAGACATTTTTGAGCGGAAACGTTTTAAATGTACTTTCTAAAAAAAATGTGTAAAAAATTCATCATGGTGGCTATTTCAAGGGTAATTTTTATATATATATATATATATATATATATATATATATATATATATTATATATATATATATATACACATATATATATATATATATTTACCTCGATTAAACACTTAAAATTCATCGTACTTTTTTGCAACACAATTTACACTTTATAATTCACCTATTGCACCCATTTTTTGCAATTATTTAACGAGATAATAGTTAATAGATCGAAAGAAATTATTCATTATTATTGCATTATTGATAGACAGAAACACTGGACTACTTTGACAAATGACAGACTTTTTAAATCCGTACTTGGAATTGTGACGTTGCCAGAGTGCGCGTATATCTTTTTTTATAAATTATAGATTCGACTGTTAATCGATGATAAACATACAAAAATTTGTCCAACCTAACCTACGGCCTAACCTAACACCAACAGTACCTTTTTTAACCAATTCAAACATCTGTAATAATATATAAAAGTAAATAAATTGATACTAATATAAACTACGCATGCGCGGATTTCAATGCGCATGCGTAAATCGATGTTCATCGTTTTATTTTATTTTATTTTTATTATATTATATTATTATTTATTTTATTTGTTATTTTTTCGCGCAGGCGAATTTGTGAAATGCCGGTTGAACGCGCTCGCTTCGCTCGTATAAAAAGGTTAGGTGTCGGTCATCAATTCAATTTCAAAAATGAATTAAAATAATAATATTTGACTGTTAATCGATGATGAACATACAAAAATTAGTCCAAACTAACCTACGGCCTAACCTAACACCAACAGTATCTTTTTTAACCAATTGAAACATTAACTTTTGTACGCGCACTTGTTCTAAACTTACTTGCTCATTAACTAAAAAAAACAGTCTTTTGTAAATTTATAAAGTAATCTATAAGATATAACTTCTTTTTCATTAACTGAGCAATAAAAATATTTTATCTAATATACCATTACTTCTGGTTTGAATCGGCAACGTCGCATTTCCAATTAAGAGTTTAAGATGCTGTCATATGTCGGACAGGTTAATAGTTTATGTATTAATAACAATGATCAATTTCTTTGAAATTATTAACGCTTATTCCGCTAAAAAATTGCAAAAAAATGTGTGAAATAGGTGAATTATAATGTGTAAATTGTGTTGCCAAAAAGTACGAGTAATTTTAAGTGTTTGATCGAGGTAAAAACTTGTTATAAAATTACCCTTGAAATAGCCACCATGATGAATTTTTTACACATTTTTTTTAGAAAGTACTTTTAAAACGTTTCCGCGCAAAAATGTCTATTAGAATATTCATTTTATAGTGTGTTTTAATGACCCATGAAAGTTTTATGAAAATTCATTCGGCAGCCATATTCTTAAATTATACCTAAAAGTGTATTCTGTTCGGACTATTACCATAAAATTTAAAAAAATATCTCTTAAAACCAGTGTAAGTAAATCTTTAAATAATATGTATTTTCTGATGTACGAGTCTACATATTTCGTGATTTTGCTAAATTTTTTATTCCGGTCAAAGTTTTTAAATAAAAAAAAAATCCATTAGGTATTATAATTTTGTTAGTTTTAAAAGATATTTTGTTTCTTAAACGACTAATTTTCTAAACCTAAACGATCGAGTATTCGACCTATCACGACTTAACAGATGAATCATTCGATTCTGATATGTATGCGATCTTAGTTGATATATTAGAATATTTAACAAAACCATAAAAAATCAAAATTCGTAAATATTCTCCAACAAAATAGTCATTTAAGTTGTGTTTATATTCTCGATTCTAACAGCTACACGAAATGGATTTCTTCAGATATAGGATGTACCAAAAAATTCATTTAAACAATTTTCCAAAATATTTGTTGGCTTTCTTAAAAGTCTTTACTCCATTTGTCTGTTTTTTTGTGACATCCCGTATCATTGAATATTTAATCTTTAATCACACATTTTATATATGTCATTCCATTAACCAATTTGTTGTACGATTTTTACGAAAATTATGGGAAAAAATGTTTTTTGACTTACTTATATTAATTGTCACGAAGTATTTTTTATTTTATTACAAAAAATTCTGCTTTTCATTTATTTTTTCCTGTTATCTGACATTTTTTTTACAAATACAGTCTATATACATATACAGGGTGGCCAACCGAAAACGAAACAGAGCCGCCATTTGCAGGAACCTCGTCAACTTTTAAAAAAACGCTCGGACCCGTCGATTTTCCGGTAATTTTGACTACACTACTTTAAACCCCAAGCGAGGGTAATAATTACCCCAAAATTTTTAAATGCTCTTTCAATTCTCTTTACAATATTTTTTAAATTTTAAAATTTCGCTCATTACTTATTGAGAAATTAAATTTTACATGTGAAACTTATCTTCAAACAATCACGAATGGTAAGAATGTCATTTATTCGAGTTAAGTAGTGGATGTAAAATGATTGTCTAGTAACGTATTTCGAAGTGTTGGTTGGTAGTTTATTTAACGTAGTCTTGAAAATTGAATACTATGGTATATTCCATTGCGGAAAGGGTGGATATTATTTCGCTTTACTTTATGAACAATAAATGTGCGAATAGAACAGAGACAGAAAATGTACCATATAAACAACGATTGTTCGTCGGTATTTAGACTAACGTTTTCCACGGCATTGGATTGGGAGAAGAGGCAGCATTGAATGGTCTCCACGAGTGCCAGATTTATCGCTCCTCGATTTCTTTTTGTGGGGACATCTGAAAAGTAAAATCTATAAAACACAACCAGCGTCGCTAAAATATTTGTGTCAAGAATCGTTGATAAGTACCCTCGAATTACTCCGGAAATTCTTCGGAATGTGCGTGAACGCCTTAAACAAAATTTTTATTATTTTATGGAAGCGGGTGGTCATCATTGAACATTTAATCAATAAAGTTGTAAGTAAGCCACTAAAATAATTAGAATTTTAACATATAATTTTTTTCAAAGTATTTGAAGGAAACGTAAAATTTAAAGACTATTGTCAGAGCTTTCAAAAAAATCTTATTCGACCCCCAATTCCATTTAAAAGTTTTGGGGTAATTCTTACCCTCGCTTGGGGTTTAAAGTAGTGGAGTCAAAAATACCGGAAAAGAGTGTCCCCCTTTAATCAAAAATCGACGGGTGTGAAAGTTTTTCTAAAATGTTGACGAAGTTCCTGCAAATGGCTGTGTTTCGTTTACGGTTGGCCACCCTGTACATATAAAAAGAAATAAAAAGTACTAAATATTTAATAAATCCCTAAATGAAACTTTGAAAGTGGGATACAAAAATGAAGAATCATTTCGGTTGAAGGAATGACATTAGACGTTTGAGTGACACCTCAATATAAATTGCATCATCTCCCGGTCAAATTTCCTAATAACTGACATGAAATTGTCTATGCTAATTTGCAACAGATTTCATGCCAAAATACGATTAAAAAGTAACTGAAAATTTAACAATCTATAACAAAATTATGTGTACAAGCAGTACACAACAATTGTTTCAGTCTAGCGCGCATCCAGGATACGAAAATTAGCAAAAAAATGTCCTGGAATGTTGATGAAAATTTGCTGGACAAAATATTATATAACTATTATACTAAATAATTAAGATGGATATCACTCCACACCAACCTAAAATTACTTGTAAAAATTGATCTACTGTAAAGTTGTATCAGCCGATATGTATGTATATACAATAGGAGGAACAATTGGTATGATATACCTATATATATATACAAAATAAATAAATAACTTACCAACTAAATGTACAATATACACAAAATATTTTAATATTTAAAATCCTTGTTTGAATGGGTTGCCTGCCGACGGTTGAACTTGAGGCCTGAAGGGGTTCACAGGCTCAGGCTGCTGCGGCAAAACTCGCCCCTGAGGACGAGCGGGCATCTGCTGTTGAAAGGGAGTTTCTTGATAAGGCTGATGGTCTTTTTGATAATTTTGTGAATAATTCTGCTGTTGATTGTAGTCCTGTTGGTATCCCATACCGAAGTTCGTCTCTTGTTGTTTGTATTCCAGATGATTTTGAACTTCTCCACTGATCGGTTTCTGATCCTGCATAGTGTAAGTTTGATATTCTTTACTAGGTGGATCCTGCATGAGTATGTTGGCTTCATTCTCGAATGGTTTAAAATCGTATATGTGCTTCAGATACATCAAGACGGGAGCATACAACAGATTACTGAAAGCTATTAGAACGTTGAGCGCTGTGAATCCTATGGCTTCTACGACACCGCCTGCGATAATAGGCCCTACTGCGTATGCTAGTGAATAAGAAATGTCCGCTATGGCGTAGATGCTGCCATATACCGACACGTATCTGACGTCCACCAGGTAACCGAGAGTGGGAAGGAGAGCGGTATCTATTAGCGCTATGCCGAAACAGATAACGCAAATAGGCACCATGAGAAAGATGTAAGAATCTGCAAAGGGAATTATGAAACAAGCTAAACCTTCTAGGGCTAATCCAACGGCCGCCATAAGCCACTGGTAATGGGGGTACTTTTTTGCCATTTTTACTGTAATGATGACGCCGACGACGTGAGGAAAGAACGCTGGCAGCCAAATGATGCCAACTTTCCAATTTTCCGTTGTCAAATTGTCCTCCATCCAGAGCGTTATGGTCGGCTCCAAGAAAGCCAACGCCACGTTCGACATCATCAATGCTCCCGCACATACTGCAATATACTTGTCCATAAACAGTCTCCAAATCGGAACGCTGGGTGGTTTGGCCATTTGGGCTTCTTTCAATTGCGCCTTGATGGGTTTCATCACCAACAAAAGCATGAAGCCGTCTATCAGTGAAACCAAGGCCAAAATTAAGAAAGGTACCTCTTTGCCGGCGAATTGATAGAGAGCTCCGCCGAAGGGTGGAGCCACCAGGCAACCGAAACTGATGAACGCCAGAGCGATGCCGAGCGCCTTGGAACGCTCGTTTTCCTCCGTGAATCGATCTGCTATCATCGCCAGACCGGAAGTATCTGCGAACGCCGAACCTACGCCCTGCAGACTTCTGGCGAAGAACAGGAGGCCGTAGCTGCGGCCACATGCGAACACGGCCGTCGACAGGAACATTATGCACAGTCCTATCATCATGGGTATGTCGTAACCGATGCGGTCGATAAGTGCTCCAGAGAAGGGGTTCACCATCAGTTGGACGATGGCCTTGGATGCGAATAGGATGCCGGTAGCTTGGTCCTGTCCATGGTGGTCGTGTTTTATGGGAGTACCTGGTGGAAGTGATTCGTTTCCCGGAACTGAATAATCTTCGTATGCTCCGATGTATCTTAAATAATCTGGGATGATGGGAACTATCACCATGTAAAGCATGTTGTCTAACAACAGTGCTATCGATACTATCACTAATATTAGCTTTCTCTGGGTCCGGGGTTCTTGAAGTTTCG
Source organism: Agelastica alni (assembly GCA_950111635.1). Classification (NCBI taxonomy): domain Eukaryota; kingdom Metazoa; phylum Arthropoda; class Insecta; order Coleoptera; family Chrysomelidae; genus Agelastica; species Agelastica alni. Next base: position 42,373,543 of record OX467714.1, on the reverse strand, counting down.
TCCAAACGACTTCCTTCAGCTCGGAAAACTCCATGTTAATTATCGGTATCGTCGTCATGGTCGTTAATGGTGTAAGCAACGTTGGTTGGTGGGTGGTTGAATTATTTTGGTGTCAAGTTACTTGTTGGGGAAGCGCAGTGCCATCCGGATTAACCTGGACAGAAGAATGCAATTAATTTTTTTGTCTTCAATTGGGTGGGGAGGCACTGCGCTTAACCCCCCGCACCCCGATTAAATACACAAACGGCAAGCAGTTCTTTCTTGACACATATTTTTTATTACGCTATGTTTTAATACAATTTTATAAATAAATAATGTAAATGTAAATATTTACCCAGCTCGACATACATTTAACTAATTCGTTGTTACTAATTAAAATGGAAAGCACTTTATTCTTACGGAAAATTTGCATCATATACCATGCAGAACTGTTTATGAAGAATAACTTTTTTTAAAAAACTAATAATAAAAAAAAATTCCTATTTAAGTAGACACAATATAAAAAAAAATTCATGTATCCATTTTCTTAAGTATGTTAGAAAAATGTTTTTCTATTACTTAAGAAACTTGTAGTTACGTCAATTATTGTTAATGGTTGTATTCGTAATAGGTACAGTGTTAAATGAAAAATAATATAAAAAATAAGGAATTTATTCTGATATAATTAAGTTTTAAATAAGCAAGAAATTCGCACATTATTGTTTGTTATTAAATAAATATGGGAAGCACAATAATTAATCAGTAGTTTCATGTAACAGTGTTACGATTTTGTACTTAAAGATAATGTTGACTTGATTAAATGTTTTCAAGTGTGTAATTTCTGTCATTCATAAGGCATGTTCGTTTGTCATGCTCACGCTGCTCAATGAATTACATAAATGTGCAGATTGATATGATTTTCGTGATGCAAATCCATGAAGAGCATTTACCGACCGCTGAGTTCAAAGGAACACAAAACCCCCACACAAATCATATTGATATTTGATCGCAACAAAAAACAACCTTAAATTGTCCATCAAATTTTCATTTCGTTAAGTAAATAATTTTCCAACTCAGACTTTGCTTCAGTCACTTCATCATTTTTAATGTCCGATTTTTGAAATTCTGCTAGATTAAACTGACATGATTTTTCTGCTCTACCTAAATTGGTGGAGCAAATAAATTCTGCTTTATCTGGTATATAGCAACTTGCTCCTGTCAAACGAACGGTCTCTGATCAATTGCTTACAACAAACGAACAGTCGAATACGGCTCAAATTGAGCAGCGCGAGCATGACAAACTAACAGGCCTATAATGAGTGAAAGATAAAAATATTTTAGTTACGTAATACTATTATTGATTTCAGCCATCTTGAATAAGAAAGTGTAGGGGCCATTTTGTTCTCGGTTATTATAATTTTACATTACAAAAAATTATTCAAAAAACTATAATAATAATAATTGCTGGAATAACTAAAACCAATACATTTTTAACCTCTTTAAAAATCATTTTTGACCCAAAATATTTTGGTGATTCCTCGCTAGAATATTTTCATTAAAATACCACTGGTGTCACTGGTTCTGTTAAATTTGTAACATACGATTTAATTATATATAATGTACTTTCAAATGGTAAAATTATTTTTAATAAATAATTTATTTCAAGAAACAAATTTATTTTTAGGATAAAAAAACCTTGTTTTTCTTTATAAATTTAGTAAAAAATCTTTGAAATAGAATATTTATTTACCGTTAACCAACATTTTTTAAAAATTACCAATTTTGAAATGTCAATTGTTTAAATTATTTCAATATTAAATGCAAGAAAGAACCGGTAAAGGTCAGCCATGCGCAGAAGTACGTCCATAAAAAAATAATCAATTTAAAAATAAAAAGAATGACCCAGGCGTTGTATTTGAATGTTAAAATAATAAAATCGCTAGTAAGTAGATTTGGCGCGTGAGTGGGCCATAGAGAGGACTCACCTGCGTCTGGAAGAGCGCTGCCGATTCTCGTGGCGAAAAATCCGCGAATATTGGTAGCGACTCGCGAATCACCGAGCAGGCCAAAGGTGCCTCCCGGGCCCGTTTGACTCTCGCTGCGGGCCTCCACGATGCCGTTCTCCAGATGCACGCAAAGTTGGTCACTGACGCGTCACGACGGCTGCCTACGCGAAGATGACGACGTCGTCGATCCGACAACGTTTTAGAGGGGCGGTGCCGTACGGTGGCGCCGTTTGGCAGGCGTCAGTGGCAGCGTCCTCATTGGAGGCGGCGCTCGATATCGCCTCCTCGGGGACCAATTGGGGATGATGCTAAACCATACGGTATTTTTTATTATTTTTATGGTAATTTATCGGGGAGATTTGAATGGATGGTCAGTTATTGAAACAACATTTACTAGACGTACTATTAATAATTTTTTTTTTAAATTAACTTCAATACCCATAATCAATCCAACGAGTAAACTTTTCTATTAAAAAATTTGTGAATAAAATTATCATAAGTTGGGATATTAATTATTTTTTTAAAAAATACAAAAATATTAACAAAATATCATTTTAAAAAAAGTTTTATGAGGGCTTAATGTATCGAGAACTCCCCTGTTTGTTATTAAAATATTCTGGAAAGCTAAATTCTTTCGATAAGACCTTAAATCCGAGTTAAAGTCTTCGACTTTGAGTCGATCTACTTCTTATTCTGCCCGCGAAGTTTTCTCGTTATTCCATTAAGGAAAGACAGTATACTGAGAATATTCTTTTCACGTCAAAACAATGTCACTGCGTGATACAGAATTAAGCCTACAATGAGATTGCGGCAAATGACTTTATTTCAAACGAGCCAATAAAATAACGGTTTATTAATCACCTGAAACAATATCACAGTGATTTTTTCGCGGCATATTTGATGTAAAATTATTTGAAAATAAAAAATTATTATTATCGTTATATCGTACGAATTTTTCTCATGCTGCTTACTTAAATGCGATAACAATATGTTTAGTTTTCATTCTCACGATATAGGTACGCGCGATACAATCAGCTTTTAAGTAGCAGTTGCTCCAAAAACGTTAACCGCTGTATCACATTTGTTATTATACGTTTAACGCATTGTTTGTATTACTCAAGTCTTGTTTGTGCATTTCGTATTTCCAAATGAACCTTTTATTGTTTATTGTTAGATTAACAAATGGATGCTCAGAAGCTACAATTTTTTTATTAATAACAACAATAACACTGGTCAACAGTGGTTTTGTTGCCCCTGATATAAAAATAATTTCTAGTAAATTTATGCCAACAATTTATGAAAATATGAATGATTTTGGATTATTAGCTCTGGTTTTCTTTAAATCTTTATTTTCATACTACAGTATAAAAAAAGCTTCGGCAGCCTATCCTATACGGAGAAAGCATTCCATTTGCGGCGGAACTGAAATACCTAGGTGTAGTTCTGGATAAAAGACTCACCTGGAATGCCCACTTGGAAAAAACAATAAACAAAGCCAGATTTTCTCTCTGAAATCTCAGAAGAGTAAGTGGCAAATCTTGGGGAATGAACCCCAAACAAATTTACTGGATTTATCAAACAATGATAATATCTATGGTCACGTATGGTTCAGTAGTCTGGTGGACCAAAGGGTAACAACAGACAGCTAGAGCAAAGCTTGCTGGCATTCAGCGGCTGGCATGCCTGGCCATAACTGGAGCTATGTCCAGCACACCAACGGCAGCGATGAAACACCTCCTACATCTTCCTCCCCTAGATATTTATATTTGTATATCACAGTTTCTGAGGGCATACGAACCACTTTTAAGGCACAAATAGGCCAAGGAGGGTCTTCATTCGTTTTATTTCGTATAAAACCTTCCGCGCCGTCTTACAATATTGTTAAATAATGATCTCTGACAGTTTAACAAAGTGAACAGTGTGGGGAATCACTTGCACAATCACGTTCTGTATGTATGCGTGAAATTAAGTGCATAGAGCGAATTTTAACCAGATACCAAATACTTATTAATAACTCGTGTTCAAAGGAGCCGACATAAATTGTTTATTATTTTTAATATTATAAATAAAACAAAATCATAAAAACCAGAGCCAATTCAGTACTTTTATGAATATGTATGTAAACCGTATACTTGAAATGATAGAAATCTGCAAAAATATCCAGGGCAACAACAACAAAAAAAATGTTTTTAGTTTCGTTTTGTCCAAATTAAAATATAATTATTATAATGCATAATAAAATAACTTTGATTAATTTTTGTACGAGAATCACTGTAATTTTAAAACGATACCAAATTGTAAAAATTAGTGTAAATATTTTAAAGTTGTAAAAAATAAAAAGTACTTTTTAGGACCGCTAAAAGCTGCGGAAAGCCGTGATAATGATTATATCATTGCTAAATGACACAAAATAAGTACGCGTGTAGTTTCAAATCGTACGAAAGAAGCAGCTGTTTTTCAAGTCGTGGCTTTTACAATGTCTGTAAGCCTCTTGATATCCACATTCATAAAACGTGCCTTAACTTCTTATCACCTGGTAAAACCTTGTAGAGAATCGCGAAGAGGGGGGTGGGAACAGAGGAAGTGCGGTCGATAGAGCAACTGACGTTCGTCCATGAATATTTTATTTTGGGACTGACGATGAGACTGTTATTCCTCCGAAGTAACTAACAAGTGTACAAAAAAATAGTTTTCGGTCACACAAACTGTGATAAATCACGGAAAGGTTAAATAGCAAAAAAACTGGCTGCAAGTAAAAACTTGAAACTTCGAAGTAGCAGTGGTATTTTTAAATTTTTAAATTAAGCCCCGTAATATACGTTCAAATAAACCACCTTGTGCCAAACAATGTAAAAAATACAAGGCAGTCGCAGGACTGACCGATGGAAGCTACGCTTCAACTTCCTACGTAATAATTAGAATAAACAATTGGAGTACCATAGATATAGAAACGACATTAATGAGACTTAAGAACAGAAAAAGTCCAGGCCCAGACGGTATTCCAAATGAACTTCTTAAATACAGGGGGAGAAGCCTGAAACAGCAGCTAACATCCATAATTCGCAAAACCTTTTTACATAAAAAATTACGGACAAATAGCGCCCAAGTACCACAATATTACTGTCAAAAAAGAAGACAAAAAGATACCCGCTAACTACCGAGGCATAAACCTTCTAATTACAACCTTTAAGCTAGCAACAAAGATTATAACAAATAAAATAAATGAACTCACCACATTGGGCGATGAAAAACAAGGATTCAGATCAGGAAGATCTTGTACAGATGCGATATTTGTCCTGCGACAAATAACTGAAAAATCCATCGAGTATAACGAACCAGCATTCATGTGTTTTATAGACCTGAAAAAGGCGTTTAACTGAATACAACTGAAGGACGTGGTACACTTTCTATACAACAGGCAAATTCCATATAATATCATAAAAACCATCGAAAATATTTACCAGAGAAACAAAATCCAAGCCAAAATTAATGGCACAACTACCGAAGAAATTATTGTAAATAGTGGTATTCGACAAGGAGATTCCCTTAGCCTCTTATTGTTCAACATCGTTATGGACGAAATAGTAAAAAGTACTCGTAACCTGAAAGGGTATAAAATGGGGAACGAAGACGTCAAAATCCTTTGCTATGCCGATGATGCTTATCTGATTGCAGAAAACGAAGATGACCTACAGAGATTACTATTGAAATTTAACACAACGGCAAAAAGTGTAAAAATGAAGATATCTGCAGCAAAGACGAAATGCATGACCACTTCAAAAACACCTATCAGATACAAACTGGTTGTGGATGATAAAATTATACAACAGGAGATATAATTTATTACTAGGCATAGAAATATCAGGATACGGTGACATCGAGGCGGAGATAAGAAACCAAGCAGCAAAAGCAGTACGAACCACAGCTTACCAGAACGATACAGTCCTCCGAAACAAATATATCGGAATCGTGACCAAATCCCGAATCTACAATGCGGTCATCCGACCTATATTAACATACAGAGCGGAAACTAGACCAGATACATCGAACACAAAGAAAATATTAGGAACCACCAAAATGAAAATAGTGCGCAGGATCGCTGGAAAAACACTTTTTGACAGAGAGAGAAGCGAGGAAATTAGAAGAACATGTAAAATAGACAACGTAAATAAATGGATACTGGGAAGGAAGAGAGAGTGGAACGAACACATAGATCGGATAAATGACGACAGAATGGTCAAAATATCTATTCTGTCGGTCGTCTGACTCATCCATTGGGTATCTGCCAGTTTCTGGATGTTATTTTTCCACCTCGTTCTTGGTCGTCCTGGGTTCCTTTTAGTTGTTCTGGGCCTTCATTTAGTTGTCTTTCTGATCCATCTATTATCATCTGTCCTCATCAAATGGCCAGCCCATTTCCATTTTAGTCTTGCCACCCATTCTGCGATGTCCATCACTTATGTCTTTTGTCTGATCCATTCGTTTGTCTTTCGGTTTTATAGTCGTTTTCCTAGCATTTTTTTTTTCTTCGAGCAATTCTTAAACACTCCATTGTCCCCTCATTAAGGTTCCATGTTTCTGCGGCGTACGTTTAGGTCGGCAGGACACATTGGTCAAAGAATAACAAATATGGAAGTTTTTAATCGCATGAGAAAACAAAAAGAACTCATGCTTATCATCAAGAAGAGAAAAACGCGTTATATAGGTCACATAATTTGAGGAGAAAAGTATGAAATTCTGCGACTAATTATAGAAGGCAAGAGGTCTGTCGGCAGGCGTCAAAATTCTTGGCTGAAGGACATCCAAAGGTTTGGTTTCTCATCGCTTAACATATTCCGCATGGCTGTATCTAGAACCACGTTAGCCATTTGGATCGCTCCGAAAAGGAACGGCGTCATAAAAAGAAAAAGCAAAAGAAGTTAATTAATTGATTATTTATCGCGAAATTTATTATATCTTGTGCTAGTCGACCCCCCACATAACCCCCATATTAAAATCATTGAATAATAAATAACCTATTAAAAGTATTAAAATAGCAACTTTGATTTAAGTGATGCGGAAAATAGCTTTCTTTTGCAAATTGTGAAAAATGTAAACTACAAAATAAAACTGACTATAAATAATTCAGCGGTATTATTGTTATAAAATATCTGGATGATTTTGCGTTAAAAATAACTGTGATATCTCTCCTTGAGAAATTTTAAACTGTAACATCTCTATTTTCCCATGAATATTTGATATCCCCAGACGGGGAATTGTGCCCCAACGAACAGGTCGACCTTTGATCGCAAATGTCACAAGGGGGACCAAAAATAGCTAACGGTGTCAAGATTTGTTTGGATTTTTTTTTAAATATGTATTTACTATAAATCCCAAAAGTAACGAAAAATAACAATGGTCTAGTGTTGCTGTGTTTGCTAATTTTATGACAATTGCCACTTTTATTAGGATGTCAATGTCAAAAATTTGAAAAATAGTTATGACTAAATAGCTGTGATTTTTAAACTATTACTTCTCTATCTCGCGCGGTGTGAATCAGTGATTGTGTATCACGTAGCCCTGTCTATTATCTGATGTTCCGAAGTCAAGACATTTTCTTCCTCCCTATTTCTCTTGTGCCCTTAATTTTGCCCTTGATTATTAACTGTAGAAACTTATACTTTTCGTTGCGCATGATATGTCCCAAATAGGTCATTTTTCTTTTCTTGACTGCATTGAACAGCTCACGTTCTTAGCTCACGTTCTTTGCTCACACGCCTAAGAACTTCCTCGTTTGTCGTTCTCGCTGTCCATAGTATTTCGAGCCACATCTCTAAGGCTTTTAGTTTCTTCATACAACTAATCTTTAGGGTCCAACCTTTCACACCATAGAGAAGCACCGACTAAACGTAGCATTCCATGAACCTTATCCACAGGTCGATATCAAAGTCCAAACAGGTAAGCACACATCTAAACCTCAGGAATTCTTGTCGGGCTTGCTCATACGGCTTGTTATTTCTTTGTCCGATGTCCAGTCTTCGAGGAGCCTGTTCCCAAGTATTTAAATTTGTCTACTCTTTCAATGGGCGCTGCCCCGAACGTTATTTCGGAGTTTGCGAATGCATTTAGCTTTCTGGAGATGATCATTAATTTCGTCTTCCTGGTACTGATGTTCAGACCCATGGATTTACTGTGTTCTCCCACCATATTTACCATTTGCTGTAGATCGTCTTCATTATCGGCTATCAAGACCGCATCATCGGCATAACGGATGTTGTTGATCAAAACTCCATTAACTTTAATACCCATTTCTGCGTCTTCCAGGACCTCTTGCAAAATTGTGTCTGAATAGAGGTTGAATAAGAGTGGAGACAGCACGCAACCCTTCCTCACTCCTCTTTTAATTTGTATAGTGTTGGACACCGCATTTTCTAGTTTTACTTGAGCATTTTGGTACCAGTATAGGTTTTCGATGTATTGGATGTCTTTTTAGTCTATGTCAAGCCTTAAGAGGAGCCGCTATCACATCGTGCCTACTTACTTCCGAGTCCGATACACCAATGTTTACACTCAGACCCTTCCTGAGAAGGTGGCTGTCGTTCTGAAGCTCTCCGCAGCCGCACAGCACAGTTCACGGGCATTCTCCATCTTATCCTATTTGATTTGCAGCGCGTCACTCCTGTCCTTAGTCTGTTCAGTGTTTTCCATGGTGGCGTATGGTAGAAGTTTTCCCGGTGGCAGCTCTTCCCTGGGTTCGGTCCACAGATTTGGGTGTTGTTCTTTCAGGCTAGCAAGCAGGCAAGACATTAGACAGTTTTTTGCCAAGATACATTTTTAAAAGATGTTGGCCTGCAGATGAACTTCCAGAAGACCAAAATCCTCTCTCATGAAAATGTCCAAATAACATTAGATAATTACCACTTGGAAACCGTGAAGCAGTACATATATCTGGGGCATAATATTAAATTGGGCAGGGACAACTAAACAGCGAAAGTCACAAGGCAAATCGGCTTGACTGGGGCTTCCTTTGGAAAACCAAACCTTATTCTCAGAGACCGTAAAGTCCCAATCTGACTCAAGAAAAAAGTGTACGATGCGTGAATTCTCCCCGTTGCAACTTATAGCTTAGAGACCACCACTCGCACGGCCAACAGCATAAGCCGTTTAAGAGTCTGCCAGAGAGTAATGGAGCGAGCGATGCTGGGTATCAGCCTCCGTATATCTTCATTTCTGACACGTTCTCTTAGGCTCAGACCAAGCATCGATCTCTCCATTTTTCTCTGAGTTACCTGTAACTTTCTTATAGATACATTAGTAAGTGTTAGGGTCTCTGCGCCATACGACAAAACTGGTATTATACACTGAATGAAAGCTTTCCTTTTTAAACTTTTCGGAATCTTTTCTTTAAACCATCTCTCATCCTCCCGTATGCCGCCCAGCCCAAGGTGATTCTTCTGGACAGCTCACGTGTCTGGTTATCCCTGTCAATTCTTATCTCGTGGCCCAGATACATATATTTTTCTACTATTTCGACGCACACATTTCCAATCTTTAAAGGTTCGCTAGGCACCATGTTTGTCATCATTTTGGTCTTTGTAAAGTTTATATGTAATCCCACCTCTTGTGCTATATTTTGTAAGTCTTGTAGTAGATATTTGACTTGGCCGAGGTTATCGGCCAGGAGAACGATATCGTCCGCAAAGCGAAGATGGTGATGTCTTTCTTTATCAATGATGACGCCCTTTTGCTCCCAGTTCAGTCTTTTAAATGCATGTTCGAGGACTGTAATGAACAATTTCGGGGAAAGTGTATCGCCCTGTCTGACTCCCCGTTTTATTTCTATTTTGTTGGTGGTGGAGTGTAGATGTGCTGTTGTTGCTGCATTTGTGTAGATTTTTTTGATAATATCACAGTATCTTTGATCAATTCTACACTCCTGTAATGCCGCAAGGATTGCGGGAAGTTCTACGGTTTCGAAAACCTTACGGAAATCGACAAATATCGGAGCCATTGGTCGGTTATACTCGATAGTTTTCTCTATTAAGGTTTTCAGACATTGAAGGTGGTCGTTTGTGCCATTTAAAAGTAACTCGTAAAAATTAAATCAGTTTTAAAATGAAACCTCCAATAAGCATTTGTAATAAAATGCTAACTTCCTTAATTCCCATCAAGTTTAATGAAATGAAAATTCAAATGAAAATCTTGCGGTAGGTACATGTAAGTTTATGCCAACAATAACAGGAGATTTTCCAAAGTCGATTGGCCCTTGACCTTCCCTTTTGGCTTTGACGATGTCGATTGTTCTTCAACTACAAAAGGGCTCTTGAACGTTTTTGCATATTCCGGAACGATATTGTCCCCTTTCGGAGGGATGAAATTGTGATCATGAATATGCAAAGGAACAAATCAGTTTCAGAATATTACTACACGCACACAATAGAGGCGTTACATAAACTTTTATAACGCGTATCAAATTCCTGAAAAATTATGAATTCCAACCTAATCTTTGTCTTTTTTAATAAAAATTACCAATACCCGTACCCTTCGAAGTAAATAATTTATCCAAGCATTTTCCCATTTTTTTGTTAATATTTAATTCTTTTAGATCCGCATTCACAATTTAACATTCATCACGTCCATCCCGCTTTTACAACTCTTCTGAACGTTACTTTAGTGCATTCAGTTTTTACTGTACCGGAAAAATAACCTTTCTACGACAAAGAAAAATATTTGAAACATCGACTGTAATAATACGCAGAGTCGTAGATTACTGAGGCAGTCGGGATGGTCTTTTATGAATAATAAAAATTCCATAAATCAGATGGATAAGCTACTGCCCCCTGTTATACTAATTTCCATGATAACTTGAATGTTTAATCTGCCATGTAATCCATTTAATTACGTTGATAAACTATCTGAGACATTATCAGAACGCTTAATATTCTTCTCTCGAGTTCAAAACTTGGGGTGGAAAATATAGGTACGCAGGATGGGATCGAGGACAGTCACTGAACGATCCAATTCTTCTGGGATCGCCGATATAAAGTACAAGGTCTGACAACAAACTACTACGACTGGTACTTTAAATCGAAATAGTACTATATCCCTTTCGATATACTCTTTTTGTCTATCTACACACCGTTGCACTCGTTTCTTTTACTGTATAAACAGGGTCTCTAGGATAGGTCTTCTGTTTCTTGCAGTGTCTTGCTTTCTCAAGCGTTGACGACTCTCATATTGACTTCTTCTTTGTATCTATCTCTATCTTGATCTGCGTGTCTTGCTTTCTCAAGCGTTGATGACTCCCATATTGACTTCTTCTTTGTAGCTATCTCTATCTTGAGCTGCGTGGAGAAGTTCCTCAGCAGTTAAACCTGTCCATTGTCGGAGATTTCGAAGCCGGGATAGCTTTTTTCATTTTATCTATTTTCCCCCTCGATCTTGCCATTCAGAATCAGCCGAAGCAGACTATAGCGTGGTCCACGCATCACATGTCCCAAGTATTCCAGTTTGCGGCGCTTGATGGTAGTTAAGAGCTCTCTATCGTGCCCTATTCTCGTTCGGCTTGTCCACGGAATTTTAAGCAACCTTCTGTACATCCACATCTCGAATGCACTGATGCACTCTCAACTTTCTTTCGCCTTGCCCGATCACACTTTTCGTAACGCTCTCATCACGCATTCACCACCAACTTACTCCTCAAAAAAAAACTCTTCAAAAAAAAGATTCGCCCCTGGGTGGGCTCGAATTACCAACCTTTCGGTTAACATCCAAACGCGCCAGCCAATTGCGCCACGGAGGCTTGGACACAATATACGAAACGTAACTCTCTCTCTCTCTCTTTATATCTTCGCTAACTTATATCTAACTTTCAACTTCCGTTCGCCTCGCCCGATCACACTTTTCCTAACGCTCTCGTCACGCATTTACCAGCTTACTCCCCAAGTCGAGCTTGCGTAAAGAAGTTTTACTTCAACAAGAACATACTTATTACTTATTTACCAACTTAATTATATTTTTACGAGAGAAAAGATACACGGACTTGCGTATCTCAAGTGGGTAATCTTACAATCAATAATTAATACATCAACTTAGGCCCCTAACTAGTACACTAGTGTATATTCTGGTAAACACATTCTCCGGTTTTTGATACTGTCGATGGAATCTGTATATATTTAGGTTGGTGTTAGCTATTCTCTGATATGACAAGAATTAGGAACTAACTAACTTACAAAATTTTTTCAGAAACAATGGTATATTTCCCTATCTTAGCATGAACGAAATACAGTGTGTACATAAGGTAACGAAGTTTGCTAATATTTCGATTTCTGTTGGGTTTACAAAAAAAATGTGATATACCTGTATATTGGTTGTATAACGGTAGAGTCCAACGGGCGAATGGGTAATATACGTATACAAAAAATATTGACAAATTCTGTCAAATCTGATAATTTTGGAACCTATTCTAAAAATAGGCCCGCCACTTTTGCACCGGCCCGTATTGATCTCCAGCCGTTCCAGCCGCCTACGGCACACACACACCGCCCCCGCTCTAAGTCCCGCCCCCATAAATACCGCCCCCCGAATCGAAATTCTAAGCGAGGTTAGGCCAAGTGCTAGAACCGACTAATATTAGTTTTGACCGCAGCTTTTCCTCACGACTTCCCCCAAAAACGCAAGGAGATAAAAAGATATCGGCAGGATTTGAAAAATTGGTTAACAGGATCAATTTGGACATTAACTCCTTAATGCTGCAGGGATCAGCTTGTGACCTTTTAAAAGTAGGTTTTATTGCGCTTTTTGTCGTACATAATAGCTAATATGAAATTTTAAATTAAAAAGTTCTGTCAAAATTGTTATTTAAGACGACTTAATTGTTAATAATAATACAAAACTATTTGGTTTAGATTTTCAAATGTACAGTGAAACTTGGTTAAGTGCAAATTTGTCTCACTTATAGAGGGGTATTCCACTTTCACAGTGTCTCAGATATCCAGGTATAAATAAATATCTGTCTCATTTACTGAGAGTTTTATTATTAGAGGTTAGAATACACAGGTTATTTCAGTTATAGAAGTGCGATTATTAAATAAAATAACTTATTGTTTAAACATTGTACGTGAGTTTTAATCTTTATTGGGAATCAAAAAAAGATAATAGAGGGGTAATCTATACATAAATGTAATAGACAAAAATATTCAAGCACGTTTTTTTATAAATATGTAGTACAAAAAATGTAAACAAAATAAATCAATTATAAATTTCTGTCATTTTAGTTTGACTTTCGGAAGTATCAGCCATCAGATGTTTTTCGGTGTTATAAATTTGATCAAATATGCTTTGGTTACCAATTGATGTCATTTTAAAATAAGTGTGCAAAGTTTATAGTGCTTTCAGTAAGTTCTCCTGAAACTATTAAATCGTCGTCGACGTTTATAAAATCTTTGAATGTTGGCTGTTGTTTTTTGTCGTTGCTGGTGGCTAGGTTCGAAGTTTTCTTTCTCCTCTTGTAAGCTTTTAGATACAGTAATTCAGATGTAAATCCGGATTTTTAAAAGCAGTTTGCTATCATAGTTTTGGTCACAGAAAACCAAGCTTTCCTAGCAAGATACACGAGTTTAATGTGGCTTAGCTCGGGCTTATTATTGTGAGCAGTACAATTGTCAACAATCATCAAAAATTTTCGCTTTTGGGCTTTCAAATTTTTTAATCAATCGGAAAAAATAGTAGATGGCATACATGCTTTTTAATTATTTTGGTAATTCACAGGCAAAGTATAAACAACACAAAGGTAATTCAGTGCCAAAGTTTTGGGACCTCAGCATGAGTTCCAGTTATGGAGGTTTCTCACTTATCCAGGCCCCACTTAACCAAGTTTCACTGTAATAAGCTCATAAATGAATTAAACAATTAACTTTTTATTAAATTTATTGGAAATAAATACTACTAGGTATGTATTTAACTCTCAATATTTTGCTGTTTGAGTATTGTGTGACAATGTTTTAAGTAGGTATGTGCAACTTTTGATGAATGAGGCGTGTCATAATGTAAAACTGATATAATCCACTTTGCCATAATTTACACCGCTATACATAAATTTTAATAACCAAAGTATGTTTAATGGGCTTATACATAATTTTAATTTAACACAGTGAAACTAAGTACCTCTGGCAATCTAAATGTATTTAATGAAACGACTTTATCACAACTCATAAGTGTGCTTCACGTATTCTCTTGCTTTCAAAATACTTGGACAAGTTTAAAATTAATTGTTGTGTTCGTGACTAAAGGGTATTTCTAGAAAGGAAAAAAAATAACAATAATATTTGACACTTTCATGCCTTTCCTAATAAAGATGCATCAATGGTTCTCATCACTAATACTTCTTCTCATCAATAATGCTTCCGATATTCTTAGAAGTATGGTTTGAAAAAATGCATGGGCAAAAGCATTACTAAAAAGAAGATTTTTTTTATTTTCTCTTATAGTGCTGCACCAAAATAATTAAATATTCCATTTCTGTATTATGTGATTTTGTGGCAGATTATTTTGTTCTGTGTTTGTGTTATTCAATAAAACTTCATATCACATAAACTTTTGCAAATAATATGAAAAATGTGTGTAAAATAATTAAAAGTTATTGTTTTAATCAATCTTCATCAAATGACACAAAAATATTTAAAAAAGATTTTAAAAAATTTGAATATAAAATTTAATTACAGTACAACAGGGCCATTTATTAAAGCACATATAGCCATAGAAACGTTTCTTCTTTAGCTTAATTTTTGGCAGCTTTTAAAAACATGTAATGATGGTTCATGACATAACTTCAATTATTACCAGCAAATGGAAATGTAAATTTAAGTAAAATATGGGGTTTATCGCCGGTTTGCCGACAAAACAATTATTTCGGCAAAGAGAAAAATACTCGCGTACTGGTCCGATATACCAGGGTTGACTCACTCGAAGGCGTTCTTACCTAAACCCTCTAGAAACACAACAAAGCAGATCCTAGAAAGGAGCAGGAATAACCTGCGAATTCTAACGGGACTCCTTACCGGACACTGTCTTCAAGATACCACCTCGGAAAGATAGGTCTGAATCAACAAACGGACTGTCGGTTTTGCTGCGCGGAAGACGAAATTTCTGAACATAAAATATGTTGATGCCCCGGCCAGGAAAGAATAAGGTTTAACATATTTGGTTATATCAACATAGAACCTACCTATTTCAAGAAAATCTCACCTCATACAACCATAAACTTCGTGAGAAGGGCTGGATTGTGCGGTAAACTGTAACCTTTAGGGGTGAGCCACAATAGACCTACTAAGGGTCGCAGTGGAGGGGCAACCACGACCCTCTCACATGATACCTAACCTAGCATTTGGCTAGCAACATACAATATCTTTTATATACACTTTTATGTAAAAATTAATTGTTCGTGCTTTGGAAATTTGTAATTATTTTTATTAAGTAATTTTTGTTACACCAGACAAAGCAATAAATAATCGTCCATCTGAGAATAAAAAAAACCATTAATAAGGATCCCATCCACATTACTTTATTGGCCTCCTGCACATCCAGATATCACCCTGTCCGATTTTTTTTCCATCGATACAGATATCTGAAACGTAATATTGCCTTTTTTATAAATAAATAAATTAATATTTTTTTCTTGTGAATTCATTCACCAAAAAAGGATAAAGTTATACGTCTTTACAAGATCATTATCGTTAACAGTGTGCAATATTTTGTTTTATTATTTGATGCCTAGGATATTTCATCAGTTGCATAAACAAGATTTACTGTCGTATAGGTCAGTAGTTGAGATCGACTCACACTTTATTAAGTCACTAAAAAAATTATTATTCGCTTTAAAAGTAGTTTTGCATGAATAAGTCACCAAAAAATGCATGTTTTATTGTTTATACAAAAATGTATCGAATTTTGTTGTATTTGTTTTATTTTTGTTCATAGCTTGGCCTATTGCAAGTACTCGAACTATATAAAAAGATTCGCATGCTTTCAGTGCGTAACTGACCTTATAGCATAATATTCTCATACTTTTCTTGGGATTACAAACCAAATTGTACAATACTTTTAAGTTGTAGACCAATTTCCCAATCTTATTTATATAATAATTGAAAAAAATTATATATCTCGTTTAAAAAACGCCGTCGGCCATGAATGATTAGACCTATGATAAGTATGATTATTAACAGAAACAGTTTGTGAAAATTTTGCCCATGTTTCCATTGTTCGAAATTTTTCAAAACGTTTATTGGATTGCATCTTTGTTTCCAACTAATTGAAAGGATGTTAACAGTGCTTATAACATCAAAACGTTATCGCAAACAATAAATATTCTGTGAACAATTTTTTTTTTTCATACTATAAATAGATTGGATTTATATTATAGCTTTAACCCTTTAAAATCATGAAAATGGAGCATATTTAAATTCTTTTTTGTCCTGTTTTTAATTTTCGACACAAAATACAGTCTATGTCATCCATAGACCTATTATCAGATAATACGTCTATGATGTCATCTATGATTCTTTCTCTTTTTACTTTTAACTTTTGAATCGAGCTACCCTTATTGTGCATAATATATTATACCTGAGATACCCCAAAAACCTTGAATATGTTTAGCTCATCTTTGTCCCTTCAGTCAGTTGCTTTGAAGCCCTGTTGAACGTTACAACATTTTGATCAGTGTGCTTGTTCATTTATTATGTTAAAAATATTACACCAGTTAGATTTAGATGACTTCAGAAACGTATTATTTTTTTTATATTTAAAATTTATTTATTAAAAAAAATTATAAACTAATACCAGAAAGGAAAGTAAAGGTCATTTAATTGATTCAAATGTATTGCTGGAAAACATTATTTATTAATAAAATTCAGCATTCCATTTATTCATAATTTTGTCAATTTCTATAAATTAGTTATTTAATAAATGCAGGAACAAGAGAAATAAAAAATGAAGGTCATACGATTAAGCTATATACAAACATCATATATTATATTATTATAATTGGACAAAAATTTACTCAGAATCATCTATCTATATCATCACATCTACGACATCTATTTCTTTGAGATTCTGTATCTTCCTCCTTATTTTCATGATTTTGAAGGGTTGAAGCTATAATATAAAGTAGTGTGACAGATATTTTGGGCAAGTTTTGAGCTGTCACGCCAAGATATTTTGAAAGAAGAACTGAAAAGAAAGAGATTAAAAAAAAGTAAATCTCCGAAATGGGAAACATTTTATGATATTAAAAGTCGGTGTGACAGACTTTTCTGCCACGATGAGAGTTGTTACACCAAATTTATTTGAAAATACATAAAATTTGCTACAAAATGGTTTATAAGAAAATAGTTTCCATAAAAGTGCAAATTACTTTTGATTATCAGGAAAATAAAAAATTATAAAAAATAATTCTGACAGGATAAACTCTGGCACACCGGGCCTATGTTGTATCTATGATTAAATACTATTAATTCCTATACTAAATTTCAGAATCTATACAAGTGCCCTTTTAGTGACACCGACTCCCCGCCTATTATAAGTTGGTGGTGATTCTTAAAATTGTCTCTACTCATCTTTTGATAACTTACACGTTATCAAGAAATCTCTGGCTAACTAATAATTTTTTGTGATATATTTTTTTTGTTTTGGGGATTTATTATTGGAGATTCCAATGCACACCTTGTTTATTTAAATTTGTTTGAATAGAACAAGAGAAAGAAGTAAACCCATTGTCGAAAAGAACTGCAATATTAAAAATTCTCTTTTCAAATATGTTTACGCGTAAATGTATTTAACTGTTAATAAAATAAGTAAATACATTCATAAATAGTTAAATCGATGTACTCCTTTTAAATTGTTAAGTTATTATATAATTTCTTTATGGATTATAATGATGGCACCTTCCGGTTAAACTTTCTCCGCGGTTCAAGGTCTTATTTGTTACAAAAAACGATTACCTTTACCTTTCTTTTCACTATCGCGCGAGCAAAAAAACATTTATTACAACTATTATATCCACTTTTGAGGTAATACCGTTTTATACAGTATCGGCGGCCATTGTACCAGCATTTTCGGAATATCTTGTGTCTGTAATTTAGTGAGTATATTGGCAACGGCATGTAGAAAAATAATAATCCTAAAACCGCATTTTCGACACATTCCATCACGTATTATCTATCAAGCTCGTGATGAGGGAGAAAATGAAATATACGCCGTGAAAAATGTATGCAAGAGTAACCATTCGGAGCACTAAGCAATGATCCTTCAAAATTACGAAAGAAATTTCGTATGAGAACGACAACAAAAACAAAAAAATCGAGATAACAATTTGTGAAATTTCATTATCCAGATTTTATCGAAAATCTAATGAACGTTGTTAAAGAAACTAACCAATTATTAAATTAAATTAAAACTACATAATAACAATTTCTTGTTTTTAGGAAATAACCCCTTTTTACTTTTAATTATTTAATTTTTGCAAAAATTATAAAATTGTTATCATGTAAAGTCCATTTTTTAATTCGAGAGAGTAATACAACCAATTAAAATCCGTAAATTCATAGGCGTGCCTTATATGACGAAGATATTTTAGAGATTTTCTAAAAAAATACAGAAATACTTTATAGAAAATATTATAAACGATTTTGTTTTTCATGGACCCAAGAAAAAGTAAAACAAAGCGGTAGACTAATGGTTTATCTATTTCTTTGATTTTTCGACCTAAGTTCAAGCCTTTCTAAAGAAACTACATGAATTCGCAAGTGACAATATTTTCAGTTTTCTTAAATGAGTGAAAATTTATATAAATGCAAAAATTAGTCACCGTAAGGTTCGGAGAGATCCCACTTAGGCCTTTTGGCTCGTTGTGATACCGAGATGGATGGCGGTGCCTTCCCCCTTTACCGTAAGAACCAGTTGGAACTTTTAAAAAAAAAGTTTGAGCTCTTTAATGCTAACTAAACTAAGATCGGATAAGTCATCAAAGTTCGGTTGCCCCAGTAAAGAAAGTCGTTTTCCACCTAGAGCAGGGCAGTGACAGTGAAGATGTACCATTGTTTCCTCCTCTTCCTTATCGTGACAGCTTCTACAGAAGTCGTGTCGTAGCTCTGCGATTCCCATGCGCCGTGCATGGGATCCACCTGCCCAGTGGCCTGTTATGGCCGCGATCGCATTTTCAATGGACTCCCTGGATAGAGTTAAAACATCCTTAGTTCGACGTAGATCTAGTTTAGGCCAGATCTGTTTCGATGATGTGTATGCGGGTTCATTTTGCCACCTCAAGTTGGCTTTTTGAACTACTTTGCTGTGCAGGAGGAGCTGGCAATTTGCAATCAGTACTCCTGGTTGAGATTAGGCTTGCCGTTACTGTCGATGTTACAATTAAGCCTTACTTATAACCATAATTTTTGTTTTGTTTGTATTAATGTCAAGTCCGTCACATCGTCACACTATCTACCAAAAACTACTAACCTTCCGGAGTATCAGCGAACAGGACAGTGTCATCTGCATATCGGATATTATTTAACCTTTCTCCATTTAATATAACTCCCACGTCAGCATCTTCCAGAGCCTCCCCAAATATTCACCCATGTTTCATCTAAATAAAATATATTAAATTTTTTCTGTCTTGTTTTTTTTTCTACTTCTCTCTTAAATAATGTATTCCCCATACTATAATATCACTCCTGTCTACTGTGTTTTTTCCATCGGAAACCTATTTCCTTTAAAAGTTATCGTAGGGTGCCTCGGCTAGTTTCAGGGTAATCCGGATCTTCTAGAATCAATGTTAGGATTTTATCTACTGTAGGAATTTCTCTTCTATGAAAGAAATGTTTGACGAATACCGTTTTTTAGATGATAGTCCAAATAAAAAGAAATAAAGCTAATAGACTGCCTGTCCCAAATGCACGCCTACATGCTTGTCGGTTGTTGGTACTCTTGACCTGGCATTTCTTCAAAACAATGTTGATCTGATCGAGATATACGTTCGCCAAAGTCGACCTATACAGACTTACGTCCATTCACACTCGCCTTATAAATTTGTTTCGTCAATCAGGGATATATTTTTTTATTTTATAAATTAAGTATTCATGACATAGAAAAGTTTATTTGTTTTTTGTCTTCCATTGTTAACAGCTGCTTCGTATATTCTTTTTCCATTTATTATATTGCGCGAAAATTAAAAATATTTGGTTTTCCAAGTTAATCTCTTCTGTTTTTTTCTGTAAATGTTTCAACACTTTAAAACGTTGGTAGTTTAATGAGGAGAATTACGCTGCTTTTACTGGATTTTATCTCCACTTTCCGTTACATGTCAAATGATTGTGTTCAACCAGAGACAAATGCTGTGCAACTTTGTTAGTGTACACTTTAGACATCGTCTTTGAATCCACGGTCACATTGGGACATCCTGTAGAAACTCGATGATCGTTTCAACTGTAATTAAAATGTGTAACGACAAAATGTTTAATTTTAATTGTTTCTAGAAAACAACGAGAAATTGTTTAAACAATTACATCGGATATTGTTTTGTAGGATTTCCTTTTCTAACAATCATATAATTTTACAATATTTTGACATTGATGATATAATAGAAAAATATAAACACTACGAGCAATAAACACCTAAAATAAAGTGAGAATGATATAATTAACTGTGACCGCCAGAAGGAATTTATGCGGAGAAAAATAATTTCACTTCTATTAATTTAAAAATTGTTATCATATTTATTTAAAATAATCACACTTCTAACAATTAGACAAGATTGTGTCATAACTTTCATAATTTTTTGATGTAATGGCGGTACTAACGCTTTAAAAATGACGACGTCTTTTTAAAAAAATTTATATCTGTTGTGATCACACTACCATTGGCCACATTCGGCCGAAGAACTCGGCACGCTGATCAGTCTCACCCATTTACTCTCAAGATTGATACTACAAGGACCAATCTTTATCAAGAATCCTTCTTTTACAGGGCTGCTTGCTACGGAATGGAATAAGCTTCCAAAATCAGTTTTTCCAGAGAACTATGACCTGCAACTTTTTAAAAAGCGTGTCCACAATCATTTCCTTTCTATAATTCCTTCCCCTTCTAATAGTCGCAGTGCGGGCCGTCCGCGGCCCACACGATAGGTCTACCCTTTTTGCGACTATTTTCATAAAAAAAAAAAGATCTCTATACTTCGTTTACATTTTATTTTAAATCCCTTTATGATCCGTCCCTGCACGTCAACATCTTAAAACCGTTTTGCCCCAAGTAGATTCATATTGAGTTGGCAGCTTACTTGGAAGAACTGAAAAAGTTGTTTCTGTAGGTCGTTTTCTGATTCGGCATGAATTGCTGCATCATCGGCGAAACACACCATACCAGTTCTTTTGTTGCCCAGTCTGTATTCAAGGTTAAGATCTGTTACTTTATTTATAATTTTATCCATGAGAAGATTAAACAAAAAAGGACTTAGACTGTCACCCTGTCTAATTCCTCCCGGTGTTGGGATGTTTTCAGTGAATTGATCTCCTGCTTTAACCTTTGGTATGTTATTGCTATGGGCAATCAACTTTAAAAAAATACTCTTTGGATTAGGTTTTCGTTAATTGAGTTAAGTTGTGATGTAAAAATAATGCGAGCAGAATGTTTGTATAGCTTAAAACAGAAACCCCTAATAATATCAAAAGTATTTGTTTTAATTTCAATGCTTATACATTTTCGGATAAATATTTGCTAAAAGTTTATTTAAAATACGTCGTTGGTCACCAGTTTGGTTCAATTCAGCAGTAAGCTTCTGTTAAATGCGAAGTATGGACGCTGCAAGTGTTCTTTTTAATCGTTAAACTATTCTTATCTCTGAAAAGATGTTACTTCTACCGGAGTGGATAATAATAAAACACAGGAGTAGTTTTAACCCTTTTATTACATTACTGTTTCTAACCCTTCACTTGATACATTTATTTAACGACATGATTACTTTATAAGAGATGTACAGGCTTGTGCATCTCTTATAGTTGAAGTTAGGTAAAAATATAACTTAATTGATTACATCTTTAACTCTACACTACATAACTGAATATAACTGGACAAAACCTTTTACAATAAGATTACATTATGACATACATACTAAGAAGATTATATGGGATGTGCAAGCAGGATTTAGAAGAGGAAGAAGATGTATGGATTAGGTCTTTTCATTGGGAGGTATGGTCGAAATTTTTTTGGCTAGTAGTCAAATGGTCTTCTGCGCTTTTATAGACTTGAAAAAGGCCTATGACAGAGTGGTGATGAGTGAATTGTGGTCGACATTGTCTGTGTATGGGGTGAGCGGCAGTTTAATACGAGCACTAAAATCACTTTACGAGGATTCCACTGCTTGTGTCAGGATAAACGGAGCTTGCAAGGACTGGTTTAACATCGAAAAAGGTGTGAGACAGGGATGTGTTGCTTCGGCAAGGCTGTTTAACTTATACATGGACGATTGTTTAAAAGATTTGAAAAAGAGTGCGTATGGATTAAAAGTGAATGATTTAATCATCAAATGCCTTCTTTTCGCCGATGATCAAGTCATATTAGCGTCAGGAGTTGCAGGCGATGGTTATTGTAATGCATGATGCCCTGAAAATCAAAGGGATTTTAAAAACAAATGTAAGCAAAACAAAAATGGTTTTTGAAAGAGAATAAATTACGACAAACTGTGAGGTTCTGATTAAGAAAGAAAGAGTGGAATAAGTAAATGAGTTTGTATACTTATGTTAAAAGTTTAAGAGAGATGGAAAGTATGACAGTGACATTGAGCGAAGGGTGTTGGCTGGAAAACAAATGAATGGGCACTGCATAGCTTTATGAACAGCCAGAAAGAGTCAAAAAAGGCACGTCTGGCTGTGCATAGAGGAGTGTTGGTTCCTACACTTATGTATAGTAGTGAATGTTGGGTTTGGCAGAAAAAGCATAAAGGATTAATGCTGCGGAGATAAGTAAAGCCGGAGTGACTCGGTTGGATAAAGTGAAGAATAGTAAGATAAGGTAACGATTGGGTGTAAAAGAAGATGTGTTTACAAAGATAGATAAAGGAATGCTTAGATTGTTTGGACACGTAGAAAAGATGGATGAAGGAAGATCGACGTAACAAATTTATAAGGCGAGTGTGAATGGACGGAAGTCGGTAAAGGTCGACCTCGGCGAACATATCTTGATCAGGTCAAGAGTACAAACAACCGACGACGAGCATGTATGAGAGCACTAATGAAAGTAGAGGAAGCAAAAGATGTGTGTAAGAACCACCGTAGCGGAAGTGAAAGGAAGTGGTCTCTGCCTACCACTACGGGAAAAAGGCGTGACTTTATGCATGTATGTATGTATCTCAGACGAGTGGGTTTCAGGGTATTGCCCAAATTATCTTAAAGCGCGGAGAAAAGTTAAACCTTTCCATTGACAAATTTAAACATCGTTGAATTTAAATTAAATAAATGAAAATACACCTACGAATAAAATATTAAATGGGATAAACATTTAAGAACTATGACGCAACTCTGACCTACCAACACTAATATACCTCCATTCTTCATCGAGAATTGCCCATTATGAATAGCAATTTCTACCTAATTTGAGCATTAAGTAATTCGAGATGATGGTTTTGCTCCTCCGAATGGATAATCAAAGCTTATTAATTTCTCGGGTTAATTTAATGTTATGCCGTATGAAACGAAGGATTTTTGAACCAAAGAGAATTTTTCTTAAAGTTCAAATATGCACATTCTAATAATGATCTTTTTTTAAAACTGAAAATTTCGAGGACGTTTCCGAACTAAAATGACTTCCTAAGCTATGAGATGTAGTAACAATGGGTTTAAGTGCGGAACTTTTATGCGATTTTTATTATTAATAACTTCGTTAAAAGAATCAATATTATTGTAGCAATAACCTTCGTAATGGGATTAATATGTGCCAGCTATTTAACGATTTCAGAAACAATTTCAACAGTTAACTTTAATTAAAATCGTAATTGAATATTTACGATTGCATTAAGTGTATTAGGAATTGCACGTTTTGTTCCATGTCTTAGATATCGTCATTTTATTTTTGAATTATGGAGTGAGGACTTGCAATCCTTTTTTATATTAGGCGCCTATTACGATATTTTATATATCTTAATATACGAATGCTTGTTCCATTCAGGGATGTGTGGCTTCGCTGTGGCACTTAAACTTATTCATAGACGGTTGTTTAACCGCTTTATACCAACAAATGTTGACACGAGTATTCGAAAAGTATTGCATGTCCAATTAACGTTAGAGAATTTCCTTATAATCAAAAAATGTCGACAGTGTAAGGAAAATCACAGAACATGATGTTTTTAACGGAAAAACAAATTTTCTTTGAGAAAGTAACATTTTTCCGACCTAGTATTTACTTCCCAGACTAGGCCGGAAATAATTACATCGTTGTTGTCATTATAAATTTGAAAATCTTGGTAGGTACATACATACATACATATAGTAACGCCTTTTTCCCGTAAGGGTAGGCAGAGACCACTTCCTTCAACTTGCTACGGTTCTTACACACATCTTTTGCTTCCTCTACATTCATTAGTGCTCTCATACATGCTCGTCGGTTGTTGGAACTCTTGACCTGGCCTTTCTCAAAACAATGTTGATCTGATCGAGATCGATGTTCGCCGTGGTCAACCTTCACCTACTTCCGTCCATTCACACTCGCCTTATAAATTTGTTTCGTCAATCTTCCTTCATCCATTCTTTTACGTGTCCAAACCATCTAAGCATTTATCTATCTTTGTAACCACATCTTCTTTTACACCACAGTGTTCCTTTATCTCACTATTTTTCACTTTATCCATCCGAGTCACTCCGGCTATACTTCTTAGACTACTCATCTCTGCAGTATTATTCCTATTTTCATGCTTCTTTTGCCAAACCCAATATTTACTACCATACATAAGTGTAGGAACCAACACACCCCAATGCACAGCCAGACGTGCCTTTTTTGACATGTATAGCAACGTCAACCCAAATTATCGCAGGAGAAAACTCGGGTTCTTTCTTTAATAAGACAATGCTTCTTCTGAAGCATTTATTATTCTGTAAACCAAAATTCCTATTCTTTACGTACCGGATTCCCAAAAATAAAAAAGTCTTTGAAACGTACCCAATTTTAAAAGTTAAAGAAAAAACAACGCAGTGACTAAAAAGTCTAACGTCTAAAGACTTTCTCCACTGTTATGAACAATGGAAGAAACGTGTGCTACGTTGTGTAGGTAGTCAGGAAGAGAACATTGAAGAAAAGCATAGTTATATTGTACTATTTTTAAAACTAAAGTGGCTTTTTCGAATTATTTCTAGTTAATGTTATGCATGATGCACTGAAAATCAAAGGGATAAAAATAAATGTGAGAGCAAAACGAAAGTAATGGTTTTTGAAAGAGAAGAAAGCATGGCAAACTGTGGAGTTTCGATTGAGGGAGAAAAAGTGGAACAAGTAAATGAATTTGTGTACTTGGGTTCAAAGTTTACTAGAGATGTAAAGTATGACAGTGACTTTGAGCAAAGAAGGGCGTTGGCAGAAAAACAAATGAATGGGGCACAGCATAGCTTTATGAATAGCCAGAAAGTGTCAAAAAAGGCACGTCTGGCGGTGCATCGAGGTGTGTAAGTTTCTACACTTATGATGATAGTGAATCTTGGATTTGGCAGAAGAAGCATGAAAATGGGATAAATGCTGCGGAGATGAGTAGTCTGAAAAGTGTAGCCGGAGTGACTCGGTTGGATAAAGTAAAGAATAGTGAGATAAGAGAACGCTGTGGTGTAAAAGAAGATGTGGTTACAAAGATAGATAAAGGAATGCTTAGATGGTTTGGACACGTAGAAAGGATGGATGAAGGAAGATTGACGAAACAAATTTAAAAGGCTAGTGTGAATGGGCAAGTCGGTAGAGGTCGACCTTGGAGAACATATCTCGATCAGATCAACATTGTTTTGAAGAAGGGCCAGGTCAAGAGTACCAACAACCGACGAGCATGTATGAGAGCCCTGATGAAAGTAGAGGAAGCAAAAGATGTGTGTAAGAACCGTAGCGGAAGTGGAAGGAAGTGGTCTCTGCCTACCCCTATGGGAAAAGGGCATGACTTTATGTATGTATGTATGTTCTAGTACTTTATGATTAGACCTCGTATAATTGGACGAAACTTGATGTAGTGCCTGCTCCTCTTAAGTTGTTTCGAGTCTTATAAACTGTTCCATATCATCGAATTACTTCCACATAAAGTATGGTCCAAGAAATATAGGTCATTAACGAAATGGTTGATGGTTTTAAAATACATAAATAATGTTTAACCATTTAGGATCGTACTTTGCAAATTGCTGGATGACTCACATAATCGTTAAGTTTAATTTGAAGGTTGTGTTTGTCGATAACTTAAGATACAACTCGATCTTATTTTTCTTTGAACTGCGAATATACAACTTGAAAAAAACGTACGGTGTTATGAGAGTTGGTGCTGCAAGTGTGACTGATTGTTACGAACGTCGTGAATTTATGGTGTTCGATTGCTCAGTCACGAATTTTCGAAATGTGTATTTACCACGTTTATTAAACTTGCATGCATTTTTTTTCCGATTGAGTGTATGTGTGTGTGCTGTTGTAACCTAAAATAAAAGTCCTCGATCTTCTTTCCTAACCCGGTAAGTCACGAAGTGTCGGAAGAAGGGAAAAAAGAAGACGAAAATCTCATGAATCACTCGGTGAAGCATAAACTAGACACGAGGTTCTAATAATAATTGTCGCATTGTTTCTATTTTGTACATTCTAATTTATTTAACTATAATTTAGATTCGTCACGACTGAGTCGTTTCTGTGGATTTTTAATGCTTGGAAAATGTCCAACGCCTCATGAAATTATCGATTAAGATAATTAAATTGAGAAATTTAATTTCCCTTGCCACTTTTTTTCTCCAAAGTTTTGTTAGTTGCTCTGCTCACTCTGGTAAACATTTTAAAAAAACCTCGCAGTTGTTAAAAACGTTGATTTGACTCGCTACTTTATTAGAAAAACTAATTATGAAACGATGAAAATTTTATGAAGCACGTAAAATTGCCTTCAAAACCTTTTACCAAATTTCATTCACTTGAAATTATATTGTTAGTAACTGACAAAAAAATTTTAAGACTCCTTTCTTGGATATACCTAACGAACAACTCAAAATATCCTTTGCCAATAGTAGCAAATAATTCGGCACAACACAGTTTTTATTACGTTTTCCCTTAGGAAAGCATTCACGAACATTTAGCAGATAGAACCACCCTTTCTTCACATTATCATGAGTGACGTGCCAAATTTAAACAAGACAGACTATAAATTTACCTTGCCAATGAACTTCAATTGTTCTTCTGAGGTATTCATTACATAAAATAATTATTTTTTGAGATTCCATCAAAGACTGTCTTTTACTTATGGTATAATATCTCAAATTACAAGAATGGAGCACTTCTCTGAAAATATTATTGGATTTTTTTATGGGAAACCAACTTATATTAATCATATCAAAAGACAGAACAATGTTGTAACATGCATACATAGATATAGTCACGACCCCCTTCCATATGGGTAGGCACATATCACTTCCTTCCACATCCGCTACGGTCCTTACACACCTTTTTCGCTTCTACTTTCATTAGAGCTCTCATACATGCTCGTCGGTTGTTGGTACTCTTAACCTCTTTTTTCAAAAATATCGATTTGATCGAGATATGTTCGCCGACACTTTACTTTATCTAATCGAGTCATTCCGACTATACTTCTCAGATTACTCATCTTCGCAGCAATAATTTTATTTTCATGCTTCTCTATGCACAGCCAAACGTGCCTTTTTTGACAAGTTCTGGCTGCTGATAAAGTCAAGCAGGGGCCCATTCTTTTGCTTTCCTGCACCCTATGCTCAATGTTACTGTCAATTAGTAATTAGTAACTTGTAGTTTGTCATGCTTTCTTCTCTTTTAAAAACCATTACTTTCGTTTTGCTTACATTTATTTTTATCCCTTTCAGAGCATCATGCATAACATTAACCATCGCCTGCAACTCCTCTTCAGATGACGCTAATATGATTTGATCATCGGCGTAAAGATGGCATTCGACGATCAAATCATTCATTTTCAATTTATACGCACTCCTCTTCAAATATTTGAAATAATCGTCTTTGTATAAGTTAAACAGCCATGGCAAAGCCACACATCCCCGTCTAAACACCTTTTTGATGTTAAACTAGTCCGTGTAAGTTCCGTTTATCCTGACACAAGCAGTGGAATCCTCGTAAAGTGATTTCAGTGCTCGTATTAAACTATCGCTTACCCCAAACATAGACAATGTCGACCACGATTCACTCATTACCACTCTGTCATAGGCCTTTTCCAAGGCAACGTCAATTTGATTTGTAGCAGAACAGCTTAGGACAACGTACTATCCCACAATGCCTTTTTTGTGAAGCAGTTTTTGGCCTAAAAACAAATCACTATCCCTGACCACCCCCAAATTTCATCCGACTTTATCGTACCTTATTTTCAGAGCTCGTATGTTTTTCTTTCCATAGCTTAATAACGAGATGTTCGTTTACATCCTTTGGTAGAATTTTGAAATAAGAAAGTTGTAGAAAATATTATTTGTGGAGTTTCTGTTGATTAAATTAATAAATAATTTATTATGATACGATGAACAAATTTTATAGAGCACGTAACAAGATGTCTTTAAAAACTTTAAATCAAATATCATTTGGAAAGTATTTATTGCATGTCCAATTAACGTAAAAGACTTTCCTTATATTCAAAAAATGTCGACAGTGTAAAGAAAAGCAGTGAAATTGATGTTTGCATACCAGAATGACAACAAATATAATCAATATTAACAGAAAAACAATTTTTTTACCCGACGTTTTGAACATGAAAACGGTACAAAAATGTTTCCTAAGGATCACAAAGACGCACTTTTTTAATTTTCTTACTTAATGTTATATGATTTTTGTTGAGTGGATTTATTGAATTGGTATTATTTTAAACTCATTTATTTAAACAAGAATCATCACATCAAATAAGTGAAGTGGTCCTTCGAGCCGGATATAAACCACCCGTCAACAAGTTTTTAATTTAAAAACTAATCCAAATTTACTGAAAAATTTCATCACTTGCAATGAAACTTGGATAGCTTGAGTACGAGATGTTCCTTTGCTAACTTTGGTAGAATTTTGAAATGAGAAAGTTGTAGGAAACGTTTGATAAAAATAATATATGTGGAGTTTCCGTTGAGTGAATTAATTATTGTGATACAATAAACGAATTTTATAGAGCACGTAACAAGATGTCTTTAGAACCTTCACGTAAAATTTTATTGACTTTAACTCGATTAGATTTTTAGTAGGTAATAATCGTGGCAATGTCTGACTTTTTAACTTAAAAAGTTATATTTTTCGTTTAAACTATTTCTATTTTATGTTTTTACCTTCACATTGTATTACATTTCCGGTAAACCTAAGACCTAATTCCTTAATTACCCATGTGTTTAAATATTTTTTAAATAAATATTAAATACATTTAATAACAATGATTATAAAACATTTAAACAGTAAAAAATTGAACTGTTTTTAAAGTTGTAAGGTAATAAAATAAATTAATATTTACTGTTTTATGATTGTCTGCATTTTTAACCATTGTTTAGTCCCATATGCTTTTTTCCAATCTTTTTGCTCGAATCTGAAATATTTCATTAGGTACTTAAACCGTAATAAAATTAAATATTGTATTATTTCACCACAAACCCAAATCTCGCAACTGAAGCACTAGAATAAGCGCATGTATTATTGTTTCGCAATTACATTTAAAACGCTAATAGCACTCTTTTAAATAAGATTGTCGTGTTTTTAATTTTCTCCAGACAAAAGAATATAAAAATGTCTCATTCTGTATGCAAACATTTTCGTACAAATTAACATTCAAGGACTACTCTTGCATTCTAAATCAACCTCCTAAATATATTTTCTAATCCTTAAAATATAGGTTTGAATTTAAACAAGATGATCAATTAAAAAGTTTTTAGTTTTAATTTTGCTTACACATATTCAAAAATTACACTTCTTAATAATACAACGCTCTAGTTGGTTAGTTAAACATTATGCGCAAGCTGTATATTATTTAGGGAAAGTTAAAATTAATGGACCACAGATGCAATTCAAAAAAAAATCTTTTACTTTTTTAAATGATATGGAAAGTATATCAAATATGCAGTAGATAGTAGTCAAAAATAATTGGTGCTTTTAAAATGAATGATTGGGTTGTTTAATACAGAGAGGGTGTAAAATAAATGCACGTATATGTGAGATCAATTAATGTTTTTTTTTTATACAGAGCACGTCAAATAACTGATTCACAGATAATATGTATTTAAGATTTGACAGTAGAATCTGAGAATTGTATAGCCGGAGTGACTCTGATAAATAAAGTCAGGAATAGTGAGATAAGAAAACGCTGTGATGTGAAAGAAGATGTAGTGACGGGGTCACTTCTTTTTGAAACATCACTACTTTATACCAGCATCGGTTATTACTTCATATTTTCAAATCAAAATATTCCGAAAACGGTACACAGTATCGAGTTTTACCAATAATACCTTTTGGTGTAAAATTAAATGATGTTTAGGTTCACTTGAAATTTTGATTAATAAATCTAACCTTAAAAGAGTTATGTTTAATACTACTTGGTACGAACCTTGTAACTAGCGCCCTCTATGAGAGTCAGATATAAAAACAAATTCATGGGATGTATCAGCTTCTAAAACATATTCGTATTAAATTTCATTACAATGTTTTCAGTAGTTTCGGCAAAATCGTAATAAATGTGTATACATTTTTTTTCTTCAACTCCCTTTTATCTTGAATACGGATGGCGTTACGAAAATTTTATACCAAGCAAACCCCAATTATTTTTCAGACTTTTACCTGTCGTAGAAACGGGGTACCTTTTTTTAAAACACCCTGTATGTATGTATGCTTTCGTAAAAGATTATTCCCTTATCAAATTATTTCTAGTGATTTTTGAAGAAAAAGCCTACCATATCACTATGCATTATCCAACCTTATGAAGTTTATTGGTATTTAAAAGGTACCTCCAAGAGAAAATTACAATATAACAATAACAAAATTTGGTTTGTTTTTTATTATAAGCCTCACGGAAATTATATGAACAAATCGAACGCGAGTGCCCCAAATTGAATCACTGAATATGCCAGTTTATTGTTTTTACACCAAAAGAATTTTATACTTCAAGGAAAAATATAAGAGCATTCGCAAATTAGTTACTGAACCCAGAATACAAGTGCAAGTTCGGCCAAGAGCACTGTGATATCGATGTGGATGAGATGGAAATCGAGAGGGAGACGTTACGCAATTTCGTTGCTTTGGATAATGCTAAAGCTCAAGACAACGCCATGAAAGGATTTCTCAAACTTTTGGAATTTATTCAGCTATTTAATTATGGCATTTGCTTATCTAATATCGTAATTATGCTTCAATTTTTTTTAACTATAGCTATCAGTTTTACTTTATGTGAGCGTAGCTTCTCAAAGCTAAAATTAATAAAAAATTACTTGATTACTTGAGGTCTAGGTTAGGTTAGGTTCGAGTAAGTCAACCCTGGTATTTCGAAACAGTAAGTGAGTATTTTCCTCTCCGCCCAGTCCGAGATAATTATTTTGGCGGCACTTGTGTTGACTCCAAAAACCGGTTCTGGTCCAGTAAACGCCAATTCGGCCCCCTGTTTTGCAAGGGTGTCGGCTTTTTCGTTTCCCTCTACCCCCTGGTGCCCAGGTGCCCACAGTAGGGTCACTCTGTTGTTCGCACCAAGGTACTCTAGGGATTCGATGCAATTCCATACAAGTTTAGAGTTTATCTTGTTGGAGCTCGGTACTTTTAAAGCAGCCTGGCTGTCTGATATTATACTTATATTTTTGTTTGCTAGAGGTCTGTTGGTAAGCTTTCTTGCACACAATTCGATAGCGAAGACTTCAGCCCAAAAGATTGTAGCATACCTGCCAAGACTGGTAGATATTTTAATCTTTGGTTTCCTGGTGAAAACACCGCCTCCCACTCCATCTGGGGTTTTTGAGCCATTTGTGTACATTACGTATTCAGTCTCTGGGAAAAGGATTTCTCCCCTCACCCATTCATCTCTTTTCGAAAAAAAGGGGACTTTTCTGTTTCACTCAGTATCCCGGAGTGGTCCCCGAATTGCTCTCCATTAATTTGCCTTTCCAAAGGCAGGACTCTGTAGGAGACTATCCCTTCTATCCCTTACTTGAGGTCAACCATGAGCTCCATAAGATTAAGTAATTTAGCCATTTTGTCAATAGAACAAAGTGTGACGGACGAAATTAACTTTGACGAAGTTATAAATGATTTTGCTGCACGTAAGGCCCGAAAAGTTGAATTTTAGACTTAAAGTAGACGTTATTATTATGGTTTAATAGGTTTTGAACATCGGCGTACTAAATTACATGGTTTTGAGATAAATATTTTTCGCTCAGTCCTTTCATATGATTACTTTAAATTGTGATTCCGCTCCGAGCGACATTGGCCCGCGCTACGCCACTGCATCTGATTTCAGCTTAGTTAGCATTAAAGACCTCACACTTTTTATTAAAAGTTTCAACTGGTTTTCACGGCAGAAGGGGAAGGCACCGCCGTCCATCACGGTATCACAACGGGCCAAAAGGCATTAGTGGGTTCCCTCCGAACCGCCGTTTTAACGTAACCTAACCTAACCACATCTTCTTTCACACCACAGCTTTCCTCTTAGCTCACTATTCTTCACTTTATCCAACCTAGTTAATCCGGCTAAACTTCTCAAACCCACCAAATTTTATTTACATATCTCGATCGGTTTCAGAGCAATAAATAAATCGTCAGTTTTTAAGAACAGCTTTAACACTCCGGAGCTCTGAAAATAAACACAGCACACCACAGCAAGTGTCAGTATAGACCAAACTTACTCAAACAAATTTGACGTTAGAGCAGGGGTTAGACAAGGGTGTATCCTGTCTCCAATCCTATTTAACATGTATAGTGAGTACGTCATGCGCAAAGTACTCGTTGAATGGTATGGGGGGATTGCAGTGGGAGAAAGGCGCATAAGTAATCTGAGATATGCCGATAATACTCTCATATTGGCGACAGATCAACTAGAGCTGAAATTGATCATGACAAGACTGGGAAATATAGGCAAAGACTACGGCTTAAAACTAAATATCAGTAAAATCAAAGTCATGATAGTAGGATGGTAGAGGATAGTGCATCAAACCCTTGTGAGGGTAATAGGACCAAGAAGAGATCCCTGAAACGAAGTATTTGCGGACATACTTTTATATGGCAAACTGTCATTATTTTTGTATGCAGGATTACCCCCTGAAGTTTGTCGCACTTATTTACTAACACTCTGTATACATAAATAATATAATGGCTGACTATATCGACCTCATTACTTTTAGATGTGATTTATTAAAATCAATTGAATTTGGAAAGTTGTTTTTACCTTTTTTTTTATTAAACTCTATTCGCAATCAGAACTATACATTCTATGGGCTAATGTGATAACGTAAGATCTAGTTTTTGTAGTTCTTTTATGACGTGGTAGAGCCTTCTTCAGAAAGAAGGCTTGCCTAATAATTGACCAAATCACTAGGCCAGTTCTTCTTGAGTCTTCTATGAATCCGTTGTTCTAGTAGTGAGTGCAGGAGTGTTTTTGAAGTGAAAACTTCTTTAGTTGTCTGAGCCCAGTTTGGTGGATGGAAAACTTATGGTTTCGCGTCACCTGATAACAGATGGGTGACGTCTTCTTCTTCTATATGTCTGTCAAAAAGTGGCCTCAAGCTGACAGCCCACTTGTATTACATTATTTAATATTTAATAATTTTAATTTAAAAATAATGAAATTTAAATTTTTATGCCACAATTAGTTTTAAAATCCAAACAAACCACTGCTATTTCATAGTTTTATGTTTTCACTTTTGTTGGCGGCCCCGATGACTTCCAAATTTTTTTACCCTAGTTATTGACATTATTAAAAAATAGTAACAGTATCAACTAAATGCCTAGCGACCATCATCCTGTGTCCTGTTAATAATAAAAAAATAACTTAGTACAGGTTGGAAGTAAAAACAATATTGTAGGTGTTACTTGAAAACACTATAATCAAATTTATTTTTTTTCCAATTAATAAAGGTTGGGATAGATTAAAATTTGTCATGTAAATTAATTCATAATTTAGCCATAACCTTCTATAATTTCCCGTCAAATAAAGACATGTAATTAAGAATCAAATTTATCATTTTAATCCACTGGATTCAAAATAGTGAAAGATCCTTTCTAGCAAAGCTAAATGAAAAGTGTGTTTCTATGCAATAATTATCAAAATATAATCACCTCCTGCTGCATCAAGAAAGAGTACCTATTCTATTGTTCGTTTATTTCAAAAATTGGTACAACTGATAAATAATAATAATTAATATCAGCAGTTCTAAATAGATATCAAAAACGTTTCAAGGTCTTGTTTATCATCCCTAGTAGGAGTATCATCATCTGCGGCATCTCCCACAATATTACATCCACGAAAGAAATAATCACTTTCACCTAACTCATACAGGGGAAGTGTATAAATATCTTGCGAGGAAGATAACCAGCCATTGACTTCTAAGCGCAGTCTTGTATTTTTTTTTCGACTCTGGTGTGCAAGTGTTTCGGAATATGCGCAGAATACTAATAGTGGTAAGTGCCGAGACAAAATTTTACAGTTTTTCTGATTTTTTTTTCTATAAAAATCCATGATAACATTTGTGAAACTTTGTTTAAAAAAAATATTATTAACTTATTTTTAATTAAAACATGCGACCCCAAAAAAATTTAAATATATTTTATAAAAATTTAGTTAATAAATACCATAAATATAGACAGATTTAGACTTTGCATAAGTTGGGGGAGCCTTGCTACGAATGTTTCTTATTTAATCATAAAATTATGATTAAAATTTATTATTTTAAAAAAAGTTTGACATTTACAACAAGAAAATATTAAAATTATTAACAATCAAGTACATAAGCTAATCATATCCGTATGAGAAATTATTGAAGATGAAAATGAAAGTGTAAGTAAAAGTAAAAGAAATATACCATAAATATACCATTATCTCGCTTTGTATTTAGGAACAATAAAATTGTTACGGAAGTATTTAAAAACGATAATCTGAAATTTGCTCATCCATATATTATTTTTATTTTAAAAAATACGAAATAATTTGACATCGTTAAAGTTTAAATTGAAAACATTTATAATTTTATTTTCACAAAAAGTTTTCCTTAATAGGACTTTAAATCTTTCATTGGAGCCGTCAAATCTCAAATATCTGGACGGTATACAGGGGAGGTAACAAAAAATAGGAATTTTTACTCTTGTTTTTAAAATTATCAAAAACATTTATTAAGGATTTGGTAGGGATCTCCCTTTCGTCACGATAATAAAATTTTGCAAAAGAATTTCATCCAATCTAATTTTTTTTTGAAATTTTTGGAAGTTTCATTAAAATATTTATGAATTCTTTAGTTTTACTTACTCACTTAACGTGGCCAAACAACACTTTAAGCGTTTTAGCCTTCACCACCGCCTTTCATCTATTTCTATATCTTGCTACTTCTTTTCAATTTCGTATTTTCATCCTATTGGCGTCTCTCTTTACATTATCTTTTGACATTTGTCTAGGTCGTCCTGGTGGCCTTCTTGCATTTGGTTTGCCTCTATAAACGGTCCTAATATCCCTATTCTCCGCTCTGACTACGTGACCTGCCCATGCGAGCCTTCTGGATCTTATTGTGCTAGTGATTCATTGCTGTTTAGTCATTTCCCTTATTTCACCAGATGTGCTTTCCTCCACTGGGTTGTTACTGGATCTTGTAAGGGTCCACATATTTTCCTTAAAACTTTATTCTCGAAGGAGAGTAACCTTTCTTGTTCTCTAAGAGTCATGGTCCACGCCTCGCACCCATACAAGACCACAGGGATCACTATTTGCACGCTGATCAGTCTCACCCATTTACTCTCAAGACTGACACTACTAGGACCAATCTTCATCAAGAATCCTTCTTTTACAGGGCTGCTACGGAATGGAATAAGCTTCCAAAATCAGTTTTTCCAGAGAACTATGACCTGCAACTTTTTAAAAAGCGTGTCCACAATCATTTTCTTTCTATAATCCCTTCCCCTTCTAATAGTCGCAGTGCGGGCCGTCCGTGGCCCACACGATAGGTCTACCCTTTTTGCGACTATTTTCATAAAAAAAAAAATATTGTATTTTATATCTTCACTTTCACTTTTCTTGGTAGATTTCGTGGTTGAAGCAAATTGCTCAGGGCAGCTACGACTCTGTTTCCGTTTCTGTATACGACACTGTTTTTCCTTTAGTTTTCTTGATACAAAACTATTACCTTTAACGATAATAACTAATTAGATATTGGAAAAAGATAAAAAACAACCGTATAAAAATGATAAAAACAATTAACTAGACGAAATACTGAAAAAGCACAGAAAAGAATTAAATATTTTGCGTGTGCGGCTGTGATGTTAAATCAAAAAGGCCCAAACTCTTTTTTCTATTTTTATTCTCCCCTGTATGTCGTTTAGATATTTTTACTGCACCAATGTACGTTGTACACGATGCACCAACTTTTATTAAAAATGAAATTTTCTGACACTCACGGTTTAGAACATTAACCAATAAAAAGAAAAGAAAATCTATCGGACGTTAGTTGTCCTTCTTGTTGAATTATAAGTACCAAGTCTTGTCGGATTATCATTAACTCGTTGTATTCTTTCAAAATTTCGCTTCCTTATTAGCAATTCAAATTCCGAGTCTCTCAATAATTTTCCAATAACCGGCCATACATTATACATATTTTTACTCAACGTTTGTTTACATACACAGTCATCTAGTCATGCAAGATGCAGCTATATCGTCATTGCGCAAAGGTCTATAACAATTTTGTGAGATGAATGCATATAGGGTGGGCCGAAAAAACGTTTTTTTTTTATTTCGAAGTTGCGGAATAGCGCGGAAAAGTACATAAAAAAGATAATTATTCATATGACATGATGGGTGATAGCAGTAACAACGGACGTGGTACTTTTCAATTTGCTCTTTATTTAAAAATCTTAAATATTTAAGTTACAGCATAGTTTTTATCAATAAACTTTAAAAAAAAAGCAAAAAACAGAGTTTAAATTAAAAACAAAAAACAGAGTTTGAAGTACATGTTAGTTAAGCCAGTTCATTTTTACTGTTTTCTATTTTGAAGCCGAGTGTACTTTGTAGACTGATTTGCTGGTAAAGTTAGGCATGGATGATCTTGACAGCAGACTTGTTTTTATAAATCCGTCTCGAGATTCGACTCCACATACTTTTCATGAGGCTTTCGTGACGAGTTTTACACTGCGTTCAACAGCCTGCGTGTGAACTGGGAATTGCTTGAAAGTAATGTTCCAGTCAGGGGTTCAGCCACTGTCTCGTCGTCACTGATTTCTGCCAACAATGGGGAAGAAGATAATTCACAGTCCATCCAGTTGATCATTTCAGAGTAATCTTGCGCATTGAAGTTGATTTTCGGTGGCCTGAATATTCTTACTGTTTTCCTTCTTGCATCTATCTGCTTTGCCTTCAGAATTCTTTGAAGTCCTAGCTCTCTTATGCGTTTTTTGTCATCTTGAGTCATGGCTAACAGTAAGTATTCTGGGTGGGCGAAAAAACCGTTTCGTTCGATCACAGGGTCGACAACATCAAGCAAAAGTTTTGGCAAATACCAGGTAGATTTTATACCTTGTTAAACAAGTTTCGGGCTATCTGTAAAGTGTTTAATTGTTTTGATAGTAAACCACATTGGCATGTATGATTTTAATATAAACAAAACTAATTCTTGAAGTTTAGGTGAAGGGCTTTCTTTACTTAGAGTTCTCTAGAGTTCTACTTTACGGAGAATTTTATTTGCTTTAGTGAACCACCCAATACAAAAACATCTAATTCAAAAATTTAAAAAAATCGCGTAAGTGAAGTTTTTTTTTATCTAAATAATTAGCAACTTTCCCGAGCAAATAAAACTTTTTCGGCCCACCCATTGCGTAATTGGTAAGAAAATTTTTGTTTAATTACTCGTAGGTTGATTTTAATGAAGTAAACTGAATTTATAAATGCTTAAAATATAGGTAATCACCAAAACCATTAAAATTCTCAATTATCCGTGTAAGATGCTATCATGTTTCCAAACTGTGACGAAATAAATAATATGTTAAGACGCGTGGATTTACAAAAAATTCAAAAAAAAATACTTATTAATTTTCAGAAATACCAAAAATACTTATTAATTTTCAGAGCCAAACACTTGCACTGTGTTTAATATCGATCACCGAAACAACAGCTCGGCAACTCGCTAAGCGTGAAGGTAAAACTTTCTTTGTTATTTCATTAGAAAATTATTATTTACACAATAAAATTGTTTTGTTTATGGAAGCAACTTTAGTTAGAAATTTCTGGTGAACTTTATTACATAATTTAAGCAAAAACAGTAGTTATAACAACAACCTGCACATACCATTCACATTTTGTTTTTTATAATAAATTCATAATATTTATAATTAATAAATAAAAATTTAAGCTTCTACGGTAGTTCATTCAAAATGTTGAATAACACATTTACTTATGTATAGCCCCGCTTTCCGGTGGTTACTCTAGTGGCCCCGCTGCTCCTCCCTCTTCTGGTTATGGAGCTCCTTTAAGAGGTGGAGGCGGAAGTGGAGGCGGAGGTGGAGGCGGAGGTGGATTTGGCGGCGGAGGAGGATTCGGAGGCGGAAATGGAGGTGGAAATGGTAACGGTGAGTATAAATTGAACAAAAATAATCATTTTAATTTTCAAAATATCTAATATTTTAAATAAAATTAAAAATTTTTGACAAAAAATTCAGTCAAAAAGTAACAGTAAAATATTCTTATTGAATTATCATTAGAATTTTGTGTTAAAATAAAAATATAGCACATAAGCCAGCTTACTTGCATTATCTGTCAGCTTTGTTATTCACGCTAAATCACTCGCAACAAATTCTTATTACACTACACAGGCTTCGGAAGCATATCGTCAAACTATGGAGCACCCCCCTCAAGCTCTTACGGTGCACCACCCTCAAGCTCTTACGGTGCACCACCTTCAAGCTCTTATGGTGCACCACCTTCAAGCTCTTACGGCGCACCACCTTCAAGCTCTTACGGTGCCCCACCTTCAAGCTCTTACGGCGCACCACCCTCAAGTTCTTATGGCGCACCACCTTCAAGCTCTTACGGTGCACCACCTTCAAACTCTTATGGCGCACCACCTTCAAGCTCATACGGCGCACCACCATCAAGCTCATACGGCGCACCACCCTCAAGTTCTTACGGCGCACCAAGACCTTCATCATCGTATGGAGCTCCTTCGAGGCCTTCTTCCTCCTACGGGGTACCTTCTAGGCCTTCTTCTTCCTATGGGGCACCTTCTAGACCGTCATCATCTTACGGTGCACCTTCAAGACCTTCATCTTCTTATGGAGCACCCTCTAAGCCATCATCTTCTTACGGTGCCCCTTCAAGACCCTCATCGTCTTACGGAGCACCTTCGAAGCCATCGTCATCTTATGGAGCACCACCTTCTAGTTCATATGGAGCACCTAATAGAGGTCGTGGGGGTGGTGGTGGAGGATTTGGAGGTGGATTCGGAGGTGGATTTGGAGGAGGTTTCGGAGGTGGATTTGGTAATTATTTTTGTATTTAGTAATTATTTAAATTAGAAAAGATGTATTCATATAAAAATGCGATAGTAGGTAAAAGTAACGGTAATGGAAGTGATATATCTTCGAGTTATGGTGCTCCTCCTGCTGAACCATCATCATCTTATGGAGCACCAAAAAATGGAAATGGAAATGGTCAGAGTCAAAGCGGAAATGGTAATCTAGTTTTCTTTAATTTGCACCGTTGGACTATTTATATTACTTTTTAAAAAAGTCATTATCGATATTATTACCATGGTATTAGTGTCGATTGTTATAATTTAGTACCATTGGTACAAACAAACAAAGATTTTTGACTGCAAACTAGGAAGAGTTTTATTTGTTTATTTAAGTATTATTCCATTGTAAAAATTTCTAGGCGGAGGAAATGGAGCATCAAATGGGTATTTACCTCCATCAACAAGCTACGGCACTCCTGTAGGACCATCTCGTCCAGCCCCAAGCTCATCCTATGGTGCTCCCCCAGCTAGCCCTCCTAGCTCTCCAGTTTCTTCTTATGGAGTTCCTCCTGCAGGTCCAGTTAGCCCTCCTAGCTCTTCCTATGGAGCACCACCAGCAGAACCACCTAGCTCGTCGTATGGAGCTCCACCGGCAAGTCCTCCTAGCTCTTCCTACGGTGCACCACCAGCAGAACCGCCTAGCTCGTCGTACGGAGCTCCTCCGAGCTCTTCCTACGGGGCTCCTAATGGAGGTGGATTTGGAGGAGGCGGAGGAGGAGGATTTGGAGGAGGTTTTGGAGGAGGTTTTGGAGGAGGTTTTGGAGGAGGAAATGGTGGCGGCGGCGGCGGTGGCGGTGGGGGAGGACAAAGTTACGACAGTAATGGTGGATACGTATACTAAGATGGCGTCGATGATTAAATTCGTGTATATATATAAATATATATTTAGATTTATTTATTTATTAGTTAAGAAGCAGTATTAGAAGTGTACAGTGTTTTTTTACTTGAGATAAAAGTTTTTAGTTCTATTTGTTGTTTACTTATTTGCGTGGATAAAACCCAACACTTTCTTTGATTTAAAGGTAATGGAAAATATAATGGACACCACAAAAGATAAATTTTAATTCGATTTCATTAGTTTAGTCTTGTTTCTAATAACATCGTGAAATCTGTTCCGAATTCTAAATATGCTGTATAGAGTACAGCCAAATTCTGTTCTATTAGGCAAACGATTTTTGCCTAACAAATTGGCAGCACTAAATAAAACTGATGCGCGCACTACCTCTTTTTCAGTTAAATTCCTAGCTCAATTAATTTTTTTAATTTTTCAGGGTTAAAAATTAAACAGTCTTCAACAGCAAACGTATTATTTTTCAGAACTGCACAAAATTGTTTATCTTTTAACAAATTCTTTAAAAGTCTAAAACTAAATTATCATTAACAACGAGACATAATATGCATTGCCTACTAATGAGTATTTCCCTATTCCTTGCAACGTTGCCTGTTAATTATATTCGCGCAGTGTTGTAAGTTTAAAGTCCATGAGATTTTCCATTAAGTACTATTGCAGCGAATAACCTCAGGGCGCAGTATTTTATACGGACGACTCTAAACTAGAGGGGAGAGTAGGTTGTGGTGTCTTCTCAAAAGACCCCTTACATAGCTTGTTGTTTCGTTTGCCTGATTACTGTAGTGTGTATCAAGCCGAAATGACAGCCATTACCGAGGCAGCTGTCTAGACACTCCACAATAAACAAAAGTTCAGCGAGATACCCATTCTTTGCGACAGCTAGGCTGCTATTAAATCACTGAACTTAGTCTACTTGATCTCTAGGACAGCGGTGCAATGCCGAGCTGCCTTGAATGAGCTAGCAATTAAGTTTAGAGTTTACATTGTCTGGTTACCCGAACACAGAGACATACCAGGTAACTGTACGGCACCACCCTCTCAGCTGTATCTGTCTCATCTCAGCAAGTAGTACCGATTGCAAACTTCTGGCTCCTCCTGCACAGCAACTTAAAGTGCGAAAATGAATCCACATGCACTTTATCGAAACAGATTTGGCCTAAACTAGATCTACGTCGAACTAATGATGTTTTAACTCTATCTAGTGAGTCCATTGAAAATGCGATCGCGGCCATAACAGGACACTGGGCAGGTGGATCACATGCACGGCGCGTGGAAATCGCAAAGCTACGACACGACTTCTGTAGAAGTTGTCACGAAAAGAAAAGGAGAAAACATTGGTACATCTTTTCTGCCACTACCCTCTCGCGGTAGAGAAAGAAGGCACCGCCATCCATTACGGTATCACAAGGGGCCAAAAGGCATTTTTTTTAATGAAAATAGTCGCAAAAAGGGTAGACCAATCGTGTGGGCCGCGGACGGCCCGCACTGCGACTATTAGAAGGGGAAGGGATTATAGAAAGGAAATGATTGTGGACCCGCTTTTTAAAAATTTGCAGGTCATAGTTCTCTAGAAAAACTGATTTTTGAAGCTTGTTCCATTCCGTAGCAGCCCTGTAAAAGAAGGATTCTTGATGGAGATTGGTCCTTGTTGTGTCAATCTTGAGAGTAAATGGGTGAGACTAATCAGCGTGCCGAGTTCTTCGGCCGAATGTGGCCAATGGTGGTACAAGAGTTTTTATTTCTCTGGAGTATTTATCTGTAGAGTAATGACTGGTCTGCAACTCTTCTTCTATGTTCTAGAGGGTGAAGGGTATCTGTGAGAGTTGAGCTGTTTATCAACCGAATGGCCCTTTTCTGAATGGAATCTAGAAGACGAAGAGAATGCCTTGGTTCTGAACCCCAAATGTGCGAGCAATACTCCAGTAGAGGTCGGATTTGAGCCTTGTACGTCGTCAACAGTTGATCAGGAGTAAAAAACTTTCTAGCTTTTCACAGAAAACCTAGCCTCTGGCTTGCTGACTTTGCGATGTTAGCAACATGGTCATGCCAACACATATTATTGAGCACCGTGACTCCCAAAATCGAGATAAAGGGACTTGATTTAAGGGTATTTCCGGCCATTATGATGGAAATATTCGAGTAATTCACTTTCTTGGAAAACGTGGCGCTTTGTATTTTCTGGGCGTTGAACTAAAATAAGTTGGTTTTCTCCGAACCGCCGTTTTAACCTAACCTAACCTACAGCTAATAA
This sequence comes from Agelastica alni, assembly GCA_950111635.1. Lineage (NCBI taxonomy): Eukaryota > Metazoa > Arthropoda > Insecta > Coleoptera > Chrysomelidae > Agelastica > Agelastica alni. The sequence goes on along the minus strand of OX467714.1, from coordinate 42,330,550 downwards.
ATAAATTGTAAATAACAATTATTTAGTTAAAAATATGGTAAAGGGTGAAAAAAAAAATTAACTTTAATTCTTTATACAGTTCCTTTATTTGTTACAACAAGATGCTAAAGATATTCTAACACTTTTTTTACATAGAATATTAGTTCTATATAGAGTTTTTCTCTAGAAATAACAGTCTATATTGTTTTCTTTTTGTATACAGAACATACTAAATATAATTTTCTTATAAATAAAGTACCTACTTAGTTGACTTTTAGCGCAAAGAAAAAATTATTCGTTAAACATACATGGACGTATCACAACTCTATAATACCGTTTTTTAAATAACAATAATAAACAATTTATGTACTCCAACAGCGATAAAAATAATTTAAAAATATTGTAATAGGTGTAAAGTCAACTTTTTTAGCAACAATGTGTGGTTAAAACTCATTTAAATATTTATAATACACAATGTTAGTGACTCGGCGTGTATTTACCGGTTTTTCTAAATTATCTACATTAAAATTACGAATAAACGAAGTGTTTGAACGCGTTGAGGAAATTAAAAACGAAAATATAATTGGGAGAGAGTCAGGAAAAATGTTATCGCTACCGCAGAACTAGTCGAAGAAAAAGAGGAATATCAGAACCGTCAATTGGGTGTCTATCAAAAGTGGTAAACGCTAAAAAAATCGAAGGAAAAATTCTGGCGAATGAATAAATAATAAAACAAAAAGTTACCCTTAAGAGCCTACAAACATTCTCTCTACGAAGGCTGGTTTTTATAGCTAAAATGAGCGTAGGCAGGTAAACGTTTCAAAAATATACCTATACATTATAATTTTTTGTTTAAATATTTTATTTTCTGTACAACAACAATAGGATTATTTACAATATCACACTTATTGCTTTCACACTACCAATCTCTTCGTCCGTCGTTAGCGGAATATTTTAAAAATAATATACAAGTTGGGCCTGAATTTTCTGAACATTCCGCGACGTTTCGGAATAACAAAGCATCGAAGTGTGCGACGCACTCTGTCAATAGGGACGTTAGTCGTACACTTCGATCGTATTTTTATGACAGTTGCTTGAAAGTGTGCGTAAAACAAATCCAAGCAACTCACCTGAGAACCTTTTTTTGCTTTTGTAGGAACTTCTTGTTGAGCGCTGTGCGTCATAAAAAACCTGCTACTTCACTCTTTTGATTTAAGGCAGTCTTTAAAAGGGCGCCTCTCGCGCACGATTATTCACCTCCAGATTTTCCCTTAGATTTTTCTCACCCGTTCACACTTTCCGACTCGCACCGTATATCGAACTGTTTCGATATAATTCTTTTTTCTTTAAAATTATCCGCAGTTTCGAAAACATTATCCTACTCTCTTTGCAATTACATTTTGCTTTCGATTTATTCCGCGAGTTCCTATATCTCGTCAATCCGTGTGTATTACTTTTGGAAAATTTTACCTAGAAATATGTGGACGTTTGATGATTTTTGTGTCGAAGCATAAATATTTCATGAGTGGAAAAGCGGTAAATTGTTTTCAACAATAAACAACAACAACAACAAAATTAAGCTGCAGCTATTACCTTTTTTATAAAATAAAAAAATATTAAAAAATAATTCTGTCATTCCTAAAAGTGAATATTATAATAATTAAGTCTTTCAGGTGCTTAACTATTATTATATACAGTTTTTGTTGCAACTTTGAATACATCTCAAAGATGGGTCTGACTGTAGAAATTGCTTTTTTGAAACCATTTTTATTGTACAATGTTATAGTAAAATAAAACAAAAATATTCGAGAGTAAATATTCCTAAGTACAAAAATGATTATTTCAGATCGTAATCATAATGATCCAAGAAAATTCTCTTGTTGAGGACACATTTGTGAGTGAATGTAGTGTCATCAGGAAGAGCAAAATGTAAATATTTCCGTTTACAATAATAATTGAGTCTTTCAGGTTGTTAACTATTATTATATACGGACTTATCATTTTTTGCTGTAATTAAAAACTATTATTTTTCCGCTGTAACATTAAATAATTATAAAATTAACAACAAAACAGGGATTAAGCTGCAGCTGAAGCATTTTTAGAATTACACTCATGCAAAAAAACAAAAATATTAAAAAAAAATCTGTTATCTCCACTGAGGATATTCCAAAATACGTTAATGATTGAGTCTCTCAAGTCGGACTTATTATTATCTAAGAGAATATTCTTGTTAAGGTGTAAGGATAAGTCAACATTGTCATCCAAAAAAAGTAAATATTTCTGTTTACAATAATAATTGAGTCTTGTAGGATGTAAACTATCATTATATACAGACTTATCATTTTTTTGCTGCAACTTTAAAACATAATTTTAGTAAAAGAGGGGTCCAACTATAGTAATTGCTTTTTTGAAACCATTTTTATGCGCATGGTGTCATCAGCACTTTAAAAACTAAATATTCAAAAGTGAATATTTCAAAATACAATAATAATTCAGACTTTCAATTTGTAACCCTTATTATTTTGAAAAATATTCCCGTATCATCTTGATAACTTTTTATGAATGAAAACTTCAATAATTACAGCAATTTTCATTACGGGACACATTTGTAAAGACATAATGTCATCTGGGAGAAAATTGTCCAAAAAATGTAAATATATATATATATCTGTTTACAGTAATAATTGAGTCTTTCAGGTTGTTAACTATTATTATATACAGATTTATCATTTTTTGCTGTAATTAAAGGCTATTATTTTTCGGCTGTAACTTTAAATAATTATAAATTTAACAACAAAACAGGGTTTTAGCTGCAGCTGTAGCATTTTTAGAATTACACACATGCGATAAAACAAAAATATTTTAAAAAAATGTTGATACCTCCAAACTGAGGATATTCCAAAATACGTTAATGATTGAGTCTCTCAAGTCGGACTTATTATTATCTAAGAGAATATTCTTGTTAAGGACACATTTGTAAGGATAAGTCAACATTGTCATCCAAAAAAAGTAAATATTTCTGTTTACAATAATAATTGAGTCTTGTAGGATGTAAACTATCATTATATACAGACTTATCATTTTTTTGCTGCAACTTTAAAACATAATTTTAGTAAAAGAGGGGTCCAACTATAGTAATTGCTTTTTTGAAACCATTTTTATGCGCATGGTGTCATCAGCACTTTAAAAACTAAATATTCAAAAGTGAATATTTCAAAATACAATAATAATTCAGACTTTCAATTTGTAACCCTTATTATTTTGAAAAATATTCCCGTATCATCTTGATAACTTTTTATGAATGAAAACTTCAATAAATACAGCAATTTTCATTACGGGACACATTTGTAAAGACATAATGCCATCTGGAAGAAAATTGCCAAAAAATTGTGAATATATATCTGTTTACAATAATAATTGAGTCTTTCAAGTTGTAACTATTATCGTATACAGGTATAGTGCAACAGTAGTAGCTTGGCGGGCGAGAGATCACAAAATCTTCGCACAACGAAGACATTCGAATAACGATCCGATCGGCGACGACGAAATTTTCAGTAAACGTGAGTCTCAAGTACAATCGGAGGAAGAAGTTTACGAATGTGAAGTATATTCAGCCGAATATTTGTTATTTTAGAGGCTAGTCGCCCGCCAAGCTACTTCTGTTGCACTGTATATCATTTTCAAGCAAAAGTTGAAACACCGAAACGTGCAAAAATGGGAATAGTCTTCTATATATTACACTTTGGCACAAAAACGATCTTCATCATCACTTAGTAAATTTTTCGGAATGTTAGAATGTCTTCATAATAAATAAAAAATGATATGTACGACTGGATATGTTTCAGAAATATAATTTAGTCTTTTACCTCTGATATTTTTGTTGACGAAGAAAGAATGAGAGTAACGATAAATCAAAATATCACTAATTATTGTTTTACCACATTCAACATCGAGATAAATTTGTTTCTTTGACATTTAATTACGCGTAAAACACAGCGGGACCCGGATGAATATTCTTACACCGACTATTTAAAGGAATAAATAAAATAAATAAAACGTTAATAATAAACCATCTGGAACAGTTTTTAAGAAGATAAAAAAATTGCAGGACAAAGAGCGGATTTCGCTGTGTTTACTATGACAAAGGAGACGAGAACATTAAAAGTAGTGCATTCACAGTTTTTGGTAGCTCAATATTATTTGACACAGTTTTCTTTTTCTTATAAATTATAGAAAATATTATAATTGCCACAAAATCAATTAGTGTCGAAAATAAAAAGGTGGTACCATTTTTCTAATAAGGACAATTTTTAAGGAAAAAAATAAATTATTTCGAAATTTTTTAATTGATGAGTTACCAAAAACTTTGTTCAAAATTTGTTTCCAACATTCTGGGAGTTCGATGATATTCACATGCAATTTCGTTGAAAAATATTTAACATTTCTTAAATAACATGCTTCAAATTTTTCATTTAATAATAAATTGATATGTGTACGTAGAGATATGTATTATGTTATTTTTTTCATATTTTTCCGGATTTAAAAAAATAGCTGGTTCTTTTTTTAATAATAAATTCCTTAAAACAAAATTTAAATAAATAGAAAGCTATTTTTTAAAACCCAAAACTACTAATATTATATAAATAAGAATTGAATCTCACTAATCTGATTTGATATGTATTTGTTATTGTAAAATGTACTAAATTATCTACATTTATTGAGTTGCCGATATTTCGTTAACTATTTATTACATTTACAATCACCCCTCGCATAATTAAATTATTTTAATTAACAAAAACACTTTTATTAATATTATTAAAGATTATAGCAGCTGACAAAAACAAATAACGTTAGTAATAACTTCAACAAACTTGATTGCAGAAAAAATTCCCAAATGCATTTTGGCAAAAAGTAATAGGGAAAATTTTCTTGTGCTATATGTATAACATTTTTTCTAATTAGACTGTACTAACTTATTAATTAACGGATTATTGGAATACTGTGAAGTGTAATTACATGCACAAAGGAAGACTACATCACTGCTGAGAATAAAATTACCATTTTCTGAAAATTTCCCATTTTTCTTGTAACCTTTATTGTTGCGTTAAAAAAAAAACAACAAACTATCGGCTACTCTATTCTACAAACTGCTATCTGCATATTTCTTAACACATATATAAATATCTCAACCCAGAAAACTAGCCCGCTCGTCGTCTAATTTAGCACCTAAATCTTACACTACGTTTGGAGGGTTGGCGGGGGTCTAATGACACAAAAAATACGCAAAAAAATAGAGATAGATCTGTCCTACTTCCTAAAATATTTCGCCAATTTTTTTATACAAGAATTAATAATTTTTATTTCATAAGATTATTACACACAATTTGGAACAAAAATTATAAAAATATCAGTAAAAGGGGCATTTTCGGCATACCACAAAAAGGAGCTGGAAAAGCTCACCCAGCTCCATCTGTTGCGGCAAACTGGATAATGCCAAATAAATAATAAAAATTTCAAAAAATAAAAATAAAAATTTTATTTTTACGATTAATCTAATTTTTTCAAGATAAAGATTTTTAAATTAAAATTGTCCAAAACGGTGCTGGATTCATTCATAGTATTGGATTAATTTCTTTTATACATAATTTCTGATAACCGTTTTATTTTATGGCAGAAATAATTTATTTATTTAATTTTAGGCATTTATTTTAGTAATTTTAAACGATAAAAATATTTAGCACTTCTTTAACACAAATTAAATAAAAACGTTATCTCTTTTTTAAATACTGTCTAAACTTTTATTTACTAAAGCAATAACAAATAATAAAAATATGAAAGTGATTTTTGAAATTTTTTTAAAACAATAGGAAAAATATTAAATGGCCTCCAAATAACAGTTTATTCTGCAACAGTTACTTTACCACTGCATATTCTAATTTATAAATTGACTTGTCATAAATAATCTCTGCATAAATTTGTACAAGATTTTCTTTATTACATACATCTATCTCTATTTTATTAACTAGACACACCAAAGTTACGAAATATCTGCGTTTTCTCACAGCGTTGTCTGGGAGTTGTCTATGGGGTTGATGGGCATGGACCTGCTAGCGCCCCCTCCGCTACTAACTGAACTCCTGAGTCTGCTCAACTCCGAGGGGGGTATATCGTCGTCATCGGTCTCTAGAGCAGGATTTATCCTACCGTTTCTTTCATCCTTACCCACCATGGTGGCGGCGCCGTAAATTTTGCCCATGGCACCTTAAAGGACTATACTCACACACTACTTTATTTAAGACAACCAAAACTTACCAGACGTCATCATCGACATTTGTTCCCCTTCTTCGTTGGGCTCGCCGACCCGCTGAACGTCTTCTGGAATATTTACCACGCAATGAAAGAAATCGTACCCGGGGGCCAGTCGGCCGGTTTCGAATACCCATTTGGTCCACCACGATACTCCAATTAATGTTATCAGTGACATCAGCATGGCCATCGTCCTAAATGGAAACAACTGCCGTCTATTTTCCTCGTCCCAACCTGCACGAAACGATTTTTAAGAAGCTACATCTCGCCGACGAAACGAAAAAGACATACCTGGATATTTAATCAGGGGATCCAAATGCATGAGCTCTTCGCCCCCAGACACTCTGACCAAAAAGGCCACTATGTACGCTGCTAAGCTTCCGTAGGTGTTGCAATACTCTTTAAAATGAACGACCATAAGAAGCTGGGGAAATAATATAACGTAGACGAGATCGGAACACATAGACCTGAAAGAAATTTCAAATTTTTATGATATATAAAATAGAAAAAAGAAAAGAGCAAACCAGAGTCCATATATCGATGGGATCGTCAAAGCCATCACTGTCGCCAGGAAGCCGACAATCAAAATAGAGACCCTCATCACCCAAATGATCTCCATCTCCGATGCCTTTTGCCTGAAGATTAGTTTGTACACGTTCCTAGCAAACATGGAACTCGCAGATAGCACGCTCGAATCAGCCGATGACATTACTGCTGCCGAAACGGCACCCAAACCGAAGAAAGACACGAAACTTGGAGTCAGGTACTGCAATACCATCGGAAGTATCATGCTCGTCTCATCCACCGTCAACGGGTAAGGGCCCTTGTAGCCGGTCTCGTTCCATGCTATTAAAACATGCGCTAACGTTATACACATTTTATTGATTAACTAAAACAACAGAATTATAACAGATTGGTATCACAAATCGACACACTCTGAAAGAATTATAAACTACCGCTCTGTACAGTCTGTATACCCTTTGACACAAAAAATTAACAATAAGAACAATCTCAATCATACAGCTAGACACTTGGCAAAGATATTTTTAAAAACTTGTGAAGGTGGAACAATTAAGTTTTATATCCTGCGCGAAGTCTTATCAATTCTACAATAAAAATAATATTCTTTTCTTACCTGTCGCTTTGGCGATGGCCCCTATTAGAACGGGTGGTATGGCCATCAGAACGCATCCGAAGGCGGCTACGTAGGACAGCACCTGCGCCCTGCCCGCAGACTTGCTGCTGAGCACTCTCTGAAAATAAACCTGCCAAGGTATACCTCCGAAAATGAGCAGCAACCCATAATCCATGTAGTAGAGTATTTCCTCCTTTTTGATCTCTCCGATCCAATCTACTTCCATGGAGGATAGCGGGGCTACGTGCTCGCTGCCCCAAGCGAACGGTATGCACATCCATAGACCGATGAAGATACAGAAGAGCTGGATAACGTCTGTATAAGCTACGGCATATAAGCCGCCGAAGAGAGTGTAGAATACGGCTACGCATGCGCTAAATATTACGCTAGTACGATGGTCCATGTCTATGATCACGCTAAGTGTAGCTCCCAGAGCAGCTAGGATGCCAGCCGCCCAAAATACCTGCAGGAAATAGTAAAGAATACGTTTAGTGCTGTATTTATATTAATGGACAGCATCTACCTCTCCACAAAGTGCTGGTAAAAAAAGGAGTCCTCCCATACGTTCTCCGAAAGAATCTTGCAAAGGATCCAACATGGTGATGTATCCTTGTTGTCGCATCTTATTGGCGAAGAAAATGCCGCCGAACACCAAGCTGAGAGAGTATCCGAACGGAGCTTGGCACCAAACTAATCCCGAGGTGTAAATCGCTTCCGCGGTACCGTTGATGTAACCGCCACCAACCCATGTCGCTGTAAAATAATATATACTGCAGAACAATTGATAAAGATCAATTATATTTGCTTTTGGTTGTATCTGTTATACTACCAATTTAAAAATTTATTTATTGGTGAGGCCCAAAACTAATGATAAACATACATACATACATAAAGTCACGCCTTTTTCCCATAGGGGTAGGCAGAGACCACTTCCTTTCACTTTCGCTACTCGTCGGTTGTTGGTACTCTTGACAGCTGGCCTTTCTTCAAAACAATGTTGATCTGATCAAGATATGTTCTCCGAGGTCGACCTTTACCGACTTCCGTCCAATCACACTCGCCTTATAACTATGCAGTGCCCCATTCATTTGTTTTCCTGCTAACACCCTTCGCTCAATGTCACTGTCATACTTTCCATCTCCCGTAAACTTTGAACCCAAGTACACAAACTCATTTACTTGTTTCACTTCCTCTCCCTTCATCAGAACTTTAGTTTGTCATACTTTCTTTTCTTTCAAAAATCATTACTTTCGTTTTGCTTACATTTATTTTCATCCATTTGATTTTCAGGGCATCACGCATAACATTAACCATCGCCTATTTTTATACTATTTATTATTAATAACTGGAATTACATTTGGGTTGATTTTTTCATTTTTATTAAAATTTAAAGACATAGCTGATTCATTGTTGCAAGAAATTTTAATCGTTTTGTCCTGCTAGGGGGACCACGATTTTTTTTCTTTCTCATGACTGATTTTTTCTCCTCTACTAGTAGGTTTTCATTTTGGTACAGTGAACCTGCATCATTTCTTGTGACCACATGCTGATAGGACGTGGATTTTTGGTCGTTTTAACCTTTTCTCTGAAACCATGTCTATCTTCATTATCTTCAATTGAAATTTCGGCTTCCTGCAAATCCGTCTTAATCTGACTTGCCCATTTTGAATAGGATAATGTATACTGGATATTGATGAATGAAACACGACCTCTATGGAGGACAAAAGAAAATTTGGAACATGCTTAGAAATCGTAAAAGGCCAGTGAATGAGTACGTTAACACTACAAAAATATCAACGGAACAGTGGGAGTTCCATTTTCGTATGCTGTACAGCGATTCTGGCCAAGAAACAAAACCAGTAATGGAAGAACAAATCAACAATGCAGACGCTAACCCCATAGAGCAGACCCTATGTACAAGAGACATCAACCTAGCAGTGTCAAAACTAAAAAATCGAAAGTCACCTGGATTAGATAACATAAACAATGAACTTATAAAATATGGTGGGCCCACGTTGATGGAACAAATCACATTACTATTCAACAAAATATATAAAAACAAGAAAATTCCAGTACAATGGAAAGAAAGCATTACAATACCATTGTTTAAGAGAGGTGTCAAAACAGATATGAACAACTATAGGGGAATAAGTCTGTTAAGTACAACATCGAAGCTACTGACAAAGATCATAGCCCAACAGGTGGCACAGACTGGAATTAATGAGGAGCAACAAGGGTTCCGACAAAATAGATCCACCATCGACGGGATTTTTATTCTTAGACAGATAGCTGAAAAAGCAATAGAATACAACAATGTTGCTTACATGTGTTTTATTGATCTAAAACAGGCTTTTGATAGAGTCAGACTGAAGGATGTGCTTGCACTGCTCGAGGAAAGAAATTTGGACTCTCATCTTATCGCATTAATTAAAGAATTGAATACCGGAAATTCTACGTTTATAAGAGTTGAACAGAAGCTAACAAAAAGGATAGACATATCAACAGGTATAAGACAAGGAGATAGCCTTAGCCCTATTTTGTTCAACATTGTCATGGATAAAATAATCGACGAAGTCAAAACGGCGGGAAAAGGATACAGGATAGGAGATCAGGAGTTTAAAATAATCTGTTATGCTGATGATGCGGTCATTATATCGCAAGACGAGGACAATTTACAGAGAATGCTATTTAAATTCGAGCAAACTGCACAACAGTATAACATGATCATCTCGCAAGAAAAAACACAATCTCTTACAATATCACGAGATCCCAAAAGATGTAAACTGGCATTATATAACAAGAGCGTGGCACAGGTTATGTCATTTAAATACTTGGGTGCTCAAATAACCAGTAACCGTGATCTTAAGTCGAAAGTCAAGTCGCAAACAATCAAAGCAGCAAGACTATCGGGATTCCTACGAGATGTGATATGGAGGAACAAGCACATGTCTATAGCGAGCAAAACAAGAATCTATAAGACCTGCGTAAGACCGGTAATGACCTACGCTACTGAAACGAGGGCAGAAACAGGAGCAACAAAGAGAATTTTAAGAGCAGCCGAAATGAGAACCCTAAGGACCATAACAGGACATACTTTACTCGACAGGCAGAGGAGCGAAGACATCAGAGCTACCTGCGGCATTCAAGATGTAGTAAGATGGTCCAGAGTCCGAAAGAGAGCTTGGAGGGATCATGTGGACAGAATGCCTGGAAACCGCCTCGTAAGAGCTGCTAAGCACAACAAGCCTGAAGGTAAAAGACCACCAGGACGACCGCCCAAGAGGTGGCACGAGAGCTGGACATCAGAATCCCAGTTGCGGCTGCTATGAGTGCTAATATATGAGGAAAAACAAGACAAATGTCTTAAGAAAAAGAAGAAGAAGACAAAAGTGATCAGTTTTAATACCTCAAACGCCGAACAGCGACATAAACAAAAAAAAAATTATTTCTGACATCCAAACCCCGCCCTTGTCTTTGCTGAGATTATAATTTTAAGTATCGAAAAAATATTTCTCTTCGTTACAATCATTTGGCGCTACTGTTCATAGTACGTTTTGGTCAACATCAACCAGCCTACACCAGGGTGTATCTTTGATTTAGCTTCCCCATCACCTAATGTTTATAGAAGTAGTCCCCAAGTCCTCTGTCACATCATTGCTATTCTTTTCTAAATTTAAATAAACACATTTCTTTATTTTTACCTGTCATTGTGAAAATTCCGACAAATAAGCCGATGTTTCGACCTGCAAGCATAACTTCTTCTTCGGAATCATTTCCCTCTTCTTTTTTTCTTCCCGCCCATATTCCAACGCCCAAAATTAGTACGTAAAATATAATAATCGAAATAACGCCTGCTATATTAATCATGTTCTAAATCTGCAAGAAAAATACACATCCATAAGAAATATATTTTATTAATTTCCTAAAATAGAATAAATAATAAGTATCACTTTTCGACGCATTAACGTAATGTTTTTAAATTATAATCCATCAAAATGTGAATGGCACAATTCACAGTAGAATTGTGAACAAACGTATTCTTTGTTGTAAATTATTTTTAGACTTTGACAAACTTTTTTTATTGAATGTGTCTACGTAACACGCTAGGCAGTGACCTTCGTGATATATATGTATATATTATGAATCTTCGATCCATTCAACATTTCTAAAACAGTCACTGGATAATCTATAATCATCCACGTTGGACAAGGTCCTGAAAATGTTATTACCGACTCTAACTACGTCTTCTGCTTAATGGTTTGTATGATTGCAAAGCCTAAGAAGAGATTGTTTGCTGTTTCTCGAGTTAAAAAAACCTTTCGTGTTTTTAGAAATGTTAGACCAAACCAATAGTTGAAGATTTTGATATTTCGAATGAGAACTTGCTTAACTTACCAGAAATACATTTGAACTGAAAGCGGGTCAAGGATTGGCCTTTGTGGTGTACAATATTAAGGAGCAACTAAATTTTTTATGATGATCGAAGAAGATTGTGTGATGGTAATTACCTGTACAAATGTCCGATAGAAGCACTAAACTTAACAGTATCAAATGGTTAAAAAAAAAGTAATGAACAAACAAAATATTTATTGTTTTACGTAAAACGGGCTAAATTTTTTCGAAAATAAACAACAATCACCCCAACGCAAAGAGGTTTTTTGTGAGGGGCTGTTCCTGGTTCTAAAAGCTAGCCCACACATGGGCGATGGTAAGAATCATCAACGCGCGCGAATACTTCCTTCGGACATACAATTTTGACGATCGCAACGAGAGGACTGTTCCAGGATCCTGGCAGGTATTGATCCTCGCTGACGTCAAAGGTAAGGGCAAATGGGCAGGGCCATTTGGGGTATACGACGGAGGCGGCGCAAAATTTCGGCCCGTACGATGGTTGAAACGCCCACTAATACTCAATCGATATTTTTGTCTACGACCAACGTTCTTTTGGGAATATCGATAATTTTTTTTCAAACTTCAAACTAATATCTTCTTCAAAAATCAAGATGCTACACACCATTTCTATATTTTTATTGTATCTCGACAATTTTGTTGCTTCTTTTTCAGTAGCAGTTGACGAAACTATTGGACAATCACACAAAAGTAGCATCTCCACACCCTCCACATTTTAAAACTTGCCTGAGGCTTTATTACAAGAAAAACACAAAGATAAACTATAAAATTATTTAAAAAATAAAGGATAACAGCTTAAATTGGGTGCAATTTTACGTGGTTTTGTAAATTCAATCATTTTTATTATGCCCCTGACAAACAATTACTCTAAGTATTTAAAAAAATTGTTTTATATTTTTTTATTATACCTGTAAAAAATGTTATGCTCTACATTCTCCACCCACGATTTTCTAATTTTATAATCTTGCATATTCTGCCATCTATCGACAAAATATTTTTACCAGATCGGGAATTTTGCCTTCATAAGAAAATCGAATATAAACATCTGTAATGTCTCTCTTTCATCAAAGGTCTTTTTCGACATCTACCGGTTAATTCGTTTTCTAAAATTTATATGCGAAACTTCAACTGTATACAGAAATCTATAAGTTTTTTTAGTGTAGTATCTAATATCTATAAAGGATGTCGATTCAAATGAAATAATTAACAAAAACAACGAAATCTATCTATAAAAGAACTAAATAATGAAGTTAACGTTAAATCATTGTATAAAGACAACTTATACAACGGACTGCCATCTAGCGTTATAACTTGTCAAGTAACCTTTCTTTCACATATATACGAGGAAATTCGAAAATATACATTGAAATATGTATGATGGCTGCTTATAATAATTAAAAGGTGTTATAAAAAAAGAAGTCAAATAGTTACTTACCTTATTATAAAAACTCAATATTCGTTCAAATAAATGTGCGTTATTCTGTGTTCTCTGCTTTTGATGATGTTAAAACTTCCGTTTATAAGTAGTATGACATTCTGGCATCACAAGAACACAGTTGAATGATAGAATTGATAAAGCTGAAGGCGGATATCTGTTTGGATTTTAGATAGGAGTGTTTGAAGACGAAGAAATTGAATGTGAATATTGATCAACAATGAATTTGAAGCGAATTGAAATGTCCACTTTAATAGACAACCATGATTGTCACAAATATATTCAAGTTGAATCTAAAGTCTACAATATAATATAATATAATGTATTACAATATTATATAATTCGGTTCTGCCGACCTACAAAACCGCTATTTCGTTTTCAATGGCCCACTCTGTATAGAAACTATATAAAAACATACCTATATTAACACACAGAAGTCAAAACATAAGAATCATTTCTAAATAAAACGTACAAAAATAATCTCCGGGAACCTATTACTGACAACTCTATGTTTTTTCTCCAAATGTACTTATTTTTAGTTTATACCTATGATCAATCTCAGTTAAATTTAATTGAAAACTCTTTCTACTGAGGCATTTGCGAAGGAAACTAAGTTCAATTCAGTCCACAGAGTCACAGAGTTTAAAATAGCCGTAGTAGCCGTAACTTATTTAATTAATGATAATGGTAGTGGCCTTATTTCAACAAAACATCACAACAGTAAATAATTAAAATGAGATAAAAATGAAAGAAAATATCCGAATTTAACCCGCAACATTGAAATACACAAAAAGTGGGAAATTACCCAAAATTCGGGTAATTACCCGCAGATAGGCAACACTTGAACATAACCACACTGACAAAGTCGGGATGGGCGTTAAAATAACAAACCCAACAAACTGAAGAGTCTGGAATCTCATATCAAGTAATAATTTGTGTAGAAAACAATCCTTTTTTGCACCGGTCCAAGAATTCCGAATAGCTATTTTCTTTCCAATGTCATCTATCGACGGTATCGACTCTGAAAATTTCATCGCCACCTATTAGCTGGTAGTTTCATTACATCGAGCTACTGCCAACGGATATTGTTCCTCAAACAATGATCTACGGCCTGACTGGAAGACCAGAGTACTAACGCCAGCTACATGACGTCTCTTATTTCTTCTAAAGCAATGCCATTGACCAACTATCTTATTTCTCCTTAAGCGATGCTTTTATCATTGTATATATTCCTAAAGTAATGCTTTTATCAAAGGTCTTTGTCGATATCTAACGGTTAATTCATTTTCTAAAAGTTTTATGCGAAAATTCATTTGTATACAGAAATCTATAAGTTTTTTTTAGTGTAGTATCTAACATTTCTAAAAGACTTCGCTACAAATTAAACACTTAAAAAAAAGAGGACGGCATCTATCGTCGAAAGAAAAAGAACTAAAAAATAAAGTTAACGTTAAATTTATTGACTGGAATTAGTTTTTTGATTCGTTGGTATATGTTGCTGTAAATCTAAAATTCATACAAAGATGGCCGATACAAGACGACATTAAATATCACCCTAATTTCGGAAGCATTCGGTTAACTTCGCCGAAAAGCGACTCGCGGGAATTTTGATTGTTTATGTCTTTTTGCTTCCTTGTGTGAAATATACAGTGCTCATATCCTACATAGTTAATTCATAATAACTACTTGTTTAGTGATTTTTGAATCATCAAACATAAAAACCCAGCTAATACCAATGCCAAAAAAC
Organism: Agelastica alni; assembly: GCA_950111635.1. Taxonomy (NCBI): domain Eukaryota; kingdom Metazoa; phylum Arthropoda; class Insecta; order Coleoptera; family Chrysomelidae; genus Agelastica; species Agelastica alni. The sequence goes on along the minus strand of OX467714.1, from coordinate 42,315,538 downwards.
ACAATTTCCCATTACCTATATAAAGAGCATTGGTTTAGAACTTTATTTGTTTTGTATTCTGTAGGAAAGCTTTGGTCTTATTTAAGTAAGTATATATAAACTATTGGTTAAAGGTTTTTATATTTATTTTGTAGTTCTGTAGTGTGGTTTTGGTTTTAAATAAGTATAATGCCATGCAAATTAAAATATACAATACAATAATGAAGGACTTTTATTTCATTATTTTTAATTTATTATATTGCATGTAACTATAGGTACCTACCTCAATACTTATTTCTTTATACGCATGTTATTAATTCAAATTAAAAACATATTTAAATTTGACCCACAACAAAAATTATTTTATTGCCCAGCTAGGTACTGTATTCAAAATAATATAACTAAACTCCATTCATGTGTCATCATCATCATCATCTTGTTACTCGTGGTTGCCATTTCGATATTCTTTTACTCCACCTGTTGTTTGATGTTCTCGCCATATGACCTGCCCATCTACATTTCATTTTAGTTATGTGGTCAACTACGTCTTTGACGTGTAGGGCCCATTTATTAGTAACACTAATTATAAATAACAACTATAAAGTAAAATCCGAGAATAATGAGTTCTTCTCAGGGGAAATGGCACATCTTACGATTCTGACTCGAGCATCAAATTCGATAGTGAATTCATGCAACTTTGCTGCAAATAAAATAACTTATTTTTCCAATATAAAAGTTTCAATATAAAGTTTATAAAATTAAAGTCACTAGAAAATAGAAATACAGTTAACAAAAAATCGATTAACCACTTTCTTCTTTAAAATGAGCAAATAATGGCGAAATAAATCAAGTGTGAACAATTTTAATGTCTTGTATTACAAACTCCGGAAAACATGTAATTTTGATATGATTTAAAAATACACGAATGCAGATCAGCTTTAACAGAACCATTATTCCAAAAATGTCTAAAAATATAATAAAAACGAATAACATAAATCTCTGCATAAATTTGAGGTTAGGTCGTTTCGCATTTTTGACAGGAACCAAAGATGAGGTCTATTCTCGCTTCTCTCTCTTCTCTGACACGAACGAAAACAATCAAAATTCCCGCCAGCCGCTTTTCGCCGAAGTTGGTCGAATGCTTCCGGAGTTTGCGTGATATTTAAACTATTCAAAGTCGTCCGATGTTACATTTACATTTGGATGGATGTTTAATTATCTATGAAAAAGTTTACCGAAGTATATATGTATAATATGTTTAAAACAAGTGTTTTACGTGTTGATAATTAGTCGAAACTAATTTAAAGAATAATATTTAATTGCTTATTCGGCACGTATCAGAGAAATCATTTTAACCGAAGAAAATTATTAGTGCGGTGTTAATCTCACATTCTAATGACCTCTATTTCAAGTTTTATAATTTATATTATGAACTTTTGTGTAGGATGTCGATGAGTTTGACACACTTATTACAAATATAACACATCAATATGTAGTTTGGTATGAAGTACCAAAAAAAATTAACCAGTAATACGAAAAATCTTATTTTTATTACATTTGTTTTATTTATTCTTGGTGTATACCTAATTATGTAAATTTTTTTGAAATATACGATCAAATGTGAGTGAGTAAAAACAATTAGTCAAAAGTAGTACCTATTAATTGATATACAAATATCCTTATTTAAAACAGTAATGATTTTGTACACAGCAACCAGAAATTTCATTTTAATTGTTATTACATAAGTGAAAAAAATGCGCTCCATTTTTACACACCCTCTGATTACATTATGTATAGGTATCCTACTTTGTTTCCTTCTTTAGCCATTAAGTACTATGCCTAATATTCCTGCATTGCTTGTCAGTATTATTAATGTGTTACAAAAATGACTTAATAACAGCAAGAACATATTTTAGTATTTGGTATTTTTATTTTACATTTTTATGTCGTTTTGCTCGGCTTAAAATGTATAGTTAAACGACATTGTTGGAAAAATCCTTTTGGCGAAATTTATATAATGCGACAAATGAAGTTCTCTTTTCTGCAAATCCATCCTAATAACTTCATTCTTATTCTTTTTCCCAGCAGGAAAGAATTCTAAAAGCTGATTACACACTCTTTCTACCATCCAACGCCTTCTGCAAATTACAAGTTACCACAAAATTAAGCAACGTTGCCAGGTCATTATATATATATATATTTTTTAAAAATATCCAATTATCCAATTATTATTTATTTTCTTCTAATTTAAGTGGATAATCATTATTATTAATCTTCCTTTAGATATTAATTCACTTTTTAATTTGCCATATATTAATTTTTTCTAAAATTTAAATATCTTTCTATGCAAATATTAACTTAAAATTAACTTTATCTTTGTAAATTTGTGCTTGGATTATAAAATTTTACTGGCTCAATGTTTTATTTAAATCAAGATTCATACACTTATTTTCATTTTTCTTTACTGTCAAAAGTGTTACATATAGGCAGTGCCATACCTGGAAAAAAATGGCAAGGAGTTGGAGTAGCTGCTATTGAACACTATTTAAAAAATAAAAAAATTACCTATACATTTAAAATGAAAAGTACATAACATCTTTCTGCAAATCTCCTCACTATACCGATTGGCTGATTGCTTTGTTTCCAATGCGTCCCCTTAAATGCGGTTCTGCTAATAGGTGACAAAAGGTGTAAATACAAAAAATGTTTTAATATACAGCTTTAACAAATAATTATAATTAACTGACTATTTTATGAATTTGGCAACGGTGCGAGATGTCATAGGCACAAGAACAAACAATCGTTGACGTTCGTGTATGATCGGCATTGCTAGCACGATGGTCGAAGCGAGAAGAAAAACAGAAAACAGTGTTGATGTACGCGAGTTAAAGGGAGGGTATGTTTTTCGTAGAATAAGTTCGTAGGCCCGTGCGTAAGTTACATCAAAACGAACAACGGACAATAAAATGATACACTCATCTGCCAAAGAAATTAACTGTGATTTGTGTTTGTGTGATAGGAAATTACAATGTTTATAAAGGTATTATGCAGTGTAATCGTGCCCAGTTTCTTTGGAAGTCTGTTAACTGCATCACCGTTAGATCCTGTTCGGCAACTCCAAGGTAAATTATTATATCTTTGTCAGTCAATCACCAATTGTTTTCAAAATAAAGTAAACATACACTTATGTTTTGCACATTATATTTCGAACAATACGAACGATTGCTTCTGGCTATTCTTCAGGTGGTAAACACTGAAGGAGTGAGTTGATTGAAGGTGTTGCCAGTTGTACTTGATTGCAATTCAATTTCATCTAAAGATTTACATACGAATATGTTAGGTAAGGATGTCTTTTTTTTTATAGAAAAATTATCAATAGTAATCAATAATCCATGACTTTATACACTGTGACCCAAAATAAACGTACAAAATTGACACTTGCATTGTTCATACAGTGGGGCCCAAAAGAAATGAAATGCTAATTTGAGTACACATTTATATTTCCAATTAATCTTTATTTGAAAACCTTGTAAATATACATAAATGAACAATTAAGACCAAATTAAAAATCAATAATAATTTAATCCTTTAATATTTAATGCAGGTATTGTTTTAAACCAATAATTTGTTTATTATTGATTGTAAGACGAATTACGGAAATGCCATTGAATTAGAAACCTTCAAATATTTTTTGTAATGATCGCTTGAAAAAGCAGTCTTTTATTTTTAATTGATTTTTAAATCATTATATTTCAAGGATCTATTACTTCCACAAAAAATCTGTAATGAAAACCTTTAAAGTTTAACTAAAATCAGGATATTATTTTATTCACATAGTTATAATAATTATAATATAGTTGCTGGCAGAATATCTATTATTCGTTTCGGTCCATTATTGGTAAATAATTATTCATTTCAAGAGTGTAGGACGTAAAAGGGTGAAAAAAAGTACAATATCGTTAACGGTTACAAAGAAGTACGTATGTACGTTAGGTTAACATTTAACCACACACCCAGTGTGGGTGTTTTTTGCTGCTCTTGTATTTTTTTTATCAAAATACTAACTTGAAATGGGCAGAACTTCTCTGCGAAAACGAAATAGATATTTGCTGATGTAATTAAGAATATGAAAAACGAGGCGAGGCATGGCACGGCAATTTCAATTAAAAGTTTGCGTCGTCAATTATTGGCTGCGACAGGAATATCTAATAAATGTTTCTTGGTGTTCGCGATGAGGCTCGAGAAGAAAAGACAGGCAAATAACCTCTAAATAATCTCCAAAAACATCTGAAGGATATCGTCGCTTTTGAAGTTTCATTTCAGAGGGAGAGGAACAATGAAATAAATAGTTAATAATAACTTTTTTTTTAATACAATAGCTACTAACTAGGTACTGACTTTAAGAGTAGTTTTAGAAGAAGTAAGCGATGCAAAAGTACGGGCAGTCAACTTTAAGAAAATTATTCTTTTAGTTGAGTTTTTAATGGCAAAAAACGAGAGATAAGCTAATTGAAAGTAATAATTAAATTTTTTTAGTAGAATAAAATAGTATTCTGAAAAACAAAGATAAAACATATTTGCAAATTTCTTATTCTACGACGTATGGATGTCTTCTCCACCCTGCTATACGGTATGGAAGCCTGGACTATAAACAAGTACGGAGAAAGACGACTTGAAGCCTTTGAGATGTGGGCTTACAGAAAAATATTAAAAGTTTCATAGACGGAAAAAGTGTCCAACTTAGTAATACTCCAATTCTTACCACCATCAAAAGAAGGAAACTGCCATATTTCGGGCATGTTATGAGAGGCGAAAAATACCGATTACTTCAGAACATCATTCACGAAAAAATTTATGGTAAAAGAAAGCCGGGCCGCAGAAAAGCATCATGGCTCAAGAATCTACGTGACTGGTATAAACTCAACTCAAGCTCTCTGTTTAGACTTACCGTCGACAGAGTAAGGATAGCCTTGTTGGTGACCAACGTTCTAGAAGGACATGGTACTTAAGAAGAAGAATGGATTGATGAACAAACAAACTTAATTCCACCTGTTTTACACCATATCCTGATAATGTAAATAATTGTTTTTGAATTATTAAATAAAACTAGAATTCTTAAAATCAATATTCGGTAACCGTTACAAATTATTTAGGATACGCCACTGGTATCCGGTTCGTTTTAAATCGTGTGCAGTGGGTACATTGGAGGAGCGCCTTTCATTAGTAATTTATCTATTAAATTGAAATCATTTATCCTGGTACATATACTGTAAATAAGCAACTTTAAATAAGTAAAGCAGCAATAAACTTAAGTTACGGATTTCCTATTAGTCACTGAGCAAAAAAGAAACAGTGCTTTCATTTCAAAACCAGCCAGTCCAAAAAACTTTTGATTTCGCGTAAATGTAAGAAAAACAAAAACCAGGTATATAACGAATATACATACATACATAAAGTCACGCCTTTTTCCCATAGGGGTAGGCAGAGACCACTTCCTTCCACTTGCTACGGTTCGTACACACATCTTTTGCTTCCTCTACTTTCATCAGTGCTCTCACACATGCTCTTCGGTTGTTGGTACTCTTGACCTGGCCTTTCTTCAAAACAATGTTGATCTGATCGAGATCGATGTTCTCCGAGGTCGACCTCTACCGATTTGCCCATCCACACTCGCCTTATAAATTTGTTTCGTCAATCTTACTTCATCCATCCTTTCTACGTGTCCAAACCAACTAAGCATTCCTTTATCTATCTTTGTGACCACATCTTCTTTTACACCACAGCGTTTTCTTATCTCACTATTCTTAACTTTATCCAACCGAGTCACTCCGGCTATACTTCTCAGACTACTGATCTCCGTAGCATTAATCCTATTTCCATGCTTCTTCTGCCAAACCCAACATTCACTACCATACTGATAAGTGTAGGAACCAACACACCTCTATGCACAGCCAGACGTGCCTTTTTTGACACTTTCTGGCTATTCATAAAGCTATACAGTGCCCCATTCATTTGTTTTCCTGCCAACACCCTTCGCTCAATGTCACTGTCATACTTTCCATCTCTAGTAAATTTTGAACCCAACGAATATAAATAATATTTATTTACTGTCATCAAAAGAATGCGCTAGAGGAACAGCTCGAGTTTTTAATGAAAGGCATCTTTACAGAGGAATCATAGAGTGAGTACGGAAATTTGGAGCAACTGAATCCGTTTGAAATAAAAAAAATAATAATCCCAGAGTTCTCGACGAAACTGCACAAATTGGGTCATTTTGCAATAGATTCTAACTATTCCATTCCAAAAGTATCATAACTTACAAATATTTCTGTTGGATCCATACACAATGTGTTACAATTGCTTAAGTTTTTTCCTCATAAAATACAAATTCATCATCAGCTTAGTGAGGACGACTATGACCGCAAAATTGAATAAGTCTTTTTCCTCAAAAATACGAAAAATTCCTCAGTAGGGACAAACGTTTCTTAATCCCCATTTGCATACATGTAAAAGTGCATACATATATATAGTCTTTAGATTCAAGACTTTTCCCACCTTCCTCCCAACCCCTTAATGTGTGACGTAATTTATTGGTGGCCGCTTATTTTAGTTTTATGCGTATTTTAAAAGTTTAGTTGGCACACAAGCAAAGTAACTTATTTCTTATCAGTGCATAAGAGCTTCTTCAACGAGGGTTATTTTCTCGAGTAGCGTCAGGTGTTGATTTCTCCCTGTGTTTCTCTTCATCCATTAGGAAGGCTCGCAAGACACGAGTGCGCAGCGTGCCAATATACCGAGTGGTAATTCGATTAGAAACACTCGGGATGCATTTTTAATTCATGAAAATAGATCAGTCATCACATCCATTATAAATTGTTGTTCACCTTGGCTTTAGACATTGCCAAGTTTTCTCAAATGGACTACCTAAGTGCTGACATCATTCGATGCGCAGTTTTTAAAAATGTAGACAAACAAAAATAATTTGCATTTAAAGTAGCAAAGGGGATTTTTAAAATCTTGGTGGTGCGTTTATAAACAATAAATAAGGATTTTTTTTGTATCATTAGTATTAATAATAATAATCCCTCCACCTTTACAGCGACAAGTAGAGGTAAGTGTTTTTTTTGAAAACGTGTATTTTAATTAATTATTTGGCTCGTTGGACCGTTGTATAAATTGTAAATTAATGAATGGATAATTTTTCTAATAATTGTGTAATTGTTTAAGTGTATAATTATTTGTCAATACTAGTTACGTGTGGATGTAGTGAAAAAAAAATACATATCGATAGACTTTATTGCAACAAAACTTACAATAAAGTGTTACGAATTTCGTTCTTTTTTGGGTTCGACTTTTAAAACTAAAACTGTCCGCAGCTGCTGTCCTTTTTATACCTTTTTCGCGAAGGCGACGGAACCGTCTGGAAGCTGCGAGAAATTACCAAGCGAAGGCTGATGCTGACAAAGGGGTCATTAATATGCACCATTGATGCTCGGATGTCGATAAATAAGCAGGTCCGGATTGTAACAACAGTAATAAAAATTACGACGTACCGATTTGACTGAATTAATATCTGCTCTGCTTTGTTCCCTACGTTATACAGGGTGTTTTAAAAAAAGGTGACCCCGTCTCTAGGATAGGTATAAAACTAAAAAATAATTGGGGTTTGCTTAGTAAAAATTTTTCGTACCGCTATCCGTATTCAAGATAAAGGGCATTGAAGAAAAAAAATCTATACACATTTATTACGATTTTGCCGAAACTACTGGAAACATTGTAATGAAATTTAATACGAATATGTTTTAGAAGTTGATACATTCCATGAATTTGTTTTTATATCTGACTCTCATAGAGGGCGCTAGCTCGTACGGTTCGTACCAAGTAGTATTGAACATAACTTTTTTAAGAATAGATTTATTAATCAAAATTTGAAGTGAACTTAAACATGATTTAATGTTACAACAAAAAGGTACTCTTGGTAAAACTCGATACTGTGTACCGTTTTCGGAATATTTTGATTTGAAAATTATGAAGTAATAACTGATGCTGGTACAAAGTAATGATAAAGTTATTAATTATATTTATTAATAATTAGTATGCACTATGTGAATTAAAAATTTTTTGTCGCGTAAATAAGACCTCATCCATAAAACGGATACATTGCCACGTCTTTTTCGTTCTCTAAAGAGTACTCTGCTAGCGGTTTCTCTACTGGCAAATTATGCCCGAGCTCAGCCGTAGAGGGTAGAAGAAAAAAAAAATAAAAGTGAGCTGCGCCACCGACTTAAACGGTATAAGCCGGAAACCCCTAGATCTTATAGGCACTAGCAGAGCTACAAGATAAACAACTATGATTATGGTGAACCAAATAAATAAAATTATAGCAAAAATATGTTGGATACTTTACTCACACAATAGATAATTAAGGTACACAGTTCAATAGCAACATCATAACAAATATAGTCAAAGTTAACAGCTATGGTAAAATTTCCTTGCTAAAACAAACCAAAAATGTAAAATTTACAACTTTGTTACAACAAAAAGTAAGACATATAAAAATTAACTCATTAATAACACTAATTCAAACATTTACATAAAGGCAAAGAACAAAAGGTAAAACATATATATCAGTTAACTCATTAATAACACTAATTCAAACATTTACATAAAGGCAAAGAAAATTAACTAGTTAACCGTTTACTTAAAGATTTTCACTGCCAAAACAATCGAGTTCATTTAAAAATATTTTTACAATGGTTGTCCTTTAAAATATCAAGATTGTAGGAGATTTACAAATAAGTAGGAAGAAAATATATTTTACTTGGACATAAAGAATTATTGAGAAAGTTATTTTAATCCAAGTTTAGTTTTGGCGTATTATCTAATGCAATAAATAGTTTCCAACAATGTACTATATTAATAAACTAAAACAGAGCGTAATAGTGGTGTCAGAATGAGTCACTGCGTTATATATTTAAAAATAAATCACTTATAACCTTTGGGTATACGAATTCACAAAGTACTATATTTATGAACTAAAGCAAAACTTACTCGTGGTGTCGAATGAGACACGGCGTTATATATTTAAAAATAAATCACTGATAACCTTTGGGTATGCGAATTCACATGTACTCCTGTGGCCTACTCCTGTGCTACTCCTGAACTACTCCGGGGGCTGGTTAGATTATGGGGCGGCACCAGTTAGTGAACAATGGCTTCCCTCAAATAAATCCCGATAACGGCTATTCAACTCGACACCAAAACTCCAAAAATATCCACAACAAAGGCAAGACAAAATGGTCAAGTTGAAAATCAAATGGTTTTTCTTCAAAATCCAATTAAGATGGTCCAAATACAGCCAGATATAAAAGAAATCCCATAGAGGTTCCGCACACGTGCTAATAACACACCGTCCCCAACAACCTTCACCAACACCTCCGACTTCGATGAAGCTCCCCAAACGACTGACGCTCCTATATCGGAAATCAAGAAAAATGGCGCGGAATAAACGTCAACCCACAATCTTCTCAAATCTGTGCCTCGTCCTCGTCCGTGTGGATATTCAGTCCCATCCACACAGAAATTGCAAACAACTATCGAATCTTACCCCTACAAGTTATGCAACATTATCTACAACGAATGATATATTCGAGTTACCACAAAGTACGGTATGCAACAATAAATACGAAACTATAGAACTGTGGAAGGAAAAAATAGGCACGTGACAACATGTTAAAAAATTTGGATTGAGCGTTGTCCTTTCTTGTAATGTTTGACAAAAATCCACTCTAACCGGTAGATCGTCTGGCAAAAGCGCTTGGCCTAATAAGGATGTAGCTGCTGCTCTTTAAGTATCCTCCAAGTAAACTCCAAGTACCAGAATTTATATTTTTTGGTCTCACATTCCCAGTTTCTCGACAACATCATTCAATGGCTCCAAATGTATATTTACTCGGTAGGTTTCTTCTAGGAAACTTTGCTGCATAACGCGTAACAGCTGCACTAGAGTTTTCTAAACACTCGTCCAAGGTCAATTACATGTCGGTGTATTTAATATTTGAGTACATTTTGATTAAAAATATCCAATTTTACAAAAAACAAGTTTTCAAAAAATCTAATCATTGTTGACTTCATACGTCATAACTATCAATAAATGTCAGTTTTTTCATGGCAAACTTAGAGAAAATCACGATATACCGATTAGAATGGATTTTTGTGAAACGTTACAAGACGGGGAAGCCCTCAATCCCAATTTTTTAACATGTATTCGTTTTATCGATGAGGTCTCATTTACGCGACAAAAAATTTTTAATTCACATAGTGCATACTAATTATTAATAATTATAATTAATAACTTTATCATTACTTTGTACCAGCATCAGTTATTACTTCATAATTTTTAAATCAAAATATTCCGAAAACAGTACCTTTTTGATGTAAAATTGAATGGTGCTTAAGTTCACGTGAAATTTTGATTAATAAATCTAACCATAAAAAAGTTATGTTCAATACTACTTGGTAAGAACCGTGTAAAATGCGTGAAATGATGCCAGGAATCTATTTTCATGAAAGTCAGTTCTATAAAAACAAAATTAAGAAATTTATTTTAAAAAAATATGTAAAAAATATTGAAATTATTTTAAAGTAATTTTTTGCCCCTTAAAATTAAGAAATCAATATACTTTTGTAATAATATGAAAGTACAACTATTACAGAAAAAAATAAGCCCTAAATCGTTACTGTAGCATCATCCCCCGAGCAGAACTAGCTAAATTAAGAGAGCATCTTTTTGGAGAAAACTTCATATATCTGAAAAATAATCAATAATTATCAATTTATTTATTTATTTATTATTTTATTTTTATTTATTTATTTAATTTTTTTGGCTTGCCATAGGCTACACTTAACAGTAAGTAACAAGTTTGAATACTTTACAGTTAAACGAGTTATAGAAAATCCGATGTTTCACGGTTTTTCCAATATAATTCGAAAAGTATCAATAATATCAAAAAATTATAAAATATTTTATAGATAGATTTTTTTAATACCTACAATTTCCTGGTTTGACTTTTTTCGATCGGAGCTGTAGTATTTTAGTTATGAACAAAAAACCGCTTTTCGCAACCAATTTTTTAGGTTATATTCGGTAATCAGGATCGAGTCGCATGAAATAGAAACTCACCCTGAATTTTAATTTTCCTATACGCTCATATTTTCTTTTTTGGATATTAATTTTTGCACGCACTTTTCCCTATTGCTTGGACTACATGCTTCACGGACTTCCTCAGGGTGTACACCTGATTTCATCAGCGGTTCGCCCCTCGGTTATTGTACTGAGTGTTTAAAATCATCGAACCCAAGAGTAAACGCCCAGAAAACACAAAGCGCCACGTTTTCCAAGAAAGTAAATTTCTCAAATCATTCCATCACAATGTCCGGAAATACCCTTGAATCAAGTCCCTCCATCTCAATTTTGGGAGTCACGGTGTCCAATAATATGTCTTGGCATGACCATGTTGCTAACATCGCATAGTCGGCAAGTCAGAGGCTAAATTTTCTGTGGAAAGCTAGAAAGTTTTTTATTCCTGATCAACTGTTGACGACGTACAAGGCTCAAATCCGACCTCTACTGGAATATTGCTCGCACATTTGGGGTTCAGCACCAAGGCATTCTCTTCGTCTTCTAGATTTCATTCAGAAAAGGGCCATTCGGTTGATAAACAGCTCAACCCTCACAGATATCCTTTACCCTCTAGAACATAGAAAAAGAGTTGCAAACCAGTCATTACTTTACAGATATTTCCATGGCAGATGCTCCAGAGAAATAAAAACTATTGTACCTTCATTGGCCACATTCGGCCGAAGAACTCAGCACGCTGATCAGTCTCACCCAATTACTCTCAAAATTGACACTACAAGGACCAATCGCCATCAAGAATCCTTCTTTTATAGGGCTGCTACGGAATGGAACAAGCTTCCAAAATAAGTTTTTCCAGAGAACTATGACCTGCAACTTTTCAAAAAGCGGGTCCACAATCATTTCCTTTCTATAATCCCTTCCCCTTCTAATAGTCGCAGTGCGGGCCGTCTGCGGCCCACACGATGGGTCTACCCTTTTTGCGACTATTTTTATTAATATATATATATATATATATATATATATATATATATATATATATATATATATATATATATATTTATCTCGCAACAGCATTAATGTAAAAAAATAATACCAAGTTAGTTAGGCGTCTAAAAGCAATGGCGATATAATTATTTAATTATATTAACTGTAAACAACAGAACTCGCCATTTATTTCTATTGTGTGATTTTTTTTTATTGAAATTTAACGATCTGATTACGGTTATTGGATAATTGATGGACTCGATTAAAGTGAGTCGTTGATCTTTGTTTTCTTTATAGTTAACACGTCGACGGCTGTTCGCATGAATATTGATACGATTTGTGCGATATAAAGTCATTAAAAGTGTGAGAAAAAAAATGATAGTGACTACTTATTGGTAAATAGTTGCGATAGCTGCATTAATTTTGTAATGACCAAAGCATCGTATTGTTCTTGAACTATATTTTATTTGTCTTTGTTAAAATTAGCGTGACTGCATTCATTATGATTATAGTTGTAACTGAAGACGACGAAGGTCGAAATATTGCGCGTCAATTTTATGTACACTGCTCAATAATTAATACGGGTTCGCTAAAATGTTTTTACTTATTTTGGCAATAAATGCAAATTTTATTATTTCTTGCAATTCTTTTACTGAATACATTATTTACAGAAAGTTAACATTTTAAAGCTGTTTTTATTATTATCAAGGTATCAAAAGAAAAAAAACACATTAAAGACTGTGTAATTAGGTTGCTAATTAGTTGCTCTGGAAATAACCAGCAGGAGTTCCGTAAAGGTATAAAAAATAGTAATTGACTATCATACAAGCTTCTGAGCTAAGCACTCTCTCGTTTAGAATAACTATTTGACTTGAAAAGCTGTTTAAGCTGTTTAAAGTTAGCAATTATTTGGGTGATTTGATATAAACCATCTGGAGTTCTGTAAAACTCAAATTAAATAAAAATGGCAACTTCTAGGTTTCTGATACAAAATCTCTTGCACTCAAGTACTTGTAAACTCTTAGGACTATATACATAAAGCCTTTTTCCCATAAGGGTAGGTAGAGACCTATTCCTTCCTCTTGCTCCACTTCTTACACACATCTTTTGCTTCCTTTACTTTCATCAGTGCTCTTATACATGCTGTTCGGTTGTTGGTACTCTTGACAGCTGGCCTTTCTTCAAAACAATGTTGATCTGATTTAGATATGTTCGCCGAGGTTGCCCTTTACCGACTTCCGTCCATTCACACTCGCCTGATAAATTTGTTACGTCAATCTTCCTTTATCCATCTTTTCTACGTGTCCAAACAATCTAGGCATTCCTTTATCTATCTTTGTAACCACATTTTCTTTTACACCACAGCGTTCTCTTATCTCACTATTCTTAACTTTATCCAACCGAGTCACTCCGGCTATACAATTCTCAGACTACTCATCTCCGCAGCATTAATCCTATTTTCATGTTTCTTCTGCCAAACCCAACATTCACTACCATACCATAAGTGTAGGAACCAACACACCTCTATGCACCGCCAGACGTGCCTTTTTTGACGCTTTCTGGCTATTCTTTCTTCTCTTTCAAAAACCATTATTTTCGTTTTGCTCACATTTATTTTTATCCCTTTGATTTTCTGCTTGCGTCATTACATTGATTTTCGTGTTATTAAATACTGGAAAACAACTATTATATTAAATGTTATTAATGACATATAGATGAGTCAAAATCCTGTCATACAACGCCTATTACGATAGTAGTTTTCTTAATACATTTAAAATTAAAATGATAGTATGCATTAACGAAAATCGGAAAATTCCAGATACTTTCTGGTCGTACTATAGAAGTGAATAACTTTGATAGTCTAGTCAACAAGTGCCTTTTGATTTTTAATAATTTTTATCACTTATTGTTTAAAAAATTGTTATAAACAAATGTTTTTTCGAAGAACTCTAAAAAGTTTTGACCTAAAAGGCACTTGTTGACTAGACTAGTATGCTGTATGAGCTGCTAAAGGTAAGCAGCTTATTGGTTGCTAATACAAGAATTACGAACTTTTTGTTTAAATGCTAAATGGTACCTTTATTTTAGGTTTTTGGTGTAAACTTTTCCATTTGCTTTAATCGAATAAAGAAAGTTTTTTTTCTCAAACAAAAAATTATTTACTTTTTAAACCTAAAAATTAATTTGGTAGTTTTAGAGGCACAACTAAAAGCTAATATTTTAAAAAATATAAAGAAAACTTCAATTGTTGAGCAGTGTTATTAGAAAGTGTATCCTAAGATTGTATAAATTGAATCTCCTCACAATCAAAACTTGACGTTATGCAAAAACAAAGTAATAGTTTACGGTATTTATTTAACCGTAGCGAAATAAAAATTGTATAATATTATAATAAATTAATGAAATAGCAAAAAGGCGTAAATACCGCAGCTATTTTGTGATATAAGTGATTCAAATTTGGTGGATTTTCCAAATCGCTGATTTTTATTCGCGAGACAAATACGAATCTTTATGGTTACTTTTTAATGAGGAAAGATTGATGGAATCAAATAACCGATTAATAAAACACGTTGCATCGTCCATTCTTTCATTAGAGTATTATCAAACGGAAAAACCTGTCATTTCTTTGCCGTCGAATTGCGTTGATTGCTTGTGATTTCCCAGGACTATTCTGCCGAACTCGCGTATATACGCTTCGTCGTCATGACGACCCACCCGAGGGTCGCTCTAAATTCCTCTTGGCCGTCCAACTCGTCTTGGAGAATTCAGTGACACGTTATTTTGAAACTAACGAATGGATGTAAATATCAGATACACTTCTGTTACAGTTTTATGGAATAAATTCGATATTTTCTATACTAAAAGTCTATTAAAAAAAATCTAAAACAGGTCGATTCTTAATTTTAATGTTCTACATTTTACAACAAAAGTTCATTATACAGGGTGATACATATTAAGGTGATGGCGTTATCGGCACCCTGAATTTATGACATTTTTAGATCAATAAAAACTTGTTTCCGAAAAAGTACTTGGGGTCTAGCGGACAGAATTTTAAAAAAAAGCGCTTAGAAAATAAATTATTTCATAATTGCACAAAAGTAGCCTACTGGTTTTTAGTGAAATGTCATTATTTTTATTGACGTTCAGTAACAGTTAAGTATTACAATAATAATTGTTGTAATAATTCGTGAATGTTCGGTTTTATTGCTTCGAATAATAATTTGAAGTAGAAATTTACCCATTCCGAAAAAAGGAAAGAAGACTATTCCTGCGAATTGTCCTATTGCATTGCTCTCAATCATATCCAAAGTTATGGAAAAAGCGACTAACATAAAACTCATCAAATATCTGAAGAAATTTGAGATAATTCATGACAGACAATATGAATTTCGACAACTTCGGTCTACTGGAGATTTGCTGGCTTACGTCACTTAGCTATGGACAAACACTATTGAGAAGGTTAGTGATTCCCGTGCAATAGCCTTGGATATATCTAAAGCCTTCGACCGCGTTTGGCATCAGGCATTGTTAAGCAAATTATCTGCCTACGGTCTCCCAACCAAGTTTCATGCAACATAGCTCCTTTCATGTGGCAGTTTACGGTATTTCTTCTGATGCGTTGAAAACCAATGCCGGGGTCCTCCAGGGTTCCATCCTGTCCCCCCTCCTATTACTTTTACACATCAACGACCTCTTAAAATCCAACACGAACCCCATTTACAGTTTCGCAGACGACAGCACAATTGTATCAAATTTCACATCCTATCGTTCCCTTTCGGTAAATGATACAAATAGACTCAGGCAGAAACAGGTTGACTCCATCAATAGAAATCTTAAAGCAATCGTCGAGTGGGGAACCAACAATCTTGTTCAGTTCAACGTCCAGAAAACACAGCCACGTTTTCCAAGAAAGAGAATTGTTGCTAACATCGCAAAGATAACTAGCCAGAGGCTAGGTTTTTTGTGGGAAGCTAGAAATTTTTTACTCCTGATCCGCTGTTGACGACGTAAAAGGCTCAAATCTGACCTCTACTGAAGTATTGCTCGCACATTTGGGGTTCAGCACCGAGGCATTCTCTTTGTCTTTTAGATTTCATTCAGAAAAAGGCCATTCGGTTGATAAACAGCTCAACTCTCACATATGCCCTTTACCCACTAGAACATAGAAGAAAAGTTGCAGACCAGACATTACTCTACAGATATTTCCTTGTCAGATGCTTCAGAGAAATAAAAACTCTTATACCACATATGGCCACATTCGGCCGAAGAATTCGGCACGCTGATCAGTCTCACCCTTTTACTGTCAAGATTGACACTACAAGGACCAATCTCCATCAATAATCCTTCTTTTACAGGGCTTTTACGGAATGGAACAAGCTTCAAAAATCAGTACCTAGACGAAATTTTTCAGGTGGATTGGTAGAATTTTGTTGTGAAATGTGGAACATTAAAATTTAAAATCGACCTGATTTAGATTTTTGTGAAAAGACTTTCAGTCTAGGAAAGATCGAATTTATTCCATACTTACACACTGTGGGTGACTTTATAAAAGAATTTAGCACCTAAGATTTATCACTTTAGATATAAGATTTATCATTTAAGACAGATGGAAATTGGAAATAGCATTGTAATTGTTATAAAAATATTTAAAATTTGCGGTTTTACACTAATGATTTAAAAAGATGACCAACTTTCAAATGAAAATAGGATTTGCGCATGTTATGTGATCAAAAATCACACCTATATGTTTCCGAAATTATTCAAAATTAATTGTGAGGCTAGGGAAGAATTCGAAAATAGAAAAAAGTTGATTCGGATCTGTACTTGTACTTTGTACTACTTGTAGAGGATTTGTGTTGTGCTATGGGTGCTATGGGTCAGATTTAGGATGGTAAAGTGCTACGTCTGGTCCGTTCTCTTGTACGGAGTCGAAGCATGGACGTTGAAAGCAGCAATTATTAACAAACTTGATGCCTTCGAGATGTGGACCCTGCGACGAATGCTGAGAGTATCGTGGGTTGACGATGTGACGAACGAGGACATACTCTGAGAAGAGCTAGTTTAGTAGACCGTGAACTTTTCGGAAACATCAAAAGAAGAAAAAATGGCTATGTTGGACACATACTACGTGGAGAACGTTATCATTTCCAACGTCCTATTCTCCAGGGTAAAATAGAAGGAGGAAAAAGTGGAGTAGGTAAAAGAAAATTATCCTGGCTACGAAACATAAGACAATGGACAGGAATACGGGACTTCCAGGCACTGCAAAATGCTGCAAATAATAGAATCATATAATGAGAGAAACGATGGACGCCTACGCGGAAATCTGCATGGTACTTTAAGAAGAAGATGGGTATTATTACTGTAACCAGTTTGTTTATGGTTTCGGCGTTTGGAGTATAAAAATCTTTTATCAGTCTTAAATATCAAGTATTTTTATAACATAATCCACTTTAATGTCTTGAATTTTAAGTGATAAATGTTAGATGTTAAATGCTTAAAAGTTTTTATAAATACACCCTGTAAGTGTCCAACAACATTAGCTATTATTCAATTATAGCCAGTCGAAATAGAAAGCAATCGAGGTCCATTACCAAAGCGAATTCAATAAATCTCGTAGAGATAAATTACTAATGAAAGGGACACGTCAAACGTCCCCACTTTATCTCTAAAGAAGCGGACACCGAGTGTCCGATTTAAACCGAATTAGTTACCAGTGGCGTATCCTAAAGATGTTGTAACGGTTACCGAATATTTATTTATCAGTAAATGTATCGGCATGCAAAAGTAAATAAAAAAAATTATGCGTAGATACTAGGTTGTATTTTAAAGTTTAAATTTTTGTTGCGCTACGCCCCCAGCTTCATTGCTTGAAAAAAAATCTGTCAAAAATTTCATATAAATCGGATACAGGGTGCCGCAATGGCATTGAAAATTGAAAAAACAAAAAATTAATTAAATCTATAATAATTGTATGCAAAAGAGGTGATTCGGTCGGTACAAACTAAGCACATAAAAAGTACATAAATCCTAGCCCTTGAGATTTGAAATCGGTGATAAGGAGGTTTCAGCTGGCACGGTGTTACCTTTTTTTTTGTCTGGGGGTGGAGATCCATCGTGGACACCGGCTGCTTTGTGTCAATCACGTACTGATAGTGCCTGACTAAAACTACCCCTCTACCTTGCCGCTTCTGCATTTGTGACTGTCACGGGGGGATATAACGTCAAATGCAGACGATACTTCCTCATCATCATCTGTAGCATTACAACCCAGGGTGGGTGGTCATCTCAATTTGGGCCTACCTAGCTGCGTCTTCCCATACCGATTTAATGGGTCTTGTGTTTTGACTCCTTTGGACGTAGCCAGCCCATCTCAGCCTATTTGCCTTTATTTCTTGTATTATATGTGGGATGGCCTACAGCTGGGCTAGTTCAGCGTTAGTTCGTATTCTGTATCGGCCTGTTTCTGGGTCGCGACAGAGGCAGTAGTATTTTCCGCTCAAAACGTCTTATTATTTGGGTAACACTTATGGTCATGGTCCATGTTTCGCACGCATATGTCACTACAGGCCTGACAATGGTCTTATACGAGATGATCTTTGAAGCTCTAGAAAGGTATTTGGACTTAAAGAGGGGTTGCAAGGCGAAGAAACATTAATTTCCTTGGGTGATGCGATGCTTGATTTCTTCATGTATGTTATTATCCGCTGTTATTATTGCCCCAAGGTTTTGGAAGGTTTGTAAATGCTCGAAGTTAAATTTTTCTATTGTCACGTTTTGACGCAGACGATCACTTGTAGGATTTCTAGAGACGTGCATGTATTACGTTTTCGCTTTATTCAGCCCGATTTTGTTGGCTTCTTTTTCTATAAGCACGAAATTTTATTTCACGTTAATTGTGCTACCTCCAACATAGTCAATATCATCAGTATATGCCAGTAACAGATTTGGGCCCCGCGGTCCCAATACCTGGGCTCGTACAGTTGCTGTTTTTGTGACCTTTTCTAGTGCAATGTTAAACAGCACAAAAGTGAGCGCATCTCCATGTTTTAGGCCTGTGTTTATAGCGAACACCTCGCTGTACTCTCCATCTACCTTAACGCAGCTTTATACACGCCCTGGTTAAACGCACTAATTTACTGTGAATTCCTGGTTCTAACATTGTCTCCAAAGTCGTACTCTGATGATGCTGTCGTACGCCTGTTCGAAGTCTATAAACAAATTGTGGAGGTCTCTGTTAAACTCCCAGGACTTCTCTAAGAGTTACCGGACGGTGAAAAGCTGGTCTATTGTTGATCTGCCACCCTGGTATTCGCCAATGATCACTTCCGCTTTGGGAGCTATACTTTGGGCGATATTTGAAAAGACCTAGTATGGGGGTTTTCTTGCCTTTGAGACTCCCTCCTCCCTTTCTTTTTTCTTCATCACCGTGAGAACAAAGTCTGATCCTTCCCTTCACACAGTTGGGCTACGTAGCATCTTTCTGATGTTTTCTGGGGTAGGTCTCTCATCTAAGGCCTGCTCTAGGTTTAAGCGTTCGTTATGCCTCCTGTAGCACACGAATAGGGTATGGAATATGTGTCATTTAAGTCCGCGCAGTATACTCAGTATATGTATGACTTATATAATAGGCCAAGTATAGTACAAGAAATCAAGCTGGGACATTGTCCAGAGGAGTAAAAACTCAAGGCTAATGAAAATGATCTGGGAAAAAAACCCTTGTGTGTAATTTCTAAAGGAGCCGTGTTCGCTCAGGGCCAGGCTCACATAATAGTCCGTGGCCTTGTTTCCACAGTCTATCCAGCTCTTAATAATATTGAACTAAAAATAATAATTTAAACCTCGAAAAAATTTACCAGTATCTGAGAGGAAAAATATAAATGTGTATGCTATTCAGTAGCTCGCGATTGAGGGGTTGTGACCGCTGGTCTAGATAATACAAAATTATAAATTTGAACCAGTCGAAGTCGTCAAAATGTTACAAATAAACGCTTCGAGAATTCAGAATTTGGTTAAAAACCCCGTCGTCATCCTTGTAATTGCAATGGACACACCGCGGGTTTTCAATTGGTCAGTGACTTGTTTGAAGGTCACCTCAACTCGCTGAGTAACTGCCTATGCATAACATATTACATCCTACACGTTTGTCAGAGTGTTATTTACCTGTGCGCGTGTGTGTGTAGCGGCACACGGTCAACGAACATTTATTTTTCGTACGAGAACCTTCCAATTTTCCTAGAACAACGGTCGACGAACAAAAACATATAGATCGAAATTCTGAAATGATGAGTCAACAGAATTTATCTCAAATGACATGCAAACTATGTCGCGAAATTTCGGCTTCGAGATGTGCTTCGACCTACCAATTTACAAAAAAAAAGGAATACATAAGGAAAAATCATTTAAAGAACAAAGAATACAGCTTTTGTGAATTGTAATGTAGTCGTTGGAAAGAGGTTAAATAGTCGTCAAGAAATACTTTTAATGTAGTTAAATTATACTATTTTATTAGCAGAAAATACAGGTATCATTCCAAAAAATTTAAATTACGTCAAATTTTGAAGAGGTAGGAAAAGATCATTAAAGTTACTGCAAGATTGTGTTAATAATATAATTTAAAAATAGCAGGGGATGAAAAATTTTGAACATAATAGGATAATACTGATTTCACAATACTTCTTTTCAAATAATATTGCTTGTGCGTCGACCTTTGGATATAATTTTTACCTTCACATATTTGAGCGAATTTTCTCGCAATAGGGCTGACTATGAATGAGGTAAGTAGACTCCTACTCGCTCAATGGTTTGTCTCCGAGCCTTGTTGATCTTATAAGCTGTAGAAATGCTCTGAGGTGTGGGCAGCTTCACCACCGGAACCTCTGTGGCTACGACTCACTCTTGCTATTCGACGACGTCTTTCGCAGCGTAGATGTTGGATCCTTCGATAACTCGGTA
Organism: Agelastica alni; assembly: GCA_950111635.1. Classification (NCBI taxonomy): domain Eukaryota; kingdom Metazoa; phylum Arthropoda; class Insecta; order Coleoptera; family Chrysomelidae; genus Agelastica; species Agelastica alni. The sequence continues at coordinate 42,294,480 of OX467714.1, read as the reverse complement.
AAGCTGACTCGATCTGTTTTTTACCTAATATAGGCTGAAGGGTTTACTGCCTTTTATCGCCGTGAATTTTGTTATCACAGCAAATGAAACAACACACTTGTCATCGAGAATAAATTGTATAACTTTAATACATGGAGTTTCATTACAGTTTCAAGCCTCCTGTATCTTCTGAATAATTTCACTGGTTGTTAGCTTTGAATTTAATGTATTTTGTTTGATTATATTGATGTGCATTTTAGCACGTGGCGTTTTAAAGCGGCGCTAGAGGTGTTCATGGCTCGGCTGATAATACGCGAAAGAGGAGCGAAGTGGTGACGATTTCTACTAAATCGCACTACCCGTAAGCCGTGTTAAGGAACTTCGTTCCAAAAATACCTTTGATATGTCACCCCTTTTTAAACCTTTTTAAAAAAATATTAAAATTAGGTCTTTTCGAACTGACATATCTGCTATAAAAAAAATTAAATAATAACACATTTCGCTACAAAATTAATGGTGACTCACACTGTATACGAAAAATAGATCACTTTATTTATTTCTACACTTAAACGAGATAACTCTTGTTCGAAAGCTGACTTCAATGATGTGACATATCGCAAGTGTGTTAATTGTCAAAGCCTGGATCTTTATTGTTAAACCCCCCGTATATTTTAGGCAGGTTACGTCCTTGTTCTATAGCGAGTTGCAAACTCAAAACAGTGGTAAATAAATCTTCTAAACGACTTTTAAACTTGAACATTAAAATATGGTTTAATTTTTGGTCTTTTTTTTGTTTTTTCTTTGATAATAAGTGAGTGGAGGTTTCCGGCTGAGAAAAGTGGTGCATCTTAAAAAGATTAATAGCTCTCTCAAACTCGAGGCCATTGTGAAAAGTTTTGGCGTGTTTATTCGTAATCCAAGTCCTTGTTATTCGCATTTTGATTCCTTACACCAAAAAAACAACAGATTAATATGTCGTCAACCACCTCCGAGTCGCATTTCACTGATTCTGGTTTTAAATTGTAAATTTTCATTAACAAGCTTAACATATTTTAGTTTAAACTACCTCAAAAATAAGTTACTTTAGATAAAAAATAGTCTAACGAGTAGATACAATTGTACACTAAAAAAAGAGACCTTTTTATTTGTATATTGTCTTTTTGCTAAATATTACACCAAACATTGTACATAGGGTAAACTTCTCGATACAAACAGTCGTATTTTTTATCTGAATAATTCTTTTCAGTAAGTTATTTTTTAAACAGTAAAAAAATCAAAATTGTATTAAAGATACTCGTACATACTTATAGTCACACCTTTTTCTCTTAGTGGTAGGCAGTTCATTCCATTTGCTACGGTTCTCACACACTTTTTTTTGCTTTTTCTACTTTCATCAGAGCTTTCATACATGCTCGTCGGTTGTTGGTATCATTGACCTGGCCTTTCTTCAAAACAATTTCGATCTGATCGAGATACGTTCGCCTAGGTAAAGACAGAGAATGAATAGCTACCATAAAGAAGAGGAAAACCGCGTGCTTAGGACATGTAATTCGGAGTGATCGAATAAAGCTGCTGAAAATAATAATGGAAGGCAAAGTAGAAGGCAGACGAGGTATAGGAAGGCGCCAACATTCCTGGTTAAAAAATATAAAAGACTCGACCGGACTAGATTTACACGCCTTAAAAAAGGTTGACCTTTACCGACTTGCCCATTCATACTCACCTTATAAATTTGTTTCGTAAATCTTTTTCCATCCAAACTCTCTACTTGTCCAAATCATCTAAGCATTCCTTTATCTATTTTTGTTACCACATGTTCTTTCCCGCCACAGCGCTTCCTTATCTAACTATTCCTCACTCCGGCTATACTTCTCAGATTACTCATCTCCGCAGAATTGATCTTATATTCATGCTTTTCCTGCCAAACCCAACATTTACTACCATATATAAGTGTAAGGACTAACACACTCCTCTATACACAGTCAGTTGTGCCTTTTTTTGACACATTCTGGCTGCTCATAAAGTTATGAAGAGCCCTATTCTTCTTTTTTCCCATCACCACCCTTCGCAGTCATACTTTCTGTTTGTCTTAAACTTTGAACCCAAATATACAAACTGATTCACTTGTTCCACTTTTTCTTCTTTAATCAGCACCTCGCAGTTTGCGTTACTATCTTTTTTTTTAAAACCATCTTGATTATATTCATTTTAATGCTTTTAATATTTAGGGCAACATGCATAATATTAACCATCGCCTGCAACTTCTCCTCAGATGATAATAATATGAGCTGATCATCGGCGTAAAGAAGGGATTTGACAATCAAATCATTCATTCTAGACCCGTACGCACTCTTTTTAAAATATTTTAAACAACCGTCTATGAATAAATAAAACAGCCATGACAAAGCCACACATCCCTGTCTAACACCTTTTTCTATGTTAAACCAGTCCGCGTAAACTATTTATCCTGACACTCGTGGAAAATTTTAAGAATTTTATAAAATAAAAAACAAACTGTGGAGGACTTATTTTTTTTGAAACGTTGTTAAAAGAAGTACCTCTGATTATTTTTTCTCAATGTAGCGCGCCGGAGGGCAATTTTTCATTTTAAATTAGCATTCTAGAAGTACTAGAGCCGCATTTTTCGTCTAAATTCCAGAATGAATGTTCATCTTAAAAATGTTTTTACTTTGTGGGAAAAATTGTAAATTACAATTCTTAAATTCGCGGGAATATTTCCTTTTTGCTTGCTTCGTTTTTAAATTAAAAATAAAAGTAATGGCTGAATCAATAAAAAAACCAATATACTCTTTCTCTTTTTATCGCACTGTTCGTACCAGATTTACTCCTGTGTGACGTACGTCAAATCAAGTCATTTATAAAAAATTTAAAATGAGATAACATCCATTAACGCGAGTCCGAAGTTTCGTCAATAAACCCGAATTACTGAAGCGTGTCTATTTTTTTAAACGAACAATATGAACAATGGCCAAACTCAATTTCAACTGATAACAAACTTCTTTTTTTTTCAAAGCTACGTAACTTTCAGCGAACAATTTCCCTACGCACGGCTCGAATTTGCGAGGGTCGTATAATCAAACCTTTACAGGGTGGAATTCATAAAAAAACACCCACCAAACGTTGCTTAGCTTCGCCGACAAGAAACAACGTTAGGTGTATTTATCGATTTAAAAAAAGTAAGCGATAACAACTAATCGCCAAATCAGGTGTACCGCAAGGATCTAACCTCGGTCCACTACTGTTTAACTTTATCAATGACATTGGTGACATAATTAAGCTTAATTTTTTACTGTATGCTGATGATCTAAAAATTTTCTCTCCTATCATTAATATGACTGAATGTGAGAAACTATCGAAAAATCTTTATCAAATAACCCAATGGTGCAGTCGTAATAATTTAGCGTTAAATCCTACCAAATGTTGCGTAATGTCATATACATTGAGATCTGATCCAATTATATTTGACTATAAGATAGACAATTATTCTCTAGACAGACCATGTAATTTTAAGGATCTTGGAGTTACTTTCGACCGAGAGCTATCTTTCCAAAACCACATAGACAATATAACTACGTCAGCAAACCGTATGTATGGATTTATAATTAGAGTAGGCCGCGACTTTAACCATTTAACACTTAAAACTCTTTACTATGCTTTTGTAAGATCAAAGCTAGAATATGCATCGGTTATCTGGAACCCATATTATCAAGTGCTTATTTATAAACTGGAGGCAATCCAAAGACGCTTTCTCAAATACCTAAGTTTTAAAGTAGATCGGACTTATCCGCTAATTGGCACGGCACACGAGAGTTTACTGTCAAGACATAGCTTTTTCACTCTGGATAGAAGACGAGAATGTTCTAGTGTCATTATGCTACACAAAATAATTAACAATGAAATTAAATGTCAATGCTTACTATATCAGATAAACTTTAAAATTCCCCGTTAGGCATCTCGATACACCGACTCATTCTACACTACCACACCACGAACAAATATACTTAAAAACTCTCCTGTTCATACTATGTGTAGCAACTATTACCTTATAAGTGACCAGCTTGATATATTCTATTGTAATGTGAGGCAAATTAAGAGCTATTATTATCAGCAGTAATATTGTTATTAGTCTTAAGCTTTCTACTAATGTTAGTCTGATTTTGTAAATTGTGTATTACTCTTAAGCTTTTTTATTGTTAGTACTATTGTGCAAATGTTTACTTTGTTCCTGTTCTGTAATTGGAAATCTTTTTTTCTGTAGAACAGTGTAAATAAATAAATATTCTTCTCTTCTTCTTTTAGTGCCTTTCCGTTACCGGACGTTGGCGATCATTCTGGCAATAATTATTTTATTAACTGCGGCTCTAAATAGACCCGTGGTGGAGGTTGCAAACCAAGTTCTCAGGTTTTTAAGCCATGAGATCCTTCTTCTGCCTGCTCCCCTCTTTCCAAGCACCTTTCCCTGTAGGATAAGCTGCAACAGACATTATATTTCGCTGTTTATTATGATGTGTCCCAAGTATTCCAATTTCGACTTTTGACTGTACTCATGATCTCCATTTCCTTGTTTAAAATGTCGAGTACTCTTTCGTTTGTAACATAGGCTGTCCAAGGGATTCTTAGTATACGTCGATACAGCCACATCTCAAATGCGTCCAACCTTTTACTGGCTGCATCTGTTACAGTCCATGACTCAACTCCATATAGGAGCACAGGAAACACATAGCATCGGAGAAGTCGTATTTTAGTTATTATTGGTAATCAGATCAACATTGTTTTGAAGAAAGGCCAGCTGTCAAGAGTACCAACAGTACCGAAGAGCATGTATGAGAGCACTGATGAAAGTAGAGGAAGCAAAAGATGTGTGTACGAACCGTAGCGGAAGTGAAAGGAAGTGGTCTCTGCCTACCCCTATGGGAAAAAGGCGTGACTTTATGTATGTATGTATGGTAATGGTCCGAAGCCGAAGGCTGAGCAACGAGCTTGAGAAATTTGTCGATGAAAATTTTTGACAACAAATTTATAACTCAACACAAAGAAACTATTCATTTATTAAAAGTACAGTTAGCGAAAGTACAATTATTAAAATTTAACTTAACATTAGATTCGTCGATGTTCTCTACTATAGAACTATTACCACTATTACCGCACTTAATATTTATGATCTTGTTGTGGTGTTTTTGATCGAGATTTAAGTATGGTTTTATAGAATTTTGATTGCTATGATCAGTAATTTTCAGCAATTGTTGTTCTTCTATACCACTTTATGCCAATTCGCTAACAGCAGTTGATCTATTCGAGTGATTTGTTATCTTTTTGTCCTTTACATACAAGCCAATTGCCTCAGCAGCAGATTTAGTCCATCCATTTATTGTATTTCTTCCAACAGGTAAATTATCGTACCATTTGTCAGTTCCATTTTTCCTGTGTCGATTTGGTTTTAAGAACAGTCGTGGTGAGGTAATATTGTCGCCTCGTTTTGATATCAGTTTATGAAAAAGACTTACAAGGCAGCTTTGTCTTTCACTATTGGAAACCAATCATTTACTACTTGTACAGATTTTAGAACCACCTTGGCACGTGTTACTGAACACCGGATTGTATTCAATGCGATTTTCTCTAAGATTATTTATTATATTTGAATGATGTTCTTGGTTCAATTGTAATTATGGTTTAATCGAACTTGCAGAATTATGACCAGTGACTATCTGACACTTGCTAGGCAAATAAAAGCTACAGTGATTATTCCTACAGTGATTATTCCCGAGAATAATCACAAGAGATTTATTTCCACTATAATAATGACATAATTGGTTGAAACTTACCCTTGTGACAAATAAAGAAGCATTTCATTGGTTTTAAGAAACGTCAAAAAATAATCAGTAAAAAAAAATGAAGTGGTCTCTGCCTACCCCTACGGGAAAAAAGGCGTGACTATATGTATGTACGAACTTAACTAGAGCTGCTGATTGGTTCCTTTATTAAGTGCGTGAGTGTAATGTTGACATGATTGGGTGAAATTGTTTCATATGACACAAAATGACAAAATTTGAATGGTTGTTAGAACTGTCAAAAAATTTTCAATAAAAAAAATACCTCTTACACTATTTATGGTTAGGTAGGTACAGCTACATCAGTGGTACTTACTTACTTTTTTACCATATTATTGTAGACATGTTTGACATTGATATCTACTAGACGGTTCCTTATGGTCTCGTTTAGCTATAATAATTGACTATACTGTTGCCCATAGGTGAGGTTTTCAGTAATGTTAGCAAATCAAAATCGCCCAGCTTTGGCCTAAAGAACAATAACTCTTCAATGTCAACCTGTCTCATCTGTTAGCGGGTTACCCTCCGAAGCAGACGCTTAACTTGAAATTGTTTCAGTTGAAACATTACTCTGCTGAGAATTAACACTTCAGAGTAAATGTTTCCTACTCGATAAACATATTTTCAAGCAGCCTAACCCTGTCATTGTCGAGTCGTTGAAGTTTATTTATTTCAAAAACATTTTATTATTCCGTTTTTGCCTGCACAAAATAAATAGTTTTCGCGTTCCAGAATATTTAGATAACAAACAAGGAGAGGATCACCCCGTTTAGAATAATTGTGTCAGTGGATTACGACGAAATCAAATTCGACTCATATTGATCCGGGAAAGATACACATACACACAGGCGAAGTAAAAAAAATCCCGAGCCATTAAACGCAACTTCTAGCAGCGTATTTTTTAGACATTTTTTTTCATACAGCTACCTATTTCTTTTTCGCCAAAAAGATTTATGTACTACCTGTCTCGGGGAAAGTTCTTATCGACCGAGGAAGGATCATTATAGACGATGAAAATTCAGTTCGAAAATCTCTACCAGCATTACCATTTCAAAAAGTTTACCGGAAAATTACACTTAACATTAATATTTACAGACATTATTGACTGTTGGAGTAAACATCCACGTCTAGTCATATATCCGGTTTTTTCATGCGCACGGTAGAAAATGACATTAACTAATGTTTTTTCGAGATAATTAATGACAAACTTAAACATTTTTTACGCTCAGTTCTCCTCGTGTGGAAGTGATAACGTTCGTCTGAATATTTTAGTTGTAAAAATGACTCATAATTTGTAAACAATAAACAACGAGGGGATATCTGTCAATGGGATTAATATCAACAATCTGAGGTATGCGGATGACACGGTTCTTGTTGCTGACTCCCTGGAAGGACTGCAGGAACTGGTAAGCCGCGTGACGACTGCAAGCTCAGAGGCCAGACTTAGCCTGAATGTGAGAAAGACAAAGTGGCTAGCAGTTAGCAAATCAAACAACGTTGACGGACACCTGGCAATTAACGGTCAACGAATTGATCGAGTAGAAAGTTTTAAATATCTTGGGTGTCAACTAAATAAAAAGTGGGACAGCATGCAGGAGATTCGTGCCAGAATAGAACAAGCTCGTGCTTCGTTCCTGAAGATGCGTAAGGTACTTTGCATCAACCGTTGACGACGTACAAGGCTCAAATCCGACCTCTACTGGAGTATTGCTCGCACATTTGGGGTTCAGCACCAAGGCATTCTCTTCGTCTTCTAGATTCCATTCAAAAAAGAGCCATTCGTTTGATAAACAGTTCAACTCTCACAGATACCCTTCACCCTCTAGAACATAGAAGAGTTGCAGACCAGTCATTGCTCTACAGATATTTCCATGGCAGATGCTCCAGAGAAATAAAAACTCTTGTACCACCATTGGCCACATTCGGCCGAAGAACTCGGCACGCTGATCAGTCTCACCCATTTACTCTCAAGATTGACACTACAAGGACCAATCTTCATCAAGAATCCTTCTTTTACAGTGCTGCTACGGAATGGAACAAGCTTCCAAAATCAGTTTTTCCAGAGAACTATGACCTGCAACATTTTAAAAAGCGTGTCCACAATCATTTCCTTTCTATAATCCCTTCCCCTTCTAATAGTCGCAGTGCGGGCCGTCCGCGGCCCACACGATAGGTCTACCCTTTTTGCGACTATTTTCATAAAAAAAAAAATTTAAACTTGCCTCTGCGCGTCCGAATGCTTCGCTGTTACGTGTTCAGCATACTGTTTTATGGAATGGAAGCTTGGACTTTGACAGATGCGATGCGCAAAAAATTGGAGGCCTTTAAAATGTGGACTACAGAAGGCTATTAAGAATCTCCTGGGTAGAAAGAGTGCGTAACACCGAGGTACTTCAACGCCTCGACAAGCAGCTGGAAGTTCTGATTACACTAAAAAAGCGCAAACTGGAGTACTTTGGTCACATCTTAAGGAATGACAAGTATCCACTTTTAAAGCTTATTATAGAAGGAAAGATCGAAGGACGAAGAGGCCCGGGTAGAAGAAAGATATCCTGGCTAAAAAACTTAAGACAATGGTATGGAGTGAGCACTACCACATTGTTCCGCCGAGCTGTAGACAAGGTTCAGATAGCGCTAATGATCGCCAACGTCCGAGGAGGACAGGGCACCTAAAGAAGAAAAAGTGAAAAAAATCATAATAATTGACCAGTTAAAACAAAATTTGATAATATTGTTTATTATAAATTTAAAGCAATACGAAATTATACAAAAAAATAATTAACTTTTTCTTATATCCGTTCTTGAAGTTTATCGAGATTTGAATAGTAGGCTATGGATATTTTGTCTCGTTGTTAATGATAGCTATTAAAATAATTCGTTTAGATTTACACTTTTAAAGAATTTGTTGAAAGATAAACAATTTTGAGCAGTACTTGCGTGTTAAAAGTAGGCTTATAAGTTGTTTCTTTTTGAAAAGTAATACGTTTTTTGTGGTAGACTGTTTAATTTTTGACCCTTATTTTTTTCCGTTTAATAGTTTTAACTATTTCCAAATATTTTTCCATGCGATTAGGAACTCATTATTGCTGACTTTGTCCACCCAACTGATCTTCAGTAATCGTCGGTACACCCACATTTCGAATGATTCGAGGCGTGAGTGTCCATGCCTCCATGCCATACAAGAGAACTGGGAATACATGGCAGCGTACCATTTTCATTTTCAATTTTAAAGTTAGGTCGTGACTGGTTAGAACTTTTTTCATTTCTATAAAGGCGGCTTTGGCTTTCTCTATTCTGGTTTTGATCTCGATGCTCTGTGATCAGAAATAAACTCGAAGTTGTCCGCAATGTCACAAACCGTGCTTACTGGAGGGAACAAAGTCGTCAGGTTACGTTTTGCTCGAAATAATCAAAATTGGTCTGTGAATAATTGGAAAAAAGTTTTATTCTCTAAAACATTCAGATAGTCGTGAACGAGTCTGACGAAGACCAATATGAAAACAAATATGATTTTTAACATTATTAAACGAAAAAAGGCTGGTATTAAAAAAAATAAATAAATACGTGGCTGTCGCGGGACTGACCGATAGAAGGTACGCTTCAACTTCCTACGTAATAATTAGAATAAACGTTTGGAGTACGATCGTTTTTTAAAAATTTCAGGTAAAGTATAAGTTTCAATGTCTGGTAAAACATATCGCAGTCACCCCTCACCAGATTCACATTTTAAACTTCATTAAATTACATAAAAAATGTATGTAACCAATAAAAATAGATTTAAAACATAAAAAAAGCAATTAAAACCAGCCGGGGTCCGAATGGAGGGGGAATTTGACGTTTGCGTCTCGTTTACGTCTTCGATTTTCTACGGTGAGTCCCTTCAACGAATCCCAACATAAGAAGCGTAGCTTCAATAAAGTTGATGATTGCTTTTATCCTATTTAACTGATGTTGCAATCGTTTTCAAAATAGCAAACCTATTATAAATTGGACATCTTGTATACAAATTACCTTCGTTTTACCTTAGTTTGTTTTTTTCTAAAAAATCATAAACAAAAAAAACTTGTCATTTGTGGGGGAATAATTTTATACGTCTACCGAATATGTCACCATTTTTCTGGTAATGTGGATACGTTTTTCTATTTTTCTTCTGTCTGTCGCTTGACGTGTTCCCGAGATATTTCGGGGATAATAAACGCAACGACTTTTCCGCATAACAAAGCAGTGGAAAAATTGGAAATTGTTGTCGTTTCTTATTGATCTATCGGATGCCTTTGTTAGGGCGCGGTAAGAGAAATTCTTGGCATTATTGTTGATATTTAAAATATCAGAAGTGGAATATCACTGTGTTCATTTTACACTTTGCAAATTTTAAATTTTACATCTTCTTTTCATTTTAATCCTTGACCTGATAGTAGGTTTGGAGGGAGCACCTATGCGTCAAAATTCCACCCCAAAAGGGAATTGTGCGGGCGTTAATGATAAAAAATGAAAATTTTTAATTAGTGTTCCTACAAACTTGAAATTTGATAACAACCTTCCGTTTGTATTGTTAAGACCAGATAAGAACGAATTTTACAAAATTCCACCCCTAAAAGGAATTACAGGGGTGTTAATGATAAAAAATAGAAATTTTCAACTGTAGCTTCCACAGACATGAAATTTGGTAGCAACCTTTTTTTTGCAATTTTAACACCAAATAAAAACGGATTCCACCCATAAAAGAAATTACGGGGGCGTTAATGATAAATAATAAAAAATTTCAACTGTAGCCTGAAATTTGGTAGCAACTTTTCTTTTGCAATGTTAAGACCAAATAAGAACGGATTTTACAAAATTTCTCCTCAAAAGAGACTGCGGGGCAATCTTTAAATTAACCCAGAGGGGATGATCGTGTGAAGTTTGGTAACAATCGGATCAACGAAAGAGGTGAGAGAAGGGGGTTGAAATATTAAAACTATTTCCAATGGAGTCCAAGACTACTGGACCGATTTTAATGAAATTTTTGGGGAATCTTCAGATTAGCCCACCGGGTGATCCTGTGTAGTTTGGTAGCGATCGTATCAACAAAAAGGGTAAGATGGGGTTGAAATAAAAAAACTGGTCCCTTCGCACAGATGTAGTAAAATTTCACACTATGAATCGGGCAATATTGCTTGCAAAAACTGTATCAATGGTAGTCCCGTCTTAAGTTGTGTTCTGTATTCCCGGTAATATTCCGAAGTTTTTCCTGTTAATATAATTAGTATTTTTTCGGGATATTTATCTGTCAAAGAGACAGTGTAAATTTTATTCGGGAAAAGAACGTCAAGCTAACCTATCTTTTATTGAGGAAGTTTTTCGCGAGTGATTTGCCAAAATATTTATAGGCAATTTTTTGAGAATAAAAAAAAATTTATTGTGTTGAAGGACGTTCAGCTAACACATCTTTCATTAGAAGTTTTTGGGGTCGCTAAGTTTAATAGTTACATCCCCATTTTTGTAAAAACCCTTACGAAAAAGGAAGATAGCGGAAAAATATAAAAACCTTTAAAAACACCGATATAAGTGTCGAATTCGGGACGCAGAGTTTGATAGTGACATTTCCAAAGAAGGCAAGTCTACGAAATATAAAAACTATTAAAAACGGCCAATATTAGTGTCAAATTAATAGTTTTTGGGATCGCTGACTTTGATAATGACATTCCCAATTATGTTAGCACCCATACAAAGTGGGTGGGAAGGGGATGAAATATAAAAATATTAAAAAGGCCGATTAAGTGTCGAAATAGTTTTTGGAGTCGCTGAGTATGATAGTGATATTTCCATAGCAGGCAAACTAACATTCGGGCAGGATTTCTCTTGTTTAATATAAAATAATGATAATAACTCATCATTTTTAAAAAAAGGCCTATTACTCTCTTCCTATTGAAATTAGAAATATTGCACACACAAAAAAATTCAAAATTTCAGGCATAGACTACTTGTCAAAAAAAGTCTATTACAGTTTTAGCAGCTGGTAATTAATTTAGTTCAAATTAAACTCTTTAATTGTGTGTCTTTGTGTGAACAATTAATACCTCAGGATATCATAAATCATTTACTACTAAGCATGCCTCGAGGAGTTAATAAATACATCAAAAACCAGTTTGAAAATGTTATAATTTTTTAAAAGTAAATCACACATTCTATATAAATTTTATTTAAATGTATCAACTCGTAACTGGGTGTGGAAGAGTTCCTGTTAATGTAATTTTTTTGTTTCGCATCAGACGGTAAGCCGACAGGATTTTAGGGATTTTTTGGTCGAGGAAGTTGCCTTTCGAAGGTGATTAATGAGCTGCTGTAGCGATAAAAATGCCGACAACATTCTTATTTGTACGAACATCATTTTTTACCACCAACTTCTCCTTCAACTGAAATACTGTCGAATAAAATAGTTTAAATAGTCTTTGATAACATTTAAATTGAAATTACCAAAATAGAACTGATTCAATTAGAGATATTTTAATCCCTTTAAAAAATCTTCATTCTCTTTCTCATCTTTCAAATCTTTTAAACAATCGTCTACGTGTGAGTTAAACAGCCATGGCGAAGCCACACATCCCTGTTTTACACGTTTTTCGATGTTAAACCAGTCCGTGTAAGATCAGTTTATCCTGACACAAGCAGCGGAATCCTCGTAAAGTGATTTTTCAGTGCTCTTATTAAACTACCGCTCACCCCATACATAGACAATGTTGACCACAATTCACTCCTCACCACTCTGTCATAGGCCTTTTTAACAATAGACCTTTTGACTTCTAGCCAAGAATTTTTCGACCCTTGTTTTTATTTTCCTTACCTAAGAATATCTGGTGTTAATTGTGATTAAAAATAATAGTTTTAATTTTGAAAGGTAGGATGTTATGGAAAATTTTATAAATAGAAGAGAGCCAATAAAGCAGGCGAGCCCTAAATGTCAACTTGCAGTTAGGTTTTGTTTCTAAACAATTAAACTTAATTTTTCCCTATTGTCAGATAACTCAATTTAAATTTTATTATCAGGAGATTGCAAAGAAAAATCACACTTTGTACTTAAACAATATTACGATATAAAAAAAATCATGAGAAATTCTCAATAGGTTTAGAAAACAGATGTTTTTGAAATAGTTTAATGTCGAATATTTTAATCAGCACGTACAGTTCCCATTTCAAAATTATCTTATGCCCGAAAAGCTGGATCTTGTGCCCTGTTTCGCATATCTATAAACATAACCACAGTACTTCCTTATTTTTCCGTAAGTAACGAAATGGGTTATAGTTAATAAAGTTAAAGGATCCGGTTAATTTCCTTTGCGCATGATCACAATAACGATAAAGGAAAATGGGTGAATAAATAAAGGGCGTAAAATCTCTCCATTATTTTTCAAAGTTGCTCTCCATTTGTATTATTCATTATTTTTAAGATCGATATTATTTGTTATTTGTCTATCCTTGAGTGAGATCTGAAATTTAAAATTCCAACAGATGCTTATTCGAAAGCGATAAAACCAAAGGCTGTGAAAGTAACTTTGAAGTGGCATTCTGGAGTATCCGTACAAAATTCTCGTAGGAGAACAATGCCTTGGCATCGTAGGACAAGCCGCTGCCACCGTGTGTTGGCTAATATCCTGGGATATAAGACGCTCCTAAAAGAAAGTATCGACAAATTCCTGCGGGAAATATTTATAGCCCTGGCAACGGGTGTGCAAAAAAACATTTTAGAGTTATACATACATACATATAGTCAAGCCTTTTTTCAAGAGGGGTATGCAAAGACCACTTTTTTCCACTTCCGCTACGGTTCTTACACACATCTTTTGCTTCATCTACTTTCATCAGTGCTCTCATACATGCTCGTCGGTACTGTTGGTACTCTTGACAGCTGGCCTTTATTCAAAACAATGTTGATCTGATCGAGATATACGTTCGCCGAGGTCGACCTCTACCGACTTCCGTCCATTCAAACTCGCCTTATAAATTTGTTTCGTCAATCTTCCTTCATCCATCCTTTCTACGTCTCCAAACCATCTAAGCATTCCTTTATCTATCTTTGTAATCACATCTTTTTTTACACCACAGCGTTCTCTTAAAGTAAGGTGAGCTCAACAATTCCAGAACAATAAATACTGTCCTTGATAACTGGTAGGAAAGTTTCCCGTCGTATGTTTTTCCCGTCTAGTGAACGTGAGGTCGAAAAACGATTATTTTTAAAAATATAAATAACTAGCGGACCCGGCAGACGTTGTCCTGCCTTAACGTTGGCTTGCCTGCTTTGGGAATATCACTATCAAACTTAGCGACCCCGAAAACTATGAATTCGACACTAATATCGGCCTTTTTAATAGCTTTTATATTTCATTCCATTTTTACCCCTTTTTTGGGGTGCTTACAAAATTAAAATATCACTATCGACCTCGAAAACTATAAATTTTAAAATCGGTCCAGCGGTTTAAAAACAAGGGCACCAGGACAAACAATTTCATCTCCTTCCCACCCCTTTTGCTAATCCGATGGCTATCAAACTTTACAGAAACACCCATCAGGTTAATCTGAAGATTGTCTGAAAATTTCATCGTAATCGGTTTTCCATTCCCAGATAGACAATTTGGAGTGAAAACATAAAACCTGAACCTTAAAAAAGGAAAAACCATAACTTGACAAGCTGATGGCAGAAATTGCAGAAAAACGGCCAATTTTTCAGAAAAAAAATCTGCTTTACCAAGACAATGCGCTGTCTCACACCGCAGCGGTTGCCATGGCGAAATCAACGAATTACGGTTTGCACTGCTCGACCATCCTCCAAGAGACTTCTTTTTGTTTTCTGATCTAAAAATTGCGCTCGGAGGACAGAGATTTTTCTGAACTGAAGATGCCATCACCTTCGTAAACAATTATTTTACAGAGAAAGACGCCGTTACGTTATCTTGGATTAAAGAACCAAATGTTACGTATAGTAATATTTTATATAAATTTTGAAGAAACAAAAATGCAAAATAATGTTTTTCTGACATTACAATTATCCTTTTTGAAGCGGCGTTGATTGATGGTGCTAGCATTATAATATTGAATTGAATTGGAGGCGGCGATAGCGGTTAGCGAAAGCGATTATTGCGGATTTGCTTGCGAAGCATTTCGTACTTCTCGAATGAATAAAATACTTTGTCCGTCTACTGTGTGAGGGCGCTATAGTAGTGCGTAATTCAACTCGAAATATTGCGCGGAGAATTCGAATATATGACATTTGAGTGGTAATAAATATAGTATTTAATAAAAAACAATTAAATTATAATAAAAATAACAGACATAATTTTAGTGAACGAAGACTGAGCAGACGCTGAGTAACATTTGGGCGGGAAGCGAGAATCGCTGGGAAAAGTGTGTGAAAAATAAAAATAAAATTTAAAGAAAAAATGTCTTGTATCTTTCTTAGGTCGGAAACTTTCAGACATCCCTCGTATGGTAACAAATTCTGAATTTTATTTTTAAAAATTTGCCGTTGTTGGCCGGCCTATTTTTTGGAAATCTTCTGGGAAATATTCCGCAGTCTATAAACTGTAGACAAGAGCAACACATACAATTTTTATGGGTTAAGGTTATTTGGCGTATGTGGTGCTGAAGATGATTTAACCTTTTGACGTGTAGCAGGCGGAAAAATCTCGAGAAGTGATGAGTTTGAATAATGTAGTATTGTAAAAAAAAACATCCTTTTCATACAGGATGTTTCCCAAATAACGCTCGTTTAAAAATTTGTATTAAAAAATCTGTGTTATGTTTGTAGCAAAGATGACAATTATTATTATTGTCTAGATTATTATTGTAGCCTTCTATATAACAAACAGTTTTTTTCAATAAAAAAACAAACACTACTTTGATAGACAGCTTTGTTGGCTGAGTTTTTTTTTATTTGGTTAAAAAGGTATTTTTTGTAAAAAAGCTATTTCATTGTCAGATACCAAACCATCGACTGATTTCCCTAGGGAGGTTATATCGATATATTTGTTGACGTGTGTATTAAAAGTTTGATTTTGACCAAATTATTTTAAAGAAATCGGGTATGTGTTATAAAAAATATATTTTTTTTGGAAAAAGTGTACAAAGTAGCCAAACAAAAACTGACTTTAGCGTTTTACTCCAAGAAGAACCCAAATAATATCTATCATTTAATGAAAACTCTTTCTTTCCCGTCATGATCATCATAAAATTAAAACAGTAAAATCCTAAATCAAGAAGTTTTATTCTTGTTTCAAAAGTAATGTATTTTGGTTGTATTAACAAAAATATTGTTCGTTTTGCTTCAACTATTGTTTTCATATGCTTCATTCTTTGTAATCAGCAAAAGTTTTGTCTTAAGAAGAGCTCTAGTTTTCACAGGATTTACCAATAACCAGGCCCTTTAAAATTTTCCATTTCTTCCTTTTCGCCACCATTTGGAAACACTGAAGAATGTGTCCGTGAAAGTCATGGAATTTTATGATCGAAAAATGTATTTTAAGATAAGTTTCGCAATTAAAACTTTATAATTAATTTGGAAATTTTATAGCCGTCGCACCAGCCGCTCTTCATATCCTGAATTCGCTATGACAAACTCCTGGTGATTTCCCTCAAATAAATAATACTGTTTTACTTATTTTATAGCAGTGGATCTATATTTACTATAAACTACTAATATGAATCGAAATTTACAATCTTAAGCTCAAAATCACTGATTTACTCCTGGAATAGACTGAGTAGAAAATTCCGATAAATGTGAAATCGCCATACGTAGTCGAAAGGGATGTTATGTCTAATACATAAATATGTACTAACTGTAATCAATCAATTAGGAATAAATTAATAGAAATGGAACAGGATCCAGCTTGTTTGAGGCTGAATGTGTTATTGCAAACCAGAAATAGTACTTGTCTGATTTATGTGTAAAATCATGTCAACATCATTTAAATGACCGAGGTTGTATTTTAAAACCCTTCATCAACGGGTTACGTTGGATTAACAGACCATACCCTATCAGTGGACCTCAACTCAACAATTTCTTGCAAGTAGACAGTTAACAAGTTTAACAATTGCTATGGTTAAACAATCGCTTACGCAACGTTTTGTTCCTAATGATATAGTATTTGATGCTATATCAAAAAATCTTTAAATTGAAATACACGTAACAGAATTTGCCAACAATCTATATAATCCAGAGCCAAATATTCCCAGAGTAATTGCGGCCATCGACGGTACCTATGGCTCTATTCCAAAAAGTAGCATTTTAAGAGCTCTCCGACAATCCTACTATACTCATAAAAGTTGACAACCAGCTCTAGTAGTCGCTCCGGATGGATATACACTTGCCATTCGAGGACTGTGCTTCTCAGATGCAACTTTCGTCCTTCGATAACGAAAAAACTGTTCATTTTTTGGGTCTCGGGCCCATGGATACTTTTGATCCGAAATGTATCAACTACAACATAACCAAATTTTAGTCAAATCGACTGGGATCCATTTCCCACTTGATTTGAGCGCGGTTTTGTGCTGTATATTAAATTGTTTTTTAAATGTTAATTGTAGATAAATTTTTAATTCAGATGGATCGGTGAAGTATCAAGAAGTACCTATATTTAAATAAATTATTATTATTTAATACAGATCCAAATCACCGAATACCGGTTTTACGAAACGAGTTTTTCATACAAGTACAAGCCCCTTAAGGTCCGTTTATATCATCACTGTAGCATTCTAAATCAGCGCTTAATTGCAACTGGAAATTGGAATAACGTAAAACTCGTTTTGATACCACTACAGCGCGCTGGATTGGCGGGTCCAGTTTACTGGATCTAGCGACTGGAATGAAAATGAAATGGTAGCTTTCATTAATTAATTAGTCGAGGTAGTAATCTAGGTCACACATTATCCACGAAGTTTTCCAAAATACAAAAATAACGTTCATAATATTTCGTTTTCATGTTTCCTTTTCTGTGTTTTATCCCGTTTTCAGTCGAAAATATTACCGAAGAAATGTGTTTTTGCCATCCCTAGATGTGTATAATAAAAAAAAATTTACTCACTTCCTAATTTTGCGGTTGAGTCCGTATTTTTTTGGTGCGTTGTTGAAAAAGTTTGATCATTTCAAATTTGAAATATCCCTTAATAACAACGCAACTTTGTCGAGAGACCCATCTCACCAATTAATACACAGTAGGAGGAAAACGCTTTTTGTAGATTTCCCTCCACATTGTCGTCGGTTTTCCCTCGGTAATTAGTTCTTGAACGGCGCACGTGCTGTTGACACTTTTCTGCCTTTAAAGGGTGGTCGAATATTAGTTCAGAAGCCAGAAATACGAACGCGTAAAGTAAAATTGAAAGGCCAATACGCACTATCGATTGTCGAGCAGTGTACTTTGCTTGATAGGCATGTGAGATCATTTGGTGATTGACTATTACTCGTCCAAAGTGCGGTGTAAGACAGGGCTGTATTGTGTCACCGATACTCTTCAATATATACGGAGAGTATATAACGAGAAAAGTTCTGCAAGGCTGGCGAGGGGGATTAACCATAGGAGGAAAAAGAATTACTAACCTTAGATATGCAGATGACATCTTAATACTAGCTGTTCGGAAGAAGAACTCACCGAATTCATGGGAAAGTTAAACAGGATCAGCAGAGAACATGGCCTTACGTTGAACAAAAAGAAGACGAAAATTATGATAATAGACCGCAACCCTGCCAATGTTAGACAGATCGATGGTTTTGAAGTGATTGAGAAATTTAACTATTTAGGATCACTTATCACAAACAAAGGCGGCTGTGATGAATAAATTAAACGCAGACTGGCAATAGCACGTAACTCAACAATAAAACTAACTCGAATATGGAAAGACTCTGCAATACCTCAACGCAACAAAATGAAATAATTAAACTCCTTGATATTTCCCATTGCCACATATGCCTCTGAGACCTGGACTTTAAAAATGGATAATCGAAGAATAATAGATGATTTTGAAACGTGGGCCTACAGAAGAATGCTGCGAATATCATACACAGAACACCGTACTAACGTATCAATTCTTAAAAAACTAAAAATAACCACGAGGCTATCAATCAGGAGAAACCAATCATACTTACGGTGGTTTGGACACATTTCAAGAAGAACGAATGGGATGAAAAAACTTATTGTAGAGGAAAAAATCAATGGTAAACGACCAATAGGCTGGAAAAACTTATTGTAGAGGGAAAAATCAATGGTAAACGACCAATAGGCTGGAAAAACTTATTGTAGAGGGAAAAATCAATGGTAAACGACCAAGAGGAAGGTCTCCGACGCGCTGGGTGAACCAAACCAAGGAAATCATAGGTCACGGTCTGCAAGAAGCTTCTTACGTTCTTAAAAATAAATGTTCCTCATTTGTCGTAATCTGAGTATTGGTTGTGAAAAATGTAGCCAGCTTCCTGACCAAGTATTTCAAATATCATCGATGTAAGCATAATTATGTGGCGTGGGCAAACAAAATTCAAATAAACGCGATAAGTGTTTAATCCGAAACGCCCTTAAATAGGGGAGCATAAGTGCTGGGTGTAGTGAATGGCTTTTGCTTGCTAGCGTCGGAGTTTTAAATATTATTTTGTACACTATAAAGAAAACAAAATAACTTGAGGTGTGTTAAATCTTTACTACAGCGTTTCGTGTATCGATCATCATCATTATTTTGGGTAAGTTGTATTGTTTAATGAGAAAAAATAAATTGGCAAACATCGGGACTGCCGCAGTGGTCCAAATATGACAAATATATTTTTGAATCGGTTTCATCCTCAAAGTTAGTCCACAGTAGAACCAAGTCTTGAACTAAGACTGTACAACTGCGTCATATAAGGCGCTCATTGCGGTGATATATTGCAGGAGTAAAATATTAAAAAATAAATAATATCAAATTACGCAAGTATTGATCCGAATATTGAAAATATTGTTACGATATTTTCTTCTTGGGTTCGGTAATTATAAACTCACAGTACAGTGACTAAACGATTTTTATTCCAATATTTTTTACACAATAAATTTTACTTTACAAATCACTTAGATATTCACTTTACAATTACTTAAAATACTTGACTTCGAGCTAACTAAACTTTAACTTTTAAAACTACCCTTTTCGCGACCGCTGTCTTTTTTATATTTCCAAATCATCGTTCTAGAAGAATCGCCATCATTCGAAACTATTGGACGTTTTTCTAAAAAGTGTCAGAAAAATCCTTTTACCATTTCGGAACCATTATACGCAGTATTCTAGAATTTGCCGGTCCTTTCTTTTGTTCCAATCGCAGCGCCGGCATAATAAAGCAGTCCCCTAATTGTGATCGACAGAAATCTATATTTTATCAGATAGCCAAGCAGCACTAAAAGCTCTGAAGTCATACACTTGTGAGTCTAAGCTGACTTAGGACTGTAAACAGTCCCCGAGACAACTGGCAGCAAACAATCAGGTTACTCTGATGTGGGTTCCAGGTCACAAGGGAGTTAAAGGAACGAAGAAGCAGATTGCCTTGCCAAAGAAGGGGCAAAAACAAAATTTTCCGGCCCAAAACCCTTCTGTGGACTTTCCAAAGCCCACTTGAAAGAAGAGGTTCGACGCTGGGAAACAGATGAAATGAAATCTCACTGGCATAAAGTGCCAGGACAAAGGCAAGCGAAAAGGCTTGTAAGTCTTTCGCCAAGGAAAGCTAAACAGCTTCTCGAGTTGGACAAGAAAGACTTGAAACTGGTGACGGGACTCCTTACTGGACACTGCCCTCTAAGGTACCACCTGAAAAAGATGGGCAAAACAGAAAGTAATAGTTGCCGCTACTGCGAGAACTTCGCTAAAACTGCAGAAAATTTGCTTTGCGAATGCCCAGCGCTTTTCTGCAAGAAGCTCAAGTTTCTGGGAGGGGCCTTCCTAAAGCCCTTCGATATCAGAAACTTAGCCCCCAGGAAACTGACAAACTTTACTCGAAATCTCGGAATCCCGGGCCTTGAATAGATTAAGGGTTATGCACAAAAGATCTGATAGGTCGAAGTGCTTGAGAGGCAGCATGGCCTTGACGACCCACCCTACAATCTACAATCTACAATTGTGATCGACTCGCTGACGCCGCCAGACACAAGACCGGGTCGTAACAACATTTAAAAATATATGCTATGTTTGCTTGTTAATCTCTCTATATAAATATAGAACCGACAGCCTAACATATTTAGGAGCCTTGATAAATAACCAGGGAAACTGTGAACCTGAAATTAGACGACGCATACAAATGGGACGAACAGCGATGACCAATCTAAAAATAATATGGGAAGACAGACAAATATTGCGAAACACAAAGATAAAACTTGTACAAACACTAATATTCGCAATATTTATGTATGGTGTAGAAAGCTGGACGATCAAAGAGGCAGACAGGAAAAGAATTGACTCCTTTGAGCTCTGGTGCTAGAGAAGACTACTGTGCATCCCTTGGACAACACGGAGGACAAAATTATTCAAGAAATAGGCATTAAAGATCGACTGTCAACAATATGCCGACGACGAATTCTCCAATACTATGGGCATATAAACAGAAGACAAGGAGACAACGTGGAAAAATTGATGATTATAGGAAAAATAGAAGGCCAGAAGACAAGGGGTCGCTATCCCACCAGATGGGTAGACCAGGTAAAGAAAATTACGGGGGAAGACCCTTACAATCAACCTTTAGAGACACAGAAGATAGAACACTTTGGAAGCAGATCATCAACAACACAAATTGAAAATCATGGAATCACGACCTCTCAGCTGCGAGAGTACGACTGACGTTACACTTTTGGTAAAATATGCTCAATGCAAAAATATTGGCAATAAGGATAGCGAAGATTAGCAGTGTTACTATATTATTTAAATAGAAGGGGCTCTCAAAAAAATTATCGAGCTAAAATTATTTACCCGACGATTATGATTAAATAAGTTTTGGCATGCAAATGATAAATTAAATTTCTTTCTAAATAAGACAAAGGAGAAAAACGAACTTTATAATAATAAATAAAAGTTAAAAAAAATCAGCTGGAAAATGGCTGGATGTCGCGTGTTTGGGATCGCATGTTTTATAAATAACTATATCTTTTAATCTAATTTTACTTCGACTTTGACTAATGCTTTAAATTGGGAAGATATACTTATAAAGACAGTTTTTTAAGGTTATGTCTTGATATCACGTACGATCATTGGTTTGCATTTTTTATTTTTATCATTACAAAACACGAATAAAAAATACGAGGTTTATTTCAATATTTACAAATTGAAGCATAATTTTTATGAGATTTTTATATATACATATATATATATATATATATATATATATATATTACTAATTAATTTTTTGGTATGCAGTCTGTGGCAAGAAAAAGTAAAACTCTTGATTCTGTTCAAGCTTTCGAGTCTTTATTGGCTCTTCATCAAGAACTCTACAATTTAAACATTGAAAATATTTGGAAAATTATAAAAACGAACAGAAAACTTACGAAAGTAAGGTTAAACTGGATCAATGCTTATTACAATTTAAGGAAACATTTATCAGTGTATATGGTACAACACTTCAAACATAACGTTATGGCACAAATATAAAAGTTAAATTTAAACATTATATATTAAATTTTTAAAAATTACATTTTTAAAATAGCATAACCTAAAACCACGTGTGTTATTTTTGGAGCAAAAATTCACTAGACTGACAAGTTAAATATTTCACATGGAACCATAAAAACACAGGACATACAGAATTTTGTCAGAACAAAAAACAGGTTGGGCAATACATATAGTCACGCCTTTTTCCCGTAGGGGTAGGCAGAGATCACTTCCTTCCACTTCCGCTACGGTTCTTACACACATCTTTTGCTTCCTCTACTTTCATCAGTGCTCTCATACATGCTCGGTTGTTGGTGCTTTTGACCTGGCCTTTCTTCAAAACAATGATGTTGATCTGATCAAGATATGTTCGCCAAAGTCAACCTCTACCGACTTGTCCCTTCACGAAGCCACACAGAGTAAGAAATGAGGAGATTCGTAGAAGAACAAAGGAAGAAGACGTAATTGAAAAGATCTCAAAGTCGAAATAAAGGTGGGCCGCTCATGTAGCACGACAAACAGATCAGAGATGGACGAAAAAACTTCTGGAATGAAGGCCATGGTCAGACAAACGAAACCCCGGAAGACCACCAACCAGATGGACAGATGATTTAAAAAAGATCAACACAGGACCGAGAAACTTGGAAGAAACTTGAGGAGGCCTATGTTCGACAGCAGACGCAAATGGCTGGAGAATGATGATGATAAATAACCTAAAAAGCACTTAATTTGGGTACTTTCAGATTTTAGTTTTTATTGATTTTGTAAAAGTTCTGCTACCGTCGTTACGGTAACAGACGAGTTTCCAAAATCGACCCCTACCTCTAAAAAACGAGGAAAAAAATAATGAACTCGGCACTAAATTAGCACCTAAATAAGGTACTTTTGGAATACAAATAGGAGAATTTCGCCTGCTGCTGTCACGAGGGTCAAAAAGTATTAAATTTCTGCCAAGTTGGGCACGACAGGTGTCTTTAAAACGTTCTATTTTGTCACAGAAAAGCAGTTCTGATGTAATCAGTTTAATGATGATGAAATTTGTAAAATTGTAACAATAAAATTAAAAAATAACTAAATTTCACCAAACGAAATCGCTCATACCAATAGACATTTGTCATTTGGTTCATTATTACAACTAAAAAAGTAGCGAAATGTTGGTAAATAAGTACTTTTCTTACAAACCGATAAGCACTTTTGATGTGATCAAAAAATTATCATTATGGAATGGAAACTTTTATGAGAGCAACATGTTTTGTGACTTTTTAACAAACGTTCAAAAACTTTAACGTCCGCCCTCCCAGAAACTCGTTCTTTGTAACTTTCCCGCGTTCTGCAAGCGACGAACAACTTAACCAAAGATTATGTGACCGGCAGTAATTTCGTAAGGATTATTTCGAAAGGCACGTCGCAATGACTTCACATCTTTCTGTGCTTAGTTATCGTTTTACAACAACGCGCAAGATGTCGTAGATAATCTTTTGCAAACGTGGACAGTAAAAACTATATTCCGTACTAAAGTATTTCGAGAAAGAACATTTTACGACTCCTGCGAATTTTCTTTATGCTTCTGTCTCTATTCGATGATAATGTTGGATAAAAATGTATTATTTCCATTATCCTACTTTGGAAAATCGAGCTTTAACGATAATTTTTTTCTAGTTTGCAATAAATAATTAAACAGAAGAAAGATAATTGTGTTTCTCACTATAAATATTATGAAAGACAAAACACGAGGGGTAACCATAAATGGACAGCTTCGCATACGACATAGTTACACTTTCTGAATCTGAGAATGACATAAATCACATGTTCTAGCAAGTGCATTTCTCGACTGTACTTATATTATTATTATTATTATTATTATTATTATTATTATTATTATTATTATTATTATTATTATTATTATTATTATTATTATTATTATTATTATTATTATTATTATTATTATTATTATTATTATTATTATTATTATTATTATATTATTTAAAATTCACTGGTATTCAGTCTAAGTCAAAAAGAAAAACTCCCCTTTACTTTGCCAAGCTTTCGACATATTTATTGTTTTTTTAAGGCTAAAAATTACGGGGGTTTTTTAAAACAAAAATCATGTCCTGACAAACCACATCTAAGCATTGGTGTTCGCAAAAAGTTCATTAGGACTTTTGTTTGGAGTGTGCTTACCCGTGGAAGTAAAACCTGGACAATCGAGGAAAAGAATGAGAGAAGATTGGAGGCAGATGAAATGTGGATGTGGAGAAAAATAACCAAGACAAGATGGAGAGAAAGGAAGAGTAACAAGATAGTGCTGAGAGAAATCCAAGAAAGAAGGCAATTAATGAAATCAATAACAACAAGAGAAATCAAGTTAATAGGTCACATAATCCGACACAATTACTTCATCAATAACATATTTGAAGGAAAAATACTAGGAAAAAATACTAGGGAAAGACGGAGAAAGAGATACTTTAAATACAAAATTCAATGAACTGCCAATCGTTCCTTGAAATGAAAGAGGTTGCAAGAGATGAGGCCGACAAGGCTTGTCCTTTAGAGATTAATGATAACCAGTCACTGTCACTATGTACAAGGCTTGTTTGTAAAGAATACGATAAATCTACTTTATTTGCAAAATAGTAGGTAAAATCTAACTAAGACTCACTTCAATAAACTCCCCATGTCTATCTACACACCGTTGCACACTTTTCATCTATTCTTCATAACAGTGGAGAAAGACTACTTTTTATGTTAGACTGTTTGGTAACCACGTCGTTTTTTCTTTAGGTTTCTCTAACATTTGGTTCCTTTCAAAGATTCTTTTAACAAGATCTTAGATTGACATTTTATAATTAAGCAAGAGGCAGCCTACTGTGACCTCACGAAAATTTAAGCACTAGCAGTAACTACATACAAGGCAGTGTTTTGGGACCTCTCCTATACCTCTTGTATACGAATAAACATTTTAAATGATACTTTAGCAACTTTTGCAGACGATACTGCATTACTGCCACATTAGCAGCAACTTTAAATTAAATATGAAAAAATGTTATTATTGACTGATTGGACAAAATTCCACTCTGTCTCTGCATATAAAACTTATGTTTTACAAACATATACTTAAACCCATTTCTTCTTCTTAGAGTGCCGTCTTCTTTGGAAGGTTGGCTACCATCATGACTATTTTAACTCTATCCACAGCCGACCTAAAAAGTTGGACTGACGAACAGCTGGACCACTCTTTCGAGTTGCGCAGCCACGACATTCGTCTCCTACCTATGCTGCGTTTGCCAACAGTTTTTCCCTGCACAATCACTTGTAACAAATTATATCTTTCTCCTCTCATAACGTGGTCCAGGTACTGTAGTTTTCGGATTTTTGTCTCATTCACAAGCTCTGTCCCTTTTCCTAGTCGTCTGAGTACTTCTTCGTTAGTGATTAGGTTTACATACGATATTTTGAGTATTGTTTTGTATAAGCACATTTCGAAGGCTTCCAATTTTTTCAACGATGTTCCATTCAGTGTTGCTGCTTCTGCGCCATAGAGGAGAATCGAGAATATGTAACATTTTATCATTCAGTCTTTGATTCAACGATCGGTTACAAAAGAACTGCTTCATGCTTGCTTTCTGGTTGTAATATAGGTTTTCAATAATTTTTATGTCTCGAGTGTCCATTTATTTCTGTCTTTAAATCTCCATGAGCAAATTATGTCAAAGACCTTTTCATAGTCTACGAAGCATGTGTACACATTTTTATTAACGTCGAGGCAGCGTTGCGTCAGAACATTCAGACTAAACAATGCCTCCTCAATGCCAGATTATCTAGTTTCTTATTTAATCGGTTGTGTATTATCTTAAGGAAGAGCTTAAGTGTAAGGGAAGATAGTTTCACAGAAAACTGTCACAAATGTTAACCTCTCCTGCCCGCGGTGCACCCTGCTAGAGAACTGACGAGGTTCTGACGACCGAATGTCTACCGGAATAAGTAGACTCCCTCATTTTTGCCAACAGCCTCCTCGGAGGGTGGAAGAGCAATTTAAGGTTAGGGCACTTTCTTGCCCTTGGAATGTGAAATCATTCCTAAAGGCGGATAATACAGCAATGGATAACGGCGTGAGAATGCAGAAGGCAACGGAAGACCACTGCATTAAAGGTCCGCAAGGACATTCCTAGTAAAATCATCATCAAACCCATTTGGTCTGATGGTATTCAGCTGTGGGGCTGTGCTAGTCAAAGCAGTCACAACAATGCATTCAGAGATCAAGAAAGTGAGGGCTATCGTTTTGAAGATTATTCTTCCCTCTAATGACGAAATTAGGTTTAAATAAGTTTTTGTCTATTTCCGTTAAAAGATTACATTTTAGAAAAAGCTGGCAATTTTTAGAAAATACGTTAAAAAATAAACCGCCTATATTTAGCAACAAATTCTCGTGTTATTTATTTTTACTTATGCTGATTTTTTCTGCGAGCTATCGAAAACCACCGACAAATTTTCTTTAATGTTTACATTGTAAATCAGTTGGAAAATTGTTTAAATATGATTTTTTTTTTAGTCGAGATGATATATTATGTATGTATTTTTTTGGTTTCAGATTTAAATTTGATATCGTGGATTCGTCAATATGAACCGGCGAAATACGATTCAAGTGCATTAGAATTTCAGCACAAACGTGTACGTAGAAGTTCGACTCCGTTATATCCCCTGCGATTGGACGTACGAGGCTACGGCAGGTAAGAAAATAATTAAAAAAAAAACAAAAGAAAAATTCCGACCAGCATCGTGAAAAATAAAAAGAACTTACAGTTGTTTTGAAAGGTTTGTCTGTTTTCGTTGAGACAAATTATTTAAAAATAATCATCTGCTTTATTTCACGCCGCACTTTTACTCCCCACGTAAAAGGATTGCGCGAAAATAAAAAGGAAAACAAAAAGAGAGGGGTAACGATTGTTAACACAGATAAAACGCATAGCCGTTCAAAACAGACAACCCTTTTTCAACTGAAGAAGGGTCCTAAAAAAGTGGCCAATTTGAAAGGACTTTTTCCTTTAATTTATTTTATTGTCTTCTGTTGAATCTCAAGACCAGGTCGTGGGGATCTTGCATGCCAAATTGTCAGCATAAATAATAATTCGCAAGATAACATATTGAAAACTGTGTAGAATAAAAATACAAACTATACTAAATCATAGTTTAAGTCGTCTTCAGTTGATTCTTGGACCAGGTCGTGGAGATCTTGTTTGCCAAAATGTTAGCATAAATAATAATTTTCAAATAACGTATAATAAAAATACAAACTATACTGAATTTTCTTTATTTAAAAACTGTCAATTTTTCATATTTTAGTTTAAAAATTTAATAATATTTTTGGTTTAATTAAACACGCATTCTGTAACATTTTCATTCAGTTTAATCAATTTTTACTGGGTGTTTTTTTAATGGTTAACTTTATGTTAAGGGCGCGCGGAAATTGCGACATTATTTTTTTCGATTGAATGAGAATAGAAATCATTGAGTAACCGGAATCGGTGAAGCAAAATTGACAGTAAAATAAAGAGGAACGCGCGTATGTCAGTCGTATAACTGTTCGAGTGGATACCCGAATAGACACATAACATCGTTCATGTTAAAGCAAATTCAGCAAAAAAATTCACTTCCCATCTTCCGCAACTAGACAGCAATAATCTCACTTTGCCGTTTTCGATATTAGACCAGGCAATCGGTTCGATAAAGTTTTCAATTCGAACGAAAAACACCTAATTTTTTACCGATTTCTTTTCTTTTTTTCAAATTTTTTTAACGTTTTCTCTCAATGCATACATACATATAGTCACGCCTTTTTCCCGTAGTAGTAGGCAGAGACCGCTTCCTTCCACTTGCTACGGTTCTCACACACATCTTTTGCTTTCTCTACTTTCATCAGTGTTCTCATACATGCTCGTCGGTTGTTGGTACTCTTGACCTGGCTTTTCTTCAAAATAATGTTGATCTAATCAAGATATACGTTCGCCGAGGTCGACCTCTACCGACTTTTCCATTCACACTCGCCTTATAAATTTGTTTCGTCAATCTTTCTTTATCCATCCTTTCTACGTGTCCAAACCATTTAAGCATTCCTCTATCTATCTTTGTAACCACACCTTTTTTTACACCACAGCGTTCTCTTATCTCACAATTCTTTATCCAACCGAGTCACTCAGGCTATATTTCTCAGACTACTCATCTCCGCAACTTTAATCCTACTTTCATGCTACTTCTGCTAACCCAACATTCACTACCATACATAAGTGTAGGAACCAACACACCTTTATGCACAGCCAGACGTGCCTTTTTTGACACTTTCTGGCTGTTCATAAAGCTATGCAGTGCCCAATTCATTTGTTTTCCTGCCAAAACCCTTTGCTCAATGTCACATTAACATTAACATTAACCATCGCCTGCAACTCCTCTTCAGATGACGCTAATATCGGCGTAAAGAAGGCATTTGACGATCAAATCATTTATTTTCAATCCATACGCACTCTCTTTCAAATATTTTCAACAATCGCCTATGTATAAGTTAAACAGTCATGGCGAAGCCACCCATCCTTGTTTCACACCTTTTTCGATGTTAAACCAGTCCGTGCTCCGTTTATCCTGACACAAGCAGTGGAATCCTCGTAAAGTGATTTCAGTGCTTGTATTAAACTACCGCTCACTCCATACATAAACCATGTCGACCACAATTTACTCCTCACCACTCTGTCATAGGCCTTTTCCAAGTCTATAAAAGCGCAATAGACCTTCTGACTTCTAGCCAAGAATTTTTCGTAATGAAAAGACCTGATCTATACATCTCCTTCCTCTTCTAAATCCTGCTTGCACATCCCATATCATCTTTTCAGTTTTATTCGTCACTCTTTTAATCAATATCTTTGCTTACAGTTTGCCGACTATGCTGAGTAAACTAATACCTCGGTAGGTCTTACAGTCCTGCTGCGAACCTTTTCCCATCTTATGCTCTCATACATGCTCGTCGGTTGTTGGTAATATTGACCTGGCCTTTCTTTAAAACAAGAGTACCAACAACTGACGAGTATGTATAAGAGCATTGATGAAAGTAGATAATGGAGATATGATTACCAAATCCAAAACTATGTCGTATAAGATGGTGAGAGCTGAGAGGTACACATTTTGTAAGTTTGGATTTTCTGGTCTAATATCTCAGCGTTGTCTGTAAAATTCGAACGGAAAGCTTTTGAGTTCCGGCTCGAAAATGTGCTCATTCCCGTTTAGTTTTCTATCCAGGAAATAAAATCTAATAAATTGACCGACCCTTAATAGCTTCAACTTCTTTCGATCAATACTCTATATTTACTTTAAGAAATAGCGTCACTGTATTGGTGTGGTCACCACACTCATCGAATGGAGTCAAAAATATGTTATACAAATAAAGTGGTTTATGGTTGGATTAAAAAACGACGAATAATGTTAATTAAATAATAATAACAGAAAATTGTGCGGTCGGGGACCCCCGTTTTTACGTTTCTTCTTCAACTCCGAATGTAATTCGAAATGATATCTGTATATTTAAATTTTTATTTTATATTATTTTTTCAAGGCAAATAATCTAAAGGAACGAATTACATCAGAAAGTTTCATTTAAAATTGCAATTTGTGGAAGTGATTTCGTAAAATGGGACGGAAGTATGTAACGTAAGTGTAACATCTTTCCTCTCGCTTTTTTGCAATTTGTGGAAGTGATTTCGTGAAATGAAACAGGAAGTCGCTGAAGCACGCGCTATTTGATTTTACGAGTGAGCGCGCGGTGGTAGAGTTAGCCGTCAACCAATTTTCCGAGAGGTCGGTACTGTCAGCCATCAGCTGTGCACTTAAGTTACAGTGTTGTTTATAAAGTTTGCTGTTACATGCGTAAACTATATAAATAAATATTTAATGTTGATAATAAATCTCAATAAAGAGCAGATCATTGATAAAAATTCAAGTAAGTAATAATAACTAATTATTCGAAAATATTTTAGTATTTAGCTTTTGTAAATTTTGAGCTTGATTTCTGTCACTCTAGTGTCAATTAAATAAAATACAATTTTTATTAAAAGGAATTATTGTTTGTTATAAACAATCATTTCAAATAATACCTGACCGATTTTTTTTCAGAATATAATTTTAAAATTGCTTATTACTAAGGTGAGATGTTAAATGTTACACATCATATGCGACTACTGTGAGGATCGCTCGTTTTATTTTGATTCTGCCGGAATTGTTGTTGGCGTTGAGCATAGGTTTTCGGTATTTTATTTGCACTCTGACGTTTGCGCTTTCCATACTCATTTGTACTCTGAACACATAATTTTACCATTGTCTTCCTATAATTCAAATAGTAAAATAAATAGTAAACACTCAAATTACATGTAAAATAAACGAATGTAAACAGTAAATACTTGTATTAAGTTTTACAATTTTATTAACTTACTTTTCTAAATATGTATTACACACATTTGCTGTAGTTTCCATTTTTCAAAACTTAATCGCAATAATAAAACAATATTTACATATGATCTAACACAATAAATTATAGTTTAAAAAAACTAATTACTGTCACTGTTCTAAAAACGTGGGGTACTTTCATTCCAAAATGTTAGTTTAAAAATGTCATACAAAGCAGTGACATTTATTGACATTAATTTATCTTTTGACAGTGACATTAATTTTCTCGTCATTAATTTTATTCCTATGTTAAAAATTTTTTCTTACTTTTCAGTCTGATTTACTATAAAAGCGTGTTTTTTAGTTTTTTTAAACTATATTTTATTTTTCGCTTTTTAGTTCGATTTGTTTTACTCACTAAAAATATTATGTATTAAATCCACAAAAAGAATGCATCGGACGGAAATCTAATTTACATACATACATACATACATAAAGTCACGCTTTTTCCCATAGGGGTAGGCACAGACCACTTTCTTCCACTTGCTACGGTTCTTACACACATCTTTTGCTTCCTCTACTTGCATCAATGCTCTCATACCTGCTCGTCGGTTGTTGGTACTCTTGACCTGGCCTTTCTTCAAAACAATGTTGATCTGATCGAGATATGTTCTCCGAGGTCGACCTCTATCGACTTGTTCATTTACACTCGCCTTATAAATTTGTTTCGTCAATCTTTCTTTATCCGTCCTTTTTACGTGTCCAAACCATTTAAGCATTCCTTTATCTATCTTTGTGACCACATCTTCTTTTACACTACAGCGTTCTCTTATCTCTTTATTCTTTACTTTATCCAACCGAGTCGCTCCGGCTATACCTCTCAGACTATTCATCTCCGCGGCATTAATACTATTTTCATGGTTCTTCTGCCAAACCCAACATTCACAGTGTAGGAACCAACACACCTCTATGCTCAGCCAGACGTGCCTTTTTTGACACTTTCTGACTATTCATAAAGCTATGCAGTGCCCCATTCATTTGTTTTCCTGCCAACACCCTTCGCTTAATGTAATTGTCATACTTTCCATCTCTCGTAAACTTTGAACCCAAGTACACAAATTCATTTACTTGCTCCACTCTTTCTCCCTCAATCGAAACTCCACAATTTGTCATGGTTTCTTCTCTTTCAAAAACTATTACTTTCGTTTTGCTTACATTTATTTTCATCCCTTTGATTTTTAGGGTATCATGCATAACATTAACCATCGCCTGCAACTCCTTTTCAGATGACGCTAATTTCCGGGTTTCTTAAACTTGATGGAAATCTATATATTTATTTCTGGTAATATGATTATTGTTATTAAGGGTCTTGAAATTTGGAATTGTGGTTTTTCCATGGGTCAGAAGTATATAAATGTATGTGCAGTATAGAGTGAGGAATAGAAAAACTTCTCTAAACGTTAATCTAATGCAGAAATATGAAAAAAAAATGGTACGTTTCTTGTTAAAAATAATTATTAGGTATCCTTAGATTTTCTATTATGGATAATTTCCGACAAAAATTCCAACGGGAAAATACTTTAATATTTTCTTTTGGAGTAATATCAATAAAACGCTTCCCATAAAAGCGCATTTTCCGCTGTTGGAATCATAAGTTACGCCCTTTTTCATATTAGGGAGTTGCAGATAGAGCCAAACATTTATTCGTAATAAACTTTTAAGGATTTTGTAAAATACCAACTTTATACACTTAAAAATGGAGATCATTAAATTTCACCAATAAAAAAGGCACAAGTTGATTGTAAAGTTATCTGGATTTATCTAAATATACAAGTGGCTTTCGTTGCCTTGTTTGTATTTAACCCAATCTTGTATAAATTAATGGACTAGTATCCTGAAAGTTTCGTATTTTATTATCACTATAGGAATAGAATGCGAATTGCTGGTCACGATTTATTTATCGTATGGCATACATCACATAAAATATTGTATAAGTTAACAGGACAACATATAGCACAATGTACAAACAGTGTAAAAATGTAAAGTATAAAAACACGAAAATATAGCATAATTACAGTTGAATGTCCAAGTTGTTAATATAATCAATTGATTCTGGTGTCGCTGTCAGGAACTCATTTGGCTGACCTCCATATGCCCTCAGGTTGCAATCTTCCGTGATGTGGCGGATCGTCTGCCTTTCAGCGCCGCAGTCACACTGTGGGGAGGGTATTATGTTCCACTTGTAGAAGGCATCGGCACACCTGCCGTGGTTGGTCCTAATCCGGTTAAGTGCTACCCATGTCTTGCGTGGTAGTTCAAAGCCGGCTGGGGGAGTTGTTATGCACGGCATGTTGAGAAATTCCGGTTGTGCTGCTTCGGTCCATTTCTGCCTCCACTCATTTATTGGGTTGAAGTCAACGGCCTCCAAGTTTAGAGCCGTTTTGATGGGGGGTTTTCTTGAACGCAACCTATTCCTGTCTATGTCCTCGATGTCTCTGTTTATTGGTAGGTGTGGGTTTTGAATAACCTTGTTGTACTCTCTGACAAGTGCAGTGGATCTCCGTATCGATGGAGGAGGGATATGGCTTAGAACTGGTAGCCAATAACTCGGTGTAGATTTAATTGTGCCCGAGATTAAACGCATCGTGTGATTCAATTGAACGTCAACCATTTTGACATGAGGGCTAATTAGCCAGACCGGAGCACAATATTCCGCCGTAGAGTAGACCAGCCCTAACGCGGAACATCGAAGCGTCGTTGCGGAGGATCCCCATGAAGTGCCACAGAGTTTTTGTATGATGTTATTCCTTGTTTTGAGTTTTGAGGCAGTCTTAGTTAGGTGTTGTTTGAAGGATAAAGTTCTATCGAGAGTAACTCCCAGGTATTTAGGATACCGGTTGTGTTGCAGCAGCCTGTTACCAAAGCTCACATTGAGTTCTCTATTGGCCATGCGGTTGTTTAGGTGAAAACAAGCAACCTCCGTCTTGCTTGCACTAGGTTGGAGTCTTCAGTTGTGAAAGTATTTCTCTAGGGTTTCCAAGTCATCTGTTAGCACTTCTTCCGTCTCTTCAATCGATTTGCTTCTGGTTACTATTGCCCAATCATCGGCATAGCCAAATTTTCTAGATCTTGTTGTGGGCATATCCGCAATGTAACAGCTGAACAGGAGAGGAGCTAATACTGAGCCTTGAGGTAGGCCGTTATTGAGTTTCTTCCAATCGCTCAGTGAGTTTCCCATGACAACGCGAAATAATCTATTGCTCAGCATATTATCGATTAAACCCACAGTTGTTTTACAGGGTATTTGACGTAGGAGTTTATAGAGCAGTCCTTGTTTCCAGACTGTGTCATATGCTGCAGTCAGGTCTATGAATGCGACGGATGTTTTGAGCTGCTTCTGGTATCCGGCCTCTATATAAGTCGTAAGTGCCAAGACTTGGTCGGTACAGCTTCGCTTTGGCCTGAATCCAGCTTGCTCGACTGGTATGCTTTCTAGGATCTTCACGCTTATTCTATTGTATAAAAGGCGTTCTAATAGTTTATAACTGGCACTTAAAAGCGCGATTGGGCGATAGTTCTCTGGTTTGTCATTTGGCTTTCCTGGTTTTAGGATCGCTATTATCTTTGTTTGTTTCAGTGAGCGTGGGATAATTCCTGTGTTTAAAATATTAGTGTAGAATTTTACCAACCAGTTGCGGGCACTTTTTCCTAGATTTATTAGGAATTCCGGGTGTATACCATCGAAACCTGGAGCTTTACCTGACTTGACACCCTCTAGTGCCTTCGTAATATCCTCGAGGGTGAAGGTCCGAGAGTATGTTGAATGTATTTCGGCGGCGGCTTTTAGGCGTTTAAGCTCCCTCTTAATTTGGGTGGAGTGCTCTCGGTCTCCGGGTGCCCTTGAAGTGGAGACGATATGTGAGGCAACAGCACTTGGTGTTACGGCAGGATTGTCACGGATCGGCACGTTTCCACTTCCAAGTTTTCGTAGGAGGGTCCACGCCTTCCTGCTGGATTGTTTGAAGTCCATAGCCTCAACAGTTTCTATCCACTTCTGTCTACGTGCAGCGTCTAGGCTATGTAAGAGCTCATCCGCTATATCCTGTTTACCACTCTCAAGGAACTCTTGGTATAGGATTTCACTTGAATTACTCCAGCCAGGGATGTAATCCTTTCGGTAGCCCCTAGGGATGGTCTTTTTGGCTGTGCTTATTACTAAGTCGACAAATCGCTCGTAGTTTGCGCTCGTTGGTGGGATGAATCTGAGGCATTTTTCAAGGTTAGTGGTGAAAGCGGGCCAGTTTGCTTTATTGAAGTTCCATCGTGGCCGGGGAATAGATGACACTAGGGGGACTTGAGTACCAACCTCGATGAGGACGGGTCGGTGCTGGCTATGTGGAAAGTCAGGAAGCACTTTCCGGGAAGTCACTAGTGGGAGATTATTTTTGTCTTTCGAAACAAAGCAGAGGTCGGGGTTGTACTCCCTTTGCCAAGCAGCAGATTTAAAGGTTCCTCGATCTTTCGCGTCGAATACTAAATGTAAGTTAAGGTCTTCGGCCCAGTTGGTTAAGAGCTCACCATTCTTGTCGTTGCTTTGATACTTCCACTCCTGATGATGGCTATTAAAGTCGCCAATGTAGACCGCTGGGTGGTTGCGTTGGTGAAGTACGTCTTGAGGCCATAGAGTATTTGGGGGTTTGTAAACATTTGTGACTGTTATCTCTCCCATCTGGGTAGTGATCACGTGGATATTATTGGTGGAGGATTTATCTATCAGTACCGCATTCTCAATTGTGTTACGTATATAGGTGGCAATACCGTATGCTCGGTCATAAGTTGCAGCCATTGTTTCATAGCCCGGTATCATACCTCTCGTGCGAAGCTCTGTATCATTATTCAAATGAGTTTCCTGGATAACGACCAGGTCAATATCGTTATCATGTAAAAGTTTAGACAGGTATTGGCATTTAGCTCTGCTTATGCCCTCAATATTCAACTGGCAAATACGGACTGAGGGTCCAATATTTCTAGTCTTTAGGTTCTGAGAAGAACCGTGAGTGTTTCTAGGGTTAGCCATTGTGATGTCTTGTAGTCAGGAGATCACGATAAAACGCAGGAAAACAGCGTACCTGGGACATGTGTTACGCAACATACATACATATATAAAGTCACGCCTTTTTCCCATAGGGGTAGGCACAGACCACTTTCTTCCACTTGCTACGGTTCTTACACACATCTTTTGCTTTCTCTACTTTCATCAGTGCTCTCATACATGCTCTTCGGTTGTTGGTACTCTTGACAGCTGGCCTTTCTTCAAAACAATGTTGATCTGATCGAGATCGATGTTCTCCGAGCAGTCGACCTCTACCGATTTTTCCATTCACACTCACCTTATAAATTTGTTTCGTCAATCCTTTCTACGTGTCCAAACCATCTAAGCATTCTTTTATCTATCTTTGTAACCACATCTTTTTTTACACAACAGCGTTCTCTTATCTCACTATTTTTTAGTTTATCCAACCGAGTCACTCCGGATATACAATTCTCAGACTACTCATTTCCGCAGCATTAATCCTATTTTCATGCTTCTTATTCTGCCAAACCCAACATTCACTACTATACTACGCCACAAAATGTACCAATTGCTCCAACTATTAATAAAAGAAAAAGTATGTCGGGGCTTCGAAATATTAAACATTGGACAGGAATAGAAAGCACAGGAGAACTAATTCACACCGCCAGAGATAGGAAAAAATGGTCAGAAGTGATCGCAAACATCCATTATAGGATAGCAGCGGAAGAAGAAAAAGAAATGTGAAAAACGTTAGTAAATAAGTGCGACAAACTAATGGGGGTGATTCTGCATAAAAAATAATGACAGTTTGCTATATAAACGTCAAATGCTTCGTTTCCAGAGATACGGGGTGTTTTTCTTAAAAACTAATGATTTATTTATTGCTCTGAAACCGATCGAGTTATGCAAATTAAATTTGGTAGGTTTTAAGAGGTCTGACGGAGGTCATTTTGAACATTTGTTGTAGCTTTGCGCCTATTTAAAATTATATTGGTGTTATTTTTTGTTATTGTTTTGGTTTAATGTTATCGCATTAGATAGTTCTTGATAATGTATTAAACAAATGAAAAATAGGCGTTGAGATGTTTTTTTTTCACGGCACCCTGTACTTGTAAACTACAGATGCTAACGTTCCCATTTTGTGAACATGTTTTTTTTCCAAACACGGTATTGTATAATTTTTTTTACAAAATAAAAATATTCCCAAATAAGAAATAAGATCTTTTTTACGGATATTTTTGATTTGTTCACACTTTTTAATTATTTGGCTATTGAAAGGTTACAAAGAAACATTATTTATTGAAGCTCACGAAAATATTTTTCATTACACGACGACGTTTTTAATTATTATTCCAAATAAATTAAAATTTATTTGCTCCGAAACATCGATTTTTCCATCCGATTAATCAAAACATCCGCCGCGCTTCAAAAACCGTTAATTTTCTTTGTAAGATGAAAAACATTCATTGTTAAAAAATTCTAATTTTACTCCAAAACAGTAAATAACATTCACAAACGACTTTCAGCACATACAACAAAAAATATCCTTTAATCACTTTTTAAATATCAGGGCGCACCCGTGTTGACGGATTGACAGATTTTTTTATCTATCACATTAATCGTTGTTAAATTATTTTAAAAAAAATTATTCGTTTTTTAATTTCGAGCTGGTAATAGTTTTTTCTCCTGAATTTTTTATTTAATTTACTTAATATTAAATGGTTCAATCCTGTCCCCCACCCTATTTCTTTTACACATCAACGACCTCTTGAAAACCACCACGAACCCCATTTACAGTTTCACAGACGACAGCTTATTATAAAAGGGAAGATCGAAGGACGAAGAGGCCCGGGTAGAAGAAAGATATCCTGGCTAAAAAACTTAAGACAATGGTATGGAGTGAGCACTACCACATTGTTCCGCCGAGCTGTAGACAAGGTTCAGATAGCGCTGATGATTGCCAACGTCCGAGGAGGACAGGGCACCTAAAGAAGAAGAAGACGACAGCACACTTGTCTCAAATTTCACATCCTATCAATCACTTTCCGTAAATGATACAAATAGACTCAGGCAGCAACAGGTTGATTCCATCAGTAGAGATCTTGAAGCAATCTTCGAGTGTGGAACCAACATTCTTGTTCAGTTCAACGCCCAAAAACCACAAAGCGCCACGTTTTCCAAGAAAGTGAATTCCTCAAATCATTCCTCACAATGTCCAGAAATAATCTTGAATCTAGTCCCTCAATTTCGATTTTGGGAGTCACGGTATCTAATAATATGTCTTGGCATGACCATATTGCAAACATCGCAAAGTCAGCAAGCCAGAGGCTAGATTTGCTGTTGAAAGCTAGAAAGTTTTTTACTTCTAATTAACTGTTGACGACGAACAAGGCTCAAATCCGACCTCTACTGGAGTATTGCTCGCACATTTGGGGTTCAGCACCAAGGCATTCTCTTCGTCTTCTAAATTTCAGAAAAGGGCCATTCGGTTGATAAACAGCTCAACTCTCACAGATACCCTTTACCCACTAGAACATAGAAGAAGAGTTGCAGACCAGACATTACTCTACAGATATTTTCATGGCAGATGCTCCAGAGAAATAAAAACTCTTATACCACCACTGGCAACGTTCGGCCGAAGAACTCGGCACGCTGATCAGTCTCACCCATTTACTCTCAAGATTAACACTACAAGGACCACTCTTCATCAAGAATCCTTCTTTTTCAGGGCTGCTACAGAATGGAACAAGCTTTCAAAATCAGTTTTTCCAGAGAACTATGAGCTGCAACTTTTCAAAAATCGGGTTCACAATCATCTCCTTTCTATAATCCCTCCCACTTCTAATAGCCGCAGTGCGGGCCGTTCGCGGCCCACACGATAGGTCTACCCTTTTTGCGACTATTTTCACTAAAAAAAATAAATGCTGTTTAAATATTTATTATTTAATAATAAAAAATATACTTTATTTTTATTAAAATTAATAAGATATTGCTAATGTTTTTGTTTTTCATCGTCTTGAACAAAAATTGTTAATGGATACTATCAAATACACGTGAAACATTTCACTTTAGTAAATGATTGATAATGATTCATTTCCGTCAGAATTAATGCAAGTGTTGGGTTGAACAACAAAGGTTACCAAAGCGAAATCTGGATAAATTTAAAAATAAAACAAAACATAAATAAAGTTTAATATCAAAACAGAATTCTATTTTTAAAAATAGCTATTTGTATTACTAGGGAGGAAAGTGCCACTTTTCCTCCCGCACGTTGAAGTAAACATTCAAGGGAGGAAAATGCACTTTACTCCCGTATAATACATATGATTTTTCCTCCTACCCGCTCATTAAACTTTTTTCTTTGGAGTGAAAAATATGCGAGTGAAACATTTTCTGAACAATTATTTATCTTTAGCCCATTGCTTATCTTGGGTATATTGTTTTTCATACCTGTCTTTAGATAGTTGTGGTAGTAATGTTAATGACGCTATGTTGGCTTGTTTCTTAATATTGGGTGGCGTAATTGAAAATTAAAAATCACTTGAATTATGTTTAATAAACTTGACGCGACTTTGCACCCTTAAGTCAATCGCAGTGTTTACTGTCAGTGATCTACAGCATACTATGATAGTTTTATACTAAAGTCAAAAAACGTATTGCTACGATAAATACGCCTCTGTTCTAGGTGGTATATCGTCCACACAAAGAGGCATATTTATTTTGCATTTAGCGAATGATTTATGGCCGCGGGCGTAATTAAAGGCATCCGATGATTCTGGAAAGGTCCAGCAATTTCGGAACAATGTCCAGAAAGGAATCATTTTTTTAAACATTGTTTAACAGGTATATAAATAAAATCACAGATCGAAGTTTTAGTTTTAAAGTTAAGTCTGCAGTAAATTAGGAAAGTTAATTATAAAGTGTTAGAAAAAGATTGTATAGAAGTTGCGATTCGTCAAGTAAGATTTTATTGTTTAAAAAGATTATAATAAATTGATTAGTTTTTTAGTGTTTAAAATCATCGAACCCAAGATTTAACATCGTTGCAGTATCTAGGAATCCTACATTTTAAAATCGCCGTGTTTATTGTCAGTAAGCCACAGCATACTATGATTTTCTTATTCTTAACCCAAAGAACATATCCTTGAATCCTGAAGTTAAAATTTTTACTTAAAAATCTATAAAGTTTCATCATTTATAACATACTTAAACTGAGGGGGAGAAAAAGTACTTTCTTCCCTGATGTAAGGAAGGAAAGTTTGGACTTTATATGAAGGTCGGGGAAAAATTATTTACATATTATACATATAGTGATGCCTTCTTTCCGTAGGGGTGGGAAGTTTTCACTTGCTACGGTTTTTACACACGCCGTTCGCTTCTACCATTTTCATCAGTGCTTTCATACATGTTTGTTGGCTGTTGATACTTAACTATTTTATCTTCGAGATCTTTAAACGTCCAATTTAAGTTAAAAAATGGTAACTATTTCTTGTCTTTTTCGCTAAATATGATATAATGCGGAATAATTTCACAGCTGCTGAACCCCCGAAATTAGCATGCCGCAACGAAATTAGAGGGTTGAAACTGACGATATCGGAAATTATTTTGATGTTGTTTGTTTCGCAAGAAAAATCACGAAACTTATTAAAGTTTATCGGAAATTTTGACGGAGTAGGGAACACCCCAGAGATGAGCTTAAGAAGCTCCATAGATAATTTTACCAAACAGGGTTGCTGAATTCTAAAATAATATTTATACATGGGCGAGATGCAAATATTGTGGACTGTATTTTTAATGAGAATTGCAAAAAATTAACTAATGGCAGACCTAAAAATGGTACCTATAAAATTAAAGCCACCTCGGTTTAGCCGGAGCTCTTTTCTTTCGAAATGCAACACGTTATGCCTGTCTTTAAAATTTTAAACAATTGTAATAAATATGGATCTCTTCATGAAATTTAATTTCGTTTTATGAAGATTCCATTGGAGTTGAAATAATAATCTTGCTCAATTAAATGGGGTAAAATAATTGATTTTGAGGTTAACTTTCACTTCCTCTTCAATGTAAGCTTTTTAGGATATTAGCTCCTACGAATCATAATTATGACCGATCATCAAAACTCTAAGGCATTTCTAGCAGACATAGGAGCTTCAAATTTAAAATGCAATTAATGTTTAGTGTATAAATCAAGGAAAAACTAAAATATTTTGCAATTACGGTCCAGTTTTCTAGATACACCAACTGCATAAATAACTTTGTAATCCCATATAAATATATAGAATTATAGTTACATTTGCATTGAATAAGTTAGTGTACCTGTATATGTATAATATAATGAAATAATAGGTGTAGATAGGTACCTAAATATAATTATGTTCAAAGGTAACTTGTTAACCGGAAAATAAAAAGAAAAGAGGAAGACTACATACAAATATAAGAAAAGCTCATAAGACAATGAGTGGGCTTTAAGAAAATCTGTTCTTTTACCGTAAAAAGCTGTAAGATCCATGTAATACCAAGTCGGTTAATTTTTTCAGTCCCTACTTAAGGATTCTCCTGTCTTAAGTTATTACGTAATTAGCTAACCTATCAACATCCTATAGTGATAATATAAATATTAAAAATCTTTTATGTTTTAAATAAATAGATTGACTTGGCCATCGCATAAAAACACAATGTATCTCACAAGTAATGCATATTATATTAAATTAGTTTGTTTAGTGCGATTGCCAAGTCATCCATACATACATACATATAGTCACGCCTTTTTCCCGTAGGGGTAGGCAGAGACCACGGTTGCTACGGTTCTTACACACATCTTTTGCTTTATCTACTCTCATTAGGGCTCTCATGCATGCTCGTCGGTTGTTGGTACTCTTTACCTGGCCTTTCTTCAAAACAATGTTGATCTGATCGAGATCGATGTTCGCCGAGGTCGACCTCTCCGACTTCCGTCCATTCACACTGGTCTTATAAATTTGTTTCGTCAGTCTTCTTTTATCCATTCTCTCTGGGCAAATTATCCAGAGAAGACGCAACATTCCATTATTTTTTCATGCAGAATCACCCCCCAAAGTTTGTCGCATTTATTTACTAACACCCTGTATACATAACCAACAAAACGAAAATAACTTATTTTGCAATTAAGTTAAGAGAAGAAATTAAAAAGGTTTTTTTTTTAAAACTCCGACGGTATAAATCATTTCTTGAACCATCCTTCGTCATTTTAATTAAGCAGGGAAAGCCGGCAGGAATTCATTCATATTTCCACGCGATCTTCCCCAATTCGTCCGTAATTTGACAACTAACGAGGGAAAAAAAGTCTTTCGTTATCAACCTAAGAGTTTTCTATTTTAGAAAATACCGACTCTGCTTTTTAAAAAAATACAGTCAAATCCGAGTAGACACCCGAAATCCGCGTATAAAAATCTGGGTATTGGGATTATCCGTAGAAAAAATAGCGCTTGTAGGTCGAAATTGCAACAAAAAATGAAAAAGTTTCCTTTAGCCGAAAAGGTAAATCATATCTTGTGTTTTATTCATGGTTTGTGTAAAGAAAAAATGTATTTTTTCCGCTTCGATATGTAAATCGGAGTATGGAAATGTGAGAAAACATTTTCGAGAACAAAATTTTAAATTCATAAAAGGATACTAATGGCGTCCTCTTACGCTCGATTGCGTTTATCAAACTGAATTTCTATCGTGATTATGAATATTTAAATTATTTCATCGTTCTGGCCTCTTCCGCGCCCCGGTACCAACATTTTCAACTTAAAAAACGAAATAAACGTATTAAAATAAATCCGCGACAGACTTCGATTAACATCAAAGGAAGTTAAAGGAAGTCAATTAAACTTTCGTATTTTTCATTTTTTTTTTTTTATGAAAATAGTCGCAAAAAGGGTAGACCTATCGTGTGGGCCGCGGACGGCCCGCACTGCGACTATTAGAAGGGGAAGGGATTATAGAAAGAAAATGATTGTGGACACGCTTTTCAAAAAGTTGTAGGTCATAGTTCTCTGGAAAAACTGATTTTGGAAGCTTATTCCATTCCGTAGCAGCCCTGTAAAAGAAGGATTTTTGATGAAGATTGGTCCTAGTAGTGTCAATCTTGAGAGTAAATGGGTGAGACTGATCAGCGTGCCGAGTTCTTCGGCCGAATGTGGCCAATGGTGGTACAAGAGTTTTTATTTCTCTGTAGCATCTGCCATGGAAATATCTGTAGAGCAATGACTGGTCTGCAACTCTTCTTCTATGTTCTAGAGGGTGAAGGGTATCTGTGAGAGTTGAGCTGTTTATCAAGCGAATGGCTCTTTTCTGAATGGAATCTAGAAGACGAAGAGAATGCCTTGGTGCTGAACCCCAAATGTGCGAGCAATACTCCAGTAGAGGTCGGATTTGAGCCTTGTACGTCGTCAACAGTTGATCAGGAGTAAAAAACTTTCTGGCTTTCGACAGAAAACCTAGCCTTTGGCTTGCCGACTTTGCGATGTTAGCAACATGGTCATGCCAAGACATATTATTGGACACCGTGACTCCCAAAATCGAGATGGAGGGACTTGGTTCAAGGGTATTTCCGGACATTGTGATGGGATGATTTGAGGAATTCACTTTCTTGGAAAACGTGACATTTTGTGTTTTTTGGACGTTAAACTGAACAAGATTGTTGGTTCCCCACTAGACGATTGCTTTAAGATCTCTATTGATGGAATCAACCTGTTCCTGCCTGAGTCTATTTGTATCATTCACCGAAAGTGATCGATAGGATGTGAAAGTTGAGACAAGTGTGCTATCGTCTGCGAAACTGTAAATGGGGTTCGTGGTGGTTTTCAAGAGGTCGTTGATGTGTAAAAGAAATAAGGTGGGGGACAGGATGGAACCCTGGGGGACCTCAGCATTGCTTTTTAACGCATCAGAAGAAATACCATCAACTGCCACATGGAAGGAGCGATCTTGCATGAAGCTTTTGAGCCATTGGCGCAGTTTGGTTGGGAGACCGTAGGCAGACAATTTGCTTAACAATGCCTGGTGCCAAACGCGGTCAAAGGCTTT
The DNA here is from genome assembly GCA_950111635.1 of Agelastica alni. NCBI lineage: Eukaryota > Metazoa > Arthropoda > Insecta > Coleoptera > Chrysomelidae > Agelastica > Agelastica alni. Next base: position 42,250,491 of record OX467714.1, on the reverse strand, counting down.
AAATATAGCCAAGGCTATTGCACGGGATTCACCAAACTTCTCAATAGTGTTTGTCCAGAGCTGAGTGACATAAGCAAATATCCAGTAGACCGAAGTTGTCGAAATCCATATTGTCTGCCATGAATTATCTCAAATTTCTCCAGATATTTGATGAGTTTTATGTTAATCGCTTTTTTCGTTTAACCGTTAAAGACTAATATATCTGTTGTATTCCAAAGAGACAGTTACTTTATCTGTGCAAGAAGAAGGAATAAAAAGGAACTTCAGCTGGACACGTAGAGAGGATGGATAAAAGAAGATTGACGAAACAAATTCTTAAGGCGAGTGTGAATGGGCAAGTCGATAGAGGTCGTCCTAGGCGATCAGATCAAAATTGTTTTGAAAACAGGCCAGGTCAAAAGTACCAACAACAGACGAGCATATTTGAAAGCGTTGATGAAAGTAGAAGAATCGAAGAACGTGTAGCAAGTAGCAAGTGGGAAAAATTGGTCTCTGCTTACCCCCACGGGAGAGGCTTGCAGATATTGCAAAGGATTTTAATACATAAAAAGTTTTTATTAATTTCACAAAGAAATTTCCTAAACATTACACTGCTTGTTTGGATTTAGTAAAATGTTTAAATTAAATTTTTATTTATTAAATATAAACAAATATTTTAATATTTTTCCTTTAATGTAACGGGAAAATTTCCCTTTCGTTACACGATTTTAGGGTTGTTCGTTTCTTTTCCTTTCTTTTTATTTAGGTTGACAAAAACAGTTAAAAAAATATTATGAAAAATAATTAAAATTTGATGGAAACAAAACACAATTTTTTTTTTAATTAACCGTTACATTTTAAAAGAGTCTCTTCGTTTTGATTATAAAAGTAAACCGTAAAATTATATTTCCAGAATATTCAAACTAAGACTGTTTCCTGACGAAGGAGTGTTTGCCGACGATATTTCCTTCGAATCAACGAACGGCATTGTCGACTTCGATCCCGGAACTGTTTACATTGGAAATTTGGAAGGTGAGTTCTCCTAATTTAATTTTACACCATGCAATAAGAAAACGTGATCAACTAACTCTCTACCGACATCGTTAATTCGTGTAAATATCAGTTGATACTTGTGGAAATGTAGAAAAATCGCATAGCAGTAGATCAGGCATAAAAGGTTGACACATTGCTAAATATTAAATCTCCTTTGTAGGTAGGATTTGTTTCGTTAGTAAAATTCTTTAAAATTTAAAGTAAATGTGCAAGATAAAACGACTAGTGTCATCAAATTATTTTTTTTAGATGAAGACTTTTGCAAAATAAAATATAATACGGTAAATCACCATAGGTGAAATACTAATAAACGTTTTATTTTATTTAAATAATAACTTTTTTATTACTCATGCGGGATAAGTAGTATCTTGGAGCACGCTGTTGCGGTTGAAAAATAGCTGTTTGCCCACTGTTTGCAACTGTCAAGTTGACATTACAAAGTTTATATTTTTATTTCAGTTAATAATTTTGGTCTGGACCCCTGTTTTATACATACATACTTACATATAGTCACGTCTTTTTCCCATAGGGGTAGGCAGAGACCACTTCCTTCCACTTCCATCGCTACGGTGGTTCTTACACACATCTTTTGCTTCCTCTACTTTAATCACTGCTCTCATACATGCTCGTCGGTTGTTGGTGCTCTTGATCTGGCCTTTCTTTAAAGGCCAGGTCAATCGAGATATTTTGTCACGTGCCTATTTTTTTTTTCTCCCATCTGCCGTTTCATTATTATGATAGTCTGGCGTTCGTAATTAGCTTTGCATACTGCACTTGGTTCGTTGTTCATAGTGTTGCCTATATAGTAGTAATAGAATTCGATTATTAATAGCTGTGACATTTTTGTCTCTGTTATTAGACTTCGCCTTGATTATTGGCCTCGATTGTCGTGTGTTGTCAGATATATTATTGTTGGTTTGCTTGGGCTGGCAATTAATGCGGACGAACGCGGTTATGAGCTAGGAACTTAGACGTGAAACGGTTGGCTGACGCGTGTCCTGGGTGATTTTCTGATATCCGGTCTGGGAGCGAGGAGTAATGATCAGTCGTTTGGTGTCAGTGGTGGAAGTCGGTTGAGAGTCTTTGGAAGGATTTGATATTAACACGTGAGCGGAACTTCTACGGTTTTTTTCTTTCATATCTGGCTGTATTTGGGGCCATATTTATTGGATTATGAAGATAAACCATTTAATTCTTTACTTGACCATTCTGTCGTGCCTATGTGGTAAATATTTTTGGTTATTGGGGTCGAGTTAAGATCACCACGTGTGGGATTTGATGAAGTGAAGCCATCGTGAAGTACCACGTGCCGTTCCATCCACATCGACGATAAATTTCAGCGTTATAAAGACTTGCCTGGTAATTTTAGCAGAAATTATTATGATAATACTACTTGGTGTTTCGGTTCTTGGATCATCGATGTTACCGTGACGTCTCAGTGAAGTTTTCAATTGGTTACATGGTATTGAATTTAATTTTATCAACTTATCAGTTATTATGTGCTTGATCTAAATGTTTTCAATAATTTAAAAGTAACAAGTTATTTTCATTAAATTTGTACCTGCTCCCAGTGACGTCCCAATGAAGTTTTCAATAGTTTAAAAGTAACCAAATTATTTTTCGTTAAATTTGTACCGGCTCCAAGTTGAATCTGAATTTATATATTACTGAATATAGTTTATGTGGTTATTGTGAGGGTTTTAAAATATTATTCTTGTTGCAAGTCCATTTATTTTGTATTTCTTTTTTTTTGTGTTAATCTTTTGCTATCAGGAATTCTATATAAAACCAATTATTTTCGAAATTTTAAATATTGTGAACATTTTCTTTTTGTTGTTTTTTTTTTTATTTTAATTCTCTTTTGTACCTCATTAGGTTTTTATTACTGTCTGGAAGATTGTTATAATTAATTTAAATATTATTTTAAGAAAGTGTATTAAATTCGTTTAAACCACTTTACGAAAATACAGAATTGATTGTAAAAAAAAATCAGAACATCATTTTTTACTTAATTAATATATTGCAGTAATTGTAAATATAGTTTTATTTATCTAGTTCACCATAATTGTCTGTTGTTTTTCGCGTGGCTCTGCTGGTGCCTACAAGACCTAGGGGTTTCCGGCTTGTACCGTCTTAAGTCGGTGGCGCGGCTCACTTTTAGATTTTTTCTTCTACCCTCTACGGCTGAGCTCGGGCATAATTTGCCAGTAGAGAGACCACTAGCAGAGTACTCTTTAGAGAACCAAAAAAAAGACGTGGCAATGTTCCCCTGTTTTATGCTCGCGTTTATTCCGCATTCGCAATAAAAAATAGTATGTGCAACCCGTGCGATGTTGTCGATTGCTCACTCGAGCTCTCGTGAGCAATCGCCAACTTATTGCATTAGTTGCACAATATACTATTTTACGACTTATCAACAAAAGTTAAACATAACTTTGTTTAAAACAGTAATAATTTAAAAAATATATGATCCACAGAAAAATTTGTAAAGAAGGGTCTTTCGTTGCTATACATAAAGCGAAGTTTTTTTATTTATTGGAACAAAAATCATTTTTTTCCCAATCTTGTTGGCATTAATTGCTTTTCGGCGAGCATTCATTTCAGCTTTATGAATTGTGTGCACATTTTTCATGAAAAATAAAGGGAAAAAAAGTTGAAAAGACTGCATTAAAGTATACGCGTTTATTGTGATGAAGACAAATGAGCCTTCCATTAACATGGAGAACGTTAACAATTCTAACCGCATTATACGCGATGTTATTTCATCATTTTATCCTTTAGATTGCCAATGGAATCAATTTAAACTAAAAGGTTTGAACTACTCGACCCGAAAAAACAAAAATATAGAAAACATATTTTAGCTTTATATACTTTTTCCAGTGATGTTCAATTAAAGCTTTAAAACCTTTTAATAGTGAGAATCTTTTATCTCTTTAAACAAGCCAACAATTGCCACTTTTTCATCGTTGACAAATGTTTTACCACTCAGCCAATTTTTTTAAGTTAAGAACAAAAAAAACTCGAGAGGTCTAAATCTGGCGAATAGGATGCGTGAGAAAGCAATTTTATTGTTAACTCATGAGTTTTGGACATCGCGTTAAAGAATGTGTGAACTGGTGTGTTGTTTCGATGGAACAAAACTGTTTTTTTCTAAATGCAACCGTTTCTTTTTGATTGCATTACTTAAAAGCTGAAATAAGTTCTCATTATACTCGTTGTTGATTTTTTTTCCTTTCTGACGCAATTATTGACCATGGTCAATGATTACAACAGGCTTTAATCTAAAAGGCTTTCCTTTAAGATGACGTTCGTGGCGGTTTTCGCTCCAAGAATGAACTCCTGCCCTTTGTGATGTGATATAAATCGGTGCAATGTCTAATATCTTTGCGAACACAATAATGTTTATGAGAAATGACACAATATACATATAGCGATGTTTTAAATACCAACTTTCGTTGGCTGAATGGGGGAGCAAGAGGAATCTTGTCATTTATATGTCGTGAAAATAATACACAATTGAATTCGCGCGAATAGTGAACATGACTTTAAAATTTGTGTGTCACACAACAAAAATGAATATTCCTCTGCAGTTGTGTAGCGCGAATCCTGGAAAATCCTTTAAATTATATTATCTCGGTAAACTTCGAACTTCCCGACAATAATATATGCAACTCCATAGGATTCGGAAGTCATTCCTCGCGGGAAAATTGCCTGGTACTGCGACGAAACTGCATACTAGAATTAAAGCATTAGCGGAAACTAGTCGGCAACTGTGTGTCATTTCTGAAGAATGACAAATTGTATTTAGTTTGAAAAAGCTGCAACAAACATAAATCTGACTATACTGTATTGCGGATTATCGAATGGTCCTTGATCTCCACCTATACCTTTCTAATGTGTTTTATCTAAAGGGAAAGCTAAAAATTGTTTTATTTTATGTAAATTCTCTTAAAAATTATATGATTTCGGCTCTATGTAGAAAGGATGTTGTCAAAAGCATCGTTGCTTACAACAGCGAGATATGGCCACTCAAGGAAAGAACAAAGAAAACCTTGGAAGCGACGAAAATGGATTTTTGATGGCGTTCGGCAGGCAGGTCGAAGCTTGAAAGAATCCGTAATGTCCAGAGAATTACGTACGAGCGACTTCCAAAACAGATAATGACTTGGACTCCAGCAGGAAGAAGGCGTAGAGAAAGACCAAGGAGAAGCTGGAGAGAGGAAATAAATGAGGAAATAAGAGATAGAGGCTTGGAAGAAGACCTTTGGAATGATCGAGAACAATATAGACTAGGTGTCGGAAGACGTCGGAGAACGTTTTAAACCCGACTTGGCAAGTTCTTAGCCGACCAACGAAGACTACGCATTGAAAATGCCAAGTGAGATCTTGGCGAAACGTCTGCAAAAATCCAAACAGATTTTAACTGTTCGGAAATTTTGGGAATAACGAATGAAAATTTTGTTATTTCTTCTTTTTGAGATCGTGAATTTGTACACGAGTAATGAGTAGAATCGACGGATTAAAAAATGATGTAAAATTTATTGAAATTCTGTCGTTGTTTTCGAATTCCGATAATTATCTTTTATCCTCCCGAGAAAATGCGAATGGCGTCTTTGGAGTTGGGGAGCAAACAAAACCGTGCTACAAAGGAGAGAGAGAATACTAGGAATTTGTAAGAGTAGCGTAGTGTATCTCCACCAACATCAAAAGCTTTAATAATTTATAATAGCAACATACTCTCTGGTTGAAACTAATAATTCATTTACCGCTACCCGAAAGATGCTCTTTAGTGCGAGAGCCCTTTACTTTATTACACACAACAAATGAAGGTACTCATCAAAAATGTCTAAGGAGCACAAAATTATTTCTTTGTGTATACCTAAATTTTACTTAGATTTTAAATAGTGAAATACCATTTGATTTCCATATGACGACCTAATCAAACAAAAATTAAAAAGTTAAGTAATTTAGTTTAAATTCTTAGCATAACAGTGAACCCACACATGCTCGATGCGATTAAAGTCTGGCGACTGTGCTGGTCACTGTGGAACGGTAATATCTCCAACCAATATTGTTGCCTTCTTCTTCTTCTTCTTCAAGTGCTATCTCCTATCGGAGGTCAGATATCATCCTGGCTATCTTTATTTTTCTCTGCAATATAACACGTAGCAACTCATATTTCTCCTCTCTCATTATATGTCCTAAGTATTGAAGTTTTCTTGTTTTTATAGTTGTCATTAGTTCACAATCCTGTCCCATTTTCCTCATTACCTCGATGTTTGTTCTTTTTTTAGTCCATGATATTCTCAACATCCTTCTTTAACACCACATTTCGAAGGATTGTAATTTATTTATATGTTTTTGTTTAAATGTCCAACTTACCATTCCATATTATAATGTTGAGAATACATAGCATCTTAGCGCTCTCATTCTTAGCTGTATCGAAAGATCTCGGCAGCAGATAATCTTTCTTATTCTATTACAAACATTCCTAGCCGTCTTAATTTTGGTTCTTGTTTTTTTTGTTTGATCGTTGTTGTGTGTTATCCAAGTCCCCAAGTATCTGTAGTTCTTTACTTTCTCCAACTGTGTTTCCTTAAGTGTTATGTCAGTATCTATAATTCGTTGTTTTATAGATGCAAATGGCTCTGTTTAGTTTTCGGACGGCCACCCTGTATAACAACTCATTACAAGCCACTAGTCCAAAGTGCCTTTTACAAAAGTAAAAAACAGTTCAATTATTCCACATCACAAATTGTAGACCACCACATGGACGAATACCCTGTACATACCTAAGTCTCTCTTGTCGACCACGTCCTCTTCAGATTCTCACTCTTCTTTAATCAAGGTGGAGTCAAAAACTAGCTTCACCTATAAGTAACACAGTACTCTTTTCTTGTAAGCCACATGTTATTGTGTCCACCTTAATCTTAGACCACGACGTAACATTCAATGCACGTCTGGTGTGCAGGCCAGCATCCTTTTTCCAGTGTCAAAACCAACATTGACTCAACTAATTTTTGCTGTCAATTATATTTTTAGTTGAAATGTCTAGCTCAAAACAAATTAATATTTTCTCAAAATGTCCCCTTGTTGGATCCTCTCCCGTTGATTTCCTTCTAGAAATGTGGAGTGTCTAAGCTTACGGACTATTCGAAAAGTTAATTCACAGTAGAGTTGCGAAAGTCTTCCTAATCCGGAAGTTTCTGTGTTTCCTAAGATCAAACGTGCCATATTTTACAGTAAACTCGCCATTTCGAAATTAGAAGTTTTACCACACAAGTTTACTCTGATTTAATGATCGAGAAACAACAACTATTACAGCAATTATTTGGCACATTATTTGATATTTTTTCTTATTAGAACATCCTCCGTTGAAAGACTATTATTTCTTGAGAAATTACTTCTGTGTTTTCTGACACATGCATCAAAGTCTTAAGACGGGGAAAATCAACCTGCAAAAATTTAAATAAAATCGATTAATGCGGAGGAAACCCCACAAATGCAATTTTATGCACGCCAACTTCCCATCCCCTGTGAGAATCCCAATTCATGCCAATTACCGGTTTAAACTTGATTCGACCGCGCATTACGCCACCTCCAAAGAAACCTTACCTTACGCGAGATTCCACATTCCTTAGTATCCTAATATTCTTTCTGAAAAGTCGGAAAGCTAAATTTTAAAAATTAACGATGTCAAAATTTCCGCCTTCCCGCAAAGATTTATGAACGTTCTGAATCAAATTTGGCGGAGAAATATTATTTATGCACAAGTTGGAGAACAACTTTTTCGATTACCTGCCGTCATTGTAAATATCTTTGAATCGAACCTTTGGGGAAGATAAAGGTAAAAACTTACGCAAAAGTTTGTTCAACCGCCGTGACTATACCAACGCTGCCCCCTTCCTTGTAGGAAGTTTTAACAGTGTCAAAAAAAACCTTCCTTTACAGTCGAAAAACTTTCCGACAAATTTTTAGTAGTTTTAATAAATTACCAATTAAAATTATTTAATTTCATACAGTTTGTATGATGTTGTATTCTATACATTATTTTGTAAGTGTGCTGTGGTGTGGGGCTCGTGAGAAGCATCGTCCATTACATACAGACATTTCAAGAAAATTGATTACTGTTTTCTCTTGAACACTACATTTAAAAGGGACTTACAGAATGGAAAGGCAAGACGTAGGTTCGCAGATGCAATTTTTATTTGGTGCGATTAAATTGTTCTACAATTGTTTTACAAAGTCTTATACGAGGGCGGTTTGATAATTCAGTGACTTTTTGAATAAAACAAATTTTTTTCCGCCAATAAACATTTTATTTTTCTACATAATCAACTTTTAGCTCGATACATTTAGTCCGGCGTTTTTCTAATTTTTTTATTCCCTCCAAATAATAGGTTTTTTCAAAGCTCTCAAAATACGCGTTTGTTTCGGTAATGACTTCTTCATTCGACTCAAATCTCTTACCGCCCAGCCATTTCTTTAGGTTTGGAAACATAAAATAGTCGCAGAGGGCTAAATCTGGAGAATATGCTGGATGGGGTAGCAGTTCTTATCCCAATTCGTGGATTTTGGCCATCGTGACTAGACAAGTGTGCACACGTGCATTGTCTTGATGGAACAGCACTTTCTTCTTCTTAGCCAAATGCGGTCGTTTTTGCTTCAAATCAATGTCGAATCTGTTCAAAAGCTTTGAATAATACTCGCCGATGATCGTTTTACCTTTCTTGAGGTAATCGATGTGAATGACACCGCGTACATCCCAAAAAACTGTGGCCATGACCTTGTTGGCTGACAGACTCTGTTTCGCCTTCTTTGGTCCACGTTCACCCCGAGCAACCCACTGTTTCGATTGTTCCTTGGTCTCTGGCGTGTTGTGATGGATCCATGTTTCATCCACAGTAACAAAACGGCGCAAAAATTCGTCCGGATTACGGCTGAACATCGCTAAACACTCTTTTGAAGTGGTCACATCATTGCGCTTATGGTCGAGTGTGAGCAATCGCGGCACCCATCTCGCTGAGAGTTTTTTCATGTCCAAATATTCGTGTAAAATATGATGTACCCGTTCAGTTGAGATACCTACAGCATGAGCCAACTCACGCACTTTCATTCTCCGATCATCCAATATCATTTCATGGATTTTATCGACGATTTCCGGCGTGATCACTTCTTTTGGGCGACCTGGACGTTCGGCGTCACTAGTGCTGGTACGACCACAACGGAACTCTGTAAACCACTTCTTAACCATTGAAATTGATGGTGCCGAGTCCCCGTAGTATTTATCAAGTCTTTCCTTAGTTTCAGTGATGGATTTTTTACGTAAAAAGTAATGCTTAATCAGCACACGAAATTCACTTTTTTTCCATTTTCGTAAAAATTCACGAGGTTGTCTGCTTTAAACGGCTATCAAACACCAACTGCACGACGTAGCTTGCTCAAAATTAGAAAGTTGCCCACTGATAGATTATAGTTGACGGCAGCACTGTTGTATTTGGAGTAACTGCGCGGGAAATTCAAAAAGTCACTGACTCATCAAACTGCCCTCGTAATAAAATAATAATAAAACTAATATAAACTTATATATATATATATATATATATATATATATATATATATATGACAAAATTGAAAGATAAAACTCCTATATTGGATTATGCTGGAGTTGTCTATAAAATAATTGTCTTGAATGTGATAAAAACTATAGTGGTGAAACATCAAGAAATTTAACATCAAGAATTGTTACTCACAAAAGTGACATTCGTTCAAGTCCAAACGCCTGCGCAGTATCACAACATGCAAATAGTGCAGGACATTCAATTGATTTTACTAATATTTTAATTTTAACTAAAGAAAAAAATTTATTTAAAAGAATTTTATAAGAAATGGTCTACATAAAAAAGGAAGAAAAAAAATTTATTTTCAAAATTTAAATATAATTTATTCCAATATTTTGAATATTGAAATGAAATTGGGTAAGAAAACCATCTACTCAATATTTCAGCAACAACTTAATTCAACCTTTTACAACAATAATTTTTATTTACTATTCTACTACATCCTTTATACTTATATCTTCCATTAATTAACTTAATATTGACTTTTCATTAACCACTGTCAAAAATTTTTTTTGATTTTCTGAATGTTAATTTGTATTTAACTCATAAATTGTAGGTATATTTTTTTAAAAAATTGTCCATTATTATAGTAGAGTTGATAAAGAAATAAAAAATAATTTCGAAAGCTTTGACAAAAAAGTAAAAAAAGAGTTTTGATTAAAAATAGTTGCATCCCCAAAAAAATTTTGCATTTATATAAATATATATATATATATAACTAAATATTTAACTAAATATTTAACTAAATATTTTAATAAAGAGTTTGTACAAAACAACCCCTTAAGGTAGTTGTGATGTAGACATACCGTCAGAAAATTCTAAATTTTTGTTTACTAATAAAGGACATGATAATACAATAACCCTTAAAATTTGAAGTAAATTGACCCCCTCTAACCCGAGAAAAACCTCAATAAAACATTGGATAAATTACATGGAGAGTATACGCTCGCTGTAGTTCTGTACCAGTTGATTAGTTCTAAAATAAAACTAACTGTCAGAAACTTTCAAAAAACTAACAGCTTTTTTAATGTTTTTGTTCTACGTTTGAAAAAAATAAAAATTACTAAAGGAGAAATCAATATTCAAAATTATTTTTAGTAGAACATATATAGTTATAACGGGTAAAATTTTTTAAATTTTGAGTAATACAAAAAAATAATATTAGTACAATCTTTTTTATTAAATATAAAGTGAACACAGCATAAAGTTTTACAGAATTATCTGAAATTTGAGCTCATAACTTATAAATTAAAAGTGACATTTCTGCAAATTTTCTTAAAGCACAAAATCGAAAGTATCAAGTCATAATCACTCGTCTGAGATTGGGTCATACACGTCTTACTCACAGTTATTTAATGACAATGGATGAGCCTCCAATTTGCGGTATTTATAATGTAAATCTATTAGTAAAACATATTTTGTTAAAATGTAGAAAATTTCATCAGCAAAAAATTGGTTTTCTTCAGAACATATCTTCTCTGTTAGGACAAAGTAGCAATATACCGCAGATCATTGCTTTTCTAAGAGATTGCCAATTAATCAATCGTATCTAGAGTTAAATTGTCTTTAGCTTAAATATCCATAGGTATTTGTACTTTAGATTATATTAAGTTAGTTATCTATGTAATCCAATGTCGCTAATCACTTGGTGGATGCGACATAAAACCATAAATTAAAAAAAAAACTTACAAATAATAATAGTTAACAACATAAATTTTACATGACTTTGTGACTTATAAATATTTCCTTCAATCACATTTATTTTCATATTTTAAGAAGTGTAAGTATGCGCATCGATACGCTTAATTTTAGTGACTACTTATAAACAAAAAATAAAAATAATATGTTATAGAATTTTACGTAAAACTAAAAACCTATGCAGTCATTACAGATAAAATATATTGCATTTTTGGTAACACAATAAATAATATTAATATAATGTTTATATTAAATATAAATTAAACACAACATATAATAAAACGGAAATTTCTGAAACTCAGACATATAAATGTAGATAATGAACGATCTATACTGTACATCGATTGTTCAATATATCAACTAGGGAGGCATAAGCAAAGTTGCCGGGTTAGAACTTTTAAAAGTACGTGGAAGTACTATGTATGCATACATATAAAGACTGTATGGGTAACGTCTCCATGGGTACAGTCTTGCATAAATATTATGACTTACTTCGCTACAAGTGAAACATGGACGATGACAAAACAAAATAAGAACCGACTAAAAATCGCAGAACGAAGAATTCTTAGAAGGATATATGGACCAATCAAGGACAACGCCACACAACAATACAGAATTAGAACTAACAGGGAAGTGCAAGAACTATATAACCAACCAAATATAGTAAAAATAATAAAGGCAGAGAGATTGAGATGTGCCGGACATGTAAAGAGACAAGACCAACGTGTCGTAAAACTGGTGTGGGAAGAGACCCCGGTAGGAAAGCGTCCGCTGGGAAGGCCAAGGATGCGATGAAAAGATAATATTGCAGCGGACTTACGAACCCTAAATGTCCAACGACCAGAAGAACTTATGATGGACCGCAGCAAGTAGAGGCAAATTGTAATGGCGGCAGAGTAAGCTGCAGAGAGAGAGAGAGACTTCGCAACAAGCTTGTATTTACCGCGCGTATAATTTAAAATTTTCTGACAACCTCGTTAACTCCCAAGAATCTCCCTTAAAAAACTTTTAACTGTTCGATTTTATACAGTTTGTATTCTCGCAGAACTTTTAATAGTTCTTAGAATATTATTATTACTTGATTTCATACAGTTTATATTATTGTTATTTTATATACTTGAAATTATACTACTGAGCAGGAGAAAATACGTTTATTTGTATAAATCAATTAGTCTGATACCACAGGAAGTCCGGGGTGGTTAAAAATTGGAGATTTTTGTGTAATTTATTTGCATAAATAGATTATGTACCGTCACTGTACTTTACGATAGACGCTCGAGTGTCTCTTTAAACTGGTTTTAGCATTTTTTTTACATTAATTAGGAGTCTTGTTCACGTTAAATGATATTTTCGTAATTGTATAAAGGGTAACTTGCCAATTTCCGTTTCTCAATTATCTCAACATCTCCACAAATGTTTTCAGCTATGTCGGCGGAAGCCAGACATGATCGGACTTGTCAGACTTTGCAACATTGTATGCATACATTAATGAAACTATGTTTGCACGATAATACAGATATGACATAATTTTACCGGCTATAGCAATGTAAATATAGCTGTAGGAAAGAAGATATACTTCTCAAACTACTTATCTCCGCAGCATTAATCTCATTTTTATGCTTCTTCTGCCAAACCCAACATTCACTACCATACATTAGTGTAGGAACCAACTCACCTCTATGTACAGCCAGACGTCTGTTCATAAAGCTATGCAGTGCCCCATTTATTTATTTATATTATCAAAATAATAACTAAAAGAGTGACGAATAAAACTGAGAAGATTATATAAGATGTGCAAGGAGGATTCAGAAGAGAAAGAAGATGTATGGATCAGGTCTTTTTTTTACGAGGTATAGTCGAAACATTTTTGGCTAAAAGTCAGAAGGTCTATTGCGCTTTTATAGACTTGGAAATGGCCTATGACACAGTAGTGAGGAGTGAATTGTGGTCGAAATTGTCTATGTATGGGGTGAGTGGTAGTTTATTACGAGGAATCCATTGCTTGTGTCAGGATAAACAGAGCTTGCACGGACTGGTTTAACATCGAAAAAGGTGTGAGACAGAGATATTTAGCTTCGCCATGGCTGTTTAACTTATACATAGACGATTGTTTAAAGGATTTGAAAGAGAATGCGTGTGAATTAAAAATGAATGATTTGAACGTCAAATGCCTTCTTTACGCCGATGATTAAGTGATATTAGCGTCATCTGAAGCGGAGTTACAGAGTTACAGGCGACGGTTAATGTTATGCATAATGCTCTAAAAATCGAAAGGATAAAAATGATTGTAAGCAAAACGAAAGTATTGGTTTTTTAAAGAGAAGAAAGCATGACAAACTGTGCAGTTTCGATTGAGGAAGAAAGAGTGGATCAAATTTGTTTACTCGGGTTCAAAGTTTACGAGCGATGGAAAGTATGAAAGTTATTTATATTTTTAAAAATAATCGTTTTTCGACCTCACGTTCACTAGACGGGAAAAACATACGACGGGAAACTTTCCTACCAGTTATCAAGGACAGTATTTATTGTTCTGGAATTGTTGAGCTCACCTTACTTTAAGAGAACGCTGTGGTGTTAAAGAAGATGTTGTTACAAAGATAGATAAAGGAATGCTAAGATGGTTTGGACACGTAGAAAGGATGCATGAAGAAAGATTGACGAAACAATTATAAGGCGAGTGTGAATGGACAGAAGTCGGAGGAGGTCGACCTCGGCGAACATATCTCGATCAGATCAACATTGTTTTAAAGAAAGGCCAGGTCAAGAGTACTAACAACCGACGAGCACGTATGAGAGCACTGATGAAAGTAGTCTCTGCCTACTTCTACGGGAAAACGGCGTGACTATATGTATGTTTATATGTAAAAAGATATGTTGATATTAACAAACAATTTCTAATAACCAAAATGTTTACTTACAAATTCTTGTATTGCAATTACTACTAGAAAGGGCTAGTTACTCTGAGGGGGCTGGCGATGAAATATTTTTTTTTGTAAAATTTTAATAACAGTTTTCACTGTACAAAAATAATCATAAAATTATTAGACAAGCAGCGAAACGTTACCGAGTTAAAATGTTTCCTTTTTGAAAGGCGAATTGCAAATTTGCCGCATTTACTGCAGCCCCACATCGAATAAACAGCGAAGAAAATTATTTTTACGACTCTTGCAATTCCTGTTTTCATACCGGGGTCTATTTTACGAATCATATAAAATCGAGGAAACTACCATGACAGTTTATTTTGCAATTTTCATTGTTGATGGACCGGCGGCAATACGTCGACGCTTCTCATTTATTAATTTGTTCGCGATGTGGAAATGCAGCATCGTACAAAAATATCGAAGCGATGGATAGGGATGGAACTGGAACCAGAGCGTTTTCAAGTTTCGAAAGACACTCGTGTGGTCTGCTTTAAGTTAGTGTAACTCGAGTTGTAATGCGAGCCATTAGCCACATAAATCAGGCCTAGTAGCGCGATTGGAGGAGACGCCTTCTTGCTTTACAAAATTGGTGTTTCGGTTGGTTTTATAGATTAAACGCTTCCTGATATGTTACACCTTTTCCTAGAACTTTATTTATCGTTTTATCTAAAATCGGACGAAACTTACAAATTGAAGTGTATTACACGGTAGGCGAGCTAGAAATTGAACTTTAATTTTGAGTTTGACGTCAAAGTACTTACACTAAGAAACACCTGGATCACATCCAGTGGATATGTAGACTCAAGTTGGTAGAAAATTAGTATGCTGTGCTTAAGAGGTAAACAGAGCACGGGATGAGTCATTGATCGTATAGATGAGAAAACATACATACATATTTGGGAATATTGTGTGATGAGTGTTAGGAAAATAATGCACAATTAGAATTACTGTTAACTACGTGTATTTATCGAAATGAAAGAAAAACTTGGCAAGAGGGGCGATGTGCGTCAGTGTTGAAGTTCGTCGATAGACTGTTGGAGTTTGTAGACAGACTGTCGAAGTGTGTGAGAGACTGGTGGAAATTGACTGACTGACTGAAGACGACTGAATTTGTGTGCCTCTCTCCGTTCTTTTTATCTACTTTCCCCCACGTCGGTCAGTTTTATGACAGTCTGTCGATGATACATAACTTGGCGAAAAGGCCTTTTTATAATCATACCGATTTACTGTGATTGTACGTGAGTAGCTGAAGAGGAAAGAAGATTCTGGTCACAAAAAGTAGGATCGTATACGTGCGTTATTGCAAAGAAACAGAATTTAGGGTCATAAAGATTAGGGTCGTATACGTGCCTTCTTGAAAAGGACACGACTTGGGATCAAAAAGGTTTTTAGTGAAAGTGGTCGTTGGAATTTTAGGGAATTTACTTTCTTCCACTTGCTGCGGTTCCTACACACATATTTTGCTTCCTCTTCTTTCATCAGTGCTCTCATACATGCTCGTAGGTTGTTGGTACTCTTGACCTGGCCTTTCTTCAAAACAATGTTGATCTGATCGAGATCGATGTTCGCCGAGATCGACCTCTACCGACTTCCGTCCATTCACACTCGCCTTATAAATTTTTTTCGTCAATCTTTCTTCATCCATCCTTTCTACGTGTCCAAACCGCATCTAAGCATTCCTTTGTCTATCTTTGTAACCAAATTTTCTTTTACACCACATCGTTCTCTTATCTCACTATTCTTTACTTTATCCAACTGAGTCAACTGATTGGCCAAAAAAAATCTCTTGTTTTTTATAATTTGTTTCTACATTGAGCAATAATAAAATAAGAGGGTGAATTTACCGAAAAATATCTCGACTTTAAATGTTTGTAAGAGACCTGTTTTTGTATTGATAGTAGAATTTAACAAATGTGAATGATTTAAACAAATTTAAATGAACGTTTCGTTATCTTCGTAGCTGTTTAAAATAAAAATAGAAAATCGATTAGTGTTACGTCAATGAACGACTACTACAGTCAATTAGCTAATGAATTTTTTTGTATCTATGTAGGTTAATTCAGGTTAACAGTTTTTCTTAAGTATAATTAAAAATATTTCTTTTTTCTTTTAAAATGTTCTATTAAAGTTGAGCGATGTTTTTTTACAGTGCTTTCATTTCATTTCAAAAATATACATACATATAGTCACGCCTTTTTTCTACCACTTCCGCTGTTGGTGCATAAATTTTTAAGTATAATCATAGACAAAATATCCAAATATTGACAATAACATACAGTTGATAGTAGAGAACAAAAAGTAATCATTTCTAATGGTTTTACTTTATGTACTGCTGGAGATTTTGTATTTTTTTTAATTCCAACCCGCCACACAGGTTGTACAATTTCCATGCTTAATTTCAATTAATGTTCCTTTCATTACAATCGTATTAAATATAAAGGTTTTGGTAAAGTGCATTTGTAGAGTGTCATAAAGTTAACCGAGCATAGTTGAGGTGAATATAAGCCAGCTTTATGCGGTATTTCGGCATTATAGTGAACCCAGTGATGAATCGTCCAATTTATTTTATTGCTGCCTTCTCTCTCTCTCTCTCTATCTCTCTCTCTATCTCTCTCTCTCTCTCTCTCTCTATCTCTTATCTGTGTGCAAGGGGATTTTAGGTTATACACATAGAATCGTGGGCTCCACCGATATTACTCCCCGTTGCTTTGCTTGTATCTTTCTCGAATTCCTATTGTTTGCCAACTTCCATTTACAGCGAAACCTCCTACCGAGATTCTTATTGAAAGAAATAATAAGCACCGATTTTTGTCTAGCAATCCTTTTTGTTTTGATATTTATGTGGAGTAGTAAATATGGCATCGGCTATAAAATGAACATAATTTTTTGTTTCATAAATAGTCCATTGAAATGTTACATTTTTTAGGCCTTACCTTGCGTTTTTTAGAGGACGCAATTTTATTTTTTTGATGTGTAGGGGGGGTCAGTGTAAAGCTAAAACCAAGTTTGTGGGGTCGCCACCCTTGTCCCACGGCCGCCATCTTGAAAATAGGGGTTGAAATTGTTTTTACGATATATCTCTTAAACTATTTATTTGATAAAAAAAATTTATTAACATTTTTTATTGCAAACTAAATTCTCTACAACTTTGGTCCAGTAATTTTTTGTCGTAGAACTATAAATAAAAAAGTTATAAGCGAAAATCTTCAGAGATTCGAGAAAAAAATTTATATGTATTTTTTGATATAACTTTTTTTTATCATTTTACGAAAAAATGATATCCGACCATTTTTGTAGATCGTTTTTGGAGGAACAACTTTTATTTGCATCATTTTTTCATTAAGTCAATAGCTAAGGTTTTACAGCGCTCCGAAGTGAGTACTATTTTTCAATATTCTTAACTATACCTATATTATACGTGTGTATGTAATATGTCATCAGTTATTGTTTTTTTTTTTTATTTTGTTGTTATAACTTTTTTAATTACAAATTTTGCAATATTATTAATAATTAATTATTGACTCTTTTCCCCACCAACCACGAGGTAGAGTCTAGAGGCGCGTTTTTTTTTACGTGTTATCCCCAATAGGCATAATCCACGGTGATTTTCTAAATTAGAACTACTCCGTCCTCAGTCGTTTCGATGGACCAGGCTGCGGCTCAGCATCTGATCGGCTTTCTGAATTAAATACCAGTGGGAGAACTGGAGAAGGAAAGGGTGTTAATGTCGGCGGTTCATCATCATGATTATAAAAAAAAAGTTATATCGAAAAATACATATAAATTTTTTTCTCGAATTTCTGAAGATTTTCGCTTATAACTTTTTTATTTATAGTTCTACGATAAAAAATTACTGTACCAAAGTTGTAGAGAATTTAATTTGCAACAAAAAATGTTAATAAATGTTTTTTATCAAATAAATAGTTTAAGAGTTATATCGTAAAAACCATTTCAACCCCTATTTTCAAGATGGCTGCCGTGGGACAAGGGTGGCGACCCCACAAACTTGGTTTTAGCTTTACACTGACCCCCCCTACACATCAAAAAAATAAAATTGCGTCCTCTAAAAAACGCAACCCCAAATGTAACTTTTCAATGGACTAAAAACACATAATTAAAATAGAACAAAAGTTTTAATATTTATCTTGAAGCGTACCAGAATGACTTCTTCGGCTTCGTTTGATGTACATCGTTTTATGTTAGCCGCAATTTTGGTATGCGGGACATCCGCTCGTTTTTCCTTCCTTTCTAATATCACAAATTATTTGTGATGTTATAATATCCACAGTTTCTTTTTAACATTTTGTCGCAAAATTTCTAATTAATTGTAATGATTGTGTAGTCAAATGTAAGATATATATATATATATATATATATATATACCCTGTATGCAAGGCGAGCTTTTTGGGCACACGAACACATCTGGAGAGCAGGTATCTAAAGAAAAGGACGGGATACGGGGGCTGGCGACAATAAGTATACCTGGCATTTTTTTTATCGAGAGATATGCTTTACGATAAATATAGTTTTTGAGTGAAATACGTTTTTATTATTTCTTACACAAATTTCTTTCCAAACACGAATTTAATGATTCCAACTAATCACAATAGCAATTCTCCCAAAAAATATTACGTAAGCGCCAATGCATAAGATTAATTTCTTTTGTGCAACAAATATATAAATGGGAATTTCTTTTTGTTCGCTTTCATGCTGTTATATAATTTCACCTCATTTTTCTTTTAAAGTAGGTTAAGCCAAATTGCGTCATCATTTTATTTGCTGAAAATTCAATCTTTGATTCTTTATTATGCCTACAATTCCATGTTATTCTGGAATTTGCGTCTTTAAAACAAACTAGCCGCAGCACAACGTTCTCAATATTTACATAACAAAGCAGGATTACGAAGGATAATCCTAAACGCTGACTCGACGGTTTATAAAAATCCCCATTTTGTCCTTGATTGCTTTTCTATTTACAAGAAACAACCCCAAGAAAACTGTTACTGTTTAAAAAAACGTTATAATGCAAGCAAAAACTTTTAAAAACAACGCTCGAGTTAATTAATAAACTTTTTGTTGGAAAACTTATTTAAAAAACGCTATGATTTCAAAATACATACATACATACATATAGTCACGCCTTTCTTCCGTAGGGGTAGGCAGAGACCACTTCCTTCCACTTCCACCGCTACAAATCTTACACACATCTTTCGCAACCTCTACTTTCATCAGTGCTCTCATACATGCTCGTCGGTTGTTGGTACTCTTGACCTGGCCTTTCTTCAAAACAATGTTGATCTGATCGAGATCGATGTTCGCCGAGGTCGACCTCCTCCGACTTCTGTCCATTCACACTCTCCTTATAAATTTGTTTCGTCAATCTTCCTTCATGTATATCTTTGTAACCACAGCGTTCTCTTATCTCACACTTTTTTACTTTATCCAACCGAGTCACTCCGGCTATAAAATTCTCAGATTACTCATCTCCGGAGCATTACTCCTATTTTCATGCTTCTTTTGCCAAACCCAACATTAACTACCAAACATAAGTGTAGTAACCAACACACCTCTATGCACACTATGACACTCTGGCTGTTCATAAAGCTATGAAGTGCCCCATTCATTTGTTTTCCTGCCGACACCCTTCGCTCAATATCACTGTCATACTTTCCATTTCTCGTAAACTTTGAACTCAAGTACACAAATTCATTTACTTGTTCCACTCTTTCTCCCTTAATCAGAACTTTCAAGTTTGTCATGTTTTCTTCTCTTTCAAAAACCATTACTTTCGTTTTGCTTACATTTATTTTTATGCTTTTGATTTTCAGGGTATCAACATTAACCATCGCCTGCAACTCCTCTTCAGATGACGCTAATATGACTTGATCATCGGCGTAAAGAAGGCATGACGATCAAATCATTCATTTTTAATCCATACGCACTCTCTTTTAAATCTTTTAAACGATCGTCTATGCATAAGTTAAACAGCCATGGCGAAGCCACATATTCCTGTCTCACGCCCTTTCGATGTTAAACCATTCCGTGCAAGCTCCGTTTATCCTGACACAAGCAGTGGAATTCTTGTTAAGTGATATCAATGCTCCTATTAAACTACCGTTTACCCCATACATAGACAATGTCGACCACAATTCACTTCTTACCACTCTGTCATAGGCCTTTTCCTAGTCTATAAAAGCGCAATAGACTTCTAGTCAAGAATCTTCGACTATACCTTGTAATGAAAAGATTTAATCCATACATCTCCTTCCTCTTCTAAATACCTTATTATACTGTGGCAATCTTTTTAAAAGGCAAACCCGATCCTTACAGAAAACTAAATACAAATTTAATGTTAGTAATTTTTCCTTTCCACTTATTTTTTAGTATAGTTGAAGTCAGAGATACTTTTTCTCTTTTCATGATTATACAATGGCGCGTCAGAGAAACTGGGCCACCCCAAAAATTTGTGACATTAGCAATTTTTACTTATTTCTTATTTTTTAATTAAGTGAAATGGGTTAGTATGTATACAGGAATGAGCTTTCGATTGTCATAAAAATTTTTCGTCTATTATTAATGTCCTAGAGATATTACTACTGAAAATTATTATATTAAATAAGTATCGATAATTACTTTCTGTGAAAAATCATTCCCAAATCGACAAAATCTCTCTTTCGTTACTAGCAAAAATATAACTCGCCCCAATTTGTCGAAAATTCCAAAATCGAAACGTATCAAAAGTAGAAATGAATATTTAAATGATAATTTATCGGAACATTTTAGTTTTGTATCCAAAACTAATGCGAATTACGGGTAAATTCATTTTTCACATCATCATTTTGTTTCAACGGAAAATCGTTAAACGTATTTTGTTCAATTAGGTGAAAATTTCAATTAGAAATTATTTTAAACGGTTAAAATATACAAGGATAGATCACGGATTGTTGTCCCTAACATAGAAGTATACAAATTTATTTTTCAACATAGTCACCTGCACCGTTTATACACGTGGTATATCGAAGTTGAAGTGTTTCAAACCCTTTTGAAAAAAAATCAGAACTTCGAGTCTCTTCAGCCATTCATCTACCGCCGACATCACTTGGTTATCATCAGCAAAGCGGATTCCAAGAAGACGTTCTTTTAATTTTGGTAATAGATAGTAGTCGCTGGGGCCAGATCTGGTGAATAAAAGGGTTTTTTAAAGATTTTAAATCCCGCATTGTGAATGAAAGCCAATGCAACACAACTTTTGTGGGCCAGAGCGTTGTTCTGGTGGAAGAGCACAACTCGACTCAATTTTCCTCTTCTCTTTTCTCTGATCGCTTCGCGTACTTTTGGTTTTAAATTCGCAAAACATTTACCTGTTATGGTGCGCCCACGCGGTGAATAATCCACGAAAATATCACCTGCAAAATCCCAAAAATGATCTCCAAATTTGTCTCCGCTGCAATCTGGCGAACGCGCTTCTGGTCTGCCGTCAGCATTCGTGGAACCCAACGTGCAGAGAGTGATGTTAAATTGTTTCAACGCTTCCAACAGAAAACCTACATGTCTCTGCTTTAGCCTTGACTGTAATTCTTCTGTCATTTAATACCATTTCATGGACTAAATTCATATTTTCTTGTTCGCCACAGTTCTGGGGGCACCTGCACCTGGTGCATGTTGACAGTACTCTCTTCCCAGTTTGAAATCTTGTGACCAGTTCCTTATTACCTGGTACGAAGGCGAAGAGTCACGGCTATACTTATACTCGTACAATGTCCTTATAACCCCCATCGCACCTCTGATTTCAGTTTTGTCCATTTTTATAAAATCAGGCACACCTCAATGGAACAAACAGACACTTTTTTTGCATTTGTCGTTCAACTCCAACTATGTTAGGGACAACAATTCGTTATCTATACCCGTACATATAATTTTAAATAATTGCCCTTTCGGTTATTATATTTTCTATTCGTAAGTAAATAGATTTTAACAAAACGACAAAAAAACATGCAAAAAGATAAAACATTAGACCTACTTCCAATGGAGTTCATAAGCTATCTTAAATCGAGATCCTTCGAACAATTTTTATTTGAAAATGATCGCACTACGCCAAAGAAGGACCCTTTTAAAAGCGTGGCAGGGTCTTGAACAAAAAAATGCTTGTTTCCTTTTCCGTTTTTTACACAGGACCGGCTTGTCCCTTTGGGAATTTCTATATCCTAGTCTGGTATAAAAACGATTCTTTAGATCATGTGGATTGTAAGTAAATCGTGTTATATTTAGGTAGTCATGAAGGAGAGTCTGTAATTTGACTTCGGCACAGTTCTTGCATGTCCAAAAGGACAAGTGTGACAGTTTACTGTCATTTGCAACACTTTTGCCAATTTTAACAATTTACGGTACGCAGATGACATGGTGCTCTTGGCGTCCAATAAGGAAGATCTGCAGGACATCCTTGACAGAGTTATTTCAAAATGTGCCACGGCTAGTCTTAACTTAAACATCAAAAAGACGAAAGTGTTAGCTATCAGCAAACAACCTAACATCGTAACTAACATTAAAGTTAGAGGCAAAACGCTACAGTAAGTTGGTCAAAAAAAATATAGAGAAGTAACGCTGATAGACTATCTAAAATAAGGTCACGAACTGAACAAACTCGTATTGTTTTTAGGAAGATGAGTAAAGTCTTATGCCGTAAAGATTTGGGGTTGCCCCTGAGGATCCGTCTTCTGAGATGCTATGTGGTATCTACCCTCCTATACAGTGTAGAAGCCTGGACACTTAACAACAACGACATGAAACGTCTTGAAACTTTTGAGATGTGGGCCTACCGGCGAATACTAAAAGTAGCGTGAACAGAAAAAGTTCGCAATTTCGAAGTACTCGCGAGAGTACAGAAGAACACCGAGATTATCGTCACCGTTAAGAAAAGGAAATTAGAATATTTTGGGTATGTGATGAGAGGAAAAAAATACCGTTTGCTCCAGAACATAATGCAAGGCAAGATAGCCGGTAGAGGAGCTCCAGGTAGAAGAAAGAAATCCTGGATAAAGAATCTCCGAGACTGGTTTGACGTGAGTTTCAGTACGCCGTTTGGACAAGATAAGAATAGCCATGATGGTGACCAACGTTCTGAAAGGACATGGTACTTGAGAAAAAGATTGCCAATTTAAAAAAGCAACAACAAAAAAACATCCTTTATGAAGCAACTGTGTAATGATAACGGTAAAAAAAATAAACGTGGGGGTGTCAAAGATCTTAAGGATGGGAAATATATCCCGATATAAATATTTCGTATATTACACTGGACCCTCACCTGTATAAGGGTATTGGATTCATCCGATTGGCTCAAAGGTAAGTGTGTTATTTGGAAATTCAAATGAGGATATTACAGTTTAGCGGTAGTCCATTCGTTCGACCGAAACGAGTAGATACCGGAGTTGGTAATCTCTTTTTAGAAGAAATAATCATTTAAAAGTATGAAATTTAAATAGTCAGATCGAATATATGTATATATATTTTACGTTGATACAGACGCGAGTTTAAAGAAATCGTACTTTATTCATCCTGAATATCAATTATTTAATTTATTTAAAGAAGATATTCCAATAAAAGAGGTCGAAACAATTCGCATGAAGTGGATAGATTTAAAATAAGAATGGTGTCGAAATACCGACAACCGACGAGCATGTATAAGATCACTGATGAAAGTAGAAGAAGCAAAAGATGTGTGTAAGTAATGTAGCGGAAGTGAAAGAAAGTGGTCTTTGCCTAACCTACGGGAAAAAGGCGTGACTATATGTATGTATGTTTTAAAATATCTTTAGACATTGCAGTTGTGTGTATTTTGCAAGTACCCCCTTCAACAAATATGTGAGCTGTGAGCTAGTAAATAAAACAACACTGGTAATTGTTTAAAGTGTTATTTTTGGGATTTTGTTGCATTTAAAATTTAAAAGTTATTAAATAAACTTAAATCCAAATATTTCTTGGGTGTAGCTGCAAAACAGTGGAAATGACCGACTTGGCTATTTTTGTTCCGAAATCTCATTTAATTAGGATCGTTTCTTGTCGGAATTGTTGGTGCTTGTGAGCAGACACACCCCCATATTTAGCACGTAAACATTTCCCTTTTTTTGTAACTAATAGAACATAATAGCGTACAGGAACTGATAAAGGCAGAAAACCAATAACACCGCACATAAAATGAAAGATAACAGGGATAAGTAGCAGGACACGTTTCAGTTTTAGTAGGAATATCATCTTTTATGATGTCTTTTTATCGTACGATTATAATCTTTTTACATTTGTATGTATAAAGATTTTTTAATCAGATGCTGTTTTTTTTAATACAAGAAATTTTAATACTGATTAAATACCTGGTTAAGTTTAATACATTAATACATAAAACTGTTTTTTGTCCTTAATTTTAATTCTGGCACATTTGTATGAATCAAATATTAATCTATTTTTATAAAAGGCAAGATAATGAGTGGAGGTGTTAAGCCCCATACATACATACATACATACATAGAAGTCAATGAGTATCATTTTAAAATGTTGCCATTTTTTAAACAAAATGGATACATATTTAGGTGTTTATGCACCTATACTTATTGGTATACACAAAGCAATATATGTTGAAACAAACCTTGTGGTGTCATTGAACATCCGATAAGAATGAAGTTATGTAGCAATATTTATGAATCTATACTACTATTTATCAAACTAAAGCTTAAATAAAATTTTATTTTATATAAGTACAAGTTAAACTAATAAAAATTAAGCCGTGTCAACACATTTCAATTAAAAAAAATGGCAAAATATATTTACAAAATGGTATAATATGATAACTATTATTAATTTAAAGTTTTAATTATTGGACATATTATAAACTAACGAACATTGTTATACACTTATTAAATTTACTTCTTTAAACCCCAATCACCTCTCAAAATCTATTTAAAAGTCTAACTAAATAATGTTTTTAGCTGTTTATATTCTTATAACCAATCAACGTCACTGTCAACATGTAGATTTTAAAGAATCAAGAATACCAAAACAATTAGATTAATTAGATTATAAAAACCAATCAAGTAATATTAACTCTCCCTGCCAATTATTTAAATTTAAATGACGTTTTATGATTGGTTTAGTCGGATTACACGTTCCTGTTTTTGCTGGCTAACCTCGGTTTTCGCAACTTTGTTCCAAAACAAAGTGAAAATTTGAGAAATGTTCAACTGATGAAAGTTATAGTAATGGGTCCGATTTTGCGAATCCCGAATTTTGACATATTTTAAGGTCTGCAGAGTCGAATACATTAGTTTTTAAGTGGACGTCTGTGTGTGTGTGTGTAAATTATTTTTCGTCTTAATTATCTCGAGAACAAAAAATGATATCGACGTCGGACCAATTGCATTCGACGCGTAATTACGCAACTTAAATCTGATTAGATTTTCAGCAAAATTGGTCAAGATAATTTTTATGGAGAGTAAAAAAATTGTAAACTTTCGGAATTATTTTTTGTCTTGATTATCTCGAGAACAAAAAATAATATCGACGTGGGACCAATCGCATTCAAAGCATAATTACGCAATTTAGAAATGATAAGAGTTTCAGCAAAATCGTTCAAGATTTTTTTATAGAAAAAAAAATGGTAAACTTTTGAGACTATTTTTCGTCTCGATTATCTCGAAAAAAAAATGATATGGACGTGTGCCTAATTGCATTCGACGCATAATTATGCAATTTAGAAATGATTAGATTTCCAGCAAAACCGTTAAGCTGTTTTTTATGGAGAATAAATTAACAAAAAAATGGTAAACTACCTAAATTTTGCAATTTATAAATTATACTATTTTTAATACAGAATTTTAAGATCTTTTAAATAATATGATTATTGCATGTTAGGAATATTTGTATGAAAACTATGATGACAATGTTTTTAATAATTATAACCACAAAACACATGGTATTTTTTCATTCTTTTCACTGGAAAGTTAGTCGTGTGGACCTCTCGGGACGCACCCAGACCACTGATATTAAAATGAATTAGGTTTAGTTTATTTGTTGGTTGTGACAAAAATGAGTTTTCCGGCTGTCCGCTGTTCGAAATAAAACAAATATTTACACAGCGGATGAAAATCAATAGGCACACCCTTTATGCATGTCGTAAATTATAATTTTACTGCCCTCGTCTGTGTATATAAAATGTTGGTATAAACTACTCTGTCTCCATTTATTTATGGAAATTTTCAATGCGGCTACCTGCGAACCATCATCAAATACGAACAAAGTGTTATTAACGTGTGTGGTTTATAATTTTTACATTAACTTCGATAATAATCGTTTATGAAAATTATAAAGCTGATGGAATGAATCAATATTTGACTTGATTTATTCACCTACTCGCTTTAATTTTTAAATAATGGTGAATGCGCCCGAGAATTTCCACGTATTGTGATGTTCTTTAATGCGCTTCATTATTTTTAACTTTCCAGTGGAAGTTATAGTAATGGGTCCGATTTTGCGAATCCAGAATTTTGACATATCTCTTAATTTCAAGGTCCCCAGACTCGGATACAATAGTTTTTAAGTGGACGTCTGTTTGTACGTGCGTTCGGAATTATTTTTCGTCTCGATTATCTCGTGAAAAAAAAATGATATCGACGTGAGACCAATTGCATTCGACGCATAATTATGCAAGTTAGAACTGATTAGATTTTTATTAAAATCGGTCGAGCTGTTTTTTTATGGAGAATAAAAAAATTGAAACAAATGGTAAACTACCTGAATTTTGCAATTTATAAATTATACTACTTTTAATATAGACTTTTAAAATCTTTGCATAATATGATTTTTTTTTTGACTGCGGTAACTGATATAATATGAATATTGCATGTTAGGCATATTTGTATGAAAACTATGATGACAATATTTTTAATAATAATAATAATTATAACAACAAAACATGTGGTATTTTTTATTCTTTTCACAGTAAAGTTAGTCGCGTGGACCTTTCGGGTCGCACTCAGACCACTGATATTTATGGTTGGTCTAAAACTTATATTTGTAACACAATTGAAAAAATGGTGACGGCTCCTTTGGCATTCGCCATAATTTAAAAAAAAATTATTTTGTTATAACTTATAATTACCAAACTTTGCAACTCTTAAAGGAATCATTGTTTCAGTAGTTGTGGCTTTTATCCGTTTATTATCGGCTCTTTATACTTTATTCGTAACTTTTGAATCATCCAATTCGCAGCACGGAAGGCTTTACTTTCTTTAGCCTAAATTTAATTTAATTTAAATTTTAATTTCATTTCAAAAGCTACACACTTAAAATACTTTTAAAACATTTTCTTCTCTTTGCATCATTAGTCGTTTTACCTGTATTCAGGATGAGCATCCTTTATTATCCTAATTTATACATCTATTGCAAGATTTACAGTAGCGTACGCGACTTTTTTTACAAAATCCACCCAAACAACTTAATGCTTTTTGAGGAAAATGCAATTTGAACTTGAAATGATTAGCAATTTCCTCTTTGATGTTATTCTTGACTTATTCGAAGTTACAAAAGGCTGTTGAAATATTATCCTTTTCTTTAAAAAAATATAATTTATTAAAAAATATGACGAGTGGTCTGAAGGTGTTGTCCAAAAGATACAAGCAAAAGTGTTTAAACGTTTGGGATTATTATGAACCATATCCTTCTTATAGCTCACTTATCACCGAAAGTTTGTCGCTTACCTCGTGACGTTGAATATTTACCAAATTAATCCTACTAACTGCGCCAGTCTCGTCATCATTAGGAAGCCATTATTAATTAAATCCACGTATACATCACGGCTGACTCGAATCAAATCGATACATTATAGTCGCTACATTAATCTACGCTGTAAGAAATCAATCTGTAAACCGCGTCCAATAATTATAGTTACAGATTAGGCTACTTAGATAAATTTATCTTACTCGACAGTTAACTTTTATACGAATTTATTCGATTGGTCGAACATTGTTTCTGATGACGTGCCTCATCTGTCATATATAGACATTGGACGGTGTTATGGTTTGGATAAACAGATCTTAAAGTTTTTTGCCTGGCATGGGCATAGACCAATCAATCGTACAGTAAAAACTTTTTCTTGGTAAAGCTGCAATCCTTAAATGACAGTCTTCCCTTACTGAAGTTCAGATATATGACGAGGGTTATGGATTTCTACATCAGACCACCTGGACAATAATTTAATACTGTTGACATACTCCGATCTATGCAGTTTATTTAAAATTGGCTTTTTGCGCGTAGAGTCTATTAGTCTCTATTAGAGAACATTAAACAATTTATTGGTCCACTCTTTCTGTATATTTCTGGGGGCACGATAAATCGAGCAAAAAAGCGGCACGGCCTCGAAGCAGCTCAGGCCATTTTCGACCCCCCTATAACTTCGTTGTGGATAAAACTAGAAGCCTGAATTTTCAGTAAACAAGCAGGCATTGTATAAATACGGTATATTTCAAATTTAATTTAATTTAAACCAGAAGTTTAAGAATTATAACTAGTCAAAGTTTCTTAATTTTGTCACTTACTGACTGACCGATCATCAAAACTCTAAGGTACTTTTAGCAGACATAGAAGCTTCAAATTAAGAATACAATTAGTGTATAAATCAAGGAAAAACCAAAATATTTTGCAATTTCGGTTCAGTTTTCTAGATACACCAACTGCATAAATAACTTTGTAATTCCATATAAATATGAAGGATTACAAGGTTACATTTGCAGTGAATAAATATATATATATATATATATATATAATAAAAGAAAAAAAGTAGAACTATCTGCAAAAAGAAATGATATCATATCAAAAACATAACTTGTAAAAAACATTAAGTCTCGCAACTCAGTTTTTCTATCGTAAAAAGTTGTGAGATCCATGTAATATTAAGTCGGTTAATTTATTTAGTTCCTACTTAAGGATCCTTCTGTTTTAAGTATTTACGTAATTAGCTAACCTAATAACATCTTATAGTGACCATATAAATATTAAAATTATTTTATGTTTTAAATAATTATATTGACTTGGTAATTGCACTAAACAAACTAATTTAATATAATATGTATTACTTGTAAGATACATTGTGTTTTTATGCGATGGCCAAGTCAATCTATTTATTTAAAACATAAAAGATTTTTAATATTGGTATGGTCACTATAAGATGTTGTTAGGTTAGCTAATTACGTAATAACTTAAGACAGAACGACCCTTAAGTAGGGACTGAATAAATTAACCGACTTGGTATTACATGGATCTCACAACTTTTTACGGTAGAAGAACTGAGTTGCGAGATTTGGTGTTTTTGATTGCATTGATGTTTTCTTTAACCATAATGGTTTTAAAACGTAAAATATATAATCGCAGAAAATTAAAATTAAAATAGAATATTAAAAAAACCAAAACATCTAAAGAAAACAAATTAAATGGGTTAATAGTTTAAATATTTTAACCTCTTTTGTACTAACTAAATCCGTTAAACAAATTTTTTCTCACATTTCTGAGGTAGATCGTGCGTCAATAGTTTGCACGAAAATAAACTATTTTTGCACTAACATATGTACCATAGTAAACTGTTATTGCTACTCCTTTTTCTAGGGATATAGAAGTGACCATACATTGTATTCGTTGGTATATGTTTAGGACGGTTAGTAAAATTATGTCGCACTCTGTATAACAGCAGGATTTTCGTTATTGGAATGCGATGCCTGTGTTTATTTGTCAACTCGATTCGGTTAAAGTCTTGAGATATTGTAACGTTAAAATAGAAGTTTATAGAGATTATCGTAAGAATGCATGAATTTTGTAGCTCGTCCCTGCAATTTTTGTGTCGTCGACAAGCAATATTGTGGAGTAAACGAAATTTCAGCTTGATTTTCGCTATCCGGTGTAAAATATCCTGCGAATAATTTGACAGGCATTGCCGTCGGCAATTCGGGACTAAGTATCAATCTCGAAACGAATTGGGGTCGACTGCTACCTACCACATCACCGGAAGGTGCTGTCAACGCCGCGCGTTTAATCCGTTTTGTACAATCCGATGACTTTAATTTTCAGATATATACCGGACGATGTTTGGATAATCATTTAGAAGACATTAATTTTAAAGTGAGAACTTTTTTAGCCGCGTTGGGCACTTTTTGGTAGGGGAAAATCCTATGGGTTCGCGTCACCGACGTATTGTGCAACATTCTCTCTCTCTCTGTCAGTCGTACTCTCAAAGCTGAGAGGTCGTGATTCCATGATTTTCAATTTGTGTTGTTGTTGATCTGCTTCCAAAGTGTCTCTAATGGTTGTTTGTAAGGGTCTTCCCCCGTAATTTTCTTTACCTGGTCTACCCATCTGGTGGGAGAGCGACCCCTTGTCCTCTGGCCTTCTATTTTTCCTATAATCATCAATTTTTCCACGTTGTCTCCTTGTCTTCTGTTTATACGCCCATAGTATTGGAGAATTCGTCGTCGGCATATTGTTGACAGTCGATCTTTTATGCCTAGTTCTTGAATAACTGATACATTTTGTCCTCCGTTTTGTTCAAGGGATGCACAGTAGTCTTCTCCAGCACCAGAGCTCAAAGGAGTCAATTCTTTTCCTGTATGCTTCTTTGATCGTCCAGCTTTTACACCATACATGAATATTGCGAATATTAGTGTTTTTACAAGTTTTATCTTTGTGTTTCGCGATATTTGTCTGTCTTCCCATATTATTTTTAGATTGGTCATCGCTGTTCGTCCATTTGTGTGCGTCGTCTAATTTCAGGTTCGCAGTTTCTCTGGTTATTTATCAAGGCTCCTAAATATGTTAGGCTGTCGGTTCTTTTCCGAGCGGCTACCAACAAAATAATGATTGCAAACATGATAGCCAGAATGATTGCCAACGATCGTTAAACGGTCATGGCACCTAGAAGAAGAAGTCGGTTCTTTCGATGTCTGCTAATGTGTTTCCATCTTGTAGCTTGTTTTCTCTGTCTACTATCATTATCTTTGTTTTGTTTAGATTTATCTCTAATTCCAGCGTTCGGCTTTCTTCTGTTAATCGTTGTAATAATTGTACCATGTGCAACATTAGTGCTGTATAAATCTTATAAGTAAAATTGAATGGATTTAGTGAAAAGTTCAATGTGTATAGTACAATAGTGAATACTAAATAAATATACTTATATTTTTAAGATAAGAAATAAATAACAGAAAATTATTTTAAATCCGGCGTTTGAAAATGGACTACGTCCATTGTACTCTTATTATGTTATCGGTGACACTGTTTTATCTTTATAATTTACTTGTTGTTACTAATTTTTTTTTATTATTATTGACGTTTGTTTATAACTTTTAGTTAGAACAAACTTACACCACCACCACTTTAGATTTCACCAGTCTACTCTTTATCACTCTATACTACACCACTCTACATTTCACCAATCTACCCTGCACCACTTTACTCTGTGTTCATTTGAAAAGGACTCACCCTTAATATTAATATTTCAGAAATGCGACATATTACACTAAAATGCCGAAACACGTTAACTTTTAACTTAAGGGGAAGACCTTTTAACGCTAATGTTATATACGTCAGATTCGCCCCCTCCCTACTAGAGATACCCCTTAAATTTTTCAAATGACGTTAGGTATCAAGTCGTACATCATTCAAAAGGTCTGGTAATTTAATCATATTTTGTCATTGACATCAGCCTTTCACTTTCTGCGAGAGGTGTTTATTGGAATTTTAGGGTCGCCTGCGTTTTGATCCCAAGACATTAAATCCCCGACAAAATATCCCCGCGACATAAAATCCCCGACAGAAAATCCCTCGACCAATAATATGCGACAAAAATATTGAAAATTTAATAATAACCTAATATGTATATTATAAAATAACCTTACCGTCGCTAGCACAATAAACAATAATTTGTCGAAACGAAATTAATAAAAAAAGACACATTATATTACCAAAACAACTTTAACGTCACTCACTAATGATTTCCATGAAGGGGAGCAAATAGAGTATTAATTTTGGTAATAATAAATTTTACTAAAGATTTCCATAAAGGGGAGTAAATTGTGTGATGTAAAAAACATATAATTTAGCTCAAAACAATAAATACTAGATTATCGATAATAAAAATACCAGAGTGTTAGATAGAAAGTCCAACGACAGACAGCAGCACTTTAAAACGACCAATTTGCCGAAACTTCCGGAAGGAAAATTTCACTGCAAGGAAAAGGGGGTAATGGGGGGAACAAAAACTACCTAATGCTTGTTTTTTAGGAAAATCGTGGTTATTTTAAATAGTATATGTAATGATGATTATAATCTTCATACCGTATCTCTTTTGCATTCTCCCTTATACAGGGACATATTTTGTCTAGGATATTATGTCGAGGAACGGATTCGTGTCTAATAACAAATGAAAGTAGAAATATGTATTAATATATCCTATTTTTCATATCATTTTTTACGAATGAAATTTGTAAAAACAATAAAAGTTGCGTTGCGTTGGCCGTCAAAGAACATTTAAACGGTGTTCTTCAGTTAAGATAGGAAGTTAATTGTCATTGTCGAAAGAATACACTACTTTTAAACACAGTCTATTAATAATTACTAATAATAATGTAGGCCATAGCCTACGTCTGCGGCGAAATGGGAAGCACTCGAAATGTTTAACAAAACATTAATGGCGACAAGAATGACGGTTCTCTGCGAGCGTCATCTATTATTGTTCACCGGAGATGCGTGTACGTGTAAATCGAACAAAGGAACGTTATTAAACCGCTTTGGGGACGAAGAGGATTTAGGGGTTTAAGTTTGCTAGATCAATCAATTCAAATTAGAGGCGGTGGGATGGTTGGTGGCAGTAAATACGCCCAAACGCCGCCCAACTGATTAGACCTACTCTGTATACATTACGAAAAGGGGGTAAACAACACTTCCGAAAACATTTTCGACTTTAATTAACATTCCGAATGAGATTGCTTTCTAATCGGGGTGTTTTCATTTGTTAAATTAGTCAATATAACCGTAAAAATTGACAATTTTGTTGCGAATAAGAATTAAAGTTTTAAAACACCCCTCGTATTATTAGTATTCTTCGCGTAAATGTAGATGTCACTTCATTTTATTTCCCGTTTATTATCAAAGCTGTGTGCATCAGCTACAATGATACATTGTGGACTCTGGCTCTGACACAATACGAGTAGTATCGTGTTTGTGTGAACGAGTGTGTAGTGCAAGATAAAATTGTAGGAGAAATTCTACCATTGGAGAAAAAGCTTTGTCTCAAAATAATGATTTTGTGAGCGTTTATTATATTGATAGTTCGCATTTTATAGTACAGAATGAAATGGTCGTTCAATTTATTGACGTTATCCTTACTGAATAGTTTCCTAGACTTAGGATGTTGTCAGCACATAAAAATTGTTCTTGTCATTAGGCTCCACAATTTGTCAATTTATTTCATATGCAATAATAATAAATATAAAGGGTATTGTACTGCCTTTTTCCCGTAGAGGTAGGCAGAGACCACTTCCTTCAATTTCCGATACGGTTCTTACACACAACTTTTGCTTCCTCTACTTTCATCAGTGCTCTCATACATGCTCGTCGGTCATCTAAGCATTCCTTTGTCTATCTTTCTAACCACATCTTCTTTTACACCACATCGTTCTCTTATCTCACTATTCTTTACTTTATCCAACCGAGTCACTCCAGCTATACAATTCTCAGACTACTCATCTCCACAGCATTAATCCTATTTTTATGCTTTTTCTGCCAAACCCAACATTCACTACCATACTGATAAGTGTAGGAACCAGCACACCTCTATGCACAGCCAGACGTGCCCTTTTTAACACTTTCTGGCTGCTCATAAAGCTATGCAGTGCCCTATTCATTTATTTTTCTGCCAACACACTACGCTCAATGTCACTGTCATACTTTCCATCTTTCGTAAACTTTGAACCCAAGTACACAAATTATTTTACTTTCTCTCTCAATTAAAACTTCACAGTTTGTCAAGTTTTTTTCTCTTTTAAAAACCATTACTTTCGTTTTGCTTACATTTATTTTTTTTGATTTTTGATTTTCAGTGCATCATGCATAACATCAACCACCGCCTGCAACTCCTCTTCAGATGACGCCAATATGACTTGATCATCGGCGTAAAGAAGGCATTTGACGATCAAATAATTTATTTTCAATCCATACGCTATCTCTTTCAAATTTTTTAAACAATCGTCTGTGTATAAATTAAACAGCCATGGCGAAGCCACACATCCCTGTCTCACACCTTTTTCGATGTTAAACCAGTCGGTGTAAGCTCCGTTTATCCTGACACAAGCAGTGGAATCCTCGTAAAGTGATTTTAGTGCTCGTATTAAACTACCACTCACCCCAAACATAGACAATGTCGACCTCAATTCAATTCTCATCACTCTGTCATAGGCCCTTTCTAAGTCTATAAAAGCGCAATAGACCTCCTGATGACAATACAATTACAAGATATTACAAGACCCCTACCAATTAAGAGAGGAGTGCGGCAGGGATATGTTATTTCTCATAAATTGTTCACATTAGCATTGGAAGACGTCTTCAGAGCATTGGATTGGGCAAACATGGCGAAAAATATAGATGGAAAGAAACTAAACCACCTGAGATATGCAGATGACGTAGTAATAATAGCATCTACTTTTGAAGAACTGGAAACTATGCTATTGTAAGATATCGATTAAGGTGTTCCAGAATCAAGCTGATACGTACACATACACACTTACATACGTATCCACATCCCCTTTTATATCACTCTGTGCAAGGACTTAATGGGACTAACTTTCACCGTATTTTATGTTTTAGTCGTTTTGAAGTAAATTTAAAATAAATTGTTTATTGTTTGAATTTCTCTTATTTTGTAAAATAAATTTGTTTTTATCCTAAAAAATTGTTTATTTATCATTCGTTTTAACTTTCAAATCGACTAATTTACGTACTCTTGTTTTTTCATCCTCGACAACAAGATAGCGCGGCATCTATTATTATAAATACGTCCATGGAATAATAAACAGATGCTAATTTGCATCCAAAAAGCAAAATTACCTTGCCACAATTCCTGTTTTCCGTTTGTGTAAATATGTTTATTCGCCAGATGTGCACTATATACTTGGCGTTTTCAAATTATCTGATGCGCGTCAGTTCAAACAAAAAAAATTTCAATAATTTATTTTTTTTTACGATATTACTTTGATGGGAATTCTTATTCTAGCGCCGTAACCAGAGGGAGGCTAGGGGGGCACAGCCCACCCCAAAATGTTTTATTTAATTTAAAATCATGGTTATTCTTAATTTACATGAAGTAACCTTCTTGTTGTTGTTGCAGGGGACGATGAATCTCTAGTTCACGGTTTAATTACAAAAGAAGGACTATTCGAGGGTACCGTTCACACGCGCCTGGAGGATTATCACATAGAGCCGGTCAGCAGATATTTATCGAACGACAATATGAAGGATCGCTCCTTTCATTCCATAATATATCGATCCTCCGATATTAGCGATCCTCGAAAAGGTAAGAACTTAACGATTATCCTTTACGATTATTAATTACCTCTTCGGTATCCGTTTCTGTACACAGGTAGGTATATTTATAAAAAAGAGCTTCTATCTTTCCTTTGATAGAGCGGGCGTAGAATCTCTAAACCCTAAAGGGTTGGAAAAGTGAAAAAGAATTGGCTTTTTTTGCGGTGGTTATCTCGAGGATTCCATTTTAAAAGGATGGAATAATTCGAATCGAATGAATGCAAACGCTTCGGGACAGCCATTTCAAATGTACATTAATGTAATATTTCCAATATACGGGGGCTGTTTTATAATAAGGTGCGAAATTAAATATTTCTTAAAACTTTTGTGGTACAATAATCCATGCTGGTTCGTTGGCCGAAGTAACACATTAATTAATTAAAACAAATTGTAAGTTTAATTTACTTCAGTTAATTCTTTAAAAAGTGGGCTGTATCTGGTAAATGATAACAGCTTTGAATTAATGAGCCGTCGCGGGACGCCTGGCAGATTGGAAACATCGAAACACTTATATTCACACATATAGTCACGCCTTTTTCCCGTAGGGGTAGGCAGAGACCACTTCCTTCCACTTGCTGCGGTTCTTACACACATCTTTTGCTTCCTCTACTTTCATCAGTGCTCTCGTACATGCTCGTCGGTTGTTGGTACTCTTGACCTGGCCTTTATCCAAAACAATGTTAATCTGATCGAGATATGTTCGCCGAGATCGACCTCTACCGACTTCCGTCCAGTTACACTCGCCTTATAAATTAGTTTTGTCAATCTTCCTTGATCCATCTTTTATCTATATTTATAACTACATCTTCTTTTACACCACAGCGTTCCCTTATCTCACAATTTTTTACTTTATCCAACCGAGTCACTTTGGCTATACTACTTAGACTATCTATCTCCGCAGCATTAATCCCATTTTTATGCTTATTCTGCCAAACCCAACATTCACTACCAAACATAAGTGTAGGAACCAACACTCCTCTATGCACATCCAGACGTGCCTTTTTTTACAATTTCTGGTTATTCATAAATCTATGCAGTGCCCCATTCATTTGTTTTTTTGCCAACACCTTTTACTCAATGTCACTGTCATACTTTCCATCTCTCGTAAACTTTGAACGCAAGTATACAAACTCATTTACTTGTTCCACTCTTTCTCCCTTAATCATAACCTCACAAATTGTCATGCTTCTTCCCTTTCAAAAACCATTAACTTTCGTTTTGTTTACATTTATTTTCATCCCTTTGATGCATAACATTAACCATCGCCTGCAACTCCTCTTCAGATGACGCTAATATGACTTGATTATCGGCGTAAAGAAGGCATTTGACAATCAAATCATTCATTTTCAATCCATACATACATCCAACAGCCATGACGAAGCCACACATCCCTGTCTTACACCATTTTAGATATAAATGTACACCCCAATTATAAAAATATAATTAACTTACTGTTGACTTGAATCACTCAATAATTTTATGTTTTTCGCTAACTTTCATGTTTTTAACCATAACTCTCAGTCATGTTTTATTGTAGGTATTGCTTTTAAATAAATTTTTTTTATTTAAAATTTAAATAATATTTTAACACACTTTGATAACAATTTTTAAATTTAAAAATTTTATTTTTCAAACAATTCTGAATTCTGAACACAATTTTATTTTATGGCATCTATTTGTCATGTGTTAAATTTTGACAAATATATTTATAATGACGTCTTTATAAATTTTAATCGAGCCGAGTGTTTACGAGGCTGCCCGAAGCTTTTGCATCAGGGCATCGCGGCACCGCCAGTCGTTGTTACTCCCTAAGCTCGCCATTAGATGTTTCTTATCAAAAATCTAACTTGAAGTCTTCAGCTTGTGTAGTAATACGTGGCGAAAACTGCCAAAAACAAAATATCAGACGTGTAGTTTTTAAATCCGTCGTTTAATGAGATATAAGGGTTGCACGCTTCGTTATTTTCCAGAACAACAATGTGCCTCGCATCGCCTTCATCTGAACAATAACTTGAAGAAGAACCAAAATCATCGAAAGAAACGTTGGCTGCTGGAAGCCGAAGCGAAATTACCACCGAACTACGACGATCCGCCGATATTTTTTAATCCGAACAAAACGAGGAGACGTCCCTTTACTCCTATGTTCGATCTCAATCAACCGATCGACGAAGAATTAGAGATGTTGAGCAACAGAAGTACGATCGACATGTCCGGTATAATATTTCGCAACGTCAACAAACGTGCCACCGTCGATCCGAAGAAGACAACTTGCATGCTGTACCTGCAGGCGGATCATCAGTTTTTTTCCAAATACGGTACCGAGGAAGCTTGCATCGAAGTTATGACCAGGCACGTTCAGCGGGTCAACGCCATCTACAGGAACACCGGTGAGTGGCTTTTCATATTAGTTTTCTAGTTTCGTCTATAGGGACCGGCCTATATCTAGCATTACATCGCTTCGCTGGAGCAGCAGGTGAGTGCCATAGTTGAAATTATTTATCTCTTTATACAATTTAACAAGGTTGTCGTGGTACAATATTGTCAAAAAAATTTAGATTATACGCGAGGTAAAAGTATACAAGCTTGTAGCGAAGTGAGTCATAATTTTTATGTAAGACAGTACCAATGGAGACGTTATCCATACATTTTTCATATGTATGCATACACTAATACTTCCACATACTTTTAAAAGTTCTAACTCGGCAACGTCGCTTATGACTCACTAGAATCGATGTACAGTATAGATCGATACTTGAGTTCACAGTGGAAATTTCTGTTTTATTATATGTTGTGTTTAATTTATATTTAATATAAAGATTATATTATTATTATTTTTTGTGTTACCAAAAATGCAATACATTCTATCTGTAATGACTGCATATTTAGTTTTACGTAAAATTCTATTACATATTTATTCTTGTTTGTTTATAAGAAGTCTCTAGAATTAAGCGTATCGACGCGCATACCTACACTTCTTAAAATACGAAAATAAATATGATTTAAGGACATATTTATAAGTCTTTTGTATCTACCGATTCTGAAGATAAACTCAAAATTATGGAGAAAAACGCAAAAAAACGATTTTTTGGTTTTTAATTTTTTTTCGATTTTGATAAAAATCACTGAAAATATAGATTTTCATGTGTTAAACAAGCAGTAATTTTCTTTAAAGCAAAATATTTATTTTTGTTTTTTTTACCAGTTATAATTGAAAAAAAGCCGACTTTTCAAACCAAAAATTTGATTGGTAAAATGTCTTTGAAACCTGAACTTAACGATGAAATAAAAAAATATTGTTTGCACGAAAAAATGTTTATAACGAGAAAACCCAAAAAAAGAATTTTTCAAAATCAATTTGCCAATGCTATGAATTTTTATTTTTTATAACATATGCTGGTTTAAATTATTGCAAAAGAGTAAATTTTATTTAATACTAAACAAACTTTACACAAAATTATACTTATACTATAACATAAATGTAGTAAATGTTGGGTTTGGCGGAAGAAGCCTAAAAATAGGATTAATGCTGCGGAGATGAGTAGTCTGAAAAGTATAGCCGGAGTGACTCGGTTGGATAAAGTAGAGAATAGTGAGATAAGAGAACGCTGTGGTGTAAAAGAAGATGTGGTTACAAAGATAGATAAAGGAATGCTTAGATGGTTTGGACACGTAGAAAGGATAGATGAAGGAAATTGACAAAACAAATTTATAAGGCGAGTGTGAATGGACAAGTCGGTAGAGGTTGACCTCGTAGAACATATCTCGATCAGATCAACATTGTTTTTAAGAAAGGCCAGGTCAAGAGTACCAACAACCGGCGAGCATGTATGAGAGCACTTATGAAAGTAGAGGAAGCAAAAGATGTGAGTAAGAACCGTAGCGGAAGTGGAAGGAAGTGGTCTCTGTCTACCCCTATGGGAAAAAGGCGTGACTTTATGTATGTATGTATAGAAAATGAACGCATTAGCTCATGAACAGATGTTTAAAAAATCTTTCCACATTTCTAATAAAAATATTTTATTAAAATATAAATTACTTTATTACAATATATATTTTTAAGCAAGATATCAGTTTTACCTGGTAAGCGGTAAATAAATAAGATTTTCTAGTTATTTAGATCGAATTTTCTTTGACGGGGTTTCTCCATCGTAAGGGTTGGTAATTTCTTCACGTTCATCTAAATCTTGCAGATCTTCGGATTCTTCGTCATCATTTGGATCTTAATTTCCAGCATTAATTGGATAACGTATACTATCTACGTCTGTCACGTGCCTATTTTTTCCCTTCTTCAGTTCCATTATTAATTGTGTCTCTGATAGTTTCGTATTCCTCAGGTACCGTATTTTGTTGTAACTTAAATATATCATTCGTTGTAAATAGTGTTGCATACCTTGTAGTGATAGGATTCGATTGTTTGGTTTGCATTTCTGTGTGGATGGGGCTGGCTAACAACACGGACGAGGCGATTATTGGTGTGGAGCACGGATTTGCGAAGATTATTGGTTGACGTTTATTCCGTGTCAAAATAAGTCACGGCGTTATATATTTAAAAATAAATCACTTATAACCTTTGGGTATACAAATTCACAATGTACTATATTAATAAACTAAAACAAAACTTAATCGTTATCAAAATTGTAGGATATTTACAAATAAGTATGAAGAAAATATATTTTTACTTGGACTTAAAGTATTATTGAGAAGATTATTTTAATCCAAGTTTAGTTTTGGCATATTATCTAATGCAATAAATAGTTTCCAACAATTTCTTTGGAGAGGGGATGTTGTCACGTGCCTATTTTTTCCCTTATACAGTTCCATTATTAATTGTGTCTCTGATAGTTTCGTATTCCTCAGGTACCGTATTTTGTTGTAACTTAAATATATCATTCGTTGTAAATAGTGTTGCATACCTTGTAGGGATAGGATTCGATTGTTTGGTTTGCATTTCTGTGTGGATTGGGCTGGCTAACAACACGGACGAGGCGATTATTGGTGTGGAGCACGGATTTGCGAAGATTGTTGGTTGACGTTTATTCCGTGTCATTTCTTGATATCCGGCCTGGGAGTCAGTCGTCTGGTGTCAGTCTTGGGAGCCGTGTGTTGGTGAGAGTTTTTGGGACGGTGTGATATTAGCACGTGTGCAGAACCACTACAGGTTTTCTTTCATATCTGGCTGTATTTGGGCCATCTTAATTGGATTTTGAAGAAAAACCATTTAATTTTTAACTTGACCATTCTATCTTACCTTCGTTGTTGATATTTTGGATTTTGATGGCGAGTTAAAATATCCGCATGCGGGATTTATTTGAGGGAAGCCATTGTTAATTAGCAGGTGCCGTTCCATAATCAAGCCGGCCACAGGAGTAGTGAATTCGTATACCCAAAGGTTATAAGTTTTATTTATTTATTTTTAAATATATAACGCCGCGACTTATTTTGACACGGAATAAACGTCAACCAACAATCTTCGCAAGTCCGTGCTCCACACCAATAATCGCCTCGTCCGTGTTGTTAGCCAGCCCCATCCTCACAGAAATGCAAACCAAACAATCGAATCCTATCACTACTAGGTATGCAACACTATTTACAACGAATGATATATTTAAGTTACAACAAAATGCGGTACCTGAGGAATACGAAACTATCAGAGACACAATTAATAATGGAACTGTAGAAGGGAAAAAATAGGCACGTGACACGTCTCTAAGATCTTACGAATCACTTATTTTCTCGTACGTTATAAATTCTCCAAATAGGAATCACTGCTACACAATCCATAACAACAACGTTTTTTGCTCCTTTTTTTATTGATAACATTGTATATTTAAATGGATACATATTTTTAAAATATTATTCAGTTATAAGTATATAATACTTAAAATTACGCAGCTGATCATAAATCTGTAATTTACTATTTATTTTTTAAATTATTTATATTTAATACATTGTATACACGTATTAACCTACAAATTTCGTGTTTACGTAAGCGATGTTGCAAATTGTTATTTTATAACACTATAACCTTTGCAAAATCTATGACATAGTTATTAAAATGAATATTTTCTTCGTAAAATTATTGGTAAAATGCTTTAACAAACTTACCAAATTGTTCCTAAAAGACAATCTAACGGTATAGTATAAATTTTTCCAAAAAACATAATGTAAAAAGTAATTAAAAAATTTATGGAGTTTTTTTAAGTATATATTACTTACATTTAAATTTCACAAATATCTGTATTATAATTT
This sequence comes from Agelastica alni, assembly GCA_950111635.1. Taxonomy (NCBI): domain Eukaryota; kingdom Metazoa; phylum Arthropoda; class Insecta; order Coleoptera; family Chrysomelidae; genus Agelastica; species Agelastica alni. The sequence goes on along the minus strand of OX467714.1, from coordinate 42,208,367 downwards.
TGTAACCAATAAACATCTTTAAACAGAGCATTGTATCCGAAAGCTCGGTAGTGACTACAGTAATAATTAAGCCTTTGGGAACCAGTCTGGACCATCCTCGATGGAGTTGTACACAAATAAACGGTATCAAAATTTTTTGTCAAATACCATTATGAATCCCCAATGTGTTTTATATCCCCTACTTACCATGATTCTTTTCCTCGTTACACTTTATTTGTTACCCTACATAATGGGATTTTAAGTTAAACTTGTGTATTTTTTAGTAATTATTGATGGATAATCTACTCTGGTTTTTCGTCAAATTATTATTCGCTCCAATTTATGTATTGTAACGCTACTATTTTCTTTTAGGGAAAAATTTATCTATCAATATATTTATTTAGCCTTCTTCGGTCCATCTGTGGACATAGGCCTCCGCCAGTCTTTTCCACTCTTCCCTGTTTGTCGCCATGTTCATTCATCTAGTTCCAGAGTGCTTCTTCAGGTCATCCACCCACCTCATTTGGGGTCTTCCTCTATTTTTTTTATTTTTCTATGGTCTCCAGTTTAGAATACATTTGTTCCATCGGTCGTCTTTTTGTCTGATATTGTGACCGGCGAATTTCCATTTTACTTTTGCTACCTCTTTTTGCCACGCCTTTTCGTTCTCTAACGAGTAATCTGCTAGCGGTTTCTCTACTGGCAAATTATGCCCGAGCTCAGCCGTAGAGGGTAAAAGAAAAAAATATAAAAGTGAGCTGCGCCACCGACTTAAACGGTATAATCCGGAAACCCCTAGATCTTATAGGCACTAGCAGGGCTACAAGATAAACAACTATGATTATGGTGAACCAAATAAATAAAATTATAGCAAAAATATGTTGGATACTTTACTTACACGATAGATAATTAAGGTACACAGTTCAATAGCAACATCATAACAAATATAGTCAAAATTAACAGCTTTAGTAAAATTTTCTTGCTAAAACAAACCAAAAATGTAAAATTTACAACTTCATAAAATAACCAGAACAGAAGTAAGAGTAACAGACTTTACCAAGTTAAAAAAAAAGTAAAACATATATAAATTAACTCATTAATAACACTAATTCAAACGCTTACATAAAGGCAAAGAACAAAAGGTAAAACATATATATATATATAAGTTAACTCATTAATAACACTAATTCAAACATTTACATAAAGGCAAAGAAAATTCACTATTTAACCGTTTACATAAATATTTTCACTGCCAAAACAATCGAGTTTATTTAAAAATATCTTTACAATGGTTGTCCTTTAAAATATCAAGATTGTAGGATATTTACAAATAAGTAGGAAGAAAATATGTTTTTACTTGGACATAAAGAATTATTGAGAAGGTTATTTTAATCCAAGTTTAGTTTTGGCATATTATCTAATGCAATAAATAGTTTCCAACGATGTACTATACTAATAAACTAGAACAGAACGTAATAGTGGTGTCAGAATGAGTCACTGCGTTATATATTTAAAAAAATAAATCACTGATAACCGTTGGGTATTCGAATTCACATGTACTCCTGTGGCCTACTCCTGTGCTACTCCTGAACTACTCCGGGGGCTGGTTAGATTATGGGGCGGCACCAGTTAGTGAACAATGGCTTCCCTCAAATAAATCCCGATAACGGCTATTCAACTCGACACCAAAACTCCAAAAATATCCACAACAAAGGCAAGACAAAATGGTCAAGTTGAAAATCAAATGGTTTTTCTTCAAAATCCAATTAAGATGGCCCAAATACAGCCAGATATGAAAGAAATCCCATAGAGGTTCCGCACACGTGCTAATAACACACCGACCCCATCAACCTTCACCAACACCTCCGACTTCGATGAAGCTCCCCAAACGACTGACGCTCCTATATCGGAAATCAAGAAAAATGGCGCGGAATAAACGTCAACCCACAATCTTCTCAAATCTGTGCCTCGTCCTCGTCCGTGTGGATATTCAGTCCCATCCACACAGAGATTGCAAACCAACTATCGAATCTTACCCCTACAAGTTATGCAACATTATCTACAACGAATGATATATTCGAGTTATAACAGAGTACTGTATGCAACACTACTTACGAGTAAGACACAATTATAATGAACCGTAGATGGGAAAAAATAGGCACGTGACATTTTCTAACATCTCTTACTTTTTATTTTACGTTTTATTTTTTTATCCACTTGTTTCTCTTTCTATCAATTTTACATGTAATATTTGTCTTTCCTTTGATCTTTGCGCTTTTTTTATTTTATTCATGTTTTTCTGTGTAAGTGTCCATGTTTGGGATCCATAGGTGGGGACAGGGAGTACACATTCATTATATACTTTGGTTTTGAGGTATTGTATGTATTTGCCCCGATCTAACTCGTCTCTTGATATTTTTAGCTGTTGCTTCCAGTTCTTCCAGCATTTTCGTCAGTTCTTCTTTCTTATCTGTTATCAAGGCGATCAAGGTGTTGTTCACATATTTGTATACCTTTTTTTCCCAGTCTTAATTTTTAAAAACATCCTCTAGGGCCTGGTTAAAAAGTTTAGGTGATATCGTGTCGTCCTGTCTGTCACCTCTTCTTATGATTATTGGTCTTGTTCCCTCATGGGTTTTCAAGTCTATAAAACCACGATAAACCTTTCGACTTCTAGCCAAGAATTTTTCGACTACACATTGTAGTCTTTTAGTCTCTCTTTATGTATAATCTTATTTTGTGCAAGTTTGGTCACGTCCAGTTGCTCGTTGTTTCCATTAAGTTTTTCGTTTGTTAGTCTTTTATTCGAACAATTATATTTTTAACTTAACTGCGAACAAATGGTGCACATATATGTAATAGATTAAAATCGTAATTACCAACGAAGAATCGCCGTTTTGAACGAAACCAGGTACTGAGGTGGTATGGTATTAATTCTACAAGCCTGTTTTGTGCCGATGCTAATAAAATAAAAATCATAATGATCGCCGACGTCCTAGGAGGACATGTTAAATTTAAATAGACAGCGCAGCACGACGAAGATGGAGATACTGTCGCGTCGAATAAAAATTTTGCGAATGACTCGACTGTTTGGAACAATACGAAACAGTTCTTGCTAATCACTCCGGATACGATAATAAATCTAAGGTTGATCTCAACATATATGTATGAAGCAGACATCGTTTGCGCCTACTCACAGTCTATTCCGATTGGCCGACGTATTTTACGCTCATTAGAAAGTTATTTCATTAAAGTATGCATACGCGCGTATTGAACATGGCGCGTTCGCCACCAACAAACCCTCCCACAATGTGTGCTGTGAGATTATTCCCAGTGGCGTGCAGGAGTTTTCAAAAAAATTTGTTCGATTGAACATATTTTTGGGATTTTTAATTAACTTTTACGTATAGGGTGTTCTAACAATTATACTTCTTTAGAGGCAATTGAAATGTCACTTGAAAAAAGGCAATCCATTGAATATAGTCACCATCATCAGCCAGAATGAAACAAGTAAAATCGATCAAAAATGAAGGTGATGCTTTTAATTGTTTTCGACGTAAGGGGCATAATTTATTTTAAATAGATGAAGGATTTGCGAAGACGTGTAAGCCGCGGACGGCCCGCACTGCAACTATTAGAAGGAGAAGGGATTATAGAAAGGAGACGTAGCGGGTAACACAGTACTGATGGTGAAAGACCTCTTTTCAAGAGTAGAATCACAAGCTTAGCAAATAGGACTCAGAATAAACTAGGGCAAAACCAAGTACATGCACACCAGCAGAACAGGGCGTAGAGATAGAGTGGGCCAAAATGTCACTGTGGGGAAATGGAGAATACAATTTCGATAGGGTCGCAACCTTTAAGTATTTAGGAGCCACAGTAATTGCTCAAGATAACAATCTGACAGAAAAAATTAAAGTGGAAACAAATGGCTCTATGCACTAAAGTCAGTCGAAAAACATCTCGCGGAGAGCAAAAATCACAATCTATAAAACCGTTATACGACCGACTGTTATGTATGCTAGCGAAACCTGGACCTCGACCAAAGACAACGAACGGAAACTAAGAATTTTTGAAAGAAAAGTTCTACGCAAGATTTTTGGACCCCTGCAAAGCCCAGTAACCCAACAGTGCCGAGTAAGAACCAACCAAGAAATATCAGAATTATAAAAAGATCCAGATATTGTGAGGGAGATAAAGGCAAGAAGGATACAATGGGCAGGTCATGTGCTAAAACACGGATGGTAAAATTGGCTTGGGAAGGAGCACCAGTATGACTAAAACTTTTAGGGCGCCCCGAATGAAGTGGCGAGACAACATCAAAGTGGACCTAAAGACAATTGGGATAGAATACGACCCAGCATTAATGAAAGATTGGCTACTATGGGGGCGAATAGTACAGTCTACAACCCACCCCGGGTTGTAGAGCCATGGAGTAGTGGTAGCTTTTACAACCTAATATTTACCAGAGTTGGCCTGATGGTTTTGAAAAGGAAAAAATTCCCGTAAGGTACATCATGACAGCCAAAATCGTTTAAAAAGCAATTTTTTGTAAGTCAATATTGAAAGAAAATTTTTATAATTGATTTTTGTTAAACTCCCACTATTTGACAATCACGCCAATGAATATAATTCTTATTTTAATATTTCGTGAAATTAATGGAGTTTAAACCTAACGACTGCCTGTTTCAATACAACGTATTTATTTATCTCGAAATGATTAAACACTCGCTATGAAGTTGCGTTTAACTTTTATTTATGTGCAAAGTTGCGATTTCTAATTGAAAACTTCATCAACCGACAGTAATCGTTTATAATTTTTTACTTTTTTTTTTTAATAAATACAAGAAATATTTTTTAATTAAAATAAAATACAAATACAATTTTTGTTTTACTATTGGGGATTTATCTGGGGATTCGAGCTTCATTTTTGCCCAAATAGACCTTATCAGGAACAAAGATTTTACAGAGAGCTAAATCAGATGAATATGGGGGATAATGTAGGATGAGGATTTTTTGACGCGACGCCTGAACATGATCTCTTTCTTATTATTATTACTCAAGGCTCAAATCCGAACTCTACTGGAATATTGCTCGCACATTTGGAGTTCAGCACCAAGGCAATTTCTTCGTCTTCTAGATTTTATTCAGAACAGGGACATTCGGTTAATAAACAGCTCAGATCTCACAGATACCTTTTACCCACTAGAACATAGAAGAAGAGTTGCAGACCAGATATTACTCTACAAATGTTTTCATGGCAGATGCTCCAGAGAAATAAAAATTCTTATACCACCACTGGCCACATTGGGCCGAAGAACTCGGCACGCTGATCAGTCTCACCCATTTACTCTCAAGATTGACACTACAAGGACCAATCTCCACCAAGAATCCTTCTTTTACAGGGCTGCTACAGAAAGGAACAACCTTTCAAAATCAAATTTTCCAGAGAACTATGATCTGCAACTTTTTAAAAAGCGGGTCCAAAATCATCTCCTTTCTATAATCCCTTCCACTTCTAATAGTCGCAGTGCGGGCCGTCCGCGGCCCACACGATAGGTCTACCCAGTAACTGTGTTGGAACGCGTTCAAATGTACTGCTTCTGACTGCTGTAGGCACAAAAGAAAAACTCTGGGTAAGCAAGATAACGAACTGTATAATTTTTTTTTAAATTGTGTTTTAAAATATCTTCGCTAATAAAAAAAGGTATTTTAATTGTAACAATCACTTATCGCTTCGTGTCTTGCGAAGCAATGTCGTCTGGCTTGATGAATTTTACACACTTAAAAAATATTGGCTGATTTAATTGCTGCCCTGCAAAATACCGAGATAAGAGTTTTCAAGTATTCTTTTATCATAAAATTAACTAATAAAAAAATGTTGTTAAGTGTATTTAATTTAATGGTAAATGAAATTTATTCTGTGTGTGTGTGTTTTAAAAAATGTTTGGTCGATTTAAAGGGAAACGGTCTCAATCAAAATAATAAAACGTCTGTCTGGAAATGAACAAAGTGAACTAAATTAATAAAATTCGTTCATCAAGCCGGAAACTCTGAATAACTTCCTCTTTTAAATCTCGTTGAGGATTTAATCGTAAAGAATTTAATTTTCAAGATGTCACTCAAATTTTACGCGAATAACATTTTTAAAAAATACGAAAGCCATTTTTTATAACATTAATTTGTAATTATATTAATTATACGAGGCGTAAATAAAAATTTGGAGGTAAACAAATGTACGAAAAATCTAAAAAATAATCTTTTTGTTAAAAAAGTTTTGTTAAAAAGCTACCAAATCCTCGGGATAGTTCCTGACATGCTAGATACAAGAATACACGTAGAAAAGTCGAAAAGTTCTCTTTCTGGAGAGAGATAAGTGGGTAAGGGGAGCAATGCACTTTCCAGAAACTGAATACGTACTGTACATAGATGAAGTTGGATGCCGGTGTTTTCAGCAGAAAACCAAAAACTGAAATATCTACTAGTCTTAGAAGGTATGCTACAATCTTTCAGGCTACAGTCTTCTCTATTGAATTGTGTACAAGAGAACTGACTAACAGAACTCTGGTAAACAAAAACATTAGAAGCATAATCTCAGACAGCCAGGCTGCTCTAAAAGCACTGAGCTCCAAAAAGATTAATTGCGTGGAATTGCATCGAATCCCTGGGAACAACAGAGTGATTCTGCTGTGGATACCTTGACACCAGAGATACTGTCGGTTTTGTTGCGTGGAAGACGAAACTGCTTTGCAAAAAAAGTTTCAACATATTTGGTTTTACCAACTTTAAACCTATCGATTTCAAGATAATCTCATTTCACACAACCATGATCTACGCGAGAAGAACTGGATTGTACGATGAACTGTAACCTTGAGTGATAAGCCACCAACTTCTTAAACAACTTGCTGCGTATAGTGATATTTTATACAAATAATGAAGGGAGAAAAAAAGGAGCGTAGGTTGAACGTGCAATTACCAAAATGATTTTTCCGTAGTCATCAATTGTCTCGTAGAAGCAGCGGTGGTTGGCGAATGCTAACACTATATATTGAATTGGATTGGAGGCGGCGATAGCTAAATAAGCAGTTATTGCGCCCTTATTTGTGAATTTATGTGCGAATATTGTCGCATATCTTGAATAAATGAAAGCTTCGTCCCTCTGCTGCGTGAGGGCGCGGCAGGAGTGCGTAGTTCAATTTGAATTAATAAATTTAAATATATAATATTTGAGTAATTCATTCTCCTCCTTCTCTGTCCTTTATCATTCGTAAGGATGTGGTGACGTTATGTTATTCGATTTAGGGTTATTGTCCATTCTTTTCTTTCCTGCCCATCGCAGTGGCGATCTTCCTCGAGTTTTTTTACCCTCTACTTTGCCTTCAACTACTTATCTCTCCATACCTTCCTTTCGTCTAGTTATATGTCCAAAATATCTCAACATGCTTTCGTTAATAGTTGTGGTAAGTCTAGTGGTGATGTTGAGTTCTGTTAATATTGAGATATTTGTGCGGTGTGCTGTCCAGGGTATGCGCATCATTCTGCGATACACCCACATTTCAAAAGCCATTCATTATACGTTGTGAATCAGACTTTTTGATGGTCCAAGTTTCAGCCGAGTAAGTGGCGATAGGAAAGACAAGTGATCGTACCAGGCGTGTGTGCTTCATAAATAAAGGTAATTTAATTAATAAAGTATTTGATAAAAAACAATTAAATTATAACAGCAATAACAAACATAAATAATTTTAGTGAACAAATACTGAACACAACTAAACTTATGAAAATAGTGGCTAGCAGATGTTGCGAAGGATTTCAATAAATCTTTTCGGGTAGAAAAAATAAACACATGCTTTTTTACTATTTTTTTTTTATGAAAATAGTCACAAAAAGGATAGACCTATCGTGTGGGCCGCGGACTATTAGAAGGGGAAGGGATTATAGAAAGGAGATGATTGTGGACACTCAATGCACGAGGCAATACATCTAGCACAAGATAGAAACGCATGGAAACAACAAATTCAAACATATACCTAAAATAGTATTACTACACCCTCCAGAGGGTAAAAGTACTGAGAAGAAAATTGTGGACCCGCTTTTTGAATAGTTGCAGGTCATAGTTCTCTGGAAAAACTGATTTTGGAAGCTTGTTCCATTCTATCGCAGCCCTGTAAAAGAAGGATTCTTGATGGAGATTGGTCCTTGTAGTGTCAATTTCGAGAGTAAATGGGTGAGACTGATCAGCGTGCCGAGTTCTTCAGCCGAATGTGGCCAGTGGTGGTATAAGAATTTTTATTTCTCTGGAGCATTTGCCTTGGAAATATTTTAAAAGAAATTGTAAAAGAAAATTTACTAAAACATTTTTATTAGTTTCATGGTTTGGATTGAGTAAAGTGTTTCGAACCAAATCTTGCAGCCACGCATAATATCCTTAATAAGTAGATTAATTTTTGGTTATTAAATGGAAATAAATATTTCAAAATCATACGTCGAGTTACTCGGCAATTTTTTCTACAAACATCTTATTTAGCATAAATGCAAGTTTACATGTGGGAAATATCTTAAATTTTCGCAATGGCCGTCGTAAAAAAAAGTTACGTTTTTATTTCAGATTTCAATCAGGACGGCAAGAATGACAATATCACTTTCATGGTGAAGAGGATCAAAGTCCATACGTCGGATGCCGTTAAAGATCCCCTTTACAGGTTCCCCAGCAACTATGGGGTCGAAAAGTTTTTGGAACTTTTCTCCGGTAAGTGCTTTTTGTTTATTCTTAACGTTCTTAGCTGTCTAACGAATTTAAAAGGAAAAAAAGTGGGTGTGGTTGGATTTCTACGATTTAATTTATTTACGATAAGAAAACTAATTAATCCATTGATGTTTTTTTGCAAAAATTGTGCTATTCGACAATATTTCTATGCCTAAAACGATTAAACTAAATATCATCATTTCCATGTAAAACCAAAGTACGCCTTTGATGTGTTCCAGCGTGACTTGATACCATTTTTGCGACGAATCGTCCGCCACGGTATTTTTCTTAAACCATTTCGTCTCCAGTCGTTTCATAACCCCAGAACTTCGTAATTTTAACATCCTAAAATAAAAATAACACGCGATGATGATTTCGTAACAATCTTTCGTAAAGACGAGCGTCCTTTGTTGGAATAAACAAAAAATCTGTTATAATCTCTACTACAATAAGTTCAATAGTTTATTAAATAATATATTGTCAATAGCGCACTTAAGTTCTTGTATTCTGTTATTATATGTACAGATACGAATAATTTTAACAATCAAACTTGTTAAGCACCTTAAAATGCATTATCCAAAATCGTTTATAAATTTACAGGACATGATATGGATATTAGTGGCATAATACTCATATTTAAGAAATGACTAAAAACCTGCCCACAAAACTATAGAACAATAACCCTCTTAAATACAGCAATGAAACCATTCGCGAGTATTCTCAAGGAAAAATTGGAAACGCAAATTAAAAATGCTAAAGAACAACAGAACTTCACTAAGGTACGGTCAATAACGGACATAGTATTCATATTAAAACAAATCAAAGAAAAGGCTATAGAGTACAGTATGCCAGCATATATTTGCTTCATTGACCTAACAATGGCGTTTGACAGTGTTCGTTTGGGAGACATTCTACATATATTAATAGAAAATAAGGCACTGTCGAACATAACAAAGATAATCTATAACATAAATAACAATAACATAACAAAGGTTAAAGCAGGAAATCAATTTACTGAAAACATCCCAACACCGGAAGGAATAAGTCTAAGTCCCTTTTTTTTAATCTTCTCATGAATAAAATTATAAATAAAGTAACAGATCTTAACCTCGGATACAGATTGGGCAACAAAAAAATTGGTAATAACGAAATACAATAACCCTATATGAATAACTATCAATATATCGATTTGACTGTCTTATTACCAACTAGACAATTGATTACCCAATATTCTAAATATTAAAACTAACAGGAACCGTTGACATTGGAATAACAAAAAAGAAATTAAATACTTACGTGTGCGAAATTCGATGTCGCTCTTTGAAATATTTCGTAATCACAAAGGTGTTTCCCGTTTTGAAATATTCCTTGTGAAATGCAACAATGTTACACGAAATATTCATGTGAGACTTCATAAACGCGGGCATTACTATCTTATTTTCCAATATTATGACTTTATCCGAGCAGATGATGTCGTTGATTTTTTCTTGAATTCTAATGTCCAGACAATTTTTGTTGTTGATGATGTTTTGCCATTTTTTTAAAACGTGTTTATCGCTATCCTGAAAAAAGCGTTTGAGCTGTTAGTCACATAATTGGCTTACTTTTGTTTTTTTTTTATATATATGCGAGAAACAAAGACTTTTACATGCCAGATAAAAAATTAAAATTAGGGATTTTTACAATACAAATTTTTAAAAAAATGCTAATTAAGTAATATCTGCGCAGTTTTGGTTAATTTGATTCGCTAAGGGAAGAAAAAACTTTTAACTTGATAAAAATGTATGGTCGTCATGATACGTAGTTCAATTGTATGTATGACCGATTTAAAATATGTGTGCTGTTTACCATCTAAATCTTAAATTATAAACAAGATTGTTTAATAGATGTTAATAATGGACTATTTACGTACCAGAAAGTTGTTGTATACAAAACTGTTATTTCTCAAACACAACGACATGGAGTCTCGTCTAGAAATATCTTCAAGATTTTTGAAAGGAAATGAGGTTTTTTCGATTGCCATTTTTGAATAAAGAACGGCTGTCATCGAAGAATATATCAACACTCCCAATACCAGTGCAATAATTATTTGAATTCTGGCTGCGTAACTGCGAAATCCTAAATCATAACCTTTAACAAAAAAGACAAAAAAAATTTAAAACCAAAAAACACAAAATTCTCACACAAAAAATTAATCCAGCTTCGTCAAGTTAGCAGTAGGTCAGCAAAAAGAAATATTTGTTGACCTTGAGACCAGAATGGTTATGGACCTATTAGTAATTCCTTTAAACTTTATTTTATTTTGCCAATCTTCTTCTTATAGTGCATCTCCTATCGGAGGTTTGCTATCATCACAGCTATCCGGACCTTATTGACTGCAGCTCGGAAGAGTTCAACATTGCTACAATTAAACCAGTCCCTTAGGTTTTTAAGCCAAGACACACGGCGTCTTCAAATATTTCTCCTTCCACCAATCTTTCTCTGAACTATCACCTGGAGAAGTGCGTATTTGGGTCCTCTCAGTATATGACCTAGATAGAGTCCATGCCTTCACTCCGTACAAAAGCGCGGAAAACACGTAACAACGCAGCATCCTCATCCTAAGTCCAATCTTGATATCTCGACTGGTAAACAACTTTTTCATTTTCGTAAATGATGACCTGGCTATCTCTATTCTCGTTCTTATTTCTCTTGTTTGGTCACCCGATTGTTCTATCCGGGCTCACAGGTATTTGTATGACTGCACATTCTCTATTAAAATGTCTGCTACTGACACGTTTACATGGTTGTGATTTTGGGGGAACTTTGTAACTACCATTAACTTGGTTTTTTTTAAGATTTTTCTTTAGACCGTATTCGTTACATCGTTACAGCATTTTGCCAATGCATTGGCTTTTTTATTACCTGGAATGCCTGAATGCCCTGGTGAGGTAGGTTTTGTTGCCTCTTGCCAGTTGCTCCAGGTAAATGTGGCATTTATCGACCAGCTTGGATTTTTTTGTGACGTTCGCTCGATAGACACTGTCTCTCATCGAGTCGTCTGTGTACCGGTTTATATAAAAATATTGGAAAAATTGTCCATCCTAGCTTAAAACGGGATTATCGTAGATAATATACCGAGAGAGAATTTTTTGCTTATGGAATATTCTAAAGGAGTTAGCAAAAAGGCGGTTTTTTACTTGATAAGTGGCATTAAATTTTCTTGCTGCCCAGAATATTGATGTGAGGTATTCTGAGAGCCGGCAAAAAAATGAGTTTTTTCGACCAGCTATAATTTTTTTTATTTATGCCACTTTGATATAAGATTATTGATGATTATAGTATTTTATTGCTAGCTTCCAACGTACTATTCAATGAAGCTAGTAGGAATTGCGATTTTCAGAGATCAGTTTAAGCAGCAAAATTGATATTTTTGGCAACAAATTCTCTTGTTATTTTATTATAGTCTTTACAAACTTTTCACTTCCAGCTTAAAGTTTAGAAATCTATCATTTAAATTAAGTCGTACGTTAATAACATCGTTTTCCATTTACGAGATATATATTCTCATTTGTTAGGAACCATGGTGTATTTAACATTTTGTTTCGTACGACATTAAATGTCAAATAATGCATTAGTATGCGAAATGTGGATTTTGGTAAACCCTGTAAAATGTCTCTTTTAGTTGTGTCGTCGTAAAGGATTATAGTGTGTCAATCTTAAATCTTAAACGAATACGTGTTTCTAAATTAACATTTCAAACTTAAATTTTAGATAAATCCACATCCTTAGCAATAAATTTTGTTAATATGATGCGAGCTAATCTTTGACAATATGAACAGTAGGTAGAATATGATCAGTAGGTCGATTTCCACTTGTATTTTCTCTTCTGGATTTGATGAACTTATTTGTGGACTGTATAAACCAACATTGAAGTACATGTAAGATTTCACTTTAAATAATAACACTCTTTTTGTTGCGACTTGCAAAAGACGTATTTGTTTGCTCAATAACTTTTGCCCCTAAGTGAATAGTTTCCGAGATATCGGCCAAAAACTTTTCTTCACAATTGCAATCGAAGCTCCACCTGGATCTGTCAGCATTTTGTGATTTTATGCTCAGTAAGTGGTCCTAAACGTTATAAAAAAAAATTGGATCGGAAATTTTTACTGGCCTATAATACTTGCACATAGCCTTACACTTCATTTTATCCCAGTTTTAGTCCCACTTATCCGGTAAATTTAGACATAGTTGACCCAAAATCACTAGCAATATTAATAATCAATATCAATAATAAGGTAATATCTAGAACTTGACGGGTATTGTTCCCTTAAATTATCCTTGGGCCTACAGGGGAAACCACGGTAAAAAAAACGCACCAAGTACTGTATAATGTGACTCTTAGAATCGCGATATTTTAGGAATGGTAACTCTTAGAAAAAAATCATACAGACCATTTTATTTGTACCAACTTTATTTGTAATGGTAAACCCCAGCTCTCCACTAATATTTGGCTCTCGGGGAAATTTTGTTATTTTAAATGTCTATATTGACCACCCTTTTACAGTGAGTGATCACTGCAGGAATATTAACTTTTCTTCTCTAGGTGCCGTCTCCGCTTCGAAGGTTGGCAATCATCATAGCAATTCTTATTTTTGAGACCGCAGCTCTAAATAGTTCATTATTACTTCATCCAAACCAATCCCTAAGGTTCTTCAGCCATGAATTTCGTCTTCTTCTCATAGATCTCTTGCCTTGGATTTTTCCCTGCATAATTATTTGTAGCATTTGATATTTTTCTCCCCCCTTGACATGTCCCGTGTACAGCAGTTTTCTTTTCTTAATTTTCGGAATCACTTCTCTCTCCTTATGCATACGTCTCATCACTTCCACGTTGGTTATTCTCTCTATCCACGAGATCCTCAATATTCTCCGGTATATCCACATCTCAAATGCCTCCAGTCTCCTCATGTCGGTTACCTTCAGTATCTAGGCCTCCATCCCATATTATAGTATAGACAGCACATAGCGTCTCATCAGTCGTAATTTTAAATCAAGGTTTAAATCTCTGCAGCAGAAAAGCCTCTTCATTCTTGTAAAGGTGCTTTTAGCCTGTTCTATTCTGACTCGTATTTCTTGGGATTTGTCATTGTTCTCATTAATAATCGTGCCTAGGTATTTGTATTGTATTACTCTTTCAATAGGCTGGTTCCTCACATATATCTTACGATTGTCTTAAGTTGTTTTTGTTATCAGCATATATTTTGTTTTGCTTATGTTTAGTGATAGTCCATATTCTTCGCTTACTGTGATCATTCTGTAAATTAGCGTCTTCGTGTGTTCCAGCAAAAATAACTGTATCGTCAGCGTACCTCAGATTATTTATTGTCATGCCGTTAATTTTAATGCCTATGTCCTGATATCATCAAGTGCCCTATTTACTATGTCCTCCGAGTACGGATTAACAATATTAACAATATTATCAAATCTTTCCAAATGCCAGCTTGTTGTTCGCATTTTTTAAGCTTTTACATTTAAATTTGCCCCGTTAATTAGTAATATTTAATAAAATTAATTACCGCCGGATTTTCCTTAGCTCACGAAAGTTTCTAATTAAGGAAACTTAACAAGACTTCTGTTGCGGCTGCAAAGTCTTTCTTATTATCTTATCTTTATTAATATGTTCCAAAGGAGTTGTTTGTTTTAAAGTAGTTAACAATTTATTACGCAATAAAATGTATCTTTCACAACGCTCTTACTCGGAACAAGTATCAACTTTTTATTTTATAGTTAGTATAATAATAATAATTGGGGTGTTGTGCGATTACCTTGGTTAAGTAGTCCGGACATAGCTCCGATGATACACAACGGCATGGAAACTTCGATCTCGTTTGCATTTACTCTTTTCAATATTCTTCCTGTCATCCAAATGGTAAGCGATAAGATGCCGAAAGTGCATAGAGATACCGACCAAAAGGACCAGTAGAAAGATTTTAAATAAAACGATGAATTTATATCCACTTTGGGCTTTTTCATGTACAAGTCGTAACTAAAAATAATAGCTATTGTTATTATAATATTATAATTTTATTTTACTTATAAAGAAAAAACGGAATAGAACTGGGACTATGTGTCAATATACAGAAAACAGTCTACATGAAAGTGTCAACTTCAGAATACCAGAGAACAGTTCAAGACCTTTATATAGAAAACGCAAAATTTAAGGGACTAACACAAGTCACGTATCTCGGGGAGTTAGTCGGCAACGAGGGAAAAATCAGCACCGCCATTAAAGAAAGACTCCAGAGAAGCAACCGAGCCTACTTTGCCAACTTGAAACTCTTAAAAAGCGAACCGATTACAAGAAAGACAAATCTAAAAGTTTACAAGACATAAGTTCGACCAGTAATAACCTATGGGAGTGAAAATTGGACACTCACGGTACAAGATCAGGAGAAAATAAGAAGCTTCGAACGTAAAATAATCAGAAGAATATATGGAGCAGTCTGAATCAACGAAGCAGAATGGCGCATCCGCCACAACCGGGAAATAACAGAGATCCTAAACGGTGAAGACATTGTGAAATTTATAAAATCCCAGAGACTCCGGTGGTTCGGACACGTTCAAAGAATCGAACCCGCCAGGATGCCAAAGAAAATTCCAAACATTAAAATCTATGCTACCAGGAAAAGACGAAGACCTCGGCTCAGATGGATAGACCAAGTACTGGGTGACCTGAGGGCAATGCGGATATTCGGCTGGGAAACCAAAGTCAAGGACCGCATTGCTTTGAGGCGAATTGTGGAGGAGACCAAGGCCCACATCGGGCTGTAGCGTTTATTGGTAAAGGTAAATAAAGAAATTATTCAAAAAATTTATTTATCTTTATCTTATATGTCCGTTTGGGAAGTAAAGCCAGTATTTGACTAGTAGGCTATGCATATTTTGTCTCGTTGTTAATGACAGCTATCAAAACAATTTAGATTTACAATTTTAAAGAATTTGTTAGAAAATAAACAATGTTTTAAAGTACTTGCGAATAGACCCAATATTCACTACCATACACAAAAGTTATTTAGTGTCCCATTTATTTGTTTTCCTGCCAACACCCTTTGCTCAATATCACAGTCATACTTTCCATCTCTCGTAAACTTTGAACCCAAGTACACACATTTATTTACTTGTTTCACTCTTTCTCCCTCAATCGAAACTTCACAGTTTGTCATGCTTTCTTTTCTTTCAAAAACCATTACTTTCGTTTTGCTTTTTAATAGTTTTTATGTTTTATTCTTTTATCACCCGATTTGTATGGGTGCTATATAGATTTAATGACGCACAAGTAAACGATGCAACAATTTAACTAGTACAAAAAGGAAATAAAGTATTTAAAATTAAATGTTACTACCTATTGATATAATAGGGTTGAGAATAAACGACATTTTCCATCGTTTCTTTTGCTACTACAGCACCCAAAAATATGTCCACTTTTCCGTCTTCTATTTCACTAAGACCTTTCGTATATTTTACTCTGTGCATGACAAATCTAAAAAAAAATGTTTGACCAACGACATTTTTAGATGTATACTTAAAAAACGCTCTCACTTAATGTTGATTATTTCCACCAAAATATTCCAAATATCTCCGACGTACCCTTCGATTTCTGCCGACGTATTACCCGCTTTTAAATAAGGCTTCATCTGAAATATCATGGAAAATATATTAACAATAAAAATTTTGTTTGAGAGAACTTTTATGGAATCGCCCAGTATCCATAAGAAATTTTTTTTTTTGTAAAAATCTTGATATGAAAATAAAAGATGAGATTTACTAACAAAAGCAGTTACATTCATTAAAAGTTGATACACGCTTTTGCTGTATCCTTGATAGTTCTATTTAGTTGCAAGAATTTTGGAAGACAAGGCCAGGTCTAAAGCCACTTTGATATTCACCAAGGAAATTCTCAGAATATAATACAAATGTTTTCTTATGAGAGACGAAAGTTAACAAAAATCACGACCGAGTGGTTTTTTTTTTTTTTTTTATGAAAATATTCGCAAAAAGGGTAGACCTATCGTGTGGGCCGCGGACGGCCCGCACTGCGACTATTAGAAATGGAAGGGATTATAGAAAGGAAATGATTGTGGACACGCTTTTTAAAAAGTTGCAGGTCATAGTTCTCTGGAAAAACTGATTTTGGAAGCTTATTCCATTCCGTAGCAGCCCTGTAAAAGAAGGATTCTTGATGAAGATTGGTCCTAGTAGTGTCAGTCTTGAGAGTAAATGGGTGAGACTGATCAGCGTGCCGAGTTCTTCGGCTGAATGTGGCCAATGGTGGTACAAGAGTTTTTATTTCTCTGGAGCATCTGCCATGGAAATATCTGTAGAGCAATGACTG
Organism: Agelastica alni; assembly: GCA_950111635.1. NCBI lineage: Eukaryota > Metazoa > Arthropoda > Insecta > Coleoptera > Chrysomelidae > Agelastica > Agelastica alni. Next base: position 42,191,268 of record OX467714.1, on the reverse strand, counting down.
GTCTGCAACTCTTCTTCTATGTTCTAGAGGGTGAAGGGTATCTGTGAGAGTTGAGCTGTTTATCAAGCGAATGGCTCTTTTCTGAATGGAATCTAGAAGACGAAGAGAATGCCTTGGTGCTGAACTCCAAATGTGCGAGCAATACTTCAGTAGAGGTCGGATTTGAGCCTTGTACGTCGTCAACAGTTGATCAGAAGTAAAAAACTTTGTGGCTTTCCACAGAAAACCTAGCCTCTGGCTTGCAGACTTTGCGATGTTAGCAACATGGTCATGCCAAGACATATTATTGGACACCGTGACTCCCAAAATCGAGATGGAGGGACTTGGTTCAAGGGTATTTCCGGACATTGTGATGGGATGATTTGAGGAATTCACTTTCTTGGAAAACGTGGCACTTTGTGTTTTTGGGCGTTGAACTGAACAAGATTGTTGGTTCCCCACTCGACGATTGCTTTAAGATCTCTATTGATGGAATCAACCTGTTCCTGCCTGGGTCTATTTGTATCATTCACCGAAAGTGATCGATAGGATGTAAAAGTTGAGACAAGTGTGCTATCGTCTGGTTGTGGCGATGAATGAATTCAATAAGGTATTGTGGCAACTATGTTCCAGAAATGGCGACGAATTTTATCGAATAGATAGAATGTAAAATTTACTAACTAAATATTAATTATTCACCCCATTTTATAAGGTTTATTTAAATATGATAGGTTGGAGGAAATGGCTATCCTCCAACAAATCTTTGAACGAGAGAATTTCAGGGCACTTGCGTCCCATCGAAGATTAACGTATAATTAGGTCTGGCAGCTTCGAGCAGGGTACCGAAGTCCAGTCTTTTGAATATGGCGGCAAGTGGAATTAAGATTTAAAGAAATGATTGGGGTCGAATTTATAGGAAATTAAACCGAATCTAGTAGAACACCCATAGAATACTATAAAAAGAAAGACTATAACCCATCAGAATAAACTTCAAATCCAGTGACAGTTTTAAAGAAATGTACTCAAGCAAGACTTAATAAAAAACATGCCCTGTCGAATTTGTGCTTGTTTTGAGACTAGATTTGGATAAACTACTGTTCATATTTTAACAATCCATAAGTTCGGTTGTGTGTAGATAAAAATACAATAGAACAATTTTATTTCTATATTTCATTAATAACGCCACACACCCTATGATCTTATTACTAGGTTTTAGGTTTAAGTACTCTTGATCCCCACAGCTGTACCTGCCTTACGTGTTAAAAATATCTTTGGTTTATTTGCTTATTGTATAACATTTTACAGATTGCAAATATATTAGGAAAATAAAAAAAAAATTAGTAATAAACATTCACTGGTCGTGTTTTCTTACCTCATGAGCTATAACTTTGACGACATAATTCGGACGTAAATTTCTTTTGTAATCGGTGCATATGCTTAAAACAGAGACGAAATCCTCCGCATCATTTTGCCATATCGAAAACTTATCCAATTTTTTATTGAATTTTTTAGCACCGCAAATTCTGCTTGATATGTTCGTCGTCGAAATCACAATCTAAAAATCATACGAACAATTTAATATGAAACAATTAATTCGGTGAAGTACGCACCCCCGCCAATGCCATAAAAAGTAGATGAAACTTCATATCGCCTTGGAGGTAACTTAACGATCTACTACCTTCGAAGCAAATGTGTAACTTTAATAATAATTTCCAGAAATTATGTGCCAGTATACACTCGGGACTTACGCGATGTAGTTACTTTACAGGGAGGACGCGATATTAACAACAAGAATATATTTCCATCATATATTATGTTAAATGTAAATTGTAAACATCGGACCGCCTTGTAAAAACATCACTCGTAATAAAAATGATTTTCATATGACGTAAATTGGAGTTTAGACGATATCTCGTTAAATTTTATCTAGAAAATCTGGGAAAACCGATAAATTACATGTAATTTTCATCGGACGATAAGTTTTGTAACTGTCATAAATTTGTGCATTATTCATTATGTAGATACATAGATGCGTAACTTTTGCTTTCCAATTTAAAGCCACCCCAATTCTTCGCTCACCTCTTGGCACACTTTTTTATTTTAAGAAATGATTATTTTTGATTGACTACCATACAGAGAGCAAAAATCAAAGGAATCGTGATCAATAAAATAAGATACGCAAACGATACTAGTTATTGGAGAATCCGAAGAACGACTGCGGACACTGATGAGAACGCTAACTGACGAAAGCCTGAGAATGGGTTTGGAGGTGAATTCTTCAAAAACTAAAACCATGGTTTTCAATCGTGATACACAATAACAACATATAACTATCATAATCAACGGCGTCACCCTCCAAAATGTCCATAGTTACTTATAACTGTGCAGAGAAATAAACCACCAACTTAACCACGCGAAGGAGATTAAAAGGATAAAAAGGATAGAAATAGCCAGGGCAGGTTTCCTAAAAATGCGAAACATACTAAGTAATCCAGGTCTGTCGCTGGAGGTTAGGCTAAGAACAGTAAAAAGTTATATATGGTCCCGCCTCTTATACGATTGCGAGACATGGACGATGAAACAGGAAGAACTCCTGAAACTGAACGCCTTCGAAATGTGGATATATAGATGAATGCTTCGTTTAGCCTGGACTACTAGAACAACAAATGAAGAAGTTCTTACTGAAATGAATATGCGCCTCCAGTTAACGAATACAATGAAGGTAAGAAAAACAGCCTACCTGGGACACCTAATGCGACACGAGGAATATGACAAACCAGAGCTGATACTGGAGGAAAAATAAAAGGTAAACGAGGTATAGGAAGGAAAAAAAAGTCCTGGATTTTTTTTATGTTCTGGTTTCAACGAAAAGGGATATCCTGTAGAACATCGTGAGAACCAAGGGAAAAAAGGTAGGAATTGGTGTTCTTTTTAAATTTCTGGAGGTTGTATGCCCCAGGGAACACCTCCCTAGGCAATGTGTTCCAAAGCCTCGCTGTTCGTTGGATGAACGAGTCTTTGGAAAGAGATGTTCTGCAGGTCTCCAAAGTGACCACGAAGGGGTGTGAAGTCTGAACTTGACGGGATAATCTCGAAGAAACAGCTAAAGGAAGAACGATTGTTGATATTTAAGAAGAGCATCGCCCATAAAAATATCTATAAAATAGAGACAAATCACTAACTTTTCTACGGTGTTCCAGAGGGGTAAGCGAGTTTGTAAGCAAGGCATTACCGACCAGACAAATTGCCCTTTTTTTTACGGAATCCAATAGTTTCAGGATATGTTTTGGTGCCGCACTCCAAATATGGAACCAGTATTCGAGGACAGGTCGGATCTATGCCTTATAGATCATAAGTAGCTGACTGGAAGTGAAATAGCTTTTGGCACGAAACAGAAAGCCAAGTTTTTGGGATTTACACTTGGCAATGGACCTCACGTAATTTTCCCAAGAAAGGTTGTTGCTAATAGTAATACCAAGCATAGAGATGGATGACTTCAATGGTATGTTTACTCCTGACAATATTATGTTGGGCACAGTGAGATCGGCTTTTCTAGAGGAAAGACATGCTTGTGTTTTATTTGGATTGGACAAACATGAATTGTAATGCCCTAGGTTAGGTTAGGTTTGGTATCATATGAGTGGGGCGTGGTCGCCCCTCCACTGCGACCTTTAGTAGGTCTATTGTGGCTTAACCCTGGAGTTTACAGTTCACCGCACAATACAGCCCTTCTCACGAAGTTCATGGTTGTATAGGGTGAGATTTTTTTGAAATCGGTAGGTTCTAGGTTGGTGTAACCAAATATACTGAACCTTATTCTTCCCAGGCCGGGGCATAAACATAGTATATGTTCAGCAATTTCGTCTTCCACGCAGCAAAACCGACAGTCCGTTTGTTGGTTCAGACCTTTTTTTTCGAGGTGGTATCTTAGACGACAGTGTCCTGTAAACAGTCCCGTTAGAATACGCAGGTCATATTTGCTCCATTCTAGGATCTACTTAGTTGTGTTTCTCGAGGATTAAGGTAGAAACGCCTTCGAGTGAGTTAACCCTGGTATATCGGACTAGTACGTGAGTATTTTCCTCTCCGCCCAGTCCGAAATAATTGTTTTGGCGGCACTTGTGGTGACTCCAAAAACTGGTTCCCTTCAACCCTCTGGTGCCCAGATATCCACATGGTAATGCCCTAATCCATTAAGCTTAGAACAGAGAAGAATTTGCCACGGTGGTCGCCAACCTCAATATAGACGGCACCTGAGAGGAGATGGACCTGACAGATCTATATCGTTTTAATTGTAGAAAGTTTTATTTTAGGAAATAATTATTTTTTTACCTAGTCTCATTAAAAATCACAACTTGGAGCTTCCAGATTTTATGCACATATTTGATTGCAGATACATAAAAGCGGTATTTTTGCTTACCAATCTGAATCCACCCCAATTTTTTTTCTACCTCTTGACACACTCAAAGCAGTTTTTTTGTTATAACTTTTGACTCCTTGTTAAAACACATCATAATTTGATACTTCCAGATTTTTCCACCCCTGTCTTAATCTTTAATGTATAAATCACTCGATAACCGAGTATCCATAAATGTTGCAAGCTAGTAAAAGTAAGAAGAAGGTTTTTTGTTTTCTTGATTGGTCCACTTTGTGGGGTATATGTATACGTAATATCGACGGTACACTCACTCGTACGTCGTATTAAATTAATCTTATTTATTTTAACTTTAAGCAAAGTTTTCATCACAACGCGGTAAAGATGGTTCCTTCATTGAAACTGTTAGCAAAAGAAGTGGGTGTGTGTATATATTATCAACAACATACATACATACATACATATAGCCACGACTTTTTCCAGTAGGGGTAGGCAGAGACCACTTCCCTCCACTTGCTACGGTTCTTACACACATCTTTTGCTTAGTGCTCTCATATATGCTCGTCGGTTGTTGGTACTCTTGACCTGGCCTTTCTTCAGAACTATTTTGATCTGATCGAGATATGTTTGCCCAAGTCGACCTCAACCGACTTGTCCATTCACACTCGCCATATAAATTTGTTTCGGTAATCTTCCTTCATCCATCCTCTCGACGTGTCCAAACTATCTAAGCATTCTTTTATTTATCTTTTACACCACATCGTTTCCTTATCTCATTTTTTTCATCAGAGTCAATCCAGCGATATTTCTCAGACTACTCATCTCCACGGCACTAATCCTATTTTCATGCTTCTTATGCCAAACCCAACATTCACTACAATACATAAGTGTAGCAACCAACACTCCTCTATGCACAGACAGACGTGCCTTTTTTGACACTTTCAGGGTGTTCATAAAGTTATGCAATGCCCCATTTATTTGTTTTCCTGCCAACACCCGTCGCTCAATGTCACTTTCATACTTTTCATCTCTCGTAAATTTTGAACCCAGGTATACAAACTCATTTACTTGTTCCACTCTTTCTCCCTTAATCAGAACTTCACAGATTTTCTTCTTTTTTCTCTTTCAAAAACATTACTTTTGTTTTGCTTAAATTTATTTTCATTCCATTGATGATATGAGAATCAAATCTAAATCTAATACACTTTCGATAGTAATAGTTTTTTGCCACGAATGCCGAAGCTCAAAAAAATCAACTCGTGATAACGCTTTTTTGGAAAAGAGTAATACGTGTACTTATTAAATAATATTCTTAATAAATGCAGTAGCTTAGCAGCTAATGACATAATTGATGATAGTATAAAAGTGACCAGGCTGGCAAGTGACACCCGAGTGGATCAGAATTATATCCCAGACACACCTCGGCAATTCCGAGTTCACATTATAATATTTCACGGGATCAAGTGGTCAGAGTACAATGGCGACCCATCATTTTCAGAAATATACCACCCCGGTCGGCTATTTAAGCGCAATAATATACTGACTTTCGAAATGACCGATCATTCAGTTATTGGTATTTATTTATACCAAAAAAATTAGGTAATTTTCATAATAAAATATTAAAAAATAACATAGTTATTCAATGAGTGATTACTTAAGAATGTCATTTAGGCTTTTTAAATTCAGTAATGAAAGTCAACTGATTGTAGGAGTCGTAAAGGCTAAGCAGCCTCTCAAGCACCTCGACCTTTTTTTTTACTGAAAATAGTCGCAAAAAGGGTAGACCTATCGTGTGGACCGCGGACGGCCCGCACTGCGACTATTAGAAGGGGGAGGGATTATATGTAGAAAGGAGATGATTGTGAACCCGCTTTTTGTTTCGCAAGAGTACAACAGAATAGACCATACATAACACTTGTTAAACCTTTCCCGTAGATGAATGTTAAGTTACTTGGCACAGAGTAGCGGCTTGAGTTTCAGAAATTCCCTTCTAGCTATTTCTATTCTAGCCTTGATTTCTTCGTCTCGATCCATAGACTGATTGATCCAGCTATTTAAAGTGTTGAAGTCTTTCTATATTCTCGCCATCAAGTGTTATTTTTTCCGGGCCAACATCCATTTTGCTAGCAACCATAAATTTAGTTGTTTGGCATTGATTTTCAGTCCCCATTTATTACGTTCTCTGTAGCAAAAGATTTACAGAAACTAAAAAGTTAGTATGGAAAATTTAATTTCTTTTTGTGTGGTTTTTTTAAACACCAGTATATTTTTCAAAAAATTGCGAGCTTTGAAATTACAGGTTCTGGTCGAGCTGTAAACCAATCGGCTACATCGCGCTCGTTATAACGTAAAAAAAAACAAAAGGGAAAACGAATCAGTTAATTAAAAAAGGAAACTTGATTTTTTCTGGCGAACGAGTAAACGTCGAAAAACCTTTCGTAATAGCGAAAACGAAGCATGGTTTGAAATTTTCCCAAAGCAACGAAAATATTTACTGAGGCTTTACTATTTTTTCGGTCGGAACGAACGTTGGCGAATACTTCATTTGGGAAAGTGATAGGGTATCGATTTCCAGTCTCTTTCATTAGAAGGGGCAATAAATAAAAAGGGAAAATAAAAGTTGGTTTTAACGCAATTTCTAATAGTTCCTCGAACAAAACTGGCATAAAATATGATGAAGCAATTCCATATATCAATGGACCTGGACACTTTACCACCAAACCTTAACCAAAAAATATTATACAACGTTTATTCCCCAATTGTTTAATAGTGTTGTTACGACCCGTCACGGTTGTCTGTCGCGACAGCGTGTCGATCATCATTAGGGGACTGCATTATTATGCACAAAAGACCGGTTAATTCTAGAATACTGCGTCTACCAATTTCGAAGCCTCTCACAAATTCCAGCTAAATAAGCACCCAAGATGTCCACTTCCAAAATACATTACAAACTTTAAAGATGTTCTTTTATCAATTTCCCTTGGCTGAAAAAAGACACCAAGTGAGATACCTAACAATTGCAAAAACTAAGTTCGAATAATTAATTTGATAAGCTAGAGAAAGTCTTCCAAGCTTGAAGAACGATTTACAGCATTCTTAATCCTAAACACAAGTTTTTTCTTTATTCGTGTCAGAAACATCTTTTTCTTCTTCCGGAACTCTGTCCGGTAATCGAACGTTGGCAATCACATTGGCTATAATAACTTTGTTTATAGCAGCTCAGAATAGTTGAACGGATGATTTGCGATACAACTCTCGAAGATTTCTGAGTCAAGATGTTCTTCTTCGTCCTGGACCTCTTTTTTCGGCAATCTTACCCTGCATCACTAAATGAAGGAGGTAATATTTCTCTGGATGCCTCGTCACGTGGCCGAAGTATTCAAGTTTTCGGCTTTTTATTATTTTTATTATTTCTGTGTTTTTCCTCATTTATTTTAGAATCACCTCATTTCTTATTCGGTCCATCCAGCTTATTCGTAGGATCCTTCTGTAGACCTCCATTTCAAACGCCTCCAGCCTCTTCAATACGGATCTTTATTTCTTTGCTCATGTCCCAGTTGTCATTAATATTAGCGCCCAGGTATGAGATATTGTTGACCTTTTCTAGCTGTATCCCGTATGCCCTGATTTGTATTGGTGGTATTGGTGTTTTGCTGACAACCATAACTTTGGTTTTTGAAGTATTGAGTCTTAGCCCTTATGTCAGGTAACGCTATGTGTAGATAATACTAATTACTGATACTAATTAGCATGCAAGAAGAGGTTATTTAAACGATCTTAGACCAATAGAGGGCCACTTAAATAGCGTGCAGGTTGTTGGGCATTTGGAACATCGATATGTCGCGTAGTTTCTTCTTCTCTACACTTCTTCTCATCCTTTTGAAAACCCCAATTGTATAGATTTACTTTGAATCTTCCTACTCCGCTTCTTAGCCTATTCAGCGATTTTCATATCACCCGCTCTTCATTGTGACCAGGGGGTTGGTTTTCGGATGGTTCAGTCCTGTTGAGCAGGGGTGAGTCGTCTTGGCTTTCCAGTTTCTGACTCTGGCCTTTCTTGGTTGCTCGGTGAGTTCGGTGATAGTATGCAGGAAGATTTTCCTCGATATGAGTCTTGATACCGGAGGTTGATGCCCGAATAGAGGATGTGTGGCGCTTTGGGAGATTTTTGATTTTTCAATATTTGCAGCCACTTCACGTCTAATTTTAGGAGAAGCAATGCCTGCAAGGTACTGCACTCTATCGACCGGGGTTAGTTTCAGGCACCCCGTAATGATTCTACATGTTTCATTGAGTGGGACCGTTACTTGTTTATACCAGACAGAGCTGGCGTATTCACCCGCCGAATAGCAGAGTGCCAGGGCGGGTGGTATTAGCGCCTGTGGATGGGTGCTCCAGTCTGTCCCAGACTGTTTGCGTATAATATTGTTGCGATAAGCCGCTAAAATGTTAAAGTATTGAACGGAAACTACAGATGAAATAACCACAGTGATGAGAAGACGTATGACTAGAGTTTAAAGAATTACTGTAGAGGTCAAGCCTCCAATTGGTTACCTTGTTTTGCTAAAATCTCAAACAAATTAAAATATTATACCGGAATAGTAGTGACGGGTTGAATTCATAGACCAGTAACATTCCTTGAGTCACAACGAGACATGTAAAGAAGAAACGCAGCGAGATAGTGAAGGAGCTCTAGGCCAGTAAGAAGAGAAAAACGCAAGAGCTAAGCTTGCCCTTGTCCAAGGATACCAAAATTTTTATAAAAAAAGATTTTTTGGTGGTGCTTGTTAAAAAGTACAGATGTCGCTACTAACGCTTTTGCGTGGTCCTTCATGTGTACTTAATATGAGTCTAGGATTAAATGTAGTTGTTCGAGAAAACCTGACCTGTATTGATGAGGAGCGATCACTCCGCAAGCGGTTCTTTAAGCAAATAAATTCAATAGCCCTTTCTTTTATTTAACAAGCACCTGTATATCTTTCTTCTTGTGATGGGGTAGTATACACGGTTATATATTAGATGAAATTCAATGCCTGTCGTGAGCATATAGCCAGAGGAGTATTTTGTTTTAGAATATATAATCGACCTATACCTATATATTAAAAATATGTAGGTAAATACAGCAGTTATAATTCTCACATATATATATATATATATATATATATATATATATATATATATATATATATATATATATATATATATATATATATATATGTATCTGCAAATGTTTTAGAAAACTATAATAATATTATAGTAAACTATAAACATTTTTCGACAGCGTGAATGGATGTGAAAAATGTTTAACTGATTTTTTTTTAAAAACCAGCCAATTTCACTGTCTGTCACCTATATTATAGGTTCATGTGGGTCGATTATGTATTAAAAAACAACTACTTCTCTGGCTATATGCCGCGACTGCATTGAATTACATCTGATACATAATTGTGTATAGTACCCCATTTATGCAGATGCTTGTTAAGTAGGAGAAGGAACTGTTAGGTTTATCCATTCGAAGTAACCACCTATGGACCGGTTTCGGGGTAGAACGGTTTCGAGGTAGACCTGTCCTATGCTGATGAGGGGCAACACACCCCTAATATATATATAAATATATATGTATATATATATATATATATATATATATATATATATATATATATATATATATATATATATAATAGATTAAAGCAGAAACTAAAAGACTCGCAATAAATAAGTGATGGCACAAAAGATTTAAACAAGTGCTTTTGTTAGAACCGAACCTTTGCCACGTCTTTTTCGTTCTCTAAAGAGTACTCTGCTAGCGGTTTCTCTACTGGCAAATTATGCCCGAGCTCAGCCGTAGAGGGTAGAAGAAAAAAATATAAAAGTGAGCTGCGCCACCGACTTAGACGGTATAAGCCGGAAACCCCTAGATCTTATAGGCACTAGCAGAGACACAAGATAAACAACTATGATTATGGTGATCCAAATAAATAAAATTATAGCAAAAATATGTTGGATACTTTACTTACACGATAGATAATTAAGGTACACAGTTCAATAGCAACATCATAACAAATATAGTCAAAATTAACTGCTATGCTAAATTTTTTTTTGCTAAAACAAACCAAAAATGTAAAATTTACAACTTTATAAAATAACCAAAACAGAAGTAAGAGTAACAGACTTTACCAAGTTACAAAAAAAAGCAAAACATATATAAATCAACTCACTAATAACACTAATTCAAACGCTTACATAAAGGCAAAGAATAAAAGGTAAAACATATATATATATATATATATATATATATATATATATATATATATATATATATATATATATATATATATATATATATATATATATATATGTTACCTCATTAATAACACTAATTCAAACATTTACATAAAGGCAAAGAAGATTCACTAGTAAACCGTTTACATAAAGATTTTCACTGCCAAAACAATCGAGTTCATTTAAAAATATCTTTACAATGGTTGTCCTTTAAAATATCAAGATTGTAGGATATTTACAACTAAGTAGGAAGAAAATATGTTTTTACTTGGACATAAAGAATTATTGAGAAGGTTATTTTAATCCAAGTTTAGTTTTGGCATATTATCTAATGCAATAAATAGTTTCCAACAATGTACTATACTAATAAACTAAACAGAACGTAATCGTGGTGTCAGAATGAGTCACTGCGTTATATATTTAAAAATAAATCACTTATAACCTTTGGGTATACGAATTCACAAAGTACTATATTTATAAACTAAGGCAAAACTTACTTGGTGTCGAATGAGACACGGCGTTATATATTTAAAAATAAATCACTGATAACCTTTGGGTATGCGAATTCACATGTACTCCTGTGGCCTACTCCTGTGGCTGGTTAGATTATGGGGGCGGCACTGGCTAATGAACAATGGCTTCCCTCAAATAAATCCCGACAACGGCTATTCAACTCGACACCAAAACTCCAAAAATATCCACAACAAAGGCAAAACAAAATGGTCAAGTTGAAAATCAAATGGTTTTTCTTCAAAATCCAATTAAGATGGCCCAAATACAGCCAGACATGAAAGAAATCCCATAGAGGTTTCGCACACGTGCTAATAACACACCGTCCCCAACAACTTTCACCAACACCTCCGACTTCGATGAAGCTCCCCAAACGACTGACGCTCCTATATCGGAAATCAAGAAAAATGGCGCGGAATAAACGTCAACCCAATATCACCTCGTCCGTGGGGATATCCAGTCCCATCCACACAGCAATTGCAAACCAACTATCGAATCTTACCCCTACAAGTTATGCAACATTATCTACAACGAATGATATATTCGAGTTACCACAGAGTATGGTATGCAGCAATGAATACGAAACTATAGAACTGTGGAAGGAAAAAAATAGGCACGTGACACCTTTGTTAATTCATAATAATAATTGTAAAATTTATAATTAAAAAGTTTATTATCAAGCAGAAAGAGCAAACACGACGATTTTCAATCGATACACAAATAGCAATGAAATAAACCCTTTCGTCACCCCTAAAATGGAAGTATCTTAGTATTTTCAAAGATTTCGTCGCACACGAGGGTTCTCTGACCGGTTTATTACTGATTGTGAGTAGGGACAAGGAATATGATGTAATACAATCGGTGATTGAAATCAATAATTTACACCGAAATCCGATCACAAGACCGTTTTGGTTTTCCTTACATCAAATACTCCATTAATTATTTCACCGCTCATGAATTTTTCAATTCGGCATTGATTTTATTTACGAAAGACATGTTGAAATAAATAGAAGCTTTTTCGCGTTCCTTTAGGGTACAAGATTACACTTACGGTATTTGAAATTTGAGAATATTTAATCTTTATGGAAGCAGAAATCCAATTAACAGCAAAGTTTTATACGTATTCATTCTTAGTTTGTATTAATTTTAATAAAAAATGGGATACAAATTAATTAATATCATATGAAAAATAGCATTCAACTAAAATATGATAATTTTGTTAAAGTGATATTTTTTTACTACAAGGATATAGCAACACTTAAACAAATCTTGAATCGTTATTAGTAATGCTCTATTACGACATTTAAACATACAGAGTGGGCGACAGAAAACAGTCCACCCCGATATTTGGCAGTATTTATAAGAATTTAAGAAAATGCTACACCACGCAGTGGTGTAAAAGAAAATGTGGTTAAAAAGATAGATAAAGGAATGATAAAAACGCCGGGCCTCGAAGCTGAGCTCACCGATTCCTGCAACTGGCCAAAAGAACAAGAGACCCCAGACGACAAGTCAGGGGACGTACGCCCAAATGAGACTATCAGGGAGTCCTTTGAACAAAACTGCATACCGATGGCTAAAAACCAGTCCTCCGAGGTCCGATGGTGGAATAACACCTTGGCGGATCTCAGGAGGGAGGTCAGAAAAGCCTTCAACAAAGCAAAATGCTCAGGGCAGGATGAAAACTGGAGCCACTTTCGACAGCTCCAGAGACAATATAGCAAGGCAGTTGTCACCGCTAAGAACAAAAGCTGGAGGGACTTTTGCGGCGAAATTGAATTGATCTCTGAGGCCTCAAGGGTTTCGATTGCTTGGACACGTAGAAAGGATGGATGAAGGAAGATTAACAAAACAAATTTATAAGGCGAGTGTGAATGGACGGAAGTCGGTAGAGGTCGACCTCGGCGAACATCGATCTCGATCAGATCAACATTGTTTTCAAAAAATGCCAGGTCGAGAGTACGATGTTAAGTTAGGTATCATGTGAGTGGGGCGTGGTCGCCCCTTTACCGCGACCCTTAGTAGGTCTATTGTGGCTCACCCCTAGAGGCTACAGTTTACCGCACAATCCAGCCCTTCTCACGAAGTTCATGGTTGTATAAGGTGAGATTTTTCTGAAATCGGTAGGTTCTAGGTTGGTGTAACCAAATATGTCGAGCCTTATTCTTCCCAAGCCGGGGCATGAACACGCAGCAAAACCGACAGTCCGGTTGTTGATTCAGACCTATCTTTCTGAGGTGGTATCTTAGACGACCGTGTCCTGTTAGCAGTCCTGTTAGAATTCGCAGGTCATTTCTGCTCCATTCTAAGATCTGCTTAGTTGTGTTTCTTGAGGGTTTAGGTAGAAACGCCTTCGAGCGAGTGAACCCTGGTATATCGGACCAGTACGTGAGTATTTTCCTTTTCGCCCAGTCCAAAATAATTGTTTTGGCGGCACTTGTGGTGACTCCAAAAACCGGTTCTGTTCCAGTAAACACAGTTTCGGCCCCCTGTTTTGCAAGGGTTTCGGCTTTTTCGTTTCCCTCCACCACCTGGTGCCCAGGTACCCACAGTAGGGTCACCCCGTTGTTCGCACCAAAGTACTTTAGGGATTCGATGCAATTCCTTAGAGAATTTATTAAGAGTACCAACAACGAACGAGTATAAATGAGAAAACTGATGGAAGTAGAAAGATGTGTGTAAAAGCCGTAGCGGAAGTGGAAGGAAGTGGTCTCTGTCTACCCCTACGGGACAATGTATATATACATAAAGTATAAAACTTGCTATTGTTTGGTTTATCGTGAAGTTATAATACTAGCAGTGGTTTTCATGGCACGTATCACCTTTCAGAACAGAACACAGTGAGCTACTTATATATAATGTTCCAACTAATATAAGCTGGAACTGTTAAAGCCGTAGTTGTTTATAAAAATAATAGTAATAAAAGTCATAAAAGTTTGCATTCGAAAAAAGCTGACATTTTTATCAAGATCCTTTTTGTTTTCAATGTTATGGAAAACTTTTAATGCACGCCGTTAGTCTGTGTTTAAATGTAGCAAAACGACACCACCGGTGACAGTAAAACTACATGGCAGAGTTTATACAAGCGTTAATTCCTCGCGGTCCAATTTTTCATTATTTTTTGTACGATAATTAAAAGCACGGAAAAAGTTGGTTTTTGTATAACAAAATTTAATTTTTCTGGTTTAGCGTTCTGAGGAAGCGGTTAAATACGTTTTTCCGTTGGAAAATATGGTTAGAGAGGCGGAGAGTGACGCAGTTAGGGAATTTAATTTTTACTCGGTCGTAGTCGAGCTAAAAATATAACTGAAACGACATCTCGGCGGGGTGTTAATTTGTGACAGCGCAAGGGAGTAGTGTTAACAAAATGTGTAAAACGTTATTGAACATTTAGTGGGCATAGTGGAAGAAATGCAAGAAAGAACGAGGGTGTGGCGGACATATTGCCCAATTGAAGGTGCATTAAAATCCCTTAAATTCATTTGTGAAGCAGATACACTCGCATTTATGCTTGAGTCCTGTCTGCTGGTTTATGATAGGGATAATAATCCTTCGGTCGGTAGGCCCTGTAAAAATATATAGCATGCAACCTTTGTAACGGGCCGACTGATGAAAAGCCCTCATCATCATCATCATCATAATTCAGCCACATTTGTCCATTGTTGAATATAGGCCTCCTCTAAGCGTTTCCTTGTCTTCCGATCTTGAGCTGCAGCAATCCAGTTGGATAATATTTTTTTTATATTATCTGTCCAGCGTATCGGTGGTTTTCCACTGCTTTGTTTGTCGGCTCTGGGTCTCCATTCCAGAATCCTCCTTGTCCATCATCCATCCTTCAATCTTGCAATGTGTCCTGCCCATCGTCATTTTGTAGGAAAAACCCTACGCAGGTAAAATAGTTGCAGACCTGGAAAAGCAGAGTATCCATAGCTTGGCTACTAAAAACATAGGTCGATTAACAGACACCATCGGGTGCACACTATATCTCCTCCGGCCAATACTTTGTATCATAGATTAAATTCTTTTCACTCATGGCTTTGTAGATTGTCTTCTGCCATTCTATTTCGGTTCTGCCTCTTTTTCGTCGACCCATCGGTTGCCATTCTAAAATTTGTTTTGGTATTCTTGATGCTGCCATTCGTTGTACATGTTCATACCATGTTAGTTGTTTAGCATTTACGTCCTGAATTATATATCCTTCCACAACTATCCGTTGTTTTACTATCTCATTCCTAATTTCGTTCACATAAAGATCTTCTCATCGCTTTCATCTCCATCACCTGCTCTTTATCATTGTTTCGTATATATTATATTTCCGTTTCTTGGTAATTTTCTTACTCCATAGTATGCCGTTAAGGCACTCAATAACTTTTTTGACCTGAACAATTCATATTTCGATCTCTTTGACGTCAGTTCCTGTGATGTCGAATGTAACACCCAAGTATAGGTATTCTTAACAAGATGGAATTTGTTATCCATTTTCAAGTACCAGATTGTTTGGTTCCTCGCCCACACATAATTACCTTGTCTTCGTCAGATTGACAGTTAGTCTCCACTGGCTGTATTCTTCTGTTAGTTTTCTCATCATGTACTGCTTGTCCTCTATATCATTTGCTATAACGACCTGATCATCGGCAAACTGTAGTGTGTAAATACATCCGTTATCCAGTTCAACATCCATGCCTTGAACTTTTCTTTTCCATTGCTTTAATGCGCATGCTACATATATTTCGAAGAGAGTTGGTGAAATGCAGCATACTTGTATTGGTCCGTTGGTAACTGGAAATTTTTCGGTTATATATTTTCCTATTTTTATTACTAATACATTTTTTGATAAAAATATTTGGTAACCGTTGCAAAATATTTAAGATACGCCATTGGTAACTAGTTTAAAACGGTACTCGAAGTGTAGCTGCTATTGAATACGGAGTGGAGTTGTTGCAAGTGTTTCATTAGTAATTTATTTCTTGCAGAAAATTGGATGTGTCGAAAGGGTTTGGAATAAAAGAAAAAAAAGGAAAAGTGGCAGGATTAGCGGGAAAAGGGCCAAAATAGATGTGTTTAAATGAAAAATAATCGTATATTTTAAATAACATTAAAATTTTCGTATTATTCTTGCCAACTAACGTTTTATTCCTTCATAATGTTTCACACTCCTCTCGTTATTTCTTTCCATTGACCTTAAAATCCACATTTTGATAAATAGCCCGTCAAAATATAAAACCATCCGGGGGATTTTCGTTTTATGGGCGATGTTCCAGGATACTTTTACTTTCACCGTTTCTGTGGAGCCGGACGAGCTGCGTACACCGAATAATAAGTAGTCAGAATAAATCCACAAAATTACTTCTTTGGTGAAAAATGTTGGAGGCCAATCGCTGACGCGGAAGGTCTGAAAGAAAAAAAAACAGAAGACGATTTTCGGAACTTTATTTTTACCGAATACGATAAAGGCACAAAGTGCTTTTTTTTATTTGGGTATTCCCTGGAAAATCTCCCTACGTCATACGAGGGGGCTGTAAAAATTTTAAATCGATATTAATGTGAATTACAGATTAAAACAAATTTTATTTAAATAATTTACAATTTAATAATAAAACATACATAGGGCAATCAAGTAGAACTTCTCTAACAAGAATCAAAGTACACAACTATATACAATGTGTCTACTTCAGTTCGCAGCATGTGGGAAACTGTTTTATTATTAATTGGATATATCTAAAGCCTTTGACCGCGTTTGGCACCAGGCATTGTTAAGTAAATTATCTGCCTACGGTCTCCCAACCAAACTGCGCCAATGGCTCTTGAGCTTCATGCAAGATCGCTCCTTACATGTGGCAGTTGACGGTATTTCTTCTGATGCGTTTAAAACTAATGCCGGGGTCCCCCAGGATTCCATCCTGTCCCCCACCTTATTTCTTTTACACATCAACGACCTCTTGAAAACCACCACGAACCCCATTTACAGTTTCGCAGACGATAGCACACTTGTCTCAACTTTCACATCCTATCGATCACTTTCGGTGAATGATACAAATAGACTCAGGCAGGAACAGGTTTATTCCATCAAAAGAGATCTTAAAGCAATCGTCGAGTGGGGAACCAACAATCTTGTTCAGTTTAACGCCCAAAAAACACAAAATACCACGTTTTCCAAGAAAGTGAATTCCTCAAATCATCCCATCACAATGTCCGGAAATACCCTTGAACCAAGTCCCTCCATCTCGATTTTGGGAGTCACGGTGTCCAATAATATGTCTTGGCATGACCATGTTGCTAACATCGCAAAGTCGGCAAGCCAGAGGCTGGGTTTTCTGTGGAAAGCCAGAAAGTTTTTTACTCCTGATCAACTGTTGACGACGTACGAGGCTCAAATCCGACCTCTACTGGAGTATTGCTCGCACATTTGGGGTTCAGCAGCAAGGCATTCTCTTCGTCTTCTAGATTCCATTCAGAAAAGAGCCATTCGCTTGATAAACAGCTCAACTCTCACAGATACCCTTCACCTTTTAGAACATAGAAGAAGAGTTGCAGAACAGTCATTGCTCTACAGATATTTCCATGGCAGATGCTCCAGAGAAATAAAAACTCTTGTACCACCATTGGCCACATTCGGCCGAAGAACTCGGCACGCTGATCAGTCTCACCCATTTACTCTCAAGATTGACACTACTAGGACCAATCTTCATCAAGAATCCTTCTTTTACAGGGCTGCTACGGAATGGAATAAGCTTCCAAAATCAGTTTTTCCAGAGAACTATGACCTACAACTTTTTAAAAAGCGTTCCACAATTATTTCCTTTCTATAATCCCTTCCCCTTCTAATAGTCGCAGTGCGGGCCCACACGATAGGTCTACCCTTTTTGTGACTATTTTCATAAAAAAAAAAAAATTTACGAAAAAATTTATTCCTCATATATAGTTCTGCATGGCCTAAAACCTAGATACCTAGAAAATTAAACAAATAAATACAAGTGGTCAAGAAGCTAAGGAAAATATATATACGTGTTTTTCCGTATATCTCTGTGACGAAAACTACCCATCGCAGACAAATGATGTTTGTGTGTGGTAGTTGCCCCAAGTCTCTTATTGTTAACTATAGTTATTTCGAGTCGATAGCTTAAAGGTTGTGGAAGATAAGGGGGTTAAAAATAATTGACTTCGAAAATGTGTGACTCCAATATGAACGTTTTTGTTATTTCTAGAAAATTCCAAGATTTTTATGAAGGTTCTACAATGTTCTGGAACATCCTAGAATTTTTACACACATTTTTCGTTCTCACCCACATTTTTTACCCTAACAACCTCTACTCTCTCTCATTTCTTTTTAAATTAATAACACATTGTAGTACATTTTTGAAGTGTCACGCGTCACATGAGCTAGCCTGACGAAAATGTGTAACAATTCATTACGCGCATGAGCGTTCTGTTGTTGAGTAGAGGAGACGCGTAGCATAGGAATGCTTAACAAGGCGACGTCTATTTGTTTGGTTCTCGTTTTTGTCAAAAAATATTTAAAAAAACTACACGAGATGTACAGACTATTGAAGTACCCAGTAATGTACAGATTACAGAAATAAATTAAGAATAATATTCAGATGCATACAGTAGTGTATGTCGTTCTATACGAGCATGTAAGAGAGCACTGATGAAAGTAGAGGAAGCAAAAGATGTGTGTAAGAACCGTAGCAACCGTGGAAGGAAGTGGTCTCTGCCTACCCCTATGGGAAAAAGGCGTGACTATATGTACGTATTCAGTATAATTGAATTAAATCCTAGCCGTTTAAACGTTTAAAGTTTCACTTCTAATATGCGCACATAGTGCACACATCTTTTTTTTTTAATATATCTAACATATCTAAATTCATGCGAAAAAATGTAGGAGGTGATTGTCCGTTTGAATTTGTGATGGATCTTTTCTGTAACAAAATTTCCTTAGCGCACCCCCTTCCGAGATATAACCCCTGAAAGGTGGCGAGTAAAACTAAAGATAAAAACTTTTATAATTTCTGTGTACTCGCAAGGGACTAACCACCGGTATTTTTCCAACATTCTTATTACATTATAAGGGGGTAAAATTACCGTCCTTTTACCTTATCTAATATCAAAACATTTTAACTTTAGACACAGACTGACTTCCGCGATTGGCAGTCGATATTTATATATGACGCTACTGTCCAGTAGAATTCGATTCGATTCTGTGACGTCACCGTAGCATATTCCAGTGACGTATCGCAAAATCTTTGCAGTAACAATTAGTTTTATAAATCAAATCAAACAATTGTCTCGGTATATTAATTAATAAAGTGGAAATGTTTTAAACAGTGTATAATTCACAATAAAAATGTTTAACTCCTGTGTTCACATATTAATCAGCCCACCCTTGTAGTCCACCTTGTCGGTAATGTTTGGTGTGTCTTCGTTTTAACAATCGCTGATTACAACGATTCAACATAAAGTCGACGTTTCGGCCCCGCAATAATTCTAAATTAAATAATCAAAACATGTGACAGCGACATATGTTTTGCTAGTCAGGGGCGTACAGTATGTGTTTAGCTAGCGGCGAAGCGTGCTCACTTTCTATGTATGTTATCAGTAAATTCGTTAGCAACTAAGATCAGAATAAATTAAATATGGTAATGCCGTTTTGCATGGTAAAGAATGGATCGCTGTAATTTAGACTGTTGTAACGTTTTTAATGGTTCTTCCATATGAGTTAGAGATGCGTCTCGAGAAACTTATCTACCACCCTATTTTACCAACGAACGAATTATTTAATCGACTTAAACACGAAACGCTTGTAGGTATATACGAGGTCTGACGAGAAAGTACTGGTAAGATAAAGCTACTTTATTATCAAGACAGTTCAATCTAAATATACTTCCCATTTTATATTTTCCCTGCATATAGTAGTTGTCTGAGCGTAAAAAGTTGGTTAGTAGTGGATCTAAATTTCCTAAAACCCGCATAGCATACGACTGCATTGAAAGATCTCAAGTGTGAAATGCAATGGCCGAATTCGCAATCACAAGAAAACTCATCCAGATGACGAAAGAATGTATAGAAGACGGAAAACCTAGATTGCGAATAAATAATAGGCTCTTGGATAGTTTTAAGATACGTAGCGTATTAAGACAGGGAAACTCCTTGTCACCTCTACTCGTCAATATCGCCTTAGAGAAAGCTACCAGGTCGGCAGAAATTCAAACAGAACTCCTGTATGCGCGAGGCGCGAAACTATTGTTAGCACATTGACATTGACATCATTGCAGACTCCACACCAACAGTAAAAGAGGTCTTTAATCGCATAGAAAAAGCTACAAGAGAAGTAGGACTCAATATTAACGAGTAAAAGATCAAATAGACACCTACAATTTTGAAGGAGTGGAACGTTTCAAATATCTGGGAGCTTCAATTACAGCCTATAACGACGTCACAAAGGAAATAAAAAGCAGAATACAAGCTACAAATCGATGTCTGTTCTCTCTAAACAACTAAACAACTTAAAAACATTTCAAGAACCTCAAAGGTGAAAGTCTATAAAAGCTTTATAAGATCAATAATTACATACGGGTGCGAGACATGGACAATGACTAAGGCTAATGAAGAAAAACTTAGGCGTCTCGAGAGAAAAATTCCAAGAAAAATATTTGGTCCCTACCACGACCCTAACAGTAACCAGTATCGCATCAGGACAAATTCCGAGATTAGTCAGCTTTATGGCGACGGATATATTGTCAAAGAAATCAAGTCCCAGCGCCTAAGATAGTACGGACATGTCCATAGACTATGAGATGGCAAACTGACGAAACTGATATGGGAGGAGAGACCGTCGGAAAAAAAGCCACTTGGGAGACCACGCCAGAGATGAAAAGACAACATAAAAGTGGATCTCACAGAAATGAATATCCCTCTGGACACGAATCTGATGGAGGGGTATAGTGTAGTCAGCGAAGACCTACCCTGGGTTGTTGAGCTACCTTGTATGTATGTATTTTTATCAGAGCAAATGGACTGTAGTTATGAGTTTAATAAATAATATAGAAAATTGTTAAGTAAAAATGACGATACAAGCAATATCTACGTATAAACTCGCCTTGATATGTAGATAGCATTGAGCGTGGATTGATTCGTTTTCGAGAACATGGGGTTACAACAAGGTGGTTTGTTTGAACCTTTATTGCGTTGGATTTGAAACCTTTTTTTTTGAGTTTTTTTTTAATTCATAGTTTTTAATAAAAAATTTCTTTAACACAATGCATGGATTGGTTTCTAGGTCGTACTGAAATAACTAAATTTTATCGTGGGTGATTACATTTGTTGTAAATCTGGATAAGTTTGTAATATTTCAAAAATGTCTTAATGTTGGCCAAATCTGCTATGATTCTAATATTTTAAAGATTACCCCGGTTTTTTAAAAATAACATCCCTTACGTTTATTGCCTTCTTGGCACTCCAAATACCTCATGCACTTATCAAAATGATTTCCCCGTTATCAGCAACTGTCTTGTAAAAGTGGCGGTGATGCTAGCACTATATTTTTTAGAAGCGGCGGAGACTGGCTGATGCTAACACTATATTTTGAATTGGATTGGAGGTGGCGAAAGCTAAATACAATCCTACAACTTTGCTATCAGACCTCGTATATTTACAAACAAGAACTGGTTTTTGTAGCAGGACATTCATGTTTCAAATAATATTGTTGTGAATGCTTATCCTGATATTGGAAAGGAAAAATATTACCATAAACGTCAATATCTAATAATAATCCCAACAATATGTGGAATTAATTCAATTATATTTAAAGTCACTTTAATCTTTAATTTATCCAAATATTCGAATTAATAATAATGCTTGCTAAAGCGACGAACTTCTAAAGTAAGGGGAACTTCACTTCCCCTACGGATTCCGTCTGCCTCATAGACAGTAAATTGTAGTTCCGTGATTTTCTTTTTTCATATTTTCATCGAAATCAATTTTGATAGTAGGATGTGGCGATCTTCTCCCCCATCGCGTCCCCGAGGAGTAAAGACGCAACGTCTGTTATTCGAAATATGTTTTAGGAATAACACACCAAAGTGATGGTACATGTTTGTGAGGTCGATTTTCGATGTGAGCGTCAGAATTAATAACGATACTGTAATAGTACAAGATCAAATTTATAATAAATATTTGGTATTATGATTGAAGAAAGAAGATCAAAAGAGTATGGATTTTTTGCAATGGGAGAAAATTTCTTTGTACAATGTTGTTACCAACCGGCCCTGTTGTTCGTCGGCGCCTGAGGGTCGACCATAGCTGGGGTGCATATTAATGAAGCGCTTTGTCGGCCTCCGTCTAATAAACTCTCGCCGCGCCTAAAGACTTGTAGATGATTCTATCGCAATAGTCTGAAACTATGATTATGAAATTTAAATAGTTGTAAAAGTTGTAATTAGTTAAAAATCTAAGTGATTTATAAAAGTAAAATTTAATGTGTAAAAGTATTGTAATAAAAATTGTTTTGTTACCGTATCGAGAGTGTAAAATAACCGAACACAAGAAAGAAGTAAATATCGTAAAAATATATTTTTGTCAAACGCTTTCGAAAAACTTTCGCTCAAAACGGTCTTTTGTCACTTTTTAGGTATGTTATGTAGTAACGGTGATACAAGTTGAACGTTTGTCTCGATTTTTGTTTCAGAGGAAGACTACGATGCTTTTTGTCTGGCGTACATGTTCACGTACCGGGACTTCGAAATGGGAACGTTGGGACTAGCTTGGACGGGAGACTTAAAAAATGCTGGTGGCGTGTGCGAAAAAAACGGGGTAAGTATGCTCTCTTATTCGTTTATACTTATTGAGGCGTTTGCGTTCAAACTTCGTTTGGTCAAAATTAAATCCGTCACACAATTTGTCACAGCTACACACCGTTGCCGAATTTTTTTAATTATAGAAGAACCTCGGAGAAAACGACTTGTTGAGATAACACGCCTAAATGAAAAAATGCTAATTTAAGCGTCAACACCGCATTTTGATCAGCAAGGCCGCTAACTGCTTATGTTTTGAGTCACAAGGATCACATGGAGATGAAAAGTATGACAGTGACATTGAGCGAAGGGTGTTGGCAGGAAAACAAATAAATGGGGTACTGCATAGCTTTATGAACAGCCAGAAAGTGTCAAAAAAGGCACGTCTGGCTGTGCATAGAGGTGTGTTGGTTCCTACACTTATCAGTATGTTAGTGAATATTGGGTTTGGCAGAAGAAGCATGAAAATAGGATTAATGCTGCGGAGATGAGTAGTCTGAGAATTGTATAGCCGGACTGACTCGGTTGAATAAAGTAAAGAAGTAAAGATTGACGAAACAAATTTATAAGACGAGTGTGAATGGACGGAAGTCGGTATAAGTCGACCTCGGCGAACATATCTCGATCAGATCAACATTGATTTGAAGAAAGGCCAGCTGTCAAGAGTACCAACAACCGACGAGCATGTATGAGAGCACTGATGAAAGTAGCAGAAGCAAAAGATGTGTGTAAGAACCGTAGCAAGTGGAAGCAAGTGGTCTTTGCCTACCCCTACGAAAAAAAGGCGTGACTATATGTATGTATGTATGACGACGTGCTTTGGATGTTTTTTTTGGCTACCCCTACGAAAAAAAGACGTGACTATATGTATGTATGTATGACGACGTGCATTGGATGTTTTTTTTGGTTGACTCTGTCATTAAATTTTTGAAATCGACAAACAATTAGACAATATGTGATGAATATTGCGTGATATTTAACTCGCGTGAGCGATAAACAATTAGATTATTAGATAATGAACGATTTGACCCACAAGAACGATACAAAGTGTAATTAGATTACAGGTGTTTGCTTCGGCTTATTGTCTGAAGGCTATCGACTGCGAATTCTGGATTTGTCATGGTAATCCGGAAGAGATATCTTTAGTTAATGCCTCGTGCAGTGGCGGGCAGTCGAATTTAAAAAGAGGACGAATTATATGTTTTTTGTTAGCTATATCAGTATCTCAAAGTAACGAGTCAAATTTTTATTAATTATTTTTTATAGCAGAAATATCAAGATTTTAGTTACTTAAGGGTGAAATAAACAAATTTGCACCAAATACATTTTAAACAAATACCCGTAATAAGGGAAAAATAATTAACTGGATGAACCTTAACGGTAACAGCCAGGCTGCCATCAAATCAATGAACTCACTTTACTTGACCTCTAGGGCAACGGTACAATGCCGTGCCGCCCTGAATGAGCTAGCAACTAAGTTTAGAGTTCACATTGTCTGGGTACCTGGACACAGGGACATTCCAGGCAACTGTAAGGTGGACGAGCTAGCAAGAGAGGACACCACCCTCCCAGCTGTATCTGTCTCATCTCAACAAGGAGTACCGATTGAAAACTGCCGGCTTCTCCTGCACAGCAAAGTAGTTTAGAAAGCCAACTTGAGGTGGCAAAATAAACCCACATGCACATCATTAAAACAGATTTGGTCTCAACTAGATCTACGTCAAACTAATGATGTT
The DNA here is from genome assembly GCA_950111635.1 of Agelastica alni. Classification (NCBI taxonomy): domain Eukaryota; kingdom Metazoa; phylum Arthropoda; class Insecta; order Coleoptera; family Chrysomelidae; genus Agelastica; species Agelastica alni. The sequence goes on along the minus strand of OX467714.1, from coordinate 42,166,597 downwards.
TTTATTCTATCCAGGGAGTGCATTGGAAGCGCGATCGCGGCCATAACAGGACACTGGGCAGGTGGATCCCATATACGGCGCATGGGAATCGCAGAGCTATGGAAAGACTTCTGTAGAAGCTGTCACGATGAGGAAGAGGAGGAAACAATGATACATCTTCTTTGTCACTGCCCTGCCATAGGCAGAAAACGGCTTTCTATACTAGGGCAACCGAACTTTGATGATTTATTTGATCTCAACTCAGTTAGCATCAAAGACCTTACACTTTTTATTAAAAGTTCTAACTGGTTCTCACGGTAGAGGGGAAAGGCACCGCCGTCCATCACGGTATCACAACGGGCCAAAAGGCTTATATGGGTTTCTAACCTAACCTAACCTATACTTAAAATTTCATTATAGTAATGAGAGCCCCAGGTACATGTGAGTTACTGTTGTTCTTTGTACAGCTAAAAACAATAATAGAAAATAAAATTTCGGCGTTGGCAGCTATTATTTTAACAAAATATTATTTAAACTCCAAAAGACTGCTTTAAATTAACTTTTTGTATAACAAAAGTACTGTATTCTTGATCAATATACCTATTTTTTGTTCTTCTCTGAATATCTTTCAGATAATTGGAAATTTGATGACGCCACTGCGAGTTTTAATTAAAAGGTGCAGATTTTTTTTTAATTCTCATAGTATGTTTTAATGATTAAATTTACTTTTTTTAATTTTTTATAATGTGAAAATTCTTTCCCACAATATAATTATATAATGCCCTGCTGATTATGTCCTTAACGTCATTAATATTTATCGCAGCTGCAAAATTTCCCGTAAAGTTAATATTGGGACATACATACTTTTATTACAAAATAATTCACGAAATAGATCCTCTTCCAAAATCCCAAGATGTTAAAATCAATATTACACTTTCTCTCTTCCACAGTTTCGTAATCAGCACAGTGTGAGAATAAGTAAATCAGTCCGAAATAAAATGGGAACTTATATTAGGCAAATAAGACTCCTCCCGAGTAGGTAATTTACAAAGCAAATTGAACCTATATTCCCAAAGACGGTACTGCTCTGGGCCGTTGGATTTTATAGTGCGGCGGTCGACAACCCAAAACCAAATAGATTATTTTTTCAGTTTTTATTCATTTTTATATTTTATGTTGCTGTCAAGAATTTTTAGAATTTTCCGTGATAACATTATAGTTTTCTATAATTTTTGTATTTTAATACTTCCATTCAGAAGCTATTTACTGGGTGGTGCTTGTTTAAAAGTATAGATGTCGTGACTAGCGCTTTTCGTGTAGTCCTTCATGTATACTTGGTAAGAGTTGGAGTTTTTGATTTGTCTCTTCGAAAGGTAAACATGAGTTTGTCAAGACCTACCCTATGCTAATAAAGGGCAATACCCCGAAACCGGTCCATAGGTGGTCACTTTGAATGGATAAATTTAATAATTCTTTTCTTTACTTTACAAGCATCTGCATATCACCCGAAATGGGATTATGCAGGATTATTTATCAAACGTAAATCGATGCTCGTCGTAGGCATGTAGCCAGTAGTGTAGTTGTTTTCTGATGTATAATCGACCCACATATACCTATAGTATAGGTTAACATGCAGCGAAATTAACTGGTACTTTAAAAATCAGTTTTATACATTTTTGATATTGTAACAGTATTTTTTTTTGTTGTGTAAAAATAAATCTGCTGCTTTTTCAAATACATGATTTTTTATTCTTTAGATGAAAAGTTTAGTGCCTTTTGCAGCTAGTACGTCAGCGGGACCTTTGTGCTCCTGCTAACCCCATTTAAATACTGCTGATTCATGTAGATCAGTATTTATCTTGACAAGGTTGGCATTAACTTTTACCGTAAAGCAGAAGTGTGCTTCGAGATATGCGAATCTCTTTGCTGAGTATAACACTCGCAACGTACATGAAAAGGGTTTTCTTCCCCCTCATCACATTCTCTATATTTATAGCCAATAATATAAAGGTATCGATTGCGTCAGCAATGACCTTATCATCGTTGCTTTCTACTCAATGCTGATCGTGGAAATGGCTTTTTAAAAAAGTTTTTTGATTGCTGCATCCTCGCTTTTGTTCGCCATTATCTACACAACTGGATTTCCAGCCATCAAAACAGGCTTTTTTGTTTCCTCTTATTCCCACGTTGCTAGGAACCCAGAGAAGGTGTACTTTTTCGTGCCTACGGCTTCTCTGTAGTCCAGAACAAGCTTTGAGGTGACAATGCGCTTGCTCGAAGCACCCAATACCACCTGACTGTCAGTTCAAACGAAAATCTCCCGATTCTTACAGTTTCTTTAGTTCATTTTTCATACACAGGCCATGCCTGAGCAATACTCTCGGAGGAAGAGGCTAGTCTCTGTATCCTAGTCCTCTTGACTCAAAATGATACTGTGGTTACATATCAACTATGAATTAGGTGATAGAGTCGATAAATATTTTGCAGTCGAATGTAACCAGCTTCCCGACTAAAATGTTCCTGATTTTTGAACCGGCGTAATTGCGAATAGTTATCTTCCATTCTGCCAAATATGAAATCGATGAGTTTTGCGGCACGCCACCAATTATCAACTTACATAATAGAGAGAGATACGTAAATTTCGAAAACGAGAGTTTGCTAAACTAATGTTATCAGCCACACACATACGCACTTGATGTAAATCAATGTTACATGCTCCTCTAGATATTCTCTGCGAGTTGTTTCATTAATTTTACTGTAATTATCCTGTGTTCCATGTTCCGGTAATAAAGTACATTATGCCGCCGAACTAATTACGATCTGTTGTTTTCATTTTCTAATTGTGCGGATAAATTACTTATGAAAGGCACACTTTCAGCGTCCTCACTCTACCTTCAACATACATGCATTTAGAGTGCCGATTTATACCGAATCGTATACAAGGTGTGGCGCGAAAAAATTTCATTAAAATTAATTTCGGATACAGTTATGTTCTTCTTCTTCTTAAAGTGCCATGCAGATTCCAGCGTAAGCGTCCATCGTCTCTCTCATTATATGATTCTATAAAGCATTTCGCAGTGCCTGGAAGTCCCGTATTTCTGTCTATTGTCGTATGTTTCGTAGCCAGGATACCACTCCTCTTTTTCCTCCTTCTATTTTACCCTGGAGACGTTGGAAATAATAACGTTCTCCCCGTAGTATATGTCCAAGATAGCCACTTTTTCTTCTATTGATGTTTCCGAAAAGTTCACGGTCTACTAAACTAGCTCTTCTCAGTATGTTCCCGTTCGTCACATGGTCAACCCACGATACTCTCAGCATTCGTCGCAGGGTCCACATCTCGAAGGCCGCAAGTTTGTTGATAGTTGCTGTTTTCAACGTCCATGCCTCGACTCCGTACAAGAGAACGGACCAGACGTAGCACTTTACCATCCTATATCTGAGACTGAGATTTAAGTTTTTATCAGTCAAATTTTTTTTAAGCCTTAAGAATGTTGTTCGAGCTTGCTCGATTCTGCATTTTATTTCCTGATCTGGGTCTTAATTTTGGTTGATCATGCATCCCAAGTATTTAAATTGACTGACTTGTTCAATGCTCTCTCCATTTATGGATATTGTGGTATTTGGAGTATCGTTTCTACTAATGACCATACATTTGGTTTTACGGATGTTAATTTTCAGACCCAATCTTTGACTTTTTTCATTGACCTTATCTATCATTTGCACTATCCGCCAATATCACGGTATCATCCGCATATCGAATATTGTTTATGGGAATTCCGTTTACTTTAATGCCTACGGGACTGTCGGAGATTGACTTAGTGAATGCTCTTTCCACATACAAGGTAAACAACATCGGAGACAAGATGCACCCTTGGCGGACGCCCTTTTTTATTTCAAAATCCCCAGTTGTTTCTGCATTCTGAATTCGGATTTCCGCTCTTTGGTTCCAGACCTATAAGTCTGATATTCTTTCCATCCAGTCCCAATTTCCTTTTTTTTTTTATGAAAATAGTCGCAAAAAGGGTAGACCTATCGTGTGGGCCGCGGGCGGCCCGCACTGCGACTGTTAGAAGGGGAAGGGATTATAGAAAGGAAATGATTGTGGACACGCTTTTTAAAAAGTTGCAGGTCATAGTTCTCTGAAAAAACTGATTTTGGAAGCTTATTCCATTCCGTAGCAGCCCTGTAAAAGAAGGATTCTTTATGAAGATTGGTTCTTTTAGTGTCAAGCTTGAGAGTAAATGTGTGAGACTGATCAGCGTGCCGAGTTCTTCGGCCGAATGTGGCCAATGGTGGTACAAGAGTTTTTATTTCTCTGGAGCATCTGCCATGGAAATATCTGTAGAGCAATGACTGGTCTGCAACTCCTCTTTTATGTTCTAGAAGGTGAAGGGTATCTGTGAGAGTTGAACTGTTTATCAAGCGAATGGCTCTTTTCTGAATGGAATCTAGAAGACGAAGAGAATGCCTTGCTGCTGAACCCCAAATGTGCGAGCAATACTCCAGTAGAGGTCGGATTTGAGCCTTGTACGTCGTCAACAGTTGATCAGGAGTAAAAAACTTTCTGGCTTTCCACAGAAAACCTAGCCGCTGGCTTGCCGACTTTGCGATGTTAGCAACATGGTCATGCCAAGACATATTATTGGACACCGTGACTCCCAAAATCGAGATGGAGGAACTTGGTTCAAGGGTATTTCCGGACATTGTGATGGGATGATTTGAGGAATTCACTTTCTTGGAAAACGTGGCATTTTGTGTTTTTTGGGCGTTAAACTGAACAAGATTGTTGGTTCCCCACTCGACGATTGCTTTAAGATCTCTATTGATGGAATCAACCTGTTCCTGCCCGAGTCTATTTGTATCATTCACCGAAAGTGATCGATAGGATGTGAAAGTTGAGACAAGTGTGCTATCGTCTGCGAAACTGTAATGGGGTTCGTGGTGGTTTTCAAGAGGTCGTTGATGTGTAAAAGAAATAAGGTGGGGGACAGGATGAAATCCTGGGGGACCCCGGCATTAGTTTTAAACGCATCAGAAGAAATACCGTCAACTGCCACATGTAAGGAGCGATCTTGCATGAATCTCAAGAGCCATTGGCGCAGTTTGGTTGGGAGACCGTAGGCAGATAATTTACTTAACAATGCCTGGTGCCAAACGCGGTCAAAGGCTTTAGATATATCCAATTAATAATAAAACAGTTTCCCACATGCTGCGAACTGAAGTAGACACATTGTATATAGTTGTGTACTTTGATTCTTGTTAGAGAAGTTCTACTTGATTGCCCTATGTATGTTTTATTATTAAAGTTAAATTATTTAAATAAAATTTGTTTTAATCTGTAATTCACATTAATATCGATTTAAAATTTTTACAGCCCCCTCGTATGACGTAGGGAGATTTTCCAGGGAATACCCAAATAAAAAAAGCACTTTGTGCCTTTATCGTATTCGGTAAAAATAAAGTTCCGAAAATCGTCTTCTGTTTTTTTTTCTTCCAGACCTTCCGCGTCAGCGATTGGCCTCCAACATTTTTCACCAAAAAAGTAATTTTGTGGATTTATTCTGACTACTTATTATTCGGTGTACGCAGCTCGTCCGGCTCCACAGAAACGGTAAAAGTAAAAGTATCCTGGAGGCAGATAATTTACTTAACAATGCCTGGTGCCAAACGCGGTCAAAGGCTTTAGATATATCCAAGGCTATTGCACGGGATAAGATATGATATGAGGAGATCGTGTTTTACATTGTCAAATGCTTTTTCGTAGCCAATAAAACACAAAAAGACGTCTTTTCTCTGATCCTGGCAATTCTGCACCAATGTTTGGAGACTGAATATGGCTTCTCTTGTTCCAAAACCGCTCTTAAATCCAAATTGACTAGTACCACTTACTTCCTCACACCTCCTATACAGTCCCGTGTGTAGAACTCGAAGAGAGAGTTTAAGGAAATGGCTCATTAGGCTAATGAGACGGTAGTCTTTACATACGGTTGCGTTGTTTGATTTCGGAAGTGTGACAAATGTAGAGCGGAGCCAGTCCTCGGGAATATGTCCAGTGTCATCAATATTGTTATGTTATGTTAAAATTCCGAAATTACAAAGCTGTTGGTTTTTGATGACGCTGAGTTCAAATATAATGTTGTCTTGAATGTGGCACGTTTTACCTCGTTTTTCATAAATTTAACCACATTAGTAATTACCCCTTTCGTTTTCACATAGTACCGATTGGTCTGCCCATTTTAGCTTTGTTTTTTAATTGAAAAAATACAAGAGCAGCAAAAATCAGCCGCACTAAATGTTAACTTTTATATTGTAGCCTGCTTAAACTTTTTACGCGTACTTCTTTGTAGAAGTCAAGCAGACTTCATCGTGTTTTGAGAATGCTCTAATCCCGCTCCATATAATGTAGTTACGTGAGATGTCTTTCAATAGTAATTCATTTCTAAATGCAGGTTTATATTGACACGTTACGTGTAAACCCGCCTTAAGAAAAAGTGGTCAGGCATTAATTACTGAAGTGATGGAAACAACATTGGGAAAATATGGTACACGTATGAGACGTTAATTTTGATTTATTTTTGTTCTGTTTTAGCACTACAGAGGCAGCATGAAGTCGTTGAATACCGGCATAGTGACTTTATTAAATTACGGGAAACATGTTCCGCCTGCGGTGTCGCATGTTACTCTCGCTCACGAGATCGGCCATAATTTCGGATCTCCGGTAAGTCTCTCCAAACTACCCCTGTCTAATGTTATAATGTACTGCATCAAACGAACGATACAGCACGTGCAGAACTTTATAGATCAAAATTTATCACAAAATATTAGCTCTCCACAATTTTTTAAATTTTGTTTTCACTCTCGAAGTTGAAAAGTATATCAAAACCATCGACCAGTTATCGTACTAGTTAGTTGTGAATAAAAGAAATTTTTGCAGTGTGCATTATCTTACAAAAGTTAGTGTACGTGGATTAATATTTGGAATAAAATAAATGAAAGTCAAACTAGAAACAAAAAAACGAAAGTGTGACTTCTTTAGCGACGATTAAAACGCCAATTAAGTTGTTTCATATTATTCTTTGTTTAGTTTCGAAAAATAATTTTCTCGTTTTCAACGTTAAGAGCATATGTCACTTCAAATGTTAGACTAACTTAACCTAACCTAACAAACAGGAGCCTAAAATGCATCAAGTCAATTAAACTTACTTCTTGGAACTACGAGAAGCTCCTAGCAGCCCTTGAAGCCCCATACAATTCTAATTAAAGAGAATCTAAAAAAATATAGCACAAAGGGAACTAGGAAAATTTTGCTGTACAGCTCTACTTAATAATTTTTTTCAAAATAATTTCCACCACTGGCAATAGGTACATCTCCTTAGAAAACAGTCCTTAAACCACATCTGCCACGTCTCGCTATGGAGTATGGCGCATTCGTTGTCCAAAGCCATCAAAAGCACCTTTTTACGGGAAAACCGTATCCCTTTTAGCTTCATTTTCACATGGGGGAACAATGCAAAGTCACAGAAACATTATCAGAAAATAAAATGCCGAAATAAAAGCTAGAGCCATATTCGTGAGAATGAAGAGTTTACTATGTAGCAAAGGTCTAAGTTTACAAATCAAAAGTCGCCTAGTTTCGTGTTATATTTACTCTGTTTTATTATAAGGAGTCGAGTCGTGGACTATTTCGGAAGCCATTGAGAAAAGATACAGGTATTCGAGATGTGGATATACCGACGAATTCTCAAAATCCCATGGACCGCAAAAGTTACAACCTGAACTGCTAATAACAGTAAAATGTCGAAAACTACAATATTTTGCACACATTATGCAAAATTAAGGAAAATATGGATAACTTCAGGTTATATTTCAGGGAAAGATTGAGAGATCCCTAGATAAGGGAGTCAACCATAGAAAGGTAGGAAAAGTCCAGAGATTGGCATGTCTGCTAATCACAGGCTGTCTATGGACCACCCTAACAAAAGCCCTGGAAACGATTCTACATCTACTACCAGTTGATCTGTTTGGGAAATAATAAGCAGCTAGCCGTCTTTCAGACTTAATGCTGTGTCCCCATGGACCGAAACGAACTACGGCCACTCAAGAATTCCAAGAGAATACGACTTGTGCACAAAAGATACCGACTATACTAAACCTACCCCTATGTTCAAAGGCGACCTATCTCTGGAAATCCCATCTTGAGAAGATTGGGCCTAGAATCTAGTTAAACCTCAGGGCGCAGTATTTTTATACTGACGGCTATAAATTAAAAGGGAGGTTAGATTGCAGTGTCTTCTCAGAAGACCCCTCATTTATTCTGTCGTTTCGTTTGCCTGATTAGTGCAGTGTGTATTAAGCTGAAATGATAGCCAATACTGAGGCAGCTGCGTGGACATTTCGCAATAAACAAAAGTTCAGCGAGATATTCATTATTTGCGACAGCCAGGCTGCTATCAAATCACTGAACTTAGTCTACTTTACCTCTAGGGCAGCGGTACAATGCCAAGCCACCCTGAATGAGCTAGCAGCTAAGTTTAGAGTTCACATTGTCTGGGTACCCAGCCCCAGGGACATATCAGGCAACTGTAAGGCGGACGGGCGCCCCAGCTGTATCTGTCTCATCTCAGCCAGGAGTACCGATTGCATACTACCGGCTCCTCCTGCACAGCAAAGTAGTTCAAAAAGCCAACTAAAGGTGGCAAAATAAACCCACATGCACACCATCTAAACAGATTTGGCCTAAATCAGATTTACGTCGAACTAATAATGTTTTAACTCTATCCAGGGGGTCCATTGGAAACACGATCGCGGCCATAACAGGACACTGGGCAGGTGGATCCCATGCACGGCGCATGGGAATCGCAGAGCTACGACATGACTACTGTAGAAGCTGGCACGATAAGGAAGAGGAGGAAACAATGATACATCTTCCCTGCCACTGTCCTTCCCTAGCAAGAAAACCTAAACACAGGTCTACGTTTAAACCACGCGCGAAGTTATGCTGCAAAACTTTCCTAGTTTCCCTGTAATTGACACATTACAGATCCTCTTTGGCTTTTAATAAATCAATACCAAGTGACTTGGATCCTTTAAGTATATTTTTTTACATGATGATCAGCAAGCATTAGTTTTGCAAAAGGAATTCAAAAAATATGGTTTCTTTTCGCCTGTTAAGCAAATTGTTAAGAAACAGATGCCATTCTTGACAATGTGGGTTTTGCAAAAAGTAAATGTATTAAATCACATTGTGTTAGATGAAATTTCTTCATTTTTAGCTATAAAATTTGTCCACGCATCGTTTGCATCCCTTTTGCAATTCATAAAAACTATTAAAACGTACATAACTTATTTCATAAAAAGAAATAAAAAATTGTTGGTTGGGTTTTTTTTGCATAACTATTGTCTTTTTTAATATATTCTCCAAAAATGTAGATGGTAAAAACTTGCAGAAAATAATAAAATATGAAGGGAACATGCGAAATAACTTTTTAGACAGCCCCCGTATTAACAAATTAAACATCACCGTATTGTTTCAATTTTCAATACTGTTTATTATCCCTTTTTCGTTTCCGACCTTTTCGATTGGATTTTTTAAAGAGATAAACGTTGTTTTCATAAATAGAAGTGAAAAACAGATAATTTTATTTTGTTTCCATTAAAATTAAGCACGTACCAAATGGATACCGTAATGAGCCATTATGTTTTTGTGACGTTTGTCGTTGGAAATTTTAAAACGGCGACTAAATCTAAACACTGGAACCAGCGAAATAAAAAAAATGTTCGTAAATAATAAATTGTTTGATTTATTTTTAAAAAACAAAACAGCACGATCCGGAACAATGTTCGCCCGGCGGCGAAGACGGCAACTTTATTATGTTCGCGAGAGCGACATCTGGCGATAAGAAAAACAACAATCGTTTCTCACCGTGCAGCTTGAAGAGCATAAATCCGGTGCTGAACTTCAAGGCGAGATCTCCCAAAGGATGTTTTACAGGTATTATTTAACTTTATATTACGTACTTTGTTGTTTGCTTCTTTCGACGACGAGTCTTTCTTAATGTCTACTTTCAAAAATACACTTACACGTATTCCTGGTTGCATACCCACCTTTTTATAGAACCAAAAGCAGCGATATGCGGTAATGGAGTGGTAGAAGAAGGCGAAGAATGCGACTGCGGTTGGGAGGAAGATTGCAGAGACCAGTGCTGCTTCCCGATGAGAAGATACGCCAGCATGGATGAACCGCCTTGTCATTTAACACCCAGAAGCGCGTGCAGCCCCTCACAGGTAATACCATATTTTCCAACTTTCACATAATAGAAAATTTAAGTTGACTTTCAATCAACAATAAATGTTTTTAAAACTATAGAAAATACGATACCAAAACCTCTTAATCTTGATGTATAATTATGTTAATAAACAGTATAATCTGAAATAAGCGAAAAGGTGACGTATTGAGGCACTCTTCATGAAGAGAAAGGACCAAAGTTCTTTTGGACGCAGGTAATTTTGGAGAAGGTCTATTGTTAAGCTTAACTTTATAGTGCCAATTAAAAATTCCTTTTTTTTTTATCCAGAGTTAACCATTTTTCTTTCAGTATGGATTCTTTGACGTGATAGCAAATCAATCAAAAAATTATCTCGTCAGCCTCTAACCGGAAGCTTTCCATTTTCTATCATTAACATATGATTTAAAATTAAACGAAATGCAACACCCTAAAAGTCTGATCTATCCAAAAAATACACCAACTTTCATGAAGAAAAGATTTAAAGGCTGAACTAAAAATAATCTTAAGCTTCCAATAATTTAAAAAATACACTTTTAATAAATTATATTTCCAATTTAACTATAAAGTGCACATGCAATTCGTCTGGTCGGTGGAGCTTACTTCTCTGGAACACCATAGGAAAGTTAGCGATTTGTCTCTATTTTAGAGATATTTTCGACGGCGATGATGCCCTTTTGAAATATCACAAAGCGTTCCTCCTTTAGCAGCTTCTTTGAGATGACCCCGTGTCAAGTTCAGTCTTCACACCCCTTCGTGGTCACTTTGAAGACCTGCAGAACATCTTTTTTTGTGGGTAGATCGAATTACTAATATCGAAGTGCTAAGAAGAATCGGTAAACAAAAAGAAGTTGCGAACCTCCGCCGCGGAGATGGCACTTGAAGAAGAAGAGAACATCTCTTTCCAAAGTCTCGTTCATCCAACGAACAGCGAGGTTTAGGAACACACATTGCCTAGGAAGGTGTTCTCCGAGGCAAACAACCTCCAGAAATTTAAGAACAACACCAATTCCTACCTTCTTTCCCTTGGTTCTCACGATGTTCTCTGAGAGCATTAAATGATATCCCTTTTCGTGAGAACCGAAATATAAAAAAAATATGTATTAAATTAAAATTGTAATCATAACTAACGAAGAATCACCGTTTTGAACAAATCCAGGAATTTTTTACTATTCAATAGTATTTATCAACCAGTACCAGCTTTTACAAAACAATTTAATACGTTTCGCAAAGTTGGTTTCACCAATGGAAAAATTCTTGTTACATTATCTTTAGGTCAATCAGTCTATAGCTTCAGGTCGAGAGATACCTCTTCGGAAGATCGAACTTTATAGCCTCTGCATAGACATGGGGATGCCTTCGTAGGTGCACTGTTCCAATTAGAAAACGTGGATATCACCACAGTTTCGCTGTGGTGCCTTGGCAAGTCTGCAGCTGGTTCTGTTTCATCACTCCGATCCATTAATTTTTCGTGGGTAATCTCTCTTTGCTAATCTTCCTAATCCCCATTTAAATTGACAAAACTAGGTTATAAAGAAACTATGAAAATATATATATATATATATATATATATATATATATATATATATATATATATATATATGTATGTTTAATCTCGAATGAATTACAAAATAATTCCTTGGATATACCCGCAGATGCTTTATTAGTTAAAATAAATTAGTTTTCATTGTTTTCGACGGTCATTGGTATTCTATTACGAAACAAGACTAAACCGTACACACATACGTAGATTTTGATCCGTTTATTCTGGGTATAAAATGTATTTTGTTCGCTTTTAGGGGCCGTGCTGCACGTCGAATTGTCAAGTCAAATTCGGAGACAAATGCAGAGACGACAATGGGTGTAGGGACGAAAGCTTTTGTAACGGCAGAGACCCACAATGCCCGCCATCGATCAATAAACCAAACAAAACCATTTGCAACAAGGAATTCGTCTGTTTCATGGGAGTAAGTTACCATAAAGTTGTCGTTGCTGATACCCCCTTACGATTAAAAGTTCGGGTAAACACGCACGGTCCGTTTAATTTAGTAATTTAGTCTTTCACAATTAAATTTAATATAAAAAAGGTGTGTGTACTTATGTACGAGCTTTAGAAGTTATACATACTTCTTTGGCGTAAGTAAGAAAAAAAATAGAGAATTTCATTATATATTTTGAGATCTTGGTAAATAAAATCTTGGTAATAAAAATAAATTTTAGAATTGCAAGTTATCAATAATTTATAATTAATAATTGTAAAATATTTTGATCATTTATTAAAATTAAAATTGTTTTGAATAACCTATGAATTATTCAGTTATTTATTATTTTTATCAATATCTTTTTATACGCCTTATATTAGCTCGTTTTCTATCTATCTATCTATGTAACGGAATCTTTGGACACGATTTTCACCCGCTTAACAACATCTGAACGACTTGAAACTTTTTATACTTCTAAAGGACCGATGACAATACAATAATTTCATAATTTTTTTTAAAAATCCTGGCCAGGATCAGTTATATTTAAAAAAAAGTGTTTTATATGGATTAAAAATGGCTGATATCGCTCATGAATTCAATTTAAATTGACTGACGTAAGGAGTAAGAATTTGATGGCGACGCTTGAACTACTCTCCAACAGATGCCGCTAACTCATATCAACCCCATTTTAAATCCTAGTAATATTAGTTTGACTTGTATCTATCTATCTATCTATTTATGTAACGGAATCTTTGAAAACGATTTTCACCGACTTAAAAACATCAGATCGACTTTGTTTCCTTTTAAAATATTTAACAGAGTAATGTAAATATATTAAGAAAAAATCTTTCGCAACGTCCCCAATCCACTTTTATTATATTTAAAAAAATATATTAAGGATAGGTTTCTGTAAATAATATTTTCTTAAAATAAAGCTTGTCCTTTACACGAAAATAATATTTTTTTTAATATTACGTATTTTACAGGAGTGTACCGGCTCAATATGTCTGGCTTACGGTTTGGAATCGTGTCAATGTATTCCGACCAAAAACGATCTCAAAACGAAAGCGTGCGAATTATGCTGCAAACTACCCGGTGACAACCAGCCTTGTTTGTCTTCGTTCGAATGGAACGACATGCCTTACGATATTCCTGATATGTACTCGAAACCAGGAACACCCTGCAACAACTACATTGGTAAGTCAAATTTAACGCGATAAATTTTTGGTGGAGAATTACTACTTAAAAATAGAGATCTCCTGTGTAACGCACAAATTGCCTTTTAGACTTTCCTTTCCCCTAAAGTTAACCAAAAATAGGAGAGAGAGAGTGGTAAAAAAAGAAAATCACCCGTGTGTCTCAAAGAAATATTTATTAAATTAATAAACAGTGATTAATAAAAAGATTTAACATTTAATACTATAGTTAAGTTCTGTTTTTGATTTTAATTTTACAAAAAAAGAAAAATCAGCCCAAACAAAACTTTGAATATTTAAAATAAATATTAGTATAAAACTCCTGATAATAAATAATGCAACAGTAAATAAATTTCACTAAAATAAATAATGCCAAATGAAAAATGTATCATTCTACGTCCAAATAGTGACGAATGATGTTCATGTAATAAAAATAATGCCACATGGTGGTGGTCGAGACGTGGTGCTACCGTAGAATGTGGCGTATCCCCTGGACAGAAAAGATCTGTAATGTGGAAGTCCTAAATCAAATGAATAAGGAATGTGAAGTCATTAACACCATAAAAAAGAGAAAGGTTCAATATCTAGGTCATATACTGAGAGGTCCCAAATACGCACTTCTCCAGCTGATAGTTCAGGGAAAGATTGCTGGAAGGAGGAACGTAATGTAATTGTAATGTAATGTAATTTTATTCAGTTAATATATGACAGAGCACAATAGAAAATGAATCCGTTATAAATATAATCGATTAGCCTAAACGTAATATTAGTTACAAACATAATATAGCAGCTGGGGATGCACGTTTATAGAGAAGGAGATGCCATCTAAGCAAGCTTGTGTTGTGGTATCATCGTTCTCATTATATGGATACAATTCATTTGATGGAAAATGTAGACTAGTTCGTCGAGAGCAAACATGTGTGGCCATTAAATGTTTTCCAGTATAGCATTTAAGCAATCAAAACTATTCTTCATAAAAAATTTCAATTTTGGTTTAATTTTTTTGATACTAGTAATATTCTTCAATTCAGAGGGTAATTGATTATAAAGTTTGGGTCCAATATATGTTACAAATCTCTGATTATGACGAAGTCTAACAAAGGGAACATCAATGTTCTGGTTTGTGTTAAGGCGGGTGTTATGCGGGTGTGTTTTAAAATTCAAGGGTGTGTTCATAATCCACAGGAGACAATGATAAATATAAAGCTTCTTCACATTGAAGACATCTGCTTCTTCGTACAATTTCGTGGTGGAGAATCTTTTATTTTTCTTCAATAAGATTTTAAGTAATGTATTTTGGACTGTCTCTAAATTCCACAATGTAGTTTTGAATGTTCCCCCCCAAGCAATAATACAGTAACGAATAATGGATTCTGACAGTGCGCTATAGATCATCATGAGAGTTTTTTTATTCAGAATATTCCTGAGTTGGTAAAATTTGTAAATCAATTTACGAAGTCTTTTTGTAGTGTATGTGATATGCTCGTTCCAGCGCAGAAATTGATCTACCATAACACCCAGGTATTTTATCGATTGAGTTTTAGTTACGGAGGGGCATTGACAATTAGCGGATGCATCACAGTTGACATTATGGATATGTAGAGTCTGAAGAGCGGGTTGATCTTTGGCCGTCGAAGAGAATGCCATGAATTTGGTTTTTTCGATATTGAGGCTTAGTAAACTATTACTGAGCCAGCTAGAAATTAATGCCATTCCCTTTTCAGCTTTATCGTATGTTTCATCCCAGGTGTTACCTACAAAGGACACAGCGGTGTCATCAGCATAAGATATTAAGTTGCCATCGAGTTGTTCAATAGAGAAAATACTGTTTATATACAACAAGAAAAGGATAGGGCCCAAAACTGTCCCCTGTGGAACTCCCATGGTGATTGGTAATGGATCACTTAAAGAAGTATTCACTTTAACTACCTGCATTCTTTTCGAGAGATGATCTTTCAGTATATCCAATGACACGCCCCTAATTCCACTGCACTCCAGACGATTGAAAAGTATTTCATGATTGACAGTATCAAAAGCCTTAGCCAGGTCTAAGAATACTGTCAAGCATTTTTGTTGATTTTGAAAACAATCAAATATCGAGTTTGTTAATTGAAATACCGCTGTTTCAGTAGAGAGGTTTTCCCTGAATCCAAATTGGTTATCCGACAGAATATTATTTTTAGTACAAAAGTGGAGTAGTCTGGACTTTAAACATTTTTCAAAAATTTTTGCAAAATTGTTTATTACAGTTATTGGCCTATAATTGGTAGCTTTTTTCTTGTCACCACTTTTAAATATTGGTGTTGTTGTTGACTCCTTGAATCGGGAAGGCACTATTCCACGGCTAAAAATCAAGTTCAAAATAAAACACAATGGTTCAACAAAAAATGTATGAAATTTTTTTAAAAGATACACAGAAATTTCATCGGGTCCCGATGAGGTATTATTTTTTAGAGACGATATAACGTTGACCAATTCGGTTTTCGTTACAGGGTGTAATATTGGAAGACACCGTGTGTTTTAAAAACCTAAGGGAGTGGTTTAATTGTAGCAATGTTGAACTCTTCCGAGCTGCAGTCAATAAGGTCCGGATAGCTGTGATGATAGCAAACTTCCGATAAGAGATGCAAGAAGAAGATGTAAACCGTGGATGACACACCGTCATTATTATTTTAACAATTTAACTGTTTACTTAATAATTATCGACTTTAAGCTAGTTTATATTTTTTGTAAGTTTACACATTGTGCCACTAAATTTTTTTTATAAAACTTACTATTTTTGTGCAGGTTACTGTGATGTGTTTCAAATGTGCCGCGAAGTGGATCCGTCAGGACCTCTAGCGACGCTCCGCAAACTACTTCTTTCCGATGAAAGTATTGCCAGCTTCAAGAAGTGGATAACAGACTATTGGTACGCCGTTGCACTAATCATAGCTGCGGTCATCGCCCTATTGGTAAGCAAAATTTAAAAAAAAGAATTGACATATACAAGGCTTGTCTTTAAAATAGGTTCTTCAATTTTTTTTTCACAAAGAAAAACACGTTTACTTGTCATTGTCGTTGGAAAGCCTGGACTCTGAACTCTCAACTAACATACGACCTCTTTTTCAATTTCTCGTTGGTCCTACAATTCGTCACACCACGTATGACTCCAATCCAAGAATTTAGAAGAGGTTCGACGCTGGGAAACAGATGAAATGAAATCTCACTGGCATAAAGTGCCAGGAGAAAGACAATCGAAAAGGCTAGTAAGCCTTTCGCCAAGGAAAGCTAAACAGCTTCTCGAATTGGACAAGAAAGACTTGAAACTGGTGACGGGACTCCTCACTGGACACTGCTCTCTGAGGTATCACCTTAAAAACATAGAGTGATAGTTGCTGCTACTGCGAGAACTTCGCTAAAACTGCAGAACATTTGCTTTGCGAATGCCCAGCGCTTTTCTCCAAGAGGCTTAAGTTTCTGGAAGGGGCCTACCTAAAGCCCTTCGATGTCAGAAACTTAGCCCCCAGGAAACTAATAAAATTTGCTCGAAGTCTCGAAATTCCGGGCCTCGAATAGATTAAGGGTTATGCACAAAAGATCTGATAGGTCGAGGTGCTTGAGAGCTTGCATAGCCTTCACGACCCCCCCCCTACAATCTACAATCCAAGAATTTAAAGTAGATTTTCTCGCCCTTCTCTTCGTAGCAATTAAGGAATCTGCGGGCTGCTTCAACTCGTTTCCGTTGGTGATTTCGGTGAGCATTCTGGAGACCCACCTTGTGATAGTCCAAATGTTCTATAAAAATATTGCCAATAACAGTGTTGCGTTTATACAAATTTTGAAGAAAGACAAAAAAGAAACATGAGTTGAACATGCACTTACCAAAATGATTTCTTCTGATATTCCAATTGTCTTGTAAAAGCAGCGGTGGTTGGCGGATGCTAACACTATATTTTGAATTGGATTGGAGGCGGCGATAGCTAAATAAGCAATTGTAACGAATTTGTGAATTTGCGAGCGAATCATTTTCGTATAGCTCGAATGAATGAATGCTTCGTCCATCTGCTGCGTTAGGACGCGACAGAAGTTTTTTTTTTTATGAAAATAGTCGCAAAAAGGGTAGACCTATCGTGTGAACCGCAGACGGCCCGCACTGCGACTATTAGAAGGGGAAGGGATTATAGAAAGGAAATGATTGTGGACACGCTTTTTAAAAAGTTGCAGGTCATATTTCTCTGAAAAAACTGATTTTGGAAGCTTATTCCATTCCGTAGCAGCCCTTTAAAAGAAGGATTCTTGATGAAGATTGGTCCTTGTAGTGTCAATCTTGAGAGTAAATGTGTGTGACTGATCAGCGTGCCGAGTTCTTCGGCCGAATGTGGCCAATGGTGGTACAAGAGTTTTTATTTCTCCGGAGCATCTGCCTTGGAAATATCTGTAGAGCAATGACTGGTCTGCAACTCTTCTTCTATGTTCTAGAGGGTGAAGGGTATCTGTGAGAGTTGAGCTGTTTATCAAGCGAATGGCTCTTTTCTGAATGGAATCTGGAAGACGAAGAGAATGCCTTGGTGCTGAACCCCAAATGTACGTAGTTCAACTTGAATTGATACGCGGAAAATTTGAGTGCATGACATTTGAGTGATTAAAAAATAAAGTATGTTTCATGAATAAAGTATTTGATAGAAAACACCTATCACAAACGTAGATAATTTTAGTAACGAAGACTGAACAAGTAGTTTTACTACCAACAAGGATTAATTTGCTCAGCTCCCATCGCTCTTTCGATGCTATTAACTCTTTGCTCCTTGGAGACCTTATTTTACAGACAACCCTCGTACACAGGATTATTTTTAATTTTAAATTATCTTTATATTTTTGTATTTTGTAGATAAAAACGTTAATTTCAATTTACGATTTACAAAAACAACAAAAGTGAGTTAAAAAAATAGATAATGTATAACATGCTAGACGCGTAGGTTTACAAAACGTAGTAGGTAAAAACTGCTATATTTTTAAACAGTGAAATCTAAAATAAATTTAGTTCTTTTGGTAATGTATGTTTTTCGCAGGTGTTAAGTACAAAATACCTCGGAAAGCGGCCGAATTTGAAGTTAAAATCCGTCACGATAATTCACAAGTCGCCGACTGAAGCCGTACGGCTACCGCCTGACGGCGAAGGCGTCACCATCCACCCGGCCGTCAGATCTAAACTGCCCCTAAAACGAAAAGTACGCGAAGGAAAAACCAAACGGAAAAGAAAAAGCAAAGTCGAATCGATCAACAACAACCTCAACAGTCCGAACAAAATGAAAGTGTCTCCGAAAAAGAAGAAGAGAGTTTCGGCTGCGGTCGGAGCGGAAGAAACGAAAACCAAACCGGTGGATACGAAAGTATTCGAAGTGCCAAGCAACAAGGTGAGAAAACCCCCGTCTGCCAAACCTGCCGTCAAAAAGAAGAAGAAGAAAAACGAAATCATCGATTATAGCAGCATTCAAGCGGATTTGGATGGAAAAAAGGGGCTAGCGGAGTCGGACGTCGTTCGTACGCCCTTGACCCCCGAATCTGATCCGGTGGGAAAGGTAACTATATCCCCAAAAGTACCAAACCCATATTGTTAGGTTATGTGGAACGTGAACCTTGTTCACTGCTCTTTGTAATCATCTACACATATTGTAATGATATGTTTAAAAACTATTACTCTCTTTAAATTCTCTGATATTATTAGTCACTTTGGTTTTTTAAATACATCACACTGTATATTCAGTCATTATTGGAATCTCCTCTTCAATAAGCGTTCAGGCATATGTAACACTTATGATTCTATGTAGTCTAGAAGGTCTTAAAAATAAATAAAACAGAAGAGTGTGTGGCAACGCCTAATTGTCTCAATAATTTTTTTAATACAAAATTACATTTAAACGAACAATTGAAAGATAACATTTTTAACATAATGATTACTTAATCAAGTGTTCAAAATGTGCTCAAATAATCGTCCGTTTCCAGACTTTCGGTTCGCTCAGTATATGTTACGTTGATTTGAACGAATTTGAGAACGTCGCATTTTTTTCGCTGCCCGCTTCACATGAAATGCACGATTCCTAATATGTTTAAGGTTTATACTGAAATTACAATATCGAAGAGATTGTTAACTTTGCAATGTTTGTAGGTGCAGAATTGGCTGCTCAAGTCCCAGTACGCTCTGCCGAAATCAAAATCGACTCCGGTGGGTCTGACGGACAAAAGTCGTAGGAGTCCTCACAAGCGTCCGACCATCAGACCGCGAACCGACAAAAGCAAGTCGCACAGCGTCGGCAACATCCCCATCGAAAAGGAGAAAGTTCGCCTTCAAGTCGTGTACAAACCCCCGTTCAAATTTAGTGTTAAGTTGCGTAAGCCCGAGAAGACAAGTGTGATAATAGAACGCGTGCCGGATAAC
The DNA here is from genome assembly GCA_950111635.1 of Agelastica alni. Lineage (NCBI taxonomy): Eukaryota > Metazoa > Arthropoda > Insecta > Coleoptera > Chrysomelidae > Agelastica > Agelastica alni. The sequence goes on along the minus strand of OX467714.1, from coordinate 42,146,736 downwards.
GCGAAAAAGGGTACCAGAACGGGCGTGCTGGTTATTCAAAAACCACCCCAACCCCAACCCCAACCGCAACCGCAACCTCCCTCTCTGCCCTTGCCCGCGCCTCCCGGAGGAGCCGCCGGTAACATCGATTCCAATATTCATACCGTCCAATCTGACCTAGAGGTACTCTTATCGGAAAGTGAGTTCCTATTTTCGGATCACTGACCATTCACTACTGGGATTCGCGTCCTTCATTCCGGGTAATAATAATAATAATAATAATAATCCCTTTTTTAAGGCTGTGGATAATCATTCCGCATCCTACGGAGATGCTCTTCTTATTACTTTACACAAACCGCTCAAGTTGGTTTTGTACGCTGTGTACACAAAACACCGGATACAAAATAAACGACATATTTTTGTAAATTTATACTTTTTTGTAGGTTTCAAAAATATGTTAATCGGTTTTTTCTCGCTACAATACCAACTTTTGCTTTTTTTTTTTGGTTATTTTCGTTTAATTTTAGAACGGGGAAGGCTTTTTGTAAATTTTTTTCTGATCTCTTCAAATGTCAACGTTCGAGTGACATTTGACGTTTACGTACGACATTTAATCATTTCTTCGTGTTAAGTGCAATTTTTATTTTGGAAATAAACAGAATCTTTTTAAAAATTGTGCCGGCATGACAATCAAAATGATGTCTAATTTTTAAAAGTCGTTTACTCAATTTTCGTTCTTCGTAAGTTTAAATGAAATAGAAGTCGAAAATGTTAAATGTTAAATCAGAAAAAGCTTTACTAACTATTTTTTACTCCTCAATTTTTTATCTGTTACTGTTATACAAAAGTTTGGGAACTTAAAAAACTATTTTAATTAAACTCCTCGCGTTTCTTTTTTTTTCGGGGATATTTCAAACAATCTTATTTAAGTTCGTAAACAGAGAGTTTTATAATTGATATTTTTTATAATTGTTGTGCGTTATTAAATTTTTTTGCAGATAAATATCTTTTTTTTTTATTATGAGTCTCCGAAAAAATTTATTAACGCACTAATTTGTTTATCTTACGATTTTATAAAAAGTAATTAAGTCACGTGCCAAAAAGTGCATCGCTATTGTATTTTATCAATAAAAATATAAATTACTATACGAATTTGAATTCGTAATCGATCGAGTGCGAGAGAGACGATAAAACTTTTTTTATTTGAAAATTCGTGACGTTGGAATAAATTTACTGACGAAAAATTTTGCGTTTGAGTGGCACTTTTTTCTATCCATTGCAGAAACAATTTTTTCTCAAGAAAATTGTCTGCGCCGTTCAAATTATCGCGTTGAAATTATAAAGAAAAAAAGAGAATTATTTTGTGTAAAATATTGTGCGAGTTTTTATGTCAACAAACAGTTTTCGTAATATTTTTTAATAACGCAATAGTTTAATTTTCATATTTTTCACGAAGGAAATAAACTCGAAATTCTCGTAACGTTATAAAATTTACAAAAGAATAAAACAATCATCGTTAAAAGAAATGTATATCCAATTACTTTAAGAAAATTTATGTACCTAAAAATTATTCCAAAATGATTTTACAAGCTCGAATAAATTTTGTACAGTAAAAATGCAATTTTATTATACATACAACTGGACAAACAAAAAGATACCTACTTATGCAGCACTAGCACTAAACAGTTAACTAAACTACAAAACAAACTGCTTTGACCAGAAACTAACGGGTTATTGCAGATCGCACAAGTCATCGCTGCACAGTTACCGCCTAGTGGTTCGGTGGTATGTTGCCCAGTCATAAACTGAGCTGCATCAACGTGGACGGTTCGGTGTAGTTTCAGTTAGTTAAAAGTAGCGCTGAAACAAAACAGATATTAAGGTTCGTCAGACCAAATTTGTTCTTCGTGTGTTACTTGGTTATCAAACCACTTGTGAGTCTAAGCTGACTTGGGACTGTAAACAGTCCCTGAGACAACCGGCAGCGAACAACCAGGTCACTCTGATGTGGTTTCCAGGTCATAAAGGAGTTAAAGGTACGGAGAAAGCACACTGCCTTGCCAAGGAAGAGGTAAATACACAATTTTCTGGCACAGAACCCTTTTGTGCACTCTCCAAGGCCCATCAGAAAGAAGAGGTTCGATGCTGGGAAACAGATGAAATGAAATCTCACTGGAATAAAGTGCCAGGACAAAGACAAGCGAAAAGGCTAGTAAGCCTTTTGAGGTATCACTTGAAAAAGTTGGGCAAAACAGAGAGTGATAGTTTCCGCTACTGCGAGAACTTCCCTGAAACTGCAGACATTTGTTTTGCGAATGCCCAGCGCTTTTCTGCAAGAGGCTAAAATTTCTGGATAGGGCCTTCCGAAAGTCCTTCGATGTCAGAAACTTAGCTCCCAGGAAGTTCATAAACATTGTGCGAAGTCTCGGAATGCCGGGACTTGAATATATTAAGGGTTATGCACAAAAGATCTGATAGGTCGAGGTGCTTGAGAGACTGCATAGCATTCACGACCACCCCCCTACAATCTACATCTGGTTATTAAGCACCCGCACCACGTCAAGGTGTAACACCACAGCGAGGGTCAATGATGGCTGTCGGCAGACCGAGGAGGTTCGGTGGGCGAAGAGCCCCCCTACTAAAAGTTTGATTTAAAATTACTTACCGACAGTCATCGAGGGGGCAAAGACCAAGTCGTTACGAATGTGTCACTACATTCTAACAATTACTCACGTAGAGCCAAAAAAAAGACATGAACGTGTATTTTTTAAAACCACACGCGCTATAAATATTGATGCGTCTTATTTACTTGGTAGGTTGGTACGACTGTCGTGAATAGCTGACAAAACTTTATGACATTTGCAAGAAGCCAAGTTCTTTGGGGTTCAACCGATCCAAAAAGTGTTGAACTGATCCGCTTGCGCCTGCGCAAACGTATTTTCTATTTACTTTTACTTGTGCATACTCGTAAGTAAAAGCAAGATAGAAAATACGTTTGCGCAGACGCAAACAGATCAGCTCAAGTCTTATAGGATCACTTTAAACTCCAAAGAACATAGCTTTTTACATCCATAGAACCTCTTAAGTCCACTTTTGTGTCGTTAGAACTCTTAGTTAGTAAGTACCCTGAAATCTAGGGGGCGATAGTAGGTAGCTGTCAGCTAAAATATATGTGTATCTGTATTCTTCTTCTAGCTTAAATAGCTAGCTAGCAAATGCAACATTTTAAAGATTCAAAGATTCCAGTATAAAGTGCTGAGAAACATCGTCGATGCACCTTGGTACTTTCCTAACTGGGACCTAGAAGTAGACTCCAGCATGTGAATACCGAGGTAATCCAGCTCCTCGATAACGCCAATTTGATAAGAAGACTCAAGAGGACTAAGCCGTTCGAGTTACTGTAGTGATAGTGAAGCAGAGCACAGTGCGTAGTTACACGTTAGTTTATTAGTGTAGTTAAGTTATTAGAACCTAAGTCGGACTAGTGAGTACAACCTTAGTTAAGTTTGAACTGTATCATTTTAGGCTAGAAAAAAATAATTCATTGATCAAACTCTGATCAGATTACAATGTAAAAAATATTCCGCAAGGGATATTTAAAAAATAAAGTAATCTGAACAAATAAGATTTTGCAATAGAGGTACAAAAAACAATTTGACTGCAGATTTATCACGCCGAATATCTTTGGCATGGTCAGCATTTGGGAGAACGCAAGATGTCTTTAAATCCAACATGCCTGATACAATAAAAGCTAGTTTTCAACCAGTATGTCCTCTCGGTTCTCACTTATGAAACAGAGACCTGAGCACTAAACAAGAATATTATAAATAGATTACAAGTAACACAACGAGCCATGAAAAGACGAATCCCAAACATCAAGCTACAAGACCGCATTACCAACACAGAAATAAGAAGAACAAAAGCTAAAGAGGTTATAGAAAAAATATGTGCACTAAAGTCGAACTGGGTGGGACATAAGGATGATAAAATGGAGACCGTGGGAAAACAAAAGGAGTAGAGGTAGACCGCAAACGAGATGGTCGGATTATATAAAGCTGGACATGACTGGATAAGGAAAACCAATAACAGAGGAGACTGGCAGATGTTAAGGGAAGCCTTCACTCAACGATGGGTGGATTAGGCTGGATGTGGAACTGACAGAAAACGAATCGAAAGAATGTAGCCGGCTTGTAACAAAAAATGGACTATAAACATACACTGAATGTTCAACGTTGAATGCTCAGAAGCTAAATGTATAATGATGAATGTTACACGTTAAAGGGTTTAAAGGGTCGTACGCATCTAAAAGCTTTTTGCCATAAAAACATAAAATCCTACCTGCTAGTGGGACGAAATGATCTGCCCCACATCAGTTTCCAAGTGTAAATTTAACAATATAATAAAATCCTAAACATAGCTAGGGTACAGAATGGTCTTGTCCCTAACAATTTAACAATATAATCAAATAAAATCCCAGACACTTACCTTAAACTGAATGTTTGTAGTTTCCTATAAGAAGCTGCAGAAATCCTTACCCTGGGTTTTCACAATTGATTGATTTGACTCAAGTTCGAAATCATGCGCTTATAGGATGTGACTTTTAGGTTGGTTGCGATGTCTTTAAAATCCACTATTTTGCGAGAACAACAAGGGAGAGTTTGTAAAATTAAAAATTGTACAATTGAATAAGTGAACGGTTTAGGAAAAACTCGGAAAACTAAACTAGTTTTAAACAAATTGAAGGTAAACAAAGGGTCTACAAGTAGAAAAGTGATTCAAAAGCTAATGTATTAATCGGTCGAATGTACTGTGCTTTTACAATTATCATTCTCATTAGCAAAAGTTGTAATTTATATCTTATGGTTAAAAACACATAAGCGTCGCTTTATTTTATTCTTGCAAATAAAACCGGATTGCGTAATCAAAGTGTAATCTAGAGAGGACACTCATACACGCATATTTCTTGATTAATGGCTCCAAAACATTACTAGAAATGATACATTTCACAATGAAAGTAGCCCACAGTTTTACTTCTCTTCATACTTGACGTTTGAGTACATTACATTTTTGCGGTTGGGCCATTGGCATAGGCACCTAGATCTTATGATCCTCTGTGACTACCGCTGTGTCTTCAAGGCATCAGAATTCCATACCGCTGGTTTTGGCAAACCACAGGATTTCTGTTAGCTCTGTTTCATTTAGATCACTTGAATCCATTATCATGCAGCCCCAGGTTTGGTACCTGTACACCGCTAGCATCAAGCAGCAACACATAATGTGTATGCTGATCTCTTCCTCTTCGCCGCTTAGTCGGCAGTTTTTCTCAGCTGCCAGCTTACGTTTGAAGAAGTGCGCCCTTAGTGCGATGTGGCCAGTGAGCAGACCAAGCGTGCTGCTTAGCCTACTCCGGTTCATCGTCCAGAGTGCGTCTGCGCTCTTCTGGAAAGGTTTTTTTTTTTTCAGCTGTCTTAATGTTCTGCAGCCAGTATTTGCATTCCACTGAGCGATATGTTCTTGCTCAAGGATTAGTTTGAGTAGCGCACAAGGGAAATAATTTATCCCGCAAGCTAAAAAAATGGTTATTTCAAGAGACAAAAGTCAGATCGTAAGCTCTTTCATCCCTTAGGCTTGTAAGACTCAAATGTGCACTGCACTGTCATACTCTCGTGGTGTTGGGACTCAAAAAAGAATCTCTTTGCTATTCGATAATACACTGAGCGATAAAAATAAATAAATAAAAAACTCTCAGGTTGTATTTTTAATGAAAACACAACATTTTTTAAAATAATGTTAAAAAACTAATGCGTGAGTATCGTGAAACACTCGGTTGGAACGAAGTTCCTTTTGTTGTATATTATTATTGACAAACGTACTATATTTTCTCTCACGCTTGTTTTTGCATTGCTTTTTTTATGTTTATTTATAGTCAATTTGTCAACTAATTGGCTATAAAAATATAAGAAAGTCGTAATATCAAAATTTTAGGTTAAAAATAAATTATTTACATATTGTTGCACTTTAACTCTCGACACTTACCCTAGCGTCATTGTAATTCTAAGCCATTATCACAATGCATTATTGATGTATATTAACCAATAACAAGAGTTATAATCAACCAACAAAAGTGTTTACAAACAATTCGCAAAGAGGTTACGCAGCACGTGTTTTGTTGAAAATAAACATAAGTATAAGCACACTAAGTACAAGTAGTGTAGACGGTTACCCATAGCGCGTATGCTATTGGCTGCGCCCAGTCATATGTGCGCGCTTATTGGTTTAAGGCAGCCAATAGGTTCGCACCGGCTGCGCGGCATACGCGTCTGATGTTTCGTGTTTCGTGACGTAAATATCTTAAACCTTCTTTCGCCTAGCCCCCATCTGCCAAGCCCGTACCGTGCGATAAGGAACTTCGTTCCAAAACAAAAATAATTTAGTGTACAGTATCAAAATACATTTAATAACGTTAAACCTAAAATATTTTTTACCCTAACAAAAAAATGTTGCGGTAATTATTAATAATTTTTTAATATCCACAACCCGCTTTGGCAAAACTTCCGAGCTAAAAATATAATACACATTTTTTTCAAATTAAAATTTTGTCCTGGTGGTCCGAGTCCTCTCCGGACTCGGCGAAGAAGATGTCCGGCGAAAACTTGGTACTCTCCAGCAATAACTTTTCTGAAACAGGCAACGCCATGTCGTCTTCCGTTTTGGCTTGTCGGTGCAGAAATTCGGCAACCTCGAACTGTTTGGAAAGCAACTGAGTCGGTTTAATTTCCGGCGAGATGTCCTCATCTGGCTTCATCAGGTCTTCTTCGACATTATCCAACGGGTCGACGTCCGCATCGGTCGGCAGGTCGATATCTTTCGGAGACGGAAGGAATTCGATGTTGCAATCGCTATCCGCTGCAGATTTTTCCGTTTTTTCGTGTTGGTATTTGTTCAGCAGACGAAGCTCTTGTATTTCCCCCATCTTTCCGTCTTCGTCGATCACTTGGTACTGCAAACCTAAATAATATCATCACAAAATTATCATTATCGAGGAGGGTAGCAAATACATTTTATTTGTCCAAGTAAACACCACTTTCAAAATCATGCTTTAGAAACTATCGTACTTCAGTAGATTCATAATTCCAAAATATTTTTGGAAATATTCCAACAAAAAGGGCAAATTAATTTTCTAAATGACATGCAATGTCACTATTAGAAGGGATGAAACTTCAAATGATTCATTAATACCAAAGCAGAAACTAAAATTTTATGAAACCTTTAAGCAATCTGTTAAGCCTTACGATTTCCCCTGGGGATACAAGGAAAATAAAATAGATCCCAGGTATGGTCTTCCTGTCTTAAAAGGCCACTAAAATACTCCCAATGCGACCCATGCTGATGGATGAATGGCAGTAGGGAAGCACCTTAGCTAACAGAGCCTACAGGAAACCGGGCGAAATCCTGTAATAGACAGCCTTAGTCCTGTGTAGGGGGCAGCTTAGGGCTGGAACACCTCTTCTCCCATACTCCTTGACTGGAAAGAAGAACTGAGAATGCTGGTAGACTGTAATCACGTCAATCTGATATGGGTTCCAGGACGCCAGGAAGTTGCAGGTAATGAGGAAGTAGACGAACTTGTAAGGAGAGGTTCGGAAAAACACAAAAACTACTGGAAAAACATACCAGGAAACAAACACGGGAAATAATACATCAAAGGACCGTGCCACAAAAGGACGGCAGAACTGTAATCGATGAACAGAAATCAGCTAAGAATCACTAAGAGAGGCCTGGCCAGCGAGTTGTATGGCGGGGATACGGGGGCGGTGGAGCGCGTGCTGTACTGCTGTGTGGCGCTGGGCGGCTACATTGTTCCCACCCAGTACAGAACTTGGATTGGGTGCAGCGTGGTTCTAGGTCCCGGAGATTGCCCGTCTTTTTCGGTCCGGTGCCTCGAGGCGGCGCAGTGTGTGTTTTGCTGTTTCCGGGTCCTTGCCGGGCGGTCTGCGGGTCTTGTACAATGATATAAAAACTCATAGGCAAGATACAATGGGCCATCAGACTTAAGTGTCACCGGATGCAATAGCCAGACGGACCTAAATAGGGGTGGAGTTTTTAGTGAGTAGACCTGATACCGTCAGTGGAGTCTCATAGAAAAAAACCCTGACGATCAAGAAGTTCCAGATAAACCAGATTAATAATTATTCACTTCATGGTGGTCTATAAAAGTAAATACATTGCCTAGGATTTTGGAAACAGGATTTTAAAAACAGTCAAATATTGGCAGAAGCTTTCATTAATTTTAGTAGCAATAATAATTACCGTCTTTCTGTAAATTCTGCAAGACCTCGTCGGTTACAGTGACAAAACTGCCGTCGTTTGCTCTAAACATGATCTCCACGTTGGAATTCGCTTGATTTTCGAGAATCTTCTTGATCTTGTCTGCCGTCCAACTCTGTTCTCCGTTTTGCATCGTCAATTGGATAATGCTTGATTTAGAGCCGCTGTCGAAGGTACCACCATTCTCTGGCAGCACAATTTGCCCGTTCATATTCAACTCGACAAAACCTTGCCCATCTGCGTTCGGGATAAAATTCTCCACCGTCGTTTCAGTGCAAGTGTCTTCGATTATGAACGTCGGCGGTTGTGGAGCTGACCCAATTTCCTTTTTCAGATTCGCTATGGCTAACCTAATCGTACCGAAAATAAACACAAATAAATACAACTATAATTAGATATTCTGAACCAAAAACAAAATTTTACATCCAAACAAAAATTAGAGCATGTAAATAAAACAAAATTTTCACGTAGGGTTTAAAAACTGTTTTAAATTTTCGAATAAACACTCATCCTAAAAAGGTATTAGACTCAAGAGGGATCAACAATTATTTTATTAAACTTTAATTATAACCAACCTGCTAGCCAAAGCTTCTTTTAAGCATGCCTGGTGTTCTGCCTCCATTCGAAGTTTCCTCTTCACTTTCTGTGGCTTGTACAAACTGGGAATATTGTAGTTGATTGGTTTGAAAGTTGTATTACTTGGAGGACTAGTGGCCTTGAAGGGAAACGCTGGGTATTTTGGTTTCTTTGAAATAAATTGTGGTTTTGGTAGAATAATACAATTATCTGTAATAATTTTAAGCAAGTAAAAAAACTTTTCCAACTAAACATTAAGATTTACCTGAGAACTGATAGTTTAAAGCGAGATTTTCAAGATTTTTCATTTGGAAGAGCCTAGCAGCTGCCACGAAAAACTTCACCTGGTCTTCATTTACAAAAGTTTCTCCACAATATATAAATTCTATCAATGAACGAATTACTGTAAACTCACATCCAGTTATAACTACTTGCTCTATACTTGGATTTTGCTCTAATTCTGACTATAGAAATAAATGTTAAGGTATTCTGTTAATTAAATTATTCCAAAGTAGGTACACCCCAATATTCTGTAAATCAATTCAGGTTCTAACCGAATTATACTATTTAAACTGGAAAATTTTCAAAAATAAATGTTGATGTCCCATTAGCGTACACAATCCAAAAGATGTTTGCATTGAATATTTCTTTGATTGTATGTACTATTTTATTGTATTGACCGTTTTGTTCATATTTAAAAATATTAAAGATTCATTTCTAAGTAGGTAGTTGGTACAGGAAAAAATTCACAAATAAATGTTAAAAGTACATGTTTTTAGTGTCAATTAAAATGAATTACCTATTATTAAATTACTTACTCTAAAAAGTGGACTGCTTGCTGCTAAAACAACTTTATGTGCATGTAGTACATTACTGCCACAGCAAATAGCAATATCTACCAAACTTTGATGTTCCATCAGTGTACACAATCCAAAAGATGTTTGCATCGAATATTTTTCTGATTGTATATAGTATTTTACTTTTGATTGGCTATTTTTGTTCATATTTAAAAATATTAAAGGTTAATTTCTAACCTTAATCTTGTAAATGGTGGATAAAAAGTTTCTTTAAAATCAAAGATTTATACTGTTTTGTATATGAAACGATTGAAAAGCTGTACTTACTTATTCAAATGCGTTTTTTTTCTTTATTTAACGATAAACACTTACTAAGTAAAATACTTTTGACAACTGCTATTGAAATGAAACAATTCAAACCTAACCGCTGCTTTCTTGATGTGTTTTGTTTTTTCCATGATTAACTATAGAGGATTTTTTTTGGAACTGCTACTTCATCGCCAGAATATCAAATCTACATTTGTTTTTAGTCTGTTATATATTGTATTATAGTTGGACGGTGTACCAACCTGTATATTTCTAATAGAATATACATTAAATAAATATTATATTTTACAAAATATACTGCAGTGTTTGTTGATAATTCATTTAAATAAACATCTTTGACATGTGTGTATTAATTTAAGTGAATTGAGAGTTGCTGCACTTATATTTTTTAAATGAATGTCAACTGTCAAATTTAATAACTACGATTTAGTACTTAAACCATATAAAAATACTACTTTTACCTATGTAATAAAAACGTTTTATTATAATGATAATCAAAAAGGTGTATTTAAACAAAATATTATTAGACAAATAAAAAGTTATCACATATACCTATAGATATTAGGATTAGTTAACACTTTACACGTTTGTGGATTTTCTTGAAATCTCGACATTTAGGCGTCGTAAAAGTAACGAATGTGTCATGTTTGGGTTTAGATTCGTTAACCGTTACTTTTTTAACGCTCACTTTGTACCGGCAATCGAACTGCAAATCGATCAAATCGAAGTAGGTGTCCTAGAAAAATGAAATATTTATTAATCTTAAATTAACGTGATGATTGTTTATTAGAAAGATGACTGGCTATTATTTCTCAAATATCTGACCCTAGGGTCAGGGTGGGTTCTGATTTTTACTAGCCATAAAATCAGTAGCATACCAATATCCCTTTTTTCAGTATAATTTTGTTACTTACTTTCGTTTTGGTCGCAATTTTAAACCGTTTCGAAGTATTAAGTCTTTCTTCACATGGATTCGACCACCAAGCGACAGCGTATTTTGAATAATCACCGACAGAGGGATTCCAAACTATTCTCGCCTTCAACATTCCCTTGTTCCAAGATATCTTTAATAATTTAAGACCTTCCACTTTGTCGGTGTTCCTTGCTTCCGAAACCAACGTGTTATCGTTTTCTGTTGACAAATACTGGAATCAAAATATAACAGCAACAAAAAAATGCGTCTTACCGCTAATAAAATCGGTGGTGTTTAATACCAGTCCGGATTTTTCTCCTTTTAATTTTTCTTTACCGTATTGCAAAAGACCTTGAATTTGAAGAAAATATTGCGAATTTGGTTCAAGATCTTCTAAAAGGAAGTGTGTAGTATCCTGTAGACATGCAAAAGGTTAAAACACAGTAAAACGACCTACCCTATACTAAGTCTAGAAATGAATTACCACTGAAAGGGAACAACACTTCTGGCTGTAGGGTAAAACGTTTAGAAACAGATAACTTTAACAAAACATTTGTGTTTGAAATTACAGGAAGACTGGGGATGTTAATGTAAATTTTAACAAAAAAAGTTCATTTTTGAGTGACGTCTTCTAAAGGTTGTTTAAAATAATAATAAATGTTATCCTTTAGTGTGTCTAATTAATAAAATAAAAATGAAAGTTGCAATGGAATTCAAATATGCATGAAATAGATTATCGAAACATTAAACAAAATGACATTGGAGAAATCTGCGAGATATGACAGGATTATAGTTGAAATAATGAAGGCTGGACAGAACGTATTAGCTAGTCTGCTATACCACTTTTTTAGCCTTTGCTGGAGGAGAGGCATCTACCAGAAGACTGGTTCAAGGCAGTTATAATTCCGCTTTATAAAGAAAAAGGTTCGCAGCAGGACTGCAAAAACTACCAAGCATCGTCGGTATACTGTATGCAAAAGTATTAATTAAAAAGTAACGAATTAAACTGATGAGATATGGAATGTGCATGCAGGAAGTCAAATAGTCTACTTTCTTTTTTTTAGACTTGGAAAAGGCCTATATGACAGAGTTGTCACGTGCCTATTTTTTTTCCCATCTGCCGTTTCATTATTATGATAGTTTGGCGTTCGTAATTAGCTTTGCATACCGTATTTGGTTCGTTGTATATAATGTTGCCTATCTAGTAGTAATAGAATTCGGTTATTAATAGCTGTGACATTTTTGCTAATCGATGGGGATTAAGTGTTATTAGACTTCGCCTTGATTATTGGCCTCGATTGTCGTGTGTTGTCAGATATATTATTGTTGGTTTGCTTTTCTGTGTGAATGGGCTGGCAACTAACACGGACGAACGCGATTATGAACTAGGAACTTAGACTTGGAAAGGTTGGCTGACGCGTGTCCCGGGACATTCTCTGATATCCGGTCTGGGAGCGGGAAGTGGTGATCATTCGTATGGTGTCAGTGGTGGAGTCGGTTGAGAGTTTTTGGAAGGATTTGATATTAACACGGTTTTTTCTTTCATATCTGGCTGTATTTGGGGCCATCTTAATTGGATTAGGAAGATAAACCATTTAATTCTTAACTTGACCATTCTGTCGTGCCTATGTGGTGGATATTTTGGTTATTGGGGTCGAGTTAAGATCACCACTTGTGGGATTTGATGAAGTGAAGCCATTGTGAAGTACCACGTGCCGTTCCATCCACATCGACGATAAATTTCAGTGTTATAAAGACTTGCTTGGTGTTTTTAGCAGAAATTATTATGATAATACTACTTGGTGTTTCGGTTCTTGGATCATCGATGTTACCTTAACGTCTCAGTGAAGTTTTCAATTGGTTACATGGTATTGAATTTAATTTTATCAACTTATCAGTTATTACGTGCTTGATCTAAGTGTTTTCAATAATTTAAAAGTAACAAGTTATTTTCATTAAATTTGTACCTGCTCCCAGTGACGTCTCAATGAAGTTTTTAATAGTTTAAAAGTAACCAAATTATTTTTCGTTAAATTTGTACCGGCTCCAAGTTGAAACTGCATTTATATATTACTGAATATAATTTATGTGGTTATTGTGAGGGTTTTAAAATATTATTCTTGTTGCAAGTCCATTTATTTTGTATTCCTTTTTTTTGTGTTAATCTTTTGCTATCAGGAATTCTATATAAAACCAATTATTTTCGAAATTTTAAATATTGTGAACATTTTCTTTTTGTTGTTTTTTTTTATTTTAATTCTCTTTTGTACCTCATTAGGTTTTTATTACTGTCTGGAAGATTGTTCTAATTAATTTAAATATCATTTTAAGAAAAGTGTATTAAATTCGTTTAAACCACTTTACGAAAATACAGAATTTATTGTAAAAAATCAGAACATCATTTTTACTTAATTAATATATTGCAGTAATTGTAAATATAGTTTTATTTATCTAGTTCACCATAATTGTTTGTTGTTTTTCGCGTGGCTCTGCTGGTGCCTACAAGACCTAGGGGTTTTCGGCTTGTACCGTCTTAAGTCGGTGGCGCGGCTCACTTTTAGATTTTTTTCTTCTACCCTCTACGGCTGAGCTCGGGCATAATTTGCAAGTAGAGAGACCACTAGCAGAGTACTCTTTAGAGAACCAAAAAAAAGACGTGGCAGAGTGATGAGTAATAAATTGTGGTCGACATTGTCTATATACCGGGTAAGCGGAAGTGATACGAGCACTGAAATCACTTTACGAGGATTTTACTGCATGTTTCAGGATAAACGGAGCTTACACAGACTGGCTTAACATCGAAAAAGAGATGTGTGGCTCCGCCATGAAGGTGAAATAAGAAGTGGTAGCAAAGATAGATAAAGGAATGCTTAGATGGTTCGAACACTTAGAGAGGATGAATGAAAGAAGATTGACGAAACAAATTTATAAGGCGAGTGTGAATGGACGGAAGTCGGTAGAGGTCGACCACGGTAAACGTATCTCGATCAGATCGACATTGTTTTGAAGAAAGGCAAGAACAAAAGTACCAACAAATTACGAGCATGTATAACAGCGCAGATAAAAGTAAAAGAAGCAAAAGACTTGCGTAAGAACCGTAGCAAGTACAAATGGTCTCTAACAAGCCCCTAAGGGAAAAAGGCATGACTATTTTTATGTATGTATGAATAAAAACCTTAATTTTGGAAACTTATTATTATTACCTCTCTTACTATATTTGGTCACAAACATTATTGGAACTTTACATTTTTTTTTATAAAAATTGTTTAAATCCTTTTGTGATGGTTATTTTTAAAAAATGGTTGTTTTTCCAAGTTGGTTGTAAATTAATGTCGCATCGCATGTAAACTGACCTTATCACGCTCTATTTGATAATGTTACATCAAAAATAACAAACAAAGATGATCCATTACTCTCTATTCATTAGAAAGACAGCGTGTAACTTTATATGCGGCTTTTATAAGTCTCCCTATTGTTACAACTTCTTATTTAAACGCAACTTCTGTCGGGTGGAATGGTCATTCGAAATGGTGCAACCGTTCATGAGGGTGAGTTTTTTTATTAAATTTATAATTATAATGTACAGTAAAATCTCTTTATTTACGGTTCCCTTATTCGATTTTTCACTATTCGCGGGTTAAAAAATTGTTACCAAGTTCCTGTGTATCCGTTACTAAAAATTTTTTTATTCGCGGATCCAGTCCGGTATCTTGAAAGGATTCGGATTCAGACAAACTGTCAGCATTTTGGCGTGCAAATGAGAAAGCGTAGGTTACAAGTGCTATTTTTGCTGACTGGTTCCTGAATTATTTTGTTCATGGTGTCGAGACTTATTTAAAAAAAATAATTAAGACCTAAGGCCGTTCTAGTTTTGTACAATGCTTCAGGTCATCCTCGTGAGCTTGAAACTATGCATCCAAATATAAAGGTGATATTTTTACTTCCTAACACAACTGCTTTACTCCAACCCATGGACCATGGAAAAATCAAGGCGTTCAAGCTCTATTACATCAGACGAATCTTTAAAATCATACTGGACATCATGAATGTGGTGCAATGCTGGAAACATTTTAACATTGCAAAATGCATTATCATGAATGAATCATTGAAAGAACTTAAACCATACACATTGATATCATGTTGAAAAAAACTATGGCTCGGTCTGACTGTCGGAAATGATGAAGATTCTGTGCAAATTCAAACGGACGAGAGGGCATCGAGCAAAAAGAATGTAGCGACATTCAAGAGTTGCTTGAATCGCAAGGCGAAGATTTGACCGAAACCGACTTGGAAGAAATGTTGAATCCGCATTCCATTGAAGAAGAGGCTTCAAAGAGCTCTGAAAAGGTGAGCTTTTATATATATATATGTATATATTGTTAAAAACTTTAATTAAATTGATTTTATTTTTTTTATTTTGGAACCTTAAAACGTGTATCTCTTATAATCCCATACAAATTACAATTCTATATTCACGATTTCTATATTCGCGACATATTTACAGAAAGTATACCCCGCGAATAAGGAGTTTTTATTTTGTACCTAATTTACTGTGATTTCGCGAGTTATCGAGAAAATTATAAAAATCATTTTACAGGAATATTTCAAGGTTGCTTTACTGGCATTCCTTCAATTGTCAAATGGATTCGATTATTCTTTCGTGGAAGAAAAACCAGATGGTCAACTGTACGAAGATAGGGAGAACAAATTGGAAGATGCAAAACTTTCCAAACGAATAGAAAATCTGGTCGCGCCCACGGAAATGTTTAAGAGAAATTTTCGATCGGGGGTAAATATAATAAAACAAATTTGTTATTTAAATTTGTCGTTAATTTAAAATTCCAATAAAATCCAACTCAATTTAAATAATAACAAATATATATGAATCTCCCCACAGTAAAACAGTAAGAAAGGAAGAGACATCATTTATACCGATGAAACATTGCATTGTTCTCATTCTAAGAAGAATGTCTGGATAAACACTGTTAATCATGAAACAAATTAAAAAAAAAACTTACAGAAAAGGGTTGTGTACACCGATGGAGAGATGGAATTTTTAGACAATGGTCTGATATGTAAATCTGGACAGAAATGTTAATAATTGGGAGTGTAGGGGTTGAGACATAATGAATGCTTTTACTACCATTCTTTATACGGTCAACTCAAAACTAGAGGGGAGAGTAGGTTGCGGTGTCTTCTCAAAAGACCCCTTACTTAGTCTGTCGTTTCGTTTGCCTGATTACTGTAGTGTTTATCAAGCCGAAATGACAGCCATTACCGAGGCAGCTGTCTGGATACTCCGCAATGAACAAAAGTTCAGCGAGATATCCATTCTTTGCGACAGCCAGGCTGCTATCAAATCACTGAACTCAATCTACTTGACCTCTAGGGCAGCGGTGCAATCCCGAGCCACCGTGAATGAGCTAGCAACTAAGTTAAGAGTTCACATTGTCTGGGTATCCGGTCACAGGGACTTACCAGGTAACTGTAAGGCGAACAAGCCACCCTCCCAGCTGTATCTGTCTCATTTCTGCAAGGAGTACCAATTATAAACTGCCGGTTCCTCCTGCACATCAAAGTATTTTAAAAAGCCAACTTGAGGTGGCAAAATAAACATCGAAACAGATTTAGCTTAAACTAGATCTACGTCGAATTAATAATGTTCTAACTCTATCCAGGAAGTCCATTGGAAATGCGACCGCGGCCATAACAGGTCACTGGGCAGGTGCATCCCATGAACGGCGCATGGGAATCGCTGTCATGATGAAAAAGAGGAGGAAACAATGGTAAATCTTCTCTGCCACTGCCCTGCCCTTGGCAGAAAATGGCTTTTTATACTAGGGCAACCAAACTTAGCATTAAAGACCTTACACTTTTTATTAAAAGTTCCCTCCGAAACGCCGTTTTAACCTAACCTTACCGTTCAATAGGTACCACCTATAGTAATAATTTTTTCATATTTTTACCCAACTCGCACTATATTCTAAACTTTAGTTTAGTAAACTATAATTTGTGAAATTATTTTAAAGTATATTTGATACCAATAATTTTTTGTTTGTTTATCGCTGACAAAAAGAGTAAATGATCTCGGAAGTATCCATTTATTTATTTATGTATATTTTTTTATTTACTTTTAATTCCATTGCATCATGAAAAGTATGGAGAAACTTTAGCTGTGGCATTAGATATCTCCAAAGCGTTCGATCGAGTTTGGCACCAGGGACTCCTCGCCAAGCTTCCATCTTATGGCTTGCCCCCTCAGCTGTGTTCTCTGCTTGCTAGTTTTCTCTCAAACAGGTCTCTCCATGTAGTGGTCGATGGAGTTTCATCTGACACTCTACTCATAAATGCTGGTGTTCCGCAAGGATCCATTCTAGCACCAACACTATTTTTACTTCACATCAACGACCTGTTGAAAGCAACTTCATGTCCCGTACACAGCTTTGCCGATGATAGTACCCTCCATACCGCTTTCTCTTCCAGGGCCCCTATATCAGCCCGTGAAACCAGAAGTAAACGAGGAAGAAATGTTAACAATATAAATATGGACTTAGCAACAATTCTTGAATGGGGATCCAATAACTTGGTAGAATTCAATGCAAACAAAACACAAGCATGTCTTTTCTCTAGAAAAGCCGATCTCACTGTGCCTAACATAACTTTGTCAGGAGTAACCATACCACTGAAGTCATCCATATTGATGCTTGGTATTACTATCAGCAATAACCTTTCCTGAGAAAATCACGTGAGGTCCATTGCCAAAAGTGCATCCCAAAAACTTGTTTTTTTGTTTCGTGCCAAGAGCTATTTCAGTCAGCTGCTTATGATCTATAAGGCACAGATCCGACCTGTACTGGAGTACTGTTCCCATATTTGGAGTGCGGCACCTAAACATATCCTGAAGCTATTGGATTCTGTCCAAAAAAGGGCAATTCGTCTCGTCGGTGATGCCTCGCTTACAAACTCGCTCACTTGTCTGGAACACCGTAGGAAAGTTGGCGATTTGTCTCTATTTTATAGATATTTTCATGGGCGATGCTCTTCTGAAATATCAACAATCGTTCCTCCTTTGGCAGTCTCTTCGAGATTAACCCGTCAAGTTCAGTCTTCACACCCCTTCGTGGTCACTTTGGAGACCTGCAGAACATCACTTTCCAAAGACTCATTCATCCAACGAATTGCGAGGCTTTGGAACTCATTGCCTAGGGAGGTGTTCCCCGAGGCATACAACCTCCAGAAATTTAAGAAGAAAACCAACTCCTACCTTCTTTCCCTTGGTTCCCACGATGTTTTCTGAACATTACAGGATATCCCTTTTCGTGGGAACCAGAACATATAAAAAAAAAAAAAATCATCTTGGTAACTGCTACAAATTATAAAAGTATACGTCAATGGTAAACAATTCGGTTTAAATCGACACTCGAAGTGGCACTGTTGTTGTGATGTGTGCTTCTTAATGTTTCAGGTCGATTCCAGAATGTATAAAACTTCGAATTACGGGCATTGTTCCTGTGAATTAAACTTTCAACCGATAGATTTAGGAAGAAAATATTATCCGAGGTGCGTACAATATAAGAGTTTATCATAATTTTCCTGGTAAAGTAACATTAACTGTTTTGGAAGTTGCAAAGTAAAAAGAAAATTTAAAGATATTTTTGTTTGTGTTGTAGATATGTTCAAACCGGCGTTTGTCAACCGAATTCTTGCGAAAAATATCACCAGTGTGTCGAAAGAAAGTACATGATTAAAGTGCTGAGGATACGGGATATGAAGGACCTGGAGGAGGTGACGTCGTCGAGTTTGCCGAAGCCGTTGAGGGATTTATGGGTTGCCGAGACGGTAGCTGTAGGAGTATCTTGCGATTGCGTTACTGATATCTAATTTTCATATAATTTATTTATAACGACATTCAAAGTTGCTTTTTTTTCTAATAAATATTGAATAGTCGATTTTTTTTTAATAAAAAAAGCGATTTAATATTTTTTGTTAGGTAGGTACCTTAGAAACCACTTGCTGATGAACGAGCACTGAATCCAACGATTTGGCACCCTGCAATCTTCTGCTCCAAAAAACTCTATATTTTTCGATCGGCAAATCCGATTCAGGCGGACTCCACGACAAAACGGCGTTCAAACTGCCATTCGTTCTCACCAGGGGGCTGACTGTCACATCGTGTGGGGCTTTCGGTGGTTTCGGACCTAAAAATCATACGCATACCTATCTCGATTAATTGCCAATCAAAATCGACGAAATATTCGTTCGATATTCGGAAATATACAAAGTGAACTATAAGTCAGTTGTCAAAAATCCAAATTTATTATCAAAAATTTGATTAACCACACACAAATACTAGTACAATTCAATGAACCTGCAAAAGACACTCAAAGAGTGTTCTAAGTAAACATTGCATCTTTTAAACATTGATTTACACAGAGGATCATTACTAATACAGTTAAAAAATTGTGGGTGACAGTGTAACAAAGCCTTTTGCCTTTTGTGGTCTCTTTAGATACAACAGGAAAAAGTTTTAATAAAGACAATTTCCAAAAACATTGTCCAAACCAAAATACTACAGTAACACAAACATCGTTGCATGTTATTTTATATTGAAGTTAGAAATTTGTAGATCATAATATATGATATGAAAATAAGTGATCTGGAACTCTCGACAGCTTTGATTGTAAAATTCTAACTGTTTGAAGTTGCATACTGTAAGAAAGCCCTTTGTGATCATTATTGTTACATCAGGAAGAGTTACTTAGAAATACTACAGTAATTGGCTGCGTGTTGTTAGTCATTAAGTTAAGAATTGTAAAACATTTGTAAAAGTTGGGATTGGCTTTTGTCGGATCGTGTGGGTAGGTACAGCTCGTAATGTTCCATAAGCCTGTTCGTATTACCTTTAATTAAACCTTAAAGGGGTAATACGCCACGGTCTTCCAGGCCAAAGTCTATGCCATACTCAAGTGTGCCACGCACCTGACAGAAAACAGAGTGACCAACAGTGATATTGATATTCTCACTGACAGTCACGCAGCCAATGGGGCCCTCGTTAGCTGCACCACAATATGATCGGTGGTGTGGGACTTCATGCAGGCCCTCACTGAGTTAGCGACTGCAAATAAGGTTACTCTTACATGGATTACTGGGCATACAGGGATAAATGGCATCGAGGTAGCCGATGAACTGGCAAGAAACCCTGGTGGAATTAAGAAGCCAGTTGGTCGGATTGCAAATTGCCGTAAGTTTGTACATATGATGAATACATGCATATTATTTTATTGCATTGTTTAAATATTTAATGTTTCACTGTTCATTGTTTAGGGATTACTTAAAAAAAATGTCCCTGCGAGACTCGAACCCACTCCCTCGGCCGACCCCTCCACTCAGCTAGCCGCGTGCCTCTCGGACGTAAACCCCGCCTATTAAAGAGAGCGCGAAACAACCTCTCGTGCGACTGTATATTTCACCTCGGAAGCCAACTCTCAGCACGGAGATCTCCTATGTCTATGGTAACAACAAAAAACATAACCTCAACTGAATTATAGGTAGAGTCAAGTTCATAAGTAACTACCACTACAATAGGCAAAACAAACTCTAAGGATTCATAGTGACGACTGACTTATGGCCCACCCTGTTATATAAATTACTTGCTGAGACCCTGAAGGGCAAAGAACCATCTGAGTACCCTCTGGTACCATTCTCGTTGACGGCGGCTACTCTGAACTGATACCATCTTCCCGGTCTGACGACGTGCCGCAACAGACGACCGTCCTTAAAGGATTTGGAGCACGGCGACCAGCCACCCAACAGACTCGAATCGAAGTATTTTCCCGCGTGGTGTCTTTCCTCGATCAG
The DNA here is from genome assembly GCA_950111635.1 of Agelastica alni. Classification (NCBI taxonomy): domain Eukaryota; kingdom Metazoa; phylum Arthropoda; class Insecta; order Coleoptera; family Chrysomelidae; genus Agelastica; species Agelastica alni. Next base: position 42,125,958 of record OX467714.1, on the reverse strand, counting down.
ATAGAGCAGTTTACCCGGCTCTGTGTTGCGTTGCTCCTCCGATACTGACCATTCTATGTGCACCGTACGTTTGCGACGACCTTCTACTACTTTTGGTTCCTCCGGGACACTCGGTAAGCCTAAAAATTAATATTAATATAAAAAGTTCTAGATCTTCTACTATTACTACTACTCCCAGGGCCATTTGAAGCCTAGCAGATTTTTCACCTCCAAAGTCTCTTGTTCTTTGCCTCTTCCTCGGTGGGGTTGATTTGATTCATATCTTTTGTAATCTAATCTTTTTATCTTAGTTTATTGCGATCTATTCTTCGTCTTCCCGTATACTGTCACTATTTCTTCTTAAATTATGTCCGGTCCATCTCATTATATAATTTTTGATATTGGCAACATTGAATGAATCTCTGATTACCTTATTTTTTTTAAACCTCCAAAATCCGTTCTCACATACTGGTCCAATTATCTTTTTCTTTTTTTTTTTATGAAAATTGTCGCAAAAAGGGAAGACCTATCGTGTGGGCCGCGGACGGCCCGCACTGCGACTATTAGAAGGGGAAGAGATTATAGAAAGGAAATGATTGTGGACACGCTTTTTAAAAAGTTACAGGTCATAGTTCTCTGGAAAAACTGATTTTGGAAGCTTATTCCATTCCGTAGCAGCCCTGTAAAAAAAGGATTATTGATGAAGATTGGTCCTTGTAGTGTCAAGCTTGAGAGTAAATGTGTGAGACTGATCAGCGTGCCGAGTTCTTCGGCCGAATGTGACCAATGGTGGTACAAGAGTTTTTATTTCTCTGGAGCATCTGCCATGGAAATATCTGTAGAATAATGACTGGTCTGCAACTCTTCTTCTATGTTCTAGAGGATGAAGGGTATTTGTGAGAGTTGAGCTGTTTATCAGGCGAATGGCTCTAACCTAGAAGACGAAGAGAATGCCTTGGTGCTGAACCCCAAATGTGCGAGCAATACTCCAGTAAAGGTTGGATTTGAGCCTTGTACGTCGTCAACAGTTGATCAGGAGTAAAAAACTTTCTGGCTTTCCACAGAAAACCTAGCTTTTGGCTTGCCAACTTTGCGATGTTAGCAACATGGTCATGCCAAGACATATTATTGGATACCGTGACTCCCAAAATCGAGATGGAGGGACTTGGTTCAAGGGTATTTCCGGAAATTGTGATGGAATGATTTGAGGAATTCACTTTCTTGGAAAACGTGGCACTTTGTGTTTTTTGGGCGTTGAACTGAACAAGATTGTTGGTTCCCCACTCGACGATTGCTTTAAGATCTCTATTGATGGAATTAACCTGTTCCTGTCTGAGTCTATTTGTATCATTCACCGAAAGTGATCGATAGGATGTGAAAGTTGAGACAAGTGTGCTATCGTCTGCGAAACTGTAAATGGGGTTCGTGGTGGTTTTCAAGAGGTCGTTGATGTGTAAAAGAAATAAGGTGGGGGACAGGATGAAATCCTGGGGGACCCTGGCATTAGTTTTAAACGCATCAGAAGAAATAACGTCAACTGCCACATGTAAGGAGCGATCTTGCATGAAGCTCAAGAGCCATTGGCGCAGTTTGGTTGGCACCAATGCCTGGTGCCAAACGCGGTCAAAGGCTTTAGATATATCCAAGGCTATTGCACGGGATTCACCAAACTTTTCAATAGTGTTTGTCCAGAGCTGAGTGACATAATCCAGCAAATCTCCAGTAGACCGAAGTTGTCGAAATCCATATCTTAATATCTTATCATCGAAAGTCACTAGTTTCTTCTCAAACTGCTGGACAAAGAGGAATGGAGATTGAGAGCCGACAAACTCTGCAGAGGTCGACCTCCCAGGGGCTGTATGATGATGATGATGATGGGAGGCACAAACCTGATTCTTAAGTAGCTAACTTGCAGTATTTGGTTTTAATTTACTTATGTTTAACTTTAAATCTCCTTGATTAGTGAATTCTAGACGTTCTTTTCTTTGTAAAAAAGTTCGCAACCGCTTTGAAATCCCTTGCTATGAGATATGAAGATGGAAAAGCTGGTCCAAAATGCAGGAAAAGAAATAGATATGTCTCTCTGAAGCCAAAATTGCTTATACCTCATTCATAACTGTATCGTGAGTTCTTCGTTAGTCTTATCAGTTTTTGTCAGTTCACAACCCGTGCACTTCCAATTATTGTTTTTCCAGTTCAAAGTCACCTATTGGGAAAAGCATAGGTCTAAACAAACGCTAGTCGTAAGGAAATGAAGTTTTAATTTTTATTAATTATTTTTGCTATACCTGTTGTACAATAAATTAATTTTTTCTTATCATTCAGACCGCGCTGTATAATAATTACGTTTGGTAACCGATTTAATGGAGCAAAACTATCTGGTTTGCGAAAAAAATATATGTCAATGCGTAGTGCAGGTTTTTTTTTAAATAATAATTTATTAAAAACGGGTTTCTTTTTACATATAGGCAATAATATAAAGATCTTTATTGGTCATTAAAACATATAAAATGTTGCAAGTCGTTTATGTAAATAAAATTGTGATTTAGTGAATTAGATTAGTAATCTATATAAATAAAAATCAATGTAAGTATGTTTGTACTCTATGCACTTCAAAACGGTTGAAACGATGTTAATGAAATTTTCAGGCAATCTTCAGATTAGCCCAGCAAGTGATCCTGTGAAATTTGTTAGCGATCAGATTAACGGAAGGGGTGAAAAGGGGATGGAATAAAAAACTAACAAAAACGGCTGATATAAGTGACAAATTCATAGTCTTTTGGGATGCTGAGTTTGATAGTGACAGTTCCAATTATGTTAGCAACCATACAAAAGGGGTGAGAGGGGGAAAATATAAAAACTTTTAAAAACGCCTATATTAGTGTCAAATTCATAGTTTTGGGGTCGCTGAGTTTGTTAGTGATATTCCCAGAGCAGAAAGGCCAAATTTGCCTTCGGTTTTAAAAAAACAACATTGTTCAATGCTTTAATTTAATTTTTTAATCATAATTTATCTTTATAAACTTTAAATTATAGTCATTATGACTGCAAAAAAATTACATACATTGTCAAACTTTTGCGGATTGTCAGGAATGTAGATATATTTATATTGGTAATTATAAAATAAAAAAGTGGCAATCCAAATGCGAAATAATGTGCTAAAAACACATATTTTACAACCATTAAAGATAAAGTTTGAAAACTAACTATTTCCTGTTTCCAATTCAAACTGACGGTCCAATTAACAGTGCAAAATGATTTTAGATTTCAACGCACCCACTTAAAAATTTTCTTTAGCAACCAGGCACGTATTCGCCTCCGGTCGCACCAAAAATAAATTCAACTATTTACACTTCACACTTTTTTATATTTGACGATGAGCTAACTGATTGTAATGATGATAGTCATTACTATACCTTTCCAAGTTCAAATTGGCGCTAATTAGAATCAAAATGATATTAGTCAAAATTAAATTGGCAAACAATGATACATTAAATATCAGTGGTCTGGGTGCGACCCGAGAGGTCCACACGACTAACTTCCCAGTTGAGTGAATGAAAAAATACCATATGTTTTGTTGTTATAATTATTATTAAAATTATTATAAAAAACTGTTTCAAATGGTGTATAACAAATAAAAAATTTTTTTTTAATTATTTTGGTCAATAATCATTTTTTAGTAACAATATTCAATTGTTATAAACAATGCTTGATTATTACTAACAATAATTTTATAAGTTATAGTGTCTTTAATGCTATTTTCTCAATACTGACGCAAGTTTAAAATTCTCCAATTCCTATTTTTGTTTTTTAAAACTATCTCTTTTTATAAAATATTGTCATCATATTTTTTATATAAATACTAGCTGACCCGGCAAACGTTATTTTGCCATATAAATAATTTCCTAGTAATTTCTAGTGTAGACAAAAAATAGCTTACTCATTGTAAGTATGTATGTATGTTAGAATGTGTATATTGTATGTATGTAAGAATGTGATTGTCGTTGTTCTAATCTTCTGACTTCATTGCGTTCAGCTCGTGTATCTTCTGGCTCTTCTTGATGCAATTGCGCCATTCTGACACGTGCATCAGTATTTTGTTGCTGGATTTGTTCTTCTGTTCTTTCGGATCTGCTATTTCGCAAGTTTCGAGCTTTACTTGTACTGCGGCTCAAATCAGCCCCTTTGCGTTTTCTTGGCATTGCTCACCGTACAAAACATACATAAATAGAATTAATGAAATTATTTAATAATGAAAAATGTTAAAAGTATAATTAGGGCCAGGATTTTTGCCGCAGTTTTGAAATGATTAGTTTTAATTTATGAAATTATAACAAAAATATAAGTTTTATGGAAAAAATTTTCAAACAAAAGTAAAAAATTAAATTTTATGAAAACATTGTCTCTTATAATTTTTTCATACAGCCAATATTTCCATTGACATTTCAAAATAAAGATTCATAATGATTGATTTTTTGGAAACTATGAAAATCTTAATTGTTCAATTACATTTTTTTAATAAAATTAAATTAAAATTACATTTTTATAAGATCAACAACATTTTCGATATAAATAAAAAAAAGTATACTTACAACACAAAATCCGTTGTTATTGGAAGCTCGTGTCACGTGTTGAGTACTTTTGAGGTTATAAAATCACTTGATTAACTAATCGTGCAAAATACACTCAAAATTAATAATTTAATTATTATTGATAAAATAGGAATGATTAAAAGTTAATATGAGAGTTACACTGAGATAGCAAAATAATAATTGTCAACGTTACTACTACACTTGATGCATAAACAATAATGATGGCCGACAACTGTGTAGGGAGTGAGAAAGAAAGGAGACCGGCTTCGTTCTCATACCTACTCCGTGCTGTTTACTGGGTCAGAATTGACACCTGTAGACATCTGGCGGGGATAACTAATTAAATGACGATTGATCAGTTTTCGACCGGAGAGGAAAAATGATTAAATTACTAAAATGGCTATTAAAAAATAAGGGTTGATCGTAGAAGGGTGAAAATTGAGGATTGTATGTATTTTTGTATGTTGTATAATAAAAAAATAGAAATTAAAAATTTTGTCTAAAAAATAAAAAAAAAATTTAGGGGTGGACTACCCCTAACATTTAGGGGGATGAAAAATAGATGTTGGCCGATTCTCATAGATACCGGATAAGCACAAAAAATTTCATCAAAATCGGTCAAGCCGTTTCGGAGGAGTATGGCAACGAAAACTGTGACACGAGAATTTTATATATTAGATTCCCAACATGCAATAATCATATTATTCAAAAGATCTTAAAATTCTGTATTAAAAATAGTATAATTTATAAATTTCAAAAATCAGGTAGTTTACCATCTTTTTCAGTTTTTTTATTCTTCATAAAAAACAGCCTAACCGATTTTGCTAAAAATCTAATCAGTTTTAAGTTGCGTAATTATGCGTCGAATGCAATCAATCCCACGTCGATATCATTTTTTTTCTCGAAATAATCAAGACGAAAAATAACTCCGATCGCACATACGAACATACACACAGACGACCAGTTAAAAACTATTGTATTCGACTCTGGGGTCCTTGAAATGTGGAGATTTTTATACACATTAAAATTACCTGATTTCCAGAGTTTTTAATACCCAGACATTAAAATTGTCCACATTTGAGATATTTCACCATTATTTAAAGACGAAAGTGGTTAATGTTTTTTGTTAACTATATTTCTAGTGACTTTAAGCAAACTTGTACGAATCTTTGATGGTGAAAAAATAAGAGTTATTTTATTTGCAGAAAAGTTGCATGAATTCACTATCAAATTTGATGCACGAGTCATAATCGTTGGGTGTCGTGCCATTTCACTTGAGAAGAACTCATTATTCTCGGATTTTACCGTATAGTAATTATAAGTAATTAGTTATACTAAATAGGCCCTTAACATGAATAATGGAGTTTAGTTATAAAATTTTAAATACAGTACAATACGTAGCTGGGCAGTAATATAATTTTTTGTTGTTGATAAAAATTAAAATCTGTTCTTAATTTGAATTAATAACATTCTAATAAAGAAATAAATAAAAGTTTTGAAAAAATTTTGTTCTTATTTGAGGTACCTAGTTATATGCAACATAATACATTATAAATAAAAAAATACAAGTCGTTATTATTATATTACAGTGCAACAGAAGTAGCTTGGCGGGCAAGAGATCACAAAATCTGAGCACAACGAAAACATTCGAATAACGATCCGAGCGGCGACGATGAAATTTTCAGTAATCGTGAGTCTCTAGTACAATCGGAAGAAGAAGTTTACGAATGCGAAGTATATTCAGCCGAATATTTGATATTTTAGGGCTAGTCGCCCGCCAAGCTACTTCCGTATTAAATAGTATTAAACTTAAATAAAACCAAAACTACAGAACTACAAAATAATTAATAATTACTAGCAAACTGGCAAATAAAACCCAGAACAATAGACGATAAGTACCAAGTAAAGAGGATATTTTTCCAGCCTAACAATATTACAGGTTGAAGTATTTGCTATTAATTAATAACACGAAGCCTGCAATGACCTAAAAATGTCAAACCTTTTTAAAAGCCACGACCTTAATCTAACAACAAAAGTAAGAATCCTTTGCTGCTACGTGTTCCCAGTGGACAGTTCACGTCACAAATGTTAGAGTGCTCGAGAAAATAAATAAAAGTATGGAGATCATAAAGAAGATCAAGACTACGAGACTTTAAGTACTTAGGTTACATTTTTTTTTAATGAAACTAGTCGCAAAAAGGGTAAACCTATAGAGTGTGGTGGGCCACGCAATGCGACTATTAGAAGTGGAAGGGATTATAGAAAGGAAATGATTGTGGACCCGCTTTTTGAAAAGTTGCAGGTCATAGTTCTCTGAAAAAACTGATTTTGAAAGCTTGTTCCATTCCATAACAGCCCTGTAATAGAAGGATTCTTGATGGAGATTGGTCCTTGTAGTATTTGTAGTGTCAATCTTGAGAGTAAATGGGCGAGACTGATCGGCGTGCCGAGTTCTTCGGCCGAATGTGGCCAATGGTGGTACAAGAGTTTTTATTTCTCCGGAGCATCTGCCGTGGAAATATCTGTAGAGCAATGACTGGTCTGCAACTCTTCTTCTATGTTCTAGAGGGTGAACGTTATCTGTGAGAGTTGAGCTGTTTATCAAGCGAATGGCTCTTTTCTGAATGGAATATGGAAGACGAAGAGAATGCTTTGGTGCTGAACCCCAAATCTGCGAGCAATACTCCAGTAGAGGTCGGATTTGAGCCTTGTACGTCGTCAATAGTTGATCAGGAGTAAAAAACTTTCTAGCTTTCCACAGAAAACCTATCCTCTGGCTTGCCGACTTTGCGATGTTAGCAACATGGTCATGCCAAGACATATTATTAGACACCGTGACTCCCAAAATCGAGATGGAGGGACTTGGTTCCAAGGTATTTCCGGACATTGTGATGGGATGATTTGAAAAATTCACTTTCTTGGAAAACGTGGCACTTTGTGTTTTTTTGGGCGTTGAACTGAACAAGATTGTTGGTTCCCCACTCAACGATTGCTTCAAGATCTCTATTGATGGAATCAACCTGTTCCTGCCTGAGTCTATTTGTATCATAATGCGGAATGGAAAACGGTATGAGGTCCCGCAGCTGGTTCTCCAAGGAAGAGTCCTAGGACGAAGGGGACCTGACAGAAGAAGAAACTCTTGGTTAAAAAATTTGAGAACTTGGTTTGGCACCACGATGACCGGCCTTTTCAGGGCAGCTATTTCATAGGTTCAAATTGCCATGATGATCGCTAATATCCGTTAACGGATGAGCACTCAAAGAAGAAGAAGAAGAAGCTCGACATGATTACTAGTTATAATGCATAAAAATAGACCATTACATTTACTTTTATCTGAAATAAATAAATGTTAGAATAATCTGCATTGTACATGTAAATTTTTTAAATAATATAATACACACTTGACAATGAAAATAAAAACTTAAAATTAACTGGTGTTAATTTGATTTTGTTTATTACTAATTTTATTTTGACTAATTTTGATTCTAAATAGCGTCTATTTGAACTTAAAAAGGTATAGTGACAGTAACTCAATCGCGAGCTAGTAATCCTGAGACCTAAAATCCGAAAAACATTAATAATGTCTGTTTCTGTTAATACTGATCGTCAGAATTTTATGTTTAGAAATCAAAATAAAATTAATTATTTGCGTCGTATATTTTTGTATCGTTTATTACGCAAGGGGGTGAAGGGGGTGTCGGTCCGTCCCTGTACGAGAAACATTAAGATGTTAATAAATAATTTTTGGCGATTCTTGGTGGTCCTATTAAGATTCAGGAGAGAAAATCACGTCTGAAAAAGTGGGCCATAATTTCGATATCTAAACCAGTTTCATCAGCTTGTTAAAAATCAATCAGATTTATCGGGGGCTACAGGGGCATCGCCATTTTTTTGGTCATTATGTCTACATTAATCAAAGTAACTACCATAAATCGATACTACCAAAAGCAGATCGAGATAATAATATATACAATCTGTCGATCGATTTTCATTTCAAACGAAACATGATCATTGTGTTTTATGACTTTTTACGACATTATTAATTACATTTAATGGCCGGTTTAGCTACAATGTAAACTTTCCTTTATTAGGGGCCAATTATTTACATCACCAATATTATATCTTGACATGTTTATTATCATCGTGCTTCTTCCACACATATATAATAAACCTTTCTTTAATTTTTTTTTGGCGAATTATTCATCACGTATTTAACGATTCAAATACAAAATGATCGTTATCGGGTTTTTGTTAGCAGCAAATTTTGAACATTTATTTGTTGTATTTAACTTTGGGAAACCAAATAAAACATGAAACAGTCATATGGAAATGAGAAATATATTACTTTTTAGAGTAGATTGTAAGGGAGGGTCGTGAAGGCTACGCCGCCTTTCAAGCACCTCGACCTATCAGATCTTTTGTGCATAACCCTTAATCTATTCGAGTTCCGGGATTCCGAGACTTCCAACAAAGTTAATCAGTTTTCTGGGGGCTAAGTTTCTGACATCAAAGTGCTTTAGGAAGGCCCCTTCCAGAAACTTAAGCCTCTTGCAAAAAAGCGCTGGGCATTCTGCAGTTTCAGCGAAGTTCTCGCAGTAGCGGCAACTATCACTCTCTGTTTTGCCCATCTTTTTTGGGTGATACAAGTGAGGAGTCCCGTCACCAGTTTCAAGTCATTCTTGTCCAACTCGAAAAGCTGTTTAGCTTTCCTTGGCGAAAGGCTTACTAGCCTTTTCGCTTGTCTTTGTCCTGGCACTATGCCAGTGAGATTTCATTTCATCTGTTTCCCAGCGTCGAGCCTCTTCTTTCAAGTGGGCTTTGGAAAGTCCTTAGAAGGGTTCTGGGCCGGAAAATTGTGTATTTGTCCATTCTTTGGCAAGGCAATTTTCGTTGCCTTTAACTCCCTTGTGACCTGGAACCCACATCAGAGTAACCTGATTGTTAGTTGCCAGTTGTCTCAGGGATTGTTTACAGTCCCAAGTTAGCTAAGACTTACAAGTGTATGACTTCAGAGCTTTTAGTGCTGCTTGGATAACTGATAAAATATAGATTTCTGCCCTTCGGGTGTTTCTTTCGATGCACTTCTGTGCACATATTTCTATGGCATATAATTCTGCTTAAAAGATGATTGGGGTGTTACCAAGTGGTTTTAAGAGCCTATAATTCGGCACTGTAACTCCCACTCCAACTCTTTTATCCATCTTGGATCCATTAGTCAACCACACAACAGCATCCCTTCCTAGTTGAGGTCCGTTCTCTGTGCAAACTTGGTGGTTGTTTGTAATCACTTTAAACTGCATTTAAAAGTCGTACCTAACTGGCATAATATCTGTCGGCTTAGACATGGATTCTAGGGAAATATTTTTCATAATATTTAAATGTCCATTTCGATTTCTTGCTTTAAGATTTATTGTCTGGCTCAGTTTGAGGGCAGTGATTGCTGCTTCCTTTATTACACATAAGTGCAATGGTGGAAGGTTCAGCATTACCCCTACAGCTGCAGTAGGGCATGTGAATGATTCCCAGACAAGCTAGCCGCTGCACTTTCTGCAGCTTGACTTGTGCTTTATTGCTATTACTTCAGCTCTTATTATTGTAGCGAGGTAAGATATATACCAGATATTAAGTATTAATTTTAAGATTTTATACACCACAAATTTTATCAAAATCGGTGTGGTGGTTTTTACGTGATTTTAGAACAAAAAACAGACAGACCAAAAATTAAAAAACCGATGGTCTGGAGTCTTATCATATCACTATATCGTGTTTTTTTTGTAAAAAGTATTATTGTACAGACACACTTCTATAACAGTTTTACAATAGAAAAGATAAATTATACATTTTTTACAAATTTTGTATAGTGCCCTAGGAGGTGTTAGTGAAAGTTTGTAACTATCTGATAATTTAAAACTTTAAAAAGTCCAAGATTCACGTATAATTCACTATCTAGACATTTGTACTATATGTATAAACATTTCTTAACGTACTGTTTATGATCATATTAGTCTCCAAACATAATGGTGCAAGTAAATTACCCAAAAACCAAACCAAAAACCATCCAAAAACGACAAAAAGCCTGTCCGTTTTTAGTTCAGCCTTTAAATCTTTTTTCTAAAAGAGTTACTTCACTTCTTGAAAGTTGTTGCATCTAGTTTAATTTTTTTATTTATTTATTAATTATGAAAAATGGAATGTCTCCCTAGCAAATGTCTCGATATAATTTGTATTTCGTTTGTTTTCCTTCTCTCTACTTTTACCAACAAATACCAGACTACATACATATATACACTTAGTCACGCCTTTTTCCCGTATGGGTAGGCAGAGACCACTTTCTGCCACTTCCGCTACGGTTCTTACACACATCTTTTGCTTCCTCTACTTTCATCAGTGCTCTCATGACCTAGCCTTTCTTCAAAACAATGTTGATCTGATCGAGATATTTTCGCCGAGGTCGACCTAAACGGACTTATCCATTCACACTCGCTTTATAAATTTGTTTCGTCAATCTTCCTTCATCCATCCTTTCTACGTGTCCAAACCATGTAAGTATTCATTTATCTATCTTTGTAACCACATCTTCTTTTACACCACAGCGTTCTCTTATCTCACTATTCTTTACTTTATCCAACCGAGTCACTCCGGCTATACATTTCTCAGACTACTCATCTCCGCAGCATTAATCCTATTTTTATGTTTCTTCTGCCAAACCCAACATTCACTACCATACTGATAAGTGTAGAAACCAACACACCTCTATGCACAGCCAGACGCGCCTTTCGGGCTATTCATAAAGCTATGCAGTGCCCCATTGATTTGTTAATGTCACTGTCATACTTTCCATCTCTAGAAAACTTTGAACCCAAGTACACAAATTCATTTACTTGTTCCACTCTTTCTCTCTAACAGACTAACGACAACGAATTACAGAATAAGTTACCGAAAATCAAAATAAGAGACCCACGAATAAGAGCTAGAGAACTATCGAATTGAAAAAAAAAATGTTTTAAGGATAAGTTACTAACGGGATTACCCTTGTTAATACGAGGTCCCACCGATAAATACTTTTTTATTTATTTCAAAAAAAGGTGATAATAATATTGGAGCTAGGTTAACACATTACTTTTTGTATTTAAATTTACAGATACGGTTAAAATTATTAAGGGTTTTATTCATTCTTTCTGGTTATTTTAATATTGAAAATTACTTGGCGCTTTTAGTATAAGTAAAGTTAGTTTATTCAGATATTTTTGGAAATAAAAAAAAGATACGAAAATCATAGTACCTAAACTGATTAAGACTTTGACCATGTATCATAAAAATATCGGTAGTCCAGCAGTAATATTTTTTTGTTATATTTAAAGAGGTTCTAAAATCACCCTAACAAACATCAAACGTTCCGACAAAGCTATTGCTTTTCGTTGGTTTTTTATTCTAGGGTATATTATCAAATTTAAAAGGATTGGAAATACTAACCTTCGATAGTATCCAAATCTAGAGGCGTTTGGCATGCATCTCCGCAAATTTGATGGCAGCATTTCATAATTCCCGCGCATTGTGTGTCTTCGACGCAGGTCTTCGAGCAAGTACCTTCCGAAGGAGACTGCCGACCGTTTTTTTCTTGACATTGGCCTGGTTTAACCATTCCTTTGGCCAAACAGTTTTTTACGCACTGCGTTTTTAAAAAGAAAAAATATTTGGTAAATAACACTGACAAAAAGCAATCGAGTTAGATAAACGACACACGTTACAACATGTTTAGCGTTCAGTATTCCGGTTTCATATTTATGTTTTTAAATACGTTTCCAATTGTTTTGTCTGCTTAAAATCAAACTACTAACTTTTACAAGTATTGTTTGTGTTTATTTACACGCGTGGGTTCTAGAGTTTCTTGTTTAGTTATATATTTCGTACGTTTCTAAAGCTTAATTTTAGGTTAAACTGCCACGTTTTACATTTTAGAAATTCAGCACAAAAAATAAAGAAAATATTAAAGCAGAATAACAAAAAAATATGCTTAAAGAATCATTGCATTGGGACAAAATAAAATAGAAAATAAAGCTGTTAGTTATAAAACAATATCTTAAGTACAACATCAGCCAACTTACACTAACAAAAATTTTTAAAAACCAAAATCACTATTAATAAATTTAAAACGTTTGTTAATTTTTTGACCATCAGATCCTCACAGATAGTCCTTTGGGGTCACCACTTTGGCAATGAGGTGCCAACATATTTAAAAAGCATGTTTCTCAATAACAGTTTAATAAAAAATTACTCAAAATATACTCGAACGAACATTTTGGTGGACACTTTTTCAATAAAAATCCCATTAAAGATTGTTCTTCTTATCTCTTATCTCATAACAATGAGGGTTTTCGATATGTTTTCTGACACCAGATGTCGTTACGTAAGCGTCTCGTCTAAACAACTGCCAGCAAAACTATTTATTAAAAATTCATCGTATTTATCTTCTTCTTAAAGTGCCTATTCGGTCCGAATGTTGGCAATTATTCTGGCTATCATTATCTTGTTTGTTCTTGTATCTTCCCGGTCCTCTCTTTCCCAATATCTTGCCTTGGAGAATCCATTGTAGAATTCCGTATCGACGTTCGTTGCGCATAATGTGACCAAGATATTCTAGTTTTCTGGTCTTTACAATATCAATGACTTCTTGTTCAATTTTGTTATCACTGTTCGGTTGGGCACATGGTCTGTCCATGGAATCTTTAGAATTCTGCGGTACAGCCACATTTCAAAGGGTTGTAGTTTTTTGTGGTAGCCTTCGTCAATGTTTATGTTTCTACTCCATACAGCATCACAGAGCTACACTATATGCAATCTACCGGGATTTTTTCCACGTGTGACAAGAAAATATCCAGCAGAAGATGAATGTGAACCCGCTTTTTGAAAAGTTGTAGGTGATAGTTCTCTGGATTTTGGAAGCTTATTCCATTCCGTAGTAGCTCTGTAAAAGAAGGATTCTTGATGGAGATTGGTCCTTGTAGTGTCAATATTGAGAGTAAATGGGTGAGACTAATCAGCGTGCCAAGTTCTTCGGCCAAATGTGGCCAGTGGTGGTATAAAAGTTTTTATTTCTCTGCAGCATCTGCCATGAAAATATCTGTAGAGTAATGTCTGGTCTGCAACTCTTCTTTTATGTTCTAGTGGGTGAAGGGTATCTATAAGAGTTGAACTGTTTATCAACCAAGTGGCCCTTTGCTGAATGGAATCTAGAAGATGAAGAGAAAACCTAGCCTCTAGCTTGCTGACTTTGCGATGTTAGCAACATGATCATGCCAAGACATTCAATTCACTTTCTTGTAAAATGTGGCGCTTTGTGTTTTCTGGGAGTTGAACTGAACAAGATTGTTGGTTCCCCACTCAACGATTGCTTCAAGATCTCTATTGATGGAATCAACCTGTTCCTGCCTGAGTCTATTTGTATCATTTACCGAAAATGATCGATAGAAAGTGAAAAATAAAAAGACACCTATCCATACTGTCGGCAATGGGAAAACAAATAATTTTTATTTGAGTACCTAACCTGACCTAGGTATAACTCGTAATGAAGCCGCAGACTAAGCAGCAATCAGGGCAGTATCAGATTTATATGCTAAAGAGATCACCCGAACAGTTTTATTATAATTCATACCCCACATCCAATACACCAATACCAGAACCTGGAAAAACAAGTGGAGCGAATCAAACTGTAAACCTGCAGAGGTAAAATCAACCGAAAAACCCTGAACAAGTTTCTCAAACGAGTAGGGATCTCAGGTAATACTATCGAGGCTCAGAATTGGTCATACCAGAATTACCCACAGTCATCTTCTTATTCGCAATGATCCACCTAATTGCGAAGAATGCGGAACAGCCATAACAGTGAAACACATAGTCGCCGAGTGCACAAAATTCAAGAGAGCTAGACAACTGTGTAACCTTCCTATGAATATATATATATATATATATATATATATATATATATATATATTATATTTTAATATATTAATAAATTACATTTCCAGTGGTTGGTTTCTTTGTTTGATGATGCATCATTACGTTTATCTATAAAGACAACCCTGGTAGATATGAAAGATGTTTCCGTCATAACATACATTTTTTTGAAACTGGAGAAATGAACACTCCCCGATGTGCATTTGACCCTGTTATACAGAGCTACCTACGCGGGGGGTGTGCCTTTTACCACTACTTCGTAAAACTAGTTGCAAGAAAAAACTAGAAAAAAATATGGAATAACAGTTTAAGAATAAGGATTAGAAGAATAATAATTTAAAAAGATTTAGCGAGCAACGATGAAATGTAATAACTTAAGAAGGAACTCGGATCCTGTCTTACCATTTATATAACCGACTACATGTTGCTTAATAAACAACGTAAAGGCATATCGACCATAGGAAAGTTAATATATGTATTACTACTGCTATTCGGTAACTTTAACAGATGGTTCGCACAAAATTAGCAAAAACTACTTTACTGGTATTAATATCTATATTATTGTCATACTTTTATATCGTTCGATAAAAAAATTATTAAATGCTTCAAAAGTATCGTATATTTACGAGGGCTAAAGAAGATTTATGTTGGCTGCCAATCTTTCTTTACACATAACGCTGAGAGTAACTGTCATCTTTGTCATTTTTGGTGATTATCTTCGATCG
The DNA here is from genome assembly GCA_950111635.1 of Agelastica alni. Classification (NCBI taxonomy): domain Eukaryota; kingdom Metazoa; phylum Arthropoda; class Insecta; order Coleoptera; family Chrysomelidae; genus Agelastica; species Agelastica alni. The sequence continues at coordinate 42,110,708 of OX467714.1, read as the reverse complement.
TGAGTAGATTTATAGATTTTTGGTGGATTATTTGTGAAAAAGATAGATTTAATTACGGTATCTATATTGTATGGAATTTTGAAGCAAAGCTGGAAAGTAATAGACACGTGGACGGCCACCAAAAATGACAAGCATGACAGTTACTTCTAGCGCACATATTGACATTTTAACCTTTATTTTCCTGCGCTGTCATTCTGTCGTTTTTGACTCCAAGTGTGATTGCATTTGCTATAACCTATGTGTTTTTGTTTACCTGGCTGCCACTCCAAGTAGTCGATGCATTTTGGATGGTAAAGCTGTTCTGGCAGCAAACCACGTTATTGAGACTATAAATTCGACAACAATATCAGGCGTTTTTGATAGTTTTTATATTCCAACCCCTTTCCACCCCTTTCGTAGAGGTGCTAACAAAATTGGGAGTTAATCTAAACCATTTTAGAATCCTCTTGAACACATACAAAAAAATTTCATCAAAATTGGTTCAGCCGTTTAGGAACAGTTCACTAACATACACACGGACAGAAGAATTATGTATATTGAGATTTGTATATTCACAGACAGGTTTTGCTATGTCAGAAATTTCTTTCTGGTGGTGTACAAGATAGAACTTGACTACTTATACTAGTTATACTTTTTATGCATTGTAATTAATTTTCGATACAAATTAAATGCCAAACAAGTATGTCAAAACAAGTAGATTTATTGATTGGTCAAAATTTGGTACAATTTATTAACAATTCCTGTTTAAATTGACTGCATAAATAAACTGGTAGCAGATATTTTTTTATCTTATTATAATAGCCCGTTATATAGGATCTTTTGGCATGGTGTGATATGGTTAAAAAACCTCAAATTTTTCGGTCTTTTGCTTTTGCTTATTGGTCAAAAACGTTCCATATTTTGTAAATAACCGTAATGGTTCTGCTTGATTTCCTGTTCCCAAGATATATTCTAATGATTGAAAGGTTGTATTAGATCTAAACTCATTGGGTTTTCCATGTACCTACCTACTTGTACATCAAATTAAATGCTTGATTAGAATACATTCTGTCCGATTTTTTTACGATTCACTTCACCTAGCCTTCTTCTTCAAAAGGACAAACTTGTGTCACTGTATAAATTAATAAGCTCAAAAATATAATTTTCTAGGCTAGGGTAATTTTTATATTCCTCAGAAAAGTCAAAAAATATTAAATTTTCTTTTATTCTATCTTTTTCCAAATAAATAACTCGTTTAATTGTTTCTGCTGCAAATATATTTCTTTAATCGACTCTGATATGTTCAGTTATATTGTTGCAATGTAATATATTGATAAAGAAAAAACTAACGATGACCAACCTTAAGCAACAAATAATGACAACCAATTTGAGTAAGAAGAGCCCCAAACCGGGATCATCAAAACGACCAAAATTACAAATATTTCCGCTATCTATGTAATTCTTTAAAGTATTCCTTTATGTACTTAATTTTGAAATGTTTTTGTAACGTTGGAAAAAAAAAGTTAACTTTCCTGTATTCTAAATTGTCAATAAAATAATTTTTGTAAGTATCTACTTAACTGTCTCTTTCTCGATAACTTTGGTATAATATGGATATACAAGTATATACATGGTGTATTACAAATAATGAAAAATAATTTAAATGGAGAATCTTGGGTTTAAGATAATAAGAGTTAACCCAATTCACTTAGATTCAATGTGTCTTCTGTCTGAGTTACAGGGTGTTTTATTTAATAATTTAAAAATAATTTTTTCCCATTACTTTTAAGATGTTTGACTAATCTTTATCTTATTTGGCAGGAAGTGTAGACACTGCAAACCTTACTAAATTATGGTTAATCAACGTTTCTGGCTTCTACCAGAGGCGTTCGACAGGGTCAAGTCAGAGGGAATATTGATAATATTTAATGTTGGAAAGAATAAAATGGGTAAAACACAGTCTTCGTCAAAGTTGTATTTTGGATCCCCAAAAAAAATTGAATCACTGGACCAACTTTGAACTCTTTTTTTAATTAACGCGAAATATGATCCCTCTTTAATTTAATATATTACAATTATTTACAAAATATGGACAGTTTTAGAGTTATAAACGAAAAACTGAAAAAAATTTGATGTTTTCCCTCACTTTCAAGGTCGCAATTAATGTTAGCTAAAACACCCTTATATACTGGACTATAATACGGTAGTAGCAAAATACATATTTTTTCATAAATTTTAAATATTATTCTGGTTCATGTCCTTCTCAATTATTTTTCGCTCTTCTTAAGTCGCCGACGTTTCGATCTTTATTTTATATCTTTCTCAAGGCTTTTTAATTCGTAGAAGTCTTAAGTCTAATGTAAATTTTTTTTGATATCGTATCCATCACTGTATCAGAGCAAACATATTTACAAATTGAGCAAATGAATTAATCACATAAAAACAATATTAAAACGAATAATTTCTATTCCTTCAAAAATATTAAAATCACATGCAGACAGCCTTGAGGAAGATCTAAAATAAAGATCGAAACGTCGGCGATTTAAGAAGAGCGAAAAGTGTGTTTTCTTTCGTCCTAAACCCGCTATCCACCCCGAAAAATAAATTTTAAACATAATTTTTGCAAATTTGTGCTTAAATATTTATTTTTTAATTCCGCAATTGAATTTTGCGATGGTATTCCACCGCTACGGATGATCATTACGAATCGGATAGATAAATAGATAGATAGACAGATCCTAGACGAAACAAGAAAAATTATTATTATTTTTTTTCTTCTGTTTGTTAAAGTGTCACGGTATCGACAGGTAAATACATGAAAAATAGTGCAAATATTATTACATATGCAAATTATTCAATGAATACGTAGACCACAATCAGTTGTAAGTGGAAGATATTATGGGGAGTGACGTGAATAATTTTGAATGTGTATTCAAAAGTCACATTGTACAGGGCGTTACTGTATTTACACGTATCAAATATTCTATTTTTTTAATATCGGAATAACTGTAATTATTTTATTTTGTACCGGAGGTGACCCGTGCGAATACTTCGCATCTATAGCGGTCTGTTACTTAATATAATGGAGTAAAAATAAATAAATGTAAATAATTATTTATTTTAAATATTTTAATTTACAAAATAGTAACGAAATCAGTCTTATATATTACCATTATTATCCTAGATGGTACCCGCGACTTAGTCTGCGTAAGATTAGTACTTCGTGTAGCTCATTTTCTTCTCCAAGGAATTCATCCATCTATCTTTATACCAAAATTTAATACTCATTCGTATGCTTACATAAATCGTACTACGCACTCGTTTATAACTTTTACACACTTATATATTAGTGATGCCTTTATCCCATTTAAGTAGTAAATAACTAAAATGTATTTTTTTCAAAATAACATATTACACACTTGACACTGACAAAGAAACTTAAAACTGACAGGTGTCAATTTAATTTAGTTTATTGCCAATTTAAAATTGACTAATGCCAGTTAGAAATTTATGTAGTTAATTTGATGTCATTTTGATTCTGATCAACATCCTTACAAACATACTCACAAAGTTTCGCGTTTATAATAGTAGTAGGTTCACACAATATTTTTATAACTTATAGCCTATGTGTTATTCTGATGTATAAGCTACATTATTGTAAAGTTTCATTAAAATCCATTAACTAGCTTTTGCGTGAAAGAGTAACAAACATCTATACATACTCACAAACTTTCGCGTATATAATAGTAGTGGGTTCACACAATATTTTTATAACTTATAGCCTATGTGTTATTCTGATGTATAAGCTACATTATTGTAAAGTTTCATTAAAATCCATTAACTAGCTTTTGCGTGAAAGAGTAACAAACATCTATACATACTCACAAACTTTCGCGTATATAATAGTAGTGGGTTCACACAATATTTTTATAACTTATAGCCTATGTGTTATTCTGATGTATAAGCTACATTATTGTAAAGTTTCATTAAAATCCATTAACTAGCTTTTGCGTGAAAGAGTAACAAACATCTATACATACTCACAAACTTTCGCGTATTTAATAGTAGTAGGTTCACACAATATTTTTATAACTTATAGCATATGTGTTATTCTGATGTATAAGCTACAATATTGTAAAGTTTCATTAAAATCCATTAACTAGTTTTTGCGTGAAAGAGTAACAAATATCTATACATACTCACATACTTTCGCGTTTATAATAGTAGTAGGTTTACAATATATCTTTATAAATTATAGCCTTTGTGTTATTTTGATGTATAAGCTACATTATTGTAAAGTTTTATTAAAATTCATTCAGTAGTTTTTGCGTGAAAAAGTAACAAACATCCATACATACATATATACACACAAACTTTCGTGTTTATAATAGTAGTAGGATGTTCAACATTAGGAGTGGATGTTAGCATAATTTTAATTGTCATCTTTGGCTCTAAAATTGACAATTTAAAAGACTTACTCAAATTTATCACATAAATATAACTTTATTATTTTCAATATTTCGCGCTTTGAGTTTATGCAATAAAAATAAAAATGTTGGTGTACTTAGAAAGGGGGATATTTTTTTTGTTTTTGTATATTTAAATTCAACGAAAAGATCAATTTTTAACTGTAAATGTTGTATTATTTTTAAATATCGAAATCGTGTTGGTGGAAAATTAACAAAAAATGGAAATAAAAGAAAAACTTACCATATTTCTTTCGTCCTGGTTCCAACATCGCACCTCGCATCTAGCGACAAGCAACGGCTCCCGTTGTCCATCATACCAGCAGGATTTCATCCTGGCGAAAGCTCCTTGTAGGAGGATCAAAGCGCCCAAACTTAAGCTGACCGCTATCCGTCGTTGCTGAACTCTCACTAATCTCGGCACGATCTTCAGCCTCATCTCGGCCCACTAACAACAGCGAACTCGCATCTCTGTTAGTTCTAGTGCGAATGCCAACAATCAGCGCGAGTTAGATGGTAGAGAGTGCTAACCAGATTTATTATAATACCTATATCGTCGAATACGATTTTACTACACTCGTTCATTATTTTTATTTGTTTTATTAATGCTCGAATTAACTCGCTATTATTAACTAAATTAAAAGCCAAAACATATCAGTTGGAGTTAATAAATAAATAAAATAAATTTTATTTTAAAAAAACGTAAAAATAAATTTATTTCATCGATGATTTACTTAACATAATTACTTTAATATTTTTTTTTAAAGTAAGAATAATATTCAATTATATAAAAAACTTAACAAAGTCACAATTTACAATATAGTTTCTAATAAATATAATTAGTCTATTAAAAACGGCAGTATAAATAAATATTGTTAATTTTACATGCGAGATATGTCAATAAAACATTTTTTTTAATCGTAATAAAATAAATTAACTAATACGGATATTCTACAAAAAAAATTTTAATATACCGGGCAAGGACTAATCAATAATTTATACTAAATTATAGGTTTAATATTTAACTTAAATTAAGTTGTATTAATGGCACAAAATTAAAACATAGAAAAAAACAATTTATTTCAAGATATTAAATTTTATACTCTAAGGCTAAAAAAATGTGTACATGTAGATAAAAATTGTTCTTATAAATATAATAAACAAAAATCAAAAAAGTTTCTGTTTAAAAATATAAAATATTTTTTAGGGAGCAAATTATTTGGTACCCCAATTATATGATTAAAAAAGAAAAAATCTAATAACGATAAAAAATAATATAGTGCAATGATTTACATCGTCATAGGAACCTCGGCAGCAGCAGGCGCTGCTGCAGGAGTTACTGGCACTGTTGGAGTTGCTGCAGGAGTAACTGGCGCTGCTGCAGTTGCTGCAGGAGTAATTGGCACTGCTACAGCTGCTGCAGGAGGACTTGGTGCAGTTGCAACGGACACAGGAGGAGCTGCTGGTGGAGCTGCAGCCAAACCCGTCGTAAACTGCACCATAATAGGTAGGGTGAAAACACCAGGAAGTGGTGTAACTTGACTCACAACATTATCGATGTTTTGGGGTTGTTGATTTGTCGGTATCGTTAGTGCACCAGGAGATGAAACGTTGACGTAAACGAATATATTTTGGGGAGCGTCATCTTCTTCAGAGGAATCGTAATAATCGTAACCATACTGGAATGGTTAATGTACAGGGTGAGTCAACGATTTCCTGAAGTAAATTCTTGCCTAGTTAATAAAAATAGCCGAAAAACTTTATTTGCCACAAACTGTGCTTAATTTAAAAATAGTTAGAACTATATATAGTACCATAAAAAGTAGAATAGCAAACCTGGACTTATAATAATATACGTAGCTCTTGTAGTTTTTGGAATATCGTGGATCAAGTTTACGAGGACAGTTCACGAATTGTTGTCCCTAACATAGTTGGCTTTGATAACAAATGCAAATAAATCGTCAGGCAAAAGCTTATTGTGTATGACATTAGTATGTGTCAATTAGCATCAGCGCATCAGTTCGTGTATGTTAAATATTAACTTTTTTCGATTGAGGTGTGCGTGATTTTATAAAAATAAACAAATTGAGATAAGAGGTGCGATAAAGTAACTATTTAAAAGGGGTTATTATCGCAAGAAATTTATAAGGACATGGTAAAAGTATTGGGCGACTCTGACCCTTCGTACCAGATAATCAAGAACTGGTCACGAGATTTCAAACTGGAAAGACAGTCCTGTCAACATGCACCAGGTGCAGGAACCCCCAAAACAGTGGTAGTCAAAGAAAATGTGAATTTAGTCCATGAAATGGTATTAAATAACAGAAGAATTACAGTCAAGGCTAAAGCAGAGACATGTAGGTTTTCTGTTGGAAGCGTTGAAACAATTTAACATAACTCTCTGCACGTTGGGTTCCACGAATGCTGACGGCAGACCAGAAGCGCGTTCGCCAGATTGCAGCGGAGACAAATTTGGAGATTATTTTTGGGATTTTGCAGATGATATTTTCGTGGATTATTCACCGCGTGGGCGCACCATAACAGGTAAATGTTTTGCGAATTTAAAACCAAAAGTACGCGAAACGATCAGAGAGAAGAGAAGAAGAAAATTGAGTCGAGGTGTGCTCTTCCACCAGGACAACGCTCCGGCCCACAAAAGTAGTGTTACAATGGCTGCCATTCCCAATGCGAGATTTGAAATGTTTAAACAACCCCCTTATTCTACAGATTTGGCCCCTAGCCACTACCATCTATTCCCAAAATTTAAAAAACATCTTCGTAGAATCCGCTTTGCAGATGATAACGAAGTAATGTAGATGAATGGCTGAAGACTCAAAGTTCTGATGTTTTCTTAAAGGGTTTGAAACACTTCAGCACCGATATACCAAGTGTATAAACGTTGCAGGTGACTATGTTAAAAAAAAGTAATTTCATTCTTCTCATGTGTTTGCTTACATGTTAGGGACAACAATTCGTGAACTACCCTCGTAAAAAAAATCAGTCATGTCATTACCGACAGAAAACACTAAGAAATTTAAAACGACTAAATCTTGCTTTTTTAAATGAAACACCTTGTATATATTTTTTTACAGCAGATTTTTAAGAAACCTTTTATTTCTGTAAGACTTATTTTATAACTTCAGTTTTTCGATTAAATTCAGCAATTAAATTAAATCTAAATAATTTAACAAAAATTTTAAAATCACGCGTCTCGGGAGAAAGTAAAAACCGAAAAATTGGAATGTATTGAAATCTGTTGAAGACATTTGTGACAACAGTATAAGGTTTCTTGGTGATTTTTTAACGAAAGAGAAAAAAATTACAAAGTTGATCAAATTATACTCAGTTATGGACGATCGTGTGCTAAGACTTTCGCCTTATCATTGCCAATTTAATTCCATTGAGTATATTTGTGGAATATGCGAAACTTATTATGACAATCACATTGGATCTAATGATTACAGTGATTAGGCTGTTTTGAAAACCTGGCAACGAGCACTTAATAATGTCACTCCTGAAATTTGGGAAAAATGTGTCACAAGATGTGACACATTTAATAGAGGAATGGTGGGTTCGTGAAAACCGCATCGAAGCAGTTAATCCTGTTATCATTTACAATCCACTTGCTACGGTTCTTACACACATATTTTTTGCTTCCTCTACTTTCATCAGTGCTCTCATACATGCTCGTCGGTACTGTTGGTACTCTTGACCTGGCCTTTTTTCAAAACAATGTTGATCTGATCGAGATCGATGTTCGCCGAGGTCGACCTCTTCCGACTTCCGTCCGTTCACACTCGCCTTATAAATATGTTTCGTCAATCTTCTTTTATCTATTCTCTCTACGTGTCCAAACCATGTAAGCATTCCTTTTGTAACCACATCTTCTTTCACACCAAAGCGTTCCCTTATATCAGTATTTCTCCCTTAAGTAAGAAATACTGATAGTGGAATAGTGGCCTAATCCAAAAATTTACATTATCAGAGATAATAAGGTTTTTTTTTGCAAAGGTGTATATTTGAAACCACAGTGGCCTAAACTTCGTTTTGTTTATTTTTAATACATGGCGTTGTTCAAATGTTCTTTTTCCATTATAAATAGAGGGTTTATTTTAAAGTAAAAGCGGCCTATTATTTGATAGGCGTTTATTGTTACACTCTATGATTTTCAAAAGAAAAAACAGTGGCCCAAACCTTACTTAGGCCACTATGGTTTTGAAACTATAAAAATATTGACAGAAAACATCAATCTTAAAGCTTTCAGTCTTGTCAATCATAACCTCTTCTGTGCTTGTCATTTTAATTCTTTATTTTCTAGTTGTAAGATAATCAGAAAAAGCGTTTTATTTGAGAAAATGTCAGAAAATGAAGTAGCAGAAATATTTGGGACAGATTTTGAAGATTCTGGTTCGGAATACATTCCGTCTGATAGTGAATATCAGCGTAGGCGCAATAAACATCGTTCGCGGAAAATACTTGTGATTCCCGAAACTTCTGAAGAATCTGCTGCTGAAGAGGGAGGCTACTAAGCAACGAACAAGAGAACGTACGTCTAGGAGATCTATAGAAATGTCTATTTTATCATACTTCTATGTGATTATAAAGGGTAATAATTTATTTTCATTTTATAGCTCAGACTGCAATAACTATCGCATGATTGCATTAATAACCCATGCGTGTAAAATTCTCCTACAGATCATTAATAGCAGACTTAGACGTATGTTCTTCAAGAACTAAATATTCAACTAAATCTGTCAAAGAAAATAAACCGAAGCTTTTTAACATACATCGGCCACATTGCAAGAAGGAAAGACTCATAGTCGAAAGAGAGGTAGAGGGGAAGCGCCCGCGCGGAAGGTCACCCAAGAGATGGGTGGACCAAAATAAAGATCATATCGGCCAAGGCCTACATAAAACTGTAAATATGGCCCAGAATAGAGAAGAGTGGCACAATACTATAAGTGCTGCTACGGGAGCATCATAGTCACTAATCCCTTCTCAGGAAAATGGACTAGAGAGGGAGATTAATTTATTTATTTTCATTTTATGGGTGCAGCAGACGATAACATAATACGCAGGAGCCAGAAACGAAGAAGGGACGTAGCTAACTGGAAAAAGAAGTCAAAAAGAACCAGAGCCAGCAAAGATTTTCAATAGTAAATATGACGTTCTATTACAGCTCTTGCCGTATATTTCGCCACTTAAACATGTATTCTATCGCAACCTGAAGACGAATAATTCTGCCCAAGACAATGAAGTTGACTTTTATGATGATGACCCAACCCAAGAATAAAATAATAAATAAATAAATGAGTAGAATAGTGGCCTAAGCCGCTATGTTAAATACCAGTGTTTGTGTAGGAAACTATGAATAAATAATTACTTTGTAATGACTCGTCTTTTATTTTCAAATTGGTTTATGAAATAAATATTTTTCCATTACTTTTTTATTACCCAGACGATCAATGCTCATTATCTCCATACTTAATGACCAAGGCTTAGGCCACTCTTTCGCTGAGCGACTTATATAACCAATAATAAAAACGTATTTTTAAAAAAATAACTTAAGTGCAGGGTGTTCCATTTAAAATAATACAACTTTATGCCACTCTGTTTTTTTGGACACTCTATGCAGTTCTAAATAATTTAAATACAGTTCGTAACCATATCATATGACAAATAAATAACTATTTTTATCTTCTTAGGAAAAACACTATATGTATTCGTTGCTACTTCTTTTGTAAATTGGGTTCTTTGATTTATTTGTTAGTTATACAAATGTTTTATTTTTGATAGCTTTTGAAAAAGTGAATTTATTAATGGATGATGTATGATGCAGAAATAGTGGAGTTAAAAAAGTGAATAATATAAATGTAATATAAATAAATAAATAAATAAATTAAAGAGAGCGTGTGTGTGTGTGTGTGTGTGTATGTGTGTATAGTGAATACCCACCGAAAAAAATGGAGCAGCGAGTAGTCTCGTGGCCACCGCGAAGAGCCCGACCACCAGCAACGAAACGTTCACCATCTCTTCACAAAACAAAAGTAGTCCCCTTTCTATACATATATGTAGGTACACTTTGCCTGTCAGAATCGTCGAAAGCGGGCCCGGCGAATAATAATCTTTATACCCGGGCACCGAACAAAATCAGGGCCAGAAGGCCAATATATATATTGTGTCTGTCGTAAATATGTCGGCCTTGTTTAAACTCACGTTTTTTCAACTATAAAAAATAATTGTGGCTTTGTTCGACCGTCTATTTTGCATCTTTTATTTTATGGGTTTTCGTGTCGGGGCATTTTTATTTATTTATTTTTTTTAAATCCTTTATTATAAATTTATGGAGCACACAACAATATAATCGGAACTGCAACCAAATCCACCTCACTCATTGTTATTTCACCGATAATTTATTCTACGTAACATTATAATTATATTTTTCCAATTTTGACCTATAAAAAGATACTTTATTACTGACGTAAACATCAGAACGTCCAATTTTTTAGCAACTGGTTTGGAAAAGTTCGTTACATCATCAGTTAGGAAAAATATACAATTCTCAAAAATAATGATTAATAACTTTTATTCCAAACACAATACAAGGTTACAAGAACATTTTGTTTTTTAAATTAATGAAACTGTTGATAACCAGATAATTTGTCAAGAAGTACAAACTCAAAAAAACGATGATGATCTTCAGAGAACAATCTACTTACAAATTAGAGCATTTTTTTCAAGCCAATGGAGAATCTAGAAGAAAATAACCACATAATCGAAAAAATTATAATAAAATGCTAGCTGAAGAGTTCTCTGACAAAATTTTATTAATACCTTGTGATTATTCTAAAAATTCGGTATGTCTGAAAAATTGAGTCTCAACTGTGGTTTACTGCAACAGAATCTATTTATTATCTCTTCTTTTTTATTTTTTGATGCAAGCAAATTGCTTGTTTTTCTATAAACATTCTATAAACATACATGCAATGATAATAGATAAACAACGCGTCTTCTTCTTCTTCCTTCTTTAATGTAAGCAATTTGCTTGTTGTTTTTCGTATCCTATGCAGTTCAATTGTTAGAGAGGTTGTCGCTCCATCTTTTGCGGGGTCTTTCAACGTTTCGGCGCCCTAAGGGCGACTTGTCTCTAGTTATTCTGTCGTTATTCATCCGATCTATGTGTTCGTTCCACTTTCTCTTTCTTCCTAGTATCCATTTATTTACGTTGTCTATTTTACATGTTCTTTTAATGTCCTCGCTTCTCTCCCTGTCAAAAAGTGTTTTTCCAGCGATCATACATATATAAATATAGTCACGCCTTTTTCCCGAAGGGGTAGGTAGAGAGCACTTCCGCTACGGTTCTTAGACACATCTTTTGCTTCCTCTACTTTTATCAGTAAAGTCAAGAACATCAATGACTGGGTAGCAAATAGGAAGAAGGAATGGAACGAACACATAGGCAGAATGGACAACTGCAAACTTGTGAGAATTGCTCGAGACAAGTTTGCATCGGATAGGTATTTTTTTTGTGGTGATGCATTTCGTTTTTGCAGCAGATATCTTCATTTTTAGACTTTTTGCCGTTGTGCTGAATTTAAATAGTAATAATCTCTGTAGGTTATCTTAGTTTTCTGCAATCAGAACAGCATCATCGGTATAGTATAGGGTTTTATTGAAATTTTGTAAATGTGCATTGATTGCTTAAACTTAAGAAATAGAATAGTTTTTATCATAATAAGTCCCTAGAAAAGGGGTGAGAAGGGGATAAAATATAAAAACTATCAAAAATGTCCGATATTAGTATCGAATTCATAGTTTTTGGGGACGTTAAGTTTAATAATGACATTTCCAATTATGTTGGCACTCATACGAAAGGGGCGGAAGGGAGAAGAAATATAAAAGCTAATAAAAACTTCGATATTAGTGTCAAATTTACAGTTTTCGGGGTCGCTGAGTTTCCCAAAGGAGGCAAGCCAACGTTCGGGCAGGACAACGTCTGCCAGATCCGCTAGTTAATAATAACCGTAACAAAATTTGTAGACCAAATATCAAATTCTTCTAGCTTACCAAAGAAATAATAGTAATGGGCTATTAAAAAAAAATAGTAAAAATACGCTATTTCAATTTTACTATTATTGTTACACGAAGTATAAAAAAGTAAGATAACAATTTAATTTTCGTAGTTAAAAAAATTTAGAGTTTATCGACGCCTTTGTGAATAGATATACGAGGTTTATAGGTAAAGTTCTAGGACTCATAACTGTAGAGACACACTTTCAAATTAGACTTGGGTTGTGTTGCTAAGTTTAAGTGTAGCAAGAAAAAGAAAGAGCAATTAAGCATCACCCTAATTTAAAATGCATAAAGAGAATGCTTGTGTCAGGATAAACGGAGCTTGCACGGACTGGTTTACATCGAAAACGGTGTGAGACAGGGATGTTTGGCTTCGCCATGGCTGCTTAACTTATATATGGACGATTGTTTAAAAGATTTGAAAGAGAGTGCGTATGGATTAAAAATGTATGATTTGATTGTCAAATGCCTTCTTTACGCCGATGATCAAGTCATATTAGCGTAATCTAAAGAGGAGTTGCAGGCGATGGTTAATGTTATGCATGTTGCCTTGAAAATTAAAGAGATAAAAAAAATTAAAGCAAAACGAAAGTAATATTTTTTAGAAGAGAAGAAAACAGGACAAACTGTAAAATTCTGATTAAGGGAGAAAGAGTGGAACAAGTAAATGAATTTGTGTACTTGGGTTCAAAGTTTACGAGAGATGAAAAGTATGACAGTAACATTGAGCGAAGGGTGTTGGCAGAAAAACAAATTAATGGGGCACTGCATAGCTTTATGAACAGCCAGAAAGTGTCAAAAAAGACACATCTGGCTGTGCATAGAGGTGTGTTGGTTCCTACACTTATGTATGGTAGTGAATGTTGGTTGTGGCGAAGAAGCATGAAAATAGGATAAATGCTGCGAAGATGAGTAGTCTGATAAGTATAGCCGGAGTGACTCGGTTGGATAAAGTTAAAAATAGTGAGATAAGAAAACGCTGTGGTGTAAAGGAAGATGTGGTTACAAAGATAGATAAAGGAATGGTTAGATGGTTTGGACACATAGAAAGAATGGATGAAGGAAGATTGACGAAAGAAATTTATAAGGCGAGTGTGAATGGACGGAAGTCGGTAGAGGTCGACCTCAGCGAACATCGATCTCGATCAGATCAACATTGTTTTGAAAAAAAGCCAGGTCAAGAGCACCAATAACCGACGAGCATGTATAAGAGTACTGATGAAAGTAGAGGAAGCAAAAGATTTGTGTAGTAACCGCAGCAAGTAAAAGGAAGTGGTCTCTGCCTACCGCTACGGGAAAAATGAATGACTATATGTATGTATGTATGGAGAGAATGGCATTTTCCGTTTAGAATTTTTTACTCGTTGACGAGTGCCGTCGAAATACTCCGGAAATTCTTCGGAAAGTGCGTGAACGTTTTGAACAAAATCTTTATTAATGTATGGAAGCGGGCCGTCATCAGTTTGAACATTTAATCAATTAAGTAGCAGGTAAGCAACTAAAATAACCAGAATTTTAACATGTAAGTATTAGGAGGAAAAGACGAGGTTCCTGCAAATGGCTCTGTTTCGTTTTCGGTTAGCCACCCCGTATGTTTGCATAACTTCTTGTGTTGTATTAATGTATTATACCTTAGAAATGAATGTTATGTACTTTTGAAAATAGAAGGTAGCAAGATAATTTAGTATTTTATGTATTAATATCATGGTGAGAAACTTTAGTCTTTGTCTTACAGAAAACCATTGTCAGCTGTTCTCTGCCTACTCTTAGTACTAATTTACCACGTAACTTTCCAATTTTTGTTATGCAAATTGTAGTCATTTTGACGTTTTTTAGACGTCTCACAGTCAAATAAATTATTATCATCTGCGAAGCAGGCGGTTTTTGATCATTAAAAGAAGTTGAGACTAACGTCTAAATATGATAGCGGAAGAGTTCATTGAATGGGAATTGTACTTTTTTGAGGTAAGTAGTTTAATCTACTAGTTTCAGTACTTTATTACCAGACCCTGTATGTACAGTACATATAACATTGGAGCGTAAAGCTATTATAGTTTTCGCAGAAATAATACAAAATATTTTGTCTTGGCTGTGATCATATTACGATTTCAAGGGCAACGTAGACGGTAGTAATTGAATTTTTAACTGTTCTCGATTTATCGCTTATTATGAGATGATACAATTTATTACTTACAATCAGTCTATATCACGCGATACTTATTGAATATCTATATTTCAAACTTCTTTGACAGTTCGTCTTAATGTTTACCGTTGTAAGTTTGCAGAAAAAAAATTCCCACGTCAATAAACCAGACGAAGCTTTCCAGTAAAAACTAATGTTGAGAATGCGTATTTAAGAAAGTAAGAGCGGTAGATAGCAAGGAAGTAAATCCCCCTCTTAGTTTGAGTATGTTGTACATGAAACTTGTGAATCTATTGTATTTAAATCGTTTTCGTAATTTCTAATATATCTTGATTATCCTGTATTCTGGTAAAAAATTGAACATAAATGTTACTTTCACGTTAAGGTTTTAAATAAACAAAACGGTGTGCGTCTCGGGACGCCCGACAGAAGTGATAACTACAAATTATTTGCGTAGAAGCTATTAAATTTACGTTCGTATTTAACGTCCGTTTAAGAGTATTAAAGTGCTACGTTTGGTCTGTTTTGCTTTATGGATGTGAATCCTGGACACTGAAAATAAAGCATCTAAATAAATAGGAAGCGTTTGAGTTATGCACTTTCCTTCCTAGTAATACAAATAGTGTTTTTTTCCTACCCCTATAAAATGTACACACTTATTTTCTGTGGCGGCTGTCAGTTAAAACGTCATGAGTTGTGATGTTAAATCAAAACTTGCAAAATGACATTTTTTAATGCTGAATGACAACTAAAAAATAGGAAATGTCAACGAGCCATTTTTTTGTTTTTAACGTGTTATATATTTTGTGTTTTTAGTTTGTTATAAACATTTGCGCATATTTTAATAATCGTCATATAAATTGGTGACCCCGACGTGATTTTGTAACCTAAAAACTCTATCTAACTCACACCAATACACACTTATTTGTGTTTAACAACACGCCATGCTCATTAAAACGTTCAAAAACCTGGCGAAGGTGCTGCTGTTGTTCTTGTTCGCTGTGCAAAGCCAATAGGACGTCATCATAATGGAGAAAACAAAATTTTAAATAAGTATCATAGAATCCATGAAACGTTGAAACGTTTGCGCATCATTTCTTAAACAAAATACCATAAACGGAAACTCAAATAAGCCAAATGGTGTTGTGAATGCAGCTTCGGGCACATTCTCAAGAGCCACAGGAATTAACTTAAAGGATTTTACCAAATCTAATTTACTGAAGATGGTGCACTTAAAAAGATTGTGTGCAAAATCACCTATATCTCAAACCGGATAACGATCTGGAATCGTGCGTGAATTAAGTGCTCTATAATCACCACATTGTCGCCACCCCTTATCCTTTTTTGGCACTAAGTGCATCAGAAAAAAAAACCACATACTTGTTCTCCGTTTAAAAAAAAAGTAGGTAAAGTACTTTTTCTTCTTCTTATTTTAAGTATGTTGTAAATGATAAAACTTGTGAATCTATTCAAATTGTTTTCGTAATTTCTAGAACATCTTGTTTATCCTGTATTCGGGTAAAAATTATTGTTACATCAACGTTAGGTTTTTCAATAAAAATTTTAACTTTAGGATTCTTAGATACGATTTTTGATTTAAGAATAAAACTATCATAGTATGCTGTGGCTCACTGACAGTAAACACTGCGATTTTACATTTAGAGTGTTAAGTCACTGCTTCATTTTATTTTTGAAAAATGAAGAGTGATTCAAGTTATTTTAAATTTCCAAACAGGTATTATATAGCATATATTAATAAATTCGTTTAATAAACAGTACTTTTGTACAGGGTGTTAGTAAATTCAGGGGGTGATTCTTTATGAAAAAATAATGACAGTTAGTTATATAAACGTATGCCCGCAAATGCTTCGTTTTTAGAGATACGGGTTCTGGTTTAATGTTATTGTATTAGATAGTTCTTGATAATGCATTAAAGAAATAAAAAATATGCCCTAAGATGTTTTATTTTTTTGTATAAAAAGGACGAAAAAAAGACAAGAGAGATTTTTTGTCACAAATTTATCGAGGAATTTAAATATGATTTTTGATTTGAAATATTTCAGTGGCGTACCATTTTTTTCTTTTAAAAAATCATTACCCGTATGCGCGCCAACGATGAACATAATATTTTTAATTGCATGTCAAAAAATGCGTAATAACTACCGAATTTCATTTGCATTTTCGTCAGTTTTTAAGAACAATTTTAACACCCCGTATCTCTGAAACGAAGTATTTGTGGACATACGTTTATATAGCAAACTATCATTATTTTTTCATGCAGAATCACCCCCTAAAGTTTGTCGCACTTATTTACTAATACACTGTATATTGCATATATTAATAAACTCGTTATTTGTGCCGTAAATAGATTTTCAAAAAAAAAGTCTAAGTGAGTAGGAGGAAAAATCATATGCATTAAACGGGAGTGAAGTACCTTTTTCTCCATTTCCCTAGCTTTTGCTCTCAAGTAGCAGTTTTTGAAGGTCTTAAGTAATTAAAACGCAAACGCCAAACCTAAAAGGTCCCTAGATATGTGTAATTGATTTGTAGGTATATGTTAGCGCAATTGTATATAAACTAGCACGAAAGTAATAACACCACTAAATATGTAAATCAACAAGCTGTAATCAATTGGAAATAGTCCAGATGCGGTGAAATACGGTTTATGTAGATCCAATTCCTTTATGATTAATACGATGCTCTCCTTATAAAAGTTAAGAGTGTCATCTTTGACGCCATGAGGCAACTCGATCAAAATTTTATAATATAACGATATAATTTCATTGAACTGTCTGGTAGCTTGGTAGCAGGGCATTATCATTAAAATCAACCAACTCTGAAATAAAAAACATTTAAAAAAAATTATCTCCCAGACAAAATTAACAAAATTTTAAATCACACAAAATTCTATAATTAAAAAAACGTATTGGGGGATACTTTAAATATGAATTAGCTTTGATGGTTCTCTATTAGCTTGAAATTAAATTTATTTTTAAGGCTTAATAACAAACTTGTAAAGTTAAAAAAACGACGGGTTGCACTCTGGGAGTGCCGGCAGAAGTGAAACAACAGCCGGCGCAGGCATACATTTTCGCCGCGCCGTAGAAAGAGAGGGGAATACTCCCTCGCCTACGCCACGCCAGCTGTCTACTCTCCATGCGTCTTACGAATTTTCGATCAGGTCACGTGTCCTGACGCGAGTTTAACATTTTTTACCCATTACAAAAAAAGTGTACAACGCCGCTAAAGAAGTTTTCACTTCAAAAAATTTAGTCGGAGCACCCGTACTACAAAAATTCAGTGAGACACAATTTATGACGAAATAAGTTCGTCGGACACCCGTACTACAAGAATACTGTGAGACACAATTTATAACGAAATAATTTTGTCGAGCACCCGTATTACATTAACTCTGTGAGACACAAATTATAACGAAATAATTTCGCCGAGCCCTCGTACTATAAGAATTCTTTGTCACACAATTTTTGACAAAATAATTTAGTCGAGCAGCCGTATTACAAGCATAATTTGAGACACAATTTAGTACAAAATAATTGCGTCGAGCACCCGCACTACATTAACTCTGTGAGACACAATTTATGACGAAACGACGGGTTGCACTCTGGAAGTGAAACAACAGCCGGCGCAGGCATACATTTTCGCCGCGCCGTAGAAAGAGAGGGGATACTCCCTCTCCTACGCCACGCCAGCTGTCTACTCTCCATCCGTCTTACGAATTTTCGATCAGGTCACGTGTTCCATCCGTCTTACGAATTTTTGATCAGGTCACGTGTCCTGACGCGAGTTTAACATTTTTTACCCATTACAAAAAAAGTGTACAACGCCGCTAAAGAAGTTTTCACTTCAAAAATAAATCATGGTATAAATAGGACACTACTAGTAGTAAGTGCGACATTAGTAGCGTGTGTTGCTTCCTTACAGCATTTATGCGTCTAGCCACGTTTCTTATTAAATTTTTGTTGAAATCTTAATAAAAATGGGTTCACATGCAGTGATAACTGCATTTTCATCTTCCCTTGGGTTATAGCTGCAGGTATTTGAAGTCTAACATTTTTTTCTTTAGATGATCCCATAAATGCTCGATTAGATTCAGATCCGGATTTTTTGGTGGCCACTACTTAACTGGTATACCAACTTAAATAAAATAATCGAGTACCTCCTCAGCTATGTGAGGTTAAGCGTTGTCTTGCATACATACATACATATAGTCACGCCTTTTTCCCGAAGGAGTAGACAGAAACCACTTCCTTCCACTTGCTACGGTTCGTACACGCATCTTTTGCTTCCTCTACTTTCATCAGTGCTCTCATACATGCTCGTCGGTTGTTGGTACTCTTCACCTGGCCTTTCTTTAAAACAATGTTGATCTGATCGAGATATGTTCTTCATCCATCCTTTCTACGCAAGAATAGATGTACTTTTCACACAAAGAGTTACTAAAAAAGCTCGGTATTTCGTGTAACGTTATTCCAATGGTAAAGAGGATAATTTGGTTTAGAAATGTGTACATTTCGACTGTCACGTTTATTCCAAAAAGACTGCAGGGAAACCTGAATCAAGTTTACCCAAACTTGATTACAATTTTCCCAATTGCATTTTGTACTCATATTGTCCTTGTGAAGAATTATCAGAAGTTTTCAATGTCTTCTTCTTCATTCAACGCCCGTCCGTGACATTTCTGTCATTAGACGCCGTGTCACCCAGTAGAGTTTTGAACGTTGCATCATTGTTCAGTACGTAAACTACGCATGCGCATAGTTCCAATGTCATATTATAATTCACCCAATCCTGGTGAGGAACGTGCCGAGGGATGAATGGCAAGAGGGTGAGTAAAAAATCGAAATAAAAAGCGAAAAATAAATTATAATTTAAAAAAATAAAAAACACGCTTTCAGAGTTAATAAAACTAAAAAGTAAAAAATAATTCTTAACATAAGAATAAAATAACTGACGAGAAAGTTAATGTTACTGTTCTAAAAGCGTGGGGTGCTTTGTATGACATTTTTAAACTAACTGTGCGTTTCGGAATAAAAGCACCCCACGCTTTTAGAACAGTGACATTAATTTAAACAAGTTTATGACGTCAACATTAGGTTCTTGCACGTGGGTGGCCGACACCCTTTGGGAATGTTGTGTGAGGAGTGTTAGGAAAATGATGCATAATTCGAATTACTGTTAACTAGGTATATTTATTGAAATAAAAGAAAAACTTGGCAAGAGAGGCGATGTGCGTCAGTGTTGAAGTTCGTCGATAGACTGTTGGAGTTCGTTGAGAGATTGTGACGGAGGCCGTTAAGATACTGTGGCGAAGGCCGTTGTTGGAGGCCGACAAAATTATACAGATTTTATTGCTAGTGTACGTGAGTACCATAAATGCGACTCTCAGGCTAACATATTCAAACTGCACTATGCTATCTTTATGTCTCTTGTGAACTAAAAAGCCTACGCCTCCTTCCGACATATTTTCATCGCCTTTGTAGTACAGCACATTTCCAGACTGCAGTGTCATCTCTGCTTCACCTTTTCTTCTTGTCTCGCACAGGCCTAGAATATCCCACTTTATATGAGAAAGTTCATTTTCTAGTTCTAGTATTTTCTGATCCGATCCAAGTGTTCTAGTGTTGTAAGTGGCTTTTAGCAATTTTCGTCTACTGTGGGTATCTCCCTCAGAGACCGAATACCAAATGAGATTATTCGCCAAAGAACAGGTGTTATAGATGTAATCGAAAAAATAACAACTTTAAAGTGGAACTGGGCTGGCCACGTAGCTAGAAGAACTGACGGAAGATGGTCTAAAAAACTATTGGAGTGGCGTCCGAGGCACGAAGCTTATCGTAGTAGAGGGCGCCCCCCCACACGATGGACCGATGACATCAAAAGAATCTGTGATAATTGGATACAAATGGCTCAAGATAGAGCAGAGTGGCAAAATAAACGAGAGGCTTATGTTCAGCAGTGGACTACTATAGCTGAGTGATGATGATGATGATGATGTACGTGAGTAGCTAAAAAATAAAGAAGCATCCGGTCGTAAAGGTTAGGCTCGTATACGTGCTTTATTGAAAAGGAACAGAACTTAGTGTCGTAAAGATTGGGATAGTATAGGTGCTTTCTTGAAAAGGACCAGACTTGGGATTAAAAAGGTCTTTAGTGAAATTAGTCGTAGAAATTTTAAGGATTTAAAAATGTAAAAGTTTTGTCATATCGTCTGTACGTAAGTTGTATGTATGACCGCTACATCCCTATAGGATCGGCCCTAGGAATGACAGTCCTCGTGATAAATCATTTAATATCAGTATATATCGTACTTACCGTAAGATTGCAGCAGTTCCAAAATTTAAATAAAATAATATTGATAGAGGATAAATAATCTTCGTTATCCTCTCTCCAACTTTCATAAACGAAAACGAATATAATCAACTTGATGTTATCGCTAACGAAAAACAATATAACGCCGCTTATTCCCAACATTTGCAAGCCATAAATTTTTCCAAACCCGTTGATGCCCTTTAACAAAACCATCACGTACCTCATGTGTCGCTTGATCGGTACCATCGTCGAATATCTCACCAGAATCATGTGGGGATTGATCTCAGAT
Source organism: Agelastica alni (assembly GCA_950111635.1). Lineage (NCBI taxonomy): Eukaryota > Metazoa > Arthropoda > Insecta > Coleoptera > Chrysomelidae > Agelastica > Agelastica alni. The sequence goes on along the minus strand of OX467714.1, from coordinate 42,089,428 downwards.
CGCTTCAATCGACACAGATGTCTGTGTTCTCTGTCCAAAAAATCCGCGAGCGCTTTCAGCTTCAACCCCAGTGCGCTCACCAGACCGTTGATAATCAAAACAGTGATAAGAACAAAATAGGAATGCGTCATAACGGGTATGACGACATTAGCAACTGCCGTAAAAGTGAACGCATAAACTGCCAATTGAGACACGCAATACGACAGAAATATGGCGTTGATGATGAGAAACGTGTATTTTTGCCTGTCGATTTCGTTCGGGCAGTCGCTGACGATGTCGCATTCGAAAATCGCCGAAACGTCGATCCATTCTTGTACGTGCGTGACGTTTTGAGCTACGAACATAAGACAGACGCAGCAGAGAAATACGTATATTAAAAAGTCGGCAAACGTTTCGGAATCGAATTTTAAATAGTAGTATCGGATTCTGTAGAAAATGTTCCAAATAAACAAAGATAAAATTAAGCAGCAGCCTGCGGCAGGACGAACGAGTCTTGTGCAAGGATTTTTCCTCTTTCCCGCGTCGGGCAAAAGCTGAAAACATTTCGAAAACGCTTTGATGGGATAGTAAAGCGGTAACGCCTTCATTACGAGAAATTATTTACCTACTACACGATTGTTTCAATTTAATCGCGTATTAACTCTCTAAAAAAACTAATTTTCTTATTGGTTTTGTGAGTAAACAATTATTTCTATAAAGCATAGAGTTCCCAAAAAAAAACAAACTTATACGAGGGCTATTTGTAACGCATGTTTTAAATACCCACATTGAGCTGTCCCTTCCAATTTGCAAAAAAAAACAGGTAGCGCATAATCATGAGCTATTCGGTGATGCCTCGCTTACAAACTCGCTCACTTGTCTGGAACACCGTAGAAAAGTTGGCGATTTGTCTCTATTTTATAGATATTTTCATGGGCGATGCTCTTCTGAAATATCAACAATCGTTCCTCCATTGGCAGTCTCTTCGAGATTAACCCGTCAAGTTCAGTCTTCACACCCCTTCGTGGTCACTTTGGAGACCTGCAGAACATCACTTTCCAAAGACTCATTCATCCAACGAATTGCGAGGCTTTGGAACTCATTGCCTAGGGAGGTGTTCCCCGAGGCATACAACCTCCAGAAATTTAAAAAGAACACCAACTCCTACCTTCTTTCCCTTGGTTCCCACGATGTTCTCTGAACATTACAGGATATCCCTTTTCGTGGGAACCAGAACATAAAAAAAAAAAAAAAATTTATGAGCTTTTATATTTCACAATTGGGGGAAGGGGGCTGAGCAACGTTGACTAAGCGCTTGAATAAATTGTTACGACATAATTAGAAGACAACTATGAACTTTCAAACTAATATAATTTTGATTTTTGAACACACTTCCTTTATCCAAATACAACACACTAATCGATGAAAATAAAGAAAAATATCAGTGGTCTGGGTGCGACTCGAGAGGTCCACACGACTAACTTCCCAGTGAAAAGAATAAAAAAATACCATATGTTTTGTTGTTATAATTATTATTATTAAAATTATTATAAAAATTATAAATTATTATTATAAAAATAAATTAAGGAATGCTTATATGGTTTGGACACGTAGAAAGGATGGATGAAGAAAGATTGACAAAACAAATTTATAAGGCGAGTGTGAATGGATAAGTCGATAGAGGTCGACCTCGGCGAACATCGATCTCGATCAGATCAACATTGTTTTGAATAAAGGCCAGGTCAAGAGTACCAACAACCGACGAGCATGTATAAGAGCACTAATAAAAATAAAAGAAGCAAAAACCGTGGGAAGTGCAAGGAAGTGGTCTCTGCCTACCCCTACGGAAAAAAAAAGCGTGACTATATTTATGTATGTTATAAAAAATCATTTCAAATTGTTTATAACGATTTTTTTTTTTTTTAATTATTATGATCAATAATCATTTGTTTGTAACAATATTCAATTGTTATGCCTGATTATTACTAAAAATAATTTTTCACTGTTATAGCGTCTTCAATGCTATTCTCTCAATACTGACACAACTTTAAAATTCTCCAATTCCCATTTATGTTTTCCAAAACTATCTCTTTTTATGAAATATTGTAATCATATTATTCAAAAGATCTTAAAATTCTGTATTAAAAATAGTATAATTTATGAATTGAAAATTTCAGGTAGTTTAGCACTTTTTTCAGTTTTTTGATTCTCTATAAAAAAAACCTCGACAGATTTTGCTGAAAATCTAATCAGTTCTGTAGTACTTTTGTAGAAAAGTACGAATTACATGGAAATGGTACGATGCATTTTCTATGTAAATAACCTTGAAAATTGCTAAATGCTAAAAAATTTCATTACAGGCAACGCATCAGACCTCTGAAGTAGTTTTTGACAGAAAAACAAATCTCTATCTTTGACCACCCCCATATTTACCAGATTTAGCTCCCTGTTCAGAAAAAACGACGCAGTTAAAGCATAACTTTCTCCACTGTTATAAAGAAAAGGATAAAAGCAAGCGGGAGTAAAACAACCCCTGTAAAATAAAAATGAAAATGTATTTTTCTAATTCTGTTTATCGTCCAATCAATAATATAATCTGAAACGATAAATAATAGACAATAAAGAAATTGACGTAGCAGTTACGATTTGTTTGAAAATCGTCCAAGAATAAAACGGGCCAATCTTGATGACTGACAAGTTTTTGAATTATTAATAAAGTCTTTTTTATTTCTATTTCATTATGCATGAACACTAAAGATGGCATGCTTATGTACAACTTGTAACTTTGTTTTCTCATTAGATTAATTTTTTCTTTCAATCTACTACTTTCCGAAATCATTTCCAATAAAGGCACCTACAAAAAATTGTTTTATAAATAACGTGGCACGATATTTCCCATCACAATATGGGTTATCGTAACTTGATTGATTGTTTTAATATTGTTACGATTTTATTAAGCCCGTCCCTGCCATTCTTGCTGATGGCGCCGACCGAATCTAGTGTGAATATTTAATGAGCATAGAAGACAATGGATAATTTTAGAAATTACTGGACCCTTCTCATGGTTATTCTTATAGGTATTTAAAAAAGGACAGCAGCCACGAATAAGTAGTAGTTTTAAAAGTGTTTATGATTAAGAAATGTCAATAGTTAAAAAAAGTTGTTTATCTAAGTGCATCTGATGTCCAATTGTCAAACTGCTTCGAACGTGAAGAACAAACAAAACATACCACTGGGTTTATAACAGACACATTAATATAAATATTTGAAAAAAGAGCGTATAAATTGAATGATTTGATCGTCAAATGCCTCCTTTACGCCGATGATCAGGTCATATTAGCGTCATCTGAGAAGCAGTTGCAGGTGATGGTTAATATTATGCATGGTGCCCCAAAAATTAAAGAAATGTAAGCAAAACGAAAGTAATGGTTTTTGAAAGAAAAGAAAACAGGACAAACTGTAAGGTTCTAAATAAGGGAGAAAAAGTGGAACAAGTAAATGAATTTGTGTACTTGGGTTCAAAGTTTACGAGAGATGGAAAGTATGACAGTGACATTGAGCGAAGGGTGTTGGCAGGAAAACAAATGAATGGGGCACTGCATAGCTTGGACACAAAGAAAGGATGGATGAAGGAAGATCGACGAAACAAATTTATAAGGCGAGTAAAATTTGATTGAAGATACTTACAATTAAAAGCGATAATTTTAATATGTCAGTCACTATTGTCCAAAATTCGTAGTTACCATCGACGATTTTCCAAGCAACTCGAACAAATCCAACGAAAGCGGCCAGGAAAATCACTAAAACACAACCACAAAAAATGCCATTGAAAAGATACAAAGCTTTTCTCAATGCGAATATTTTGTCGATTAATTTTTGGAACTCGAGTTTGTAATTTTTCCGTTTGTCGTAAGACATAGATTCGGTTATCCAACCCAGCAAGACAAAATCACCGTTCTCTGTTTTTTTTAAAATAGCCGGTGGCACGCGATAAAAATCGCGAAAAAGATCGACTAGTTCTTCGTTCAAGCTACTTGACGCGCTGTTTAGAATCTTTATTAGCAGTAGAACTGTAACGTTTTCGAGAAAGAACATTATTTCTGATAAAAAATCGTGAATGGAAGATCCCAAAATGACATCGCCCGCTAAAATTACCATTTTAAGCGCACAGTAAGATCCCAAACAAAGTGCATTATTCCTATTCAATATTTGATCAATTATTTGTGAATCTATTTGTAAGAGTGCGGCAAAAAACTTGTCCAATTGTTCGAATTTAAAATACCTTGTAATTATTATGTAACAACACGACAACCCTGTCATAATAGTCAACGATATTTCCAAATAATTGTCCACGCTTTCTTCGTTTAACGCACATTTTTTACTCGCTGATAATAAAGTGGTTGTCGTTATCAGAAAGAACATAATTCCAGTGAACGTTCTAATACATTTGTCGCTTTTAATGTTGGGATCAACCGGTAAATAAAATCCAAATAGCAGAAGTAGAAATTTGTTTAATTTGTGGAAGATTAATGCTGCGATAGTTTTGAGGATCATGTTTAATTGAAAACAAAAGGTTGAAGGGTATCTGGTGAGTCACATCAAATTTCATTTCTTTGAGTGATATTGTCACGGGAATCTCTGTTAGATTATTTAACGGATATTATCGGATTACTTTTTTAATGAAAAAAGTGTGTCCTTATTATCCTTAATCCTATATTATAAACGAAAATAGCAGGAATCCCACATCGAATGTAGAGGCAGCACTACTGCCGATTCTAAAGCACTCTGTTGGCTAATCATTGTAAGTGAAATCTTTTGTGTATTCTAACTTCTACTACTAATATTTTTGTTCAAAATTATACATTTTATTTTATATTTCTGTTATTAAACTTTTACTTAGCTGTAATTCCCAATCGGTGTTGTCCTTAAAAAATACGATGACTATGGAGATTCAAAATTCATCATTAATATAATATTCTAAAATGAATATGTAAAAATAAACAGTTCAGAGTATTCCTTCTTATACTTATTCAATTTGTCACTTGAAAATCATATAGTTCCTACCACCCGGCGATATAGTTATCTTCTTCTCTAGGTGCCGTCTCCGCTTCAAAGGTTGGCAATCATCATAGTAATTCTTATTTTTTAGACCACAGCTCTAAATAGTTCATTGTTACTGCATCCAAACCAATTTCTAAGGTTCTGCCACGTCTTTTTCGTTCTCTAAAGAGTACTCTGCCAGCGGTCTCTCTACTGGCAAATTATGCCCGAGCTCAGCCGTAGAGGGTAGAAGAAAAAAAATATAAAAGTGAGCCGCGCCACCGACTTAGACGGTTCAAGCCGGAAACCCCTAGGTCTTATAGGCACTAGCAGAGCCACACGATAAACAACTAAGATTATGGTGAACCAAATAAATAAAATTATAGCTAAAATATATTGAATACTTTACTCACACAATAAATCGAAGTACACAGTTCAATAATAAAATTATAACACATATAGTCAAAATTAACAGCTATGGTAAATTTTCTTGCTAAAACAAACCAAACATTTAGAATTTACAACTTTATAAAATAACCAGAATTGTTGGCAACTCTTTAGCATATCTTTTCACCATACTTACTAATAGTTAATGCAAATGCTGTACCTATGTATGACTGGTGTGAGCTTAAAGTAGCCATTTAGTGATATTGATTACTATCTTTTTATATTATTTTTTTTATTGTATTGTTTATACATTGTAAAGATGGGTTTGCCCGTTAATAAATAAATTCATAAAAACTAGTCCCACTCTCACTCTTAGAGCTTTTTTTTCAAAGCTACGTTTTGTTAAAATTCTATAAAAAAAATAAATTAACAATTTTTCCACGATAGTAAATCACACTTTTATGGATTTAGAGTTTAATATACTTATTTATACACTGTGGAAAACCTGCTGGCTATGTTATTTTTTGTTGTCGTTCAGCCAATGCGTGAACCATTCGTGATTCTCGCGAATAGATTCAAGCACGAAAATATTCTTTTTCGAATCCACGACCATCAAAATATGTGATTTATTTTATACATATTGAATGAAAGCCAATCATTAGACAATGGCAAAAATATTTCCCGGTATATTTGTAATAAAAATCCGTCTAAGCTTCTGTGTCTTTTATGGCTGATAAATCTTTCGACTCACGGACAAAACGGTTCTTTAATAAAGTACTCGACAATTTTATGATCGAAGGATTTCTTAGAAGGCAATTTACGACAACAAATAATTGGTGAACTATTAACATTTATTATAACTCTGCAATAATCGTTTCATATGTTTGACAAAAAATTGTTCTTCAGCAGGCCCGCGCCGTACATAAGGGCGATATCGTGTGGTTCAAAACGACGTCGAAAAGCATCAAAACTCAAAAGTAAAAAAAAGATAAAGCAACAAACCACATTGTCAAAACAAAATTTATAATAATAAAATAAAAACAGTAAGGAATTGCTAGCAATTACATTGTTTTCTATTAGTTTATTATTTTATTTTTTCTCTTTGAGACGAGGAAACCGAATTTCTAGAAAATAGTATATTTTCCAAATGAGAGTAAGCAATAATAACATTTATTCGATCGAATACGTAACATTACATGAATTGCGTAAACCCAACAACAATTAGAATTATGTCAAAAAGTTGAAAATTTATTAAATAACAAAACTCGCAATGAACGAGACATAACTGCCGTGAAACTTGTTAAAGAATTGCAATATTTACAAAATTTTTATTAAAAAGTTATAACATCTTCGAAAGAAATTTTAAACTTTATAACAATTAACAACTTAGTGGATTATTTTCCTAATACGAGCATAATACTTCGTATTTTATTAACATTGCCGGTTTCGGTTGCTACCGCAGAACGATCTTTTTCAAAACTCAAAATAATAAAAAATTATTTAAAATCGACCATGAGGCAAAACCGACTAAGTAATCCTTTTTTTTTTATGAAAATAGTCGCAAAAAGGGTAGACCTATCGTCGCACTGCGACTATTAGAAGGGGAAGGGATTATAGAAAGGAAATGATTGTGGACACGCTTTTTAAAAAGTTGCAGGTCATATTTCTCTGAAAAAACTGATTTTGGAAGCTTATTCCATTCCGCAGCAGCCCTGTAAAAGAAGGATTCTTGATGAAGATTGGTCCTTGTAGTGTCAATCTTGAGAGTAAATGGGTGAGACTGATCAGCGTGCAGAGTTCTTCGGCCGAATGTGGCCAATGGTGGTACAAGAGTTTTTATTTCTCTGGAGCATCTGCCATGGAAATATCTGTAGAGCAATGACTGGTCTGCAACTCTTCTTCTATGTTCTAGAGGGTGAAGGGTATCTGTGAAAGTTGAGCTGTTTATCAAACGAATGGTTCTTTTTTGAATGGAATCTAGAAGACGAAGAGAATGCCTTGGTGCTGAACCCCAAATATGCGAGCAATACTCCAGTAGAGGTCGGATTCGAACCTTGTACGTCGTCAACAGTTGACCAGGAGTAAAAAACTTTCTAGCTTTCCACAGAAAACCTAGCCTCTGGCTTGCCGACTTTGCGATGTTAGCAACATGGTCATGCCAAGACATATTATTGTTATCATTTCAATAGAATCGGACGAGCTAAAAGAATTAGACACCGAAATTTTATTAAACAATTTGCAAAAATTAAAGCACCAAAAGCTCAATTCACTTAACTAAAATATTAATAACAATACCTGAATATTAACCTTCAAAAGGTGACATATTGCATTATGAAAATAATACATTGTTTTGTTTTTATTTGTCGATCAGTTTCGTCCTGTGATATATAAACGAGTATTTTTAAATATTTTTTTATTTCTTGCGCTTTGGTATCAAATACAACATTAAAAGTAAAATACAAAAATTTTGAGTTGTAATACTGTTGAAATATATTTCTGTTTTCTATAAGTTTATAATGAGAAAGTAAGAAAATACTTGTATGGCTTGTACTTGTAAAATATAAAAATAAAAATAAATTTATGAAAATACTTATCTGTACTCACATATGAATGTAAATGCCACTATAAGCAAAGCAAAGCAAATTATGTGCTTCATTTTACGTAACTCGAGAGACTTATCAATTAATGCCATGAAGATTTTTTACAACTCATTAGTGTGTTCTATATTTCAGTATGCATCTACAGTATGGTCTCCCCACTATCAAGTACATATTAATTCCATTGAAAGTGTTCAGACGCAGACGACAACACACTTTTCTCAACTTTCACATCCTATCGATCACTTTCGGTGAATGATACAAATAGACTCAAATCATTTCATCACAATGTCTGGAAAAACCCTTGGACCAAGTCCTTCCATCTCGATTTTGGGAGTCACGGTGTCTAATAATATGTTTCGGCATGACCATGTTGCTAACATTGCAAAGTCATCAAGCCAGAGGCTAGGTTTTCTGTGAATAGCTAAAAAGTTTTTTACTGAAGTATTGCTCGCACATTTGGGGTTCAGCACCAAGGTATTCTCTTCGACTTCTAGATTCCATTCAGAAAAGGGCCATTCGGTTGATAAACAGCTCAACTTTCACAGATACCCTTCACCCACTAGAACATAGAAGAAGAGTTGCAGACCAGACATTACTCTACAGATACGTTTCCAGGAATGCTTAGATGGTTTGGATACGTAGAAAGGATGGATGAAGGAAGATAGACGAAACAAATTTATAAGGCGTGTGTAAATGGACAAGTCGGTAGAGGTCGACCTCGGCGAACATATCTCGATCAGATCAACATTGTTTTAAAAAAAGGCCAGCTGTCAAGAGTACCAACAACCGACGAGCATGTATGAGAGGATTGATGAAAGTAGAGGAAGCAAAAGTGGTCTCTGTATACCCCTACGGGAAAAAGGCGTGACTATAAGTATGTATGTAACGTTTCCAAACACAAATTTGTAATTGCTTTCAAACGATCTCACTAAGAAGAACAATATGAACCTCCAAGTTATATATTTCATATCAAGTGTACTTTTTGTCTATTTTCTGCTATTTTATATGCATCATTTTACTATCTTAATTTCAATTTAAATTTTAATGTTTTAATGTTTTTTCTATCAAATTACTTTAATCTGTAAAAGTTATTGTAAAAATGGGGTAATCCGTAAATAAATAAATAAATACAAATTTGGGGCGTTGTTTTAAATTAGCACAAGTGCGCCAAAAGTGCTAGGAGCGGGCCTGTTCTTCAGAGAGGGAAAACTTTACTGAAAAAGGAAAAAAAACGCAAAAATTTACTTTTTACAACAAATAAACGCCTGCACTCTAATTAAAAGACATCGTATGATTATTATTATGATTTTTGCTGTTAAAACGATGAATGAGTTCCTTGTCGAATCCCAAACAGATGATCAAATAGGACGTGATGGTGCCCATCATTTTAAAAATTAAAGAAGAATCGATGATGAAAAAACCGCCAGCCGATAAATAAACCGGTTCGTGGACGTATCGCTCGAACACGATTATATCCTCGTAAATGAGTTCGTGTTCCGAAAAATGCGACTGAAGAGGCAACTGCAAAAATAAGTCGAAACTTTCCAGAGCGGCGCTCTTTAATTCTCGCGTCACTCGCTCGCAAGACGATATCGCCATCAACGTGCAAACCTGAAAATTATAAAGACGATTAAACGAAGAAGAGATAAATTTATAATGAGAGACACACTTGCAACGTCTCACAACCAGCCAGTCCAAATAACTTTTAATTTTGCGTAAATGTAAGAAAAATAAAAAACAGGTCGAATTTTAATTGAAGGGGAGGTTTAAAAATGTAATTTTGCTGTTTCCAAGTGGCAACGCTTTAACATCCCCCCATCACTTTGTGATATATCAAATAAAAACACAAGAAAAATATAAAACATATAAACAACAATTTATTCTATTGATTTATTTAACAAATAACATTAAACATACCTAGCGAAATTACAACAGAAACTAAAATGAAGTTAATTAAAAATAGCTCCTTAAATGTGTTTATAGTAATTGTTTGAAGTGTGCTGCGTTATTTTGTAGGCAATAATATAACCTATTGCTCTCGCTTTCTTTCATGTGTAACATCTTTCCTCTCGTTTACTCGCAATTTGTGGGGGTCATTTCGTGAAATGTGTAACAGTAACAGTAACATTTGAGCTGACGAATGAGCGCGCGTTTAAAGTTGGCCATCATTTGGCCATTTGAGGACACTGTCAGTGCTAACTGACACATACATTTTTCATTAAAACGAATAATTGTTTGTTATGAAAAATCATGTAAAATCGTATAATTTTAAATTTTTTAATTACTAAGGTAAGATGTCAAATGTTACACATCATATGCGACAACTGTAAGGCTTTTTCAAATTCTTCTCGAACTCTTTGCAGAGTTTCGTTAGTAATTCGTCTACATTATTTAGTTATTCTAAACTTAGTTCCTCAATGTCGTTGGAAGGAGTTTTGCAAACCATTGTTTTTAAATAGCCACACATAAAAAAAAACAAGTGGTGTTAGATCTGGAGATCTTGCCGGCCATTCTATAAAACCCCTTCTGCCAATCCAATGTCTTGAAAATCGTTCGTCTAACCATTGTCTTACAGCTAGTTCGTAATATGATGTAGCTCCGGACTGTTGAAGGTATATATTCTGTTTATTTAGGACCATATTTTCCTGTTTATCAACTTGTCTTTCTAGTGACTGAGTAATAAGTGGATTAGTTACATTTCTAATAACTGTAGGTACAATTCTTCCGTTAGGTTTTGGTCAATAAAAAGTGGTCCGATTATCTCATTTCCTAGAATATTAGCCCATACATTGATCTTCGCTGAAAACTAACTATTTTCCTGTCGAAACACGTGAGGATTTTCGTCATCCCAGTGACTACAATTATATTTGTTGACAAAGCCATTTAAATAAAACGTTGATTCATCACTGAAACAAATATTTTTAACCACTTCTTGTATATTTTGGGATATTGTTTCACAAAATTCAATTTTGCGGTCATAGTCGTCTTCACTAATCTGATGATAGATTTGTATTTTATAAGGAAAAAATTTATGCAATTTTAAAATTTTGTGTATGGAACCAACATAAATATTTGTAAGTTTTAATACTTTTGAAATGAAATAGGTAGGATCTATAGCAAAATGACTTGTTATTTCAATTTCTTCTTCGAGAACTCCGAGATTATTATTTTTTTTATTATAAACGGATCCAGTTTGTCAAAATTTCCGTACTAACTCTATGATGGTTTGGTGGCCTATATTTCCATCAGAATGACTTTCATTAAAAACTCAAGTCGTTCTTTAAGTGCACTTGTTTGGATGACCGTAAATAAATATTATTACTATTTGTTTTTGCAGAGAATACACCATTTTAAAATAACTCAAGATGCTACAGCTACAAATAATGGCTAATTTAATGTCACGAATAACTAACTACAATACTATTAATATTTAAAAAAAAAAGAAACAAAATGAGAAAAAATGTCAAAAAGGTAACATGTATTCAGAAGTAAGCTAGATGATCCCTAATAAGACATCTACCTATCCAACAGTGGCGTAGGTCGTTTGTGTTATGCTCAGGTTATTTTACGAAATTTATCAGCAAAATAAATTTTTGTTTACATGGCTAATTTGCATTTTTATTGGGTTTTCGTTTGATGTATCACAGGTAGCGGTATTATTTGACAATTTAAAGAAGGGGGGGAATTTTTTTTTGACTGCAGGAACTGATAATATGATTATTGCAATTTAGAAACATTTGAATATCTATATGAAAATTATGATGACAATATTTTTAATAATAATAATAATTATAACAACAAAACATATGGTATTTTTTCATTCTTTCCACTGGGACCTCTCAGGTCGCACCAAGACCATTGATATTTTTGTATACGTTTTAAACCACTTTGTTGAATTTAGCCACTTGGGGTGCATTTTAATAGTAATTCATTTATAGACTACTTAATACTGATTTTGTGTTGGGTAGGCATAGGAGAGAGACTGAACTGTAGGTTTCCGTGCTGAGAGTTGACTCCCGATAAGAAAGAGAGTCTCGCGAGAGGTTGTTTCGCGCTCTCTCTAATGGGCGGGATTTACGCTGCAAAAGCGAGCTGAGTGGAGGGGTCGGGATCTAGACTCGGCGCAAGCCCCACCCATTAGACAGAGCGAGAAACAACCTCTAGGGCGACTGTTTCTTTCTGATCGGGAGCCAAATCTCGTATCTAGACCCACAGTCTTTTCTCCTACGTCTATGGCTTTCGGAGCCAAGCCTAAAGTATTTTTGTACTTACCATAATAGTTATAGAAAACGCGATACCAAGTATCGTAAGATATCCTCTCTGAGAGAAATACTCCCCTCTCATTTCTATGATGAAAATAATTTCGGCCAGTGAGCTTTTCATCACCAACAAAACATGGCAACCGAATATCAGCAACAAATTGATGCCGTACGCTTTGTTAATCAGTTGGATTATCGAAACGACTTCGTCGTAATGTTGCAAAATGTTTCTGATATCAAAAGAAAAATGACACAGTCTCTTCGACGAATTGTACAGCGCGGCGTCGTTTTTCGACACGACGATTTTTCCTTTGAGTTTTTCACAACACCGCCACACGTAGTGCATTACAGCGGCGTGCAGCAACATCGACATGTTTAATATCGTCAACCGAATATACCGCGAGAGCTGGAAAACCAAGGATAAATAATTAAATTTGTACACGTAATGGATGGAAATCGATAGGGCATAGGTTAACTGTACGCACACGAAACGCAAAGCAAATTTCTTTCGTTTTTCAATCTGCAAAACGTTGCAGAGATCGTCGAGCTTTTCGTGCAATTTCACGACGGTCTTTTCGTTGCTGAACGAGGCGAAATATACGCACGAGATGATGGCGGCGCCGTACGCCACTTCTATGAAGTTGTCCAGATATTTGAAGCTCGAAACGTTTTCTTTGTCGCTGTCGACTTGAATTTTTAACACGTTTAAAGCGCTAGTGATTATCACCATCACTATCAAAACGATCGAACGTATGTCGTCGCTTTTTCTTTTCTTTCCGTCGCAGTACATCCTGAAGATTTTTAAAATTTTCAAAAGAAGCTTCGAGAACAACATTTTTGCTTCGAACGATAGCTGAAATTTATAATATAAGAAAAGCATTTGCTACCCAATTTGTGTAAAAGGTTTCTATATTATTATAAAAAGATAATTGTACATAAACTAATGTTTTTATAAAAAAAAATGTTAAAAGCGTTTATTATGCTTTCATTAGGGTAAAATCTGCGATACGAGGGGTGCTATAAATTCGAATATTTTTATGAGATAATCTAAAAAAGATTTAGTTTTAATTGTTTAAAATTTGACTCTTTTATATACACTGTGCTACCCCAACAATTTCTGGAATTAGCAATTTTTACTTAAAGCTCATTCAATATAAATGTGCGTGCACGTCATCAATGATCTGTTCTTTTCAAAATTTAATACCAACAATAATAAAAATCACTGTCCGTTTTATATAATTTCGAACACATAGGGTCAGTCTGTTCGTAATATTTTATTGCATTAATCTAGTCAATGTCTTGTTAAATATTACAATTTCTATATTATTTTAGACGGTACATAAAATTGCAGATATTATACATAAATATTTCATTTAATATTACACACAGTTCAAGTTTTATTATGTTTTTTTTTTTATGAAAATAGTCGCAAAAAGGGTAGACCAATCGTGTGGGCCGCGGACGGCCCGCACTGCGACTATTAGAAGGGGAAGGGATTATAGAAAGGAAATGATTGTTGACACGCTTTTTAAAAAGTTGCAGGTCATAGTTCTCTGGAAAAACTGATTTTGGAAGCTTATTCCATTCCGTAGCAGCCCTGTAAAAGAAGGATTCTTGATGAAGATTGGTCCTTGTAGTGTCAATCTTGAGAGTAAATGGGTGAGACTGATCAGCGTGCCGAGTTCTTCGGCTGAATGTGGCCAATGGTGGTACAAGAGATTTTATTTCTCTGGAGCATCTGCCATGGAAATATCTGTAGAGCAATGACTTGTCTGCAACTCTTCTTCTATGTTCTAGAGGGTGAAGGGTATCTGTGAGAGTTGAGCTGTTTATCAAGCGAATGGCTCTTTTCTGAATGGAATCTAGAAGACGAAGAGAATGCCTTGGTGCTGAACCCCAAATGTGCGAGCAATACTCCAGTAGAGGTCGGATTTGAGCCTTGTACGTCGTCAACAGTTGATCAGGAGTAAAAAATATTCTAGCTTTTCACAGAAAACCTAGCCTCTGGCTTGCCGACTTTGCGATGTTAGCAACATGGTCATGCCAAGACATATTATTGGACACCGTGACTCCCAAAATCGAGATGGAGGGACTTGGTTCAAGGGTATTTCCGGACATTGTGATGGGATGATTTGAGGAATTCACTTTCTTGGAAAACGTGGCACTTTGTGTTTTTTGGGCGTTGAACTGAACAAGATTGTCGGTTCCCCACTCGACGATTGCTTCAAGATCTCTATTGATGGAATCAACCTGTTCCTGCCTGAGTCTATTTGTATCATTCACCGAAAGTGATCGATAGGATGTGAAAGTTGAGACAAGTGTGCTATCGTCTGCGAAATTCTAAATGGGGTTCGTGGTGGTTTTCAAGAGGTCGTTGATGTGTAAAAGAAATAAGGTGGGAGACAGGATGGAACCCTGGGGGACCCCGGCATTAGTTTTAAATGCATCAGAAGAAATACCGTCAACTGCCACATGTAAGAAGCGATCTTGCATGAAGCTCAAGAGCCATTGGCGCAGTTTGGTTGGGAGACCGTAAGCAGATAATTTACTTAACAATGCCTGGTGCCAAACGCGGTCAAAGGCTTTAGATATATCCAAGGCTATTGCACAAGATTCACCAAACTTTTCAATAGTGTTTGTCCAGAGCTGAGTGACATAAGCCAGCAAATCTTCAGTAGACCGAAGTTGTCGAAATCCATATTGTATTAATAAAAACGGTTTTTCCGATTGAAGATCTATGAACGCCAGCTGGCAGTTGACAGTTAGATTCATAAGTTGGCAATTTTATATACGTTTTTAGGACGATTTATTTCAAATCTGATTATCATGGTGAAATGAACCAAGATAATTTTTCAAAATGGTAAATTGTTATTACACAAAATACCAAACATGTCCTGGCTCAAAACGGATATTAAAGAATGGCTAGCAAATCAAAATATTGCTTTTTCACATACTATGTTTAAACGTGAGCTTTCAAAGATTTTGGATCAGTAAGCACATTATATTTTGTGTTTATATTATAGTTTCTAATTTTATAAAACAATCTCCTACCTGTATTTTTACATTGCATTGTAATTAAATTTTGAAATAGTTTTACTAATTTTATTAACAAAATTGGTATATTTTTTAGTAACAAACCCCCAAAAAGATATTTGATAGATGACCTAGCTGAATAATGGACATAAAGTGTTACGTCTCCCGCCATATCACTGCATTTTCGATCCAATCGAATTGATTTGGGGCATTGCAAAGCAATATTATAATAAAAATATTCGCCGCGATGAAAATGCAGAAAAAGACTGTTTAAATATGTGGTTCAAACCGTTAACTCAGCGATCTGGAAAATGGTATAATAGAGAACGAATATTGGAAAGAGACGAAATTACTCCCATTGTTATTGATATTGACGCTAACAGTGATGAGAAATAACTTATCCATTCTATTTCAGACATTTTGTCGTTGTAGCTTAATTAAACTAATGTAATATAGCACAGGTATTTACTTAAACTTAAAGGAACTTCCCCGTTGTTTAATAATGAATGAAGGTATTTAAAAAAAAATAAAAAAAATTGTTGTTTGATTTATTAAAATTGGACAAAATAATGATTTTTGAATAATATCAATGAAAACGTATTGTTTATATGTTAATAAATATTGTTCATGAAAGTACACATATTACCTAAATACAGGGTGTGCCATAATTCAGTTGAAACCAAGTCTAAAGTCATGTTTGTTATTATCTGATAATAGTGAAAAGAAAGTTAAATACAGAACAGCTAAACATGATGAAAACATGACCAAAATTATAATGATGTTTGAGATTCGTTGGCAGAACATTTTGCAAACCTCTTCAAGGTAAATTTAAGATTTAAAAATACTGGGTCGGTAGTGAAGCTTTCTCGTTACTTCAAAAAGAAATCTTAACGTTATCGCGCAATATTTTGTGCTGTCACCACCTAAATTTTAAAGAAAAATGCCTAAGTATGGAAGAGCAAAAACAATCTTTCAAAGAATTCATAGACTTCTGCATTTGAGAGGCCTACTTTACTTCGTGACGTAAATAAAGATGCTAATTAGACATTATTTTTTTGATGATACTGACAATTATGTAAAGTATCGATATATGCTTCAAGAAGTGTTGTTGGAACTGAAAAATAGTCCACTTTATAAACATTTTCAGTGTCTGTAATAAAAAAATTAATATGGCGACAATGGTTGGTTGGATTCTAATGCGTGAAGCTGACCATTAGGTCATTTTTCTTCTTGCTTTCCAATATTTTCCGATGAAATTATTTTGTTGTAAAAGGTCTGGACACACTTACAGATGTTCGGGATTTCTGCCACTTGATTAGAAAAGGGACAAGAGGCAGTCACGCCCTGTTAGGTGTCCTAAGGTATTGCTTCTTTGCGAGGTAGTTAAGGTATTAAATCTGGGTTTTCTATGAGTTTTTTCCACATTATGTAAATATGGTAAGAATGGATTGAAAGAAGGTGTACCATTGATTCCTCGATCCCCAGATATTACATCAATGCATTTTACAGTCTGGGGTATGCTAAAAAATGAGGTCAAGTTTTCTGATTTATACAAAGCAATTTTGAAAACTATCGTAAGTATTTTAAATCCAAGATTTTAAAGAAAAATAATTAATTAAATACAGAATTAACAGTGATGTTGATCATTTGAAGACCACATTAAATCCGAATTTAATAAATTACAGTCCCGGATAGTTTACGACAAAGTTTGTAAATCATAAGATCAAAAATTGCAATGTTTGAATTCGTATTTTTAACAACTGATTAATGGCACACTCTGTATTTATACAAAAGTCGAAATGAACGTACGTCGATTTATTCCTCCCTTTTAAACAAATTCTTCTCCTCGGCCATAAATTTTAACTCTTCCAAATCGTCCGTTTGGATATCGTCGTCACCGTAACCCCAAACGGCGGGCTCCCGAGAGCCGTCTCCAGTTTTTTCAGCACGTCTCGTTATCATATTTTCGGAGACGCTCTTCAAATCGTAAGCCCATCCGATTCTGGCGAAGAAATCGATGAACGTCGTCGACGGATTGTATTTGTTGCCCAACTCGCCCGTTTTGTAGTCCCACGGGAAGACGTGGTGATAATTGTGCCAGCCCTCGCCCAACGCCGCCAACGACACCGCCAAATTCTCCACCGAACTAATGTACCTGCAAATTAACCTATTATGTCTATGGTTCAAGAGCTTTGAATTTTAAATAAACAGGAACAAGCATTTGCTCTTCTGTACGAATAATAAAAGTGCATTTTTAATAGATCTTGGAAATTTAAAGTTTAAATAACAGTTAAAATTAGTGTGACAAGGCTTTGTTAGGTGTTTTAGTGTAAATACCAATTGGTTAACCATTATTAACATCTAAATAAATTGTGGTTAGTGTTTCGTCTTGAGGATGTTTCCCGATACCAAAATATAAGTGCTGCCAGGTTTTCCCTCCGTCTCTATTCCGTGAGAGGGCTCTTGAAGCAGGGGGTAAGTCTCTGGGGGTTCTATGGTAACAGTCTCATAAAACGTTTCCTGGACTTAAGCCGGCTGGATCCTCCAGGTTCTTTGAGCTGGTGTAAGGGGT
Organism: Agelastica alni; assembly: GCA_950111635.1. Taxonomy (NCBI): domain Eukaryota; kingdom Metazoa; phylum Arthropoda; class Insecta; order Coleoptera; family Chrysomelidae; genus Agelastica; species Agelastica alni. The sequence goes on along the minus strand of OX467714.1, from coordinate 42,071,558 downwards.
GTCTGTCATCAAAAGTTTGTTTGAACCTCTTCAAGTACTGGACACCGGTTCTTCGCTCTTCCGGTGAAGCTGCTTCAGCTGTTGTCCTTAAAACCTTTGGGTTTGCTCCCCATTTGCTCCCTGCTAGTTTTTTAAGAAGGTTGTTCCTGGTAGTGACTTTCTGCCTAGTATTTTGGCAGTAGTATTTGTAGATCAGAGAGCGATCAAGTACCACACCGAGATATTTGGGTTTGTCAGTGTGTTTCAGCATTTGTCCCTCCAAGGACACATTTAATTTCTTTTCCTAGATGGGTGTTTAAATGGAAGGCCCAGGTAAGTGTGTTTAATGCTAAATTTCCCCAAAATTTTTAAATGTCATTGAATCTCGAATGAGATGTTTTTTTTTAAAGCTCTTACAATAGTTTTTCAATTTTACATTTCCTCCCAATACTTTGAAAAAAATACCGTGTTAAAATTCCAATTATAATTCCAATTATTTTAGTTGCTTACTTACTACCTAATTGATTTAATATTTAAACTGATGACCGCCCTCTTTCACGCAATAATAAAGATTTTGTTCAAAACGTTCACGCACATTCCGAAGAATTTCCGGAGTAATTCGACGGCACTCGTCAACGATTCTTTGACGCAAATCTTCTAACGACGCTGGTTGTGTTTTATAGATTTTACTTTTCAGATGTCTTCACCAAAAGAAATCGAAGGGCGATTAATTTGGCGATGATGGAGACCATTGAATTTTTTTTTTTTATGTTCTGCTTCCCCCGAAAAGGGATATCCTGTAATGTTCAGAAAACATCGTGGGAACCAAGGGAAAGAAGGTGGGAGTTGGTGTTCTTCTTAAATTTCTGGAGGTTGTATGCCTCGGGTACACCTCCCTAGGCAATGAGTTCCAAAGCCTCGCAATTCGTTGGATAAATGAGTCTTTGGAAAGTGATGTTCTGCAGGTCTCCAAAGTGACCACGAAGGGGTGTGAAGACTGAACTTGACGGGTTAATCTCGAAGAGACTGCCAAAGGAGGAACGATTATTGATATTTCAGAGGAGCATCGCCCATGAAAATATCTATAAAATAGGGACAAATCGCCAACTTTTCTACGGTGTTCCAGACAAGTGAGCGAGTTTGTAAGCGAGGCATCACCGACGAGACGAATTGCCCTTTTTTTGGACAAAATCCAATAGCTTCAGGATATGTTTAGGTGCCGCACTCCAAATATGGGAACAGTATTCCAGTACAGGTCGGATCTGTGCCTTATAGATCATAAGCAGCTGACTGGAGGTGAAATAGCTCTTGGCACGAAACAAAAAACCAAGTTTTTGGGATGCACTTTTGACAATGGACCTCACGTGATTTTCTCAGGAAAGGTTATTGCTGATAGTAATACCAAGCATCAATATGGATGACTTCAGTGGTATGGTTACTCCTGACAAAGTTATGTTGGGCACAGTGAGGTCAGCTTTTCTAAAAAAAACATGCTTGTGTTTTGTTTGCATTGAATTCTACCAAGTTATTTGATCCCCATTCGAGAATTGTTGCTAAGTCCATATTTATATTGTTAACATTTCTTCCTCGTTCATTTCTGGTTTCACGGGCTGATATAGGGGCCCTGGAAGAGAAAGCGGTATGGAGGGTACTATCATCGGCAAAGCTGTGTACGGGACATGAAGTTGCTTTCAACAGGTCGTTGATGTGAAGTAAAAATAGTGTTGGTGATAGAATGGATCCTTGCGGAACACCAGCATTTATGAGTAGAGTGTCAGATGAAACTCCATCGACCACTATATGAAGAGACCTGTTTGAGAGAAAACTAGCAAGCAGAGAACACAGCTGAGGGGGCAAGCCATAAGATGGAAGCTTGGCGAGGAGTCCCTGGTGCCAAACTCGATCGAACGCCTTGGAGATATCTAATGCCACAGCTAAAGTTTCTCCATACTTTTCAATAGATAGCTGCCATATATGTGAGACATATGCGAGCAGGTCACCAGTTGATCTCTGATGGCGGAAGCCATATTGCCTATCATTGATAATTTCTGAGTCTTCCAGATATTTCATGAGCTCGATGTTGATGGCTTTTTCCATGACCTTTGAAATAATAGATAGCAGTGCGATAGGTCTGTAGTTGCTAGGTAGGGGCTTTTTTGTCTTTTTTAGGGACTGGCTGTACTCTTGCAATTTTCCAATTGGACGGAAATACTCCCAAATTGTAAGAGTGGTTGAACAACTTGCAAAGAACAGGTGTTAGTTCGGGGGCACATTTCTTGAGAACAATCGGCAGGATTCTGTCAGATCCACAGGCTTTGTTGGCTTTGAATGCTGCCTATTTTCTCAATCCAATGCAATACTGACGAACAATCGCCGCATAATGTGGAGGAACACCTTTATGTTGAAAATAAGAATGATTTTCGTCATACTGTGGATTATTTTCAAATACATATCAGTCAGAGCAGAGTCAATAGCGTCTTCCAGTAATTGCAAATACATTTCGCCAGTCAAATTGCCTGATATAAAAAAAGGACCCACCTGTCTGTCACCGCACATGCCAGCCTATACATTTAATTTGGCAAGGGTGCAAAAGGGTGGCAAAATTTAAGTATCTAGGAACATGGTTGTCAGAAGAATGGTCATGTGATATCGAAATCAAATGTCGAATAGAACAAGCACGCACAGCATTCCCGAAGTTCAAGAAAATCCTTACAAGTACAGATTTTGATCTGGACATTAGAATTAGATTCATGAAATGCTATGTATGGGCAGTACTTCTATATGGTATGGAGGGGTGGACGTTGAAAGTGAGCATCATGAATAAACTAGAATCCTTCGAGATGTGGATACATAGGAAAATCCTTAAAATTCCGTGGACAGCAAAAAAGACGAACGAAGAATGGTAAAAAGAGACCGCGAATTATTGATAACAATCAAACGCAGAAAAACAGCGTATTTGGGACATGTCATACGAAATGAAAGATACCAATTACTTCAGTTAATAATAGAGGAAAAGATAGAAGGTAAGCGTGGTGTCGGCCGGAAGATGTCATGGCTCCGCAATATCAAACAATGGACAGGACTAAATAATGCAGGAGATCTAATACAATATATGTGGCGTAATGTGATCACAAACATCCATTAGTGGATATGCAGCAGAAGAAGAAGAAGGTAGTAAATTTATACCATTGGCGTACTTAACTCGAATGAATGACATTTTTACCGTTCGTGATTGTTTGCAGATAAGTTTCACATTTAAAATTTAATTTCTCAGTAAGAAACGAGCGGAATTTTAAAATTTTAGGACTATTGAATAAAGAATCGTAAGAGCTTTTGAAAGACATCTTATTCGACTCACAGTACTATTTAAAAATTTTAGGGTAATTCTTACCCTTGCTTGGGTTGAATGTTGACAAGGTTTCTGCAAATAGCTCTGTTTTGTTTTCGGTTGGCCTGTATAATGACTCACCTTTCAGCAAATTCTAATAAAGTTGAATATAAGAGTTTTAAACAATTATTTTATCAATTTTACTGATAAATTATAACCCACATAACGTTTGTCAGCTGTTAAATTTATAAAAAAATTGCTTACTTGTCGTAGGGTTTTTGGCCCCACATGTGCGCTGCACTGTTGACGAAAAAGGCGATGTTCAATGTCAGAGTGAACCTAGTATTGAAATTTATCCAAAACGAATTCCATAATGTTTCCTCCCAATAATATATTGGAATCGACACCGGGAGTAGAACGTTAAATATCAAAAAGAGAGGAGGATAATACCTGTAACAAAAATATAACACTTCAACAAAATTCGCTAAGACAACGATTATGTAACAATATTTTTCTGCAACCAATGCAATGAAGAAATTTATTTGTGTTATTTTTGGTGAGTGGAATCATCAACTGCAGCTAGCTTCCTCAATCAATTTATATATTTAATATATTGTAACTCTTCGTTGGCTTTTGTTCAACATCAATTTTAATGTGGAATAGTGTATCCACGAAAAAGAAATTAGAGTTTTTGTTTAAATTCTTTAAATTAAACTAACGACACATTTTTCCAAAAAAAAAAAATTTTTTTTGTGATACTCCAGATTATGAATGTAATATTTTTCAAATATTTTTAGCTGGATGTCAACAGTGTTACAGTGTTGGTTCAGGTGGGCTGAAGAAAGAAGCCGTCACCGTCGTCACGAATACAGACGACCATGAGCAACTTTAGCAAGAGAAGATCGTCATTTTTATGTGTCCTGTTGCCACTTAAAAGCATTATAGTATTTTAGACGAGTAACCATTGTCTAATATTTTAAGACGATGGTATAACTATACAAAATAAAAATTATTTTTTTTGAAAATTGTATTATTAATTTTTCGTCGAACCATTTTAGATCAACATTGACTGGCACCTGATCAATGAAACTCCAACTTTCCATAAATACATTTTTCTCTAAGAAAATGATTATAATAAAATTTTGAATAATAATGGTTGTGTATAAAAAAAACTTTATTAATTTAAAACAGACTGAAAATTTTAATACAAATGCTGCCATCTAGACACAATATACGAAAGCACCGTCCATCCATCCTTACTCTCTTTATTAATAGATGGAGGCACTTCTTTAACGTATTTCATTTAAATGCGCGTTGAAGAATACACTGAAAACATTATTTTCTTACTTTTTTTGCCACATAACGATGGGGTCTGCCTCCAAATCGCTCATGTCGACCGTCGTTCTTTTTTCTACCACTTTGGGATGGGGTGTGAGCACCAACCAGCCGACGTGAGCGAAAAAAAAACCTCGTTTAGCATTATGCGGATCTGCATCAGTTTCGCTGTACTTGTGATGGACTCTATGATCCAATGCCCACATGTAAACATGTCTCTGGAGTATAGAAATAAAAAAATTAAATTAACATACATATCTCGACACGCAATCACGATTTCCTAATTATAGTCATGGTAATAACAAACGAAAAGGTTCTTTTGATGCTGTTCGAATGGGTAGTATGAATGATAAATGTAGATGGCGACACATCCTTTCATATATTGTTATTGAAATAAAAGGCAAATTACCGAACAAATTAACGTGTTTAAAGCACATATTATTGTTTAAAAATAGATGTACCGTCATACCATTTAAGTGAACTACGAAAACACTGTCTTATAATAAGCCCTAATTCAGTTGAGCGATAATTTTCTATAGAGTTTGGACTTTCACGAAAATAATGAAAATTTACTTGTAGTTCTATATTTAGGAATTAATGATTTCCACACCGCTCACAATTTTTCTTATTGTCGCCCTTTTCCTGGCAACCTTGATTTCGCTATGAGTCACACTTTAATAGTCCCAGAGGCTTACACAACCCGACGAGTTAATAAAGTTTTCCGAAATATTTAAGTTCAACCATAAAAACATTTCGAGCAGGAATAATAAAAAAAAATGAATTTTCATTTAGTTTTATATCAAAACAATGTTTAAATACTTTCTTATTATTTTTACAGTAAATTTGACTTCTATTAAGACATTCTATAAATGTAAATATTTTATAAAGCTCATACAATATAAATGTGCATACAATGATCTCTTTGTTTCAAAACTTGATACCATCGGGTCAGTCTGTTCGTAATATTTTATTGCATTAATTTCTATATTATTTTAGACGGTATATAAAATTTCATATATTAAACATAAATATTTCATTAAATATTACACACAGTTCAAGTTTTATTATGTATTAATAAAAACGGTTTTTCCGATTGAAGATCTAGTTGCCAGTTAAGGCATGTACAGACCGGGTAACAAATGTTGGCAACATGTATCCCGTCAACAAGATACAAGTTGCTAGATACACGGCAACATTGGGCGGCGTGAAATTTGTTGTTTGTTGCATGTATCCGTGTTCCCCATTCCAATGGAAAACATCGCTTAGTGTGTACGTGCTAGTGCTGTTGGCAAGACAAAATTTTCAACAAGTGGTACAAGTAGGTGCGCTATTATGTATAGTTTAGTTATAGTTTAGGTGCTACCAAAGAAAGAATATGTTCAAAATCAGATTTTGTCAGTCTAACGAAATTGCGGAACGAGGTACCATCGTTTAAACGTAGTTCAGACAATAGGTTATCCCCATGGCTTATCCCGTGTTTTAGAAATTCTCTCTGCCACCACCGTATTTTTCTTTTTTGAAAATTACCAGCAATTATTATAAAAGCAGCACTAGCACCAGCAGCAATAGTCTCTTCCATTTTTAATTCAACACTAACTTTGGTATGGACGTGCAACAGTGTTAGCAACATCAATCTACAAATATGTTGACAACACGGTCTGTACTTACCTTTAGATTTATTAGTTGGCAATTTTATATATGTTTTAAGACGTTGTCAAACTGTAAAGAACTATGAACCGTTAAAGTCGCCTCCAAAGAAGCGTTCTTGTGTTAAAAATGTTGTGGTAATTCTTACCCTCGCTTGGGGCTGAAAGTGGTGGAGTCGAAAATACCGGACAAGTGTGAATCCCTTTAATTAAAAATCGACGGGTCTGAGCGTTTTTCTAAAATGTTGACGAGGTTCCTGCAAACAGCTCTGTTTCGTTTTCGGTTAGCCACCACAACAATTTTATTCTTTTTTTTGGTTTTGGTACCATTACTTTTCCACAAACAACTACTTACCATGGTTAAGGTGACTGATAATGAATTTCTTCAAGAGGAGTAACACGTAACAAACACATTACACGTTAAAAAATTAAATAAAATGATGACCATCTGGTTTGCATTTTGGGACGCCCGACAGAAGTGACAACTTCAAATGATTTGCGTAGAGATTATTGAACGTATTTAAGGTAACAAATACTTAGTTTATGCTATCCTTATTCATTCCAACCCTTGTTATGATCCTTCTTCTACTAAGGCTTCCAGATGTACGTCGTTGTATTGAGTTAACGATGTTACTTACACTTTGTACATAATACACATTAAATTTATCTGCTATATTTCCTCCCATTATATCATTCAAAAGAGTGGTTTCGGTACAAGGGAAGCTTTGTTTGGCATAAATGTTCTTGTTTAGAGAAGTCGTGGTATGTTAATTGATCTATATGCCTGCTTTATAGATTTCCAAAAGGCTTTTGATTGTGTCCGACACAACATACTAACAAAGACTCTCAGAGACATTGGACTGGATGGAAGAGATATTCGTGTTATCTCTAAACTATACTGGAATCAAACATCTATTTTAAAGGTTGAAGAAGTTGATTCAATTGCAATCGATATCAAAAAAGGAGTAAGGCAGGGTTGCATCTTGTCTCCTCTTCTTTTTAATGTTTACTCCGAAAGAATTTGTAGAAAAGCACTTTCCGAAATATCAGCGTCAATGGTAGGGTCATTAACAATTTACAGTACGCAGATGACACGGTGCTCATGGCGTCCAATCGGGAAGATCTGCAGGATATCCTTGACAGAGTTGTTTCAGAATGTGCCACGGCTGGACTTGACTTAAACATCGAAAAGACGAAAGTGTTAGTGATCAGCAAAAAACCTTACATCGTAACTAACATTACAGTTAAAAGCAAAACGCTACAGCAAGTTGATTAAATAAAATATCTTGGCAGAATTCTGACAAGTAACGCTGTTAGCCAATCCGAAATAAGGTCACGAATTAAATAGGCTCGTACTGTATTTAGGAAATTGAGTAAAGTCTTGTGCTGTAGAGATTTGGGTTTTTTTTTATGAAAATAGTCGCAAAAAGGGTAGACCTATCGTGTGGGCCGCGGACTGCCCGCACTGCTACTATTAGAAGGGGAAGGGATTATAGAAAGGAAATGATTGTGGACACGCTTTTTAAAAAGTTGCAGGTCATAGTTCTCTGAAAAAACTGATTTTGGAAGCTTATTCCATTCCGTAGCAGCCCTGTAAAAGAAGGATTCTTGATGAAGATTGGTCCTTGTAGTGTCAATCTTGAAAGTAAATGTGTGAGACTGATCAGCGTGCCGAGTTCTTCGGCCGAATGTGGCCAATGGTGGTACAAGAGTTTTTATTTCTCTGGAGCATCTGCCATGGAAATATCTGTAGAGCAATGACTGGTCTGCAACTCTTCTTCTATGTTCTAGAGGGTGAAGAGTATCTGTGAGAGTTGAGCTGTTTATCAAGGGAATGGCTCTTTTTTGAATGGAATCTAGAAGACGAGGAGAATGCCTTGGTGCTGAACCCCAAATGTGCGAGCAATACTCCAGTAGAGGTCGGATTTGAGCCTTGTACGTCGTCAACAGTTGATCAGGAGTAAAAAACTTTCTGACTTTCCACAGAAAACCCAGCCCCTGGCTTGCCGACTTTGCGATGTTAGCAATATGGTCATGCCAAGACATAATATTGGACACCGTGACTCCCAAAATCGAGATGGAGGGACTTGGTTCAAGGGTATTTCCGGACATTGTGATGGGATGATTTGAGGAATTCACTTTCTTGGAAAACGTGGCACTTTGTGTTTTTTGGGCGTTGAACTGAACAAGATTGTCGGTTGCCCCTGAGGATCCGTCTTCTGAGATGCTATGTGGTCTCTACCCTCCTATACAGTGTAGAAGCCTGGACACTTAACAACAAAGACATGAAACGTCTTGAAGCTTTTAAAATGTGGGCCTACAGGCGAATACTAAAAGTAGCGTGGACAGAAAGAGTTCGCAATTCCGAGATATTCGCGAGAGTACAGAAAAACACCGAGTTTATCGTCACCGTTTAGTAAAGGAAATTAGAATATTTTGTGCATGTAATGAGAGGCAAAAATATCGTTTGCTCCAGAACATAATGCAAGGCAAGATAGCGGGTAGACGAGCTCCAGGTAGAAAAAAAACATCCTGGATGAAGAATCTCCCAGACTGGTTTGACGTGAGCTTCAGCACGCTGTTTAGACTGGCATTTGACAAGATAAGAATAGATGAATAGATAAGATGGTCAACAACGTTCTGAAAGGACATGGTACTTCAGAAGAAAAAGATCAGTGGATTTGAACAAATATCTATAACATTAAACAAAGGAATTGGTAGATCTTTTTATAAATATTATAAAATAAAAGTTGAAGTGTATTGTGTAAATTATTTCTTGTAAATAATTTAAAATTGCGTGGTCGTTTGTTTGGTACCTAAACGCATGTATTTTTGTTGACTTTTAGCTACGTACGATTACGGTGTTATGTAGGTTAAACCAACGAATATAAATGCTTTCTGTTGTTGGTGAACTTTAGTTTGTATTGGGCGCGTATATTAATGTTTGAAAGGGTAGGTAGGTAGTTACTTATATACAAAATTTCGTGTACATCGATCAATGTTTTTATTTACAATGGTGATTAAACAATACACCTTCGTTTCTTTATCAGTTATTACCTTTCACTACATCATGTATTTTTTATCTCACATGTCGTATTACCACACAATAATCGATATTAGATAGAGGGAGAAGAGAACACTTTTTTTATCTTTCCATCTCTTTGTGTTTTTACAACCATTGAACATACACACAACCAAATTTATAAATTTTTTGTAAAATACATAATATGCAAACAGTTAAATTCATAAAAAGTTAATATACATGTCTTGTGTGCGATTTTTAACAAAATGCCTAAAGCCACATTTCCACCGAAATCGGCATAGCTGATACGCTTTGCATTTTGCAAAAATGTCACAAAAAGAGGTTTCCAGAATAGTGGGAATCAAACGAATAATTGTTTCAAGAACGTACTCAAATTGTACAAAGACTATGTCAGGTATTGAAGAAAGTGTTCGTGATGAAACTCCGCTTTTATTCACGATCATGAGACAACACTTGCTTCTGTTGAGTTTTAACCCCGATTCTGCACTAACTTCTTTGACTCGTTTTAATAAGTTTCTTATTTCCTCTTCACTGCTTGCTAAGGTTGGAAGATATAGGGCTGGGCAATTATGACCACAGACTAATTAAATACCTTTATTACAATCAAGTAGCTAGTATTAAATAAGACAATGCCACAATCAAAGAAATCCCAATTAAACGGGGAGTGCGACAGGGTTATGTTCTTTCAACAACTCTATTCAATATTTATTCTAAAACAATATTTCAAGAATCCATAAATGACAGAAATAAGGGAGTGGAGATCGAAGGCGAAACTATCAACAGCATAAAATTCGCTAATGATACCACTATAATGGCCAAAAGTATTGGAGATCTCCAAATAAATCAAGTACGCGCATGGAAAATAAAATAAATAAAGCAACATAAAGGAGGAATCCGCACAACTAATATCTACTTAATGGTGGAACAATAGAACGACTAGAACGCTTTAAATATTTCGGGAGTTGGTTAAACACAACATGTAGTTCGGATGAGGAAATACTAACTCGCTTTGAAATAGCTCTCAAGACATTTATATCTTGGAAATCGATCTTAAATAACCGAAATATTTCAATATATCTGCGTAAAAGAGTCCTTAAATGTTACATTTGGTTAGTCCTACTGTATGTGTATGTGAGACTTGGCCACTAAAAATCTCAATCATAAACAAATCAAAAAAATTTAAGTTGTAGTGCTGCCTCCCATACAACCAACGAGCAAGAGTTCTAAATAGAATTGCTGGACGTAATAAAAACAAGAAAAAGCAAACATTTTAGGCATGTCATCAGAGGACCCAAATACCAATTACTTCATCTCATCATTATGTGCAAGGTTAAAGGAAAGAGATGGATAGGACGCAAGAAGGATCAAGTTGCTGCCGATCTTGAGAGATACCACCAGATTACAGCCATGATGATAGCCAACGTCTGAATACAGACAGGCACCGAAATAAGAAGAAGAATGATCTAAAATAGTTTCATGACTAAAGAAAAATTTTCTATAAGGTCAACATTGACAGGTCAAGAGTAGTAAAAAACCTTGAAAGACGCATTTGACAGAAATTTTCATTTACTTATACATAATAATGGACCCCCACATAAAGGCAGAAATTAGTGACCTGGGCGCCACAGCTGAAAAGTAGGAAGTCATAATGGAACGTTTAGAACGAGGCAGACATACATTTATAACTTCAAAATAAGAGTAATATACATTAAAATGAGAATAAACCCTTACAAGATGAGACTTGTTAATTTAAACATTAGTTTATCACATTCAAAATGAAAATAACCAATTTCAATTCGAGAATGAGCACATATTATTGAGTTAACACAAAATTATTTTATTGCAACGTAGGTATAGTATTTATTAGAAAAACAATAATTATGCTTCTATTTGTTATTTATGATATTTTTTTGTTACAAAATGTATTTGAATAAACTACTATTCATTTTCCCATAACTAATTTTTGTCTCGGTGTGTTCGAACACGAGATAACAGGTGACTCTATTTAAGTTTGTTTGTGTGTAGATAAAAATACAATACAAATGCATCGTTTTTTTTACGCATGGGACTATTTTACTGGCGACTGTCAATAAATATAAGAGAGAGTTGGGAGATTGGGGCAGTTGCTATCACTGATTGGAAGTAGGGAAGGGGGTACGTACAAATGCGACTACATCAATTTTATTTTTATATGTTATTAATAATAATTTACTGGCTGGGGTAAACGCAGGTTTTGTGACGTATTATTAGGTGGGGGAACAATCGTGATGCGGAGTGACAAAAAGAAAGGGTTTTGTTTGACGTATTTTATGAATGACTCTGAAATGGATAAACAGTAAATAAACAACTCACCTGGCCTGTAATTGTGAATAATAAAACTAAAAGTAATCGAAGTGGCCATTTGGCCTTGTAGGATCTGTGAGACCATAATCTGTGGGCTCCGGCCGTAATACCGAAACCAGAAATGTATACTGTCAGTAGAGCTGAAAAAACAAACATTCAAAAATATATTTTATATTTTCTATAATTAAATAAAATGGTAAAACCATTGATTAGTGTAAATGGGTCAGTACATAATACATATCAATATCAACGTAACACATCGACGCAACGTTTCAATGCGTTTTCATAATTAATTCATACATACATATAGTCACGCCTTTTTCCCGTAGGGGTAGGCAGAGACCACTTCCTTCCACTTCCGTTACGGTTCTTACCTTTCAAATTTACTAATTTATAAGGCAAGTGTGAATGAACAAGTCAGTAGAGGTCGACCTCGGCGAACATATCTTGATCAGATCAATATTGTGTTTAAAAGAGGCCAGGTCAAGACAACCAACAACCGACGAATACGTGAGAGCACTGATAAAAGTAGAGGAAGCAAAAGATGTGTGTAAGAACCGCAGCAAGAGGAAGGAAGTGGTCTTTGCCTACCACTACGGGAAAAAGGCGTGACTATATGTCTGTAGTTTTTAAAATATTGTATTTTAAACGATGAAAAAATTTGATTTACGGCGTAAAAACGCGAGCTTTAAAGAAGCGACGGCAACGGCGCATTCGAGCAGACGACTCAAGTCTCAAGTCCCCCATGTAAATACACATAACCTGTGTGTTGTGCACTAACCAAGAAATAATGATTAGTGAAAGTGAAAAGTTAATAAATATAGTATATTATAAGTAATATAATTATTATATATAAAGTTATATTAGTGTAAAATTTTATGTACTTTAAATAAATATGACATACATATTTACAATTCGATCATAACTGATGCCAGAATCGTATAATATTTTTTGGTTAGTATTTCACATTCTTAATACTTTTGATTCTTAGTAAAACATCATGGATAGGTTTTTTGAGGTAAATAAAATCTTCTACTTTTTGATAAGTTAATGATTTAGATTTTGTAGCATTTCTACATTGAGGCAAGCGCAATTAGTTAGGATATATTTTTAAAGACAAGACCATAAAATTTTTAGAGCGGAAAGTGAATCGTTTTATTATCAGGCGTTTGATTAAAACCGAAATGCTCCATTAAAATGGGCAATTTCCCTTGTCAATTTGTTTACGATATAAATCAATTTTGATAGAAATGATTTGGAAAACTATTTCTAAAATCATTTAATAGAAATGAAAAACATTTACAAAAAATTATATTTTCGAATACTGCACGATTAAGCGACTGATTATTATCGTATAAAGAAAAAAGTATTCTGGACGCGTCACAACCGACTCGTGTCAGCGACAAATAATATCTAGGACGTCGGTTCCCCGACGTCGGGCGTCAGTACGCAGTAATGGAAGCCCATTTAAATTGATTAATCAAAGAAGGTTCTCGCTTTTACACTCACACTATCAAGTAACGAATTACTCGGCGCCAAGGAAAATAAATGATACAGATCCGTACTAAGCCTGTAAATATGAGTAGGCTGCAAAATATTTAGACATAGGATCATTCATGATTTTTTTTTAATATTTATCTTTTCAAAAAAACCTTTAATTTTGAATGTAACACCTTTTAAAAATAAAACGCAATGCCTATGTTTTGATAAAGTTTCAATTTTTTCTGTTATTCTGTCATATTAAAAAACATGGAAATAATCTCAACTCGTTCAGCAATTCAATATACCATTTAACTATTTAAAAAATACATAAATTGATTTTCTTACACACATCTTTTGTTTCCTCTTCTTTTATCAGTACTCACATACATTCTCGTCGGTTCTCTTGACATGGCCTTTTTTCAAAACAATGATGATCTGATCGAGTTACGTTCGCTGACTCTCTACCGACTTCCGTCCATTCACACTCGCCTTAAAAATGTGTTTCGTCAATATTCCTTTATCCAACATTTCTACGTGTCCAAACCAAGTAAGTATTCCTTTGTCTATCTTTGTAACCACATCTTTTACATCACAGCGTTCTCTTATCTCACTATTCTTTACTTTATTCAACCGAGTCACACCGGCTATACTTTTCAGACTACTTATCTCCGCAGCATTAATCCCATTTTCATGCTTCTGCCAAACCCAACATTTACTACACTTAAGTGTAGGAACCAACACACCTATATGCACAGCCAGACGTGCCATTTTTGACACTTTATGGCTGTTCATAAAGCTATGCAGTGCTTCATTCATTTGTTTTCCTGACAATACCTCAATGTCACTGTCATACTTTCCATCTCTCGTAAACGTTGAACCCAAGTACACAGATTCATTTACTTGTACCACTCTTTCTCCCTTAATCAAAATTTCACAGTTTGTCATGCTTTCTTCTTTTGGATACTTTTTCCGTCCATGAATATTTATTATTTTCCTGTAAGCCCACATCTCAAAGGCTTCAAGTCGTCTTTCTTCGTACTTGTTTATAATCCAGGCTTTCATACCGTATAGCAGGGTGTAGAAGACCTATCATCTGAGAAGTCGGATTCTTAGAGTGAACTTTAGATCTCTACAGCACAAGACCCTACTCACGACTTGTTTGATCCAAGACATTTATCCCAAATAGAGCCTACCTTGTGCCGAAGCTATTCTTTAGTCGTGGAGAAAATATCGTCTGTTACACGGTTATAATGAAAAAGATGTGTGCACTATGTTTGCATATTAGAAGTGAAACTTCTAACGTTTAAACAACTAAAATATTAAAATATTTTGCAATAGTCATTTTGATAAACACGTGGACTACACAGATAGACGTGGCGTTGCTATGCTACGCGCATGCGCGTCACGCATTTTCGTGTGACGCGACCTTTAAATTTTACTTCCATCGCGCGTATGGAAGTTTTGTTTAAATAGTTTACATAGTTTCTAAATAATGGGCATTATTTAGAAAAACTGCCAGTACGACACTGCTTTAACAGTTCAACAACTTTTTTATTGGAACAGAGCCTGTTGAACTATATCGATTCCTATTCTTGACATGACAATTCTTCATCATTTTTCCTTGCATTTGTTGATTACCTTAATAAAATGTATATTCGTTACGTAGTCGACTTATTAACTCCGAGTATTTTTAAAGTTTAAAGAATTTTAAAATGTATAATATGTATAGTTATCCATAAAATATTTTTACTATCGTTTTTTATTTAATAAGTTTATTGCAGTTAGATAAGGCTAAACATTTATTATCAAACAACTAATATTTGTAAATGAATCATCCAATACGAAAAATAGTTTTATGTACCTAAAAATTTAACACCTGCTTTACAATATTTGTTATTGTTAGTATCACTATTACGCAACACTTGAGATTTAGCATCAACAAAATATTAGTTAGGAGCCATTACTTGAGATTTATTAAAAATTAAAAACGTATTCGCTGCCGAACAACTAAAACCACATAAAAGTAATCGGGGGCAGTCTGACAACACAGACTGTCATAATGTCATAATATTTTTTAAAAAATTAACTTTCGAACAAGTTTTGCTAGAGCTTAAAATTCGTAATACCAACAAATAATGATGTACCTAGAGAATTGCGTGACCCGTTTAGCAATTTTTATGAAGCACAAGAGGATTTTGGACGGCCAAGTATGGTGCCTGCGGCGCTACCACCCCACATATTTACCTGTTTAACTTTTTTTGTAGCCAAATTAAAAAAAAAATTACACGATTATATAACAGATGTAATTCAATACCTGTCGCGGCATATAGTCAGAGGAGTAATTGTTTTTTGATACATAATCGACCCAAATGAACCTATAATACAGGTGACATACAGCAGAATTAGCTGATTTTTTAAAAATCAGTTATACATTTTTCCCATATATATATATATATATGTAAGGTATAGGGTTTAAGGCTTCTCCTTATTCCTTAGCTATAGCGTACGAGGTTATACTGTTATACCTTAAAAATCCTTGTTTACTGTTGCGCATGCGTAAATGTCATTGTAAGGCATACCTTAGGTTAGGTTAGGTTAGGTTATGATGTGCAATACCTCTCTAATGACCACAATACTTTCTCAAAAGCAGTTTTTGGCGTAGTAATAAACCCCTTCTCTCGACCAACCTTCATATTCACCCGATTTAGCTTCATATTTCTTCTTATTCCCTCAAATAAAGGAATCTTTAAAAGCGACCCAATTTCGGTCGTAACAAAACAGTGTGATAGATTTAAGAAATTTGAAAACACTTACCGAAAATAATTGTGTAAAACATGGCGGACACTACACACAAGTAGAGTCCGTATAAACAACCTAAATGTAAATAAACTTGTACGATGGTGTCCGGCCAACGAATTTGCGGTACGAAATCGTCTTGGTCATATTCATTTTGGGAAAATTTTGTTTTTTCATCGTTGTTATTTGTTCTGCAACATAACTTGGTCTCGGCGCCTAGTAAGTCACTGGTTATAGGCGTTTCGTTGCTTGTGACACCCTCATACTTTCCTTCTGTCATTACTACAACACAAAATGAATTAATTACGTCTACCGAAAAGGATTCGGTTGGTCCTTAAAAAAAATGTTTGGGGTATTTATTATTTTTTTTCCTAGAAAATTATATACCCAAGGTTAACTTGTAAAATAGAAATATCCATTATTTAATGGTGTTTTTGCGAGTGATACTAAAAAATATTAGATTATGTTTTGTTTATTACGAGCAATAATATTTGGGGTAAATAACGATTATCCTTCATTGTTTTAAATATTATATTTAATGTGTAATAAAAAAAAGTTTATGAAGTATAGACCCTTTGAAATTTTCCACATTTCTTAAATCTTTAGTGCAATTTTTGACCTGAATTAAAGGGAATTATTAAAGGTCAAGTGAAATTTTTCCTCACTTAATGTAAGTCGAATGGGAAGAGAATTCAGGAATTTTATTAAAGTGATGACCTAGATAATCCAATAATTGCATTGTAAACATGGCAATATCATGAAAAAATTATTTTAGTCATAAGATTATCGATTTAGAAGAAGATGTGTGCACACATTTTAATTTTTATTATGCTTTTTGTTGTGGTGGTAGCCGAGGTAACGGTGAATACCTTTTTAACACGCTTATATTAGTTTCACCTGTATGTTTGTATGTTTGTAACTGACTCCTTGGCCTCGATTTTGCGCTACTTTAAGCGATCAGATTTAACTTAAACTTCGCAAACTTGTCAAAGACCGACGACAATGCAATAATTCGATCAAAATATTCAATTATCCTGATTAGTTTCGCCAGGATTCATAAATTTATTTAGGGATCCTTTGCATGAGAGTAAGAGAGATAGAACTACTGCGTGAACTACGCTTGCGCGCAGTTTCAATGTCATATTATAATTCACCCAATCCAATACAATGGTGGGAAACGTGCCGAGGAATGAATGGCAAGAGTGTAAGTAAAAAAAATCGAACTAAAAAGCGAAAAATAAATTATAGTTTAAAAAAAACTAAAAATCACGCTTTTAGAGTTAATCATACTAAAAAGTAAAAATAATTCTTATCATAAAAATAAAATTACTGACGAGAAAATTAATGTCACTGTTATAAAAGCGTGGGGTGCTTTGTATGACATTTTTTTAACTAACTCTGCGTTTCGGAATGAAAGCATACATACATACTCACATATAGTCACACCTTTTTTCCCGTAGGGGTAGGCAGAGACCACTTTCGCTACGGTTCTTACACACATCTTTTACTTCCTCTACTTTCATCAGTGCTCTCATACATCGGTTGTTGGTACTATTGACCTGGCGTTTCTCTGATCGAGATATGTTCGCCGAGGTCGGCCTCTACCGACTTGTCCATTTACACTCACCTTATAAATTTGTTTCGTCAATCTTCCTACATCCATCCTTTCCAACTGTCGAAACCATCTAAGCATTCCTTTATCTATCTTTGTCACCACATCTTCTTTTACACCACAGCGTTCTCTTATCTTACTATTCTTTACTTTATCCAACCGAGTCACTCTGGTATACTCTTAGTAAAGTGCCTCATTCATTTGTTTTCCTGCCAACACCCTTTACTCAATGTCACTGTCATACTTTCCATCTCTCGTAAACGTTAAACTTAAGTACACAAATTCATTTACTTGTTCCACTCTTTTTCCCTTAATCAAAACTTTACAGTTTGTCATGCTTTCTTCTCTGTAAAAAACCATTACTTTCGTTTTGCTTACATTTATTTTCATTCTTTTGATTTTCAGGGAATTATGCATAACATGGTGAAGCCACACATCCCTGTCTTACACATTTTTCGATGTTAAACCAGTCCGTGCAAGCTCCGTTTATCCTGACACAAGCAGTGGAATTCTCGTAAAGTGATTATGAAAGCACCCCACGCTTTTAGAACAGAGAAATTAACTTTCTCGTCGGTAATTTTATTCTTATGTTTGAATTATATTTCACTTTTTATTTGATTAACTTTAAAAACGTGTTTATTGTTATTTTTTAAACTATAATTTTTTGTTTATATTAAAAAAAACACACAATGAGTTAACCTTTATTAATACATTATTTGTTGTCGTCGGACATTTCAAGATATGTATTTCCAGTGTTTTTCTTAACCGCAAGAGATGTATAGGTACAATAATACGTTTCGCTTTAATAGAAGAATAAATAAAAAAAACCAAGGTGTCAACAAGATGATGTAATAATTACTCCTACGTTTAGTTTTCAAACATTACATATCCGATAAAATGATCTCATAATCCGTTTATCTAATGATAGCATTTAACAGACAATTTGTTCTTTTGTTAAATATTAAATTTGTACATTTTGATTTTCTTTCAAAATTTATTTTAACAAAAAAAATTAAGCCATATCTGCTGCTAGAAGAAAAATATAAAACAAAATGAACGATAGATTAATGTTGGCCAAGGTTTACGAATATGAGGTTGTTGTAATTTTACAGTTGAGCAAGAATAAATAATAAAAACGATGGTAATCATGATGAAAAATTCGACTATTAAATTTTTACTACTGTGTGTATCAGAATTAACTACCGTAAAGTGGAGAACAAATAGTTCTTAGTAAGTTATTAAAAAAAGATTAACATTATTTTCCTGTAAACCCCCCCTGTTTATTTTCTACAGAGTGATTGTGATAAACAAATACTTTTAAAAATACTTTCTTTTAGAAAAGAGACATTAGTTTAAAAATAGGCAAATTATTTTTGCTTACCAATATTAATTTTTATACTTTATTTTGACAAATTAGTACTATGCCTTGTACAATCAAGGGAAAAATTCAAATAAATTGTGTAATTTGATGGTTTTTTTTTGAATAATTGCCAGCATTAGAACTACACAATGAAAAACTGTTAAAACAATAAAGGATAATCGTTTTATACCCCAAAGGATATAGCTCGTAATAAACAAAACATAATCTAATCTTATCTTTTTTAGTATCACTTACAAAAACACCAATGGATATGCGTAACTCCATACTACTTCAAGCAACTCCAAGCAGAAATCTATTAATATACTTAAGTCACTATAGCTATAGTTGCATTCTTCTTCTACACAGCTCTAATATTACAGTCATACTTTCCGTCTCTCGTAAACACAAGTACTCAAACTCATTCCACTAGTTCAATCATTAATTGTCTTTCTCTCAGTTTTCCATTCGGTTTTTTTCTTTATGTTTTTTTTTTGTATACTTTAGAAGCATAGGTACCCCTGGCACTCTTGGTTACTCCGCACAGCATTATGCAGCTAAGGTTATTTAAAGGTTCTTGCAAGAACCTTCTCCATAACCATCTCACTCCCCAGACTTTTCACCAATCTAATAGGTATGTTTAGGGTAATTTCCTCATACATAAAGTTATGTCTTTTTCCTGAGCGGTAGACAGAGACCACTTTTTTTCACTTGCTACGGTTACACACGTATTTCGCTTCCTCTACTTTCATCAGCGCTTTCATAAATGCTCGTCGGTTGCTGGTACTTTCGATCTGGTCTTTTTAACTTTCCAGTGGAAAGTTATAGTAATGGGTCCGATTTTGCGAATCCTGAATTTTGACATATCTCCACATTTCAAGGTGCCCAGAGTCAAATACAATAGTTTTTAAGTGGACGTCTGTGTTTGTTTGTACGTATGTTCGTATGTGCGTTCGGAATTATTTTTCGTGGGACCAATTACATTTGACGCTTAATGACGCAACTTAGAACTTATTAGATTTTCAGCAGACTCGGTCAAACTGTTTTTTATGGAGAATCAAAAAACTGAAAAAAATGGTAAACTACCTGAATTTTTCAATTTATAAATTATACTATTTTTAAAACAAAGTTTTAAGATCTTTTAAATAATATGATTATTGCATGTTAGGAATATTTGTATGAAAAATATGATGACAATATTTCGTAAAAAGAGATAGTTTTAGAAAACAAATATAGAAATTGGAGAATTTTAAACTTGTGTCAGTATTGAGAGAATAACATTGAAGACGCTATAACAGTGAAAAATTATTGTTAGTAATAATCAAGCATTGTTTATAACAATTGAATATTGCTACCAACAAATGATTATTAAACTTAATTAAAAAAATAGCTCCCACTTATGAAAAAGTTGAAGAATACGGTTGACATAAACAGAATATTGGTAATGACAATTATAATTTATTATAAACAATTTAAAATCGTTTTTTATAATAATTTTAATAATAAAAATTACAACGACAAAATATATGGTATTTTTTCATTCTTTCCACTGGGAAGTTAGTCGTGTGCACCACTGATATTTTTCAAAACAATTTCGATCTGATAGAGATACGTTGGTCTAGGTTAACCTCTATCGACTTGCCCATCACACCCTTCTTATAAATGTGTTCGTCAATCTTCCTTCATCTAACCTTTCTACGTGTCCAAACCATCTAAGCATTTCTTTATCTATATCTTTTACATGCCTTATCTCACTATTCTTCACTTTATCCATCAAAGGTACTTTAAAGGTGCTTTAAGCGGTCGTGGCAAGCGATTCAAAAAAGGATAACCAAGTGCATCATTTTGCTATTAAAATTCATGAAACGTTTAACAAATAAATAAAAATTTTTATAAAATAAAAAAGTGATCAAGAATAATCGTCACACGTATTAAAATTTTATCGGTAAAAACAGAGGCAACACGGTGAACAATCAATGATCGTTACTATTAATTTTAATATGTACCGTAAAGATTCTAATTATTATATTTTTTATTGTACTTAACGAGAATGTTTATAAACTTTTTGTTGTGACGTTATCGTTAAAAGTATTTTTTAACGTTTAAAATTCCATTCGCATAATTTTTTATGCAGGAAAGTAATTTGCCTGATAAGTTTTCCGCAATTTAAATTACAGAAAAATTATCTATTAAAACGTCACGAGGTAGAATCAATATCGAACTTTCTTGTAAACAAAAAAAAATGCGAAAACCGTCTTAAGACCCCACCTCATTTATTGATTTGTTGTTTTAAACGTAGATGGTAGCTTGCGTGCGTTATTTTCCAGTCGGATTGAATTTGATCACAAAGTTAGATTTTGGTAAAATATCGTAGTAGGGGGTGTAAACATAAAAAGAAAAATTCAATAATTTAAAAGGCGCATACTAAAAGTATTTAATATTTATGGAAACGTATTTCAAAGACGCGCGGATATGTTTAACATTTTGAATAAATAAACAAATGTGTAAAGGATAACCGTTACGAGTATAGAAAAATATTCTATAAATATAAAACTGCAAGTTTTTTATAGAAGCAGCGTACTAAAATTAATTTACAAAACATAAACAGTTCAATTATGACACCACAACAAAATTTGATTTATAATAAGTGGGTAAGCTTTTATCGTATGAAGGACTTACCTCGGCGGAGTTTTTCTAGTTAACCAATGTCATGAAGGAAGATGGAAAGGACGTGTTAATATTTTAGAAATAGTCTGAAAATCACTGGGAGAAATTTTGGACGTACACACTTCACCGCGCCGGGTTCTAGTAAATGGTAAAATAGGCGCTACCCCACCGATAGTGTTTCAACAAATAGCTCACGTGCCGTCACACGTGCAACAAACCGCGACTATCGACGATGCTCTGCGCTTTTCCGCCTTCAACTGTTTAATACTTTTTGACTAGAGAGATATCCATAGCCTCAAATCTATGAACGGTTGGCGATTCGGAAACTTTCACTATTTCTCGTTTATAATATTTAATACATAAAATTTCACGTCTGACGCTTTGCATGTGTGTAATATTTCAAGAAATATTCTTATTTTTTCCTATACGTTTTATTAGGAAATTTAAAAAAATTTGACTTTATTTTATTTGTTTTCTGATACCTACACTCACAAAACTAACAACAATATGAGTATACTGTAATTTTATGGATATACAGGGTGTTTCATTACTTACTGGAAATATTTCAACTATAGAATCCCGAACTTAATATATGAAGATTCAACCCAAATCACCTAGATAAAATGTGTCTCCTGTCTGAGTTACGGGGTGGGGTGTAATTATTTATTGGCAGTTGACGGTATTTCTTCTGATGCGTTTAAAACCAATGCCGGGGTCCCCCAGGGTTCCAACCTGTCCCCCACCTTATTTCTTTTACGACCTCTTGAAAACCACCACGAATCCCATTTACAGATTCGCAGACGATAGCACACTTGTCTCAACTTTCACATCCTATCGATCACTTTCGGTGAATGATACAAATAGACTCAGGCAGGAACAGGTTGATTCCATCAATAGAGATCTTAAAGCAATCGTCGAGTGGGGAACCAACAATCTTGTTTAGTTCAACGCCCAAAAAACACAAAGTGCCACGTTTTCCAAGAAAGTGAATTCCTCAAATCATCCCATCACAATGTCCGGAAATACACTTGAACCAAGTCCCTCCATCTCGATTTTGGGAGTCACGGTGTCCAATAATATGTCTTGGCATGACCATGTTGCTAACATCGCAAAGTCGGCAAGCCAGAGGCTAGGTTTTCTGTGGAAAGCCAGATAGTTTTTTACTCCTGATCAACTGTTGACGACGTACAAGGCTTAAATCCGACCTCTACTGGAGTATTGCTCGCATATTTGGGGTTCAACACCAAGGCATTCTCTTCGTCTTCTAGATTCCATTCAGAACAGAGCCATTCGCTTGATAAACAGCTCAACTTTCACAGATACCCTTCACCCTCCAGAACATAGAAGAAGAGTTGCAGACCAGTCATTGCTCTACAGATATTTCCATGGCAGATGCTCCAGAGAAATAAAAACTCTTGTACCACCATTGGCCACATTCGGCCGAAGAACTCGGCACGCTGATCAGTCTCACACATTTACTCTCAAGATTGACACTACAAGGACGAATCTTCATCAAGAATCCTTCTTTTACAGGGCTGCTACGGAATGGAATAAGCTTCCAAAATCAGTTTTTCCAGAGAACTATGACCTGCAAAATTTTAAAAAGCGTGTCCACAATCATTTTCTTTCTATAATTCCTTCCCCTTCTAATAGTCGCAGTGCGGGCCGTCCGCGGCCCACACGATAGGTCTACCCTTTTTGCGACTATTTTCATAAAAAAAAAATTAGGTTAGATTAGGTTAGGTTAGGTTAAATTCTATTTATGTGATTTTTAATATATTCTTCTCAATAAAGTTGTTCTTTTATTTAGATTATAACATTTTCAAAACCACAATTTGTTTTTAATTGTTTGATGCATCTATTCGTTGAAAAAATTTCGATAAATAAAATGATGTTTTTTTGTTAATAAAGATTAAAGTTTAATTCGCGTAATAAATGCAATCAAATGACCGAAAACAACGACATAATTAATACACATTGAAATCAAAATAATTGTGCAGCTTCATGTTTAGCCCGAAATATCTATAAAAATAATAACTTTATCGCCATGGAGAAGGAGTACAATATTTACGTAGAAAGTATTGGAAAATGGAAAAGTTGTGATAAAATTGCAATTCCGCCAGTGGCGTAGAATTTGGGAGGAATCAACCAGTTACTTGCCGCTGTCGTACGCCTCTGGTAGTAGCCATAAAAGTTCATTTAACGTAATTTAGTAGGGTGTATAGTATTTACACTTCCCACCAAATATGTCAATATTTCGAATAGTTTTAAAGTACTGGGCAAAAATAATTTTTAAATTTTCAAATAAAACACCCTGTAACTCAGACAGGAGACACATTTTATCTAGGTGATTAGGGTTGAATCTTCATTTATCGAGTTCGGGATTCCATAGTTAAAATATTTCCAATTGATAATGAAACACCCTGTATTAAGTATTTTAATGTTTATATTTTGCAGACCAAGCTTTTTTTTTGCAGAGGTTGAGAAAATCCTTCAGTAAGAAGTTATGAGTCTTTCTGCTCAAGGTCTACTGTGAGACTCCCTGACTGATGTCAGGTCTACTCACTAATAACTCCACCCCTATTTAGGTTCGTCTGGCTATTCCCTCCGGTGACACTTAGGCCTGTTGGCCCATTGTATCTTGCAGACCAAGCTTAGATTTTGTACAAATTTTCGAGGTTATGTTTATTAAAAAAAAACGTTTTGAAAGAGCTGGGTTACGATGTGATGAAAAAGCCGGCTTTTTTTAAGGCCTTATTTTCAATGTGTTTACTTTTTAAGATAATTGTCAGCAGAATTGAAAACAAATTATACTTTTACCGGCCAAAAGAACAGGCGGGCGTCCGTTCTGGATTTGGAACCAATGACCATCTACAAAGTCTAAAAGTCCCCATAGAAAAAGCAGTCGAATATAACAGACCTCTGGCATTGATATTTGTTGACTTCGAATAAGCTTTTGACACTGTAGAACTGGACTCAACACTTGAAGCTCTAAAACAATGCCGGGTAGACTACAGATACACCAAACTAATATACAACATCTACAAGACAGCAACTACAACAGTACAACTTCACACAAACACAGCAAAAATCATGAATTTACATAAACAATAACATTATTTAGTAAGAAAAATATAAACGCAGGAAAGTAAAGATTAATTTAAATATGTTGTATTTTTAACTCGCATTGTTTGATACTGTAATTTTTAATGTTTTTATCTTACCACGATAGCGAAAACAACAATTGCATTGCAATTGCAATTGTGTTGCATCAATTACGTGAAAAATTTTCGCCTTTTGCGCAAACATAGGTATATTAAGCATTTAAAATTATGAGGAAGAATCTTCATGGGAAGAGGATAAAATAAATTAACACTTAAGTCACTGGATTTGTTTTTGTTGACGTTTTTTAGAATTTTTATTTAGTTTTTGTGTTAACACATCTTTTAGTCCATTACGACTAAAAAAAAAATAAAATATTAATTTAAAACTTTTCTTACGGCTGAGATTAATGTAGATAAATCCCCTCCGCAATTACTAGACTGCTTAATTCACTTCGCCAACTGTATTCTTGCTATAACCTTTACTATAGAGTAGGGGAACTAGATATATATATATATATATATATATATATATATATATATATATATATATATATATATATATGGGTTTACCATATTCTTACTGTTTATTACTTTTCCTAAAATTATTTGTATCCTGCAAAAGATACTTAAAAAGTCCTTGTTTTTTTATCCTTGGTTTGATCTTTATGCGTTAGTGTTTCAATTACTGTTATCATGCCAGTGGCCTATTTTCATTTGAATTTTTCACATAACTTTTACATAATTTATGTGCAACAGTCATGAAAAAAACAACAGAAAAGTAAAAATAACCTGTTCGAATCTAAAAGAAGTAAATGATAATATTTTAATGAATACGTCATTTATCACTTAAATTACTTTTTTCTTGCTATATTATTTGCCGTATTACATAAAAACAGTGAATAACAAACACTTAATAGTATATTTTTAAACAAGAGATGAAAATACTGTTTTTTCGTGAGGTGAGTTTGTCCACGAGCGTAGCGAGTGTGGCAATCTCACGAACGAAAAAAACGTATTTTATCTCGAGTAGAAAATGCAATTTTTTCTACGATAGATGTTGTTTATAAAATACTAGATAATAATTTTTAGAACTTTATTTATTTGTAACACAGACTTGATAATAATACCGGGTACTATATATAATGAGGAGTGACAAATTGTCTTTCATGATGAAATTTTATTTATTAATATTGAAAGAACAATTGTTGAAGTTGTTAAAAGTTGGATGTTGGATTTGTGTTCTGACTTCTGTGGTACTTGTCAAAGGTATGACTGCAGAAGAAGTTGCTGCTGTTGCCACTGCTGTAGACAAGTTTGATGTTATGCTATCGAAGTCTAATGGTTCTTCATCAAAGTTAACTTCAGTTTCGTGTAAATTTGTAGTTTTTGGTGTATTTATTGATTGGAATATTTTATGTCCTCGTTTGATTTTATTATTTACAGAACCTTCAATGTATTTTTCTGCAACAGCGCTAGACTTCCATACACCTTGTTGCTTTATTTCTGTAAGATTTGCCCCAGTATCCGAAAGAATAGTAGTTGCAGACCTTCTTAATGAATGGCCTGTATACAATTAGGCATCCGACAAATTAAGAAATACCGATACTTCCATTTTATTTTATTAAACTTTTAATAGGCATATATTGACCCATTTTTTAAATGGATACTTATATGCCTACTTCCATGCAAAATCCATCCGAGTTAAAGTTTCTTCTAAGAGTAAAAAAGTATTGGAGGAGAAGGTGGATGTGCCACAAAAATTGGGTATTTATAAGTGGATGTCACCCTCCATTTAAAAGGGATTCATTTTTTGATAAACACTTTAAAACCCTCCAATAGACAAGTAATTACAAGCGGTTGAATTTCTTCCAAAAAATAAGCCGAATCAGAGATTTTCGGTCCGTGAGTTGGAGAATAGTTGAAAACAGGCGAAAATTTTTTATTCTAGTAACATTGTTCCGTCTTATCATATGATTAAAAATTAAATTAAGTTGGTACCGGTTTCCCATTAAAATCCAATAACACTATTGGAAAAGTGCTTCATTCTTTGGGTTTGAAATATTGTACCTTAAATAGAAGACAGACTATTATGTAATCACAAAAAATAAACGTAATAAATACCTCAGTAGAATAGATGAAGTACTCGTATATCGGCAAGGTAGATCCATAGTTTACGAGGGCGGTTTAAATATGATCGAGACAAACGCTGTAGATGGCGCGCATGTATGTTTTGAAAGTCGTGGCTTGAGTATGTCAAGTGCCGACCGCCGTTGCGCAACGTGTTGTCATTCGTTTTTTAGTGTGGAAAGGCGTAAAAAACACGGAAACTTTTCTGCGTTTGCGAAAGCAGTTCGGTAGTGAGTGCCTGAGTAAGGCTGCCGTGTTTAAATGGGCCAAAGCATTTAAAGATGGCCTCAAAAACCGTCGCGAATCAGCCGCACGATCGTCGACCGCGAACCAGCATCGCACCAGACAACATTCGCCGCGTAGAACAACACATTTTGAAGGACCGTAGGATGAATGTTTGAGACATTTCGGCTAAACTCGGCATTAGTATTGGTAGTGTAGCGTCTATCATCCACGAACACCTTAATTATCGCAAAATAACGGCTCGAAACGGAGGAGCATTCCAGCACGAAGTGCGATTCTTCTCCAGGATAACGTCTCACGCTCGATACAATATCGGAATTAGGGTGGAAGGTACTGGAACACCCCCCTACAGTACGGATTTATCACCCTGCGACTATCATATGTTTGGACCACTGAAAGAAGCCCTCGGAGGTCAAAGATGCAACACCGACGACGAGGTAGAGGAGTTCGTGCGCGCATGGCTGTCCGGGTTGCCCAAGGAATTCTTCGATACTGGCATCAAAAAACTTCCGGAAAGTTGAACAAAATGCGTAACTAGTAAGGGGAATTACGTAGAAAAACTGTGAATTTTTGTAAATTTTTTCGATAGTAAATAAACATGTAAGAGTATTTGTCTCGATCATATTTGAACCGCCCTCGTATTTTGATTAAACTTGGTACGTCACTTATGGTATTGTTTTTAAAGGATTGAGTTAGCTAAATGTTTCGTGAATGCTTTCCTTAATAGAGGAAAGTGAAAACAGTTTTATGTTGATTTGTTTGCTATTATTGCCAAATAATATTCTACTACAAAATACCCAATTTTTAACAGAAAAAATGGAAAATGATAAACCTAAACCCTAAAAAAATTCATTATTTATCTTAATAATTTTTATAAATTTGTTTTCCAAAATGATGTTATTAACAAATTAGCTGTATTGGTACAATCTGGACGGACTGCACTGAACGCGTATAGATTATGTAACATTTTATATTTTGTTATTGCTCTACCATAACATGACCTTTTGTGAATGAAATTATTGCAATAAACGAACACATAGCAGGTGCGGCATACGTATATTAATAAAATCAAAAACCTGATGATATGAGTAGTTGTGAATGTACAAACTAAACAATTTTGTATATCGTAACGAAAATAGAAATGATGTTTCTATTTGCTCAATGAATGAAGATAACCAACTTCATTTTTTGTTTACAAATATCTAAAACGAATCCAAAATGTAGTCTATACAAAATATTCTCCTTTTATTGACGTCTTCCATAGTTTTTGCTTTTACAGCTGTTATAATAAATTTCAAATAATGCCCTGGCTATAATTGTTTTCATTAACAGTTTATTTTTCTAACTCGCATTTGGAAAAATAAATATTTCAAGCAATTGTCGTTCATTCTGCGAAAGATGGTTATCAAAAAATTTTCTCGGAATTTCCAATATTATTAATCATGTAATGAAAGAAAATTGTTGATGAATTTATACAAAGTAGTAACATTAGCATGAGTCATATTGTACTATCACGCAAAAGGTGTGGAAGTTATATCCATTGAATTAATCCAGATAATACATAAAAAGAACTAAAATTTATAAGTATACAAACACTTTAAATACGATGATTTTCCTAAATATTGCATTATAACAATAAAATTTTACAAATTAAATACTGTAATTATTTAACAACAAAAAAATTCAACTACCTAATGCGTTATTTCAAAATCAAAATGAATGATTTCAACATACAATTCCCACAAAATAATTAGCAAGTAGGACCCTTCCCACATTCATTTAAGTCGCTGCTTTCACACAAAATTATATACCAGGTGTGTACTTTAGGAAAACACAATCGTTGACCGACTCCTTACAGATAATTTCTCTTTATTGTCGTTAAAAGTGGCAAAACTGTGCCATTTACAAGTAGTTTTAAACACATCTGCGCCCTCTAGCGCGACGATGACAGTTCACTTTCGTGAAAGATTGCCAACCAAACCAACACAACCAAAGTTGCCAGGACGTTATTGCCATTGTCACATGCCTATTTTTTCCCTTCTACAGTTCCATTAATAATTGTGACACGGAATTGACGTAAACCAAGAGTCGCACTCGTCCGTGTGGGTAGCCAGCCCCATCCACAAAGAAATACAAACCAAACAATCGAATCCTATCCCTACAAGGTATGCAACACTATTTACAACGAATGATATATTTAAGTTACAACAAAATACGGTACCTGAGGAATACGAAACTATCAGAGACACAATTAATAATGGAACTGTAGTTTAACTAAAGTCATGCTCAACATTAAGACAACGTTGTCTGGTAGTTTAGAGGGCGTCGTTCCGTAAATGACAATTCTCTACATCAAGTACAACGTTTATTTTGGTGTATTATGTGGTTCTTCTTCTTCTTCTTTGTGCTGTATCCGCTCAGCGAACGTTGGCTATTATCATAGCAATCGAGACCTCGTTAACAGCCGCTCGGAAGAGTTCACTAGACGTTTGTGGTTATGTGGTTATTGTCGCCAAAATGCTACTTGGGTTATTAAACACATGAGGCACTTTATACTAGGTGGCGCATTTAAAAGCGTTCTTATATTTTTCATGAAAGATATTTTTTTGAAAAACCTAGATACGCAGAGACCACTTCTTTTTATTTGCTACGGTTCTAACACACATTTTTTGCTTCCTCTACTTTCATCAGTGCTCTCAAACATGCTCGTCGGCTGTTGATACTTTCTGTTGCCGTTGAACCTTTCTTCAAAACAATGTTGATCTGATCGAGATATACGTTTGCTGAGGACGACCTCTACTGACTTCCATCCATTCACACTCGCCTTGTAAATTTGTTACGTCAATCTTCCTTTATCCATCCTTTCTACGTGTCCAAACCATCTAAGCATTCCTTTATTTATCTTTGTAACAACATCTTCTTTTACACCACAGCATTCTCTTATCTCACTACTTATCAACACTATTTTGAAGAAAGACAAGGTCAAGAGTACCAACAACCGACGAGCATTAATGAGAGCACTGATGAAAGTAGAGGAAGCAAAAAATGTGTGTTAGAACCGTAGCAAGTAAAAAGAAGTGGTCTCTGCATACCTATACAGGAAAAAAGCAAACTCTATGTATAAATGAATGTCTTCCTGGATTTAAGACGAGTTGGTTGTTAGTGGAAGGAAGTGGTCTCTGCCTTCTCCTTCAAGAAAAAGGCGTGACTATATTTTGTACGTGTGTTTAAATTATCCTTAAAAAATTAATAAATAAGCTGCAATGAAGCGAAACTTTTTCAAACATAAATAATCGAAAAAGAAAAAACGCGATAAAAAGCTGTAATATTGGTATTTATGTTATAATTATCAGAATATTAAATTTAATTTTTATTTATTTTTGTTAATAAAATAATAAACTGTGTTCGCATTGTTACATCGTACCTTAATTTTGGTCACATATGTGACTTCTCCTTGAAGAACAATCTATTCATTAATTATAAGGAACAAAGTACAATTGTAAATAAATATTTTATTATTCTTAATGCAATGTCAAACTTAATTACCAAACGATGGTAAATAACAATAACAGGCAATCGAGATGTATCATTTACGTTTAATTAGTTTTAAATTTTATCAACAGCCTCTTTATATTGTGAAACAAATCTGATACATTTAAAATTTGATTTTAATTTTGACCAATTTATTATTCTACTCGTCATTAGTTCCTAGCGACATCTGTACAAATATAAAAATAATACCCAATCAACTTGTTATTCTCTGTAATATTTTTCAGACAGTTCAGCTATTTTTCACTAGAGGGATAAACGTTTTTAAATGGTAAGTTTATTTGTGGTTTAAACAATATTGTTTTTAAATTAAAAGGGTATTTAGTTTATTAACCTCGTTTTAAAAATGAACTGTATTATACAAACAGATTCGACGGATTTTTTAAAAAATATATAAATTGTAACCCACAAAAGAATACAGAATCTTTACTTCTACTCATAAGAAAAAGTTTAAGTTCGCAAATTTTTTAAACATACTAATTATATCTGTATTACTTAATTTGTTAATTTATTTTCCAGTATAGGTTCACAAAAAATAAAAGCTTACATGATGTTTCATTTCAAATGAGGAACAGTTAATTTTCATTAATGTTGCCATTACCATTATTCTAATGGAATCAAAATAAATTTAATAGTTATTTTTATCTATTTTCGCTAACAAACTGCTACATTTCTTAATGATAAACTGATTTTTAAAACGGTTAAAATATAAATGTAATCCTAGTGCAAAAATTTGTCGAATAAACACATTTTTATACATATACTTACTATCAGATAGCCAAGCAGCATTAAAGGTCATACACTTGTAAGTCTAAGCTGACTTGGGACCGTAAACAATCCTTGGGACAACTGTCAGCAAACAACCAGGTCACTTTAATGTGGGTTCCAGGTCAGAGAAGAGTTAAAGGCAATCAAGAAACAGACTGCCTTGCCAAGGAAGGGGCAAATACACTATTTTCCGGCCCATAACCCTTTTGCGGACTCTCCAAGGCCCACTTAAAAAAAGAGGTTTTACGATGGGAAACAAAAAAAATGAAATCTCCCTGTTATAAAGTGCCACGACAAAAAAAGGCGAAAAGGCTGGTGAGCCACTCGCTAAACAGCTTCTCAAGATGGACAAGAAAGACTTACAACTGGCGACAGGACTTCTCACTGGAAAAGGTATCATCTGAAACCAACCGCTTTTCTGCAAGTGGCCAAAGTTCCTAGAAGAAGCCTTCTTAAAGCCCTCTGATGTCAGGAACGTAGCTCCCAGATAAACTTTGTACAAAGTCTCGGAATCCTGGGACTCAAATAGATAGATAGATAGATAAATTAAGGTGCTTGAGAGGCTGCATAGCCTTCACGACCCCTCCCCTACAATCTAAATACAGGGTGGTTAACCGAAAACGAACAGAGCCATTTGCAGAAACCTCGTCATTTTAGAAAAACGCTCAGACCCGTCGATTCTTAATTAAAGGAGGACACTCTTTCCGGTATTTTGGACTCCACTACTTTTATCCCCAAGCGAGGGTAAAAATTACCCCAAAATTTTTAAATGACATTCAGGGATGAATAAGATGTCTTTTAAAAGCTCTGACAATTCTCTTTACAATAGTCTTTAAATTTTACATTTCCTCCCAATACATAATAAATTATATATTAAAATTCCAATTATTCGTGTTGTTTAATTGCTACTTAATTGATTAAATGTTCAAACTGATGACCGCCCGTTTTTATACAATAACAAAGATTTTGTTCAAAACGTTTACGCACATTCCGAAGAATTTCCGGAGTAATTCGACGGCACTCGTCAACGATTTTTTGACGTAAATCTTCCAATGACGCTGGTTGTGTATTATAGATTTGACTTTTCAGATGTCCCCACAAAAAGAAATCAAGGGGCGATAAATCTGGCGATCGTGGAGGCTATTCAATGCTGCCTCTTCTTCCAATCCAATGCCGTGGAAAACGTTGGTCTAAATACTGACGAACAATCGCCGCAAAATGCAGAGTAGCACCGTCCTGTTGAAAATAAAAATGATCTTCATCATATTGTGGATTATTTTCAAATTATATCAGTTAAGGCCTGAAAAAAAGGACCCACCAATCGGTCACCGCAAATGCCAGCCCATACATCTGTTAGTTCCACATTTAAAATCTAATTTCTCAATAAATGGACGGAATTTTAAAATTTAAAGACCAATGTATAGAGAATTGTAAGAGCTTTTGAAAGACCCCCAATGCTTTTTAAAAATTTTGGGGTAAGTCTTACCCTCGCTTGGGGTTGAAAGTAGTGGAGTCAAAAATACCGGAAATGATTGTCCCACTTTAAACAAAAGTCGACGGGTCTAAGCTTTTTTCTAAATGTTGATGAGGTTCCTGCAAATGACTCTGTTTCGTTTTCGATTGGCCACCCTGTATACTTACGCAGTTTTCCCGTAGGGGTAGGAAGAAACTACTTTTTTTCAGTTGCTACGGTTCTAACACACGTCTTTCACTTCTTCTACTTTTATCAGCGCTTTCATATATGTTCGTCTGTTGCTGGCACTCTTGTCGGAGGTTCTTCAGCCACGAGATACGACGGACGGCCTTGCATAATATAGGTACAATAGGAATTATTTAATTAAACAAACTATAAATAAATATTATTTAAGATCTTTAATATTTATTTTGACTAAAAAGTAAAAAAAGAATGTGGAAAAAATTATCTATTAATCTCCAGAAATAAGAATTTCTAAAAAAACATATTTTTTATGAAATCATGTTTATTACTGTATATCCGTATTTTAAACGTTTTGTGACGAACATACATAAATAATTTCCTGAAATGGGATGAATTTCTTGCTGAACTGAAAATAGATCTTATGTAAGTTTTTTTTAAAGATAAATAAATAAATAAAAAGGCAACAACAAAAATATTTCTTAAATATAATCAATACCTCTCCAAATATATTCACATTTTGCTCAGCTGTTGTATTTCTTACTATCGCTTTAGTCATACTATCTAAATACATTTCACTGTTTTCTTTAACGCCAAATTCCTTTTTAATAATACTGGAAGTTTCTTTGATACCAAGTTTTGCTTTGGCCATTAGTTTCAATTCATCATTTAGAAAAGAAGGTGGATTGGCGCATACTAAAAATAAATAACTATTAAAATTGATACAACGAAACGTCCCTAACTTTTATGATTTAAAACAACAACAACAACACTGTAGCACTACACCTCTGGGTGGGTATTGGCTGCTTGAATCACCTCTCTCCATCGAGTGCGATCTAGGGTAACATTTTCCCAATTATCAATTTCCTTTAATTGCAAGTCTTTGCGGATGTTGTCTCTAAATCTCAGCTTAGGTCTTCATTGTATCATTTTTTTTACATCTATATTTTTCAAAAAATCCACTTACCACCGACATGAATTGCTAGTACGAAATCTTTTCCGTTAGCATCCAGGAAAATCCCCACTTTTCCATTCTCGTCCACCAAAACTTCCTTTCCAGAACACTCTCCATTCACCAAGTCTCCGGAAATAACATCACAATACACACCGGGGGGCAGAGAAGTTTGCAAAAACTCTGTAATGCTCCCTGAAGTGGTGATCGCGACAAAACCTTTGTCGCCACGCGTCCGAAAGCTATTTGATTGTCGCCGTTGTCCCACCAATTCGTGATGTCTTTGCCCAAGCAGACGTTCCTGAACTTGACCATGTTCGATATTTGGCGCCATCTGTGCTCGCATACCCAACCGTTCGTGCAGGTACCGTCCGCGTTGAATCCTGGAGATCAGAACTCTCAACTACAAAACCAATTTCACTTAACTATGTCCGTTAAATTGCAACATTGGAAAGTAAACTCGGCAATGTTTCGGCACAATAAATTTTGAGCAAAACAAGAAAATCTCACCTGGGGAGATAATTTGTTCATCGTCGTCCATCGGTGGGCCTTCATCGATAAGATGAAATTGAAAACTAGACATAATTCTCGTTTTGTACATCGGGTGTGCCAACATAAAAGCGTTGGCTGCTTTGTAAAGCTTTGGTTTTTTGAAGCTGATAATCCTTCTGTCGTGTAATCTTTGGTTATCGTGATTATCCACAAATACAACTCCATCATCGTCATCAACCATGTGTACCAAGAGGATCCCCAGTCGCGTAGGTATCGGAGGGGTCTGTCGCCCTGGAAAACGCTCCCCAATTGCACGCCGAATGTGAACTCTAGAACGTCCCCTATGTCCGTGTACTCAAACTTCGATATGGCTTCGCCACCTAAATTCGACTCACTCGTTATATTAACTTACAAATTTACCAAAATTACGTAAAAAGGGACTTTTTTTAAGTAATTTTGAGTTGTGTCTCGTAAAAACAAACTTAAAATAACTCTCATTTTTAACAAGCTTGCTTGGTACTGGTAATGCTACTAAAACACATTAAAATACGTGTAATTATACCAGAATCAAAGAAGGTAAAGATAAAAGGTCATTTTTAAGAAAACCTCCTGTCTATACGTATAGTTTTATTTTACATACATACATACACACATATAGTCACGCCTTTTTCCCGTAGGGGTAGGCAAAGACCACTTCTTTCCATTTCAGCTACGGTTCTTACACATATCTTTTGCTTCCTCTACTTTCATCAGTGCTCTCATACATGCTCGTCGGTTGTTAGTATTCTTGGCCTGGCCTAACCACATCTTTTCTACACCACATTGTTTCATTTTCTCACTATTTTTCACTTTATCCAACCGAGTCATTCCGGATATACTTCTCAGACTCCTCATCTCCGCAGCATTTATCCCATTTTCATGCTTCTTTTTCCAAACCCAACATTTACTACCATACTGATAAGTGTAGGAACCAACACTTCTCTATGCACAGCCAGTCGTGCCTTTTTTGACACTTTCTGGCTGTTCATAAAGCTATATGTAGTGCTCCATTCATTTGTTTTCCTGCCAACACCCTTCGCTCAATGTCACTGTCATACTTTCCATCTCTCGTAAACTTTGAACCCAAGTACACAAATTCATTTACTTGTTCCACTCTTTCTTCCTTAATCAAAACTTCGTAGTTTGTCATGCTTTCTTCTTTTTCAAAAATCATTACTTTCGTTTTGCTTACATTTATTTTTATCTGTTTAATTTTCAGGGCATCATGCATAACATTAACCATCGCACGCAACTCCTCTACAGATGACGCTAATATGACTTGATCATCGGCGTAAAGAAGGCATTTGACGATCAAATCATTTATGTTCAATTCATATATTTTTTTTTGTTATAATAAGACACTTTTTACCTAAATCGGGAACTTCTTGGTAGAAATACGGTCTAGATCCTTCTGAAAAATCGAATCGTGTGCTTAAATTTTCGACATGTTCATAAATAAATTTCAAATCGGACGGCCACATATGTTTCGCAGCATCCACCCTGTATCCAGCAATTCCTAATTCTGTAAGTCTGTTAATGAACGATATTAGTTTTTGACGAACGCTATATCGACTCTAGAAATAAAATAAAAAAAAAATATCAGTGGTCTGGGTGCACCCGAGAGGTCCACACGACTAACTTCCTAGTGGAAATAATGAAAAAATACCATATGTTTTGTTGTTACAATTATTATTATTTTTATTATTAAAATTATTATAAAAAATGATTTCAAATCGTTTAAAACAAATTATAATTGTCATTAACAATATTCTGTTTATCAGTCAACCGTATTCTTTCAAACTTTTTCATAAGCGGAAGCTATTTACAATCGTTCATAACAATTAAAATTTTTTTTTAAATATTATGATTAATAATCATTTGTTAGTAACAATATTAAATTGTTATAAACAATGCTTGATTATTACTAACAATATTTTTTCACTGTTATTGCGTCTTAAATGCTATTCCCTCAATACTGACACAAGTTTAAAATTCTCCAATTCCTTTTTTTGTTTTTTAAAACTAAATATTTTTATGAAATATTGTCATCATATTTTCCATACAAATATTCCTAACATGCAATAATCATATTTTTCAAAAGATCTTAAAATTGTGTATTAAAAATAGTATCATTTATAAATTGCAAATTTCAGGTGGTTTACCATTTTTTTTTCAGTTTTTTTATTCTCCATAAAAAACAGCATTACCGATTTTACTGAAAATCTAATAAGTTTTAACTTGCGTAATTATGCGTCGAATGCAATTAGTCCCACGTCGATATCATTTTTTATTCTAAAGATAATCGAGACGAAAAATAATTCTAAAAGCTTACTATTATTTTCAGTTTTTTTATTCTCCATAAAAAACAGCTTAACCGATTTTGCAGTTCTAAGTTGCGTAATTATGCGTCGAATGCATTTGGTCCCACGTCGATATCGTCTTTTGTTCTCGAGATAATCGAGACGAAAAATAATTCCGAACGCACATACGTACATACACACACAGACGTCCACTTAAAAACTATTGTACGAGGGCGGTTTGATAAGTCAGTGACTTTTTGAATAAAACAAATTTTTTTCCGCAAATAAACATTTTATTTTTCTACATAATCACCTTTTAGCTCAATACATTTAGTCCAGCGTTTTTCTAATTCTTTTATTCCCTCCAAATAATAGGTTTTTTCAAAGCTCTTAAAATACGCGTTTGTTTCGGTAATGACTTCTTCATTCGACTAAAATCTCTTACCGCCCAGCCATTTTTTTAGGTTTGGAAACAGAAAATAGTCGCAGGGGGCTAAATCTGGAGAATATGCCGGATGGGGTAGCAGTTCGTATCCCAATTCGTGGATTTTGGCCATCGTGACTAGACAAGTGTGCACACGTGCATTGTCTTGATGGAACAGCACTTTCTTCTTCGCCAAAAACGGCCGTTTTTGCTTCAAATCAACGTCGAATCTGTTCAAAAGCTTTGAATAATATTCGCCGGTGATCGTTTTACCTTTCTTGAGGTAATCGATGTGAATGACACCGCGTACATCCCAAAAAACTGTGGCCTTGACCTTGTTGGCTGACAGACTCTGTTTCGCCTTCTTTGGTTCACGTTCACCCTGAGCAACCCACTGTTTCGATTGTTCCTTGGTCTCTGGCGTGTTGTGATGGATTCATGTTTCATCCACAGTAACAAAACGGCGCAAAAATTCGTCCAGATTACGGCTCAACATCGCTAAACACTCTTTTGAAGTGGTCACACGATTGCGCTTATGGTCGAGTGTGAGCAATCTTGGCACCCATCTCGCAGAGAGTTTTTTCATGTCCAAATATTCGTGTAAAATATGATGTACCCGTTCAATTGAGATACACCTACAGCATGAGCCAACTCACGCACTTTCATTCTACGATCATCCAATATCATTTCATGGATTTTATCGACGATTTCCGGCGTGATCACTTCTTTTGGGCGATCTGGACGTTCGGCGTCACTAGTGCTGGTACGCGACCACAACGGAACTCTGTAAACCACTTCTTAACCATTAAAATTGATGGTGCCGAGTCCCCGCAGTATTTATCAAGTGTTTCCTTAGTTTCAGTGATGGATTTTTTACGTAAAAAGTAATGCTTAATCAGCACACGAAATTCACTTTTTTCCATTTTCGTAAAAATTCACGAGGTTGTCTGCTTTGAACGGCTATCAAACACCAACTGCACGACACGTAGCTTGCTCAAAATTAGAAAGTTGCCCACTGATAGATTATAGTTGACGGCAGCACTGTTGCATTTGGAGTAACTGCGCGGGAAATTCATAAAGTCACTGACTTATCAAACTGCCCTCGTATTCGACTCTGGGGACCTTGAAATGTGAAGATATGTCAAAATCCGGGATTCGCAAAATCGGACCCATTACTATAACTTTCCACTGGATAGGTAATAATCTGGGAATATTAAATTATAATTAAATATAAATAATGATGCGGTATGTTTCTTTATTTTGTCTGGTACTAATAAACAAAAAAACTAATCTGTAACCATTAACGAAAGTAGAAATTTCTACGAATCTTTCATTTGATTAAATATATTTAAATTTAAAACAGCACATAATTTAGGTCAAACAAAAACAATTGGCTAGCTCAATAACAAATATCAAATCATTAGTAATGAAATTCCGAAATTTACAATACAATATCGATTAAGTATTTTAGAAATCATCCGAAGAGGAACTATTACCTACGTTAATAGTTTGTGATTCCACGTCAAAACCACAAATAACTTTTAATTTGCTTACAAGTATAACCAATTGTCAATCTGTAAGAATTCAGTTCACAGAATTACAAAAGATTAATGTGTGTAGAAACCACTACCTTTATAAACCTTTTTATAGAAGGCTATAAGTGTAATTCTTACTTTAGTTGACTTTATAAATCTACCATAAATAATGTTCCCGTTTCAGTTTAGCCACCGTCTAAGAAGTAAGGTTATGTTAAAAATAATTTAAATGCAAAACAGGGAATTTTGTACTCACCTTAAAATCAAAATAACAAAATAGAGGTTTTGAAAAAAACTGATTTTCTAGAAATTTATCCGAATACAAATGATAAAACGCTTTGAACAAAACTCGATGTATCAAAATAATGACAATTGTCATAAGAGGTCGAAATAAATTCTTATGAATACAACCGATTAATCGCTATTGGCGCTATCTCTTTTTAACATTTAGAGGTCATAATTAGAGATACAAAAGAACGTATGTCATTGCTTGAAAGACAAGTGTACACATTGTATGATGTGTTTCTACTGTAGAAAAGTATGAGGTATATAAAGCTTGTGTTTACTACTGTTCATTGTTAGTGACGTCAGGGTAAAGGTCAATTTATTCTACTGTATGTAGCGTAAGTATTAAGTACATCCCGAATTGTAATCTTCTGTCTAAATGCCTTTAATGTAAAAGCTAAAAATCGACTAAAAACCTACATATAGTTAAAAATGTCCAGCTAAAATAAAATATCCTCCGTTCACTGACCTGATTCAGATCTGGTAGACCAACCAACTGACAGTTCCTAACATTGTTCACGTTATTGTAGTCGTGGACGTTACAAGAGGGATTAAAATCATCACTGGTGTAAGGAATGGCTGGATAAAACGGAATGCTGGGATAGCAAATATTACCTGCCGTTCCTACTCCCGCTTTGGCTGCCATACTGTTCATTAGTAAATCCGCATACACCCTGTGAATAGACAAAAGTTTAGAATGTGCCGAAGAGTAGGATTTCTGTTTATGTCTAGCTTACAATTTGCAAACAGAAATACTGTAGATTTTGATCTGAAATCTTTGGGTCCTTTGTATAAGTAATTGTTATTAATTATTTTTCTCGTTGGACTATGTTTAAATTGTGTACAAGCATGTGTAAGCGTATAATTATTTATTAATTTTCATTATGTGTAAATATAGTAAAAAAGAAATAGATCTCGATTAACTTTTTTGCAACAAAAATCAAGACGTATCGACTTGACTAAATAAATAACTTAAAACTAACTTTTTCTGCTGCTGTTCACTACGTTTAATAGAATTTATGGTACGATAGCGGTAAGATTTGATTTGACGACCTTTTACAGAAGGCAAAATTTGTTTTTGAAAAGACTCGTGAGTCTGGTTTCCAGATGTCTCTTCTGGTTAACCGTAAAATAATAGAAAAAGGTTTTTGCACTTTAAACATAATAATAAATCTATAAACTTTCCAACTGCTTGAGGGAACAAAGCAGACTATTCAAAATAATATTTTAAAAATATAAAATGGAAGAAATCAAGATATGTACATTCCAAACTATACATATAAAATGCTTTGTTCTGACTGACTGACTGATGGATCAAAGTACAGCCTAAACCGCTGATCGTAGATACCTAAAACTTAAAGGGTGTATTCTTCGTATGACGTAGGCATCCGATAAGAAAGGATTTTCCAAAACTCTGCCCCTAAGGGGATGAAAAATGGGGACAAATTTTGTATGGGACAACGTGAGTCCTCGGTCCAATCTACTTCAAATTATGCATAAACATTCTTTAACAGAATTAATGGAAGACATGTTTCGTATTTTATTGAAACTCATCGCCCAACGGGGTTAAAAAGGGGTAGAAAGTTATTTTGGGGGTAATTTGCATCAAAGTTAATATCAATACTTCTTAGTGCTTTTGAATTAAATTTTATTTTGATACATGTTTGAAGACTCAATCCGAATTTATTCAAAAAACTTTGAACTCACATAAAAGCTTCGTGCAATGCAATACTCTTTAAAATTAGAATGTCAAATATAAAAGAATATTAGTGGCCTTCAGTAACAAAACTGAGCATTACCAAAAATATGAGAGTACTTCTTAGGGAAGATGAGAACTATTTTATTTTATTTTCATTTTTATTTAACCTTTAAATCCCTACACTGTAATAAATATTGTTATATTTTTTATAAGTATTTAAACATTTTAACATAATAATTTATAAGTTATACATACATACATACATAAAGTCACGCCTCTTTCCCATAGGGGTAGGCAGAGACCACTTCCTTCCACTTCCGCTACGGTTCGTACACACATCTTTTGCTTCCTCTACTTTCATCAGTGCTCTCATACATGCTCTTCGGTTGTTGGTACTCTTGACAGCTGGCCTTTCTTCAAAACAATGTTGATCTGATCGAGATCGATGTTCTCCGAGGTCGACCTCTACCGATTTGCCCATCCACACTCGCTTTATAAATTTGTTTCGTCAATCTTCCTTCATCCATCATTTCTACGTGTCCAAACCATCTAAGCATTCCTTTATCTATATTTGTGACCGAGTCACTTCGGCTATACAATTCTCAGACTACTCATCTCCGCAGCATTAATCCTATTTTCATGCTTCTGCCAAACCCAACATTCACTACCATACTGATAAGTGTAGGAACCAACACACCTCTATGCACCGCCAGACGTGCCTTTTTTGACACTTTCTGGCTATTCATAAAGTTATGCAGTGCACCATTCATTTGTTTTCCTGCCAACATCCTTCGCTCAATGTCACTGTCATACTTTCCATCTCTAGTAAATTTTGAACCCAAGTACACAAATTCATTAACTTGTTCCACTCTTGCTCCCTCAATCGAAACCCCACCGTTTGTCATGCTTTCTTCTCTTTCGAAAACCATAACAAAATTAATAACGTAAAAAACCAATTAAAAATCCTATAGGAACCATTTCCGACTTTCGAGCGCACGAAGTCGCGGGCAGAAGCTAGTAAAAAATAAAATGCAAGATGTATCTGAACAATATACGATAATTAAGTGCTTAAGTGCCAGGTTTTATTATCAAATATTTGATGCTTTAATGCCACTACACCGGATTGTTACCTGACCCCAACAGCACTGCAACGTCCAATCATATCAGCAAGCTCTGCTTCATCACCAGATCTTGTAATCAGTTGATAACTAACAGGTTGGTATCTTTCCCACCATGGTCGTTTTACTGTTTCCATTCTAATAATCTGATTTTCGTTGGGAGGGGAAATCTACGACGTGATATTATTCTCAAAGCGACAAAAAAATAGATTATCGTGTGATACCTGCACTGCTGCATATCCTTTCGGTCCTAAAAAGTCTTCGCACTCTTTAGCTATGTCTTTCCATTTCCACTCGAAGAGATGCACTATCGTACTTCTGCCGGGAATGAGGTGATTATTCTTTTGAGTTTGCGACAAAATCAATGATCTGAAGATTATTAATAATGTCACTAACAGCTTCATTGGGTGTAAACTTTTAAGTTTACTTAAACGGACATTCCTAGAAGCAATATAAATCGATTAACAACAATTTAATCTACTTAGAAGCAGCTTAGCAGTATAAAAACTAATTTCACGTAGTGTACAATTAGCGAATTTGAAATCCGGACACTATTTTGTGACATTGTAATTCTGTCTTTTAAATTACAAAACGTCACTTTAATGTCGTGATTTCAAGTTTGCTAACCTTTTAAATTAACTTTCAAATCTAGAAATAGCTGAAATGTGACATGTGGTAATCAATAATACATTGTTTACTGGGTAGGAAAAGCTCGTATTACGTGGTTACTTTTCAGATAGACCATGTTAATGGGCGGATCGTTTGTGATGCACAATGCACCTGTAAGGCAGGAATGCTATTTTGCAAGCATGCTGCTGCAATTTATCGAAAACTTTATTAAAAACTGCCTCTCCAATGATTTGGAATCGTCCGCCTGAACGCCAACTCGAAAAGTATCAAAAGGGCCAATATAGGAAATATTCAAGATAGAAAAGTTTACCTTCAAGGACGTCACAGAGATTCATATGGAAGAAACTTGTGGTCTCATTAATATAATAAAGGCTAAAAAACAATGCATCGATGAAAAAGATGCAAGAAAACAAATGAAAAAGCGGCAAGAAAGAGCTAACAGGGAACTCTTCAATCATTTATTATCACTACAACGTCAGCATTTCTTTCAAGTATACCATTCCTGGAAATCCATGTTAAATAAAAACGGTAGACATAAATTGTGTACTTTTAAATGTCCTTCTATTGGCGCGGACTTTTATCAAAAAAATTTGGTGGTAGATGAACAAAAGTGTTTATCTTTAAATCAGTCGAAATCTTTTGTTTGAATTAAGGAAGGAGTAAACAGGATTACTTGTAGTGAAAAAGCACATCGAATCAAAAATCGACGTGAAATTTTTGACAAATTGGCTGCGAACTTGTATCAAAGTTTATATCAACATACATACATACATATAGTCACGCCTTTTTCCCGTAGGGGTAGGCAGAGACTACTTCTTTCCACTTGCTACGGTTCTTACACACATCTTTTGCTTCCTCTACTTTTATCATTGCTCTCATCATACTCGTCGGTTGTTAATACTCTTGACCTGGCCTTTCTTTAAAACAATGTTGATCTGATCGAGATATGTTCGCCAAATCGACCTCTACCGATTCACACTCGCCTTATACATTTGTTCCGTCAATCTTCCTTCATCCATCCTTTCTACGTGTCCAAACCATCTAAGCATTCCTTTATCTATCTTTGTAACCACATCTTCTTTTACACCACAGCGTTCTCTTATCTCACTATTATTTACATTATTCAACCGAGTCACTCCGGCTATACTTCTCAGACTACTCATCTCCGCAGCA
Source organism: Agelastica alni (assembly GCA_950111635.1). Taxonomy (NCBI): domain Eukaryota; kingdom Metazoa; phylum Arthropoda; class Insecta; order Coleoptera; family Chrysomelidae; genus Agelastica; species Agelastica alni. Next base: position 42,027,878 of record OX467714.1, on the reverse strand, counting down.
TTAATCCCGTTTTCATGCTTCTTCTGCCAAACCCAACATTCACTACCATACATAAGTGTAGGAACCAAAACTCTTTTATGCCAGATGTGCCTTTTTTGACACTTTCTGTCTGTCTATACAGTGCCCCATTCATTTGTTTTCCTGCCAACATACATTGCTCAATGTCACTGTTATACTTTGCATCTCTCGTAAACTTTGAACCCAAGTACACAAATTTATTTACTTGTTCCACTCTTTCTTCCTTAATCAGAACTTGGCAGTTTGTCATATTAACAAACATCAACAAAAGCAATGCGCTGTGGTTTAAACCTCGAACCTGTTGCAAAGATGATTTTAAGAGTGTGATCAACAAAAAATATATAATACAGGGCTAGTAATTTGTTACAACCAGCCACTCCTAGCATTTAATCCTTAATAGAGAAGAATTCGAACAAGCAACGTTATCTATCACATAGAGTTAACAAATTTCGTCAAGCAGGGTCAGTAAATAATAAAACTAAGAATTATGATCAACTTGTTAGGACTGAAGCAGCAGAAATGGCAGTTTTAGATCATATTAATCCTATAACAAGTACAGGAAAATTGGCCAAAGATTATGGTTTTTCGCACACTAAGGTTCGTATGGTTTTAAAACTTTATAAATTTAACCCCTACAAGATAAATTTGCTACAGGAAATAAATAAAGATGCCCAGACAGGAGACTATAGTTTTGGCGTACTACCGCATTATAGTAGAGCTGTAAGGCGATTTCTAAGGCAATAGATAAAAAGCAGAGGCTTCATTGAATGTTCTGCGAGATCCCCCGATTTAACGCGTCTAGATTTCTTTTTGAGGGGTCATTTATAGAGCAATATTTAAGCGACCGAATCCGCTTCGTCGAAAGAACTTCTTTTTTTTTTCTGTGCCGTCTTCTACCGAAGGTTGGCGACCATCATGTGATAGGTTTTTCTGTTCTGCGCCGCATGAAATATAGTTGAAGCTTCTGGTATTTGGAACCATTCACGCAAGTTTTTCAACCAGGATTGTTTCTTTCTGCCCCATCCTCTCCTTCCTTTTATCTTTCTCTCCATGATAAGTGGCAATAGACCATACTTGTCATTACGAAACACATGGCCCAGGTAGGATGCTTTTCTTTTCTTAATAGTTGCAAGCAATTCCAGATCTGTATTCATTCTTTTCAACCTAACCTAACCTAACCTAACCTAACCTAACCTAACCTAACCTAACCTAACCTAACCTTCTTATTGGTTACTCTTTCAGTCCATGGTATTCTTAGTATGCGTCTATATAACCACATTTCAAAAACCTCTAATTTTCTTATTGTTAGTTTTAATGTCCACCCTTCCACGCCATAAAGCAACGTAGAGAGCACGTAACATTTCGTGGCTCTCCATCGGTTGCGGTTACTTAAGAGCTTTCTCATTTTTATGAATGTCGAAAGAACTAAGACGACGAATAGTACATAAATGCAGTCTAATAACCCCCAAAATTCTTCAAAACGTTTAAAGTAATTTTGAACAACGACTCTGCAATTGTATGGAAGTCTATGAACACCATTTTAAACATCTATTTCATTATATCATTATTGATTTGAGTAATTGATTGTAATTTAGTTAATTTTAGTTACATTGCACTCAATAAGTTTTCCATTGTTTTTACAAAATTCGTTTTATTGTACTTTTGATGTGAAAAAATTGACACATAAAAATATAGGCGAATAAATCGAAATAAAATCATGGATGACATATGCTTGAATACTCCATCTATATGCCTTTCTAGTGAAAGGAAGGTGGTTGACAAATGACAGATATCTGTAGCGTAAAAATGTGTCCCCCTTAAAACATAAATCGATGTGTTTCAGCATTTTTTTAAATTCTTATATATACATATCGGGTGGATTGTTTTCTGTGGCTCACTCTGTATTTGATTTTTGTTGTTAAAAAATTGTATCTAATGGTTGTTAAAAATAAATTTCTAAGCGTGTTAAATAATACTAATTACAGTAAAATGAGGATTTTAAAGTAAATTGGGCAATGTTGGTTAAACGTGTACTCACCAAATAACATAAAACATGTTGTTCAACAGACTTAACTAAACAGATATTAGAAATGTAGCAATTTATATTACATTAAAATTTATTTATGAAATACAGTTTAAAAAAAACATTTTAATATTTCATTTTCCCAGGGTTATCATGTAGAACACAAATTATTATGCATTAAAAATGATTAAATATATTTTGGATTTAGAAATTATCGCATTTAAAAAAAAAAATATTTTTGAATTACCAAGTATTTTTCAAAATAGAATCAAATCTCAAAACACATTAGGTGTAATATTTTGTGTTCACACTGTATATATAGACATTAGGGTGGTCCTTAAAAGAGGTATTTTCGAATTTTTTTGCTCCCAGAGGCTGAAATACTCTTACAAATTGATAAAAAAAAATCCCTAAAAATGTAAGCTCTTAATATTAACTTCATTGTCCGCGTTCCAACCTAAGTTTTTTATGAAAATAACATGTGAAATATTTTATTTGTTCTTTAGAATTCTAAAACTCGGCGACTAATGGGTCAAAAATAATAAATAGCGACATATTTATTGTAAATTTAACTTTCTACAAAAAAGGTCTCCTATAATTTTTCGCTTGATCTATTGGCTTAAAAGTTATTTAAGCTCAAAGTTTAATTTTTATATAACTATTAATATTATTAAGATTATTAAGTAAATAATTATATTTAAAAAATAAATATTTTCTTTGACAACTCACACAGGTTGTTTATTTTAATTAGAGGTTAGGTGATTTATAAATATTTTTAAGGGTCAAAATATTTAAGTACACAAATACTATAATAGATGGCGTAAGTGACTCAATCCATAATGCCACGAAAATTACAAACATTGCATTTGCTTAACATTGTTTTGAAGAAAGGCCAGCTGTCAAGAGTACCAACAGTACCGACGAGCATGTATGAGAGCACTGATGAAAGTAAAGGAAGCAAAAGTAGGTGTAAGAACCGTAGCGGAAGTGAAAGGAAGTGGTCTCTGCCTACCCCTATGGGAAAAAGGCGTGACATTTGCTTATTTTGATCATAGATAAAAAATTTACAAGAAAAATTTGATATAATTTTAATTTAATAATTATTTACCTAATAAAATTATTAGTTATATAAACAATTAACTTTGAGCTTGAATAACTTTTAAGCCAATAGATTTAGCAAAAAATTATAGGAGACCTTTTTTGTAGAGCGTTAAATTTACAATAAATATGTCGCTGTTCATTACTTTTGATCCATTTGTCGCTGAGTTATAGAATTGTAAAGAACAAATAAAATGTTTCCCATGTTATTTCCATAAAAAACTTAGGTTGGAACGCGGACAATCTTAAAGTAAATATTAAGAGCTTAAATTTTCAGGGAATTTTCTTTTATCAATTTGTAAGCATTTAGGCCCCTGGGAGCAAAGACATTTAAAAACACTCTTTTTAAGGATCACCCTAATAGACATAGACCTATATAGTTATAGGCCTGTTCTAATAAAGAAATAATACAAGTTTTCTCCTGCCACAACCAGGGACGTCTTACTTACACTTTTCAGACCTTATTTAATTCACAGAATGATACACTAATAAAAATGGGTTCCATGTAGGAGCACTTGTAATGCTATTGGAACACCTACCTTTAACCGTTGGTATAAACAATTTCTCCTGCCACAACCAGGGACGTCTTACTTACACTTTTCAGACCTTATTTAATTCACAGAATGATACACTAATAAAAATGGGTTCCATGTAGGAGCACTTGTAATGCTATTGGAACACCTACCTTTAACCGTTGGTATAAACAATTTCTCCTGCCACAACCAGGGACGTCTTACTTACACTTTTCAGACCTTATTTAATTCACAGAATGATACACTAATAAAAATGGGTTCCATGTAGGAGCACTTGTAATGCTATTGGAACACCTACCTTTAACCGTTGGTATAAACAATTTTTGTATCATTGTTGGCACGATTTCGTTGCTTGACCTTGTCATATCAGCAAACAGCTGAACATATTATATTTATGTAGATCGCTGATATCACTTAAAAACCTACATCCGCCTAAATATATACAGGATCCTGAGAGTACCAAAAAAAAGAGAGCCTGTACCAGTACCTAATGTGGACTGTAGGGTAACAACGTACTAGTTAGTGGCCTAAGATTTATTTTTTTTTCTTTATATTGATAAATATAATTTACTTAGTAAATAAGCGTATCAATAGGCACTAAAGTATTCACACAGACTTTACAACTAAGTTTTACGATGTTTTGACCATTATACCTCGTGGGGGTTTCAGAATGGTTGCCAATATTTTTCCAAAAAAATGAATAATTGAATATCACTGACCAAGCAGATTTGTGCCTAAATCTGACTAAATTGAAGCCAAATATAAAAAATTTGCTATTAAATAACCAAAAAACACTAATTATCTTATTTAATAATTTAACTAAATTTTTATTTCGGTTCGTTTGAGTTAAAAAGTGTACGTATCACTTATTAAAGTAAGTAGCACTGTGGGTGTGTACTAACTACATATTTGTTTTAACTACCAACCTATTTTTTAATACATTATCGGTGGTAATTTATTTGAATATATCATTTGAAATTTAATAGTCAGCCACATCTCCTGGGAAATTAAATAAAATAGTTACGGCTAAACGCTACATATTTTAAGAGGTGGGTATCCCTTGAAAATTGTAGAATGATACAAAAAATCGATGCCACGCGCTTTTCCAGATTCTGCGCCCTCGATAGCCATTCGCGGTGATGTCAAATTGTGGGAAATTTATAAGATTTATCAGAAATTATTACAATGGGCTTAGGTAATCGTTGTTGGATCAAATATTTATTTTTATATTGGTAAGCGTATCATCATCGTCAGCCTTGTCGCGTCCACTGCTGAACTTAGGCCTCCCGTAACCTGTGCTACTCCTTCCTGCACTGCGCCGCCATTTCAATGTTGTAATTCTCCTGACGACATCCACTAGACCTGTTTTTCTTCTTTTAGGGAAATGCCCGAAATTGCTCTCCCCATAGCTCGTTGTGTCACTTGTAATTTATTGATGGATTTTCTTGTCAGAGTAAATGTTCCCGCTCAGTACGTCATAACAGACAGAACACACTGATTAAATACTTTTCTCTTTAAACATACCGGGATGTCGGACCGGAATACCTTCTTTAGCTTCGCAAAATCTGCCCAGGTGAGTCCTATTCTTCTTTAAAACCCAACGTTTTGGTTGTCTCGACCCACACGAATTTCCCGACCAAGATATTCGTAGGACGATACTTGTTGCACTTCGTGCCCACTCAAGATAATATTACCACTCATCACCAGATTTGTCATATATTGTGTTTTTGTAGAATTGATTTTTAATCCGGCTTTTTTTGACGCTTTTTCTAGATCGTATAGCATCTGTGTGGCTTTGTCAATCGTATCCGAAATCAGAACAATATCATCGGCAAACCTAAGGTGGTTCAAGTCTTCTCCATTTATATTAACTCCCAAGTTATTCCAATTTATCTTCTTCAGCATGTACTCGAGTAAATTCGTAGATAGTTTTGGTGATATGGTCTCACCCAGGCGAACTCCTCGTTCGATTTTAAACTTGCCTGTTTCTTCATGGAGCCTAACACATGATGTTGCGGTTTCATAGATATTTTTAATTATAGCGGTGTATCGGTGGTCTATTCGGCAATTAGAAAGAGCTTGGAGCATTTTGTGTTGGTCAATAGTATCAAATGCCTTCTCGTAGTCTACAAAAATGAGGATGAGCGGTTTATTGTACTCTACGCATTTCTCAATAAGGGGTTTTCATTACTTGTAAGTGGTCGTTCGTTCCGCATCCACGGCGGAAATCAGCTTGTTCTCGTGGTTGGTAGTCATCAAGCATATAGGTGAACAAAAAAGTTTTTCTTGCAGCCATTTTTATTGAAGACATAAATTATAAAGGGCACGACTAGCTGTGCATATAGGAGTGCTGGTTCCTACACTTATATATGGTGTGAAGCAAAAGAAGCAGAAGAAGCATGAAAGTAGGATCAACGCTGCGAAGATGAGTAGCCGGAGTGACTCGATTGGATACAGTGAGAAATAGTAAGATAAGGGAACGCTGTAGTGTAAAAAAAAGATGTGGTAACAAAGATAGATAAAGGAATCCTTTGATGGTTTGGACTCGTAGAGAGGATGAATGAAAAGAGATGGACGGAACAGATTTATAAGGCGAGTGTGAATCGGTAGAGGTCGATCTAGGCGAACGTATCTCGATCTGATAAAAATTGTTTTAAAGAAAGGCCGGGTCAAAAGTGCTAGCAACCGACGAGCATGTATGAAAGCGCTGATGAGAAAAGCAGAAGCGAAAGACGTGATTAAGAATTGTAGCAAATGGAAAAAAGTGGCCTACCCCTACGGGAAAAAGGCGTGACTATATGAATGTATGTACAACTTGAAAAAAAGTTTCAATCTAAGTAAATTTAAGAATTGGGATTCGGCAACGTCGACCATCTGTTCTTTTGTTTTTGGCCTGTAGAAGTTTTAGCTTTATTAACAAAACACTCGTTTCAAGTGTGTTAGTGCCAAGAAATAAGTTAATATTTTTGTTATTTTAATGTTAGTATGCTTTGTTAAAATAATTGCGTTACCGAATTGTCCAATAATGTAGAAAATAATAAAAAAGAAATTGTCCAGTGGGGATCATACCAAATGATTCAGGTAAAAACATGTTACTTACGTATAGGTATCACAATTTTACTATTTTTATATTACTACCTATATCTGGTTTAAGAATGTAATTAATAATCATATACCTACGGGGGGATGTAAGTAATAAAACTAATAAAAACATTAATTATATTGAAAAAAAATCAAATTAACGTAGTAAACATTTTATCTATATCTAAATTACAAAATCGCGACGTGGATTTATATCACTATATCTACTCTTAGATATATCAATACAAAAAGATTGATGTTATTGTAATATTTCACTTTTATGTTAGTTATTGTGAATTAACCGTGATTAGGAATGTCAAAAACAGCGGAAATTAATTTTCAAGTAAGTTTTAAGAATAAAAAGAACTGTCGGAGAAAAAAAATATGTGCTAATTGTTAATTTTTAGATTATTTACTTTTATTGTTTAAAAATATTATAAATTTTTTTGCTACTAATTGCTATCAACTATGATGCAGAAAAAATTAAAATTTGAAATTGTGTGGTGTCAGTTATGCTGCAATTGCAAATAATACATTATGCAAACTGACAACTTTGATTTTGTACTTGGTTCATAAATAAAAGATTTTTATTAATACCATCTAATGAACAAAAGAATCAACATATTTAAGCAATATTTTGTTATAGAAAATATACCTGAAATGTTTTTATTTTACATTAATTAATGACGAACCAACTAAAGTATTTATTTAAATTATGATACAACAAAGTTCATAATATTTTTTGAATAATAAATGCTTATCATTTTGACATCATTTTAATGCGCGATATTAGCATGTCTGTTAAAATATTTTGTTATATTTGCCATAATTTGTGATACGTGTTTAAAAATTTTTATGTTCAACAAATACTGTAAAAATGTATTAATAAATATATCTAATATTTATACTAAGTATTAATGAACAGTTTAATTGAAAACCAAGTAAATACATAAAATGTAACAAGTGGCAAGATATTTGTTTTAGAGATAATCCAAAATCAGATAAGATATTTGATGAATCCGCGGAAGCAGAGACATAATTTTTTTAAAAAATATAAGTACATGTTTGTCTAATGAGCGAAAAAGATAAAACAGAAGACTAAGAAAAAACATTATTGAGTCGTCGCGAGACGCCTGGCTTATGTGAAACATCGAAACTATTTGTTATAGAAAATTTGCATATGAAGATGGTTTATTAAAGGAAATAAATATGACGTAAACAAAAAAAATATATTCAGATAATATTAAAAATATACTCACGCACTCATGTACACACATAAATGCACACTTAAATTTTAAAAATATTATTAACTTACTCCTGACTTGAATCACTTAATAATTTTATGTTCTTTACAAAAGGCCGCTCACTTTCGTGTTCCAAACCATTACTGTCAATCATATTTAATGGTAGTTATTACTTTCAAATAAATTTTCTCATTTAAAATTTACAAAAAAAAACATCACATTTTAGTGTTATGTTATTTACATAAAAATATACATAAAAAAACAATAAAAATCCAAATAAAGTTTACAATTCAGTATCATCAGTTATTTCTGTAATATTAACACTCGATGATGTTTCCAAGGCACATATCACCGAAACGCTTTTGATCAATGGCAGAAATATCGAACAGGTATCATCCTTCAAAAATTTTGGCACCATAACCAACCCGCTGTGCGACCCGAAGCGGGAGATACGTTCTAGAATGAAGCAAGCCAGAAAAATTTTCACCGGAATGAAGAAGTTTTTCACCAGTTTTGATTTGAGCTTGGAGCACAGAATGCGCATGGTCAGGTGCTGTATCTTCAGTGTATTACTGTACGGTTGTGAAGGCTGGACTCTTGATCCGATAACTGAGAGAAGGATTGAGGCTTTTGAGATGTATGTATATCACCGCATGCTTTGTATCTCATGGATTCCCCGAGTTACAAATGAAGAGGTATTAATACGAATGAAAAAGTCAAAAGAGTTATTAACCATCATTAAAGAGAGAAAAACAAGATACATAGGCCATATCATAAGACGCAATTAATACGAAGTACTAAGGCTAATAATTGAAGGAAAGATTCATGGAAAAAGATCTGATGAAAGACGACAGAAATCCTGGTTGAAGAACCTTAGAAGATGGTTCGGGTGCACTTCGACTGAGATATTTAGAGCTGCTGTTTCCAGGACAATGTTAGCCATATGGAACGCCAACCTTCGTGAGGAGAGGGCGTGATAAAAAGAAGATGTTTCTGAATCAAAGTTACAATATGCCAATAAGCAACTTGTAATGTAGGCAAAGCCTAAGCGACGAAGCGAGTCGAATAGTTACAGGCTGCCCGTGTTACGCCATCGTGGCACCAACAGTCGTTGTTACCCCCCAAGCGCGTAAGCCTTTCGCTAAGGAAAGCTAAGCAGCTTCTCGAGTTTGACAAGAAAAACTTTAAACTGGTGACGGGACTCCTTACTGGACACTGCCCTCTGAGGTATCACCTTAAAAATATGGGCAAAACAGAGAGTGATAGTTACCGCTACTGCGAGAACTTCGCTGAAACTGCAGAACATTTGCTTTGTGAATGCACAGCGCTTTTCTGCAAAAAGCTTAAGTTTCTGGAAGTGGCCTTCCTAAAGCCCTTCGATGTCAGAAACTTAGCCCCCAGGAAACTGATAAACTTCGCTCGAAGTCTCGGAATCCCGGGCCTCGAATAGATTAAGGGTTATGCACAAAAGATCTAATAGATCGAGGTGCTTGAGAGGTTGTCTAGACTTCACGACCCCCCCTACAATCTACAATCTAAAATCTACCCCCCAAGCGCACCATTAGATGTTTCACATGAAAAAAACTGGTGCAATTGCAGGGAATGGGCAGTAAAATATACATTCAAATTATCAGTAGAATGAAAACTTTTGAAAAATTATCAGCTTTTAAAAAGTGACAATGTATTTGTTTTGTAAAACTGATAAATTAAATTCGCAATTTATCAGGTCGTTCTACTGAAAACATAATGTAGATAATTGTTGAATATTTTTAGGGAAAATGTCGTCTTTGGAACATAAGCATTGCTGCGTTGGTTTGCCTGACAGTCTACAATGTGATGTTGACAGTGAAATTGATGTACTCGCAAGACTGCCCGAAGTCGCCGCGTATCACCATAGAAAAAGTACCACAAGTAGTTTATCAAAAATGCAACAAAAAGATCCAGTCACCCCTGGATGACGTTTACGCCAATTTGGACCTTAATTTGGGTCGATGGGACAACCAGCTTAAATATAAATTATTCGACAACTTTTTCGTTGGAGAAAAGTGAGTATCATTCGGTGTAGGTACATTGAACAATTGGAACGCTATTTTTTGTTTATAGTGGTTTTAACTACTTAGGTTATTACCCGCTGTCTTTTCTTTTTCGTCTCGTTTTATTAATTTTTTATCAAATTTACTTGTTTATGAGTCAATTATAGATATTTTTTGGTTGCAAAGAGCTAAGGCTATGGATTGTGGTCAAACAGTACGCCCCTGTACCCATTATTTTGCCCAGAGCGACGGCGAGTTAATCATAAAAAGATGTATGATTTTTTTTTGGTAACATCAAACGCCCGAAATTTAGCGAATGATTTATAGCAGCGGGCCGAATTGGAAAACCACGATGTATCTTAAATGTCGTTTGCGAATCGCGAATATTTCCTAATATATTGGTTGGATTTATCTAAAAGAATCGCGGGCCGCAGTAATTTAGTCAGTTAGAAAGTAAAACAGTTTTGTAAAGAGTTGAAGTTGAATATCAAAGTGATTTATAAGTTTTTACTGTATTACCAGAAAGAAAATTAGAATACATCGTGTAGTTTTTTTGTACTAATTGTTTTAAATAAACTAACGCTAAAATATATATCGTAACAGTATGATTTCATATGTCAATCGCATTTACTGAAATATCTTCAGTGATCACATTATTTGCTCTAATTTACTGTAACAGTTTTTACGTATACTTGTCCTCTTTTATTATCCTTACATTTCTTCTTTTCTGTTGATGCCTATCCGTTACGGATGTTGGAGAGTATAATAGCTATACAAACTTTTTTCACTGATGCATATAATAAGCCCACAGTTAATGTATTAAACCACACTCGAAGATTCATCAGCTATAAGATTCTTCTTCTTCCTACACTCCTTCTACCTTGTATTTTGCCTTGGAGTATAAGCTGTAAAAGCTGGTATCTTTGTGGATTTCTTAAGATGTGACCGAGGTATTCAAGTTTACGTTTTTTTCACCTGTTGTAAGATTTCTTTTTCTTTCTTTATTTTAAGTAGCACCTCTTCGTTGGTAATATGATCCACCCATCAAATTCTCAAAACGCGACGGTCGAGCCAGAGTTTCAGAGTTTCTTATTTTTTCCAAGATGGGTCAGATAACGATCATGACTCAACGCCATATAGAAGAGTTGAGAAGACATATCACCTCAGTATCAGCATTTTGGTGTTTAAAGACAGGTCCCTACTTTTGAATAATTTTGCCATTTTAAGGAATATGGCTCGAGCCTTTTCAATTCGACATCTTATCTTAACCGAGCGGTCCCATTCTTCGTTAATATTTGTTTCCAAATAGACATAATTGTTAACTCTTTGGATGGGTCTGTTATGTATCAGTAGCTGACCTTCCATGCATCTATATTTAGAGATAATCTTGAATTTAATATTTTCTCGCATTCATATGCAGTCCATATCTTTCACTTATTTTCACCACTCTGTTCATTAATTTTTGAAGTTTCTCAAGATCGTTTCAAGATAATTACTGTGTCATTCGCTTATCGTATGTTTTTAATGCACTCGCCATTAACAATCACCCCGTCGGAGGTATTTTCCAGGGCTTCTCAAAATATGTATTCCGAATATATGCTGAACAGTTATGGCGAAAGTAATCATCCATGTCTTTATCAGAACTTCATCGGATTCCCCACTTTCTATTATGACCAAAGAGGTCTGATTCCAATAAAGATTTGCTATAATTCTTAGATCTTGTTTCTCCAGTCCAGGTAATTCAAGAACTTTCATCATCTTATTATGCTGAACCCTATCGAATGCTTTTTGATAATCAATGAAGCATGCAAAAATATCATGATTAACATCTCGAGCTCTTTGAAATAAGACTTGAATGCTAAAGAGTGCCTTCCTAGTAACTAGGTAGAGCTGATCTGTTCTTTGCAGATCCTATATATTCTTTGATGGATTAATTTTAAGAAGAGTTTAAGAGAGTGACTTATGAGACTAATTGTACGAAAGTCTTCAGAGTTCTTTGCACTTGATTTACTTAATGTATTATATTGTATTCTCGTGCTTTGTCAGCAAGATGTTTAATGTTTGATAAGTATACTTTTGATAGATTTATTTGTCCTTCATATTTTTTTGTACACTATTCCAAAAAATTTTGTAATACATTAATAGTTTATAAGTTGAGTTGTTGAGTATCTTTTTGCATTAATATAAATTTAAATTTCGTTTCAGATACGTAATATTAAACAACCTGTATAAAACGTGCTTAGCAACGCAGGGCTCCCTCGACAAACTACCGTCGCTCATAGAAGTGGCCAATCACTGGAACGGCCCCATTTCGCTGGCCACGTTCGCGGCTAGCGAGGATGAGCTGAACGCTTTGCTGTTCTACATCTCCTACTTGCGAAAGTGTAACGAGAAAATCAACGAAAAAGTTACATTCCACTTGGCCGTATCACGAGATAGACGACCGAGGAAATTTAACGTAGACCAGCAGAAAGTTAGCGACGTCAAATGCGACAATCCTATAGAAGTGTTGCAACATTTAACGAAAAATCTGCAAAAAGGCGCCAACCAATGGAGGGCGAAGTTACCGTATCCTCAGAATCTTCTGAGGAATTTGGCGCGTAAAAATTGCCAAGCCGAGTTCGTTTTTTTGACTGACGTCGATATCATACCGAGCAAAAATATGGCAGAGAACGTGGATAGTTTTTTGGAAGAAGCGGAATGCAAATCTGGCAAAAAATGTGCATACGTCGTGCCTACTTATGAAATAGACGAACGCGTCATGTTTCCCAACAACAAGACTGAATTGATACGGTTGGCTAACAAGGGATTGGCGAGACCGTTTCACCATAAAGTTTTTATTTATAATCAGTATGCCACAAACTTTACAAGGTGAGTGAGTCAACGATTGTATGTAAAGTGTTCTTGCCCAGTAGCTTAAAATGGTCAAAAACTTACTTTTACTTTATTTTTTCGAGTCCGAACATCTCGAAGCTTTTCCGCCCAGTATCGGGCTCTTTTATTTGCTTTCCAGAGGTCGTCGAGGGTATACGTTGCTGGGAATTTTTACCATACTAAAAGATGGCCCATGGTCTGTTATTATTTACATTCGCATAGGAAATCGCTCTGTTTCGACTGCCTCCACTTGATTTTATTAACTTTCACAGGTGCTACTCCCGTTCTTATTCTATTTAATGTTCTCCAGGTTGACCAGTCCTGTTCATGTCCTGGTGGAGGGTATCCGCAAATCGGGAAATGTTGTGGAGGGTCCAGACTCACGCATCCAAGAAAACATTTTCTGGATTTTAGTCTTTTTTTGTAGTGCTTCCTCTTCATATAGCATGTGACGTTCATTAAAGACTTGCTTAAAGCGTTCGACGTGTTCAGCTGCCGCTCTGCGATTGAATGGCGTTTCAAATCCAGCTGCTTAAAGAGCTGATCTAGTGGCGTTGCTGTCATGCATCCCGATGTAATTCTTCATGTTTCGTTTAGGGCTCTAACCACCCCAATTGCATGCGTTGAGCGACTCCTACCTATAAGTAATAATTGTTTAGACATAAGTTAGTACATATAGGGTGTATCTATAAAAATGTAATAATTATAAGTCTAACGACATTTCTGACAATATTCTATACCTCTTTTTCTTAACTTCGATAATTAAGAAGTTATGCAGAAGTATGCAAAAGTTATGAAAGTTTTGAGGATGAAATTAAATATTATGGTTAAAACATGTGAGTTTAAATGAGTATTTAAACGTAACATATCAACGTTTTAATGCGTTGTCGTGCCAACCAGCCGACCTAAGCATGCGCCAGGTACCACGCAGTGCGACACGTATGTACTTTAATTCATTTGTCTTTTAAACTACTTATTATAAAACCCATTTTAAAACTTTTTTGGTAAAATTAATATAATTTTAGTATATTTGGTAATTAAAATTTAACAAAAAAAATTATTATTTAAAACGTGTACATTCGGTTTTTTCCAGGAAAAAAATTTCGAATTTCAAATCTGATTTAAAAATTAAAAATAACAGTTAATTTTTTATACGAATGACCACGTTTAATATTTTATTGCAAATTTGTTGAATTCGGAAAACAGCTTTCAAAAAATCCTTTCAGTAAAAACATCAATTTTTTTGAAGTCTCTTCAATATTTTTATAGAGGTAGCTATAAACGAAGTCGAAATAAAAACTAAGGGAGTCACTATAAATGGTCATCAAATTTGCTAATGACATACCGTTGATTGCAGATTGTAAAGAAGACATCAACCGGATGCTTAACTGTGTAGATACAATTCTAAACAAGTAAAAATGTGACTGTGATAACATAAATTGCAATAGCCAAATAAAGAACGAAAGAACACAACAAGTACAAGAATTCTGCTGCTTAGGAAGTTTAATCGCTTAAGAAAATTGCCACATCTTTTTCGTTCTCTATTGAGTACTCTGCCAGCGGTCTCTCTACTGGCAAATTATGCCCGAGCTCAGCCGTAGAGGGTAGAAGAAAAAAAAAAAAATTTAAAAGTGAGCCGCGCCACCGACTTAGACGGTTCAAGCCGGAAACCCCTAGGTCTTATAGGCACTAGCAGAGCCACACGATAAACAACTGAGATTATAGCTAAAATATATTGGATACTTTACTCCTACAATAAATCAAAGTACACAGTTCAATAATAAAATTATAACAAATATAGTCAAAATTAACAGCCAACATTAAATCAAAGTACACAGTTCAATAATAAACTTATAACAAATATAGTCAAAATCAACAGCTAACAATAAATCAAAAATCCAAAGTTTACGATTCCATAAAATAACCAAAACAAAGGTAAGAGTAACAAACTTTACCAAGTTACCAAAAAAAAACGTATACAAGTCAACTTTTTAATATTACTTAATCAAACGTTCACATAAGGCTGCTAATTTACTCATGTTTTTACCATTTACATAAAGATTTACACTGTTAAAACAATCGAGCTTATTTAAAAATATTTCTTTTTACAATGGCTGTCCTTCAAAATATTAATATTGTAGGATATTTACAAATAAGTATGAAGAAAATATTTTTACTTGGACATAAAGAATTATTGAGAAGATTACTTTAACCAAAGTTCAGCATTGGCATATTATCCAATGCAATAAATAGTTTTCAACAGTGTACCATATTAATAAATTAAAACAAAACTTAATCGTGGTGTCAAAAACAAATCACGTCGTTTAAATATTCTAAAATAAATCACTTGTAACCTTTGGGTATACCAATTCACTACTCCTGTGGCCGGTTTGATTATGGAACGGCACCTGCTAATTAACAATGGCTTCCCTCAATCAAATCCCGCATGCGGTTATTTTAACTCGACACCAAAATCCAAAATATCAACAACAAAGGTAAGATAGAATGGTCAAGTTAAAAATTAAATGGCTTTTCTTCAAAATCCAATTAAGATGGCCCAAATACAGCCAGATATGAAGGAAAATCCGTAGAGGTTCTGCACACTTGCCAATATCACATCGTCCCAAAAATTCTCACCACACCACTCCCAAGACTGCCACCAAACGACTAGCACTCCTTCCCCAAGCCGGATATCAAGAAATGACACGGAACCGACGTCAACCAACAATATTCGCAAGTCCATGCTCCACACCAAGAATCGCGCTCGTCCGTGTTGATAGCCAGCCCCATCCACACAGAAATGCAAACCAAACAATAATATAACCGACAACACACAACAATCGAGGCCAAAAACCAAAGCAAAATCTAATAACGAAAACCCCCACTCAATCTCCAGCGATTAACAAAAATGCCACAGCCATTAACAATCGAATCCTATCACAACAAGGTATGCAACACTATTTACAACGAATGATATATTTAAGTTACAACAAAATACGGTACGCGACACTATTTACGAGTACCTGAGGAATTCAAAACTATCAGAGACCCAATTATAATGGAACTGAAGAAGGGAAAAAAAGGCACGTCACAAAATAAATCTCGAAAAGAAATAAGGAGAAGAAAAAAAACTTTTAAAAAGAAAAAGAATCTCCTATCTAATAAAAACCTAAGTATTAAAACAAGAAAGAAATTTATTAAAACTAAAGAACTGGAAATGAAGAGGAGTTGCATGCGATGGTTAATGTTATGCATAATTCCCTAAAAATCAAAGGGATGAAAATAAATGCAAGCAAAATTAAAGTAATGGTTTTTAAAGGACAAGAAATCATAACAAACTGTGAAATACTGATTAAGGAAAAAAGAGTGGAACAAGTTAATAAATGTGTGTACTTGGGTTCAAAGTTTACGAGAGATGGAAAGTATGACAGTGACATTGAGCGAAGGGTGTTGGCAAAAAAACAAATAAATGGGGCACTGCATAGATTTATGAGCAGCCAGAAAGTGTCAAAAAAGGCACGTCTGATAGAGTAAAAAAAATGAGATAAGAGAACGCTGTGGTGTAAAAAAAGATGTGGTTACAAAGATAGATAAAGAAATATTTAGATGTTTTGGATACGTAGAAAGGATGGTTGAAGAAAGATTGACGAAACAAATTTATAAGGCGAGTGTGAATGAACGGAAGTCAATAGAGATCGACTTTAGCGAACATATCTCGATCAGATCAACAACCGACGAGCGTGTATGAGAGCACTGATGAAAGAAGAGGAAGCAAAAGATGTGTGTAAGAACCGTAGCAAGGCGTGACTATATGTATACATTTATGGAGCATACTGTTATACGATTGTGAAACGTGAACTATCGAAAGATTTGAAAGAGACAGGTTTGAAGCCATGGATATGTGGTTATGGTAAAAAATGGCGAAAACAAAGTAAACAGATCGGAAAAGAAGCGAAACAAAATAGGAGAGAACAGAAACATTATGACATAATTGTTGAAGCGGAAAGTGAAGCTAGTTGGACATCTGCTGAGACAATATAGAGGGAAATGTAGCCAGGAAAACGATTTAGAGCAAGACCAAAAAAATTACCAAATGGGTTGCACCTCGTACCATCAACTAAAGAGGGCAGCAATGGACAGGGACGATTGGCTGCACACCGACAAGTCACTGCCTTAAGAAGATGATGATAAACTTGGTAATCAAGCCCCATGCAAAAAAAAATGTGTGTTCACAGTCTTACAATCTATAAGTATATTTGGTTCTAATATGAACAAATTTTAAAACCTTGCATATTTTTCACTGTCCCTTCTTTGACCACCGTCTTTTTCTCTTTATGACCTGATTTTTTCGCTCGAGGCCAAATGATGTCAAGAAAAGGAAGCCTAAATATGTATTTAAAACCATTTATTCCAAGGTCGGTACGTAGGACTTCACTGTATGAAAACTCTACTACTAAGTATTTTGATCAAAAGATTTAAGGTTTAGTTAAAGCAGCTAATTAACTTAATCGTTAGTGCCTCCTTTTTATAAACTTTAAATATAATTTTCAGGTGGCAAGCCACTAAGGATGAGAGCAACGACGTACACATAAGTCACACAGTTACTAATTTCGAATTTCTCTACGAACCATTTTATATAGCACCAGATATCACGCCTCCGCACGATGAAAGATTCATTGGATATGGATACACTCGTAACAGTCAGGTACCCACCGAACAATTATTTCGAATTGTTCATTTACCATACGTTATTAAAATTTATTAAAAAAGAATCTTTGCCAAATTGGACCGTGTCCATTAGTCGATTTGAAAGAGAGTACGTATGGATTGAAAATGAATTATTTAATCGTCAAATGCCTTCTTTACAACGATGTTCAAGTCATATTAGCGTCATCTAAAGAGAAGTTGCAGGCGATGGTTAATGTTATGCATGATGCCCTGAAAATCAAAGGGATGAAAATAAATGTAAGCAAAACGAAAGTAACGGATTTTAAAAGAAAAGAAAGCATGACAAACTGTAGGGTTCTGATTAAGGGAGAAAGAGTGGAACAAGTAAATGAATTTGTGTACTTGGGTTCAAAGTTTACAAGAGATGGAAAGTATGACAGTGTGATTGAACGAAGGATGTTGGCAGGAAAAAAAATTAATGGGGTACTGCATAGCTTTATGAACAGCGAGTAAGTGTCAAAAAAGGCACTTCTGGTCAGTGCCGAATTAAGCCAAAGAGGGGCCTGTAGGATATTCTAACAAGGGGTCCTTGGTTTGCTTTAGGCTCCCAAGTTTAGTGTATTAAATAAAACAAAACTGTTACAAATAAACTTTTTTGCAACTTTTCAACAAATTGAGATGATTTAGACGTTCTTGGCCGATGGTGATCCTTCATATATTTTAAATACGTTTTAATGTTGAAAAAGAACTTTCGCCACTGCAGTTAGTAATCATAAGAGACAAGTAAATGCGGAAGGCAATTTCTAAGTTTGGGAAACACGAATCTAAAGAATTATTTAATAAAATTTTATAAAATTGCTGTTCCAGAGGCTCCCCTTTCTTGCTGTCAATAACAGTAGCCACATCTGTTTTCAGAAGCTCTGCGAACTGCACTAACTCGCCACCTCACCTCACCTCACCACCACGAACCCCATTTACAGTTTCGCAGACGATAGCACACTTGTCTCAACTTTCACATCCTATCGATCACTTTCGGTGAATGATACAAATAGACTCAGGCAGGAACAGGTTGATTCCATCAATAAAGATCTTAAAGCAATCGTCGAGTGGGGAACCAACAATCTTGTTCAATTCAACGTCCAAAAAACACAAAGTGCCACGTTTTCCAAGAAAGTGAATTTCTCAAATCATCCCATCACAATGTCCGGAAATACCCTTGAACCAAGTCCCTTCATCTCGATTTTGGGAGTCACGGTGTCCAATAATATGTCTGGGCACGACCATGTTGCTAGTCGGCAAGCCAGAGGCTAGGTTTTCTGTGGAAAGCTAGAAAGTTTTTTACTCCTGATCAACTGTTGATGACGTACAAGGCTCAAATCCGACCTCTACTGGAGTATTGCTCGCACATTTGGGGTTCAGCTCCAAGGTATTCTCTTCGTCTTCTAGATTCCATTCAGAAAAGAGCCATTCGCTTGATAAACAGCTCAACTCTCACAGATACCCTTTACCCTCTAGAACATAGAAGAAGAGTTGCAGACCAGTCATTGTTCTACAGATATTTCCATGGCAGATGCTCCAGAGAAATAAAAACTCTTGTACCACCATTGGACACATTCGGTCGAAGAACTCGGCACGCTGATCAGTCTCACCCATTTACTCTCAAGATTGACACTACAAGGACCAATCTTCATCAAGAATCCTTCTTTTACAGGGCTGCTACGGAATGGAATAAGCTTCCAAAATCAGTTTTTCCAGAGAACTATGAGCTGAAACTTTTTAAAAAGCGTGTCCACAATAATTTCCTTTCTATAATCCCTTCCCCTTCTAATAGTCGCAGTGCGGGCCGTCCGCGGCCCACACGATAGGTCTACCCTTTTTGCGACTATTTTCATAAAAAAAAACCTATGCTGTTCTCCAAATCATCTTCCTAAGCACTGACCATACTTGAGGATTTTTCTAAAAATACCTACTTATTTTTACGATTTAACGTGACGAAATCGAGCTTTAGATTTTAAAATGGAAGTGAAGCATAGCCTAAACGTTTCGCGTTTAAGGTATGCGATATATTTTACACTCCTATCTAAATTAAATTTTTTTATTACGGTCAGACAGGCGTTGGAGCGCGTGGCCCCCAATTTCGCAGGGTCCGTAGCATTTGCTACTCTTGCTACGTCATTGCGTCAGGCTGTGCATAGAGCAGTGTTGGTGCCTAAACTTATGTGTGGTAGTGAATGTTGGGTTTGGCAGAAAAACATGAAAATAGGATTAATGCTGCGGAGATGAGTAGTCTGATAATTGTATAGCCGGAGTGACACGGTTGAATAAAGTAAAGAATACTGAGATAAGAGAACGCTGTGGTGTAAAAGAAGAGGTGGTTACAAAGATAGATAAAGGAATGTTTCGATGGTTTGTACACGTAGAAAGGATAGATAAAGGAAGATTGACGAAACAAATTTTTTAGGCGAGTGTGAACGGACAAGTCGGTAGAGGTCGATCTGGGCGAACATCGATCTCGATCAGATCAACATTGTTTCGAAGAAAGGCCAGCTGTCAAGTTAGTACCAACAACCGACGAGCATGTATGAGAGCACTGATGAAAGTAGAGGAAGCAAAAGATGTGTGTAAGAACCGTAAGTGCCTCTCCCAACGGGCAAAAGGCGTGACCATATGTATGTATTTATTATTCGATGATTCGTCTTCAGCTAAAGGAAATGTTTTAAAGAAGGACAATAACTTTCACTGGAACTATTGTAGTACCGGGGAGGCAAAAACTTTAATCTTGTCGAGTGTGGATACGGTCTAATTTTGGAGGGGGTATTTTTTGCTCGTCTTATCCCAAAAAACTCTTTTGTAGGTGTACGAAATGTTCGTGGCTGGTTACGAATTCCTGGTTCTCTCTCCAATTTTCACGTGTCATTGGGGACTGCAAGTCAAGCGATCGCGACCGCCGTGGAGAGAACATCAAAACAATTTGAATCGCAAACATTTCGAAGGCTTTAAGAAAGAAGTGTTTGCCAGATACAACAGGGACCCGCTAAATTTTATGAATTCTCGAAAGAATTGAATCTCGGTTATTTTATTGGAAATTGTTGCTATGGGTCCAACGTCCGAACTCGCAAACAAACAAAAATTGTTAAACTGAGGAGAGTGATGTTTGGTAGTTTGGGAGGTCGATTTTTATTTTGAAAAATTTTAAATGGACGTTTTATTAACGCAATAATAACAACTGAACGTTAGTCTATTATTTTTTTATTTTAGAAAGTCGCATCCACCCGAGGTGATTAGCGACGGTACATTCGGTTGTAACAAAATTATATTTTATTCAAGAATCCAATTATTTTTAGGTAGTCGATGATCCTGTTAAAGTTGCGAAAGTCTCCTAGTGCAGCTCTTAAGTTATCCGGTATTTTATAAAGTTTGCGTTCGTTGTGGAATTTTGGAGTCTATAATGAAATGCTTGACAGATTGCTGGTACATTACGAGCGATAAAAAACCATGCGTAAGACTTGTATGACCGAGGCGTAATCTTGACATGAATGTTTGGCATCTGCGACTGGTTGAGAGGTACTTTTTCTTCTCCTTCTTCCTCTTCTTTCGTAGCCTTACAACTCAGGGTGGGTTTTTGCTGCCTATACTACTTGCCTTCATCTGCTACGGTCTTCTGCAATTTCCTGCCATCTATCTACTTCGATTCCCAGGTTTGAGAGGTCCTTCCTTATGTTATCTCGAGAGGTACTTGGTAGGGTGAATGTTACTTTTGACCTCTACTAGTTTGGTGTTCGACAGTTGCCAAGCATTTTGCCAGGATTCCCAGAATTTTGTTTTTACATAGTTTTTGAGATCACTCGCGACATTTTCACTGACAACTTCGGTGTTTTCGTTATTTGGCGCGTCACGTGCACATTTGTCAGTGGCTTCATTTCCACTTATGCCTACGTGGGAGGGTACCCATAGGAGTTTAATGGATTTGTTGTTTTCTGCTGCTGTGAGTAGTTCCTTCTTGATCAGCATTTCCACTGGTTGTATTAGGTAGAGACTTTGGATAGATAAAGTCTGAGATTACCAAGGCGTTGGTGATATTGCCTGACTTTACTAGCGCCATCGCTCGGTATATTGCGTATAATTCTGCAGTATACACACTGGTCTGTGGAGATAATTTAAAAATATGGGTGTTGGATGATTAGTCTATTATTGGTTAACTAAGAAGTTGAACAAACATAAATTTGAGCACGGTATATTTTTATTGGTATTTTCTTTTAAAGCTGGAACGGCATTTCAAAATTTTGTAATCGGATTTGGTTAATTAAAAATTCTAAAGCATAAATAGTGTGGTTTTTTGTTTTCCTTTCCTCCTTAACAAGATGTAATTATTATTTTATGGATTCGGATATCTACTCCTAGTTCAGAAATAAAATATCAATGGTTTGGGTTAGGTTAGGACCCGAGAGGTTCAGACGGCTAACTTCCCAGTGGAAAGAATAAAAATATACCATATTTTTTGTTGTTATAATAATAATAATTATAAAAAACAATTTCAAATTGTTTAAAACAAATTATAATTGTCATTAACAATATTCTGTTTATGTCAACCGTATTCTTTCAAACTTTTTCATAAGCGGAAGCTATTTTTAATCGTTTATTACAATCGAATTTTTTTTTTTAATTATTATGATTAATAATCATTTGTTAGTAACAATATTAAATTATTATAAACAATGCTTGATTATTACTAACAATAATTTTTCACTGTTATAGCGTCTTCAATACTATTCTCTCAATACTGACACAAGTTTAAAATTCTTCAATTCCTATTTTTGTTTTCTTTTCTTTTTATGAAATATATCATACAAATATTCCTAACATGCAATAATCATATTTTTCAAAAGATGTTAAAATTGTGTATTAAAAATAGTATAGATTATAAATTGCAAAATTCAGGTAGTTTACATTTTTCCAGTTTTTTTTATTCTCCATAAAAAACAGCTCAAACGATTTTGCTAAAAATCTAATCAGTTCTAAGTTGCGTAATTATGCATCGAATGCAGTTAGTTCCACGTCGATATCATTTTTTGTTCTCGAGATAATCGAGACGAAAAATAATTCCGAACGTACATACGACACATGCAGACGTCCACTTAAAAACTATTGTATTCTAATCTGGGGACCTTGAAATGTGGAGGTATGTCAAAATTCGGGATTCGCAAAATCGGTCCCATTACTATAACTTTCACTGAAAAGTTAATAAAATATATGATAAATTTTTATTTTAGGTTACATATATTAATTGGATCATTGTGTTTATACAATGATTGGACTTAAAATGGTTCTTCTGTAACTCCATCTATCAACGAATATCATAACAAAAAATCATTAAATTTCAAACAAAGAAAATTCTACGCATTTCACACGAAAGTTTAAAAGGAACCCTAGAGATCGAAGCACAAGTAAAAAATGTACAGAAAAAAGGGAACTTGCAAAAATGAGGATGACAATTAAAATTCCACTCATTGATGTCATATTAGTCATTAAAAATTGAGCTTTTGAACAAGAATCGTCTCGTTTAGTAAAAAGGGAGAGACACATGTGTACAAAGAAAATTGCTTGTCCTGTACAGCCATTTTTACTAGGCAAGTTTGAGGAAACCAGCGCGAGCGTGTAAGGCGATGTCTATCCGATTTGTGGCAGGAGAAGACTTGGGTTCTTCATCTAGACGATGCACCCACCCACAATAACTTTTCTGTGAAGCAGTGAAAAACTCCTAATCCGATTTAGTTCCCTGTTAGATCTTTCTTTGTAAAAATAAGGGAATTTAAAATAAAAATATATTTAGTCGTAGAAAAAAATTAAGAATAAAACGACGTCCTCGCTTTTTTAATTTCTTTTTTTATAGCCAACTGCTGGACCGATTTTAATGAAATTTTCAACCAATATTTAGATTAGCCCGGTAAATGAACGCGTGAAGTTTGGTAGCAACCCAACATTTTTAACTCCGAAACGTGAATCTTACTTATTAAATTTATTTGTAAAATTTTTGGCCGGTGTTGGGTGTTTGGTATGAGTTGGCATACTCCCTCGACGCATTGGTGGATTATTTAGTCACTCATATATATATATATATATATATATATATATATATATATATATATATATATATTATCACGTAGTAATTGCTAAAAAATATAATTACTTACTAAACGAATTTAAAATATTTTCAAGCGAAAATTCTACACTAGACCGCTACGTAGGAAGCCAACCGCGCGAATGAACCGCGTGGCACTTTATTTCTTGATATAGACTTCCTTCCCTTACCCAATACAACTGACACATGCTGACGCGACAGTTTTTGTGGGTAATGATGTGTTCTGCGAAGTTGTAGAATATTGTTATTATTATTATTATAACTATAAGTATAAATATAGAAAAAATATAATTGATAAATTAAAAGAACTACTAAGTCACTAAACTGTTTGGATAGATAAATTTATAATATATATATTATCAGGTAGTAATTGCTGAAAAAATATAATTACCTACTAAACGAATTAAAAATATTTTTAAGCGAAAATTCCACACTTAACCGCTACGTAGGAAGCCAACCCCGCGAATGAACCGCGTGGCACTTTATTTCTTGATATAGATATCCCCTCCCTCACCCAATACAACTGACACATGCTGACGCGAATAGTTGCAGTGCGGGCCGTCCGCGGCCCACAAGATAGGTCTACCCTTTTTGCGACTATTTTCATAAAAAAAAAAAAGATTTAAGAAAGATATCTGTGAGGAATGAGCTTGGAGGAAATTGAGATTTTTCTGTAATGCACTTAAAGGCACTAAAAGTGGGACTAGTTCTCTGATCAGCACTTGCGTATCTATCATTGGAGAGTTTGTCGTTGAACTGGGACTACTAGTTACTTGCGAGTATGAAATATTTGGTTTTGGCGTTCTTATGATTACTTTCTTCTTTGCTTCAAAGTAAGAAATGTTATCTTTTATTTTGACTTGTTGGATGGCTACTTCTTGCTTGTATACAGGACAATCTCTTGATCTTGCGGAATGGGGACCTTTACAATTTACACATTTGATTGGTGCTTCACATGGTTCACCAGTGTGAAGAGGTTTTCCACAGACACAGGTTTGTTCCTTTGTACATCTTATTGAAGCATGACCAAAAAGTTGGCAGCGGAAACATGTTAGCGGTATAGGAACATATGGTCGGACTTTGAGAACGTAGAATGCTACTTTAATTTCTTATGGCAATCTTGATGTATTGAAGGTCAAAATGTGGCTATTCGTATTTGTAAGTACGCCGTTTTTCTTTGTTTTAATCCTTTTTACTTCAATAAAATTATAGGTTTTTAATTCTTCTAATATTTCCTCTTCACTGCAATTTAATAGATCTCTACATGTTATTACTCCACGTGACTGGTTAAGTCTTAAATGAGGTGTTACTTCAACTTCTTGATCTAAAATCATTTTTAACTTAGTGATTTCTCTGGATTGAGCCGCTGAATTGGTCTCAATCAATAGGCCATCTCTAATTTTCTTTAAACTTTTTACTTGACCGACTTTTCCATAAATATACTTGTTCAGTAGGAAGGGATTCATTTTCGAGAAATCACCTTCTTTACCTTTCACGATCAGAAACCGAGGCGCTGACATCGTCTCCTGATTCGCGTTTTTTTTTACCACTCATTTGGGATGGTGGTGGTCCAATTAAAGTTTTAATTTCGGAATTTATCATCTTATTTCCACGAGTAGGGCAGAAAAGAGGTCGACCGCAGCAGTGCTCCCATACTACGGCAAGGCTTGTTTCTTCGGGAGGTCGCCAGATATCCCGAAGGCACCGTTATAGACCACGTCTGTGTAGCCACGCATTCATCAGCACGGTTGCTCACACCTTGACTTCCGACTTTTTTACGGCTGATAGGTTCCATCCACATAAAAAGTAGAATAGAAGAAGAAAGAAATAGACCCTCGTACCCTCGGATACCCTAATAGCCACCGAGGGTCTGAAAGACAAGAGTTGATCAAGGAAGACCGATAGGAAAGATTAAAGAAGAGGACACTACCTAAGACTAGAAAGGATAGATATCCAGCTAGGGTACCTCGGGGTTGCCATTCCCGTACTCACAAGTTGTAAGCCCCTGAGGGCTATTATTATTATTATTATTATTATTATTATTATTATTATTTTATATTATATACCCGGGAACCAAACTATCAACACCCATTTGTATATTTTAGTTTAATATATTATTATTTTAAATATAATTTGTTGATAACTAATTTGTTAGTTTTTTGAAAATATTTTTAATAAAAAAAACTTTGTGTGACTAAAAATCATCATTCCAACCCGTTTTTTAGGTTAATTGAGGGATTTAATTGTTTTTAAACGATTTGTATCATAAAGCCATTAAAAAACAATTTTAACAAGTTATTTAATAATCGGGTTAAATATTTGAATTCATCATTTGTGATGATTGCTTATAATGTGGCTGGTACTATTGTTCCTATTCTTCGCCGGAATATTGGGTAAGATATTTTCTACATTTAACCAAAGTATTAATAATAATTGTACTTTATAATTTTAAACTGGCATATTTTAAAATTTCCATATAATAGTACACAATTCAGACTTTTAATTCAAGCATTTTTCGTATAATTTATGATTTTAAATTGTGTTTTAATAATTGCACCTGACCTCCCCTCACTGAATCAAATCGCCATAGAGCTTGAGCCACAGGAAAACAAAGGTCCGACGGCACGACAGCCGTATCTTCCAAGGAAAAAGCAGATTTGCTGGCCGGAATGTTCAGCTCTAACTCAACCCTCGATACCAATGGGAAACAACCCCCAACGATACCTAGAATAAACGAATCAATGCCTGAGGTCACTATCCGCCATCGCATCATCAGGAAAATCCTACGAAATCTTGACTCTAATAAGGCAGTAGGACCAAATGGAATTCCGACAATTGTCCTGAAGACCTGTGCTCAAGAGCTCACCCCAGTTCTCTAGACTCTTCAAGTTATTATACAGCAAAGTAGTATTTCCGTCCATATTGAAAAACGCTAAAGTCCAACCGATTCCAAAAAAAGGAAAGACTTCTATTCCTGCGAATTATCGCCCTATTGCATTGCTCTCAGTCATATCCAAAGTAATGGAAAAAGCGATTAACATAGAACTCATCAAATATCTGGAGAAATTTGAGATAATCCATGAGAGACAATATGGATTTCGACAACTTCGGTCTACTGGAGATTTGCTGGCTTATGTCACTCAGCTCTGGACAAACGCTATTGAGAAGATTGGTGAATCCCGTGCAATAGCCTTGGATATATCTAAAGCCTTTGACCGCGTTTGGCACCAGGCATTGTTAAGTAAATTATCTGCCTACGGTCTCCCAACCACACTGCGCCAATAGCTTTTGAGCTTCATGCAAGATCGCTCCTTACATGTGGCAGTTGACAGTATTTCTTATGATCCGTTTAAAACCAATGCCGGGGTCCCCCAGGGTTCAACGACCTCTTGGAAACCACCACGAACCCCATTTACAGTTTCGCAGACGATAGCACACTTGTCTCAACTTTCACATCCTATCCATTACCTTCGGTGTATGACACAAATAGACACAGGCAGGAACAGGTTGATTCCATCTACAGAGATCTTGAAGCAATCGTCGAGTGGGGAACCAACAATCTTGTTTAGTTCATCGCCTAGAAAACACAAAGCGCCACGTTTTCCAAGAAAGTGAATTTCTCAAATCATTCCATCACAATGTCCGGAAATACCCTTGAATCAAGTCCCTCCATCTCGCTTATAAGTCAGGCTGTAAGCCTGGCTTACAAGCTTGACCCAGAGTTCTACATATTTGAGCTAAGCTTGAGCCCGTGGTACTTTTCTATATGGGAATACGGAAAATACTTAGGTCATCTTTTGTAGCTCCATTAAAGTGTGTTGATAATAAGATTGTCTTATCGTAATTTGTATTTTTGACAACTGACTTATGGCTTATTTAACATCGGTTTTGTTATCTTTTCATAAATGGTAAAAGAAACCAAAAATAATATATTTCAAATAAAATGTTAATTTACCCCGAAATAAATTCTGAAATGTCAAGTTTTAAGTTGTTGGGCCAACTTCACTGAGACAGAGAGCTCGTATATGTTACTCATAATAGTTTTTACTTACAATTAGTTTATTTATAGCAGGTGTTAATTTTACTTTCGTGTTTTAAGGGGAAGACCTCCGACCTGGTAAAGTGAAGATCGTCGGTGGTATCGACGCCGACGTATCTTTATATCCTTATCAACTATCGCTCCAATACCTAGGGATCCATGCGTGCGGAGCATCGCTTATAGACAGAAAATGGGTATTGACGGCCGCCCATTGCGTTGGAGGCATCTTCACCAACTTCCTTTCAGTCAGAGCCGGTGCTACTTCCAGACAAACCGGCGGAGAGGTCATTCCAGTGCGCAAAAAGTTCATACACAAACAGTTTACCGGCAGAAGTTTAGATTACGATATAGCTCTGTTGGAGTTGAATAGAACAGTAGATCCGGATTTCGGCGAACCAATTCCTCTACCGGCAGAAGGAGTTGATGTCAAGGAAGGTGACGTGGGCGTCGTTCTCGGTTGGGGAGCCACCAACGAAAATGGATCAATGTCTACGAATCTGATGACGACAGAAGTTCCCGTTATAAACCATAATGATTGCAAAAAAATTATGGGAAGAATGGTGACGAACAGAATGTTTTGCGCTGGGTATTTGTTTGGAGGTAAAGACACGTGCCAGGGCGATTCTGGAGGACCGTTTGTAGTGAATGGAATACAAATGGGAATTACCTCTTGGGGAATAGGATGTGCAAGAGCGCAGATACCGGGAGTGTACACCAATGTTGCTGTTTTTAGGTCATTTATTCGTCAAATTGCTCATGTATAATAATTATTGTCCTCGACAAACTATATACATAATTTTTGGAATTTTTACTGTTTTACTATCATTTGAATATACAGTAAAACCTTAATAACGTAACAACCTCTACAGCTTAGTATTGTTTTGTATTTCCTACCCATTAGAGCCCAAAAACCTCTATTACTTAAATTATGAACATTTCAGTAAACTTCGATAACAAATAATTTGGGCATAGAAGCTCACCAACTCATAGTAATGTTTCGACAAGCAGAATTATTGTTTATTGTGTTTAAATTCTTTGAAACTCTCTCTAAGGTCTAAGTAACCTAGTTTTTTATTTATAATCCCTAAACTAAGCACATAAACGAAGCTCACTTAATAAAAACTCATTGAAAACTCTTTAACTTAAACCCTTGGTAAGTTAAAATTTCAAACTATTTAACGTATCCCTTGATCTTTATCTTATCGAGGTTCTACTGTTTCAGTATCATTATTCTGCTTTAGAAGTACACACTGAGCGATACTTTTACCTCTTTTGTTTTAAATCAATTCTATTATCTAATACATAAAAAAGTGCAAATTCAGCGCAGTAAAAACAACAAAGAATCGTTTTTATTCCTTGGATTACTTTACTCGCGTACTAATCACATTTGTAGAAAATAAAAAGCGCTTTTGCGCACCCCCTTAACGACTCCCCGCATTCCTTGGAAGTGAAGGCTGAGAATTAATTACGTGAGGCTTTGGCTGCTGGAATATTAAACAAATCTTTAATTGATTGGAAAATTTCAAATTATTAGATACGTATTGGTTTATTTAGCATATCTCGATATAAATCGATATTTATGCTTTACTTTTACATTGTTAATCTATAGACACACTTACAATTAAAATTTCACTTATAATATGTCGTATTTTTCTTTAAATTGTCTCTTTAACATGTGGGACGACATTAAAAATTAACAAATATTAAAATGTAAAACCCCAACATAACTTATTTATAATTATAGTTGTTCAACCTTACTTAATGCCATTTTTACTTTTCCGAACCAAAGGGTGGAAAAAGGGTGTGTGTGTGTGTGTGTGTGTGTGTGTGTGTGTGTGTGTGTGTGTGTGTGTGTGCGTGCGCGTGTGTGTGTGTGTGTGTGTGCGTGTGTGTGTGTGTGTGCGTTTGTGTGCTTGTGTGTGTGTGTGTTTTTGGAAAAATTAATATTTTTTTTATATCTATTTTTTTTACAAAAAACACGTCCGCTTTCTTTAATACCTCATTTAGGCGTGACTATATGTATGCATGTGTGTTTAAAATTTCAGAACAAATTCAAAAATTTTCAAAATTGAGAACTCTGTCATCTCAGTATTTTGATCTACGTGTGCTATAATATTTTTAAAAGAATTTTAAACACTATTTTTATTTAGAATTTTAATATTATAACTTAAACGTTTATTATGGAATTAATATAATCAACAAATTCCGGAATTTTAGTAAAAGCGCCGGGTTGTTTGGGAGCAGCACAAATTATCCCCCACGATACTATTCCTATTTGGATACCAGAAATTACCAACGGTCCACCGGAGTCGCCCTAAAATTAAAAAAATATTTCTTAAATTATTCAATATTAAACTTCCTTTTACATACATTTACCCTTCTTGTATTATTTGGTATCTATACTACACTCACACATAAATACTCTAAGGACATTCATTTATATTGAAATATTATTAAATTGTTTTATTAAACATAATGGTACTGCATAGCTTTATGAACAGCCAGAAAGTGTCAGGTACGTCTGGCTATGCATAAAGGAGTGTTGGTTCCTACACTTATGTATGGTAGTGAGAACATACGCATAGTTTGGCAGAAAAAACATGAAAATAGGATTAATGCTGCGGAGATGAGTAGTCTGAGAGGTACAGCCGTAGTGACTCGGTTGGAAAAAGTGAAGAAAAGTGAGATAGGGAAACGCTATGGTGTAAAAGAAGAAGATAAATAAAGGAATGCTTAGATGGTTTGGACACGTAGAGAGGATGGGTAAAAGAAGATTGATAAAACATATTTATAAGGCGGGTGTAAATGGGCAAATCGGTAGAGGTCGACCTAGGCGAACGTATCTCGATCAGATCTACATTGTTTTGAAGCGAGACCAGGTCAAGAGTACCAACAAACGACGAACATGAATGAGAGTGCTGATAAAAGTAAAAAAAGCGAGAGATGTGTGTAAGAAGCGAAAGAAAGTGGTCCCACGGAAAAAAAAATATGCGGATGATACAGTAATTTTAACAGACAGCGTCGAAGGTCTTCAGATGGGGAAAGAAATGGGCATAAAAATTAACATCAATAAAACCAAATGTTTAATCTGCACTCGTAACCCACACCCGAGTGCTAGACTCCAATTAAACAGTATTCCAATTGAAAGGTTTCACCAATTCTTGTATTTGGGGACCATTATAACGGACCAACTGGACCCAGATATAGAAATTAAATGTAGAATATCAATGACGAAAACAACTTTTACAAGAATG
The DNA here is from genome assembly GCA_950111635.1 of Agelastica alni. Taxonomy (NCBI): domain Eukaryota; kingdom Metazoa; phylum Arthropoda; class Insecta; order Coleoptera; family Chrysomelidae; genus Agelastica; species Agelastica alni. The sequence continues at coordinate 41,996,874 of OX467714.1, read as the reverse complement.
GGAACATTTCTATGCAATGACCACCTTAAGTTAGAATTAAGACAAAGAATGGTTAAGTGTTATGTTTGGTCGGTTCTGTTGTATGGAGCGGAGGCATGTACCCTGAAATTGTCAATTGTCATTATAAATGTGGATACATAGACGAATGCTTATAATACCTTGGACGACACGCATAATCAACGAAGAAGTGCTAAGCAGAATCAATGAGGATAGGAAATTACTAAAGACTGTTAAACATAGGAAAATGTCTTATCTGGGTCATGTGTTGAAAGGAAGTAGTTAGAGAATCCTGAAACTGATTATGAATGGAAAAATTAAAGGTCGAAGAGGTGTAGGAAAAAAACAAGTTTCTTGGTTTAAAAATCTTAGAGATTGGACCGGTATAAGAAATGCAGGACATCTCATACACATGGCAGAAGACCGTGAAGCCTTCACTAAAGTCGGATGATACTGACAGGGCACATGAAGAAGAAGAAGCTCCAACAAGAACTGGAAACATGACAATGAAATAATAATAAAAAAAAAAAAAGGTTCCTTGTGATAAATACGCATTTTCGTGTGGGGCATAAATTATAAACGTATACATTTCCATATAAATACCGCATATATTCCTGATAAAAAGCATATTATTAACTAATTGGTCGTCATTTAGGCAACCGACAAACAACTTATTTGTTCAAATGGATCATTAGAGGAAGAATCATCATCAAAATTTATGTCTAAACTTTGGGGAAACAATTCTGACTGTAATTTTCCGGGTGTAAACCGAAGAAAATTACTTGCGTCACGAAAAGATTTTTCACGAATATTTATTTCGGTAGTAATTACAAAAGTGTCGCGTTTCTTGTTATTATATATAATTAGAAATAAATGACCTCGTTTGGAAAACGAACAGAAGATATGCGTCGTTTAAAAATTGATGCAAAACATATATTTTTTAAATCTATAAAATTTTTTAATATTGTTACGATATTTACTTCTAGGGTTCGGTAATTCTAAACTCTCAGTACAATAACTAACAACTTTTATTCTAGTATTTCTTTACAATAACATTTACTTTTAAAAATCACTTAGATATTTACTTTACAATTACTTTAAAATACTTGACTTTAAACTAACTTCAACTTGAACTTTTAAAATTAACTTCTTCGCGACCGCTGCCCTATTTTATATCCAAATAATCGTTCTAGAAGAATCGTCACCATTCGAAACTATTGGACCTTTTTCTAGAAAGTGCCCGAATAACCCTTTTACCGTGTCGGAACCATTAGACGCAGTATTCTAGAATTTGCTGGTTTTTTTTCTTTTGTTCCAATCGCAGCAACGGCAGTGCCCCAATTGTGATCGACGCCCTCTCGCGACAGACGACAAGGTCGAAGGGGATATTGAAGGTATTAATGGAATGACATCTTCGACAAGGTCATCCAACACATAGTTTACTAAAATAGGGCAAATTGTAGATTCCATAGGGGTACCAAAAATTTGTTTGTAGTTGATCGTTGAGAATTAAAAAGCTCGATTTAAAAATGAAATTTAATATGTCTACAAAAACAGACTAAGTTAAATTACAGCGGTTTTTAATTACGTCCCATTTATTAGCTAAACTGGAAATAACAAGTTCCAAAGGAAGGTTAGTAAATAAAGAAACAACGTCAAAGCTAACCAAAATGTAGTTGTTGGGGATTTTGAAATTATTAATAAAATTACTGAATCTAAAAGAGTCTTTAATGTAATATTCGTTATCAGTGTTGTAGGCGTTGGTCCAGATTTCTGTGAGGTATTTGGCTAAATGGTTATTTGGAGCATGGACTGACGATACAATAGGTCTCATGGCCAAAGTGGGTTTATGTATTTTAGGTAAAGCATAAAATTCAGGAGTTGTAGAACTATAAATGATTAATTTTTTGGAAGTGGTATATATATATATATATATATTTAAATTATGTTACTTACATCGCAAGTGTCTTTTCCACCTTGATCATACCCTGCGCAAAACATCCTGCTAGTGACATATCCCGTGGGATAATACGTAGCACAAGTGTTAGTGGACATGACAGGCAAGGTAACGACCTGTAGTATATTGGAAGGATCCAAGTATTGTCCGAGTCTTCCCCATCCGGTGACAACAGCATTAATGCCGTCAATTATTTGGGTGCCTGCAGTGGCTAGCATTATTGCTTGGACGCCAGTGCCAAATTCTAGGGAGTAGTTTAATTCCAAAATGCTGATGTCGTAGTCAAAGACGATGTCGTTAAAATTGGGATGAACATAGATTTTTTTGACGGAGTACACGCTGCCACCTTGGTTTCTAATCGATGAGTTTACTCGAATGGACAACATGGATTCTGTAACACTGAGGAATCAAATTATTTAGAAATTCCCAATAAATATAAATAAATATTATATCTACTATATTAAAAAGCTTACTTACAAAAAAGGGTTACGATTGTTAGAGCAACACACAAAAATATTGGGCAGATTTTAAGAAAATTTGTTTGTTTAAAAGCCATAAATATTCAAAATTTTAATCGCCGAAAATTACTATTTTTATACTTTTAGAAGTGATAAGTTTTTCACTGTCCACTTACCTTTTTGATCATGGCATAAACACACTTAATTTTAAAGTTGATTTAAATGAATACCTATACTAGCTAAGTCTTGTCACCAGATAAATTAAAATAAATATTTATTATTTTTAAATTTTAAGGGCGAAATCTTTTAAGTGGTGCAATAAAAAGTGTTTTTATCAAAGGATTTTTATGGAAATTTATCGTGGAGGGGCTTAACTTTAGGTGAAAAAAAATGTATTACGGATACCAGAATTTTACGAAAACGCCAAGAATAAAACTTGTAGAACAACCTTTTCTCTTTCTAATACGAAAAAACTCGTTTACCTGATTTCTGGTTTCAATTTTTTTCGAGTTTTCGTGAACCTATTTTATCATTAGTAATCATTGAGAAAGTAGACAAGCCATTATTATGTACGGTTCCATTCAGAAAAGAGCTCAACTCGCACAGATACCCTTCACCCTCTAGAACATAGAAGAAGAGTTGCAGACCAGTCATTGCTCTACAGATATTTCCATGGCAGATGCTCCAGAGAAATAAAAACACCTGTAGCACCATTGGCCACATTCGGCCGAAGAACTCGGCACGCTGATCAGTCTCACACATTTACTCTCAAGCTTGACACTACAAGGACCAATCTTCATCAAGAATCCTTCTTTTACAGGGCAGCTACGGAATGGAATAAGCTTCCAAAATCAGTTTTTCCAGAGAACTATGACCTGCAACTTTTTAAAAAGCGTGTCCACAATCATTTCCTTTCTATAATTCCTTCCCCTTCTAATAGTCGCAGTGCGGGCCGTCCGCGGCCCACACGATAGGTCTACCCTTTTTGCGACCATTTAAAAAAAAAAAAATAAACGAAATAGGGATATAGTAGGAAAGAGACCTTTAGGAAGACCAAGGCTAGGATGGAGGAACAATATCGGAGATTATGTAAAAGTTTTAAGAGTACGGGACTGGAAGGAGGTTGCGTTCGACAGAGATAGGTGAAGACGAGTCGTAGATGCAGCTAAGACCCACGAAGGGTTGTGACGCTACTAGAAGAAGAAGAAAGTAGACAATTTAAAATTAAAAATGGGCATGGCGGATACCTATATCTGACGAAAATGCACTTCTTCAAAGTTGTTTAGAATCGTTTAATCCGTTTTATGGTGAAAAAAAATGGAAATCAGCATTTTTCGAGATATGTTCACGATGCATAAGCATATTGGTGTTACCTTGACAACCGTTGTATGATTGTCATTATTATTGCGATTATTGTCATTTTGCAAACCAAAATAAAAATAAATGAATAATATTTTTAATTTTTATAGAGTGCAGATTAATTTTTTGAGTTTTTTTACCCAAGTAAAACTTTACGTAAACTAAATTCTTTAATTTTCTAAAGCTAATCATGGGTTAGCCAAGCGTAGTGATGCAAAAAACGGGTCTATGGGACTATGGGATTTAAAACTCTTTATTTGGATAAGAATTCACCTCCAGTACCAGAATCCACAAAGTTTATGTGTTATTCTTGTCACTTTTAATGCATACAAACATATATATACATAATTAAAGTGAAAAGACTAAGATGAGCCGGCCATGTCAATAGACAGGAAGAGAGATAGAGAGAGAGAGAGAGAGAGAGAAAAAGAGAGAGAAAGAGAGAGAGAGAGAGAGAGAAAGAGAGAGAGAGAGAGAGTTTCTATTTATTTTCATTTTTTTTCTATTCCCACTCAATAATTGGATGTAAATCTTTGAAGTGGTGTAAATAAAATAAAATTATCCAATTTCATACCGTTCAATCTCTTTTATACTAATTTCACTTTCAGTGCAACTTTCACTTATGTACACATTTACGATCACTTCTTAAAGGGTTTCCATATTTTTTATGTTTGTAAAAAAATACTTACTCGTAGGTACAATGCGCAGCGGTTAAAACAAATGTCCTGGTGATTATGGACGCACCGCAACCATGACTGCCGTTATACAAAATTGATACTTGATAAGGGTAATCAACTATAGTTGCATTGTGCCCACCGACTATTCTTAATTTACTCGCTTCACCTAAAAAAAAGAACAATTAGGTTAACGTGGAATCAAAAAAATAATGTTGAAAGTACTTACATCCTAAAATATCTACCATAAATAAAAAGGCAAGTGCTAATAAAGGTTTCATGTTCATCGATTATCAATAAACAATTCACGAAGCAAGCTGTCAAGTTTTTATATTATCGCAATAATTAAAAGTGTGTGATAAAACATTAGATTGGACAATATTTTTTTATTATTTATTAATTTGCCTTTAATCTCATTTTATACTGATAAGATACCGCGGAACCATAAAAATATAACTTCTTTGGTAACTTATTATAAATTTTCAGTGTATTCAGTTATTCCCTAATCCGTTAATCCGTTAATATAACATCCTGTATATTATTACATTTTCGGATTCTTCCTGAAATTTTGTTCACTTTGTGTAGAATATCCTAAGTATCTTAATGTGGTGGTTAGCAGGAAGGTCATAAGGTTTTGGGGTGAAGTTGAAAATCTTTTTACAGTATACAGGGTTTGTAAAAAAGAGTTGATAAGTCCAATTTCAAAAATGTTAAACATTTTCTTCTTTTATAGTGAAACTAACAATTTTTTTTTATTTTATTAATATCTACCGCAAAAAATAGGAAAATTTATGATCACTCTTCTAAAACTAATCGTTATCATTTTTGAGATATTATTATTTGTTTACAAAAATTGATTATTTCTGTTGTGTTGTTGTCTTAAATGGTTACCTCTAGTTGTAATTTTTAAAAGCGCGTCATTATACAGTAACGATTACCACAAATTTCAAAAATATAGCATGCCTTTACGTCAATTGTCTTCTAGCTCCAAAGACTTTCCACCAATCGAATATTTGTGGGATATGATCGGAAATTGACTGGGTAATTTACTCTGGACAATTAATAATCTGGTTGACCTTTATTATCAAAATCGAGAAGCCTGCAATAACATTTCGCAGGAAAATATAAATCATTTAATTTCAAGCATGTCTCAAAAAATTATTGGATGCATAATGAACTACTAATTATTGAATGATTGATTAATTCTTATTATTTGGTGTTTAATAAAAAAGGTACTTCAAAAATTTATTTGAGAAAGAGGATACATGAGCGCAGACCCCATTTGAAGATATGGTAAAAGTTGCAATGAAAGTGAAATTGGTGTGACAGAGATTGTGGAAATGTTGAACAGTATGAAATTGGGTAAGACTGCAAGGAATGACATACATATGCTCACGCCTTTTTCCGTTGTCCTTTTACACTCGCCTTATAAATTTGTTTCGTCAATCTTCCTTTATCCATTCTTTCTACGTGTCCAAACCATCTAGGCATTCCTTTATCTATCTTTGTTACCACATCTTCTTTTACACCCCACGGCGTTCTCTTATCTCACTATTCTTTAATTTATCCAACCGAGTCACTTCGGCTATACAATTCTCAGACTACTCATCTCCTCAGCATTAATCCTATTTTCATGCTTCTTCTGCCAAACCCAACATTCACTTCCATACTGATAAGTGTAGGAACCAACACACCTCTATGCACAGCCATACGTGCTTTTTTTGACACTTTCTGGCTGTTCATAGAGCTATGCAGTGCCCCATTCATTTGTTTTTATTCCACCACTCTTCTCTCAATGTCACTGTCATACTTTCCATCTCTCTTAAAATTCGAACCCAAGTACACAAATTCATTTACTTGTTTTGTAGTGTTCGTAGAATTGCCATTGGTGGAATGTTAATAATACGCCATCTTTTACCTTCAACTATTTTTTTCTAACTAGCTTTAGAAAACTGTTTCATGAAGATTGTTATGAAGACTATCATGAAGACTACATTAGGAATACTATACTATACTGCACTATTATTAAGACTGTTTCTTATTGTTAGTTATATTAATTTATATACAATGGGTTTTTTGACCCGGTTTCCTATGATGTAATAAACATTTAGCAAATATTTCTTACTTTGTATTATTACAAATAGTCGCACATCGACAATATGCTAATTGCAATAATCAAATTATCTAATACAAAATATTAACCTATATTACGAAATACCTTCCATAAGTAATTTTACTAATAAATCACGTATTAATTGTTATTAAATAACCGAAATGTGTTTTAATGCAATTATTAAATAAAGAAAATGTTGTAATTGAAACAATGATCTACAGGGTGCTTACAGTTTTACTCTTTCTCCCTTTATCAGAACTTCACAGTTTGTCATGTTTTTTTTTCTTTCAAATACCATTTTGCTTACATTTATTTTCATCCCTTTGATTTTCAGGGCATCATGAATAACATTAAACATCGCCTGCAGCTCCTCTACAGATGACGCTAATATTATGACTTGATCATCAGAGTAAATATGGCATTTGACGATCAAATTATTTATTTCCAATCCATACGCACTATCTTCCAAATCATTTAAACAATCGCGTATGTATAAGTTAAACAGCAGGGTAAGATTACGGTTAAAATGTTGAAGGTTGGATAGAGCGTGGTAGCTAGTCTGGTGTACCACCTTTTTAACATTTTCGGTAGTGTACCAATAGACTGGTGCGAGGCCATTATCGTTACGCTTAACAAAGAATAATGTTTGCAGCAGAAGCGTCAGAACATTAGTTGCATTAGTTTACTCAGCATCGTCGGCAAATTGTATGCAAAATGAAGAATAGTAAGATAAGAGAACATTGTGATGTGAGAAAAAAGGTGGTTACAAAGATAGATTAGGAAAAGCACAAAGATCGTATGGTTTAAAGAAGATTGACAGATTTATAAGGCGAGTGTGAATGGACGGAAGTCGGTAGAGGTCGACCTCGGCGAACGTATCTCGATCAGATCAACATTGTTTTAAAGAAAGACCAGGTCAAGAGTACCAATAAACGACGAGCATGTATGAGAGTGCTGATGAAAGTGGAAGAAGCGAAAGACGATAATAAGAACCTTAGTGAGTAAAAAGAAGTGATTTTTGCCTTTCCTTACGGAAAAAAGGTGTGACTTTATGTATGGATGACATTTTTCATTGTTAGAAAGTAATAAAATGTATTTTTTTTGCAATAATAGGGGATAGAATCAGGAGTTTATTTGCTTTTATTTATTTATTTAAGTGAGAAATAACATTCAGATTTCTACTTAGTTATAAAAAAGGAAAAGAGTTTAAAAATAAATAGTCGACACTTTAAAAAATATATTACTTTAAACAGTGGCAAACATAAACAAATTTACAACACTTATTTTTTATTTAAAATTGAATCAATGTATCCCCTCAACGCTGGAACACTAGCATAGACCCCGGGACTTTTTATATCGGCACACTTTCTTCCCCAGGAAGTAATCCCTACCAAAATGCCAGACACCACCAAGGGACCTCCGGAATCTCCCTGAAACCAAACGATTATTGCTTTGTAAGTTAAAATAATTCCAATGAAAATGACCGGTCCCATGTTACTTTGCCAAAAGATAAAAATAAATCGAGATGCAAATGAAGAGTCACGTAACGGACATTTCTCTAAAGTTTTCTTAACTTTAATCGTTATTAAAGTTGCTCTAATCCGTTTAAATCTTCGTTCGTTTTATTTGCGAGGAGTAGTTAAACTTATAAATATGCTTTGTATGTTATTTAGTTCCTGCAACTTTGTTTCATTCTAGTTCGAGTCGGTACGTTTTGTTTGCGCGAACAACTTAACAAACTTCGAAACAGTATTTTACGAAGTACATACAATTAAAAATATGCTTCACTCAACTTGGCAGGTTTTTTATATTTTAACGTTTTGGTACCTATTTTTTGTAAAAATTAATAAAAAAGCAGACGTACATATGGTTGGATATACATAACAGTGCACAATTAGCATATACCACGAATATACGGTGGTAACTGATTATCGTTAGAAACTCGATAACCAGTATTCAACTGTACATTTAAAAAGTCTGAAAGTCAATTCCTCTAATATTTTTAAACAAATTTTTTAGGTAACCAGTTTTTTTTTTATAAGGGACTTCTTGTTTGGAAATTAAGGATCAATATTTTTATTTATTAGCACGGTTAATTTTGCAACCAAATCTGTTCTTAATGACTTAATTTATCCATTGTTAAGAGAGGTAGGTAAGTAATCATAACAAATTTTACTAATTAACTAATCTATTAAGCTTTAATTTGGCTTGTTGATTCATTTTTGTAAGATTTCCAGGAAAGTAATTAGTAATCCTGCATTATAAACAAGAATGGTCTTTATTTAATTTTTTATCTTGGATTTTTGCTAAAGGTGGAACAAAAAGGATTTGGCAGGACGTTAACATAAAGTCTATAAAACACACCGACGGTGAAGGAAAAAGACACGTTATTGTACATACAGGTGAAAAGCATGGTTTTGTTAATGGGGCGAATCTCTTATTTTCCTCAAAATCAAAATCGGCCGATTATCATGACAATATGGATACAAAGATGTTTGTGAAATGGTTAAAAGAGATTACCATCGTTACATAAACCATCTGTCATTGTATTAGATAATGCTCCGTATCATTCGGAAATTTTAAAAAGGCAACAAAAAAACTCCTGGATGGTACAGAAAATAAAAAAATGTTTAACGAACAAAAATATTTCATTTCCATAGTATTATTATTTTCGACCGCTAAAATGCATTAACGATCGCCTGCAACTCCTCTTCAGATAACGCTAATATGACTTGATCACCGGCGTAAAGAATGCATTTGACGATCAAATCATTCATTTTTAATCCTTACGCACACTCTTTCAAATCTTTTAAACAATCGTCTATGTATAAGTTAAATAGTCATGCCGAAGCCACACATCCCTGTCTTACACCTTTTTTGATGTTAAACCAGTCCGTGTAAGCTCCGTTTATCCTGACACAAGCAGTGGAATCCTCGTAAAGTAATTTCAGTGCTCGTATTTAACTACCGCTCACCCCATACGTAGACAATGTCGACCACAATTCATTCCTCACCACTCTGTCATAGGCCTTTTCAAAGTTTATAAAAGCGTTGTAGACCTTCTGACTTCTAGCCAAAAAATTTTCGACTATACTTCGTAATGAAAAGAGCTAATCTATACATCTTCTTTTTCTTCTAAATCCTACTTGCAGATCCCATATCATCTTCTTAGTTTCAACTGTTATCCTGTCGTACCCAATTTAATACTGTTCAATGCTTCTACAATTTCTGTCATAGTAATTTCACTATCATTGCAACTTTCACTCATGTCTTCGAATGGGGCATGCGCTTGTGTATCCTCTCTTTCTAATAAACTTTCGAAGTATTTATTTCTTCTTTTTAAAACGCATTCTCCTCTCCTTTAAGTATTCAAATACTTAATAAACTTTAAAAACGAACATAATGGAAAGATAAATTAATTTGAATAGTTTCATGGTTTATTTTATGAATTTGTTGGTGAAAAGTGAAAAATAGTTTTAATTTACTTGTTTAGATATAATTAGATATTCATTTAATAATCCCAAAAGCCATAAAACAAAGTAATTTTTTTTAAATAAAATCCATAGATAACTTTATCGGTACATTATCCCGAAAACAATAAATTAACTTTTGATAAAGTGTAACACGTGAAATTATAAGACTCTAATTGATTATTTTATTTATATTCATTATTACGATTTTCTTGCTTATTGTAAGATAATTTCGTTTAACAGTGTTTTATTATCTGATAGTGCATTTTTAATAATTGTTTTAGAAATATTAGCAACGTTGATTATTTATTATTTATGTAACTTACAGCGCATGTGTCTTTTCCTCCTTTGTCGTACCCGGCACAAATCATCCTTTCTGAAAATTGTTGTGTAGTTATTACCGGTAGAATTACTGCTTGAAGTGTGTCTGATGGTTTTCCAGAATCCGATATTCTTCCCCACCCTGTAGCTATCGCCGAAACTTTATCTCTAACTGTAGTTCCTAAAAAGGACACTAAATTTTTATCAAAAATTTAAAAAATACAAACGACTACAATGTCTAATGATATAATAAAAATATGCCTACACTTTTTTATAACTCAGATATGCAAATTTGTCTTAAAAAGTAATTAATAAAAGTAAAAACATGCAAAAAACTATTTTTAAAAATGCATTAAAATGTTCTTAAACCATAAATTGATTATTTGCAACCTCTCGGCAACCTCTGAGGAGGCTCATAATTAAGTGATCAATCTTTTATTGGGTTAACCCATTCCAAGTGTCTCAAAGGCTAAAAAAAGTTATTTTTTATTGTCTCTTTGTATTTCCATACGAAGAGCTTTTCTTTAAAGTATATCCCATCTGTGCTTAATAAGATAAACGGTGACCATGGTAACAAATCGATATTGTTGTTTTTCGAAAATTCCATTGTATCCCTTAACGTGTATGATCTGGGATTGGTATGCATGTAAAAAAAGTTGAACCAATATATGCTGTTATAAAACAACAAATGGTTTCATTGTAGATTGTAAGGGGGGTCGTGAAGGCTATGCAGCTTCTTAAGCACCTCGACCTATCAGATCTTTTGTGGATAACCCCTAATTTATTTAAAACCCGGGATTCCGAGACTTCGTACAAAGTTTCTCAGTTTCCTAGGAGCTAAGTTCCTGATATCGGAGGGTTTTAAGAAGGCCACTTCCAAAAACTTGAGCCTCTTGCAAAAAAGCGCTGGGCATTCGCAAAGCAAATATTCTGCAGTTTCAGCGAAGTTCTCGCAGTAGCGGAAACTATCACTCTCTGTTTTACCCATATTTTTCAGGTGATTCCTTAGAGGGCAGTGTCCAGTGAGGAGTCCCGTCAACAGTTTCAAGTCTTTCTTGTCCAACTCGAAAAGCTGTTTAGCTTTCCTTGGAGAAGGACTTACTAGCCTTTTCGCTTGTTTTTGTTCTGGCACTTTATACCAGTGAGATTTTATTTCATCTGTGTCTCAGCGTCAAACCTATTCTTTTAAGTGGGCCTTGGAGAGTCCACAGAAGGGTTTTGAGCCGAAAATTTTTGTATTTGCCCTTTCTTTGGCAAGGCAATTGGCTTCTTCGTTGCCTTTAACTCCCTTGTGACCTGAAACCCATATCAGAGTAACCTGCAAGTTGTGTCAGGAATTGTTTACAGTCTCAATCAGCTTAGACTCACAAATGTATGACTTTAGAGCTTTTAGTGCTGCTTAGCTATCCGATAAAATATATATTTCTGCCCGTTAGGTGTTCCTTTCGATGCACTTCTGGGCACATATCTCTATAGCATGTAATTCTGCTAGAAAGAAGGTTGGGATGTTACCAAAGGGTTTTAAAAGCCTAAAATTCGGCCCTGTAACGCTCACTCCAACCCTTTCATCCATCTTGGATCCATCAGTGTACCACACTAAAGCATTCCTTCTTAGTTGGGATCCGTTCTCTGTGCAAACTTGGTGGTTGTTTATGACCACTGTAAACTGCATTTCGAAGTCGTACTTAAATGGTACCATGGTACCATGGTTCTTGCAACTATAGTGATTCCTCCCCAGGCCATAATTATTCATCCTCGAAAAGAGTTTGTATTTAGGTTCTCTCCACATAACAACTTTTCTGGATTCGGGATAAATTCCAATTTGGGATTCATCAGTAAAAAGCCCTGTTGCCTAATTTCAGTATAAAAAATGTTTCTCTGTCTGAAAAAGTAGTACCCATCGATTACTCCGTAATAACGGTTGAACATAAAAATACAGTAATGGTATTTTTGTAATAGCACGTTTATTATGTAGTTTTAAACATACAATAAATTCTGTTGTCGTTTTTTCTTGTTTTACGGTTCTCCTTTTCTTTGCCAATGGCGTAGGACTAAAGGACTGAAGAAAAAAAAGTAAAAACCAAAATTATTAAAAATTTAACTCTCTACAAGTTTGTTTCTTTTTATTTATGTCCCAAATTTAAAAATAAACGAGATACTGCAATAGTTTTACTTCGTCCCTTTTTTTGCAGTTAAATTAAAAAAATATCAATTTCAGGAAAAAATGCAAAAGCCAAAGTTGTAGAAAATTAAATTTTCTACATTTTTTGTATTAACAATTTTTCAGTAAAATTAATAATGACCGAGTTATTCAGGAAAAACCATTTTTCATAAAATTCAACATGGCGGACATAAGCACATGCAGGATTTGGTCGACTTCTTGAATGAAAAATACCAGTGATCCCTCCCAACGGTTAAAAAATTGTATGTTCAGGGGTATTATTTGGACATAATGACTGTACTATAAACAAAGCGAATAATAGACCCTTGATTACATTTAAAAACAATTTCAGCCAATCAAAGTTTTAAAATATTTGTGGACTTATTTCTTGAGTATTTGAATAAAAAATAAATTTAATTGTGTATTAAATAGCACCACGGCCCTTAAGAATATTGAGAACATCGTTATTTTTATAAAATTATGATTTGCATACCTACAGAAACCAAAGTAACTGCTCGAACATTGATACTAAAAATCAGATTTTTTTTAAGTTTTAAGAGGCTCACGTCGTAATCTAAAGTGTCAAGATCAAACTGCGGATGCGAATAAATGTCAGATACGTAATAAATTTGTCCTTCCTTTGTCCTATAAGAAGATCCAACACGAATTGACAGTTGTGTTGATATTTTTCTGAAAATAAGCACGTTAACGTACAAATTCCTAAATTTATGCAATCGACAATTACGAAACGTCACAATTGTGTAAATAACCGGTAACTGTACAATCTAAATACCTTTCTTTATTATCATTTTTGGTTCTTTCTTTACTTTAATTATCTAAAATTCATTTACTTAAAAAAAACGTTTTAAAATTATTATAGCGAATTCCGTGAAAGCTTTAAAGTGAATTTGGCGTAATGCTCTTTTATTTTGAGTTAAAGTTGTTTAACTAATTAGCAATAAACAAGCAAGATGTGTCGTAACATTACACACTATAATAATTTAACAAACATACATATAGTCACGCCTTTTTCCCGTTGGAATAGGCTACGGTTCTTTCACACGTCTTCCGTTTCTTCTTCTTTCATAAGCACTTTTATACATGCTTCTTGGTTGCTGGTACCCTTGACCTAGCATTTTTTTAAAACAATGTCGATCTGGTCAATATTCGTTCGCCTTGGTCGACCTCTATCTGTCACACTTATAAATCTGTTTCTTCAATCTTCTGTTATCCTTATTCTCTACGTGTCAAAATGGTGTAAGCATTCCTTTATCTATATTTGATACTGAATCTTCTTTTACACCACATCGTTTCCTTATTTCTCACTTTATACATCAGAGTCAATTTTACTTTTCAAACTACTCACCTCCAAAGCATTCATTTTACTTTTATGCTTCTTTTGCCAAACCCAACATTTACTATCATACATTAGTGTAAGGACTAGCACTTCTAGTCGTGCCCATTTGACATTCTGGCGACCCATAAAAATACATACATACATACATATAGTCAGGCCTTTTCCCGTAGGGGTAGGTAGAGACCACTTCCCTTCACTTGCTACGGTTTTTACACAAATCTTTTGCTTCCTCTACTTTTATCAGTGCTCTTATACATGCTCGTAAGTTGTTTGTACTCTTGACCTGGCCTTTCTTCAAAACAATGTTGATCTGATCGAGATATGATCGTCGAGGTCGACCTCTACCAACTTGTCCATTCACACTCGCCTTAAAAATTTGTTTCGTCAATATTCCTTCATCCATCCTTATTACGTGTCAAACCCTGTAAGCATACCTTTATCTATCTTTGTAATCACATCTTTTTTTACACCACAGCTTTCTCTTATATAACTATTCTTTACTTTATCCAACCGAGTCACTCCGGCTATACTTCTCAGACTACTCATCTCCACAGCATTAATCCTATTTTTATGCTTCTTCTGCCAAACCCAACATTCACTACCATGCATAAGTGTAGGAAGCAAAATACCTGAATGCACAGCTAGACGGGCCTTTTTGACACTTTTTGGCTGTTCATAAAGCTATGCAGTGCCCCCATTTATTTGTTTTCTTACCAACACCCTTTGAATAGTACACAAATTCATTTACTTGTTCCACTTTTTTTTCCTTAATCAAAGCTTTATAGTTTGTCATGCTTTCTTCTTTTTCAAAAACCATTACTTTGTTTATTTTCATAATATGACTTGATCATCGGCGTAAAGAAGGCATTTGACAATAAAATCATTCATTTTTAATCCATACGCACTTTCTTTCAAATCTTTTAAACAATCGTCTATGTATAAGTTAAACAGCCATGGCGAAGCCACACATCCCTGTTTTACACCTTTTTAGATGTTAAACCAGTCCGTGCAAGCGCTGTTTATCCTGACACAAGCAGTGAAATCCTCGTAAAGTGATTTCAGTTCTCACCCCTCACCCCATACATAGACAATGTTGACCAAAATTTACTCCTCACCACACTGTCATAGGCCTTTTCCAATTCTGTAAAAGCGTAAAAGCCTGACTTCTAGCCAAGAATTTTTCGACTATACTTTGTAATGAAAAGACCTGATCCATACTGATCTCCTTCCTCTTCTAAATCCTGCTTGCACATCTCGTATCATCTTCTCAGTTACAAATACCAAAACAAAATAATTTAATATGTTTTAATTAAATAATATCAATCACGTACTCAGAATAAACGAAGACAAAACCAAGTCTATGCACACCAGCAGAAGAGGACGTAGAGATAGAGTGGTCCAAAATGTCACTGCGGGGAAATAAATTTTTAAAAGAATCGGAACCTTAAAGTATTTAGGAGCCACAATTAATTAAGATGAAAAATCTGACAGAAGAGATTAAAGTCCGAATTCAAAGTGGAAACAAATGTCTCAATGCACTAAAGTCAGTTATAGCATCGAAAAACATCTCGCAAAGAACAAAAATCACGATTTATAAAACCGTTATACGACCGACTGTTATGTATGCTAGCGAAACCTGGACCTTTACCAAAGACAACGAACGGAAACGAAGTATATTTTTTGAAAGAAAAATTCTACGCAAGATTTTTGGACCACTGCGAAGCCCAGTTACCCAACAGTACCGAGTAAGAACCAACCAAGAAATATTATTATATTATTCAAAGATCCAGATATTGTAAAGGAGATAAAGGCAAAAAGGCTGCAACAGGCCGGTCATATGCAAAGACAGCCTGACACACGGATAGTGAAATTGGCTTAAGAAGGAGCACCGGTAGACGAAGACCTTTAGGGCGATCCCGAATAAGGTGGCGAGTCAATATTAAAGCCTACGGACGATTGGGATAAAATACGACCCAGCATTGATGGATGATCGACAACAATGGAGGCGAATAGTACAGACGACCAAGACCCACCCCGAGTTGTAGAGCCATGGAGTAGTAGTAATCACGTAATATAAATTATCCCTGTATATTAGTCAAATTCAAATGACGTTTTATGATTGGTTTAGTCGGATAATACTTCCTGTCTACCACTCTCTGCAGGCAGTAAGTGTAGAGAAAGACAGATAGCGACTAATGCATTCTTGTTACGCACGGTTTTTGCTGGCTAGCTATGAGAAACTTCGTTTAAATAAAAAGAAAAACAAACACATCCGAGAACTTTGCGATGTCCAAGGCATAGTTAGATGGTCCCGAAACAGACGTCGCGAATGGAGAGATCATGTTGAACGGATGGACGACAACAGATTGCCGAAGATTGCAAGGAATGGTCTCCCAAGATCCAGCAGACCACCTGGACGTCCATTCATACGTTGGTATGAAAGCTGGAATTCATGATCCCAGCTACAACTCTAAGAAATTAGAGAACAAGGCAGATGCCTTACAAAAAGGAAGAAAAAGAAGAGATATTTTTGAAAGGTTAAAGGCAATTTGGTCTATAGATAATAATGGAAGTTGTCATTAGTCATATGTCACATGGGGTTCAGAACCAAGGCATTCTCTTCGTCTTCTAGATTCCATTCAGAAAAAAGCCATTCGCTTGATAAACAGCTCAACTCTCACAGATACCCTTCACCCTCTAGAACATAAAAGAAGAGTTGCAGACCAGTCATTGCTCTACAGATATTTCCGTGGCAGATGCTCCAGAGAAATAAAAACTCTTGTACCACCATTGGCCACATTCGGCCGAAGAACTCGGCACGCTGATCAGTCTCACACATTTACTCTCAAGATTGACACTACAAGGACCAATCTTCATCAAGAATCATTCTTTTACAGGGCTGAAGACGCTTTGAACGAAAGATGTTGCGGAAAATCTTTGGGCCTACAGTAGATGAGAAAACTGGTCAATATCGAATAAGAACGAATGAGGAGCTTAAGAACATTTACAAAAGACCGAGTTTAGTAAACGAAATAGGGATATAGTAGGAAAGAGACCTTTAGGAAGACCAAGGCTCGGATGGAGGGACAATATAGGAGATTATATAAAAGTTTTGAGAGTACGGGACTGGAAGGAGGTTGCGTTCGACAGAGATAGGTGAAGACTAGTCGTAGATGCAGCTAAGACCCACGAAGGGTTGTGACGCTACTAGAAAAAGAAGAAAGTAGACAATTTAAAATGAAAAATGGGCATGGTGGATACCTTTATTTGACGAAAATGCACTTCTTCAAAGTTGTTTAGATTCGTTTAATCCGTTTTATGGTGAAAAAAAATGTTATCTGATTTTCCAATCTCAATTAAAACAAAAAAAAATGGAAATCAGCATTTTTCGAGATATGTTCACGATGCATAAGCATATTGGTGTTACCATGACAACCGCTGTGTGATTGTCATTATTATTGCGATTATTGTCATTTTGCAAACCAAAATAAAAATAAAAGAATAATATTTTTAATTTTTATAGAGTGCAGATTAATTTTTTGAGTTTTTTTACCCAAGTAAAACTTTACGTAAACTAAATTCTTTAATTTTCTAAAGCTAATCATGGGTTAGCCAAGCGTAGTGATGCAAAAAACGGGTCTATGGGACTATGGGATTTAAAACTCTTTATTTGGATAAGAATTCACCTCCAGTACCAGAATCCACAAATTTTATGTAAAAAATGTAAAAAAACCGCTTTAATTATAAACATTTTAATCCTTACCCAGTAGTGCAATGTGCTGCTGTTAGTATAAATCTGTTGTTGATGATGGATCCACCACAAAAGTGTGTATTCGATTTTATAATTGACACTTGGTACGGATAATCAGCAATCATGGCATTGTTTCCTCCTACTATTCTGAGTGTGGGATTTTCTACACCTGCAGCGTTTCCTATATTATAACAGAAAGAAAAAACTTATACTTCAGTTGTATATTACTATTGATGTTTTTTAACTGTAATCGGGGTGATCTTCTGAAAATCGGTATTTTATTCAAAAACATTAAACGGATTAGAACAACCGATTTTTGTATTAAAACCATGGGTCGCCAAACTTTTTAATGTATTGAGCAACTTTGGCAATATTTAAATAGAGGGCGAAGTGAGTAATATTAAATAATATTTTCGACGTACAATCATTGTATTTATTAAAAGTCGTTGCGGCCGTTCGAATAAGATATTTTAAAATATTCATCTGTAAATCGGTGTTGCGGTATTTGCTCTTAATCACTTTTATATTGGAAAAAGATTTACGCAAATATGTCGAACTGAATAGAGCTTTCACTTTTAAGGCAACGCGAACGGAGAGATTTTGAATTTAACACCAAGGATTTTAGGGCTAAATCATTTTGAAGCGTAATGACTTCCATTTCTGTTGTAGCCCTATCTTCGCGAAAGTGGTGCAGTACAAAGGAGACAAATTGCTCAATAATAATTTCCCCAAAGGGTGAATCAGCAAATTGCATCACTAGTGCAATGTCTTTTAAATCGTTTAAATAAGATTTAAGAACATTTTTTAAGTTCGATATTTCTTACACATCTTTACTGTCATAAACTTGCATCGAATTTTAAGATATCTTTATCAAAAGAAAAGGAAAATGCTTGATTTACTTAGTGCAAACAAAATTAAACTTTACCTGTTTGGTAATTTTTTTTGTTAATAAATTTACTCAGGAGAAGTTTTTGATTCCATATACGTACATATGGTCACGCCTTTTTTTCGTAGGCAGAGACCACTTCTTTTTACTTGCTACGGTTTTTACACACTTTTTTTACTTTTCTATTTTTACCGGCATTTTCATCCATGATCGTCGGTTGCTGGAACTCTTGACCGATCCGAACCATCTAAGCATTACTTTGTTACATCTTCCTTCACACCACAGCGTTCCCCTATCTCAGTATTCCTCACTTTCTCTATCAGAGTCACTTCATCTCCGCAGCGTTAATCCTTCTTTCATGCTTCTCTCAATATTACAGTCATACTTTTCGTGTGTCGTAAACTTTAAACCCAAATGTACAAACTTATTCACTTGTTTCATTCTTTCTGCTTCAATCAGCACTTGTCATGCTTTCTTCATTTTTAACAACCATTACTTTCTTCTTGCTTACTTTAACCTTCATTCACTTAATTTTTAGGACATCATGTATAACATTAACCTTAGCCTGCAGCTCCTCTTCAAATGACGCTAATATGACTGGATCATCGTCGTAAAAGAGGCATTTGACGATCAAATCATTGTCAATCCATACGCACTCTCTTTAAAATCTTTTCAACAATGATATTTAAGGTAATTAAGGAATAGATAAAGAAATATAATGTTTATAGTTTTTTAATTTAAAAATCTACTTAATATTTAAGCAATATGATTAATCGATGAATAGGCCAAAATTTTTCGTATACTAATTTGGTTAATGTCTAAAATTCCTCAAGTTAAACAACCATAGCGAAGCCACACATCTTTTTAGCCAATCTCTTTTTTAGCGCTCTTATCAAATTAACGTTTACCCCGTACATAGAGAATGTTGACCACACCACGTTGTCATAGGCCTTTTCCAAGTATACGAAAGCGCAGTGCAAACAAAATTAATTTTTCTTTGGTTATTTTTTTAAATAATAAATTTTTGATACCACTCCAACTATTTTTTTTGAATGATTTAGGTATAAAAAAGAGAAAAAGTTCAGAGGGTAAAATTAAACATTTAATTTTTTGTTGATGTTCCAAAATCCGAGCCAAACACTGTTTTCGACTGGGACTGGTCATCAGAAAGTCATTTATTGGTCTGACTTTAATTAAGGGCAATGCTGAGATCATGTTGGTGAGGCTAACCTAAAATAATGCTTTACGGTGATGTCAAGTTAAGTCAAAACGTCGCTGAAGAGGCTTAATGAAAATCATTACCACTCCCTCACACACAGAAATGTCTCGCTTAAGCATTGTGTATTGAAGCCGTAGTACCAATAATGTGGTAAATTGTAACAATCCATTATCAAGCATAAAACTTTTTTTTATGAGTTTTAAAGTTAATATAAAGTCTATACTCACCTCGTTGGAATTTTCCACTAAATATCAAACAAAAGAATACGATTAAATTCATGTTGTTTTTAGTGAGACTAAAGCACTTCGGAATGTTCCTTACTTTACCTGTGCAAATTATCAAGAGATAAAACGTAATCATAGTGTAAAGTGTATTTTAAATTTATTGCAAAGTTAAAACAAACAATAACTTTCGAGAACGGAAAAATATTAAATAAATCAAAAATGTGTTGGAATGAATTAAATATATTGTTTATAATACGAGTAGGATTTTCTAAGAGTATGAAATATTGCCTTTTAATATGTTTTTCGTTGTTCAAATATTACTTGAGTATCAAAATCATCAAAAAATAATAATTCTCATAAAAGGATCAAAAAGGTAAACATTCACTTCGGTCTACTGGGGAATTGCTGGCTTATGTCACTAAGCTCTGGACAAACACTATTAAGAAGTTTGGTGAATCCCGTGCAATAGCCTTGGATATATCAAAAGCCACGTTTTCCAAGAAAGTGTATTCCTCAAATAATTTCATCACATCCGGATATACCCTTGAATCAAGTCCCTTCATCTCGATTTTGGGAGTCACAGTGTCTAATAATATGTCTTGGCATGACCATGTTGCTTACATCCCAAAGTCAGCAAGCCAGAGGCTGGGTTTTCCGTGAAAAGCTAAAAACTTTTTTACTCCTGATCAGCTATTGACGACGTACAAAGCTAAAATCCGACCTCTGCTGGAGTATTGCTCGCATATTTGGGGTTTAGCATTCTCTTCGTCTTCTAGATTCCATTTAGAAAAGGGCCATTTGGTAGATAAACAGTTTAGTTCTCACAGATACCCTTCACCCTCTAGAACATAGAGAAGAGTTGCAGACCAGACGTTACTCTACAGATATTTCCATGGAAGATGCTCCAGAGAAATAAAAACTCTTGTACCACCATTGGCCACATTCGGCCGAAGAACTCGGCACGCTGATCAGTCTCACCCATTTACTCTCAAGATTGACACTACAAGGACCAATCTTCATCAATAATCCTTCTTTTACAGGGCTGCTACGGAATGGAATAAGCTTCCAAAATCAATTTTTCCAGAGAACTATGACCTGCAACTTTTCAAAAAGCGGGTCCACTATCATCTCGTTTCTTTAATCCCTCCCCCTTCTAATAGTCGTAGTGCGGGCCGTCTGCGGCCCACACGGTAGGTCTACTCTTTTTCCGACTATTTTCAGTAAAAAAATTGAAAAATTTGACCAAGAATCAGCCACAAAAACGACGGTTCGATGAAAGTTTAACTGGCATCAAAATGCACTAAACCGACGCGTACAAATTCATTTTTGAAATATGCTTACAAGAAAACTCCATTCTCGCCGGTAAATAGTAGGCAGAGACAGACCACAGCGAATAATTCATCGAGAAGACAACCACGCCGTTCTGGATAATATAGTCGAGGACAAATTTACCGAAGAGAAAAGCACTCGAATAAAGAACGAGATTACGACATTACGACATTAATAAAAAATATGTTTCCTATTTGCGTTTCCAAAAGTCTGACATATGATTTTGTAAGTTATCATAATTTTTTTGGTAAACTTCCGTAAAACAACTCTACTCAATAATACGAATTGCCCCCCACAATATCAGACGAAAGGTCATTGCTGACATTGGAAAAATCAAGCAAGAAAATGATCCAAGACACTCTCTCTATGACCATCTTTAACAACTAACTTGTCTGAAAACCAGGAATACATTCATTCATACATACAATTCGCTGTAGAGGTATGCAGAGACCAATTCTTTTTACCTGCTACGGTTCTTACACACATCTTTCACTTCTTTCACTTTCAGCAGCGCTTTTATACATGTTCGATGGTTGCTGGTACTCTTGACCCGGCCTTTCTTTAAAACAATTTTAATCTGATCAGGATACATTCGCCTAGGTCGTCCTCTACGAACTTGCTCATTCACACTCGCCTCATAAATCTGTTTCGTCAATCATTTTTCATCTATCCTCTCTACGTATTAGAACCATCTAAGCATTACTTTGTTACTACATCTTCTTTCACGCCGGAGCGTTCCTTTATCACAGTATTCCCCACTTTATCCATTAGAGTCACTTCAGCTATACCTCTTGAACTACTTTTCTTTGCTGTATTGATCCTACTGTCATGCTTCTTTTGCCAAACTCAACAATTATGTTCATACATAAGTGTAAGGACCAGCACTTCTCTATATACTGCCAGTCGTGCCTTTTTTGACACATTCTGACTACTTATAAAATAATTCAGCGCCCCATTCATTTGTTTTCCTGCAAACACCCTTTGCTTAATCTCACAGTCATACTTTTTGTCTGTATATAAACTCTGTATATAAATTCTTTAACCAAGAGATTCTCCTCCTGCCAGGCCCCCTCCATCCTAGGACTATCCCCTGGAGAACCAGCTGTGGGAGCTCATAACGTTTCCCATTTCGCATTACGTGACCTAAGTACTTAAGCTTCCTAGTCTTTATCTTCTTTATTATCTTCATATGAAGTATTGAGTGAGTGTCCATGATTCTGCTCCATAAAGCAATACTGGGAATACGTAACAGCGAAGCATTCTTACTTTTGTTGTTAGATTAAGGTCGAGGCTTTTAAAAAGGTTTGACACTTTTAAAAATGCCACTCGGGATTTTTCAATCCAGCATTTAATTTCACAAGAATGGTTCCAATCTTCGTTTATTGTTGTGCCTAGGTACGTGTATGAAGCAACTTTTTTGATTTGCTGGTTTCTGATGGTAAGTTGGCACGGTATATTGGTTCCTTTTCGGATTATCATGAAGTTGGTCTTATCTATGTCATGAGTTCCTGTAGACTTTTTATATTGTCGGTGGTACACTTTTAGTACCATTGCCCCTATCGGTATTATTTTGTTTGGTGGAAGTCATCGAAACATTTTTCGTTTATTCTCATAGTTTGCCAGAATCCATACTTTGTATCTCCTTTTAAATCGTTTTTTTGGTTAATCTTGTTAGAGACTACTCGTGCCTTTAAACTCAATCATCGATTCAATAATTAAAAGTTATCTAGTGGGGTCATACACTTTTCAAAACTATCACTCAAAGATGTTACCAATGGTCCAACTTTATAAATTTTATCATATTTTGGTTGACCTATTTTTCCCATTAACGTGTTATAATTTAGGTGAAAGTTTGATAACAACCAGCTAAATCTTTTCACAGGCATTAAAAAACTGATATATGAATCGTGCAAATCGGGTGCAGTACCTGCTTTAATAGTTAACTAATCACCACAATACTAAATTTACTCTACCAACTGCATTCTTATAGTGGTTACTTACTGTTGAGCGAGAGGGACTAGAAATGGGATTAATAAATCTTTATGATCGGTAAAATAAAAAGCAATTGTTGATCTACAACAATATTAAACAAAAAATAACCTTTATTTAGTTTTTGTAACAAATTGTGATGGTATTTTTGTACTAATTTAATTTACCTCATAAATAGGATTAGAACACAAAAAAATAATCGTATATTTTAATTGGATTTTAAAGTTTAAGTGTTGGTTGTAGGCAAAAAATTAACTACTTATAAACAATGTTGTATTTGAAAAAAACTAATTTAATAACTCGTTACTGATCTTATCCAGTCGCGGTAGTAAGACACTTTGGTGTAAACGCCTGGGAACCATGGCCTAGCGCACCCATATCCCCACGAAACTACCCCCAATAATTTTCCATCTACCCGTAAAGGACCCCCAGAATCACCCTGAAAAATAAAAATTCAGAATTATGACAATTAATTTTTTTAATGTCCTAAAATGAAATTATTACGAGGTCTGGCAAAAGAGACTCACAGGACTTGTTAAGGCACAACGAAAATTTAAATGTCATTTGTGATACGTCATACTCTTCAAGCTCCTAGATCCTGTCTTACCAAATTTTATTCTTTTTTAAGTATAGGTATTAATAAAAATAAATAGTCGAGTCGAAAAATGCAGAGTTAAAAAATCAAGCAGCTCGTTCATTTAAAATTCGTAGTAAAACTCTGGAATGACAAAAAATGTTAACATAAAGGGTGGCAAACCGAAAACGAAACAGAGCCATTTAAAGGAACCTCGTCAACTTTTAGAAAAACGCTCGGACCCGTTAATTTTTTTATTAAAGGGGGACACTTTTTTCCGGAATTTTTGACTCCACTATTTTCAACCCCAAGCGAAGATCAGAATTACCCCAAAATTTTTAATTACTGAGAATTTATATTTTAAATGTAAAACTTATCTGCAAACAATAACGAACGGTAAAAATGTCATTCATTCGAGTTAAGTACGCCAATGGTATAAATTTAGTACTTAGTACAGTGCAACAGAAGTAGCTTGGCGTGCGACTAGCCTCTAAAATGCAATGAAAGTCACCATCATTACCCAGAGTGAAAAAGTGAAAATGCGCAAATCAAAAATAAAATAAATTTAATCATGAAAAATTTGTATGCTTAGGGATCGTTTTTTTTTTACGTAAAGGGTATAATTTACTTCAAATGAGTTTCTGAAAGTCAGAATATTAATCAAACTAAACAATTGAAAGTATTGGGAAGACTGTGAGGCGATGTTAAGCTGATTTGAGGCAGAAGTAGGTTAGGTTAGATTAGGTATTGTGAGAGTGTGGCATAGTCACCCCTCAATTGCGACCCTTAGTAGGTCTATTGTGGCTCACCCCTAGAGGCTACAGTTCACCGCACAATTCAGCTCTTCTCACTAAGTTCACGGTTGTATGGGGTGAGATTTTTTTGAAATCGGTAGGTTCTAGGTTTATGTAACCAAATATGTTGAACCTTCCCAGGCCGTGGCATGAACACAGTATATGTTCAGCAGTTTCGTCTTCCACGTAGCAAAACCGACAGTCCGTTTGTTGATTCAGACCTATCCTTACGAGGTGGTATCTTAGACGACAGTGTCCTGTAAGCAGACCCGTTAGAATTCGCAGGTCATTTCTGCTCCATTCTAGGATTTGCTTAGTTGTATTTCTCGAGGGTTTAGGTAGGAACGCCTTCGAGTGAGTTAACCCTGGTATATCGAACCAGTGCGGGAGTCTTTTTCTCTTCACCCAGTTCGGAGGCAGAAGTAAACTTAAAGATTATTTTTGCAACCATTAATGCATTCGGCCATAATGCCTTTTCTGTGAAGTAGACCGATTCTGTCCATATTTACCTATTTAGATTCTTCTATTCCAAGAAATAAAAAAACACTTTAAAAGGGATTTATTTTAATTCTTAAAAAACAATAAAAAGACTAGGTGGTAACTAAACAGTCTAGCTTCTGAAGACTTTCTCCACTGTTATGATTATGAAGAATGAAACAAACGAAAGCAAAGTTGTGTAGATAGAACGAAAGAGTCCCTTGAAGAGGAGCATGGCTAGATTGTATATTTTAACAATGAAGTTGCTTAATCCCAATGTCAGATTTCGTAAAAAAGTAACAACAAAAATATATAGAAAATGTTTATTTCTTACCTGACACGCGTCTTTTGCCCCGATACCGACATAACCAGCGCAAATCATTCCTTCTGTTACTTCTTCTTCCAAATACAGTTGTTGGCAGCGACTTGTGGTGATTATTGGAACTTCCACTTTTTTTAAAGTACTTGAAACCGTTCCATCTTCCTATAAATGTCGATATTAATAATTTTAAAATGAAACATTTCACGTAATATTGCGTATACTTGTGTGTAGCCCCATCCAGTGACGATCGCAGTTTTTCCGGTAGCCTCTCTTTCATTACTGCCTGCCAGTAATATTGGTAAAATCGAATCGCTAAAGCTCAGAGGGCTGCATAGCTGGAAGCCAAAAATAGAAAATAAATTATATTTTTTTGTCGGAACGTTCTAAATATAATTTTTCAATAAAATTTGTAATGTGCTAACCCCCCCTGTTAAACTTCTTAATTTGGTCTTGCTCGAAATTCTGAAGTCTGAAGTGTGAAGCCAAATATAGCTCCCATTTTATAAAAATTACGTGAGCCCTGAAGCTACGCCGCTGAACACTTATCCCAGCGATGCTTCTATCTCTTTAACCCGAACATATGACATATTTCAATACATAAAATCAGTGAAAATGTTAAACACACATCTCTCAACTAAGCAATTCTTATGATGGCTTTTGAGGAGTTTAATATCTGATATATTTGTCATGGATGATGGGAGATGATTAAATAATCTTATTTCAGTGTACTGTGGGCTATGTATGTATATGTTGAGTGCTTAGAAAGGCAAAAAATTTCACCGTATCTTGTGGAGTAATTATGGAAATCATGGTTTTTGGAGAATTCACAGGAATTGTTTTTTGCATATAAAATATTACTACTACTACTACTACGATGGCGCTATAGCCCATATCGAGCCTAGGCCTCCTTAATATTTCTTCCCCATCCGTCCTGATCCACCGCTGCATGTCTCCAATTTTTTATACTCAGTATTTCTTCATCATCCTTCCCTACCCCATCTTCCAAGCGCAGCTTCGACTTTCCTACCGGCCTATTTCCTTCAGGTTTTCCTGTAAGCACCTTTTTTGGAACCCTTTCGTCTGGCATTCTTTGGGCATATCCTGCCCATCTCAGTCGCATTAGCTTTATATGCATTGAAACTGTGGGTTCCTCATACAACTGGTATATTTTATGATTAATGCGTGTCCTCCAGAAATCCTCTTTATTCACTGGACCAAGAATTCTTAGGATTTTTCGTTCGAATCGGTCTAACAGCTTCGCGTTTGTGGCTGAGAGTCTCCACGTTTTAGCTCCGTATGTGCGGATCATTGTTTTATAGACTCTAATTTTGGTCTTCCTGTGTACATCTTTCGATTTTAAAATGGGTAGTATTGAGTGGTATGCTCTATTTGCTGCGTTGGTCCTTTTTCTAATTTCTTTGGTTTCGTCGTTGTCATGTGATATGTTTGAGCCGAGGTAGGTAAAGTCTTTCACTACTTCAAAATTGTAATTATCAAATGTGATGTTTTGGCCTAATCAATTGCGCTGTTGTCTGATTTGCAGTAGTAGCTTGGTTTTTTGTTCATTAATCACGAGACCTATTTCTGTGAAAGGTTTTTTTACGAAGAGTATTGACCTTGCCATTATATTCAGATCAGCTGTATATCCGATAATTTGATTTGATTTATTTATTATCGTTAAGGTTAAGCTTACGCTGGCCTTCCTTATGACGCTTTCCAATGCCAAATTAAATAGAGTAGGGGCAAGCCTATCTCCCTGCTTCAGTCCCTGGGATCGCCTTAATTTCTCCGTCCACTTTTACCTGGCATTGAGTGCATATAAAATACATTTAAAGATATTGAAGATATCACTCAGCTCTGGACAAACACTATTGAAAAGTTTGGTAATCCCGTGCAATAGCCTTGGATATATCTAAAGCCTTTGATCGCGTTTGGCACCAGGCATTGTTAAGTAAATTATCTGCCTACGGTCTCCCAACCAAACTGCGCCAATGGCTCTTGAGCTTCATGCAAGATCGCTCCTTACATGTGGCAGTTGACGGTATTTCTTCTGATGCGTTTAAAACTAATGCCGGGGTCCCCCAGGGTTCGATCCTGTCCCCCACCTTATTTCTTTTACACATCAACGACCTCTTGAAAACCACCACGAACCCCATTTACAGTTTCGCAGACGATAGCACACTTGTCTCAACTTTCACATCCTATCGATCACTTTCGGTGAATGATACAAATAGACTCAGGCAGGAACAGGTTGATTCCATCAATAGAGATCTTAAAGCAATCGTCGAGTGGGGAACCAACAATCTTGTTCAGTTTAACGCCCAAAAAACATAAAGTGCCACGTTTTCCAAGAAAGTGAATTCCTCAAATCATCCCATCACAATGTCCGAAAATACCCTTGAACCAAGTCCCTCCATCTCGATTTTGGGAGTCACGGTGTCCAATAATATGTCTTGGCATGACCATGTTGCTAACATCGCAAAGTCGGCAAGCCAGAGGCTAGGTTTTATGTGGAAAGCCAGAAAGTTTTTTACTCCTTATCAACTGTTGACGACGTACAAGGCTCAAATCCGACCTTTACTGGAGTATTGCTCGCACATTTGGGGTTTAGCACCAAGGCATTCTCTTCGTATTCTAGATTCCATTCACAAAAGAGCCATTCGCTTGATAAACAGCTCAACTCTCACAGATACCCTTCACTTTCTACAACATAGAAGAAGAGTTGCAGACCAGTCATTGCTCTACAGATATTTCCATGGCAGATGCTCCAGAGAAATAAAAACTCTTGTACCACCATTGGCCACATTCGGCCGAAGAACTGATCAGTCTCACCCATTTACTCTCAAGCTTTACACTACAAGGACCAATCTTGATCAAGAATCCTTCTTTTATAGGGCTGCTACGGAATGGAATAAGCTTCCAAAATCAGTTTTTCCAGAGAACTTGACCAACAACTTTTTAAAAAGCGTGTTCACAATCATTTCCTTTCTATAATCCCTTCCCCTTCTAATAGTCGCAGTGCGGCCCACACCATAGGTCTACCCTTTTTTCATAAAAAAAAATAAATATATATATATATATATATATATATATATATATATATATATATATATATATATATATATATATATATATATATATATATATTCACGGAAGTGTCAAGATTTCACGATTTCTGAAATGTTTCCTACACGACTGTTTAAAATTTAGGCTGAAGATTAGTCTAATTATCCTTTTTGTGTTTTTAAACCTCTAGATACACTGGCTGAACCTCCCCATAAAACAGTATTGTATGATAAATGCGAATAAACGAGTGTATAGTAAACCTAGAGTAGCTGATCATTATTAAAAGTGTTTTTTAGCTGTAGTAGGCACTATTAATAGTAATTTTACAAACTGAGTCAGTGTTAGATACCCAGCTACATTGCTATCAAACATTACTCCCAAAAATTTAGTTACGAAAGAAGGATGGATATCATACTGAAACGATTGTCAAACAACTGCGCGTCGAAAATGGCTGAAATTTTGATACGTATCTGTCAAAAGATGCGCAGCCACATTTCCTAGCTTTTATTGACGAGTGCTGCCATCTTCAAGTTGAGGTCGGAAATTTTTCAGACCACTTTCGTATGTTTTTCGATCAATTGTCTCGAAGCTTCCCTGAGCCCCAAAGAGGAATTTATTAAAATTGGCCAATAACAATACATTTTTCTTCATGATGCAAATCATAATAATCAACCTTTAAAGTTAGAATATAACTTTTATTTTATTAAGAATCTAAAATTATTTTAAAAATTCATAGTACCATTACATTACTTTAGACCAGTACTTTTTTATTTATTGAATAAAAACAATAACAAACTGAAAGTGACAATTTAATTTAGTGATAAGTTGGAATTTGGATCGGTATGGATTAAAGAAAAACTTATTGTTATTTTGCCAACGTTTCTTCATCTGGGCTCTAAAAGTAGTTTTCTGTTTATTAAAATTTAAAATAAATTAATCTAAACTGTAAAAATTAAAGACTTAGTTTTAAATTACCGTGAGAATGGCGATGTCATTTATCATGGTTTCTGAGCTGTAATTTTGATGGATAACAATAGAACACACTGAAGCTACAGTTCCTTCGGTGCTGCTATAGTTGCTCCCTGCTCTGATTGAGTAGCTTCTAGCCATCCCACTTAAAATTTATAAAAAATTTAATTAACCAAACATATTTATAAATATAGACATAATGTACCCGATTAAAGAGATTTGGTTCCCCACTCTAGAGCAAGTATATGACGTACTCGCTGCAAGAATACAGTTACAATTTAGTTTTATAGTAATTGTATATAAGTACACGTCTTAAAACATAGTTCTGGCTATTAGCCTAAAATTAATGTTCTGATTTATTTTTTTTCAAAAAAAGAAGGATGTATACATAAAAGTAAAAAAAAATATTACTAAAAAAATTTATGTCGTACTTAACAAATGGATCAGGGTACCAGGGACGCTACGGGGCATCCTGCAACCACAGGGAAAGCATACCCCTGGGGAAATACGCCTCAGTCATCCAGGCTGAGGTCTATGCCATACTCAGGTGCGGTACGCACCTGACAAAAAACAGAGTGACCAACAGTAAGATTGATATTCTCACTGACAGTCACGCGGTCATTGGGGCCCTCGTGAGTAACACCACAACATCATCAGTGGTGTGGGACTGCATGCAAGCCCTCACTGAGTTAGCGACGGTAAACAAAGTCACTCTTACATGGGTTCCTGGGCACACATGGATAAATGGCAACGAGGTAGCCGATAAACTGGTAAGAAACGGGACCCTGGTGGAACCAAGAAGCCAGTTGGTCGGATTGCCATTTGCCGATGCAAAACTTTCTTGAACAAGAACATATTGCTCGGGGAATTCTGATGCCCTAAAGACACAGCGGTATTCACAGAGGATCAAAAGATGACTTAGGTGCCGATACTAATGGCCCAACCGCAAGATTGTAATGTATTGTATTGTAAGAAAAGCTAAATATGTCATGGAAGCCCTGAACTGCGCGTCATGAGCATAACGCGCAGTGCAGGAATTTCAACTTTCTACCCTTGTAGTGAAATATACTATTCCTGCCTACTGTGCAGAAAGCGTCACTTTCGGCCTGCTACGCAAAACGAAGTTGCTGCTATCCGCCTACAGTAGGGAAAAAATGGTATACATACCACGGGCATTAAAGTAAAAACTGTCTCAAAACATTTCTTACTTTACTGCCCTAGATATGTTATATACTTATTCCTCGTTCGCTTTTCATCTTTCGTAGAAGTGGTATCGACGCTGCGATAACCGTAATATTTACATTGCTATAGCCTGTGAAATTATATCGTGATCTGTTAATTATTATAGATTTAAAATTTATGTAAAAACATTGTTAATTAACTAAAATTTGTGTACCTTGAGACGCAATGAGCTGCTGTAAGAATGTAAGAAGGATGGAAAATGGTACCGCCGCAAATGTGCACCGTCTGCTTCCTAAGGGAGACTTGATATGGAAAATCAGAAATACTTGCTTCTTCTCCACCAACTATTCGACCATCCAACTGTGGGACATTTGCTAAAATATAATTACGTTGTTTGTTTTCGGAAATTATGCCTGATTTAAAAAAGTCTCGCTGCAAATTCTTAATGACAAACACACATAAAAAGAAAAGAATACCATATAAACCGCGAGTAAATGCAGAGTCGTTTTCATGTTTGAAACTTGCGCTCGACAAACAGATGTAACACATCTCAAAGCGTAGTTTCCAGCTTGAATGTCCATTATGTAGAAACTGAAGATGTATCTAAGAAACAAATAGGACGCACGAGATACATAACTCATACCAAGGATGGTGCTATTCGTTTAGCTTTAGCTAAGAAATACGTGTTATGGCAAAAAATTTAAATTTGTTTTCCAGTAGTCAAGATTTGAAATGCATCTTGACTCGAGACGTATAAGAGTTGCGTAACCGGTAGAAATGCTTTAACGAGAAGTTTTGAGAGGTGACAGTAATTTTTAAAACAGTCAACAATTATTTGCGGAGCTTTAGGAAGCATAGATAGCTACAGTTTATCAAAAAATAGATTATTTGATTCTATTCATGCAAAGATAATGTATAGCTGTTGTAAATAACTCAGGAGAACAATTTTTAATTTATTTTATACATACATATATATAGTCACGCCTTTTTCTCTTAGGGGTAGGCAGAGATAACTTTCTTTTATTTGCTACGGTTCCTACACACATCTTTTGTTTCCTTTACTTTTATCAGTGTTTTACTTTTATCAGTGTTTTCCTGCCAACACCCTTCGTTCAATGTCACTGTCATACTTTTCATCTCTAGTAAATTTTGAACCCAAGTACACAAATTCATTAACTTTTTCCACTCTTTCTTCCTCAATTGAAACCCCACAGTTTGTCATGCTTTCTTCTCTTTCAAAAACCATTACTTTCGTTTTGCTCACATTTATTTTCATTCCTTTGATTTTCAGGCTCCGTTTATCCTGACACAAGCAGTGGAATCCTTGTAAAGTGATTTCAGTGCTTGTATTAAACTACCGCTCACCCCATACATAGACAATGTCGACCAAAATTCACTCCTCACCACTCTGTCATAAGCCTTTTCCAAGTCTATAAAAGCGCAGTAGATCTTTTGACTTCTAGCCAAGAATTTTTCGACTATATCTCGTAATGAATAGATCTGATCCATACATCTCCTTCCTCTTCTAAATCCTGCTTGCACATTCCATATCATTTTTTTAGTTTCATTCGTCACTCTTTTAATCAATATCTTTGCATACAGTTTGCCGACTATGCTAAGTAAACTAATTCCTCGGTAGTTCTTACAGTCCTGCTACGAACCTTTTCCCTTGTAAAGCGGCACGATATGAGATAAACTTTTGAAGTATTCCTTTCATATCTTTAAAACGAATTTTTTTCACTATTTTATATTGGATTTAAATTAAATTTAAATTTGAGTTTTATATTTGGCTATTTTGAATATTTGTTAAATAAAAAAGCGGTTATGGTCAGAAAAAACTTTGTCAAAATTAACTGTTGTAAATTTATCAACTGAAAAAACCTTTACGTAATAAAAAATTTCCAATTTAGAATGAAATATCTTAGGATTATTTTTTTATGTGTATTTTGTTGCCATGTCATTAAAAATGTAAAGAAGCATTAAATATTTTAACATTTTTACGTACAAACCGAATCAAGACCGTATGTTTACTACAAAATATTTTTTAAATTGATTACAATGAATATTTAAAGATTAGTGTTTTTTTATTTGATGGGATAATATTATACAAAACTTACCTTTCGTGGCCAGAATCTCAATAAATATTAAATAAATAATTAAGTATGTGTTCATCGTAATACTGCTACTAATGCTGTGAATAAAACTGATACAAGATTATTTATTATTTTGTTACAAAATCAGCGACTGATTTATAAATGCTCTTGTTATCATAAGTAAATAACATACGCCAGCAACTTACAATGAACAAGGGATTAAGAAGTTTGTAGAACATGATTCATCTGAAAATATTTTTTAGCCGAGGTAAACTTTTTTAAATCAGTTCTGCTTTTTTAGTTTATCTAAAGAAACACAATAAAAATAAAACCCGAAATATTTTAAATCAATTACAATAACTTGGTTAAATAAATTTTAAAATTAGTCTTTTGTTTTTTAAAATAAAAAAATAACGGCGCAGTCGGTAGCATTGATGCAAGTCACAAATCTACACTTATTTGTTTTCTAATCATTTAAATAGTTTACCAGTAATATATAGTCAAAAAAATATCGCGTGTTTAAATTGTTTGGAAAGCTAAATGGTACATTTATTGTTATCAGCGAAGATTTAAGTTGGATAAAAATGATTTATTAAAACCAGTTAATAGTTAACAAGCTAGATATCTGAGTGAGTTTTTATCCAGTCTAATAAGTTGGCGATGTTTGTATATACTGATGGAGTACCAATTCTTCCACAACCATAACTGAAAGATATGATGCCAATTAGTGTATTGCCATATTCAAGGGGCCCTCCGGTATCAAACTAAAATTAGCGAAACAACAAACATTTATAATAATTGCATAATATAATATAAAAATAAACAGTATTGCAAAACTAACTTTTCCAAACCGAGGGCTCTTTTCTATTTAACATAATTACCCTTTGGTTCGGAACAAAAAATACCTGAAAGTTTCATCGCCCTAGCTCTCCTTCTAAAGTTATCGTGCAAAAAGTGCAAAATGCGGTAAAGTTGAGGATCACCTTGTACGGCAGCTACCTGAAGGAATGTACCGTCTTGTCCTTCGGGCAAAACTTCTACACTGTAAGTTTTAGTGACCTACCGCCTCTTTGTCTCAAGAGATCGTGCCCACGAGATTTTTCAACATAGACATGACCGTTTAACGATCGTTGGCGATCATTCTGGCTATCATGTTTGCATCCATTATTTTGTTGGTAGCCGCTCGGAAAAGTTGTATAGTGGTAAAACCAAACCACTGTCTGAGATTTTTGAGCCAGGAAGTTCTTCGTCTGCCGGGGCGTCTCTTGCTATTAATCTTACCCTGTATTATAAGATGCAGAATGTCATACTTTTCTGGGTGTCTCATGATATGTCCGAAATATTCAAGTTTTCGTTGTTTTACTGATCACTTCTCTATCTGTATGGATTCTTCCAAGTACCTCCTTGTTTGTGATTTTTTCCACCCAATTTACTCTTAGCAGTCTCCTGTACAACCACATCTCGAAAGCTTGTAGACGTTTGAGCGTGGCTTCTGTTAGTGTCCAGCTCTCGACTCCATACAAAAGAACTGGAAAGACATATGCTCTTATCATCCTCATTCGCAGGGCAATCGATAGATCGTGACTGGTAAAAAGTTTTTTCATGCGAATAAATGTTGCCCGGGTACACTCAATACGTATTTTGATTTTTGGGGGTAAACCAATACTTTTCCTTTTTTACCCTTCGGTTCAAACGTATAACAAATTTAAAAAATTGTAAGGTGGAAAGCTTACTTTTTACTTTTCCGATCCGAAGGGTAACTATATTAAATAGAAAATAGCACTCGGTTTGGAAAAGTTAATTTTGCTATGGCAATACTGTTTATTTATATTGTATTTTGTATTTGATATTAAAAAAAGTGTAGTGTTATTTTTATTATTTACCCAACAGGGACCTCGCCCTTCTGTTTCTGATGAGTAGGCTGCGCAAATCATTCTAGAAGTAATCGGATTGTAATCTGCATATAAATCTTTACATTTTTCGACATCAAATGTCGTTAAGTTTGCATCTTGTAAAATATCCATGGGCCAATTTTCCATCGGCTTAAAAATATTAGTATTTGATTATAGTGTAGTTTATTATTATTAATAATAGAGATAACTAAATATAAACTCCTGGACAAAATTAACGCACCGATGAAATTATCTAAAAAATTATCTGTCCCTTTTGAAGTTTTGTTTCTATAGACCCAATTAATTTTATAAAAACTTATGAATCTGTTTTTAAGATAATAACTTATTACTATATGTACGTTATTTGCTAATAACTATTACTTCCTGTTTAATAAGATTTTTTGCTACGCAATCATACTTTCTTCTTACTCTCGCTTAATTCTTCTTCCTTTTTTTTTTCGCCTTTTAATTCGTCCAACTTTGGACAAAGGCTTTCCTTAGTGTTTTCCAATCGTTTCTATTTTGTGCTTTTGTTTCCAATGTATTGATCCTATTTTCTTAATGTCGTCTCCCCATCTCATCTGGGGTCGTCCTCTTGCTCTCTTTCCAGTCCATGGTCTCCATTGTTGTATCGTGGTATTCCACCTATTATCCTTTTATCTGGCCTGCGATTTCTCATTTTATCCTGGCTATATGTTGACCTGCATCATTAACTTTTGTTTTGTTTTTTATCCAGTTATTTTGTTTTTTATCTTGTTATTAAATTCCTAACATTGATCCATGGCTCTTTGGGTTTTCTTTATTTTATCGATGTTTGTTTTAGTCAAGGTCCATGTTTGGCAGACGTATGAAAGAATTGGAAGAATGCACTGGTCAAATACTCTGGTTTTTAGTTATTGCTGTATTTTCTTATTCTTTAGGACCCATTTTAATTTTACAAATCCTGCCCAGGCTAATCTGACCCTTCTTTTTTGACCTTCGCTGTTTGATTTTTCTTGTTTTTTTTTATGGCTTAATAACATTACCCCAAAAAAGAAGGCAAATGTTTTTGGTTTTTTATAATATTTTTAGTATTTTTTTTTAAAATAAAATTGGAACGATACAAAATTGATTAACATGGCCACTGCGCAAGAATGACACATGTTAACATTATAATATATTAATTTGTTGAATGTTTTACAGTTTTGCGTAACATCCTTGCGCGGGGGCCTTCTCTGTATCGTTACAAATATTGTTGCAAGAAAAGACCCAAAATTGTAACGATACAGAGAAGGCCCCCGCGCAAGGATGTTACGCAAAACTGTAAAACATTCATCACATTTTTTCAAAAAGAAAACACCTAATAAAAGAGTATAATATATTTTAATGTTAACATGTGTCATACTTGCGCAGAGGCCATATCAATCTATTCTGTCTCGTTCCAATTTTAGTATAAAAAAAACCATAAATCATAATAATTATTATTATTGTTAAATTTAACAAATGAATCAATGAATAAACTTGGTGGCTAAAGAAAATAAATTGAAAATGCGGGATTGCTACCAAAGTTTACACGATCACCCGCTGGGCTAATCTAAAGATTGGCTAAAAATTGTTTTAAAAGCGGTCCAGTCGTTGGCTATAGAAAAGAATTAAAAATGTATAGGAAAAGACCCGAGAATTATTGAAGCTAATTTACTTTAAAAGTATTTTTTTTAACTTAATTATCCGGTGTCCATAAAAAATAAGTAAAATTGATTTAGCAATAAGTATTATTTAATATATTGTCCAGGAGTTTATTATCGAAACTATTTGTAAACGTCGGGAAAACATTTTCCCAAATATGGTTGACAAATAATTTTAATTTTTTAACGAATTCTCCTGTAAATTAATTATTAATGATAAAAAAAATTAAAATTTACCAGCGGAACGCCCCAACCGGCTATCGTTACTAGACTATTCAAGGGGGTAACGGCATCCTGATCGGGAAGAGAAATGGCCTTAATTGTGTCTGAGAACATGAGCTTTTCTGACAACTACAAATAGAATTTAAATGCTTTAACGTCCAAGAATTCTCCTGCCAAATAATCACGTTATTTTAAATCGGCTAAATACTTTTAAAAGCTACATGTGTTCATATATATTTTTCCAACAAAAAATTGTCTATCCAAAAAGTAACCCCAAATATTTAAGGTAGTTTGGGCTTTAAGTTTGCTTGCTAAAAATAAAAATTCTGAAAAAATTCACGATTAAAAATAAAGTTAAAAAATATTTATTTACTAAACATGAAAAACTAATTGCAATAATATTTAATTTAATAAGAAACCTTTAACCAAACTTTTTTCTCTAAGGTTCATTAGATTTTTTATTAATGAGCAGCAATCATACTACATTATGATTAATGAACATGAATCATATGTGATTAATGCTGAAGAAAGTGGAAATGTAGCAACAAGTAGGTAACCTTTTTTTTTGTAGTATAAACCCTTTTGATTTCATGTTTTGTTCTACGTTTCCATTAAACTTGGGTTAAATTATTTTTTTAAATTTATCGTAATCTTAGCAGCATTTCCATAACATTTACAAATCAATTAATTTGTCATCAATTAAATATTTGACCACTTTAAATGGAAAATACCCGCATAAATATACATAGAGGGTGGCCAACCGAAAACGAAACAGAGCCATTTGAAGGAACCTCGTCAACATTTAAAAAAAAACGCTTAGACCGGTCGATTTTTGATTAAAGGGGGACACTCTTTTCCGGTATTTAGTCCCTAGTACCTAGTTTTTTCTTGCACTGGATGGTAAATCGCCACAATTGCCGCTACAGCATTGGTTTGGGAGAAGAGGTAGCATTGAATGGCCTTCATGATCGTAAAATTTATATAACACAACCTGCGGCGTTGAAAGATTTGCGTCAAAAAATCGTTGATGGAGTGCCGTCGAATTACTCCGGAAATTCTTCAGAATGTGCGTGCAGGTTTTGAACAAAATTTTTATTATTGTATGGAAGCGGGCGCTCATCA
The DNA here is from genome assembly GCA_950111635.1 of Agelastica alni. Taxonomy (NCBI): domain Eukaryota; kingdom Metazoa; phylum Arthropoda; class Insecta; order Coleoptera; family Chrysomelidae; genus Agelastica; species Agelastica alni. The sequence continues at coordinate 41,959,232 of OX467714.1, read as the reverse complement.
GTTTGAACATTTAATCAATTAAGTGCTAAGTAAGCAACTAAAATAATTGGAATTTAACATGTAAATTTTTTAAAGTATTGGTAGGAAATGTAAAATTTAAAGACTATTGTAAAGAGAATTGTCAGAGCTTTCAAAAGACATTTTATTTAACCCCCAATGCCATTAAAAAATTTTGGAGTTATTCTTACCCTCGCTTGGGCCTAAATGTAGTGGAGTTAAAAATACCGAAAAAGAGTGTCCCCTTTTAATCTAAAATCGATGGGTCTGAGCGTTTTTCTAAAATGTTGTCGAGGTTCCTGCAGTGGTTTTGTTTCGTTTTAGGTTGGCCGCCCTGTATAGTCACGCCTATTTCCGTAGTGGTAGGCAGAGACCACTTTTTTCCACTTGCTAAGGTTTTTATACACATATTTTGCTTTTTTTACTTTCATCTGCGCTTTTGTACATCCCCGTCGGTTGTTCGTACTCTTTGACATGGCCTTTCTTTAAAACGTGATATGTGATACGTTCAACGAGGTTGATCTTTACCGACTGGCCCATTCACACTCGCCTAATAAATAATTCCTTTCATTCATCCTTTTTACGAGTCCAAACCATCTTTCTTTATCTACCTTTGTAACCATTTATTTTTTACTCCACAGCGTAGGTACCCTTATCACACATCCATCAGTCACTCCGGTTATACTTCTCAGACTATTCATCTCCACAGCATTTATCTTACTTTTATACTTCTACCAATATTCACTACCATAAATAAGTGTCGGGACCAGCACAAGTGAGCTAACCTCAAGATATGATTGCCACGTTGCCACGATCATTACTGACAATAATCCATTTATTTAATATATAACAATTCGATCTTATTCGATAAACACGACAATTAAACGTTCAAATAATAAAAAAAAGATAACTGTTTTTAAAGTTGTAATATAATAAAATGAAAGATAATTTCAAATTTTTTATGATTGGCTTTATTGTTCGCCGTTTCCATAAAGGTTCTTATCTTCCATATTCAAATAAGCATTTGATATACAGTATGACCCATTTGAATTGGAAACACCCCATCTTTAGCTTTTTTTTTGTTGGATTAAGCTCTAAAAACTATATTTGCGCACACAATTTCATAATTTAATGTTTATTTCCAAGGCACTCTATGTTTTTTTTTCGTTATCAAAAACGCTAAAAGTTTATTGGGCATTTTTTTTTTAAATTTACTTCGCCACTAAATTTAAAATAGTCATGAATAAAAACAACCAAAAATTCATTAAAAACAAAGTTATAACAACATTAATTATACAAATAAAGTATATGAATGTATTTTTTACGTAGATTGTGGACAAATTCAAAAACTGGCAACATGGCAAATATGTCCAACAATAATGCAGTTGAATACTTAAAATACGAAGTCGATATATCATTTCATTCAAAAGTTCTAAGTGTTGAAAATATGGTAAAACGGTGTTGGTAAAATTAATTTATGACTGGGAAATACTTGCATAAAATTTCAAAGATCTGTTGAAAAATGCGCATTTTACAGGGGGGTGCTTTCAATTCAAACGAGTCAAACTACATGAAATACAGCTTCGACTGATTTTATCATTGTGAACAAATTTAATTATTTTATAAAAGTTAGAGACGAAAAAAAACTAGAGAAACTACAAGATAAAAGTAGCTAAACTATTTAAAAAGTGGTCGCTGAGTCAGTCAGTCAGAGACAGGCATATATTCACAGAAGAGCTGCGAAATTATTTAATTAAATTAATTATTAAATAAGTTGAAATAGTTATAAACTAAAAATGTGTATTTCAGTTACAAATAATTGAAGTTAATAAATACTACAATACGTTTAGTATCTCTTATCTGTCTCTTATCTGGGAGCCAGTAAAACGACAGAAAAATTCCTGAAGCTTTAGAGAAGGAAAATAATGATTAAACACTACTGCATGCATAAACACATACACAGAACGAAAGCTGCAAAAAGCCCGATTTGTAGGTCCAGTGAACCTACCTACCTTTTGGCTTAAAATTGAGAAAAAAAGCAAATAGTGGAATTGTAGAAATACAATAGATGTGATGCAAAAATATTAAAGAATTAAACAATCGAAAGATTAAAAGATTAACAGCTGATGTTGATACCATAACTCTTGACCTACATCTTCTGTCTACAGTCCAAGCCTCCTTAATATTGACTTATTTTTTTATTTATTTACACTGTTCTACAAAAAAAGATTTCCAATCACAGAACAGGAACAAAGTAAACATTTTCACAATAGTAAAGCTTAAGAGTAATACACAATTTAAACAATCAGACTAACATTAGTAAAAACCCAAAACTAATACAACAATATTACTGCTGATAATAATAGCTCTTAATTTGCCTTACATTACAATAGAATATATCAAGCTGGTCACTTATTAAGTTATAGTTGCCACACATAGTATGAACTGAGGAGTTTTTAAATATATTTGTTCGTGGCGTGGTAGTGTAGAATGGGTCGGTGTATGCCTGACGGGGAATTTTAAAGTTTATCTGATGTAGTAATAAGCATTGACGTCTAATTTCGTTGTTAATTATTTTGTGTAGCGTAATGGCACCGGAACAATCTCGTCTTCTATCCAGAGTGAAAAAGCTATGTCTTGATAGTAAACTCTCGTGTACCGTGCCAATTGGTGGATAAGTCCGATCTACTTTAAAACTTAGGTATTTAAGGAAGCGTCTTTGGATTGTCTCCAGTTTATAGATATGCACTTGTTAATATGGGTTCCAGATAACCGATGCGTATTCTAAATTTAATCTCACAAAAGCATAGTAAAGTGTTTTAAGTGTTAAATGGTTAAAGTTGCGGCCTACTCCAATTAGAAATCCATACATACGGTTTGCTGACGTAGTTATATTGTCTATGTGGTTTTGAAAAGACAGCTCTCGGTCGAAAGTAACTCCAAGATCTTTAAAATTGGATGGTCTGTTTATTTTATAGATAAATATAACTGGATCAAATCTCAATGTATATGACATTACGCAACATTTGGTGGGATTCAACGCTAAATTATTGACTGCACCATTGGCTGATTTGATTAAGATTTTTTGATAGTTTCTCACAGTCAGTCATATTAATGATAAAAGAGAAAAATTTTAGATCACCAGCATACAATAAAAAATTTAGTTTAAGTATGTCACCAATGTCATTGATAAAGATATTAAACAATAGTGGACCGAGGTTAGATCCTTGCGGTACACCTGATTTGGCGAGGTATTTGTTAGACCTAAAACCGTTCAATTGCACATACTGTGTGCGGTCGGACAGATATGATTTTTTATAACGCAAGTAGGTTACTCGATAAGCCGAAATTCGGGAGTTTTTGCAGCATTAGATTATGGTTAAATCTGTCAAATGCTTTGGTCATATCCATGTAAATATCTGTCTGAAAGAAATACAATAGAGGTGATGCGAAAAGATTAAAGAATTGAACAATCGAAAAATTAAAATATTAGCAGCTGATGTTGATACCAACCCTTGACCTACATCTTCTATCTACTCCTCCTTAATATTGACTTGTTAACACAAGTGTCGTCCTACAAATATCTTGGTCATGAAATTCGTGTGGGTCGAGAAAACCAAAATGTTAAGTTTTGGAGAAGAATAGGACTCACTTGTGCAGCTTTTAGAAGGTATTTCGTTCCGACATCCCGGTATGTTTAAAGAGAAAAGTGTTTATTCATTGTATCCTGCCTGTTCAATAAACAAAGCCAGGTTTTCTCTCTGGAATCTCAGAAGAGTATGTGGCAAATCTTGGGGAATGAACCCCAAACAGATTTACTGGATTTATCAAACAATGATAATATCTATGGTCACGTATGGCTCAGTAGTCTGGTGGATGAAAGGGTTACAACAGACAGCCAGAGCAAAGCCTGCTGGCTTTCAGCGGCTGGCATGCCTGGTCATAACTGGGGCTATGTTTAGCACACCAACGGCAGCGATGGAACACCTCCTACATCTTCCTCCCCTAAATATTCTCTTAGAGAGGGAGGCCAGGATAGTCTCCTACAGATTCCTGTCTTTGGAAAAGCAAATTACTTGGGGATCACTCCGGGATACTGAGTAAAACAAAAAACCACCAATTTCTCGGGATGGTTCCTGACTTGCTAGCCACAAAAATACACGTAGAAAAGTCGTTCAAAGTCCTCTTTCCGAAGAGAGACAAATGGGTGAGCGGACAAATACTCTTCCCAGAGACTGAATACGTAATGTACACAGATGGCTCAAAAACCCCATATGAAGTTGGGGCCGGTATTTTCAGCAGGAAACCAAAGATTAAAATATCTACCAGTCTTGGCAGGTATGCTACAATCTTTCAGGCTGAAGTCTTCGCTATCGAATTGTGTGCAAGAGAGTTGACCAACAGACCTCTAGCAAACAAAAACATAAGTATAATATCAGACAGCCAGGCTGATTAAAAAGCACTGAGCTCCAACAAGATAAATTCTAAACTTGTATGGAATTGCATCGAATCCTTAGAGTACCTTGGTGCGAACAACAGGGTGACCCTACTGTGGATACCTGGGCACCAGGGGGTGGAAGGAAACGAAAAAGCCGACACCCTTGCAAAACAGGGTGCCGAATCTACGTTCACTGGACCAGAACCGGTTTTTGGAGTCACCACAAGTGCCGCCAAAACAATTATTTCGGAATGGGTGGAGAGGAAAATACTCACGTACTGTTCTGACATACCAGGGTTAACCCACTCGAAGGCGTTTCTACCTAAACCCTCGAGAAACACAACTAAGCAGATCCTAGAATGGAGCAGAAATGACCTGCGTATTCTAACAGGACTGCTTACAGGACACTGTCGTCTAAGATACCACGTTAGAAAGATAGGTCTGAACCAACAAACGGACTGCTGGTTCTGCTGCGTGGAAGACGAAACTGCTGAACACATACTATGTTCATGCCCCGGCCTGGGAAGAATAAGGTTCAACATATTTGGATACACCAACCTAGAACCTACCGATTTTAAAAAAAATCTCACCCTATATAACCATGAACTTCGTGAGAAGGACTGAATTGTGCGGTGAACTGTGACCTCTAGGGGTGAGCCACAATAGACCTAGTAAGGGTCGCGGTGGAGGGGCGACGACGCCCCACTCACACGATACCTAACCTAACCTAACCTATCCTGCCTGTTATGACATACGGAGCGAAAACACTTACTTTGACAAAAAAACCATCATTAAATTACAAGCGACACAACGAGCTAAAAGATCTTAAAATATATAATCCAGAACAAAGAAAAACAGGTGTAGTGGATATCGTCAGGAGCATAACAACATTAAAATGGAATTGGGCAGGACACATTGCAAGAATAACTGACGACAGATGGTCCAAGAAAATCCTTGAATGGAGGCCGAGACGTGAGGCTTACCGTAATAAAGGACGACCAACAGCGAGATGGACTGGTGATATAAAACGCATCAAGCATAACTGAATGCAAGCGGCGCAGTGCAGGAAGGAGTGGCACATGTTACGGGACGCCTATGTTTAGCAGTGGACGCGACAAGGCTGATGATGATTATGATTATAAATCATCTTTAATATTTCTTCTTCTTCTTCGGTTAGCGCTACAAATCAGAGTGGGTCTTGGCTGACTCTACTACTCTCTTCCAATATTCTCGATCTTCCATCAGGTTTGTGTCGAGAGGAACGTTCGTTTTCAGCAGGTCGTTTTGGATGTTGTCTCTCCATCGCATGCGGGGGCGGCCTAAAGGTCTTTTGCCTGCTGGAATCTCTTCCCATATCAGTTTCACCAATCTTTCTTCATGGAGTCTCTGAACGTCTCAGACGTTGAGATTTTATTTCTTGGACGATATCACTGTCATTATATAGTCGTTTGAGTTCATCATTCATAATTCGATATTGAGTTGAATCTGGGTCGTAATGAGGTCCGAAGATTTTCCTCAGTGTTTTACGTCCGAAACGTCCGAGTTTTTCTTCGTTCGCCCTAGTCGTTGTCCATGTTTCACTTCCAAAGGTAAGTATTGGTCTAATAATAATCTTATTTATTTTTATTTTGGATGTCCGTGTCAGATTTTTTGATTTAAGGACGTTGTTTAGGGAGTATATACATCGATTTGTGGCTTTTATTTATTTTTTTTTCCTTTTATTTCCTCAGTGATATCATTATCTACTGTGATTGTTGCGCCTAGATATTTAAAACGTTCCACTCTTTCGTGAACTGTTCATTTAAAAAAATTGTAAGCTAACCTTTAAAACTGCAATGTCGTAGTCTTTGGAGAAGGCATCAAAACTCTCGTGTGATTTTACAGATTGAACTTTAACTACGGTCCGATTTACTTTTAAATTGGCAGTCCCAGCGACAATATTCATTTCGGTTTGGTCAGTCGTACTAAAATATAAAATAATTATTGGTATTTTTTTTAATACGAGAGATTTTTAAAGAGTAATGGGTGTTTTTTAAAAAGAAAATTGGTTAAGTTACGTAAAAAAACAGGAAGCGGATGAGATAACGGTGTCTTCGTTCAAAATGGATCCACCGCAAAAGTGTCTGCTACTCCCAGCGTACTGGATTGATACTATCCATGGGTGATTTTGGATTAACGCGTCATTACCCTCTATAATTTGGACGGGATTACCTAAAAATTTTTTGTAAAAAATATGCAACGAATGCACCAAATCTGTTCGCTTAAATCAGGGGTCTCCAAACTACGGCCCGAGGGCCACATCCAGCCCGCGGACAGATTTTGGCCGGCCCGCGGAGAGCTAGCATACTTGAAAACTCCTTTTAGAGAACATATTTTTTATAGAAAATTAAATTTAGTTTACTGAAGTATTCTAATTTTATGTTGAATAATTATTAATATGACATCTACATTGATATAACAAATATATAACAAATTATTGAAATGAATCCAACTAACATTTTATACATTTTAAATAAAAACATAACTTATAACAAGCATAATGACATATGAAATACTAATGAGATTTATGTAATTGAGATTTTCCACTGACAATAGTTTGTAGTTGTGTACTAATTTTACTTGTACCAATTATTAAAAGAGATTTAAGATGCTCATCAGTTAATTTAGATCTGTAAACATTTTTTGTGTACTTCATTTTGGAGAAGGTCTTCTCACACAAATAAGTAGTACCAAAAACAGAAAACAGCCCACGAGCAATTTTATGCAAATTATCAAATTGTGTCAGTGGAAGACTCTTATAAAATTCCAACAAAGATGAGTTTTGATATTTGTTCTTAATTATATCACTGCACTGTAGATCAATCATTTCCATTTGAAGTTCCGGGGCTAGGGTTTCAATGTCAGTATCAAAAGGATTCTGAAAAATCTTAATTTGATTCGCAATGGCATCAAAGTCCAAGAAACGAGTATCAAAATTTATTTTCAAAGTACTCAAAGTTTCGATTGCAAAATCGATAGGAAACTCAGTCTCAGTGGTGTGGCTGAATATTTCACATGTTTTAAAATGTGAAAAACATTTACTTCGTAGTTGTGATTAAAACAGTATCAATTAGAAATTACAGATAATGACAGGAAAATTAATAATATCCAGTGTTGCCGTTTTGCGGACGTTAGTCCGATTTGCAGCCTTTTTTTAAACGTTGCGTACTTTTTCGGACTTTTTTTTTCATCAGTGGACTATTTAACTTTTTACTACCGGCAACAATGATAATATGGTTTTGGCCCTCGGAACTTACTGGAGTAATCAGTATGGCCCTAAGGCTGGAAAGTTTGGAGACCCCTGGCTTAAATAATCCCTAAGCTTAAGTAGACATTTACCACTACCAAAAAAAAAAAATAATTAAAATATTATTCACCTATTACCAACGTAAGCAGAAAAGTGGATGTAAAAACAACGGCGAAACCTAAATACTCCATCATACCCACCTAGTTCACGATACGTTGTAAAGTTTTGAAATACTCGATTTATCTAATTTATTTTTGATCCTTTTTAATAAGCTCGATAACGACTGATGTATTATCTTAAATTGCCACTTACTGGTTAATAACAGATGCTACAAAAACTCTCTAAATTTTGAGGTTAACAATTCGATAAACAATTCCTTATTGATTTGCACATTACTTTGTAATATCACAGTTAAAAGATATATTTTTTTAACCGTGGAAGACTTGCGGAAGTCTTCAAAAGCGACATACCACAATGTTTGAAGAGGAAGGTGTTTTATTAGTGTGTGTGTTGCCGGTCATGACCTATGGAGCCGAAACCGTAACATTAACCACATCAAGTGCTAAGAAACTTATGGTAACACAGCGTAAGATGGAAAGGGCCATGCTCGGAGTGTCACTTCGGGATCATAAAACAAATGTGGCATGCTGCTCAAGACAGGTAGGAATGGGCAGAAATGGGGTAGGCTCATGCCCAGCAGTGGACACAAGGAGCTGAATGATGATGATAAGGATTATCTAGTAATAAATAAAAAGTTTTAATTTGTTAGTCTTTAGAAGAAAACTTAAAAAATAAAAAATACAGAGTGGGACAAAATTCATTTGTGAATATGGAGTGTAGGAGTAAGGATAACTATCTCTTTGTCCTACATATGTCCCGAAAAGACTAATAAATTAAGATGGCGCTACTGTACCAGAATACCGTTTTTTTTTTAAAAAACCCAAAGTTGTGTGTTGTGCAATTTTTATTTCCCTTTTTCCTTTTACGTTCAATTGAGCAACTTTTTACTGCATAATTGTTTTGTCTAAAAACAATTGCTTATAATTATTATTATTTATATATATATATATATATATTAATTAAAGCGTGTAAAAAATTAAAACGCTTCAATATTTTATCGTTTAATTTGATAAGGATATTTACTGTATGTACAGATATTTTTATGTAGCGATCGTATAAATTACGATCAAGGATTAACAAGTAGAACTGAACAAAAAAAGGCAATAACAAACACTAAATAACAATTAATCAAAGGATAATGATTCGACAAGCGCAACTAGATGCCGGCTTGTTGTTTTATCCATGATCTGAAACGTCCGACACGGGTATAAACTCCAGGATAATCGGCTTCTCCGCAGCCATGTCCCCAGGATACGATGCCAATTAATGTGGTATTTAGTTCGAGTGCTCCTCCAGAATCGGCCTGCAACAGTTTAAACGTAGTTAATTATATTTAAGTGCCGATGGAAATTAGTGTATAATAAGCGCGTTCGAGCTCTTTCTCTGTATCCCTTTACCCTGCGACCCTCTTGATGAAGATAACGGTCGCAAGCTATTCACTTGCTTCGATTTATCCATATTTATATAGTGTCTCTTTTAATACCACTTACCTACGTTGATCTGGCTTAACTTGTAGCCTAAAAAGTATCCATATTTAATTATCGTAAATGTATTTATTAGTCGACTTTATCCGAATTTGGCTGTTTTTTCAAATAAGGAGTGACATGACATATATTCGCCCAATTTTTTTTATTTTTTTTATTGAAAATATTCGTAAAAAGGGTAGACCTATCGTTTGGGCCGTGAACGGCCCGGAATGCGACCATTAGAAGGGGGAGGGATTATAGAAAGGAAATGATTGTGGACCCTTCTTCTTAAGTACCATGTCCTTTATAACATTCCCGAAATATTGCAGTTGCCTTCCTTTGATGGTGGTTAGAATTTTGGTGGATTTATACAGACGTTGGAGTATTACCAAGTCGGATACTTTTTCTGTCCATGAAACTTTTAATATTTTTCTGTAAGCCCACATCTCAAAGGCTTCAAGTCGTCTTTCTTCGTACTTGTTTATAGTCCAGGCTTCCATACCGTACAGCAGGGTGGAGAAGACATAACATCTGAAAAGTCGGATTCTTAAAGTTAACTTTAGATCTCTACAGCACAAGACCCTACTCATGTTTTTAAATGCTGCTCGAGCCTGCTCAATCCTTGATTTCACTTTAGTTTGACTATCCGCGCTGTTAGTTATTATTTTTGTCTAGATATTTTATTTGGTTTACTTGCTTCAATAGTTTACCCCCAACTGTAACGTTAGCTATGATATCAGGTTGCTTGCTTATTACTAATACTTTGGTCTTTTTTGCATTTAATCCCAGTCCAGCCATTGCGCATTTTTCTCTGGAAAACTGATTTTGGAAGCATGTTCCAAGACTCTTGATGGAGATTGGTCCTTGTAGTGTCAATATTGAGAGTAAATGAGTGAGACTGATCAGCGTGCCGAGTTTTTCGGCCGAATGTGGCCAATGGCGGCATAAGAGTTTTTATTTCTCTGGAGCATCTGCCATGGAAATATCTGTAGAGTAAGGTCTGGTCTGCAATTTTTTTTCTATGTTCTAGTGGGTGAAGGGTATCTGTGAGAGTTAAGCTGTTTATCAACCGAATGGCCCTTTTCTGAATGGAATCTAGAAGACGAAGAGAATGCCATGGTGCTGAACCCCAAATGTGCGAGCAATACTCCAGTAGAGGTTGGATTTGAGTTCAGGAGAAAAAAACTATATGTTTTAAAGGAGGGGTGAGAGTATGCATCCCTGTCTGACACCGGCCTCTATCTTAAAAGCTCTGGACACTGTTTGTCCTATTCTGACCTTTCTCTTTCTTATGGTGTTGCTTGTTCTTCGGATTTTGTCGTGTTAGCTGACTTATATAAATCTTTGCAGTGTTGTCTCCATACTTCCGCTATTATAACCTTTCGTTCTTGTCCTTTATAATTTGTGTTCGTGGTTTAAATTCTCTAGCTCCAGTATTAAAGTTTCACTCCTCATATTTTTCAAGTGTTTTTGTGAAGTGTTTGTTGGTATAAAAGTATGTCGTACTCCGTATTTAATTCTTTATAAGATATGAAAATTACTAGTTTTATCGAAAGGAAAAAAAATTCAAAAACAAGTTAATGCGGAATTTTTTTTATTAATTGCATCAAAAAGAAATAATTTTTTAAGTAGAAAATAATGATGGGTAAAAATGAGGCTCGAATATTTACAGTAGACCGAGATTATTTACGGGAAAAGTCAGACGCGAGATGTAATATTGTGATGGATGACGAAACAAGCGCGATCTCATTTATTTTCACAAAAAATTAAAATACCTTAATAACGTTGTCGAGAACTCGAGGCTTTTGTTTATTTTTATCAGTGGCGCGATTTTCACAAAATTCGAAGATAAAGTGAAAAAGATAATTTATGAAAAATGTTTTGAGTACATTAACGCAAATTGACTTTTTATTTCCACCAATTTCGGACCTTTATGCTGAAAGCTACGAAATGGCGATCGCTTCTATTTATTTACTGCATTTATGAGTAACGATTTTTCAACATTTAGTTCATATTTTTATCTTCGTGTGTTACGAGAGCTCTCTTAAAAGTAGTCCAAATATATATTTTACTTGGATTAATTTTATACATACATACATACATACATAAAGTCACGCCTTTTTCCCATAGGGGTAGGCAGAGACCACTTGCTTCCACTTGCTACGCTTCTTACACACATATTTTGCTTCCTCTACTTTCATCAGTGCTCTCATACATGCTCGTCGGTTGTTGGTACTCTTGACCTGGCCTTTTTTCAAAACAATGTTGATCTGATCGAGATATGTTCTCCGAGGTCGACCTCTACCGACTTGTCCATTCACACTCGCCTTATAAATTTGTTTCGTGAATCTTCCTTCATCTATCCTTTTTACGTGTCCAAACCATCTAAGCATTCCTTCATCTATCTTTGTAACCACATCTTCTTTTAAACCACAGCGTTTTCTTATCTCACTATTCTTTACTTTATCCAACCGAGTCACTTCGACTATACTCCTCAGACTACTCATCTCCGCAGCATTAATCCTATTTTCATGCTTTTTCTGCCAAACCCAACATTCACTACCATACATAAGTGTAGGAACCAACACACCTCTATGCACCGCCAGACGTGCCTCTTTTGATATATTTTATACATAAAATATATTTATTAGTTATAACAAATAAAAATAATTTTACCTGACAAGCATCTCGTCCTCCTGCTAAATATCCTGCACACAACATTCTTTCGGTCACTTCGTTTGTATCGGCGAGTAGATTTTTGCAAGTCTGCCAATTGATGGTACTTATAACAACGTCGAGAAGAATGTTTGACAGTTGGGTTTCATCTTCCTAGCATTTATATTGCGTTTAATATAAATATTTACTTTTACAAAAATCATCTTACCGATGTTACTCCCCAACCTGAAGTTACGACGTCTACATCATCGGGTACTTCGTAACCTTCTTCAGGAAGATTAATGGATTGAATTTTATCAGAAAATATTAATTTATCTGCTAACTGTATTAAAGAAAAAAAGCTAATTTTAATAAGTTTAAAGCAACATATTTTTAAACTATTATTTTTTAGTCCCATTTATTTTTATTCGCCCAGTATGTGGTTGAATTTTGAATGACATTTGACCTATAAATTTTTGCGAACCAATGGCAGATCTAGGTACGAAAAGAAGGTAGCTGAGTTCTAAAATGTCGCGGCTATATACGTCAACGCCAGAGAACCATAGACGCGCTCTCTCTAATGGGCGGGTTTTACACCCGAGGGGCATACGGCAAGCTGACTGATGGGGTTGGGATCGAGACTCAGGCGTAAGCCCCGCCGATTAGAGAGAGCGCAAAACAACCTCTCGGGTGACCGTCTCTTTCTCATCGGGAGCCAAATCTCGCATCTAGACCCGCAATCTAGTATCCCATGTCTAAAAAGAAAACACGTAAATTATTAAACTCTAAGCCGACACGAGAAAGAGAACAATTCACCCCCTATTATTAAGTTTATTATTATTATTCTAACTTCACTGGATCCACATCTAATACGATAGTGCATTATTTCAAAGACAATGATACAAATAGACTCAGGCTGAAGCAGGTTACTCCATCAATAGAGATCTTGAAGCAATCTTCGAGTGGGGAACCAACAATCTTGTTCAGTTTAACGCCCAGAAAACACAAAGCGCCACGTTTTCCAAGAAAGTAAATTTCTCAAATCACTTCATCACAATGTCCGGAAATACCCTTGAATCAAGTCCCTCCATCTCGATTTTGGGAGTCACGGTGTCTAATAATATGTCTTGGCATGACCATGTTGCTAACATCGCAAAGTCAGCAAGCCAGATGCTGGGTTTTATGTGGAAAGCTAGAAAGTTTTTTTACTCCTAATCCACTGTTGACGACGTACAAGGCTCAAATCCGACCTCTACTGGAGTATGGCTCGCACATTTGGAGTTCAGCACCAAGGCATTCTCTTCGTCTTCTAGATTCCATTCAGAAAGGGGCCATTTGGTAGATAAACAGTTTAACTCTCACATATACCCTTCACCCACTAGAAATTTGAAAGGACTGTATATTGTTTTTATGCTTTATTTGGGGGACATAAAGTCTCTAAAAAACGTTTAACCCATTAAATTAACTAAAATGAGAGAAATATGGCGTTGAAATATTACAACTGAAAAAATTGGCGGTTAATTTTTGTTGGTACCTAAATATATTAATAATTTAAAATATTTAATAACCAATTTACGCTGGTGGAAATATTCTTGATGTACTCAAAATATTACTTTACCGTTAGGATAGCTATGTCATAATCATAAGTCATAGCTTCGGAATCATATAAATTATGTATTAAAATATTTTTCACGTTTATCGAAATTCCCTCTCCATTTAAATTCGTTGTTCCAGCAACTACAGTTATCCCATTGGAAATCCTAAAATGTATTTAACGTGCTTGCTAAAAATATATTCATAAAAATCAATTAAAACGTAAAATAAAATGTCTGTCGCGACTAGCTTAAACTATATGTATATTGAAAATGAATTCACGATTCTACATGAAATTATGGAATCTCTTTGTACACAATATTTTATACAGGGTGGCAAACCGAAAACGAAACAGAGCCATTTGCAGGAACCTCGTCAACATTTTAGAAAAAGTATGACGAAATGTGCGTGAACGTTTGAACAAAATCTTTATTATTGTATTTTTTGTCGGCGTCAGGGACGTACTGAGTGGTTTTAAAAATCAAGGAATTTCTCAGAGAGAAATTGTACAGTTGGAAGTACTAATTTCAAACAGACTAGAAGAAAAGGTAAAAAATGGAACTATACTATAACTTGCAAAGTTACACTTGGTAAAAAATCCGGCTGATTTTGTTCTTTTTTTTTAAAAACAACGAAAAATAGTCGGTAGTCCAAACGGAAATTTTTTTTAACTTCACTTCACCAAAATTCCCATATAATATTTTGAACAGCGTTGTTGAAAGATTTGCCTTCGAAGTGCCGTCGAATTACTCCGGAAATTGTGCGTGAACGTTTTGAACAAAATCTTTATTATTGTATGAAAGCGGGTGGTCATCAGTTTGAACATTTAATCAATTAAGTAGGAAGAAAGCAACTAAAATAATTGGAACTTTAACAAGTGTAATTTTTTTCAAATTATTGGAAGGAAATGTAAAATTTAAAGACTATTGTAAAGAGAATTGTCAGAGGTTCTAAAAGATATCTTATTTGACCCCCAATGCCGTTTAAAAATGTAAGGGTAATTCTTCCCCTTGTTTGGGGTCGAAAGTAGTGGAGTTAAGAATACCGGAAAAAAATGTTTCTCTTTAATCAAATATCGACGGGTCTGAGCGTTTTTCTAAAATGTTGACGAGGTTACTGCAAATGGCTCTGTTTCGTTTTCGGTTGGCCACCCTGTACATAAAATGTTTATTTTAATTTTTTTTAAAAAAAATTGAGCTGCAAAATTTAGTAAATGTGAACATCTCTTATCTGACGGAATCCCGCCGATTGTTCTCAAGAAATGTGCCCCTGAAATTAACACCTGTTCTTTGCAAGTTGTTCAACCACTCTTACAATTTGGGAGTATTTCCGTCCAATTGGAAAATTGCAAGAGTACAGCCAGTCCCTAAAAAAGGCAAAAAGACCCTACCTAGCAACTACAGACCTATCGCACTGCTATCTATTATTTCAAAGGTCATGGAAAAAGCCATCAACATCGAGCTCATGAAATATCTGGAAGACTCAGGAATTATCAATGATAGGCAATATGGCTTCCGCCATCAGAGATCAACTGGTGACCTGCTCGCATACGTCTCACATATATGGCAGCTATCTATTGAAAAGTATGGAGAAACTTTAGCTGTGGCATTAGATATCTCCAAGTCGTTCGATCGAGTTTGGCACCAGGGACTCCTCGCCAAGCTTCCATCTTATAGCTTGCCCCCTCAGCTGTGTTCTCTGCTTGCTAGTTTTCTCTCAAACAGGTCTCTCCATGTAGTGGTCGATGGAGTTTCATCTGACACTCTACTCATAAATGCTGGTGTTCCGCAAGGATCTATTCTAGCACCAACACTATTTTTACTTCACATCAACGACCTATTGAAAGCAACTTCATGTCCCGTACACAGCTTTGCCGATGATAGTACCCTCCATACCGCATTCTCTTCCAGGGCCCCTATATCAGCCCGTGAAACCAGAAATGAACGAAGAAGAAATGTTAACAATATAAATATGGACTTAGCAACAATTCTCGAATGGGGATCCAATAACTTGGTAGAAATCAATGCAAACAAAACACAAGCATGTCTTTTCTCTAGAAAAGCCGATCTCACTGTGCCTAACATAACTTTGTCAGGAGTAACCATACCACTGAAGTCATCCATATCGATGCTTGGTATTACTATCAGCAATAACCTTTCCTGAGAAAATCACGTGAGGTCCATTGCCAAAAGTGCATCCCAAAAACTTGGTTTTTTGTTTCGTGCCAAGAGCTATTTCACCTCCAGTCAGCTGCTTATGATCTATAAGGCACAGATCCGACCTGTACTGGAGTACTGTTCCCATATTTGGAGTGCAGCACCTAAACATATCCTGAAGCTACTGGATTCTGTCCAAAAAAGGGCAATTCGTCTCGTCGGTGATGCCTCGCTTACAAACTCGCTCACTTGTCTGGAACACCGTAGAAAAGTTGGCGATTTGTCTCTATTTTATAGATATTTTCATGGGCGATGCTCTTCTGAAATATCAACAATCTTTCCTCCATTGGCAGTCTCTTCGAGATTAACCCGTCAAGTTCAGTCTTCACACCCCTTCGTGGTCACTTTGGAGACCTGCAGAACATCACTTTCCAAAGACTCATTCATCCAACGAATTGCGAGGCTTTGGAACTCATTGCCTAGGGAGGTGTTCCCCGAGGCATACAACCTCCAGAAATTTAAGAAGAACACCAACTCCTACCTTCTTTCCCTTGGTTCCCACGATGTTCTCTGAACATTACAGGATATCCCTTTTCGTGGGAACCAGAACATAAAAAAAAAAAAAAAAAAAAACCAAATAAATGGTTGGTAGGAAGGTCAAAGGTAATTAGCGACGAGTCTAAAATGTATGTACAGCATACAGGGTTTGTAAAAAAGTGATGAAAAATTCAACTTCAAAAATGTCAAATATCTTCATTTTTTAAAAATAAAACCATCTATCTTTAACTGTTTTACTAAAAAAAGGGGAGTTTAAATTTATTTTGACTGACGATAGTATCGCTGAAGTTTACAAAATGATGCTAAACTACCGTTAAAATAAAGTGAGAGAGATAGCAGAGGCTATGAATAGGTCCAAAGAACGTTTTTGTCATATATTAAATCAAGAATTAAGCATGAGAAATCTGTCTGCGCATTGGGTGCAGCTGCAGATAGAAATTGCAAAAAAATGGCCACATTTGCAGAAAAAAATAATTCTGTTACATCAAGACAATGCGCTGTCTCACACCTCAACGATTTCCATCGCGAAAATCCACGAATTACGGTTTGAACCGTTTGACCACCCTCCTTACTCACCAGATCCAATCCCAAGCGACTTTTTTTGTTTCCTTGTGCACGGAGGATAAAAATGTACGTCAAATAAGAAGGTCGTCACAATTAATTTGCAGAGAAAGACGCCAAGTGCTATTTGGACGCATTATGAAGTTGGGAGCATCTTTTTTAAAGAGTCAAGCAAAAAAGCAGCATGGCCATACCGTCCTTATCTCGAAGCAGTTCAGGCCATTTTCGAACCCCCTATAACTTCGTTGTGGATAAAACTAAAAGCCTGAATTTTTTGTAACCAAGGCACTTCTTGCCGACATAGAAGCTTTTAATTTAGAATACAATTAGTGTTTAGTGTATAAATTAAGAAAAAACTAAAATATTTTGCAGTTTCGGTCCGGTTTTCTAGATACACTGCATAAATAACAAAGTTACATTTGTAGTAAATGAATCAGTGTACCTGTACATTTATAAGGACTATCCAAAAAAGGAAATGAGATGCCATTTAAACCATAACTTGGAAAAAGTCTCGCAATTCAGTTCTTCTACCGTAAAAAGTTGTGAGATCCATGTAATAACAAATCGGTTTATTTATTCAGTCCCTATTTAAGGGACCTTCTGTCTTAAGTTATTACGTTATTAGCCAACCTAAGAACATCTTATAATGACCATATCAATACTCGTATTAAAAATCGCACTAAATAATCTAATTTAATATAATATTTATTACCTGTGAGATACATTGTGTTTTCATGTAATGGCCAAGTCAATCTATTTATTTAAAACATGAAAGATTTAAAAGAGAGTGCGTATGGATTAAAAAAGAATGATTTGATCGTCAAATGCCTTCTTTACACCGATGATCAAGTCATATTAGCGTCATCTGAAGAGGAGCTGCAGGCGATGGTTAATGTTATGCATGATGTCATGAAAATCAAAGGGATGAATGTAAATGTAAGCAAAACGAAAGTAATGGTTTTTAAAAAAAAGGAAGCATGACAAACTGTGAAGTTCTGATTAAGGGAGAAGTAAATGAGTTTGTATACTTGGGTTCAAAGTTTACGAGATAAGAGAACGCTGTGGTGTAAAAGAAGATGTGGATACAAAGATAGATAAAGGAATGTTTAGATGGTTTGTATACGTTTAAAGGATGGATGAAGGAAGATTGACAAAATAAATTTATCAGACGAGTGTAAGTGGACAAGTCGGCAGAGGTCGACTTCGACGAACATATCTCGATAAGATCAACATTGTTTTGAAGAAAGTCCAGGTCAAGTTCCAACAACCGACAACCATATATGAGAGCACAAATGGAAGTAGAGGAAGCAAAAGATGTGTGTAAGAACCGTAGCAAGTGGAAGGACGTGGTCTCTGCCTACCCCTACGGTAAAAAGTAATGACTATATGTATGTATGTATGTATGAAAAATTTTTAATATTGATATGGTCACTATAAGATGTTGTTAGGTTAGCTAATTACGTAATAACTAAGATTGAATGACCCTTAAGTAGGGACTGAATAATTTAACCGACTTGGTATTACATGGATCTCACAACTTATTACGCTAGAAGAACTGAGTTGCGAGACTTGATTTTTTTTATGTTTTTGATGGCATCGTTTTGAGATATTAACACACTTTTAAAAGATTTAATTATTTCTGCCGCCTTGTTGTGCTCAACTTCTCATAATAATTTAATTATGACAGTGACATACAACGCCTTTTAAATAAAACAATTACCACGACTAACTTATAATAGTTTAAGCTTGTTTTGACACGCGCTCTAGAAGAAATAATTACTCTTGAAAGCAGTGTGCAGCCGTTAGAATTGTGTCTTCGCTTAAAATGGACCCCCCACAAAAATGAACTCGTAGAAATTGTATGGAAACCATCCACGGATGCTTTTCGATTGTGGTCTCATTTCCACCGATAATTCGAAAATTCTTACCTACAAACGAAACAATCGTTTTATTATAGCAGTCAACAAAGAGTGTAAAAATATTATTACCATATGTCGCCGCATGTAGATGAACAAATACGATAAAACATACAACAAAACAATTCTTTGAAGGAAACATTTGAAGTAAATTCATTCGAACTATATCGCATAAAAATATCTACTGATAATTTGCTTTGCGAGCATTATTATAAGATATAGGGCGATAAAACTTCGCCTATCAGTGTAACGATTTGTTGGTAGGTACGATGACTTTGATTCATGATCTATGAATTTAAAATACATAAATGATAAATCATCCGTTAACGGAGATAAAGTACAGGTATGCACACTGTGATAATTTATGAAATTTATCGTTCATTAATTATTTTTTATTTATTATCCTTTAAAGTAAATTTATTTACGTTTTTTTTTAAACACGATCACTGCCGCATTGTGCAGATGACGAAGTTCTGTTGCTTATCTGTATGCACCTTAAATAGTGGGTATATTTTGACTTCTTCTTCTTCTTCCGGTACACTGTCCGATTATCGAATGTTGGCAATCATATTGGCTATAATAACAAAAAGGGTAGACCTATTGTGTGGGCCGCGGACGGCCCGCACTGCGACTATTAGAAGGGGAAGGGATTATAAAAAGGAGATGATTGTGGACACGCTTTTTAAAAAGTTGCAGGTCATAGTTCTCTGGAAAAACTGATTTTGGAAGCTTATTTTATTCCGTAGCAGCCCTGTAAAAGAAGGATTCTTGATGAAGATTGGTCCTTGTAGTGTCAATCTTGAGAGTAAATGGGTGAGACTGATCAGCGTGCCGAGTTCTTCGGCCGAATGTGGCAAATGGTGGTACAAGAGTTTTTATTTCTCTGGAGCATCTGCCATGGAAATATCTGTAGAGCAATGACTGGTCTGCAACTCTTCTTTTATGTTCTAGAGGGTGAAGGGTATCTGTGAGAGTTGAGCTGTTTATCAAGTGAATGGCTCTTTTCTGAATGGAATCTAGAAGACGAAGAGAATGCCTTGGTGCTGAACCCCAAATCTGCGAGCAATACTCCAGTAGAGGTCGGATTTGAGCCTTGTACGTCGTCAACAGTTGATCAGGAGTAAAAAACATTCTGGCTTTCCACAGAAAACCTAGCCTCTGGCTTGCCGACTTTGCGATGTTAGCAACATGGTCATGCCAAGACATATTATTGGACACCGTGACTCCCAAAATCGAGATGGAGGGACTTGGTTCAAGGGTATTTCCGGACATTGTGATGAGATGATTTGAGGAATTCACTTTCTTGGAAAACGTGGCACTTTGTGTTTTTTGGGCGTTGAACTGGGAGTTCAACGGATTATTTGCGATACCACCCTCGAAGATTTCGGAGCCACAATGTTCTTCTTCGTCCTGGACCTCTACTTCCGACAATCTTACCCTGCATCACTAAATGAAGTAAGTAATATTTCTCTGGATGCCTCATCACGTGGCCGAAGTATTCGAGTTTTCGGCTTTTTATTATTTTAATTATGTCCTCATTCGTTGTAGAACCACCTCATTTCCTATTCGGTCCATGGCAGATGCTCCAGAGAAATAAAAACTCTTGTACCACCATTGGCCACATTCGGCCTAAGAACTCGGCACGCTGATCAGTCTCACCCATTTACTCTCAAGATCGACACTACAAGGACCAATCTACATCAACAATCCTTCTTTTACAGGGCTGCTACGGAATAAAACAAGCTTCCAAAATCAGTTTTTCCAGAGAACTATGACCTGTAACTTTTCAAAAAGCGGGTCCACAATCATCTACTTTCTATAATCCCTCCCCCTTCTTATAGTTGCAGTGCGGGCCGTCCGCGGCCCACGCGATAGGTCTACCCTTTTTGCGACTATTTTCACTAATTATCGAAGTTAAGTATAATTCTTTCTGGGTACGAAAAGGGGAATTGTAAATTTTTTATATTACAAATATTGCCGCGCATAAAATGTAGGTTTACTCTTTTTTTACATTTTGACACATAGGCATGTATAGTATATTTTATTTTAAATCGGCAGCAGATAATTCGTGTAACCATTGAGCGATAATGGAGGTTCAGTGGCGCACACATTAACATTTTACTAGTTATTGCTTTAACAAAAAACAACTAGTCAATAAATAAAATAGTACGACCATAAAGTATCTGGATAAGAGTTTTTATTTCTCTGGAGTATCTGTCATGGAAATATCACGTTGCATAAATTATATTTTGGGGTCTTGTACATTGACCCGTTATCCTGAGTGATTGTTGTCTTCGAATTTCTCATTGCAGAATTAAAAAAACTGTTGACTAATGTGATGATCCGTAGCCAAAAACAAACCAAATTTCTAGGCCTAATTGCACAATTGTTGGTTAGTCGACTTGTTGTTAAATTATTTGCTGTATTGTAATAATAGTTTTAATATAACGGCTATAAAAAGAAAAGAAAAAAGAGAAAATTTGCATTTTAATTAATAATAAGTGTCGGAGAGGTCCTGTAAAAAACGGGAATCTGCATCATGTCGGACAGCCAAGTACTACTGAATACGCTGACATCTTGCTTATTCGAGTCTTAACCAGTATAAAAATGCCACAGAAAATTGGTGCAATAGGTGAATGCAACAAGCTCTGCTTGACGTGGATACCAGAAAGTACATGACAACGAGGAGGCAGACAGACAAGTAAGAGTACACAGTGGTTAAAAGGTGCTGAGCAGTATTGTTTACAGTACTGGTAGGGAGCTAAGTAAAAGTTGGTTACCGTAAATACTGGACAGAGCATTAACGTATGACATTTGAATTCTCTTAACTAGGGGCTACAAGGATCTTTACATGATCTACTGCATAAATAAATGTAAGAAATAATAATAGTTTATTCTACTCAAAAACTATAATTATCGTAAAACGTAGTCAAAACTATCAATCTATTATAAAATGCGTATTTACTCTTCAGTCTCGTACCAAATACTGCTAAACTACCTGTCATATCCCGCACCCCTCCTCGTCTTCCTATTTTAGGTAACCAGCAAAACAGATCTTTCTGTTATTGTTATTTCGGGTAACGCTCGTTCATGACCTTACCGATTGACCTTGCATACAGGGTGGATCCAAATATATCTTACATAAACATCCACACTTTATAGAGCTTGCACAAAGTCTGCACTGTAGGTTCTGTATAGAGAAGGATAATACTTTTTTTTACTGTGTATGCTACTGCAGACAAATTCACTTTAGAGAACCAAATTTGAAACACCTCCATTGTCGACATTCTAGAATATTTCGAAGGTACTGGTTTGCTACTGTGAGGGCCCATTTATTAGCCTTGTTGGCGGTGGTATATGAAAAAACTAACATTAATACCAACCCCGGAAGGAGGTAATAGTTATTTATGTACCAAGGGTATAAATAGATGTTTATGCCCTGAGGGCGACGTTTTACAAACCCGAAGGCCTCTGGCCTGAGGGTTTGTAAGTCGCCCAAGGGTATACACATCTGTTTATGCCCGCGGTACATACATAACTTTATGTCATACTAGTTCGTTATTGCAATCCAATCTCAATACAAATTAGTATTTTAAAAAATCCGGTTTGAATTAATAACATTGCCATTTTATCATAGTAGACACCATCGTTGCTAGGTGAATGTTGACAAACGTAAATGTCATAAAATCACAATAATTTTTATATGTGTCAAAGTTAGAAGTCAACATTTACGAAGATTTTGGAATTCCTGACGAAATTATTGAAAAAGCAAAGAAAGCAACTGAAAATCTGTTGCCAAAAAAGTCTAAAGAAGCTTACAACATGAAAATTATTAAATTGAATGCAAGAAAACTACGTAAAACATGATAATGAAACAGTGTTGCTTGGATACTTCGGCGATCTCGCTAAAACATTTTCTCCGATTTCCTTGTGGTCCAAATAGTCCATGGTAAAGAAGACTTTAATAGTAAATAAAAATATTAACATTGCTAATTACTATAAGTTAATGGAATATTTGAAGCAAACTTCGAAAGGCTACAAACCAAAGAAGTCTAAAATTCTGTTAGAGAAGATGTTTTAAAATTTATTCATAAGGCACCGAACGAGACGTTTTTAATGAACAAAGTTGCATTAATATTTGGTAGATGTCGACGGCAAGAACTTGTGAACATGTTTGTTACTCATGTAGGACATAAAAAATCGGTTTTTGTGGTAAATGTACCAGAGACAAAGACCGATAAAAAACGCATTTTACCATTATAGATGAGGGTGAAATGAACAGTTAAGAGCTAATAAGAGATTAAATATCACTACGGCCACGTGGTTGCTCAGAAAAAAGGCTTTTTCTGACCTATAGACAAGGTCGATGTACTGTACAGCCAGTAGGAAAAAACACGTTTGGAAAAATCCCGTCCATTATAGCGGAATATCTGGGTTTGAGTGATCCTGAGAAATATACAGGTCATTGTAAGCGTCGAACGTCAGCAACTCTTCTTGTAGAGGCTGGAGCCAGTATGACCACGTTGAAGCGCCATGGTGGATGGAAGAGTATGTCGGTTGCTGAAGGATATTTAGAGGATAGTTTATCTTCAAAAAATGAAGTTTCAAGAATGCCGGCAGGTGTACCTTCCGGGTCTGGCGTTTCGGTACAGAAATTTGAAACTCAAACTATGAAACATGAATCGTTTGCTTCAGGCAACTTACCTATCACCGGATCATTTCAGAACTGCCAATTTTATGTTAATTCGTCAAAATAATGTTCATGGAATATTTACATATATTACTATATGCCGTTTGTAATTTCATTAATAAAGGTTATTAAATAAGTTAAACAAAAAAGTATTTCTCTTTATCCCCGCGCGGGCCATAAAGTGAACTTTATGCCCGCACGGGCATAAAGTACGACATTAGATAGTTGGTAACTAAGTAATAAAAACACAATAATGAACTAGTATGACATAAAAATAATAGGTAGTAATATCAGTGTCATACACGTGGCATTTAAAATGAAGTTGGCAAGTTTCCATGACGCCGCTACTGTCACTAATGACTCACCGCAGATTACAACGTTTGTGTTTCTCAAATTTGAAATATACATGCGATAGCGCGGTGGAATTTATAGTTTCGCATTCCAATAAAAATAAATTTTGGCCTAAGCTCTCGAAACGGAAATTAGTTTTAGCATCACCTGTGGTATATTCATTGAGGGTTGCAAGCAACCCGCGCCTTCCTTCCGGTCGACGGAATATTTAGTAGCGGGTGCAAGGCAACAGGGGATGCGAATTGCGATGCCACTCGATATATGGGATAGCGAATGTGCTACGTTGAACAGGGACGGACGCACCACCCATCAATTATTTCACACTTGTTTCCACTACAACTATTAATTTAACCGAGCTTTCATTTATAGACCGAAGGAAATTTCGGTAATTTTTTTTTACTGAAATTAGTCGCAAAAAAGGTAGACCTATCGTGTGGGCCGCGGACGGGTGCTGAACACTATATGTGCGAAAAATACTCCAGTAGAGGTCGGATTTGAGCCTTGTACGTCGTCAACACTTAATCAGGAGTAAAAGTTTTCCACAAGTTTTCCACATAAAACCCAGCCTCTGGCTTGCTGACTTTGCGATGTTAGCAACATGATTATGCCAAGACATATTATTAGACACCGTGACTCCATAAATCGAGATTAAGGGACTTGATTCAACGGTATTTCCGGACATTGTGATGGGATGATTTGAGGAATTAACTTTCTTGGAAAACGTGGCACTTTGTGTTTTCTGGGCGTTAAACTGAACAAGATTGTCGGTTCCCCACTCGACGATTGCTTTAAGATCTCTATTGATGGAGTCAACCTGTTTCTGCCCAAGTCTATTTGTATCATTCACCGAAAGTGATCGATAGGATGGGAAAGTTGAGACAAGTGTGCTATCGTCTGCGAAACTGTAAATGGGATTCGTGGTGGTTTTCAAGAGGTCGTTGATGTGTAAAAGAAATAAGGTGGGGGACAGGATGGAACCCTGGGGGACCCCGGCATTGGTTTTTAACGCATTAGAAGAAATACCGTCAGCTGCCACATGTAAGGAGCTATCTTGCATGAAGCTCATGAGCCATTGGCGCAGTTTGGTTGGGAAACCGTAGGCAGATAATTTGCTTAACAATGCTTGGTACCAAACGCGGTCGAAAGCTTTAGATATATCCAAAGCTATTGCTGATATTTTAATTTGACATAATAACAATACTAACGTTTTGTTTAAATTTTATTTATCTTTTATTTGTAGTGCGATTGTAACTATATACAGTGTGTCCCAGAAAGGTTGCAGTAATAGGTAATTATCAAAAAAATTTTGATAGAACATTCATCTTTTGTGGTTCAGCTTTGTACAGTGTGTACATAAAGTAACGTAACTAATATTTCGATTTCTTTTAGGTTTACAACAAAAAATGTTGCATAAATTTTTTTTCAGGCTATCAGCATAAGTTGATTAGAAATATACTCAAATATACTCAAGGTGTGCATTTATGTATGTACATGGAGTGCGTATATAGTTTTAATATTATCTGAATATTTTGTTTTTATTTTGCCATATTCATTTCCTTCAATAAATCATTATACAAATTTTCTATATCAAATCGATGTTTCACATCTCCTCAATGATTTTTTTTAAATGTTAGTTTTAGAGCTTTCAGACTTCCAATTCAAAGTTTCTGGCCCAAAATTGGATGTTTTTTAATAAAAGTCCGTTTCTGGCGTGCCTCTTACAGGTAATTTAACCATGATTTACTAGACGCAGCTATATTGTATTTTATAATGTAGTTTAAAGCATAAAATCTAGTTGGTAAAATAAAGAGGGATTTCCTTGGGCTAATCCACCGATATTATAATAAATAAAAGTAGGCGTGTGTGTACGTAGGTGTAGGTACGTGGAAAATTTTTCACCAGCCTCATACGACCACGGTGAACGGTGAAACAAGCCTGATAAAGAATGGGCTCATTCTGTTTGCTTTTGTGTAACTAAAATAAATACAAGAAAATGGAAAACACATTCTTATCAGAATAAAAAAGCGCGGTAAGCAAATTTAATTTTAATTTTAATTAATTTTTATTTATGACGCATTCATTTATTGTTGTCACTGCGATTTCGAGCTACATCAAAGCCCCTAACAGCTATTGAAAGTTGGTTAAACAACTGGAGCTGAAAGAGAAGCTCTAACCAAGTAGCTAAATAATAGTACTTACACTTCATACAATGAAATTATTTGTTTAAAATGCCACTTACCAAAACAAAATAAGTTAAATTCTCAGTTAATTCTTCAACACATTTTAGAGAACAATTTAATTTCAACATTTCCAAATACTGCAGTAGCAACACGAATTTCTTTAACGCTAACAGTATCTGTAGCACCGGGAGAAAGGTCTCTTTCAAAATTAAAATAAATAAGAACTTTTTTACGATCAACTATGGCACAAGAAAGACTCAGCAATTTGGCAATTATGTCCGTAGAAAGTGACCTCATAAATTGTATTCCTTTAGACGAGTTGATTAAAGATTTTGCCGAAAAAAGGCAAGGAAAGAGTGCTTCCAATAAGTAATTTTGTTCTTTTTTTCTGCTTTGTAATATTTCTATTGTTTTGCCAATTTTGTTTGCTTTGCTTTTTTTAAATTATTTGTTAATTGTTATGTCTAAAACTTGTCAAGAAATGTTATGGGGATGAGTAGACAGTACATTTACAGTACATTTACAGTTTCGCAGACGATAGCACACTTGTCTCAACTTTCACATTCTATCGATCACTTTCGGTGAATGATACAAATAGACTCAGGCAGGAACAGGTTGATTCCATCAATAGAGATCTTAAAGCAATCGTCGAGTGTTCAGTTTAACGCCCAAAAAACACAAAGTGCCACGTTTTACAAAAAAGTGAATTCCTCAAATCATCCCATACAATGTCCGGAAATACCCTTGAACCAAGTCCCTCCATCTCGATTTTGGGAGTCACAGTGTCCAATAATATGTCTTGGCATGACCATGTTGCTAACATCGCAAAGTCGGCAAGCCAGAGGCTAGGTTTTCTGTGGAAAGCCAGAAAGTTTTTTACTCCTGATCAACTGTTGACGACGTACAAGGCTCAAATCCGACCTCTACTGGAGTATTGCTCGCACATTTGGGGTTCAGCACCAAGGCATTCTCTTCGTCTTCTAGATTCCATTCAGAAAAGAGCCAGCCATTCGTTTGATAAACAGCTCAACTCTCACAGATACCCTTTACCCTCTAGAACATAGAAGAAGAGTTGCAGACCAGTCAATGCTCTACAGATATTTCCATGGCAGATGCTCCAGAGAAATAAAAACTCTTGTACCACCATTGGCCACATTCGGCCGAAGAACTCGGCACGCTGATCATTCTCACCCATTTACTCTCAAGATTGACACTACAAGGACCAATCTTCATCAAGAATCCTTCTTTTACAGGGCTGTTACGGAATTGAATAAGCTTCCAAAATCAGTTTTTCCAAAGAACAATGACCTTCAACTCTTTAAAAAGCGTGTCCACAATCATTTCCTTTCTATAATCCCTTCCCCTTCTAATAGTCGCAGTGCGGGACGTCCGCGACCCATACGATAGGTCTACCCTTTTTGCGACTATTTTCATAAAAAAAAAAAACATTTTTTTATTTAAGCTTTCGAAAATATTCATTTCCTTTATTAGCAAACATTAAATAATAATAAATTTAAAATTATAGATTATACATTATACGGTATATAAATTAACATGTATCTCATACATTTAGTTTTAAAATTAGATAAGTAATAGTGATTATTTCTGTTTGAACATTGAATAAGGTGTGAGACAAGGACGTGTGGCTTCGTTATAGCTGTTTCACTTATACATGAACGATTGTTTAAATAATTATAATGCATGATGCTCTGAAAATCATAGCGGTGAAAATAAATGTAAGCAAAACGAAAGTAATGGTTTTTGAAAGAGAAGAAAGCATGACAAACTGTGAAGTTCTGATTAAGGGAGAAAGAGTGGAACAAGTAAATGAATTTGTGTACTTGGGTTTATGAAAGGTGTTGACACAGTCGCATCAAATAAAAAGAGCCTAATGTTAGAAATGCACTAAATATAATAAATGTTTTAGGTTTTTAAAATTAATCGAGTAATTGAGGTTAATGGTAGGTATGTCGTTAGAAAAACGGAAGTCATTGTTGGTTATAAATAGTTTTCAAATATATAATAATAGTAAATTTGATGAGAATATTTTTTGGTCATATTATAATTTATTTTGTGCACGACAGCAATAACGTGGCCATTACGTTGACGTATTTCGGTGGTTTGTAGATTAATCATGCATAAATTACGTTCGTTGATTAACTACACCTATAGCAAATAATTAAATTGGTTGTGATTGATACGGACTAATCATCACAAACACAAATACCGTATTTGTCGTTATTAAATACCATATTTTGTAAGAACAATAGATATTCTGAAACACAAATGTTAGACATAAGACAATTGTATTTTTTATGCACCAGTATTAAATATCACGCAAGCAAATATACAGCATTGCTTCCCTCTCATCAGTATAATACTCGTCAGAGGAATCACTTTATTACACCTCTAATGGTTAGGGTCGTTGCTCAACGCTCATATACTTATTTCTCCCCTAAATTATACAATAACATACCAGAAATAATTAAATCTATAGTAAATCTTGACAGCTTCAAAAGAGCATTGAAAAAGCACATCCTTCAAAGCCAAAGAACTGAGATGCTACGACTATTCGATTAAGTGATAAAAAATGTATTCATTCATAATTATTTAATTTTAATTTCCAACTAGAAATGTGTTGTTTTATTTACGAAGCTTCCACATGCATACCCTATTTTGTATCTATTAGAGATGTTCTTGTAAACTCTTAACATTATTATTGTTAATTTTTCGTTGTATGGTATTATTGTATTGTTCGTCGATCCTTGTATTGTTATTATCTACATTTTACACTTTTAATTTTATATTTTTATATTATACATAGGTATCTTACATTTTTTTTTCTACATTTTGTATTTTTATATTTCACATCTAACATTTTATATCTTATAGTTCAATTTCTACACATGTGTATTTCTCCGCGAAACAAGTGCTTGCACTTATCGTAAAAGTTCCTTATTCACTTCCACCATGTATACTTATCCAAATTTTTGTATTTATTTATTTATTAAGTGAATAAAGTTATTATTATTATTATATATTTGGCAGTATTTATAAGAATTTAAGGAAATGCTGAAACACGTCGATTTTTGTTCTAGTGGGGACACGGTTTTACTTCCTCAACCTCTTAATTTAAAATAGGGAATGTAAAGTACAACACCTCGTAAAAATGAAACGCAACGCCTATATTTTGATAGATAATGTGACAATTTTTGTGTCACGTCAAAAGTAGATTTAAACGAATTTTGTAAAAAATTAGTAATTTGATACTAAGATAGTTTGCTTAACGTTAATGTTAGTAATTCAAATGAGGTATTTTTTAAATACTTGAAAGCTCTTTATTCGCGCTTCCTTCATTCGAGTTTTCACTGTTCGTGTATTAAAAAAATGCGACCCAATTCCTGTCTACGCAGATAAAGTATCCTTTATTCGTGGATCTAATCGTTACTTACATATTAATAAAAAGGATTCCTATAGGTATCCAACCCAATATTCTTTGGAAACGCGTCGTCAAATGGATTAATAAAAAATTAAAATAGACCTTATTACAACTATAGATAAAATATGTTATTAAATGACGCTGCTGTTTTGGTTCGGCTTTTGACCTAAGCATCCTTCGCCGCGGTCGGCGAAAACCATTGCCTAAGCCTGAAAATAATAATAATTAATCAATATGGTCAAAAACTTCAATTAAATTGATTTTTTTATATATTTGTTTTTAATTTTGTCACCTAGGAACGTATCCCCAATAATCCCATATCAATTACCATTCCATATTCACGGTTTCTGTAAAAAAGGTGACCCACGCTCTAGGAAAAAAATTTATACACATTTATTACGATCCTTTGCCGAAACTACTGAAAACATTGTAATGAAATTTTATACGAAAATGTTTTAGAAGCTAATACATCCCATGAAATTTTTTATAGACCTGACTCTCACAGAGGGCGCTAGTTACACCGTTCGTAGTATTGAACATAACTTTTTTAAGGTTAAATTTTTAATTAAAATTTCAAATGAACCTAAAAATCATTCAAT
Organism: Agelastica alni; assembly: GCA_950111635.1. Classification (NCBI taxonomy): domain Eukaryota; kingdom Metazoa; phylum Arthropoda; class Insecta; order Coleoptera; family Chrysomelidae; genus Agelastica; species Agelastica alni. Next base: position 41,929,227 of record OX467714.1, on the reverse strand, counting down.
TTTACACCAAAAAGGTACTCTTGGTAAAACTCGATACTGTGTACCATGTTCGAAATATTTTGATTTGAAAATTATCAAGTAATAACGCCCTTTATCTTGAATACGGATGGCGTTAAGAAAGCAAACCCCAATTATTTTTTAGTTTTCTACCTATCCTAGAGACGGGGTCACCCTTTTATTTAAAACACCCTGTATATTTAATTGCAGAACGCGTCAAGATTATTTCCATATTTTTTTTATGACAGTATGACAGAAAAAATTAACACAGTATTTCGATTAAGCTATTCTTGGGAATTCTCCCAATATAGGGTTTTGCTACCTTACACTGAGTGTTTAACGAGATATGAACATTTTTATATCACGAAAAAGTGTCCGATTCGACACCCTGTATCATTATAATTATTATTATTATTGTACAGGGTTATCCAAAACGTATTTTTAAAGATTTCTCAACTTTCTTAAATGGATCACCCCATATTTTATAACGTTGTTAGGCAGAACTTTTACTGCTCTTTAGGTTCGTTTCTGTATGGGGTGTTACGAATGACGTGGAAATGTCGTTGATGATCATGAGAATACGTCTGATGCATTTAAATGGATACAACCAGTTTTGGGAATAACAGAAATCGTATTTCTCTAAGCATTAATATTAACGTCTAGACTTTAGTTATTTGCGGTTTCCGTTCCCATCCCCTAGATGTTCTCTGATAACACGAGAGTGTACGTAGGTATGTGTGAAAGTGTGTTTGTGTGCAGTCTGTTAGGTTAGAGACGGCGAGTCGATTAACTATAACCACGATTGCAGTTAAACCTCAATTTATATTAAGGGTATCCACCCGTGAAACGTTTATTCACACCGTTGAACAAATACAGAGTGTTTAAAGGCGATATCGCGCTCGAATCTTCCTATTAGTACAAATAAATAACATCGACACCGCGCACTATCAAATATCTTTGGTTCTTGCAAGAGGATCAAAATATTTGTGTTTTAGCCGACCAAACTGTATTTATAAGCGCGATTTATTGTGAAACGTATTTCTTCAAAAATAAACGAAATATATAAACAAAGACATCATTGTTATTGCATTGTCTATTGGAAATTGTAAAGGATAAAAAATTATTATAAATAAGCCAAATGAATAGAGGGCGGATTATATGCAGTGCGCATATATTTTATTTTTTGCATATACATATATATTTATAAATATTGTTACTTATTTTTAGTCCTATCTTGGGTTCGGCGATTAAAACTCTCGTTCCAACAAAACAATGTTTATTTCAATACAATAAATTCTACTTTTATTAACCACTTAGATATTCAGATATTCGCCCAGTATGTAGAAGACGACATTACATCCTTACATTAAAAGTTAATATAGATAATGGAATATATAACGTATAGTGATAGGAAAAACTCGTGTTATAAATAATAATCTTAAAACGAAATAATTTATAATTATGATGCATAACAAACATCAAATAAGAATACCCGACTCTAATGGATTAATCTACCAAATTGTGTCACTCTTTATGGGAAACTTCACATTATAACGTAATGACTTTTTCTTTCACAAAGAAAACTCGATAACAGCGATGCTAAAAATAATATTAGATTTTAAAAAGTAAAATATGAGAGCCAAACCGTACTTTTGTACCGTGTTTGTGTTAGTACAATTGAAAAACATTAGAAATAATATAAATATATTCAAAACGAACAGAAAAGAAATATGTAACTATCTTTTTCGCAACAAAATTTCGTTCGTGACTAACTCTAAAAACAATAATTATCTTTTAAAAAAAAATCTATTTACTGACCGTTTTTTACACCAGCAATATTGGTACATTAAAAGAACATTTTATAGTCTGGGTAAAATACTGTAAAGACCAGGCGCCTCTCACATCCGGCCCTCCTGACAATCATTTGATCTTATTAAATGTCACTTATCTGAAAAAAAATTGAAACATGTTACTCGAAACAGTATGGTTTGGCACATTGCCATGCTTTAAACATTAAATGAGTCAACGAGTCCAACGTTCATAAAAAAGAAATCGTGTCTAGGATCGAACGGGCCAGGAAAATATTTACATCCATGAAAACTCTCCTCACTAGTCGAGACTTATACCTGCAAATCCGTATGGGCATACTACGCTGCTACATAATCCCAGTCCTTCTCTATGGTTCTGAGAGCTGGAATTTCCACTAATCAATGGAGAACTGAATCCATGCCTTTTAGATGTACCTGTACTGTCGTGTGTTGCGCATGTCCTGGGTAGACAGGGTCACTAATGAGAAGATACTCAGACAAATGGATAAAGGCAGAGAGCTTCTGTTGGCTATCAAAGAGCGTAAGCTACAATACATGGGACACATAATGAGAGGAGAGCGTTATGGGATCCTTAGACTCATTATTGGCCAGCGGTGGTACAAGAGTTTTTATTTCTCTGGAGCATCTGCCATGGAAATATCTGTAGAGTAATGTCTGGTCTGCAACTTTTCTTCTATGTTCAAGTGGGTGAAGGGTATCTGTAAAAGTTGAGCTGTTTATCAAGCGAATGGCTCTTTTCTGAATGGAATCTAGAAGACGAAGAGAATGCCTTGGTGCTGAACCACAAATATGCGAGCAATACTCCAGTAGTGGTCGGATTTGAGCCTTGTACGTCGTCAACAGTTGATCAGGAGTAAAAAACTTTCTGGCTTTCCACAGAAAACCTAGCCTCTGGCTTGCCGACTTTGCGATGTTAGCAATATGGTCATGCCAAGACATATTATTGGACACCGTGACTCCCAAAATCGAGATGGAGTGACTTGGTTCAAGGGTATTTCCGGACATTGTGATGGGATGATTTGAGGAATTCACTTTCTTGGAAAACGTGGCACTTTGTGATTTTTGGGCGTTGAACAGAACAAGATTGTTGGTTCCCCACTCGACGATTGCTTCAAGATCTCTATTGATGGAATCAACCTGTTTCTGTCTGAGTCTATTTGTATTATTTACCAAAAGTGATCGATAGGATGTGGACCTGCTCTTACAACCCGATATTATACGTATTAAATGAAAAAATTCCCGTTACACTGCACTAAATTTCCGTTTTTAATTGTACACATGGATAAGTGATACACAATTAAAGCGGTTGATAGTTAAATTTATTTATTATAAAAAGCATTGCTTACAAGCGGTGTAGTAAACTAATGCAATTAAGCACTCTTGCCTACACAAATATCCCACGCAAACATTTTATGTACTTGGTTTTTGACTTCAATCAATTTTCTACTACACATTTTAAAGGTAAAAACAGTTTAAATAACAGTGTGCATCCAATTAGTAAATTACTTAGATTATTTTATATAACTTTTGATCTAAGATTATACTAACAACTTTGATAATAAAGAAAATGAAATTACTTTCGAGTAACATACATTTAAATCTGCTCCGTAAATTGTACAATTATTATTAAATATGAAGTTAGAACGGAAAACATAACCGGTATAATTCTTTTATTCAAATCAAAATATCCAGACGTTGATATTTTAGGTTTGAGCTCCTTCATAAAGTCAGTGAGTAAATTCAACTGTTTCAACATCAAAGGATCTTTGACGCTTTCCCTTAAAACGTAACAAAGAGTTATTAATTTTTCGCCACTTTGTTCTATCTTGTCGCAGGCCAAAATCAATGCTATCAAGAAAATCTGCAAACAAAAATTACCATTAGTTACTTTATATTTTATTAAAAATACTGGAAAAAATTAATGATCAACAATTTTGAAAACAAACCTACACAACTTGCGATTTTATAGAGAATCCCGTTCCAACTAAGTTTATCATTTCATCGTGTCAATAAACTTACAGATGACAAATACATCGATTATATATTTCTACTTTTCCTACATAATACATAATAGATTTTTTTTTTATGAAAATAGTCACAAAAAGGGTAGACCTATCGTGTGGGCCGCGGACCACTGCGACTATTAGAAGGGGAAGGGATTATAGAAAGAAAATGATTGTGGACACGCTTTTTAAAAAGTTGCAGGTCATAGTTCTCTGGAAAAACTGATTTTGGAAGCTTATTCCATTCCGTAGCAGCCCTGTAAAAGAAGAATTCTTGATGAAGATTGGTCCTTGTAGTGTCAAGCTTGAGAGTAAATGTGTGAGACTGATCAGCGTGCCGAGTTCTTCGGCCGAATGTGGCCAATGGTGGTAAAAGAGTTTTTATTTCTCTGAAGCATCTGCCATGGAAATATCTGTAGAGCAATGACTGGTCTGCAACTCTTCTTCTATGTTCTAGCGGGTGAAGGGTATCTGTGAGAATTGAGCTGTTTATCAACCGAATGGCACTTTTCTGAATGGAATCTAGATGACGAAAAGTGGACTTGCCTTCTATTAGGCGCGCAATGAAGTCACTTCTTCTTCAAATGAAATATACTTTTTTTTTTAATTAGGTCATAAATACGAAATATGTAAGACGGTTAAAAACAAAAATTGCTCGTAAAAATATCTTATTTTATAGTTCGTCACCTGAAAGTTGGTTTGTTCAATATCCACTTTTTCCATAAAATGCGGTATTGACGAAAATATATTCCTAGTATTGAATTGTTCAATACCCCCATAAATAAATATGGATATATTTACAGTTGCAGTCATATTTCAGTTAAATTACATCCTATATCCCATAATTTTAGTTTTTTTGTGGATAGGTTTGTTTTTTATTAAACAATGCAGTATGAGAAGTAAAGAATAGTGAGATAAGAGAACGCCATGGTGTAAAAGAAGATGTGGATAGATAAAGGAATGCTTAGATGGTTTAGACACGTAGAAGAGGATGGATGAAGGAAGATTGACGAAACAAATTTATAAGGTGAGTGTGAATGGACAAGTCGGTAGAGGTCTACCTCAGAGAACATATCTCGATCAGATCAACATTGTTTTGAAGAAAGGCAAGGTCAAGAGTACCAACAACCAACAAGCATGTATGAGAGCACTGATGAAAGTAGAGGAAGCAAAAGATGTGTGTAAAAACCGTAGCGGAAGTGGAAGAAAGAGGTCTTTGCCTACCCCTATGGGAAAAAGGCGTGACTTTATGTATGTATGTAGTATGAAAATATTGTTTGGTGTCCGACATCCATCAAAAGCGTTAAAACCTATTTGTTCAATATCCACTTTAGCCAATAGTAGAACAGACTACTATCACGTGCGCTTGTTATGACAGACAGATAGTTAAAACCTAAATAATAAAATTGAAAGAATAAATTGAAAGTACCTTTGTTAACGCCAAAATTAATTTCAATCAAGAGAGACATTGCACTTCCAGAACATAAAATAAAGCACTCAAATGAAAGGCTCAAATACTTGCAAGATCAAAATGATAGGACATTTTATAGATCCATATTGAAGAATAACTGAATTCAAGTAAAAATTTGTATTTATTTTGGTTTTTTATTATCTTAGATTATGTTCATTCAAAACATTTGAACTTTCCTGTATTTGGTATAATTGAAGTAATGATTCGAAATTGTTTTGTTCAATATCCTCTTCTTTGTTCAATAACCTTTTTTTGGTTTATAGGTCATATAAACTTCATTATTTTTTTCGTACGATTCTTAACCAATCGAAACGTCCAAATGAGCTAAGCTACCTCGCATCATTTCGAATATACTTGGATATACATCGAATAGCTCCACCAATCATTAATTCAGAAATATTCGAATTTCCATAGTAACCAGTTCATAATTGTTACATAAAAACAATGCGCATAAAATTTTTTTGACGTTTATTCTATGATTGTCAGAAAATGAGTCGATTCAGTGATTTATTATTAAAAGTTTGTTCAAAATGTGTTCAAAATAATGAGCCTCACAATACATTGAAAACAAAGAAGTACGTATTGAAACAGTTTTTTACGTTTTGTAGTGATAGAAACTACGTACTGAATGAATCAATTTTAACCGAAATGATATCAACTATTTTAAAATATTGGGCTTTCAATATGGAAGAATTTAATGGAGAAAATTATAAAGAACATAAAGAACTATAAGGAACGTTACGGCAAAACATATGCAAGAAAAATATATGGAAGAATTCAACAGAGTAATTAAGTGACCCATTTTCCAGTTCAATATTTTTAGAGGCACGAAACATGAGAAATTCAAAAAGAAGGGAGCTCCAATCATTACCAGATAAGAGGAAGGTCGGTGTATCAACATACTTAAACAATAAGTATGAAGCAATTATCAAAGCTTGGGATGAAAATATACCAGAAGGGTTCAAAAGAAAACTGGAAATGATGGTTTTCCAACTGGTAGGATACAACAACGCAGGGTGAAGCAAAATCATGTGCTAATAATAAGTGGCTTGTACCCAACCATACTGAAGTAAGTCTGTGCCCAGTGAGACTTCTGAATAATTTAATTTAAAAAAAAACGAAAACAACAATATTAAAACAGACAGGTTATTTCTGACAGTGAATCCATACTGGAAGAAGCAAAAAACCCTTGGCTGGTACAAAAATATACCAATTGGAGTAAATGAAATTTCCACAAAAGATCTGATAGTTCAAAGTGCTTGAGAGGCAGCATAGCCTTCACGACCCCCTTCCACAATCTACCCTCGCTTGGGGTTAAAAGTAGTGCAGTTAAAAATACCGGAAGAGTGTCCCCCTTTAATAAAAAATCGAGGGGTCTGAGCGTTTTTCTAAAATGTTGACAAGGTTCCTGCTAATGGCTTTGTTTCGATTTCGGTTGGCCACCCTCAAGTTTTTCATTTTATATATAATTAAATTTATAAAAATAGGCAAAAACTTTTATTAGCCAGGCACAAGTAATTAAAATTAGAGCCAGCCCCAAAATATGACCTAAAGCATAAAAGTTGTTTGGGAACTTATCTTTAAAAAAAACTTTTAACAAAGTAATAAAAATGTTTCTTGTTTTAAAAGCAAATGATTCATTGTAATTTTTTCCTAATTTAAATAAAAAAAATAATTCAAAATAAAATACTTACAATTTTGTGTAATCCCAAAACAATAAGGGAAAAATCCTCGGTTAAAGGGTGTTCTGATAGCAATGTTTCAATTACAGATTTCACATTAAGAAGTACATTGAATAAGGTAATGAAAACAATTTGAAAAATCGAAAATCCAAAAATTTGCGTTACTTGCTCGGAAATAGTAAAAATATTTTTGTAAACAAATTTTATGTTATTTATTTTCGTCAAAAAAATATTCCTCGAAGTTACCGACTTTGTAAAGAGTTGTTTGATCAATCGATGTAGATGATCCAATTTGACTACGGAAATGGCGGATATTTCCAATAATGTAAAAATAATCAATCCCATTTGATACACAGTAATTAACCAGTAGAGTATTTTTATGATGTTTTTAAATTCAAATTCTTCATAAATAATTATGATAAAGTAAGTATTTAATAAGTACGAGACGGCAAAACCTAAAATATTTATTAAAAGTCTGCGTTTGTTATTATCGAATTGTTGACACTTCTCTTGGATACTCGAAATACTGTCGAATATTTTTTCCCACTCAGATTTTCTTTTTAATCCGCATAAACAGGTAATATTAAACATATGACAAACGATAAAGACTGCAAGCAATGGAACATTTTTTCCGTTTCCTCTTCTTATTTGCAGAATCAGAACTAGGAGTGATAGAGTATAAAAAATCACGTAAGCCATTCCAACCAACCAGTTAAATTTTTTTAAACGTACGGGAAATAACCCCATGAGTCCCCCGATTTTAAAAAACACAGTCAAAATCGGAATTTCTTTCCTATTCATTTTTATCGTCATGTTTGGCATATTTAACACTTAAATACAAAATGAACCACTCACGTCAATGGTAATTTTTTTAAACTATAGCGACCAATATAATTTAGAGTGTTACCATAGCAAGTGGCTTTGTAAACATTAGTGCGTATTATTTATTCATTGATAATAATTGATGTGTCGCTCCGCCTTGGCTTTTTAATTTTTATATAGACTAGCTTTTGCTCGCGACTTCGTTCGCCTAGAAGTCGAAAATGGTTTCAATAGGATTTTCAATTGGTTGTTTACGATATTTATTTTGTTGTAACATAAATTATTATGTTAAAATGTTTGAATACTTATAATAATATAATAATAATAATAATGTTTATTAGCAACAAGAATAATTTTACAAGAATAATTTTACAATAATAATTTTCCAATACAATTTAATTTAACTACTAATAAACTCGAGCAGTAAGCAAATCAAACAACGTGGACGGACGGATCTGACAATTAACGGTCAACGAATTGAGCGAGTAGAAACTTTTAAATATCTTGGGTGTCTAAACTAAATGAGAAGTGGGACGGCATGCAGGAGATTCGTGCCAGAATAGAACAAGCTCGTGCTTCGTTCCCGAAGATGCTGAAGGTACTTTGCAGCAGAAATTTAAGCTTGCCTCTGCGCTTCCGAATGCTTCGCTGTTACGTGTTCAGCATACTGTTTTAAGGAATGGAAGCTTGGACTTTGACAGATGCGATGTGCAAAAAATTGGAGGCCTTTGAAATGTGGACGAACAGAAGGCTATTAAGAATCTCCTGGGTAAAAAAAGTGCGTAACACCGAGGTACTTCAACGCCTCGACAAGCAGCTGGAAGTTCTTTTTACACTAAAAAAGCGCAAACTGGAGTATTTCGGTCACATCTTAAGGAATGACAAGTATCGACTTTTAAAGCTTATTATAGAAGGGAAGAAGGACGAAGAGGCCCGGGTAGAAGAAAGATATCCTGGCTAAAAAACTTAAGACAATGGTATGGAGTGAGCACTACCACATTGTTCCGCCGATCTGTAGTTAAGATTCAGATAGCGCTGATGATTGCCACCGTTGGAGGAGGACACAGGACACCTAAAAAAAAGAATAAACTCAAAAGCCACAAAGCCAACAATCTTTATTACAGTGTAGAGATTTAAAAATGAAATTAACATGAAAATAAAATAAAATTTTGTTATATTTTATGAACACGAAGATCGGCCTTTGATCTGATGGAAGTGACACGGGGTTATTATCTTTTTACAACGAAATTCAAATACTACACCTACCGCAGTATATCTGTGTAAACAATATTTTTTGTTTTTCGTTCGGGTGCTAGAATCACCAGGCTACTCTGTGCACTTACTCTAGACAATGTCGCTTACAACTGGTCGTGGAAGAAGCAGCGTTCTCTCAAGACTGCTCCCGCTAATTTAAGAGTTTGACCTTGAGCTTTTTTATGGTTATGGCGAAGCAGACTTTAATGGGAAACCGCACTCTCTTGAATTCGAAGCGGTAATTTGATGGTGTTAGGGGAATCCTGGGAATAAATACAGAATCTCCTCGAGAACAACCTGTCAGTTTAGTTGCCTCGATTACATTTCAATGCAATGTTTTTACCTGCAATTTGATGACATTATATAATTTTAGTGGTTTAATATTACGCAGTAACATAATTGGCGCGACACCTTTCAATTTTAATCTGTGAGTTGGAAGACCGGGAGGCTTCAGTGTATTCAGGAACTCGACCGGATAATGAATGGCATCATCGGTGTTTATCACTGAGTCGACGGATTTATATTGATATTCGACTCCTTTGAATGATCTCAAAAGTATTTCATTTATGACTGAGGCTTGTTCGTACTTTTGGTGTTAGAATAGCACGCTCGCATAATCATTCTGCAGGTTTATCGTAAATATTATTAATGTTTGGGTACATTTTAGCTATAGGATCTTTTACAGTGAAAACAATGGTACCTAACTTTGTAGGAAGATTTATATTATTATCTAGTTTCGGGAAATAACCATTTCTTATTTTAAGCAACAGGTCTGAGAAGTGTCCGGCAGTAACATCTCCCCTAAGATGGACACTCACATTTTTGGTAAGGCTCAGTTTTGTCACTAAAGGCCACAAATGAGACCGCCTAACGCACGCTTTTACTTCGTCCACTCGCTTTCCTCTGGGCACTACTGGTAAAGTCTGCCGGATATAATCTGCTAACAATACAGTCACTCCACCCATTTGACATTATTTATTCCTAATATCTTGTAAAGATCTATTTAGGGCTTCGAAACCCCCTTTATGAGCCATAGTACTCTCATCCCGAACAATTAATTTCGTTTTGTGGAGTACTTCTGCCATATAACTTTGTTTGGGTATTTTGCAGAGTGGGGTTTCAGAGAAAGTTAAAACGCTGAGTGTGAAGAAAAGGTATAAGGTAAGTTTTTTATTCAAATATGAAAGAACAAATAAAGTTGAAATTTCGAATTCTACTCCGATTTAAAGATTCTTTTATATTTGACATTTCAATTTTAAAGAGTATTGCATTGCACCAAGCTTTTATGTGAGTTCAACGTTTTTTGAATAAAATCAGATTGAGTTTTCAAAAATGTGTCAAAATAAAATGCAATTTAAATCAACAGCACTAAGGATATCAACTTCGATGCAAATCACCCCCAAAATAACTTCAAAATAACTTTTTACCCCTTTTTAACCCGGTTAGGCGATGGGTTTCAATAAAATACGAAACACGTCTTCCGTCAATTCTGTTAAAGAATGTTTATGCAAAATTTAAAGTAGATTGGACCAATGAATCACGTTGTCTTATACAAACTTTGCCCTCTTTTTCACCTTCTTGGGGGCAAAATTACAGAAAATCCTTTACTATCGAATGCTTACGTCATACAAAGAACACACCCTCCAAGTTTCAGGTCTCTACGATCAGAAGTTTAGGCTTTACGTTGATCCGTCAGTCAGTCATTCAGGATAAAGCATTTTATATGTATAGAAGATGATTGTATAAAGGATTTAAAATAGAGTGGAAATGGATTAGGAATAATTTAATCGTCAAAGGACTTTTGTAGAAGAAGCATGAAAGTATGATTAATGCCGTGGAGATGAGTAGTCTGAGAAGTATAGCTGGAGTGACTCGGTTGGATAAAGTAAAGAATAATGAGATAAGAGAACAATGTGGTGTAAAAGAAGATGTGGTAACAAAAATAGATAAAGGAATGCTTAGATGGTTTGGACACGTAGAAATGATGGATAAAGGAAGATTGACGAAACAAATTTATAAGGCGAGTGTGAATGGACGAAATACGGTAGAGGTCGACCTCGGCGAACATTGATCTCGATCAAATCAACATTGTTTTAAAGAAAGGCCAGGTCAAAAGTACCAACAACCGACGAGCATGTATGAGAGCACTGATGAAAGTAGAGGAAGCAAAAGATGTGTGTAAGAACCGTAGCAAGTGGAAGGAAGTGATCTCTGCCTATCTCTACGGGAAAAAGGCGTGACTATATGTATGTATGTTTTTGTGCAAAATTACTGCCGTTCCTGAATCATGTTTACTTTGAAACTGGCTCAACATATCCCGCATTGCGGAAACTTGCCCTGCTTCATCTTCTGAAATTTCTAGCCATTCTAAAATACCTATCAAGTCTACACTTGGCTCTAGGACTATTGTATCCAGCTATGTAGTGAGACTTTTTCGTCCTGAGTAAAAAATATTATTTGTTTAGCTAAGGAGGAAAGTTCAAACCATCTGGTAGTGTTATTAATGAACTATTTTAGTAAGTTTAGTCTGTTTTTTATTTAACCACTATATTATATTGAACGAGTAAAATAATTGCTTGGAAGAAGACAGGTATGCCTGAAATTTAAGGTATAAATTAAAAAAGTTATTGTTAATGGACATTAAGGCTCTTTATCGCTCTACATTTTTTCTAGCTAATTACATCTGTTGCAGATAATTTGTGGAGAATAATATCTAACTTGATAATTGTCGTGTATTTCGACACGCAAAATTTCTTGCCAGGGCCGTAGGAAGAAAAGTTTCAAAACGGAAAGCTTCGCATATTACACCAATAATGAATACTTTATAACAATATAACTACACTGCTTTTTGGGATCCACTTGAACTTGCTCCAGTTAGTGGTTAATTTACCTTGTACATTACCAAGTACACAAACCAAAAGTTTAAATAATCACAAATCCAAAAAATTGTTTACTTAAGTTTTAAGAATAAACAGTAATGCCGTAGCAAAACTAACTTTTCCAAACACCCTTCGGTTCGGAAAAGTAAAAATGAAATATGTTAATTTGAATAAACAGGAAGAAATTTGGTGACTTAATGTCATGACACGTTTTTTTCGCAGTGGATTTGATTCTTTAAGCGATTTAGCTGATATTTAAAATAAGCTTCCATTTGAATTTCTAAAGACTTCTTTCAATGGTTTATGGTAGTTTGTTTTAAATAAATTGTCGGGATTAACTAAAGTTTTGTTTTCCAAATAATCATATTTCAGTAAATCGTAAATCATCAGGCTTTCAGAATATTCTGTCAAAGAAAATTTCCGTTATTTATGAATGGTCTTTTAAAGAGTCGGTCGTATTTATATCAATGGAAGACGATCGGTTTTGGAGAAGAACAAAAAAAGCTTTCCAAAGCGAATATGGGCACTCACGCAATTTTTCGAACGCTATTAAAATGTCATTTTCGTTGATAGCGTAATCTCGAGAAGGTCTATTCAATATTTGCAATCGATTTTCGAAGCATACTCTCCTTTTTCTTGGCCTAAGTGCCCTCGACGTTCTAATGGGCCAAGAGTCATCCCGTTTCCGCCAATATTAACCGTGATTCGCTCTACTTACATTTCGATTAATAAAAATCATTCACAATTATTAGGGGGATTTTTTTAACTAACAGATGCCTGCCTTCTTACCGCTTAACCTCGCAAAAAAAATCACACATGATTAATTCAAATAAGTCTTATTTTCAAAAATATGTAACATTATAAACATATTTTAAATTAACCTTTAACAACTACAATCTCTAGAATATCTTATTTCTCAAATGTTTTTTTTTTGTCGGTATGAAATAACTATGGTATATACTGGTATACGTCAAGGAGACAGCCTAAACCCGCTGATATTTAACACCATAATGAACAATATAATAAACAGAGTCAAAGAGACCACTTTCGGATATATAATGGGCAATACGAAAATAAAAATTCTCTGCTATGCAGATGACGCTATTCTAATAGCCATAGTCAAATCTGATTATCATGGTGAAATGAACCAAGATAGATTGTAGATTGTAGGGTGGGTCGTGAAGGCTATGCTGTCTCTCAAGCACTTCGACCCATCAGATCTTTTGTGCATAACCCTTAATCTATTCGGAGCCCGAGATTCTGAGACTTCGAGCAAAGTTTATCAGTTTCCTGGGGGCTAAGTTCTGACATCGAAGGACTTTATTTAGGAAGGCCCCATCCAGAAACTTAAGCCTCTTGCAGAATAGCGCTGAGCAGTCGCAAAGCAAATGTTCTGCAGTTTCAGCGAAGTTCTCGCAGTAGCGGCAACTATCACTCTCTGATTTGCCCATCTTTTTTAGATGATGCCTAGAGCAGTGTCCAGTGAAGAGTCCCGTCACGAGTTTTAAGTCTTTCTTGTCCAACTCGAGAAGCTGTTTAGCTTTCCTTGGCGAAAGGTTTACTAGCCTTTTCGCTTGTCTTTGTCCTGGTACTTTACACCAGTGAATGAACCAAGATATTTGTTTAAAATGGTTTGAAAATCAGTAGCAGTCTCACTGAACCATTAGTAATTGTTATGGACAATACCCCTTACCATAGTATGTTATTACACAAAATACCAAACATGTCCTGGCTCAAATGGCTAGCAAATCGAAATGTTGCTTTTTCACATACTATGTTTAAACATAGGCTTTTAAATATTGTGTGTGTGTGTAAGTACATTATATTTTGTGTTTATATAATAGTTTCCGATTTCATAAAAAAATCTCTAACCTGTATTTTTACATTGTATTGTAATTAAATTTTGAAGTAGTTTTACTGATTTTGTTATTAAAATTGAAACTGGTATATTTTTCAGAAACAAACCACGAAAAAGATATTTGATAGATGATTTAGCCGAACAATATGGACATCTAATCCAATTAAATTAATTTGGGGCATTGCAAAACAATATTATAATAAACATATCGGCCGTGATGGAAATGCAAAAAAAGACTGTTTAAATATGTGATCTGAAGCACTTTAAACCGTTAACTCAGAGATCTGGAAAAACTCTATTGATAATACAGAAAAAAAATTTGACAAATGGTATAATCGAGAACGAATATTAAAAAGACAAGAAATTACTCCCATTGTTATTGATATTGACGCTAACAGTGATGTCAGTGACTTTGAGTCAGAATAAGAATAGAAAAATAACTTATCCATTCTGTTTCAGACATTTTGTCGTTGTAGCTTAATTAAACTAATGTAAAATAGTTTAGAAATACTTTTTTTGTAATTTATAAATATTTAGCTTGAAATAAAAAAGCAGCTATAAGGTAAGTATGTCAGCCCCTAAATAGCATTTTACCTTCATTGTAAAGCATTTGAACCTGTATTATTTTTATTAATAAAATTTGATCAGTATTATTTTTTTGTTACTGCCTCTAATTATCTCTATGTTGATTCGAATTAAATAAAGCATTGATAAACTAACTTGAATAGTTTTTATTGAAAACCTTTGATTAGGTAAAATTTTCAAAGTTTATTGCAATGAGCTTTATGTGCTTATAGCACTACTTGTGGATGTCACCCTTTACTTAAAAAGGTATTAAAAATATGTACTAAAATTTGGAAAATAATGAATCTAATTAGGGTAAACTATAGATGGCCCTTCATACTATAACTAAATACTTGAAGTTAGAAATTAAAAATGTATCCTCCGAAAAATTGGAAAAATACTCTTTTTATTTACAAAAATGCTTTCCTGAGAATTGCTCGATAAAAATTGGTAGGTATAGAAAATAATAATTGATGAATATATCACAGCGGATGAATATTTGAAAGACCAGTCTAGGATCCGGCCGAAGAGAAAATGGAAATGAAAACGCCCCCAAAAGCAATCACTTCCGAATAAGATCGTTAATTTTTTATTACCAACGTTTCTTTCAACAATCAGGATCGAAAAATGAGTTCGCGAAATGGCTCGTCGGGGAAATAAGATCCAGTGTACTATCTACCTAAGTAATTTAAGGCAACAAAACTTACACGGTCTCTTACTTACCTACAGGACCGGAACTTTCATTTTGTAATACTTTTAGTTTATGAGTAAATCGACAAAAGCAAAAACGTTTGAGTGAGTCAATGTGAGTGTTTTTGTGAAAATGGAAAAATGAAGTATCGAGCTGTCATTGAATATTTGTTTTTGAAAGGCAATACGCCTACGCAAATCAAAGTAAAGAGACTTTGCACCAACATTTACCACCGTAGAAAAGTCGTTCAAACTCCTCTTTCCGAAGAGAGATGAATGGGTGAGGAGAGAAATCTTCTTCCCGGAGACTGAACACATAATTTACACAGGTGGCTTAAAAACCCCAGATGGAGTTAGAGCCGGTGTTTTCAGCGGTGTTTTTGTTGGCTCTTTCGCTACAAACATGGTGAAAATCCACGAATTACGGTTTAAACTGCTTGACCACCCTCCTTACTCACCAGATCCAGCCCAAAGACACTTCTTTTTGTTCCCCAATCCTAAAATTGTGCTCGGAGGATAGATATTTGCGTCAAATCAGAAGGATATCGCCTTCGTCAACAATTATTTTGTAAATAAAAACGACGAGTACTATTTGGGTGAGACAAGAGATGGTAGCATTGCTACGAGAAGTATGCAGACTTACAAAAATTTTAAAAAATATCTTGTATCTTTGTTAAGTCGGAAACTTCTTGGATTACTCAGATTAAGAATTTCTTTATTTTTTTCATTATTCGCATAAACAACCAGGAGAGAAATTAACAAATTCCATTTAAGTTTGGTTGTGTATATATTTGTCAAAAGCAGACTTTTTTGTGTTACTGTTTACTTTTGTTACTTTCATTGAACTTTTATATTTAATTAAACTTTCTGTTTCATTTAAGATTATATTTTGTGTAATTTTATTTCAAGTTTCTTGTATTTAATTTGAAAGTTAATACGTTTTAGAATTTATGTTCTTCATTCTCGAGTCGTGTTTTGTAAAATTCATGATGTTCTTCTTTGACTCGTTGATCTTTTAATTTTTTCTATTTTTTTTTTTTTTTTTTAAAATATTTTTGTTTATATAGGAACGTTGTTTCGATTGCCATTAGGCAGGATAAAACGGCGGTTCGGAGGAAACCCACTTAGGCCATTTGGCCCTTTGTGATACCTTGATAGACGGCGGTGCCTTTCCCAATACCGTGAGAACCAGTTGGAACTTTTTATTAGCAGTGTAAGGTCTTTAATGCTCATTGAGCTGAGATCAGATAAGTCATTAAAGTTCGATTGCAAGTATAGAAAGCCGCTTTCTGCCTAGGGCGGGGCAGTGGTAGAGGAGATGTACCATTGTTTTCTCCTCTTTCTCATCGTGACAGCTTTTACAGAAGTCGTGTCGTTGCTCTGAGATTCCTATGCGCTTACCCAGTGTCCTGTTATGGCCGCGATCGCGTTTCCAATGGACTCGGCATTGCACCGCAGCCCTAAAGGTCAAGTAAACTGAGTTCAGTGATTTAATAGCAGCCAGGCTGTCGCAAAGAATGGATATCTTACTGAGCTTTTGTTCGGTGCGGAGTATCCAGATAGCTGCCTTGGTAATGGCTGTCATTTTGGCTTGATACACACTACAGTAATCAGGCAAACGAAGCGACAGGCTAAGTAAGGGGTCTTCTGAAGACACCGCAACTTACTCTTCCTTATAGTTTGGAGCCGTCAGTATTAAAAATTGCGCCCTAAGGTTTAACTAAATTCTCAGCACAATCTTCTCTCCACGGGATTTTCAGAGATAGCTGGCCTTCGAACATAAGGGTAGGTTTAGTATAGTCGTTTATTTTTTGTGCAGAGGCCGTATTCTTTTGATATTTCAGAGGGGCGCATTCTGTCCCAAACAGATCTGTTGGTAATAGATGTAGAATCGTTTCAAGTGCTTTTGTTGGGGTGGTCCGTAGACAGCCTGTGAACGGAAGACATGCCAATACTCTTACTTTTGTGTGGTATACTCTCTTATCTAGGGCTGGCCACCATACTAACGATGTATTTATTAGAATCGGTCTTATGACCGTAATATAGAGACCTTACCCTTTTCTCCATTTTCTCCCTCCACAACAGCTTTCGGACCAGGATCAGGCCCTGGTACCTAGCTCGTTCCGAGAGGTTAATAGATTGTTCTTCGATTTCTGGAAAGGGAAAGACAGGAGGGCACGATAATACTTGGTAAAGACCCGGTCCTGGCAGGAGATTCTTCGGAGTTTAAAATGGCAATTATTAAGAAAGATCCTTTCAGATTAAATATTATTCTTTACAAATTTTCTCCAGACGGTTGTAATAAACTTAAAAAAGTGTAGAACGATGAAGTGAAAAAGTTTTAACATTCTTAATGCCCATTAACAATAAGTTTTTTAATTTATACTGAAAATTGCCAACGTACCTTGATCTTAAGCTGCAAAATTTTGTTACAAAATTTCTTAACAGGATGTCGCTTGTTCAATTACTAAGTTTTTTAATAATTTTATTCTCGAAATAATAATTATAGCTCAGTATATACAGGCTGGCCAACCGAAAACGAAACAGAGCCATTTGCAGGAACCTCGTTAAAAAAAAACGCTCTAACCTGTCGATTTTTTATTAAAGAGAGACACTCTTTCCCGGTATTTTTAACTCCTCTACTTTCAACCCCAAGCAAGAGTCAAAATTACCCCAAAATGGCATTGGGGGTCGAATATGATGTCTTTTAAAAGATCTAACAATTCTCTTTACAATAGTTTTAAAATTTCAAAATTCAAATTATTTAAGTTGCTTACTTAATCCTTAATTGCCCTGTCATAGAAAGGGCAAATACACAGTTTTTCGACCAAGAACCCTTCTGTAGACTCTCCAAAGACCACTTGAAAGAAGAGGTTCGACGCAGGGAAAAAGATGAAATAAAATCTCATTGCCACAAAGTGCCAGGATAAAGACAAGCGAAAAGGCTAGTAAGCCTTTCACCAAGAAAAGCTAAACAGCTTTTTGAGATGAACAAAAAGACTTGAAACTAGTGACGGGTGACGACACTGCCCTCTGAGGTATCACCTAAAAAAGATGGGCAAAACAGAGAGTGATGTTTGCCGCGACTGTAAGAACTTCGCTGAAACTGCAGAACATTTGCTTTGCGAATGTCCAGCGCTTTTCTGCAAGAGGCTCAAGTTTCTAGAAGGGGTCTTCCTAAAGCCCTACGATGTTAGTAACTTAGCTCCCAGGAAACTGTTGAAATTTGTACGAAGTCTCGGAATCCTGGACCTCGAATAGATTAAGGGTTATGCACAAAAGATCTGACAGGTCAAAGTGCTTAAGAGGCAGCATAGCCTTCACGAAGAAGATTGTTTTTATTTTTAACAGTACGGTGCTCCTCTGCATTATGCGGCAATTGTTTGTCAGTATTTAGACCAACGTCTTTGGAAGAAGAGGCAGCATTGAATGGCCTCCACGATCGCCAGATTTATCGCCACTCGATTTCTTTTTGTGGCGAAATCTGAAAAGTAAAATCTTTAAAACAAAACCAGCGTCAAATCATCGTTGATGAGTGCCGTCGAATTACTCCTGAAAATTTTCGGAATGTGCGCGAACGTTTTGAACAAAATCTTTATTATTGTATGGAAGCGGGCGGTCATCAGTTTAAATATTTAATCAAATTAATAGTAAGTAAGCAACTAAAATAATTGGAATATTAATATGTAATTTTTTTTTAAAGTATTGAGAGGAAATGTAAAATTTAAAGACTATTGTAAAGAGAATTGTCAGAGCTTTCAAAAGACATTTTATTTAACCCCCAATGCCATTTAAAAAATTTGGGGTAATTCTTACCTTCGCTTGTGGTCGAAAGTAGTGAAGTCAAAAATAGCAAAAAATAGTGTCCCCTTTAATCAAAAATCAACTGACGCCGCGTGCTACAAGAAGATTTAAAGCACAGTATTCGGCAACTCATAGTAAATACATGGAGGGAAAGGTGGCAAGTTCTTGAGAATAACAAACTCAAAGCAATTAATCCTAACTTAAGCCACCAGAATTACGAATCAATCTCTCGTAAGCAACAGACAATCCTAACCCGTCTCAGGATTGGCCACACTAGGTACACTCATCAGCATCTACTGAAGAAAGAAAATCCCAAAAGATGTGTCTCTTGCTATGAAGAACTGAGAGTGGAACATTTAATATCGGAGTGTCCCGACTATAGAGAGAAGAGGTTAACATCAGGACTGCCCGAAGAACTTAGTGATGCCTTGAACCCGATTAATATTTACTCGTTACTAAAGTTCCTGAAATCCACCAACATTTTACAACATATATGAACTTTGTTGTAACATTCCCGCTAATAACCTTCGCGGTTAATGCGGTTTCTTTAAATAAAAAAAAAACAACGGTTCTGAGCGTTTTTCTAAAATGTTGACAAGGTTCCTGCAAATGCCTCCGTTTGGTTTTTGTTTAGCCACCCCCTATATGTATGTATTAAACCCATTTTCAATGTGCTGTAAGTATACAATATAAAATGTTACCCTTTCCTTAAAGTTGTAGAGAATTAATCGTATGGTCAAAAACCACCAATTTTTGCAAATTGTAACAATTTTAAAAAAATTTCGAATCAAATTAGGGAAAGCCTTACATTCACACCATCGGGTTTTCGCATTTTTTTAATGTCTACCAATCCAGGAATTTATTGAAGATTTATTTTAAGGCATTCTCATGATATAAAATTGCACAATCGCTTTTTATAAAAACCTTTACAAAAATTTCATTTCATGTAACGGGAGAATAAAGACGTTAAAATAATAATAATGATACGAAAAAAAATAGAATATAATTAAAATTAATGTTTTCTCAGTTACTTGTTAAATACTTTACTTACACCAGTCAAGTTCAGGGTCCCTGTATCATTGATAAAGCTACTGCAGAGCTGTACGCCCTCGAAGGCTGTGATTTTGACATTACCAATTAATCAGCTACTTTAAGTTCAAAAATATAAGTAGATTCATATCACTCATTTATTTAACTAGCAATAACCCTCGAAAAAATCATAGAAATTTTTATAAAAAGGTATTTTTTCCGGTAAATCTTTAACTTCCAACACCACTGACATTTTCCATTCTCGTCCGGCCGGTAATGTGATTTTTTGTCGACCTTCACCACCTTCTAACCCCACGAAATATTTGTATTCATTCGGTTCTAAAACACAAACATTATCAATTTGATCTATTGGATTTATCGGATTAAACAGAGAGTAGGCCTTAAGACAGTTGTCGAAAATATTAATTTACTTTCAACGATTTTAACTACACAATTAATAAAAAAAAATATGCCCAAGTGTTTTCTATAGTGTTCTAATGAAATGCTGGATACGACAGGATGAAATGCTGAAGGCTGGACAAAACGTGGTAGCTATTCTGCTGTACCGCCTTTTTAACCTTTTTTAAAAGAGTGGTAGCGTACCAGACGACTGGTGCAAGGCCATTATCGTGCCGCTTTACAAGGGAAAAGGTTCGCAGCAGGACTGTAAGTACTACCGAGGTATTAGTTTACTCAGCATGGTCGGCAAACTGTATGAAAATATATTGATTAAAACGGTAAAGAAGGTTAAAAGGATTTAGAAGAGGAAGGAGATGTATGGATCAGGTCTTTTCATTACGAGATATAGTTGAAAAATTCTTGTCGGGTCTATTGCGCTTTTTTAGACTTGAAAAGGCCTATGACACAGTGGTGAGGAGTGAATTGTGGTCAACATTGTCTATGTATGGGGTGAGCGGTAGTTTAATACGAGCACTGAAATCACTTAACGAGGATTCCACTGGTTGTGTCAGGATAAACTGAGCTTACACGGACTGGTTTAACATCGAAAAAGGTGTGAGACAGGGATGTGTGACTTCAGCATGGCTGTTTAACTTATACATAGACGATTGTTTAAAAAATTTGAAAGAGAGTGAGTATGAATTAAAAATAATTGATTTGATCGTCAAATGCCTTCTTTACGCCGATGATCAAGTCATATTAGCGTCATCTAAAGAGGAGTTGCAGGCGATGGTTAAGGTTATGCATGATGATGCCCTGAAAATCAAAGGGATGAAAATAAATGTAAGCAAAACGAAAGTAATGGTTTTTGAAAGAGAAAAAAGTATGACACGTCTGGCTGTGCATAGAGGTGTGTTGGTTCCTACATTTATGTATGATAGTATATGTTGGGTTTGGCAGAAAAAGCATGAAAATAGGATTAATGCTGGGAAGATGAGTAGTTTGAGAAGTATAGCCGGAGTGACTCGGTTGGATAAAGTAAAAAATAGTAAGATAAGAGAACGCTGTGGTCTTACAGAAGATGTGGTTACAAAGATAGATAAAGGAATGCTTAGATGGTTTGGACACGTAGAAAGGATGGATGAAGGAAGATTGACAAAACAAATTTATAAGGCGAGTGTGAATGGACGGAAGTCGGTAGAGGTCGACCTCGGCGAACATATCTCTATCAGATCAACATTGTTTTGAAGAAAGACCAGCTGTCAAGAGTACCAACAACCGACGAGCATGTATGAAAGCACTGATGAAAGAAGAGGAAGCAAAAGATGTGTGTAAGAACCACCGTAGCGGAAGTGGAAGGAAGTGGTCTCTGCCTACCCCTACGGGAAAAAGGCGTGTCTATATGTATGTATGTTAAATAAAAACTTAAAAAACCAGTGAATTGTGATTATTTTCAGTCCGCTATTTATTAAAGTTAGGTAAAATTTCTCTCGTGTAAAAAAAGGGAATTTACAAAAGCCGATCTCTACCAGAGTCATCTTAAAAATCATTTTTCGATGTTTTTCGTAAAAGTGCCTCTTCTGGACAATTACCATACTTTATACAAAGGTAAGTATTAATAAAAAAAAGTACCTATATCATCCGACTTGGATGGGCCTGGGTTCCATATTTTAACATCAGAAACGTTCTCTTTGATCATCGTCACCAATTTTTTATCGCTAATAAACATTTTAATTTCATTCGGCGTATCCAGAAAAAGCTTATCCAGGTTACCGACTATTTTTAATTTGTCGCTTTTCTCTCTTGACATGGACGTTCCGATTGCCGAGAGCAAATCATCGTTTAAGCAGTTTTGTAATCCTCTGATTTCCACTTCTTTAATATCATTCACTTTTATGTAACATTGTAACATTAGGTGAAAATTTAAGCTTAAATATTTACTGTTGTTTCGTACGATGATCCTCATTGATAGTTTATTCATATGCAACGTTATCCTAAAAAAATAGTTAAGTTTAAACAATATTAACGTTATAGTCGTAAATAAATTTTTGTAGAATTATTTATTATTAAGATAAGAGAACGCTGTGGTGTAGAAGAAAATGTGGTTACAAAGATAGGTAAGGGAATGCTTAGATGGTTTGGACACGTATAAAGGATGGATGAAGGAAGATAAACGGAAAAAATTTATAAAGCAAGTATGAATGGACGGAAGTCGGTAGAGGTCGACTGCTCGGCGAACATCGATCTCGATCAGATCAACATTGTTTTGAAAAAAGGCCAGCTGTCAAGAGTACCAACAACCAACGAGCATGTATGAGAACACTGATGAAAGTAGAGGAAGCAAAAGATGTGTAAGAACCGTAGCGGAAGTAGAGGAAGTGGTCTTTGCCTACTCCTGCGGGAAAAAGGCGTGTCTATATGTATATGTTCTAGATTGTCCAAGAATAGCAGTTTTACCGTCATTGTTGCATTTTTGTAGATATTGTTTAGTATATCGGTAGTCGACTCTACACTCCTTAAGTGCATACCACAATGCATTTAGGTCTATTGTATCGAAGGCTTTGCGGAAGTCCACGAATGTCATTACTAAAGCTCTGTTGTATTCGATTGTCTTTTCTATAAGTGGAGGTGGTAATTCGTTCAAAATCCACGACGAAAGCCTGCCTGTTTCACAGGTTCATAGAAATCCAATTTATTTTCCAGTCGGGTGGTTATAATTTAAGTAAACAATTTGTAAAGGTGGCTTAAGAGGCTTATTGGTCGATAGTTTTCTAGTTCTGCTATATCTCCCTTTTTGTAAAGCAGGATTACAATGTAATTATGCCAATTTTTTGAGACTTTACTATTGAATGGGCAGAGATTAAAAAGCTCTTTTATTTTTAGCAGTAGAAGTTGGCCTCCTATTTTTATTGTGTCTGTAACTATGTTGTCTATTTACATTAGGTAATTGTATCAAAAAAGCAATTAATCTAAAAAATTTATATCTAAAACATTAAGAGCTTCCAAATCAATGAAATTGTTCAACGAAAACCAAAACGCGCGAAAAATTGCTGCAGACCCTGTTTCAACACAGAAGAAAAAAGCAT
This sequence comes from Agelastica alni, assembly GCA_950111635.1. Classification (NCBI taxonomy): domain Eukaryota; kingdom Metazoa; phylum Arthropoda; class Insecta; order Coleoptera; family Chrysomelidae; genus Agelastica; species Agelastica alni. Next base: position 41,905,860 of record OX467714.1, on the reverse strand, counting down.
TTTAAGAAAGAGATTGGTCAGAAAGAGATCTTATTGTAATATGTCCAGCAGATATTTCTACTAAACGAAGTATAAATGTAGCAGATATTAATCAAAGTTATTAATTTTAAATGAATCCAGACTAACCTATAAGCTAAAGCAAACTCGAAGTTCCACATCGACCTGGTAAAATAATCTGGATGGCATGCAATATCTACGAAGACGTCACCGTTGTCCAAAAATTCCGGTCCCCTGACGACCTTCCACATAATGTTCCTTCCGAAGCCGTGCTGTCTACCGAAACTCCAATGCTTGTGATGTGGAAAAATAAGTTGCACGCCGCCGCGGATTTTCCCGTATTCGGAAAACGAGGTCTTTTTACTCATAAAAATTTGTTCCTCGTTACAAATACGCCACGATAAGATGGTACATCCTTTAAGATGGATCGTGCACGTCGTGTATTCGCCCCTGTCCAAAATTACCACTTTTCCTTCCGTCGTTTCTCTGGCGTTCATTTTACGCTATTCACAGATTTTTTATAATACAAATTAATATTGAGCAAATAAAAAAAAGGTTGACAGAATGTAATTAAATAATTGATTGTAACGACAGAATGTAATTAAATAATCGATTGTAGCTAGGAATAAACAAATATCGATTGCTTGTAAATGGTTTATCGATTTTGAAATTTTTTTACGATTACAACTGGGAGTGTGAGTAAAAAAACTTACATTTTGATCATTTAATTTTAACCTTTAGTTTACCAATCATTACAAAAGCAAATATACAATTATGGGGAATAATTTTAAGGTTAAAAGAATATTGTTACGATTTTGCGATATACCACTAGAATGTACGTAAGCAAGCTGGGCAGTATAGTGACATCACAGCCAATGACAAGGGGGTTCCAGTAACTTCTCGACCAATCCCGAGTTTTCGATAGAACAGTTTGGATATGGCTAGAAGATTCTCGATTTAACGTTAAATATATAAATTGGCCTTTGTTCGCGGGAGTTAGTTTTCTAAAATTAATGATTGTGTTCGCTAGTTGACATAAAAACCCTGAGTGTAAATTTTAGTAAAACGGTACAATATGTACTTTTAAAGAGCTAAGTAAAAGTTTAAATCAAAAACTGAGGAAACTTTCAATTGTCAGTGCATTCTTTGACAGATGATAAGATTTAGGAGAGGAAAATGTTTTTAGTTGAAAAATTCTTGGCCAAAAATCAGAAGGTCTACTGCGCTTTCGTAGACTTGAAAAAGGCCTACGACAGAGTGGTGAGGAATGCATTGTGGCCGACATTGTCTATGTATAGTTTAAAATCGAAAAAGGTGTTAGACAAGGAATGAGTGGCTTCGCCATGGTTGTTTGAATTATACATAGACGATTGTTTAAAATATGTTAAAGAAAGTGCACAGAAATTGAGAATGAATGATTTGATCGTCTAATGCCTTCTTTACGCCAAAGATCACATTAGCATCATCTGAGGAGTTTCAGGCGATGGTTAATGTTATGTATGATGCGCTAAAAATTAAAGGCATGAAAGTAAATGCAAGCAAGACATAGATATCGAATTTTTGGTGCCCAATTGTGGGAAACTATATATAAATTTATACTTATTTATGTGTTTATTTATTCTCTTCAAAACAATAATATTTTTAAAATAAACTTTAAGCTAAAAAGAAATTTATATTAATTTCTCTTTATAAAACAATCAGTTTTTCTCATAAATGACTTGGTAAATATTTTATACAAAATTTCTGCATAACTAACAAGATAACCGAGAAAATTTATTTAACTTAAATAATAGTATATTCTTCAAAGCGCGTATGATGACGGCTATTATTCTCAAGGATGGATATTTCGAAACGAGCCACAGGCGAGATTTGGAATCATCCGAGAGAATAATAACCATTATACGCAAGTAGAAGACTATACTTTCTCTACGACCATCGTCGACCATCACTATCACTCGTTTAATTCTCCATCCTATTGTTGTGATGACAGTTCATTAGAATGACATTCGCGATATCGAGTTAGATCCTGTTGGATGTTGTTAGGTTAGCTAATTACGTAATAACTTAAGACAGAAGGACCCTTAAGTAGGGACTGAATAAATTAACCGACTTGGTATTACATGGATCTCACAACTTTTTACGGTAGAAGAACTGAGTTGTCAGACTTTTTACAAGTTATGTTTTTGATGGCATCTCATTTATTTTTGTAGATAGTCCTATTTTTTTTCTTTCCGGTACCCTTTACTTCTTAAATACCAACAACGAATTTTCTTTGAGCCCACTCTCTGTTTTATGAGATTTTCTTGTTTTTGTATGTACTATATTTATATGGGATTACAAAGTTATTTATGCAGTTGGTGTATCTAGAAAACTGAACCGAAATTGCAAAATATTTTAGTTTTTTCTTGATATATACGCTAAATACTAATTGTATTTTAAATTTGAATATTTTATGTCTGCTAGAAGTGCCTTAGAGTTTTGATCATCGGTTAGTCAGTGAATGACAAAATTAAGAAACTTTGACTAGTTATAATTCTTAAACTACTGGTTCAAATTAAATGAAATATGAAATATACCGTGTTTATACCATACCTGCTTGGTTACTGAAAATTCAGGCTTTAAGTTTTATCCACGACGAAGTTATAGGGGGTCGAAAATGGCCCGAAAAGGATGGTACGGCCGAGCCGCTTTTTTGCTCGACTTGCCGTGCCCCCAGATATATAAAAAAATTAATGATTTTGTGACCATTTGCTATTAAAATATTTGTAACCAGAACTGCATCGATCTTTTAAAATATGGCAACTCGGCAAGACAGACAATGTTATTGCATGTTTTGTCTCTCTCAATATCGTGCAGCTTACGGTTCCTGTCGGAGTATACCCACTTTATTAGAAACCCATCAGAGAAAAAGTTTAACACAACATAAAGTCGTTTTTTTTATGCAATAAAAAACGTTTACATTTCAGTTTTATATTGTTAAATAAAATTGAAGGGCGAGGATTAAATCGAGCATCAAATAATATATAAATAAATGTTTTTTTGCATTACTAGTTTGATCAATTTAATCCGTTATATAGTCATTTATTATTAAAAAATATAGGTGTAAATGCTTATATTTTTAATATCTAAACCCATACTAACAGTAACCATCGAAAAAATCATAGAAATTTTTATATTTCTTTTTTTTCTCGTTGGTATTTATCACTTCCAAACTGGCCAACATTTCCCACGTTGATCTCGGTCGCAAGGGTTGCTTTTTCACGACGTATCCCCCTTCTATTGCAACGAAATATTTAAATTCATCGTCATCTAAACAAACAAAAAAGTCAATCGTATAAAAAACACAATTTGCTTAAATCAGGAAAAATGGACGGGTACTTATTGCAACTTACATACATACATATAGCCACTCCTTTCTCCCGGAGGGGTAGGCAGAGACCACTTCCTTCCACTTGCTATGGTTCTAACACACATCTTTTGCTTCTTCTACTTTCATCAGTGCTCTCATACATGCTCGTCGGTTGTTGGTACTCTCGAACTGGCCTTTCTTCAAAACAATGTTGATCTGATCGAGATATGTTCTCCGAGGTCGACCTCTACCGATTTGCCCATTCACACTCGCCTTATAAATTTGTTTCGTCAATCTTCCCATATCCATACTTTCTACGTGTCCAAACCATCTAAGCATTCCTTTATTTCATGCTGCCAAACCCAACATTCACTACCATACTGATAAGTGTAGGAACCAACACACCTCTATGCACCATAGCCATACGTGCCTTTTTTGACAATTTCTGGTTGTTCATAAAGCTATGCAACTTACATGCATAACAATTATTCTGTCATTATACTGAACACTCTTATAGTCTTTCGTCTTTCGCTTTTTCTACTTACATCAGCGCTTTCATAGATGCTCGTCGATTGCTAATAATCTTGACCTGGCTATTCTTTATAACAATTTCGATCTAATCGAGATATGTGCGCCTAGGTCGCGACCTCTACTGTGCCCATTCACGCTCGTCTTATAAATATGTTTCGTCATTCTTCTGTTATTCATCCTTACTACGTGTCCAAACCTTCTAAGCATTCCTTTTTCTATCTTTGTTACTACATCTTCCTTTACACTAGAGCGTTCGCTTATCATACTATACTACACTTTATCCAGTCACTCAGGTATACTTCTCATATCCGAAACATTGATCTTATTTTCATGCTTTTTCTGCCAAACCCAACATTTACTACTTAATATACATAAGTTCGGGGACCAGCAGCACTCCTCTATGCACAGCCAGACATGCCTTCTTTGACACGTTCTGGTTGCTTATAAATGGCTCCATTTCATAGACCTATTATTCAGAGGAGACGCAACATTCCATTCATAAAACTCTGTTTGTTTTGTCGTAATGATTTCACGAGAGTGGCCAAGAGTATGACAAAAAATACCAATCAATTCTCTTTGTCCCGTCCTCGTGCTAGCAACGCTGTAACATTATTGTCGACTTATGGCCACGCTTGTAATCAGTGGCGTGCTGTTTGTTTAAAATTAGAATAATCTATCGGGTTATATTTAGTTTTTTATGAGAATATATTTATAAATAGATAATACTCAGTTTTTTATTAAATTAAAGTGTTGTAGCCTACTAAAAGTATTTTTCTAAACCCCAAAAGTTGAGCGCCAAATTGTGTTACCCTAACTAAACTGTTTTTCTAAAGTTACAAAAGTGGGGTGCCAATTTTGAGTAACCTTACCAAGTCCCCAAATAATGAGCGACAATTTTGTGTAATGTTATAAGTTACTTTTATAATAACAAACAAACTGCTAATTGTGTAGCGAACAGTTTTATTAATACCCGTTAAATTAAATTATTTTATCAAATTAAAGTACCTACTGAAAAAGAACTTTAAATAATTTTACCTAACTGAAAAAAAAACTTAAATAATTATCATTAATAATTATTGTACAAATAAAATTAAATGTATTTTAAATTTTAGTTTTAATGTTCAAACTCTTTATTAACAGCTAAGTAACCTAAAGAAAAAGATTAAAATATACTCAGGGTTCTGTGACTCCTTGTTTTTTCGATTGGATTAAATTTGAGGTGATGTATAGATTTTTTATAAAATAATACTATAAAATGAATCAGAAAGGTATACAGTTCTTCAAATAACAACGAAAGAAGGAAGATACGACTGAATAAGTGTTGCTGAATAACAGGAAAATAATGACCTTGTTTGAGAATATCTCGAAAAGTTTTGATTTCCGCATCGTTTGGTTTTCAGATACGTGTATTACGCCTCAAAATAATACCTGTTTATTTTGATATTGAAATCGTCATCGCTACACCACTGGATGAAAATATAGTAAACAATGAGATGTTCCAACTTACTTGTGAAAATAAACACTGGGGCTTAAATAGTCCGGTTTTTTACACACTTGGCGATGACAAATCATTTCTTCCACTAAATTTTACTGAATTTTACCAATAATATGCTGAAAATTCACCGATAATACTCTCGTTGCAACACCTTCGGCAACAGCGCTACTAATAATAACCGATTTCGTAGTACGCATGGATCTCTGCAAGTGGAACGATTCAGACAAGCCGTGCGGCGTTGTCGCTTATTGAGCAACCATTTCAATGATCTAACGGAATAAAATACTTCAATGGTTCAACATTTCATAAAATGGGTTGTATTATTTGGTTGTTTTAATTCATTAAATATTAATAAGAGAGAGCATTCCGGTCACAATATTGTTTCAAATATAATCAACAAATACTATGGACGATTCAAAACCAACAACAAATATCTTGCCATAACTGGAGAGCAGGCAACATTAAAGTCGGCCGTATCAAGATAATACAATCGAGACCAGAAAGTGAGGATGTATGATCGTGTTTAAAAGTAAATAGTTCCGTCTCCTCTGATAATAGGTCTATACCCCATTCTACCATTTTCCCGTCAATACCCTTCGCTCAACTTACCCAAATCCTTTAGCTCTTTGGCCTTCTCTTCTCCAGGATTCCATATTTTAAGATCGGGAATATTATGTTTCGTGATTTTGACTAATTTATTACCATCGGCGTACAAGTTAACGACAGATGGCGTTTCTTGAAACAGTCTGTCTACATTTCCCACTACTTTAATTTCTTCATTTTTTTCTCTTGACATCGAAGCTCCGACCTCGGACAGTAAATCGTCGCTGAGACAATTTTTTAATCCGGTTATTCGGACGCTGTCCAAATCTTGTACTTTTATATAGCACTGGATCATGATGTTGAAATCATAATCGAAATATTTACTTGGATTTATCGCTACTATTTTTATCGTCAGCTTTTTCTCGTGCAGAGTTACCCTGATTAAAAAAAAATGGTCGTGAATAAAAATTATCTTCAATTCTTTAATTTTTGTTTATTGCATAACATACATACATACATACATACATATAGTCACGCCTTTTTCCCGTAGGGGTACGATTCTTACACACATCTTTTGCTTCCCTTACTTTCATTAGGGCTCTCATGAATGCTCGTCGGTTGTTGGAACTTTTGACAGCTGGCCTTTCTCCAAAACAATGTTGATCTGATCAAGATCGATGTTCGCAGAGGTCGACCTCTACCGATTGCCGTCCATTCACACTCGCCTTATAAATTTGTTTTGTTAATCTTCCTTTATCCATTCTTTCTGCGTGTCCAAATCATCTGAGCATTCCTTTATCTATCTTTGTAACCACATCTTTTACACCACAGCGTTCTTTTATCTCACTATTCTTCCAAAATCAGTTTTTTCAGAGAACTATGACCTGCAACTTTTCAAAAAGCGAGTCCACAATAATTTTCTATAATCTATAATCCCTCCCCCTTCTAATAGTCGCAGTGCGTGCCGTCCGCGGCCCACACGATAGGTCTAGCCTTTTTCAGTAAAAAAAGAAACCTTAGGTACGCTGAGGACACCGTATAATTGCGGACTCTCTGGAAGGTCTTCGGATTTTACTTGATCAGGTGGCTACTAATAGTGCAGAATTTGGATTAAATTTAAACATCTATAAACCAAATGGATGGTGATTAATAAGATCCAAGGGAGTGGTGGTATTCTACAGGTACAGAACCAACAAATCAGTCGCATCCAGTCATACAAATCGATCTTGGATGCCAGGTCAACGAAAGCTGGGATAATATGCAGGAGGTCCGTGCCCGCGGATTGAAAAAGCCAGAGCATCATTTGTGAGAATGAAGTCCGTGTTGTGTTGCCGAAGACTCTTCTACAGACTTCTTAAACTAATAATAGAAGAAAAAATCGAGGGTAAAAAAAGTTCTGGTCGTCGAAGAATATCGCGGCTAGGAAATGTATGACAATGGTATGGTGAAACCACGACAGGTCTCTTTAAAAAACAGGCGACAAAGTACGAATAGCGCTGATGATTGCCAACGTTAGCGAGTCTTATTTTTAATAATTCAACCCGAATATTAGTTAAAGGATTATAACTCGTAAAAGCAACATTATTCTACCTACTATAGTCCATGTATTAAGACTTTAACTCACAAAAATTAATGAATAAAGTAAGGTTGAGTGTAAATATTTCTGCGACACTGAGAACATTTACACATAGTCTAACCGAACACTAACACTACCTGGTAAACAAAATCGAATGGATATTTAATGTTCTATCGATTAACAATCGATTTCTGCAATACCACAGTTAATGCTGTCAAATGAGAACAATTAAACATGAAACATTTACACCTAACCTTATTTATTTCGTCAAGTTTTTTCTTTCTTTCCTAAACAGTTTCCGCATTTAACGGCATAATAAAATATTAGTCATCTTAAAAAAAAATCACTTCGGTTAAGTGTTTTACTTCTGTTCAATGCAAATCGCTCAACATTTGCTGGAATTAGACACACATAGCACGGACTGTTTTTTATGTCGCACCTTTTTAAATCGGGCTAATATTTCGGTATTATTAACATAGTCTTACCTGTAATTTAAAACAAATTCGAATGCCCACATGGATTTAGTGTAGTTGTCGGAAGATACGCAGATATCGACGAACACATCGCCGTTGGGTAAATATTCAGGACCTCTTTTAAGGGTCCAGATGATGTCTCTGCCGAAACCGTGATGTCTACCGAAGCTCCAACTCTTGTGATGCGGCCAAATGATCCGCACTCCCCCCCTGATATTTTTGTAATGAGAAAACGGCGTTATGCGACTGACGAATATTTGTTCCTCGTTGCATATACGCCACGACAATATCGAACATCCCTGAAGCAGGATGGAGCAGGTAGTGTATTCGCCTCTATCTAGGATTACCACACCGCCATCAGTCGATTCTCTGGCGTTCATTTTACAAATTTTATTTTTTTTATACTATCGTTATGTGCATTTTATGTCAAGCAAAAATTATTTTGTCATAGAAATGTCACCGACGACTAAGGATATTCATTTATTTGACAGCAGTGCTTTTGGCATTTTAAAAAAATATCAGAAATGTGTGCCAGTGTACGAAAATAGAATAGACCTTTAATCTCATTTAAAAAATAATGCTTTATTTTTACGCTGTGGTGTCTGTAATGTATTAGGATCGCCGTGTAATGTTAGGTCCCTTGCTCGTAGGTTTGTTGAAGTTTCGGGAAAACTCTCGTTAATTAAAAAGAACGTTGAACTTAAAAATATGTTTAATTTGGTTTAGCAATTCTACATTTTAATGTCGTGATCTTGACCGTCGCTGCAAAGTAGAGCAACGAACGTCCGATCGAAGTAAAACAATAACACACTATTATTATTCGAAACATCTGGTTGCGAAATAAATACGAACGATTAATAAACATAAAAATTATTTCGTGTGTCTCGCGACACGTTCTAAGTGAGTTCAAAGTTATTCCCGTGAACGGTCAACTGAGTTCATTTATTAAACCTTTTTGCATGTTTTCCTGGCTAAGGACACTACAGTGTCAAAGAAGATGTGGTTACAAAGATAGATAAAGGAATGTTTAGATGGTTGGACACGTAGAAAGGATGGATGAAGAAAGATTGACGAAACAAATTTATAGGGCGAGTGTGAATGGACGAAAGTCGGTAGAGGTCGACCTCGGAGAACATATCTTGATCAGATCAACATTGTTTTGAGGAAAGGCCAGCTGTCAAGAGTACCAATAACCGACGAGCATGTATGAGAGCACTAATGAAAGTAGAGGAAGCAAAAGATGTGTGTAAGAACCACCGTAGCGGAAGTGGAAGGAAGTGGTCTCTGCCTACCCCTATAGGAAAAAGACGTGACTTTATGTATGCCGATCTCACTGTGCCTAACATAACTTTGTCAGGAGTAACGATACCACTGAAGTCATCCATATCGATGCTTGGTATTACTATCAGCAATAACCTTTCCTAAGAAAATCACGTGAGGTCCATTGCCAAAAGTGCATCCCAAAAACTTGGTTTTTTATTTCGTGCCAAGAGCTATTTCACCTCCAGTCAGCTGCTTATGATCTATAAGGCACATATCCGACCTGTACTGGAGTACTGTTCCCATATTTGGAGTGCAGCACCTAAACATATCCTGAAGCTACTGGATTCTGTCCAAAAAAGGGCAATTCGTCTCGTCGGTGACGCCTCGCTTACAAACTCGCTGACTTGTCTGGAACACCGTAGAAAAGTTGGTGATTTGTCTCTATTTTATAGATATTTTCATGCTCTTCTGAAATATCAACAATCGTTCCTCCTTTGGCAGTCTCTTCGAGATTAACCCGTCAAGTTCAGTCTTCACACCCCTTCGTGGTCACTTTGGAGACCTGCAGAACATCACTTTCCAAAGACTCATTCATCCAACGAATTGCGAGGCTTTGGAACTCATTGCCTAGTGAGGTGTTCCCCGAGGCATACAACCTCCAGAAATTTAAGAAGAACACCAACTCCTACCTTCTTTCCCTTGGTTCCCACGATGTTCTCTGAACATTACAGGATATCCCTTTTCGTGGGAACCAGAACATAAAAAAAAACAAAAATGTATGTAGACAAGTTTTTTGCCTGTAAGAAAAAATATATCCTTTACTCATAAGAACACCACTTTCTTCTGTCCCATTTATTAAATTTGTTTGATCTATAGTTACAAATACTTTCCTCGCCTCTATGGGTAATGCTATTTAAATCTTGATTGTATAGTAATAAATCGGTAAAATTAAGTATCTATTATAGGAAAATCATCTTTTTTAACTAAATATGTGCCTTATTTTATTTTCTGTTATTGGACCTTCTTACCCTTTTTGTTAGATGCTAATAAAAATTTACTGAAATTAAAATATTATGCAAGTGACGGGGAAAGAAAAACCACAACGGGTGGAATAACTAAGGGAAATAAAAAGCTTCTGACGTCGACCGATTCTTCGCCATCTGCACACGAAGAGAGAGAAATAGAAAAAGAGAGAGATGTGGAGCCGGAAAGAGTGGTAGTGACATGTGATCCAACATTATTGGATACATGTAAATTTCCGATTTGGTCTTGAGCACCAGATGTTGCTTATCGGTTCCTTAATCGAGTTTAGATTTCACTCTAGGTACACATATAAGCTCTCGATTATATACGGGGCGATTCCGGCTGGACTTACTAACAATAATAGTTATTTACCATACAAGTGGGATGAAGGCATCATTAAGAAGTCGCAAAAGAGTGCGAATCACACGAATATATTAATGATGCGTTATCACACACGTATAGTACAACTTTTCATCTACGACTGCCTATAATGAAAAAAAAAGTGTACAGCAATGTTTCAAATAAATTTTGTAAAATTAAACTGATTATTTTTTGACGTTTCTTGAAACCAATAGAATATAGCCAGCAGCGTAGTTGTTTTCTGAAGTATAATCGACCCACATATACCTACAGTGTAGGTAAACATGCAGCGAAATTAACTGGTACTTAAAAAAATACATTTTTAAAATTATTACTGTTTAGTTCTATAAGATACGTCGTAATTTTTTACTGGAACTAGTTTCGAGAGGGTATGTAAAAGATCTATGTAATACGGGTCGTTTAATTGTAACTCATTTACTAAAAAACTACTTTTTTAATTGTGAGAAAAAAAATAACTTTAACTTAAACAACAACCTAACTCACGCATATTAACTACGTTTATAAAAAACTATGGGTACAATTTTAGTAATCAAAATAAGTACTCAATATATTGAAGATTTTTTTATAAAAACAAGGAAAAACATGTTTACATTCGTTAGTTAGCTCCTGTACTAAACTAAAGAGGATAAACCCTTGGATAATTTTCACTATAGCGATTACTTCAACTATACTAATTAACGACCTCTGCGAGACAAACTATATTTGGGACGGAGGCAAAACCATAACAACTGTCACGTGCCTATTTTTTTTTTCCTTCTACAGTCCATTATTAATTGGGTCTCTTCTGATAGTTTTGTATTCCTTAGTTACTCGTAAGTAGGGTTGCATACCGTATTTTGTTGTAACATGAATTTATCATTCGTTGTAAATAGTGTTGCATACCTAGTAGTGTTAGGATTTAATTATTAATGGCTGTGACATTTTTGGTTAATTGGAGTGGGAGTCTTTGTTATTAGATTTCGCCTTGATTTTTGGCCTCGATTGTCGTGTGTTGTCCGCTATATTATTGTTTGGTTTGCTTTTCTGTGTGGATGGGCTGGCTATCAACACGGAAGAGCGCGATTATGAGTTGGGAACATAGATTTGCAAAGGTTGGCTGACGCGTGTCCCGTGTCATTATCTGATATCCGGCCTGGGAGTGAGCAGTGGAGGGAGTCGCTTGGTGTCAGTCGTGAAGGTCGGGTGAGAGTTTTTGGAACGATTTGATATTAACACGTGAGCAGAACTTCTGCGGTTTTTCCTTTCATATCTGGCTGTATTTGGGCCATCTTAATTGGATTTTGAAGAAAAACCATTTAATTTTTAACTTGACCATTCTGTCGTGCCTTTGTGATGGATATTTTGGATATTGGGGTCGAGTTAAAATGACCGCGTGCGGGATTTGATGAAGGGAAGCCATTGTTAAGTACCAGGTGCAGTTCCATAATCAATCCGGCCACATGATTAGTGAAATCGTATACCCACAGGTTACAAGAGATTTATTTTAGAATATTTAAACGACGTAACTCATTTTTAACACCGCGATTAAGTTTTGTTTTAATTTATTAATATGGTACACTTTTGAAAACTATTTATTGCATCGGATAATATGCCGAGTCTGAACGTTGATTAAAGTAATATTCTTAATAGTTCTTTGTGTCCAAGTAAGAACGTTTATTCATACTTATTTGTAAATGTCCTACAATATTGCTATTTTGAAGGACAGAAATCGTAAAAAGAAATATTTTTAAATAAGCTCGATTGTTTTAATAGTGTAAATGTTTAAAAAAATACTACTTGGTGTTTCTGTTTCTTGGATCATCGATATAACAGTGGCGTCTCAATGAAGTTTTCAACTGGTTACATAGTATTGAGTTTAATTTTATCAACTTATCAGTTATTATGTGCTTGATCTAAGTGTTTTCAATAGCTTAAAAGTAACAAATTATTTTCATTAAATTCGTACCTGCTCCAAGTTGAATCTGAATTTATACATTACTGAATATACTTTATGTAGTTATTGTGATGGTTTCAAATTATTATTTTTGTTGCAAGTCCATTTATTTTGTATTTTTTTTTATCTTTTGCTATCAGGAATTCTATATAAAACCAAACATTTTTGAAATTTTAAATATTGTGAACATTTTTTATTTTTTTTGTTTTTAATTCTCTTTTGTACATCATTAGGTTTTTATTATTGTCTGAAAGATTGTTATAATTAATTTAAATATTATTTTAAGAAAAGTGTATTAAATTCGTTTAATCCACTTTACAAAATACAGAATTTGTTGTAAAAAATCAAAACATCATTTTTACTTAATTAATATATTGCAGGAATTGTAAATATAGTTTTATTTATCTAGTTCACCATAATTGTTTGTTGTTTATCGTGTGGCTCTGCTAGTGCCTACTAGACCTAGGGGTTTCCGGCTTGTACCGTCAAGTCGGTGGCGCGGCTCACTTTTATATTTTTTTCTTCTACCCTCTACGGCTGAGCTCGGGCATAATTTGCCAGTAGAGAGACCACTGGCAGAGTACTCTTTAGAGAACTAAAAGACGTGGCACAACCTAGACCAGCGCATTAAGTATTTTTTAATGTGCCGATTGTCTACAAAAGATCGATTTACCCTGTATGTATAGCAATATTTTTCGTTTATGTAAAGTTGCAGTAAATTCCCTGTATTTGTATTCAGAGCTAAAAAGATTCCATACAGATTCAGCTCCAGACGCTGACGATAAGGCTGATCTATTTTTATTTCGATTGGTGGTCATGCTTCTTCTACTTTGAATACTAAATATTGGAGTTCGGTGGCGACGTTGCGGGTATACAAGACATTAAATCAAAATATGAAATGACAGTTCAGGAAACTGCCTATTTTGGATTTTTGATCGGTAAAATAAAATGTCTTTTGCACGAACAATCGTTTTACTGCCATTATTTAAAATAAATTTATTATTAATTGTAAACTGATTAATGCCAGTTTGAAATTTATGTTGCCAATTTAATTTCGACCAATGTTATTTTGATTCTGATTAGCGCCATATTGATTTTGAAAAGGAATAGAAAAACGTTTTGAAAATGCTTCGATATTTATAAAAGAACAATTAAATTCGAATTGATAAAATATAAAAAAAAGTAAAATAAAAATACCACCATCTGCCGGTGAAATACAACTCGTTTTCTCAAGCTTTCATCAAATCCCCAGAGAGCAATTTTCCATTGGGTAGAACGAGGTGCAAATGCTTTCCACGACGTACTGGAAAAACTACGTTACTTCCTGTTAACAGGTTAACGATTTTCAATAAATAAGATTTCCATCGGCAAGTTTTCGCAGATATATCATCGCTCATGACAGCAGTGAAAATAAAAACGATAGTCTCACTAACAAACAATATTTAAGTATGTTTTAAAAATAAATTGACAATTTTTCACTCAGCACAAAGAGCTGCTTCCGATATACTTTTGCGTCATGTTTATATACATTATATATATGTAAAACTATGTAACTGCCTATGTATCACCTGTATTTACTATAGGTAAGTGTGGGTCGATTATATATTAGAATAACAACTACTCCTCTGGCTATATGCCGCAACAGGCATTGATTTACATCTGATGTCTTGTCGTGTATACTACCCCATCACAGATAGCAAGATAAACAGGTGCTTGTTAAGTAAGAGAAAGGACTATTCAATTTATCTAATCGCAGTCACCACCTATGGACCGGTTTCGGGATGTTGTCCCTAGTCAGCATAGGGCAGGTGTATTCTGCGATCAGACAAATTCACAGCTCCCGCTCTTACCAAGTACACATGAAGAACCACGCAAAAAGCGCCAGTCGCGACATCTGTACTTTTTAACAAGCACCACCCGGAAAATAACTTCCAAAATCGTAGAATAGTAATACGAAAATTATAGAAAACTGTAATGCTATTAAAGTAAACTATATAGTTTACTTTAACACCCCGTATCTCTGAAACAAAGTATTTGCAGATATAAGTTTGTAAAGCAAACTCTCTTTTTTATGTAAAATCACCCCCTGAAGTTTGTCGCACTTATTTACTAACAGCCTGTAATTAGTTTTATGGCTGCAATCAGTTATTTGGGTTTCCAGAGCCCCATTTGTAATCGCCTTTATTGTTCGTTGTCGGCAGCTAAGTAAAATTACAAAAATTATGTAGAAAAAAAGTGAGTAAATTCTGTCGTCGTGAGAAGGGTTTGTTGTTCAGGTGTGTCTTAGCCTATTTATACACATATGACATATTCAGTACCCAATAAAATTGTCCGTTCTGGAGAGGTTTACGTTGTGTAGAATGTCCGTTAACAGAAGTTTCACTGTAATTGTATTTCCATTTAATAATAGGGAATTATTTATGTATTACTTGCTATAAAATTTGTACTTATATTGTATTTTAACATTTAAAAAGAGGGATGAGTCTATAAGTCGGTGGATAAATAAAATTATCGGGGTTAGTAATTTGGGTAAACGATATCAAACAAAAACGCATTTAAAAACTTTGGCAGCGTGATCCTTTATTTAAAATTCTACCCCAAGTTATTTACTTAGTGAATGGGTGGTGCAAGGGGCAAAGAGGGCAAATTTTGCATGATTTTATTAAATTAAACTTTGAAAGGAGGCCACTTGATCAGGACTGGATCGAAATGTAAAAATAACGAGAATTCTTAACAGCACCGATCAATCTACATTTTAATTGGAGATTAGCAACTTTCCTAATTTTTGCATTTTTAAAACTCTCTTTAAACGTATAAAAAACTATGTTTGTTATACAGACTTGGCCATAATCTAAGGACATAAATTTATATTTAAATAATATAAAATTGGTTCATTGCATGGCACTGTTTTTTCTGATGTTTGTACTTTAGCACAAAAAAGCATAACGAAAACATTTAAAATAATAGTTATGGTTTAGCATCGAAGGTAGAACCGATCTTTTTTTTTTTATGAAAATAGTCGCAAAAAGGGTAGACCTATCGTGCGGGCTGCGACTATTAGAAGGGGAAGGGATTATAGAAGGGAAATGATTGTGGACACGCTTTTTAAAAAGTTGCAGGTCATAGTTCTCCGGAAAAACTCCTTTTACTGCAAATTTTTTTAAATGCCATTTAGTACAAGAGCGGCTAATTGTGTTTCCAGCCATTAAAGAAAGTTTATTATTGCTGCATTATCATGCAAGACTACTTGTTGCAGCAACAGTAAATATTATTATCATCATCTTGAGCTTATACTGTCCACTGTTGAACAAAAGCCGCTCTTTAATTTTGCCACGTACTTCGATCTTGTGCAGATTGAATCCAATTTCCTGCAATCCGTTTTATGTTATCTGTCCGGCGTGTAAGTGGTCTGCCTCTACTTCCAAGAAATTCGGATCTTGGTCACTATTCTATAATCTTTTTGTTTCGTATGGTTCGATTAGGGATTTTGTCAGAAAGTTTGATTCCTAGCATTGCTCTTTCCATTTTTCGTTGTATCACCTGTATTTTGTGAGCATTCTTCTTCGTTAACGTTAGCGTTTCCGCGCCATATGTCAATACAGGGATGACACACTGGTTAAAAACTTTTCTCTTGGAAAATATTGGCAGCTTGGACTTTAATACTGTGCTAATACTGTGCTGTCTTATTAATTTGTTTCGTCAATCTTCCTTCATTAATTCTTTCTACTTGTCCAAACCATCTAAGTATTCCTTTATCTATCTTTTTAACCACATCTTCTTTTACACCACAGCGTTCTTTTATCTCACTATTCGTTACTTTGAGTAACTTCGGCTATACTTCTCAGACTACTCATCTCCGCAGTAATAATCATGTTTTTATGATCCTTCTGCCAAACCCAACATTCACTACCATACTGATAAGTGTAGGAACCAACTCACTTCTATGTACAGCCAGATGTGCCTTTTTTGACACTTTCTGGCTGTTGATAAAGCTATGCAGTGCCCCATTTATTTGTTTTTCTACCAACACCCGTCGTACTTTCCATCTCTCGTAAACTTTGAACCCAAGTACACAAATTCATTTATTTGTTCCACTCTTTCTCCTTTAATCAGAACTTCACAGTTTGTCATGTTTTCTTCTCTGGTGTGTGCCATGATATTTTATGTTTATGTTTATTGTTCAACATTTTTATTGTGGTTTAAATAAACTTTGTTTAAAGTTATTAATTGCAACTTCTTAATTTAGTAGAATATTTCCAGCTCAAACTTGCATAACCTTAGATTATTTTCAAGTGTGTCTTTTTAATAACGTGTTAAAAAATTATCTTTTATTATTTTTGTTACAGTACAAGTATGTGAATTAAGAAACTACAAAATTAAAATGCAAATAGAATATTTGGCGGGAGATGGCGTCATTAGTCCGGCCCAGAGCTGAATATTAAACGCAAAAATTGTCGTCCTCGTTGGCAATTCCTGTGAAGGAAGAGACTTAATTACGAGTATTAGAGACCGTCTACTTATTTTTGAGCTACCCAAACAAATTTCGTTAAAAGTTGGCCGCGGTTCTAAATTAAAACTGAGGGTCCAAGCTGGTGAAAATTTATTAACATTGAAGTTTACAAATACGTTGCAGCTCCGTAAATTATAAACTAGCAATGTTTTATAAAGTTTATTGTGTTAAAAAAAGATGCATTTCCCATTTGGCGTAGTTCAACTCGAGGGGACATAATTTTAATTGCGGCGCCATAAACAAAAAAAAATTACTGTTTTGAAATAGGTATCAAATCACGAATCGTTTATTCGTGAAATCCGTCTTTTATTCTTAATAACTGGATACATTTTGTAGTTAAAGTAGCTTAAACATTTTACTGTTTAATTGTTAAATATACCTCCAAAGTAATATCAAAATAATTAATGCAAAGTTTAAATAACAAGTAATAACAAGTAATTTCTCAAATCAACAATATTATTTTGTAAGAATTTCTAAGAAAAGAAGCATTTCATACATACATACGTACATATAGTCACGATTTTTTTCCGTAAAGGTAGGCAGATACCACTTCCTTCCACTTCCGCTACGGTTCTCACACACATCTTTTGCTTGCTCTACTTTCATTAGTGAAAGATACGGCATGGAAAATTTAGCAAACTGTCATTGCTGGAAATTTTCTTTTGTTAGTTGCCACACATCAGCTAGTTTAAATGGGACTTTATAGGCTGCTGCTTCATTTTTTACCAGTGCCCGTATTTTTTCATTGGGATTCAGCTTAGGATGGTATTGTGATAAATACAGTGTTAGATGCGTGTCAATAATATATATTTTATAAGCTGGTTTATGCACAATAAATATTGTTAATAATTAAGATTTTAAAGCATTGGCTTAATATAAAATACCTCGTTTTATTATCCATTGCTGCATCGCTCCGTTTTTACATAAAAATTTGAAAAAGGATCAACCTGTACATTTTTTTTGGAGGATTAGGGATAAATTTGTCTTTTAACCATTGAGAAAAATTTTTGGAGCTTATTTCGTCGTGGTAGTCGCCTGTTTTACTTGCCAACCTCACAAGTTTTAGCTACTCTTTCTTGTAGATTGCTTAGAAGAATAATTGTGGTAAAGGCCATGCAGCCACTCAAGCACCTCGACCTATCAGATCTATTGTACATAACCCTTAATCTATTCGAGTCCCGGGATTCCGAGATTTCGTACAGTTTATCAATATCCTGGGAGCCAAGTTCCTGACATCGGAGGGCTTTAAGAAGGCCCATTCCAGAAATTTGAGCCTCTTGCAAAAAAGTGCTGGGCATTCGCAAAGCAATTGTTCTATCACTTCTTGTTTTGCCCATTTTTTTCAGGTGATACCTTAGAAGGCATGGTCCAGTGAGGAGTCCCGTCACCAGTTTTTTTTTTATGAAAATAGTCGCAAAAAGGGTAGACCTATCGTGTGGGCCGCGGACGGTCCGCACTGCGACTATTAGAAGGGGAAGGGATTATAGAAAGGACACGCTTTTTAAAAAGTTACGAGTCATAGTTCTCTGGAAAAACTAATTTTGGAAGCTTATTCCATTCCGTAGCAGCCCTGTAAAAGAAGGATTCTTGATGAAGATTCGTCCTTGTAGTGTCAATCTTGAGAGTAAATGTGTGAGACTGATCAGCGTGCCGAGTTCTTCGGCCGAATGTGGCCAATGGTGGTACAAGAGTTTTTATTTCTCTGGAGCATCTGCCATGGAAATATCTGTAGAGCAATGACCGGTCTACAACTCTTCTTCTATGTTCTAGAGGGTGAAGGGTATCTGTGAGAGTTGAGCTGTTTATCAAGCGAATGGCTCTTTTCTGAATGGAATCTAGAAGATGAAGAGAATGCCTTGGTGCTGAACCCCAAATGTGCGAGCAATACTCCAGTAAAGGTCGGATTTGAGCCTTGTACGTCGTCAACAGTTGATCAGGAGTAAAAAACTTTCTGGCTTTCCACAGAAAACCTAGCCTCTGGCTTGCCGACTTTGCGATGTTAGCAACATGGTCATGCCAAGATATATTATTGGACACCGTGATTCCCAAAATCGAGAGGGGGGGACTTGGTTCAAGGGTATTTCCGGACATTGTGATGGGATTGATTTGAGGAATTCACTTTCCTGGAAAACGTGGCACTTTGTGTTTTTTGGGCGTTGAACTGAACAAGATTGTTGGTTCCCCATTTGACGATTGCTTTAAGATCTCTATTGATGGAATCAACCTGTTCCTGCCTGAGTCTATTTGTATCATTCACCGAAAGTGATCGATGGGATGTGAAAGTTGAGACAAGTGTGCTATCGTCTGCGAAACTGTAAATGGGGTTCGTGGTGGTTTTCAAGAGGTCGTTGATGTGTAAAAGAAATAAGGTGGGGGACAGAATGGAACCCTGGGGGACCCCGGCATTGGTTTTAAACGCATCAGAAAAAATACCGTCAACTGCCACATGTAAGGAGCGATCTTGCATGTACATTATTCATGAGGATGTCATTGATCTTAATACCCTCTTTCGTATTTTCCAGTGCTTCTCGGAAAACTGCCTCAGAATATTTATTGAAAAGAAGCGGTGATAGGACACATCCCTGTCTGATACCTTTTCGTATTTCTAACTCATCCGATGTGGTGTTTTCTACTCTGACTTCTGCAGTTTGGTTCCAGTATAGCTGAGTGATGATGATAGATCTCCTGCGTCGACACCCGAGGACTTAATGATTTCGACAAGTCTCCGATGCGAAACACAGTCGAAAGCCTTTCGGTTATCAATAAAGCAGGTCATTTAAGGATTACATTTTATCTATTGGGTAAATTAAACAGAAAAAAAAGTTATTGTTTATTAAACTTGCATTTATCGGACTAGAATTATAACTTCGTTTTATTAGTTATTAATGTTTTGGTTGCTCGGGTTTAAAATGAAAGCAAGGAAAATATTTTAAATAATATTTAACTGCGTGCATCTCCATTTTAAAGTACCAATTATACCCAATTAAAAAAACGACATTCCGATTGGTTTCGACGAAAAAAAGTGGATTAGAAAGTAGCAACGAAACTCGCAAAGCCAAACAAATTTTAATTTACCAGCGATCTCCAAACTTTAGCCATTAATAAAATTGCTGAAGCCGGATTAGCCGTGTTAGACACTTTGTTTTAGCGAAAATATTAATGAAATAAAACAAGCATTTTATTTCTGAAAATGCTGAAGATTAATGGGCCCCATTTAAAGAAGTGCACTTGTTTGAATAACGTAAAACGATTCACAAAAATGAGTACGAAGATGTGACATTGTGAAAATAATTTAAAAACGAATTTGCTTGCGTATTTTCGCTAACATTTTCAACTAAAATTTAGCTTTTCTGCTTATACAGACCGTTCGCAAGAGTTTTCTCAAACGAATCATCCCTAATTTATTATAGTCCAGGGCATGACAGTAAAAATAGGATACAACCTCCACATTAAGCTCTACTCACCCTCCACTTTAAACTTTACACTATGCGATGTACTTTTAGGAGTGAAAACTACCCGTAATTGACAAAAGGATCTAACCTCGGTCCACTACTGTTTAATATCTTCATCAATGACATTGGTGACATAATTAAGCTTAATTTTTTATTGTATGCTGATGATCTAAAAAATTTCTCTCCTATCATTAATATGACTGAATGTGAGAAACTATCGAAAAATCTTAATCAAATAAGCCAATGGTGCAGTCGTAATAATTTAGCGTTAAATCCTTCCAAATGTTGCGTAATGTCATATACATTGAGATCTGATCCAATTATATTTGACTATAAGATAGACAATTATTCTTTAAACAGACCATGTAATTTTAAGGATCTTGGAGTTACTTTCGGCCGAGAGCTATCTTTCCAAAACCACATAGACAATATAACTACGTCAGCAAACCGTATGTATGGATTTATAATTAGAGTAGGCCGTGACTTTAACCATTTAACACTTAAAACTCTCTACTATGCTTTTGTGAGATCAAAGCTAGAATATGCATCGGTTATCTGGAACCCATATTATCAAGTGCATATTTATAAACTGGAGGCAATCCAAAGACGCTTTCTCAAATACCTAAGTTTTAAAGTAGATCGGACTTATCCACTAATTGGCACGGCACATGAGAGTTTACTGTCAAGACATAGCTTTTTCACTCTGGATAGAAGACGAGAATGTTCTAGTGTCATTATGCTACACAAAATAATTAACAATGAAATTAAATGTCAATGCTTACTACATCAGATAAACTTTAAAATTCCCCGTCAGGCATCTCGATACACCGACTCATTCTACACTACCACACCATGAACAAATATACTTAAAAACTCTCCTGTTCATACTATGTGCAGCAACTATAACCTTATAAGTGACCAGCTTGATATATTTTATTGTAATGTGAGGCAAATTAAGAGCTATTATTATCAGCAGTAATAATGTTGTGTTAGTCTTAAGCTTTCTACTAATGTTAGTCTGATTTTGTAAATTGTGTATTACTCTTAAGCTTTTTTATTGTTAGTACTATTATGCAAATGTTTACTTTGTTCCTGTTCTGTAATTGGAAATCTTTTTTTCTGTAGAAAAGTGTAAATAAATAAATAAATAAATGAATAAACATTAATTCATAAGGTATTTAAAGAATTGAAAAACATTTATAATTTTTGTATGAAAAAAGTGTTATTGTTTAAAACACTGTTTGTGAGTTTTCAACCCTTATTTTATTACCTGTTCCATTATAAACCACCACTTTTTATCGTAAAATAAAAAAAATATATCTTTTTGACTTTTTCATTCCTTATTTAGATAAATTGGTATATTTTATTGGTTTTCAATTTAAATAAATTTTTATCGTAAGTTTATAACCACTAAAAACCACCCCTATTAATATTAAATAAAAAAAAAATAATGTGCAAACATTTTTACAACATTTAACGCTTTTTTATTACCAAGTTTGGTTGATTCGGAGGGAACCCACTTAGGCCTTTTGGCCCGTTGTGATATCTTGATGAACAGCGGTGCCTTTCACCTCTACCGTGAGAACCAGTTAGAACTTTTAATAAAAAGTTTGAGGTCTTTTATGCTAACTGAGCTGAGATCAGATAAGGCATGAAAGTTCGGTTGCCCTAGTATAGAAAGCCGTTTTTTGCTAGAGCAGGGCAGTGGTAGAGAAGATGTACCATTGTTTTCTCCTCTTCATCATCGTGACAGCTTCTACAGCTGTCGTATCTCTGAGATTCCATTGCACCGTGCATGGTATCCACCTGCACAGTGTCCTGTTATGGCTACGTTGAAATTTCCAATAGACTCCCTGTATGGAGCTATTATTCTCTTCACGTGGTTTTACCATTCTCTTTTCCTCTGTCTTCCCCATCTCACCACATTGCTACGTCTTTTAGTTCTCTAAAGAGTACTCTGCCAGTGGTCTCTCTACTGGAAAATTATGCCCGAGCTTAGCCGTAGAGGGTAGAAGAAAAAAATATAAAAGTGAGCCGCGCCACCGACTTAGACGGTACAAGCCGGAAACCCCTAGGTCTTGTAGGCACTAGCAGAGCCACACGATAAACAACAAACAATTATGGTGAACTAGATAAATAAAACTATATTTACAATTCCTGCAATATATTAATTAAGTAAAAATGATGTTCTGATTTTTTTTACAACAAATTCTGTATTTTTGTAAAGTGTATTAAACGAATTTAATACACTTTTATTAAAATAATATTTAAATTAATTATAACAATCTTTCAGACAATAATAAAAACATAATGATGTACAAAAGAGAATTAAAAACAACAAAAAAAAATGTTCACAATATTTAAAATTTCAAAAATAATTGGTTTTATATAGAATTCCTGATAGCAAAAGATAAACAAAAAAAAAATACAAAATAAATGGACTTGCAACAAAAATAATAATTTGAAACCCTCACAATAACTACATAAAGTATATTCAGTAATGTATAAATTCAGATTCAACTTGGAGCAGGTACAAATTTAATGAAAATAATTTGTTACTTTTAAACTATTGAAAACACTTAGATCAAGCACATAATAACTGATAAGTTGATAAAATTAAACTCAATACTATATAACCAATTGAAAACTTCATTGAGACGCCACCGTTACATCGATGATCCAAGAAACAGAAACACCAAGTAGTATTTTTAAAGATTTTCACTGTTAAAACAATCGAGCTTATTTTAAAAATAATTCTTTTTACGATGGCTGTCCTTCAAAATAGCAATATTGTAGGATATTTACAAATAAGTATGAATAAACGTTCTTACTTGGACACAAAGAACTATTGAGAATATTACTTTAATCAAAGTTCAGCCTTGGCATATTATCCAATGCAATAAATAGTTTTCAACAGTGTACCATATTAATAAATTAAAACAAAACTTAATCGCGGTGTCAAAAACAAATCACGTCGTTTAAATATTCTAAAATAAAACACTTGTAACCTTTAGGTATACGAATTCACTAATCCTATGGCCTACTCCTGGAGCCGGATTAATTATGAAACTGCACCTGCTACTTAACAATGGCTTCCCTTCATCAGATCCCGCACGCGGATATTTTAACTCGACACCAAAATCCAAAATATCAACCACAAAGGCAAGATAGAATGGTCAAGTTAAAAATGAAATGGTTTTTCTTCAAAATCCAATTAAGATGGCCCAAATAAAGCCAGATATGAAAGAAAAAACCGTAGAAGTTCTGCTCACGTGTTAATATCAAATTGTTCCAAAAGCTCTTAACCGACTTCGACGGCTGACACCAAGCGACTATCAACTACTCACTCCCAGGCCGGATATCAGAAAATGACACGGAATAAACGTCAACCCACAATCTTCTCCAGTCCGGGCTTCACAATCGCCTCGTCCGTGCTGTTAGCCAGCCCCATCCACACAGAAATGCAAACCAAACAATAATCCTATCACTACTAGGTATGCAACACTATTTACAACTAATTACAACGCAATTAATAATGGAACTGTAGGATTTAATTAAAAATAGGCACGTGACAACAACCTGTACGTCGCATTGTGCTCTAATGTCAGTGTTTCTTACGTGATATCTTCCTTTCTTCCCGGCTATTGTTCTCAGTGCTGACATTTCGGCGACTCGTAGCATCCTTTTGGTCTTGTTGGTATCCTTTCTCTCGCTTCTATACCATATGTCATTATTGGCCTGACGCATAAATTATATATTTTAATTTTACTCTCCTTTCGCATGTAAAGATTAGCCCATACAGTTTCCCTTAGACATCTTGATAATATGGCTGATTTGTTAATTTGGTTTCTCAGGTCCTTTACCGGGTCGTGAGCGCTGGACATATCTATGCACAGGTATATAAATTGCATGACCTGCTCTATGGATTTATTATCTATTACCAGCTTGCATCTCATTGGCTCTTTAGCGATGGTCATGGTTTTCGTTTTACCTATGGATATATCCATATTGAGTTGCTGCTGTAGGTCATTCTCACTTTCTGCGAATATTGCAGCGACGTCGGCGTAGCAGACCATGCTGATAGCTCTATTGTTCATTCTGTATCCCGAATTTATGGATGTTACTTCTTCTATGATTTTGTCCATCAGAAGGTTAAATAAAAATAAACTAAGTTTTTATACCCTAGGTATGAAACTGATTGTATTCTGCTCGGCAAAAGTCACATTAGTCTGAAATTGGCTAGTTTCGGTTAGTTTAACAGGCATTGAGACTCGAATTTTCAATCGATCGAACTGTTGGATAATATTTGTAATATTAAAATAAAGTAGTTTTTAAATGCATTACATTTAATTCCAATAAGAGTAGTATTAAAGGGGGTTTCGTTATTAATTAAAAAAAAAATCGAAACTAACATTGTTTTTATCATAACTCCTTAGTTTTTATGCTGGAGATTTTTTAAAATTGTTTTAAAAGTTTTTTTTAAGCATAAAGTTGTAAGTATTTTTCCCCTATTCAAAAACATTTACCTATACGCTGGACTATAAGTGTTCGTTATTTTTATCACCGAATTAGATTTGGATTCGATAACAATTCGTTCATTAGGACTATTACTTTTTCCAAAACTTTTTCGGATATATAAACACGTACAAACACCTTTCGCAAAAGTTGAGAAAATTTTTCTTCACTTCCCCCCAGATTAATCTACTAAATGTTATTTGTTCGAATGAAGAAAGTCCGAAAGACCAATAGATCAATTATAAGCGTGAAATCCCAAACGTCACGCCACTGAAGGATTGGTTATATTTTCCAAAAACTATTATAACTCTTGAGACTTGCCAACTCATAAGTCGTTCACTGTTTAATCTTCCAACTTTATATTGTTTTGTTTACTGCAAACTTTCATCATAACCACCTCACATTTTTTATACATTCTGCTTTTCCGTTTATTTATTAAAAATCCTTCGAAAAACAATACCATTTTAAAGTTATTCCTTTATCACCTACTATTTAGGGATTCATATCACTGACCAACTAAAAAACACAAAGTTGACACGAATAAATTTAAATTAAGGTTATAAATAATTTTTAAATCTTGAATCATACATCATTACATAAAATAAGATTTAAAATTATGAAATTTAAACAAAAAAAATAATTTAAATTTGATGATTCGCGACAGCTCTGAGCGGGCAGTTGGTAACCATGTATTGTGATTCTATTGTTTTAAAACAACGCCTTCCTCTCAGTACTCAGTAGGTAATGAAGTTCGCGAGCATCAAGGGCTAACGAAGCCACTGCGTTTTTTAGAGCATGAAAATAATTATGTTTAATCTTTATACGAATTTTCAAACATTATGCAAAATTATTCGCTGAGAGTGTTCGATAGAAGTGAGACTAATTCAAAGTGTAGTGATATTGTTTATTGTTTTGTCGGTGAAGCAGATGAACCTACGTCGTGAAATGGCGGTAAGTAAAATATATAGTGATGCTTTGCCTTCTTAAAACTTATTTGTAACTTAATTCGGACATGAATTTCTTTTACTGGGACAAAAAATTATTTAATTCCAAAATATAATCAATATTAATATTATTTATTGTTTATTTAACACTTTGCATAAAAAAACGGGCTCTCGTGTTTATAAAATACGTAATCGGATTTATTCGGTATATTTCGTTGTTATAATGGATTGAGCGTTGTTATAAAATAGTAGGGTTCCAGTAGCGAGTTTTTTTTTTTGGCAGCTAACTGATCCATTAGCTTTAAGTTTGCACTTTAAAAATATGTGGATAAAAAAGAAATATGCAATTATTTCAGAATATGCCAGACATGTTCTACACGTACAAAGCAAAAATTAATTTAAAAGAGCAATTTTTGTTCTAAAATTCAGCATTTGACGAACGAGTTTATATAAAAAGGTGATCTACAGGGTGGGCAATAAATCAGTTGCCAATGCAACTACTTTCAATTATGTCCGTTTTTAAAGTTTATCAAGTATTTGAATAGTAGGCTATGCATATTTTGTCTCGTTGTTTATGACAGCTATTAAAACGATTCGTTTAGATTTACAGTTTTAAAGAATTTGTTAAAAGATAAACAATTTTGAGCAGTACTTGCGATTGATTTTCGTTAAAGGTAAGATTATAAATTGTTTCTTTTTTAAAAGTAATACGTTTTTTATGGTAGACCGTTTAATTTTTATTTATTTAATTATTAATTTTAATTTTTAACTCCGAAAAATGAGAAAAATGAATTTAAATTTACACAATGTTGTGCATCGAATTTTGTGTTGTATTATTTATATCAATAGTTTTATTATCATCACACTAAAACTAGTACAGCTTAATTCATCTAAGCAAACAATACATCTTTTTATCGTTCTCTTAAACATTGATTTACAAATTTTGTCGTTGGACTGTAGGTTTTTAAATTCTAATTGAATTTGAAACTTAAGATAATCAACATCACGAATCTAGTATACCCAGATATAAAAATCCATCGGTGTAATATCTAGGGATCGTAGAGACCTTGGTACCCCTTTCGGTACCAATCCATTTATCAAAGTTTTTATTTAAAAAGACTCTCACAAAAAAATTTTCAACTTTTACTGAACCGGCTGCAAATAATCATAGATTGGACTATTTTATGGATTATGGGCGAGTTGCAAATATAAATGTATTTACTGATAAGAGATGCTAAAAAATTATTTGGCAATGGCAAATCTAAAATGTTAAATATTAAAAATCTTAGACCTACCTCAGTTTAGCCGGAGTTTCTTTTTATTCTTTTGGTCCTTATATTGACAAACTCACTGTCTCTTCGGAATACACAGATATATTTGTTTGCTGGACTTCGGATATAATAAATATCACCATTTAATATGCTTGTTTTCGAAATTATGCACAATTTTATTAAATATGAATCTCCTCATGAAATTTTATTTCGTTTTATGAAGATTCCAGTCATTGATATGTAGCTACGTTTCTCACAACACTTCTTGAAGCATATCTTAGTACAGAATTGACAGTACCGTTAAAAAGAAAGTTTGATTAACCCAGCGAATAAAATCAGCAGTTAAATTTATTAATGTTCATTTAATTTAATGAATAATATTAAAATTGTATTCGGTGAAATGTTACGGTATGTTTTTTTATCATCAAATTGGTCACATTAAGTTATTCTTCAAGTTTAACTGGAAAATTTGACCGGACATGAAACATCGCCCTTCAAGTTCAATTTTCTTAATATTCCACTGGCAAAAAAGTTTTTTCTCGAAGCTGCTGTTGTTGTACGATACATTTTTAATATTTTTATATTATATACATATTACAGACCGTAAATAACGAAAAGTTTGGAAATTCTAGTTTAAAATGATATAAAAGTTTGGAAGAAAGTGAGAAATCCGATGACATTTTTCGCTAAAATGATCACAAACTGCAAAAACTAAAGTGAAACAGGCAGCAATAATTTATGTCATATTTTTCACATTTTTTATGAATTATTCGGGTTTTTTCCAATGTGGAAATCTGCTTTCTAGCCATTTCCTACGATATTTCATCAAGATAGATCGGCTGAGAAAAAAATCAGCAATAAACATACGAACAAATATATATATATATATATATATATATATATATATATATATATATATATATATATATATGTATGGAGTTGGTGGTTTTTTATTCAGGTTTGCGGTCTGTGACAAATGAAACTCATTCGTTTTTTTTAATTTTCTATATTTTGTCAATATTTATTGACTTTATCAGAAAAAGGAAAACATGGAGTCAGTCACTTAAAAACAAATTAAAATATATATACATGTGTTCGACGGCACATTCAGACTAGACAAATGATCATTTTTCTAGTCTGAAAAAATTTTACAAGACTTTTTTACTCTGCATACTGTTTTATGTCTTGTGTCTAAACGTACGAACTATTTTCGGGGACACCCTGTATAGCCTGTTGGTAAGGTAGAAACTCCCTCATTGAAAAATTTTCGTCTTCTCAGCGTGTAATTATTATTTATTATCATATATTCTGCTTCATTAAAAATTCCTTGTTATAGTTAATTGATATTGCTGCATAACTGAAGAGTCTGATGCAGAGTTCATAAGCAATCGTGTCTTACTTCACTTCTATATTCTGTCTGTGTTTATCTTTGACAAACAATTGAAGAACTTTCAAGGATAAGATTTTCTGTAACAACT
This sequence comes from Agelastica alni, assembly GCA_950111635.1. Taxonomy (NCBI): domain Eukaryota; kingdom Metazoa; phylum Arthropoda; class Insecta; order Coleoptera; family Chrysomelidae; genus Agelastica; species Agelastica alni. The sequence continues at coordinate 41,877,126 of OX467714.1, read as the reverse complement.
TTCATAAAACTTTAATAAGTGGTGTTCTATAGAATCTGTATAAGTAACGTATTTTAAAAATGTTATAAAAGTATTAGTGGTACCTACAACATCGTTGTCGTTAATAAAAATATTAAATCGCATATTGTTATATGTTTTAAAAACTTTATCATTTGATTAACTTTTCAGTGGGAAGTTATAGTAATGGATCCGATTTTGAGAATCCTGAATTTTGACATATCTCTACATTTTAAGGCCCCAAGAGTCAAATACAATAGTTTTTAAGTGGACGTCTGTGTGTGTGTATGTACGTATGTTCGTATGTGCGTTCGGAATTATTTTTCATCTCGATTATCTCGAGAACAAAACATGATACATCGACGTGGGACCAATTGCATTCGACGCATAATTACACAACTTATTAGATTTTCAGCAAAAACTGTCGAGCTGTTTTTTATGGAGAATAAAAAAACTGAAAAAAATGGTATACAACCTGAATACCTAAATTATACTATTTTTAATACAGAATTTTAAGATTTTTTGAATAATACGAATATTGCATGTTGGGAATATTTGTATAAAACGTATGATGACAATATTTCGTAAAAAGAAATAGTTTTAGAAAACAAAAATGGAAATTGAAAAATTTTAAACTTGTGTCGTCAGTATTGAGAGTGAAAACGGTGAAAATTATTGTTAGTAATAATCAAGCATTGTTTACAACAATTAAATATTGTTACTAACAAATGATTTTTAATCATTATAATTAAAAAAAAAATTTAATTGTTATAAACAGTTGAAAATAGCTCCCGCTTATGAAGTGATAAAAAAAAGTTTGAAAGAATACGGTTGTCATAAACAAAATATTGTTAATGACTATTATAATTTTTTATAATTAATTTAAAATTGTTTTTTATAATAATTTTAATAATAATACTTATAACAACAAAACATATGGTATTTTTTCATCCTTACCACTGGAAAGTTAATCGTGTGGACCTCTCGGGGCGCACCCAGACCACTGATATCTTATATTACATATAAAGGACACTTTTTATGATCCAAAAAAGCTATTTGCTTAATTTGTGATATTTTTATAAATTGAACAATCTGCCTGTTGCAAATAAATTTTTAATAAGAAAAACAATATTATTGACTCCCTTTAATAATTACCCTCCCTCATTACCTTGGAAACTGTGGCCTTAAGTAGTTTAGCTGTTGATAAATTAAACCATTCTCGTAAGGTTTTAAGGTTTAAATTGATTGTAAAAAAATGTTGCCCACTATTTAATCATAATACAATAAATAGTTCAGATATTGTTCAACACAAAAAATTTGGGATCTTACTGCATTGATTTTAAAAAAAATATTGCTCATTTTTTAACCATAATACAAAAAATAGTTCAGATATTGTCGACACAAAAAAATTGTGATCATATTGCATCGTTAACATTATTTGTCGAGCAAAATTTGTTTGTAACATGACTCTTGAGATCCGATTTCTACTCTAATAAGTTTATTGCCATGAAAACGTTTGCCGATTTCGTACTCACAGAACACCAAATGCATCGTCTTCGAAGTTCTCGTCTGACTAATAATTTTCTCTCCATTAAATAATTAGTAAATCTGGAAATGGTTTAATGACGTTCAGGATGACGATTCATCCTCTCTTAAAATCTCAAATCCTTTTAAATTAATTAAATACCGCAGTGAATTTTCTCGCATGCTGCATACATCCGAATAGTTCTTGTATTTCCTTATAATAATAGATTTAAAAAAATTACTCCTTAACGTTAAACATAACCAAACATCTCTTTTTAAATGGCATTACCCATTTTTTATTCTATATTTAAACTTGGCTCGTTTTTACAAATTTTCTGATAGGAAGTTTGCTTGGAGTATAGGTTAGGTTAGGTATCATGTAAGTGGGGCGTAGGCCACCCCTTCACCGCGACCCTTAGTAGGTCTATTGTGGCTCACTACTAGAAGTTACAGTTCACCGCACAATCCATCTCACAAAGTTCATGGTTGTATGGGGTGAGATTTTCTTGAAATCGGTAGGTTCTAGGTTGGTATAATCAAATATGTTGAAACTTATTCTTTCCATCACAATATGTGTTTGGTTGTTTCGTCTTCTACGCAGCAAAACCGACAGTTCGTTCGTTGGTTCAGAACTATCTTTCTGAGGTGGTATCTTAGACGACATTCCGTCCTGTAATCAGTTCCGTTAGAATTCGCATGTCATTTCTGCTTTATTCTAGGATCTGCTTAGTTGTGTTTCTCAAGGGGTTTAGTTAAGAACGCCTTCGAGTGAGTCAACCCTGGTTTATCGGACCAGTACGTGAGTATTTTCCTCTTCGCCCAGTCCGAAATAATTGTCTTGGCGGCACTTGTAGCATGTCAAGCAAACAGAATGGCGATCGGTACCGCCTGTAATATTTCACGAATCATTTGGAGCTACTTTTAACCCCCTCATAGCTCAAAAACTATTTTACATAAACATATTAAATTTGACTCATATATTGAGACTTGCGAGATACATATGTGCTTCAAATTTTATAAACACACACATACATACATACATACATATAGTCACTCCTTTTTCCCGCAGGGGTAGGTAGATACCACTCCCTTCCACTTGCTTCCTTTACTTTTATCAGTGCTCTCATACATGTTCTTCGTCGGTTGTTGGTACTCTTGACCTGGCCTTTCTTCAAAACAATGTTGATCTGATCGAGATATGTTCGCCGAGGTCGACCTCTACCGACTTCCGTCCATTCACACTCGCCTTATAAATTTGTTTCGTCAATCTTTCTTTATTCATCCTTTTTACGTGTCCAAACCATTTAAGTATTCCTTTATCTATCTTTGCAACCACATCTTCTTTTGCACCACATCGTTTTATTATCTCACTATTTTTTAGTTTATCCAACCGAGTAACTTCAGCTATACTTCTCAGACTACTCATCTCCACAGCATTAATCCTATTTTCATGCTTCTACCAATCCCAACATTCCTCTATGAACAGTCAGACGTGCCTTTTTTGACACTTTCTGGGTTTTTATAAAGTTACTTAGTGCCCCATTCATTTGTTTTCCTGCCAACATCCTTTGCTCAATATCACTGTCATACTTTCCATCTGTCGTAAACTTTAAACCTAGATAAACAAACTTATTTACTTGTTTCACTCTTTTATAGTTTCGTTTATACATTTTTTAGAGTGTACCGCCCTTCTTGTGTCTGTTTCGAGTTAAAACTGCAAACTTTGTTTACTTTTTACGTTCAACCAGAAAACATTCTCCCAGCTCCAGATTGTATTATAGAGTTCAAAAACTTATTAGACTTATTATTATCCGTACAAAAAGTTTTCGAAGGCATACACATCCACTGGCATTGTATTTATATCAAAAAGTGGTAAACTTCTTTAATTTTAAAATGAATTTAACATTTCAATGGATAACGTTGCCTTGCTCTTTAACAGCCATAATTAACGAAATTTCTCTTGCGATAAACCTAACATTTTACCGAGGAGTTATAACTCGCAGCAAATACTTTTTTTTTTAATTTTTAATTGGCCTTTTAAATTTTAGAGTTACTCATTATCAATTTGATTATTTTTTATGATTTTTTTTTGTTTATTTTTAAGATTATTCAACACACATTGGTTTTCTTTTATATTTGAATTGGTGATTAAAAAATTACTATTTTAAAACGTTTGTATAGTTCTTCCATTATCATTTGCAGAACACAGTTATGTGAGGAGTAATCAATATTTAATATATACGGAGATATAGGCGAATGCTTCGTATAGCATGGACCACCAGGACAACAAATGCAGAAGTTTTAATTAGAGTAAATACCCACCCTCAATTAACAAATATGAAGATGAGAAAAACAGCCTATCTATGACAATACTGGAAGAAAAAATTGAAGTTAAACGAGACTTATTGAAAAAGAAAAAGTCCTGGCTAAGAAACATAAGAGACTGGACAAACATGGATGGTAATACCCTGATCCATCGAGCCCAACATAGAGAAGAATTTGCCATTTTGGTCGCCAATCTCAACAGAGACGGCACCTGAGAGGAGGCGAAATATATACGCAAGGCACTCGTGCCAAATTTAACAACATAAAATATTGTTTACTTCCCCGTATAAAATCCGGTATAAATCAAAGAAAGCGTCTGTCCACGTGGACTTCATTGACGCGCGTCAAAATTCACAAACTAGGTTATTTAACCAATGAAAACAGCGAATCATAAGGTTGAACGTACTAAAATGGTCGAGTGGTGTAACGCGGTTAAAAAGCTATAAATAAACTTGTTTATGTTTGAAAACCTATTAAAGTATATTAGTGGGGTAGTGTGTTAATTTAAAAATTTCATTAAATAAATCGCTATATGGCGTTTTGGAGACCATGAGCGTAATGAAAATAATGAAATTGCATCTCCGCCTATGGCAGATCAAACAATATTGTCGGTAAGGTTTTAGAACGAGTTTTTATATTCTGCAATTGATAATGAAAGAATTATAAATCCCGAAGGAATATTTAAAGTTCTACGAGGGGCGTACGAATATTTAAAGACTAACTGCAGTTAATGTTTAATTTTTATTTTTGAAAGCTTTTCCAACCCTTCAAAATTTAAATTTATTGAAACGAGTGTTTTAAGAGTTTAAAACTTCCCATCAAGATAAAATAAGTTTAAGCTTAATTATAAAATATCTACTGTGGATTAAACTCATTTGTATAGATTGAAAACTTTCGAAGTATCGCATAAAAACCATTAAAATTGATTAGCAAAATAAAGGTATCATAAATTTAAAACTTAATTCAATATTAAGTGTTTTACGTCGAAGAAATTATTTATAGGTTATGGATTTATTAACGAAGCTACTTACCATTATAATTTAGTATATTATGTAAGAGTTTAATATTTTTTTACTCAAATAACTAATGTGGCATTATGCGTACGAATATGGACATATTACTAAGGCAACTCAGTTCTTTAAATACATTACTATAGTTACCGTTTGATTTCAGCGTTTTAATAAGCCATGAGATCCGCCTGAGACACTGTCGTGAGTCTGTCTGACAGGTTTGTCAATTGTTAATACTGTCATTTTCAGAATTTGTTCGAGATTATTCAAACCAATGACCTAACATAGAAAGACCCCGTTATTAACATTTCAGAGTGCAGTCAACAACGAGTCACAAATGTTTGTTGTCATGGAACATAGTTGCCAGTCAATCAAAATGTTGAAATAGCTGAGTTTCTGATCAATTTTGTGCTCAATTTTCTGTCTTCTTAACATTCAAAATGTATTCGATTGATCTCATTCATGATCACGTACTTCGAACAATCGGCAACGGTGGAGTCTTTCGCGTATTCCGCTCGTACGCGAAAATCAAGATCTCATTTTCTATCTCTGTTCTATCGGTGGAACTTGTTGGAATCAAAACATTGGACAATTTATGAATGACTCGCTGTATCTGTTTGTTTTATAATTTAAGATTCAAACTATATACCTATTTTTATCAAAATTCTTATATGAAAATAATTAAATCAGATGAAAGTGAAATAGAAAAAGATGTTCCAAGCGGTACACCTCCTGAGATATTACAAGCAGCAGCCACAGCTACAAATTTTGACGATGATATAATAGAAACCAACTTCCAGAAAAAAATGATGTCAATATTAATAATAGTATGTATGAAGCCAGTAATGCAAATAAAAAAGAAAATCTCTTTGAGGAAAAGAGTTTGATATCATTTAGTAACTGCCAATATGTTTCTAATATAACCATGAATTTTTAATAATATTAACTTTAAATATTAATATTAACTTTAAACATTTTTCGTTACACATTTAAAAAAATAGAATTATTTTAAAAATAATTAAATTAATTTTAGGTACTTAGTTTATTCAGTATTAATTTTTTTTTGGTAACAATAAGGTTTGCTCTTATTCCGTAACACATTTGGCAGCTCATAAAGGCATTACACTTAAATTTAATATTGATCTCTTTTAAAGTAATTGAAGTACTGCTCAGTACAAGCTCAAATTTTTTAACTTGTGGAATATACAACAAGCTCATAAATGGCACACAATTGAGTGCTAATTGTTTTTTAATTTTGCTAAGTGGGGGAGAGGACAAGATCAACAGGGGTTTAAGGGCCAGCATAATATCTAATTCTTTAATTACAACTCATAGTACCAGGTGGCAGAATACTTCGTTCGTGAAAAATGCAGAGATTATTCGCGGAGCCATTGACTTTATTTTGCGTGGACAATGGGTCATTCCACACGACGCTGGTGAGTTTTAAGGAAAGAAAATCTGGGAGTTTCAACGCTGTTAAGAGAATGGGCAAAAGAAAATCCTAAAATGTACAAAAATCACATATCTTTTTAAACAAGTAACTCCGTTTATTACAAAAGATACTTGGTTCAAAGAAGCTTTGAGCCCTAAAATAAAACTAAAAATGAAATAAAACAGTGAGCATTAAAAATTATGATTTTTCCGTGTATTGGATTTGCTCCAATCGCTTTTGTTATAACACAAGCACTTCTACCTGCTGGTGTGTTTTAGCAGTTCGATGTCTTGCCACTTGAATAACCATTATAACGACCGGCGATTTTTAACTAAATAGTGAATGAGACAAAAATAAATTTTTTCATTTTTCACTGAGCCTTTACTCTGGATTAATCACCGGTTTAAGGAACGAATCTTTTGCCAAAAGTATACACTTTGGATAAAACAAAAATGAAAGGAAATCTGCGCTTGTCACTTTGAAGGATTCATCCAAGATGAACATCCAAAGTTATAAATGTAAGTGAGCCTTAAAAGATTGTTACTGATATTAAGGTAAAAATTTAAAGATATTTTCGATAATGTGCTGTCTGTTGTCAGCATTAGAATAAATTGATCACATTTTAATAAAAACGCGAACTGGAATTGATGACCTTCGCGGTGGGAACGCATTATCAGAAAATTGTAATCAACAGTTGGGCCACGTCTACTTGACAAATTTAATATTCCATTCGCATTCGCGAGTTTTTTTACGATCTTTCCGCGATGTTTGATCCAGTGAAATTTTGCGGAAAACTTTAAATTTCGTACTATTCTTGCGGAGTCTTTGTAAACCTGTAATTTCCTACGAAAACGTGAGCGGAATGTGATTCCGTCGAATTGAGCACCATCGAAATATTAACCTCGAATATGCAGTTTTTTTTTTGGCGAAGATTGTGTTTTTAACCCCGGCGAAAATGATCCATAAATCAGGTTGACTTTTATTCATGTCTAAATTTAAAAACTTGAGCTTTTTGCACGTCTTAATACGTACTCATCCTAAAATTCCCAAATAATCTAACTAATCTCGAAACAAAAAAATTGTATTATTGCGAAGAAACCAGCTGTCTTTTAATTTTAATTGATTAAACGTAATACAAATTTGGGGCGGTATTTTAAATTTGCACAAGGGCGTCAAAAAAACCAGGCGCGGGCCTGGACTACATCTATTTAAAATAACTCAAATATATGATGAGCTCAAATAATAAACCCCAAAAATCCGATTGCTATTAAAGCATAAATTATTTCTAATGTTCCAAACGCTTCTTTTTTTCTTCTTTTTTGTCTAACATACATAAATACATATAGACACGCCTTTTTCCCGTAGGGGTAGGCAGAGACCACTTCCTTCCACTTGCTACGGTTATTACACTCATCTTTTGCTTTCTCTAGTTTTATCAGTGCTCTCATACATGCTCGTCGGTTGTTGGTACTCTTGACCAGGCTATTCTTCAAAACAATGTTGATTTGATCGGGATATGTTTGCCGAGGTCGACCTCTACCGACTTTCGTCCATTCACACTAGCCGTTCGTCAATATTCCTTCATTCATCCTTTCTACATGTTTAAACCATCTAAGCATTCCTTTACCTATATTTGGAACCAAATCTTCTTTTACACCACAGCGTTCCCTTATCTCATTATTCTTCACTCTATCCAATCGAGTCACTTCGGCTATACTTTTTAGACTACTCATCTCTGCAGCATTAATCCTATTTTCATGCTTCTTCTGCCAAACCCAACATTTACTAACAAACGTAAGTGTAGGAACCAACACTTCTTTATGCACAGCCAGACGTGCCTTTTTTGACACTTAATGGCTGTTTATAAAGCTATGCAGTGCTCCATTAATTTGTTTTCCTACTAACACCCTTTGCTTAATGTCACTGTCATACTTTCCTCTTTCGTAAACTTTGAACCCAAGTATACAAACTTTTTTCACTCTTTCTCCCCTAATCAGAACCTTACAGTTTGTCATGCTGTCTTCTCTTTCAAAAATTTTGTTTTGCTTTAATTTTTTTTTATTTCTTTGATTTTCGGGGCATCATGCATAACATTAACTATCGCCTGCAACTCTTTTTCAAATGACGCTAAAATGACTTGATCATTGGCGTAAAGAAGGCATTTGACGATCAAATCAATTATTTTTAATTCATACTCACTTTCTTTCAAATTTTTTAAACAATCGTCTATGTATAAGTTAAACAGCCATGCTGAAGTCACACATCCCTGTCTCACACCTTTTTCGATGTTAAACCAGTCCGTGTAAGCTCAGTTTATCCTGACACAAGCAGTGGAATCCTCGTTAAGTGATTTCAGTGCTCGTATTAAACTACCGCTCACCCCATACATAGACAATGTCAACCACAATTCACTCCTCACCACTCTGTCATAGGCCTTTTTCAAGTCTATAAAAGCGCAATAGACCTGACTTCTAGCCAAGAATTTTTCGAGTATATCTCGTAATAAAAAGACCTGATTCATACATCTCGTTTCTTTCCTAATTCCTGCTTGCGCAACCCATATTATCTCGGTTTCTTTAACAATATTACAAATTATTCCAAATCGTAAAAAAATTAAAATAATGATTTTTAGATGACCAATATATAAATTAAATATAAATGTTCCTAAAGCATTGGATCACCTTCTCCGATGGGATTAAAAAATGATGTATTTAAATTTGGTTGGAACTGATGAAAATTTGTATGAGCAGTAATTACTACTACTGCTCATGCAAATATTTTCACACTGCAGAATAATTAAATTGAACTGAAAACGGCTACTTGCATAAAATTATGCTATACCATAGGTACTTACATGAACCTAAAAAACTAATGAAAACCATTATAGTTCTTTAATAATTGTAAAACAAATTTTATGAATTTATCATTATCCACCTGTCTTATTATAGCGTACAAAATATGCAATGCAATGGTTGTTTATCGTTGTACCAAGTTCCTTACTTATTATAATAAATTATGAATGATTATAATTAACTGTTCAAGGTGATAATAAAGGCATGTAATTTGTGAAATAGTCTAGCAAAATACCCAGATGTTCTGAATGTCTTCTCATAATATTAGTCACTCAATTATTGCGGTAACTCGTCCTCAGTGTTGGTAATTCCGTGAACAACAAACCGACAGAATTATTACGAATATTCTTAACATCGTAGTGGTTACATTTGACAATACATATCAACCCAAACAAACATTTTTTTTCTGATGCAAAAGGTTCAGTGTTGCGAGAGGACATTAGTTGGAGAATTTCTACAATTTTGTCTTTTTTTTGTGTGCGGAAACGTATCCATTTAGAATAAATAAAATGGAATAATTTATTTTAAAAAGCAGCCATGACAAGTGCCTTACAAAAAATTCAATTCTTAGATATTTTTATGAAATCAAATTTCCAGAATATACCAACTTTGACACAATATTTTACAAACAAAAAATGTATTTTATTGCTTTTGGTTTTTTTGTATTTATCCTCTTGAAAGCGAAGACCAAACTACGAGTTTACAAACAGATACAGAAGGTAATCTGAATTTGCTAGAGATCACACTGAAATATTTAAACCTAAAAACAATTATTTCCTCTAACAAATGGGACATGGAGTGAAGACGGATCGAGATCATAAAACTGAAGAGATCTGGGCATTTATAAAACAGGACCAAGCAATACCATCAGCATAAACCTGGGCCGTTTTGTGACAGTTTTTCAGACCGAACCAAATCTAAGCAGTACACCAGGACACAAAGAAGTTCATAGCAACAAGAAGGCCTACATACTAGCCAGAGTCGGTGGATCACAGCAGCTGATAGGCCCAAAAATAAACTGCAGTACTGCTTATGTAGCAAAGTACGACCATAGGATCATAGGAGTTGTTTTTATTTTCTACAAGAACACCTTATAATGTTTCCTTTATTCAAGACTGTTGCGTATATTTATACAAATTTTGAAGAAAGAAAAAAAAGCGTACGTTTAACATGCACTTACCAAAATGATTTCATCTGATATTTCAATTGTCTGCTGCGTAAGGGCGCGACAGAAGTACGTAGTTCAACTTGAATGCGCGGGAGATTTAAAAACATGATTTTTAAGTAATTAATAAAAGTTAGTTTTATGATCAAAGTATTTAATAGAACTTAGCAATAACAAACATAAATAATTTTAGTGAACGAAGACTCAACAAAGACTATATTTTATTTTAATTTAATAATTATTATTTTTATATTAATAATTGTCGCTTATTTTACCAAACAACCTTATTATTTATCTTGCAACATAAACAAAATATAATATATTTTCAAAAGTACAAGGACCTTGTTAAATTTTTTAGTGTATCCAGCTAACAAGTGAATGCAGCCAGATTACCTTTTTTTGGTTATCAAGTTGCATGTGACAAAAGGAAACTTCAGAGCCAAGAATTAATGAGGTATATTTTTTTATCTAAAATGTCAACTTCGTAATACTGGCTGCTTTAACTTTTGTTTCTCTACGCAGGCCAGTATTTGAACACCATTTTTCCCAATTAAAATTCATCTTTTTTGCCCATTTGTAAATAATTATTCAAAAAATTTATTAGTTTGATCATTGCAATTAATTTTCAACAATAAATATTAACTATTTGGAATGGCTAAAAGTATATTTTTTTAATAATTTACCAAAACTTAAAGAATAATTATTTACTCGTTAATATATACATAAATATAAACCAAAACAGCTTATTTTTAAAAAAGATCATAAAATACGAGCCCTAACCACTATATGTTCGGTCGGACAAATTTTTTGACGATTAATAATTTTTTATCCTTTAAATATAATTTTTTTCTACCGAACAATTTTTTATAAAATAGGTAAATAAATGTATGTTTAGTGTGATTGTTTTGGCATTTTTCATTTTTATTAAGATTTATGTTAAACAATAGTGTTAAACTGTCATAATTTATTGACATCTAAATGTTCGGACAGCTAGAGAATGTTAGAAAATATTTAAATATTTTGAAAATAGGCTGTGGAATATAACTACAATTTTAAATAGGTTTGTTACCTATTTGACATTTGTCATTTTGTAAAGTAAAAATGGGCTGGGGATTATTTACACCGTTAAAAATTCTCAAATTAATTGTTAAAAAACATAAAGAAGGCAAGAAATTAAGAAACACAGGAAAACTGGTAATTTAACTGTTCGTGATAAAAGTACTGGACGCCCACAATTAGTAACTAAAAGAAATAGAAGACTTTTGGTAAACATTTGCAAGGCTAAAAGAAGATCAACACTGCGCAAAATTACCTCATCTGAAAAGGAGCTGCAGGCGATGGTTAATGTTATGCATGATGCCCTGAAAATCAAAGGGATGAAAATAAATGCAAGCAAAACGAAAGTAATGGTTTTTGAAAGGAAAGAAAGCATGACAAACTGTGGAGTGGTGAGAAAGAGTGGTAAATAAATTTGTGTACTTAGGTTCAAAGTTTACCAGAGATGGAAAGTATGATAGAGACATTAAGCGAAGGGTATTGGCAGGAAAACAAATGAATGGGACACTGAATAGCTTTATGAATAGCCAGAAATTGTCAAAAAAGGCACGTCTGGCTGTGCATAGATGCGTGTTGGTTCCTACACTTATGTATGGTAGTGAATGTTGGGTTTGGCAGAAGAAGCATGAAAATAGGATTAATGCTGCGAAGATAAGTAGTCTGAGAAGTATAGCTTGAGTGACTCAGTTAGATAAAGTAAAGAATAGTAAGATAAGAGAACGATGTGGTGGAAAAGAAGATGTGGTTACAAAGATAGAAAAGGGAATGCTAAGATGGTTTGGACACGTAAAAAGAATGGATGAAGAAAGATTAACGAAACAAATTTATAAGGCGAGTGTAGATGGAGTTTGTAGAGGTCGACTTCTGAGAACATATCTCGATCAAATCAACATTTTTTTGAATAAAGGTTAGGCTAAGAGTACCAACAACCGAAGTAAAGCAGAGGCATTTCATAACAGAATATTTATTACCAAACATACAAAAATAACATCCCAATGAAAATAATGTAATTTTTCAAAAAGATAGTTTATCTTCACATACTGCTAAATCAACCAAAACATGACTTGCAGTAATGAGATTAACACCTTAGACTGACCTTTAAACAGCCCAGACCTCAACATAATTGAGACACTATGGCATAAAATGAAACAGTGCTTTAGAAATAATCCTAAACCCATTATTCCGGATCTACGTATAAAAAAAATCTGAGACTCATTTTCTGCCATATTACGCCATATTAAAATAACTAAAATTTTTTGTTGAAAAACAACCAAAAATTTGTTGTCATTTAATTTTCTCAGTTTTTTACCTTTTGTTGTTGTGACAATTTTCTTTTGTGATTAGTAACTCGTTCGTATAAAATGATTAAATGTACCAAACATACAAAATCATCAAATGTTTCTATATTTGTTTGATTTTAAAATCGTCCGAACATATACTCGTTAGGGCTTGTAGCTTTATATTGTTTTTGCTTCTTCTTCTTAAGTACCATGTCCTTTTAGAACGTTGGTCACCAACAATGCTATCCTTACTCTGTCGACGGCAAGTCTGAACAGAGAGCTTGAGTTGAGTTTATACCAGTCACGTAGATTCTTGAGCCATGATGCTTTTCTGCGGCCCGGCTTTCTTTTACCATAAATTTTTTCCTGCATGATATTCTGCAGTAATCGGTATTTTTCGCGTCTCGTAACATGCCCGAAATATTGCAGTTTCCTTCTTTTGATGGTGGTAAGAATTTCGGTGGATTTATTCAGACGTTGGAGTATTACCAAGTTGGATACTTTTTCCATCCATGAAACTTTAAATATTTTTCTGTAAGCCCTCATCTTAAAGGCTTCAAGTCGTCTTTCTTCGTACTTGTTTATAGTCCAGGCTTCTATACCGTACAGCAGAGTGGAGAAGACATAACATCTGAGAAGTCGGATTTTTAGAGTTAACTTTGGATCTCTACAGCACAATACCCCCTACTTATGGTTTTAAATGCTGCTCGAGCCTGCTGAATCCTTGATTTCACTTCAGTTTGACTATCCACGCTGTTAGTTATTATGCTGCCTAGATATTTTATTTGGTTTACTTCTGTTTTTGCTTGGTAAGAATTAAGTTCCGTATTTCTTGTTGAGGAATGGCTATCCATGTCTCCTGTTAAACATTTCGGTTCCGAAAATTCCTGCCACCCATTGAAACTGTTTAAAGGTGCAATTAAACTGTGCAATTAAACTGAACAGTTTTATTTGTACAGATAAATCATGCTACATTACAGTATACAAACTACACGTCGTATTAACCTACACACGTATGATTTATTTGTACAGAGATAAAACTGTTCAGTCGAATCTCCCAGTTTTAACTACACGTGTGTATTCCCCCTAAGATATATGCTTTATTGGATTTATAAATACTGTTTTAGCTCTTGCGTCGGTTCGGCGAGTTAAAACTCTCGATACAGTAACAAAACAACGTTTATTAGATATTCACTTAGATATACAACTTTTACAACTTTTTATAACTATTTACATTTCTTAATTCATAAACACTTTTAAAACTAATCTGTGCGGCCGCTGTCCTTTTTTTATACCTATACGAATAACCAAGAGAAGGGTCCAGTAATTTCTCGAATTATCCATTGTCTTCTATGCTCATTAAATATTCACCCTAGCTTCGGTAGGCGCAGTCGGCAATTGACAGAAACGGACTCAATAAAATCGTAACAATACCAACACATTTTCATCAGTGATTATAACCGATAAAACAGAACAATAACAAAAAAAAAATTTAAATGTCCTTTTGTGCCAAATTAAAAACAATAAAAAATACAGTGACACACAATGTGGATTAAAAATACAATAAATTTTATGATCCAACTTATTAAGTTTTAAATATAAGTTAATATCCTTATTATTATCTTTTTCCATGTGTGTTTTTTACTATCATTTGTATTGGTTCCCTATTGACTCAAATTGTTTTTAGTTTATATCATATTAAAGCTCATTTATATTATATGTAGACTCATGTATTTTTTAAAGACTTTTAAAAGGTTTTATCGTCCTTCCAAATAAGTAATTTATTTTTTGTCAGAATATCGTTTTTGTGTAAAAATACTTTTTCAAAATAAAGATCTTTATTGGACACTGGCCTCTTGGGTTCTCTAGGGAGTATCGGAAAAGTGAGTTAAAGCTTGTATTCCGGCATTATCTAAGGAAAAACTAATTACAATTGTCTTATGAAAGCTTCCAGACAACACGTTCCTTCTATAAATATAAATAACTTTTATGAATCCCCAGGAATTTAGTAATATTTATTAAAAAAAAGGACGAAGAAACATTTTCTGCAGAGGTTGACGAAGTAACCGAGTTCATAATTTTTTTGGTGGAAAATATATTTGAAAATTAAAAATGCAACTTTATTTTTTTTAAAATTTGTCCAATTTAATAGGGAAAGAAAATCTTTTTGCTTAGTTTGTAAAAATTGTTACTGGAGTTGTTGGCAGCTTTATAGACGTCTAAATCGAAACCCACTTTAATTGAAACGACGCAAAAAGCAACAGCTAAAGATATTTTAGGAAACTAGAGTAAAATAATTTGATATTGTCGCAGTATATGTGATGAGAAATCTCTTTGGATGTCTTCTGACTGTTGTAACCACGCCAGAATGCATTGTACTCACACAGAAGCGCTGAAAATTTGCATCTCAAACAGTTGTTAAACTTTCTAAATAATAGTCTTATTTCTGTATTTCGTAGCTATGTATGTGAGGACCTTTAACCGCCAAAAGAAAACATCAAATAATGTTGCTTTCAAAAAGGATCTCTTTGAAATAATAGTAGTTATTAAATGTGTCGGAATATCGGAAAATTTTCCACGCGAAATAAAAGAAAATCTTTCTTTTCCGCTAATATAGGTACCTTTTTTTTTAATAAACAGGGTGTTATAGCCCCATTACAAGGATAGGTTGGGTCTATTCAGTAAATAATAGTTTAAAAATTAAAAAACACGCTAATCAAACTAAAAAATATTTCTTAGCATAAAAATAAAATTACTGACGAGAAAATTAATGTCACTGTTCTAAAAGAGTGGAGAGATCTCATTACGAAATGCAGAGTAAGTTTAAAAATGTCATACAAAGCACCCCACACTTTTGGAACAGTGACATTAATTTTATTCTTATGCTAGGAATTATTTTTTACTTTTCAGTTTGATTAACTCTAAAAGCGTGTTTTTTAGTTTTTTTAAACTATAATTTATTTTTCGCGTTTTGGTTCGATTTTTTGTTGTTTACTCTTACCTATTTTATAGTTGCATCATTATCACGTCGATGAGATTATATTTCTACAGGGCTCTTTACCACATTAACAACACGGTCTTTGACAAGCGCGGAAAGTTTAAATTAAATCTGATTGTTTAAACTAGGGCAAAATCGAGGCCAAAAAGTCAGTTAAATAAAAATATTTTGTATTTTGTATCCATTTAATGATCGCGGTGCCCGAAAAAAAAAGCTTAAGTTGAAGTTAAGTAAGTGAACATGGAGACTCGAGAAGCAAATATCTAAGAGATTTTTAAATGGGTGTTTATTGTATTACATATAGAAAGATTTAAACTGATTTAACATCTAAAAAGGTGTAAGACAGGGATGCGTGGCTAAGCCATGGCTGTTTAACTTATACATAGACGATTGTTGCAGGCGATGGTTAATATTACGCATGATGCCCAGAAAATCTAAGAAATTAAAATAAATGTAAGCAAAACGAAAGTAATGGTTTTTGAAAGAGAAAAAAGCTTAACAAACTGTGAGGTTCTGATAAAGAAAGAAAAAATGGAACAATTAAATGAGTTTGTATACTTAGGCTCAAAGTTTACGGGAGATGAAAAGTATGACAGTGACATTAAGCGAAGGGTGTTGACAGGAAAACAAATAAATGGTTGGATAAAGTGAAGAATATTGAGATAAGGGAACGCTGTGGAGTAAAAGAAGATATGGTTACAAAGATAGATAAAGAAATGCTTTGATGGTTTGGACACGTAGAAATTATGGATGAAGGAATATTGACGAAACAAATTTATAAGGCGAGTGTAAATGGACAAGTCGGTAGAGGTCGACCTCGGCGAACATCGATCTCGATCATATCAATATTGTTTTGAAGAAAGACTAGGCCAAAAGTACCAACGACCGAACAGCATAAAATAATAATAAATTAGTTTTTGTACTGAGTGTTATCAATTACCGAACCCAAGACGAAATATCGTAATACTTTTAAATAGTTTGTTTTATATTTTTAAACTGCAAGTTCAAATGGTATTATCTTTATCATGTAAGTATTATTCGGTGTATATAAAGATATTTAATACATTTAAAATACCCCCAGGTCTTTCCGTTGTTATGCCAGACTTTTGTAAAAAGCTTTGAAAGCTGTGTGGTTGTGCATAATTTAATAAACATAACATCAAATAACTTATACCATGCAGTGCTTGCAAAGTTTCTTTCTTCATTACGGTTTGTTCAGTTCAAAGAAAATATGTTTGTTTCCGCATGCATTTAAAATTTAACCAACAACGATACGTTCATCTACATTTTTCTTTTTGCGCGTAAATAATTGTTCGTTAAAATTTAAATTATTTTTTTGCCAGAATACATATTTATCTTACAATCTTTTTAAAAAGTTTAAATATTATTTGAAATAATTGGTTTTTTTATCGCTGTTTCTGGAGATGCAGATGAATATAAAACCAACTATGTGGATTTTAACCGTTAGAAATTTTTATTTTTATTTTAATAGATTTATAAAGCAATGTATTTTACTTATCAGATTGTTCAAATCATATTTTCCAAACCAGCACTATGGGGTGAGCACAAAAATCACTTTACGAGGATTCCACTGCTTGTATCAGTTATTTATAAGATTTTAAAGAGAGTGAGTCTAAATAATATAAACGGAGAAGACTTGAACCACCTTTGGTTTGCCGATGATATTGTCCTAATTTCGGATAGGATTGACAAAGGCATACGATCTAGAAAAAGCGAATCATCTGCTATAGAAGCTCGACTGTAAAATAAATACAAAATAGGTAGTTACTTCGAGCACGTGAAGTATAAACAATACGTGCGTTTTGAACACGTTTCGAGTGAGTTCATTGGGTTGATGTTTGTAATTCCCGTGAACGGTCAAACTGAGTTCATTGGGCTCTTATTAAGAGGGGTTTAACCTTATTTGGGATTGATAGTAAAACTTTGTGAAACAAGGAATGGCAAAAATCATATTACTCGGACCTCGCTGAAAAGAATCAAGATTTTTTTTTACTTTTTGCTTGAGAAAGGTTGGATCTAGGCATCTTTCGGAGTACTTTTTTAATTTAAAAAAATATTACTAAATTTCGGCCATATTTACTATTTTTTATCTCACAAGATATATCGTATTTCGAAAAAGTACTCCGAGAGATGCCCCAATTAGACAGTTGTCTTTATTGAAAAAAAAAATTATTGCGATCCATCAAGAATTACTAGGTCAAAAATGATTTTTGCTGAACCCCTGCAGTCACAATTACGGAGTGCCCTCGTACCAAATAAGAACTTTTACATGGATACTACGAATTGTTGAATGAATCGTAATTTCATTCATAAAAACCAAAAATAGCACTGAAGCTATTCCAAAAATGTTAGCACGTGTGATGATGTCAATAGAAGTTGCGAAAGGGATTCATTGTATTCTCGAATAAGACTAATTAGGTGATGTTGGAGGAAAAATGGGGAGTTCAATGAAAACCATAACTGGTATTACCAAGTTTAAGGCCAATTGCATGTAACTGGCTTTGAGTTTTGTTATTTCGCGGTATGGACATATAAAGGTATAAAAATTGAAAAAATTTATCGTAATCATACATTTTGGCAAAATAAGATGAAATCAAAATTAGTAGATTTTTTTATGAAATATTTGCTGCCTGAAATACTTGACAGTAGATACGAGAGAAATACGGAAATATGTATATTTTGTTTTCAAATATATCCTGTGAGTTTTCGAGTTTTCAAGTTCAGTGAGCATAATGAATATTACTGAATACCTTGAATAATGTCATTCATTCATACCCATCGAAGAAGATTATATCTAAATATTTTATGTATGAAAATTTTCTATAGACTTTTTTCATTGACAGCATTTTTGCAACGTTTCTTTTTATTGTGTGTATCTATTTTTGTATTAACTACCTACCTATATCCATATTCATTATACGCGAAATATTCATCATGATGAAAAGGATACTACTCATTTTATTTTTAATATCCCTATGGACATTTTTTAAAAATACAGAAAAAGGCCTATTCTAATAATTCTAACGGACGACGGCGACGGTGGCAGATCCGGTAATGCCAAATTTACTACGAGTTGGAGTGAGACGCAAACAGCGCTAAGCGTTTTTTGTTCGTCATTGGTCTCCGCCAATATTCCAAGATTCGGATGCAAGGAGGAGAATATGTTAGGATATGTTGCAGAGTTTATGTTTAGATTACGTTATAGCAATCATTGTCAAAGATAGCATATTTTTTGTTTTTTTTCGACGATAATACAAGTGATTGGTTTATTTTTGCAAATGATACATAGTTAATTTTCTTTTTTTTTATCATTTTAACATTATTTATCCAAAATCTATTTTTTTTAATACAAATATATTATGTTTTGTTGTCAATGGACTTTAAAATATTAAATTTTGAAATCATTATTTTAAGCTATTTAACATTGAAGAATCATCAGTTGTGTATAATTTTTTTTGTAAATATTCTTTTTTTTGTGTAGATCAAGGAAATAAGTATGATCTAACTACGTGTATAAATGCTTTATATGATTATTAAAGAAAAAAGTTGATTTAAAAAAACATTAATAAAATTTCATTTGTAAAAAATTAATAAATAAACATTTTTATATGATTTTTTTTCAAAATGTTTATTTTGTTGTGTAAATTAACAAAAAATATATATGAACTTCGTTTAATGCTTTCCAAAACATTTATGAACGATTATATTCAAAGAAGTGTGTTTATGATCGCATTTAAAGTCATCAAACCATATTAAATCTTTAAGTAAGATATTTCCTATATTTTTTTCATAAATCCGCCGTAAGAACGAAGATTTTAAAAAAAATTCATCGAAATCAGATGGTTTTTTAATTTTCTAGAGCCAAAAAACGGGGGGGGGGCGATAGTATAAAATTACCTATTTTCCATATCTGCATGCATCGGCCGGGAATCGAACCCGGGCCGCCCGCGTGGCAGGCGAGCATTCTACCACTGAACCACTAATGCGATGAACTGTGTTAATATTTGTTCTGCGCGTATGCGTAGTTCACGCACAAACATACAAACAAGATAGAGGTGAAACTAGGCGTGTTAAAAATAAATCGCCGTGCGTTAGTCTCTCTAAAACTCAAAATGGCTTAACCAATTTGAATGATTTTTGTTTTGTTTTATTCGCTTTAATACAGTGGTGGCTTAAAAAGAAAAATCCTAAAGAAAAGCTAAAATATATATATATATATATATATATATATATATATATATATATATATATATATATATATATATATATATATACATATACATTTTAACCTATTTTTCCCTTTACTTGCTTTTATAGAGGCAGTTTTTCGCGAGTGATTTGCGAAAAATTATGTATGTATGTGTCCAGTCGAAGTAGACCTGCCCTATGCTGATGAGGGGCCACACACTCCGAAGCCGGTCCAGAGGTGGTTACTTCGGATGGATAAATCTAATAGTTCCTTCTCCTACTTAACAAGTATCTGCATATTGTTACCCGAAATGGTGTATTATACACGATTATGTATCAGATGTAATTCAATGCCTGTCGCGGCATATAACCAGAGGAGTAGTTGTCAAGTGGCGCAACCACTACCCAATCTTAAAAAATTATTCACTCGAGGTTAATTTTTTTAATAAAAAGTCGATAAAAAACGTTATCCTTCAATAATACGTTTTGCGTCAATCGCACCAAAATATAATTAATAATAACGGATAAATGGACCAAAAAAGTAGAGTCTTAAAAACCAGAAGCGCCACTGACTGCATCCATTTTAATAGCCAAGAAAAGAAAGCCGCAGAGATGCGGGGACTTTAATTTAAGTCAATGTTACTAACAAAGTACATCGGATAAAAGAGATATATGTTTAAATAAGGGTTTGAGAAGCTCAGAAGCACCTTCGGGATACTTACCGGCTTACCGGGATAAGTAAATTAAACTTTAGATAGCCGCATACACTGGTTTGCAAAACGTAAACGTTTACTATTTTTTTTCTTATATAAGTAAAGCGTTTAGTTCTATTAATTCCAACGCTAGTTGTTACCTTATTATACGAGGGTGGTCTGATAAGTACTTAACCAACAAAAGAAAAACTAAAATTTTGGAAAAGTGGCGATTTATTTTTCAATATAGTCTCCTTTTAGTTCACGGTACACTTGACCCAGCGATTCTTCAACCCGTCTGAAAGATACGTTTTCTCGAGGTCTGCAAAGTAGTCAGCTCCGTGGCGGCGATGACCTCCTCATACGAATCAAATTTCTGCCCGGCGAGTGACTTTTTCAAGTTTGGCAACAAAAATAGTCACATCGGGCCAAGTATGGAAATTACGGTGAATGGAATAGCAGTTCGCAGCCAAATTTGATTAATTTGGACATGGCGAGGGCGGAGGTACGAGCCGGTGCGTTGTCAAGATGGAAGAGCACTTTTTTATTTGTCAAATGGGGCCGTTTTTCTGAAATTCAGCGTTTAATCGGCCCAATAATTCGGCATAATACAGCGTTGTGACCGTTTTGCACTTCTCCATTTCTTCAATTCTCCTGTTAAGGAGTAGAAGCTCATGTACTGCTATTGCCCCAAGTAGATCACTTCCTTGGTCTTGTATACAACCCAGGTAGTACCTCCATTGGGTGGTGGCTTCATATTCGAAGATACTATGAGTGGCTGTTTCTTCCTGCTCATTACATAATCTGCAAATTTCCTGCAGTTTCAGCGAAGTTCTCGCAGTAGCGGCAACTATCACTCCCTGTTTTGTTCATCTTTTACAGGTGATACCTTAGAGGGCAGTGTCCAGTGAGGAGTCGCTCACCAGTTTCATGTCTTTCTTGTCCAACTCGAGAAGCTGTTTAGCGTCCCTTGGCATAATGCTTACAAGCCTTTTCGCTTGTCTTTGTCCTGGCACTTTATTCCAGTGAGATTTTATTTTATCTGTTTTCCAGCGTCGAACCTTTTCTTGGGCCTTGGGGAATCTTGGGGAAAAGACAGTCAAGATGACAGTAGAAAAAGGTTGTCCCTAAAGGGAAGTTCTACAGCCTTTGCTGTAGTCACTGGTTGAAGACAACCTGATAGTTAAACTACACGATTCTGGTTTCACGACTCAAGGTTACGTCGTCACCATTGGAAGACAGACATGACGAAGTAATATCCTTTTGGAAATTTTTCTTAAAATTTTAATGCGATAACTAATAATAAAAGGGGCATATGTAAAGAAGCATCTTGTGGAGGTTCTCCTAGCTTTGAACACAACTTTATTTCAGTCCTAGAAAAGCATTATTAAGATGTGTTAGTTTTATTCTAATCTAATTTAAAATAAACAAAATAAAATTTTATTGCTGCAAACATTTTTCAAATACCCAAAAATAACCATGTTTTAAGTTTTTTGTTAAAAATTTATTGCATTTACGCGTGGATTTTTCATGCGAACGATATCGTTGTGTGAGGAAAAAAATTGGCGTTTTTATTTTAACAGTAAACAAATGCTCTTTTTCATAAATTTACAAAGGGTCGAAAAACTGCACAAAAAAATAGACGAATTTAAACTCGCGAAAGTCATTTCAAAAAATGAATACCGAATCCAGTTAGTAAATTAAACATTTATTTTAATGTCTGAGTTGAAAGTATGACCATCATTCATTTTAAACACTCAAAACTTATACATAGTAAGGATGTTGCACGTTAATTTTCGCTCTTGAAAATTGAGTGAAAGATAAAAGTTTTTTTAATTAAAAGTAAATATTAACATTTAAGTGCTTTCTCATATATTTTATGAGTCTGTGAATGAAAGGCGGGAGAAATATAAAATAATTTCAATTTTAAATATCAACATTGGTGCAGACTTGTGGAAAATTATTTCTTTCCCTAATATTTTTTAAAATGAATGCAGAAATATTGCCTTTCCATAATTTTTGTTTTTATTAAATCATCCTTTGGTCTTTTATTTTCGAATGTCTGTTATGATACTTTTTAGGTTAGGTTAGATTCTATTGCTAATAAAATTGTAAGTTTAATGGATTAAAAAGTCACAGAAAACTGTATTCAAGTGCAAAAATCTTTATCATTAATGCTTTTAAAAATGTCATTATCCTGTATACCTGTGTTCTTGTTATACAAAATAACCATAGAAATGTAAGAGCCCATAAATGATAACGTACAGGTCCTTTAAATATTTTAATGAAGATGATTTTAGAATAGATTTATATAATACTCCATTTTTTAGAATATATGATCAGGAAGGGGTTGACGGAAAAATAACATATTTAATTAACTGTCTGGTTTGCCTGTTTGACAGACATCTACCTTTGATAACATCGCGTGTTTCAAAGCCCAGAGCTCCTTGGTTAACTGGCGCTATTAAAGAAATGATGACAATACGTGATAAAGCACTGAACAGGTATAAGAGAACTAAATCTAATCATCACTTTCAGTTTTATAAGGACATGAGGAACTACACAAATTCTGCTATTAAAAGAGAGAAAAAAGCATTTTTTACATACCAACTTAGTAATAAAAATTCTAAAAATCTTTGGAATACTTTAAGGGCTTATAATGTTATACCTAGCAAGTCAAGCACAATACCAGACAATTTGAAAAATCCTGCTGAAATAAATGAATTTTTTATCAATTCTTGTGTTACAAAAGAACCTCCTGAAGAATTACTTTCGTCATACAAACACAGAAAAATAGTGGAATCAGATTTTGAATTTCAAGAGGTGAATGACTTATTTGTTTATCAAACAATAAATGCTATAAACACAAATGCTGCTGGTGAAGATGGATTAAATTTAAAGCTATTGAAATTATGCTGTCCACATATAATTCCTTACATCACACACATTATAAATTTTTGTTTAACTCATAATATTTTTCCTGAACTTTGGAAAAGAGCCGTTGTAAAAATATTGCCTAAAAAGTCAAATCCACTTGAATTCAAAGATTTGCGCCCAATAAGTATCCTGCCAACTTTATCGAAGGTACTCGAAAGGGCTATAGAAGTACAATTAAAGAAACATATCGATCAGTATTCATTATTACCTATAACGCAATCTGGATTTCGGAAAAATTATAGTTGTACAACGGCACTTCTCCATATTGTTGATGATATTGTTCGAGCCTCAGACAAAGGTGAGTGTACTGTTTTGGTCTTGCTAGATTTTAGCAGAGCTTTTGACACTATCAACCATAACCTATTGCTTGAAATTCTACATTACATAGGACTGTCGAATAATGCTATGAATCTCATGGCATCATACCTTCGAGGTCGTAAGCAAATGGTTTTGGTTGATGGGCAATCCTCTAATTATATGGATTTGAAATGTGGAGTCCTCCAGGGTTCCATATTGGGGCCATTGCTTTTTGCTATATATACTTCCTGTCTGGTGAAAACTCTTCAGATTTGTAATGTACACCTGTATGCGGATGATACTCAAATTTATTATAGTTTTCATCCCAGTATGGTAGTGGAGTCATGTGACCTTATAAATGAGAAACTTGATAGGTTCATTGAAGTTGCAGAGGATCACTGTCTTAGTATTAATTGCAGTAAATCTAATGTTATTCTTTTTGGCAACAAAAACAAACGAGATGAGATTTCTGATAGTGTAAGTATTGTAATAAAAAATGAAGTACTTCAAAACGTAAGTGAAGCCAAAAGTTTAGGGATAATATTGGACTCCCATTTAAAATTTGAAAAACACATAAATCAGATTATTTAACGTGCATACTTCACTCTTAAAACTATTTATGGCAATAGATATTTCCTCCCTATTCAAATAAAATCAAATCTGTGTGAGTCATTAATACTGTCAATATTTAATTATGCAGATGTACTCTATGGTCCATTCTTGTCCAGCCAATATCAAGTAAAAATACAAAAAGTACAAAACTCATGCTTACAATTAATATTTGGTATCCGCAGAAGGGAACATATCTCACACAAATTGAAAGATAATGGTTGGCTAAATATGAGCAATAGAAGGAGATTACATGCTGCTGTTCTTTTTCAAAAAATTATTTTCGATAAAACACCCTCATATTTGCACAGAAAAATCACCTATCGATCCGATATACATAATCTGAATATCCGATATAAAGGAACCCTTTCACCGCCAATCTTCAGACTAGAAATATTCAGGCGTAGTTACACTTATCAAATATGTTCAATATACAATCAGATCCCTACCATGTTAAAATCCTACAGTTTGCAAAGATTCAAGAAGGCATATAAGAAACATTTGTTTTCAATGCAATCCTGATATACGTACGATTGAAATTAGATTAAGAATAGCTATAATTGTTTTACTTTCATTCTTTTATTTTTTTATATATTGTTAAGTTCAACACACCTAGCGATATACTTAAGGTTAAGTGGAAGAACAGTTTATGAGCTGTTTTTATATCATCTTATAAACTGAACTTCGCCTTTTGCTTTGGGCCTGATTCACATTATATATGTATTCTTGTTATCTATATATGTAAGCAATAAAGTCGTTTATTATTATTATTATTATTATTATTATTATTGCGGAGCCGATTCCACTTTTATGTCCCCCTATGAACGAGGAGAAACGATGAAAGCTTACTGTGTTGCATAAATTACAGAAATAGATACACATATAACACACGATAAATTTAAAAATACAATGAAAACTTTGTATGACCAATTGACTCCTATTTGGTATTAAAAGGTGAACTATTTTAACCCCTTATTCATAAGATTTGCTTTTTGTTGCATTTTGGTTTGTTAGTAGTTTATTTTTATTTACGCGAATAGGTGGGTATATATTAATTTTTTAATACTATATAGATACAAAATAATCAAAATATTAATTTAAAGTTATTTGCAAATGTCTGTTTTTAAGGAGGTTCGGCGGTCAGAGCGGGGTGATGAAGCGGGACGCGAGGGTGTCCTATGCTGAACATGAACATTGACAGACACATTTACAAAAAAATTATGATAAAATTAATTGACAAATCATTATTTAATCACGATTTAATAAAATATATAGTTTTTTATTCAAATAATATGATGAAAATTGAGTCCGAATTTAAGTGTGTAGTTGTAAAAAAACGTGGCAACAGCGCAAATATCCATGAGATTGGTAATGCAATTAGCGAGTTTTATTAGCAGCAGCTGACAGCTGATAACATAACTTTAAACGTTTAAAATGGATAAACAACTACGTCAAATTGAAATACCCAAATTGCAAAGAAAGTTTTAAATTAACAGGTTAAGCCAGTGATTTATTATCAATGAGAGATGATGGTGCACACAATGCCTGTTAAAATGTAGAAATGCTACACAGTCTGTCATTAACTTATCTTAAAGTAGAAGATATTATTAACCACAAAAAAAACTATCCAGGATGTTTTATCGAGAATCAAAAGTATTAAAATTGTAAATTACTTATATTAATATTACTTGTAATACACCTTATTTATTATCTTTTTACTAACACTTATCATTCTTTCTTGGTTAGTGCACAACACACAGGTTATGTGTATTTACATAGGTAACTTGAGACTTGAGTCGTCTGCACGAATGCGCCGTTGACATCGCTTCTTGAAAGCTCACGTTCTTATGCCGTTAATCAAATTTTTTCATCGTTAAAAATAAAATATTTTAAAAACTAGTTAAACGATAATACTTTTTAAACACCCAAGCGTTTTTAACACGTTCTGGCTGCTCATAAAGTTTTATTTGTTTTCCTGCCAACACCCTTTGCTTAATGTCACAGTAATACTTTTCGTCTCTCGTAAACTTTGAACACACTTCTTCTTCTTCGCAGTTTTTCATGCTATCTCCTTTTTTCAATACCCGTTTCTTTCATCTTGCTTGCATGCACTTTAAACCCCTTAAATTTTTACCAATGATAAAAAAATTTAATATTATGTTTTGGTAGGTAACAAAGCTTAATCCCGAGTTTAAAAATAAAAATGCAAGTCGGCATTTGTGAATGTTTCTAAAGAAAATCCAGCTCGTTGTGGTACACTGCTTCAATTACATTGGTAATTAACGATTTTGGTAGGTAACAAAGCTTAATCCCGAGTTTAAAAATAAAAATGCAAGTCGGCATTTGTGAATGTTTCTAAAGAAAATCCAGCTCGTTGTGGTACACTGCTTCAATTACATTGGTAATTAACGATTAAAAAAAGAAGGACTAAAACGCCCTTTTTGATGCATTGCGGCAGGTGAGGCACTCCGAGTAATCTCTTTGATATTCAGCGAACGTTTCTTAGGGCGAGAGTCGAACAAGCCAAAAGCCGACTCTCTCTGCTATTTTCCTTTTCCTAATATAGCCACCCACCCGACCAAACAGCCAACCAACCCTGAGGTCATTAGTGGTTTCCGCAGATACTTGGAGGTAAAAACTTTTTACCGTCTGTACAATTATTTAATAACAATTAAGCCATGAAAAAGTATTCGTGAGTGGCGGCTACACTTTGCTTCAACCGAATGTATGTATATGTAGTTGTGCCTCGAGGGGAAAAATAATAAAAACTGAAACTTACAGGATATTCAACTACATTTGTAATTAAAATTGTACAGAACGCTTTAACTAGTTAGTTTAATAAACTCCCGTACAAAATTGACGTAATAATATGAAAATTATCCAAAAAATTAATTTATCTTTTACTTATGTCTGTTTTCTAAGTTATCCAGTATTCAAATAGTAGATAGGGCAGCATACATATTCTGTGTTCTGGTTAGAAAAAATTAGAAAAAAACGGACGAAATTGTCGCCAAAATGTACAGTAGAACTAATAGGCACTGACAGTAACATATAAAAGCCATTTAAATGGCAGTGCAACGTACTTAATTCTGCTGGCATTCTAACTAGATTTTTTACTCAAAGCATGAATATTTCAATTTGAGAGCTAATAGACTATAAAAATGGCTAAGCTAGGAAATGTAATCTAGATCAATAAAGGGTTGCAGTAAAGTATGATGATAGTAACCCGTGAACCTGACACTTTTATAAACTCCAGTCTAACACACGAAGGCGAGCCAATTGAGCGTGTAAACAAGTTCAAATATCTCGAAACATAGCTTAATGAAGACTGGACATCCGATTTAGACATAAAATGTGACATAGAACAAGCTCGAAGTACGTTTGTGAAATTTAAGAGCGTTCTCACAAAAGCAGATTTTGACTTAAACCTCAGAGTGAGATTAATAAAGTGGTCAGTACTTTTATATGGACTGCAAAGATGGACCTTGAAAGCGACCACAAAATACCGTAACACAAAATACCAATGATTACAGTAATTATCGAAGAAAGGTACGAAGGTAAGAGAGAAATGGAAAAAAATGTCATGGTTACGCAATGTAAGACAATGGACTGAGAACTATAGATGACAACATACATTAAGAGACCGGAATAAAATGGAAAATGTGGTCGCAAACATTCAGTAATGGATACGAATAAGAAGAAGTAAAGTATGGGCGTTAAGCCACCTCACGATCTATTTATCACATGTTTCTTGGAATTTGTTATGGCGATGCAATTAAAGTTTAAAATTTTTTTTGAAGTGATAACTTCTTATGGCACGCTGTGAACTTTTTTTGTAATGGGTAAAAAATGTTAAACTCGCGTCAGGACACGTGGCCTGATCGAAAATTCGTAAGACGGATGTATTTCATTGGAGCAATATAAAATGCGACTTTTCTTGACTGGTAACTTGGCAACCTTATTCAACAAACTGACAAATTCAAGTACATTTTTTATGTCATTTTGACAAATTAATTTAGTAGCTAAATTCAAAATTTAAGTGCTTTTCATTAGTTTATTGATTAAGTTCTGCTTTTGCTGCATTAAAATGGTCCAAGGAGAGGTGTCGTTTTTAGCAGATGTTATGGACACCATAGCGTGTCTTAATGACTCTAATGGTTCTCCCCCCGACAAAATTTTAGATCAAATAATTTATCAGTGCAAGAAGCCGTTAAAAAATGCATCAATTTGTGTTAAAAAAGCATTAAAAACTGGACTGAAAGCTGGTTTGATCAAAGAGAACGGGGAAAGGTTTAAATTAGGTTTTGGTTTGCCGATAACGGAGGCTCGAAGACGAAGAAAAAATAGAAGCAGAAGCCGTAGACGACGTAGCCAAAAGCGACAAAACCGAAAACGAGGTAGCCGAAAACGAAAAAGTCGAAGTAGGAAGAAAAGCGCCATATTGAAAGAAGATCAAGCAAAAAGCGGAAGAAAGAAATCGAAAACATTCAAATCTGGTACTGATGTTTAATATATGATTTATAATAAAGCGTTAATAAAAATAATGCATTATTCATAAACTATGGAAATCTGGAGACAATATTTTTCAGATTAAAAATAATATTTTCACGCGCGTTAATACTTAAGTTTTCACTTCTGCCGGCATTCCCAGAGTGCAACCCGTAAAATTTTTTTTTAATAGACTAGTTTTTTTGGAAATATGTTTCATAAAGGTAGGTCAATAGATACTTTTATAACTGATGGGCATAATCGAATAAGTATTTGTTTCTAATCCATAACTTAAATTTCATTAAACGAGTGATGTTTCCAGATATTTTGATAATCGATTATTTTTCATTTAAATTAACTTTTATCCAAACACAAAAAGTATTCGTAGCATGTGTCTCGCGAGTAAGAAAATTAAATTACGATGGAATCACCCTGCAATAACCCTATTTTAAATTTCCCCTACGGAAGTTTTGCAGCGTGCCATTGCGAAAAATGAAAATTAACATTTAAATAAAAAATTAAAAAAACATTTCATCAAATAAAAAGTACAAATAGTGTTTGTTTTTGTAAAGTTTCATAACAAAGCATTTTTAAAGAAATTATTTATTTAGCCAGTATAAAGACTTACAATTGTATATTGTTGTGGCAAGGGATAAAGCAAGACGATTTTAGGAAGGGTGTAGTGTCATTAGAACACTAACCTTTAACCCTTTGTTATGTTAAATAAGTTTAAACCACAATGTCTATAAATATTCTTTATTACTGCTGTATTATTGTACGTAACATTGTTGTGTTTAGCTTTGCTGCATCAGCAAATGGTTGATGATACAACCACTAATACATACATCTGTCAAAGGAGTTTGACACGGTTAGTCATCTTCTACTGCAATATTGGTTTATGAAATAATTATCTAAATCTTTTTAAAAGTTATCTTACCAATAGACTTGATTGTGAGAATCGATGATGTACTTAGCATTGCAAGAGCTGTTGAATATGGAGTACCGCAAGTATCAGTACTTGGGCCTATTTTATTCAATATATATTAACGACTTGTTTTCTTTAAAAAAAAGTGGAAATTTTATTAGTTTCATCCATCTTGTACTCAACGTTCATACTTGTTTATGGCACCAAAACTATACAATACTATATCAGAAAATAGCAAGTCTCTTAGTAGTATTTGTGACTTTAAAAGAGAGCTAAAACTCTTTATAAATAATACCGATAGGTCTAATGTAACTTAGCATTTTAAGAACTAGTTAAAAAAAAGCAATTGTTACTAGTAATATTGTGTTACAGCGTTGTTTAACGTTGTGGAACGAACACATAGATGAATGACGACAGAATGGTCAAAATAACTAGAGACAAGTCGCCCTTAGGACGCCGAAGCGTTGGAAGACCCCGCAAGAGATGGAGCGACAACCTTTCTAATAATTGAACGGCAGAGGATACGAAAAACAACAAGCAAATTGCTTACATTAAAGAAGGAAGAAGAAGAAGACGCGTTGTTTATCTATTATCATTGCATGTATGTTTATTTATTTATTAATAACTTTTCATGTAGAAGTAATTTATGCCCCAATTTTCTATTTACATGTATATTCTGTTAGTTACAGATGTGTAAACCGTACCATGTTTTTATACTTTTATTTTTGTATCTGAAACAAGTGCCTAGGCATTTTATGCTTTATTTTTTTATTTATGCATTGTTTTTTTATTATCTCTAATGAAGCGCTATTATTATTATTAACAGTCTGTTTTAATTGACACACATCTTTCGCTTCTTCTACTTTAATTAGTACTGACATACATGCTCGTAGGTTGGTGGTACTCTTGACCTGGCCTTTTTTCAAAACAATTTTTATTTGAAAGACACGTTCGCCTAGGACAAACTTTACTATTCTGACAATGATTTAACATTCATTCAGTGCGCAGAAACTGGATGGTATCTGCCCCTACGAAGAAACTGATCGGTTTTGCTTGCCAACAGTCGTATTTCTCTGAAATTGACTTATTTCGACTGACTAAACAGACATTATAACTCGCAATTTCAATGAGAATTAAATTTTAGGCGTTAACAAAGATTCAATTAGTTTCGTGGGTAATAATGGACACGTGACGAAACTTATTAGCAGTAAAGCAATATTCAGAAAGGAAATTCGGTTTATGAAGTGAGCCTCCGACGTTTCTAAACTTCTTCGCAACTCGGTTTCCTGTTAAAATTTCTAGTAACTGGTTGCTTGATTATAAACTAGGGTAATAAAAGTGCTACTAAAATTAAGTTAACGTATTCTAAAATGAACAATAGAGAATTGTGCGGCGGTTAGTGCTATTAAATTTTCTAGCTAGGATGCCGACAAGGAGCCGAGAAACAGCCGATGGCGAAAAGAATTTTCTTTTGGGCGATTCAATGCCTTTCAGCCAACCATTTTTTTCTTTCTTTTGGTTTAAATTTCAATTCTAAAAACTTTTATTAATTTATATAAATTTTTTAACATCGCGATAAGCTTTACTTCCAAGTAATTAAGTTTTTTTTTATTGTACATCTTCTGCGCTGATAAAAATTCATTAAAACTTTTTATTCAGCGAATCTTTATTATATCAGCTAATTACGTTCATCCCGAAGATTTTTGTAAGACATTTGAAACGCCACTCAATCGCAGAGCGGCAGCTAAACACGTCGAACGCTTTAAGCAAGTCTTTGATGAACGCCACATGCTATATGGAAAGGAGAACTACAAAAAAAGACTAAAATCCAAAAAAGTTTCTTTGGATGCCTGAGTCTGGCCTTCACAACATTGTCCGATTTGTGAAAATCCTCCACCAGGATATGAACAGGACTGGTCAACCTGAAGAACATTGAGAGAATAGAATAAGAATGGAAGTAGCACCTGTGAAAGTTAATAAAATCAAGTGGGGGCAGTTGGAACAGACCGATGCCCTATGCGAATACAGACTATGGGCCATCTTTTAGTATGTCAACAATGCCCAGCAACGTGTTACCTCGACGTGTAACCTCCTTAAACCATATTATTTGCTTGGTATGATTAAACAAAGTTTTATTTTTAAGAATAAAATGTAGTATAGATTTAGCAACAGTGTTTCAGATCGAAATCACAGCAGTTCTTGCTTGCATCTACTGCATGTTGAAAAAGTCCCATAAATAAAAAAGAATCTGTATTGTGCCAAACAGCCAGGCAGCTCTAAAAGTGCAGACATCCTTCCCATTCAATTTTAAACTGGTGTTAGGATGCCACAGGAAACGCTGGCAAAATACAACAAGATGTGCTTGATGTAGATATCAGGACACCAGAAAGTACCTAGCAACAAGGAGATAGACAGGCTAGCAAGAGCCGGTGGATCCCAACAGGTGATTGGCCCCAAAGCCAAAGCCAAAGCCAAAGCCCAAAGCATTGCTTACAGAAAGTAAACTAAAAGCTGATTACCTACAAAGCACCCTGGTATTGGTCATTCGAAATGTCTTAGCTGCGAAACATCTAGGACAACGGTAAAACAGTTCCTGAAGCTCGCGCTAAGGAAAATGATGAATTACAGGACATCAAAACACCTGCAAATCATGGAAATTAAAGAAAGCTCGCTTTGTAGGTTCTGTGTAGAGGATGGCACAATATGCCCCGAAAAAAAAAATTACGTAAATCAAATTTAAAGACATATATATATATATATATATATATATATATATATATATATATATATATATATATATATATATATATATATATATATATATTCACGCCTTTTTCCCGTAGGGGTAGGCAGAGACCACTTCCTTCCACTTGCTACGTTTCTTACACACATCTTTTGCTTCCTCTACTTTCATCAGTGCTTTCATACACGCTCGTCGGTTGTTGGTATTCTTGACCTGGCCTTTATTTAAAACAATGTTGATCTAATCAAGATATTTTCGCCAAATTCAACCTCTACCGACTTGTATATTCACACTCGCCTTATAAATTTATTTCGTAAATCTTCATCCATCTTTTTACGTGTCCAAACCATCTAAGAATTTCTTTGTCTATTTTTTTAACCACATCTTCTTTATCACCACAGCTTTCTCTTATCTCACTATTCTTTACTTTATCCAACCGAGTCGCTCCGGCTATACTTCACTACCATCCATAAGAATAGTAACCAACACCCTATGCATGGCCAGACGTGCCATTTTTGACACTTTCTGGCTGTTCATGAAGCTATGCAATTTTAAGATGTTTTTTAATTTTTCATTTAGCCCCATCAATAAAATGTAAGCAATAGTCGTGAACCGTAATCTTTAATTCAAACTGGCGTTAAAACGAGTCGAGTCGTTTATCCATTGTGAATTTTTAAAACTGACAATTTGATGGAAAACGAAATTGAGCTCAAAAAAGTTTTTAATTTGAAACTTTTGTGCAATTAATTTTTACAACTTTGTGATGAAGCGCCTCATAAATCGTCCATTTTTCCGTTTAAATCGGGAGTTGTCGAGTGAACATCAAAAACGATTCGAGAAAAGGTCCTTTTAAGATAGCTGTTATTCAACAAAAAGAAAAAATCACGTAGTTTTAAAAAATTAAAGCCGACCATCTCGGATCTTTTACAATTGGATAAACATTTAACGGACACATTTTTTTCTTGACTTTTAAATTATGAAACTGGAATTTTCCTTATCTATTTATTTATGTATACAGGGTGGTCAAACGAAAACGAAACAGAGCCATTTGCAGGAACCTCGTCAAAATTTTAGAAAAACGCTCAGACCCGTCGATTTTTGATTAAAAGAGGACACCCTCGAATTTTGGACTTTTTGGAGGTTGGATTTTTTTCGAGATCGACTTTTTTTTATCTGGAATACTATTTTAAACTTCTCTGCAAAATATTATATGGGAATTTTGGCCGCTGAAGTTAAAGAATTTTTCCGTTTAGACTACCGACTATCTTTCGTTGTTTTTGAAAAAAAGAGAACAAAATCAGACGGAGTTTTTACCAAGTGTATTTTTGCAAGTTATAGTATAGTTTAAATTTTTACCTCTTCCTCTAGGTTTTTCTGAAAAATTCCTTGATTTTTAAAACCACTCAGTACGTCCCTGAAGCCGACAAAAAATACAATAATAAAGATTTTGTTCAAACTTTCACGCACATTCCGAAGAATTTCCGGAATAATTCGACGTTACTCCGTCAGCGATTCTTCGACGGAAATCTTCCAACGACGCTGGTTGTGTTTTATAGATTTTACTTTTTAGATGTCCCCACAAAAAGAAATCGAGAGGCGATAAATCTGGCGATCGTGGAGGCTATTCAATGCTGCCTCTTTTCCTAATCCAATGCCGTCATACTGTGGATTATTTTCAAATAGTGTATCAGTCAAGGCAGGGTCAATAGCGTCTTCCAGTAATTGCAAATACATTTCGCCAGTAAAATTGTCTGGTAGAAAAAAAGGACCCAGCAGTCGGTCACCGCAAATGCCAGCCCATACATTTAATTTCTCCGGTTGCTGTGTATGCACCTCGTGAAAAACTCTTGGGTTTAAATCGAACCAATAGACACAATTGTGGCGATTTACTGTCCCGTGCAAGAAAAAACTAGGTACTTGGTACTAAATTTATACCATTGGCGTACTTAACTCGAAACAATGACATTTTTACCGTTCGTGATTGTTTGCAGATAAGTTTCCCATTTAAAATCTAATTTTCCAATAAGTAATGGGCGGAATTTTTTAATTAAAAGAGTTTTTTATAGAGAATTGTAAGAGCTTTTAAAATACATCTTATTCAACCCCCAATGCCGTTTAAAAATTTTGGGGTAATTCTTACCCTTGCTTGCGGTTGAAAGTAGTGGAGTCAAAAATACCGGAAAAGGGTGTCCTCTTCTAATCAAATATCGACGGGTTCTAAAATGTTGCTCTGTTTCGTTTTCGGTTGGCCACCATGTATAGCAAAGAATATTTACCTTACTGAACACTTTGTAAAGTTTAAAATTAATGTGAATTTTGTATGTACTTTTCGTTATGAATGGTGAATGGATATGTACAGACACCTGCTGTTTGGCAACGGCTCATCTGTTATAATAGAGATAATAAAATAATTAGGTGGAAACTTTATAATTTATCATGTCTTATCAAAGGAGTTGCTTGATGAATATTTATAAAGAAAATCATTTTTCTTTTCGAGACAATTTCAGCCTTAGATAATCCCTACGTTTTTAACTAATGACATGTATTGTTTTGAACGCGCATTATATTAAATAAAGTCAAAAATTACAATAAATGTCTCTCCATCATTATCATTATGGCCGTTTAATCCTGAAAGATTATGGCTAGCTCAAAAACGCAGCTGACTGATTCTATTGACGGCGTGTATAATCTTTTGTTACGGTTCTTCATTTTTCTGTCTTTTTATTTTGTTTTCTAGTCTCTGATTTTCAATGCTTTTAAGTCTTCTTCGTAATGAAACCTATATTGTCAATCTCTTTAAGGTTTATGTTGCTGCTCTTCTTATAATGTGTCCCATGCATTCCAGTCTCTTTGTTTTTATGTATTGGACTATATTTTCTCCATCTAATTACTTTTCCATTTCTATGATTCTGTTTTTCTTCTTTCTTTGTCTTTTCTGTTTGTTTCAACTATTGTTTTCTGTATTTTTTTTCTTATATATCTCTTTCTACTTTTTTATATATGGTTGTTGTTTTTAGGGCGTAGGTATTAGCTGGTTCGATCAAAATCAAGAATGCGTTAGTCGCTATCTCTTTTCCTTTACACTTTTTGATAGATGGGGAGAGAAAGTATAGTTCGATTAAACCAATCATAAAACGTTATTTGAAATTAAATAGTTGGCGGGGATAATTTATTTACATGATTGTTTTGTATAAACTAATTAAAAAAATTAAATTATATTGTTTCGGTATTATTGATCCTTTGATATCTACAAGTTGACAGTGACGTTTATTGGTTATAAAAACGTAAACGGCTAAAAACATTGTTTGATTAGACTTTTGAATGGGTCTTTGGAGAGGGGATTGTGGTTAACAGAAGTAATTTGAGTTAGTGTATAAGAATGTGCATTTATAATATTTTCAACTATGAAAATCTAAAATTAATAATAGTTATATTATACATTTTTGTATATATAGTTTGCCATTTTTTTAATAAAAACAATTGTAAATTTGTCTACAAAGCGATTAACTGGATGTCGTTCAATATAAAAAATCTTGAAGAAGTAGGCAGATTGAGACCTTAGAGAGAACCAGTGCCGAGACCTGGGAAGTAGACAGATTGAAACCTCAGTGTGAAAATCACTTCTCATCCTCAATTTACTTTGCACTTCTCGAAAATGGCTTCAAAATCAAAGCCGAAACGTCGAAATAAACAAATTTCTAGACGCGGTTCAACCCGAACTTTAAGTATTACAAATATATATATATATATATATATATATATATATATATATATATATATATATATATATATATATATATATGTGGGTCGATTATACATCAAATAACAACTACTCCCCTGACTATATGTCGCGACAGGCATTAAATTATATCCGATGTATAATCCGACGCCTATCTCCATCTCCTTCGGTTTTCTCAGTCGTCTGCTGTTAAATTCTTTTCACTCATGGCTTTGTAGATTGTCTTCTGCCATTCTATTTTGGGTCTGCTTTTTTTTCGTCGACCCATCGGTTGCCATTCTAGAATTTGTTTAGGTAGTCTTGATGCTGGCATTCGTTGTACATGCCCATACCATGTTAGTTGTTTGGCATTTACGTGTTGAATTATAGATGCTTCCACACCCAACCGTTTTACTATCTTCATTCGGTCGCTTTTGGATATGCATAAAGTTCTTCTTATCGCTTCAATCTCCACCAACTTTAGTTTTTTCTTCTGCCTTTCACTCACTCTCTATGTCTCTGCTTCTTATAATAAAGTGCTCTTTATCATTGTTACGTATACATAATATTTCCGTTTCTTAGTAGTTTCCCTACTCCATAGTATGCCGTTGAGGCACCCAATAACTTTTTTTGCCTGAACAATTCTTTTTTTGATCTCTTTGACGTCAGTTCCTGTGCTGTCGTAAGTAACACACAAGATGGAATTTGTTGTCCATTTTACAAGAAAATGTGTTAAAATACAAACAAAATTGGTACAAAAAACAATGAATTATCTTGAATGGTTTCACCGCTCTACAAATTCGTGAGATGTAGTTAATCAATATAAATTTTATTAAAAATTGATAAATTGTGGTGATAAATTAAAAATAATTTCTTGTTTTTTAAGATGCCCCGCAGAGTTAACGATCTAAAAAAGTAGCGTCGTTAAAAAACTTAAAACCTTTTACAAGTGAACTTTCTTGGTAGAAAGTCGCTGGAAAACATCAGTCTCCGTTACAAGTTTTATCTCTTTTCCGGAAAGCGTCGTCGCAGTGCCCTCTTTTTTTGTTATAATGGCATAGTTTTAAACCATTAATATCAATTATATAAACTAGCATCCGTCGTCAAAGTCATTATTACTGCGACCCAGAAAATTCAGATTAATACTCTTTCGACCGGCATAGTCGTGGTTCGTCGATTTTTTCAATGTTTGCACTCGCCTACAAATCTACACACAACCGCAACATTTAGTAATAATTTAGTTTTTTAAATGTTTTCCTTCACAAAAGCTATATGTACCGCTTGTACCACTGTTTACCATTTTATTTTTTTGGAACGAAGTTTCTTAATGCGGCTTACGGGTAGGGCGATTTGGTAGAAATCGTCTCGTAACGAAATGCATCGGTGGTTCAGTGGTATAATGCTCGCCTGTCACCTAGCGGCCCGGGCTCGATTCCCGGCCCTAATTTTACCATTTAATACTTAATTTTTTTTGTAAGTAAAACAAATCGAACTCAAAAGCGAAAAATAAATTATAGTTTAAAAAAACTAAAAAACACGCTTTTGAAGTTAAACAAACTAAAAAGTAATATTAAATTACACACCTAGGGCAGTAAAGTAAGAAATGTCTGAGAGCACATAATTGTTGATCGAGGTAAAGCCAAGGAAGATTGTAGATTGTAGGGGGAGGGGTCGTGAAGGCTATGCAACCTCTCAAGCACCTCGACCTATCAGATCTTTTGTGCATAAACCTTGATCTATTCGAGTCCCGGGATTCCGAGACTTTGAGCAAAGTTAATAAGTTTCCTGTAGGCTAAGTTTCTGACATCGAAGGGCTTTGAGAAGGCCCATTCCAGAAACTTAACCCTCTTGCAAAAAAGCGCTGGGCATTCACAAATCAAATGTTCTGCAGTTTCAGCGAAGTTCTCGCAGTAGCGGCAGCTATCACTCTCTGTTTTGCCCATCTTTTTAGGGTGATACATCAGAGGGCAGTGTCCAGTAAGGAGCCCCGTCACCAGTCTTTCTTGTCCAACTCGAGAAGCTGTCTATCTTTCCTTGGCCTTGGCGAAAGGCTTACTAGCCATTTCGCTTGTCTTTGTCCTGGCACTTTCTGCCAGTGAGATTTTATTTCATCTGTTTCCCAGCGTCGAACCTCTTCTTTCAAGTGGGCTTTGGAAAGTCCACAAAAGGGTTCTGGGCCGAAAAATTGTGTATTTGCCCCTTCTTTGGCAAGGCAATCTGCTTCTTCGTTGCCTTTAACTCCCTTGTGACCTGGAACCCACATCAGTGTAACCTGATTGTTCGCTTCCAGTTGTCTCAGGGACTGTTTACAGTCCCAAGTCAGCTTAGACTTACAAGTGTATGACTTCAGAGCTTTTAAGGCTGCTTGGCTATCTGAGATAAAATAAAGATTTCTGCCCTTCGGGTGTTTCTTTCGATGCACTCCTGGGCACATATCTTTATGGCATGGAATTCTGCTTGAAAGATGGTTGGGGTGTTACCAAAGGGTTTTAAGAGCCTAAAATTCGGCCCTATAGCGCACACTCCAACCCTTTCATCCATCTTGGATCTATTAGTGTGCCACACAACAGCATCCCTTCCTAGTTAAGGTCCGTTCTCGGTGCAAACTTGGTGGTTGTTTATAACCGCTTTAAACTGCATTTTGAAGTCGTACCTAACTGGCATAAAGGCGAAGCCAAGGTGTGTATACTATTTTTCTTCCCACTGTAGGCGGAAAGCGGCAACTTCGTTTGGCGTAGCGGGCCCGAAAGTGACGCTTTCTGCGCAGTAGGGAGAAAAAAATAATTCTTAACATAGAAATAAAATTACTGACAAAAAATTAATGTCACTATCAAAAAAAAAAAATTATAGCAATCAATGTCACTGCTTTGTATGATATTTTTAAACTAACTCTTAGTTTCGGAATAAAAGCACGCCGCGCTTTTAAAACAGTGACATTAATTTTCTCGTCAGTAATTTTATTCTTATGTTAAGAATTATTTTTTACTTTGATTAACTCGAAAAGCGTGTTTTTTAGTTTTTTTTTAAACTATAATTTATTGTATAAGATGATACCTGAATATTGTTTTATTATTGATATTAAACTTTAAAAAATGAAAACTGCACCAAATGTGTGTAATACAGATTCGTTCCTATCGGGTGTCCAATGACATCACACAGCTTTTTTTTCTGTTATTACTTCACAAGTCAAATGTGTGTATCACTATTTAAAAAAACGAAGTTTAGAAAAATATTCCTAGGCATTGCGATCGTGCGTATTGTAGCAAAAGCAAAATAAATTTTAAATTACCTATTAATTGTTAAAACAGTTTTTTTTAAGTAATTGATTTACAAATAGTTGCTTGCTTTTGTTTCGTGGTTTGCGAAACCACGTTTCTGGTAAGCTTTTCTCGTTCCATGATTTCATAACATTACCATTGTGATTCATAGGGCGGAATACAGAATTTCAGCAGTTAATAATGCTTTACATTTATTTCTTGATTCCCTTTTAGCAGGTAAATCTGCTTATCAAAACACACCCGCGCATTTTCCTTTCTCTTTGATATATTTAGGCCAATCGAGATTCCTATATAGCTACGCTACAAAATTTGTCAATGCAAAAAAATTATTTTAAATAAAAAGTTTATAACTTATCAAGCAACAATGAAGTCAAATTTAATAGGGGTATAGCAGTTTGTAAAAACCTTTAGTTTATTCATCAGAGTCAAGAAAACACTCTTGTCTCGTAGTTTCATGCCATGACTTTTGTCCGTTATGTTTAAGTGCATCTTCTTAGCGAACGGATGTTAGCAGACAGTGACGTGCTCCAGTTTGTAAAAAACCCACTGTACGGAGCAGTACAAGACAGAAAGCTTGTAGACATCATAAAGAACCTGGATGAAGAACCTGGATTTGAGAAATTCACTTTTTTGGAAAACGTTGCGCTTTGTGTTTTTTGGGCGTTAAACTGAACAAGATTGTTGGTTCCCACTTGACGATTGCTTAATGATTTCTATTGATGAAGTCAACCGGTCCCTGTCTAAGTCTGTTTGTATCATTCACCTAAAGTGATCTATAGGATGTGAAAGTTGAGACAAGTGTGCTTAACAATGCCTGGTGCCAAACGCGGTCAAAGGATTTAGATATATCCAAGGCTATTGAACGGGAATCATCAAACTTCTCAATAGTGTTTGTCCAGAGCTGAGTGACATAAGCCAGCAAATCTCCAGTAGACCAAAGTTTTTGAAATCCATATTGTCTGTCATGAATTATCTCAAATTTCTTCAGATATTTGATGAGTTCTATGTTAATCGTTTTTTCCATAAACTTGGATATTACTGAGAGCAATGCAATAGGGCTATAATTCGCAGGAATAGTGTGTTTTTCTTTTTCGGAATGGGTTGGACTTTAGCCTTTTTCTCATGGAAATTAATATTAAAGTCAAAATAAACTAGAAAAACAAGCTTGTTTTAACAGTGTATTTAACATGTTATTGAGATAGACACTGACAGGACTATTTTAAATTGGGAACGTGCGGAGTTATAACTTATAACTTTAGCAAAACACCCCACTAAATAGATGTACATTCACATGGAAAATTTTTGCTTTACCTAATATTACCTTTTGCCAACTATTTCGGACCGTTTCGCAGGGGTGCAGATTGCAGATAACTTAAATAAACACTCGCGGATCCCAGAGGAAAATGTTCTACAAATACAGAGACGAATTTACAGGACTGAAAATATTGTGATAATATGTTTTTATTACTTTAAACGTACAAAATTTACACACAAGGAAATAATCTAAAAAGTTAATTTATATTTAAATATTATTAAGTTGGTTCATAAAATGTATTATATTTTTACCGCACATTGCCTCAGGGCGCAGTATTTTATACGGACGGCTCTAAACTAGAGGGGAGAATAGATTGCGGTGTATTTTTAGAAGAGCCCTTACTTAGCCTGTCGTTTCGTTTGCCTGATTACTGCAGTGTGTATCAAGCCGAAATGACAGCAATTACCGAGGCAGCTGTCTGGACACTCCGCAATGAACAAAAGTTCGGCGAGATATTCAATCTTTGCGACAGCCAGGCTGCTATCAAATCACTGAACCCAGTCTATTTGACCTCTAAAGCAGCAATGCAATGCTGAGCCACCCTGAATGAGCTGACAGCCAAGTTTAGCTTTCATATTGTCTGGGTACCCGGACACAGGGACATACCAGGCAACTGTAAGGAGGACGAGTTAGCAGGGGAGGTCATTACCTTCTGTATCTGTCTCATCTCAGCAAGCAGTACCGATTTCAAACTGCCGGCTCCTCCTGCACAGCAAACTAGTTGAAAAAGTCAATTTGGGGTGGCAAAATGAACCCAAATGCACATCATCGAAACAAATTTGGCCCAAACTAGATTTACGTCGAACTAATGATGTTTTAACTCTATCCAGGGAGTCCATTGAAAATGCGATCGCGGCCATAACAGGCACTGGGCAGGTGGATCCCATGCACGGCGCATTGGAATTGCAGAGCTACGACACGACTTCTGTAGAAGCTGTCACGATAAGGAAGAGGAGGAAACAATGGTACATCTTCTTTGCCACTGCCACTGCCCTGCCCCAAGCAGAAAACGGCTTTCTATACTAGGGCAACCAAATTTTGATGGCTTATCTGATCTCTGCTCAGTTAGCATTAAAAACCTCACAATTTTTCCTAAAAGTACCAACTGGTTCCACTGTCCATCACGGTATCACAATGGGCCAAAAGGCCTAAGTGGGTTCCCTCCGAACAGCTGTTTTAACCTAATATTACCTACCCATATTGTAGTCACTGTAGGTATTATCAACATTTTAAGCATATTTCAACCTATTGAGCGAAGGGTGTTTGCAGGGAAATAAATAAATGAGGCCTTCATACCTTTATGAACAGCCAGAACGTGTCAAAAAAAGGCACGACTGGCTGTGCATGAAGAAGTGCTGGTCTCTACACTTATTTATGGTAGTGAATGTTGGGTTTGCAAAGGTATGTCATCTGACATCAAAAAATGTCTTTTTATATAGGAGTGTTGTAAAGTAGAGTTGAATTCTTGTGATAATAATAAGTTAATAAAGTATATTATTATAAGGCTTTCCTCATAGAAACCAGAGATTAACAGTTTATTGTTAATAGTTTTTTGTGCAGGATGTTTCTAATTAAGTAGAATGTGTGCATTAATTTTCTTATTTTATAAATTAGAAATGTTTCCAAAATAATATTAGTATGTATTGTTGGTACTTTTAGAAAAAATTGTGAGATCTTTATTGCTTTCTGAGCTGAGATTAGGTAAGCCATCAAAGTTCGGTTGCC
The DNA here is from genome assembly GCA_950111635.1 of Agelastica alni. Lineage (NCBI taxonomy): Eukaryota > Metazoa > Arthropoda > Insecta > Coleoptera > Chrysomelidae > Agelastica > Agelastica alni. Next base: position 41,834,551 of record OX467714.1, on the reverse strand, counting down.
CTTGTATATAAAGCAGTTTCTGCTTAGGGCAGTAGCAGTGGCAGAGAAGATGTAACATTGTTTCATTGCTTCCTCCTCTTCCTTATGGTGATAGCTTTATGAAGAGCCAGAAAGTTTCAAAAAAGGCACGTCAGGCTGTGCAGAGAGGTGTGTTGGTTTCTGCACTTATGTATGGTAGTGAATGTTGTGTTTGGCAAAATATGCATAAAAATAGGATTAATGCTGCGGAGATGAGTAGTTTAAGAAGTATAGCCGGAGTGACTCGGTTGGATAAAGTAAAAAATAATAAGATAAGAGAATGCTGTGGTGTAAAAAGGATGTGGTTACAAAAATAGATAAAGGAATGCTTAGATGATTGGGACACGTAAAAGGGTGGATAAAAAAAGATTGACGGAACAAATTTATAATGCGGGTGTGAATGGACAAGTCGGTAGAGGTCGACCTGGGCGAACATATCTCGATCAGATCAACATTGTTTTGAAGAAAGGCCAGGTCAAGAGTACCAACAACCGACGAGCATGTATGAGAGCACTAATGAAAGTCATCATCATCAACATCATCACTCAGCTATAGTAGTCCACTGCTGAACATAAGCCTCTCGTTTATTTTGCCACTCTGCTCTATTTTGAGCCATTTGTATCCAATTTCCACAGATTTTTTTGATGTCATCGGTCCATCGTGTGGGGGGGCGCCCTCTACTACGATAAGCTTCGTGCCTCGGACGCCACTCCAATAGTTTTTTAGACCATCTTTCGTCAGTTCTTCTAGCTACGTGGCCAGCCCAGTTCCACTTTAAAGTTGCTATTTTTTCGATTACATCTATAACACCTGTTCTTTGGCGAATAATCTCATTTGGTATTCGGTCTCTGAGGGAGATACCCAGAATAGCCCTCTCCATCGCCCGTTGGGTGACATGCAGTTTCTTTGCTGACTTTTTTGTAAGCGTCAATGTTTCGGCTCCGTATGTCATCACTGGTAATATGCACTGATTGTATACTTTTCGTTTTAGACTGATGGGAATATCCGACTTGAAAACATACTTTAATCTTCCAAAGGATGCCCACCCCAAGCCTACTCTCCGGAGAAGTTCGCACGTCTGGTTGTCCCGTCCTATTCGGATCTCATGACCCAAATATTTGTAGGCGGTGACCTGTTCAATAGATTTGCTTCCAATAGTTATGTTTTTACTGGGGACTAGGTTTGTCATGACTTGCGTCTTTGCAAAGTTAATTCTTAGGCCAACTTCCCTTGAAGCATTGTATAATTTTTCCAACATAATGGACGCTTGATCTATACGGTCGGTGATAAGGACGATATCGTCTGCAAATCTTAAGTTATTTAATCTTTCACCGTCTATATTTAGGCCCATTTCCCCCCAGTCGATTTTCTTACAGACATATTCGAGCAGTGTGGTGAACAGCTTTGGAGAGAGGGTATCTCCTTGACGTACACCTTGTTCTATTCGGAATGTTCTTGTGTTTTTATGTAATCTTACACACGCCGTTGCTTTCTCGTATATATCCTTAATCAGTGCAATGTACCTGTAATCAATTCTGCATTCTGTTAATGATTTGAGCATATGTTGTTGGCTGATTGAGTCAAAAGCTTTTTCATAGTCTACGAAAACAAGGATGAGAGGTTTATTATATTCTGTTGATTTTTCTATAAGGGTCTTGATTGTATGTAAATGGTCATTTGTACCGTACCCTGCTCGAAATCCTGCCTGTTCTTTCGGCTGGTAAAAATCTAATTTTGGAGTTAGGCGTTTAGCAAATGATCTTCATGATCACTAATGAAAGTAGAGAAAGCAAAAGATGTGTGTAAGAACCGTAGCGGAAGTGGAAGGAAGTGGTCTCTGCCTACCCCTATGGGAAAAAGGCGTGACTATTTGTATGTATGTATGTATGTTTAATTTTTTTTAAACCGTTGCTGTGCTTCGTATATTTACTTTAGATGTCTCAGCATAAACAACAAATAATGTTCTCTTGCGGGAAATTATTTGTTAATAATGATCTTCGAGAACGATCAAATAAAGATAAAGCTATAATTAATATTTTTTTTTAATTTTAGATCGTCCATTATTGTGTGTATAAATATTTTGAGTGTATACTTTCGTGTACTTCTGCGAAAGAAATAATATTTGGACGGAACCAAGTTGGTAAAATTCCATTTTGAAATGCTTCGCCCCTGCGTAGCAGTTCAACGTGCAGATACGGAATAGAAGCAAAACTAAACAAATATTTTCCAACCAGAATAAAAGTAAACATTTCCGCAGCTATTTATTACGACCCATACGCAGTTAGTTGAAAGTGATGAATTTCGCAGGAAATATAATATATTTTCTCCCTCTCTACTCCATATTTATCCGACGGCGTTTTGTGTGTTTTCGAGTGGCTTTCAAATCTACAACAATCACACCACATTACCGGAAAAAGTTAACGTAAATCTCAAACGTTTTGAATTTCATTTTTTTTTTATTTAAAACATTTTGCCGTTACAATCTGATCTAAGTAACGGATCAATCAGTAACTTAAATTACTACTTTAAAACTAACTAAGGTTTTACTTATTAGTATCCTTAGATTTCTAACAAACTATGTAAAGGGTAAGCGAAACTCGATGTCTTAATCCGTTATAAGAAAAGAAAATCAAAAATACCGGAAAAACTGTTCCCCTTTAATGAAATATCGACGGATCTGAGAGCTTTTCTAAAATGTTGACGAGGTTCCTGCAAATGGCTTGCTTATAATTTTATAAGGAAAAAAAAAACAAAATTTGTTCAGAAAATAAGTTCTTTTTAAATTTGCCAAAATATAGTTGTGTTTCTGGAAAAAATAATTTATGACGTCATTACTTCAGTTTGCAAATATAAAGAAATATACCAATTAGGCTTCTTCTTCGTTTTTTCTTCCCTTATGATAGAGCTGAGACATCACCACGTTTAATATTTAATTTTAAATTACTAAAACGACACTTCGTAGAAGCCCATAACTTGACAACCAAACCTTACACAAGAAGAAAATTGTGTGATCACGTTCATACCATGCAGAAGTACATTTAGGTTTATTGTGTACGAATTTCAGAACCTAGCATTTTTTTTACCCGGTTTACATAAAATGCCTTTACAATAACATTTTATATGATATTTTATAAGCCCCCTCTTTCTGTTTGAAAATTTGGGATTTATAACAAAATATTACTCAAAGGGGGTTTTATGTAGAAATAATGTTTTTTTTTTGCAGTTGGTACATCATTTCGTACTTTAAAATTAACGTAATACGGGGATTTTTAATAAATGTGCACAATCATTGAAATAATAAATTTATTCCACTTGGTTGCTTTACACTGTATATTAATAAAATAAAGCTTGTAAAAAAAAGAAAAATGATGGAGGTCTTATTTGAAAATTAATGTTAAAGGCGATATTTTTTGTTGTTGGATTGATCGAATTCGAATTACAGCTATTTCATGGGGTTTAACAGAGTGTGATTATTCATTGTTATGTCAAAATATAAGACCGAATTATTTGTAAAGAAAACCGACTTTTATAGTTCAATACATTGTGACATTTAAAATGAATGATTTGATCGTCACATTTTTTTTTTTTTATGAAAATAGTCGCAAAAAGGGTAGACCTATCGTGTGGGCCGCGGACGGCCCGCACTGCGATCATTAGAAGGGGAAGGGATTATAGAAAGGAAATGATTGTGGACACGCTTTTTAAAAAGTTGTAGGTCATAGTTCTCTGGAAAAACTGATTTTGGAAGCTTATTCCATTCCGTAGCCGCCCTGTAAAAGAAGGATTCTTGATGAAGATTGGTCCTTGTTGTGTCAATCTTGAGAGTAAATGGGTGAGACTGATCAGCGTGCCGAGTTCTTCGGCCGAATGTGGCCAATGGTGGTACAAGAGTTTTTATTTCTCTGGTATAATTCTGGTATAATTTCTCTGATATAATTCTCGGTATAATGTAATACCAACTACCTAGCAATAAAAGAATTATTTTAAAGTTTAAAGATTGAACTTGAAAGTAGAAGAAACAATTGCGTTGAGTGTCTGTCGGTGGGTTTTAATCGATGCGGTCGAAGACTGTTTAACGATGGGTGATATTTCATAAAATGTGATTCAATCACTGGCACTAACAAAAGATATCGAGTGCCTTAACTTTGAGAGTATTAATGTTGGAAATCGAAAACAGAAGAGAAATGTGAGGTTTTAGTGTTCTATTGTCGTCACTTATGTTAACATCTAGACCAAATGGGTGGGAAGGGGATGAAATATAAAAACTGTTAAAAACACCAATATTAGTGTCGAAATTAATTGTTTTTGGGGTGGCTGAGTCAAGTTATTAGTTTTCAATGACGTTGGGTTTGATTGTGATATCTCCAATGTTGTTAACACCGCCACGAAAAGGGTGGATAGGGGATGGAATATAAAATCTTTTAAAAACCATTTTTTAATGTCGAATTTATAGTTTTCGGCGTCGCTGAGTTTGATAGTGATATTTACAAAGCAGGCAAGCTAACGTTCGGGCCAGACATATTTTTGTGGTGACATCTGAAAAGTAAAATCTATAAAACAAAACCAGAGTCGTTGGAAGATTTGCGTCGAAGAATCGGTTTTTTAGTTTATTTTTGCAATTGATTTGAAAACAATAAGCCCCACTTCCTATTTAATAATTTGGGGCTTATAATTATTGTCAGACTTTAAAGTAGAAATGGAAGTTTATCTTTAAAGAATATCATTTTATTATCTAAAATTAACGTGATTTTTCTCAATATGCATAATAAAATTTCAAATTGGCTGTTTTACACTCATAGATTTGTAAAAGTTTGCCTCTCTGTTAAAAAAAAACCCAATGCAGAGAAATTTTTTTCTTTTCTTTAATGAACCCTGAGAGGGCTAAATTGCGTTGATCCTGGTGGGTCGTTTGCCACCGTGTTTTTCTGATGTCCCATCCAGTGCTGCTCACTGACAAATTTTCTAGGGGTGCTTATGGGGTCCATTCTAATATTTTCCTGCTCCGTATCTGGCGGACCCAGAGCGTTTATAAGCTAGAGTGTCACATTTAAAAACGTGCTTAGCTGTTTTGTATTCCATGCCGCACCATAAACACAGCCGCTTGTCTTGGTAGATTTCGTTTCTGTGTTGGAGACCCACAATTCTTTTTATCTCTTGTATGCTCAATAATAGCAGGTCGGAGGTGAGCTTTTTGCAAGATCTTATTCCTAGTTTCTGCAAGTTTTGGTTTATTGTTGTATTATACTTCAGTACGGACATTCCCGCAGAAAGTGCCGCAGACAGGTTCTGCTCCTACAAACACTCTGTACGACTCTTTGCGGGCTAGTTCATCTGCTTTTTCAATACCTACGTGGTTCGACGCAATAGCTACATTGTCGGACCTGGCCAACCTCTGTAAGTTATGTTTATAATCCTTTACTACTTGTGATATGATACCAAACGGTGCAAGAGCTTTTAAAGCCGCTCGATTATCAGTAAGTATAAATATAGATTTGGCTTGGTATTCTAAATCCATGCTTAACCAAGCGTACTGAGCAACTGCACATACTTTATCCTGATACACAGTGAAGTATTTACCTAGGCTTGTGCTGGTGGATAGTTCGCAGGTATATCTCGAAGATATCAGCATCTATAACTTGGTTTTGGATCCATATATCACACTTTACCTGTCCAGTTCTGGTACTTTATAGTCAGACGGCATTTGAATGTAGTCTTCCGTTGTATCAAAGCTTGTTCTGGAGTGACCTCTCCGAAGTGTCCTGTCTGCTCCAGTCTATACACACATATTCTTACCTGCAGTACAGAAAATAAAGTCGTAGTTTTGACAAAAATAACTTTTGTAAATTAATTGACAAAGTGAAAGGTGAAATGTTATTGAGGTATCATTAATGTTAAAATGATATTTACAACGTCGCTACAGTTACAGCTAGAATTTTCATTAGGATTAACCAACGACTGCCATTTATCATCTGCGGCCATTCAAAATGTTCCTAGTTCAGTTGTGTGTATGATTAATTGATCAATATTTTATTAATTGAAATTTCCGTTCGGCCTGGCACTTTGTAACAAAAACATTAATTGGCGTAACCTTGTATGTTAGACAAGATTTTCATTATTTTCCGCTCGTTTTGCGTTCCCTTTAATTAATGAAGTTTATTTAAGGCTGAACAAACGTTACCCTTTCGCGATTACACGATGTAAATGTAAACTAACCGATTATTATTATCAGGTTTGTTTCTAAAGTTTCATGCATACATACACCGTCTTTTTTCGCAGTGACCACTTGCTATGGTCCAAAAATTTTAAATAGCATTGGGGGTCGAATAAGATGTCTTTTTAAAGCTCTGACAATTCTCTTTACAATAGTCTTTAAATTTTACATTTCCTTCCAATAATTTGAAAAAAATTACTTGTTAAAATTCCAATTATTTTAGTTGCTTTCTTTCTACTTAATTGATTAAATGTTCAAACTGATGACCGTCCGCTTCCATAAAATAATAAAGATTTTGTTCAAAACGTTCACGCACATTCCGAAGAATTTCCGGAGTAATTCGACGGCACTCGTCAACGATTCTTTGATGGAAATCTTCCAACGACGCTGGTTGTGTTTTATAGATTTTACTTTTCTGATATCCCCACAAAAAGAAATCGATGGGCGATAAATCTGGAGATCGTTTTTTTTTTTTATGAAAATAGTCGCAAAAAGGGTAGACCTATCGTGTGGGCCGCGGACGGCCCGCACTGCGACTATTAGAAGGGGAAGGGATTATAGAAATGAGATGATTGTGGACACGCTTTTTAAAAAGTTGCAGGTCATAGTTCTCTGGAAAAACTGATTTTGGAAGCTTATTCCATTCCGTAGCAGCCCTGTAAAAGAAGGATTCTTGATGAAGATTGGTCCTTGTAGTGTCAATCTTGAGAGTAAATGGGTGAGACTGATCGGCGTGCCGAGTTTTTCGGCCGAATGTGGCCAATGGTGGTACAAGAGTTTTTATTTCTCTGGAGCATCTGCCATGGAAATATCTGTAGAGCAATGACTGGTCTGCAACTCTTCTTTTATGTTCTAGAGGGTGAAGGGTATCTGTGAGAGTTGAGCTGTTTATCAAGCGAATGGCTCTTTTCTGAATGGACTCTAGAAGACGAAGAGAATGCCTTGGTGCTGAACCCCAAATGTGCGAGTAATACTCCAGTAGAGGTCGGATTTGAGCCTTGTACGTCGTCAACAGTTGATCAGGAGTAAAAAAATGTCTGGCTTTCCACAGAAAACCTAGCTTCTGGCTTACTGACTTTGCGATGTTAGCAATATGGTCATGCCACGACATATTATTGGACACCGTGACTCCCAAAATCGAGATGGAGGCCATTCTATGCTTTATATATCAAAAAATTTATTAACTTGAAAAAATACTTACGAAAAATTAATCTCAAATACTTCTAGTATAATTTTGATCACTAAAAAATTGTTTATAGCACTAAGCAAGAAAAATTGATAAAGTATGTAAATACTTCACAGTTAAGTATTTAGGTATATGAATAAAATGTTTTGCATAAACTGGCTTTTCTATTGATTTCAAAAATCAAAACGTGTTTTGTTGGATACTTTACGTCTTTTGGTCTGTTTATAAGTTAACTTAGTTACTCAATATATATTTTTTTTTATTTTTTTATGAAAATAGTCGCAAAAAGTTTAGACCTATCGTGTGGGCCGCGGACGGCCCGCACTGCGACTATTAGAAGGGGAAGGGATTATAGAAAGGAAATAATTGTGGATACGCTTTTTAAAAAGTTGGCAGGTCATAGTTCTCTGGAAAAACTGATTTTGGAAGCTTATTCCATTTGATGGCTTGATGTCCAACCTCATACTGTCGGTTTGACCGTAATATTGTGCGCGTGCAGATTCCAATGTTACTCTCAACTAAACGCCCCAAAAGAAGTATAACTTCAAAAATTCCATTCTCCTCTTCTTTCATGTGCCTTTTACGATCTCCCTGACGTTGGCGATCACCATAGCAAAAGCTGTACGGTCCTCCGCCATTAGGAAAAGTTCACCAGCCCTTCTTATGCCGGTCCAATCCCGAATATTTCTGAGCCACGACTGTTGATTTCTTCCAGCGCCCCTCAATTTTGCCCTTTAGTATGAGCTGTAATAGACGATATTTATTACCTCTCAAAATATGTCCAAGATATGATGTCTTTCGGCATTTTACAGTCGTCAAGAGTTGCCTTTCGATGTCTGCTCTTTGTAGTACATTCTCGTTATTAACATGTTGTGTCCGCGGAATACGAAGCATTCTTCTGTAAAGCCACATTTTGAATTCCTCCAGTTGGTTTATCGTCCTGATCTTCGGAGTCCACGTCTCTACTCCGTACAGCAATACCGACCATACATAGCATTCAACCATGCGTTGTCTTAATTTAGATTCAGGTGGTTATTGCAAAAAAACTAATATTATTAAAAAAATTTCCGAGCGATCTCTATTTGGCACTTTATCTCGCGTCCATGTTTAGATCCTCTGTAATAATATTACCAAGGTATTTGAACTTACGTTCGACACGTTAGATTTGACTTCCATTAAGTTCTAGGGTTTTGCCATTGTGGGGTTGCCTGCTGAATATCATAAATTTGGTCTTTTCATGTCACTGATTTTGTTTATAAGCAACTGTAGTCCCTCGATTGTAATTGCTAAAATCACTGTATCATCAGCATATCTGATTGTTGTTATTGGCTCTCCATTTATTTTGATGCCGAGGTGTCATATTCCTTCCAATGTTTCCTTAAATATTCGATCAGAGTATAGGTTGAAAAGTAATGGCGACAGTATGCAATCCTGTCTTACTCCACGCTGTATTCTAATATGGTCTGTTCTAATATTGCCTATTTTTATCTGTGCCGTTTGATTCCAGTATAGATTTTTAATTATGCGGATATCTCTATCATCTATTCCAACCCCCTGCAGTATATCAATAAATTTATCGTGCTGTATGCGGTCAAAGGCTTTTTCATAATCGATAAAGCATGCAAAAACATTTTTCCATTGTCCTAACGTCCTAACTTATAATAAAAAATACTTATCTATAGGTAATGCAGATTAAAACCCAGCTCAACACGAAGCGAGTCTATTAAATTGTGCATACTTTTTCGTGTTTATTTCAACTCCGTTGTTTCTTTTAAAACTGCTACGATTTCAGTCCAAAAAGGATAAAAATACAATTTCTTTTACGCGTTGAGAAAAAAAAAGAAAACGTATATAATATTTTATTAATGTATTTCTTATCCCTCGTACCTTGGGATGTCATAACACTGCAAACGTAAAATTCCAAGTTACTTTACGGTCTCCAAAATTCATTATTTTTCCTGATATATGTTCACCTCGACGAAAATTTAAGTCCAACATGATCTTGTCATTTCGCCGGTGAATGTGTGTTGCCTTTTCTGACAATTCCAGAAATATTCTTTTCGACGTTGATCTGTATATTGCTAGGTACATTTTATTTTTCTGGTCGGTTTATGGACTACAGGATTATTTGATCTTTTATCTCTCAAATCTGACAAACTATGTCCCTATTTACATTATTCAGTTTATACTTGAACAGAATTTAAATATGCATATAATAAAAGCAATAAAATAAGTAAAAAAGAAACTCCGATTGCACATTCGATGCCATAAAATGAAGTTCTATTAAAGTTTATGCTTTTCATTATTGGTTTGTTGCTTTCTCGATGATTAAATTTTAAATGGTTTGCAGTAAAATTTTTCCTTTTTACATTTTTAGTTTGCAAATGCAAAGTAGCCTTGTGACCTCGTTTAATATTCGCCGTACAAAACATTTTTACAATCTCAGCTTTAACTACACATTAAAGTGTCCAATAATATTGACGATAAAGTATATAGGAAATTATTAGCACAAAAATATGTGGCAGAATTTATAAAGATATACCGAAAAACATCCGTTTTTGAGTTCTTAACCGCCCAAATGGTAGTTAAATTCAACAATATTTTTATTAAATTGGAAATTATACCTACTGGAAAACGGATTGAAAAACGAATGTTAAAAGCAGAATAGTATATTCTTCAACGAGCGTATACCATAAAGCGTGGAATTTGTTAATAAATAGATACTAGATACACCAACTTTAACTCTAATCATCTGTTAGCCCAAAAAAAATCCGTAATAATTGGATTAGCTGATAGAGCTAACAAATTGTCAGACACAGAATTTAGAAAAAAAGCTATCGTCAAAGCCAAGACCGCATTATTAAAAAACAATTACCCTCCCAAACTAACAAATTCAATCTTCAAACACAGAATCAATCTTTTTCATAATAGCTTATCCTTAAAATAAAAAAAGAAGAAAACGATACTCAAAAACAAAAATTCCTAACCATTTCCTACATACAAGGGTTGTCTGAACAACTTAATCACCTATTTTTAAAATATGATATCTCTATGGCTTTTAAGGGTCACAACCTACTTAGTAACAACTTCAGCAAACTAAAAACTCAACTTCCAAAAAAAAAGTCACACGTAATATATGAAATACCATGTAAAGATTGCACAGGTGTATACATAGGGTAAACAAGTCAATACTTGGCCTCAAGGATCCAACTTTTATAACGCAAATGCGTACGGAAAAGTGATACTTTACGCACGCTCGTAAGAAAAAGAATTCCCAATTGCCATTATCATATTTAAATTTAAAAAAATATTATTGTAAAAGATACACAAAAAATATAAACGGCATAGATGTATCGATAAAACACCAAAGACAAACTATTTTTCCGTGGAAAGACATCGGTATCAGAACGTACCACCGCAGCCCAGACAATCGACCCTTTTATTTTTACATTTGAAATAAATCACAAAACTTGTGGAAAATATTCATAGACAGCGTTTTTTTATACAGAAATTTTTGTTTGCCTCATAATTTTTTTAAAGCACTTTTTTTATTGCGTTACCAAATGGTTTTTTAAACTTATGTTTTTATTAAAAGTTTTTGCTTGACAGCAATAAAAATATTTAAATACGTTCTAATAGCTGAGCTTAAAAAGGAACAAGTTTTGTTTTTTACATCCGCATAATGGTTTTGGATCTATATTACTTTCTTTAAACCTTTTCTTTTTCTTGCCAGTGCATTGGCTTTTTTTACTACCCGGAATGCCTGAATGCCATGGTGACCATAAAAGACAGATTTTAAAGAAAACAACGTTTTCCAGTCAAATGAAAAGCTGCGTTGAAAGGCTCATATCAGGAAAAAATTTACTTTGTTCACCCACAAAAATCTGTGATTGTATAAGCAAGTCCTTTATTCAGTGTTGATATATAGAATACAGCTTTTGGGTTGTGCAAAAAAAACTTTCAAAATTTGTGACGTTATCCGAATAAAATATTAAGAAGCATCTTTTACACTACCTGGTTTATCACTTGAAAAAAAAGGGAAAAACAGAAACTTCGCTGAAACTGCAGAACAGAAACCAATAGAGGCAAATAGTAAAGTCAGCTAAGACATTCCCGGGGTTGTAAAAGCTGCAGTGAGAGAGGAAGAGGGGATAAATAATCAAGTAATTAACTTTTTGTTTTATGTGCCATATCCAGTCCCCCTGAAGTTTGGCTATCACCTCGGCTATCACAATGGATTCTGTTACATGTATCAGCTCATTTTCTGAACGTATACCTGTTCAGTCACGAATGTTGTCTTCTTTCAGGCCCACGGCGTCTCTCTCTTTTTTTACCCGTATATGCAATTTTGCGACATTTAATAGTTATCAATGATTTTCTGTCGCTTTTGGCTCTCCTAAGTACTTTTCATTACTTGTTCAACCCATGGTAATTAACTACACGACTCTAATTTGAATTGTCCCCACTTCGTCGACATGTGTTTGCGACGTTACTAATCAGTATAAAAATGTTAGCGACGGTGTGTACGACTAACTTATTAAAAAAGGGACTACGACGTCTGCAAAAGATAAAATATTTAATTCCTTTTCTAAAAATGTGTTCATTTTTACCATAAAGGCATGAAAATAAATTAAATATTCTACGAATTTAAAAACATAACATTAACTTTTGGAAAATAAATTAAAAATTTAAACTCCTACAAAAACATTGCAAATCTAATGTAATAAAAGTTTAAATAAACCAACTTGTTGAACCAAACAATATCAAAATCTGTACAGCAGGGATAATCCCATATCGCTGAGTAGATTTGGTGTAATGTTGGCACAAAGTTGGATAATGTTCTCCGTTAATACAATAAGATTAAAATTCGTGTCGATAAGCAGATTCGTTTAGATATTTATCATCATCATCACTTAATCTTCTCGTGTCCACTGCTGAACATAGATCTCCCTCATCACTTTCCATTCGCATCGGTCCTGTGCCGCTTTCATTCAATGTGTTTGGCAGCGCTTTATGTCATCAGTCCATCGTGTTGGTGGGTGGCCCCTGTTTCGATATGCTTCGTCTCTTGGTCGCCAATCCAGTATCCGCCTCGTCCATCTGTTATCCGTCATTCTAGCGACGTTGCCTGCCCAATTTCATTTCAGTGCGGCTATTCTCTCAGCAGCATCAGCTGCTCTTGACCTTAGTCAAAAAAATTATTTGAAGATAAATGTGATGATCTGGGATCACGTAACACGTGTAGATAGTAAACGATCAGGAAATGTCGTTTGGAGAAATTGTGTTACTGCTCGTGCATTGTGACTTAAACAACATCATATTGCAACAAAATGTCCTTAATATTAACAGGAAGTAGTTAAACTGTTGAAATAATTTGATCTTGCAAAAGCTTTAGATATTTAACAGCGTTTAGGTAAGCATCGATAAAACAAGAGTTTTAAAATTCCTCTCCAAACATTGAGTTTTTGTTATTAAGTACGCACAGAAATTAACGTAACATTACATTACATTTTTGCGGTAAGGCCATTAGTATAGGCACCTATGTCACCTAGAGCTTTGATCCCCGTGACTACCGCTGTGTCTTCAGGGCATCAGAATTCCAGTCCGCTGGTTTTGACAAACCGCAGGATTTCTGTTGGCCTTGTCTCATTTAGATCACTTGGATCCATTATCATGCTGCATAGTCAGCAGTTGTTTTTAGCCGCCAGCTTAAGTTTGAAGATGTGCGCCTTAAGTGCGACGTGGCCAGTGAGCAGGCCAAGCGGGCTGCTTAGCCTACTCCGGTTCACCGTCCAGAGTGCGTCTGCTCTCTTCTGGAGAGGTTTTTTCAACAACTGTCTTAATGTTCTGCTGCGAGTATTTGCATTTCACTGAGCTATATTTTTTTGCTCAAAGATAAGTTTTAATTTATGTAGGAGTATGCTTTCCCTGTGGTTACAGGATGCTCCAAACAGACTTGCCCCGTAGCGTCCCTGGTACCCTGATCCGTCAGAGTACCATTGTTTTACTCCTGTGCTGGTCAATGGTGCTTTCTTTAACTAGTCTTCTGTGATTGGTATTTTTGTTTTATAGTTTTTTTCTATCAAGGTCTTTTTCGGAATCTTGTCCGATTTTATTGTGAAGTGGTGTTTTCGGAGGGCCTCGATCTTGGTGTAATCAATCCCGTTGCTTTTCCACCCACCCTGATACTTTAGTCTGTATGCAGTGTTCCTAGCCTGATCTTTGGTCAGAAGATCCAAAGATGGTACGTTAAGGGCTATTTGTAGTCCATTTGTGGGGGCGGTGCTCATTGCCCCCGTTGCAGCTCTCAAAAATTTTCCTTGCAGGCTTCTCAACAGGTTCACAGCCCCGGTCCCTTCGACCCTTGTCCACCAGACTACTGCTGCGTACGTTAGTGACGGTAGTAATACCGCCTAATATAACTACATAATTATCCTCGGTTTTAGCCCCTAGGTTTTTCCCAAGGCTTTCTTTATTCCCACAGTAAGGCATACATTTTATTCCTCTTTGCCTCGACGTGTACGCTCCACTTCAGTTTTGTATTCAGATGTACGACTAGGTACTTCCCTGAAGCGGAGTATTTCCGTTTCTGATTCCATAGCCCCAGAGGGCTAATGGGTTCGGCTGTGGTCTGTGACGGGTTTACCGTTAGCCCAACTTTTGACGCACAGGAATACTTAGATGCTGATTTTTCCGAGACCAATATCGTACAACGGATCAATTGTATTTTATATGTAAAGAAAACGATGACTCTCGTCTGTAAATAGTATGTTTTGTTAAAAAAAAATTTTTTTATTTCGCTTTTGCATTATGGTTTTACAAAATTTCATGTTTTAAAGATTCGGCTATTGATTGGCACAATAAGGTGGTTTATATGAACCTTACAATAAATTTTTAATGTTGTGTTTTTTAATTCGTAAAATATATATTTTATTTTTAAAGCCCTTATGGCAAAATTGAACGCAATTTTAAAAGAGAAATTATTTGATCTCTTGCATACTGATAAGTCAGATGTACACACCGTCGCTAATATTTTTATACTGATTAGTAACGGCACCAACACATGTCGACAATGTAGGGACTTTTTGAATTAAAACGCTATGTTTAATTACCTGTATTTATGGAAAATATTATTATGTTTTGTGGTGGTCGACTGGCTTTTATCCAGATCGCTCTTCTTTTTCTGTTGATGCCTATCCGTTCCGGATGTTGGCGAACATAATGGTTAAATGAACTTTATTCACTGATGCACGGAATAAGCCTACAGTTGATGTATTAAACCCACTCGGAGATTCTTTAGCCATGAAATTCTTCCTGTTCCTACACTCCTTCTACCTTGTATTTTGCCTTGGAGTATAAGCTTTCAGGTTTTTTCATGATGTGGCCGAGGTAATCAAGTTTACGTTTCTTTACCTGATGTAAGATTTATTTTTTTTCTTCATTCTACGTATGATCTCTTCGTTTGTTATATGATCCACCCATGAAATTCTTAAAACAAGACGGTAGAACCAGAGTTCAAAGGCTTCTAATTTCTTGCAAGATGTTACAGATAACGTCCATGACTAGTATAGAAGAGTTGAGAAAAGATAGCACCTCAGTATTCGCATTTTGGTGTTTAAAGACAGATCTTTACTTTTGAACAATTTTGCCGTTCTAAAGAATATGGCTCGAGCCCTATTAATTAGGCATCTTATCTCAACAGATCGCTCAGTTTCATTGAAACGCTTATGTTTCTCAAATATTTGTCCATACCTGTCTGTATAAGAGTTTTATAATTAGTGGCTAGCGTGACTTTAAATAAGTTTTCTATAGTAATATGTTTATATTAAACTAATTTGTTTATTAATTATTATTGTCACGACCATAAATTATCTCCGCCTCTGAATATGATTATGAAACCCTAAAACGATAGCGATTTACCCAGTTAAAATCAAACAGGGTAAACATGAATTTCACCGGAATTTAAAAGTCCATCAATAATAATATGAGAAATGAAAAATGGAAACAAATTTACCATTTCATGTCGTCATTATGTCTTTGCGTGCTTTTTTTTATTTGCGCATTTGCTTTTACATTGGCTGTGTTTTTTTTATTTGGCGATTTTTAAGGATATTTCGACTAATTTTTTAATGGCAGCGATAAAAGCATTTTTAATGGTTATTTAAAAACCATTTCGGTTCATGGTGAAAAATTGTCCTTAGGTATTTCTATTACAAACGTTGCATCACCGTCGTTACAAGTTAAAAAAAAAAAAACAAAAATTGTTACCAATGAGATTGTAATTATTTTAATTTTTTTCCTAATCGTCAATATTTTTACTGCACGGTATGTAAAAATACACAAGTGAATTTATATGAATATATGAACAAAAATGTACAATTTTTTTTTATTTATGGTTTTATGTCGCATCCACCAAGTGATTAGCGACATTGTATTACTTCTTCTTGAAATTTCGCTCCTATCGGAGATTGGAAATCATCACCACTACTCGGACCTTATCAATCAATCGCCCGCCTGAAGAGTTCTGCGGACGTGCAACCAAACCACTCCCTCAAGTTGCGCAGCCAAGATATTCTTCTTTTGCCAATCGTTCTCTTGTATTTTATTTTGCCTTGAATAATTAGCTTAAGGATTTTACATCTATCTCCTCTCACAACATGTCGTAGATATTCTAATTTTCTCCTTTTTATGGTGTTACTAATTTCTTTGGCTTTATTTATTCGGCGTAGTACTTCCTCATTTGAAACCTCGTCAACCCATGGTATTCTCAGCATCCTCCTATAACACCACATTTTAAATGCTTCTATGTTCTTCATGTTTTCTGATTTGAGTGTCCAAGCCTCCATTCCATACAATAGAATGGAGAATATATAGCATTTTAGCATTCTGGTTCTCAGTTCTAATGTTATATCTCGGCTGCAGAGTATTTTATTCATTTTTATAAAAGCGCTGCGAGCTACTTCAATTCGACACTTGATTTTTTTTGTGTGTTCTGCTGTTTCAGTTACCCATGTGCCAAGATATTTGTATGAGGATACCCATTCCAGGTTGTCGTTATTAATATTTATAGATGGTCTATTGTGATTTGTGCTTTGGTTTTTTGAAGTTGCCATGACTTTGGTTCTCTTTAGGTTCATATCTAGGCCACATTTCTTGCAGAAAATGCTTGTTAACTCAACCAGATGTTGTAGATCTTCCAGACTGTCGGCGAAGATAACGGTATCGTCTGTGTATCGCAAGTTGTTAATTCTTTCCCCGTTTATGACAATACCACCGGTTTCCTCTGACACCGCTTCTTTAAAGATGCCTTCACTATACACATCCCTGTCTAACTCCTCGACATATCTTAATCTCCTCACTTAGATCTTCTCCGACTTTGACTCGTGCTATTTGGTGCCAATAGAGATTGGATATTATTCTTATGTTTTTGCAATCGATGTGTTTTCTCTTTAGTATCTCTAGAAGTTTTGGGTGTTGGACTCTATCAAATGCCTTTTGAAAGACGATAAATTAGATGTACATATCATGATTCATATCTAGGCACCTTTGTCTCAGTACGTTTAGTCCGAAGAGCGCTTCTCTTGTTCCCACGCCCTTCCTAAAACCCATTGAATTACATAGATAACTAACTTAATCTAACCTAAAATACAAATACATATGGATATTTAAGTTTAAGACAATTTAAACTACTACTATTAAAAGAACAGCCAGAGGTAAAAATACTACCTCGCAATTGGAAAGAATCAGAAACGAAGATGTATGGTAAAAGGAGAGGAATGCGTATTAAAGAGATGAAAGAAATACTTCGGAAGTTTATTTGAGAAAAATAGGATAGAAGGCATTACATATATGAGTTAAGTTTTTTTGTATTGCATTATTTATTCTTACCTGGTACAAGCAGAAATAAATGGCAGTTCGCTTGACACCTCTTCTCTCTACTACCTACTGTTTTTTGCTTTTAAAAATGTCTATTTTTTGAATTTGGGAAACGATACTGGGTGCTGTTCCTATCAGTACATCTTGAAACAAACCATTTTTTTATTCTAACACTATTTATATAGCGTGAGGTCTAATCATAAGTCAAAATACATGAGAGTCTCGTAGTTAACAATTATATTTTTTAATCAAGTATCTTGTAAATCATTAACACTTAAATATTCTTTCATATATGTGACAGTGTTCTGCAATGCCTATGTTGGCAATTAAAACAGCAGGGCATAAGTTCCCCTTGAGAGATAAAACCCGATTAAAACAGTGGCTTGCAGCCAACAACTCTTTTTGCGTAATATACTATTACATAAATGCATAAAATAAATTTTAAAAACTATTAAAGTGCAAATTTGGTGATTTTCGTCAAAAAAGTTTGTTTATCGAAAAAACGCACGTCTCGTTAAATTTTGCATCGACTGCAAAAGCAAAGCTGGTATTCGGCATTCCGATGGCGAAAAATTGAGTTGGTGTTCAATTCGCAGTCGACTCCATTAGTGAGAGAAATTTATTCATGAAAACCGAAAGAAAATTCCTTCTCCTTTTTTTCTGTCTACCGTAAGTGTTCTCAATATTTTTCTAATTAAAACGCATTTAATATTGATGGAATATTCTATTAGCGCTCGTTTTGTACTGGAAATCATTCAAGTTTCATCTGGAGCATAAACGCGGTGAACTGGTGTGTGGGTTTGATGAAATATTCATTAAATACGGTCCTCTATTCGCACTTCTTTGCTTACCACTTTAATTTTCAAACTTGTTACATCTCAATACACGCTGCCCCGTATTTAAGTTCTCCCCATTTAAACCGTCCTGCTAATTTTCATTTAACTACAATTTTGTTGATTTTTTTTATAACTCAGGATATTTTAAATGACACTTGACAAGTAACACACAACATTTGATACATGACACCTTTAAATATAAAACATCAGAAAGGAGCATGGTCTCGGAAAAGTGTTGACCGGAGTGGAGAGTGCATATGGATGACTACTGCTACTGCTCTAAAATTCCTTTAATAAAACAAAAATACGCGACAGTTTTCTACTTTCCAAAATAAGTAGTTTGGCTATTATCTAGTAGATGGCGTCACTATCAATTTGCAGTAATACAAATGGTAGTTTGTATTTTGTTTTGCATAAAAGTATAGTGTTAAACAATAAGTTATAGTTTAAAAAATCTAAAAAACACGGTTTCAGAGTTAATCAAACCAAAAATTAAGAAATAATTCGTAACATAAGAATAAAGTTACTGACGAAAAAATAAATGTGTCAATGTTCTAAAAGCGTGGGGTGCGTTTCGGAATAAAAGCTTCCCACGCTTTTAGAACAGTGACATTAATTTTATTCTTGTGTTAAGAATTATCTTTTACTTTTTAGTTTGATTAACTCGTAAAGCGTGTTTTTTAGTTTTTTTAAACTATAATTTATTCACTTCTATAGAAATGAAATTTATGAACTTTTACCGACTTGAAATCTTTCACGATTTTATCTGATAAGGTGAAAACCGTTACCTATAATAGTAATTTTAAATAATTTTTGGTGTCTACAAGATGAACGCAATTCCACAACCGATTGAGCTAAAAAAAAAAATACGAAAAATAAGTTTTTGATGCCTCCTTCAGAATTATTGTTGAATCTCGCAAGCGAGTTAATGGCAACGATATATCCGGTTTTACTGTTTTCGTGGAAATAAAAAAAATATTGCGAAGGGGATTGCTTTTCGGTTTCTTTTTGTAATTTTCTTCCTCTCGTAGACATTACACCTCCTCAATCACGTACTGAACAAATAATTAAATTAAACCTTTACGTTTGCTTTAAAGCGGGGAATTGAAATTAGGAAAATTGCTTTTCAGCCTAACGTGGTGACGTCGCCGTTGACAAAATCAGTCAAACCCTACGTTCAATAATAATATAAATCACTTTGGCATAAAAAAACTCTTTAATATGTCAGAGTGAGTCAAAGCTCCATCCTACAGTAAGTCCATTTTCTGTGCAAGTTGGTCGTAATATTTTTGAAACATTTCTTTTAATTGCATCTTGCTAGTTAATAACTAGATACAGTTCATTTTTTAAAGAATTAATTGATGTTAAGCAAAGTATCGACTTGCTCGAAATCATTAATATATTACTACGGCCCTCGAGGCAACAATTTGCCTACGAAGTTTAAAATGACAACATCTCACTTCTTTTAAAATATCAGTGGTCTGGGTCAGACCCGAAGAGTCCACATGACTAACTTCACAGTGCAAAGAATAACAAAATACCAAATTGTTTTGTTGTTAAAGTTATTATAAAAAACGATTTCAAATTGTTTACAACAAATTATAATTGTTATTAACAATATTCTGTTTATGTCAACCGTTTCAAACAGTTTTCAAACAGTTATTTATCATTTTATAAGCGGGAAATATTTTCAATTGTTTATAATAATTGAAATTTTTTTTAATATTATGATTAATAATTATTTTTTAGTAACAATATTAATTGTTAAAAACAATGCTTTATTATTACTAACAATAATATTTTACTGTTATAGCGTCTTCAATGCTATTCTCTTAATACTGACACAAGTTCTCCAATTCTCTAATTCCTATTTTTGTTTTTAAAAACTATTTTTTTTAGAAAATATCTTCCATCATATTTTTTATACAAATATTACTAACATGCAAAAATCATATAATTCAAAAGATCTTAAAATTCTGAATTAAAAATAGTTTAAATTATAAATTGAAAAATTCTGGTAGTTTACTATTTTTTTCAGTTTTTTTATTTTCCATAACAACAGCTTAACCGATTTTGCTAGAAATCTAATCAGTTTTAAGTTGCGTAATTGGTCCCACGTCAATTTTATCTTTTGTTCTCGAGATAATCGAGACGAAAAATAATTCCGAAAGTTTACCATTTTTTTCAGTTTTTTGATTCTCCATAAAAAACACCTTTACCGATTTTGCTGAAAATATAATCAGTTTTAAGTTGCGTAATTATGCGTCAAATGCAATTGGTCCCACGTTGATATATCATTTTTTGTTCTCAAGATAATCGAGACGAAAAATAATTCCTAAAGTTTACCATTTTTTCCAGTTTCTTAATTCTCCATAAAAAATAGCTTAACCGATTTTTTTGAAAATCTAATCAGTTCTTAGTTACGTAATTATGCGTCGAATGCATTTGTCCCACGTCAATTTGATTTTTTGTTCTCGAGATAATCGAGACGAAAAATAATTCCGAAAGTTTACCATTTTTTCCAGTTTCTTAATTCTCCATAAAAAACAGCTAAACCGATTTTTTTAAAAATCTAATCAGTTCTCAGTTGCATAATTATGCGTCGACTGCAATTGGTCCCACGTCGATATTATTTTTCGTTCTCGAGATAATCGAGACGAAAAATAATTTCGAAAGTTTACCATTTTTTGTTAGTTTTTTGATTCTTCAAAAAAAACAACCTCAACCGATTTTGCTAAAAATCTAATTAGTTCTAAGTTGCGTAATTATGCGTCGAATGCAATTGGTCCTACGTCGATATCATTTTTTGTTCTCGAGATAATCAAAACGAAAAATAATTCCGAAAGTTTACCATTTTTTTTTATTTTTTTGATTCTTCATAAAAAACACCTTAACCGATTTTGCTGAAAATCTAATCAGTTTTAAGTTGCGTAATTATGCGTCAAATGCAATTGGTCCCACGTTGATATATCATTTTTTGTTCTCAAGATAATCGAGACGAAAAATAATTCCTAAAGTTTACCATTTTTTCCAGTTTCTTAATTCTCCATAAAAAATAGCTTAACCGATTTTTTTGAAAATCTAATCAGTTCTTAGTTACGTAATTATGCGTCGAATGCATTTGTCCCACGTCAATTTGATTTTTTGTTCTCGAGATAATCGAGACGAAAAATAATTCCGAAAGTTTACCATTTTTTTTTATTTTTTTGATTCTTCATAAAAAACACCTTAACCGATTTTGCTGAAAATCTAATCAGTTCTAAGTTGCGTAATTATGCGTCAAATTCAATTGGTCCCATGTTGATATCATTTTTTGTTCTCAAGATAATCGAGACGAAAAATAATTTCGAAAGTTTATCATTTTTTGTTAGTTTTTTGATTCTTCAAAAAAAACAACCTTAACCGATTTTGCTAAAAATCTAATCAGTTCTAAGTTGCGTAATTATGCGTCGAATGCAATTGGTCCTACGTCGATATCATTTTTTGTTCTCGAGATAATCAAAACGAAAAATAATTCCGAAAGTTTACCATTTTTTTTTATTTTTTTGATTCTTCATAAAAAACACCTTAACCGATTTTGCTGAAAATCTAATCAGTTCTTAGTTGCGTAATTATGCGTCAAATTCAATTGGTCCCATGTTGATATCATTTTTTGTTCTCAAGATAATCGAGACGAAAAATAATTCCAAACGCACATACTTACATACACACACAGACGTCCACTTAAAAACTATTAAATTCAACTCTGGGGACCTTGAAATGTGGAGATTGTTAAAATTCGGGATTCTATTTATGTAAACTTTTTAATCTTACATTTTTCTTTATTAAGATGATAAAATGTTTTTATTTACATCCAATTATACAATCGCATTGAAAAACCATAAAAGATGGATGGATTTTGGCTGCTAAAAAATGTATAATCTAAAGGAATTATTTAAAACCATGTTGAAAATTTACAGCGTTGCGATTATACTTTAATATGGTAAATAAGTTAAACTTAGGCTGGGGGTTAATTACGTAAGCGTACTCGTATATTAAAAATTAAAATGTTTCGTACGAAAATATATGCTGTGACACAAAGACCAAAGAAATTCAAGTTGAAACAAAAACGCCAAAGTTTTATATAGACGTGGCAAACAAGCGAGTGGAATATAACAGCAGTAGCTTGTTATGTTAATTACCTACCGAGGTTTTTTGGTTAACAATTGTCATTTGCAAATTCAGCTCCTCGTTATTACAATAACTAATGCCGTCGCGTCTTTCTTCAAGAGAACTTTTAGAATTTCAAGTAGCCTATTTTCCTTCTACATAGATTAGCTGGCGGGGTTTTTCTTTCTGTTTGTCACAAGCAGCTAATCATCGGGGATATAATTATGCGGCATTAAAACACAAATCTCGTGACAATAATTTATATTTAAATTTTCAGTTATAAATTTTAATAAAGACTGCTTTTTACGTTTCCGACAAATCGGTAATGGTGTAAAATTCATTTAGAATTCAAAACAAATACGGAGTAGGCCACAGAAAGCAGTCTGTAAAACAGTTTAAGAAAAAATAAAGAAGATTGCTAAGGGTCACGAAAAACGACTCCATAATCATATTGTTACGATATTTTCTCCTTGGGTTCGGTAATTTCAAACTCTCAGTACAATAACTAACAACTTTTATTCTGATATTTTTACGCAATAAATTTTACTTTACAAATCACTTAAATACTTGACTTTAAACTAACTAAACTTAGACTTAAACTTTTAAAACTAAACTTCTTCGCGACCAATGCCCTTTTTATATTTTCAAATCATCGTTTTAGAAGAATCGCCACCATTCGAAACTATTAAACCTTTTTCTAGAAAGTGTCTGAATAATCCTTTTACCATTTCGGAATTATTAGACGCAGTATTCTAGAATTGGCCTGTCCTTTTTTTCGTACCAATCGCTGCGCTGGTAGTTCCCCAATTGTGATCGACGCGCTGTTGCGACAGACACAACAGGTCTGGAGTGTAACAATATAAACAGCGAACTGTTAGAACTTGTAGATAATTAAGACCCATTTATTCACAAAATTATAGCAAAAGCCAAATAAAGTTGCGTCCACGTCACCAAGATCGTAATTATATTGCTAGTGTTGCTACATTTCTATAGAGAAGTATATATATTTAAGTATGCTTAACAATCGCTTCTAAAGAAAACCCGATAAATAAAAAAACTTTTGTAACGAAATAATGTATATGCTGTAACGTGCCTATTTTTTCCCTTTTACAGTTCCATTATAATTGGGTCTCTGATAGTTTTATATTCCTCAGGTACTCGTAAATAGTGTCGCATACCGTATTTTGTTGTAATTTAAATATATCATTCGTTGTAAATAGTGTTGCATACCTTGTTGTGATAGGATTCGATTGTTAATGGCTGTGGCATTTTCGTTAATCGATGGAGATTGAGTGGGGGTTTTCGTTATTAGATTTTGCTTTGGTTTTTGGCCTCGATTGTTGTGTGTTGTTGGTTATATTATTAATGGTTTGAATTTCTGTGTGGATGGGGCTGGCTATCAACACGTACGAGCGCGATTCTGAGTGTGGAACATAGATTTGCGAATATTGTTGGTTGACGTCGGTTCCGTGTCATTTTTCTGGATATCCGGCCTGGGAAGCAGGCAGTCGTTTTGGTGGCAGTCTTGGGAGTGGTGTGGTGAGAATTTTTGGGACGGTGTGATATTAACACGTGTGCAAAACCTCTACGGTTTATCTTTTATATCTGGCTGTATTTGGGCTATCTTAATTGGATTTTAAAGAAAAACCATTTAATTTTTAACTTGATCATTCTATCTTACCTTCGTTGTTGATATTGTGGATTTTGGTTTTGAGTTAAAATAACCGCATGCGGGATTTATTTGAGGGAAGCCATTGTTAATTAGCAGGGGCCGTTCCATAATCAAACCGGCCACAGGAGTAATGCATTCGTATCATCCACATCGACGATAAATTGCTGTGTTATAAAGACTTGCTTGGTGTTTTTAGCAGGAACTCCGTATTAAGGTGATCAAGATTAAAGTTATTCTTTTTTTTTATATTTGATCTACAATATACGTTTACCCAAAGGTTACAAGTGAATTCTTTTTGAATATTTAACGACGTGACTTATTTTTAACACCACAATTAAGTTTTGTTTTAATTTATTAATATAATACATTATTAAAAACTATTTATTGCATTAGATAATATGTCAAAACTAAACTTGGATTAAAATGATCTTCTCAATAATTCTTTATGTCCAAGTAAAAATATATTTTCTTCATACTTATTTGTAAATATCCTACAATTTTGATATTTTAAAGGACTACCATTGTAAAAAAAAATATTTTTAAATAAACTCGATTGTTTTGGCAGTGTAAATCTTTATGTAAAAGGTAAAAACATGAGTAAATTAGCAGCCTTATGTAATCGTTTGATTTAGTATTATTAAGGAGTTAACTTGAATACGTTTTTTTTTGGTAACTTGGTAAAGTTTGTTACTCTTACTTTTGTTTTGGTTATTTTATGGAATCGTAAACTTTGGATTTTTGATTTATTGTTAGCTGTTGATTTTGACTATATTTGTTATAAGTTTATTATTGAACTGTGTACTTTGATTTAGGAGTAAAGTATCTAATATATTTTAACTATAATTTTATTTATTTAGTTCACCATAATCTCAGTTGTTTATCGTGTGGCTCTGCTAGTGCCTATAAAACCCAGGGGTTTCCGGCTTGAACCGTCTAAGTCGGTGGCGCGGCTCACTTTTATATTTTTTTTCTTCTACCCTCTACGGCTGAGCTCGGGCATAATTTGCCAGTAGAGAGACCGCTGGCAGAGTACTCTATAGAGAACGAAAAAGACGTGGCAATGCAATATAGCTTTTTTGGGTTTAGACGTTTCTCAATATAAACTTTTCATAAAGAAGCCACCAATTTATGACGGTAAAATAGTTACTGCCAGAAATACTGTCATGTTGCCGCGTCGTTTGTGACTTTTCAACTCGTATTGTCGATTTTTGAGGTTGTCTTGCAAAAAAAATTTATAATAAAAACTGTTTTTTTTTTAAAACAAAGCATTTTCTTCATTGATTGTCAAAATGCCCAAACAGCTGAATAGTCGATGCAAAGAACTTGTGGCTTCATTAGTTAATTATTTTAAAGAAGATAAAAATAATAATGGCCCTTTTTTGCCCTTAAATTCTGTGCAACAGGTAATACGCGAATAAAATATTACTTTACGAAAATTTGTATTATTTGTAGCTGCTGATTTAAAAATCAGTGCAAGAACAGTAAGCAGCATTTGTCAAACAGAGAAAAAAGGTGAACGAGTTCGGATCTCCTCCAGTCACGAAATGGCAGAAAAGGAGTATCGGGATTATACACCAATTTATGTGGCAGCCTCCCAGAGCGTTGCCAATGGGTTGGGGCCACTGTACTACCTGGCGGCCAGCCTGCGGAACTGTTTCAATGGTGTACCTTTAGCCACAGACAGGCCTGACTGATACCTGAATGCTTCCATTCGAATATAAACCAGAACACATTTCAATCGAGTGACCGTTAACTGTGACCAAGTGCCAAAACATTACTAGTCATTTCACGTTACCTATAATCAAAGCGGTGGTATTTCACCAGACAAAGGAGGGTGAACCATCCACCACCTTTTGCTATAGGTGCATTGTTTCTGTCATTAAAAAAAACTTGCGTTTTGTTCTGATATACTGCAATTAACGAATTTATATTCAAGTTTTGAGATTTGCAAAAAATATACCTTAATCGATTGTTTAAAAGCTTAAACTTTCGTAGAAAGAGACGGGAGCAGCGGCACCTTCAAATATAATTCGAAAATTAAGAAGGGATTTGGCCCGTCCGTCATGTCGGAACAAGGAACAGATTCCTCGGGGCTTTTTCAACGAATCGACGAAAATAAATGAAAGATTGTATGAAAAATGGCCCACTCCACTAAATAACGTGATAAGAAAGCAAGAAGAAAAATTTATTGCCAACTCAATAAAGGCGCACACGCCAATAATCTTCTTAACTTTTGATAAATTGAAGTATTATAAAGACGTTTTCATTTTGGAGATTTATTTTGCGTAATGAGGCATCATCGAAAGGAATTTGTCCTTACCAGATGCTCTTTTTTCATTATTAGTGATGCTTTTCAATCAACTTATTCATTTGAATCGAAGTCAGCTTCGATTAAATGATGCATTTTTTACGTATTTTTTTCTGCTTGATAATTTTTTTAAATATAAAACTTTCGATTTTATAATAAATTAAAGTTTAAAAAAACTACTTGAAAAAAATAGTAAAAGTCACTCTACCAGAATAAAATAAACAAAATATGAAAATATATATAGAAGCAATTGTGAAAGAATAAAAAACAAGGTTCCCTTAAGGTATGAATTTAGACCAAAACACCACCTTAAACTTCATTTTGTATGCCGATGACTTAGTACTCTTAGCGGAAACAGAAGACGACCTGCAGAGAGAAATATATAGGTAATCTACAAACAATCTAAATATGAAAATATATATAGATGCAATTGTGAAAGAATAAAAAACAAAGTTCCCCTAAGGTATGAATTTAGACCAAAACACCACCTTAAACTTCATTTTGTATGCCGATGACTTAGTACTCTTAGCGGAAACAGAAGACGACCTGCAGAGAGAAATATATAGGTACTCTACAAACAATCTAAATATGAAAATATATATAGATGCAATTGTGAAAGAATAAAAAACAAAGTTCCCCTAAGGTATAAATTTAGACCAAAACACCACCTTAAACTTTATTTTGTATGCCGATGACTTAGTACTCTTAGCGGAAACAGAAGACGACCTGCAGATAGAAATATATAGGTACTCTACGAACAATTTCTCAAAAATGCGACACGAAAAATCAGCAAGCAAAACAAAAACCATGGCTTTCTCAGGTAAAGATCCAGTCAGGACACAGATAGTCGTGAATGATATAGTACTGGAACAGGTAAAGCACTTTAAATATTTAGGCTGCGATATCTCGTATCTTATGACTGAAGCAAAGACATTGAGGAAAAGCTTAATAAATTCACACATACCTGCGGAACTATTAGCAGAAAATTAAAAAATAAAACATGAAAATATTAACAAAAAAAATTTTACTACACGATAGCTGTACCAACCATCTTATACGGTAGCGAAACATGGACAACAACGAAAAAAAAAGAATACAAGCACAAAAAATGAAATTTCTAAGAAGCGTGAAAGGTTGCACAAAAGTGGACAGACTAAGTAACAGAGATATAAGAACGGAATTAAACATCTTGAACATAAACGAGAAAATAAAGGAAAATAAAAGTAAGTGGAAAAAACACGTAGAACGTATGCACGAGAAGAGGACACCTGCTAAAGTCAGATTTTATCAATGCCGTGGAAGAAGAGATTTTAAAAGGCCAAGAAAAAGATGAGCAAAGTGCCTTAAACCTGAAGTGAAGAAGAAGAAAAAGAAGAAGAAAATCTAAAAAACACGCTTTTAGAGTTGTTCCAACTTAAAAGTAAAAGCTAATTCTTAATATAACAATAAAATTACTAACAAGAAAATTAATATTACTGTTTTAAAATTTTAATATTGATTTAGCAATAATTATAATATTGAAGAATGCGCCAATTACTTCTGAAGATGTTAAGAAAAGATTTTAGATATAAACATATGTTTTCAGACAGAAGATAAACATTTCTGTTATAACATTTAAACCAACATTTGATTATCAATTTTTACAGAAATATGTTGTAAACAAACAGTATAGTTTGGGAATTGACCAGAAAACACAAAGCGCCACGTTTTCCAAAAAAATAAATTCTTCAAATCATTTCATTACAATATCCGGAAATACCCCTGAATCAAATTCCCTCATCTCGATTTTAGGAGTCACGGTGTCTAATAATATGTCTTGGCATGACCATGTTGCTAATATCGCAAAAGCAGCAAGCCAGAGGCAGGGTTTTTTTGGGGAAACCTAGAAAGTTTCTTACTTCTGATCAACTGTTCGACGTACAAGGCTCAAATCCGACCTCTACTGGAGTATTTCTTGCACATTTGGGGTTCAGCACCAAGGCATTCTCTTCGTCTTCTAGATTCCATTCAGGAAAGGGCCATTCGGTTAATAAACAGCTCAATTCTCACAGATACCCTCCACCCACTAGAACATAGAAGAAGACTTGGAAACAAGACATTAATCTTCAGATATTTACATGGCAGATGCTCCAGAGAAATAAAAACTCTTGTACCACCACTGACCACATTCAACCGAAGAACTCGGCACGCTGATAAGTCTTACTACTCTCAAGATTGACACTACAAGGACCAATATCCATCAAGAATCCTTCTTTTACAGTGCCGCTACAGAATGGAACAAGCTTCCAAAATCAGTTTTTCCAAAGAACTATGACCTTCAACTTTTCAAAAAGCGGGTCCACAATCATCTTCTTTCCATAATCCCTCCCGCTTCTAATAGTCGCAGTGCGGGCCGTCAGCGGCCCACACGATAGGTCTACCCTTTTTGCGACTATTTTCACTAAAAAAAATCAAAATTAGGTATGTGTAGATTAAATTAAAAAATGTATTTATATTTTTGTTTAATTAATCATTGTTAATTGGAATAAAGAAAATATGTGTTTAAAATATTAGATAACAATAATTATTTTCACCTTTTCTTTATAAATTTCTGTTTTGCACATTGTACTGCATAAATGGTCGAATTAAGTACATATTTGGTTTTTTGGTGCATATAATCCGCCCTCTACTGATGAGTAATAAGTTTTCTTTTCAAATTACGTATGCTAGTGCATTACTAAAAAAATTGAAACTTTTAAAGTAATATAATCCTTTTGGAAAATTCTTGAAAGTGTTTTAATAAAATTAAATAAAATTTGTAAAGTCAGATTATTTCTTCCGAGAGTTATATCTGCCACCACAAAGTTAGAACGTTAACGGTAAATGAGTTATTCCGTCGCTGTTCATCGGTACAGAAACTCCATAATTTAGTTATGTAGTTCAGTGTATAAAACACGGAATCATCTTGGTTTCAAAGAGAGATTTTTCTGCAAATAGCGGTCGTCCTTTGATAAATCTATCGAAATGAAGTAGCAAAAATGGCCACTCAAGTAGAACCTCTTCTTTTTTTATCAAAGGATCAAACATCAGAAAGAGTTTGCTTGCCATCCTTTAACTATGCTCCAGGGCCGCTTTTAAAATATAAATAGCTAATTTCGTTAATTATTTTTATTGTACCACCCAACATTTAATCTAGTAAAGTATTTAAATAAATTAATTCTTTATAATTATAATTTTTTGACAATAGATGCAGTAAAGGATGTTTTAGAATAATAGAGGATGTTAGTTTAACACATTGATGGTACCCAACGTGCTACGTTAAATTTGATATGTATGATAAACTCCTGCTTTTAAATACTCAATGTTACAAATTGTTTGCCATATTTTTTTTGAAGTAAAACTTCTTTACGCACGCTTGACTTGGAGAGTAAGCTGGTGAATGCGTGACGAGAACGTTACGAAAAGTGTGATCGGGCGAGGCGAACGGAAGTTAATAGGAAAATAGAAAGAGAGAGAGCTACGTTGCGGATATCATAATAAATAAAAATAAAAAATATGTTTAAAAATATTAATGTATCAATAAAAACCCATAAAAAATGTAGATATATACATACATACATAAAGTCACGCCTTTTTCCCATGGGGGTAGGCAGAGACCACTTCCTTCCACTTGCTACGGTTCTTACACACATCTTTTGCTTCCTCTATTTTCATCAGTGCTCTCATACATGCTCGTCGGTTGTTGGTACTCTTGACCTGGCCTTTCCTCAAAACAATGTTGATCTGATCAAGATATGTTCTCCGAGGTCGACCTCTACCGGCTTGTCCATTCACACTCGCTTTATAAATTTGTTTCGTCAATCTTCCTTTATCCATCCTTTCAACGTGTCCAAACCATCTAAGCATTCCATTATCTATCTTTGTAACCACATCATCTTTTACACCACAGCGTTCTCTTATCTCACTATTCTTTACCTTATCCAACCGAGTCACTCCGGCTATACTTCTCAGACTACTCATTTACGCAGCATTAATCCTATTTTCATGCTTCTTCTGCCAAACCCAACATTCACTACCATACATAAGTGTAGGAGCCTTTTTTGACACTTTCTGGCTATTCATAAAGCTTTGCAGTGCCCCATTCATTTGTCTTCCTGCCAACACCCTTCGCTCAATGTTACTGTCATACTTTCCATCTCTCGTAAACTTTGAACTCAAGTAGACAAATTCATTTACTTGTTCCACTCTTTTTCCCTCAATCGAAACTCCACAGTTTGTATATATATATACATGCATATACATATACATATATTACATATAGATGGAGCTAAAGAAGTTTTATTTAAGTCGTGTGGTCTAAGACATTTTTTTTATATTCTGGTTCTCACGAAAAGGGATATCCTATAATGCTTTTAGGGAACATCGTTATAACCAGGGGATAAAAAGTCTTTAGTCTTAAGTCTTTAAGGTAACGGTAGAACGAACAAGGATATTTCTGAAGAGCATCGGGGATAAAAATATCTGTAAGAGAGAAACAGATAACCAACCTTTTTACGGTGTTCCAGAGAAGTAAGGGAGTTGGTAGGAGAAACAACCGACAAGAAGAATTGCCCGTTTTTAGAAGGAATCCTAAAGCTTTATTGTATGTTTGGGAGTTGCACCCCATATATGGGAGCAGTGTTACAGAACAGGTCGTGCCTTATGGATCTGTGCGTTATATATCATAAGCAGCTGATGGGAAGAGAAATAGCTCTTCAAACAGAAAACAAGGCTTTTAAGAAGAACTGTTAGCAATAGATGGATTTCACAAGAAATTTTTTTTGCCAATGGTAGGTAGTACCGAGCATCAATATTGATGACTTTATCAGTATGGTTACGCCTGACATAATGACATTTGGCATTGTGGAATTGGCATATTCGAATTACAATATTAACTATAAGTATTTTATTAAATAAATCATTGGTGTATTTTTTCTTCTTATTTTTCCTTTTTTAATGTAAGCAAATTGCTTGTTTTTCTTTGTATCCTAGCCGTTCAATTGTTAGAGAGGTTGTCACTCCACATCTTGCGGGGTCTTTCAATGCTTCGGCGCCATAAGGACAACTTGTCTTTAGTTATTTTAACCATTCTGTCGTCATTTATTTGATCTATGTGTTCGTTCCACTCTCTTTTTCTTCCCAGTATTCATTCATTTATATTGTCTATTTTATATG
Organism: Agelastica alni; assembly: GCA_950111635.1. Taxonomy (NCBI): domain Eukaryota; kingdom Metazoa; phylum Arthropoda; class Insecta; order Coleoptera; family Chrysomelidae; genus Agelastica; species Agelastica alni. The sequence goes on along the minus strand of OX467714.1, from coordinate 41,803,102 downwards.
TTCTTTTAATGTCTTCGCTTCTCTCCTCGTCAAAAAATGTTTTTCCAGAGATCCTGCGTACTATTTACATTTTGGTGGTTTCTAATATTTTCTTTGTGTTCGATGTATCTGGTCTAGTTTCCGCTGTGTATGTTAATATAGGACGGATGACCGCCTTTTAGATCCGGGATTTGATCTCGATTCCGATATATTTGTTCGGAGGATGGTATCGTTCAGGTAAGCTGAGGTTCGTGCTGCTTTTGCCGCTTGGTTTCTTACCTCCACCTCGATGTCACCGTATCCTGATATTTTTTTGCCTAGGTATTTAAATTTCATCTCCTGTTATATAATTTTATGATTCACAACCAGTTTGCATCTGATAGGTGTTTTTGAGGTGGTCATGCATTTCGTTTTTGCTGCAGATATCTTTATTTTTAGACTTTTTGCCGTTGTGCTGAATTTGACGCGCCCCAGTGCAAAGTGCACCTGAGACCCCAAGCTTGGATCACTTGGCAAGCGAGCACTTTGTTCGCCTGCCAAGCTGCCAAAGCCCCAGGAGCAACTTGAAGAGTTGAACCTGCCACCACCCCCAGTACTCTTTGTACCAGGCTTACTCTCGAACCGAAACCCTGAGGTCCAAAGGTGGCCGATGAAGTCAGCGCACAAGTACCTAACGCAGTGCAGGGCACTATAAAGTTGGAGTCTTAAACACCTGAATTTGAATAGTAATCTCTGTAGGTTATCTTCGTTTTCTGCAATCAGAACAGCATCATCGGCATAGCATAGGATTATGACGTCTTTGTTTCCCATTTTATATACTTTCAGGTTATGAGCGCTTTTCATTATTTTGTCTATAACGAAGTTAACAATAAGGGGATAAGAGAATCTCCTTGTTAAATACCATTATTTACAGGAATTTCTTCGGTAGTTGTGTCATTAATTTTGGCTTGTATTTTGTTTCTTTGGTAAATATTTTCAAAGTTTTTTGTGATATTGTATGAGATTTGCGTGTTGTAGAGAAGGTGTACCACGTCCTCTAGTTGTATTCGGTCAAACGCCTTTTCCAGTTCTATAAAACACATGATGGTTGGTTTGTTATACTCGATGGATTTTTCAGTTATTTGTCGCAGGACAAATATCGCATCTGTACAAGATCTTCCTGATCTGAATCCTTGTTATTTATATTTTATTTGTTATAATCTTTGTTACTAGCTTTAAAGTTGTATTTAGAAGGTTTATGCCTTGGTAGTTTGCGGATATCGTTTTGTCTTCTTTTTTAAACAGTAATATTGTGGTACTTGGGCGCCATTCGTCCGGAATTTTGTGACGTAAAAGGATTGTGTATTCTTTTAATATAACAAATTAAAGGTCAAATTTGTAAACTTTTATAAAACTTTCATTAAATTAATTTTGTTTATGCTTTAATTACTGAATGACTAAATCAGTGCAAAAAATTCGACGTTATAGAAATTTTAGAAAACCAGCCCTGGATGATTCAGACAGCTTTTGAAGAACGTTGATCTCTAAAGAGTTTTTATTATGCTATTGAGTGTAATGTAATTTTAGTAGAAGCTCTGAAAGAAAATTGGGATTACGTAAAAATACGCTCATTTGTTTCTTCGAACAAAGTAACTTATGGAAACAGCTGATTTTTTAATGGAGCATACACTCACGATTCTCAACTTTAAATTTCCTTCAAATAAATTGTAAATTTTGATAGTATATTAAGCAAATGATTGTTGTTTAAGCTTTGTTTTATTTTTTCATGGATTGGGTTTATTTCTGTCTGTTATCATCGTGCAGAAAAATTAATTATAGTCATTATTTGTTTACTTCTCGTTTATTTTTCTTCGCTTCGTTAATTTTCAAATGACACTTCATCACTAAATTTTCGCGAACCGATGAAAGGTCCAAGTACGAGAATTTCCAAAAACTGTGAAATGCAAAGATTTTATTTGCAAAATTTCGAAACGTGACAAGGAATAATAGCAAAATCGTGTGTACAAAATAACTGTATAATATGTTTCTGTTTTATTTTTCGTATTATTTAAAAAATGTTGTCCCATCGCCTCATTTGCTAGAGCGTCAGCAGACACCGCATACACACCTAACAAATAGCCGCAAAAGCAATCCTTTATCAGGTGATTATAAATTTATAGGCGAGTCAGCCAAGTTTCCGGGTTTGCTGATTGCAGCGCTACTAGCATGGGCGCCACCACCACCGCTAACCCCTCCAGGGAGGGCACGTCACCTACCTTGCATTCATCTGTAGGTAAAACTAATCGCCCTTTAAAAATTAGGAACGAGTGGATATATTTTTCCTTTTCTAATAATTTAAAGCAGGGGTCTCCAAACTTTCCAGCCTTAGGGCCATACTGATTACTCCAGTAAGTTCCGAGGGCCAAAACCATATTATCATTGTTGCCGGTGGTAAAATGTGAAATAGTCCACTGATGAAAAAAAAAGTCCGAAAAAGTACGCAACGTTTAAAAAAGGCTGCAAATCGGACTAAAGTCCGCAAAACGACAACACTGCATATTATTAATTTTCCTGTCATTATCTGTAATATCTAATTGATACTGTTTCAATCACAACTACGAAGTAAATGTTTTTCACATTTTAAAACGTGTGAAATATTCAGCCACACCACTGAGACTGAGTTTCCAATTGATTTTGCAATCGAAACTTTGAGTGCTTTGAAAATAAATTTTGATACTCGTTTCTCGGACTTTGATGCCATTGCGAATCAAATTAAGATTTTTCAGAATCCTTTTGATACTGACATTGAAACCCTAGCCCCGGAACTTCAAATGGAAATGATTGATCTACAGTGCAGTGATATAATTAAGAACAAATATCAAAACTCATCTTTGTTGGAATTTTATAAGAGTCTTCCACTGACACAATTTGATAATTTGCATAAAATTGCTCGTGGGCTGTTTTCTGTTTTTGGTACTACTTATTTGTGTGAGAAGACCTTCTCCAAAATGAAGTACACAAAAAATGTTTACAGATCTAAATTAACTGATGAGCATCTTAAATCTCTTTTAATAATTGGTACAAGTAAAATTAGTCCACAACTACAAACTATTGTCAGTGGAAAATCTCAATTACATAAATCTCATTAGTATTTCATATGTCATTATGCTTGTTATAAGTTATGTTTTTATTTAAAATGTATAAAATGTTAGATGGATTCATTTCAATAATTTGTTAGTTATTTATACTGAAGTTAAATTTTCTGCATATTATACATGTCTTTACTCATTACAATTCTGTGTTTCTTTATCCAACTTATCACAAAAACAATAACAATAAGCTTACAACAATGTTATGAGTAGTTAGCCCATGACTATATCAATGTAGATGTCATATTAATAATTATTCAACATAAAATTAGAATACTACATTAAACTAAATTTAATTTGCTATAAAAAATATGTTTTCTAAAAGGAGTTTTCAAGCGGAGTTCTCCGCGGGCCGGATGTGGCCCTCGGGCCGTAGTTTGGAGACCCCTGATTTAAAGCAATTAAAACTGCAAATTCTATGAGCTAACGTGTTGACTCAAAAAGTAATTATTGTTCAGTACTTTCTTTTTTTTTTATGTTCTGGTTCCCACGAAAAGGGATATCCTGTAATGTTCAGAGAACATCGTGGGAACCAAGGGAAAGAAGGTAGGAGTTGATGTTCTTCTTAAATTTCTGGAGGTTGTATGCCTCGGGGAACACCTCCTTAGGCAATGAGTTCCAAAGCCTCGCAATTCGTTGGATGAATGAGTCTTTGGAAAGTGATGTTCTGCAGGTCTCCAAAGTGACCACGAAGGGGTGTGAAGACTGAACTTGACGGGTTAATCTCGAAGAGACTGCCAAAGGAGGAACGATTGTTGATATTTCAGAAGAGCATCGCCCATGAAAATATCTATAAAATAGAGACAAATCGCCAACTTTTCTACGGTGTTCCAGACAAGTGAGCGAGTTTGTAAGCGAGGCATCACCGACGAGACGAATTGCTCTTTTTTGGACAGAATCCAATAGCTTCAGGATATGTTTAGGTGCTGCACTCCAAATATGGGACGTATAAAGGTCTTCTTCAGCCACAGGTCCTCCTAAATGGAAATATTACAAATATTTTTTCAATTAGATTTAGTATTCACAATGCCTTGCACTTTTTTTTTAATAAATAATTTTAGTGAAAGCTTGCTTTTTAGTATATTGTGCAACTAGGGTGATAAGTTAGCGATTGTTCACGGGAGCGAAGTTGAACGCACGTAAGCGTGCGCCAAGTAGACCTGTCGCACTTAAATGGGCATACAGCTATTTTTTAACCGCAACAGCGTTGAGTAATAAAAAATACATTTAATTAGGTACTTTTCTTTGAATATAAAAAATCAGAAAGGAGCATAATATGCTCTGATAAGTGTTGACCGGAATGGAGGTTGCATATGGCCGACTACTGCTTCCGTTTTGGCAGAGGCGTAGCGCTTTAAGGTATAATAGAAAGAACAAAAATAATAAATAATAATTTATTCGTATAGTAAAGTTACAGTAACAAAAAGATTTAATTTACAACACTTTATGATTTTCATTTCATTTTCAATATTTTCAAAACTACTTTTGCTAATAAAATGTTTTAATTTTTTTTTTTTAAATTTTTAAAAATATTTCTGTTTTGCTACAAAATTTTTTTACATACAGAACGAGTTGCAAGATTAAGATGTTGCCCGAGATGACGTGAAATGAAGCAAGAAAATAATGCTGGAAATCCAAAGGCTGAAGAAGAAGATCCTCTATTAAAACAATCATCGGTAAAATGATGGAAGCATAAAACACTACTGCTTTTGGGAATAAATTAAAGATTTTTTACGACATAAGTTCATTTTATTCTTCTGCTTTTATCTGTAGAAAGCTTCATCAAAGATATACACTATCGTAACATCATGAAATCGAAATGACAGTATTATTTACACGTGTTTTGTAGAACAATAGTTGATTGTGTATCTATTAGGTACATTTTTCCCTAAAAATGGTATTTTTATGTTCATAATAATGCTGGTATGTCTTTCCATAATAATAACCACCTGATTTTTACTTAAATCTAAAATTTAAACATTAAATTGTGTGTTAAAGTCTATGTTATATAACACAAATTACAAACCTATAATTTAGCCCTCGGCTTTGCCAGTGCATACTTTATGATTTGTTGGTTTAACCTTCAAAAGTCATTGAAAAAAAATTAGTGTTTATTTCTGAATATTTAATAAAGGTGTGAATGCTTTTCTGGCTTCTTCTCTACACTTTTAGATCCATAAAAAAGAAACATTTTCCCAAAATTTTGTCTTCCAAACCATTCCAGAACATCTTCAAATAAGATTTTCTGCAGCAAAGTTTTTAAAGGCGATAAAAAAAATGAAATGGACATTTTGGCAACTCCGCTTAGGTGCTTATTCTGGGTTTCGATGTTAAACATAGGTAGAGACCGATTTACGTAAATGTCAACGGGACGTGTCTGTTTTTTTATGGATATCTGATTTTACTTGTTGCAGAATCGATAAAATTCCTAGTGTTATGAAAGCGATTTAAACTAGGCGAAGTTTTGAAAATATCATAAGTTCTCGTGGTGTTGATAGCACTGATAGCGGGCGCAATCAAGCGATATTGGTAGATATAATTTTTAAAAAAATCCGGCATTCTTATAGCATAGTACTATATTTAAGCTATAGAGATGAAAAACAACAAAAGTCTTATTAATTTACTAGCTCTTGCCCGCGACTTCGTCAGCTTAGAAGTCAAAAATGGTTCTAATAGGATTTTTAATTGGTTTTTTACGTTATTAATTTTGTTATAACATATAAATTATTATGTCTACCCCTACGGGAAAAAGGCGTGACTATATGTATGTATGTTAAAAAATGTTTGAATAAGTAACAATCTTTATTATAGTGTGGGGATTTATAGGTAAAATAAACATGAAAATAAAAAAAATTTTGTTATATTTTATGAACACAAAACTTACCACAAATTTATTTAGATGTCAATAATGGTTAACTAATAAGTATTCACACTAAAGCATATAACAAAGCCTTGTCACACTTAGTTTATTTGTTATTAAAATCGACTTTATTGACATACTCACAGGGAAATATTTAAATAATGAGTCATGCCTGGAGGTTCATAAGGGCCGTTTCTGACGCACTTTTAGCATTCGTGCATAGTACTGTAGCAATGCGCGTTCCCATTCGTTTTATATTTAAAGGTATTTTCAGTTTAAATATTAACCATTTGATAAGTGACGTGTCACGTGCCTATTTTCTCCCTTCTACTGGTTCATTATAATTCTTACTCGTATTCCTTGTTGCATACAGTACACTATGCTATAACTCGAATATATCATTCGTTGTAGATAATGTTGCATAACTTTCGATAGTTGGTTTGCAATTTCTGTGTGGATGGGACTGGATATCCACACGAACGAGGCACAGATTTGAGAAGATTGTAGGTTGACGTTTATTCCGCGCCATTTTTCTTGATTTCCGGGATAGGAGCGGTAGTCGTGTTTTGAGAGTCTTGGAGGCCAGGTGTCGGTGAACGTTGTTGGGGACGGTGCGTTATTAGCACGTGTGCAGAACCTCTATAGGATTTCTTTCATATCTGGCTGTATTTGGGCCATCTTAATTGGATTTTGAAGAAAAACCATTTGATTTTTAACTTGACCATTTTGTCTTGCCATTGTTGTGGATATTGTTGGAGTTGGTGTCAAGTTAAAATAACCGTTATCGGGATCTATTTGAGGGAAGCCATTGTTAACCAGTGCCACCCCCATAATCTAACCAGCCCCCGGAGTAGGCCACAGAAGTACATGTGAATTCGCATACCCAAAGGTTATCAGTGATTTATTTTTAAATATATAACGCTGTGTCTCATTTCGGCACCACGAGTAAGTCTTGCTTCAGTTTATAAATATAGTGCTTTGTGAATTCGTATACCCAAAGGTTATAAGTGATTTATTTTTAAATATATAAAGCAGTGACTCATGCTGGCACCACTATTATGTCCTGTTTAGTTTATTAGTATAGTACATTGTTGGAAACTATTTATTGCATTAGATAATATGCCAAAACTAAACTTGGATTAAAATAACCTTCTCAATAATTCTTTATGTCCAAGTAAAAACATATTTTCTTCCTACTTATTTGTAAATATCCTACAATCTTGATATTTTAAAGGACAACCATTGTAAGGGTATTTTTAAATGAACTCGATTGTTTTGGCAGTGAAAATCTTTTTGTAAACGGTTAACTAGTGAATCTTCTTTGCCTTTATGTAAATGTTTGAATTAGTGTTATTAATGAGTTAACTTATATAATATATATATATATATATATATATATATATATATATATATATATATATATATATATATATATATATATATATATATATATATATATATGTTTTACCTTTTGTTCTTTGCCTTTATGTAAATGTTTGAATTAGTGTTATTAATGAATTAATTTAAATATGTCTTACCTTTTGTTGTAACTTGGTAAAGTCTGTTACTCTTGCTTCTGTTCTGGTTATTTTATAAAGCTGTAAATTTTACATTTTTGGTTTGTTCTAGCAAGAAAATTTTACCATAGCTGTTAACTTTGACTATATTTGTTATGATGTTGCTATTGAACTGTGTACCTTAATTATCTATTGAGTGAGTAAAGTATCCAACATATTTTTGCTATAATTTTATTTATTTGGTTCACCATAATCATAGTTGTTTATCTTGTAGCCCTGCTAGTGCCTATAAGATCTAGGGGTTTCCGGCTTATACCGTCAAGCCGGTGGCGCAGCTCACTTTTATATTTTTTTCTTCTACCCACTACGGCTGAGCTCGGGCATAATTTGCCAGTAGAGAAACCGCTAGCAGAGTACTCGTTAGAGAACGAAAAAGACGTGGCAGACGTTACAAAAAATTAATGACGGTTTTTTTCCATTTTAACAAAAACACTCACATTGACTCACTCAAACTATTGTCAAACAACTACTACGCGTACAAAACTTTGGTAAGTTGTGGTAGGAAACTTTTTAGACCACTTTTACAAATTTTAGGTGTCCTAATTAATTTAATAATCGACATTGCGGTTTGTAATTAAGAAATAAATTGGTAAAGGCGAACTTTTTTATTCGTTAAACGGTTTTGGTATTTTATTAAGAACAATGTTTTAAGTGCCAAAGTAATTTAAACATGTCCGACAATTGCTAATCTGTAAAATTTGTTCTCATCGCCCAACTTTTGATTAAATTAAAATTGTTGATCCTAAATGTATTCGAAAAGAGACGATTTAAGCCAAAAATCACGAATAAAAAGGGACAAACTTCCCGATTGAAAAGTGTAAATGCCAGACGAGTACCGCCGAAAAGGTTAAATATTCAAACGTAAGATTTTCTGCCGATAAAAACTTTTTCTCACCAACAGCAAAAAAAGTCTAAATTTTCATTACACTTTAAAATTGTCCGAAGCCGAGAAAAGAATTTGAAATAACCGCCTAATCAAAAGTTGATTCGAAAACTTTACCAATTTACAAAACACTCGACTCATTTTCGGTTCATAATGGCTTTTTTTTTGTAACGAGACTACTATTCTCTTCATCTCTCATCCCCACCATCATTACGCCCCATTTTATTTTCAATGTTATTGAAAGAAAAGAGACGATAATCTCTATTTTGATGAACGTATGTTTTTTCGTTGAAACCATCAACAGCATAAACTCAAATAATATTTAAGTTTTTACCGCTTTCAAATGAATATAATCCACTTGTCAATCGTTGTTGTAATAAAACTGCTACTTCTTTTATAATAACCAAAAAAAATTTAAAACCTACCAGCAAGAAACTCTTTAAAAACTACTTTCAAATAAGAAAACAAGTTGTAAAAATTAGAGTTAAATATAGTGAAACACAAACAATAAACATAGGTGTCCCTCGAGGGACAGTTCTTGGGCCTATACTTTTTATTGTCAACACTATTATTCATGAGTACAGAAGGATATAATACCATGGCTGTTTAACTTAGACATAGACGATTGTTTAAAAGATTTGAAAGAGAGTGCGTATGGATTGAAAATGAATGATTTAATTGTCAAATGCTTTCTTTACGCCGATGATCAAGTCATATTATTGTCATCTGAAGAGGAGTGCAGGCGATGGTTAATGTTATGCATGATGCCCTAAAAATCAAAGGGATGGAAATAAATGCAAGCAAAACGAAAGTAATGGTTTTTGAAAGAAAAGAAAGCATGACAAACTGTGGAGTTTCGATTGAGGTAGAAAGAGTGGAACAAGTAAATGAATTTGTGTACTTGGGTTCAAAGTTTACTAGAGATGGAAAGTATGACAGTGACATTGAGCGAAGGGTGTTGGCAGGAAAACAAATGAATGGGGCACTGCATAGCTTCATAAATAGACAGACAGTGTCAAAAAAGGCACGTCTGGCGGTGCATAGAGGTGTGTTGGTTCCTACACTTATGTATGGTAGTGAATTTTGGTTTTGGCGGAAAAAGCATGAAAATAGGATTAATGCTGCGGAGATGGGTAGTCTGAGAAGTATAGCCGGAGTGACTCGGTTGGATAAGGTAAAGAATAGTTAGATAAGAGAATGCTGTGGTGTAAAAAGGGGTGGTTACAAAGATAGATAAAGGAATGCTTAGATGTTTTGAACACGTAGAAATGATGGATAAAGGAAGATTGACGAAACAAATTTATAAGGCGAGTGTGAATGGACAAGTCGATAGAGGTCGACCTCGGCGAACATATCTCGATCAGATCAACATTGTTTTAAGGAAAGGCCAGGTCAAGAGTACCAACAACCGACGAGCATGTATGAGAGCACTGATGAAAGTAAAGGAAGCAAAAGATGTGTGTAAGAACCGTAGCAAGTGGAAGGAAGTGGTCTCTGCCTACCCCTATGGGAAAAAGGCGTGACTTTATGTATGTATGTACAAAAGAAATTTAAATATATTACGCAGTTGATACAGTGATAATCTTCGGAGGAAATACATGGCAAATGGTCAAACAAAAGGTTATAAAAGGTATAAAAATAGATCTGTGAATATATCAAAAACTCATTATGCAGCTTTTACTAGACCAGATATTGGCCAGATAAACATCGACAACCCCTTATTTAAATTTTAAAAATAGTTAATCACAGTAATAAATTTGTACTCTTCAACAATCTTAAATAACAAGATATTATAAATGTCGGATCTATATTTATGTAAATAAAAATGAATCACCGAAATGTATGTACGCGCATAACTTTCCAACGACTGAAACAAATTAAAATAAATTTGTATAAAGGAAAATTTAAAAAAAATAAACAGAATTTTTTTTAAAATCTCAAAATGTAAAAAATAAATGAATGAAGGAGTAAAGACTGTGAGAAATCTTCAATATATTGACAAAATATCGACAGATTGACGTTCAGTTGTTAACTTTAACAGACCATACGTCTAATGTCAAGATTGACAGTAAGGTGACATTAATTCATATACAATTACCGCTTCTTTCGCAACAGCAAAACGATGTTTCGTGTGTATGTATGTATGTGTATTGTTTCCTGTGAAGTTTGATAGCGATCAAATCAACAAAAAAGGTGAGATGGGGTTAAAATATAAAAAAGTGGCGCGTAGAGTCCCTACGCGCAAATGAAGTAACACACTCTATAAATATTGCAATATTTCTTGCATTATTGATGGTCCTTCTTTTAGTTGTGCTTTATATTCACGGTAATATTTCCTGTTGATGTATTTTCATATTTTCGGTAACTTAATTCGCCAAAGAGAAAAAGTATACACATTTTGGAAGGACGTCAAGCTTACCTATCTTTCAATGAGGGAATTTTTCGCGAGTGATTTGCGAAAAATTATGTAGGCAATATTTCGCGAATAAAATCAAATTTATTGTAGTGACGTCGAGCCAACCTATTTTTCATTAATAGTTTTTGGGATAGCTAAATTTAATAGTGACATTCCCAATTTTGTTAGCACTCCTACAAAAAGGTGAAAGGGGCATAGAATATAAAAAATAATTAAAAACGCCGATATAAATGTCGAATTTATAGTCTTCGGGGAGGCAGAGTCCCCGATATTTTCTAGTGAGGACTTTTGTTATGTTTTTGAGAGGAAATTTCCATGTTAGCTGGTCCAGATCCTTGACTTAAGATTGTGAAAGGCTGCGGATCTTGCGAGAAAATAACAATTTTCGGAGTATTTTACTGAAGGTCATAATTTGCAATTAGCTGAATGATTGAATTATAATCGTGAAAAACCTGTTAGCTGCATAATTTCTGTGATTTAACTTGTTGGCTGCGCGTATATATATGTAGGAAAAGTTTTGAAAATCGGACCATTTTACCGAGGCTGAAAACTATATACTAAATAGTAATCAGTTTAAAAAAAATAATAAATCATGTTAGCTGATGCTCAGGTGTGATTAAACCTGTTAGCTGCGCTTTCTTTGTACAGGGCGGCTAGCACAACCCGACCCACGCGAAACAGTTTGAAATAAAACCTGGCCGTGTGATGGGCTTAATATGCGCCACTTAGTCTCAAAACATGTTTTACAAAACAGTGCACGCGTGTGCTGCGCATGGGATGTGCGTGGGCTTGGTTCAATTTGCGGCGAGCCTAAGAGTTATTAGTTTTTGAACCGTAACACAAATTTGACGCCCAAGGTCATGCAAATTCTGTTAGTGCTTCACAAAAAGGAAATTAAATAACTTTCCAGTGAAAATATGACGGCGTCCGTAATAAATTCGTTAAATACCAATATGTGTTCAGTATAAGTGAAGCAAATAAAATTATTGAACCCTTTTCCGACCGACTCATAAATTCAAAGTGTAATTTCAAACAGAACCCTTCCAGATAGTGGCTGGCCACAAAATTGCGTTACCAAAGGACTAGTTAAGCATTTTAGGGTGCAGGTTTGTAAAGGTAATCTAGTTATTTTCCAGGCCGCTTCTATATAGTTCTGCATTATAGACTCGACTGGATTTATAAAATTTGACGGCCATGTCATCAACATAAACGAACTACTTTAGACACAAAACACTTTGTCGTACCGTGGTATTTATAACATTTTAAATTTGTTGTTGTACGCATTAAAAACTAACCGCTCGAAGAAATATTTATAATAATTAAAAATTGTTTATTTTTTTTACAGATGGATCGACAATTTTAGAAAGATTTCTCACCAGAAATCTTTTTGCGATTCATCGACGAAGCGAAATACGGCGGAAATGTAAGTACCTTGTGCAACTTTTTATTTTTTTTCGTTAATATTTAATGTAAATTATTAAACAAAAACCAAAATAACCAATGGGCGAGACAGACAGCGAAGACCGGTATTTTTAGTGATGATAAAGTTGATATATAGTTTGTCGATTGCTTTCCTAACGGTGTTTCGCCATCTTATCCGATTAGAAGTCAGTTCGGAAGCCCCGCTGACGTTTAGATCAAGACACATCTTTGTTAGATCCACCCAGCGTGTAGGAGATCAACCACCAGTGGGAGGATGGCCCTCTACAACTAGTTTCTCCATGTTGTCGTTTCTGTGAATGTGTCCAAAAAATTTCAGGGCACGCTTCAGTACTATGAAGGACAGGCGTCTTAGATTACCAATCTCATTATACGATGGCGATCAGCCTGTTTGGTAGTCCGCGTCTCTGACGTATGGAAAAAACCAGAAATCGGACCAGAGATAATTTAGTTGTTTTGGTGATGTTAGTGTCATGTCATATTCTATTGATTTTTGTCATGGCTAGTCGTGCCTGCTGAACGCGCCGGCGAATTTATTTTTCGCTGCTGCCTGTGTTTTTAATTAACGAAATAAAATAAACGACAATAAAAAATTAATTTAGCGTACAAAGAGCTTCCTTCAAAAACAAAAATGGCCACTTACTTTGGTCATCCTTGGAGTGTAGTTTGAAGACTTTGGTCACAATAAGTTTACACATGCATATTGGTAATAAATGCAAGGACAAGGAAATCACTTGTTATTACCGAGTCTGTTACTTTTTACTAGTTTGTTTTTAAGACACGAGATAGGTCTAAGATGAGTCGCATGTGACTGTATCGAATGTCTTTCTTCCTTTGTATGTAAGACGCGAACGCACACTGGTACAACCGTGGTGTTGTGACCCAAAAATGGTAATTCTTTTGTTATGATAATGCAGAAAATAAGCTTTTTTTTACTATTAGAATTTTGTTATTAGGTATTAAGAATAATTTTAATTTCAATCTTATAAAGAAATATTGAAACTATCTACTTTTAAAGTATCGGAATACCTTTTCTCTAACTATTAATGTAACCAATGTCCATAATAGTTGTTTACTATAAAAGTGGGATCTCATCAAAAACATAAATGTGAAACGAGAGCCAAGTTCAATGTTATAATATTAGTATGCCTTGGTTGTTGACTACTACGACAAAATAAGTGAGATCTAATGGGTGCCAAGTTCAATGGTCAGTCCTGAAATTTATTAAGGCTTCAATATATATTATCCTTAGTTATTAGAAGAAATAATATTTTAAGTTGTTGTAAATAAATTTCAGGACTGACCATTGAAATCGGTACCCATTTAGATCTCACTTCTTTTACTTCTTACATTTACAGTTTTGCAGACGATAGCACACTTGTCTCAACTTTCACATCCTATCGATCACTTTCGGTGAATGATACAAATAGAATTAGGCAGGAACAGGTTGATTCCATCAATAGAGATCTTGAAGCAATCGTCGAGTGGGGAACCAACAATCTTGTTCAGTTCAACGCCCAAAAAACACAAAGTGCCACGTTTTCCAAGAAAGTGAATTCCTCAAATCATCCCATCACAATGTCCGGAAATACCCTTGAACCAAGTCCCTCCATCTCGATTTTGGGAGTCACGGTGTCCAATAATATGTCTTGGCATGACCATGTTGCTAACATCGCAAAGTCGGCAAGCCAGAGGCTAGGTTTTCTGTGGAAAGCTAGAAAGTTTTTTACTCCTGATCAACTGTTGACGACGTACAAGGCTCAAATCCGACCTCTACTGGAGTATTGCTCACACATTTGGGGTTCAGCACCAAGGCATTCTCTTCGTCTGCTAGATTCCATTTAGAAAAGAGCCATTCGTTTGATAAACAGCTCAACTCTCACAGATACCCTTTACCCTCTAGAACATAGAAGAAGAGTTGCAGACCAGTCATTGCTCTACAGATATTTTCATGGCAGATGCTCCAGAGAAATAAAAACTCTTGTACCACCATTGGCCACATTCGGCCGAAGAACTCGGCACGCTGATCAGTCTCACCCATTTACTCTCAAGATTGACACTACAAGGACCAATCTTCATCAAGAATCCTTTTTTTACAGGGCTGCTACGAAATGGAATAAGCTTCCAAAATCACTTTTTCCAGAGAACTATGACCTGCAACTTTTTAAAAAGCGTGTCCACAATCATTTCCTTTCTATAATCCCTTCCCCTTCTAATAGTCGCAGTGCGGGCCGTCCGCGGCCCACACGATAGGTCTACCCTTTTTGCGACTATTTTCATAAAAAAAAAACACTATTGATGTGCGGTAAATATTAAAATAATAATAAATTCTAAATCCCAGTTAATAACGTAATAAATACGAAAGTTCGACTATACTCTTGATTATAAGTACTAAAACTGATACGTTTGGATTAAAAAAAAATTAAGGGTGGTTTTCACCCGTTATATATTCATGTGAAGACCTTAAAATCCAAATAAAGACCGGCTTTCATCAATTTTGATTGACGATTCTTCCATTACTATAAGTAAGTAAGTGTTTCTAAAAGAATCAATAAACTTAAAAATTATAATTAAAGTTTACAAGTTTCTGATTTATACTACCTTAGAGTTTTGGTCTATAGGTCAGTCAGTGATAAAAACGACGAATTTTTGTACGTTAATGTCTTAATAACTGTTTGAGGTGTGTTTATAATATTAGGAGCGCATGTATCTCGCAAGTCTCAATATATATGCCAAATTTGACATGTTTATGTGAAAAAGTTTTTGAGTTATGAAGGGGTCAAAAGTGGCTCCAAATGTTTCGTGTAATATTACACACGGTACCGCTCGCCATTCTGTTAGTTTGAACTTGGCTTAAAAAGCTACAGCGTGTCGAGATGAAGGCATCCATTGATATATAGGAAGATAGTTTACGAATGGTTGTCCCTAACATAGTTGACGTTGAATAACAAATGCAACTAAAGTGTCAGGCAAAAGCTTATTGTGTATGTTAAATATTAATTTTTTCTATTGAGGTGTGCGTAGAGGAAGCAAAAGATGTGTGTAAGAACCGTAGCGGAAGTGGAAAAGAGTGGTCTCTGCCTACCCTCATTGGAAAAAGGCGTGACTTTATGTATGTAGGTGTGCGTGATTTTATAAAAATGGACAAAATCGAGAATACAGTTGCGATAAAGTACCTCCGTAAAAACGGGTTTTCACCGCAAGAAATTTATAAGGACATGGTAGAAGTATTGGGTGTACCAGTTGAAAGAAATACAATAAATGGATGGACTAAATCTGCTGCTGAGGCAATTGACTTGAATGTAAAGGACAAAAAGATAACAAATCACTCGAATAGATCAACACCTGTTGGCGAATTGGCAAAAAGTGGTGTAGAAGAACAACAATTGCTGAAAAGTACTGGTCATAGCAATCAAAATTTTATAAAACCATACTTAAATCTCGATCAAGAACCCCACAAGATCATAAATATTATGCGTGGTAATAGATCAATCAGTTCTATATCAGACAACAGCAACGAATCCAAAGTTAAATTTTATTAATTGTACTTTCACTAACTGGACTTTTAATAAATATATGTTTCAATTATAAATTTTTTTGTCAAAAATTTTCTGCCGACTATCCCTTGGACAAATGCCTCATAATTTTATGACAAATTTCTCAAGCTCGTTGCTTGGTAACAGACCTCAGCCTTCGGCTTCGGGAACGAGCTTTCGATTGTTATAAAAGTATCTTGTCTATTATGAATGTCCTAGGGATATTACTACTGAAAAGAAACTAATCAAGTTAAATATGGATTTGTCTTTTCTTTGGTCCACGCTATATTATATACTCGTAAAGTCGTCGTACATACATCTATCTAACGGACATTTGGCAGGACAAGATATTGCGCGATCGATGATTGGAAATTTATAGTAATTGATGGGCGACTGAGGTGTTACGAGGACCGCAAACACCATTGAACATGCTTTAACTAATCAATGCATTCGTGCACGCGTATATAGCTAGACGTAAAACAATAAATCAGAACATATTTATGGAGCCGTCGCCGTCGCCGTCGCCGTCGTTGGTTATCTCTCTTTACAGTCAACATTGCTGGAATTTTTCTCGAATATGATTTGTGCAATTTCACAAAATTTGCCATTTATAGTCCTATTTTATTCCATTCTTTAAATAAGCTGTTTCTTAACATAATCCGTGATAATTTCTTAATAAGTTCTTGCGTAGTAAATAAAATTGGTAAAATAACTTTATTTGTCATGTGATATGGTACAAACTGTATTTGATTTAAAAAATATATTAGGAATTTAAAAACAGAGTGGCACAAAGTTATGCTTTTATAAATGGAACACCATCCATTATTAGTATATTTCATTAGAAGTCGAGAAAATGGGCTTTTTCCGTGCAAGCACGAAAAGAGTTGTAGAGAAGTAGTAGGAATACATCAATTTAGAAAAATGCCTAAAATAGTTGCTATTTATTTGAACTACGTCACTACTTTCGTCGGTCTTCTGCAACAATATTGGTTGACTCTGGTGCCAACATAACTAGTTTAAAGAGGCATGGCGGATGGAAATCATCAAACTTTGCTGAAGGATATATCGAAGAATAAGGTTGAGGTGGCAAATAAAATTTTCACAGTACAAAATATACCCTACTACAGCGTTTCTCAAACTGTGGGGTGCGCCCCCTAAGGGGGGCGCGTTTACATGATTGGGGGGGGGCGCAGTACAGATTAAAAATAAAATGGTAATGATAAAATGCTACAGATAGATTTTTAAAAAATCTTTATTGAAATTTTACTTACTTAATGATGACAAAGAAACATTCTAAGGACTAATGGCTAACATGAGCTTGTTTTAAGGCGCACAACTTCTCTAAATTTGGTTCTTTGTTAGAGATGGCCACTCTGAGTTCATTTTCTACTTGAAGTTTATTTCTGTATTTAGATTTCACGACAGCAAGTGCAGAAAATCCAGTTTCACAAAGGTAGGACGTTGGAAAAGGCAACAGAATTCTAAGCGCTTTGGCTTTTATAACGGAATAGTCGTTCGGAAGTTCAGTCCAGAAGTTTGTTAAAGATTTGTTAACAAAGTTTGATTTTTGTAAGGATTTGTTAAAATATCTATCAGTTGTTCTTCTTCTTGCAGTGATAGTCCGACAGGTCTATTTTCGAATGGATTTAAAACCCAGCTCCAGTCTGACAACTTGATATCTTTCTCTGCAAAGAAGTATCGCTTGAAATTCTCAGTTAAGTTTTCTAAATGGCTTCCTATGGTTTTTAGCATCACAGCTTTATGAATATCTTCCAATGGGGAATCTTGCACAAAATCGCAAAATGTGGGAAACATTTCCAAACTGTTTTCTTTCAATTTGTTATGCCATAACTGCAATTTCTTACAAAAAGCATCGATCTTTTGACTTAAATCAAATATATTTACGTCTTTTCCTTGCAGCTTAAGATTAAGTATATTAAGTTTTTCAAAAATATCTACTAAATAAGAAAGCTTCAATAAAAATAATTAGTCGAAAAAATCTGTTGAATGCTTGTGACCTTCCTCGCTTAAAAATATCGCTATTTCCCTTCTTAATTCAAAGACACGCTTAACCGTCTTATCGCGTGACAACCATCTGGATGAGGAATAAAACAACAAAGATTGATGCTCAGCTCCCATATCTTCACACAGAACAGAGAACATCCTTGTTTTTAGTGGTCTGGTTTTTATAAAGTTAACAACTTCAATAACTACTGTCAAAATCATGTTTAGTCCAGGGCTTAGCTTAGATTTTGATGCTAACGCTTCCCGATGTATCATGCAGTGCGTCCAGATAATTTCTGAGGATTCCTTTTTTACTAGCGCTTGTAAACTGTTGTATTTACCAGACATGGCTTGAGCTCCATCGGTGCAAATCGCAACACAATTTTTCCATTGCAAATTCATTTTAGTAATAGAATCATTTGTAATCTTGAACAACTCGGTGGCTGTAGTTCTTCCTTCAATCTGTTTACAAAACAATAAATCTTCACATATATTAGAACATTGACAGAATCTAATGTAGCAAATCAAATGGGAATCATTACTAGAGTCAGTTGCTTCGTCAAGTTGTATAGCAAACAAGTTTCCAGTAAGCTCAGATTCAAGCTGCTGCTGCATATCAACTGATATATCGTTAATTCGTCGACAGATTGTATCATTTGACGGAGGAATATTGTTAGGTTGTGAAGTAAAATTTTCACCAAACATTATTTCTACAATGTCTTTGTAAGCGGGTAAAATAAGTTGCTCTGCAATAGTGTGCGGTTTTTTGCATTTAGCTACTTTGTATGCCACTTTATATGATGCCAAGAGAGCCTTCTCATTTACTGCCAGTACTCTATGGAAGCTGGATTTTTGTTTTTTAAACAATCTGAGTTTCTCCACAAAAAAATCTCGCGGTTTATTGACATATTCTCTGTGCAGAGTTTTTAGATGACTCTGTAATTTATTTGGTTTCATGCTATCTGCAGCCAATACTTTTAAACAGATAACGCATTGTGGTTTTTCTTCGCCACCTACTTCAAGGCTAGTAAAGCCCAAATTTAGGTATGATGGGTCATATTTTCTTGTTTTAGATTTCGGACGATTTCCACCTGAACCTGTCGATGTACAAGCCCCGTCATCCTCAAGTTTTCGTTTTAAAAATTTATCCATACTACATCTACTTATACACTCACACTTCACAATAATGCTTGCTTAGTGTTTCACTGAGAGACTGAGAATACCGTATGTGCGCTTCTGTATTTATAGTCGCGTTCAGACAGTTCGAGAAAGATCAGGAAGCTTGAATACGTGGCACGAACGCCGCGAACTTTCCGACAGCATCTTAGGGCGCTCTCGACGAGACAATGTTGCCTATTTTAGTCCAAATTCCTAGGTCTACGGATTGGGGGGCGCAACATTTTTTAAATTAAAACAGGGGGGCGTGAATAACAAAAGTTTGAGAACCGCTGCCCTACTACCTCGCATGTTGTCCAAAATGTTTCTCATAGTTCTAATAATGTTTCTCCAATTTTCAAATAACTGTAAATATAACAAACTAATTTAAAATGTATTCTGCAATGCATCGAGCTTTTTAAACTATAAATTAATTCCTTATAAACAACGTGTTTTCAATTATTTATGTAGAACACTAACAACTGTTAGGAAATATCATTTACAGTAAGGAAATGAATATTTCCTAACATTTAGGAAATCTTGACTTTTTCTTCAAGAAATTTTGTCTGGAATGTCAAAATTTTCTAGCGATTTGCAGAAAAAAACAGTTTTATGCAGCTTTGCTCTTTTTTGGAGTTTTGGAGTATTCCATTACTTTTAAACTAAGCACAGTTGACACAGTATGACCATATCATATGGCAAATAAAGATATTAAAATAAAACAATAAGAAATAATAACAACCTGACCCCCACTAAACCCTGTTGGGTCTTTTATCGGCATGTTTTCTAATCCCTTTATTTTACGGTTTCGTAAATGTTCATCATTAAAATAAGCTTTATTATTGTAAATATCGTTCGCTCATTTTCATTTCTATACTGAATTGTTCTGCCATTAAGAAGGAAACCCCTTCTTAATTTAGTATCTTTCAACTAACGAGCTGCGGCTCATTTCTAGACGGTGACCCCATTAGGACTGTCCGTTTCACTTTGTCATTTTCATTCCGATAAATTAGGACTCTTTTTATCATGGAATATTTACGAAGAACGCTATCTTCTTTTTATCAACATTTTCATGTTAAGAATCATATTTCTCATTTATTTTTTTTGCAAACATCTTTTAAATTTTCCACGCCGAGATGGATATATACAGTGTAAAGCAGCCAATTGGCCAGCACGATCATCTGATCTTAGGCTATTAAACTTTTATGGGGATATGTGAAAAATTTGGTATACAAAACTAAACCACTAGATTTAGCTTACTTAAACAAAATCACCCTTATTGTTTAACATCGTCCTAGAAAGAGCCATAAAACGGGCAGACATAAAAATTGAACTGCTATCTACTGAAGGCCCCAAACTAATACTGGCTTATGCAGATGACATTGACCTAATCGGTAACACTATCTTGGCAATGAAAGACATATTCAATAAAATAGAAGGAACAACTAGCGAAATGGTACTAAGGATCAATGAAGAAAAAACTAAATATATGTGTGTAAACCGACTCGGAAGAAGAGACAGAATAGGACAAAATGTATCAATAAACACGTATAACTTTGAAAGAGTGGAACGTTTTAAATATCTAGGCGCAACAATCACAGTAGATAATGATATCACTGAGGAAATAAGCCACAAATCGATGTATATACTCCCTAAACAACGTCCTTAAATCAAAAAATCTGACACGGACATCCAAAATAAAAATAAATAAGATTATTATTAGACCAATACTTACCTTTGGAAGTGAAACATGGACAACGACTAGGGCGAACGAAGAAAAACTCGGACGTTTCGAACGTAAAACACTGAGGAAAATCTTCGGACCTCATTACGACCCAGATTCAACTCAATATCGAATTATGAATGATGAACTCAAACGACTATATAATGACAGTGATATCGTCCAAGAAATAAAATCTCAACGTCTGAGACGTTCAGAGACTCCACGAAGCAAGATTGGTGAAACTGATATGGAAAGAGATTCCAGCAGGCAAAAGATCTTTAGGCCGCCCCCGCATGCGATGGAGAGACAACATCCAAAACGACCTGCTGAAAACGAACGTTCCTCTCGACACAAACCTGATGGAAGACCGAGAATATTGGAAGAGAGTAGTAGAGTCAGCCAAGACCCACTCTGGGTTGTAGCGCTAACCGAAGAAAAAGAAGAAATAAAATATTAACGTTTGCTATTAGATCAGTCACACCACATATGTTGTATAACGCTCAAAGAGAACTAGCGAACTCGGCAGATGTCTTGCGCGAACGTTGGCTTGCCTCCTTTGGGAACATCACCAACTCAGTGACCCCGAAAACTATGAATTCGACACTGATATCGGTGAAATTTATTAAACTGTACACAGTCAGATATTATACTGAAAAAAAATGTGACAAACTTGAACTTTATTTCTGAAATAGCTCTGATGGAAAGAGGCATAATATATAGAATTTAGTTACGTTAGTTTTAAGATAATGAAATGTGCGAATAAAAGTAACTTACGATTTTGAAATATACAGTTGAAATGTTTTGGGATTTTTTATAAATATGCACAAAAAGTGAAATAATGAATTTATTCCATTTGGCTGTTCCTCACGTAATAATGTTTCTTGAAAACGTAACGAAGTCTTCATGGATCTTGTGGGTAGGATCGTAGGGATGATAATCTAATAATTCGAAGTTTGGTTGCTCTAAAAGCTCGACAGAGAGATGGCGATCCCTTCGAGAAAAGCAACATTTCCAAATAAATTGATACTTCTTTGATTGTTGGTGTGATGAATATATCATCGACTGATAATGCATTCCATCATCGAATACAAAAACGTTACTCCAAAACAAAAGACAAATATCAAATAATTAATACATTTAAATGAAATCGTCACTACCAAAATATTGTAGCGGTGTTTATTTTATAATAATTTTATTCTATTTTCCAGATTTTACTAAACAATGTCAACAAAATTTTAATAAATTATTGTTATTATTATTTGACTGTTTCTATCGGTTTAAATTAATGCAAAATAAATAACGGTATGAGTATTTTATTAAAGTTTCGCTAAAACCAAATAATTCCTAAATAAATATTATAAAAAATTCAATGCAATAATTTTATATTCGTTTTGCCGTTTTATGAATCATTTTTATACACATTTAAGTGACTTTAATAAATCATTTTAAAAATTAAAAAAAAAAAAATCTATTATTTTCGCATATTTACAGGAGGAAGAAAAAACTGATTATCTTGGCTATTATTAAACATTGTTTTAACTAAACGTATTCGTGATTTTTATGACTATTATTTTTTATACTAATGTGACTTAAATTTACCAATATCTTTATTAGATTTTGAGAAATATTCATAAATAAATAGCAATAAATGAGAAACACGCGTCACTAGTGTCAAGACTTTTTCTAGCATTCGGTAAATACGCGGCTTTGCTGCCAAACACACAGCTTTCCTCGATTTTCCTTTGGGCCATCCCTTCTTCTTCCTATGTTGAGAAGATAAGGAAGTGTTCGATTCAGTATCGGAAAAAATTTCTGGAGTTGGGGTTCGATCTACAATTTTTCTTTTTCCTTGGCCCTCTTGACTATTTAGTGTTTACCCTTTCTTGGCTTGAGTAATTGGTGGTTTGAAGATAAAACTCGTCGATATTTCTCTAGCCACTGCTTCTTTTATAGTGGTTCATAAACTGGGTATTAGTTCTTAGACTAGTTCAGCCATATTCAATGGGTGTGGGTTATTCGTAACAGCGAATTTTTTATTTCTTGGATAGCTACTTCTCTTTTATAGATTGGGCAGTCTCTACAACGAGCATTATGAGGACCTTTGCAGTTAACGCATTAAATTAGTTTCTCACAAGGAGATCCCTCATGTGTAGCTTTTCCACAAATATGTATTTGGTTTTTCTCACATTTCAGGTATGTATGTCCAAATTCTTGGCATTTGAAGCATCTCATAGGTGGTTATATAAAGGCGAACTGAAAGTGAGTAGAAGGCTACTTTAATACATTTCGGAATATTTGTGCAGTTGAAGGTAAGTATGTGATTTGTGGTTTTAAAAATTTCACCATTTCTACGAGATGTGATGCGTTTAACATTGACCATGAGTAGCAGGTTCCCAAATGACAGAATAAGCTTCCGGATCCTCCTTCAGTCTTAGATTCATCTGTGTTAATTATTTGATATTCTAGGTTGTGATCGATTATTCTGAAAAATTTCATCAAGGTGATGATACTGTTTGTATCTTCTTTTTTGTATCTTAATAATTCTAGATTCATGGGAGGTGAGTCCATTTTCTAAGGAGCAGTTTCAAACTGGTTGATATCATATACTCTTGTTGTTTACGGTAAGGGGTACTCAAATATTTTAAAATAAATTAATATATAAAAATGAATTAGTTTACTTGGTACCTGATAAAATTTTTTCAAAATTAAAATTTGTATGCAAAAGGAAGAAAATAATAAACAAAATATTAAATATATTTAAAAGTTAATAAAACAATACAATTTAAAAAAACTTGAATATATCAAAAGTATGTAATTTAAAATTTCACTTTTAAGATCATTAAGGGTTGCTCTTTTTGCCAGTGACAAAATAAAAAAAAATTAATGTTACCAAATATATTGTGTGAGTTAAGTAAACATATATTTATTATGTAAAATAATAATTACTTATTGTTAGTTAAGAATTAGTATGAAACAATTTCAGAGTAGAAACATTTATTGTCTCTCAACCCTTACTTTCTTGATTATTAATATTTTATATTGTTACTGCCCAGCGAAGACCACGAGGAGGTAAGAGCTTATCCTTCGCCAAGGAATTGGGATAAGGAATATTAAAATCAGGAATGTTAATAAGAAATGTTAGTTAAAAACGTTGTAGTTAAGTAAATAATTCTTAACCTAAAAAAAAGATTTATTAAAATATCTACAGGAGAGAGAGAGAGAGAAAAAAAAATTAGAACCAAAAAATGTTTTTTTTTGTAAACAAACCTGTTCCAATTTTATTTATTGTTTAAAACATAATTGACTTTCTACTTTTCTTCTATTACATGTATCGGTGTCATTTTTATTTTTATGTTTCCTTACCATATCCTTAAATTCTTTAAAGATTTTATCTTCCAAGTTAGTGAGATAAGTATCAATTTTGTTAATTTTAATCTATAAATTAACAGTCTAGTACCTAAATAATTGGATAAAAATATATAAAATTTGAATAACATACCTCAAATTTCTTTTTAAATGATTATAATTTTTTTACTCTGATGGGTTTCTTCTAAAAACGGTTTTAAATTCTGCTGGTACTTATTCTGGCTGGTGGAAGTTTCATCAGCTAATAAAACATTTTCTTCATCCTCTTCAGAACTTAATGTAGTTCCATTTAAAAGAACTGAAACAGATTCGCTTCTCCGCTCAAGTAAGGCAGCAGAGTGCACATAAACATTTTAAATATAAATTCTGCACACTCACATAAAAAGGGAGACACTCTTCATATTTCAAAGAATACTTACATACATTAAATAATTAACATACATACTTAAAATACAGAAAGTCCCGCTACCAAATTATTTATAGCTTTTTAGCCCCTCGGAATACATGGCACTACACAGAGGCCCAAGGTCAGTAGCAGATTGCTTTAAAACAGATCTACCAAGTTATTTATACCCTTACGGTCCCTCGGTAAACAAAAGCCCGAGGTAGATGGCTTTCTATAAAAAAAACTTACAGATCTTTATTAGCTTTTCGCCCCCAGTGTCGATAAAGCGTCGAATGTCACTATGTAACGATCGCAAACAGTCGTTCACTAGACGTGCCAGTTTTAACGGTCTGTTTCAACACATCTGGGGTGATTACTGTAAGAGATACTCTTCAGATTTCAAATTTTACAACGTTTAAATTATACTTTTACCTGTTTCTCAGGTATTTAATCCAATTAAAAAAATTATGATACATATTTTGAATACA
This sequence comes from Agelastica alni, assembly GCA_950111635.1. Lineage (NCBI taxonomy): Eukaryota > Metazoa > Arthropoda > Insecta > Coleoptera > Chrysomelidae > Agelastica > Agelastica alni. Next base: position 41,778,162 of record OX467714.1, on the reverse strand, counting down.
AAGATAGCTGCTACCAAATGATTTATAGCTATTTACCCCTTGAAATACAAAGGCACTACACAGAGGCCCGAGGTAAGTAGGGGGCTAAAAAAAATCATTAAGCTATTTGTAACCTGCAAGAGACACTCTGCAGCTTACTAAACATACTTTGAATATGAAGAGTCCCGTTACCAAATTATTTATAGCTGTTTAGTCCATCGGGATACAAAGACAATTCTGGTGATAATTTTGGTAACGATTTTATAACGACGTCGTTCCTGTAAATTGTTTATATATTTTTTAAATATACATCATTTTAACAGTGTAGTTACAAATACTGTAGGTGTCTTTAATATTATCGCTTGAAAAAAAATCATACACATTAGTATCTACATAATCGATTAACAAAAAAACAGGTCAACAATTTAAAGGAAAAAAAAGGAAATTGTAACATGGGGTCTCTAAGTTTTAATTTGCTCATCAGTTTTGTGTAATTTTAAATAAAAAATTTTAAAACATATTTTAAAACTTCATTCAGCGCCTTGCTTACTTAAATAATTTGACAAAAATTGCCAAACATAGTAGAAATAGTGATTCAAATTTTTCTTCTTTGGCTGGCTCACCACATTTATATTCATTTAAAGGCTACTAGAAGGTGAGAGTCGGAATTGGGTAGGAGAGGCTAAGCGACGCTAACAGAAAGCAGCATCGTACGGTGCGCATGCACTACCCCATTTGAACCCCATTGATTCAGATTACAACTGATAAAAGTTTTACACGGTTTTAAGTAAAGCTTGAAAAAAATAGTTCAAGATAAAATTAATTCATCCAGCAACTGGACAGATACAAATTCTTTCAAGTCTGATGGTCTGTTTGGGATATCCTCAACTGCGTCAGAGTCAGCTGCTTCTCATGCCGCTCGGTTAGCTAAAACATTCGCTGCTACTTGTATATGTCCTGGGATCCAAATCAAACAAACCCGTTTATTTTGTTGCTGGAGCCAGTCGATTAGTGAGAGTATGTTTTGTATTAAAGGGTCTGTGTTGAACCTATTTTTCAGTGCCTGGCATGAACTGAGGGAGTCAAAACAAATTAAGATTGTTCTGCAAGTATCCATTTCAGCAACTCTCAGGGCTTGCCATATAGCGTACAATTCAGCTGTGAAGATGCTCGCTGGTGAGGGAAGTGTCTAGGCGAAACGTTCTCCTAGTGTTAACATTGCACTTCCTACTCCATTTTCTGTTTTAGAACTCTGCTTTCATTGTAAGTATCCAGTATTGTATTAAATATCGTATGGTAAGTAATTCTGTTCGTTTCTTCTTTTTTATAGGAAGAGCATTCTAAGTGGAAAGTTGGTGCTATAAGGTTCCAAGGTGAGTTTTCATTTGGACCTAATGGGTAGACAGATGGTAAGTTAATATTTAATTCAGATAAAGTGTCTTGGAATCTTATCCGTGTAGGTCTCGTAACAGTTTGACGTCTTTCATACAGTTCATTCAGGTATCCAATATTATTATTATAATTATAAGTATAAATATAGAAAAAAAGGTTATTGAAAATTTAAATGAACTACTAAGTCACTAAACTGTTTGAAAAGATAAATTTACAATATATATATATATATATATATATATATATATATATATATATATATATATATATATATATATATATATATATATATTATTAGGTAGTAATTGCTAAAAAAATATAATTAACTACTAAACGAATTCAAAATATTTTCAAGCGAAAATTCCACACTCGACCGCTACTTAGGAAGCAAACCGCGCGAATGAACCGCGTAGTACTTTATTTCTTGATATAGACTCCCCTCCCTTACCCAATACAACTGACACATGCTGACGCGACAGTTTTTGTGGGTACTGATATGTTCTGCAAAGTTGTAGAATATTTTTATTATTATTATTATTATAATTATTTTATTATTATTATTTTATTATTATTTTATTATTATTATTATTATTTTATTATTATTATAATTATTATATATTGTTGGAGTTTTAGTAAAAATCCCTAATTTTTTTGAAAATATAATATAGTCCATGTCACCCGGGGATAGTTAAGCTTCCCAAAGGTAAAAGAATTTTTTAAATCAATCCAGTAGTTTTGAAGCCTATTCAATGGAAATAAACAAACAATTAAATATTTTCTCTTTTTTATAATAAAAATAATATTATTATTATTATAATTATAAGTATAAATATAGAAAAAATGTTATTGAAAAATTAAAAGAACTACTAAGTCACTAAACTGTTTGAATAAATAAAATTACAATATATATATATATATATATATATATATATATATATATATATATATATATATATTATTATTATTATAATTATTTTATTATTATTATTATTATTATTATTATTATTTATGCAATACTCAGCTTGTAGCTAACATTATTAACCTATCCCGAATACAAAGTATAAAAAAGATTAGGCTCAGTTCACATAATAAACTTGCGTACTGTATGGCAAGTATTTAGTAGCACAGCCTTCTGGATGTCGGCGAAGGTGTTTTAGGTAGTCACAGTTTGGCGATGCTGTCGTGCAGGCTTTTAAACACGACGCCGGTTGATGACATATAATTGGGATTATTTCCACATGTTCGCTGTGCCATATCTCTTAAATCTCAATGGCGAGATCCGCCTACCTGGCAAGTTTCTTCTGGTGTTTGTTGAGGACGTTGTGGGTGTTCGGTATGGCTACATCGACGAAAGGGATTGAAGACTCTTCTATCAACCACCACGATGTCAGGTCTTTTATTCTTCCTCTGCCTATCGGTGATATGGACCTATTGAAGTGGAGTTTAAAATTATTATTATTATTACATATTTTTATAAGACACATAAATCCGCCGTGATCTTAGTAAAAAAGGCGACACACGTTACTTGTGTTACACTTACACCATTAATGGAAAAACTGATTTTGGAAGCTTGTTCCATTCCGTAGCAGCCCTGTAAAAAAAGGATTCTTGATGGAGATTGGTCCTTGCCGATTTCTTCGGTCGAATGTGGCCAGTGGTGGTATAAAAGTTTTTATTTCTCTGGAGCATCTGCCATTAAATATCTGTAGAGTAATATCTCGTCTGCAACTTTTCTTTTATGTTCTAGTGGGTAAAGGGTATCTGTGAGAATCAAGCTGTTAACATCCGTATGGCCTTTTTCTGAATGGAATATAGAAGACGAAGAGAATGCCTTGGTGCTGAACCCCAAATGTGCGAGCAATACTCCAGTAGAGGTCGGATTTGAGCCTTGTACGTCGTCAACAGTTGATCAGGAGTAAAAAACTTTCTGGCTTTCCACAGAAAACCTAGCCTCTGGCTTGCCGACTTTGCGATGTTAGCAACATGGTCGTGCCAAGATCGTTGCCATTATTGGACACCGTGACTCCCAAAATCGAGATGAAGAGACTTGATTCAAGGGTATTTCCGGACATTGTAATGGAATGATTTGAGGAATTTACTTTCTTGGAAAACGTGGTTCTTTGTTTTTTTTGGGCGTTGAACTGAACAAGATTGTTGGTTTCCCACACGACGATTGCTTCAAGATCTCTATTTATGATGTCAACCTGTTCCTGCCTAAGTCTATTTGTATCATTCACCGAAAGTGATCGAAAGGATGTGAAAGTTAAGACAAGTGTGCTATCGTCTGCAAAACTGTAAATGGGGTTCGTGATGGTTTTAAGAGGTCGTTGATGTGTAAAAAAAATAGGGTGGGGGACAGGATGGAACTCTGAGGAACCCCGACATTCAAGAAATACCGTCAACAGCCACATGTAAGAAGCGATCTTGCATGAAGCTCTTGAGCCATTGGAATAGTCTTCTTTCCTTTTTTAGGAATGGGTTGGACTTAAGCGTTTTTCCACAAGAACGTTACGAGTGCCCTATGTACACCAAAAATTTTTTTAACATTACAATTTTGTTATTAAATTTTAAAAATAATTTTAATTTTCATTTAATAGAGAAATATTAAAGGTAATTCATTTTTAAAGTATCCAAATGTTTTTTGTCTAACTTTTAGTATAACCAGTTGTCCCGAAAAAGTTGTTAAAATTAATTTATTACAGCAATTTGTATGATTTATTATGTTGTTGCATTAATTTTTGTCCAGGAGTGCATTTATAATAAATTTTCAATCAAAATTATTATTTTTGAATAAATACATGTGCATATACCAGCACCGACTCCAAAGAAAATTGAATAACGGCGGTTTTTCATTTTAAAAAGTATATTAAAAAGAATGAAACTACCGGTATGTGAATATAAAATATAAAACAAATTTGTATCATAACTCTTTTACGATTTATATTTATGATACGGTGGAGATAGCGCCACAAATCGTGATCATCTAAAAGAAAAAGATGCTTCGATGATAAAAAGCAACAAGGATGAAGCTGAAATTGATACGAGCAACAACAGTAAAATGTAGATATCTAATCCTAACGTTTTTTATCAAAAAAATAACTTATATTTTACCAAAACAAACTTTCATAAGGCAAATAATTCAAGAATATCAACCATTTTTTTTGCTGCTCTGAATGGTGCTACACCCCAAATTAAATCATGACCTCTTTGTTTTCACTAGAAGGTAAAGATGGGAATCGGGTAAAGTAAAAGTATTTTGCGGTTGTATTAAGTATTCATGCATAAATATTATCGGTATTTTTTATATGCGGACGATATTTTCTGTTTCCTGGTCTAAAAGAGCAAAAAGCTCTGAAGGATATGATGTATGGCAACATCGAATATATTGAATTCATAGAGATATTCAATACAATAAAAGAACATAATAATGATAAACGGATCAGTGAGGAATTCGCGTCAGATTCCATTTGAATAGCAATAATAAAATATATGAACGATTCACGAACGCACCATTTTATCTTTTTATTTTTTTTTTCTACAAAATTGTTATGTATTTAAATGGTTTGGTAAATATTTATAAAGAAAACTTACTAAAGATTATTCATTTAATATTGTTAAATATTAATAATTGATTTGTTTTTTTATTTCTTTTGAAATGGATATTTTTTATCGCAATCCATGTTCCAATTAAAAAGGTACTGTTTAAATGCAGTATTTTTGTTGTATCATGATTTAATAAAAACTAAACAATAAATGCTGGCAAAAACGTAATTTTTATTATCCAGCTGAGCAATTATTCCAATTCCTCCTTCCGATATTGTCATTTAACAAATTTTACGGGCTAAAGCACTTGTCTTTGTGACAGAAGAAAGAAACATCCCTTTCTTAATTATGTACTTATTGAAAATCATCCATAAAGAAGGAAATCTCATATCATAAAACGTCCGAAGCCATTACTCCAACATTCGGTCACACATTTCTCTGAAGCAGCAGGATATCGAGATCGACTTCCAATATGGCCGAAACAGGCGAATGGTTTTAATAATACGGTCTTTTTATTGGAGATTGGAGAAGAATAAGGGGACCGCTCTGGATAATAATAATTATTATCTGTGGTAAATAAGAAGATAAAGCGTCAGAACGAAAATATCTATCGAAATATAAAATAAAATATTCGTTTGAATTTTAATATACAAATATAGTGATGAAGAATTTTAATAAAAATATTTCTAATGTTTTTAAATAACTTACCAAAGAAAACAATATTGCGCATTGATTATTAACTCTTGTTTTTATAAAACTCGAAAAAGTAAGCACCAGTAAACACAGGGCAGCAGGGACAAACGGAAATTTTAATAAAGGCCCTTTTAGACCGGCTTTATATTCGGGTTATTTAAAAATTTTTCTCATATTCCATGCATCTCCCATAATTTCGAAGGAAACAATAGAGCGAGCAGACTCCAGAGCGCTTCCACCATTATTTTATCGTTTTTTTGCTTTATTAATGGCAGATTCAGTTAACACTGTATGGACGTTTACCACAGGTTTAATAGAGACTTTTGAACTACATATTTTCCACAATATTGTCGTTTGAAATTCGTCAAATATTTCATTACAAACAAAGATTAACTGATGTATTCCGTTAAAAACACAAGAAAATATTGAGTATGCAGCAAAAAGTCTCACCGCTGCCATCCACACTTCAACACATTTGTCAACACCTCGAGCAAAAAACAATAAGTTTAACAAGGAATGTCCAATTATCATAAGAGACATAATGATGGAAAAAAGGAAGTTTAAGATAAATATGGCAACAGAGCAGAACTGATATAAACAAACAAAATTTTAATAAATCGTTAAGACAGATAAAAAAACTATTAAATAATAATATCATAATATCATAATAATATCAACTTTAACCGCGCGCTCATTTGTCAAATTAAATGTTACTGTTACAAATTTTACAAATTGAGAGTAAGCGAGAGGAAAGATGTTACATATTCAAGGAAGCGAGAGCAAAGATGTTATACATCAAAAACTATAACGACCAACAGTCACAATACCAACTATTAAAAATAACCCAGCAATTGGTTAAATTGTAATGAAGAAAAGGCAATTTCATTTGTTGAGCACCTGTCACAGGTATTCAAACCCTATGATATCGAAACACACTTCTTTAACCTCACATGCTTCATCTAAACTGTCAAATTTCTTGATCAATTTTTATACTTCTATACTCTTGATTTCTGCACTGCTTAAAGAGGCCTCTTATTCGGCTTATTACTAAAAAGTGGTATGTTGACTGCACAGTGGAATGCCCAAATGTCTTTCTTAATCTTTTATCCACAATCACAAAGTTAATTATACTTTTCTGGCATCCTTCTTGTCTTATGTACCAGTGGATCTTCTTATAGTTTTGTTACCACAAGATTCCACTTTAAGTAGACTTTTTCCGTTTTTGTTCACTCTGCTATTACCGTACTTTCTCAGTACACTGTCACACCAATCACGCTTTACTCCTACCCAACTATTAAAATCGCCTAGCATTAATTACTATCTTTTTATTCTGGTTAGACTTATTCAGAATATCTATCACACCTTTCCAAAACTCCTGCATCTCTTTTATGGCTTTCGAAGATCGGTTTTACTGTGCATCTTGTGGAAGGATGCGAGTAAGACTAATCTTTAGCCTTGCCCAGAGAAGTCTTGGATTCACACTTTTGAAGTTAGTCACACACTCATTCCATTCTAGCAGAAAGTATCACATCAACGCCCTGACAACCTCTGCTAGTTTCCGGAACTCCTGACCAGTGTGCTGTATAAGGTCCATATGTTGTAGTTTCACATCCCTTTTGCTTGATCTCATTCACACAAAGAACATCATTTAAACCTCCCTTGACATTTGAAGTATTAAAATGACTATCTGAAGTCCACTTTTCACCCCTATAGGAATCAAGACGTGACGGGTGGCGAACCACCAAATAAATGCACAGTGGATTTAACCAAATTAAAAATAAATTAAATGTTAAAATATTTTGAGTTAGCATTTTAATATTATTTTAGTAACTTAACATTTTTCAATTGCAATTACTAAAGCAATTTTCCCCCAAGGATACTACAAGATTGGTGCACATCCATCTTTTGTTACTCGTAGAGTTCATTCTGAACCGCATAAAGGATTCTCAATATATTTCGTGTTGGCAGGATAACATAGCCTTAAACGCATATCCGACTATTAAGCTTCGATATGAACATGAACATCCCAAGTTGTAAAGTGAATTGCGGATAATAATCTAAATTGATAATGTTTTAGAGTTTGACCCGCTAAGTTACTAGAAACTCCTGCAGGAACTTTGCAAGAAATAGTTGGATCAATAATACACACGAGCACATATACACTTACAGAAGGAACATAAGAATAAAAACAATCATTTAAAAATTGGGTTTTTTTTATATCATTAAATAAAAAACAAAAATAACCAAAATAATTATTTTAACGTGTTAAATAAGTGTTTCTTTAAATTATAAACAGGTAATTTTTTTTTTTGAGGATTCCACTGCTTGTGTCACTACCATACATAAGTGTAGGAACCAACACTTTACTATGCACAGCCAGACGTGCCTTTTTGATACTTTCTGGCTGTTCATAAAGATATGCAGTCCCCATTCATTTGTTTTCCTGCCAACACCCTTCGCTCCATGTCACTGTCATACTTTACGTCTCTCGTAAACTTTGAACCCAAGTAAACAAACTCATTTACTTGTTCCACTCTTTCTTCCTTAATCAAAACCTCACAGTTTTTCGTACTTACTTCTCTTTTAAAAAGTATTACTTTCGTTTTGCCCACATTTATTTTCATTCCTTCGATTTTCAGGGCATTATGCATAACATCGCCTGCAACTCCTCTTCAGATGAAAAAGCGTTTAAACTTAATACATTCTTAGGGAGACCAGGATAGTCTCCTACAGATTCCTGTCTTTGGAAAGGCAAATTAACGGAGAGCAACTTGGTGATCACTCCGGGATACTAAATAAAACAAAAAACCATAAATTTCTTGGGATGGTTCCCGACTTGCTAGCCATAAAAATACGCGTAGAAAAGTCGTTTAAAGTCCTTTTTCCTCAAAGACTGAATACGTAATGTACACAGATGAATCAAAAACCCCGGATGGAGTTGGGGCAGGAAACCAAAGATTAAAATATCTACCAGTCTTGGCAGGTATGCTACAATCTTTCAGGCTGAAGTCTTCGATATCGAATTGTGTGCAAGAGAGTTGACCAACAGACCTCTAGCAAACAAAAACATAAGTATAATATCAGACAGCCAGGCTGATTAAAAAGCACTGAGCTCCAACAAGATAAATTCTAAACTTGTATGGAATTGCATCGAATCCTTAAAGTACCTTGGTACGCACAACAGGGTGACCTTACTGTGGGTACTTGGGCACCAGGGGTGGAGGGAAACGAAAAAGCCGACACCCTTGCAAAACAGGTGGCCGAATCTGCTTTCACTGGTCCAGAACCGGTTTTTGGAGTCACCACAAGTGCCGCCAAAACAATTATTTCGGACTGGGCGAAGAGGAAAATACTCTCGTATTGGTCCGATATACGAGGGTTTACTCACTTGAAGGCGTTTTTACCTAAACCCTCGAGAAACAAATAAGCAGATCCTAGAATGGAGCAAAAATGACCTGCGAATTCTAACGGAACTGCTCACAGGACACTTTCGTCTAAGATAAGAATAGGTCTGAACCAACAAACGGACTGTCGGTTTTGCTGCGTGGAAGACGAAACTGCTGAACATATACTATGTTCGTGCCCCGGCCTGGTTCAGCATATTTGGTAACACCGACCTAGAACCTACCGATTTCAAAAAAATCTCACCCTATACAACCATGAACTTCGTGAGAAGGGCTTAATTGTGCGGTGAACTGTAACCTTTAGGGATGAGCCACAATAGACCTACTAAAGGTCGCAATGAAGTGGCGACCACGCCCCGCTTACATCATACCTAACCTAACCTACCCTAATACATTTTTATTTTCATTTTTTTGGTCATAGAAAAAAGTTTATGCAACCATGTATTAATACACTCGCACAAGATTTACGTGCTTATATATGAATATCTATCATTACATTATCGTTACACAATACCATTTATGAACAAAAACGAGCATTTTCATATATTTTTATATTCTTTGACTTTTTGTCAAGAATCTTAAACGTCCTTCGACATCATCTGCTGATTAAGAAATGACTGGAGTAGTTTTAGCGTTCTTTAATCGAATTAATGTCATAAAAAACAGACCGTCTCATTTATTAGTGTTGGTAACAGTGATGTTGATTCAAAGATATCAAATCCCTTACCAAAATAAGTCCAGCTAGCAAAATATTTACTCCGAAGGCTCTTTTAAAGTCCTTTTATATCCTTTTCTTTCTAGTAGTGAGTCGTAAATTTTCGAAATGCGAGATCATAAAACTCAACTAGACGATTACACTCTCAACACGTTAAGAAAATAAATTTACTTGTTACTTACAATGATTAATGTGCTTTCCACAAACAAAATACGTAACCAGAGCTCTTGCATCGCAAATAATGTCAAGGATTTATGTAGGTATGTTTATGGTATGGAACACTTTTATAATATCAATAAAAGATTTACTTAACGACAGTCCCCGATATATGTATGTATGCCGACAATTGTCTGCGAACAGAAAAGAAATGAAGCTTCATCGTAGTAAAGTATGACCTAGAAATGAGACTTTTTAATGCTCTCTCAAAACTTGTCGCTTCGACTGAATTTTTTTAAAATTTAAAACACTTTGTAAAGTATTTGTTAATTATGCTTTAAGATGCTCTACCTCTTTGTATCCTCATATCGTGAAGTTTCAGATTTTTAGCACTATCCAAATGTTTCTAGCTTGTTTTACTAAACCTTAGCAACACATCACAGGGTGATTTTGTAAGGTGTTTTTTTTAAATGTATTTATTTACAAAAATTTTTAAACTTTATCAGAGGTACACATCGTCTCTTTTTCTTATATATTTTTTTTATCTTGTGTACTATTCCTATCTCAGTACATATGTCTTATTACGATTTACGAGTCCGACCCTATCGACTGTTGCCTTGAGGAGGAAAATGTCCAGAAAGGCATCGATTTGTCGAGAACATTGGTTTACAGATATACGAGGGCGGTTTGATAAGTCAGTGACTTTTTGAATAAAACAAATTTTTTTCCGCAAATAAACATTTTATTTTTCTACATAATCATCTTTTAGCTCGATAAATTTAGTCCAGCGTTTTTCTAATTTTTTTATTCTCTCCAAATAATAGGTTTTGCAAAGCTCTCAAAATACGCGTTTGTTTCGGTAATGACTTCTTCATTCGACTCAAATTTCTTACCGCCCAGCCATTTCTTTAGGTTTGGAAAAAGAAAATAGTCGCAGGAGGCTAAATCTGGAAAATATGCTGGATGGGGTAGCAGTTCGTATCCCAATTCTTGGATTTTGGCCATCGTGACTAGACAAGTGTGCACACGTGCATTGTCTTGATGGAACAGAATTTTCTTCTTCTTAGCCAAATGCGGCCGTTTTTGCTTCAAATCAACGTCGAATCTGTTCAAAAGCTTTGAATAATATTCGCCGGTGATCGTTTTACCTTTCTTGAGGTAATCGATGTGAATGACACCGCGTACATCCCAAAAAACTGTGGCCATGACCTTGTTGGCTGACAGACTCTGTTTCGCCTTCTTTGCTCCACGTTCACCCCGAGCAACCCACTGTTTCGATTGTTCCTTGGTCTCTGGCGTGTTGTGATGAATCCATGTTTCATCCACAGTAACAAAACAGTAGCAAAAATTCGTCCGGATTACGGCTGAACATCGCTTAACACTCTTTTGAAGTGGTTACACGATTGCGCTTATGGTCGAGTGTGAGTAATCGCGGCACCCATCTCGCAGAGTTTTTTCATGTCCAAATATTCGTGTTAAATATGATGTACCCGTTCAGTTGAGATACCTACAGCATGAGCCAACTCACGCACTTTCATTCTCCGATCATCCAATATCATTTCATGGATTTTATCGACAATTTCCGGCGTGATCACTTCTTTTGGGCGACCTGGACGTTCGGCGTCAGTAGTGCTGGTACGACCACAACGGAACTCTGTAAACCACTTTTTAACCATTGAAATTGATGGTGCCAAGTCCCCGTAGTATTTATCAAGTCTTTCCTTAGTTTCAGTGATGGATTTTTCACGTACAAAGTAATGCTTAATCAGCACACGAAATTAACTTTTTTCCATTTTCGTAAAAATTCATGAGGTTGTCTGCTTTGAACGGCTATCAAACACCAACTGCATGACGTAGCTTGCTCAAAATTAGAAAGTTACCCACTGATAGATTATAGTTTACGGCAGCACTATTGCATTTGGAGTAACTGCGCGGAAAATTCAAAAAGTCACTGACTCATCAAACTGCCCTCGTATAAACAAAATCACAGATTAAAGTTTTTAGTTTTAGTTTAACTTAACAAGCACCTGTATATCTTGCTTCCTGTGATGGGGTAGTATACACGGTTAAATATCATATGTAATTCAATGCCTGTAAAAATATGTAGGTAAATACAGCAATTATTCTCGCACCTAGTTTTAGCTGTCGGACTTTAAAATACTTTTACAGTTTACTGCAATAATATTACAGTTTTCCATAATCCTTGCATATATATATATATATATATATATATATATAATGTACTTTATATGCTTTATTGCTTTATTGACTATAACAAAGTGTTCGAAAAAGTACGTCACGATCATCTAATGAGACTGCTGGTAAAAAAAAATCAATAAAAGAGACATCAAGATCAAGATTTACTATAACCAAAAAGCGAATATTCGAATAGAGCAAGAGACAACGGAGGAAATTAAAATTAAGAAAGGCGTAAGACAGGGATGTATACTCTCGGCAATCTTATTTAACGTTTACTCAGACGAAATCATAAACAAAGTACTTTCAGAGCAAGATATAGCTATGAAAATAAAGGGCATCCCAATAAACAACTGAAGATATGCCGATGATACGGTTGTAATTGCAGAAACTCCAGAAGATCTTCAAATACTAATTAACAGAATAGAAGAATGCAGCGAAGAAAACGGATTATCACTTAACATCAGCAAAACAAAAATAATGGTGGTATCTTAATCACCACAAAACTTTCCTGACATAACCGTACATGATCAAAAAATTGAATGTGTGCAAAAATATGATGACCTGGGAATAACGATAGCTCTGAAAAAATCAGGATCAGAGTGGAAAAAGCTGGAGCCATATTTACTAAAATGAAGAAGGTGTTCTGCGGACGAGATCTAAACCTTAAGCTTAAAATTCGCCTTCTGTCTGTTCTTTTCTACGGAATGGAAGCGTGGACATTAAAAAAGATCGATCCCAAGAGGATAAAAGCATTTGAAATGTTGTTGTACCGTAGAATACTGAGAATATCGTGGACAGAGAGAGTGGCAAATGTGGAGGTTTTGCGAAAAATGCAGAAAGATAGGAAATTGATACTTACTATTAAAAAGCGGAAACTGCAATAATAATAATAATAATTTATTCATTAAAATATAATATATAAGTACAATTGGTTAATATTCTAAAATAGATAAAATGAATAATTTTGCTCTCGATAAGTGAGTACTCACTTGTTTCGAGTTAGAAATTACAGCATTTGATTAATGGATTGTGTTTAGTAATATATTAAAATAACAATAACAACAACAACAACAAATATCTATAATAATAATAATAATAATAATCTATTCCTAAAAAGTAAATGTTGCATATCCAAAGACAAAATAAAATAAAGAAAGGATAAATATAAAACAAAACAACAGAAAAAAATAGCAGAAAAAAAAATAGTTTAATCCGAAATACTTGGGACATATTATGAACGGAGATAAATACCAGTTACTGCAACTTTTTATCCAGCGAAAAAAAATGGGCAAAATATCTATAGGAAAAAAAAGGAATTTATGGTTAAAAAATGGTACAATTGTAACAATTGCCAACTGTTTAAATATGCAGTATTAAAAAATACGCATAGCTTTGATGATAGCCAAACATCGGAACGAAGACGGCACCTAAAGAAGATAAAAAGATTGTAAAGAGTTGTAAATATCTAAGTGATTTATTTTTAAAGTAAAATTTATTGTGTAGAAACATAAAAATAAATTTGTTTAGTTATTGTACTGAGTGTTTAGAATCATCGAACCCAAAGAATAAATATTGTAACAGTATTAAAACTCGGACAATATTTGAGAAAACATTTAAAAGTATGCTACTGTACAGGTAAGACATGAATTGCTTGGAGTATGATAGATAAAAGAATGCTTAGATGGTTTGAAAAAGTAGAAAAAACGAATGGGAAAGGATTTATAAAACAGATTTATAAGGCGAGTGTGACTAGACAAGTCGGTAAAGGTCGACCTGCGCGAACGTATTTGATTAAATCGAATTGTTGTTACCGGTAAGTAACACATCAAAATAATCAGTCATATGCGGTTCAATAAAAGTAAAATTCTAAATCTGATTTAAAAATATCTCGCTCATTTTTATACAATACTTTTAAAAAATAATTTTTAAGAACGACGCGTCGTCAATTTAGTTTGAAACTGGCTGATTTACTTCAAAGAGATTATTTAACATCCATGGCCGTCGTTATTGTTTAAAACAATTACGGAATATTCATAGCGTAACAAGTAATGGAATGAAAATACATGCAAACACATAAAAAATAACTTTTACAGAATGAATATTATTTCTCTAGAGTGTGACTCAGTTGTCATTATGTTATTAAAAATAATTTTGTTATGAGTATATTCCAAGTATGGTCGTGGAGAATAGTATATTCTTCAACGAGCGTATAATGATGGCTATTATTCTCGAGGATGAAAATTTGGAAAAGAGCCGCAAGCGAGTTTTGGAATCATCCGAGAGAATAATAGCCATTATACGCGAGTAAAAGACTATACTTTCTTTACGACCATCGCAGACCATCACTATCACTCGTTAAATTATCCATCTTATTGTCGTAATCGAATAGTCGAGATGACAGTTCATTAGAATAAACATGACATTCGCGAAATCGTGTTATAGAGCAGATCCCACTCACGAAAAAGCTGTTCTATTGCAGCTTCCTCATTGGTTTCAGCCTGTTGATTACTGAATATTGAAATTGGTGATTGGTTGTCAGCTGTTGAATAATGTATCAGGATTCAACATATTTAAGGAATCATATCCATTCATCAATAGATAACGCATAGGTAATTGTTGTAAAATCCAATGGTTGTAGAGAAAAACATTTATAATCAAGCGCATATAAATTACAGAGTGTGAAATATCTGCTTCTAAACTTATGAAACTGAAAATGATAAAATCTCACTTTTAGTAATTAAAACTTTCTTTACAATTTTTTTAGCGAATCATAAAGAAATCTCCCCAAAAGATTTTGAGATTTTCCAATTCTTCGACTTTTTTATTCTCCCAAAGATAGTAGCAATAAAAGTAACATTTTTATATTTTCATAAATGAAATGAGATTTTAATTAATTTTAACTTTATTGATTTGTAGAGTATTTCTGTGTGTGTGTGTTTGGAGAGGTTTATTTCTTTCCACTGCAAATAACGCCTGCACCATCACCTTGTCTCCCTAGATGCTAATTCATATCAGTTTGAAATATTTACAGCGTTTTCATGCTAACTACGAAGTAATAAATTTCCCAAAAAAAAAATGGCAGTAAATTGAATTCGTTGTTTCGAAAACTAATATCCAACTTCCAAAATAAAAGGCTGTTCTCCATTCCTGTGGGGAATGAGCAAACATATTTAACTATTTTGTTTGTTGATAGCCAAAGTTGGTTTGGTAGTTTTGTGTATTATTTCGTTTTTGCTAATTGAATTGATGCATGTTCATCGGGAGTTCGGAGGTGTTTGCGACACGTACGATAAAACAATGTTACTGATTATTTGAAATGTGAGATCCGGTTTTTTTTTTATCTCCACAACGACAATCAACTTTTGCGCAGCAATTAACAACGCTGTATTCAATACAGTAATTAAAACCGACAAATCGTTAATTTTAATTACGAGCAATCACCCTCAATTTTCAAAATATATATTTACAATATCCCTTTATTATTCATTAACAAAAACACAATAACAATACAATTAAATCGGACAATATCAAGTGTTAAACAGACTGTATTTTTAGATAAAATAAATTTGTGGAATCGAAACATAACATGTTTATCATATTTCATGCACTTGTGGAATTGTCTATATTGGAACAACTAAACGGTCCATTAACACCAGGATCAAAGAACACAAAGCCAACTGTCGTCTTGGACATACAGAAAAATTTTCCGTCGCGGAGCACACACATAATAATGATAATCACCTAATCAAATTTGATGACACCCAAGTTTTAAGCACCACAACTGCATATTACCCGAGGTTCTATGAAGAAGCGTGCCACGTCTTTTTCGTTCTCTAAAGAGTACTCTGCTAGCGGTTTCTCTACTGGCAAATTATGCCCGAGCTCAGCCGTAGAGGGTAGAAGAAAAAAATATAAAAGTGAGCTGCGCCACCGACTTAGACGGTATAAGCCGGAAACCCCTAGATCTTATAGGCACTAGCAGAGACACGAGATAAACAACTATGATTATGGTGAACCAAATAAATAAAATTATAGCAAAAATATGTTGGATACTTTACTCACACAATAGATAATTAAGGTACACAGTTCAATAGCAACATCATAACAAATATAGTCAAAATTAACAGCTATGGTAAAATTTTCTTGCTAAAACAAACAAAAAATGTAAAATTTACAACTTTATAAAATAACCAGAACAGTAGTAAGAGTAACAGACTTTACCAAGTTACAAAGAAAAGTAAAACATATATAAATTAACTCATTTATAACACTAATTCAAACGCTTACATAAAGGCAAAGAACAAAAGGTAAAACATATGTATCAGTTAACTCATTAATAACACTAATTCAAACACTTACATAAAGGCTAAGAAAATTCACTAGTTAACCGTTTACATAAAGATTTTCACTGCCAAAACAATCGAGTTCATTTAAAAATATCTTTACAATGGTTGTCCTTTAAAATATCAAGATTGTAGGATATTAACAAATAAGTAGGAAGAAAATATGGTTTTACTTGGACATAAAGAATTATTAAGAAGGTTATTTTAATCCAAGTTTAGTTTTGGCATATTATCTAATGCAATAAATAGTTTCCAACAATGTACTATACTAATTAACTAAACAGAACGTAATCGTGGTGTCAGAATGAGTCACTGCGTTATATATTTAAAAATAAATCACTTTTAACCTTTGGGTATACGAATTCACAAAGTACTATATTTATAAACTAAAACAAAACTTACTCGTAGTGCCGAATAAGACACGGCGTTATATATTTAAAAATAAATCACTGATAACCTTTGGGTATGCGGATTCACATGTACTCCTGTGGCCTACTCCTGGGGCCTACTCCTGGGCTACTCCTGGCTAGTTAGATTATGGGGGCGGCACTGGCTAGTTAACAATGGCTTCCCTCAAATAAATCCCGACAACGGCTATTCAACTCGACACCAAAACTCCAAAAATATCCACAACAAAGGCAAGACAAAATGGTCAAGTTGAAAATCAAATGGTTTTTCTTCAAAATCCAATTAAGATAGCCCAAATACAGCCAGATATGAAAGAAATCCCATAGAGGTTCCGCACACGTGCTAATAACACACCGTCCCCAACAACTTTCACCAACACCTCCGACTTCGATGAAGCTCCCCAAACGACTGACGCTCCTATATCGGAAATCAAGAAAAATGGCGCGGAATAAACGTCAACCTACAATCTTCTCAAATCTGTGCCTCGTGCGTGGGGATATCCAGTCCCATCCACACAGCAATTGCAAACCAACTATCGAATCTTACCCCTACAAGTTATGCAACATTATCTACAACGAATGATATATTCGAGTTACCACAGAGTACGGTATGCAACAATGAATACGAAACTATTAGAACTGTGGAAGGAAAAAATAGGCACGTGACAAGCGATTGAAATAGATAAACACTAAAGATCCGAGGAAACACTTGGAATTAATAGGACATGGATACCGGTACTTATGTCCCGCCCACCAAAACGTATATAACCTGCGATCGTGACATACAAATGTCACAAACCGTCATCCTTAGAAAAGCCGACAAAACTACATCTCCCTAAGATGCCATCCACTCGCGATGGCGAAACGTCAAAAATTATCCCTAACTTGCGACGGCCGTTAAACTCGAAAAACCATTCACCACTAAACGATGGCCGCGAAAGCCTTTCACAATTTGTAAAACATAACAGGTTTTTTTAATAGTAAAGACTTCTTTGTATACAAATGTGCTTAACCCAAACACATAAATATAAACTAAAAATATTAATTTATATCTAAATAATATTAAGTTGGTTCTTGGTACCAGGACACAAAAATATTGAAGGCGAAAATAGGGCAAACGTACTCGCAAGGATGTGTTTTGCAGACCCGCTGCTGGGGCCTGAACCAGGTGTGAGCATAACAAAAGCTGCTGTCAGAAAGAAGGCCAAGACTTAGCGGTATTAAAACGAATAGCCTGAGGAACAGCAAGAGAATAATAGGACGACAAAACCTTGCTCTTGCTACTCAGGTCTTAAAGCTGGACGAAAAAAAGCTCAGAATAATAACGGGACACTGTTGTCCGACTGTAACGCCTTCATATGGTAGCACATTCAGCATGGAGATTATGCATGTTTGTGAAGGACTAAGACTCGAGAACTAGAGAAGGTCGATGTTCAATCGGACGCCTTTAAGCAGAAAAGGAGTATGCAAATGAGATATTTAGTGTCAAAGTTGAATACTAATTTTAAATTATCCATTTTAAAAACTGGACTTTCAATTAGTGTACTAACTGTTTGTTATAATGTTCTATTTATTTCTAAATTTTCATAAAAAAATAATTTTAATTAGTAGACCATAATTCATTTTGTGTTGGTTGGTTATTTTCTGCAAAACAAAAGAGGTTTTTTGTTTAGGCAGAAAGTTATAATTAAAGAAAAACATGTTTTCTCACAAGACAAAATACACTTATTGTAGATACAATATTAAAATACATAACTTAATCTATTTTATATCAAAATTAAGATCTCCACTAAAACCATCAACATCATCGATCAGTTCTTCATCACCAACAAGGTGCATTGGAAATCACTTTTGTCAAATCAAATTTTTTTTCTGCACTCTGTCATCACGTGCACATAATCTTCAGGTAAATAAATTATTTGGTGATGTTTTAAAGTACGTTCGATATCTGAGAAGTCTAAATCATTGGGTAGAAAACTGTGACCAGAAATAAGAAAGCGAATTTAAATCTTTGATAAAGATGGGTGTGTTCCAACACCGCTTTCATCATCAGGGTGAGCTTTATATTTCTGTTCTGACCCACGCACGAATCAGCCCAAAGTATAAACTCTGTAGTATTAGACGACACATGCTAATGTGTTTTGGGAGGCATGACGCCACTTCCTGAGCATTACGGCCTTTTTATATTTGGTCTTTTATCTAATCTCTAATCGCAAGCAAGAGCCAGCTTGTCTTGGTAACAGTTGAGGTTTAAAACAAAAGGGGGCAGGGCCGTCTTAATAAATTCCAGAAGAAATTCGCCCTGGAGAAATCTGAGGATTTCGAACAATGCGGGACGTACTATTAACTTGATAAAAGGCCAGTTATATAATTAAGTGTAAAGCGTAACCTCCTCGACCGAGCTAAACTTTTGAGTTGAGTTGGCTCAATGTCAACTAGGTTTACTGGTGTTAGCTCAAAAGCTGCAGTGTGGGTTCCTTTAACCCGACCGCTTCCTACCAAACATAAAAAAAAAGTAAATTTTTTTAAAACATATTTTAGCCCCGTATACATGTAAATAATCTGTTATTTAGTTTTTTTTGGCACATAGCCAAAAAAGTAATGTGTTTGGTCTCGAACACTTGAGAGAATCGATAGTTGAAGCTACGAGATTAAAATTTCAAGCAGAGATCATAACCACAAAGGAATGAAAAACGTACAAATAAAAATAACAGGCAGAAGAAAAGCCCAAACACATTTTAAGGCAAGACTAAAGTGAGAAAAAACCTACAAAACAGATATGAATAAGTATATTCTTTAATAGTGCCACTATGCCGCAGACCGACATAAATACAAACATTGTAACTGCTATAAATCTTCAGTATGCACGCAATGTACAATAATTTTACCACTATCATTGCATAAAGCTATTACAGATAATTTTTGTAGTTTACTGAAACGTTGATGTATTTTTTTAAATGAAACGAAATATTGTTGAAAACTTTTATGCATTTTTTTATTAGAAAGCATAACCTTGCAATGATACGGTCAATCAATACATTTAATTTATGGAAGGAAAAAAACGATGAATCAATATTTTTACTCGGATTGTGAATAAACCGGAATACCATTAAATCAAGTTCCTTTATCTCGAATTTGGGAGTCACGGTGTCTAATAATATGTCGTGGCATGACCATATTGCTAACATCGCAAAGTCAGTAAGCCAGAGGCTAGGTTTTCTGTGGAAAGCTAGAAAGTTTTTTATTCCTGATCAACTGTTGACGACGTAAAAGGCTCAAATCCGACCTCTACCAAAGTAGTACTCGCACATTTGGGGTTCAGCACCAAGGCATTCTCTTCGTCTTCTAGATTCCATTCAGAAAAGAGCCATTCGCTTGATAAACAGCTCAACTCTCACAGACACACTTCACCCACTAGAACATAGAAGAAGAGTTGCAGACCAGACATTACTCCACAGATATTTCCAGGACAGATGCTCTAGGTAAATATAAACTCTTATTCCACCACTGGCCACATTCGGCCGAAGAACTCGGCACGCTGATCAGTTTTACCCATTTACTCTCAAGATTGACACTACAAGGACCAAACTTCATCAAGAAACCACAATCATCTCCTTTTTATAATCCCTCCCCCTTCTAATAGTCGCATGACCCAAACGATAGGTCTACCCTTTTTGCGACTATTTTCAGTAAAAAAAAAATTAATGGTGTAAGTGTAGCACAAGTAGCGTGTGTTGCCTTCTTTACTAAGATACACAACTTTCGGAGCGTCCGGACGTCACGGGGCTTGCAGTGTCTTGCAGTGTTGCTAGATTTTCTTCCGACTACAAACGCGGTAGTCAAATTCAATGTTAAATTTTTTTTATAATATTTAATAATAAAATTTTTTTAAAAAATCTGTAGTAAAAACTTATTATAATTGACAGGAAATGTTGCTGTATACAATTTACTACATTTTATTTAGTTTAAAAATTAATTAGTTGTACTACGTAATTTGACCTATAACTATAATTTGTATTTTAAAGCGTTTTAATTAAACTTGTGTCATATATTTCTGTTCGATGCTAGAAGATGCAAAATGTGAGCTCTTTATGGGAGAATCTCAGTTCGATTTTTGAAACGGTTCGGTACGAGAAAAGCCTTGTTTAGTATACATGTGTTGGTCTAACGGTGTAGGGATGTCTTTGTTCCTGTTTATACGTGTTTCATAGACTATGAAAAGGCTTTTGACAGGGTGCAGCATAAAAAGCTTATAAAAATCCTTAAATACGCTGACCTGGACGGTAGAGACCACAAGATAATCACAAATCTCTACTGGAACCAAACTGCACAAATCAAGGTAGATCAACAAATTTTAGATGAATTACGAATCAAAAGGGGCGTCCGACAGGGTTGCATCTTTTTACCTTTGCTTTTAAACATTTACAAAATATTTTAAATTGCCTTAAAAATTTTAATTAATGGCGTAAACATAAACAACCTTAGGTACGCTGACGACACCGTTATAATCGCGAACTCTCTGGAGGGTCTTCAGAAACTTCAGCGACAACGCCGGGGTGTAAAAGAAGAGGTGGTAACAAAAATAAATAAAAAAATGGTTTGTACACATAGAGAGGATGGATGAAAGAAGATTGACGAAACAGTTTATAAGGCGAGTGTGAATGGACAAGTCGGTAGAGGCTGACCTCGATCAGATTGACATTGTTTTGAAGAAAGGCCAGGTCAAGAGTACCAACAACCGACGAGCATGTATGAGAACGCCGATAAAAAAAGAAGCAAAGGATATATGTGTAAGAAACGTAACAAGTGAAAGGAAGTGGTCTTTGCCTATCTCTATAGGAAAAGGCAGGTCTACGTTATTCTGTTATTGATATATTTTAAAATAATTGTTTTTAAATTTATTTATTTCTTTTGGTTAAAATTGTTTTGGTCCGATGCGAAGACTCTGGAAAACTTTGTCAATATAAACGTATGGGTCAAGTTATGTTGCAGACTTATTTCGAGATAAAAGTTTGGCGTGCATTCGCATATTTGAGGGAGGATTTCATTTTTTCTACATTTCCTTCATTTTATTGCTCATACATAGTAAATGTTTTTCAAGTTTTATATTAAACTTTCTTATTGTCTCTTTGCGAAAAATGGATTTGGAATGTTTCATTGAAATCGGACAATCACGCAAACTTTTTCGATTTGTTCTTTGTCAGATATTCATTTTTACTATTTTTTCTGGTGGAAAAATTGAATTTGAAACTTTTTATCATTATATTGCCAAATGAAGTAAGGCATTTTAAGTTTTTATAGTATCAAAAAAATCATTGCAACTCTAATTTTAGTCAGAGCTAAAAACGTTACTTTTTGGCAATTGGTATATCTGTACCGTGTTTTTTGTAATAATAAATACATTTTTCGGTAAAGAAGTAATAACTGGACAGACCACATGGCCTTTGAATTTTAAACATGTTTTTTGTTTAAATTCAGCCTTTTACATTTAAATGTTATGTCTTCAATTGTAACACTTTCTGTTACCTGACTAGGTAAGCACTGAAGATGGCGAAAGTCGAAAGCGCTTTGCAATAATTTTTTAAAATTACTTTATATACAAAAGTACTTCTCCATTAATTCATCAAAAGTGTATTCAGCTTCACATGTTCAATTCAATAATAAATTTTGTCTTTTTGGTGTTGATATTTAAACCCATTGATTTACTCTGTTCTCCTACCGCATTCATCAGTTGTTTGTTGTAGGTCGTATATATTGTCGGCACATTCCATTTACTTTTATTCCTTTTCCCGCTTCTTAAAAAACTGCTTCTGAATATATATTTTTTAAAATAGTCGCAAAAGAGTAAACCTATCGTGTGGGCACTGCTACTATTAGAAGGGGAAGGGATTATAGAAAGGAAATGATTGTGGACACGCTTTTAGAAAAGTTGCAGGTCATAGTTCTCTGGAAGAACTAATTTTGGAAGCTACTTCCATTCTGTAGCAGCCCTGTAAAAAAAGGATTCTTGATGAAGATTAGTCCTTGTAGTGTCAATCTTAAGAGTAAATGGGTGAGACTGATCAGCGTGCCGAGTTTTTCGGCCGAATGCGGCCAATGGTGGTACAAGAGTTTTTATTTCTCTGGAGCATCTGCCATGGAAATATCTGTAGGGTAATGTCTAGTCTGCAACTTTTCTTCTATGTTCTCTGAGGGTGGAGGGTATCTGTGAGAGTTAAGCTGTTTATCAACCCAATAGCCCTTTTCTGAATGGAATCTAGAAGCCGAAGAGAATGCCTTGGTGCTGAACTTTAAATGTGCGAGCAATACTTCAGTATAGATCGGATTTGAGCCTTGTACGTCGTCAACAGTTGATCAGAAGTTAAAAACTTTTTAGCATTCCACAGAAAACTTTTGCCTCTGGCTTGCTGACTTTGCGATGTTAGCAACATGGTCATGCCAAGACATATTATTAGACACCGTGACTCCCAACATCGAGATGGAGGGACTTGATTCAAGGGTATTTCCGGACATTGTGATGGAATGATTTGAGGAATTTACTTTTTTGGAAAACGTGGTGCTTTGTGTTTTCTGGGCATTGAACTAAACAAGATTGTTGGTTCCCCACTCGACGATTGCTTCAAGATCTCTATTGACGGAATCAACAATATAAATGAATAAGAGTGGAGATAATAGTACACATTTCTGCCACACCCCTCTTTAAATTTGTATGATGTTAGACATGTTATTGTCCAATTTTATTTGTGCGGTTTGGTGCCAATATTAGTTTTCTTTCTGATCTATATCAAGTTTTTCAAAGAGCTGCATTAAATTGTGGTGTTGCGCGCGATCGAAAGCTTTTTCGTAATTTATAAAACAAAACAACACGTCCTTTATTTGGTCGTAGCAATTCTGGGCAAGCACTCATGTCGCAACTGGTAATGTTTAAATATTTTAACAAAAATGAAAACTCATCATTAGTATTAATAATGCGAGTATAAAAACAACATTTTAGATTTGTTTTTGATTACAAAAAATATGCTTTGGAAATCGGTAGGGATAGAGAATTATTTTTCGCAACGTAAGCATTAAAAATGGTGTTGTTTTATTTTGGGAAAGAAATTTATTTTTTATATTTTTTCCCGGTGTAGAAAATTTCGGAGATCGTATCTTATTGTAAAAAGTGATGAATGCGCGGTTGAACGTTTATCCGCCAACCCAATAAACCTAAAATCATAGGAAACAAGGCACAAAATAAAAATGGCGGTTTTATTAGGGGACAGCATTAAGGGTGAAAAAGAGAAGGAAAAAGTGTTATAAAATTCCAGTTTTATGACATGATAAACTCAGAATTTTAAATAACCGTTAGGAAACTAGAAGATAGTATTTATTATTTTGGTTCCTCGCTTAAAATGTATTAAACGCGTTCGTCGGGAAACTATTAAAACTTTTAATACTTTGCTCCATAAAAATAATCTAAATTTCGATGTGAAGACGAGCTCCCCAGCACTTGACTTCCATTTATGGATATTTTCTAAACAAAATACTTTTACTTAAATCAATAATAAGATATCTCATAAATGTAATAAAACCTTTTCAAATACTGTCCTAGAAAATTTGGTAAATTCGATTTAGAACTATTTCAAAATTTTTATGAAACTTGCAGTATGCATTATAAATGTTTATTTAGGACATATACTCTCACTTGTAACTGAACCTGTAAATAAACAGTTATTTAGAATTTTTAAAATGTATAATATTTAAAACACCTACTACGTTTATTGAACCGTCATTGTTCGTCGAGATTTACTAGTTCATAAAAGTCAGGGTGCCCACAAAAAATTGATTCTTCTCCATCCTTTGTATAAAGCTTTCAAGGACTACACGTGCTTTATTCCGCAACTTTGAAAGTATAAAAAAGGCTCTTGTAAAAATCACTATCAAGCATTTATCACTCGGTAGTGTGAGAGTGTGATAGATAAAGAGTTTAGGTAGCAGGAAGTTCTTTTATTTCTTAACTCTTGACACCGCTTCAGTTTGTCAAGATTGTCTATCGATATATCACTTTCATCTTTAAGTCGATACATAATCCGACACGATGTTTGAATGGATCCTGTCGAATATCTACACACATAGAAATAATATAAGGAAATTTATTATTATTATTAATTGCAACAAAGTTTTTTTTAAAATACACCACAAATAAATTTTACAAAATAAATGTGATTTAAATTATAATCACATAATAGAATTTTATATTCAGTATAATAAATACATTACCTATAGCTCATTAGTACCAAAACTTTTTTTTACAGAAAATAATCGCAAAAAGGGTAGACCTATCGTGTGGACCGCGGACACAGATATTATCCGAAATCATCGATTAGTTATCTTCAAGTTCTTTAATTCAAATTATGGCTCCAGAAAAAAGATTAAGAACTACTGACGAAGTAAATTTTTCAAAAATAGTAGAAGTGCCAAATCCAGAAACACCAAATTCATAAACAGCGATATTAGAAACGTCAACAGCAATAACCTCAAAACAAGTTAATTATCATTTTCACAATTAGGTATTCCAGAACACGTGACATTCAAAATGGCGGCCTGTAGGCACACAAGACGTAAACAGAAAAAAAATAAATACTGTAATATTGATTTCAAAGCACAACACCACAACCAACAATTTTTAAATGAACTTAAGCAACAATTTAGTTCAATAAACAGAGTTGTACCGTAACAAGATCAAGCGACAGAATACATTGTTTGCGTACAGGCCACCATCTTGAATTTCTTTATTTAACAGCATCTTGGATTACCTAATTTTACTATCCAAAAAATTAATATTGAGGTTAAATATATGAATAAAATTAATTAAATTTACAACAAAAAATTTAATAAAAAATAAACCACTATTTTTGTAATTATAATTAAGAATTTTCTCAATATTAACATCGTATAATTTTTTTTCTCTATTAGTCAAAAATTGACTAGTTCTTTTGGGCTCCAGACATTAAAACTCCCATTTTTATTGCAGATTATATGAAAAATACAGTGTGTGACTAGAAATGAAACAAGACGATTACAGACGTCAGGTAATGAAGCCCTCGCTTCGCTCGGGCAGGCAACTTCACCACAGTCTGAAATCGTTTTGTTTCATCCCTAGTTACATTATGTTCTTTTTGGTAATAGTCTTAACTTGATAAAAATTCACGTTTATGTGAATTATAAATTTAAAATTTTTTCTATTTTATTTATTAAAATACCGTGACTGTTTTGACTGTTTTGCTGGATTAATAGTACAATTGTCACAGTGTTTTAATTAGTAAAATAAATGTGGGAAAAAACTGTTTTAATTTATAATTTACTTATTTTTTTTATTCGCTCTGTTTAGTGCCATATTTTTATTTGTTTTGTAGCTAAACTGATATGATTGGACGAACGCGCTGATGCGCATGTCAGTATTAAGGCGCTTTCTAATGATGACTGTAATATACCTGGATCCCTTGCTTTAGGGTTACGGGAAAACTCTTGTTAAATAAAAGAGGAACGTTGTCCTAATAATACATTTATTCCATTGCACGCTTCATCATTATTGTTTGTTTTTTATAAACGTTGAACTTGACCGGCGGTTAAATGCTGACTAAAACAAGTGCAGTGACATCAACCAACAATCGTAAACATTAACACTATCTTCCTTCTAGAAGCTCGGACTTAATATATACAAAATAGATTATTGATAATTACCACGAGCAACGTGAAGTATAAACAATCCGTGCGTTTGATAAACATTCCGAATGAGTTCAACGGGTTGATGTTTATAATTCCCGTGAATGGTGAACCGAGTTCATTGGGTTCTTATTAAACTTTTTTACATATTTTTTTGGCTAAGAGTACTACAATGACGTTTGACACTGACTTTTGGTGCGCAACAGCGCGGGCATCCAATCATAGCAGTTTAGCTGGAACATTTAGACAATAGATGTGGTATTTTTAGCCTATTTATTAAATAAATTTTTTCTCATATTCATAATAATTGAATAATCAGTTGTTCAAAGAAAGATCCGTTTATCAGAACGGTATTGTTAGTGTGGTATACCGATATATTTTATTCGAATAAATGGTGAAATAGACAGCAAAAATTGTGTTGATTAAAGTAAGAGCGATATTTCTGTTGTTGATGTTCTGCTATTTTTTATGGGAAAGTGTGGAATAAGGGGAATTGAGAAAAGTCGAAAAACTGTGTGTGTGTAACCGACAAAAGCATCGCATTTGGAAAGTCGATGGGACGAAAGAAATCCCGAACCTTCTAAACTTTGCTTGTCGAGGTCATTTCGTTTTATCTTAATGGTTAACAGCTCCAGATATTGGCGTCAGAGGGCCGAAAGTCGTTCGGTTTACCCATAAATCATACTTCTATAAATCTCGCATTCCACCGGAGGTTTATTGCCAACTAGGAATGCCCCTATATCTTAAAATGTAATAACAGCTAGCTATAAAACATTTCCTCCTTGTATTTGATATAATTTGTCAATTATAAACAACAACGGAAAAGGCGGGCGAAAATTTCTACGAATCATTAACCTGCCAACGTGATAAATTAGTTTGTAACCCCCATCCCCCCTTTTGGTCGCGACTTTTAGACTCATTTTTTTATTATTTTTTGTTTCGTTCTCATAAAAGCGCTAAGAATTTTTTGTATATTGTATTATTTAAATATTGCTGCGAGAAAAGAAGGGAGATATATCTCTCTATTATAAACGGGCTGACCAGATGGTGTCCCGCATGTAAGTCTTTGGGGATGAACGCCGAAAAACGAGTGATCGAACTCTTACGCTTCTGCCGTCAACGAAGACACATCAAAATCTCTTTATAATTGGTAAAAAGTGCAACCCCGAATTCCCGCATAAGAAAACTGGAAAAACGCTAAAGTCCAACCGATTCCGAAAAAAGGAAAGAAGACTATTCCTGCAAATTATCGCCCTATTGCATTGCTCTCAGTCATATCCAAAGTTATGGAAAAAGCGATTAACACAGAACTTATCAAATATCTGGAGAAATTTGAGATAATCCATGACAGACAATATGGATTTCGACAACTTCGGTCTACTGGAGATTTGCTGGCTTATGTCACTCAGCTCTGGACAAACACTATTGAAAAGTTTGGTGAATCCCGTGCAATAGCCTTGGATATATCTAAAGCCTTTGACCGCGTTTTGCACCAGGCATTGTTAAGTAAATTATCTGCCTACGGTCTACCAACCAAACTGCGCCAATGGCTCTTGAGCTTCATGCAAGATCGCTCCTTACATGTGGCAGTTGACGGTATTTCTTCTGATGCGTTTAAAACTAATGCCGGGGTCCCCCAGGGTTTCATCCTGTCCCCCCCACCTTATTTCTTTTACACATCAACGACCTCTTGAAAACCACCACGAACCCCATTTACAGTTTCGCAGACGATAGCACACTTGTCTCAACTTTCACATCCTATCGATCACTTTCGGTGAATGATACAAATAGACTCAGGCAGGAACAGGTTGATTCCATCAATAGAGATCTTAAAGCAATCGTCGAGTGGGGAACCAACAATCTTGTTCAGTTCAACGCCCAAAAAACACAAAGTGCCACGTTTTCCAAGAAAGTGAATTTCTCAAATCATTCCATCACAATGTCCGGAAATACCCTTGAACCAAGTCCCTCCATCTCGATTTTGGGAGTCACGGTGTCCAATAATATGTCTTGGCATGACCATTTAGCTAACATCGCAAAGTCGGCAAGCCAGAGGATAGGTTTTCTGTGGAAAGCCAGAAAGTTTTTTACTCCTGATCAACTTTTGACGACGTACAAGGCTCAAATCCGACCTCTACTGGAGTATTGCTCGCACATTTGGGGTTCAGCACCAAGGCATTCTCTTCCGTCTTCTAGATTCCATTCAGAAAAGAGCCATTCGCTTGATAAACAGCTCAACTCTCACAGATACCCTTCACCCTCTAGAACATAGAAGAAGAGTTGCAGACCAGTCATTGCTCTACAGATATTTCCATGGCAGATGCTCCAGAGAAATAAAAACTCTTGTACCAACATTGGCCACATTCGGTCGAAGAACTCGGCACGCTGATCAGTCTCACCCATTTACTCTCAAGATTGACACTACAAGGACCAATCTTCATCAAGAATCCTTCTTTTACAGGGCTGCTACGGAATGGAATAAGCTTCCAAAATCAATTTTTTCAGAGAACTACGACCTGCAACTTTTTAAAAAGCGTGTCCACAATCATTTCCTTTCTATAATCCCTTCCCCTTCTAATAGTCGCAGTGCGGGCCGTCCGCGGCCCACACGATAGGTCTACCCTTTTTGCGACTATTTTCTTAAAAAAAAAAACTAATAAGCAGCACACTCGCTTCAACTATAGCGTGGAATTCCAACAACGAAAGGCAAACGAAGAATAAAATGATAATGACTTCTCAGGAAACTGTACTTTCGCCTATAATGACCCATTTACAATCTCTGAAATGAAGAGAGCACTAGAGAGTACTAAGCATTCATCTCCTGGACCAGATAGCATACCCTACGAGTGATGCATGCACTCCCACAATCGGCCAAAGAAACCCTACTCGAGCTCTACAACAAGATCTGGGCAGCATATAATATGACATGAAAATATGGAATCCTCAAACAACTGCAAGAATGGAAATTAAAAGGAAACCCTCCCAATTTTATTAAGAGCTTTCTCTTTCAACCATCATTCAAAGTAAGAGTGGGAAATACCCTGTCTGAAGCTATAGTTAAAGCGATAAAAAAAGCTGTGAAAGCGGTGAAAACAAGAAAATAGTAATTTGCGAGTATCTAGTCGAGATAAAGGTTGAATATTTCTTAAACATTCCATAAACAAATCACAAACATTACTGCAATTATGTTTATATTAACAAATAACACCTAAAACAATAAACAGTCTTTCTAGAAATAAAGTTAGCGCTTTCTTTGGAAAATTATTAGTCCATTATGGACATTCATCAAAAAAGTTGTAACGTTAAGTTGTTTTAATATTTTATCAAAGTAATGCAGTAAATTACATTCTGTACTTCGTAAACATAATATTTTACTGATTACTGAAAAATTTATGATAATCTTCGATTGCCCTTTAGTATCAACTGGCAATATTTACGATCGGAAAAGTTTTCTGAAGAGAGCGAAACATCAATTGTCATAGAAAAGTTTTTCCAACTCACTTTGGAAAAGTTTCGAGGTTAAAGTTGATCTGTCTTCTTTCTTCATTTTAAGGTACAAATGAAAGGTTTGTTAAAAATAACTTTAATTTATAATTATAAATATTAATGAAACCGCTTATTAGAAATACAGGGCGGGAATCTGAGGTTATGTTGTTTTTGTTGTCAGGGTCAGTGGCGTTACTACCAATGTTCCATGTGTTTGAGGAACACATACTCCCAAAGATCAACATTGCGGCACATTTTAAATAATGACACTCGTTGCCCTTTAATAAATTCATAATGATGCAATAATGCTTTTTTTTAATTCCCAATCAAGTTTCTTGTCGCTACTCCTCGAGCAGTAGTTTTTCTGAAATTATCACCGCTTGCTGCTTGTTTCTGACAATTCCCGTGACTGTTGTCATAGCAGAAAGATCATTTTTGAAATTAAAAATAATAAGGTAAAAATTATCTCTGCAACGCGATGGGTCAGGAAAAATTGAGCTCGTTGGCGACCGTTTCAATTAAAAATAATAAAGCAAAAAAGATAGATGTACAAAATTTGGTGACTGAATTTGCAAATGCCAAAGAACAAGAAAAAATTGTGGACATCGAAAAACATGTAAAAGCTCCATTTGACATAAATTCATTTTCTGCTCTAGAGAATTTCTCATTTTAATAAAGGCACGGGGGGCCCAAATCTCACTAAACACAATTTTTATGATGTAGTTACGCTACTAGTCAGGGTTCGCTGAAAACTCAGCCAGAAGAAATAATAAAAAAACTGGCTATAATTTCAGGAAAATCATTTGTAGCCATAAAAAATGACGAAAAATTAAATAAATTGTCTGGACTAACCATGGTTAGCGACTGCTAATAAGGTCAATCTTACAGTGGGCATACAGGGATAAATGGCATCGAGGTAGCCGATGAGCTGGAAAGAAACGGGACCCTGTTGGAACCAAGAAGCCAGTTGGTTGCATTGCCAATTGCCGAAGCGAAACCAATCCTTGAGCAAGAACACATCGCTGAGTGGAATGCAAATACTGGCTGCAGAACACCAAGACGCACTCTGGACGATGAACCGGAGTAGGCTAAGCAGCACGCTTGACCTGCTCAAAGGCCACATTGCACTAAGGGCGCACCTCTTCAAACTGGCTACTGAGAAAAACTGCCGACCATGCGGCGAAGAGGAAGAGACCAGCATGCACATTCTGTGTTGCTGCCCGATGCTAGCGGTGTACAAGTATCAAACCTGGGGACGCATAATAATGAATCCAAGTGATCTTTATGAAACAGGGTGGACTGGAATTCTGATGATCTAAAGACACAGCGGTAGTCACAGAGGATCAAAGATCTAGGTGACAGGTGCCTATACCAATGGTCCAACCGCAAAAATATAAAGTAGGTAATGAAAAAAAAACCATAAAGAAAACCAAGACATTAATTTAGCAAATTGTAGAATATATATATATATATATATATATATATATATATATATATATATATATATATATATATATATAATGTCACTTTTAAAATATTTACAGGGTATTAGAAACGTCACAACCTCTGATTGGTCGATTTGACAACCTCTGAAGTGTCGATTCGATTACATGCGTAGTGAAGGACGCGAGAAAGTCTTCTATCTTTTTTTTAGTAGAGATGAGAGATAACGTGATTTTATCGTCTTTAATTCATTATTATTTAATGGATTGAATTACATTCAGAAAAAATGCAAAATAGTCGATAAAATTTATTTGTAGTATTATTTTGAATAGAGCCGGTCGTGATGGATTTCTACTTTTCTTATCCAGACAGTCACCGGATTACCATTTAAAATATATTTTCGTATAAATTTCATGGTGTAACACATAAAATATTTGCATTCATGACGCTGTTGCTCTTGTAAAATTTTAAATTATAAAGATAGTAGGTTTTGGGTTATAGTTAACAATAAACGTCATCACGTACCGGAGCGTTGTATATTTTAATATTTTTCGCCATTACGCTGTGATTTATAGTTTAAATGGAAATTACCGAATCCACTCCCCTGCACCGTATTAACAATCTCTGGTTCTATGCAGATATTATAAATTTTTCACTCCTTTTTTATATCACATATAATAAAACTGTCGTCAATTTGTTTAGCATACATGCCATCACACACTCAACGATTTTTATCGACTCAGCAGCCGGAGCCGGAGCCGGAGTGACTCGGTTGGATAAAATTAAGAATAGTGAGATAAGAAAACGCTGTGGTGTAAAAGAAGATGTGGTCACAAAGATAGATAAAGAAAAGCTTAGATGGTTTGGACACGTAGAAAGGATGGATGAAGGAAGATTGACGAAACAAATTTATAAGGCGAGTGTGAATGCGCAAATCGGTAGAGGTCGACCTCGGAGAACATATCTCAATCAGATCAACATTGTTTTAAAGAAAGGACAGGTCAAGAGTACCAACAACCGAAGAGCATGTATGAGAGCACTGATGAAAGTAGAGGAAGCAAAAGATGTGTGTACGAACCGTAGCGGAAGTGGAAGGAAGTGGTCTCTGCCTACCCCTATGGGAAAAAGGCTTTATGTATGTATGTATGCTTGTTTTAAAGTCAATTTCAAAGTCATTAGAAAAGACAATACCTCGTCTATTTTTGAAGCCTCATAATAATGCATAGTATTACCATCCGAATTGTTGGAAATCCCGCAACAGTAATAACTCGTGATTCGAACCCCGTTTTCTGTCAGGATATTTATTATTTAAACGAAATGAATTTGAATGCTCAGTCCCCGTTTTAAATTTTTAATTATTTCCAAACATTAATGGAATATTAGACGAAGGTAAGATTTTAAACCCGCCTAAAATTATTAACGTAATTACCTGAACGTAGTTAATAACAATGAACACATTTCGGAGGGGTCGACACCATCGAAAATTTAATTCTCTTCCTATAATTCGCGACGGATGGGACGTGTTGCTGCTACATTTAACATCAACACCCTTTGCTTTCGTCAAACTTTTCCGCAATTATTTCCGCATGCTGTAGAAGGAAGAAATAATAAAGTTATTTTTAACAACCTTGTTACAATGTCCTGAAAAACAAGCAAATGAAACCAATAACATGAGTTCAACTTTATCTACTGGTATAGAGAGAATAGACATTTGGGGGTTCAGCACCAAGGCATTCTCTTCGTCTTCTAGATTCCTTTATCAGTACACATAACCTTACGCTTAAAACAAATATATGACTCTTGTGATGCCACCGAATAAAATTACTTTAAATAAAAAAAAAACTAAAATTTTCATCGCCCTAGCTCTCCTTCTAAAGTTATTGTGCAAAAATACAAAATGCGGCAAATTTAAGGATCTCCTTGTACGGCAGCTACCTGAAGGAATGTACCGTTATCTTCGAACTCGGTTTGTCTTCAGGCAAAACTTCTCCCCGTAAGTTTTAGTAACCTACCACCTCTCTGTCTCAAAATATCGTGCCTATAAGATTTTCCAACACACACAGTACACACAGACAAAATTTGAAACAACCGTCACGCTAAAAATTGTGCAATTCGACGCGTGGGACCATGAAACGTGCAGCGCACATGGTTTTGGCGATTTTGATTTTTGTGGGTTAAACAATACCTTTTCTTTTTAACCCTTCGGTTCGGAAAAGTAAAAATAGAAGCATTTAAGTTGTGACTCTACAAAAAATGCTAAAATGAACAACAAAAAAGTTCTCAGAAACATGAGGAATGATACGGAACACATTTACACGATCAAATTTCAAAAAGTCCACCATTTAGGCCATTTAACGGAAAACGAATCCAGATACTTCTTACTTTATTAATTCTACAGTGAAAAACATACGAAATACGAGCCAAAAAAAGAATATCCTGGTTCCAAAATTTAAGAGCATGAAAAAAAAAGTTAAAATTGCCATGGCGATAGCCAACATTCGAAAAGAATAGGCATGTCATGAAGAAAAAGAAGACGTTGCATTATTTCTACGAGTAAATTGGCGCGACGCTTATGGTTTAATTTCAACACAAATACAGCTTTATGTTTTTATCATTTTTTAAAAATGAGACCAGTTTCAAGAAATTTTAAGTAACTTGAAGAATAGCACATTACGAATTAAGCAGAGAACGAACTAAGAGTTCGACTTAAAACAATAATTTTACGGTAGCTCTCATCTTTGTAATATTTTCAGAAAGTAAGTATCAGTCCCACCTTTGTAATTAAGTTGTTGAACCACTGTATGCTTGTTCAATTACCTTAGTGTTGACTCTCTAAAATATTAAAACAAAAGACATTGTAATCGATACATCCAAAAGGGCAGCAGTTCATATTTGAAGCAGAAATGGTCGATCGTGGAAACTCACAGTAGGAATTCCTATTACCTGAATTGGAGCCAACGGACATTTATATTATGGTACGTCTCTTTTTTAACACGCTTATATTAGCTTCACCTGTATGTTTGTTTGTAATTGACTCTTTAGCCTCGATTTTGCCCTACTTTAAGCGATCAGATTTAATTTAAACTTCGCACACTTGTCAAAGACCGACGACAATGCAATAATTCGTTTAAAATATCCCATTATCCTGGTTAGTTTCGCCAGAATTCATAAATTTCCTTGAAGATCCTTTGCATGAGTGTAAGAGAGATAAATATGTTTGAAAATTCCACCATAACATTTAACGCAAAGCCCATAGAAAGAGTAGACTAATTTAAGTACCTGGAAATTTGGCTATTTGAAGACTGGACATCGGACAAGGAAATAAAATGTCACATTAAACAAGCTCGTCAGGCATTCTTGAGGTTTCAAAGAGTGCTTACCTGTTCCGATTTTAACCTTAACCTAAGACTCAGATTCATGAAGTGCTAAGTTTGGTCGGTGCTTCTTTGCGATATGGAGGGTTGGACATTGAAGGCGACTGTAATTAGGAAATTAAATGCTTTTGAAATTTTCTGTATCCCAGAATCCTTAAGATACCCTGGACGACCCGACTGACAAACGAAGAAGTTCTAAGACGTGTCAACTAACATCGTGAACTTTTTGAATCGATTAAGAAGAGAAAAACGGCATATTTGGGACATATAATGCGAAACATGAAATATCAATTCTTGCATCTGTTGATCGAAGGCAAGATCAAAGACCGGAGAGGGATCGGAAGAAAATAAATGTCTTAAGTTCTAAGACGTGTCAACTAACATCGTGAACTTTTTGAATTGATTAAGAAGAGAAAAACGGCATATTTGGGACATATAATGCGAAACATGAAATATCAATTCTTGCATCTGTTGATCGAAGGCAAGATCAAAGACCGGAGAGGGATCGGAAGAAAATAAATGTCTTGGCTGCGAAATATCAGACAGTGGACAGAGCTACACGATATACAATCGCTAATACACATCGCAAGGAACAGATAAGCAATGGAAAATGTTATCGCAAACATCCGTTAGTGGATACGCATTAGAAGAAAATAATCCAAACCAATATACTATAACGAAATGAGAAATAAATGGCAAGAGGGTGAGTAAAATAAATCGAACTAAAAAGTGAAAATAAATTATAGTTTAAAAAAACTAAAAAATGCTTTCAGAGTTAATTAAACTAAAAAATAATCCTTAACGTAAGAATAAAATTACTGACGAGAAAATTAACGTCACTGTTCTAAAAGCGTGGGGTGCTTTCTATGACATTTTCAAACTGACTCTGCGTTTCGGAATGAAAGCACCCCACGCTTTTAGAACAGTGGCATTAATTTTCTCGTTAGTAATATTATTTTTTTGTTAAGAATTATTTTTTACTTTGATTAACTCTAAAAGCGTGTTTTTGGTGTTTTTAAACTATTATTTATTATTAAAACCGGTTACATTCTTTTTAGTCGATTTACGCTAATCACCCACTTCTAAATATACAGTCCACAATTAATCTCGGTGGTTACGTAATTCTTGTAATTACAAGTCTTAAGAATTATTTAAAAACCCTTTTAAGCTACGGTACTTACACTTACTAGTTATATATTTAAATAAATAAATAAAAAGAGAATACAAGTAAACTGTCACTTTACTTTGTATAGACATGTCGACAAGTGCAAACAAGTAGTGTACTATCATTTCTTTAATAAAAATTAATTTATCGACAACCCAATGTTACATGTAAAACTCTGTTATATTTCTGTTAGCAGTAATTTTAAATATTTTATTAACGTAGTTAAAAAACAACAACTGTGTTAAATATAAACTGTAGTTCTCGGCATCAATAATAATTCATTTAGCAAATATTATACGTCACACGTTATGCAGACGTGATTTTATTTATTTATTTCTGAAATGCCCAGAGGTAAAACTTAAATTTATTTAAAAAACCAAAAATAATTATTTTATGCTCTACTTTGTACGAGGACACTTCAAGAATTGTTGTCCCTAACAGAAAAGCAAAAAAAGCAAACACATGGAGAGAATGAAATCGATATATTTTTCAATATAGTCACCTGCAACGTTTATATACTTGGTATATCGGTGTTAGTGTTTTAAACCCATTTGAAAAAATTCAGAACTTTCACAGATTTCACGAAGATATTCTTTTACATGGGTTAATAACTTTGATCCAGAATCCAAAAAACAAAGCATGGAATGGCGACATAGGGGATCCCCTTCCCCTCGAAAATTTCGTGTTGTCCCATCAGCTGATAAGATCATGTCTACAGTTTTTTGGGATTTTGCAGAGAACATCTTCGTGGAATCCGCTTTGCTGATGATGACGAAGTGATGTCGGCGCTAGATGAATGGATGAAGACTCAAAGTTTTGAATTATACTCAAAAGCGCTTTTATAGACTTGGAAAAGGCCTACGACAAAGTGGTGGGAAGTGAATTGTGTTCGACATTGTCTATGTATGGGGTGAGCGGTAGTTTAATACGAGCACTGAAATCACTTTATGAGGATTCCTCTGCTTGTGTCAGGATAAACGGAGCTTGCACGGACTGGTTTAACATAAAAAAAGGTGTGAGACAGGGATGTGTGACTTCGCAATGGCTGTTTAACTTATACATAAACGATTTTTTAAAAGATTTGAAAGAGAGTGCGTATGGATTGAAAATGAATGATTTAATTGTCAAATGCCTTCTTTACGCCGATAATCAAGTCATATTATTGTCATCTGAAGAGGAGTTTCAGGCGATGGTTAATGTTATGCATGATGACCTAAAAATGAAAGGGATGGAAATAAATGCAAGCAAAACGAAAGTAATTGTTTTTGAAAGAAAAGAAAGCATGACAAACTGTGGAGTTTTGATCGAGGGAGAAAGAGTGGAACAAGTAAATGAATTTGTGTACTTGGGTTCAAAGTTTACTAGAGATGGAAAGTATGACAGTGACATTGAGCGAAGGGTCTCAGAAAAAAAACAAAAGGGCACTGCATAGCTTTATGAACAGCCAGAAAGTGTCAAAAAAGTACGTCTGGATGTGCATAGATGTGTGATGGTTCCTACACTTATGTATAGTAGTGAATGTTGGGTTTGGCAGAAGAAGCATGAAAATAGGATTAATGCTGTGAATATGCGTAGTTTGAGAAGTATAGCCGGAGCGACTCGATTGGATAAAGTAAAAAATAGTGAGATAAGAGAACGATGTGGTGTAAAAAAAATGTGGTTACAAAGATAGATAAAGGAATGCTTAGATGGCTTGGACACGTAGAAAGGATGAAAAGATGAAAGATTACCGAAACAAATTTATAAGTGTGAATGGACGGAAGTCGGTAGAGGTCGACCTCGGCGAACATATCTCGATCAGATTAACATTGTTTTGAAGAAAGGCCAGTTCAAAAGTACCAACAACCGACGAGCATATATGAGAGCCCTGATGAATTTAGAAAAAGCCAAAGATGTGTGTAAGAACCATAGCGGAAGGAAGTGGTCTTTGCCTACCCCTACGGGAAAAAGGTGTGACTATATGTATTTATGTATGTTGAAAACTTTCAACACCGATATACCAAGTGTATATACGTTGCAGGTGGCTATGTTGAAAAATAAATTAGTTACATTCTTCTCATGTGTTTACTTCTATGATACAATTCGTAAACTATCCTCGTACACTGACGAATCATCAGAAATTTTGACTTATTATTTGTGAAATATTTGTTTATTTGATAGCTCTAGTATTTCGGTTCATGTTTTGATACACTATTAGCTGTTTTTTGTATAGTTATTGCCTATCTCGAGCTTTTTTTAACCCTGTATAAACAATAAATTTATTGCAGGAAACTTTTATACGCTCAATTTCATATTTATACTGACTAACCTTAAAAGATATTCAGATGTATGCCTATAGTTTATGGCAGCTTTAGGTTTTAACTATATAAACTTCTTTTTACTCAAAATACCGACAGATAACGTAAATATGTTTTTAAATTAACTGCAACATCGGTAATTATATAAACCGGTTTGTGTAAAATAACGTAATTAAATGTTTTAGATTGCAATGATTCAAACAAATATAAACAAATTTGCTTATCAATTATTGAAAATAGATTGAATGAATAATTGAATTTCATTTGTTAAAAAATCAATATCATTGTTCGGCGAAAATAAATATTGCAAAAGCTTAGCTCAAATATTCAATGTGTATTTTTGATTTGCCTTTTTTTAATTAGTTTTCGACATCCCAATAATATTATTTTTAGAATGTTTACCAATATGTTTAAAACCCATTTGGATTTACTTATCAGTATAAAGCAAATGTTGGCAGGAAAACAAGTAAATGGGGCAATGCATTGCTTTATGAACAGCAAGAAAGTGTCAAAAAAAGGCACATCTGGCTGTGCATAGAGCGTTGGTTCCTACATCTATGTATGGTAAAAAAAGCATGAAAATGTTATTATTGCTGTGGAGATGAGTAGTCTGAGAATTGTATTGCCGGAGTGACTCGGTTGGATAAAGTGAAGAATAGTGAGTTAAGAGAACGCTGTGGTGTAAAAGAAGATGCAGTTACAAAGATAGATAAAGGAATGCTTAGATGGTTTGGACACGTAGAAAGGATAAATGAAGGAAGATTGACGAAACAAATTTATAGGAATAGTGTGTCCTGCCAACATCCTTCGCTCAAAGCCACTGTAATACTTTCCATCTCTCGT
This sequence comes from Agelastica alni, assembly GCA_950111635.1. Lineage (NCBI taxonomy): Eukaryota > Metazoa > Arthropoda > Insecta > Coleoptera > Chrysomelidae > Agelastica > Agelastica alni. Next base: position 41,739,018 of record OX467714.1, on the reverse strand, counting down.
AAACTTTGAACCCAAGTATACAAACCAGTTCCACTCTTTCTCCCTTAATCAGAACCTCATAGTTTGTCATGCTTTCTTTCTTTTTTTTAAACTATTTCTTTTGTTTTGCTTGCATTTATTTTAATTCTTTGATTTTCAGGGCATCATGCATAATGTTAACCATCTCCTGCAACTCCTCTTTAGATTACTTGATCATCGGCATAAAGAAGGCATTCATTTTTAATCCTTCCGCACTCTTTTTCAAATATTTTAAACAATCGTCTATGTATAAGTTAAACAGCCATTGCGAAGTCACACATCCCTGTCTGACACCTTTTTCGATGTTAAACACAAGCAGTGGAATCGTCGTTAAGTGATTTCAGTGCTCGTATTAAACTACCGTTCACCCCATACACAGACAATCTCGACTACAATTTACTTTGTTATAGGCCTTTTTTTTAATCTATAAAACTGCAGTAGACCTTCTGACTTCTAGCCAAGAATTTTTTGACTATATATCGTAATGAAAAGACCTGATCCATACTGATCTCCTTTCTCTTCTAAATCTTGCTTGTAGGAAAATAACAACAGTGGGTTTCTTTTAAGTTTTTTTATCAATGTTTGTTAAAAAAAATGACCGGTACAAATTTGTTGGTAATATAACACAACTTTAATTACTTACGTTGCTAAAATTCTAAACAGAAAAACTCGAAACGACTTAAAAAATTCTGGACAGGTATAACGTAAGTGACTTCCCTTATTTGGAATTCCGAGCTTGTGGAACTATTTTCCAATATATTTCCTTTTACTTAAATCATCTACTGGGTGTTACTTTCACCGTTCATCCGCATATTTTTCTGCTTGTTTTATTGTTATCACTCCATTTATTTTTATTGAACATAATTATTCTTCAATTTAGATATTTTATTGCCACTTAAAATTTATTTAAACAAAAAATTAATGTGTTAATAATTACTCCATTTTTTGTTTTAAATCGTATCTTCAAAGAAAAAAAAAATTTCAACCTTGTAGACATAATATATGTATAGATATCTTGATTTCGATAAACTATTAAAATGTGTAGAATACCATTAAAAAAAATGAATTTTTTGCTTTGTCCTTTTTTTTAAAGCAAATCAACAAATTATTAGAAATATTTAGGGATCTCGGGTTCTCTCTTGGGTCCTAAGAAACAGGCAAATAATTACGAGAAAACTATGCTTTAAACAATCTTACCAAAATAAAAATAGTAAATTTAAAAAATGTAAAACTTTTGACTAAACTCTAAATTCTCTTCTTTCTTGATTATCTCACAACGGAAACATTACTTTTTTAAATGTTAAATATGACATACAGGGTAGCCCCAAAAACATCCCAAAATTTTTATTAATAAATTTTATTCTACATTTAGAATAATTGGAACTATTCATCATGCCTTTTTTAATAGTTGTTTTAGGCAGTAGTTTAAGAGCTACAAACATAAGAAAAATTAACTGATTTACTTGTATTTATCACATAACAATGTCCGGAAATACCCTTGAACCAAGTCCCTCCATTTCGATTTTAGGAGTCACGGTGTCCAATAATATGTCTTGACATGACCATGTTGCTAACATCGCAAAGTCGGCAAGCCAGAGGCTAGGTTTTCTGTGGAAAGCCAGAAAGTTTTTTACTCCTGATCAACTGTTGACGACGTACGAGGCTCAAATCCGACCTCTGCTGGAGTATAACTCTCACATTTAGGGTTCAGCACCAAAGCATTCTTTTCATCTTCTAGATTCCATTCGGTTGATAAACAGCTTAACTCTCACAGATACCCTTTACCCACTAGAACATAGAAGAAGAGTTGCAGACCAGACATTACTCTACAGATATTTCCATGGCAGATGCTCCAGAGAAATAAAAATTTCTTGTACCACCATTGGCCACATTCGGCCGAAGAACTCGGCACGCTGATCAGTCTCACCCATTTACTCTCAAGATTGACACTACAAGGACCAATCTTCATCAAGAATCCTTCTTTTACAGGGCTGCTACGGAATGGAATAAGTTTCCAAAATCAGTTTTTCCAGAGAACTATAACCTGCAACTTTTTAAAAAGCGTGTCCACGATCATTTCCTTTCTATAATCCCTTCCCCTTCTAATAGTCGCAGTGCGGGCCCGTCCGCGGCCCACACGATAGGTCTACCCTTTTTGCGACTATTTTCTTAAAAAAAAAAAATTGTTAGTTTAATTTTTCTACATAGTCTTGTACCTCGCGTGGCTGAAGAATTTGAGGCAGTGAAACGGTAAATCCACAGTTCAACTCTTCCGAGCAGCTGTCAATAAAACAATGTCTATCAGCATGGTAGCCAATATGATGACCAACGATCGTTGAATGATCATTGTACTAGAAGAAAAAGAAAGTCTACATACACACTTCTCACAGCGATGATCCTATTTCTTTAACCATTCCGAAAGTACTACTTGACGTCTTTCTTTGCAAAATAATTGTTAACGGAGGTGATGTCCTGCTTTTTGACAAAAATTCTGTCCTCCCAGTTAAGGGAACAAAAAAAAGTCGCTTGGGGCTAGATCTAGTGAGTAAGGAGGATGGTCAGGCAGTTCTAACCGTAATTCGTGGGTTTTTGCCAAGGTAAACGCTGAGGTGTGAGACAAAGAAGCATTGTTTTGACGAAATAGAATTTTTTTTTCGCAAATATTTTTGCTTTTTTTGGAACCGATTCTCTCTTTGCAGTCAAGTGTTTTGACTGTAATTTCGTTTCGGCGTATAATGGTGTATCCAAGTTTCATCTACAGTAATTAATCGGCGCCAAAACTCAAATGTATTGCGCCTACATAGAGTTTAAGAACCATTAGCAAGTGAAAAGAAGTAAGTAGGATCTGCCAACTCCTACGGGAAAAAGGCGTAACCATAAAGTTAAACACATAATGACTGTGTTGACAAACCTGACATTTCCACAATCGCCCTTCAAATTTTCTTGATTCAGGGGGAAACATAAAACAAGTGTTAATTATTTTCAATGCTGAAACAAAATAAGGGTTATAGACAAGTTTGTATTTAATTTTAAACAAAATTTTTTTTTTTGTTGGCTAGATAACCATCATCAGGCGTAGTCGCTGAAACACTTAACCATTAAAGTGGCAACAGAGGTATTGATTTTTTTCATGGGCTGTTGTTTATTATTGATGAATAATATATGTCAAATATGAAAAGCTTTCCGCAACCATTTGGTCTCTAATACTAAAACATATTATTAATGTTACTAATATCTCGTGTTACGTAAAATTAATGACACTAGTGTTCACCGCCTCCGGCCGCCCGAACGAAATAGTTTTGGAAATACAACTAAATACCCAAATGCTAATTGTTGTAAAATTTATGTATGACATCGACTATATTTAATGACGTTGTTATTAATCAAACGTTATTTAATTCTTAATCGAATATAAGCCTATAAAATTATACTAACAAATATATTATTGTGGATAAATTGGGGGAAAAACGGGCAACTGTTATAAGTATTTTTTATTTCTTTTCACTACACTCTAAATAATAAATCTTTAAATTAAACATTTTAAATTTGACTTTTATTTAATCTCTTTCTCTCTCTTCCTCTCTCTCTCTCCCCCCCTCTCTTCCCCCTCCGTTTCTCCCGCTCTCTATCCCCTCACTCTCTTTCTCACTAGCTCCCCCCCTTTCTTTCTCTCAATCCCCCCCCCTCTCTCTCTCTCTCTCTCGCTCTCTCTCTCTCATTAAAGTAATTGTTTCATTTTTCCCCGAAACTGGTACTGAATTAAAAACTATGAAAATTCTGAGCATATTATTTTTTAGAAATAATATCGCATGCCACCGCACATTTTCCTGAGTTTGACTTAGCAAGTAAGAATGAGCATCATACGTAAAAGTATTCGTAACATTTTCTGTACGTGCCTAGCTTTTCCCCACACTGCTGGCATAAACCCCAAATTAATTTAAACGAAATCAGCTTATTGGTATAACTGGTGATATATTTCACCAGCAATTTTAAACAATTGATTTTAAAATTATCCTAATTATAACTGTCACTGATTAAAGTATCCATTACTCCAAAACCGATACATTTATACCTATTTGTTATTATAGGTCTGTACTCCCCACTATCCATCAACAACGCATTTGTCATTAGCAAAGTCTCACCGCGAGGTAAAATGAGAAAATAAATATTTTTGAGCACATTTATTGGACGATAAATAAACAGGAAAAAGGATATTGGAAATAGATGATATACAGGAAGTCCTATATTCTACACAGCGCGATAAAATATTTATCAAGTTTGCCAAGTAGGATATTAAAAATTTGGATAATTTTTATAGCTATGGAAAACATTTACTATTAAAGAAAGTTTATTATAGAGTATTCAACAGCCAAATGGAATAAACTCATTATTTTAATTTATATTTATAAAATTATTACATTAATCTTAATGTTTGTTATTTTATTTTATTATTGTTACTCTTAACACAGATGTGGGACAAGACCATTCGGTACCCTAGCTATATTTGGAATTTATTATATTGTTAAATTAACACTTGGAAACAGATGTGAGTCAGACCATTTCGTACCCCCTAGCAGGTAGGATTTTATGTTTTTATGGCAAAAAGCTTTAAGATGTCTACGACACTTTTACCGTGTAACATTCAGCTCTTAAAAACTCTCTGTATACATTTAGCTTTCGGGCATTCAACAGTATACATTTAGTTTCCGGGCATTAAACAATATTCATTTGGCTTTCGAGCATTTAGTATTATACATTTGGCTTTCGAGTACTAAACACTATACATTCAGCTTTCGAAAATTTAGCTTCAGAGCATTCAACAATATACATTTGGCACTTAAACATACATTTAGCTTTCTAATACTCAACAGCACACATTCAGCTTCCAAAAATTTAACAGTATAGATTTAGCTTCCGAGCATTATATAAGCAACATTCTTCTCGACCGGTCATGGGTATACGTTCATTTAAAGTTGGAGATCGTATACAATCTTGATATAACACAAACAACAAACCGACTTAGGGTTGTGGTGTAGTAGTGGAGAAATTTGGTTATTTGCATTACCAGAGGAAACTTGATAATGGTTATATTTATAAACGTCATATTGATCAGCTCAGGAGTACCAAAATTGTTCCGAAAACAGTATCATTGCACCTGACAACAAGTCAATCTTCCAAAGTTACAGAATGTATTGCTTTATCCACAGAATCATTTGTTGCCTCCACCAGAGGTTTAGATATTTCCAGAGCCTGCGCTACCCGAACATCATAAGGCTCCTGATCCTGATCTACCTTTAGCGCAAAATCAACCACTGAGACGTTCAAAACAATTTCGTCATCCCTCTGAACATTCCGTTTTAAACATTCACGGTTCAATTGTGGACGAGAATTGTAGTGATTTTAGTATTCAGTTGTTATACTATTCACCATTGATTGAACACGCTGTTTTTTATTTTGAAGTTTAGAGTAGAATAAAATGACATTTTGTCAAATCTATAAGTATTTTTCCAAAATGGAAAAAACTCCTCCACCTTTCAATGGTGGGTCAATAATGAAAAAATCTCTTTTTATACACATCAGTTTTGAAATGTAGCGCTTCAAACGTGAGCACGATATACACCAAGCTTGTAATTATGTTATTGTTTATTGCACAAACATAACCTTCGAAAATAACGCTCTGTATGGTGAAGTGGTAAATAATCAAAACCCATTATGGAAAACTATTATACGTCGATAATAATCATCGGGACCCGCAGTCCAATTTTAATATGAAAAGTGAGGGCAGACACGATTGGAAATGTAATTGACAATGGGACATAACAGAAAGTAATGTTTTGATAGGTATGTTAAATATTTTCATTAAATTCGTCAATTACATAGTCTTTTTGTTGTGCAGCAATCAAACCTAGAAGTGTTTTATGGTGAATGACGTTTTTATTCAATGTAATTATGTTGTTTTATCTGTATAATTTAAAAAATTATTAATATTGGCGCAAAAGTAAATTCTTTTAAACTTTTAATATGCAAAGAAAATGTGTTTAAATAATTTATTAAAGTAACGAAGACTCGGCATAAAAAAATGACTAACAAATAGTATAAAAGCACATACAGGATTCTAAATGTAGTGTAAGAAAATTGCTTCTGCTTTACTAGTCGTTGATAAAAAGGATTTTTTTGTAAATCTTTGACATTATTCTGAATTATGAATAAAATTCATCATCTGCATGCATAAAGAAATTGTAGAACAGCAAATACGGGAACAAAGTTGTGATTTTTTATGTAACACTTGATGGCGAGAATATAAAAAAAATTCAGCACTCCAAATATTTTGTAAGCTGGATCAATCAGTCGATGGATCCAGACGAAGAAATCAAGGCTAAAATAGAAATAGCTAGAAGAGCATTTCTGAATCTCAAGCCGCTACTCTGTGCCAAACAACTTAACATTCATCTGCGGGAAAGGTTTACCAAGTGTTATGTATGGTCTATTATGTTGTACTCTTGCGAAACATGGACGCTCCACCAAAAAATTATTGACCGCATTGCTGCATTCGAGATGTGGCTGTACAGACGGATGCTCAAAATTCCGTGGACAAACTGAACTACCAACGAGAATGTACTCATCAGAATAGGGCACGATAGAGAGCTCTTAACTACCATCAAGCGTTGCAAACTGAAATACTTGGGACATGTGATGCGTGGACCACGTTATAGTCTGCTTCGGCTTATTCTGAATGGCAAGATCGACGGGAAAAATGGATAGGCCGCAAAAAGCTATCCTGGCTTCGAAATCTCCGACAATGGACAGGTTTAACTGCTGAGGAACTTCTCCACGCGGCTCAAGATAAAGATAGATACAAAGAAGTAGTCAATAAGGGAGTCGTCAACGCTTAAGAAAGCAAGACACTGTAAGAATAAGAATATTGTTATACTTTCGTGTTTAGAATTAAAACTAATTTATGAAAAACTGCTTTTGTCAATATTTTAAGTGGGTTTTTCTTGACTTCAAGAAAAATTAAACCTTTTATTTAATAAATATGCTTTTAAAAATTCTCGGAATATGGATTGATTAATTTTTCTATTCTCTGTTGTGTTTGCTTGCATATTATGATGTTTACACATTTCGTATGCAGGTGACATAAGTGTTTATTTGTTAACTGTGTTGTCCAACACAAGCATCATTTCCATTATCCACTACATATACTGCCGATAGTTAGAATCAGGACCGCATCCATTTTAATTTTAGAAATTTAGAAAAATATCCTGACTGCTCGGACGTACCTCTGTTCTGACCATAAATATATGGAAAAATATTTGTGGAACATGGAAAGTTTAATGCAAAACAGAGAGCTAAACAGTACCCAGTTGACTAGCATAAAATACATAGTGAACCAAAAATCTGAAAACGGAAAATTATCTCGTACATTGCATATTAAAGAGGAGATTCCAATAATGACTGAATATACAGGGTGATGTATTTAAAAAACCAAAGTGACTTATAATATCAGAGAAACAGCAAATCTGACAACATTGCAAATGTCAAATCTGGAATCTCTGTATCTCAAAATAGACTTATCTCAAATTTTGTAAAATTGGGACTAGCAATTTACGAGATAATTGTCCGTTTCCAGACTTTTGGTACACTCTGTATAATAAAAATTTGCGATAAATAATTATCCACAACACTGTAATTTAAATTGTCCCCACTTCATCGACATGTGTTCGCGGCGTTACTAATCAGTATAAAACTGTTAGCTACGGTGTGTACGTCTGACTTATCAGGAAAGAGACTAAGACGTTTGCAATAAATCAAATAATGTGTTTATTTTTACCATATGGGCTTTAAAAATAAAAAAAAACTCTACGAATTAAAAAACATGATACTAACTTTTAAAACAGAGATAATCTCATATCGCTTAGTAGATTTGGTGTAATTTTGGATTCATAAAGATTTGTATTTTTCTCTAAATCTTGTCGACAAGCGGATTTTTTCAGATATTCCCAAAAACAAATTATTTGGAGATAAACCTGAAGATCTAGGAGGCCACGTGATTGTACCACATGTGGATATTTAACGATCAGGAAACGTCGTTGGGGAGAATTGTGTCACTGCTCGTGCATTGTGACTTAAACAACCATCCTGTTGAAACCGAGTCTCCCTAAAATTAATAGGAAGTAGCTCAAATGCCGAAATTGTGTAATCTTTCAGAAGCTGTTGATATTTGACAGCGTTTAGGTTACCGTCAATAAAACAGGGACCCATAAATAATCTTCTAAAATTCCTATCCAAACATTAAGTTTTTGTGGGTGCAAAGGAATACTCAAATGCTGATTTTCCGAGACCAATATTTAACAACGGATAAATTGTGTTGCCTTTGTAAAGAAAGCTATGACTCGTCTGTAAGTAATATGTTTTGTAAAATATGCGTAAAACTGTATAGCTTTATGAATCGCCAGAAAGTGTCAAAAAAGGCACGTCTGGCGGTGCATGGAGGTGTGTGTTCCCGTAGGGGTAGGCAGAGACCACTTCTTTTCACTTGTTACGGTTCTTACACACATCTTTTGCTTCTTCTACTTTTATCAGCGCTCTCATACATGCTCGTCGGTTGTTGGTACTCTTAACTTGGCCTTTCTTCAAAACAATGTTGATATGATCGAGAAATGTTCGCCGAGGTCGACAAGATAACATTGGTATAATTATTAGCTAAAAACTAAGGATTGCTGTAGTGAAAGACTTTAGCTAGGCTTGCAAGCAATACATTAAGTAAAAATAAATTTACCCTTTGATTTATTTTTATTAGATCTTAATAACATAAAATATCCCAAAAAAAGTATTAAAAAAAAATTGATTTTAAAAATAAAACACCAGAAAGATTGGAAATTTCTGGAGACAGTGGATTCGTAACATAGTTGTAGTTAGCTGGCTAGTCACGGCGATTCTTTTATTTATTTATTCATTTCTTTTGTGTTTTTGCACTGGGGAATGAGCTGAGTATTACTGTTTCTGCGAATGGGGTTCTCATTCCAGATTTTTATAATGTGCAGGTGTTTTCTGATTAAAAAGTGTCCCGTTCGGATTCCTGTTACCAGATGGACCTTGTCCTTGCGTAGCGTTATTAGGTCTTTTGTCAGGCAGCGCGCACACGCGAGCACACACACACACACATACGTCGTCCACTTAAAAACTTTTAAATTCAACTCTGGGGACCTTGAAATGTGGAGATACGTCAAAATTCGCGTTTTACAAAATTTGACCCCTTACTATAACTTCCTCCTGGGAAGGTCTCCCAACCAAACTGCGCCAATGGCTCTTGAGCTTCATGCAAGATCGCTCCTTACATGTGGCAGTTGACGGTATTTCTTCTAATGCGTTTAAAACCAATGCCGGGGTCCCCCAGGGTTCCATCCTGTCCCCCACCTTATTTCTTTTACACGTCAACGACCTCTTGAAAACCACCACGAACCCCATTTACAGTTTCGCAGACGACAGCACACTTGTCTCAACTTTCACATCCTATCGATCACTTTCTGTGAATGATACAAATAGACTCAGGCAGGAACAGGTTGATTCCATCAATAGAGATCTTAAAGCAATCGTCGAGTGGGGAACCAACAATATTGTTCAGTTCAACGCCCAAAAAACACAAAGTGCTACGTTTTCCGAGAAAGTGAATTCCTCAAATCATCCCATCACAAAGTCCGGAAATACCCTTAAACCAAGTCCCTCCATCTCGATTTTGGGAGTCACGGTGTCCAATAATATGTCTTGGCATGACCATGTTGCTAACATCGCAATGTCGGCAAGCCAGAGGCTGGGTTTTCTGTGGAAATCCAGAAAGTTTTTTTCATCCTGATCAACTGTTGACGACGTACAAGGCTCAAATCCGACCTCTACTGGAGTATTGCTCGCACATTTGGGGTTCAGCACCAAGGCATTCTCTTCGTCTTCTAGATTCCATTCCGAAAAGAGCCATTCGCTTAATAAACAGCTCAACTCTTACAGATACCCTTCACCCTCTAGAACATAGAAGAAGCGTTGCAGACCAGTCATTGCTCTACAGATATTTCCATGACAGATGCTCCAGAGAAATAAAAACTCTTGTATCACCATTGGCCACATTCGGCCGAAGAACTCGGCACGCTGATCAGTCTCACCCATTTACTCTCAAGATTGACACTACAAAGACCAATCTCCATCAAGAATCCTTCTTTTACAGGGCTGCTACGGAATGGAATAAGCTTTCAAAATCAGTTTTTCCAGAGAACTATGACCTGCAACTTTTTAAAAAGTGTGTCCACAATCATTTTCTTTCTATAATCCCTTCCCCTTCTAATAGTCGCAGTGCGGGCCGTCCGCGGCCCACACGATAGGTCTACCCTTTTTGCGACTATTTTCAAAAAAAAAAAAGTTAAAAATTATTATAAATATATTAAATATGCTATTACTGAAATATCTGATCCTTATCGGCAGATAGCTAGTTTATTCCACACCCTAAAATACGTTTTTTTTATCATATTATTGAAATGATTTCAGTGCTACGAGGTCTTATCGGACCTGGCTGGAAATTTGCATTTCTATTTGAAGCTGATGGCGCCGAAATCAATCTTGTTTACATAGAAGGAAATTCATTAATGGCGGCACGCTGAGAGTATACAGAGTATGTATCTCTTTACATAGATACACGTTATACACTCCCTCCCGCCTCTTTCACATCATCTACTCTTTTATATAAAGTGGGTTAATGTAATAGTAACCGTTTGCAACGTTTTTGTTCCTTGCTTTTGCTCATTTCATAACATCGAATGTATCTACGTGAACCGTATTAATATACTTTGTGAAAGAGAGTAAAATATCCGGAAAATTTCAGATAGAATTTTTAATCACGATCTATTTCCGTGAATCGTTTTTTTTTTTTATTTAAAAGGATTTCGAAACAAATGAATTACAATACACCATTCATCTAAAATTAACAGCCACTTAGTGCACTAGATCTTTTCGATTTTAATTAATTGTGTTGGTTAATAATAAAATTTTGTTTACAAAATACTTCATTATTCTTTTTTGACGTCTGTGCCCCACTGTCTTCGTGTTAAGAAACATACAAAGGATACCCGAGAGGTATCCATTAAGGAAGTCCGTGTGAATCGCAAGGGACAATTATTTGAAAGTTGTTCACGCGTCTTTTTACTGGGAAAAAAGGTACGAATTCACTTTTTATACCGGTCACGTTTTGATTATTCCCTTTTACACACGCGAAGTGTGTTTGGAAAAAAATCCCAAGATCGTTTTTTGCGGCAATACGATTGAAATGTTTTAGAAAAAACTTTTGATTCATATCGACTCGGCACAAGAAGAGAATCGACTAAATTTAGTTTGTTTGTGTAGTTGTATTCGATACAAAAAGTCCTCCCATTCTTCGACAAATATACACATTCTTTTGTCAGTACGATACTCGAATTTAAAATGTATAGTTTTTAAAGTCAGAAATATTTTTTTCTGTTACACGAATGTGGCACCTCAAAAGATTTAACCGACAATACTTTAGGTTAGGTTAGATTAAAACGGCTGTTCGGAGGGAACCCACTTAGGCCTTTTGGCCCGTTGTGATATCGTGATGGACGGCGGTACCTTCTTTCTCTACCGTGAGAACCAGTTGGAACTTTTAATAAAAAGTGTGAGGTCTTTAATGCCTACTTAGCTAAGATCAAATAAGTCATTAAAGTTCGGTTGCCCTAGTATAGAAAGCCGTTTTCTGCCTATGGCAGGGCAGTAGCAGAAAAGATGTACCATTATTTCCTCCTCTTCCTCATCGTGACAGCTTCTACAAAAGTCGTGCCGTAGCTCTGCGATTCCCATGCGCCGTGCGTGGGATCCACCTTCCCACTGTTATGGCCGCGATCGCGTTTTCAATGGACTCCCTGGATCGGTTAAAACATCATTATTTCGACGTAGATCTAGTTAAGGCCAAATCTGTTTCGATAATGTGCATGTGGGTTTATTTTTCCACCTCCAGTTGGTTTTTTAAACTACTTTGCCGTGCAGAAGAATCCGGCAGTTTGCAATCGGTACTCCTGGCTGAGATGAGACAGATACATCTGGGAGGGTGGCGCCCGTCGGCCTTACAGTTGCCCGGTATGTCCCTGTGTTCGAGTACCCAGACGATGTGAACTCTTAACTTAGCTGTTAGCTCATTCAGGGTGGCTCCGTATTGCACCGCTGCCCTAGAGGTCAAGTAGACTGATTTGATAGCAGCCTGGCTGTCGCAAAGAATGGATATCTCGCAGAACTTTTGTTCATTGTGGAGTGACCAGACAGATGCCTCGGTAATCGCTGTCATTTCGGCTTGATACACTTTGTAATCAGGCAAACGAAAAGACTGGCTAAGTGAGGGGTCCTCTGAGAAGACACCGCAACCCACTCTTCCCTCTGGTTTAGAGCCGTCAGTATAAAATACTGCGCACTAAGGTTTAACTAGATTCTCGGCCCAATCTTCTTTGAATGGGATTTCCAGAGATAGGTCGCCTTGGAACATAGGGGTAGGTTTGGTATAGTCGGTGTTTTTTGTGCACAGGTCGTATTCTCTTAAAATTCAAGAGTGACCGTAGTGCGTTTTGGTCCATGGGGATACAGCATTAAGTCGGAGAGCCACGCTAGCTGCGCATACTTTCCCAAACAGATTTACTGGTAATAGATGTAGAATCGTTTCAAGGGCTTTCGTTGGTATAGTCCGTTGACAGCCTGTGATTAGCAGACCTGCTCAATCTCTGGACTTTATCTACCTTTGTATGATTGACTCCTCTTTTAGGGCTGGTCACCATACTAACGATCCATCTATTAAAATCGGTTTTATGAACGTAATATAGAGATAATCAACAACATAGAGTTGTAGCCCCCATTGTTTGCCGATGGCCCTTCTGCAGGTGTAGGTCGCTACAGTGGCTTTCCTTACCCTTTCCATTATATTTTTCCTCACAGCTTTCGGTCTAGGATCAATTTAGTGAGGTTTATATTCAAAAAGATTTCTAGTATTTTTTCATTAATTAAACTATTGTAATTGCTGAAATAAGTAAGTCAAAACTATATTTTTTTATACAATTTATGTACTTTGAGCATAAGGCTATAAAACATGCCCGTAGTTCCTTTCTTTATTTTCCTTTTCACGTATATTCACGTAAGATCTAACACAATAAATTTTAGTTTAAAAAAAAACTTAAAAACACGCTTTATTTATTGGCCAACAAACATTTATTTGAGTTAACAAGGCGAAAATAGAATTAACTTGCAAAAAACTTAAAAATCTTTTACGGTTCCTCTTGTATGCGCGTTCCTTCTCAAAAAATAATCATCTCCCACGATTTATAACTGGAAGGTGGTTGTTAAGAAATTGCTTTGTTTACTCAAGAATTATGTCGAGTAAGTCAAAATGAATGAATAACTTTCCGCTATTTTGTTTTCCGCTAATACCATTACCACATTTAATGCATTTGTTGACTTGGTAAACTTATTTCTCCAAGCTGTAAATTAGGCGCAACGATTTGGCTCGGTTACCAGCAGAAGCCAACATAAATATCATTGCGAGCACACCATTTAGTGACGACAAATATACTTTACAAGAGAAATTATTATTAATTTCCAACGTTCTTATTATTACCTATTGTGCTCAGCTTTAAGATAATTTTTTTAGCTATTTATTTTGAATATCCGATTGTGACTGACTATAATGTAGTAATTTTATGAAAGTGGAAGGTAACTGGAAATTAAAATATTAGGTTAATACAAAGTGTTTCAAAAAAAGGTGACCCCGTCTCTAGGATAAGTAAAAAACTGAAAAATAATTGGGGTTTATCTTGAATACGGATGGCGTTGCAAAAAATTTTTACCTAGCAAACCCCAATTATATTACAGTATTCTACCTATCCTCGAGACAGGATAACCTTGTTTTAAAACACTCTGTATAAACACACAATTTAATTTTATAACGAGCAAAACTTTCAAAAATTCATTCACCAACAAACTTGCTAGTAAACTTTGCAGCAAAATTTTGCGAGACAAATAAAACAAATAAAAAAGATAAGTTAAGTTCCTTGTAAAAAAGTAACAAAGTAGACAAAAGAATTTATAATGGGGTTTCTGAAAAATTGTATTATATTGGACACGAAAACAAAATAATATATATATATATATATATATATATATATATATATATATATATATATATATATATATATATATATATATATATATATATATATATATATATATATATATATACAACTATTAATATTTGGGCTAGCAGCAATGTCAGTGAGATACTCTTTTATATTAATCCAAGCTTTCGGAAACGTTTATTTCCATCCTCAGGGAGACTACAAAATATAAATCAATGGTAAAATATAACAGTTTAAAAATTCGTAATTACTTACAACAAATACGAGGTTGACGACAAAATGATTGTTTCAATAAGTTAAAATACAGTAAAATTGTCGATATTCTTCTTGGAGTTTTCTAGCCATATATTCTATGTCATCTTTATAATTGGCCATGATAACCTGATCATCTGCAAATTGTAATGCGTATAGGCAGACATCCCCCAGGTCTATACCCATACCTCTACATTTCCGTTTCCATATATTTAATGCTTTTGCTATGTAGATCTTAAATAAGGTAGGTGATACGCAGCAGCCTTTATTTACAAAAATTTGTTGTGATAATTTACTTCCCACCTTTATTTGGGAAGTTGACCCGTCATATAAGTTTTTCAAAGCTTTAATAAGTGTGTGATTTATGTTGATATCCTGGAGGACTTTCCATAGTTTAATTATAGGAACAGTATCGTCAATAAACATTAGATGCGTTTCCCGGTTAACAGCAGATTTTTTTTTCAATTAATTGTTTCAGACAAAATTTATTATCGTTGCATGATCTTTCGGCTCTAAATCCTCATTGCTCCTCTTCTTCTTGTGTTTTATATTCCGCTTCTATCAAATCTCTAATAATTCTCCCATATAGTCGACTCAACGTGATCGTTACTTATATTCCTCTATAATTAGTACATTCCAATTTACTTCCTTTTTTGTGAATAGATGATATGTATGCGTTTTTCCATTCTTTGGGATGGATTCGAAGAGTTTTTCAGATCCGTTTTTTATTATTTCGGCTGGAATTCCCTCCGGACCTGAGGATTTTCCATTCTTTAGTTTCCTTATAAATTTTTTTACTTCTTCAATCCCTACCATAATATTTTCACCATCCACCACTATTTCTGATGGTGAACTCCTACTATATTCATTTCTTTTCTCTGTTAATAAGTCTTCGTAGTATTCTTTCCATTTTTCCATACTTATTAGTTCTATACTTGTTTGTGTCTTTTCTGTGGCTTTTACTTGATTTATAAATTTTCATGTTTCTGAGCATCTTCTTACCCCAATATAGGTATGAATAAACGAGCTCAAATGCTGAATACTTTTATTCTTGCTCGGGTGGTGGATTATTTCAATAATAAAATTTTAAACTGTTAATACTTGTAATGATGTAACTAAATAAAAAAAAATGAAACAATAAGGAGATGCTTTGCAAATTGTCATCATTTACCTAACAGGGAAAAAGAATATTCTGTATTCGTAGCAATTAAAAAAAACGGGTTGAAAGATAAACGACATACTTGAATATTTCCTGCAATTATGTTGCAGTGACAGTTGGCGAAATAACCTCGCCTTCTTTAAAAAGTTCAGTCTTCATTAAGCGACAATTACGGGAGGAATATTCATTGTTTCACCAGTAGAAATGTGTGTGTGTGTGTGTGAGTGTGTATGTGTGCCATCAAAGACCCATTGTCACTGGCCTATTGTTATTTAAATATACGGAGCCAACGTTAAAATGATAATGACATGTGGATGCTGTCGGAATGGCGATTAAAAACTTCCATTAATTATTCTCTGCAACGCAGATGCGATTGGCCAAGTGTTATAGATGTCGCTTACAATACGCGCCGCAGACGATTTATTTATCTTTAAGGGTCCCCGCTTCGGCCCCCCATCGTACAGGGCGTTCCAGTATACTCCACATATTTACTTTACGTAATAATATTCTTATTCGTAGTGATTATGACTGATATTGAGCGAAAGTCGCTATATAGCATATTTCACGAATGTACGGTGGTAACGGATTATCGTTAGAAACTTGATAACCAGTATTCAACTGTACTTTTAAAAAATACGAAAGTTAATTCCCCCAATATTTTTAAAACAAATTTCGTAGGTAACGAATTATATTTTATAAGGGACTTCTTGGTCAAAATTTTTATTTGTTAGCACGCTTGATTATGGAACCAAATCTGTTCTTAATGACTTTATTTATTGTACGTAATAAGAGAGGTTAGATTTCCGTAAAAGTAATCAGTAATCCTGGGCTATCATTGTAGTGGGTACCTACATTAAAATCGTATAGAACCAATTGTAATTTTAAGGAGTGTATGTATACCTAATAGGAAGATGGATATAGTGAAAAAAAAAATTGAAAAATATAAAACCCGCCGACATCTTAAGACTGTTAACTTACCCGAAGCTTACAAATTTGAAATTCGTGACATTCTGTATAAAATACGTGAAAAAAAACATGTCTCTTAAGATTTAATATTAGAAAAAGTAAAAGAAAAAGATATATTTGAAATTTGTAAAACAAGTATTTGGAGAATTTTGCAACATATAGGGTTTCAGTTTAAAAATGAGGACAACCGAAAGGCTTTGTGTAAAAAAGCTAGAGTTTGCACAAAAGAATTAAATCTTAGAGAAATTATACTCACTGTAAACAAGAATGTTTTTATTTGTTTATGTGGACGAAACTTGGATTTCCTGATAGTGCGATGGCGGATAGCGACCTCAGGCATTGACGAATTTATTCTAGGTATCGTTGGGGGTTGTTTCCCAATGGTATCGAGGGTTGAGTTAGAACTGAACGATCCGGCCAGCAGATCCGCTTTTTCATTGGAAGATATGGCTGTCGTGCCGTCGGACCTCTCGAGTGGTGGTAAGGAAGAAGTTGTGAAATTCTTATTTCTGGTCTTAGCCAAAGACCAAAAATGTATGTATCCATACCTAGCCTTATGATTTCGGTGACAGATTCTGCACATATTTCCATGGAAATAATAGGTAAAAGTCCCTCAGTTCATCCCATTTGGCTGATCTGTAATGCCAGACAATATAGGTACCAGACGCGATTTTGGTCGGGGTAGTTTGTTTAAACGTGGCTGATATGAGTTAATGATCAGATTTCCCGAGTAGAGCGGTTATAGAGACTTGGTACTGGTCGGGATGTGTCGTGAGGAAGAGATCAAAAATGTTGGCTTGGTGATAGGGGTTATCGGGTATGCGGGTAGATTCTTCTACTAGCTGGGTCACGTTGTGTCTACAATATCGCTGCGAGTGTAAACACAGAGGCCGGTCTTAAATTTGAATCTCGTTTCGAGTTCGAAACCAGGACACAAAAGATATGTTGGAGAAGGGTTTGATTTGTGTCTCTGTCAGAGCCAGTAAATGAGGCCTGTTAGTTTGCAGGTGGTGGTGTACTGAATTTATATTAGAGTTGAGGCCTCGAATATTGCAGAAATCAATTCTAAAGTGGATTTTGTGGGCATTATCAGCAACCGCAGTTGGAACATGTATTTTTATTGGACTTTTATTGTGTAAACTCCCACATATCTGAGTTTTTTTTAAATATGTTTTATGTTAATTTAGTAAAATGAGGAATTTAAAATTTTTTTCATATTTTTTAGTAATACTTTGATTTTTTTTTACTATAACTTAAATCTGAAGAGGAGTTGCAGGCGATGGTTAATGTTATGCTTGATACCCTAAAAATCAAAGGGATGAAAATAAATGTGAGCAAAAGATGTGTGTAAGAACCATAGCAAGTGGAAGGAAGTGGTTTCTGCCTACCCCTATGGGAAAAGGGCGTGACTTTATGTATGTATGTACGTAACTTAACGTATTATTACGTTGTTATTTTATTAATAAAGAAGAATATTATAATTATTTGTATAAATATTAGTATAAATATTTGTTTTATAACTTATGAAAAAAACGTTGTTTAGCTAGAAGTCTGCCAGACTAATGGTCACCATTTATGTAATTAAAATTAGGGTCAACAGTTAAGGGTGTAGTAGAAACGGTTGTATATTATATTTTTAATTATACAGTTTTTCTCTATATATTTTCTGTATGCACATTTTAAATGTTTGAACTAAAAGTATTATTTACATGCTCACGATGTTTTAAAACTGAAACATCCTGTAGAAACGCTGGGATAATGCAAATGGCGACAATTTATTTATCTCGAAAGGAAGCAAGTTTCGTTAAATATATGCACAAATCGAAAAAGGGTCTACAAAAATAAAACACAGACTGGAGAAAGGCTGATAATTAATATATGCAATTCATAACATTTAACGCTTTAAAATTAAATGTCTGCAAGAGATCGTAATAAAAATTTGATATAATTTTTCTACGGAATCGTCCGAATGACTCTCAAAGAATATTTTAAAAAGCGTACTTTTGCTTTAAATTTTAACTTACGCAAAGTTGCATTTAACTTATCATGCATGTATGAATGTATCATCATAATAGGTATAACGACGTGCACACAGTCGTTGGTGGAATTCTAAATTTCTCGATGTTAATCATTTTAATGGAGTAACGTTTCTCCAACACTCTGTTAAGATAGTTGAAAGTTTCTTAAAGCACTTACAGATACCTACAGTTTCGTGCAAACAGATAAAGTTGAGAAAGTTCCTTTAATAAAAGCACGTAAATAAGCCGTTTTACCGAAATCTGTATCCCGCACAATTTCACGTCTCTCTAAGCATTAACTTATACAAATACAGCTTGAGAATTCCAACTTATTTATTATTTTCGTATGCCTTTATTTTTAACACGCTCATAATATTTTCACCTGTATGATTGTATGTTTGCTTTTAACTGACTCTTTGGCCTCGATTTTGCCCTACTTTAAGTGATCAGATTTAACTTAAACTTTGCACATTCGATGACAATGCAATAATATGATCAAAATATTCTTTTATCCTAATTAGTTGCGCCAAGATTTATAAACTTCTTCAGGAATCCTTTGCATGAGAGTATATTTCTATATAAGAAGACCCGCCTACAATCTACTGAAAGACTACTTGACAAATCGTAAGCAAATGGTTGAAATTGAAGAAATTAGAAGTGACTCGAGAACCGTCACTTATGGTGTCCCACAGGGGACGGTGCTCGGGCCACTTTTATTCACAATTTATGTGAACAGTCTAATGACATCTAGATCTGAGGGTAAACTCATAAGCTTTGCAGATGATATGGCCATTTTGTATGAAGCAGAAACCTGGGCAGGTTTGAAGGCAAAAGCAGAACAAAACTTGAAAGGAATATGTGACTTGTTCAAATACAATAAGCTTACAATGAACGAGCAAAAGACGTATTATCTACCTTTTACCTCATATTCCAATCACCTACCCAACCTAGGACCTCTCATAGTAGACAACAACACGAGCATACAAGAAAAAGATCGATCAAAGTATCTGGGCATAATAATAGACAGACATTTGAGATGGGACCATCACATCGAGAATGTAAAAAATAAATTGAGCGGTCTACTGAGTAAGTTCAGATATCTCGCTGAATTCCTGAATACGAAAAATCTGAAAACATTATATTTTGCTCTTGTGAGTTATGGAATCTTGGGTTGGGAAGGTGTGGCGGGAAGTAACCTGTGTAATTTAAATATCTTACAAAAATGGATTCTGCGAATAATATTTAAAAAAAAACATAAGGTATTCCAGTGACTCGCTATACTCAGAGAACTCTATATTTGATATAAGGCAACTGTTCTGTCATCGAATATTGACAAATATGCATAAAAATAAAATAAAAATACAACCCATTGTACATCCATACGACACTCGAACAAAAAAGCAATCCACAATCGTGCCAAAACGAGAAAAAACTATCGGTCAACGATCCGTTGAATTCCTAGCACCTAAGTTATACAACTTACTACCGGACAGCTTAAAGATCACGAACAATTACAAGACATTCAAGTATCATGTTAAAATGTGGATAACAACCACCGAGAGAAAACTTTTTAATGATCTCATCGACTTGAAATTTTTGTAATACTACGTTCCACATCACCCAAATATTATCACTCACATAAAAGACTACCCAAATACCCACTACCCACATAAAAGACTATACATTTATCTTATCCCGAATTACGACGAAACCCCACTATGAACACTACTCGAATATGTCAAACTAGATCGGACTAGACTTTAGACCACCATAATTGAAAAGAACTTTTCTAAGCGCATTCATTAGTGAATTATTATTTTGCACATGCATTTTTGTTTATTTATAATCATTATTGTATATTATTGTATAGGTATTAGTTTATTATTATAAAGTTATTATAAAGGTATTATCACACACACACACACACACACAAGTTTCAAGCTTCAGTGATTTATCATGTTTATTTTTCTATTCTATTTATATCTATTGGTCTAATACACTCTGTAAATTGTTGGAAAATAAACATTATTATTATTATATATTATTCTATATTTTTGGTTTCGCATAACTGTCCGAAGTATGAAAATGTACGTTCTTTGATTACATTTAAAACCTCTTTTTGTTTTCTCATACGCTGTAGGACGGCATCGTTGGTTACGTGGTAAATTCATGATATTCTAAGCATGCGTCTGTAACATCACATCTCAAATGCTTCCAGACGTTTACGTGCAGCGTCGGTCGGAGTCCAAGCTTCCACCCCATATGTCAGTATTGAGAAAACGTAGCATCTAAAAACTCTGACTCTGAAGTGCAAGCCTATATTTTAATTGCACAGCACGATTCTCATGCGATTAAAAGCTGTACTACTCTTCTCAATTCGGATCTTAAGTTTCTTTATTTGTTCCCATTTGTTGTTAAGAAATGTTCCCAGGTAGTTTATTAATGGAACCGTTTCTAGTTGGGAGCCGTTTGCGTAAAACTGGCCATCAATATCTTGTTTGCTTATTTTTATAACCTTTGTTTTATTTGTGTTTAGTCGCATGTTGTAGGTTTTGCAAACTTATGTTACTCTGTCTATTAGCCTCTGGAGACCCTCAACTGTGTCTGCAATTAGGACTGTGAATGAATAAACATTAAAGACCAGAGGAGAAAGCGCACATCCCTGTGAAACTGTGAAAATGGGGTACTTCGAACTCTTCAAAGAGCGCATTCTCTACCCGAACACGAGCCTTTTGTTTCCAGTAAAGGTTAGATATAATGCGAATGTTCCTGTCATCTAGGCCTGCCTGTCTAAACGTTTCCAATAGAAACATCAGAGAATTGACCCAAATACACAGAATGAAGAAGCAGGTAGCACAAGACAAAGAAGCAATTATGCCAGAGAGATAGCCTATGTCAAGTTAAATCTCGTAAATTATCCCATAATGCTTGATGTATGTATTTTAGAACTAAAAAATTTATCGTGGCTGAGAATGTGCGACATCTTTATTAATCTGACTTAAAAGCTTTGTAAGGTTACCTACGAGTAGATATAAAAATATTGTCGGTGATTTTCGTTGAATGAAAAATGCGATGATTTTGTTTGGAATGGAGAAAAGGTGAACGGTAGAACAAACAACACCGGTAATTTAGTTAAAAGCCCCCCGGCTCATGTATAAAAAAAAGAATTACAGGAGACGTCAGAAAATAAAAGAGTGTCGGAACACAACAATGCATAAGAAACAACACTGAGGGAGTCTGGAGGAAAAGGATGTAACGTTTATCGGAGGAATCACAAAACGTAGTCTCTTCCCATTATTTATGTAGAGCGAATCCGAGCAATTGTTGGATCGGTGCACAATAAATCTTTTGCTAATGTTCAGGTTGACTTTTTGCCGTATGTCGGGAAAACGATCGGGCCGGGAAAATGCTATACAGTCTGCGTTAACTTTGTTGTTGAATTTATCGGATAAAAAACAACGGGAGGCAGCAAAAGCAGTTTCTTGTCAACGCACTAATTAAAATCGTATTTCACGAACGTTAAGCACGTTTTCACTAAACGCGTTTCTTATTATTTACTTTGTTCTTTCATCCTACTTTGTTACATTGCGAATCGACTGAGCTGGTCGCCATTTTTCCCCAGAGGAAAGTTATAGTAATGGGTCCGAAATTGCGAATGCCGAATTTAGACATATTTTCACATTTCAAGGTCACCAGAGTCAAATACAATAGTTTTTATTATTCGGTAAGAAAATTCCACACCGAATCGTGGTGGAAAATCAAATATTTTTAAAATTTATTTTTCGATTCTCAACAATGCAAATTATTTTCTTCTTTCAGTCACCAGCGAAACATAAAATGTGTGGTCGACTTGATTGTTGAGTTGCCATGGTAACCAAGTGAAACGCTAACCCCGAAATTATTATTTTACTTTTGAAGCTATCAAGTGGCACGACGTAAAAAAATGTTTCGCTTCGGTCAAGAAAGCAGAGAAACTATTCGCCAGGATATTGAGCAGTTGACACCCGCGAATACCAGGAAATCAAAGTCAAGCGTATGGAGGCAGTTTACAAACTTTTGCGCAGAAAAATCGTATAATTTCAATAGAGCGGATATGCCTGTGGAAGAATTGGCGCTTATTCTTTAAGACTATGGGTTCAACATGCAAAAAAATAACTCCGAAGACTACAAGGAGAGTGTTATCTAAGCCAAAAATGGTCTGTTATTGTAAACGTCAAAAAAATTTCAGTATATTTCGCTGTTGGGTACACCACGAGAAAAAAATTTCCACTAAAATACCTCCGTTGCCGTGGTGATCTGTCAAAATAACGTATTTTGATTGGTTTAAAATTGCAGGTGCGGAATTTTCAGCAAAATCCGTTAATCTGTTTTTTATGGAGAATAAAAAAACTGAAAAAAATGGTTAACTTTCGGAATTATTTTTCGTCTCGATTATCTCGAGAACAAAAAATGATACATCGACGAGGAACCAATCGCATTCGACGCATAATTACGCAACTTAGAACTGATTAGATTTTCAGCAAAATCGGTCAAACTGTTTTTTATAGAAAATAAACAAACTGTAAAAAAATGGTAAACTTTCGGATTTATTTTTCGTCTCGATTATTTTGTGAACAAAAAATGATATCGACGAGGGACCAATCGCATTCGACGCATAATTACGCAACTTAGAACTGATAAGATTTTTAGCAAAATCGGTTAATCTGTTTTTTATGGAGAATAAAAAAACTGAAAAAAATGTAAACTACCTGAATTTTTCAATTTATAATTTATACTATATCTAATAAAGAATTTTAAAATCTTTTGAATATGATTATTGCATGTTAGAAATATTTGTATAAAAAAATAAGATGACAATATTTCATAAAAAGAGATACTTTTAGAAAACAAAAATAGAAATTGGAGAATTTTAAACTGGTGTCAGTATTGAGAGAATAGCATTGAAGACGCTATAACAGTGAAAAATTATTGTTAGTAATAATTAAGCATTGTTTTCAGTCTTTTTGAACAATTAAAAATAGCTTCCGCTTATGAAATGATAGGAAAAAATATGAAAGAATAAGGTTGACATAAACAGAATATTGTTAATGACAATTATAGTTTGTTATAAACAATTTGAAATCGTTTTTGATAATAATTTTAATAATAATTATAACAACAAAACATATGGTATATTTTTCATTTTTTCCACTGGAAAGTTAGTCCTGTGGACCTCTCGGTTCGCACCCATACCACTGATACTTTATTTTATGTAACTAGTACCGGAAATCTTGCCTTTCTTATTGTTTGTAAAATTTTTTTAAAAAAAATGGTGACAACAATGTTTCGGTAATAAACAACCAAAGTGTTATTCGAATGGCACATCCGACGAGCGAAGTCTACCAAATTTACGATATTAATTTAAAATTCTAATCAATCAGGAGTTGACAGAGGTCCATCGACATTTAATCGCTATACTATTAATTCAATTTGCAAAGAATCACGTTTTTCATCCTGATAAATATTTTATTACTTTTGTATTCGTTATTTCAGTAGAAGTACGATTTTTAAAATAAACACAATATAAAATAATTATGCATGATTCCCTGAAAATCAAAGTGATGAAAATAAATGTGAGCAAAACGAAAGTAATGGTTTTTGAAGGAGAAGAAAGCATGACAAACTGTGGGGTTTCGATTGAGGGAGAAAGAGTGGAACAAGTTAATGAATTTGTGTACTTGGGTTCAAAATTTACTAGAGATGGAAAGTATGACAGTGACATTGAGCGAAGGGTGTTGGCAGGAAAACAAATGAATGGGGCACTGCATAGCTTTATGAATAGCCAGAGAGTGTCAAAAAAGGCACGTCTGGCGGTGTATAGAGGTGTGTTGGTTCCTACACTTATCAGTATAGTAGTGAATGTTGGGTTTAACAGAAGAAGCATGAAAATAGGATTAATGCTGCGGAGATAAGTAGTCTGAGAAGTATAGCTGGAGTGACTCAGTTGAATAAAGTTAAGAATAGTGAGATAAGAAAACGCTGTGGTGTAAAAGAAGATGTGGTCAAAAAGATAGAGGAAGGAATGCTTAGATGGCTTGGACACGTAGAAAGGATGGATGAAGGAAGATTGACGAAACAAATTTATAAGGCGAGTGTAAATGGGCAAATTGGTAGAGGTCCACCTCGGAGAACATATCTTGATCAGATTAACATTGTTTTGACGAAAGGCCAGGTCAAGAGTACCAACAACCGAAGAGCATGTATGAGAACACTGATGAAAGTAGAGGAAGCAAAAGATGTGTGTACGAACCGTAGCAAGTGGAAGGAAGTGGTCTCTGCCTACCCCTATGGGAAAAAGGCGTGACTTTATGTATGTATGTATGTAAAATAATCCAACGATATTGATTTAAATTTGAGTAATAATAAATTAGTTTAATAAATACATTTTATTTTTAACCTGTAGTGTACGTCACTGTTTTCTAATGTTTTTATAAAATTTGCTTGAAAATATGTGTAACGAAAAATGTTTGACTTGAGCGTCAAATTTGTGTTACTGTTCAAAAAAACTAATTACTCTTACTCAGAGTGTATATATATATATATATATATATATATATATATA
The DNA here is from genome assembly GCA_950111635.1 of Agelastica alni. NCBI lineage: Eukaryota > Metazoa > Arthropoda > Insecta > Coleoptera > Chrysomelidae > Agelastica > Agelastica alni. The sequence continues at coordinate 41,713,836 of OX467714.1, read as the reverse complement.
TATATATATATATATATATATATATATATATATAGTCACGCCTTTTTCCCGTAGGGGTAGGCAGAGACCACTTCCTTTCACTTCCGCTATGGTTCTACACACATCTTTTGCTTCCTCTACTTTTATCAGTGCTGTTATACATGCTCGTCAGTTATTAGTACTCTGGACCTGGCCTTTCTTTAAAACAATATTGATCTATCGAGATATGTTCGCCGAGGTCAAGTTCTACCGACTTCCGTTTATTCACACTCGCCTTATAAATTTGTTTCGTCAATCTTCCTTCATTCATCCTTTCTACTATTCCAAACCATCTAAGCATTCCTTTATCGCTGATCAGTATCACCCATTTGATCTCAAGATTGACACTACAAGGACCAATCTTCATCAATAATCCTTCTTTTACAGGGCTGCTACGGAATGGAATAAGCTTCCAAAATCAGTTTTTCCAGAGAACTATGACCTGCAACTTTTTAAAAAGCGTGTCCACAATCATTTCCTTTCTAAGATCCCTTCCCCTTCTAATAGTCGCAGTGCGGGCCGTCCGCGGCCCACACGATAGGTCTACCCTTTTTGCGACTATTTAAAAAAAAAAAACTATATTTGTAACCACATCTTCTTTTACACCACAGCTTCTTCTGCCAAACCCAACATTTACTACCATACATAAGTGTAGGAACCAACACTTCTCTATGCACAGCCAAACGTGCCTTTATTGACACCTTCTGGCTGTTCATAAAGCTATGCGATGCCTCATTCATTTGTTTTCCTGCCAACACCCTTCGCTCAATATTACTGTCATACTTTTCATCTCTCGTAAACTATGAACATAAGTACACAAATTAATTTACTTGTTCCACTCTTTCTTTCTTAATCAGAACTTTATAATTTGTCATGCTTTCTTTTCTTTCAAAAACCATTACTTTTGTTTTGTTTGCATTTTTTTCATCCCTTTAATTTTCTGGGCATTATGCATAACATCAACCATCGCCTGCAACTCTTCTTCATATGACGCTAATATGACTTGACCATCGACGTAAAGAAGGCATTTGACGATCAAATCATTCATTTTCAAGCCACACCTGTCTCACACCCTTTTCGATGTTAAAACAGTCCGTGCAAGCTCCGTTTATCCTGACACAAGCAGTGGAATCCTCGTAAAGTGATTTCAGTGCTTGTATTAAACTACCGCTCACCCCATACATAGACAATGCCGACCACAATTCACTCCTCACTACTCTAGGCCTTTTCCAAGCCTATAAATTTTATGATTGAATTAATTTTAAGGAAAGAGAAAGTTTTTACAATAATGAATATAAATAACTTTACAATTATTATTTTGTAGATTTATGCCAATTCCTTTGCTAATATTCAAATTAATAAAAGTTTCTACAAACATTTTTTTTTTATTTCTAAAAGAAAATCAACAATATCTTTGAATAACAATTTCAAACCACCATTTCTCAGTCTCATAGGTCTTTAGTTTACAAAATACAATCTCTTTATTAGTAAGGTCGGTGGTGTTTAAATAAAAATAATTTACAAGCAACAAATATTTTCTTAAAAGGTAGCCGATTACATAAATCACCGCATTTTCTCCCGGACTTTTGATGTTCGTAAATTCGTTGTGAAAAACTGAAATTAGAGTACCCCCACTTATGGGATCCTGTAAAGCTTAAAGCATTCTTTCACATTTGCACCTACAAAACATCTTTGTTTTGTTTTATTAACTATTTTGTAAAAAAATAATTAATATTTTATTATGTAATTAATTTACCTCTTGGAGGCTTAAATAATGAAATATATTTTAACCAAAAAAAGTGGTAAAGTGGTCACTTACATACCTTCGTTGCTCTTTGGGGCGTCTAAAAAGTGGACATTCGTCCAGTAACCGGTTTCTGAAACAATCCACACAACAAATTTGTTTTCCGTCCATTTTAATACAAAATTAATTACCAATAAAATCAATAATTATCGCGAGACACCGTGTTCACTACGCTCTTTAACGATACATGCTCATAAGTGAGCCACTCGGTACGGCCTTTCTCTTGGATAAACTAAACTAAACATATTCTCAAATTAGGTCTCCGCATTTTCCTTTTCCCAGCTTGTCGTTGAGGTCCTTCATTATAATAATTATGTCTTGGCTCTTAATATTTTCCAATACGCGCTCAATCTGTTCGTTAAATTCTTCTATCTCTTGGTCTTCACTTTGGGCTGTAGGCGCGTATACTTTTAATGTGTTCATGTTTACTTTGGCTGTTTGTAGTTGCAGCATCATTAGTCTCTCTAATAGTGGAATGAAATTTGTGACAAAGTTGTTAGTACTTTTGTCGACCAAAAATTCTTACTCCATTTTGATGTTTTTGTTGATCGTGGTTTTCAGAATAATAAAACATCCCATTGTCCGTATTGATTTTGCAATTTCCTGTCCACCGTGCTTTACTGACTCCCATTATGTTAATGTCTTTTCATCTCCAAAATTAAATTCTGTAATTTACCGGCTTGATGCAGGGTTTTTACGTTTCCTGTTGCTATAAGTTTCTCTCGGAAATTCTTAGCACCCTCCTACCATTCAAGGTCTGCCGGGGACTGAGTACCTTTACTTTCTATGTATTCGTCATGATGATTGTCCTTGCGGACCTTTAGTGCAGTGGTCTCCCGTTGCCTTCTGCATATAGATCGACATAAAACGACATTATTTAAACCGCGAACAAATGCTTAGAACTTGTTACAAAATGGCGCTCGACGTACAGATGTAGCGTTAACATGACACATCTCACAGCGTAATTTCTCGCCTAAATTTCGTTATGCAGAAACTGGAGAAAGACACAAAAAATGCAAGAGATCTACACCCTATAATTAAGATCGTTTTGTGCAATTGGCTACCAGAAAATGAAGCACGATTGCAGAATGTACAAAAAGTGTATTCTTATATAGAAGGTACAGTAATGGTTTGAAGTATAATCTCGTATTTCTGCAATATATTTTAAATGCCAGTGGGTACATTGATAAAATACTTTGACCAATTGTGCATCCATATGCATCAGCGTTATATGGGACATATTTTTATTCAGTTGAAAATTGTTAGCTAACAATAGAATATTTTTTTTAGATTATTTCTATATTTTTATATAAACGTATGTATATCCAGGAAAACTGATGCTTTCTGTATGCGCCAGCTGATTGTGACAAAATGTTATATTCCATTGGTGAAATACTGTGACATTTTAAACAAATCCGAATAATTCGAAAGGAATTTTCGTTTATAAATCCATCAACAAATCAGCAATGCGCACCCATAACCATGAATCCTGTATGGAAATGTAGAGATAAATAATGTTGGGAGGCATTAGTTAGCTGCGTGAGGTAAAACGTATTAATTATTCGCTTGATAAGCGTTAATGGTTCATTTACACACATGGTAATTGTTTGAAGTTATCCAGCAAAACCAAATAGCCAGAAGGAGAGATTGCATGCATTCATTTACCGGTAATGTAATGCATAGACCGACGATGTCTTGTACATAACGTTTGCGTTCGACGATTATTCGCTTTACTGCTTTTCTATATTAACAACTTATTTTGTATATCTACAAATTACGAACAGTTACTAGAAATAGTCATCATCATTATCAGTCAATCTTCTCGTGTCCACTGCTGAACATAGATCTTCCTCATCACTTTCCATTCACACCGGTCATGTGCCGCTTGCATCCAATTTGTATGGCAGCGCTTTATGTCATCAGTCCATCGTGTTGGTGGACGGCCCCTGTTTCGATATGCTTCGTCTCTTGGTCGCCAATCCAGTATCCGCCTCGTCCATCTGTTATCCGTCATTCTAGCGACGTGGCCTGCCCAATTCCATTTCAGTGTGGCTATTCTCTCAACAGCATCAGCTACTCTTGACCTTAGTCTTATTTCGCGGTTTGGGATCTTGTCTCCCAAAGAAACACCCCAACATCACACGTTCCATCGCCCTTTGAGTCACTCGGATCATTTGCACCGTTCTCCTTGTCAAGGTTAGCGTTTCTGCGCCGTAGGTCAACACCGGTAACACACATTGGTTAAAGTTTTTTTTTTCAGGCATATTGGGAGGTTAGATTTGAAAACATAACTCAACTTGCCGAAAGCTGCCCAAGTCAGTCCTATACGACGTAGAAGTTCGGTGGTTTGATTGTCTCTTTCGACGCAAATCTCGTAGCCTTGATATTTATATGTCCTTACCTGGTCTATGGCTGTTGTTCCTACGTACATGTTTCCACTAGTAACAAGATTTGTCATTGCTTGAGTTTTTGACATGTTTATTTTCAATCCCACTCTTAACGATGAAACATAAAGCTCGTTCAGCAGTTCCGAAGCCTCATCTAGAAATAGTACACAGCACCAAAGCAATATTTATTTTATGTTGTAAGATATAGGGTTTTAATTAAATAATAAATAAGTTTTATGTGATTATATATATATATATATATATTTGCATGTTTATTAAACGTGTTTTGTATCTTGCTAAACTTAATATATAATATAATATATATATATATAAAAAAAAAATATATATGTTAAACTTGAAACCATGGTTTAAGAGTACCAAATTTTAATTTTAAAAAGTTTACGTATATTTTTTTATTATTTACTTAAATTTTTAGAGTCGATATTTCGTACGATTTGCCTAATAGTGCAATGGCGAATAGCGACCTCAGGCGTTGATGAGTTTATTCTAGGTATCGTTGGGGGTTGTTTCCCATTAGTATCGAGGGTTAAGTTAGAACTTAAGGTTGAGAGGTACATTCACGTTTTGGGTGCATTTCATAAAATAATGTACATACCTCTTGTTGACTCTGCATCCTATCGCCAACACCAATAATAATTAACATTTCAATTCTCTCACTTTCAGTTAAAGCCATTTTAACAAAACAGTTTGTTAAATACGATATGATAAATTAGATAAACAATACGAAATTGTACTTTTTTAACAGTTTGAACCAATTTGAATCAACTTGTGATACATTTTTGACATCAGGTTAGTAAGAGAAATCTGCAAATTAAAAAAAGGGAGTGTTTTATTTAAAAAAACTGGTGTCATTACTTAAAGGTTATTCACCATGCATGATAGTTTATTTTTTTTAAAAATAGTTATTTAAAATAAAAAATCGACCTGTTTTTGGATTTTTTTATATAAATGTTTATTAAGCCAATAGTAAATATACTCGTATGCGTTTCTTTATGTATTTTAAAAATGCCTGTAAGCTTTGTTACTAATATTGGTGTATCCGAAAGTGTAAAAAATAATATTGCAGACTTAATTGTTTTTAAAATGCAGCAAATTTTTTATTTTTAATGTAAAATCTACAATGACTCGCTAGCAACTTATTCGTTTTAGTATTCGAATATGAGTAATAATATTTGCTCGTATATGTTGTCAAACATCGCTTGTACGTAATAAAATATATACAAAGATATATTTTATTTTGTTTCCTTTCAAAATCCGATAAAAACTCTTTGCTCTGTTGGGTAATTCAGTTTTTATCTCATCTGCAGTCCGATTTATTAGTCGGTCTCGAAAAACGCGTAATTCACATTTTTTTAGCAGCTGCACTAGTGTTTTCACAAGACCTAAATTACCTTAACCACGTATATAATCAACGGTAGAAGGATTTGACCACCGATCCTTGGGGACTGCTTTATCTTTACCCCTTTTTTGGTCAACTAGATCCAGAATCGAACCAAGGTGCTATTCAAATAGTTAGTTACTAATTCTCACGTATTTTTTATAGTACCCCACGTTAAATGATACAAATAAAATCAGGCGGGAACAGGTTGACTTCATCAATAGAGATCTTGAAGCAATCGTCGAGTGGGGAACCAACAATCTTGTTCCTTAAATCATTCCATCACAATGTCCGAAAATACCCTTAAATCAAGTCCCTTCGTCTCGTCAGCAAGCCAGAGGCTAGAATTTTTGTAAAAAGCTAGAAAGTTTTTACTCCTAATCAACTGTTGACGAAGTACAAGGCTCAAATCCGACCTCTACTGGAGTATTGCTCGCGCATTTGGGGTTCAGCACCAAGGTATTCTCTTCGTCTTCTAGATTCCATTCGGAGAAGGGACATTTGTTTAATACACAGCTTAACTCTCACAGATATCCTTCACCCATTAGAACAAAGAAGAAAAGTTGCAGACCAGACATTACTCTACTGATATTTTCATGGCGGATGCTCCAGAGAAATAAAAACTCTTATACCATCACTGTTCAAATTCGGCCAAAGAACTCGGCACGCTGATTAGTCTTACCCATTTACTCTCAAGATTGACACTACAGTGACCAATCTTCATCAAGAGTCCTTCTTTTACAGGGCTGCTACGGAATGGAACAGACTTCCAAAATCAGTTTTTCCAGAGAACTATGACCTGCAACTTTTTAAAAAGCGGGTCCACAATCATCTCCTTTCTATAATCCCTCCCCCTTCTAATAGTCGCAGTGCGGGCCGTCCGCGGCCCACACGATAGGTCTACCCTTTCTGCGACTATTTTTAGTAAAAAAAAATTATTTGTGACGGAATAATTTAAATAAAAACATTAATTTTAAAAAAATATATAAAAGCCAGCTCTGGTTTTTTTTTTAAATATATATCTCGCAGCGACAAACGACAAAGCCAGGTATTCATTCCCATCTTCCCCATTCCCCACTCTTTTGCCACATTCATATAAATCAGGATTATTAACAGGCGAGCGGGTTAATAAGCCTTTCCCGAAAAGTATTTTGTATTCAGCTAAACAAAATCTCTGGGGTACTCGAACGAAAATATTACACCACGTAAATGATTTAAACGACCACATTTTCGAAGAACAGTTTGCAAAATATGGCCCAATAAAAAAAATCAATAAATACACATATTAGATTTAAAACTACTTTCATAAAGTAAATGCAGCTTTTTAAAAATAAAATAACTTTCAAACCATTAATAAAAATGGAAAATAAAGGGAAGGCAGCTACAAATATCTTGCAGGTCCAGTTTTAATGTCAATATTGTAACGTTATACCTAAGAAGGTACGGGAGTCAAAAAAAAAATGAAGCCAAGTTTTTAAAAAACACATGCAGTGTGTCTGCTTAAGTTGGATCCATATGAACACTTTTTTATTATTGGTTTTATGAAAAAAAATTATTATTGATAAAAAGTTCTGCATGGTTCAAAACTTAAAATAGATATTAATTGGGTATAAATTTTTTTAAGGCATATATGAGGTTTGTCAAAAAATAAAAATTTTACTTAAGAGTAACGTACCTTTATTTTTTACAATACAGTAGAATATTATAGAGTAAAGTTATTTTGAATTAAAAGTTATATTTAAATATGCAATAACAGCCATTGAGCATGAAAATTCAGGTTTGGCAATAATTTTTTTTTAAATATCCCCTACGGAATATTTTGTACATTATAATCTATTCACAGCGGAGACTGTAACAGAAAAAAAACAGGACATAGTTCTATTAAAAGAGGAAGAAGAAGAAGAAACATACATACATAAAGTCACGCCTTTTTCCCATAGGGGTAGGCAGAGACCACTTCCTTCCACTTCCGATACGGTGGTTCTTACACACATCTTTTGCTTCCTCTACTTTCATCAGTGCTCTCATACATGCTCGTCGGTTGTTGTTACTCTTGACCTGGCCTTTTTTCAAACCAATGTTGATCTGATCTTCCTTTATCCATCCTTTCTACGTGTCCTAACTATCTAAGCATTCCTTTATTTATCTTACTTTCACCCCTTTATCCTTGTTTGTTTAAAGTTGTATTTAATGTTTGTACAATCTTATGAAAAATTTTACATTTGGCAAAAAATATTTTAATAAAATTTATTAAGTCGCTTAAACTTAAACTTTCTTTTCTAATACAATTATTACATCAGGTCCCATTGGCTTAATACGGGTTTAGGGGTCAACCCCACCTTAAGCATTTTTTTTTCTACAACTGCACTCTTAGGGGTGCTTTAGAAAATACTCTTTTAATATTCAAAATTAGCTTATTAGCTATTAGCTATTATTATTAGCTTATTTTGAAAGTTTCTGCAGGAGGCAGGTAACATGGACTATATTAACAAAAACACTAGGAACCTACCGATTTGGTTGAAAATTTAATGGAGATTGTTGAATAAATCAGGTTGCAGTCGCATTGTTATATTTTTCCAACTTCTTTAAAGCGATTAAATATGATTTTACTTTTTTAACTCCTTTTAAAGCTACAGTAATAAGATTAACCACAAGTTTTTGTACTTTTTTCATTAACATTGTTATCTTGCAGTAAAATTTTAATTTCTCCACATTAAATTTTTATATAAAGCATTTATAGATTGTTCAGGAATATCGTAATTGCAATACTATTCTAAAAATCCTCTGTTATGTAGGTTTTGCAACTGTTTTAAGAAAATATTTGCCTGACTAATTACCTCCTAGTAACTTCCAATGTGTAATCTGTAAACGACTATTACTAATGTCATTCTGATTAGGTAATGACATTAATACTGATTGTGTATGATCTGCTTAATTATTGAGCTGCTAGTGTGGCTATGCACAAATTTGCTGATGCAGAAACTTGATGGTTAAGGGTTTCCAAGCGGGAAACTAGACACGAAACTTAAGTTTTGTTAATAGCTTGTAAGTAAATATACAGGGTGTGGCGCGAAAAGTTTTGATTAAAAGTAATGGCGGATACAGTTATGTTAAAAATCAGAAATTATAAAACTGTAGGTTTTGGATGACGCTGAGTTCAAATATAAAGTTGTCCTGAATGTGGCACTTCCGGTTATACCGGAAGTAGACGTCAACTTTGTTATTTTAAATGAAACCTTATATTTGTTATTTTATTTTTAAATTCTACGTGAAATTTTAGATAAAATTTGTGCACAATGTCCTATAACAAAAATTGAGTACTGTTCATGCTAGCTCGAAACAGAATTATTATTGATAATAAATACAAATAGATGTTCTTGCTGGCAATATTTATAAACAATGATAAAAAGCAACAAATTGGCAACCTGTGTATAATTATTGAAAAACAACTATTTATAAAATATCTGCTAAATAGCGTGGCAAAATAAATTTTAGCTTTCGTATGTGGAGTTGCAAGTATTTTAAGTTTTAATTAAAAGTTAAAAATGTAATAAAGGATAATCAAAAAAGAGTAGTCACTTAAAATGACCGATTGAGGTTATTGAGAAAAAAAAACATTCGTAAAACGAATCGATGATGTATTGTAAGAGACGATGACATTTTAGAAAAAGAAATTACAGCAAAAGAAATCTCAAAAGTAAATTTCAGTTCTCATTACCCTGATGAGCAAGTGTTGTTCCCGAAAGGGACCGGAACAGCCCAAAGCATGTCGTCGTCGGATTTGGTTTACTCTCCAACTTTTTTTTCTTTTTTTTTGCTTTCTACTGATTATTTATCGATTTATAGAAGTGATTAGAGAAAACAAACGAAAAAAGTAATTTTTACGAATGCGGGACAGAAGTGAATAAAAATTAACTCCTTCACAAAATTAACGTATCAACATAATATTAAATGTTACAAATTGCTATAATAAATTAATTTTTATAATTTTTTATGGACATTGGTTGCTTTAAAATTAGATACTTCGGATACTTTAAAGTGAATTAGCTTCAATAAATAATAAGTCCTCCTTGATTATTATACAACAACAGCTCTACAACGTTTGTGCGGAAAAAGTTTTTTATTTATTGAGGTAGAGCTGACCATGCTTCCTGCAAAGCAGTACATCATTTTTGACGGTTCTTAAAATGCCTGTCACCTCTTAAAACTCTTTGTTAAAACATCTATTCTATGAATCTATTTTGCAGCAAAACAAGATTGATCTTACCCTCGATGCGGATTCTGCCCAAACCATTGCTGTTTGAATGAACCTTCTGTACATTCTGCAATCGTGCTTCAATGCCCGGTACTTTCCACGCTTATATACGTCTTAAATTGGGATGTATCTTAAATCTTGACTCGCCCAGAAAGCAAATGGGACTGATTTGGACATTGTGCCACTACACGTGTTCCTCAGCTCAAGCTAATAGAGCAGCTTAGTTGTTACACATCTTGAATAAATAAATAGGAGTTGTGGAAGAGATCTTATTTTTTCGCTAGGCACTGCAGCATTGTCTGCTTTTTGTACCGTTCCAGCTCCTTGGTTTAGTCTCATTTCTTCAATTCTCCTGGTAAGGAGAAAAAGCTCATGTACTGCTATTGCTCTAGGTGGATCACTCCTGGTCTTGAATACACCCCAGGTTGTGTCTGCACTGGGCGGTGGCTTTGCATACGAAGATAATATGAGTGGCTGTTTCCTCCTCCTCATTACATAATCTGCATATAGGTTCTACGTCAGACACGCCTATATTATGCAGAGGTGTTCCCAAAAACCAGTGTCCAGTACAAATCGCTACAACTGTCCTTAGTTTTTTTCTACTTAGCGAGAGCAGCTTTCCTGCCTGCTTAGGTGAGGGTTCTTTGATTGTATATCCTAAAAGTGTGTTTAAAAACGAAAATTTCAAAAAAAAACGTCCCGATTGACCCGTTTTTCGCAAAGTTACAGACATTTGAAAAAAAAAATTTCAAAAATTGATATCTCGAAAACGACTCGGCAAAAAAAATTGAAAAAAAAATCATGGAGGTCTTTTTCAATGGGTACTATAACATGAAAAATTTTCAAAAAAATCCGAGATGCAAAGGCAGAATGTTGTCCGATTTGGCGTGGAATGCCCCATATAAATAAAATTGTTTACGATAGTCGGTGATCAAATTTTTTTATTTCTTTTTTTATGTATGTTGACGTCCCGTTTGAAAATAAATTTTTTGTGCTTCTTGTGATATTGGGTTGCGTAACAAGGTTTAGTATTATATCCGACTTTATTCCTTTTTTAAATTTGCGAAATGTATTTCCATGAATTTACCTTTTGTCGATGTTTTCGATTTTTACCTTTTGTTATTACCTGTAATAAAAATACAAACCTATTTTAATCAAATTTTTACATCAAATAAAAGAAATATAATAAACAACATACATGCATACATTTTGTTGATGTTTCAAAATAATTGATGCATATAACAAAATTATTTATTTTACAATTTAACATAATTGATGAATAATAATTATATTATATCAGATATGTCGACGACACTGTAGTTATCACGGATAATCTAGAAGACATTCATTATCTCATGACGCGAATAACTGAAACTTGCCACCAGATGGGCTTGATCTTAACATCAATAAAACTAAATATAAGGTCATTAGCAAATCCCCTATCAATAATGTACAACTGACAGTTAATAATAAATTTTTTTTGCTCAAGTTGATATCCAATAAAATCAGTCAATTTGTGGTCATCTGATCGAACAAAACCAATCAAAACAAAATTATACTGAAAAGAGCCCATGGGTTCTTTTCACTAAATCATGTCGTGTTGCTATGGATACATACCTACATTTCCTTTCAATTCGATTTTGACAATTCAAATATTTCAATATGTCACGATTTGGTTGTGATACTCAAGATAATATTGATGAAATTATAGCATCGAAGAATACCGAAGATACCAATTTTTCTAATTGTACATTCAAATAAATTGTTTCTGCTCTGTATTTATTTCCATAATCAGCAAAAAAAATTCTATCCGAATAACCCTCGAAGATTGATGAATGCTCAAAAATTTTATAACATCTATCTCAAGCTTGTTGCTTACAGGCAACAGACCTCCGCCTACGGCGTCGGTCTGTTTCCAAGCAACAAGCTTGTTATAAAATTGTTTCGACAATTATCAATGTCCTTGGGTTACTACTACTGAAAACATGAAAAGAACGCAACAATATGAATACCAAGAGACCATGATAAATGAGCAGTGGGATCACTCACAAGAAATTCGCTGCCGTATAGAGAAAGCGAGAACAATATTTCTAAAAATGGCATCACTCTTCAAAAACAAAATTTTACAAATGAACACCAAAATAAGGCTTCTTCGATGCTACGTCTGGAATAGAAACATGGACGTTGACGGAGGCTACCATAAAAAACTACAATCCTATGAAATGTGGCTGTACCGCAGAATTCCAAAGATTCCATGGACAGACCATGTGACCAAACAATCAGTGCTAACAAAAGTGAACAAGAAGTTAAAAGTCATGGCTGAAGAACCTGAGAACGTGGTTCTCTACTATCACTTCCGGGCTATTCCGTGCCGCAGCAAACAAGATAATGATAGCCAAAATGATTGCCAACATTCGGACTGAATAGGCACTTTAAGAAGAATAATTATGCAATAAGTTGTTAGCAATAATATTACGTAATGGCTTTTCTTTTATCAAACCACCATTGCCTCAACGTACCCACCTACTCTCTCAATACAAGTTTCCGTTCTACGACATAATTCTCTTAACACATTTCTAATCATGTTTGGAGTTATAGTCTGAATGGTTTCCGTAATAACCCTTTCCAAATGTTGGACGTTTGTAAACGGCCCATGTTGGTATGTCTTTTTAAAGTAACCCCAAAAGAAATAATCTAACGGGGTTAAATCTGGTAACCTAGCTGGCCAAAAACTCTCTGATAATATGTAAATATCATGGCAACTTGATAAAAATGTATTAATATGTACTTATGCATTTATTACTGTTGTAGGGACAATAGGAAAATGAACAAAATCTTCGTTTTAAACATTTTGTATATATAGCTGTATATTTAATATAGTTTACAATTTTAAATAACTTTTCTTAATAACAATTTTCGATATTATAAAAAATAAAGGTACTTTGCTCTTGAGTAAAATTCATATTTTTATCATACCCCGTATACGACTGAAAAATTTATTTTCGTAATATTAACAATAAAAAAGTTTCCCATATGGTGTGAACTTAAGTGGACACCGTGTATATATAGTCACGCCTTTTTACCGTAGTGGTAGGCTGAGACCACTTCTTTCCACTTGCTACGGTTCTTTACACGTCTTTCTCTTCTTTTACTTTCATCAGCGCTTTTATACATGCTCGTCGGTTGTAGATACTCTTGACCTGGCCTTTCTTTAAAACAATGTTCGCGGAGGTCGACCTTTACCAACTTGTCCGATCACATGTGCCTTATAAATCTGTATCTTTCATCTTCTTTCATTAATCCTTTTTACGTGTCCAAACCATTTAGGCATTCCTTTATTTATCTTTGTAACCACATCTTCTTTTAAACCACAGCGTTCCATACGCACACTCTTTTAAATCTTTAAAACAAAAACAAAGAAAAATAGCCAACCTAAGATAGTCTCCACTGGGTAATATTACCTTCTATTTTAGAAAAATACATACATATAAATAGTCACGCCTTTTTCCCGTAGGGGTAGGCAGAGACCACTTCCTTCCACTTGCTACGGTTTTAACACACATCTTTTGCTTCCTCTACTTTCATCAGTACTCTCATGCCCACTGGTCGGTTGTTGGTACTCTTGACAGCTGGCCTTTCTTCAAAACAATGTTGATCTGATCGAGATCGATGTTCGCCGAGGTCGACCTTTACCAATTCCCGTCCATTCACACTCGCCTTATAAATTTGTTTCGTCAATCTTCTTTCATCCATCCTTTCTACGTGTCCAACCCATCCAAGCATTTATTTATTTATCTTTGTAGCCACATCTTCTTTTACACCACAACGTTCTTTTATCTCACTTTAAAAAAATGGGCTGGTTAAATGCATAAAGGACTTTCCTTCGGGAAGGATGTACAAGTGGCAAAATGGGGCCCGAGTGCTGCGGGCACTGCGTCTTCTTCCCAGTCCTTTCAAATACAGCACATTACTTTTTTTGTTGTCCATTTCATTAGCTGAACGATGAATAAGTATATACCAATTGTTTTGTACATTGCATAGATAAAAAAATAGTTATTAAGTACTTTTTGTGTCTAAGTTTCAGTGCTGCGAATTATCTGCAAAAATAAAATATTATCTATTCCATTATTCCGAGGATCTGAATATCTGATTTGTTTGTAGAATTTCATTATTTGGAAGCAGTGCCCTGTTTCACTATGACTTGCACGTGTCTCTTATCATTCTACATTCGATATCCAGTTATCGCGATAGTTTTATGCACAAAATCTATTATAACGGAACACTGGCGTTCTCTTAAATATTTCTTTAGAGACTTTTTATTTTATTAAACAGAACTTGATGGCACAAATTTTTCTGAGATCGTTTTCTTGTTATTTTAATACAGTCACAAACAAATTTAATTTTTGTTGTGAAATTAAAAAAAACATCAGGAGACAAAAGGTTGGCAATCATTAAGGCTATTTTTATTTTCGAAACTGCTGCTCTAAATAGATTGTTGTTATTGCAGTTGTACCAATCACGTAGATTCTTTTTTGTCTTTTTTCATTCGTCTCAGCACTTCGATATTCATCACCCTTTCCATCCCAAGAGATTCTCAATATTCTGCGGTATAGCCACATTTCAAAGGCCTCTACTTTCTTAATGTCGCTCTTTTTCATTGTTTACGTCTCCATGCTGTAGTACAGTATTGATAATATGTAATATTTCATTAGATCTAACTGTAGTTATTTAACAACTTTTAAAAAGGTGAAGATAAATAGGTGTTACTTTTACAGTACTATAAAATACTACAAAATTTTTCAAAATATACAAATCAATTTTGAATATATCCGCTACCATTTACAACTGCTTTACGTAGAAGCGAACTTGGAAATGCAGGTTTTTTAAAAATATGTTAAAATTTAATGATATAAGACAGTAAGATATAGAACTAAATAAATAATGACTAGCTAATGAGAGCTAAACCAACCTGTAATTATTAGTCAACCAAAAAAACAATAACAAAACCGAAAACATTGATACAGTTAATCGATTTGTAGAACTGTTAATTAAAAGCCTTATCTCGTTGACAGATGAACAACAGAGATTTAGGTCGGGAAGGTCTTGCACGCTGTTTTTCGATCGGTTACAATAAGCCGGTAAGAAAATCCATAAGCTCTAGTTTTTGCTTTTTCATAAATAAATTTTATTTTAGTATGGTTTTTGTTTCATTCTTCTTTGTACATATTTGTTTGAAAGTCTTGTGTTTGTGTTTTTAAATTTTTTTGATTAGGAGGTTTATTACCCACGTAGATATCAGCCTTTAGTCGTGTAACGCTCATGATTGCAAGTGTGACGTATATCTGGTGTAAGTGTATATTGCACATTTTAGCCGGAATTCTCGACTGTATAAATCATGCATAAACGCTCGCATTGCATCCGCGTTCTCAATATCTGCTGTGCTTCGATTATTTGATTATTCGATTATTGAGCCTATTATAAATGAACCCATATGTCGCTATGTGTTCTGTTTCACATAAAAGGGGACGTAAATGTTTGGTGTTGCTAATTTCAAGTGAAGGGAAATGCATGCGGTCGGAAAATTATGGGGAATTTTCAATGTGTTGGCGGTTAACCGGAACTGGCCATTTGATGGCGCGTGTGCCCCATCGTCAACTAAATACTATTACGGTTATCGCTTGTTTGCTAAACTTATAATAGATACCTACACGTCACTGCCACCGATTCTGCCCTTTTGCGCCTCATCAATTTACATATACATATCCCACTATCATTTAGCATACAATTTTATGTGACTGGCCCAATTGCTTTACTCATTATCTATAGGCTGATGCGAAAGTTATATGAGCGTTTATATCTTTATACGAAGAGCAGATTGCTGGCCTCATACCTCAACCCTCTTTTTTTTCGGGCTTGGAATCGGCAGTAATTGTCAATACGCCACTCAACCTAGCCTGCAGACAAAAAGGAGTCAACAATTATCACACACAACTAGTAAAACAACTCACATTACCAAAAATATTAGTGGTATGGGTGCGATCCGAGAGTTGTCCTCACGACTAACTTCAATATTATCATGGACGAAATTATAAGACAAGTACGCAGGAAAAGAAGATATTGAATGCGAGGTCGAGAGGTAAAAATCCTATGCTACGCTGATAATGCAGTTTTGATAGCGAAAAATGAAGATGATCTGCAGAGGTTTCTTTATACATTTTACACAGTTGCTAAAACGCTCGGGATTACAATATCAATATCTAAGACGAAATGCATGACCACATCTAAAACACATCTGAGATGCAAATTAGTGGTTGATGACAAGACAAGAGATGTAATTAAGATATTTGGGTATAGAAATTTCAAGCTTCGGCGACATAAAACCAGAAGTAAGAGCGCGAACTATCAAAGCAACAAAAACAGCTGCACAAATCAACGACACAATATTTCGTAACAAGCACCTGAAAACAGAAGTAAGAGCCCGTATTTACAAAACTGCTATTAGAACCATACTGACATATGCGGCAGAAACAAAACTCCAAACATCGAAAACAAGCCAAATTATAGAAACAACAGAGATGACGATAATTCAAAGAATAGCTATAAAAACACTACGGGACAGGAAAAAACCGCAGATATCAGACAAACATGCCAGATCGAGAGTATCAACGACGTGTGACAGAAGAACGAATAGTGAATATTGTCAGAGATAAATCACCTTCGAGAAGGCGAAACACAGGAAGGACGATGAGGAACAGGTATTTTGCCCAATTAGAAGAAAGAAGAAGAAGACATTCCGAAGACTAATATCGGTCGTTTTTGATAGTTTTTATATTTTATCTCCTTCTTACCCATTTCACCTCTTCGTTATTTGTCGTATGCACAAGTTTTGGTTAAAATATAGCTACAGATGTTTCAAAACACGTACACAAATATCTTTTTTTATACATGTAGAAATACAAAAAATTCATTATTATTATAGGCGAACGCCAAAAATTTATCTTTATTTGTTTAATACCTTTTTTCTTCTTATTAATAAAAATTAATTCATATTTTATTTACTATTTAATTTTTGATCATGCTTATCGACACAGTTTGATGTTCCATTTGAGCAGTTGCTGTAAATTATGGTACATTATTGACGGGATATTATGTAGGTATATAAAAATAACTAAATGTTTTTTAGTGTCTAATAAAAATGTAAAGTATGGAATTTAACCTCGCAAAATGTATAGTGGGTGAAAGCGTGTTACAGACTAATCCAGTTCTTGTAGACTCCCCGAGGTACGCATTCAATATTTCAAAATATTCAGCCGCCAACCAAAAAGCCAAAAGCATAAATCTAAGGTGTTGGCAGTTTGCGGATGGAGGTGTTCGTGCGGAATTGCGGACTTTCAATACTTCTGGGAATCACCGTTACTCCTTCGAACTCCCATATTTCGAATAATCCCTACTCTGCTATCCCGCAGACGACATTCAGAATATGGCGAGAACTAGTTTCCATTTGATTCAATTAATAATTACCGCTAATTCCGTCGGGACGCTCCACCTAATTATGCGAACATTTTTAAAAGGAGGTCTCGCCGGGGTGCAAATCAATAATAGTGGATTGTATAATTTATTAATACGCACTCGGAAATGATCTAAAGATATTGTAATTTCAACTGAAACTTTTCGACTACATTAAAGTTTTGAAAAGGGTAATATAGCAATAATACACACGGCTTATAAACTCCTGGACCATTAATTAATTAATTTATCTTCTTCTTAATCACGTTTTAATATTTGACCCCGAAAAATTGGAAAAAAAATCTAGCAAATATATTAACTAAACAAAAGATAGTGTGAACTTCAAGTCTTGTTGGATGGAGGATATTTTCATTATGTTGCCATTTTGTTAGGCAAAAATCGTACCACAATAAGTCGTATAATAAGACGATTGAATGAGGGAGAAAATTATTCTAGAAGGCCAGGATAAATGCGAAAACGATGCACTAACGACTAAGATAAACGTTTTATTATTAGACAATCTTCCTCCAGTTGTTGCTCGATTGCGAACGTCATGACTATTTATGGTACAAGCCTTTGCCAGTCTTCTCTATCCTCCACGGTTCTCATTGCTTCTGCTATTGATTGAAGATCTGCCTCTTGTTCTTTTGCTGCTGCCCACTTTCCCTTGGATTACAATTTTCTCTATCCCGTCCTTCCGTATCACATGACCGAAATATTTAAGTATGCGCCTCTGGATTCTTGGGAGGAGCCTTTCATGATCCCGAATATTCAGTTCTCTGCGTATGGATATATTTATTCTATGAGCTGTCCAAAGGATTCTCAGCATTCTGCGTAACATATCATTTTAAACTCTCTTTTCTTGTCATACAGGGCTTTTATAATATATATGAAATGTTTTGGGACCATTCATATTTAGTTCCTTTTTTATGTAGAGGGATATAAACTGATTCTGTCCACCTTTCGGGCCATTTACCGTTTTCCCATACTTTTGTACATATCTGATGTAGTAGTTTTGCGCCTTTGTTGCCGCTGTTATTTAGCATTTCAGCGACGATGTTGTCAGATCCAGGAGATTTGTGTCTGCTAAGTTTGCGCAGAACTGCTTTTATTTCGGATTTTAATATAGGAGATTCGCGTTGCTGGATGCGCTCTGCGCATTCTCTTTCTCCGAGGCCATTAGATTCTCACAGTATTGCCGCCATCGTTCTATGATTTTAGTTTTTGTTGTTAACCTAACTCCATGTGTGTATTTGATTGGATGGTGGAAGCGTCAGCCAACAAAGTAGTTTTTTTCAGGTCCCAATATTTGCAAGTGAGTTTTTCAATGGATAACTGACAAATGCCTTTTGTGAGTGGGGCATCAGTGAAGAATTGTTTAAATTTGATGATTTCTTTCGAAGCTTGATAGGTGCGTCTTACTTCAAGGGGCGGTTCTTGGGCCTCGGCTAAGTGTGCTTGCACGGGTGTTCATTTCAAGGCTCCTAAGCTTATTCTAACGGCATTATACTGTATTTTATCAATTGCGCTGAAATAACATTTCGCTGCAGAACTGTACAAGATGCTTCCATAATCTATGATAGAGCGAATATATGCCTTGTAGAATAAAAGTGCGATACTAGGATCTGCACCCCATTTGGTTCTTTTGACACATCTTAGCATGTTGATTCCCTTTTAGCATTTATTCTTGATGTTTTTTACAGGAATATTTATATCACTCATAGCGATATATTCAGCTGTATAAAGCCTGTGTCTTGTAAAAAAGGACTGCAGATTATTCGGGAGATATGACCAAGTTGTGTTTACCAGTTTTTCGAGCACATATTTTAGTTTTCTCATACAAAAAACGAAAGATCTCTGCACAGAATAGAAACAGAAGTCGTCAGCGTACTGAATACATTTTATACTATTATCAAAAATTTCATAAAGTTCCCGGGTATAAATATTAAATAAAATAGGGCTCAAAACCGCTCCTTGGGGTAAACCCTGCTCATCGCAATATCACAATTTTTTTTCTAAAACAGTTAAAAAAATTAAATCTATATTAACATATTTTCTTATAAAACAATATAAATTTTTTTGTTTCACAGACCTTCTCCTTGGCCCTTTAATTCGTCCGGTTTTAAACATAGGCCTCCCCTGGTATTTTCCAATCATTTCTGTTTTGTGCTTTTCGTTTCCAATGTGTTCCTCCTATCTTTTTGATTTCGTCTTCCCATCTCATCTGGGGTCTTCCTTTTGTTCTTTTTCCCATCCATGGTCTCCATTGTTGTTTAGTGGTATTCCATCTGTTTTTTTTTTGTCTGGCGTTATGACCTGCGAAGCTCCATTTTAGCCTGGCTATATGTTGTCCTGCGTCTTTAACTTTCGTTTTGTTTTTTTATCTTTCAATTTTACTCCTAGCAATGACCTTTCCATGGCTCTTTGTGTCTTCACTATTTTATCCATGTTTGCTTTAGTCCGGGTCCACTTTTGGCATGCGTATGTAAGAATCGGGAGTAAGCATTGATCGAATACTCTTGTTGAATTTTCTGGTTTTTTTAGGACCCATTTTATTTTTCCAAATCCTGCCCAGGCTAATCTGATCCTTCCTTTTATCTCCGCTGTTTGATTTTCCTTGTTTATTTTTATTATCTGTCCCAAGTATACGTACTCGTTGACTGCGTACTTTTTCGGATTCTCTTGCTAGTTCGGCGAGCATAGTTTGTAATTGTTTAAAGGTAGATGCTATTATAATTACGTCATCTGCATATATTAGGTAATTTAAATTCACAAACCTGCTGAAAAATATTTATTTGATTTTGGTGTAAGATTTCTCTGCTATTGTTTCGAAATTGTAAATCGTGATGGTTTAAAAATAAAGAATCCGGATTAAAAAAATCTAAACGCGGTAAAGTAGAGACTTTTATTTTTTAAATCTCAACATTCCAACTCCCAAAGAGTGTAAAAAGGAAAAACCGCCGCATTTGTGCGTGCAGTTTCGGCAATTAAGCACGAAATAAGAAAAAAATATAAATGTCTGCGTTACAAGAGTGTACTTGTGAGTATTAACCTTCTTTCTCTCTTTATCTCTCTCTTGTTTGAAAACAAGAGATAGGTTGGATTTTTCTTCGCGAATAAATGAATCTCCTGCGAAAAGTTGGCATCTTACGGTCCTTGTAAACCAAACCCACTTGGGGTTAGTACGAACTCCGGGCCTCTAAATTGCTTGTAAAAAGTCACTCTACTGATTTATGTTTGTGGCAAAAATGTCCGCAAAGACCTTGCTACACTCAAACTTAATTGAAGCCGGCAGAAATAAATTAAGTCGCGCCATCTGGAAGATAAACTATGAAATAATACGAATTCTGATGTGTGACGTTTTAACCCTGACCGCTCGTGGGACTTTTGACGAATTTATATTTACAAAGGCGAATACCAATTACAGCTCCAAACTGTATCTTTTTACAGGGATAATCCATTAATGTTTTTAGCATACTCGTTTCTTGACCTTAAATTTTTGGAAAGGTAAATGAAAGCTGAGCGACTGGAGGGAATACTCCAGAATGCATTTTTTTTAATTGTTTCTGTACACTTATTTTCATATATCTATTTTAGCATTCACTGTGAAATTTATCAGGCTATTACTGTCTGTCACCTATATCATAGGTTTATGTGAGTCGATTTTGTATTTAAAAACAACTACTCCTTTGGCTATATGCCGCGACAGGCATTGAATTACATCTGATACATAATCGTGTATAATACCCCATTTCGGGTAACAATATGCAGATGCTTGTTAAGTAAGAGAAGGAACTATTAGATTTATCCATCCGAAATTACCACCTATGGACTAGTTTCGGGGTGTGTTGCCCCTCATTAGCATAGGGCAGGTCTACCTCGACTGGACACATCAACAGCTTCGACTCCTACCAAGTATACATGAAGTGCTACGCGAAAAGCGCCAGTCACGACATCTAAACTTTTTAACAAGCACCACCCGGTAAATAGCTTCTGCGAAGAGGTATAGAGGTTCAGCGACATATTACCAAATCGACCCCATAAATATGCTTTTTATTTATAATTAAATAAATAGTAAAATATTTTTTTCTTGGTTTTTACATAACATAAAAAGTTGGCAGCAGATTTTAGTATTACAATAATTTGATTGATTTTATCGCATTTAATTAATAAATATTTTAATACTTATACTGGTAATATAAATTAATTTCGACTCCTTTAATGTTAATTTTAATAAAATAGTAATTTACGTAACGAGACCGGAAACTTGGCACACTTCCAGGACTCGCAGATGGATAATATTGGATATTTGACAATAGTTTTCAATTATGATCAACTTTTCTTTACAACAATTGTCGATATTTTTAAAAATAAAGGTACTTTACTCTTGAGTAAAATTAATATTTTTTGACACACCCCGTACACGGTTTAAAAAAAATAGCTATCCAATGGTTGTTTTTTAAATTTTAGACTATGCATATCTTTTTATAAAAAATAACTTTTTTTCATAAAACTAAGAATATTTATATTATATTTCTTAAAAATGATTGATTTAATTTCGTGCTTTATAATTATTTTTTTTTGATAAAAATTCAATAAATTTAAAACTCCTATAATTATATATCAAGAAATTTTAGTTTGCTCTGAGATATCTGGTAAATTTTTAATCCTGTATTAAAGATAATAAATCCAAGGTCTTTTAACAAAAAGAAAAAATACACTTTTTAAACCGCTTGTTTAAACGAATTTTTAAATTTTACATAAAATGTTATACTTTTAGTTGATTTTAAATCTTTTAAAACCTTCTCTAGCAAAAAATAAAAAAAAAATTTTGTCGGGATCATAATGGCGATTACCCCCTACTGGAATCTAACAGCTCTAAAACACCGATTTAATTAAAGTACATTGGGATATTAACGAGCACGTATATTTTATGCAGGAAGACTACAAGAATGTTAAGAATCTAAACCTTTCTTGTATTTCAGAGTCCGAAGAAGCAACCTCTCTGGAGAATTACAAAGTTTTATTTGGCTGTTGTGCGAAAACTTGTTAAAACACTCCAACTTTACTTTTAATCTTGTCTTCCCGCTTTCTTAGCTAAAAAAAACTTACACCCATTTATATTTAATACTATTCATTTATAAGAGTTTAAAATGAAAAAGATACCACATAATAACTAAGGGGTAGTGAAAAATGTACATCTTTTTTTATTGAATTTATTTATCTAGATCAAAGCCCATTGACACATGTACAATTATAACAGTATGAAATATACATTGCTCAGTATGTTAATATGCACTAGAAGGAATGTATACATTGTAGGGTAATATCAAAAATTATTATATAATGCCATATAGGTAAAGACGGTATTTTTTATTTTATATGAGTCAGTAAGCATTCTTGCTAGGTTTTCATTGATATGGTGTTTTTTACGATTTGTTTGTGCACATTCAATCAGGATATGTTTCACAGTGATTGCGATATTGCAGGTTGTACAAAAGGGGTGGTCTGCAGAGGGCATCTGATGTCCATGGGTTATTTTAGTATGTCCAATTCTTAGTCTGCGTACGATTACCTTTTCTTTTCTTTAAAGGTTGGGTAGTTGAAATGGGGCTGTTGTCGGCCTGATCTTATCAAGTTTTTTACTCCCAAACAACTGTTGACGACGTACAAGGCTCAAATCCGACCTCTACTGGAGTATTGCTCGCACATTTGGGGTTCAGCACCAAGGCATTCTTTTCGTCTTTTAGATTTCATTCAGAAAAGGGCCATTCGGTTGATAAACAGCTCAACTCTCACAGATACCCTTTACCCTCTAGAACATAGAAGAAGAGTTGCAGACCAGTCATTACTCTACAGATATTTTCATGGCAGATGCTCCAGAGAAATAAAAACTCTTATACGACCATTGGCCACATTCGGTCGAAGAACTCGGCACGCTGATCAGTCTCACCCATTTACTCTCAAGATTGACACTACAAGGACCAATCTCCATCAAGAATCCTTCTTTTACAGGGCTGCTACGAAATGGAAAAAGCTTCCAAAATCAGTTTTTTCAGATAACTATGACCTGCAACTTTTCAAAAAGCGGGTCCATAATCATTTTCTTTCTATAATCCCTTCCCCTTCTAATAGTCGCAGTGCGAGCCGTCCGCGGCCCACACGATAGGTCTACCCTTTTTGCGACTATTTTCAGTAAAAAAAATATATGTGGGATTTTCATTTTAGTGGGTTTGCCAGGACATATGGACAGAGTTTTTAAAAAATGGTTTCAGGTTAGTTGGTAGCATACACTTAATAAAATATTTTGCAAACAATTTAACAAATTGTAATTTTAGGTGAGGGTAAAAATTAGGTGGATATTATTCTGGGAAGACACATCATTATTATGAACGTGAAAATAACTTTTTTAAATGAATAGTGTACCTGATAAATACTTAATTACCCATTGTTCTACAGAACACATGTAAATAATACTGTCATTTCGATTTCACAAGTATTTTTAAAACATGACTAACGTTGTGCAAAAATATAAATAAAGAAGAGGTGTCTAAACAATTTTAAACATTGTATTGGCTGAAATATTTTTGAAAATATGACTGCCTATAGTGTAAATCCGTAAATCATGAAGTGTTGTTAATAAAATCTATTTGGTATTGTTGCCCAACCATAAAAATAAATTATTTATTATCATTTTTTTTTTTTTATTCTACTTTAAAGCCCTACGCTTATCTCTTTAAAATGAAAGCAGGAGCCAGCTATACACGTTAGTAAAAAAACAACTCTCTGTGATGCACCGTTTTTATCGCGATTCAATTATTCGGATACTTTATATGGCTCAAGTTTAACAAAACAGTATGCTTAGAAAATACAGAAAGTACAAAATTTATATCTACGGCTTATTCACGGAATAAGAAAATATCAAAGAGTATCTCGTGAGTTACCTAAAACGGGTTGGATTATAATGAAAAAATATCAGTGGTCTGGGTGCGACCCAATAGGTCTACACGACTAACTTTTCAACGGAAAGAAAGAAAGAATACCAAATGTTTTGTTGTTATAATTTTTATTATTATTAAAATTATTATAAAAAACGATTTTAAATTGTTTATAACAAATTGTAATTGTCATTAACAATATTATGTTTGTGTCAACCGTATTTTTTAAACTTTTTCCCATTATTTCATAAGCGGGAGCTATTTTTATTTATTTACAACAATTACATTTTTTTTTAATTATTACAATTAATAATCATTTGTTATCAACAATATTCAATTTTTTTGAACAATGCTTGATCGTTCCTAAATAAATTATATGCTAATATCTCAATACTGACACAAGTTTAAAATTCCTCCAATTCCTATTTTTGTTTTTTAAAATTATCTCTTTTTATGAACTATTGTCATATTTTTCATACAAATATTCCTAACATGCAATAATCATATTATTCAAAAGATCTTAAAATTCTGTATTAAAAATAGTACAATTTATAAATTGCAAAATTCAGGTAGTATACCATTTTTTTCAGTTTTTTGATTCTTCATAAAAAACAGCTTGATCGACTCTGCTGAAAATCTAATTAGTACTAATTGGCGTAATTATGCGTCGAATGCAA
This sequence comes from Agelastica alni, assembly GCA_950111635.1. NCBI lineage: Eukaryota > Metazoa > Arthropoda > Insecta > Coleoptera > Chrysomelidae > Agelastica > Agelastica alni. The sequence continues at coordinate 41,688,852 of OX467714.1, read as the reverse complement.
TTAGTCTCACGTCGATGTATCATTTTTTGTTCTCGAGATAATTAAAACGAAAAATAATTCCAGCGCACATACGAACATACGTACATACACACACTGACGTTTACTTAAAAACTATTGTATTCGACTCTGGGGACCTTGAAATGTGAAGATATGTCAAAATTCGTGATACGCAAAATCGGACCCATTACTATAACTTTCACTGGGAAGTTAATAGACGGAAATCAAATACTTTTAGCAGTCCCTTTTGTTTGCCCATGCATTGGAGTACTTCGTCGTTATTGATTTTTTGTACCCATGAAATTCGTAGCATTCGTCTCTATATGTACATTTATTGTTTGTGAGTCTATGGTCCAGCTTTCGCACCCGCAGAGTAAAACAAAGAAAACGTTACATCTAATCATTCAAATTCACTATGCTAAGGTGCCAATGTTTTTAAGCTTATGAGTGTTTTCTTTGCTTGTTCAATTTATGAAAGTATTTCCTTTTTCGAAATACACTGACTATTCACGTTAGCTCTTAGGTATATTATCCAGGTATCCTGTTCAATTATTTGTCCGTTGGTTTATTGGAGTCTTTAAGAATACTATTATTTTGGTTTTGGAGATATTTAGAAATAAGCCGAACAATACTTCTTTGGATATGGACTCCGAGTAAAAATTAATCAGAAACGAGTGCGTTATGTAAGCACACGAATGAGTATTAAATTTTGGCGTAAAGATAGATGGGTGAATTCATTGAAAAAGAAAATGAGCTACACAAAGTACTAATCTTAAGCAGACTAAATCGCGGGTACCATCTAGGATAATAATGTTAATATAAGTCTGATTTAGTTACTATTTTGTAAATTAAAATATTTTAAATAAATAAATATTTACTATCATTTCTTTTTACTTTTTTATATTACGTAACTGACCGTTATCGGTGCGAAGTATTCGCACGGGTCATCTCTAGTTATACCATATTCACATGTCCTAATTGTGGAATACCATGACAGAACTGGGCGTACCGAAAAAGTTTGTCATTCTCACAAAAGCTTGTGTAGAGGGATTTACAAGTGCAGTAAGATTTGAAGGAAAATTGTCAACCTTCTTTCCAGTCAACGGTGCTCTCAAACAAGGAGATGCGTTATCCCCACTCCTCTTTAACATCGCCTTGGAAGGCATCGTACGAAGGGCAAACATAGAAAGGTTCCATGAGTTTAAATATTTGGGAGCTACAATCACCTCAGATAAAAATATAACACAGAATTCAGGGAGCCATTCGCTGCTGTTTTGCACTACAAAAAATAATGAAATCGAAAAATGTAACCCGCCGTACGAAAGTAACAATTTATCATGCAATTACAAGACCTATAATGACATGCATGTGGAACATGGACGATGACAAAAGAAAATGAGAACCGACTAAAAATCGCAGAACGAAGAATTCTTAGAAGGATATATGGACCAACCAAAGACAACGCCACGCAACAATACAGAACTAACAGGGAAGTGCAAGAACTATATAACCAACCAGGTATAGTAAAAATAATAAAGGCACAGAGATTGAGATGAGCCGGACATGTGAAGAGACAAGACCAACGTGTCGTAAAACTGGTGTTGGAAGAGACCCCGGTAGGAAAGTGACCGCTGGGAAGGCCAAGGATGCGGTGAAAAGATAATATTGCAGCGGACTTACGGACCCTAAATGTCCAACGACCAGAAGAACTTGTGATGGACCGCAGCAAGTGGAGGCAAATTGTAATGTCAGCGAAGACCCACTCCGGGTTGTAAGCTACAGAGAGAGAGAGAGACATGTCCTAATTTTTCTTCTACTTTATTCTGCGCTGTCTTAGTTAATAAATTTTTTTGGGGTTAAGTGAAAGAGCAACATAGTAGCAACCTGGTCAACATTTATCTGAGACTGCTTTTTTTTTATATTTTATATTCATAGCTTTTGCCTTAATAAAATATAGACAAACTAATGTTCATCGCACATCTTGATTTGTAGAGAACAAGCATACATACGAATCAAATAGTATGTATTTAAAAAGAAATGTTTAAATTTTTGTTTAAAAAAGTGGACTAATAGTCGTGATTTTGACATATTTTTAATGTGAAAATTTTTCTTGCAAGCAACCCTGGTTTTAATTGAGTTTGAATATAATTAAATCGTGTTTTGAAAAGAACCCTCAATAATTTATTGCCCGATTTTCAAATCATTTTGCAAGCATACTCTTGTATTGAACTAGATTTTCATAATCCACGTTTTAAGTTATTGCTTGCAGACATTATTTTTGAATGATGTTGAAGTTTTTAGCTTATTTTCGTAGAAAAAGTTGGTCGGACGAAGTTGGAGCGAGGAAAAAGTTTATTTCTAATTGTGTTTTCTGAAACACGTGCTTCTGTGCACCTTTTATATTCGTTACCGAAGCGTAACTAAGAAACAAAAGAAAAATGTAAGAAAAACTCGGAAGAACTTTTAAAAAACAATATTTCTTACAACTTATATCGACAGATTAATGATTACGAAACATTTCCGCGCACTATTTCTGTTTTTGTCGGGTAATTGACTAATTGTATCACAGGGGTATTAGAGAAACATTTTTCGTACCTTTATTTTAACGATAGTAAAAAAGGAATTCCGGTGGAAATAGGTATAAAGATTTCTAACCGAACAATATACAGTTACTTGCTCTGTGAATTTTTATGCTGTCAGCATGGCTTTTGTTTATCGTCAAACATTATAAACGTCAAAATGTAAATTAACCTTTATCAACTACAATAATCTAGACACGTGGTAGCGTGTCAAGCAAAGTTCAAGCTAACAGAATGGCGAGGGGTACCGTGTGTAATATTACCATGTAATAACCATTTGGAGCCACTTTAAATCCCCCCCACAATTTATATCCATATTTTATACAATGTTTGTCATGTATTTATTTCAACGCCCAGAAAACACAAAGCGCCACGTTTTTTAAGAAAGTAAATTCCTCAAATCATTTCATCACACTGTCCGGAAATTCCCTTGAATCAAGTCCCTTTATCTCGATTTTGGGAGTCACGGTGTCTAGTAATATGTTTTGGCATGACCATGTTGCTAACATCTCAAGGTCTGCAAACCAGAGGCTAGGTTTTCTATGGAAAGCTGATCAACTGTTGACGACGCACAAGGCTCAAATCCGACCTCCACTGGAGTATTGCTCGCACTTTTGGGGTTCAGCACCAAGGCATTCTCGTCGTCTTTTAGATTCCATTTAAAAAAGGGCCATTCGGTTGATAAACAGCTCAACTCTTACAGATACCCTTCACCCACTTAAACATAGAAGAAGAGTTGCAGACCAAACATTACTCTACAGATATTTCGGTGGCAGATGCTCCAGAGAAATAAAAACTCTTGTAGCACCATTGGCCACATTCGGCCGAAAAACTCGGCACGCTGATCAGTCTCACCCATTTACTCTCAAGATTGACACTACAAGGACCAATCTCCATCAATAGTCCTTTTTTTACAGGGCTGCTACGGAATGGAACAGGCTTCCAAAATCAGTTTTTCCAGAAAACTATGACCTGCAACTTTTCAAAAAGCGGTTCCACAATTATCTCCTTTCTATAATTTCTTCCCGCATTTACCATATAAAACCATACGATAAATAAAATAAATATAAATAAATTTACAATGTACGGTGCAACAGAAGTAGCTTGGCGGGCGAAGAAACACAAAATCTGCGCACAACGTAAACATTCGAATAACGATCCGATCGGTGACGACGAAATTTTCAGTAATCGTGAGTCTCAAGTACAATCGAAGGAAGAAGTTTACGAATGTGAAGTGTATTCAGCCGAATATTTGTTATTTTAGAGGCTAGTTGCCCGCCAAGCTACTTTTGTTGCACTGTACATATTTCGATATCGTCTCGGAAAAAATTATATAACTTTCTAACTTTAATAAATAATACCTTAATTATCATAAACAATGAACCGGATCCATTGATCTTTTGTTAAAAGTATGAGAGCTTGTTAATTAATATTGTTTGAATAAAATTGTTGCGAAAATGTTAGTACATTTTTGAAATAAATATAAATTCGCATTTCTGTTATTTGATTTTGGGTAACAAACGAAAATCTCAATTTTACGTCTAAAATTTAAATCAGCACATTGTCACGCAAACAATTTAATTTAGGAAAATTTTCATATTTATATTTGCTCATATTTGTTAGTCGATGAAAATTGAGTTCAGTTTTATTCTTCTAGTTTACGCCATCAATATAAAAGAAAAAACTGCTATTTCCAAGTCAGATGCCTTTATATACATATATATATATATATATATATATATATATATATATATATTTATATATATATACCTTTTTATATACAGGGTGATTCTTTGGGAGTCTCAATTAGACGTTTAAGAGAAACTTGACATACTTAATTAAAATCTGAAAATTTGAGGTTTAAGGTTTTCGGATATGTCGAATTGATCTAAAATATTTAGAGCCTCTGGTTATACCGCAAGTTGACTATAACTTGCTTATTTTAAATAAAATAACGTATTTCGATAAGGGATTCTCCCAATATAGGGTTTTGCTACCTTACACTGAGTGTTTTACCAGATATGACCATTTTTATTACGAAAAAGTGACACCCTGTATTATTATAATTAATGTAAATTTAAACATTTTTTTGCATTATGTTTTTCATTTGTTATTAAAATGATTATTATTGTACAGGGTGATTCAAAAACGCAGTAGTCTAACATTTAACATCTCACCTTAGTAGTAAGCAATTTTAAAATTACATTCTGAAAAAAATGGGTCAGGTATTATTTGATATGATTTTTCATAACAAACAATAATTCCTTTTAATTTTAATGAAAATTGTATTTTATTTAATTAACAGTGACAGTCACAGAAATCAACCTCAAAATTTAAAAAAGCTAAATACTGAAATATTTTATTCGAATAATTATTTAGTATTACTTTCTTGAATTCTTTATCACTCTGCACTTTATGAGACTTATTATCAACAGTAAATAATTATTTATATAGTTTACACACATAACTGCAACTTAAGTGCACAGCTGATGGCTGACAGTACCGATCTCTCGGTGGTTGACGTCTATCTGACGGCCAACTATAACCGCGCTCTCATTCGTCATTTGTCGCGTGTTTTCGCGACTTCCTGTTACCGTTACTCTTACACATTTCACGAATCACTCCCACAAATTACGAATAAGCGAGAGGAAAGATGTTACATATAAAAAATCTTTATTTAAAGTCACTTACTATTAATTTTTTTTAATGAAAATAGTCGCAAAAAAGGTAGACCTATCGGGTGGGCCGCGGACGGCCCGCACTGCGACTATTAGAAGGGGAAGGGATTATAGAAAGGAATTGATTGTGGACCCGCTTTTTGAAAAGTTGCATGTCATAGTTCTCTGGAAAAACTGATTTTGGAAGCTTGTTTCATTCCGAAGCAGCCCTGTAAAAGAAGGATTCTTGATGGAGATTGGTCTTTGTAGTGTCAATCTTGAGAGTAAATGGGTGAGACTGATCAGCGTGCCGAGTTCTTCGACCGAATGTGGCCAATGGTGGTACAAGAGTTTTTATTTCTCTGGAGCATCTGCCATGGAAATATCTGTAGAGTAATGACTGGTCTGCAACTCTTCTTCTATGTTCTAGAGGGTAAAGGGTACTATTAAATACATTCTAACAAAAGATTTTTAAATTTGTTAAAACTTTCAGCCACCGGCAGTAAGACAGAAAGGCACAATGTAATGAAGGCTTGAGTACTGTATGAGGGGATGATAAATAACCAAATAAAAACCAATTTATTTATAAATTGGGGATTATCACCTTAAACAAATTCAGACACCAAATGGGTCATATATTTAGATTTAAAAATTCATAAAACTTTAAAATTACTTTTTCGTATAGTGCCAGTTAACCGATTTTATTGCTGTTTGATAGCCAAAATAAAAACTTAATAGTTGAAAAATGCAACTTAAGACTTGTAGTATTTCTCTTACTGTTTAAGAGGGTGCTGCTGCTTTTATAGCCCCTTTAATCGCCATAAAGGCCTCGTATCATTCTATCCTGTAACGCTTACTTTTATTTTTGTTTAAGTGTTTAATAAATTAGTTTTAATTTACAATTGTATTGCTGTAGGTAGATAACATAAATATGATTTATTTTATGTCTGTTATGATTATGATTTATATTATTATTTTCCTACATTTTATTAAATTAATTCCTTTGCGTTTTTTGTGTGGGATTGTATCGCGAATATTGACTTGTCAAGTTTATTTATATTCTAAATCCATTTTCTTATATCTAACTAAATAATGGGATTTGTATTGTGAGTTGTGAATAATTTGGCGTTTTTCCAAACGTTCGGTCACGAAATGCGTTTTCAGAAGACTTATTATGGTCATTTGTCGTATTTATCTTAATTTAATTGTAGGTAATTTGGTTTTCCTATAAAATATCAAATATTATCAAACAAAAGTTAAAAAGTGCACCAATTAAAATTGAAATTCTTAACATAAATTTTTTTAGCCCAGTAGCATCTCAGGATACGGTCCTCATCCTGCACTTCGCCACACTCGCAAAGGTTTGATGGGTCTTCCTGTATCCCCCATCTGATTATATTTATTTTCACCGGTGCCACTTCTGTTCTTATTCGGTAATGTGTGTACCATAAACATGTTCCAAACATTCTCCGAATTTTTCAATTGCATATATCCTATAGATTTCCGTTTTCTGCCATATGTATTTCATCGCAAAATAATTTTTCCATGTTTTTTTTTTAATTTTACCCCAATTCCACCCCCTCAGACGGCCTGGCAAACTACTTCGTGGTATCATTGATAAAGAAAAAGGCAAAATACATAACATATCTTAATCAGAAAGGTGTACAAAGCAATTTGTGCCTTCTATGATTTTTTTTTATAATTTCACCCCCTCAGACGGCAAGGCAAACTACTTTGTAGTATCACGAATAAAGAAAAAGTCAAAATACATAACACATTTTAATCACAAAGGTGTACAAAGCCATTTGTGCCTTATATGATTTTTTTATAATTTCACCCCCATTCCACCCTTTCAGACGGCCAAAAAAACTAACTTGTGGTATCAGGGATGAAAAAAGAGGCAAAATACATAACATTTCTTAATCAGAAAGGTGTACAAAGCAATTTGTGCCTTCTACGATTTTTTTAAATAATTTCACCCCCATTCCACCCCCTTGGACGTCCTGACAAACTATTTTGTGCTATCAGGGATAAAGAAAAAAGCAAAACAAATTACATATTCCAAGCAGGAAGGCATACAAAGCCATTTGTGCCTTCTGTGATTTTTTTAAATAATTTCACCCCCAATTCATCCTTTCCGACAGGGTGAAAAATAATTGCGGGTTTTATTTGTTATGTATTACTACTTCCCGAATTAAAATCTGCAAACGAAAAGCCTGTACAAGTCACTTTTACCAGATTATATGACTCTTGCGATAGAGCTATATTTTTCTCAGTGTACATTTGTGGATGTGGATAACTTTACACCCGTGCTTAATATTTAGTATATTTAATTTCGTTTTCGGATAAAATTAAAACTTACTTGTATTTGTAAAAAGGCTCCGAAAGTCAGGACATAAATGAAGCTGAAATCCCCAGATACGCGAGTGTATACCGAAATAAATATCCTGACAGGCGCTTATCTATAATTTCTGGGTCTTGAAGTTGGTGAAAAAGTGGCAAAGGAAAACACAAATGATATGTCGTCTCATCAGAATAATAAGTAGCTTTACATTTGAATATCTTCCAAAGAGAATGGACATTTTTTTATTTTTATTTCTGTATTTGTGAACTTATATCCGTAGGGTGATATTTTATAAATGGATAACCGTATTTTTTGCGAAGAATCTCCAACTTTAATCTCTTAAAGATTAATTGAATGGTAATAAAAATAATAACACACCAAACAAACTTTATATTACTTAATTAAATAGTTTACTTTGCCAAAGATATAGGTTTATAATATAACAAACGAACCAAAAGTAAATCGTACTCAACCAAAAGGTATAAAAGGTATACCTTTTCAATGGGGTAACTAATAAGTTCTCACACTTTTAATGTCCGTTAGTCGCCCCAATGAGGTTGAAAAAATTGCTAAAAACGAAGGCCTGTTTTTATCATTGGATTTTAAAAAAAAAGTCGTGTAGTCTCATTGGACGCTTTTGTGTTATTCGACAAATATTTTTTTTATTTATAAATTTTTATCAAAGTATTTTGCAAAAAAATTCATATAGTCTTTTTAGTAGGAGTAGGCAAAAACCATTTCCTTCCTCTTTTGCTTTTGCTTCTTTTGCTTCCTCCACTTTCATCAGTGTTCTCATACATGCTTGTCGGTTGTTGGTACTCTTCACCTGGCCTTTCTAATGAACATAATAATAAATCTGCGTTACGAATAGTCGGATTACCTTCTTTTTCCCTGTCTCTATAGGCAGTAAGTGTAGATGAAGAGAGACAGCGACTAACGCATTCTTGTTATGCATAGTTTTTGCGGTCTCCGCAACATGCGATGAAGAACTTCGTTCCGAAATTCCTTCAAGGAAGTCTACAAGTAATTTAAATATTTTAAATTTGGTTTGTTATTTACAAAAAAATAATTTACAACAACTATTTTGTATCATAAAATACTAAATAACTAATAACGGACACACTTATTTTAGAATAATATTCTAAATTAATCCCAAAATATTTTCTTTACATTTTTATATCATTTTCTATTTCGTTGTTGTTTATAATTTTAATATATATTTTCATAAAAAAAAACAAAACAATTTGTAGTACCTATTGATTAATCTAAAGAATATTAGTATTAACATTAAAATTTTAAATAGCCACAAGTTATTCACACAATCTTTGGAAGTTGCGAAATAATTACAATCGGTCTCTACAGCAATTAAATTCTCTAAAGACGAATAGTATTCGATGTTCGATGGGGTACGAACTTTCAAATATTTGCTGACGATCACGATCATTGTACATACAAACTATCGCCGGAATATTATATATTTGTTTACAAACCCAACGAATTTGAGTAACCAACTCTCTATCTAAATATAATGTAAAAGTGACGTGCATATCGAGGCATTAAAGTAAACTAATTATAAACTTTGAATCATTTGGTAAAAGTAAATATTAAAGGAACCAGCCTATTAAAGAAGTAAGACGATACAAATACCTAGGCACGATTATTAATGAGAACAATGACAGCTCCCAAGAAATACGAGTCAGAATAAAACAGGCTAAAAGCACCTTTACAAGAATAAAGAGACTTTTTTGCTGCAAAGATTTAAACCTTGATTTAAAAATACGACTTATGAGATGCTATGTGCTGTCCATACTATACTATGGGATGAAGGCCTAGACACTGAAGGTAACCGACATGAGGAGACTGGAGGCATTTGAGATGTGGATATACCGGAGAATATTGAAGATCTCATGGGTAGAGAGAATAACCAACGTGGAAGTGATGAGACGTATGCATAAGGAGAGAAAAGTGATTCCGACAATTAAGAGAAGAAAACTGCCGTACATGGGACATGTCATGAGGGGAGAAAAATATCAAATGCTACAAATAATTATGCTGGGAAAAACCAAGGCAAGAGATCTATGGGGAGAAGACGAAATTCATGGCTGAAGAACATTAGGGATTGGTTTGGATGCAGTAATAATGAACTATTTAGAGATGCGGTCTCAAAAATAAGAATTGCTTTAATGATTGCCAACCTTCGAAGCGGAGACGGCACCTAGAGAAGAAAAAATAATAAAGTCAAAGAGTAAATAGATAAATACAATACTAACATTAATTGCTATAATAAATTTAACGCAACGCTCATGGTTTTTAATTTTTATACAAATGGCTTTATTCAGCTTTTATTTCTAAAAGAGAGTTCGAGTCGATTCTTTCATTAAGTTGGATTGAGAATAATTTTTTTGATAGTCAAATGCCTCTTTTACGCCTATGATCAGGTCATATTAACATCATGCGAAGATGAGTTGCAGGAGATGGTTAATGTAATGCATGATGCCCTAAAAATTAAAGGGATAAAAGTAAATGTCAGCAAGGCGAAATTAATGGTAAATGTGGTAAAAAAATTAGATAAAGAAAAGCTGAGATGGTTTGGACACGTAAAGAGGATAAATGAAAAAATACTGACGAGTGTGAATGGGTAGAGGTCGAACGTATCTCGATCAGATCGAAATTGTTCTAAAGAAAGTCCAGGTAAAGAGTTCCAGCAACTGACGAGCATCTAAGAAAGCACTGATAAAATTAGAAAAAGTGAAAGATGTGTGTAAGAACCGTAGCAAGTAAAAGAAGTGGTCTCTGGCCTACCTCTACGGGGTAAGCATGTATGTATGCATGAACGTAATAATTTTGTCACTTACTTACATAAATCTTTTAAAAAAGCTATCAAAACCTTCTTATTTAATTTAATTGGCCCAAATTTATGAACAAGCAATAACTGTCTATAAAAATTTAGTTCCAACGAAAAAAAAATCTATTAAAAATTATTGGGACTGAAAATAACAAAAGATATTTTTTTACCGATCATGTAATGGCTTAACGCATAAAAGTTGCATAATATTTTATTATTATTATTATTACACTATCCAGTACCTAAATAAAAGGACGTCCCAGCACCATCGTAGATCGAAAGAACTAAAATAGTGTAGACGAAAAACTTTCATGCAACATCTCGCCCAAACTCCCGACTACTTCCGAACTCCGCAGCCGGTTTCGGAATTGCAAAATATACACATATATATTTCGGAGTTCATGCCGCACAGGCCAGTAAATCGTTCTCGCTTCTTCGGCGAGGTGGTGAGTTTTCCGACGCCATTTTTCGCTCTGATTTGTGATAATTTTCTCTGAGTGTTTGCATAGTTGATATTTTCTTTGACCGGTGTCGCAGTTCCCCAAATCGAAATCGGCATTTTGGCTTCTTTCTAAGGTAAAATATTTCTTTTTTAGCTAGCGTTTGCTTCGTTACTATGTAAACAAACTGTGGGATTCTTACCTAAACAACATATTTCCAGGCCATTTAATATAATCACGTTAATTTTTAAAAAAATTTATCGCATTATTCTTTTTATTTATGTTTTTTTCGTTTTTTTTTTTTTTTTAGATTTTTTTTGTTAAATTTAAAAAACCACAATTACATAATTGCTTTTTGTATGTTTTAAATATTATTTTTTACTAAAAAAATAGTAATTAGGCTAAATAATTTACAGAAATGATATTTTTTAACAAAAAGAGAAGAAGCAGTATGTTAAAAAAATAATACAGAAACTTATTATTATTGTTATAACTAATGTGCAGTGGCAAATTAGAATCGGCTGGATTAAACGATTTTTTTTATCTTTTATTTTACTTTTCTAAAACATACTAATTGTGAATCTACCCAAAGTTTCTTTCAACGTATTGGATAATTTTAAACATATTACTTTTAATTAAAATCATTGAATAACTGAACTGCGTTATTTGTATTTTTGTTTTAAAAAATTTTTTTTCACCAAATAGTCCTATTGTAAATTTTTTTTTATTTATGGTTTTATGTCGCATCCACCAAGTGATTAGCAGCGACATTGAATTACATAGATAGCCAACTTAATCTAACCTAAAATACGAATACATATGGATATTTAATTTAAGCTTTGGACAATTTAACATTAAATACGGTTGATTAATTAAAAATCTCTTAGAAAAGCAATGATCTGCCGATGAAATTAAAATGTTTATCGCCATAATATAATAGATTATTTACGTACGAAGAAAACTTAACTAAAACGTAGTGTTTCTGTTTAATATTTGTTCTTTTCAAACATTTTCATTGTATTAAAATTAAGGAATAAACCCACACGGCAATGCACATCCTAAAATAAATATTTTTCTCCTTCGTCGATCCTCTTTATTCTAAAAAAGTAAATAACAATAACGGAAAAAATGTTTGTAGATGGGGAAATGGGGGAAATTCAACAGCTGGATAATCCATTCGAAAAATAAAAACTAAATTGAAACACGTCCTGGCAAATGATACGGGATAAGTAGATCATTCTTATGTTAAAGTTGACCCTCGAAAATCGTTCCAAACATGTGTCGGCGTGTTTCCGAAGCAAAATATTTTACCATACAACCGAAAGCATGTTTGTTGCGAAATCTGAATATTTCATCAAATAAGGTACATACAAAGGGATTTGGGAAAGTTTTACAATACGGCTCTATTTATTTAATTTTCTTAAATAATGGTATGTAACTTTTAGAATAACTAATTTTATTTAACAAAAAAAAATTCCACAAAATACATAACAAATTTATACAGGTTTAGTGTAGGAGGTAATTATATCAATGAGTGCAGACATTTTCACTGGATCTCTGATCCCCAACTTCTTTAAATGATCATGCAAAATAGTTGCTGGTATTATCTTAGTAAATTGATCAGCTAGTTTTCTATTTAAATTTACATATTTTAGAACAATTTTCTTCTTTTTAATTATAGCTCTTTTATAAAATAATTTTAAATCAATATGTATTCGATGTATTATTCTTTGCAAGTTTCATTGCTTTTTTATTGTCTATAAAGATAGAAAACTGTTGATCTTAAAGAGGGTAGAACACTTTAAGAATGTAAATTATTTCGTAACTTAACTAAGAACAACAAATTCTAATTCAACAGTGCTGAGAACAACGCATTTTTGTTTTCTGCTTTCCATATTTGTTAATCCAAGTTTGAATTCCTAATCGTCTGTATTGAAAACAAAAACTGGCATTTATCTCTACTGCAATATGAATAATAATACGTCTTGTAATAATAACTGTTAAAAAATTTAATGTCCAAATCGTCCTGGGCCCATAACTTGTCGTTATTTTCACGCAGTTTAAATAATTTGCCCAATATTTTTGGAAATACCTTCTGGTTAAAAAAAAAAAATGTGACTTTCAATATTTTATTCTTTTTTTCTTCTTTTTCGTCTTCTTTTTTTCTTCTTCTTATTTCAGTATGGTTTTCCACACGGTAGGCGAATGTTTGTTTATTCCAATAAAGCCTCTCCTGATGACGATGTCCGACACTCCCTCCCTCTTTTTGATGGTCTTTCTTGTGATCTTCTGTCTGGTACGTTGGTTATAGCGTGTTTTACCAACCTATCGTCTTCCATCTCTTTACATGCTTGTTCCAGAACCTTCTTCTTGTTATGATCCATTCAGTGACGTCCTGTATTCCGTTCTGCTGTCTTAGATTTTCGTTTCTGACTCGGTCCTGGATAGTTGTTATTGTTCTTATTGTTTTCATTGTTTTTGTTTCAACTGTATAAGATTAAGATTAAGTATACCTAGGTTCAAAGTTTACGAGTGATGGAAAGTATGACAGTGACATTGAAAACAAATGAATGGGGCACTGCATAGCTTTATAAACACCCAAAAAGTGTAAAAAAGGCACGTTTTGCTGTGTATAGAGGAGTGTTCGTTCCTACACTTATGTATGGTAGTAAATGTTGGTTTGGCAGAAGAAGCATGAAAATAGTATTATTGCTGCGGAGATAAGTAGTCTAAGAAGTACAGCCTTAGTGACTCGGTTGGATAAAGTAAAAAATAGTGAGATAAGAGAACGATGTGGTGTAAAAGAAGATGTGGTTACAAATATAGATAAAGATAGATAAAGGAATGAACGGTCAACTGAGTTCATTTATTAAACCTTTTTGCATGTTTTCCTGGCTAAGGGCACGACAGTGTCAAAGAAGATGTGGTTACAAAGATAGATAAAGGAATGTTTAGATGGTTGGACACGTAGAAAGGATGGATAAAGGAAGATTGACAAAACAAATTTATAAGGCGAGTGTGAATGGACGGAAGTCGGTAGAGGTCGACCTCGGCGAACATATGTCGATCAGATAAACATTGTTTTGAAGAAAGGCCAGGTCAAGAGTACCGATCTTTTTTTCAGACTTAAGGTTTATTCTCACACAAAAAATAATAACTTAAGTGAAATTCCAAAAATCCCTATTTCAATAAACCTTTTTTTTAATTAAAAAATGTAATCAACCATTTAATAGTCGATCGAATTATTTTTGTGTAATCTAAATTTTTGTTTACCATTTAACCATTTTTTTGTAAATGAATTTAAAACTTTATATATTTTGAACTTAAAGTCTTTAGGGTTAATTTTCCTAATACAAAAACGATGTTTAAATTTTAATATCCTTAAAACTTTTTTATATATAAAGACAAAAATATCGTACAAAAAATGTAAACGTATTTAGTACATAAATACATCGGTTCTTTTCCATAGGGGTAGACAAAAACCACTTTTTTCCGTTTACTACGATTCTTACAAACGTCTTTCGCTTTTTCTACTGTTATCAGCGCTTTCATACATGCTCGTTGGTTGCTGGTACTCTTGACCTGGCCTCTTTTCAGAACAATTTTGATCTGATCGAGATATATTCGCCGAGGTCGACCTCTACTAACTAGACCATTTATAATCTGTTTGACAGATTGAGCTTTGTCGTGTCGGCGCAAAAAGTCTTAAAAAAGAGTAGAGAAGCGTTGCTTGCTTGGTCATCTTGAGTTATTATACGTGTATTCGTTTTTATTGAAATAAAACACTATATAATTGCCTTTTGTTAGTATATTGAAATTGATACATGGAAACGCCATTTTGTCTCCCACCGAAACATGATTAATTGTGCAAATATAGGTCTCGTGTATCATTATAATTGTTTTACTGGTTGTCGACTTGAACTAAATATAATCCATAATCGGATTCACATGTTACTGTTTGAGTAAAACTAAAATGATGTGCTACATTTTAACAGGTGGGGTTCCGAGCGCGATGCTCTTAGCTCGGTGGTTTTGAAGCAAGAGAGAGTTTCCAGAAACCGGTCAAGCGTGGCTTCGTTTTTCTCGCGATTAAATCAGCGTTCTCATTGGTCCACGCGTAACTGTCGTTTTTCACACGATTTATAGTTGTTTGCTACTGACACGTGCCCAGCGGCTGATAGCTTATCGGCGTCTGGGCCGTAATAAGGGGATTTAAATCAAGGAATTGGTTGAAGAGAAATTCTACTGTTGAAATTACGAATTTTTATCAAGTTTATTTTTTTTATTTTTCGTTGATACAACTTTTATTTTTAACTCCAATATGGTTAAAAAATAGAAAGATTAATTTTAATTAATTAGTAAATGTTTATTACAAAAAAATCTTTTTTAAGAGTTAAATTTAAAAAATACGATAAATAATTACAAATTTTTATATTTATGTAACCATCTACAATTTTTATAATACTAAATGTGAACCAAATGTTATTGCTGCGACTTCGTCAGACACTCAATGTTGTAGTTGTATAATAAATCTGCATCTAATAAAAGTTAAGAATAATATGATTAGGTTAGTCAGCTGAAAATATCAAATCAAAATCCGAAAATATGCTGAGTATATCGCGTATTATTATTCGCATATTAAGTTCGGGATTCTTTTTTCGAACAACGCTGAACGTTTAATTGATTTTTAAATAAAACAAAAAGTTTGTTTAAAACAAGTTTAAACTTTTTGTCAAGTAGAATAACTAAAATAATACGAATTTCGTTTATGCAATGTGTTCATTTGAAAATAACCCACCCTTAATAATTTTAAAATGCGACATATTAGAAAGAAATGCCAAAACACGTCAACTTTTAACTTGAGAGGAACAATTTTTAGCGCTTGCGTCATAAACGTTAGATTCACGCCCTCCCTACTGGAGATACCCCTTAAATTTTTTCAAATGGCGTTAGGTATCAAGTCATATCTTATTTAAAAGGTCTGGTACATACATACATACATAAAGTCACTCCTTTTTCCCATAGGGGTAGGCAGAGACCACTTTCTTCCACTTGCTACGGTTCGCACACACATCTTTTGCTTCCTCTACTTTCATCAGTGCTCTCATACATGCTCTTCGGTTGTTGGTACTCTTGACCTGGCCTTTCTTCAAAACAATGTTGATCTGATCGAGATCGATGTTCTCCGAGGTTGACCTCTACCGATTTGCCCATTCACACTCGCCTTATAAATTTGTTTCGTCAATCTTCCTTCATCCATCCTTTCTACGTGTCCAAACCATCTAAGCATTCCTTTATCTATCTTTGTGACCACATCTTCTTTTACACCACAGCGTTTTCTTATCTCACTATTCTTAACTTTATCCAACCGAGTCACTCCGGCTATACTTCTTAGACTACTTATCTCCGCAGCATTAATCCTATTTTCATGCTTCTTCTGCCAAGCCCAACATTCACTACCATACATAAGTGTAGGAACCAACACACCTCTATGCACCGCCAGACGTGCCTTTTTTGACACTTTCTGGCTATTCATAAAGCTATGCAGTGCCCCATTCATTTGTTTTCCTGCCAACACCCTTCGCTTAATGTCACTGTCATACTTTCCGTCTCTAGTAAATTTTGAACCTAAGTACACAAATTCATTAACTTGTTCCACTCTTTCTCCCTCTATCGAAACCCCACAGTTTGTCCTGCTTTCTTCTCTTTTAAAATCCATTACTTTCGTTTTGCTCACATTTATTTTCTTCCCTTTGATTTTCAGGGAATCATGCATAAAATTAACCATCGCCTGCAACTCCTCTTCAGATAACGCTAATATGACTTGATCATCGGCGTAAAGAAGGCATGACGATCAAATCATTCATTTTTAATCCATACGCACTCTCTTTCAGATCTTTTAAACAATTGTCTATGTATAAGTTAAACAGCCATGGCAAAGCCACATATCCCTGTCCCACACCTTTTTCGGTGTTAAACCAGTCCGTGCAAGCTCCGTAAATATCTTTTTTTTCTTCTTATGGTGCCGTCTTTACACGGAGGTTGGATTTCATTATAGCTTTTTTTACTTCCGGCGCGGCGATTTTGCGAATCCCGAATTTTGACATATCTCCACATTTTAAGGTCCCCAGAGTCGAATACAATAATGTATTTTTTGTCTCGATTATTTCGAGAATAAAAAATGATGTCGACGTAGGGCCAATTAATTGCATTCGACGAATAATTTTGCACCTTAGAACTGATTAGATTTTAAGCAAAATCGTTCAAGCTGTTTTTTATAGAGAATAAAAAACTGAAAAAAATGGTAAACTAGTGGAGGGAAGTTGTGTCTGGCCTACTCCTACGGGAAAGAGCCGTGACTATATGTATGTATGTATGTTCAATCGACCAATCTTTTCGGGACACCCTGTATATAAATATACTTAAAATTAAATTATTATCAAAAACGTTTTATTAATTTCTTTTACAGAGCCTCGATAGAATTTGCATTCTCTTGTTATCTTAGGTTGGCAGCTCTAAGACTTTCCATATACTTCAGTGTACGCCTACCCTTTGACCCCTCGCTGACATCATCGAGCATCCTTTTAACCATGATCAATGATCCATTAAATTTAATAAAATTATTGTTTGCACAATATTCTTCTTATATGTTTGGGAAATTCAAAGTTTGCTGATTGTGTAAAAAAATTGTTTTTTCTTTCCAATTAAATTAAAATTCGTTTTATCTGAGACGAAAAGCAAAATATAAAATCCAATAATACCTGAGCGCTCTTGGTAATATTTATTTGGATTTTATAATTGAGCCTAAGCCCCAGTTGGTTTATTATTTTCGATTTTCTGGAGTTTCGACTAGCGACAAAACTCCCTATTTATTTCCGAAAATGTAAATATTGAAAGTATCTCCACAAAGTCTTTTTAATTCGAATATTCTCTTAAAAAAAGTCGATTATAGATCCAGTCAACGTCGCGTTGAGTCTTACATTAGCCTTGGGCTTATACGCCGCCTTTACAGAGCCGAATCGACAATGCTCAAAAAAGACTTTCTATTTTTTACCAAAAAATGTTTATTTAATTAAAAATATTTTTATATCCAATACAAAGTTAACTAATACAACATTAAAAATAGACAAGCGAACTGATGATCACGACACGTTACATCTTTTAATACCTCAGCAGTAGTTTTATTTTTCATTCTATTTTTAAAATTGTCTAAATCTACAAGAGGCGTTTTGTACACTTTTTTTTTCAAATAACTCCATAACAAATAATCCAAAGTTGTAAAATTGGGAGATCTGGTGGTCCACACCGATTAGAAAATATTTAGTATTAATGACCTTTTGTCAATTAAACATTATGCAATAATTTCCCAAAATTATCTTAAACAAATTTTAAATAATTTTTTAATTTGTTTTTGTAAGGAAGTTTTAACTGCCTTGAACCTACTCTGTGAATTTTGGTTTCGACCAAATTTAGAAAGGAAAAGTCAATATATCCATTTAAATACATTTTGTGTTGACATATCGCGGTAGAAGAGATTTTTTTAAACGAATCCTAATAAACATAACCTAAAATCGGAAAACGAACGGAAGATAAAAAGAAACGTTTTATTACTTTCTAGGATTGCTTCTAGGAAATTTTATTTCTTCTGAAACATAAATCCTAAAAATAAAAAAAAACGACTAAAAAATTTATAGTGATACAAAGAAAAGTTTATTTTTAATAAGCTTGAAAAATGTGCAATATTTAATAAAAACAAAAGAACTTGTTGATTTAAATACTATAATGTAAAACCTTACTTTTGTGTTGTTTTTATGTTTGTTTAATTTTGCAAATTTCGAAATTCTCAACAATTTGTGCAGAAAATCAAGTGAAGAAATAATATACAGGGTGTTTCATTACTACATACATACATACATAAAGTCACGCCTTTTTCCCGTAGGGGTAGGCAGAGACCACTTCCTTCCACTTCCGCTACGGTTCGTACACACATCTTTTGCTTCCTCTACTTTCATCAGTGCTCTCATACATGCTCTTCGGTACTGTTGGTACTCTTGACAGCTGGCCTTTCTTCTAAACAATGTTGATCTGACCGAGATATGTTCTCCGAGGTCGACCTCTACCGATTTGCCCATTCACACTCGCCTTATAAATTTGTTTCGTCAATCTTCCTTTATCCATCCTTTCTACGTGTCCAAACCATCTAAGCATTCCTTTATCTATCTTTGTGACCACATCTTCTTTTACACCACAGCGTTTTCTTATCTCACTATTCTTAACTTTATCCAACCGAGTCACTCCGGCTATACAATTCTCAGACTACTCATCTCCGCAGCATTAATCCTATTTTCATGCTTCTTCTGCCAAACCCAACATTCACTACCATACATAAGTGTAGGAATCAACACACCTCTATGCACCGCCAGACGTGCCTTTTTTAACACTTTCTGGCTATTCATAAAGCTATGCACTGCCCCATTCATTTGTTTTTCTGCCAACATCCTTCGCTCAATGTCACTGTCATACTTTCCATCTCTAGTAAATTTTGAACCCAAGTACACAAATTCAATAACTTGTTCCACTCTTTCTCCCTCAATCAAAACCCCACAGTTTGTCATGCTTTCTTCTCTTTCAAAAACCATTACTTTCGTTTTGCTCACATTTATTTTCATTCCTTTGATTTTCAGGGAATCATGCATATTATTAATCATCGCCTGCAACTCCTCTTCAGATAACGCTAATATGACTTGATCATCGGCGTAAAGAAGGCATTTGACGATCAAATCATTCATTTTTAATCCATACGCACTCTCTTTCAGATCTTTTAAAAAAATTTCTATGTATAAGTTAAACAGCCATGGCGAAGCCACACATTCCTTTCCCACACCTTTTTCGATGTTAAACCAGTCCGTGCAAGCTTCGTTTATCCTGACACAAGCAGTGGAATCCTCGTAAAGTGATTTCAGTGCTCGTATTAAACTACCACTCACCCCATACATAGACAATATAGACCACAATTCATTCCCCACCACTCTGTCATAGGCCTTTTCCAAGTCTATAAAAGCGCAATAGACCTTCTGACTTCTAGCCAAGAATTTTTCGACTATACCCCGTAAGGAAAAGACCTGATCCATACTGATCTCCTTCCTCTTCTAAATCCTGCTTGCACATCCCATATCATCTTCTCAGTTTCATTCGTTACTCTTTTGATCAATATCTTTGCATACAGTTTGCCGACTATGCTGAGTAAACTAATACCTCGGTAGTTCTTACAGTCCTGCTTCGAACCTTTTCCCTTGTAAAGCGGCACGATAACGGCCTTGCACCAGTCGTCTGGTACACTACCACTTCTCCAACAAAGGTTAAAAAGGCAGTTCAGTAGACTAGCTACCACGTTTTGTCCAGCCTTCAGCATTTCAACTATTATTTCATTACTAATTGGAAATATTTCAACTGTAAAATCCTAAACTCAAAATATGAAGATTCAACCCAAATCACCTAAATAAAATGCGTCTCCTGTCTGAGTTACAGGGTGTTATTTGAAATTTTAAAAATTATTTGTGACCAGTATTTTAAAATTATTTAAAGTATTATTGTCATATTGGGTGAGGAGTGTAAGTACTATACACCCTACTAAATTATTTTGAATGAACGTTTCTGGCTACTACCGGAGGCGTACGACAGGGTCAAGTGACTGGTTAATCCCTTTCAAATTCTAAGCCACCAGCGGAATTGCAATTTTATCACAATTTTTTTATTCTCCAATACTTTTTACGTAAATATTGTACTCTTTCTCCATGCCGATAAAGTTATTATTTTTCGAGATATTTCGGGTTAAACATGAAGCTGCACAACTATTATTTCAATGTTTATTAATTATGTCGTTGTTTTGGGTCATGTGATTGCATTTATTACGCGAATAAAACTTCAATCTATATTAACAAAAAACATAATTTTTATATCGAAATTTTTTTAACGATTAGGCGCATCAAAAAATTAAAAACAAACTGGGGTTTTAAAAATGTTATAATCTTAATAAAAAAACAATTTTATTAAGAAGAAAATATTTAAAAGCACCTAAACAAAATTTAGAAACCTTTTATAACAAATGTTCAATGTGACCGCCGTCTACCTCAATAAGTTTATTTATTCTTTCGTAAAACGATCCTCTAGTTTTAAACAATATGTTTGGCTGATTGACAATAAAATTAGCGAAATTTACAATTTATCTAAACAAAATGGAAAAATGATTTAAATCGCATTTATTTATCTGATTTTGATATTGTAAATGCATCTATTCGATAAATAAAATGATGTTTTTTGCTAATAAAGAATGAAGTTTTATTTGCGGTATAAATGCAACCAAATAATTTTTAAATAAAAACCCTGTAACTCAGACAGGAGACACATTTTATCTAGGTGATTTGGGTTGAATCTTCCCATTTTGAGTTCAGGATTCTATAGTTAAAATATTTCCAATAAGTAATGAAACACCCTGTTTATAACATAAGTAACAAGCAATATTATGAAATTCAAAGTTGCAAAAAATTCTCCGTGAATAAATATCTATTCAACCTAACCATACCAGACTCAACTTAAATATTTGATTTATTTATTTATTTCTTTTCTCCTTCTCCGTTCTTCAAGAATCTGGAATACGTTATTTTTGGTTTCGCAAGTACAGAATTTGAAATATCCCTTGAATTTAAATATTTTATATTCCACGATTCTATGCGATACACCAAATCTGTCATTTTACTTTAACGTTTAAAAAATGTGTATTATGTCCTAAAAACATCTAAAGTAATATTCACTGTGAGAAGGATTCCTATGTACAAGGTGAGTCAACAATTGTATGCAGAAAATTTTAATCTAGTAAATAAAAATACTTAAATTGTTTTATTTTCCAGACTGTGATTAATTTAAAAAAATTACAACTTTTTCTTCAAGTGCCATCTCTGCGGCGCAGGTTGCTATCATCATCACTATTATCGCAACTCTTGAGGCAACCATTTTCTCAGATTTTTTAGCCATGAATTTCGTGTTCTTCCTATGCTTCTTCTGCCTTCTATTTTCACTTGCATTATTAGTCGTAAGATTCTGTACCTTCTTCTTAGCACTTCGATGTTAGTAATTCGATCTTCCTACGACATTCTTAAGATTTTTCTATATATCCACATTTCGAAAGAGTTAAGCCGTCTCATTGCATCTGGATTTAGCGTCCATGATTTTGCACCACAGTAGAGTACACTGAGTACATAACATTTTGCCAATCGTATAGTCTCAGGCCTAGCGTCAAATCTCTGCTACATAGTACTTTTATCATTTTTAAAAAGTTCGTACGAGTATACGGTATAGTCATTGTTTTCAGTAATAAGCATTACTAAGTAATTGTATCTTTTACTTTTTCAATCTGTTGACCTTCAACCATAAAGATTTCATTTGTGTTGTTGTTCTTACATATTTTCATGTACTTGGTTTTTTTGATATCGAGAAAGAGTCCGTAAATCTTACTAAACCTAACTATTTTGTTCATAATTTTTTCTAAATTCTCCAAACTATTGGCTATTATTACTGTGTCGTCGACATATCTGATGTTTTTAATCAGAACTGCATTCACCTTTATACCCTCGGTCTCATTTTACAAAGCTTCTACTATAATTTGTTCCGAATACGCATTAAATAATAATGACGATAATATACAGCCTTGTCTGACTCCTCTTTTTATTTTCATTTCTTCAGATTTTTCCAGTCCAATTTTTACTGTGGCTCATTGATTGTAATACAGATTTAAGATTAATGTTACATTCTGTCTATCCAGTTTTTTTTTAAGAAGGTCCATAAGTTGGTCAAGCTTAACCTTATCAAAGGCTTTAATATAGTCTATAAAGCAGATATAAAGGTCCAAGCGTCTTTGAGTTAACACGTTGAAAGAAAATAATACCTCTCTTGTACCCACACTATTCCGAAAACATGGTATTCCATCTGTACCTTCGCATTTCTTATTTTTCATGGATTTGAGTGTACAACTATATATGGTGTCCCAAAAAAACAGAGTTTTACTTTTTTAAATGTACCTTGTATTCATGTAATCGTTAGTTCATCCAGTACATACCGAAATTATTTATTTTGTGGCTGTAGATAATAATAGTCAGTGAACAATTTGTACTTTTACGATCCATCTACTTTGCATTATTTTCCCAATTTAATTCACGCAAGCAAGTAAACACGGTTGAGGCGTAAGTATGCTACTTAAATAGGTCAAAGGTATTATTATTTTAAAAGTTAATGGTGGTTTCCGGTAAATTGTTTCTAAAGATTATGTCATGGAGGGCTTTATTGTAGGATGCATTTATCCATGCACATTCAACTCATAAGCCTCTGTATGTTTGGCATAATTCAACCTTACCGATAAGGATTATATTTTAATCGGCTTAAAATTAACTACAAAGGCAACTAAATTAGTTTTAATGAAAAATGATATTCATTACGAAAGTATAAAACCCAGCTTAATTTTATTCAAACAAAAAACTTAATGATAACGTTTTTTGATAAACTAGAAACCAAAAACTTAAATACAATTCGTCCTTTTACAAAAATATTTATTAACAGAAATAGTAGATAAATCATTTCACCAAAACCAAATTATCTCGGTGTGGCTTCGTCTTGTCTGTTTATAGACGGTTGTTTAAAGGATTTGACAGAGAGTTGGTATGGATTAAGAATAAATGATTTGATCGTCAAATGCCTTCTTTGAGCCAATGATCAAGTCATATTAGCGTCATCTAAAGGGGAGTTGCAGGCGATGGTTTATATTGTGCATAATGCCCTTAAAATTAAAGAGATAAAAGTGAATGTAAGCAAGACGAAAGTAATGGTTTTTGAAAGAGAAGAAAGCATTACAAACTGCGAGGTGCTGATTAAAGAAAAAAGAGTGAAACAAGTGAATGAGTTTATACTTGGGTTCGAAGTTTACAAGAGACGGAAAGTATGACTGTGATATTAAGCAAAAGTAAACAAATAAATGGGGCACTGCATAAAAAGTGGTTTTTTCCTACCCCTACTTAAAAAAGGCGTGACTATATGTTTGCAAGTTTTTTCTTATTTTAGGTATTTTATTTAAACTTTTAAATTATTTAAAGTAAAAATTGCTGGACTGGGGCACTTGACACACCTCATCGTCTTATGACGATGACCAAGAGTTTTCACTATTCCAACTAAATTTAAAATATTTTTTTGATTCCTTTTTTTAATTTATTAAAATAGGTGTTGGTCTTCTATTTTTAATCTCCTTTTTTTCTTTAAAATTATACAAGGAGAATGACTTTTTAAGTAGTTGATCGATTACGCAGCAGTTCTCATCCATGTTTAATTGCACGCACACTGCAGCCTGCAGCCTAACGACTACTAACGAGTGAGTAACCAAAACAAAACAATGGTAACAAGCTTACATGGTAAAATATTTATTTTCAAGATTTTTAACTGCTACCAATGGTAACAGCGGTTACATGGACGCTTCGCCACTGCTTTATGAGCTGCCAGAACATGTCAAAAATTAAACGTCTGGATGTGCATAGAGGAGTACTGGTTCCTACACTTATGTATGGTAGTTAATGTTGGGTTTGGCAGAAGAAGCATGAAAATAAGTTTAATGCTGCGGAGATAAGTAAGTAATCTAAAAAGTATAGCCAGTGTGACTTGGTTAGATAAAGTGAAAAATAGCGAGATAAGAGAACGCTGTAGTGTGAAAGAGTATGTGGTTACAAAGATAGATAAAGGGATGCTTAGATGGTTTGGACATGTAGAGAGGATAAATAAAGGCAATTAAAAGTACGATAGAGGAGAACAATGTGGCGTACAAGACATAGTAAGATGGGGGAAGGCAAAGAAGAAGGGAATGGTACAACCACGTCAGAAGAATGGCTGAAGATGGACTACTCCGTTTAGCGTTTGAGGAAACACCAGTGGAAAGCAAACCACCCGGTAGACCACCAAATAGATGGAAAGACAGCTGGCAATCCACATCACAAAAATTATTACGACGGCAAGCCCGAAATTAACAAATCATTCTGATCTCAAACGAGTATAAAAAGAAGAAGAAGAAGAAGAAAACTACGTATATTTATTAGCCGAAATCTGTTTGCAACTAAAAATCCGTGTTAAAATAAACAATATTTATAAATCGGTAGCAGATTTTTAATTCGTGTATATAATACGGGAGTAGAAAAATATTATTTTTTAAATATATTTGTTAATCTTTCTTTGTGATCATGCAAAAATATTAGCAAAAAATATAGTGACATAAATTTGAATTAGAATAGAGAATATATTTAACGAACCAATAATATTTAAATATAAATTATTTTTATGTTTATTCTACGCTTTTTGCTTATTTTATAGGTGAATATTTTTAAAAAATGTAATAACTTTTGTGTTGGCGTGATCATGTTGAAAATGATACTTAAGATCCACACCAGCGTATTCGCTAAAGTGCCTAGACCTTTTTCGTTGCACATCCTCTCTAATTGGACTTTTTCAAATATAACAAGAGTAAAAATGTTAAAATTTTTAAGGAGCACACCATCTTGTAACAACCTTCGCACTTGTCAACATCTTGTCAACGACATCTGAAGTTTCTCCATGTAATCTAAGACAAAGACAAAGGGCACAAACAACCTTTTCAGCACGGCGGTAAAGACTGTAATGGGAAACTCCGTCAAACGGGTCTGAGAATGGTGGCTTCAAAAGATAACAGCAATATTAGACCGATTTGATTTTTGTTTCAGTTTTGTTTGAGGATCGCGACTATTACCCTGAAAAAAACATTCTGTATATTCTACAGATTTAATATTTGTGATATGTAATGTGGAACGGCAAAATGGAACGGAATCATTATTTCAATTATTGTGCGTAATGAATTTATTTCATTTTGCTGTTCCACACTGTACTGGTTAAATAGATACCCCTATACAGGGTGTTTTAAAAAAAGGTAACCCCGTCTCTAGGATAAATAGAAAACTAAAAAATAATTAGGGTTTGCTTAGTAAAAAATTTTCGTTACGGCATCAACAATTTTTAAATTCACATGATGCATACTAATTAATAATAATAAATAACTTTATTATTACTTTATACCAGCATCGGTTATAACTTCATAATTTTTAAATCAAAATATTTCGAAAACGGTACACAGTATCGAGTTTTACCGAGAGTACCTTTTTGATGTAAAATTAAATGATGTTTAAGTTCACTAGAAATTTTGATTAATAAATCTAACCTTAAAAAAGTTATGTTCAATACTACTTGGTACGAACTGTATAACTAGCGCCCTCCATGAGAGTAAGATAAAAACAAATTCATCATGGGATGTATCAGCTTCTTAAACATATTCGTATAAAATTTCATTACAATGTTTCCAGTAGTTTCGGCAAAATCGTAATAAATAATTGTGGAAGCGTTAAACAGTATTAAATTGGGTAAAGCTGCTGGGTATGACAAGATAACAGTTGAAATGCTGAAGGCTGGACAAAACGTGGTAGCTAGTCTGCTGGACCGCCTTTTTAACCTTTGTTGGAGAAGTGGTAGTGTACCAGACGACTGGTGCAAGGCCGTTATCGTGCCGCTTTACAAGGAAAAAGGTTCGCAGCAGGACTGTAAGAACTACCGAGGTATTAGTTTACTCAGCATAGTCGGCAAACTGTATGCAAAGATATTGATCAAAAGAGTAACGAATGAAACTGAGAAGATGATATGGGATGTGCAAGCAGGGTTTAGAAGAGGAAGGAAATGTATGGATCAGGTCTTTTCCTTACGAGGTATAGTCGAAAAATTCTTGGCTAGAAGTCAAAAGGTCTATTGCGCTTTTATAGACTTGGAAAAGGCCTATGACAGAGTGGTGAGGAGTGAATTGTTGTCTACATTGTCTATGTATGGAGTAAGTGGTAGTTTAATACGTGCACTGAAATCACTTTACGAGGATTCCACTGCTTGTGTCAGGATAAACGGAGCTTGCACGGACTGGTTTAACATCGAAAAAGGTGTGAGACAGGGATGTGTGGCTTCGCCATGGCTGTTTAACTTATACATAGACAATTGTTTAAAAGATCTGAAAGAGAGTGCGTATGGATTAAAAATGAATTATTTGATCGTCAAATGCCTTCTTTACGCCGATGATCAAGTCATATTAGCGTTATCTAAAGAGGAGTAGCAGGCGATGGTTAATGTTATGCAAGATCTCTGAAAATCAAATAATGCTGCGGAGATGAGTAGTCTGAGAAGTATAGCCGGAGTGACTCGGTTGGATAAAGTTAAGAATAGTGAGATAAAAAAACGCTGTGGTGTAAAAGAAGATGTGGTCACAAAGATAGATAAAGGAAAGCTTAGATGGTTTGGACACGTAGAAAGGATGGATGAAGGAAGATTGACGAAACAAATTTATAAGGTGAGTGTGAATGGACGGAAGTCGGTAGAGGTCGACCTCGGCAAACGTATCAACATTGTTTTGAAGAAAGGCCAGGTCAAGAGTACCAACAACCGAAGAGCATGTATGAGAGCACTGATGATAGTATAGGAAGCAAAAGATGTGTGTAAGAACCGTAGCGGAAGTGGTCTCTGCCATCCCTATGGGAAAAAGGCGTAACCTTATGCATGTATGTATGTAAATTTTTTTCCCTCAACGCCCTGTATCTTGAATACAGATGGCGTTACGAAATTCTTTACTTAGCAAACCCCAATTATTTTTCAGTTTTCTACCTATCCTAGAAACGGGGTCACCTTTTTCGAAACACCCTGTATTATTGTTTTTGTTTTTTAATAAAAGTAATTTAAAGGTTTTTATTTCCGTCGGGTAATTAGTGCTATATAATTATCTTTAAGCTTTTTTGGCATATCATTTAAGGTTATAGAAATAAGAAACAAAAAATATTTAAGTTTTAATAGCCATCAAATTCAGCAGCAGGGTAAAAATAAAACGTTCGTTGTTGTCGTTCAAGCAGATTTTACAAATCGTCCTTATTTCTCAGATGAAAATTTATCTGCAGAATCTCTTGTTCTGACAACTTAAAAGCGTGTACTCCTATTATTGTTAAGTCCTTATGTGATTTCGTCGTTTCACCTTTCTCTCTTTTCATGTCAAACTATAGAAACAGCTAAAATGGAAAATACAAAACTTTCTCCTTTTCATTGTGAAGTGTTTATATCGAACAGGAAATTAAGGACTTGAGTATTTGGGTAAAGAACAATTTTTGTTGGTGTAAATTGAGGAAATTTTTGTTTTTACTTTAGCAGATGGGCCAAATATGTTTTTAATTTCGATGAAATGGTTTTAGCGTAGTCAATTTTTTACAATAAATACGTTCGCTACAAAGAGCCATGAGAGCAAAAGTCATGAAACTACCTAAACATCTTTTAATCTTTCCTTTAGTTTAGTGTTTTTCAACGTGTGGGGTCGCGAAGCTTCTGTAGGGGATTTGCAAAAGCTTATGAAAGCTACTGCAGTAAAAAATCAATAAAGTTAAAGATTTATTTAGAAAAATGTTAACTAAAGGACATAATTATTTGTATCAAATAAACAAAAAATTAAAATACCTTATGGGATCTCTTCCATCTTAAAGATTTGTATTTAACTAACAAAAAATAAAAAAAACTTATGAGAACTCTTAATGCGAAGGTTGCGCCTGTTTTTCATGAACCAATTTTTTCCATCGTGTATCCGTTTTTGCTACATTGAGAATTAAATCGTTTTTTAATTTAAGCAAATTCTTTCCTTACTTTTTATTTGGGCCATTGATGTCAACTCGCACAAGTACGAGATGGCAAATGGAATCAAACACTTCGAAGCCTCTATTGTTAATTCTGGGTATTTTGATTTCATTTTTAACCAAAAGGTTTTCAAATTGACAGACTTAAATTCCAATTGCAGCAACCTATCGGCAGATAAATCCAGGAGATGTCTTTGAGCTTGGTTGCCAAATTTGCTTCATTTATAGCTGCATTTAAAAATGGATTTAAGATCCACCTGTGCCCAGTATTCTTCGATATCTCTCGCATTGAGAAGTAATGACACAGTTCTTCTTTTAACTTTTCTAACACCATTTTTATACCAAGTATAAATTCCTTGATGTTTATATCACATCCGACTGTGTCGAAGGCAATGAATCGAAGGGGTTTTGATTTAGAGACGATGTACACAAGTAAATTTTGTTTGTAAATCCATGGATTTTGTCCTTACCAGTGATAACATTTTTATCTTGCCCTTGAAGAATTTGTATTCAAGATATTTAAATGCTCAAATAAGTAAAAAAAAGCCAATTTCAAAAGAAATTCCGGGTCACAAATGATTTTTTTAACTTACAAGCTTCAATTGCTAGGTAGCAGCGCTGCTCACAAGGGTATGTTAGTACCTTTTACCCAAAAATACATAATATTATAAATACTGTTATCCTCCAGAGTCAGTAGGTTTTCGAGATTTATAGGGAATTTTACATCATATGTAATTAAATTTTGATACATTGCATCTATTTTGAGTTAGGTCGACCTCTACCGACTTGTTCATTCACACTCGCCTTATAAGTATATTAGTTTCGTGAATATTCCTTCATCCATCATGTTTCTTTATGTATCTTGGAAATCAACCATTTTAAAGTTGTTAACATTGATCTGCAAAATATTCAAATTATATGAAGCATAGAAAATTTTTTTCATATTTAAAGCACTTTTATTATTTGTTAAACTTCTATATTTTATACAGATCTTTTCGCCCAGATCTGTTATTATCTCATAGTAAAACGGTGATTAAACTTTACATCTACCATTACCATGATTTTTTTTGTGTCCATGTCAAAGAGAGATAGTGGCTTTTAGTTTTCTTAAACCTCCTGCTCCAGACATCTAAAACTCCACAACTAAAGCAGTGACTTGACATTGTGTATCTTACTTTCACAACGTTTGGTAAATTAACAAAATAATACTCGAATCCACTAAAACACCTACAATATTTTTATGTTCGTGAAATCAAATTTAAATCAGCAAAAGAGAACTTTCGGCGTTAAATAACATTAAGGAATTGGATTTTCTGACCCAAAAGAAAAAAAATTAACTTAATATTTGTTTAAGTGTAGTAATAATAATAATTTAGTAATGTGATTTTAAAGTTTGGACCCTTAAAATGTTTGAACAACCTGTTTCCATGTTTGGAGACAAACACAACCGAAACTCTGCATTTCGATGAAATTCAAACAATGTAACACAGAATTGCCCTTAATAGACCAGGCATTGTGTTTAAATATTTATTCATTTTTATGTGTGCCGAATGTTTACTTCTATTTCTATTCTTTTAAACAATCAAATATAGAAGACCCTGCATCTGTTAACGTTCATTATCATGCTAAGTTAACATATTTTAGGAATCCCATTAATGAAATACTAATATATATTTAAATCACCTAAGAAATAATTCTTTTGACACATGTCATCAAGCCATTTATTACTTTACTGACGTTTTAAGGGCAATCAGTTAAACATTACATTACATTTTTGCGGTTGGGCCATTGGTATAGGCACCTACGTCACCTAGATCTTTAATTTTTGAATAACGCTGTGTCTTCGGTGCATCAGAATTCCAGTTCGCTGGTTTTGGCAAACCGCAGGATTTCTGTTGGCACTGTCTTATTTAGATCACTTGAATCCATTATCATACGACCCCAGGTTTGGTACCTATACACCGCTAGCATCGGGCAGCAACACAGACTGTTTATGCTGCTCTCTTCCTCTTCGCCGCATAGGGGTCGTGAAGGCTATGCTGCCTCTCAAGCACTTCGACCTATTAGATATTTTGTGCACAACCCTTAATCTATTTAAGTCCTGGGATTTCGAGACTTCGTACAAAATTTATCAGTGTCCTGGGGGCTAAGCTCCTGATATCGAAGGGCTTTAGGAAAGCCCCTTCCAGAAACTTGAGTCTCTTGCAAAAAAGCACTGGGCATTCGCGAAGCAAATGTCTCGCAGTAGCGGCAACTATTACTCTCTGTATTGCTCATCTTTTTCAGGTGATACCTCAGAGGGCAGTGTCCAGTGAGTAGTTTCGTTACCAGTTTCAACTCGAGAAGCTGTTTAGCTTTCCTTGGTGAAAGGCTGACTAACCTTTTCGGTTGTCTTTGTGCTGACACTTTATGTCAGTGAGATTTCATTTCATCTGATTCCCAGCGTCGAACCTCTTCTTTCAAGTGGGTTTTGGAGAGTCCACACAAGGGGGTTCTGAGCCAAAAAATTGCGTATTTGCCCCTTCTTTGGCAAGGCAGTCTGCTTTCTCGTTACCTTTAACTTCCTTGTGATCTGGAACCTACATCAGAGTAACCTGATTGGTTGATGCCAGTTGTCTCAGAGATTGTTTTCAGTCTTAAGTCAGCTTAGACCCACAAGTGTATGACCTCGGAGCTTTAAGTGCTGCCTGGCTTTCTGATAAAATATAGATATCTGCCCTTCAGGTGTTTCTTTCGATGCATTCCTGGGTTAAGCATCCCTCAATTAATCTTTTATTGCGGAATTTTTTTTATTTAAATAAGATTTTCCTCACGGTTTCTTTTGCATTTCAAAATGTAGCAATCGTCACTTTTTCTCAAGGCACTTTTTATTCCCCACGACTATTATTGAGTTAAAATTGTCGATGTAAAGAGCAAAGTTAAATAAAACGAAATGAGTGACAACTCCGGAATAGTACATGTAAGCATTTCAGATTTCTGATTGACTCCCGATACGTGTTTCAAATATTTGAATATCACTTTTAAATCAAAAGGAAATGAAATGAGAATCTTTTTCAAGGAATGCGTTCTTGTCACAACCGTTACAATAATATTTATATGAAATGTACTCATTCTGTTTTATTTTTTGAAAGAAAATTTTATTTTTCACAACTGCGAATATTCCGATCAGATTGGCACATTTTAGAAGTAGCGTATGAAGTTTGTAAAATGATTGTGTATTTGTTTCAGTAGGAAAGAATACATAAAAATACTAAAATTTTAGTCCTAAAACTTTTCACAAAATTTGCATATTTTGTAAAGTTAGTAAAAATTCTTATTTTTATTGCAGTAGGTAAAAATACTAACACTTTAGTTCTCCATCAAATTATGCCATTTCAGTCTACAAATGATAAGTATAATATTAATGCAGAAGATTCCATTTTCTCAAGAAACAAAAGTTTTCCTATGCAAATAGATTTTATGAACATACACAGTTAAATGAAGACTGATTACTAATCTATTTGTAGCATATATAATCAATTCTAATTTCTTCGAATGATAACTTTGTCGTGTGTAAATGATAAATTAGTATTTGGATGCAAGCTTATGTAATATAATATACTCGTGAAACTCGATGAAGGGATCGAGAAAACTCTTAAAACCAAATACGCCCATAAAAAATTATTTATTGGATGCAGTCGTATACACTGCAGTTCTTATTGAATTTAAAAAACTGAAATACCGTTGAATTGCCTAATTAATCAGCATATTCATTTTGTGTAATTTGATTTCTTTTTGGCAATAAAACCAAACAAAAGTTAACTTTAATAGAAATTCACATAAATCTAAAAAAAAAATTTTTAATCATTATTGCCTCCAGTGGCATTGATGACACTCTTTAGACTTGCCCTCCTTTTATATTATGGTAAAGTCAAAACTTTGCACAATTTGTAACCCAAAACGTACATCTTAGTGTGCTCACCTTAATATTAGTCCACGATGTAACATGGTAACCATCAATGGACACCTGCCGTGCAGGTCAGCATCATGTAGTCTGGTATAGTAATTTTCCTAACTCATGCGGAAAGTGATGCTTTCCCGCACGCGACTGCCGTTAACCCGTTAACGGCAGTCGCGTGCGGGAAAGCATCACTTTCCGCATGAGTTAGGAACAATACTTTTTCTACAAGCGTAGGAAACAAATTCATTTTTTCAATTATTTATTCATGCAAATGGAAACAACTAACAAGAGTAACATTTTCTATCCACTAATTATTCGTAATATTTATTGTAAATGTACAATTTGATGCATTATGTAAATTTATAGCGGAAGCCAGCATATTTTTTGAAGATGGCTGATTTCCTGAAGAAGAAGGTAACTCGGGCAATACATTATCGAAAGAAATCGAATGTGCAGGCACAGGCATCAAATCGTCGCCGATCGATATAGACGTGGATGGTTCTAAAATGCACCCGGAAGACGATGTAGTGTTCAAATTGAGAATTTTGTTGGACATTTCTTTTTTTCGATTGGTGGAGTCTTCTAAATACCCCTCTGCAACTGAAGTCGATTTCCATCCTCCTAGGCGTTTGATATTAGTTATACCCACACCACAGTCAGCAAGTAAAGTGGCTGAGGAACGCCTGAAGCTGTGACCAGTGTAAAGCTCTGGATTTTGAAGGCGCAGATATACTGCTATTTCGGAGGGTATCTTTCCTATGGTATTGATTCCTACACATTGCACAGTACATTTTCCACTTTTGTAATACAAGAATAAACGACGGTGAGGAGTCTCTTTTGGACGTAAATGTACATACTTTCTGTATACGTTCAAAAAATAACCATCATTTGCTTCTTCAGATATCACGAAGGATCTAGAGGAATGATTTTTGGAATCCTTGATATTAACAATTATCAGGTTTTCTTTGTCGTCTATGTCGTCAATGGTGAGTTTTGTCAGCTCTTCTCGTCTGCAAGCACCAGCTAATCCAATAATTGCTACTAACTTAATCATGAGGTATATGTCATCGGGTGCTTCAGTCATAAATTTTGAAACGTCTTCTTGAGTGAAGATTTTGGCCTTTTTCGGTCGAAAACCAACATTCTGTCTTTTAATGAATGCAGTTGTTTTGTAAAATTTGCTAATATCCAAATTTTGCTTTACTTTGAATACACTCTTCAACATTGAATATCTTGCCCATAAAGTGTTCGGCTTCCATGTTTTAGACATTTCTAGAAAATAAGCCAAGAATACTTCTTCTTTATTTGGTGTTTTCACTTTTTTATTGTTGCACCGTTCAATAAAACTCGTGTATTGCTTCTCATACCTTTGTTTAGATTTCGTTGGCAATAACTCTAAGTTCGCATCTGCAGCTGCTTGCACGATTTCTTGTGGAAGTTCTTCATCAGATGAATAATCCATTGTGGCAATTTCACTGAATCGAAAATTTTATATAAGTAACGCTTTGTCTGTCACTCTGACAATTACAAACAAATTTGTGTATTGATCGGCATGACAACATCAATTGTTACCTACTCGTTATCAGATCAATCAAAGTCTATATATAGGGCGATTTTCATAACAATACATTTTTATTTATCAATATTTGTTCATTTTTTCAATAAGTAGTGCAAAATGATGGATGATTTTGAACAAACTCACTTAGTATTGCAACAAAAAAGCTTGAACTTTCATATTTTGTCACCCACCACTTATATTTTACGAGGATATCATATAAATGTTTTTCCCGCACTAGTGTGGGAAAACTTTTCCCGCACAACTGTGGGAAAATGACACTTTCCAAACTGAATTGCGTGCGGGTAGAGGGTGAATCACGCACGCTTGTAGAAAAAAATATTTCCTTGGAATATCGGTTTTATTGGTTATTTTTTTTGGTACCTACTTACATACATGCGGGGTGTAGATTTTTTAATGCTATGCGGATGATTTGGTTAAAAAAGTTGGAGAAAAATTTGAAGCAACGATCTCAAATGTTCTACAAAAAGCCCTCAACACAGTATATAGATGGTGCGAGAGGAAACATATGTCTGTTAACTACCGGAAAACTGTAATTATTCCTTTTACAAGAAGGAAAAAGCTAGATAAGATTCAGTAGCCTGTCCTATACCTGGGTGTAGTTCTGGATAAAAGACTCATCTGGAACACCCACCTGGAAAAAACAATAAACAAAGCCAGGTTTTCTCTCTGGCATGTCAGAAGAGTATGCGGCAAATCTTAAGGAATGAACCGCAAACAGATTAAGTGGATTTATTAAACAATGATAATATCTATTGTAACGTATGGTTCAGTAGTCAGGTGGTCCAAAGGGTCACAACAGACAGCTAGAGCAAAGCTTCCTGGCCTTTAGCGGCTGGTATGCCTTGCCATAACTGAAGCTATGTCCAGCACACCAGCGGCAGCCATGAAACACCTCCTAAATCTTCCTTTCCTAAATATTCTCTTCCTGTCTCTTAAAAGGCAAATTAATGGAGAGCAACTCGTAGATCACTCCGGGATACTGAGTGAAACAAAAAACCACCAAATTCTCGGAATGGTTCCTGACATGCTTGCCACAAAAATACACGAAGAACTCTAGCAAACAAAAACATCGGTATAATATCAGACAGCCAGGCTGCTTTAAAAGCATCGAACTCCAAAAAGATAAATTCTAAACTTGTATGGAATTGCATTGAATCCCTCGAGTACCTTGGTGCGAACAACAGAGTGACCCTGCCGCGGGTACCTGGGCACCAGAAGGTGGAGGGAAACGAAAAAGCCGACACTCTTGCAAAACAGGGTGCTGAATCTGCGTTTACTGGATCAGAACCGGTCTTTGGAGTCACTACAAGTGCCGCCAAAACAATTATTTTGGTCTGGGCGGATAGGAATACACTCACGTACTGGTTCGATATACCAGGGTTGAGTCACTCGAAGGCGTTCTTACCTAAACCCTTGAGAAACACGACTAAGCAGATCCTAGAATGGAGCAGAAATGACCTGCGAATTCTAACGGGACTGCTTACAGGACACTGTCGTCTAAAATACTACCTCGATACCACCAATAGACCTAGGTACTAAATGTTGCAGTGAAGGGGTGACCTATGCCCCACTCACATGATACCTATCTACCTACATACATACATATAGTAACGCATTTTTCCACTTGCTACTTTTCTAAAATACGTCCTTCGCTTCTTTTACTTTTTAGCGCTTTTATACATGCCCGTCGGTTGTTGCTACTCTTAACCTGGCCTTTCTTCAAAACAATTGCGATCTGATATATTCGCCGAGGTCGACCTCTACTGACTTGTCCATTCATATTATTCTGTTTCGTCAATCTTCTTTTATCCGTCTTATATCTATATTTGTTAGCACATTTTTTTTACGCCACAGCGTTTCCTCATTACACTTTTCCTCACTTTATGCATCAGAGTCGCTCCAGCTTTACTTCTTAGACTACTCATCTCCGTAGCATTGATCATGCTTCTTTTGCCAAACTTAACATTCATTACCTCTCTTCTGCACAGCCACTGGTGTCTTTTAGACAAATTCTATGTTAAAATCCGTTTATTTGTTTCCCTTTGCTCAATATTACAGACATACTTTCCATCTTTTATCTATTTGATTTTAAGGACCTTATGCTTAATATTAATAATTAGTAACTAATATTATTTACCTGTTGCCAAAAAAGGAGAATTTTGTTGTTCAATAAAATAAAATTTTTAGCCGTGTAGGAACATTGGGTGCACATACATTACTCAAATGATGTTACGTCGAGATTTACCACAGCATTGTGCGGCGGATCGATTATCTAGTGAATTTCTGACAAGAACAATGCAGCTCTCGTTTCTCGTAATTGGTTCGGTATTCTCGAAGAGGAAGCGTATTCGCTATTAGTGTTATACTGCATTATTAGTGCATTTTACATACGTACCTAGATATATTTGTTCGACTCTTTTTGTCGTTTTCACTAAATATGCCGACATTAAAATTAGTATCAACAAAGAATCTTAAATTTTCTAAGAGAAATACTAAGATAAAATATTTTTGTTTGTCCATACATATATAGTCACGCCTTTTTCCCGTGGGGGTAGGCAGAGACCACTTCCTTCCACTTCCGATACGGCTCTTACACACATTTTTTGCTTCCTCTACATTTATCAGTGTTCTCATGCATGCTCGTCGGTTTTTCTTCTTCTTTAAGTTCCATGTACTCCTAGTACGTTGGTAACCAGTATTTGTAGCCTAATTTTATCTACTGCCGTACGGAAAAGTGTTCTGGTGCTGAGGCCATACCATTGTCTTAAGTTTTTGAGCCATGATGTTTTTCTGCCACCTTGGCTGCGGCGGCCCTCAATTTTGCCTTGTATAATGTTTTGGAGAAGTGAATATTTTTCGTTTCGTAGCACATGTCCGAAATACTCTAGCTTCCGTTTCTTTATTGTTGTTATTATTTCGGTTTCTTTGCCTAGTTGTTGTAGCACTTCCCGATTGGTTTTGAGTTCAGCCCATGAGATCTTTGGTTGTTGGTTGTTGTTACTTCTTCAAAACAATGTTGATCTGATCGAGATATACGTTCGCCGAGATCGATCTCTACCGTCCATTCACACTCACCTTATAAATTTGTTTCGTCAATCTTCCTTCATCCATCCTTTCTACGTGTCCAAATCATCGAAGCATTCCTTTATCTATCTTTGTAACCACATCTTCTTTTACAACACAGCGTTCTCTTATCTCACTATTCTTTACTTTATCCAACTGAGTCACTCCGGCTATACAATTCTCAAACTACTCATCTCCGCAGCATTAATCCTATTTTTATGCTTCTTCTGCCAAACCCAATATTCACTACCATACTGATAAGTGTAGAAACCAACACACCTTTATGCACAGCCAGACGTGCCTATTTTGACACTTTCTGGCTGTTCATGAAGCTATGCAGTGCCCCATTCATCTGTTTTCCTGCCAACACCCTTCGCTCAATGTTTATCCAAAAATTGAATAGTCTAGCTTTGCATAATATATTTGTCTAATTTATTAATAAATCATTAAAAATATTGCTTCTACCAAAAATAAACTTTTGTTGATAATGGTGCATATAATATTTAATTAAAAAAATATTATGTTTTTCTCTTGTTGACGTCTGTCAATGAAGGCAACGCGTAATTTCACATGTCTCGTTCGAACAATGGCACAGGTGTGTCCCGATGGGATGTCACTAATTAGACATCAAGCTCGTGGGACCTCCACGTCCGCAACGATCCTATAGCAAAACTGCTTTTTGTAATTTGCCTGCTAAAAGGCCGGATACGTCTTTACAGGTTGGCTACTATTTAATTGCTTCACTAATGATTTTTTTATAGAACCCAGTATAACGATAATAAGAATTACTGTACTTATGTTGTAGCTTGGATTGCGTTTTCAAGAAGTTTTTTATATTTGCTTCGCTTGTGTAGTTCTTTACTGATTAGGTTTGTCTTAGCAAAAAAAAAGAGTTAAACGATATACATTCTACGTTCACTATAGTTAAGAGGTTCAATATTTGAACTGGTGAGTTATTGGAATGCCACAAATTATTCCAATATATTTTACGTACACAATTTTTAGTTACTTTTATTCTCCTTTTAGGTACACGTTATGACAGAGTGCTTGACCATACTGTAGGAAGGTGTCCAAGTTGAAAGTACAAGACCCTAAGAGCTGCGTTGTGTGTGGTTATATACGATAACACAGCATGGACAAAACATGCCAAAAGTACGAGCATTAGGATTTCTGGTTGTTTCACACGCTCTGCAGGCGATGTAAACCTTATGTTTTAGTAAGGAAGTCTATAAACCAGGGTGTTTATAACTTCATTTTGGCATGCATTACAAAACTGTTTGTCTTAGAAAGCTTATTGGACACTGCTTGGCTATCGACAAGCCAGAAAAACACTAAGTGCATGAGAACCCATGTGTCTCTTTATCAGGAGATTGTACTGTGCGCAAACAATATTGGTCTGATGAAGTCTCTTTGCTGTTTAACGAACATAACATCTTTTTAGGTGTTGGTTAATATCTGGTAGTCCAATTTTTTGCGAAACTTTTACTCGTACAGCTGCTTTATCGAGATTAGCTCTTGTATCAGCTTTCGTATAAATGACGGCCAGCCTGGACTGCACCATCGTTGTCATACTCGTTCTCCAATGCGATAAACTCCCAACCTAAGACACTACGGGAAAGTCGTTTAACTGAAGAGCAAGAATGCAAACTTTTGTTCATGTTTATATTATTTCTGCTCTCTTGATCAAGGGACAACACTTAGTTTACTGTCCAATCAACAACACCAAACGAAAATGATAATATTGATGCATCTAGCACATAAGTCGCGGTAATCTTGTTGGGAGTTGTGAGCTACAAACGCGTCTTACCAGCGAGTTGTAACGATCGACGAGCACCGTTTAAATAGCAGTTGTTTTTTGGGCCCCACGTTGGAAATAATCAAAAACTTATGTGTCCCCATTTTTTTTTTGTAAACCCAACGGAAATCAAAATATTAGAAAGTTACGTTACTTTGTGTAAATAGTTGCTTAGGGTTGTTTTAAGTTTTCACTTCTGTCGGCAGTCCTTATGACTGCCCGGCCCATTTTTTAAACAAAATTTAAAAAAATTGTTGTTGCGTTGTTAATAAAAAAAAATTATAACGGAGATTTGATTTCATCAAAGTTCTTTGTTCGTTAATAAAAAAAAGTTTGCCCAGTTAAATTTCGAAAGAAGCGTTTTTGAGTGTATGAATAGAGAGATAAAGGGAACACAGGATTTTCTTTCTCCGTCGCAAGTATAAAAGACGGCTACATTTTGTTCGTCGTGTCACGGACCAAACCGCACAAAATATTTGGGTCTCTCGAAATTGAATCGAGTCGTCGTCAATATGTGAGCTGATTAAAGAAACTCGATCGAGTTTACCAAAGTTTCGACTGCGTTTTTACCAACTAGCAACTTTTGTCGGTTTGGATATGAAGGAGCACATTGTGAGTAATATTACAAGATTAAATAAGAGATAATCTAAAAATTTAATAGCAAATCGAAATAATAATGTTCGTCATTTTAAATATAATCAAAAAATATGCCAATAATGTTAACTTCATTAACTTTTAATTAAGCATAAAAATATATAAATCTGATTTTTAAAAACCAATGTTCGTCGAGGCATATTGTCAGTAAAATAGTTGCTTTCTTATATATAGTCAACCCACGTATGCGTATATGTACAGGTATCATGCAGCAAAATTAGCTGGTTTTTAAAAACCAGATTTTTTATACAAGGTGGCCAACCGAAAACGAAATGGAGTAACCTCGTCAACATTCTTTATTCTCTTTTGTTCATTACCTCTTCATTTCTACACGAGCAAAAATAATAAACAGTATGATTGTTTGTTCATGAATATAAATTGGCGGGAATGAAAATAAACGTAGCCAAAACAGAATACTTAAGAGTAGATGAAAAACATGAAGATCCAGATCTGCAGTTAAGACAATTAAAAAAATGCGGTGAATAAAAATATCTAGGTAGTACTATATCAAACAAAATCTCATCTGTACAAGATATACGACACAGAGTACAATAAGGACGAAAGGGCGTAAGGGTTTTGAATCCTTTACTTCGGTCCAACCGAATCTCCTTAAAAACAAATCTGACATTCTACAAAGCAATCGTAGAGGCAATATTAACATACGGGTCAGAATGTTGGCAGTTGACGGAATCAGAAAGGAGGAAGATAAACGCCGTAGAAATGGATTTTCTCAGAAAATCATGCCAAATATCTAGGTCAAAGCTCATAGCAAATATAGAAATAAGACGACTTACAAATAAAATACACAGAACAACTGAAAGAATAGAAACAAGACAGCTTATATAGTATGGACATATGAGGCGTATGAATGAACACAGATGGCCAAGAAAGGCTTTTGAATACTCTCCACCGAATAAGATAAAACGAGGAAGATCAGCTACGACATAGTTAGATGGAGTTATGACAACGATGAGGGACCGAGCAATTAATAAAGATGTCTGGAGAGATAAAAACATGTGGCGATCGAAATGCGGGATGCGGCAGAAGCTGTTTACATACAAATATGATTAGTGGTTCTAAACTTATTTTAACGAATAAAGTACCCAAATCAATTCTCCGGGGACTATTTTAAAAATTTTATTTTCGAAAAAAGGCCAACTTGGAGCTACATATTTCACGGTATATGTACTACTGATTCCCGATTCCAGGCTGTTCGGAGAAATATATAGTCTGCTTCGAAATGCCTTTCTATATCTTGTACGATTTACATCGTGATAGAATGAGTATATTCGCTCAAAATAAAATCAAATACGAATGCATTTGCAAAAAACGATATACGTATTTTCAAGAACTTGCATATTCAGTATTTGTTTTAAAATAAAAGCTGATCGATTGTAATTTCTTCATGAATTTACAGAGTTGTGTGATTTGTAAAAAAAAGAGTTGAAATTTCTTTTTATTTATTCTTTCGAGAAGAGTTATTAGCGAGGAAATGTTGAGCACAACTAATTGCCGATTTCGTTTTAAATTACTAGCATTAAATTCAAATCAGCAAACACCAGTTGCGACTCGCTAAGAAAGATAAAATATCCTGATATACATGTAAAGATGTGTTTGCCGTACCTTAAGAAAGGATTTTGTATAATTCAGAAAAAAATTGAAAACCTAAAAAACGTTCATGTCTGGCGAGATCAAAATTTATAAAATTTTAGAAGGTTCGTAAACTGGATTAATTTTTAAGATATGTACTACTTAAATACCTTGCGCGCCGGCGCCAACCCCACCAGGCGTAATAGGTAATGGAGCGTGTGCTGTGTGATGAGGTGTGGACAGCTTCTCCGCCGGAACCTCTTTCACCTCGGATATACTTGCTCTAGGACGGCGTTTACTGTCTTTTATCGTCGTGAATTGGTATTTTCACAGTAAATGAAACAAACACGTGTCATCGATAATATATTGTTAACTTTAATACATGGAGCTTACAGTTTTAAAGCCTCCTGTATCTTTAGAATGATTTCACTGGTTACTAGCTTTTGTTTGATGTATTTTACTTGATTATACTTATGTGCATTTTACCACGTGGTGTTTTCTTAAAGTATTGCTCTGAACGCTAGAGGTTATACCTCGGCTGAAGATATGCGAAGCGCTGTGCTTTGCATTGCTTGAAGTTGGGAAAGCGAAAGAGGCTCGAGAAGCCGGAACCGTTTCGAATGTGGCTTTTTGATTGGTCACTGTGACCGTATGACCGCTTGCTAAGAATTGCGCGCGACGATTGAAATGTTCTCGAAAAATTGCACGTGTTCTTAACATGATTTATAAATTACACCTCTTGTTTATATCCGAAATGATAATTTCCACGTAATGAATGCGTGACTTTTAGTTGATTTTTGTCAGCGTCAAGGACGTACTGAGTAGTTTTACTAATCAAAGAATTTCTCAAAGAGGAATTGAACAGTTGAAAGTTATGTAATGTAATGTACTAAACACAACCAGGTGTAACTAGCGCTTTCTGTTAACAATGCTAAATTATAGTCCAAATTGGCAATCCTCATGCCAAAAAACGTAAAATTTTCCATTTTCGAATAGAGATTGTAAAAACATAATAAATTATTGCGAAAATCAAAATCCATATTTAAACTTTAAACAACTGTGTCCGATAACACCACACGGCTTATTTTTTTATTAACTACCCCTACGAACGCCGCTGTGATAAAGAATCGTAGTGGTAAAAACAACAGCAAATATTCGTCGGCAATGCTGCGGACCGTGAGAGGTTATTTTCGCTAATTTCTTGCCTATAAAGCTTTTAAATTACTCGAAAATTCGCGAATTCCTTAGTTCTGAAAAATATTTTGAGCCCTTGCTGACTAAAATTATCTCCGCGCTTTGTTTATTTTGTAAAATAAAATATTCAGTGAATTTAAAACCGCATAAAAGACCAATTAATGAATTTCCTCGAAGATACTTAGAGGGCTTTAGAATTTTCCTCTTTAAGAAAATCTAAAAGAAAAAGGAGGGATTAAAGGTGAAAAGTGTGCAATGAAAATTAATTAGGAAATATTCTCGAGCAGACTCTATTAATTTTGAAGAAATTTTTCTTACCTACCCCTAAGTGGATGAAATATTTTCACGAGAAATTATGTCTGACCATTTTTAACGCCAAAGAAAAATTTCAAACTTTACGATGACTAAAATACTATTTCTGTCTTTCTTTGTAAACATTCTTTTTGAAGATAACAAATCGAACCTTTTTTATATATATATATATATATATATATATATATATATATATATATATATATATGATATGGTATTTTAATAAAAATAATATTTAAATAAAAATTTCATAAATATGTAAAGAATAAAAATTCAAAAATTGTTGACACCTGAATATTAATTTGGTTATAAAAACATTAAAAAAAATTTTACGGGTTGCACTCTGGGAGTGCCGGCAGAAGTGAAAACTTAAGTATTAACGTTGTGCGCCCTGCGCCGCCTAAACGAAACAGCCGGCGCAGGCATACATTTTCGCCGCGCCGTGGAAAGAGAGGGGGATACT
The DNA here is from genome assembly GCA_950111635.1 of Agelastica alni. NCBI lineage: Eukaryota > Metazoa > Arthropoda > Insecta > Coleoptera > Chrysomelidae > Agelastica > Agelastica alni. The sequence goes on along the minus strand of OX467714.1, from coordinate 41,645,644 downwards.
CCCTCTCCTACGCCACGCCAGCTGTCTACTCTCCATCCGTCTTACGAATTTTCGATCAGGTCACGTGTCCTGACGCGAGTTTAACATTTTTTACCCATTAAAAAAAAGTGTACAACGCCGCTAAAGAAGTTTTCACTTCAAAAAATATTATTTTTAATCTGAAAAATATTGTCTCCAGATTTCCATAGTTTATGAATAATGCATTATTTTTATTAACGCTTTATTATAAATCATATATTAAACATCAGTACCAGATTTGAATGTTTTCGATTTCTTTCTTCCGCTTTTTGTTTGATCTTCTTTCAATATGGCGCTTTTCTTCCTACCTCGACTTTTTCGTTTTCGGCTACCTCGTTTTCGGTTTTGTCGCTTTTGGCTACGTCGTCTACGGCTTCTGCTTCTATTTTTTCTTCGTCTTCGAGCCTCCGTTATCGGCAAACCAAAACCTAATTTAAACCTTCCCCCGCTCTCTTTGATCAAACCAGCTTTCAGTCCAGTTTTTAATGATTTTTTAACACAAATTGATGCATTTTTTAACGGCTTCTTGCACTGATAAATTATTTGATCTAAAATTTTGTCGGGGGGAGAACCATTAGAGTCATTAAGACACGCTATGATGTCCATAACATCTGCTAAAAACGACACCTCTCCTTGGACCATTTTAATGCAGCAAAAGCAGAACTTAATCAATAAACTAATGAAAAGCACTTAAATTTTGAATTTAGCTACTAAATTAATTTGTCAAAATGACATAAAAAATGTAATTGAATTTGTCAGATATTCAAAACTATTAACCTGTTCAATAATTTCCTTTTTCAAGCACAATTATTTAAATTTATCAACTGCAAAACCTTGATTCATTTTAAAATTTTCTGCTTATTTTCTGGATTATTTCCATGTGTGTAGTGGCATATAAAATTCGGTTAAAGAATTCATAAAAGTACGTACTTAAAATAAAAATTCTAATATGTCCAAAGCATTAATCTTGGAACTTTTTTTTTTTTAAAAAGAAAGACCGAACGTAAAACGTAGATTTTTAAATGGAAACGGCAAATTTATGCAATAAAGTGAAATTTCGCAAAAAATCAATCATTCGTTCTGCATTGAAAGAACACCGGTTTTTAACCGAACATCGATAAAATGTTCAAATTAAAATCTATCTGGAATATTCTACGAGTTACGATGAACAAAAACACTGAACGACCATTATTCAAATTTTATATTTCCATACTGAATATAGATTAGCTCAAATACACTGGTAAAAGTGCACACGCTCCCTGAGGATTCCTCTGCCGGCTTATCTCTTTCACCCTACTACCCTTGATATTTTTCTATTTTCAAATCGTTTTTTTTTTTTTTTTAAATTTTAAACCGTTTCACTTTTTTCATGTTTCCTTTGATCTAAGCTCAAGAACTAAGTGAAAACGGAGCATTTCATCGTATTTAATTTTAAGGTTTGGCGTTACTAGTAGAGGTCCTGACTAAATTCGGTTTAAAGTTTTTTCAATGGATTTTTGGAACTGACTTGTCAGTCCTTTATTTATTATGTGTCAGACGAGAAGATCAACTTTTAACTGGACGCATGAATTTTTTCATATTTTAATAGGAATAAAAAATTTAAATTTCTCTTTCTTTTTAAAACGAAATATTTTTGTTACTGGAAATAGTCGCAAAAAGGGTAGATTTAGTATGGATAACGCCCGCACTGCGACTATTAGAAGGGGAAGGGATTATATAAAGGAGATGATTGTGAACCTGCTTTTTAAAAAGGTCATAGTTTTATGAAAAACTGATTTTGGAAGCTTGTTCCATTCCGTAGTAGCCCTGTAAAAAAATGATTCTCAATGGAGATTGGTCCTTGGGAGACTAATCAGCGTGCCGAGTTCTTCGGATGAATGTGGCCAGTGGTATGAGAGTTTTTATTTCTCTGGAGCATCTGCCATGGAAATATCTGTAGAGCAATGACTGGTCTGCAACTCTTCTTCTGTGGGTGAAGGGTATCTGCGAGAGTTGAGCTGTTTATCAACCGAATGGAATCTAGAAGATGAAAAGAATGCTTTGGTGCTGAACCCTAAATGTGCCAGTTATACTCCAGCAGAGGTCGGATTTGAGCCTTGTACGTCGTCAACAGTTGATCAGGAGTAAAAAACATTCTGGCTTTCCACAGAAAACCTAGCCTCTGGCTTGCCGACTTTGCGATGTTAGCAACATGGTTATGCCAAGACATATTATTAGACACCGTGACTCCCAAATTTAAGATGGAGGGACTTAATTCGAGGGTGATTCTGGACATTGTGATGATTGATTTGAGGAATTTACTTTCTTGGAAAATGTGGCGCTTTGTGTTTTCTGGGCTTAGGTTAAGTTAGGCTAATTTTTTTAATTGGTTTAAATACTCCCACTCTGGAAACCAAATTACATATACCCGAATAATTAACAACTCATAATAAATATTAAATACTAAATTATTACAGTTATTTAACCACTTAATTCCGCTGTTAATGTTATAACTGATCATAAGTATTCAAGGTTAAAATAAAATAATGTAAAAATATTTTAATTATTAAAAGTTAATTTACAATTACTCTTTTCAGTAGAGGTAGGTAGACACCACGTCCGTTATAAACTGCAGAATCCTTCTTAAAATAATCAAAAAAGTACATTTTATTATATCAAATCTGTTTTGTTTTGACGAGTTGTTTTTCCACTTCTGTTCTTTCCAAAAAAAAATAATCATCAACTCCGTGCTTTAATTTTGATCTTTGTATTCTTGATTGAAAACAGAGAGCATTGTATTTTGTGAAAACCTTCAAATATTCTTGAGAAACGTTTTTCGGGCTTTCTAACGGGCGAAAAACGACTCATGCTTACATTCAAACTTTTTATAAAAACAATTCAATCTTTTTTTCATCATCGCAAACAATATTTTCCAATAAACTGACTTTACGAATAAAAATTACAGAGGATTCAGTAAAATTAATCAATATATTTGTTAAAAATTTTAAGGAAACATAAAAAAGTATACCAGGTATAATTTTTGTTTTGATCATCATTAAAACACAGGAATTACTGTGGTAATTTGTTCATAAGTTTAAAATCGATATAAAATTCTGATTGCGTATATTTTGTTTTTGATTTAACTATTTGCACCTCCTTGATATCAATATTTGACTGCCGAATATATATTTATGTACAAACTTTAGAGTTTCCAATATCTTCCAAAAAGCTTACGATAAATTCTTCCAGAAAACTTCATTCTCATATATTTTACGAGAGTTTGGAAGTTCAGTTGCCAACTATAATCTATACTAAGATATTTTTATGCACTTTTCGAAAACAATCCCACCAAAATGCCCGGATATTTTATCTGCTTCTGCAATACAACTGTCGTCTGAGTTATTAAAACTAATGTTTAAGTTTTATATTCCCATTTATTCAAATGGCAGTTATACAGGGTGTTTTAAAAAAGGTTACCCTGTCTCTAGGATAGGTTGAAAATTGAAAAATTATTGAGGTCTGGTTAGTAAACATTTTTCGTAACTCCATCCGTATTCAAGATAAAGTGCGTTGAAGACAAAAAAATGGTTATTACTTCATAATTTTCAAATCAAATTATTCCGAAAACGGTACACAGTATCCAGTTTTACTTTTTTGGTGTAAAATTAAATAATGTTTAAGTTCAATTGAAATTTTGATTAATAAATCTAACCTTAAAAAAGTTATGTTCAATACTACTTGGTACGAAGCGTGTAACTAGCGCCCTCTATGAGAGTCAGATATAAAAACAAATTCATGGGATGTATCAGCTTCTAAAACATATTCGTATAAAATTTCATTACAATGTTTCCAGTAGTGTCGGCAAAATCGTAATAAATGTGTATACCTTTTGTTTCTTCAACGCCCTTTATCTTGAATACGGATTGCGTTATGAAAATTTTTTGCCAAAAAAACACCAATTATTTTTTAGTTTTCCACCTATCCTAGAGACGGGGTCATCTTTTTTTGAAAGATCATTACTTTATACCAGCATGATGCATACTAATTTATAATAATAAATAACTTTAGTATTACTTTATACCAGCATCGGTTATCACTTCATAATTTTCAAATCAAAATATTCCGAAAACGGTACACAGTATCGAGTTTTACTAACAGTTTCTTTTTGGTGTAAAATTGAATGATGTTTAAGTTTACTTGAAATTTTAACTAATAAATTTAACCTTAAAAAAGTTATGATCAATACTACTTGATACGAACCCCAATTATTTTTCAGTTTTCTACCTATCATAGAAACGGGATCACCTTTTTTTGAAACACCCTATAATTAAAATATAATCTTTTTTTTTATGAAAATAGTCGCAAAAAGGGTAGACCTATCGTGTGGGCCGCGGACGGCCCGCACTGCGACTATTAGAAGGGGAAGGGATTATAGAAAGGAAATGATTGTGGACATGCTTTTTAAAAAGTTGTAGGTCATAGTTCTCTGGAAAAACTGATTTTGGAAGCTTATTCCATTCCGTAGCAGCCATGTAAAAGAAGGATTCTTGATGAAGATTGGTCCTAGTAGTGTCAGTCTTGAGAGTAAATGGGTGAGACTGATCAGCGTGCCGAGTTCTTCGGCCGAATGTGGCCAATGGTGGTACAAGAGTTTTTATTTCTCTGGATCATCTGCCATGGAAATATCTGTAGAGCAATGACTGGTCTGCAACTCTTCTTCTATGTTCTAGAGGGTGAAGGGTATCTGTGAGAGTTGAGCTGTTTATCAAGCGAATGGCTCTTTTCTGAATGGAATCTAGAAGACGAAGAGAATGCATTGGTGCTGAACCCCAAATGTGCGAGCAATACTCCAGTAGAGGTCGGATTTGAGCCTTGTACGTCGTCAACAGTTGATCAGGAGTAAAAAATTTTCTAGCTTTCCACAGAAAACATAGCCCCTGGCTTGCCGACTTTGCGATGTTAGCAACATGGTCATGCCAAGACATATTATTGGACAGCGTGACTCCCAAAATCGAGATGGAGGGACTTGGTTCAAGGGTATTTCCGGACATTGTGATGGGATGATTTGAGAAATTCACTTTCTTGGAAAACGTGGCACTTTGTGTTTTTTGGGCGTTAAACTTAATTAAAATTGTCTCATGTAAGTACACATTTTAAAAAAAAAGTAGCATAGCTTGCTTTTTACTTAACCCTGCATACTGAGAAAAATTCTGATTCATGCAAGAATGGTAAAGCAGCTGCAGAATATGACTCGGGAATAACTTAACATTTTAAAGTGGATCCTAAGCCAACAAAATACAAAATATTTTTATTTTATAAATTTATTGAATTACAAAATGCGAGGTGCTGATTGAAGGAGCAAGAGTAAAACAAGTGTATACTTGGGTTTAAAATTTACGAGAGACGGAAAGTATGACTGTGACATTAAGTGAAGTATGTTGGTAGGGAAACAAATGAATGGGGCCCAACATAACTTCATGAGCAGCCTAAACATGTCAAAAAACAAGCGAGCCTTACAGCAGTCGCATATGGTGTGTAAAACCCAGATAAAAGATAATTTTCTTTAGAGGGTAATCTATAAACTGTGTCAATTTCGTATAAGTTAATGGAGAATTGATAAGAAAATAAAGAGTAATGTTGTGCTTTTCATTAAACGTCAGATTTGATTCAAGCTAATTTTGGAGTGGACTTTTAAAGTGAATAATCTCTGAGACAACTGATAGCAAACAATCAGGTTACTCTAATGTGGGTTCCAGGTCACAATGGACTTAAAGACAACGAGGAAGCAGACTGCATTGCCAAGGAAGTTGGCAAATATACAATTTTCCGGCCCAGAACCATTCTGTGGACTCTTTAAAGCCCACTTGAAAGAAGAGGTTCGACGCTGGAAAACAGATGAAATGAAATCTCACTGGCATGAAGTGCCAAGAGAAAGATAAGCGAAAAGGCTTGTAATAAGCCTTTCGACAAGAAAAGCTAAACAGCTTCTCAAATTAGGCAGGAAAGACGATGACGATGACGGAACCCTTTACTGGACAATGCCCTCTTAAGTATCTCCTGAAAAAGATGGGCGAAACAGAGAGTGATAGTTGCGCTACTGCGAGAACATTTGCTTTGCGAATGCCCAGCGCTATTCTGCATTCGCTCAAGTTTCTGAAAGGGGCCCTCTTAAAGCTCTTCGATGTCAGGAACTTAGCTCCCAGGAAACCGATAAACTTTGTACGAAGTACGAAGATTAAGGGTCATGCACAAAAGATATGATAGGTCGAGGTGTTTGAGAGGCTGCATAGCCTTCACGATCCCCCCTTCAATCTACAACCTTAAGTGAATTTAAAATAAACATTAACAAACTACACTTTATTTGAAAGTAGGTATAATATAAATGACGGTTCAAACTTATGTGTATTCATAAAGAAACGACAATAATTTTAAAGCTAAAATATGTTTTAAAAAATCTGTGAATCCAATAAATTTTCCGATTTGTTTAATCACGATTCACGCATTTTTAGTTGTGTGATGGGGACGAGGAAGAGGGATCCTTTGTTAAATATACTGACAAAGTTCCCCTATTACAACAGACGTCGCACACAATGCTGTGTATCAAGTAATTAATGGCCTTTTCTATATGCATATTTAATGTCAAATGCTATTTATGCCAAATGCAATGAATCATTACGTTATTTTTTTGGTTTTAATGGTGGCTCGTTATTCTCGTATTTTAATTAGGTGGTACTAATTCTAAATTAAAATCTTTATTTTTAATGCCTGGTGAAATTTACCTTTGTTATTGTTTTTTTTTGATTACCAGTAAACGCCGAATAAAAGTCGCGACGCCATCTGGCGGATAATTTAAAAAACTGGTTTGTAAGTAATTATAATATGACAAAGAAAAGAATTGTGCTGCTTGTCTTGCTTGTTTCTTAGTTTATTGTTAATTGTCACAAATAGGATTGTTGTTGGCTAATTTCCAAAAATTGCGAATTAGTTAAATAATAATTAATGGTATTTGTCGACCTTAAATTTTATTTTAGAGTTGCCAGGTTATCTTCTTCTGTTCTCCTTCTTTAATTAGATCTGTCGTTCTGTTGATTGGGTCGCATTAGGATCTCTTGGCATGTCGATTGCCAGCTGTCCTTCCATTTCTTAGGTGGTCTTCCTGAGGGTCTACATCCCGCCGGTCTGTTCTGAAATGCTATCCACGGTAATTGATCTTCTGCCATTCGGGTTACTGAGCGTGCCATTGTCGTTTTCTTTGCCGCCCCCATCTCGCCACTTTAGAGTTTAAAGTTGCCAGGTGAGCCTGAGTTGCCAACTCTGGGAATCGAAGTAGATAGATGGTAGGAAATTGCAGAAGACCGTAGCAGATGGAAGCAAGTAGTACAGGCAGCAAGAACCCACCCTGAGTTGTAAGGCTACGGAAGAAGAAGAAAAAGAAGGTTATGATTTGCTCAAAATCATCAAAATTGGTCTGTAGGTACTTAAAAAAAGGTTTATTCACAAATAAAACTAGACCCCCGTAACGGCAGCAGGAGAAATTCTCCGATTTGAATTCCAACAGTACCTTATTTAGGTGCTAATTTGGTGCTGAGCTCATTATTTTCGTACTCGTTTTTTAGAGGTAGGGGAGGATTTTGAAAATTCGTCTGCTACCGTATCGTGACATATGTCCTATTTACACCATAAATTATTTTTCTCAACATTACAATAAAAAAAAATGGTACTTTAAAAATCAGTTTTATACATTTTTATATTTATTGTCGCTATCAAATATTTTTAGAATTTTCTATAATAGCATTATAGTGTTCTATAATTTTTATATTTTTATACTTTTATTAAGAAGCTATTTACTGGGTAATGCGTGTTAAAAAGTATAGATGTCGTAACTAGCGCTTTTCGTGTGGCCGTTCATGTATACTTGGTAAGAGTTGAAATTGTTGATTTGTCTCTTCGAAGGGCAAACATAAGTTTGTCAAGACCCACCGTATGCTGATGAGGGGCAACACCCCGAAACCGGTCCATAGGTGGTCACTTCGAATGAATAAAGTTAATAATTCTTTCTTTTACTTTACAAGCATCTGCGTATTACCCTAAATGGGATTACGCACGATTATTTATCAGATGTAATTTAATGCTCGTAGTAGGCATATAGCCAGTAGTGTAGTTGTTTTCTGATGTATAATCGACCCACATATACCTATAGTATGGATTTACATGCAGCGTAATTAACTGGTACTATAAAAATCAGTTTTATTCAATTTTTTATTTATTTTTATCAAGAATTTTTAGAGTTTTCTATAATAGTATTATAGTTTTCTATAATATTTACAACATTACAATGTTGTAACGTCTCTAAAATAATGTTTCGAAGAATTCTATTACTAAAATTAAATAAATATTTCCGTGACATTACATAAAAGTAAATATTTATCAAGCGTTTACGTAAATTGTGTGTATTTTTGTGAAGTTTGGTATTTGATTGAATTTTATATCGACTTCGAGTTAAATATATAATCGTTATTTGAAAGCAACTATTGCCCTATAATTGACTTTAATTTTATTTCTGTTTAGTTTTTTACATACCACGACATTTACGTCTAATGACCGGTGACAATTTTCTTTTTTAATATTTAATGAGATTTGCCTTTCGAAACTTTAAGACGTCCATAAAAGTATTGTCGTTAACTTATTTATCCCATTTTTGGATATCCTTTATCGCGTGTGCATGTTCAAATATGTTTAGGTATATCATTTACTTTTTGTAAATCTTTTATATGGACGCGGCAGAGTTATTTTAGGTAATTTAGTTGAATACGTTTTGTCAGATATATTATTGTTTTTATTTCTTTGTCAACTTTTTTATGCTGTAAAAAATTTATGCGACAACCACAACAATAGTTTTAGAGTGCCAAAATAAAGTACCTATATTTAGTTATTTTCATGACAGTCGCGTGGCTATTAGGGCGCTCGTGAGTTGCACCACAACATCATCGGTGGTATGGGACTGTATGCAGGCCCTCATTGAGTTAGCGACTGCAAATAAGGTCACTCTTTCATGGGTTCATGGGCACACCGGGATAAATGGAAACGAGGTAGCCGGTGTACTGGCAAGAATTGGGACCCTGGTGGAACCAAGAAGCCTGCCACGTCTTTTTCCGTTCTCTAAAGAGTACTCTACTAGCGGTTTCTCTACTGGCAAATTATTCCCGAGCTCAGCCGTAGAGGGTAGAAGAAAAAAATATAAAAGTGAGCCGCACCACCGACTTATACGGTTCCAGCCGGAAACGCCTAGGTCTTATAGGCACTAGCAGAGCCACACGATAAACAACTAAGATTATGGTGAACCAAATAAATAAAATTATAGCAAAAATATGTTGGATACTTTACTCACACAATAGATAATTAAGGTACACAGTTCAATAGCAACATCATAACAAATATAGTCAAAATTAACAGCTATGGTAAAATTTTCTTGCTAAAACAAACCAAAAATGTAAAATTTACAACTTTATAAAATAACCAAAACAGAAGTAAGAGTAACAGACTTTACCAAGTTACAACAAAAGGTAAGACATATATAAATTAACTTAATAATAACACTAATTCAAACATTTACATAAAGGCAAAGAAGATTCACTAGTTAACTGTTTACATAAAGATTTTCACTGCCAAAACAATTGAGTTCATTTAAAAATATCTTTACAATGTTTGTCCTTTAAAATATCAAGATTGTAGGATATTTACAAATAAGTAGAACGAAAATATGTTTTTACTTGGACATAAAGAATTATTGAGAAGGTTACTTTAATCCAAGTTTAGTTTTGGCATATTATCTAATGCAATAAATAGTTTTCAACAATGTACTATACTAATAAACTAAACAGAACATAATAGTGGTGTCAGCATGAGTCACTGCGTTATATATTTAAAAATAAATCACTTATAACCTTTGGATATACGAATTTACAAAGTACTATACTTATAAACTGAAACAAAACTTACTGGTGGTGTCGAACGAGACAAGGCGTTATATATTTAAAAACCAAACCACTGATAACCTTTGGGTAAACGAATTCACATGTACTTCTGTGGCCTACTTCGGGGGCTGGTTAGATTATGGGGGTGGCACTGGTTAACAATGGCTTCCCTCAAATAGATCCCGATAACGGTTATTTTAACTTGACACCAACTCCAACAATATCCACAACAATGGCAAGACAAAATGGTCAAGTTAAAAATCAAATGGTTTTTCTTCAAAATCCAATTAAGATGGCCCAAATACAGCCAGATATGAAAGAAATCCCATAGAGGTTCTGCACACGTGCTAATCACACAATGTCCCCAACAACGTTCACCGACACCTGGCCTCCAAGACTCTTAAAACACGACTCCCGCTCCTATATCGGAAATCAAGAAAAATGGCGCGGAATAAACGTCAACCCACAATCTTCTCAAATCCGTGCCTCGTCCTCGTCCGTGTGGATATTCAGTCCCATCCACACAGAAATTGCAAACCAGCTATCGAAAGTTATGCAACACTACTTACGAGTAAGGCACAATTATTATGAACCGTAGATGGGAAAAAATAGGCACGTGACAAGCCATTTGGTCGAATTGCCCATTGCCGAAGCAAAACATGAGTTGAAACTAATTCTCGAGCAAGAACATATTGCTCAGTGGAATGCAAATACTGGCTGCAGAACATCAAGACAGCTGATGAAAAAACCTCTACAGAAGAAGGCAGACGCACTCTGGACGATAAACCGGAGCGGGCTAAGCAGAACGGTTGGCCTGTTCACTGACCACGTCGCACTAAGGGCGCGCACCTCTTCAAACTTAAGCTGGCGGCTGAGAAAAACTGCCGACTTTGGGTCGAAGAGGAAGATATCAGCATATACAGTATGTGTTGCTGCCCGATGCTAGCGGTGTACAGGTACCAAACCTGGGGCCGCACGATAATGGATCCATGTGATCTAAATGAGACAGGGCCAACAGAAATCCTGCGGTTTGACAAAACCAGCGGACTGGATTTCTGATACCCTGAAAACACAGCGGTAGTCACATAGGATCAAAGATCTAGGTGACATTGGTGCCTATACCAATGGCCCGACCACAAAGATGTATGTATGTAGTTTTTTCATGGTTGTTTATAAAAACCTTAGACGATTATAATTTATTGTAAATTAAATTGGGTTTTACCTTGACCCGTATGCAAATAAATAAATAACACTAGTATATTGCGTTATGTTAATTTTCCAATAAAAATTACCAATAAAGGATCGAATTATTGATATTTAAATTTGTATGTGAATAAGGGGTTGTTTAATGCGAGAGAAGTTTAAAGATAATGAGAGGGAGTGAAAGAATGATTGAAGACGATAAAATTGAAAAGGATCGAAACGTTATCCCGAATTCTTGATATTTGGAATTGAAGCATAAAGTAACCCCTAGTAATGGGCTCTTTCTGCTCTCGCTACGAAATTAGTTCTGTTTTTGAAAGGGCTGCACTGAATAATCTGTTCTCGTTTACATTTACCCCTATTGTGTGTATGTGTGTGTGTGTGTGTGTGTGTGTGTGTTCGCAGTAATTAGAATTTATGGGAATATGCATTTTGCATACTGAAATATTTGTTGCAGCATGTGCTAAATCCTCTTTATTTAACAATTCTCAGAGTTGGAAATAACCCTTTCATTTATATGCAATACATATTTCCTGGTAATCATAACGGAATGGGGTAGGGCGAAGCTCGAAATACTATCTCGGCGGTACATTATTCATAAACTAGAATATTTAACGGCCATTCATAATTTCACATTTTCTCCTCCTTCATTTATTCTGATTCAATCTTCTGAACGTAATATGATAATAAGCTTTCCCAAGTGATAAATTTATCACTTCGACCATATTTGTATGAATCCTTTTTACCGGATTTATTAAACGAATGTTTTGTTGCTATTAGATCGTCGCAAAGGTAAATATATAGTATATAATAAACTCGCAGAAAAAATTAACGCAGGAACAGATTTTAAATGAAATTTTACTTTCTAAAATTTTGTCCGGTACAGACGACGTTTCCTAATCCCAAAAAAAGTGAGCTAAAAAAAATACATAAAATTCCAATTAAAATTTATATATATATATGGGTCATTCCGTGTCAAATAGACCAATAGTTGAAATCGACTCCTTTCAATTTGGATGAATTTTGGTCAAAAGTTTTCTGTTATCATGAAACAAAGATTTGCCAAAAGAAAAAAATTTCACTATTTCTCTAATTTCTCTACTTTATTTTTTAAAAATCTCAAAAACTATTATGAATACAGAAATGCGCTTGTGTTTATTTTGACGGGGAGGCTTGAGGCTACAGAAAAAAAATATTTTTGAAAAAAAATTTGGAAAACGAAAAGCTTGTAGAATTTTGAATTTTTGAAAATCGTCAAAATCGAATTTCGACACGAAATTTTGGGCTTAAATTTTTTACTAAAACACTTTTAAATATTATTAAGAGATCCCGAAATTTTCAGAGAGGTATTTTTTTTTAGTTTTAAAATTATGAATTTTTGAATTTTGGCAAATTAATTTTTTTTTTTTCACCCCTTAGTCCACTATAGTTACAAAACATAAAGTTTTGTCATTTTGAGCAAAAGAAAATTCATTATATGACATAAAAATGTATAAACAAAAACATAATTAAATTCAAACTCTTATTTATTTGGTATACCTAGCGTTTCAAGTTTAATCTTATTTTACTCTTTATTTTTATTTTATTTTTTTTTAACTTCCTTTACAGGTGTTGATGTAGTATTTTTGTTCCTTAATCTGAAAAAGGTAAAAGTTATTTTAATTCAAAATTCAACGTTCATAAAATACCAATATTTATGACTACGACATGGGACTTTGTATCGACAGGGTAAAACAGTTGATGCTTGTACAATTAATTTTTCGTTTTTCGAATTTTTTTTAAAAAATTTTTTTTTGTAGCCTTAAGTATGCCCTTCAAAATAAACCCAGGGGCATTTCTGTATCCATAATAGTTTTCGATATATTTAAAAAATAAAGTAGAGAAATTAGAAAAATAGTGAAATTATGAATAACTTTCGATAAAATTTTTTTAAATTATTCCCTTTGGCAAATCTGTGTTTTATGATAAAAGAAAACTTTTGACCAAAATTCATCCAAATTGAAGGTGGTCGATTTCATTTATTGGTCGATTTGACATGGAAGGACCCCTATCACCTTAAAAACCCATATTAAATTAATCCTTAAATACTTTTTACAAATGTTAAAATTCAACCAAGACTAAAAATATATACCACAAACCTACTTTTTACAACTACAAATTTCTCATTAACAACTCAATAATTCATTATTTGTGATTGAAAAAACAATTATTGTAAGTGATATTTGCAGCAGCAGCGTAGATAACTCCTGTTGGTGTCGCATTTTCTATTTTTTCTTGTATGAGTATTTCGGCTGTCACGGAAGTTGGGGTAGTCGTACAAAATTCAAAATTCTTTTGCTGACAAAAAGACATAAATTGTCCTCAGGTTGACTCCTTACCTGGATAGAACAATCAGGTGACCAAACAAGAGAAGTAAGAACGAGAATAGATATAGCCAGATCAACATTTACGAAAATGAAAAAGTTGTTCACCAGTCGAGATATTAAGATTGGACGAGGATTGGTGGAGGCATGGACTCTCAAGAAGAATCACACAGACAAACTACAAGCCTTCGAGATGTGGTGCTACCGTAGAATGTGGCGTATTCCCTGGACAGAAAATATCTCTAAGTCCTAAATCGGATGAATAAGGAATGTGAAGTCATTAACATCATAAAAAATAGAAAGCTTCAATATCTAGGTCATATACTGAGAGGACCCAAATAAGCACTTCTCCACCTGATAGTTCAGGGAAAGATTGGTGGAAGGAGGAATATTGGAAGACGCCGTGTGTCTTGGCTTAAAAATCTAATGGACTGGTTTAATTGTAGCAATGTTGAACTCTTTCGAGCTGCAGTCAATAAAGTCCGGATAGCTGTGATGATTGCAAACCTCCGATAGGAGATGCACTATAAGAAGAAGAAGACTCCTTACTCTTTTTGGTATTTTCTGGGATGGATTTGCTTATATTTTTGCTGATATTTCTAGTAAAACATGAACCAAAACGAGACATTTTCAATTGAGTGAATGGTACGTCAAATTTTGTCACTCATCCAGAGCACTCTTATAAAATAAAGCTAAAAAGCCGCTCATATTTCTTTATTTACTTGATTTGCGGAAAGCTTCGAGTTTGTTGCTGATCACAATACTAAGTAAGTGCCCTGTTTCTTAAAGCGTATTGCCTAATAAAACGTACATCTCAGTCGTTAGTGTGCATTGTTTTCCCACTTGCTCTGGCCTCTAAAATAATTTCCTGTTTCCCGACTCATTGTGAAACGATTTTAACAATTACATACATAAAGTCACACCTTTTTCCCATGGGGATAGGCAGAGACCATTTCCTTTCACTTGCTACGGTTCTTACACACATCTTTTGCTTCCTCTTCTTTCATCAGTGCTCTCATACATGCTCGTCGGTTGTTGGTATTCTTGACCTGTCATTTCCTCAAAAAAATGTTGATCTGATCAAGATATGTTCTTCGATGTCGACCTCTACCGACTTGTCCATTCACACTCGCTTTATAAATTTGTTTCGTCAATCTTTCTTCATCCATCCTTTCAACGTGTCCAAACCATCTAAGCATTCATTTATTTATCTTTGTAATCACATCTTCTTTTACACTACAGCGTTCTCTTATCTCACTATTCTTCACCTTATCCAACCGAGTCACTCCGGCTATACAATTCTCAGACTACCCATCTCCGCAGCATTAATCCTATTTTCATGCTTTTTCTGCCAAACCCAACATTCACTACCATAAACTGGCAATATCCCCCATTCAATAAAACTGAGGCACTACCCCTTGTGCAGTTAAATTCTTGATTCATTTTTCTAATTGTTTGATGTCAAACCGCAAAAAACGTATTACTTCCAAAAAAGAAACAATTTATGAGCTTACCGCAAGTAAGCCTACTGCAAAGCCTACTATTGAAATACTCGATAAGCTTCAAAATTTTGTGCAGGAGTTTATTAACTTAAAATTTTATAATTTAATGTACCTTTATTGACTAGTTAAAAGCTTAACGTTTTAATAGGAAGAAAATACTGAACTTTAAAAGTTTATTAATAAGTTTCAAGTTTTATAAGAAAAAGAGTAAGTGCATAAACTAGATAGCATTAACTATTTAACAAAATAACTCGCATTTATGATGGGACTTGGCAACTTTTATTTATTAATGCGAGTATAGTTAAGTAAGTTTATTAAAAAATATGAAAAGATCGATATCGAAGTTTTATTAGAAGTCGGTTAGAAGATTTTGCCGCTTCTGAAGGGTTGTCGAACAAATGAAATTAAGTTTTAATGAATTTCGTTCTGATTGCAAAGAATCTCCTTGTCAATTTAATATAAAATGTTGATCATTTTATTTGCCGTCTTCGGTTTCGAATATTCAGTTATTACGAGGTTATCTGTTATCTTTTAATCAAAAAAATATCTACGAGTGCTTGATAAAATTTATCTGTGAAAGTAAAGTGTCTGTGAACTTAGTTAGAATTGTAACCTTTGTTTCTATCCCATTTGTTTTATACCTACCAAACCGTGATCTAGTTTTGTGTGTAAATTAAAAATGTCTTGATAGGCCTCTAGACGAAAAGCGAGTGTTTTTATCCTCTTGTTGATTGCAGTGAGAGAAGCCGGGGTAAAAACAGAGTTACTTACAGCACAAGGATCTAAACTGCTGCTGACATACGCAGACGATATCAACGTTATAGAAAGATTCACAAGCTCCGTAAAAGAAACGAAGGAAAAACAAAATACATGTGCGTAAACCGAACATCGAGTAGAAACTCAGACCTACGATAGCCTTTATACCCGAAAAACCATTCACCAACAAACGATGGCCTCGAAAGCCTTTCACAATATGTAAGACGATATAGTGTGTATGTGTATTGAACCATTTAATAAAATTTAAGTTATTAGGAAAGTAATAGCCCTTCAAACGGTTATATTAAAATCTTTAGCTAGTTTAAGTAGCAATATATATTCCAAACATGAAAGTGAGGTGCAGTAAAATTGCTGAAAACAATCGTAAGCGTTTGTTATATAGTTTAGTATTCGCAAGAAATAATAAAAAAAAAAAAAAAAAACGAGAAACATTCTTCCCGTAAAAATACCAAAAAAGCGGGTACTGTCAACATATTTTGACATTTAAAAATGACACTATTCCTTTATTTTAAATTTTATTTTTTCTAAAACATTGTGCCACTACCTGAACATACATACATACATAAATACATACATATAGTCACGCCTTTTTCCCGTAGAGGTAGGCAGAGACCACTTCCTTCCACTTCCGCTACGGTTCTTACACACATCTTTTGCTTTCTCTTCTTTCATCAGTGCTCTCATACATGCTCGTCGGTTGTTGGTACTCTTGACCTGATCTTTCTTTAAAACAATGTTGATCTGTTCGAGATATGTTCTCCGAGGTCGACCTCTACCGACTTGTCTATTCACACTCTCGTTATAAATTTGTTTCGTCAGTCTTCCTTCATACATCCTTTCTACGTGTCCAAACCATCTAAGAAATCCTTTATATATCTTTGTAACTACATTTTACTTAGAAAACACAAAAACACCTGTTAAAGTATTTTTTACAAGATGCAAAAAATAGAGCCGTTAAGGTGTACTGCGCTTTCGTAGATTTGGAAAAGGCCCATGACAGAGTAGTGAGGAATGAACTGTGGTCGACATTGTCTATGTATGAAAGCGCTTACAAAAATGAAAGAAGCGAAAGACATGTGTAAAAATCGTAGAAAGTGGAAAGTAGTAGTCCGTGCCTACCCTTACGGAAAAAGGCGTGACTATATATACGAGGATGCATGTTAATCACAAAAGAATAATTATTTTTATATATTACTTTGTTTAAATTTAGTTTTTTTAAATTTTTAAAAATTGGCCCGTGAATTTGCTTTCATCCAGTTGCCGAAAAACTTACGAAGTGTTCTGAATCAGCTTTCACTTATAACCTTAACTCTTGCGTACGCAAATTCCATTATCCGATCCATAATGTATTTTGTTACCCACTTCTATTTTATGTTCTAGCTCACCTTCGGTTAACTCATTATTCAAATTTTCTTCAACAATAACTTATACTTTACTTCATGTCTAAGGCGACAGCAAATTATTGTATAAAGTTGCTTTGTTTGCTCTATTTAGATTCGTGATTAATGTTTTTATATTTCCATAATCTAATTTATTTTCCTTGCTATTTACTGCAGGAATTTTTGCAAGAAATTTGTTTTCCATCGGCAATTTTGCGAATGGTGTCTTATTCATTAATGTAACAGCCTCTTGGTCTTGTCAGACAGAAACAGTGTAATTGTTATTTATTATTGTTTAAAAGCAGTCGATTTTTTTTATTTTGGCGCTTTTTGAAATTCAATGCAAATATTCGGGGTATCTAACCTATAAGAGAACAAAATCCATTTTTTATGATTAATACCATCATCGTTTAAACCAACAATTTTTTTCGTTGCAAAAAATAATAAAGAATTTACCATGAATTTGGTCAAAGGATAAAGCCAGACAGAGGCTTAACAGCTTTACGTTATGAGGGCGTTTCTGAACGAGTTCTATCTTGTCTAGTACTCTGCCTGCTGATTTTAATAGACGAGGAGCCGTCAATCCTAAAAGCTCCGTGTTGGCGGCTTTGAAAATATTCAATGAAAACGAATAGTTATCACTTAGACGAATAAGATAAGCTTGGTCGGCGTGGATTAAATTGTCCGAAAATATGTTTAAATAAAATATGTATTATGAAGTGGCCATAATATTTTACCGTCATCAATCTTGGTTAATTTCATAAACTTTAAAAAAAAATCCGGCCAACCAGTTTTTTCTTAATGTTTATAAAATTAACTAAGATTAATTAAAATTTGCGATGACGGTAAAACATTATGACCATTTCATGCATACATACATATAGTATCCACTAGGGGTAGGAAGAGACCACTTCCTTTCACTTCCGCTACGGTTCTTACACACATCTTTTGCTTCCTTTACTTTCATCAGTGCTCTCATAAATGCTCGTCGGTTGTTGGTACTCTTGACCTGGCCTTTCTTTAAAACAATGTTGATCTGATCCGAGATATGTTCTCCGAGGTCGACCTTAACCGACTTGTCCATTCATACTCGCCTTATAAATTTGTTTCGTCAATCTTCCTTCATCCATCCTTTCTACGTATCTAAACTATCCAAGCATTCCTTTATCTATCTTTGTAACCACATCTTCTTTTACACCACAACGTTCTCTTATCTCACTATTCTTTCATTTATTCAACCGAGTCACTCCGGCTATACTTGTTGATCTGATCGAGATATGTTCGCCGAGGTCAATCTCTACCGACTTCTTTTACCATTCACGCTCGCCTTATAAATTTGTTTCGTCAATATCCATTCATCCATCCTTTCTAAGTGTCCAAATTATTTAAGCACTCCTTTATCTATCTTTGTAAACACACCTTCTTTTACACCACAGCGTTCTCTATTCTTTACTTCATCCAACTGAATTACTCGGGTTATACTTCTCAGACTACTTACCTTCGCAGCATTAATCCCATTTTCATGCTTCTTCTGCCAAACTCAACATTCACTACCATTCATAAGTGTAGGAACCAACAAACCTCTATGCACAGCCAGACGTGCCTTTTTTTACTCCTTTTGGCTGTTGATAAAGCTATGCAGTGCCCCATTCATTTGTTTTCCTGCCAACACCCTTCGCTCTGTCACTGTCATACTTTCCATCTCTTTGAACCCAAGTACACAAACTCATTTAGTTGTTTCACTCTTTCTCCCTTAATCAGAACTTTACAGTTTGTCATGTTTTCTTCTCTTATAATAACCATTACTTTCGTTTTTCTTACATTTATTTTCATCCCTTTGATTTCAGGGCATCATGCATAACATTAACTATCGCCTGCAACTTCTCTTCAGATGACGCTAATATGACTTTATAATACATAATTTATTTAAACATATTTTCGGACAATTAAATCTACGTCGACCAAACTTACCTTATTCGTCCAAATGAAAATTATACATTTTTATTAAACATTTTTAAAGTCGCAATCACGGAGCTTTTAGGATTGACGGCTCCCGGACTATATATGACAAGGACTATTTTTTACTCCCGGATATGTATCTACACCGTCGACATATGCAGAATAAAAATCCGATAAAATCTCAGGAATTTCAGAAACGTAAAACTACTGACGGCTGACTAATATGACTCGTGATGTTGTAATGTTATTTAAATTTTAATTCTCTTAAAATGGGCGTTAAAAAATATTATTTTTATTATTCGCATAAGTAGAGTATATTTAATTCGTTTTTTAAATACATTTTTTAACGTTTTTATGGACCTTTGCTCAAAAGATTAACCTTGGAAACTTAAAAAATCAGAAGATTTTCCTGTGCATTGTCAGTCAGGCGGTATTTGGAGCTTAAAGGCAAGTGAATTTTCACCTCAAAATTTGTTCTAAATAACGGCAAAGCACTAGGCAAAGTATCTAGTCATACATTGGAGATGTAACAATCATTTAGAAGGTATTAACCAATATCAGCAAAGAAATCATCACATTAAGAGGATTCAATGTCAATAGACAACTTTATATTATGGGCATGACCTACGTACATACATTTAGTCACGTCTTTTTTTCGTAGGGGTAGACAGAGACCATTTTTTTTCACTAACTATGGTTCTTTTACTCATCTTTTGCTCCTTTTTCTTCATTAGCGCTTTCATACCTGCTCACCGGTTGCTGGTACTCTTAACCTGGCCTTTTTTTAGAACAATTTTAATCTAACGTTCATCTAAGTCGTTTTTGTTACCCATTTTCTCTACGTGTCCAAACTATTTAAGCACTTCCTTATTTATTTTTTATTTTTGTTGCCACATCTTCTTTCACATTACAGCGTTTCCGTATCTCACTATTTTTCACTTTACCCATCGGAATCATTCCGGTTATACTTCTCAAAATACTTATCTCCGCAGTATTAATCTCACTTACATGCTTCTTCTACCAAACCTAACATTTACTACCATACATATAAGTGTAGGGACCAGCACTCCCAATTTGTTTTTCTACCAACACCCTTCGCTTAGTGTCACAGTCTTACTTATCGTCTCTCTCGTAAACTTTGAACCCAAGCATACCAACTTATTCACTTGTTCCACTCTTTCTACTTTAATTAGCACCTCGCAGTTTGTTATGCTTTCTTTTTATTTCCAAAATCCATAACTACTTTCGTCTTGCTTACATTTTTAGGGGTTGACTCTTCTTCTTAGCCTAACGTCGAGAACGACGTGTAGTGATCACAAGTTAATGTCAGAACTCTTCTTATAGTATCTTGCCATCTCCCACGGTCAGCAGCAGTTCTAATGGCTTCCACTAGTGGACGCTCGGTTACTTTTGATACAATGTCTGTCCATCTAGATGGGAAGCGTCCGCGTTTCCTGTTGCCAAGAGGTTTGCCTTGGACAATCAGTCTCTCAATGTTGTCGTGACGAGTTATATGTCCGAAGAAGTTCAGTATTCGCGCTAATGTCAAGCTACTAAGACGGTTTGATGGTCCAATCTCGTTCAGCACTGACACATTGGTGCGATGTGCCGTCCACGGTATTCTTAGCAATAAACTCCTTTTAATGTACATCCAGAATGTTCAAAATTCTTAGCAAAAAAATTTGCAGATTTTAGATTGTGGGGGGGTCGTGAACGGTATGCAGCCATTTAAGCACCTCGACCTATCAAATGTTTTGTGCATAATCCTTAATCTATCTTAGGCTCCGGATTATGAGACCTTGTACAAAGTTTATAAGTTTACTGGGAGCTAAGTTTCTGACATCGATGGATTTTAAGATCCCCCTTTTCAGGAACTTGAGCCTCTTGCAAAAAAGCGCTGTGCATTCGCAAAGCAAATTTTTTCCAGTGTCAGCGAAGGTCTCGTAGTAGCACAACTATCTCCCTCTGTTTTGCCCATCTTTTTTAAAAATTCGCATAGCTATGAGCGCACTTTTGCCCTCGAGAGAAAGTTGTGTTAAGAGAATACTCACGCTCCATATGGCAGCAGTATTATAATGGAATTAGCTGGAGCATGAAGGAAGCATAAGGGTCCTGCTGGAGAAAATAAAGTAATAAATAAAATAATGTTTATCATTAACATTTTTTGGGTATAATTTTGTAGAATTATCTTTAATTGTTTTTTGTTTTAATAATAACGTGGAGCCAATATTTGTTGTCTCGTGTTATTTAAATTAAAAGAAAATTAAAAAAACGTCCGTTATAAAAAATGCTCTGCAAAAATTTTAAGAGAACAATGTCAGTAAATCCTGTTTATGCAGGAAGTGGATTATGATGCCGATGGCAAGCAGCATCAAATGAAGCAGCGTCAAAAGAGCAAACGATGTATTTTTACGTCATTTGTAGGAGAAGTACGCCTCCAATGAAATATTCAAAAGTCAGGAAGGAATTCTGTTCGTACACATTTTTGCTAGTTTACATTTTGCAAGGAAGTTTATTTTTATCCTATATTTTACAATAAAATTTTCGCTTCACAACGCTGGTACGCATTTTTTGATATACTTTTTAAATGATTTGTTCAGATGGCGGTGCAATTGTTATGCAAATGTCACCAAAATCGTTGTTTGTTAATAAAAAATGCAGTTAGTTTCTTTTTATTTTTATTGTACAATAGTAGATAAACATTTTTAAAAACTATTTTGCCATAATACGATATGGTCAAAATTGTTACGAGTTGCATGGACTGTATAAATAGTGATAATTAATTAATTAATAATTTATTTTATTCATGAATATCTATTGTATAAACGTGACTAACCTTTGTTTGATGCGTAGCAACGTGAAGCGTTAATTGCTTCGTTTTGGTCAACTTGGAGTTGCACTTTTCACTAATTACTAGAGAGTTTTATTTTGCACATGTGGCACGAGAGGTTGTTTTTGGGAGTTGTCGATGTTATCGTCTTGGACGTTCAGTCAAAAAGAAGGCTTCAATGTGTCTTCGTTGAGCGGCGAAAGCGAAAGTAAAGGAAACAAACTTACCTGTTTTGTCTTGTTTATCCCCGAAGTCGGGTAGCTGGTCAGCCCGTTTATATGAGAGAGATATCTACATACATACATAAAGTCACGCCTTTTTCCCGTAGGGATAGACAGAGACCACTTCCTTCCACTGCCGCTACGGTTCTTACACGCATCTTTTGCTTTCACTACTTTCATACATGCTCGTCGGTTGTTGGTACTCTTGACCTGGCCATTCTTCAAAAACAATGTGAATCTGATCCAGATATGTTCGTCGAGGTCGACCCATACCGACCTTCGTCCATTCACACTAGCTTTATAAATTTGTTTCGTCAATCTTTCTTCATCCATCATTTCTACGTGTCCAAACCATCTAAGAGAGATATCTCCCGTCCATATATCGCGGTAATATTCAAATAACAATATAAAAAAAATTCATCTATCCATTTTTGTTTTCATCAATTAGTATTTATTTAAGTAACGATTAAATTGGTCAACTAATGTGCTAGAGGTATTTATTATTATCACGGAATGATCGTATTTTCATTTGTGTTTCAAATTATTTTTGCATAATAATTTTGACAGGTTAAAATATCATTCCCATTGTTCGGTATTAAAATGTTAACCTTCATAATAATATAATTATAAATATTAAATCTAGTTAAAACTAAAATTAAAATAATGTTTTGTAGTGATATTTGTCAATTAGTATAAACTTTCCCATTCATTTATTAAATCTCCCGATTTTAGACAAATTTAATTATTTAGCCCACATTTTCAAAATCAATCGATTATTTTATTGTTGAAAATTTATTATTTCCACAAATTTCTGTTCGCCCAATAGTGTTCTAATGAAAATTCCACACCTAACATTTTCTACCAATTAAAAGCCTATGTTTTGTAACGTTACCATAGCAAATTAAAAAAAAACATCTCACCTTAGTAATAAATTTTTTTAAATTAGGTATATTCTAAAAGAATGTGTCAGGTATTATTTAAAATGATTTTTCATAACGAACAAGAATTCTTTTTAATGAATATTTGAATAATTATTAATAACTAGAAATCTTTATTGATGATCTGCACTTTATTGAGACTTATTATCAACAGTAAATATTTATTTACATAGTTTACGCATATAACACCAATTCCTACTTTTTTTACTTTGGTTCTCATGATGTTCTTTGAGCATTACATGATATCCCTTTTCGTGGGAACCAGAACTTAAAAAAATATAAAATACGATGCCACGTCTTTTTCGTTCTTTATAGAGTACTCTGCCAGCGGTCTCTCTACTGGCAAATTATGCCCGAGCTCAGCCGTAGAGGGTAGAAAAAAAAAGAAAATAAAAGTGAGCCGCGCCACCGACTTTGACGGTTCAAGCCGGAAACCCCTAGGTCTTATAGGCACTAACAGAGCCTCACGATAAACAACTAAGATTATGGTGAACCAAATAAATAAAATTATAGCAAAAATATATTGGATACTTTACTCACACAATAAATCAAAGTACACAGCTCAATAGCAACATTATAACAAATATAGTCAAAATCAACAGTCAACAATAAATCAAGGTAAACAGTTCAATAATAAACTTATAACAAATATAGTCAAATTAGCAGCTAACAATAAATCAAGGTACACAGTTCAATAATAAACTTATAACAAATATAATCAAAATCAACAGCTAACAATAAATCGAAAATCCAAAGTTTACGATTCCATAAAATAACCAAAACAAAGGTAAGAGTAACAAACTTTATCAAGTTACCAAAAAAAACGTATACAAGTCAACTTTTTAATAATACTTAATCAAACGTTCACATACGGCTGCTAATTTACTTACGTTTTTACCATTTACATAAAGATTTACACTGTTAAAACAATCGAGCTTATTTAAAAATATTTCTTTTTACAATGGCTGTCCTTCAAAATATCAATATTGTAGGATATTTACAAATAAGTATGAAGAAAACATTTTTACTTGGACACAAAGAACTATTGAGAATATAACTTTAATCAAAGTTCAGCCTTGGCATATTATCCAATGCAATAAATAGTTTTCAACAGTGTACCATATTAATAAATTAAAACAAAACTTAATCGTGGTATCAAAAACAAATCACGTCGTTTTAATATTCTAAAATAAATCACTTGTAACCTTTGGGTATACGAACTCACTACTCCTGTGGCCGGTTTGATTATGGAACGGCACCTGCTAATTAACAATGGCTTCCCTCAATCAAATCCCGCATGCGGCTATTTTAACTCGACACCAAAATCCAAAATATCAACAACAAAGGTAAGATAGAATGGTCAAGTTAAAAATTAAATGGTTTTTCTTTAAAATCCAATTAAGATGGCCCAAATACAGCCAGATATGAAAGAAAAACCATAGAGGTTCTGCACACGTGTTAATATCAAATCGCCCCAAAAACTCTCACCACACCACTCCCAAGACTGTCACCAAACGACCGACTACTTCTCAGGCCGGATATCAAGAAATGACACGGAATTGACGTAAACCAAGAATCGCGCTCGTCCGTGTGGATAACCAGCCCCATCCACACAGAATTGCAAACCAAACAATAATATAACTGACAACACACAACAACCGAGGCCAAAAACCAAAGCAAAATCTAATGACGAAAAACCCCCCCAATCAATCTCCATCGATTAACGAAAAATGCCACAGCCATTAACAATCGAATCCTATCACTACAAGGTATGCAACACTATTTACAACGAATGATATATTTAAGTTACAACAAAATACGGTACCTGAGGAATACGAAACTATCAGAGACACAATTAATAATGTAACTGTAGAAGGGAAAAAATAGGCACGTGACAACGATCTATTCTAGAATACTACTCTCTGCTAGTGCATACAATTCATGCGAGCAAATTTTCTTATCGGTGATGTCTCTCTCACAAACTTCCTTAATTCTCTGAAACACCACAAAATGGTTGGCTATTTGATTCTCTTTTATAGATATATTTATGACCGATGCTCTTTAGAAATATCCTTGTTCCCTTCACCGTTGGTAGTTTCTTCGAGATTGACCAGACTGGTTCAATCTTCGCATCCTCTTACTGTTACCCTGGTGCTGAACATTTGTCTTTCAGCGGACTTTCTTTCAACGAGCTGTCGAGCTTTGGGAACTCATAGCTAGCGGAAGTTTTCCCCGGGACATACAGTCAAGAGGAACACTATTTTCACTTGGTTTCCACGATGTTTTCTGTACATAACGGAATTTTCCTTTTCGTGGAAACTAGAAGATATAAAATAATTTGTAACAACTCCTTAAATGTTTTTAACAGTTTTTTTAATAAGAAGGAGGACGTGAGTTTAAATTCAAATACTGTCGTGGTTTCAAAAATGTTTCGTAATAAGTTAAAATTTAATGTACGATCCAAAGAAACTGCTAAGCATTAACAAGTTTCTTCTGATACATAAACAAGAGTGTTTACGTATGCAGCAAAAATTAAACTGCTTTGTAGAAATCGACAATTGCTGTCTCTGTATATTCTATAAAGAGTGTCGTGAATTATATTTATATCCTGTTGGAGTATTTCTTTCTCTAGTGTTAGAGCTTGGATCCGTAAGTGTTTCACTGGCATCTCTCCAAATGGGTTTTAAGCTTATTTCCTGTAACCTCATCGAGTCTGTCTTCCATAATTGCACCGTAATATATATAAAGTTTTGTAGTATTATAACTTTTAAGTCTACCTGAAACAAAACTTTACCTATTTTAAAACAAAACAATACGTGTGGTATTATTGGACAAATATTTTTTTTGTTTATAAATTGTTATCAAAGTACTTTGCACAAAAAAAAAATTCTTGTAAAGATATTATTTTATGAGATTTACTCATGAATTAATGGTATAAAAATTAGTTGTTAAAAAAAATTTTAGGGCGCTGTACGAGTAAACGGCACTTTTTTTTCTGTTTCTTTCTCTCCTTATCTCTTTCTGCAAACAATGACTAGACTATATTTTTAATTATTTATGACAAATTTAATTGTTGTGAACAATATTGTCAATTTCAATTGTTCTAAAACGTAAATGTTAAACAGTTGGTCATATGTTGGGAACCTATTTACGAATTTATTAATTGCACACCCAACATACGAGTACATTAGTTTTAATACTTAATAATAATATAATATTATCAGAGACTTACATAATTCGCAAACTCCACAGTTTTCGGATGGTTGCTGGTTTTCAGTTTTCACTATTTTCCTTTTCATTCTTTAGTTTTTACATTTTTTTTAATGTCACAGATAAAAAATGACATTTCTCTCGTGTCTTGTCATCTGTTAATATTGCACGGATCAGGTAGATAAGTTTTTTTTTTTTTATGAAAATAGTCGCAAAAAGGGTAGACCTATCGTGTGGGCCGCGGACGGCCCGCACTGCGACTATTAGAAGGGGAAGGGATCTTAGAAAGGAAATGATTGTGGACACGCTTTTTAAAAAGTTGCAGGTCATAGTTCTCTGGAAAAACTGATTTTGGAAGCTTATTCCATTCCGTAGCAGCCCTTTAAAATAAGGATTCTTGATGAAGATTGGTCCTTTTAGTGTCAAGCTTGAGAGTAAATGTGTGAGACTGCTCAGCGTGCCGAGTTCTTCGGCCGAATGTGGCCAATGGTGGTAGAAGAGTTTTTATTTCTCTGGAGCATCTGCCATGGAAATATCTATAGAGCAATGACTGGTCTGCAACTCTTCTTCTATGTTCTAGAGGGTAAAGGGTATCTGTGAGAGTTGAGCTGTTTATCAAGCGAATGGCTCTTTTCTGAATGGAATCTAGAAGACGAAGAGAATGCCTTGGTGCTGAACCCCAAATATGCGAGCAATTCTCCAGTAAAGGTCGGATTTGAGCCTTATACGTCGTCAACAGTTGATCAGGAGTAAAAAACTTTCTGGCTTTTCACGGAAAACCTAGCCTCTGGCTTGCCGACTTTGCGATGTTAGCAACATGGTCATGCCAAGACATATTATTGGACACCGTGACTCCTAAAATCAAGATGGAGGGACTTGGTTCAAGGGTATTTTCGGACATTGTGATGGGATGATTTGAGGAATTCACTTTCTTGGAAAACGTGGCACTTTGTGTTTTTTGGGCGTTGAACTGAACAAGATTGTTGGTTCCCCACTCGACGATTGCTTAAATATATTCAGATCACAATAAGTAACTTATCTTAAGTGAATAAAAAACTATTTCGAACATGGCGACCGCTATAACTATTTATCTGGTACTACATGTAAATTGAAAGTGCCGGTGTTGCAGCGAGTAAAATTTATGCCAGATTCAGTGCTATTAGTTATCGTAGCTTCGATTTCTGGGTGTTCAATGAGGCTGCCGTTGTTATTGTTTAGGTTTACTGCGCACGTTGTATTATTGCCTTTTTTCGTATTTATGCAAAAAAATAAAATATCTTAACTCTATATATTTATTTTTTTAATTCATTATCAAGAACTATCTAATACAAAAACATTAAATCCTAACCCGTATCTCTGAAATCGAAGCATTTGCAGACATAACGTTTATGTAGCAAACTGTCATTATTTTTTTACTAACTATTTATTAACTAACACTCCGTATAAACTTATACAGGTATACATGAGTAAATTGTGAAAAGAATTAGCAGGGTTATTACCTGTATTATTTAAATTTATATTCTGGTGGGTTATCAAGTTTGCTACAGAAACAAGAGTATACAATAAGTTGATCGGTATATATCTACTGAATATTTTATCCCAGATACTGAAATTAACTCAACAGACCGTCGTTGGAATAAAGCCATTTGAATCCCAAATAGCAGTCGGAAACTATTTGTAGGATTTAGTTGAAACGTTTTAACAGAAGCCATATCGCACCAACTATTTTGACTATTCGACCGTAGATCAAGATTAATCATTTCACATTTTTGTGCGTCTAGTTGTGATTCTCATTTAATCAATTATGTCAGGATATTAACCAGCCAATAATCTAAAACGTAAATTACTTTAAATATTTAAATAATGAATATAAACATGGGCATATTCGAGCGATTGATAAGAGTAAAAGAGATATAAGATATTTTATATATATAATCCAGGATATCTACAGCTGTCGCTGCTTTCAGCCCTTGTCTCCAGTTGTCCTAGTCCTGCCAGTCTCCGTCCTGCAGGTTTCTTAATTCCATCGCCTCATCCACTTCGTCTCTCCATGATCGCCTTGGTCGACCTCTCTTTCGTCTGCCTAATGGACTCCACTCAGTTACCCGGTGTATCCAGCGATCCTCCGGAGTTCTTCTAACATATCCGTACCACGTTAGTTTCTTTTCCTCTATGTGTTCTAGTATGTCTTTTTTTACCTCCATTCTTCTCCTGATCTCCTCATTTCTTATTCGATCTAATCTGTTCACTCCACAACTCCTTCTCCAAAAGTCCATTTCTGTGGCTACAATCTTCCCTTTGTTTTTTTTGTTGATCACCCACATTTCAGCTCCATAAGTCATTATGCTGCGAACTATTGAATTGAATATTCTCGTTTTATTAGTCTTGGTTATGTGGCGATCCCATAATATTGGGTTTAATTGATTAATACATGCCCTAGTTTGACCTAGTCTATTTTTTATTTCTTCCTCTGTTGTTCCACTTTTTGATATTATAAACCCTAGGTACTTAAATTTGTCTGTTCCTGAGATCTGTCGGTTATCATCTATTTCTAGGTGATATATCCTGTCTTGTGCCGTTGACATATATTGGGTCTTTTCGAGGTTGATTTCCACTCCATTTTTCCCATATTTCTTCTCTAGTTTCCGCATCATAAAACCTAAATCCTCCTCATCTTGAGCCATGATTACTTGATCATCGGCAAAGCTTAGAGTATACAGATGATCATTTCTAATTGGTATTCCCATTCCTGCACATTTTCTCTTCCATGGTCTTAGTGTCTGTTGTAGAAATATTTTGAATAGTGTGGGTGATGTTGAGCATCCTTGGAGGAGACCCTTAGTTGTTTTGAAGGCATTTGATAGTTTATTTAAGATATTTTAAATTTCCTTATTTCACTGGACTGTCTGAAAACATTTAACAAATCATAAACAAAGAGGGCCCACAATGCAAATTGGCATTTTATAATATTAAAGTAGTTGGTTCGATTTTTTTTAAAATTAAAGATCCTGTTTTTAAAGATCTGAGGTCCAATATAATCTATAGAATTGCGACAAACGTTATATTGGACAAACAAAACAATACCTTAAAAAAAGGATGAATCAACACCAATAAGACTGTCGAGAAATTAATAGACATAAGTCGGAAAAAACGGCATTAAGCAATCATCATTTTACTACTGGCCATAATTATAATTATAATAATAAATAAAAGTTTTGGATCGTGAGCTGAATATCAAGAAAAGAGGTTTAAGTGAGATGATTTTCATTTAACCATAAATTGCAGAACCGATGTACAGGGCTTGAATGCACAATATAATAATTTATTATTTTATATTTAAAAATCAATAAAGATATTAAAAATTAATAAAGATAAACAGCCTTTGGCGTTGATAGTATGTAAACAATTAGAGAAAAAAGAATAAATAGCAACTTAGCTTGGAGTTCACATTGTCTGGGTACCCAGACACAGGAACATACCAGGTAACTGTAAGGCAGACGAGCTAGCAAGAGAGGGCACCACCCTCCCAGCTGTATCTGTCTCATTTTAGCAAGGAGTGCCTACCGATTGCAAACTCCCGGCTTCTCCTGCACAGAAAAGTAGTTCAAAAGGCCAACTTGAGGTGGAAAAATTAACCCACATGCAAATCATCGAAACAGATTTGGCCTTAACTAGATCTACGACAAACTAATGATGTTTTAACTCTATCCAGAGAGTCCATTGGAAATGCGAATGTGGCCATAACAGGACACTGGGCAACTGGATTCCATGCACGGTGCATGGGAATCGCAAACCTACGACACGACTTCTGTAGAAGCTGTCACGATGAGGAAAAGGAGAAAACAATGGTACATCTTCTTTGCCACTGCACTGCCCTAGGCAGAAAACGGCTTTCTATTCTAGAGTCACCGAACTTTGATGACTTATCTGATCTCAGCTCAGTTAGCATTAAAGACCTCACACTTTTTATTAAAAGTTTCAACTGGTTCTAACGGTAGAGGGGAAAGGCACTGCCGTCTATCACGGTATCACAACGGGCTAAAAGGCCTATGAGCGATCCTCCGAACCGCTGTTTTAACATAAACTAACCTAACAACGAGACAAAAAATGCATAGCCTACTATTTAAATAATCGATTAACTTTTAAAACGGACATAAAAAAAAGATAAAATAATTTTTTGGATAATTGCGTTAATGTTGTCCAGCATTTTATAATAAGTAAAGGAGAATGATAATCAACTTTATCTAGAATAACAAATGTGTAAAAAGTTTTAAACGGTTTGGGATTTTGTTTCATTTAACTTTCATTTAACGCGAAAGAGTAATCAATAGTTAAACGTGTTTCATGGTAGAAAACATTGTAAACAATCTTTCGAACCATATAAATGGCAAGTGCGACCGGCAAGATTAATGTGTTTTTTGCTTGTTACTTGTTACAATCAGCGGCAAGTAGATTTTTCCCACTCCATCACTTATCCAACCCAAACAGCTCCGATAAAAAAAAGAAAAACTTTCGTCGATATCATCAATCACGTAGGCGCCAAAAACGGTGTTATTTTGAAGCTGTTTCAAAACCGGCAAACCCATATTCCCCTTTTTATGCATCTCTTTAGATATTATCAACTTCCGTGCACAGAACCGAAATCAACTCGAAATAGATCGCGTTGTTGATAAGAAATGTATTCCTTTTTGTTATAAAACAATGTAACCTTGTATATTAATTAATAAATTATTTTACAATGACCAGGTAAATATTTGTGCAGTACTTATTTCCACTTTTACCTTAAAACTAAGTACTTTAAAGCAGACGACGAGTAAGGAAAAAGTTAGTATATTCCAAGATGGACACTTGTCAACATGTAACACTTAAAATATTTCGCTGCAAAGGACCTAAAATATAAATGTTCTACGAGTACTAAAGGTTGCTTTTGGTAAAAAAAAAAATACAACAATTGATAAATTTAAACATCTAGGATGCTGGATAACTTGATATTAATCTGGAAACAGATATACGTTGACGCATAAAAAAAGCAAGATCATTCCATAGAATAAAAAACTAACTAGTTAACAATAAATCATCGAAAAGTATTAGATATAATGTTGTGAAAGCTTGTATACGTTCAACCCTCTTATATGAAACTGAATCCTGGGCGATGGGACCTTAGCCTGAAGCGCAGGCTGGAAGCCTTTAAAATGTGGGTAAAGGTAGAATGTTTTAAATATTATAAACAGAACCTATCTTTAATGAAAAATGAATGTGGACAGAGAAATTTTTAGAATCGTCAAAAAGAGAAAAAAAAAAGATTTCTACATAAACAGGAAATATAACTCACTTAGAATAATAATGGATTGAGGGTAGAAAAGAACAGTGTTTGTATAAGTTATTATTATTTTTTAATTTTGAACCCTTCATCGATAAATTTTTCTTAGACCGGTCCACGACGAAGCATTTTAGGATGGTATCGGTCGGTAAATCAACTTCATGTGGTAAGAGAAACTCCTATTCTACACGAATTTCAAAAGGAGTTTACGGTAGGCACATTTGCAATAAGGGAGGAGCGCTTCTGTCTGGAGAGAAAACTTTCATCGCAATAAAGAGGGTTACATGGATTTTTGACACCATCATTACTTTCTACATCACCGTTTAACAATGATTGTATTACACCGAAGGCATTCGTTTGTGATGGAAATTAATTATTCATTTATTTCTTTTGGCTAATGCATTGGTAGCTACATCGGTTTAAAATTCCTCAAACCTGAGTGTCTTTCAGTTACATCTCCAGTTTCTACATACCGGGCATTCGAGCGGGAAATTGGGTTTTAAGATGTGCCTAATTTTTGCGCTACATTTGTTTGTTGAGTGTTATGTTCTAGCAATCATTTGGCTTTCAGCGGTCGTACGCGGTTTAAATGGTGTCTTACCGTGTTTTATTCAAAAATTCATGTAAATTACTTTAAACTCATATCAATACGCTTACGGTTTCCTCAGTGTTTAAAACCAGTAAAATGTAGAAAAATGACGAAACAGTGTTAGTAAAAACATCAGAAAATACAGTGATATAGAGTGTGTTTTAAAAATACAATATATTAAAGGTGCAGGTGTCCCCAAAATTGTGGTGACCAAAGAAAATGTGGACTTCAGTCTATGACATGGTATTAAATGATAAAGAAATTACAGTCAAGGCTATAGCAAAGGCACGTAGGTTTTTCTGTTGGAAGCCTTGAAAAAAATTTACATACATAAAATCACGCCTTTTTCCCATAGGGGTAGGCAGAGACCACTTCCTTCCACTTCCGCTACGGTTCGTACACACATCTTTTGCTTCCTCTACTTTCATCAGTGCTCTCATACATGCTCTTCGGTTGTTGGTACTCTTTACAGCTGGGCTTTTTTCAAAACAATGTTGATCTGATCGAGATCGATGTTCTCCGAGGTCGACCTCTACCGATTTGCCCATTCACACTCGCCTTATAAATTTGTTTCGTCAATCTTCCTTCATACATCCTTTCTACGTGTACAAACCAAACATTCCTTTATCTATCTTTGTAACCACATCTTTTTTTACACTACAGCGTTCACTTATCTCACTGTTCTTCACTTTATCCAACCGAGTCACTCCGGCTATACAATTCTCAGACTACTCATCTCCGCAGCATTAATCCTATTTTCATGCTTCTTCTGCCAAACCCAACATTCACTACCATACTGATAAGTGTAGGAACCATTTACATCAGAAATTAAGTCTTAAAAAACTCTATGCACGTTGGGTTTCACGAATGCTGACGGCAGACCAGAAGCGTTTTCGCCAGGTTGCAGCGAAGACAAATTTGGAGATCATTAACAGGAATCCCGATGAATGTAAGGAAAAACTTCTTACGGTCGATGAAACATGGGTTCATCACTTTGATTCAGAATCCAAAAAACAAAGCAATGAATGGCAGCATAGGGGTTCATCTTCTCCCTCGAAAATTTCGTGTTGTCCCATCAGCTGGTTAGATCATGGCTACAGTTTTTTGGGATTTTGCAGGTGTTATTATCGTGGATTATTTACCGCGCGGGCTCACAATACCATGTAAATATTATGCGGATTTAACACCAAAAGTACGCAAAGCGATCAAAGAAAAGAGAAGAGGAGAATAAAGTTGAGGTGTGCTCTTTCACCAGGACAACGCACCGGCCACAAAATTGTGTTGCAATGGCTGCAATTCACAATGCAAGATATGAAATTTATGAACAACCTCCTTTTTCTCCAGTCAATACCATATATTCCCAAAATTAAAAGAACATCCTCGTGGAATCCGCTTTGCTGATGATAACGAAGTGGCGGTAAATGAATGGCTGAATACTCAAAGTTCTGAATATTTTTCAAAAGGGTTTAAATCATTTTAACACCGATATACCGAGTGTATAAACGTTACAGGTAACTATGTTTAAAAATAAATTAGTTTCATTCTTCTCGTGTGTTCGCTTTTATGTTAGGGAAAACGATTCGTAAACTATCCTCGTATAATTAGGAAAAGAGAAATATTAAATCTGACTTAATATATAAAAAAATTCTTTTTTGAAATGTATTTACTCGTTATCTCGTTATTGAGTTTTATGTTTGACCGCAAATACATAATAGATAGTAGTTAAACAACAGGAATTCAAGCGCAAAGGAGTGGGGGGAGGAGTGGGGGTAGAAGTGGTGGAGTGGGGGTAGGAGTGGGGGAAGTGGAGGGGGTAGGGGTGGTGGAGTGGGGGCAGTGGTGGAGTGGGGAGGAGTGGGGGGGAAGTGACAGGTGAAGGAGTGGGGAAATGACATTGTTGACATATGACATTGTTGACATATGACATTGTTGACATATGACATTGTTGACATATGACATTGTTGACATATGACATTGTTGACATGTGACATTGTTGACATGTGACATTGTTGACATGTGACATTGTTGCCATTGTTTACATACGGCATTGTTGACATACGGCATGTTGCCATTGTTGACATATAACATCATTGTTTACATTGTCCCCATCGACTCGATTAAGAGGGTTACGTAAGCACGTTGAAAAGTGGTGTGACGTAAGCGTTGAAAAAAACTTGGTTTCTCGGGGGTTTGAACCTTAATCCTTTGACTTACTAAACAGTTAGCTATACCATTCAGATAACTCGCATATTAATTTTATCGTGCAAGATTGGATATAAAAATATATATTTGTGACATCATTATGTTAAAAATAACCTTGAACTACCAGATAATAAAAATGAATGAAAATATGTTGATTTAACGTGAGTTACATGCGTCATTTCCGCTGACTTCTATTAGAACCATTTTTGCGACTCAGTAGTTCTAGAAGCTTCCAGAAATTGCTTATCTAAAAAAATGTCACACTCGTAATTTTCTTTGTTATAAAATAAGCATTATGTATCAAAATTAAAGATATAAAAAGGAGAAAGCCATACGGTTTAGTACCATTTGACTATTTACATTAAACGGTGATAGATTTGTGCGTTCAAGTGCTACAAGAAGAAAAAAGTAAGTTTCAATTATTGTTGTGTTTTGTCTCACAAAATATTCTTATTTGTAAAAATTTTATTAGATGAATTTGGAAAATTTAAACGAAGTTTCCTTCATTACAGCACGGAAACCTATAGTAAAGCTGCAGGAGCTACCAATAGGAGTTCCTCAAGCAATTTATACTGTGAAAATAACCAAAACAACATTTGGTACAAGCGTTCTTCTTGACTTGGGTGATAAAGTCACCTTCCTACTACTGCTACTTATGAGCCGTATATTAGCCATTTCGAGAAAGGGAAATACAGCTTATCATACCGAGGATCTTACGATTGTAGTCGTCTCCATTTGGCTGCGGCATTTGAAATTAAAGAAATTTAATCCGAAACATCCATAGAAAATTAGTAAGCAAATTTTTTTTTCTTTTTTAATTATAAAAGTGGTTTATAATGTCGTCCAAAGTTACCGAAACTATTAAAAAGTTACATCAAAATTATTCCGATGATCTTGCTAATGTCTCTTTAAAATTAATTGCCAAACATATTAGAAAATGTGCGCTAGCTTTTAAAAAAATTAAATTTTCTGTTGGAGAAAAACGTAAAATTCATACGAAAATCGCTGAATTAAAACGGATGAGATGTTTAATTAAAGCGATGTCCAACAAGGTAGGTTTAGGGTTAAAACGAGGTAGTAGAGTTAAGTGGGAAGATGTGATTGCTATTTTCGACAGTAGAATTAGAACGGGAGTTATAATAAATTTACAACATAAAGAAATTAAAGATTTTTTAAAAGACGCGTTTCATTTATTTAAAAGTAGAGTTAATAATATTTTAAAAACAATGCCTATGCTAAAAATAAATACAACCTTTTGGGGGGATTTTATAAAGCAGCAATCAAGTGACGAATTATTAGATCGAAAGTTTTTCATTACTCCAAATGCTGTTGTAGATGCAGGATCGGATTTAGCACAGTGGTTTAATGATAATGTAGTCGATGTTATCTTAAATAAATTATCAGAATTTTCTGAAAAAAATAGTGGTTGGGCACTTAGTAAAATCGTTTTATTAGAAGTAGCTATAAATAAATATGAGGTCGGCAACGGTTCATCTTTCATTAAATTACCAGATCAAATTTTAAAGAAACATGCTTGCGTAAACGTTCAAAATGCAGACCAAGCATGTTTCTTTTGGAGCATCGTAAGCGCTTTATATCCAGTCACAAAAGACCCACAACGATTAAGTAAGTATCCGCATTATGACACCGTTCTAAATATAAAGGGGTTGGAAATTCCAATTAAATTAAATCAAATTTCAAAGTTCGAGAAACTAAACGAAATTTCAGTTAACGTCTATGCTTTAGAATTGATCGAAACAGAGAAGAGATCATTTTACATGGTTATACCTGCGTTTTTAACCAAAAATAAAATGAAACGTCACGTTAATTTGTTACTAATACAAGATCAGTATTTTCGGAAACTAAATGATTATGAAGCGCCACCTATCGACAATGAAAATGTTGAAATCAAATATCATTATGTTTGGATAAAACATTTGTCTAGATTAATTTCAAGTCAACTTAATAAATGTCATGATAAAAAATTCTTGTGCGACAGATGTTTAAATTATTTTTCAAGCTGTGATAAATTAAACCAACACGAAAAGGTTTGTCAAAATGTTAATGACTGTAAAATTTCATTTCCTAAATATGATTATGTAGAGTTTAGAAATTTCGTTTATAAACAAAAGTGTCCTTTTTTAATTTATGCAGACTTTGAATCGCAGTTGGTAGATTGTAATGATAAGGTTTCCGAAAAAACTGTCAAATATCAAAAGCATCGTGCTTTTAATGCAGGTTACTATTTTAAATGTTCTTACGATGATAGTCTTTCCTATTTCAATAGCTATCGGGGAGATGATTGCATGCAATGGTTCGCCGATCAATTGTCAAATTTAGCCAGTTTTATTCAATCAAAAATCAAAAATATAATCCCAATGGTGGAAAAGCCTGATGTCATTAATGCCAAGGTATGTCACATATGTGAAAAGCCTTTTAGTATTAAAGATATTATTGTTCGTGATCATGATCACTTTACGGCAGCTTTTCGGGGTTGGGCACATCAAGTATGCAATTTACAATTTCAAAAATTATTTATTGTGCCAATTGCATTTCACAATCTTTCGGGCTACGATAGTCATTTCATTATAAAAGACATTGCCAAGCGTGGACAAGTGAGTGTACTTCCCGTTAATATGGAAAAATATATATCATTCACTCAATACGACTCGGAGACTAACATCAAATTTAGATTTATAGATTCTTGTAGATTTATGGGGGCCAGTCTTGACGAATTGGTGAGCACTCTAAAAGTCGAAAACTTGCAAAATTTAAAAAAAGAATTCAGCTATTTAAATGAAGAAAATTTTAAATTAATAACAAAAAAAGGTGTTTTCCCCTATGATTATATAAACAACTTGGATAAATTAAATGACATTCAATTACCATCTAAAAAACAATTTTACAATAAACTAAATGACGAGCATATTAGCGAAGAGAAGTATGGTCATGCGCAAAACGTTTGGCAATCGTTCGGGATTAAAAACTTGGGGGAATATAGCGACTTATACCTTCGCACAGATATCCTTCTTTTGGCAGACGTTATGGAAAATTTTAGAGAGACTGCTTTGAAAGTTTATGGTTTAGATCCGGCATGGTATTATACTATGCCTGGGTATACGTGGGACTGCATGTTAAAGTATACTAAATGTAAACTCAAACTTATAAAGGATGTGGATATGATATTGTTCATTGAAGCGGGTATTAGAGGAGGAATATCGGTTTGCAGTAATCGATATACGGAGGCAAACAATGAGTATATGGAAACATACGATTCCACCAAGCCGACAAGTTATCTATTTTACCTTGATGTTAATAATTTGTATGGGTGGGCTATGTCTCAACCTCTGCCATACGATGACTTTCAATGGGTGGAAACAAATATTGACATCTCTCAGATACCTGACGATGCAGAAGAAGGATACATCCTGCAGGTTGATTTAGAATATCCTAAAGAGTTGCACGATTTGCATAAGGACTTTCCCTTTTGTGCTGAACACCGCGTACCACCCGGATCAAAATTACCGAAATTAATGACTACACTACATAATAAAGAAAAATATGTTATACATTACCGAAATTTAAAACAGGCTTTGGCGCATGGTTTAATACTTAAAAAGATACATCGCGTTTTAAAATTTAAACAATCTGCATGGTTGAAGCCCTATATCGAGCTAAACACTCGTTTAAGGACTACAGCTACCAGTTCATTTGCAAAGAATCAGTTTAAACTCGCGAACAACGCGGTGTTTGGCAAAACAATGGAAAATAAACGCTTACATAGGGTAGTAAAGTTAGTAAGTTCATACGAGGGTCGTTACGGGGCAAAAAATTTAATTTCTAGCGCGAGATTTCACAATAGATCAATTTTTGATGAAAATCTAATGGCTATCGAACTAAAAAAGTCTGAATTACTTTTCGATAAACCCCTATATATTGGAATGTCCATTCTCGACATTTCAAAAACGTGTATGTATGATTTCCACTATAATTTTATGCTCCCCACCCTAGGGGTGAACAATTGTATCATAAACTACACGGACACCGATAGTTTCTTCTACAAAATAATGAATATCAATGTTTACAAAGACATAATCGGTAGGTATATCGAAAAATTTGATACCTCCGATTATAGTGGAAATAATATATACAATATCCCGTTACTTAACAAAAAAATACCGGGTCTTATGAAAGATGAAGCCAACGGCAAAATCATTACGCATTTTGTTGGGTTACGATCAAAAATGTACGCGTTTAAAATTCAGGGAGATAAAAACGTCACTAAAAAGTCTAAGGGGGTAAAATATAATGTTGTCAAAAATAAATTGACATTTGAAGATTACGTAGATTGTCTTAAAACATTTAAACATAAAAATATTACACAGTGCACAATTCGATCCTATAAACATGACGTATTTAGCATAGAACAATCGAAAATTGCTTTAAGCCCTGAGGATGATAAAAGATATTTAATTTTGGGATCATTTAACACGCTACCATGGGGTCATTACAGTATAGAATAATTAGATTTAGAACCGTTTGCGTAGAGATATAAAAAATAATAACTTTACATATTCCTCATTCCTGACATCATTATTTTTATAATTTCATTCTGTTCCACTTTTATAATTAAAAAAAAATAAAAAAAAAAAAAAAAATTTTATGTAACCTATTTTTATGTAATCTACTGTGTAAACTAAAATTATGTTATCATATGTGTAAGTTAATAAAAAAAATTGTTTTATTTTTGAGTTTTATTTGAGTGTAAAGAGAGATCGATATTAAAAAAACACATGCATAAATCAACAATTTTATTAAAAAAAAAAATACAAATTATTCGTAAAATGAAATTAACTTTGATAGTAAAGATTTTAAATGTTCCTTCAAACTTTGACTTGTGTCAATGTCACTTGATATTCCATATCAGCAATGACATCAGTTATTGAAAGACCAATTGTAATTTTTGCTCTCGAACATTTCCAACAGCTCGTCTCCATCAGATGCTAAATGATGCTGGCGGTGATGGTGTTAACTCGACGTCACTTACATCTAGCATACTAGCACTATCTTGACTCGACATAGCTAGATACAAACTTGAATGAGACTAAAATCAACTTCATGCATATATTTATATCCCCCTCCTTCTTTACCAGACTTATCCGAACTGTGATTCTTGATGATGGAGATGAAAAGGCCCCCCTGACTGCAGAACTTTGTTCGTGTTTTCCATTCTATACTAAATCGACGTCTTCTATCCAACTGTTATGTTTTTTGTCGAGTCCTAACCACTTGACGTACATTTTCTTTCCCTTTCTTCTCAATACTTTTTCTATGAGGTAAATGTCGGGATTCTTGGTTTTCTGCAATTCCTCCTCATAGAAAGCACCGCTGATTGGCTGACCATGCATGTCTTCGAGTAAGTATGTTACAGGATTGGTTATTTTAACTTTAATGATTTTGAATAACTCTGTCGTCCAATTTGGCGTGTACCCTTTTTCGAAAATATGTTTGGACTTGGATATCCGCACGATATCATCAACTTTGAGCTTACGTGGACCAGCAATTTTTAAATGACTATATCTCTGACGTAAAATCTCTTTCTCGTTAGACTTGTTCACTTCAGTAGGTTTCAATCTAGTCCTACTGTGCTTGGTGTCATTATATTGTTTGGTAATTTTTGACAATACATCAATCCATCTGTATTTTCCATTCAGACTAAAATACTTGTAGAGTTTATTTTTGAGTGTTCTTATCACCCGTTCAGCAATGGCAGCCTTTTTCACAGTGAATGTATTATAGTGGTTTATATTATATTTTTTCATCAAGTTCTGAAATTTAATATTGAAAAATTCTGTTCCTTGATCTGATTGCAGATTTTTTGGTATACGATTAGCTTGGTGCAGTATATCCGCAAAAGATTTAGTGATCTCTTCACCCGTCTTAGTTTTGAGTGGGCGTGTCCATAGGTATTTAGAAAAACAGTCGATAACTACCAAAATCATTTTGAAACCTTTATTTTGATGTGCATAAGGTCTCATTTCGGCCAAGTCAATTTGCCATAAATCATCTAAGCCCTTGATGATAGTTCGTCGTCTAGGGTAAGTCTTGCGGGCTGATGCATGAAGCTCATCAACGAGTTGAATCTTGTCTGTTGAAGCCATACTATCAAAGGGTATTTTTACTATTAAGTCTATTTATTGATCCTTCGATATTTTTCAAGGCATTGATCATTTGATTTTGTAGTGCATCAATGCGGTTTGTAGAACTGTTTGCGTGACTACTGATTTTTTCATTAAGTTTCGTATTAAGCTTATCAATTTCAACTTTACTCACTTTTTCATCGAGTACCCCTCGCACTTTTTTAGTATATTTATCAATGGCCAACTTGAAATCAAATTTAATTTGTGAAATCACATCATCTACATACTTTTTCGTTGACATATGTTCACTGGCCGTTGGAGGGTTCCTCGAAATGAATTCTTCAAATTTATTTATTTTGTTGTCAATCAAACTCAATGCATCAGTTAAATTCTTTATTATAATATCATGTGATACAAATTGTTTTCTCAAATGAGTCAATTCAATACTGTTATTGCTAGCTTCATGTGGAGCATATCTGTGTCCGAACTTGTTCAGACTCATTGTTCAAATGACTCATCATTGTCAGTGTTATTAGTATATATAGCCAGCTTCCCGAAGTTCATTGATTATGGCAACTATTTCATTATCGAGTGAGGTGTTTCCAGCTGCCTTGGAAGCTATCAACAGCTTCAAACGATCAACGAGTTCATTTGGATCATCCCAATAAATATACTCCACCGGTTTTTCATTGTACGTTAATGTCAAACCATTACCAGTCGTTGAACGTCTTCTACCTTTTCGCAACTCCATTATGAGCGGTTTTATGATTTCTGTGTATTTCCATCTCGTAGAACCTTTGAGTCTTCCATCTTTATTAATATAGCGATCACTCAATTTCAATAGCGCCCTGTAAGCTTGCACATCTTCTTCGTTAAAATCCGTAGGATCATCATAGAAGATGAGCTTATACAGTCCTGGGGTTCCTCGTATCTGTTTACCTTCAATCTTGATAAAGCCAGTCCTTTTATCAAAGTCAATTAATTGTGTTCCTAGATACCATTTTGATGTTTGGGGATCATAAGTTGGTCCATACATTGTATCTATTTTTTCACTATATGACCAATGATCTTTGATATATGGATGTGACATGACCGGATATTGATCTAGATATTCATCCATAACATTATCTGAAATATTTTGTTCAGGTATATTTTCGTGAAAAACTTCATCATCATTATCTTGTCCACTTGTGCTCGCACTTATTCTGCCTACTTCTTCCATTGGGAGA
This sequence comes from Agelastica alni, assembly GCA_950111635.1. Taxonomy (NCBI): domain Eukaryota; kingdom Metazoa; phylum Arthropoda; class Insecta; order Coleoptera; family Chrysomelidae; genus Agelastica; species Agelastica alni. Next base: position 41,603,811 of record OX467714.1, on the reverse strand, counting down.
AATTGTGTTTGTTCTTGTCCTACTCTTTCCTTTTCTTCTACCTCTTCTTTCTTTAGTTCAGGTGATTCTTCTTTTTTTATACTTCTCAATGCATTATTGATCTTTGAGGATTTAACAATCTCATGTAGTGGCTCCGAAATGGGTTTGAACATTCTGATGAGCGATTCATCTTTTTCCGATCTACCTAGTTTCAATGCCAAGTACTTTTTCCTAATGGAACGGGTGAGCTCTGCAATTTTGCGTTTGCGTGCAGCTATTTGATCGTCTTTGTTTAAATCAGGATCAGAGGGGGAGGCAGCACGTTTAATCAGTTTGCTGCGCTTTTTGTATTTGTGTGTGCCAACACGACTTAACGACATCATGATGGGGAATGATCTGATGGTATATGGTACTTATATTTTTATATATTTATCAAACCCTTGACGATATCTACCATCATTTATATCAAAATCTTTGACAATCACAAAAGTACCATATGCAACATTCCAACATTTCGAACACAAGCGTTTAAAGTCTTCGAAACTCATGTCTGGTGATACGTGTTCATCAAATACGTGCTTCAAATTGATTTCATCTTGTTTGAATAGTACAATCAGGTTACAGTTGTCTCGTATGAGCTGTTTAGGTATTTTCGAGTAGGTCTGACAAAGGTAGGCAGCATCAATATCCTTGTGTCTACACATTGAAAAATATTCCCGGATTTTCTGTTGGGAATCACACGCTACATCATCGAATAGGAATATAGAGTTGGGTTTTGCATCTGATGGACTTATAATATCATCATTATCCTTGAATGGGAAGTAGCCAACCTCTTTAACTCCATTCAATACCTCTTGGAGTAGTTGATATTTCGGTTGATACAATGACTTGGAGTACACGTAAACATTTTCAAATTTTGCACCATTTGGATTGAAAATTACTGACAACATGACGTTCGTCTTACCACAACCACTTGGTCCACATACTATTGCTCGAAATGAATTGGGCAATAATTTACCATGTTTAGAAAGGGTCGTTGATGATGTATGAAAATCTAAATTTTCAATAGGTAACGACTGTTCTTGTTGAATAACCTTCATCTTGTGACATGATTGACGTTTATGTTATTCTATAAATATAGGTGTTACAGTTCCACTTTTATCATTTTCGATGTCTTCGTACGAGGGAGAAGGTGTTTTGAATTCCCTGATAAACAAGTTACCTTTTGAGCTCCATCTACCCGGAGGCTATCAGTATTGTGGACGTAAGTCGTATTACTGGACGATGCAAACGATTACTAATATTTCATTTATTTTGCAGCTGGAACTAAACTACAAAAACGATTGGCTCGTGGAGATACTGGCATTAATCCTCTAGACGCTGCTTGCAAACAACACGACATTGCATACTCGCAGCACAAGTCTCTGGAAGATCGTCACAGAGCCGATTCAGTATTGGAAAACGCTGCTTGGCAACGAGTGAAATCAACAGACGCCAAGTTTGGTGAGAGAGCTGCAGCCTTATTAGTTACTTCCGGAATGAAAGCGAAACGTAAGCTTGGTATGGGATGCTCATTCCAAAGACATATCGTGGGTAAAATTGGAAAATCTCTGAAGAAGAATCCCCCGACCAATCTAAAGAAGACTGCTTCGATTGCTCTGAAAGCTGCTAGACTCGCCATCAAGCAAGCTGGTGGAAAAAATAAAATCAGAATACCACGCATCATACCTTTCAATGCAAAATCTGGAGGTATTCTACCACTGTTGCCAATTTTTGCAGCCCTTGGTGCTCTCGGTAGCATTGCTGGGGGAAGTGGTGCGATAGCGAAGACAATTATCGATGCGAGGAATGCGAAAAAGAAATTGGAAGAAGATCATCGACACAATAAAGCCATGGAAGCTATTGGTAAAGGACTGTACTTGCGTAAAAACGCCAAAGGAGGTTTTGGTTTATATTTAAAAAAACAAAAAAACTCCCAATGAAGCTACCCAATAGACCGTTGTATGATACCGAGTTGTTAGAGTATGTAAAGTTCTTGAAGATACCACATTTTCGAGGCGTTTTCATGCGAGACAATTTGCCAAGCAGTGGTCCTCGTAAACGTGAAACTGCAATTCTAAATTTAGATGTGTCGAAGAATCAAGGCACTCATTGGGTAGCTTATAGAAAGATAAATGATATCGTTGAGTATTTTGATTCATTTGGATGTCTGAAGCCACCGAAAGAACTTGTCCGATATCTGGGTAAAATCAAACTATACTACAACAACGATCAGTTTCAAAACTATAATCAAATCAACTGTGGACATCTCTGCTTGAAGTTTTTGTATAATAATGGAAGCCGTTTTAGCATTCCTACATGGTGAGAAGAGGTTGCAAGACTTTTCCGAAGATGAATTGAAGGAATTTCCAATCAAATATTTAATACAACATGCTAGACCATGGGAATTGTTGAATGTTTGGCATAAATTACCAAACGATTATCAGTGTTATTTCGATTTGAGAATTCGTTTACCATGTTTCATTCATTATAATAGGCCAGATGCCCAAACACATGTGGATGGACCTGTCAGTTCACAGTACGATTGTCACGGTTGTAATTATTTTTTGAAATGTAGAGGGGCCGTAATCTATTAATAAATAATATGATGTCGATGATGGTTTTATTATAAATATTTCTGTACCACTCGTAATGTCATCAGTCATGTCTCAGCTGCTCACGCTGACTAGTACTACCAACGAGTTCTCTTTCACCCCTTCCACACCGATTATACTACATCCCAGGAAGAGTTATTACATAGCTGTACTAGGATTTCACACTTACCATTCCATACCAAACATCGACGGTGAAAAATTTTACTACTACGAAAATAATAATCGTTCAGTATTGAAGGAAATCAAGCTGCCAACAGGTTGTTATGAGATTGAAAACATTGAGAGTCATATTCAGATGCATTTGAATAATACAGATTTCTCATTGAAACCAAACAACAACACCTTAGAGTGTGAAATCTATAGTCGATTGCACGCCATCAGTTTCGAAAACGATAATAGTTTTGGAGAATTATTAGGGTTTTCTAAAAGGATCTTGGAGCCTGGTATAGTGCACTCTTCAGATCGACCAGTAAATATTCTTAAAGTATCTAGCTTACATTTCGATTGCAACATTACCGAAGGAGCCTTCTACGGGGACAGACCGGCCCATACTATATTGAGCTTTCCCATTACAGTCGATCCTGGATTCGCAATCAACGAACGTCCCAATACCCCCATATATTTGCCTGTGAGAAGTAACTTAGCAGAGATCACCAACATCAGTGTTAGAGTGTTGGATCAAGATCTCAGACCTGTGAATTTCCGAGGAGAGAAAAGTACTTTGCATTTGGACTTGAAAGAACATTAAATGGGTTTGGTAATTCAGCATAAAAGGGGACCACCCACTTCAAACTTATCAGTATCATCGAGGTCTTCCAAGGGACGTGACCAGCTCTCTCCAGAAAATATTATTTTTCTCCAATCTGTTGGATTGAAAGTAAGAGATGTTAAAACGCAAGTACGTTCATTCTGAGCAATCACCGACAACATCTGCAGCATCGTTCAATCAAATAAGGATGAACCCAATTTTCGATATTTACCGTCGACCTCAATATGATGAAACTATCCGGAAGGAAGAGTATCGATCCTACATCCCGTACGTGAAATCATTCGATAATAATGATATGGTGGAGATTAATGTGAATCAAGCAGATGCATTTTTCGCGATGCATGAATCTTTGTTGGAAATCAAAGGAAAATTAGATATTGAAGGAGATGGTAACGTGTCATTGGCTCCCAATTGTGGAGCGTTTCTTTTCGATTCGTGCACTTATGTGCAAAGTGCCAGAGAGATAGAAGTGATCAGAGATCCTGGAATTGTTAGTACTGTACGGGGATTCCTTTGCTGTAAACCTGAGGACTCCAAACATTTGGCGACGGCTGGATGGACGTACCCCGAAAAACCGTTCCTGAATGCTGTGGATAAGTCGTTCAGTTTGTTGATACCCCTCAAGCACATTTTTAACGTATTCAATGACTACAGTTCGATTGTCTACGGAAGACAAACAATTCGTCTAGTTCGAGCACGTGACGATAAAGATAGCGTAATTGTCAAGGAACTTAACAATACTGGTGTAACGACTACTACTAAAGTCAAAGTTTTGATAGATAGTATGGTACTGAAGGTCAAGCATATATTTCCCAACGATGAAATCAAACTACAATTGATGCAACCCATCAAGAATGATACACCAATAATGATTCCATTCAGAAAATGGAGTCTCAGCGAATTACCTGCGCTCACAAAAAGTGCAAAGAATGAAATTTGGGCAGTTAAAACCAGCGCCGCAGTGGAACGTCCACGTTACGTTATCGTTTGTTTCCAGAAGAATATACGCAATAAACTCGACAGTGATGTCACTACCTTTGATAACATCAACATATCTAGCATCAGACTATCATTGAATGGAGAATATTGGCCAAACGAAAGAATGCAGTTGGATTTCGATAGAAACGATTATGTCACTGCCTACTACAACTATACCAGTTTCTACTCGAGCTATACACATTCCACACAAGTTCATCCAATTTTAGACTACTCAGCATTCAAAGATCATGCATTATTCGTGATAGATTGCTCGAAGCAGGAAGATAGCATGAAATCATCGACAGTGGATATAAAGCTGGAGATTGAGTCTGCCAAAGGATTTCCTGCTGATACTAAGGCCTATTGCATCATCGTGCATGATTGTCTGCTAGAGTACTTCCCTCTGACGGAGGTTGTGAAAAGCATAATATAAGTGGTCGACTACCGTTCGTGCTCGCCATTTCAACGCTGGTCATCATGAGAATCGCATTCGTTGACATTCAAGGTTTCACGCTCGATGGCGTCTTCCATCCAAAAGAATTGACAATTCAGATTGGTCGTCAAAGATCCAACTTTTTGTTCAAGCCTCCAACACCTTATGCTGATGTGAGCGGAAAAGATAAAAAAACTACACAATACTTGGAAAAATTTGTTCATGGAATATCATATCAGTCTGGAGATATTGACTATAGTGAAATGAATGCCATTTTGGAGAAATATCTACTACATTCAGTTGAGTGCATTTATGTAAGAGGAAATCAGAAAGCTGACTTTTTAAAAACAAAGTGTGCTGAGCTTGCAGTGTATCCAACCATTTACGATGTGACGCTATATGATGACTCATCATTGAATACGGAAAACTTCCAGCCCACCATTACGTATTGTCCTAACCACGCCAATGGAAAATTCATGTGCACCCAACGAAATGTTGATCAATTACATCAATGGTTTACATATGTTGTATTACCCAAGTAGAAAAATATTGTAAATTTTTGTTTCTTCAATAAATATATTATTATTCTTATTATTTAGTTTTATTAAAACACCTCGTATATCTGTTGAATTGTTTATTTTCTCATGTACTACAAGATGATCTATACTTTTTCATAGTTTTTATGAAAAAATTAATTATTGAAATGATTAAAGTTGCTAATATCAAATATAGTATTGAAAACATTTTATCATTTTTTATGTTGACATCTGTTGTCTCCTTGAAAGGTGTAGCTTGCCATTCTCTTTCCTCTTGAGTTCCATTATTAAATAGGAATTTTATTTTGTAGAATGAGTTATTTTCTTTTGGTATCTCCTTGTAAAACACCGGTAAACGTCCATCATTTACTACTTCATGTTTCATTATTGCCCATGACGATTGACTGCAGTTTTTTCTTGCATTATCGAAGCATATCTTTAGAATTTTGATATCAGTGGGCACGTTTGTATAGAATACATCATTCAAAACGGCTGTCAGAATGATTAAAGATAGTCGTGACATTTTTAGAGTTGTTATCTATTTTTGACACAGGTACTTCTGGTGAAGGTCTTCTACTCTGGCAACTGAAAACTTTATCCCACAAACTCAGATTCTCCAAATGCTTCAATACTCTAGTTTTTTCTTTGTAGAAAGTTATATCTCTGCTCAACTGACGGACATGCTCACCGAATTCTTCTAGTTTCCTTCTGTACTCGTCTGAAGTCATTGTGATACTGATGATTAAATCACCAAAGTTCACGTTCTTATAGCTTTGTTAATACGTCATTTGTCATTATCATTCTATCATACTTCATAATATGACATAGAATAAAAAATTTTAATGCACCCTGTATATTTTACTCGTATACACCTGCATTGTTCGAAAACTCAGATATCTACCAATGATATTCCTTCACGGCCTCAGAAACTATGATTGACAGCGCTGAAAATGTTCATGCGCCCCCGTATGTATACCTATCTATATTATATCGCAGCGGCCAGCAAGCGCGACCTGAACTAATAACGCATGTCACGTTAAATCGACATATTTTCATTCATTTTTATTATCTGGTAGTTCAAGGTTATTTTTAACATAATGATGTCACAAATATATATTTTTATATCCAATCTTGCACGATAAAATTAATATGCGAGTTATCTGAATGGTATAGCTAACTGTTTAGTAAGTCAAAGGATTAAGGTTCGAATCACCGAAAAATCAAGTTTTTTTTCAACGCTTACGTCACACCACTTTTCAACGTGCTTACGTAACCCTCTTAATCGAGTCGATGGGGACAATACCGTATGTAAACAATGATTTTATATGTCAACAATGGCAACATGCCGTATGTAAACAATGGCAACAATGTCACATGTCAACAATGTCACGTGTCAACAATGTCATATGTCAACAATGTCATATGTCAACAATGTCATATGTCAACAATGTCATATGTCAACACTGTCATTTCCCCACTCCTTCACCTGTCACTTCCCCCACTTCACCCCCCACTCCACCACTGCCCCCACTCCTACCCCCACCACTTCCCCACTCCTACCCCACCACTTCCCCCACTTCTACCCCCACCACTTCCCCCACCACTTCCCCCACTCCTCCCCCCCACTCCTCCCCCCACTCCTTTGCGCTTGAATTCCTGTTGTTTAACTACTATAGATAACATTAAATATTTAATCGGGACATCACCCAGAATACAATGTCCTTTTTGTATAGTGTAATATCTATTACTGAACAGACGTTTCATATTGACAGGCGAAGTATCGAGTAATTTTTTAAAACAGACTTATGCAATTCACTGACAGAAAAAATATTTCTGCTATTGGTTTTGCTTGTGTTACAATTTATTAACTGGAAACGTTGTCGGTGTTAAAAACGAATGTCACCTTAGCAAGCAAACATTTCAAAATCTTGTGTTTTATATTTTATTTACCAGTTAATCTATTTCCGATACCGATCGACGCATTATTTTTATTTGATACTTAATGTAATGGCGATGTGTTTTTCGAAGAAAAATGTTTTCTCGTCTTTGTTTGTCTTTTAAATTGTTTTCGTAAAACCCATTGTCTTTAACAAACAAAATCGTATGTATATTTATTCGTACTCTTAAAACTATTCGTTATCATTTAAGAAGCAATTTTAGAATCGCTATTTTGTAAATAAAAACTTTCTTCTATTTAAAAAAAAATTTGACGTCTTTTCTAGTTAATCAGTAATTTTTCTCAATTATCGAGAAATTCGTAGACGTTTAGGGGTCAGAAGAATATTCAAAAAATAATTTTTTTGCATTTTTTTAAAAATATAATGTTTCAAAAAAAGTACTTAAGTCCTCATTGAAATTAAGTTATCACTGTCTCTCGAAGGGGCTTCAAGAAGATGAAATTTTGCTGTTGAATGATCACATTTACATACATACATAAAATCACGACTTTTTCCCATAGAAATAGGCAGAGACCATTTCCTTTCACTTGCTACGGTTCTTACACACATCTTTTGCTTCCTCTACTTTCATTAGTGCTCTCATACATGCTCGTTGATTGATGGTACTCTTGGCCTGGACTTTCTGCAAAACAATGTTGATCTGATCGAGATCGATGTTCGCTGAGGTCGACCTCTGCCGATTTGTCCATTCACACTCGCCTTATAAATTTGTTTCGTCAATCTTCCTTCATACATCCTTTCTACGTGTACAAACCATCCAAACATTCCTTTATCTATCTTTGTAACCACATCTTTTTTTACACTACAGCGTTCACTTATCTCACTGTTCTTCACTTTATCCAACCGAGTCACTCCGGCTATACTTCTCAGACTATTTATCTCCGCAGCATTAATCCTATTTTCATGCTTCTTCTGCCAAACCCAACTCAAGCTATACAAGGCCCATTCATTTGTTTTTCTGCCAAAACCCTTCGCTCAATGTCACTGTCATATTTTCTATCTCTCGTAAACTTTGAAACCAAGTATACAAACTCATTTATTTGTTCACTCTTTCTTCCTTAACTTTCGTTTTGCTTACATTTATTTTCATTCCCTTGATTTTCAGGGTATCATGCAAAACATTAACCATCGCCTGCAACTCCTCTTTAGATGACGCTAATATGACTTGATCATCGGCGTAAAGAAGGCATTTGACAAACAAATCATTCATTTTTAATCCGTACGCACTCTCATTTAAATCTTTTAAACAATTGTTTATTTATAAGTTAAACAACTATGATGAAGCCACACATCCCTGTCTCATACCTTTTCGATTTTAAACCAGTCCGTGTAAGCTCCGTTTATCCTGACGCAAGCATAAAATCCTCGTGAAGTGATTTTAGTGCTCCTAATAAACTACCGCTCACACCGCTGGACAATGTCGACCACAATTCACTCGTCACTACTCTGCCATAGGCCTTTTTCAAGTTTATAAAAGCGCAATAGACCTTCTGACTTCTAGCCAAGAATTTTTCGACTATACCTCGTCAGGAAAAGACCTGATCCATACATCTCCTTCCTCTTCTAAATCCTGCTTGCACATTCCATATCATCTTCTCAGTTTCATTCGTTACTCTTTTGATCAATATCTTTGCATACAGTTTGCCGACTATGCTGAGTAAACTAATACCTTGGCAGTTCTTACAGTCCTGCTGCGAACCTTTTCCCGTGTAAAGCGGCACGATAACGGCCTTGCACCAGTCGTCTGGTACGCTACCACTCCCCTAACAAAGTTTAAAAAGCCGGTACAGCAGACTAGTTACCACGCTTTGTCCAGCCTTTAGCATTTTAACCTGTCGTACCCTGAAGCTTTACCCAATTTTATACTGTTCAACGCTTCCACAATTTCTGTCGTACTTATTTCACTTTTATTGCAACTTCCACTGATGACTTCGAATGGGGCCTATGCTTGTGTATCCTCTTTCTCAAATAAACTTTCGAAGTATTCTTTTCATCTTTTTAAAACGCATTCCTCTCCTTTTACCATACTACCATCTTGGTTTCTGATTTTTTCCAGTTGCGAGGTAGTATTTTTACCTCTGGCTGTTCTTATGGACTTTCAGAAGAGTTTCAAATTGTTCTGGAAATCGTCAGATAACCCCTTATTTTATAATCTAAAATTAACATTTTTTTGGTTTGTTTTATAAATAGGTATTGTTACGATATTTACTCAGTACAATGACTAAATAATTTTATTCTAATATTTCTACACAATAAATTACTTGGATATACAACACATTTTAATTATTTCAAAACTTTACTTCAAACTAAAACTAAAGCTTGCGCGACTGCTGTCTTTTTATATTTCTCCAAAAAAATTACGAGAAGTAGCGCGAATTGTCGTTTACTGTTTACGTATTATTAGACGACGTTCTAAAATTGGTGGGATTTCTTTTTAATCGCCGGCGGCCATAATTATGCATTCCCCGCGCTGTCGCCTAAAGGCGGCAGTCGACAGGGAGAGGCTCAAAAATTGTAACAGTATATACAGAAATAAAATTGAAATAATTAATTTATTATCATTGCTGCTCCACACTTTATGTTGTATACGACTTATTACAATAGTTTAAAAAGTTAGCATCTCACAAAATAAATTAGTGTAACTATCATTGCAAATTGTGTATTAAAGTTTTTTTTTTGTTGCTTTCAGATTTCATCAGTCGTCGATCTTGATAGAAAAAGCCGAAAAAAGTTTCGCGAAAAAGGGCCTACAACTCTTTTCTATGAATCTCATTCAACCTGCGAGCGATTGTTGATAACTCGGCTCATAAATCAGATCCATAGAAGGTTTAACCTCCCGTTTGAACTCATTGTGGTAAAAACTCCGCTTCATACCCTGTATGGTATATATTCTGTTTCATTTCATCTTGATGAAAATATACGGTGAAAAGGAAAATCCCGACTTTACGCTGGTTCCCTTATTAAAAAAATGGTGATGTTTCCACACTTTTCTCTATACCATCGCGACCAATAAACTCTCGTTGCGAAGATCAGACACCAACAAAAAAACAAGGTACGAAAAAAGTCTCTACGTTACTAATACAACCCCTATTTTACCTTTTTGTTATTTGACAGCTTTTACGACATGCAGCAGACGCGCGTGCCATACATTTTTGTTTTGTGTCTCAGTTGCGTCGTTTCAACGCCGTATCTCAGTTGTTCGAAATTTTAAACGGAAACAAACCCAATTTTTAAAATATAATAAAAAATACAGGTAAATACGGGAAACTTTTTTACTATTAATTTTACGTCAAAAACTTATTTTTTATTTAAGTTTTGCTTGGTGTAAAACCTAAAATACAACAATCTAGAAAATTTAAATTTTTCCCAACAGAAAAATAATTATATTTTTCACAATCAGTGCTATTCTGTTTGCAGATAGCAATATTGTTATTAAAAATATATTGCTGTCACAACAAGATTCCAAAAATTGGTATTTTGATCATCGATTTTCTGTAACATGATTTGTCAATCTGAAATCACTTTACGAGGATTTCACTGCTTGTGTCAGGATAAACGGAGCTTGCACGGACTGGTTTAACATCGAAAACTGTGTAAGACAGGGATGTGTGGCTTCGCCATGGCTGATACATACTTAAACGATTGTCTAAAAGATTTAAAAGAGAGTGCGTATGGATTGAAAATAAATGATTTGATCGTCAAATGCCTTCAAATCATATTAGCGTCGTCTAAAAAGAAGTTGCAGGCGATGGTTAATGATATGCAAGATGCCCTAAAAATCAAAGGGATGAAAATAAATGTAAGCAAAACGAAAGTAATGGTTTTTGAAAGGGAAGAAAGCATGACAAAATGTGAAGTTCTGATTAAGGAAGAAAAAGTGGGTCAAGTAAATGAATTTGTGTACTTAAGTTCAAAGTTTACGAGAGATAAAAAGTATGACTGTGACATTAAGTAAGGGGTGTTCGCAGGAAAACAAATAAATGAAGCACTGCATAGCTTTATAAACAGCCAGAAAGTGTCAAAAAAGGCGCGTCTGGCTGTGCATAGAGCACTGTTGGTTACTACACTTATGTATGGTAGTGAATATTGGGTTTGGCAGAAAAAGCATGAAAATAGGACTCGGTGTAAAAGAAGATGTGGTTACAAAGATAGATAAAGAAATGTTTGGATGGTTTGGACATGTAGAAAGGATAGATAAAGGAAGATTGACGAAACAAATTTATAAGGCGAGTGTGAATGGACGGAAGTCGGTAGAGTCAACCTCGGCGAATATGTCTCGATCAGATCAACATTGTTTTGAAGAAAGGCCAGCTGTCAAGAGTACCAACAACTGACGAGCATGTATGAGAGCACTGATGAAAGTAGAGGAAGCAAAAGATGTGTGTAAGAACCGTAGCAAGTGAAAGGAGATGGTCTCTGTCCACCCCTACGGGAAAAAGGCGTGACTATATGTATGTATGTATGATCTATCAATTCTAAAGAGATCTTGTTATTTACCTTGCTATTTCAGCAACCTAAATTTTGTACTTGCTGAAGGCATAACAAGATTGGAATGGCAATGCATTTAATGTTTTGTTTATTATTATTTTATCCAAAAGTTGAAGGATATTAAAAATGGGTAAATTTTGAGAATTTTTAATGTTTGAATTTTATTATCTAGAAAGGGTTTTTACATGAATAATTGATGGAGAAATTAGTAGGCTGTAATTTCGACAGATTAGGTTTACTAGCAAACCTTTTGAATTTATAAAACTATTCCGCTTAAATAATACAGCAACTTTCAACTTGTTAGTAGAGTTGATGGAAATTGTTTGATAAAACTACCAGAAAATAATGAATAGTTCCATTTGTGTTTTATTTGTTTTGCCATTTCGCGGCAATTTTAATTAAATTTATTCCGTGAACGGGTGAACAAAACCAAAGAGAAAAAACTATTTCTCTTTGACATAACAATCCGACAAATCTGGGTTAAATTCGCAATAAATCTTCTTATTTTTACTAACTTAATAACTCCAGCTCTCGTGAAATATCATAATACAGTGTTGCCAGTTGTTAAATTTACGCTACTGGTAATAACATTGCTATTAACAAAACTATAATCCATTCTTGTTATAAGCGTCGAAACAGAATACTCAATTTTTTGACCATAGCATGTTATAAACATACGTGCATACATATAGTTACTCCTTTTTTCGTAAAGGTAGGCAAAGACTACTTTCTTACATTTGCTACGGTTCTCACACACATCTTTTGCTTCCTCTACTTTCATCAGTGCTCTCATACATGCTCGTCGGTTGTTGGTGTTTCGTGCAAGCTCCGTTTATTTTGACACAAGCAGTGAAAACCTCGTAAAGTGATTTTAGTGCTCGTATTAAATTACCGTTCACCCCATACATAGACAATGTCGACCACAATTCACTCCTTACCACTCTATGATAGGCCTTTCCCAAGTCTATAACAGCGCAATAGACCTTTTGACGTATATTATAACCATAACAATATTGTTTATACAACAATGTTTTCAGCAATATGCAAACAGAGTCAGTGCTAATAGCGAAAACTGTTACCAGAAAAATTTATGTAGAATTGTAAACTAATTTCTCTTTATTCAATAAAAAATTTGATTGTACAGAGAGTTTGGTATTTAAGTGAATACCAATCAAAATTACTTAAACACTTATTACTTCAAAATTATTTAAACACTAATTACTTCAAAATTTCTTGGTATTCTTTACAAAATTAATAACAACATTTTCAAAATTACCTTTTTTTTTTAAAAAAAAAATTTATTATCGTCAAAAAGTTGGGATGACTTCTTTTTTGGCTCCATTAACATTCGATTTCAGTTCACAAAGTAAATTTAAGCAACCTTTTTGGCGTTTAAAGTTTGGAAATAGGCGGTATGCCTGTGTGTATGTAATTTCCGTTGTACCTAATAAGAATATTGCGCTGGTGGCTATCGCATTGTTTTTTTGTGTGTAGCAGCGTGCGTGTAGACTAAAAATCAGGCGAGAGAAAATGAAGAGGAAAGCTCCGCAAAGACATGGTAGTCAAGATAGGGTGGAAAAAAAGGAGGTGGAAATAGAACCGGGCTGTTGGCCGCTTTATAGCTTAGTTAGCACCGTCGCCGTCGCTTGCTATTTGAACGGACTAAATGGTGATTTCGTGCACGATGACATTCCCGCAGTGACACTCAATAAGGACGTTTTGGCCGTTAATCCCCTCGGACACGTTTTCAAGAACGATTTCTGGGGTACGCCCATGGCCGATTTGTACAGCCACAAATCTTACAGGCCCTTCACCGTCCTAACTTTCAGGTGAGTTAGCTCTTTTTTTATTTCATACGTCATTACTAACTACTTTTAGTCTGTGTGTATACAAATTTGCCGACAACATACTTAAAATATATTTGTTTTTAAACGAATCTTTTAGCGTGTTTAAAGCCAATTAATTTTGTAAAGCTTAAATCAAGATTTAACGTAATAGTCCTAATTACCTAATTCATCTGTATTAGCATAATGAATTGCAAGATTAAACTTAAATTCTTATATTTATGTTATGTTTAACCATAGCTCTTTGATTATGAAACATGCAGCTTAAACTATATGTATTTTGAAAACTACTAAAACGATAAAATATACTGACAGACATGCTACTTTCAATTATACCGGAAGTGGACACCAACTTTGTTATTTTAAATACAACACCTTGTATATAATTTAATTTTTAGAATCTACGTAACATAAAATTAATACGTAAAAAAATAAATGTAAGCAAAACGAAAATAATGGATTTTGAAAGGAAAGAAAGCATGACAAACTGTGAAGTTCTGATTAAGGGAGAACGAGTGGAACAAGTAAATGAGTTTGTATACTTAGGTTTAAAGTTTACGGAGATGGAAAGTATGACAGTGACATTGAGCGATGAGTGTTGGCAGGAAGGGTACTGTATAGCTTTATGAACAGCCAGAAAGTGTCAAAAAGGCACATCTGTCTGTGCTGTCGAAAGCTTGGCAAAGTAAAGAAGAGTTTTTCTTTTTGACTTAGACTAAATACCCGTGAATTTTAAATAATATAATTTTAAATAATATATATATATATATCCAGGATTGCATCCGTTCGTTGGTAAGAATCCAATTGGATTTTTGCAGACGTTTCGCCAAGGTTTCAATTGACATTTTCAATGCGTAGTCTTTGCTGGTCGGCTAACGTCTGAGAGTTTTTGTCGTTAAATCAGGTAATATTTGGTACCTTAGAGGGCAGTGTTCAGTGAGGAGTCCCGTCACCAGTTTCAACTCTTGCTTGTCCAACTCAAGAAGCTGTTTAGCTTTCCTTGGCGAAAGACTTACTAGCCTTTTCGTTTGCCTTTGTCCTGGCACTTTATGCCAGTGAGATTTCATTTCATCTGTTTCCCAACGTCGAACCACTTCTTTCAAGTGGGCTTTGGAAAGTCCACAGAGGGGTTTTGTATTTGCCCCTTCTTTGGCAAGGCAATTGGCTTCTTCGTTGCCTTTAACTCCCTTGTGACCTGGAATCCACATCAGAGTAACCTGATTGTTTGCTGCCAGTTGTCTCAGGGACTGTTTACAGTCCCAAGTCAGCTTAGACTCACAAGTGTATGACTTCAGAGCTTTTAGTGCTGCTTGGCTATCTGATAAAATATAGATTTCCGCCCTTCGGGTGTTTCTTTCGATGCACTCCTGGGCACATGTCTCTATGGTATGTAATCTTGCTTGAAAGATGTTTGGGGTGTTACCAAGTGGTTTTAAGAGCCTAAAATTTGGCACTATAATGCCTACTTCCAACCCTTTATCAATCTTGGATCCATCAGTGTACAACACTAAAGCATCCCTTCCTAGTTCAGGTCCGTTCTCTGTGCAAACATGGTGGTTATTTATAACCACATAATATCTGTCGGCCCTGAGGCCCATTGCACAGGACTAAGGCTGTCAACTACAAGATTTGGCCCGGTTTCCTGTAGGCTCCGTTAGCTACGGTGCTCCCTCACCGCCATGCATCCATTAGCACGGGTCGCATGACACTTTGAATTGGGAGTCTTTTAGTCGCCTTTTACGACAGGTAGACTATATCTGGGATCTATTCTATTTTCCCTGTATCCCCAGGAAAACTTTGATTCGTGCACTCAGCTTTACATTTCATTGATTATTTTTTTGATGCGATTGACAATAAAATACGAAAATTTCGTTAAAAATGTTTTTGAATGTAATAAAATATCTTTTTTTCTTTGTCGTGCCACTATAAATATGGCCACTTTTTGTTTTCTACCTATCTTTGGAAACGTAATGCACTATTTCATGCTTTTTAATCTTCCACAGTACGCTAATAAATATTTGTTACTTAATTACTTTGTTTTTCTCGTTCTTGTTGTTTTATCCATAATTAAATATCTCGCTTTCGATATTTACCTAGTTTTAATTTATAGACATTCTTTGGAAGCGTGAATCGCTGCTTTGTAGTTTGTTAATATCCGGTGGCAGTGAAAATATTTAAATGGCAAAACCGTGTTAATTAATATGGTATGGCTTAAAGCATTATTTTAAAAGTGAATATTAATATGAAGCAGAACTTCATAGCGCTTGTGATAAGCGCTGATGTAGCGCTACTTGTTTACACTTCCCAAAAATTATAACTATTATTCCTTTAAAGGCGGACTCCCACTACTCGTGTATTTGGCAAATATTTGTCACTTGCCTATATTTGCCGTGTAATGGGAGTGGTTCACTCGGCCATTACTTGTACAATTATTGGCTACTGGCGAAGTCCCGTCGGTTGTCGGTAAAATGCCGCGAGTCAAAGGGATTTCAATTATTTGCGTATTTGACAAGTGCCGTACTTGTCGGTGCGCTCCCACTACTTGCCGGCCGGCCGCAATTAATTTCCGGTTTGCAGTTATTCTGTTGTTGGCTTCCGTCGCGTGTGCGACTGAGAGAGAAGGCCGCGAGGCAACGAAACCTGCTGTACTTGCCAAGTACACAAATATCGACGTACTTTCAAATATAGCTCATTTCACCAATATACGACGGTATCGGATTTGTCACCGAGGTATCGACTTAACGGAGAGAATTGAGAGAAGTACATTAGTAAATTCCCCCAAGATTTAAACCCTAACATTTTTTGTTTATTGTTATGCTTTTGTGGAAAGATCTTATTTTTATTTTTTGCTTTATTGTGAACAGAAACCGTTGATGTAGCTCTCGATGAGTTTTTTGGTTAGGAATAGGTACATATTTAATTGTTAGAAAGGGAATGCAATAAAAATAAATTATCAGCACAAATTTAATAAATACTTATGTATAGTAGTGAATGTTGGGTTTGGCAGAAGAAGCATGAAAATAGTATTAATGCTGCGGAGATCAGTAGTCTAAGAAGTATAGCCGGAGTGACTCGGTTGGATAAATGAAAAAATAGTGAGATAAGAGAACGCTGTGGTGTAAAAGAAGATGTGGTTACAAAGATAGATAAAGGAATGCTTAGATAGTTTAGACACGTAGAAAGGATGGATGAAGGAAGATTGACGAAACAAATTTATAAGGCGAGTATGAATGGACAAGTCGGTAAAGGTCGACCTCGGAGAACATATCTCGGATCAGATCAACATTGTTTTAAAGAAAGGCGAGGTCGAGAGTACCAACAACCGACGAGCATGCATGAGAGTACTGATGAAAGTAGAGGAAGCAAAAGATATGTGTAAGAACCGTAGCAAGTGGAAGGAAGTGGTCTCTGCCTACCCCTACGGGAAAAAGTCGCGACTTTATGTATGTATGTACATATATAGGGCAGTAAAGTAAGAAATGTCTTAGAGCACATGTTTGTTGACCGAGGCAAAGCCGAGACATTTTTTACTTTGATGCCCGTGGTGTGTATACTATTTTTCTCCCTACTGTAGGCGGAAAGCGGCAACTTCGTTTTCCGTAGCGGGCATAAAGTGACGCTTTCGGCATAATAGGGAGAAAAACTATTGTATATTTAATATTGTGAGTGTAAATGTAAAGTAATCAGTAAGTCTTTTCGTCAATGATATTAATTCTTCCGAATTTTTTAAACACATATTAACGAGTAATGCTATTTTTTATTTCACTTTTAAAATATAAAATACATCCCGTATATATTTATAAATTAAGTTTTTCAAAAGTTTATTTGTATTTCGTTTATCTGTGTACTTTGTAATTTTACATAATTTTATTGTCACAAAATAATTAGGTAGACGTGCACTTTGTTTTTACAAATCCAAATTATTTATTAATTTTGTGTAATCTATTTTCGTTTTGGTGTAATTTCAAACGCACGTTTTGAAATGCATCCATGCATTTAAAACAAATTTACATTCGATTGTCATTAAAATGCGGTATGTAGGGGGTATTTGTTTTATCATTTTATTATTGTAACAATTTTTCGTAAATCAAAAGATAATGTTTCCATTCATGATAAATAATACAGTGGGACTGGGAATTTCCTACACAATGGATCTATTTCATACTTTCTATCGGAGTGCTGCTTGCGCATTTCATTGAGATAATACAATAAAGAAAGTTGAACATTCTTTAAAACTATGTAAAATATGCAAGCAAACACAATTTCGGAAGCACTCATAGAATTGCGAAATATTTTACATATTTCACACAGTGTTCTCTGACGAAGGTTAGTATTTAAAGCAGTACGGTGGAGTTTTTCCGAAGGAAAAATGTAATAAAAATCTAAAAAAAATACACCTTTACACAAAATTAACGCAACAACATATTGTTACGAAATTTTCTTTTCGGGTTTGGTAATTCTAAAATCTGAGTACAGTAACTTGTATCTTAAAGCAATCGTTAAGTGTGGAACCAACAATCTTGTTGAGTTCAACGCCCAGAAAACACAAAGCGCCACGTTTTCCAAGAAAGTAAATTCCTCAAATCATTCCATCACAATGTCCGGAAATACCCTTGAATCAAGTCCCTCCATCTCGATTTTGGGAGTCACGGTGTCTAAAAATATGTCTTGGCATGACCATGTTGCTAACATCGCAAAGTCAGCAAGCCAGAGGCTGGGTTTTCTGTGGAAAGCTAGAAAGTTTTTTACTCCTGATCAACTGTTGACTACGTAAAAGGCTCAAATCCGACCTCTACTGGAGTATTGCTCGCACATTTGGGGTTCAGCACCAAGGCATTCTCTTCGTCTTCTAGATTCCATTCAGAAAAGAGCCATTCGCTTAATAAACAGCTCAAATCTTACAGATACCCTTCACCCTCTAGAACATAGAAGAAACGTTGCAGACCAGTCATTGCTCTACAGATATTTCCATGACAGATGCTCCAGAGAAATAAAAACTCTTGTATCACCATTGGCCACATTCGGCCGAAGAACTCGGCACGCTGATCAGTCCCACACATTTACTCTCAAGCTTGACACTACAAGGACCAATCTTCATCAAGAATCCTTCTTTTACAGGGCTGCTACAGAATAGAACAAGCTTCCAAAATCAGTGTTTCCAGAGAACTATGACCTGCAACTTTTTAAAAATCGGGTTCACAATCATCTCCTTTATATAATTCCTTCCCATTTTAATAGTCGCGGTGCGGGCCGTCCGCAGCCCACATGATAGGTTAACCCTTTTAGCGACTATTTTCAGTAAAAAAAAAACACAGTAAGTAAACAATTTTTATTCCAATATTTTTACGCAATAAATTTTACTTTACAAATCACTTAGATATTCACTTTACAAGTTCTTTTAATACTTGACTTCGAACTAAATAAACTATCCTTCATTCGAAACTATTGGACCTTTTTCTAGAGAGTGTCCAGAATAATTCTTTTACCATTTGGGAACCATTAAACGCAGTATTCTAGAATTTGCCGGTGTTTTTTTTTTGTTTTAATCACCGCCCCAGCATAATAAAGCAGTCCCTTAATTATGATCGACTCGCTGACGCCGACAGACAACAGGACCGGATCGTAACAATATTAAATCATATACATTGCCGTCATAAATTAATTTTAATAATTATTTATAGACGTTAATAACTATAAAAGTTTCGAATAATTTGCTTTAATATTTTCTTATTAGATTAAAATTCAAATTATTTTTAAGGCAAAATTGTTATGTTGAAAAAAATAAATTATGGCGGTTTAATGTGTCTAGGCATGATTCCAATTAAATTTTGGATGCAATATTAAGAAATTTGTTTCCATGCTGTGATAACTATTAGACCGGGTTTTTTTATGGCCTTTTGCATAACTGGTAAACCAACCTGATTAAGATAATCAAGTACTTCCCAGCTATGTGAGGTCGAGCGTCGTCTTGCATAAATAGGTAATTGGGTTCCAAAAAATGACCGAAAGGCATCACATGTTCTATTACAATATCCTTAAGAGAGTAATTAGCATTTATAGATCATGTACAAACAGGAACTAATTCTGTGCGAGCGTCAAAACATATACCACCCCAGAATATAACAAAACCACCGCCGAATGGAATCCTTTTTTTCCAACAATTCACACAAATCAATACTAATGATTTTTAGCAAAACGTGACCTGGTAATTCTTTTCTGTCCAAAAGTGGAACAGGAACAATTTATTAGCTTACTTTTAATGAAATTCTATCGCCAGCACTGCACAAAATTGTTTGTTTTTTTTTATGAAAATAGTCGCAAAAAGGGTAGACCTATCGTGTGGGCCGCGGACGGCCCGCACTGCGACTATTAGAAGGGAAAGGGATTATAAAAAGGAGATGATTGTGGACACGCTTTTTAAAATGTTGCAAATATTAGTTCTCTGGAAAAACTGATTTTGGAAGCTTATTCCATTACAAATTCTCCAAAACTGTAAACTTCAAAAACGGACATAGGAACAAGATAAATTAATTTTTATGAAAATTTTAACAACAAACTGAATTTTCCAAACAAATTTTCGATCACAAAATTAATAAGTGATAGCTTGACAGCTGTCACATGCAGATGCCAGAATTTATAAAGTCACCAAACATCAAAGCAAAGTAAACTCCAACTAAACTGTCAAAAATTGTATTTTTTTTTTTAAAAATAATTTTTTTCCGCGAGCTTGAATTATTCTCCGTAAATTTGTTCTCAGTTGTGAATTTTTTCAAGAAAATTATTTAAACTCTAGGAAAATTATAAGTGACTATTTCACACACCCTATCAAAACAACCGATCAGAAGCTATAGTCTAGTTCGGATTATCGATAACACCAAACTTGACTCTTGATTCTGATTGGCCTGTCAAGTTCGGTGTTTTCAGATTTGTGTATGTGACAGATAAACGTCAAATACAAGTAAACACGGTGTGCACGCATTTAAAAATATTTGGGATAAATTTTATTAAATTAATCAACAACAAAATTAATGAAAATGTACCGAAAAATACGAAGCAATTTACTAGATTTTGCGATGAACAAAAATACCTATCATGCGAATCAACGCCTGTCAAGAGACTAGCTGTTATATTAAGTGACTGGGGCTTTAACATGAGAAAAATTTATGGTTCTGATTACGGGGAATGTGTCGTATAGATGATCTGGAATACGAGTGCTAAATGATTGCAAAAAATATATAATTAATATGGACGAAGTTTCAAATTGCTTAAAGCTTTGTTTATGATATCTGTAACATTTATAATTTTATAATTAAGAAATATTTAAGTATGCTAGGTTGATTGATACTGGTTTAATTAAATATGTATTTCGTTCGATGTCAATGTTTTCTGTTCATTAAACTTTATTTCTCTAATCAACATCTTAACTTTTTTGCTAATAATAATTCTGCCGGATTTCGGATTTTTTAACTTTCACTTTGTGAAATAGTCTAAATAAAATTTCACTTGTAATTAAATTTAACTCAAAAGTCTGTCTTTTATTTTAAACTCAACTAAGTTGCTTAAATTAAAATACATCAAAAGATCTATAACTTCACAGATTTATTTCTAGAATACCGGAAAGCGTTTTCTTATTAAAAATCTCTATAACGTCTCTGAAAAGACCTTTTTTTGTGTGTGTGTGTGTGTGTGTGTGTGTGTGTGTGTGTGTGTGTGTGTGTGTGTGTGTGTGTGTGTGTGTGTGTGTGTGTGTGTGTGTGTGTGTGTGTGTGTGTGTGTGTGTGTGTGTGTGTGTGTGTGTGTGTGTGTGTGTGTGTGTGTGTGTGTGTGTGTGTGTGTGTGTGTGTGTGTGTGTGTGTGTGTGTGTGTGTGTGTGTGTGTGTGTGTGTGTGTGTGTGTGTGTGTGTGTGTGTGTGTGTGTGTGTGTGTGTGTGTGTGTGTGTGTGTGTGTGTGTGTGTGTGTGTGTGTGTGTGTGTGTGTGTGTGTGTGTGTGTGTGTGTGTGTGTGTGTGTGTGTGTGTGTGTGTGTGTGTGTGTGTGTGTGTGTGTGTGTGTGTGTGTGTGTGTGTGTGTGTGTGTGTGTGTGTGTGTGTGTGTGTGTGTGTGTGTGTGTGTGTGTATGCATGTTTTTTTAGTGGGACACATTAATCCGAAATGATAATTACGATGCGTTTAAACTTGTATACGTAAAATCAAACTTTAATTTGGCGTGTCCCTTTCGAGAGGTCGTGACTGAAATTATGCCCAGAGGTAGATTCAAATATATGCATGTATACAAAATACACATGCAGGTACAAACAGGTAGACCGCTCATACGCAGCGACGTGAATACACAAAGGTAAACATGATTTGAACCAGATCTGTAATTTTGTACCTATCAATACAAAATATACGATATATAGAAAATTATGTTATCACGTTTGTTTTTTCACAATTTTCAGCGTAGGATTTTTGGTAAAATGAATCGGAGAATATTCAAAATGATTATTTTTTCCTATTCATAAAATGTTACAATTTTTAAAATTAATTTCTAAACTATTTAAAGCCAGTCACCCTTAGTGAGTGCTACCACTGTGAAGAAAAGTTAGGGAGTTAAGAAAGTTGGTTTTACGGATGAAATGCATGCTATTCACATACTTTGATGTACATTCTAGTTGTGGTGTAGCATTTAACAAACAGTCGGTGCTCGCCACCTTTGGCTTCCTTACCACCATTCTTCAGCAACATAACTCCTCGTATAAAGGATTAAAAGATTAGCTTAGTAAATATTAACTTTCGAGAAGCATGTCACTTCTAGGATTAGAGAAAAGCAGGTTTTCTTCGTCTCTGTCTTAACTACTTTTATTTTTTAATAACATTCTTTCTAAAATATATACATGTAATGGAATGCATGCACTCACGAAACATTCTAGAAACAATAAAAAGTATAAAAAAATTATAGCCTAGATAAAATCGTCAGAAATTCACAAAAAACATTTAATTTAATTTATTTATATGCAAAAACTAAATAAAAATTTATCATTGAAATGATATAACTTATTGTTATTAAATTAAACAAATTACGTCATTATATATTTATTCCAAACTTTTAAGAGGCACTTTTATAGTTGACATTAGATTTTGACCCAATTAGGAACCAATTTAGCTATTTGAATTTGTATTTTTAACACGGAGACTTGGTTTTTTAATTTATGGTATTTAAGATTAAGTAATGCAGTAATGCAAGTAAGAATCTACGAGATTTAGCAAATTTATGTATTTTTGAATACCTAGCTTCAAAGTTTACGAGAGATGGAAAGTATGACAGTGACATTAAAAACAAATGACACGTCTGGCTGTGTAAAGAGGAGTGTTGGTCCCACACCTATGTATGGTAGTTAATGTTGGGTTTGGCAAAAGAAGCATGAAAATAGGATTAAGGCTGTGGAGATGAGTAGTCTGAGAAGTACAGCCTTAGTGACTCGGTTGGATAAATTAAAGAATAGTGAGATAAGAGAACGATGTGGTGTAAAAAAAGATGTGGTTACAAAGATAAATAAAGAAATGCTTCAATGGTTTGGACACGTAAAAAGAATGGATGAAGCAAGATTGACAAAACAAATTTATAAGGCGAGTGTTAATGGACAAGTCGGTAGAGAGATCGACCTCGGCGAACATCGATCTCGATCAGATAAACATTGTTTTGAATTTAGGCCTTGTCAAGAGTACCAACTACCGACGAGCATGTAAGAGAGCACTGATGAAAGTAGAGGAAGCAAAAGATGTGTGTAAGAACCGTAGCAAGTGGAAGAAAGTGGTCTCTGCCTACCCCTACGGGAAAAAGGCGTGACTATATGTACGTACGTATGTAATTGTTTATTTAAAATATGTTAAACAAAAGTTACTATTATTTCTGTTAATGACAACAAAAACACAACTTTTATGTTATCTTGCAGGCGAGTTGATAGATGGTTTTGATTGTGGTTCTGGAAAAAACGGCCGTACTTGTCTTCCTTAAAATTCTGACCAACCGAAAGTGTGACAAGTTGATGCAAATAACTTAAATACGTTTAATATCGATAACCTCAATTTTGAAGTGTCAATGCTAATTAACAACAACCTAACAATTCAACTACTGTGTCATTTTCTATCTAAGCAGTCAAATTTTTTGTAAAAGTAATATTTTATCGGCATTGGAGGTCACAAAATGTGCAACAGGAGTTAAAATTAATCATCTTTGTAAAAGTTTTCCTTTAATATTTAACAGAATTGAAATTGCTTTTTGATGGTGGTATTTTGTGTGCTTTTAATAATTAATATCAATGAATTAAAAATAGTTAAATTGGTACCTCTGAGACATTCATTCGTTATGTGGAAATAGTGTTTACCAAACTCGGAAGTTATACTATTAAAACAACATTGATGTCGTAAGAAAGGCTATTAAACAATTCCTCAGAGCATTAAATCTATTCTAGAGTAATTCCACGTAAAAGCAGTTTTAGAAATTTATGTAACTCAAGAACAATAAGTGGAATTTTAGTACTTTGTTGTTTGACTTTTAAATAAATAAACGATGGGGGGGATTAAATATTTAAGTTTTTTTTTCTCTACAAAACCAACCCGAAACTAATCAGATTGTATTGTAATTGATATCCAATCGAATCAAATCTCTGTTAGTTTTGTCAATTGTTGGTTCAATTTAAATATTGTAAAGTAAATAGAAAAAAGAATTAGTGACATATTTACGATCCAGTAAAAGTGTTCTTCACGTTCTAAATGTACTTTTTTTAACAAATTTGGATTTCTAAATTCTTTTTCTTCTTTAGGTGCCCTGTCCTCCTCGGACTTTGGCAATCATCAGCGCTATCTGAACATTGTCTACAGCTCGGCGGAACAATGTGGTAGTGCTCACTTCATACTATTGTCTAAAGTTTTTTAGCCAGGATATCTTTCTTCTACCCGGGCCTCTTCTTCCTTCGATCTTTTTTTCTATAATAAGCTTTAAAAGTCGATACTTGTCATTCCTTAAGATGTGACCGAAATACTCCAGTTTGCGCTTTTTTAGTGTAAACAAAACTTCCAGCTGCTTGTCGAGGCGTTGAAGTACATCGGTGTTACGCATTCTTTCTACCCAGGAGATTCGTAATAGCCTTCTGTACGTCCACATTTCAAAGGCCTTTAATTTTTTGCACATCGCATCTGTCAAAGTCCAAGCTTCCATTCCATAATGCTGAACACGTAACAGCGAAGCATTCTGACGCGCAAAGGCAAGCTTAAATTTCTGCTGCAAAGTACCTTACGCATCTTCAGAAACGAAGCACGAGCTTGTTATACTGGCACGAATCTCCTGCATGCCGTCCCACTTCTCATTTAGTTGACACCCAAGATATTTAAAAGTTTCTATTCGCTCAATTCGTTGACCGTTAATTGCCAGGTGTCCGTCCACGTTGTTTGATTTGCCAACTGCTAGCCACTTTGTCTTTCTCACGTTCAGGCTAAGTCCGGCCTCTGAGCTTGCAGCCGTCACGCGGCTTACCAGTTCCTGAAGTCCTTCCAGGGAGTCGGCAACAAGAACCGTGTCATCCGCATACCTCAGATTGTTGATATTAATCCCATTGATAGTTATTCCCTCGTCATATTCATCCAACGCCTCTTGAAATATCCTGTCGAAATACGATTTAAATAACAGTGGCGATAAAATGCATCCTATTACATGCTTTTAACGTTCCACGTAGCAATCTTCTTCATGACTGACCCGGTGATTCTTAGCACCCTCTGGTTATTTAAGACCTGCCAGGGACTGAGGGCCTTGGCACTTTCTTTTCCAGTCATTGCTACAATTAACTTTTAAATATGCTCCAAAATAGACCAAATTTTTAGTGTGAGAATCCCCTTAATATAGAAGCGTCTTGACAAATAAGTACTTTAATATACTGGATGTTGTGTAATTAAAACCACTAGTTTTGTTTTAAATAATTAACTCGCTGCGTATGTCATTAGTATTAATATTCTATTTAAAGGTGGGAAATTGGGCAGAATAAATACGTAACACCCTGTTGCAATTAATCGTAATTGGAAACACATAAATGATGATGTAAACGTCAGTGGGTTAATTAGAAGGGAAATTTGAGCAGTTAAATTTCGTTATCGATTCACTTAATCGCGAAAAGAATTGAGGGAAAGCGAGCGTCACGCTTTTTCATGTTCCCACATTAATTTGTGGTGATCGACCTGCGCGATAAAAAACTATCGGGGAACAAAATCTTTTTCCCTTTTGCTATATTTTGCATCGATGAATTATGCACCAACCCTACAGTAAAATAATTTTATGAATTGTGACAAAATAGAAATACATGGTGGCCACATAAGTCACTTTATTTTGAAGCATACCGCTTCGCACGAAAAAATTTGATCCACTAGCGCTTCATTCGTTACTAGATAGCTTCAATGAAAATACTTTGATTTTCAATAATTTGGGATATGCAACTGAACAATAGGATTTTGTTCTCTAGGTTTGAAATTGAACATTCGGTCACTCTTGTGAAAGATAAATATTATTCTACCCTAGTAGAATTTTTTAAATATACAATGCGAAGCTTAAGACATCATTGGTTATTCGAAAATTTCTATTAAAAAACCGAACCCTTCTTCAAATCTGGCTCGAAGGACCATAAATATGGGCGGGATGCAAATATAATGGGCTGTATTTACTGAGAGACTCTTTTTCTTTTTGTGTCTTATCCTTAGTGGACGTTAGCGATTACTATGGCCCATCTGATTTTATTTGCTGCAGCCCGAAATGGATCTATAGATATCATTCCTGTCCATTGTCTTAGATTTCGCAGCCACGATATTCGTCGTCTTCCTGGACTTCTTTTGCCGTTAAGCTTGCCCTGTATAATAATCTGAAGTAGGCCATATTTCTGGTTTCGCATAACATGTCCGAAGTATGAAAGTTTGCGTTCTTTGATTACGTTTAAAACTTCTCTTTGTTTTCTCATACGCTGTAGGACGGCTTCGTTGGTTACGTGGTAAATCCATGATCTTCGAAGCATGCGTTTGTAGCACCACATCTCAAATGCTTCCAGACGTTTATATGCAACGTCGGTCAGTGTCCAAGCTTCCACCCCATATGTTAGTATTGAGAAAACGTAGCATCTAAGAATGTAGATACTCGCAGACTTTCCTTCGATAATGGCCAGTTCAGGGAACGGAAAATAAACTATAGTTATGTCTTTTTTTTTATGAAAATAGTCGCAAAAAGGGTAGACCTATCGTGTGGGCCGCGGACGGAATCTAGAAGACGAAGAATGTCTGCTTATTCTACACTGTAGGTAAAAACGAAGGACCACTACCCAAATTTAACGTCATGGATAGATTAACAACAAGGTTAAGAAGAGTTAAAACTTAGTTACAGAAAACATTAATTCGTTTATTTACAATCGTTGCAATAAATATGGCAACATAGCCAGTTGTGAAATAGAGCATAAAAAGAAAAGGGTTTTTTTCATTAAACAGATATTTATAAGAAATAATTAATAAAGGTGTAAATAAAATAAAACTACAAATACTAAATTAAATGGATGTGTATGGATATTGGATATGTTACATTTATTCTAAGTAAAATACTACTAGGCGCCAGTAATCAGAACCGTTAGCTTTGGATTGTCCGCATTGATTAACTTAAATTTGACACACTTCTAGTAGATCGCACTACACCAAATATTAAACTATTTTACTTGTATTGAAAGGGAAAAAAACATGAGAGGATGATAACGTAACGGTGGTATTTTTACGACTCTTACTTTTTACGACTCCCGATCGTTCTGACCGTTGAGTAATGTAAGAGGATCGTCGCGTTTTGAAAAATGGGTATATTAAATATTTGCTTCTGGTTAGGATTCATAGAATTCTAACAAAGAACTCCTGACTACTTCAAGTACTTCAAGCTCTTTAGAGAGCGCATTGCGAGATACCAAAAAATTAATTGATTAAACGTCAATGGCAAATCTAAAATGATACACATAAAAAATTTTAGACCCACCCCGGTTTCGCCGGAATTTTTTTTAATTCTTTTTGGGATACAGAGATGTATCGGTTTTTATCGGTAACTTCCGAAAAACTTCACCTTACTTTATTTCCTTGTTGTCCGTTTGGCAGCATCTTTTGCATTAAGTTCATTGAATTGTAGGTACTTTGACAACCGACTTGACCACCCTGTTTAATAGTTTATTTTTACTTAATTTTTTGGTTGGATGGTCTTAAAACTCCAAATGTTCAGTGTTTTATTTTTCGTGCCCGAATGAAATGAGAGGTTTTCGACGCAATTTCGTATCGATTTTTACTGGTTTGCCTTTTTTACTTTAAGGCAATCCATCAAAGCGATTTTAAATCGTGTATTGTACGAGGTAGAAGTACTTACTTTCATATTTTACAATTTTCTTTTTTAACTTGTTTCTTAGCTTCTTTGTTAATTACCATATATAATTTTACCAGTGCCGCTCTCTCAACCTTTTAAGTTTTTTTTCATGAAACAGGTAAAGAGATTATTTCATTTAATTTTATCAGCGTTAAAAAATCATCTTGCAAATTTTATTTTTTTTTTATTTAGCGTATAACATCATCACATCACATCTCAACAATGCCATAATAAAGTAAAATAAAAACACATAATATACGATTACATATAAGGACATATACACTAAATTGTATATAGTCAAACACAAGTCGAATTACAAACAAATGTCTAAATTGGATATGTATTCAATTGAGTCCTGGGTTGCCATTAGGAATTCCTGTGGGTCACCTGCGAAGGACCTTAGCGGGCATTCTTGCACTATGTGTTTGACATTCTGCCTCCCATCACCACAATCGCAGACCGCAAAGGGAAGTTTACCCCATCTATGCATTCTTCTTTCCAACGAGCATTTACTTCGATGTTAGTTTGGTGAAGCGTCTGTGCCGTCTTGAATGGAGGTTGCCTTGATCGGAGTCGGTTTGTCTGGACGTCAGGAATATCGTTATGGATTTGCAGTTGAGGATTGTCCATGATTTTCTTAAATTTTCTAACCCGGGCATGTTTAGGTGTTGCTATATGGCTGAGAGGGGGCAGCCATATTGTTGGGGTTGGTTTGATTGTCCCTGTTACAGCACGCATAGTAGCGTTTAGTTGGGTATCGATCATGTGCGTGTGTTTACTGTTGAGCCACACTGAAGCACAGTATTCCGCCACCGGGTATACCAAGCCCAGTGCAGAAGATCTCAAAGTATATGCTGAGAATCCCCAAGTGGTGCTACAGAGTTTGTGAATTATGTTGTTTCGTGTTCTTAGTTTCGCTGCTGTTTTTACTAGGTGTTCTTTAAATGTCAGCGTCCTGTCCAGGGTAACTCCGAGATATTTTGGATGTTTGTTGTGGGTAAATAATTCATTATCAAGATATACTCGTAGTTCTCTATTTGCCATTTTGTTGTTAAGATAAAAGACCCATACTTCAATATTTGTAGCACTTGGTTGTAATCTCCATTTTTTTAAATTTGTATACCACACAAGTTATTAACGTATTACCACTGAGAATATCAAACAATAATAAGAGTAAACACTTGCGCTTGCAATTAGCGTTACGGACTTTTGAATATTTAATCGCTGACCATCGCCATTCAAACCGTTTGAAGTTGATATTATTCCTGTAACAAAGGTCTAATCTTGTAAACAATGTTGTTAAAAACGGCATCTAGATTACGTTAATAGGCCCCTTTGTACGACCACAAATCGTGCAGGGAAGACCCTTCAACATACACTGACATTCAGGTAAGCTTGTAGTCAAATAACGATTAATTATTCACCGCCTCCTATCCCTCGGTGTGATTCATTAGCTTTAAGAGGATTGTTGCCCTTAGCTTGGCGATAGGTACACGTTGAAATTACATGTACATGTATCGTCGATGAGAAGAGAGAGAGAGAGAGAAAGACAGCAGTTGCCATTTCCGTCGCCGCCTCTGGTTAATGCCACATTCGTTGCGGGGTTGGCGGCGACGGAGGTGGCGTGCCTTTAGACCGCACCACTACTCACATATACTCCTACTACTTCTTACAATATGTTAAAACTATCCATTTTAATTGAAGCATGGAAATGGATTTATCTCGTAGCATAATAATGTATATGCTCACTGCTTAACAATTGAAGTGGACAATATAAAAATTTCTGAAATTTAGATGTAAATATTTGAAATAAAAAACATTAGGCACGTGGAATAAGAGTTTATTTGGGGAAACAAAAGCAACCCAAAAACTTATCTTCAATAATGCAAAATGGGTGTTTAAGAAAAAGTGACAGATTAATGAAAATAACAACATACAAAGTTCATTCATTTCATTACGTTACTTTCAACAGCTGTATACGATTGGAATCTTAAATCAAATAATCAACTACAAATCTGGTTTAGGAGTTATAATTGTAATATTCCTGGGACAAAACTAAGCAGGAGAAATTTACTTCTTTCTTGGGTTCGGTGATTTTAAACTCTCGATACAGTAACAAAACAATTTTTTATTCCAATACTTTTACACAATAAATTTTACTTTTACCAATCACATAGATATTCACTTGGATATTCAACTAATTACAACTTTTAAAACTAATTAAATTTCATAACTCAAAAACACTTTTCTCAAGAGTCCAAAACAATTCTTCTACCTTCGCGACGCGGTATTCGAGAAGTTGCTAGACTGAGGCGGAGGCCGACAAAGCGGTCATTAATATGCACCCTAACTGTGGTCAACTCTTGGACGCCGACAAATAACAGGGTCGGGTTGTAACATTATTATTATTATTTTAATTTTGATATTTTAATACTTAAATGTTTTATATTTAAGTGTGTTGTTTGTATAAACTGTATATTGTACAGTATACTCTGTATTTTAACTCAATCTGTTGTAAAATGTCTTAAACTTATCTTCATAATTTTTTGCCTAACCGACAGTAAATTTAGATCAAGTGCAATGATGCTATTAGGGACAAACCATGGAGCATTCTGAGAGTTTTTGGTCGAAATCTCTTTATGATTGCTATATTTGCATTTGATAAAGAGCTTCAAGTTGAACTCCATGTGTCCAAATTGGCTTGAGGTTAACTTTAATCACTAACACTTTATTTTTATTAACTTTGATTTGCGACCAATGATCCAATGAAGTTTACTCAGCTTGAATCCAAGCTGTTTTCTTTTGGTAAAGATGTGTTTTTTCCACGTTAATCTTCGTTCCAAATGTAGGCCTAGGAACTTGGCTTTATCTCTTTGTGGTATTTCTTTTCCATTTAGTCTAACCGCTGGACAGTTCCAACGTCAATTTGAAAAAGTTACGTGAACTGATTTTATTTCATTAACCTTAACTCTCCATTAGTTTAGCCACGTCTTTGGTGCTCTTATTTATGCTCGTTGATTGTGGGTACTTCTGACCTGGTCTTTCTTCAAAAAAATGTTGATCCAATCGAGATATGTTCGCCGAGGTCGACCACTACCTGTCCATTCACACTCGCTTCATAAATTTGTTTTGTCAATCTTCTTTTAACCATTCTACCATCTAATCATTCCTTTATCTATCGTTGTAACCACATCTTCTTTTACACCACAGCGTTCTCTTATCTCACTATTCTATACTTAATCCAACCTGGTCACTCCGGCTATACAATTCTCAGACCACTCATCTCCGTAGCATTAATTCTATGTTCATGCTCCTTCTGCCAAACTCAACATTCACTATCATACAAAAGTGTAGGAACCATCGCTCCCGCCTTTTTGACACTTTCTGCCCCATTCATTGGTTTTTCTGCCAACACCCTTCGCTCAATGGTATTGTCATACTTACCATATCTCGTAAACTTAGAACTCAAGTACACAAACTCATTTACTTGTTCTACTACTCTTTCTCCCTTAATCAGAACCTCACAGTTTGTCATGTCTTCTTTTTCCAAAACCATTACTTTCGTTTTGCTTACATAAAAAAGGTGAGTCTTTTTTATTTTAAATGTAAATATATATAAACTTTGACAAGTCAAGTCGCTGAGTAAAGTTTACGAACCGAAAAGATTTATGTTCCACATTTAAAAGATTACAGACCAAACGCAGATATCGTAGTCATATTGAAAAATTTTTTTTAAATAAAACCAACAAATATCTTTCGGTGTAGATTTAACAATTTCTTTTTTTTTAAAAATACGGACGATAAAACTGATTCAAAAGGACAAATGGCTTATAACCCAATAACAATAAAATCTTTTATTACTGGAAATAAAGTGAGTCTCTAAATAATCAATTTCAGCAGTAAAGTTTAATTGTAAAGAGAACTAAGTGTCTTTTCTTTTTTAGAAAAAAAATTAACTAATCATTTCGAGCTTTTTATTTCCCTTTATTTCTCTTCGTTAATATTCAAACAATCAAAATATAGCCGGTGTTATTTTTAATGGGTTATTGTAAAAAAGTGGTAAAGTCTTTTAAATAATTAAAATTTAATCGAAACACTGCAAATTTTAATGCCTGTTTTGCCAGTCGTCTGAAATCGTTGTGTTTAATCCATACATACATACATAAAGTCACGCCTTTTTTACATAGGGGTAGGCAGAGACCACTTCCTTCTACTTGCTACGGTTCTTACACACTTTTGCTTCCTATTGTGCTCTCATACATGCTCGTCGGTTGTTGATACCCTTGACCTGGCCTTTCTTTAAAACAATGTTAATCTGATCGAGATATGTTCTCCGAGGTCGACCTCTACCAACTTGTCCATTTACACTCGCCTTATAAAATTGTTTCGTCAATCTTCCTTCATCCATCCTTTCTACGTGTCCAAACCATCCAAGCATTCCATTATCTATCTTTGTAACCACGTCTTTTTTTACACCACAGCGTTCTCTTATCTCACTATTCTTTACTTTATCCAACCGAGTACCCCGGCTATACTTCTTAGACTACTCATCTTCGCAGCATTAATCCTATTTTCATGCTTCTTCTGCTAAACCCAACATTCACTATCATACATAAGTGTAGAAACCAACACACCTCTATGCACCGCCAGACGTGCCTTTTTTTGACACTTTCTGGCTATTCATAAAGCTATACAGTGCCCCATTCATTTGTTTTCCTGCTAACTCCCTTTGCTCAATCCCTTACCACATAATGTAGTATTGCATTAAAAGCAAAGTGTGATTTCATAAATTCAAATATCAGTGGTCTGGGTGCGACCCGAGAGGTCCACACGACTAACTTCCCAGTGGAAAGAATGAAAAAATACCATATGTTTTGTTGTTATAATTATTATTATTAAAATTAAAATTATTTTAAATTGTTTATAACAAATTATAATTGTCGTTAACAATATTCTGTTCATGTCAACCGTATTCTTGCAAACTTTTTCTTATAATTTCATAAGCGGGAGCTATTTTCAATTGTTTGTAAGAAATGAAATTTTTTTTTAATTATTATAATCAATTGTTAGTAACAATATTTAATTGTTATAAACAATTCTTGATTATTACTAATAATAATTTTTTACTGTTATAGCGTCTTCAATGCTATTCTCTCAATAGTGACATAAGTTTAAAATTCTTCAATTATACTATTTTTGTTTTCTAAAACTATCTCTTTTTACGAAATATTGTCATCATATTTTTCATACAAATATTTCTAACATGTAATAATCATATTATTCAAAAGATCTTAAAATTCTGTATTAAAAATAGTATAATTGATAAATTGCAAAATTCAGGTAGTATACCATGTTTTTCAGTTTTTTGATTCTCCATAAAAAATATTTTGACTGATTTTGCTAAAAATCTAACCAGTTTCAAGTTGCGTAATTATGCGTTGAATGCAATTGGTCCCACATCGATATCAATTTTTGTTCTCGAGATAATCGAGACGAAAAACAATTCCAAAAGTTTACCATTTTTTTAAGTTTTTTAATTCTCCATAAAAACATCTCAATCGATTTTGCTGAAAATCTAATCAGTTTCAAGTTGCGTAATTATGCGTCGAATGCAATTGGTCCCACGTCGATATCATTTTTTGTTCTCGAGATAATCGAGACGAAAAACAATTCCAAAAGTTTACCATTTGTTTTAGTTTTTTAATTCTCCATAAAAACATCTCGATCGATTTTGCTGAAAATCTAATCAATTCTAAGTTGCGTAATTATGCGTCGAATGCAATTGGTCCCGCGTCGTTATCATTTTCTGTTCTCGAGATAATCGAGACGAAAAATAATTCCGAACTCACATACGAACATACACGCACGCAGACGTCCAGTTAAAACTATTGTAATTGACTCTGGGGACCTTGAAATGTGGAGACGTGTCAAAATTCGGGATTCGCAAATTCGGACTATAACTTCCCACTGGAAAGTTAAAAATATATTATTCTTTGCTCACAAAATTTTTTTTTGTTTTCCATTAATATATTTTTTGTTTGTTAAGAAGAGAAATTACTGATGCAACAGTTAATGCTGTTGCCACGCAAAATGAATAATGGATTCCGAAGCCTCTCTTATTTCAATTTTCTGCTTGAAATAAATTGTAATTTTTTGGTACATCGTGATATTAGTGTAGCTTGCGAATGGTTACGAGCAAGTAGTCCAATGAAAAGGTTTTTCTGAAAAAAGTGGCAAACGATGCGAAAATCAAATAACGCCGGATACAAAATCGAGAAAGATCCTGCGACATAAAATTCCTCGCCGTTTTTTTTAATGAAACTTATAGCCATCAAACGCGATAAAATCGAAGATTAAATATATAGGATGGTCAAATTTTACCTTTTATATTCAAACTAGACGCTATCATAGAAGTCTTTAAAAGTTTTTTTAACAAAATTCGATTAAAATATTCATGAATGACTGATAGTAATATTAGAAATTTTTTATTTAGACAGACGTTCTTCGTTGCTTTATTAATGGAATAATAAATTAAATAAATGGCTTTTTTAATGACATTTTTGCCGGATTATCCATTAATCGACCACCAATACCATAATTACACTTTTATTTATGATTCTCATTACTTTATATTTGCCTATTCAAATAAATAACACCCCATAAATGTCATTGTTTATACAAACTATAAAAAATGCTCTTTCTTTACTTCTATGAAAAAGTACACTCATGAAAATAATCCGGAGAAAAATATTTAAATGCATCCCACATTCTGTTGTAGAGATGTTTCTTGACTAGAGTTTTTTTTTTGTTTTACGAGAGGAAAATCTTTTATAGACACTCAGCGCTTCGACTGCTCTGAAAAGAGCGCGTTTCCGCGCTGAATAGTGTGGAACGCTCGTTCAACGCTACCCACTAAAAAACTCTTGAGCGTGATTTTTTGGGTTTGGGTTATTGTCTCTTGGTAGGAGACAATCTTACCACTTGTGTAGTGTAGAATGTAAGAATGTTGCGTGTGTGTAGAATTTTTAGTTTGAAAACTGGGGAGTTTTATTTAGATGGGGGGGGGGGGGGGGTTGATAAGAACATTAAAAAATTCTACTTCTTAGATTTTTATGTCACTTTGACGACCTGGTATATAGTCGAAGTTCGATTTTATAAGTGCGTGTGGATGTGAAACGGCTTTTTCGAAAAAGATTTTGTGACAATTTTTGATGTATTCGGTAATCGTTTCTATTTTTAGATCTTTGTGTAAATCAGAATTTCGGATATACCAGGCGGCAATGGTAATACGTTTAAGAATTTTATTTTGGAATTTTTGAAGTTTATATTTTGTAGATTTTGCTGCTTGACAAAAGGAAATGCAGCCGTAAAGGAGTTGAGGACGTATAATTTGTTTGTAAATAAGAACTTTGTTTTTGAGATTTAATTTGCTTCTGTAGTACAAAAGATTACGGAGTCTGCCAGACGTTTTGTTACAACGCGTAATTTGCGTGTTTATGTGAGAATGCCATGAGAATTTTCTGTCTAAATCTATACCTAAGTATTTGACTGTGTTTGTGTAAATAATATCTCCATTTTTAACCTTTAATTGAGGCATCTTGACTAGAGTTGCATGGAATGAAACTCCGAGGTGGCAAATTCCGGTACAACCGGAAGTAGTTGGAGGCTCTAAATATTTTAGATCAATTCGGCATATCCAAAAACATTTCACCTCAAAATTTCAGATTTTAAATATGTCAAGTTTCTCTAAAACGTCTAATTGAAACTTTCAAAGAATCACTCTGTATATAACACTATGTTTAAATCTCACAAATATCTGTATTTAATTTTGTAACCATTGAACGTCCTGAAAATCGAGAAGAAAGCTGAGATTTTGGTCTTTAACGAGAACAATCGTACAGCTCGTTTCGCTTGGGCTGTCCATTGAAGTCCTATTTGTTTTTCGGACGGGTCAAGATTGGGGTTACATTCTAATTTAAGACGCGTATAAGATTGTGGAGAGTAGCAAGCAATAAAGCACGATTGCAGAATGGGAATGGACAAGTCGGTAGAGGTCGACCTCGGAGAACATATCTCGATCAGATCAACATTGTTTTTTGAAGAAAGGCCAGGCCAAGAGTACTAACAACCGACGCACATGTATGAAAGCACTGATGAAAGTAGAGGAAGCAAAAGATGTGTGTAAGAACCGTAGCAAGTGGAAGGAAGTGGTCTCTACCTACCCCTATGGGAAAAAGGCGTGACTTTATGTATGTATATATGCAGAATGTACAGAAGGTTCAATTTTAATATCCTTAAATCAATTCTTTAAAAAATATTTAAATACAGCTTTTAGTTATTACAAAAAATTCAAACAAAATCGCGTATTAAAAAAGTGTATTTCTTTTTTATTTTGCTGTGAATGTCAAGGAATCATTTACAGAGTTTTTATACATTTTATGCTGTTAGTCCTTTTAGCTAGTTTGGGTAATTACAGAATATATTAAAAAACTCTTTTTTTATTATCCTGTGTTCTGTAACTCTTTTTAAACTAGATTTATTACACCTTTTGAAACTTGCACAAATAAAAAGTTTTAGCATTATATTTTGTCTTTGAAGTTCTTCTAAGGTAAAGTGAATTACCATTTTTTTTCTGAGTAAAATACAAAGTATTTTCTGTTCGCTGAAGCATGAAAGTATGAAATTTTCGAATGGAAAAATAATGTTTAATGTTAATTGTTTTCTTGCAAATATTTTTTTTACATGTAATTTGTAATATTTTTTCTAACAAAAATAAAATTGGTATACAGTAATAAATAATCAAAATAAATAATATAAGAGCTCGTTTTTCTTTTTTACATACATATAGTTACGGTTCTTACACACATCTTTTGCTTCCTCTACTTTCATTAGTGCTCTTATACATGCTCGTCGGTTGTTGGTACTCTTAACCTGGCCTTTCTTTAAAACAATGTTGATCTGATCGAGATATGTTCGCCGAGGTCAACCTCTACCGACTTTCGTCCATTCACACTCGCCTTATAAATTTGTTTCGTTAATCTTCCTTTATCTGTCTTTGTAATCACATCTTCTTGTACACCACAGCGTTCTCTTATCTCACTATTCTTTACTTTTTTCAATCGAGTCACTCTGTCTATACTTTACAGACTATTCATCTCCTCAGCATTAATCCTATTTTTATGCTTCTTCTGCCAAACCCAACATTCACTATCAATCATAAGTGTAGGAACCAACACACCTCTATGCACAGCCAGACGTGCCTTTTTTGACACTTTCTGGCTGCTTATAAAGCTATGCAGTGCCTCATTCATTTTCCTGTCAACACCCTTCGTTTAATGTCAATGTCGTACTTTCCATTTCTCGTAAACTTGAAAACCAAGTACACAAATTCATTTACTTTTTAACTCTTTCTCCCTTATTTAACACTTCGCAATTTGTCATGCTTTCTTCTCTTTTAAAAACCATTACTTTCGTTTTGCTTACATTTATTTTTTACCGTTTGATTTTCAGGGCATCATACATAACATTAACCATCGCCTGCAACTCCTCTTCAGATGACGCTAATATGACTTGATCATCGGCGTAAAGAAGGCATTTGACGATCAAATCATTCATTTTCAATCCATAAGCTATTTCTTTCAAATGTTTTAAACAATCGTCTATGTATAAGTTAAACAGCCATGGCAGAGCCACACCCTTTTTGATGTTAAACCAGTCCGTGCAAGCTCTGTTTATCATGTCACAAGCAGTGAAATCTTCGTAAAGTGATTTTAGTGCTCGTGTTAAACTACCGTTTACCCCATATATAGACAATGTCGACCACAATTTACTCCTCACCACTCGGTCATAGGCCTTTTCCAACTCCACAAAAGCGCAGTAGACCTTCTGACTTCTAGCCAAGAATTGTTCGACTATACCTCGTAATAAAAAGACATGATCCATACTGATCTTCTTCCTCTTCTTAATATTGCTTGCACATCCCATCATCCTCTCAGTTTTATTCGTCACTTCTTTTATCAATATCTTTTCATACAGTTTGCCGACTATGCTGTGTAAACTAATACCAATTAATATTTTAATCATTCACATAAAATTACCTACTAGTAGTAGCTGTTCAATTTATTTTTTAATTCCTTTAAAAAACATCTAACGTAAATTAAACTGGAAATGTTTATTTAACGTTGTGTAGCAGGAGCCGCATTAATCCTGCAGGACATGTACATAAAAAGAATAAATTAATTATTCCATAAAACCAAGTTTTGAAAGTTTTTGCTGAAGGGGTAAATATCGGTTAAAATGTGCAAAGCTGAGGAGACAGTAGTTTATATGATAATTTTGGAATATGTAAGTAAACCGAGAAATATGTTCACAGGACTAGAGATGAATTATTATTGTTGGGGCCCAGCCCACTTTCTGTTAAATCAGACGGAGTAGGATGAAACGTCAAAAAAACACGACGGTCGCCGAGTAACCCTGAATGGCATTAATCAAAGTAGTTCGCGCGTATATTATTTAGCTGGAATGTGTAATCATGTTGAAGAAGTAAAGGTGCAGTTAGGTAATAACTTCTTCTTCTTCTTCTTCTTCTTAGGGTGCCGTCTTCTTTAGAAGGTTGGCTACCATCATAACTATTTTAATTCTATCTACCGCTGACCTAGAAAGTTGGACTGACGAACAGTTGAACCACTCTCTTAAGTTGCGCAGCCACGACATTCGTCTGCGTTTGCCAAAAATTTTGCCCTGCATAATTACTTGTAACAGAGTATATCTTTCTCCTCTCATAACTTAGCCTAGGTACTGTAGTTTTTAGATTTTTGTCTTATTCACAAGCTCTGTCCCTTTTCCTAGTGGTCTGAGTACTTCTTCGTTAGTGATTCGGTCTTCTTCTTTTTCAAGTGCCTATTAGTTCCGAATATTGGCGATCATCCTGGCTATGATGACCTTATTTACGGCTGCTCTAAATAATTCAGTGGTTGTTTTGGAAAACCATGTTCTTGAGTTTTTCAGTCATGATATCCTACGCCTTCTGGGTCCTCTCTTGCAATAGACCTTTCCCTAGAGAATTCCCTTAACGAGCTGGTATTTGTTTTCGTTTCGCATTATATGACCTAGATATTCAAGTTTTCTTTTTTTTATAGTGTTTATCACTTCCCTTCCTTTGTTTATTATTCCCAGTACAGATTTATTAAACCTATGAGATATTCAGAATTCTCCTGTATGCCCACATTTTAAATGCTTCAAGGCTCTTTTGGGTCGCCTTCGTCAATGTCCAAAACTCTACTCCGTAGAAGAGTGTCGAGAAAACGTAACATCGAAGGATTTTGACTTTGATGTTTAGGTCTAAATTGTGGCTTTTAAAAAGTTTTGACATTTTGATAAAGGTTTGTCATGATTTTTTTATTCCGATTCGGTCTACATACGATATTCTTCTGTATAACATTTCGAAGGCTTTCAATTTTTTCAACGATGTTTTATTCAGTGTTGCTGCTTCTATGCCATAGAGAAGAATAAAGAATATGTAACGTTTTATTATTCGTATTTTCAGTCTTTGATTCAACGATCGGGTACAAAGGAACTGCTTCATCCTTAGAAACACGTTAAGCGCTATTTCGATCCTTGATCTTAATTCTTTTGAAGAGTCATTGCTAAAGTCTATTATAATTCCTAGATATTTATACGTAAAAACTCTTTCTATAACTTGGTAGGTTATGGTTATGAAAATAGAGAGAGAGAGATAGAGAGAAAAAGAAAGAGAGAAAAATAGAGAGATTGAGAGAGTGACAGAAAAAGTGAGAGAGTGACAGAGTGACAGAGAGATTGAGAGAGTGAGATAGGGAGAGAAAGAGAGAAATAGTGAGAGAGAGTGAGATAGGGAGAGAAATAGAGAGAGAGTGAGAGAGAGAGTGAGAGTGAGATGAAGAGAGTGAGATGGAGAGAGTGAGATGGAGAGAGTGAGATAGAGAGAGTGAAATAGGGAGAGTGAGAGAGAGAGGGGGGGGGAATAATAAGCAACAGCAATATGAATCTATACACACTACTACAGTCAATAAATGTTCAAATATAAATAGGTGACAATGTTTCAGATAAAAAAAGGCAATTAAAGAACATTTTTATAACAGGCAGATGCAATGGTGGCCCACCTCGTTTTATTATTATTATTATTATTAAACCACCTGTCGTGGTCTGTCTTTGTTAAAAAATACAGACAAACTGAAATATTGAGCTACAAACAGGCCAATTTATTTACTATTGCAGAATAAAAATCGAACTATTGATTAACGCAATAAATTGTGCAACTTGAATATAAACCATAAATGATTAATATTACTGTACATTATTATATATTGGACAATAAAATTGATTGCCTGTGGTTCTTTTAATGTACAGGTCTGTCATTGTGAGGGCCCATTCGTATCCGGAGGGCACAATAACCCTTGTTGACTGCGGTACAACAACTTCGAGTCCGTTAATAATACGAAAAACAGGAATTTTCTTTTGACGAAAAATGAAAGGCAAAGCCGCAATTTTTGATTGTCAGATCCAATTGTGAAATTAATTTAGTCTGCCTCTTGTATTTCGATGCTCAGTTAATTGTCGTGATGTTGCCGTTGCCGTTGCCGGATACTGCGAGTATCTATCCTGAAATAATCAACGACAAGCAAAGTAATTAGATCGTTGGGTGCTAGAACGGCATCACTGAAACTACTGATTGATTAGCCGATCGCCGTTCGTGACAGTCGCGTGAGAACAAGTCTTGGTAATTGGATGAAGCGTATCAATGATCAATATTAATTTTCAAAAGTTTTTCACTTCCGACGTTTTACGTTCGTTGGTTAAAATAAATGGACATAGTTTATCGGGAAAAATTGTAATCATTTCTAACCAATAATCATCTCATATTACATCTGCCAATTTTACAGAAAATCTCAATTGACTTGAATTTATGTACATTATTACATACATACATATAGACACGCCTTTTTCCCGTAAGGGTAGGCAGTGACCACTTCCTTCCACTTCCGCTACGGTTCTTACACACATCTTTTGCTCCCCTACTTTCATTAGTGCTCTCATACAAGCTCGTCGGTTGTTGGTATTCTTGACCTGGCCTTTCTTCTAAACAATGTTGATCTAAACGAGATATACGTTCGCCGAGGTCAAGTTCTACCGACTTGTCCATTTACACTCGCCTTATAATTTGTTTCGTCAATCTTTCTTCATCCATCCTTTCTACGTGTTCAAACCATATAAGCATTGCTTTATCTATCTTTGTAACCACATTTTCTTTTACACCACAGCGTTCCCTTACCTCACTATTCTATACTTTATCCAACCGAGTCACTCTGGCTATACTTCTCAAACTATTCATCTTTGCAGCATTAATCCTATTTTTATGCTTGTTTTGTCAAACCCAACATTCACTACCATACATAAGTGTAGGAACCAACACTCCTTTATGACACTTTCTGGCTGTTCATAACGCTATGCAGTGCCCCATTCATTTGTTTTCCTGCCAACACCCTTCGCTCAATGTCACTGTCGTACTTTTCATCTCTCGTAAACTTTCAACCCAAGTATTCAAACTCATTTACATGTTCCACTCTTTCTCCCTTAATTAGAACTTCACAGTTTGTCATGCTTTCTTCTCTTTCAAAAACCATTACTTTTGTTTTGCTTACATTTATTTTCATCCCTTTGATTTTCAGGGCATTATGCATAATATAAACCATCGCCTGCAACTCCTCTTCAGATGATGCTAATATGACTTGATCATCGGCGTAAATAAGGCATTTGACGATCAAATCATTCATTTTTAATCCATACGCCATTTCTTTCAAATGTAACAATCGTCCATGTTTAAGTTAACCAGCCATGGCAAAGCCACACATTCTTTTCTCACACCTTTCTCAATTGAAACCAGTACGTGCAAGCTTCGTTTATCCTGACACAAGCAGTTGAATCCTCGTAAAGTGATTTCAGTGCTCGTAATAAACAACCGCTCACCTCATACATAGACAATGTCGATCTTCTCAGTTTCATTCGTCACTTTTTTAATCAACATAAGTATATTTTTATAAAACGTTAACAGAAGTATGTTGGTACATTAAAAATTTTTACAGAAAAAATGTGTTTTTATATAGAATTTAAGCGTCCCTTCATCACTGATGCTCTAATTTTTTTGTCTGTTTCTTTGTTTAACGCAACAATATGAAAGAATCAAAAAATTAATTTATCCTTTTCTTTTGTACTTTTTTGAAATTTATCAAGTATGTATTTAAATAGTAGGCGGTATATTTTGTCTTCTTGTTAATGACAGCTATTAAAACAATTTTTTTAGATTAGCTATTTTATAGATAAACAATATTATACAGTACTTGGTAGAGGGATATTGTCAAAGTTTGTTGCCAAAGTCGTATAAAAAGTCGCTAAAATAAAGTATGAAATTATTCTAGTTTAGGGCAAGGGCAAAAACGAAGCACTAACGAGCGAGATGATCGTTTTATTAGACAATATGCTTTAAGAAACAGGACTGTCATTAGTTTTGTGATCAGAAACGAACTCGAAGCTGTCCGCAATGTCACAACTTCTAAAACAGATAACTGAAG
Source organism: Agelastica alni (assembly GCA_950111635.1). Taxonomy (NCBI): domain Eukaryota; kingdom Metazoa; phylum Arthropoda; class Insecta; order Coleoptera; family Chrysomelidae; genus Agelastica; species Agelastica alni. Next base: position 41,561,171 of record OX467714.1, on the reverse strand, counting down.
CTGGATTAAACAGTAGCTTGCTAAAAAGAACAGTTTCCAAATTACATCATTTAAATTGGTTTGTGGATACTTGTAAAAAAGTTTTATTTACAGATAAAACCACGATAAAACATCCAGATGGCCGTAAACGAGTCTGGAAAGACCAAGAGAGGGGTTTGCTTCCTACAATAGCTCTGAAAATATTTCATTTGGCGATGGCTTTGTTCTGGAGTAATATATGCTTAGGAATATTATAATATATCACGTAATGCCTTTTGGTCCTTTTTTGGAACCCAATTTCTTATTTATGCTAGACAACGCTTAACCTTACGTAGCTAAGGAGGTACTTGATTATCTTAATTAAGTTGGTGTACCAGTTATACAGTGGTGTCTAAAAAACCCGGATCTGTATCCAAACGAACATTTATGGGATCACCCTAAAAAAAATTGTAGACGTCAAATATTTATACCTTGAAACCTGGGGGAACTTGAAAATGTAGTTGTTACAGAATGGGAACAAATTCCCCAAGATTTCATTCAAAATTTAATTAGAAGCATGCCTAGACGCATAAATCCGCTGTAATCCGAAGTAAAGGAGGCAACGCACGCTACTGGTGTCGCATTACATCATTAATTTCTAGTGTCCTATTTACAGTATAATTTATTTTTTTAATTTTTAATGTACAAATGTCCGTAAAAAATTATTAAATTTAATTTATTAACGCAAATCGTATAGTACGAAAACTGAACAATTTTTTCTAATCTTTCTCTCTATACAATAAATTCTAATTTTATGAATTTCTTGGATATATAACAAAACTTTTTGTACCATAACAATATCACTTTCTAAATTTAAATTTCAAAATAAAACTTTAAACTTTAAAACTAAAACTACAATCTTAAAATCTTCTTGTATAAATCTAAACAATATTGCTGGAAATTTACCCGATAGAACGATTTCTCTCTGGTCATTGTACCGAAATATATCGGATGCCTTCAATTATGCCCTAGGATATAAATCATTCGCTAAAAGATGGAGCGTTTTGATGCCGTCTCTGTGTGAACGATACACCGTCTCGGCCAGATAATAGGAGACGGACGTATTTATCGGCTATAATCCGTAACAATATGTTGTTGCGTTAATTTAACCAGGATTTTTATTCATTTCGCTACAATGGCAAGAGATGGAGATATAACAATTTTTCACAATCAATTTTAACCGATATATTTCATCCACGTACATTCAATTGTAATTGTTCGCGCCAAAAAGACTTAATTGTTTGTATCAGGCCTTCTTGTGACCGCGGCTCTTGCAGCCAAGCTGTGGCTTCTAGAATACCGTGGCTGGTTTCGTTAGCTTATCGGAAGTACTTCGATTCAACCGCCTGTATTCTGTTTTATGGCGCTAGCGTCGCCCGCATATCAGGAGATACCATGATTTTTGTTTCTTTTCCTATTTATGCTCAAGACACAAATTGTCTTCCATTTTGTATTGGCCATCGTCGCTGCAGAATCTGCAAACGTCTTTTTCTATCCAACTTTTTAACACGCTTATATTAGTTTCACCTGTATGTTTGTTTGTAACTGATTCTTTGGCCTCGATTTTGCCCTACTTTAAGCGATCAGATTTAATTTAAAATACCGACGACAATGCAATAATTCGTTCAAAATATCCGATTATCCCGATTAGTTTCGCCAGGATTTATAAATTCCTTCGGGGATCCTTCGCATGAGAGTAAAAGAGATAGAACTAGTGCATAAACTACGCATGCGTGCAGTTCCAATATCATATTATAATTCACCCAATCCAATATACTGATGAGAAACGTGCCAAGGGATAAATGGCAAGAGGGTGAGTAAAACAAATTAAACTAAAAATAAATTACAGTTTAAAAAAACTATAAAACACGCTTTTAGAGTTAATCTAACTAAAAAGTAAAAAATAATTCTTAACATAAGAATGAGTCTCATCATCTACATAAACAAAAAATCAACCTAGTCTTAGGTATGAAAAATAGAGTCCTGAAAACAAGCCACACCTCTGTTTGTACACAAAATCTTAATAAATTGAGTAAATTGTTCATTAATAGTGGTTACCCAAAAAAAACTAATTTTTAAACTGTTGTTCAGCAGATCATCAATAATCAATGTATCTTCCACTCTTAACACTTCTCTTAGTCAAGATAATACTCAGAAATATTATTTTCCCCTTCCCCACATTTCTGAATTAAATCAAAAAATGAAAAAATTGTTATTCAAATATCCAACCATCAATGTTGCTTACAAAAATCCGTTACAGTTGAATTCAATATTTTCAAAATTAAAAGATAAAGATCCCCTGCTAGAACGTTCCAATTTAATTTATTCCATTCCGTCTTCACAATGTGAAAAAAAGTAGATTGGCCAAACTAAAAGTAAACTTAAAGAAAGAATTTCTTCCCACAAAAGCAATATTAGAAATTCCAAACATTCTAGTACATTAGCTATACATGCTATAACTGAAGTTCACATCACATGTGAGCATATTAGATAATGAATCTAATTTATCCAAAAGACTTTTTCTTGAAATGACCAACATTGTCAAAGAACCAAACTCTATGAATGCTAGAACTAACATTGACAATCTTAGCATTATTTATTCCTATTTACTTAGTCTTCCTTCCCACTTATCAAAACATAATACAAATAACAATTTTTGAATTTCTAATCAAAAATCCTGTTTTCAAGTTTGTCAACCTGTTTCAATCTGATAAATTTCTGAATGACATTGTTTTCTATGATTCAATGTCATGAATTGTCAACTTGTCAATTAATCTTTCATTTTCTTTCCCGCCAGAATTTTTTCACATGGTTGTTTTTAAGGTTATAATTTATTAATAATGAGAATAATTTTTCCGAAACCTACAAAATTTTTTTTAATGTTTTTACAACTTCTGTCCTACAATTGTTTGTCTATATAATGATAAATAAGTAAGAGATGTTTCACTTAAATAAATGTTTTATATAATTGTGATAATGAACAATGCTTTTTTCAAATCTCAACTTTGTAAGTACTGTTTGCTTTTATGGATTTTCAATGAATTGTTTCAATGTTATTTGTAGAGTTCCTGATGAAAAGCCAATAAAGACTCGAAAGCTTGAACAGAAAAAAGAGTTACACTTTTTCTAGCCAAAGACTGCATACCCTAATTAAGCTGATCTTTTCATAAGAATAAAGTTACTGACGAGAAAATTAATGTCACTGTTCTAAAAGCGTGGGGTGCATTGTATGACATTTTTAAAATAGATCTGCGTTTCGGAATGAAAGCATCCAACGCTTTGAAAACAGTGACATTAATTTTCTCGTCAGTAACTTTATTCTTATGTTAAGAATTATTTTTTACTTTTTAGTTTGATTAACTCTAAAAGCGTGTTTTTTAGTTTTTTTAAACTATAATTTATATTTTAGATGTTCATTGGCTGAGTGGTGACCTGTCGTGATTCCTACTAGCAGTTTTGGGTGTTTTCCATTTGGGAGTAAAAAGTTGTCCCCACTCTGTTGCCAGTCCAGGAGGCATTTGGCCCTTTTTATTTATTATCTAACCTAATTAAAAAACTGTATAAAAAGTATCTACAGTCCATGAGGATAAAAGTTTTAATTAGTAAATCATTAACCTACTCTTTACTATTTTTATTTCATGTTTTTCTATTTCATCTCAATGCTATAGTCCATAAAGCATATATTTTTGTAATCAAAGACTACAGTTTATGCGGAAGAAGTCGTGGGCCCAAGCTAGCATATTATTAACTTGTCAACATACTCTTTAGCTTCCGGAACAGCTGCTAATGTCACATTGAAATTAAACAAGACCCTCTTAAATGTTTTTTTTTTATTAAAATCCCGAAAGCAAAAATAACGATGAATGGGGCGATATTCTTTTCACTACAAACGAAAATTCGTCAAGTAAGTAGAAACTTTTTTCATCAGTCCACTGATTTTAAGCAAAAATTTTTTATAAAGCCGTATTTACATAGCTCAAATATAAATTGTCTTTCCCATGACAAATTTCAACGAAATATACCAGTAAAGATTAATCTTTCCAGAGTGTCTACGTTTTGCAACTGCAATAGTGACCAAACCAGGTACATAACGAAAGCATCTTCATCTCGCAGGGCAACATTACCATTATCTATTTTAGAATAATAGGCTGGTAAGAAAGAGTGTATATCTCTGCATGCTTCGTATCTCATGGATTCCCACTATACAACTTTTTCGAGAGGCTACCAACAAAATAATGATTGCAAACATCATAGCCAGAATGATGGCCAACGATCGTTAAACGGTCATGGCACCTAGAAGAAGAAGAAGAAGAAGAAGTGCACACTCAATACGTATTTTGATTTCAACTGATGGATCCCATATTCAGGGCTTAGAACCGGTTTATTGGGTAAGGTAGCGTAATAATAAGGAAACAAATCTTGATCATCCGTGAAAAAAAAATTAAATTTTTAATATGTCCTGAAGCTCGTAAATATTTTATTTGACACGGGTACATAATTTCGTCCGTTTAAAGCGCTAATTGTAGAGAGAGAATTTCTCAAAATTGGAATAATTGGGATACTGTGCTCGTTATTAAATTTTCAAAGGGAACTAATTTTATTTTCAGCTCATCTTTCAGGTTTAATTTTTTAATTACATATTCTGCAATATAAAAACAATACAATTTTGTTTTTGTACGTCGTTTGCGTCATTTCTAAAAAAATATATCATTAACGGCATCTGGCTCGAGTCTTTCAAATTCGTTTTGAATGAAGAGCTGTTTTTAATTTTAAAATCTCATATGCATACATTCGCATGGAGGGTTGATTCTTTTATGATGCATATCTAAATTTTTAATTTAAGCTAATCACATAACATATTAAATCATAGTTAATCACCTAATTAAGTTATAAATAAATTATAGTTTAAACAAACTAAACAAACACGCTTTTAGAGTAAATCAAACTAAAAAGTAAAAAATAATTAACGTAGAAATAAAATTACTGACGAGAAAATTAATGTCACTGTTCCAAAAGCGTGGGGTGCTTCCATTCCGAAACATTAATTTTCTCGTCAGTAATTTTATTCCTTTGTTTAGAATTATTTTTTAATTTTTGGTTTGATTGACTCTAAAAGCGTGTTTTTTAGTTTTTTTAAACCATAATTTATTTTTCGCTTTTTTAGTTCGATTTGTTTTACCCCCTAAAAAATTTGTTTTAAATGGTAAAAGCACAAAAAAAATGCATCGGCCGGGAATCGAAACCGGGCGCCCGCGTGACAGGCGAGCATTCTAATACTAAACCACCGATGCGATGAACTGTTTTAACAAATCTTCAGCGCGCATGCGTAGTTCACGCATTGGTTCTATCCCTCTTACTCTTACGCAAAGGATCCCTGAAGAAATTTATGTATCCTGGCAAAATTAATCAGGATAATCGGATATTTTTATCGAATTATTGCATTGTTGTCGGTCTTTGGCGAGTGTGCAAAGTTTAATTTAAATCTGATCGCAAAATTGAAGCCAGAGAGTCAGTAGTCTCTCATTAAATACTAATGTCTCAGTGGTTCTCTCGATCTGTTTGTCGAGCGTTATTTTCTAGCATGTCAATGGTTCCCACATTTGTTCGAGGTTTAAATGGTGTGTTTCCATGTTCAATTTAAAAGTTGTGTATGTAAAGAACATCCAAAAGGCTCTAGTAGACAGCTATGAGAAAAACTGTCCAATAAAAACAGTTACGAACACCAAAAACACTTCCTGGTGGAACACTGGACTTTAGGAGCTCAAAAGAACTTGTATATTAAATATATTATTATATTTATTAAATCCACCTAATTAAATTTAAATATAAATCAGTATTCCTAGATTTTTTCCATGTGTGTGTGTTTGGGTGTATTATGTATGTATTATGTGCAGTGACCTTGTGAGAGACTGTAGAAAATAATGGTACTAACCTAAATGCTGTTTGAGAGCTTTTTATTTTATATTTGCGCAGAAATAAAATTGTATAAATTTCAGTAAAAGCTTTCAAAGAAAAAAAAATTTTGAGATTTTTCATAAAACGATTTTTCAATTTTTTCTCCTGACAGTTCATTATTATAGTCGTTGTATTAATGAGTGAGATATTTTCCTCTTTTGTTAATTTATAAAGGTGAAAATAATTTTAGAAATGATAAATTTAACCTTTTTAAATATAAATATATATCGGGAGTCTAGACTGGAAAATTGTTAAATTAATGCGCCTAAACGTTTTCCATCTTTCTCGTTTGATTAAAAAAAAAAACGGTACAGATTTGTCTCTGAAACGTTTTAAAATATTTTTCCAAATTCAGTATTTTAATTAGTAATTTTTCTTCAAGGTTCGCTAGAAGATAAATGAAAAACGGCGTGGTTCGTTATGATAAATTCGTGCATTTGACGTTCATAAAGATTAATCTGATAAATAAATTATTTTTAGGGCGCGGAATTACCCAAAAAAATTGAATGTTTGCAGAAAAAAACTGTTTTATCAGTTAAAAAGGGCGATAATATTTTTTCATGACTTTTTTATAAAAAACTTGCAAACGCGATCTTTCAGGCGAAGATAATTCTGTCGAGGGCATTCTTTTAAAGGTAGGTACACCTACAAATAAAAAAAAGTTCGACCTTCTTACTTCGCAATCCAAACTTTCTAGACGGTCTTTTCGGCATTTACTTTCTTTTGAAGTAGTTTTTTTAAACTTGCCTTTAAACAGATACATTATAAAGTTACCCACACAGGGTGTTTCATTAAAAATGATCCATATAGCAGCTACACGAAATATAAATATTTAACTTAAAGTTAGTACACTTAAATACAATAATAATATTCTTCCTTTATGAGAAAATTTTAAAAATATTTTGGCCTATTGTTTTTATATCTACCAATATATTTTTACTTACTTGGCAAACAGTTAACGTATGTCAATAGTTATTTATGTACCAGGGACGAATAACTGTATATTATAGTCGAGACATTAGACAGATTTTCGCCGAGATGCATATCTAGACACGCGTTAGCGTGTGAAGCCAAGTTCAAGCTAACAGAATGGCGAGCGGTACCGTGTGTAATATTACACGAACCATTTGGAGCCGCTTTTGACCCCGTCATAACTCAAAAACTATTTCACATAAACATGTCAAATTTGGCTCATATATTAAGACATACATATGTGCTCCAAATTTCATAAACACACCTCAAACAGTTATTTAGATATTAACGTCCAAAAATCGTCATTTTTATCACTGACTGACCTATAGATCAAAACTCTAATCCAATTCCAGATGACCTAGAAAGTTCACATTTGGCATCCAGATAGATAGTTGGGTAAATACAAAGGAATAAATTAGAAACTAATAAATTTTTATCATTTTATTATAATTTTTCAATTAATTGATTTAATTGGGAACACTTACTTATAGTGCCTGATTTAATAAAGATCGTAGTGATATGGATTTATCAAATAAGTGGAATGTGAATGAAATTAATGAATTCTTCTTAAACGCTGTTCCTAAATTGACTCCTGATTATGACACGCAACATTTCTATGAGCATAATATAAAAAAATCTGTACATACAACCCTCACGTTTCAGCCAGTAACTGAAATTGATATTCTCAATATAATAAAAAGAATTAAAAGTAAAGCTGTTGGTCCAGATGGCATTAATATTCTTACTTTAAATTTGTGCTTACCATTTCTGTTACCGTATATTACCCATATAATTAATTATTGCTTATTGAACTCTGTGTTTCCTCAAAATTGGAAAAAATCATTTGTTACTCCCTTGCCTAAAGTAAATAATCCTCAAATGTTACAACAACTACGTCCAATCAGTGTATTGCCAACTTTATCAAAGATCTTAGAAAAAGCTATTAACATACAACTTCAGAAACACTTGATTAAAAATTCCATAATACCATCAGTACAGTCTGGATTTAAAACTGGTCACAGTTGTACATCAGCACTATTAAAAATATCTGATGATATTATGGCAGCACTTGATAGGAGTAAATTAACTGTGTTGTTCTTATTTGACTACTCGAAAGCATTTGACACTCTTAATCATAATTTACTCTTTTCGATCTTATCATATAGTGGTTTGGATATTAAAGCTATAGATTTATTTAAATCTTATTTATTTAAGAGAAGTCAAGCTGTAAAAAATCAAGAAAGTGTATCAAGTTTTTTATCTGTGGGTACCGGAGTACCCCAAGGATCAATATTGGGCCCTATACTCTTCTCTGTTTATATATCGAATTTTCCAAATATTTTCTTTTCGTGTTTACAACATTACTACGCTGACGATACGCAGTTATATATGTCTTTTTCTTTGGATGAAGCGAATCAAGCGGTAACTGCTATTAATTATGACCTACATAATCTTTATACATTTTCAATTAATCATTGTCAACAACTAAATGCATCTAAGACCAATGCAATTATTTTTGGAAATAAAGTTGATTCGCAGGTGTTCAAACAAGAATACTCATCAAATATTATAATTAATTGTAATACTATACAATTTAGCGAAAAAGTAAAAAACTTGGGAGTGTGGTTTGATGAAAACTTAAGATTCTCGCACCATATTAGTAAATGTTTACAAAAAGCATATGCAGCTCTAAAACTTATATATCAATCTCGCCATGTGTTAGATAAATCGGTCAAAATCCTACTATGCGAATCACTAGTGCTATCTAAACTGAATTTCTGTGACATTTTATATAATTCTTGTTTAAATTTATTTGATATAAATAGAATACAAAAATTGCAAAATTCATGCCTAAGACTAACTTTTGGTATTCGCAAATTTGAACATATCAGCCATACATTCAGAATTACTAGATGGTTACACTGAAAAGTCGTCGAGAATTGCATTCCACCATGTTTTATATTAAGCTACTGAAGGAAAAATCTCCAACATATCTGTATCATAAAATAAAATACAGAACCGATGTACATTCTCTAAACTTAAGACATAGAAATACTCTAACTATACCACGTCACCACACTGAGTCTTTCAAACGATCCTTTTCTTATTGTATTGTTAACTGTCTCAATAATTTACCTCACGATTACAGTAACTCATCACTACATAAACTTGAACGAGCTTTTTTTGACTATTATTTTTCTCAACAATAATTTAATTTTTTGGATTAAAATTGCTAAACTATTATTTTTTTCTATTATTTTAAATTATTTTTCTATTATTCTATTTGCTGTCTTTGACTTTCTTTTGGGGTTAGATGGAAGAGCAGATGTATGTTAAATACCAAGTATATAGTTATATTGTACCTTATTTATTATTACATACAAACTGAATCTCGCCCTAAATATATGTAAACAAAATGTAATTCTTTTTTAAAATTGGTAATAAAGACATTTATTATTATTATTATTATGTAATAATCAGCAATCAAAATAAATGACAGCCGGTCTTTATGTGATTAATTTGAAATCAGCAAATGACAGTTATTGTCACAGGCGCCTATGTTTTTATTAAATCGTGGATGACCCAATCGCCGCTCTCTCACCGTGCCGTATCATAACGAGCACAGCGGACGAAAAATGTTGATGAAAAATACTTCAAAAATAGTCGATTTTTCGTCCGGAAATTAGTACGTAAATTGTCATTTTTTGTAGAGGTCGACGAAAAAATATTTTAAAATAAAAAAGCAGAAATAAAACAAAAATAATTTTTTTATTTGTACTAAATCAGATTTTGAAATAGTTCGGTTGAGTCATAATTTTTAATAAAACATACATACATATAGTCACGCCTTTTTCCCGTAGGGGTAGGCAGAGACCACTTTCGATACGGTTCTTACACGCATCTTTCGCTTCTTCTACTGCTATCATCGCATTCCTACATGCTCGTCGGTTGCTAGCACTCTTGACCTGTCCTTTTTTTAAAACAATTTTGATCCGGTTAAGATACGTTCGCCAAAATTTTCCAAGTCGTTGAATTAGCAAAAGAAGTCCAATAGAGTGGCCGGCCAGATTACCGGATCTCTCGCCATTGGATTTCTTTTTGTGGGGACACCTTAAATTAAAAATAAACGTCACTCTGTCAGCAGATCTTGCAGAGTTACGAAAAAATTGTGACAAAATACCGATTACTGACATCGGAGGTATTTGCAAATGTTGTATATTATATGGAGGTCAGCAGAGGTTATTTTAAACATTGTGTAGAGTATTGATTAAAAAAATTGGGGGTTGATGCGGGGATGCAGGAGTTGCATTTTTGAATATAAATTTTGTATTAAAATTCATTTCCCTTTCAATAAAATTTGGCGTTTTTTTTTTATTTGAAAGAAACTCTTGGTTTCCGAGGTTCTGGTGGGTCTAGTTTTCGTTGGAACACCCTTTATGTATTATAATCAAAAACTTTACAATACTATTGGGACAACCTATATGTTAATTTGTCTTTCTATTAATATTTCATTTTATTTATCTAGAAAATCTTTTTTGAGAATTTCGTTTTGTTGCAGATTTTTTTCAGTAAGATTTTTAATTATGTCTCTATTTCGAAATAAATCATACATGTTTCTCGGCGTAATTGCTGTTTTTGGAGAACTTGTAATTAGATCTTTCAAGATTTATACGCTTTCATGTTTGAATGCGGAAAATGTTTGATTAATGTGGAGCCCTTTGCCAAACACAGACACCCCAACTCGGCAAGATATTGTAACGGAGAAGTTCTACGAATACTGGAAATCTAGGTTTTCTTGATATATTTTTTCATTTTGTCGTAACAAGTTTAAAAATTCTTTGTGTTCAAATGACTCGACGTATATTGTAAGTAGGTACTCAAAACTTTTGCTACGACCCAAATAGTTGTTTACACACAAACCAAAAATAATGCTTACAACTTCCAGTACATTTTAAATATGTTTAAATATATTTTTTTTGTATTTATATCACTCAGTGAAATTCTACTACCCGGAAAAAATAGAACTAGTACTTTTTACAAGAAGAAACAAAATTCCTGTCTTTCCCTTTCCAGAAATTGGAGGTAAAACTATTACCCTTTCGGAACGAGCTAGGTACCTGTGCCTGATTCTAGACCGACAGCTTTTGTGGAAGGATAATATGGAGAAAAATAAAAAGAAAGAAAAGCCACTGTGGCGACTTATACCCTGCAAAAGGGCATTTATTTTAAAATCTTTTTAACAATTGTCTTTGTATAATTTATACAATAGGTATATTGTATTTTTCGTTGGTAATAATCCTCGAAGTGTGTTATAAAGGTGCTTTATTTCAAAGTCCCGTTATTGTGTAGCCTACTTAATTTTCTCATTTCCGAGGGAATGTTATTTATGTTTGTTTCGTTGGATCTTTTCAAGAACAAAATCAATGGCAATGAATCAAAAGAAACAACTATTGGGCAATTAGCAGGACGAAAATAAATGACCCGCATGGACAGATAAAAGGACCGGAAGAAGGTGCTGATGTAGGACTTTCCCCAAATTAAATTATATAAAACACTGAAATGAGCGCTCCATTTTTCTTTTAATTAATTTTGAAGCTAATTATTAAATAAACACACACACTGTTTTCGCCTGTAATAGTTCGCCCATAATAATATTAATTAGCAGCATTATCTTGCTAACATAAAATCTTGCAATAACTTTACATTTTTTACATTTTATGAAGGTGACGTATCTAATGGTGAATATTCTCATGTTTTAAGAAGTTTAAATGTGACGAAAGAAAAGGTTTGCCTACTACTTTTTTCCAAAATTTTGGCTATTTGTTTTTTATTGAGTTATATTTAATAAAAATTTGTAAGAATTTATAGGAAAGTGGAGCCATACGGCCCTGATCATTTCGTTAAATCTACATCACCTTTGCCGCCATACTCAAAAGTCTGGACTTTGGTACCTGGAAACACAACTGTGAACGTCAAAGAAGAATTTCTTAAAATAGAATCTGCAGCGAAAAATTAAGGCCTAAAAATAAATGAGAGTAAAACCAAGTACATGAACACATCAAGAACGGAGCGTAGGTATTGAATAGTACAAAATATGACGATGGACCAATTAAACTTTAAAAGAGTCCATGAATTTAAATATCTGGGTGCCACTATCACGTCAGACAATAACATGACCAAGGAAATTAACATTAGAATACAAAGTGCCAATCGCTGCTGTTTTGCATTACAAAAAATAATAAAATTCAAAAATGTATCTCGGACGACTAAAATAAGAATATACTCGATTATGACATACGCCTGTGAGACCTGGACCATGACGAAACAGAACAAGAACAGACTAAAGATTGCAGAGAGGAAAATTCTACGGAGTATATACGGACCTACAAGGGATGAAACTACACAACAGTATCGTAGTAGAAAAAACAGGGAGATAGAAGAACTATATGATCAACCGGATATTTTACAAATAATTAAAGCGGAAAGACTGAGATGGGCCGGCCATGTCAAAAGACAGGAAGATGGAAGAGTTGTCAAATTAGTATGGGAGCAGGCCCCGACCGGTAGTAGACCATTAGGAAGACCATGACTACTGTGGAGAGACAACATAGCATCAGATCTTTGAACTCTGAATATCACGGGAAGCTAATGATGGACAGAGTCAGTCAAGACCCATCCTGGGTTGTAAAAGCTACAGGGAGAGAAAGAGGAAGAGAGCAAGTCCCATAAAATTATCTCTCGTTTAAAAGATTTGTTGGAGGATGGCTATTGCCTCCAAATCATTATATTTTAAATATTTTAATTACTCTTATTAAATGGGCTAACTAATTTATATTTAGTGAGTAACTATTTTATCGCCATTTCTGGTTTGGTAAACATGGTTGCCACGCAGCCTTATTGAATTCGTTTTTCACCACAGCCACTTCATTTATTGTGTTTTGCAATATTATCTAATAAATAGTGCGTTTATAGTCAATGGGCTAGGGTATATATCCTTCGCCCTTTACTTCCTTCCCTTAAAGTTCTTTGTTTTTTAAATTTATTATGTTTGCCTCACTCCTCTGTCAATCTTTTTGACACAAGTGACCGCATCATCGGTGGTCCTTCCTTTTTACTTCAAGGAACCGCTAAAAATTAGAGAGGTGAGAAATTTGATTGCAACACTTTTATATCCAAGGGTTAAAAGATAAGAACCTATTTAGTTTGCTTTTTGTGATAAAATCGGTTATTGTTTTTGAGTCACTCCGGCTATACTTCTCAGACTACTTATCTCCGCAGCATTAATCCTATTTTCATGCCTTTTTTGCCAAACCCAACATTCACTACCATACATGAGTGTAGGAACCAACACTCCTCCATGCACAGCCACACTTTCTGGCTGTTCATAAATTTATGCAGTCCCCCATTCATTTGTTTTCTTGCCAAAACTCTTTGCTCAATGTCACTATCATACTTTCCATTTCTCGTAAATTTTGAACCCAAGTATACAAACTTATTTACTTGTTCCACTCTTTCTCCCTTAATTAGAACTTCACAGTTTATCATGCTTTCTTCTCTTTTAAAAACCATTACTTACGTTTTGCTTAAATTTATTTTCAACCCTTTGATTTTCAGTGCATCATGCATAACATTAACTATCGCCTGCAACTTCTCTTCAGATGACGGTAATATGACTTGATTATCGGCATAAAGAAGGCATTTAACGATCAAATCATTCATTTTTAATCCATACGCACTCTCTTTCAAATCTTTTAAACAATCGTCTATGTATAAGTCAAACAGACATGGCGAAGCCGCACATCTCTGTCTCACACCTTTATTGATGTTAAACCAGTCCGTGTAAGCTCCGTTTATCCTGACACAAGCAGTGGAATCCTCGTAAAGTGATTTCATTGCTCGTATTAAACTACCGCTCACCCCATACATAGACAATGTTGACCACAATTCACTCCTCACCACTCTGTCATAGGCCTTTTCCAATTCTATAAAATTATAATTGCCATTTAAACTTTTATGTGAAATGATTGTTTTTTTTGTAAATACTTGATTTTTTAAAAATATAACTTTTGTTTAATTTTTAAAAAACCAAAACACTTTTCGAAAATTTTGAGTAAAGTATTAATACGATAGAAAGTTTTATTTTTCAATTTTTCACACAAAGTGATTGACAGTACATTTTGATTCAATCCTACGCGTTACATATAAACCAATTTTATTTACGCTAGGTACCTGTATAGGAATCATTCGGTTGAGTAAATCTGAATTGAAAAGTCTTTAGAGAATCAATCTTTTTTTTATAGAAATAGGGAATTTATGCTCGAACGTTCACATTGCCAGAGATAAACCAAATTCCAGAAAATTTGAATGGGAATTTTTTAACCATTTTCCTAATTCTTAAATATTATTTAACGTTGTCTATCAAATATATTAATTTTTTTTTGAGGGAAGGAGTACAGCCTTTTTTCGAAGGTAATTATTATTATTTTGTATCCAATATTTTTAAATCAATTATCAAATTTCAATACGAATGTATGCCGCATTGTTTCCTGATGTTAGTAGTTCTTACACGGTATTTTCTGTTTTTGCCAGCTATGGTTCTCAGCACTCTCATTTCTGCCACGCGTAGCATGCTTTTGGTTTTGTTGGTGTCTTACGCCTGCTTTGTATATCCTAATCTTGCTGTCCATTCGCATGTATTGGTTGGCGCATACAATTTCTCTTAGGCATCCTAATATTACTGCTACTTTGTTAATTTGGCCTAGTAGGTCATTTGTTGGATCGTGGCCGTTGGACATATCCATGCCGAGGTATTTAAATGCATCACATTCTTTAGCAATGGTCATGCTTTTTGTTTTTTCGATGGATATGCTCATATTAAGTTGTTGATTTACCTTGTCACGTGCCTATTTTTTTTTCCTTCTACAGTTCCATTATTAATTGGGTCTCTGATGATTTCGTATTCCTTATGTACTCGTAAGTAGGGTTGCATACCGTATTTTGTTGTAACTTAAGTATATCATTCGTTGTGTATAGTGTTGCATACCTTGTAGTGATGGGATTTAATTGTTAATGGCTGTGACATTTTTGTTAATCGATGGAGATGGAGTGGGAGTTTTTGTTATTAGATTTTGCCTTGATTTTTAGCCTCGATTGTCGTGTGTTGTCAGCTATATTATTGTTTGGTTTGCATTTCTGTGTGGATGAGCTGGCTATCAACACGGACGAGTGCGATTATGAGTTTGGAACATAGATTTGTGAAGATTGTTGGTTGACGCGTGTTTCGTGTCATTTTTGATATTCGGCCTGGGAGTCAGTAGTTTAGTTAGTCGATTGGTGTCAGTCTTCGAAGTCGGGTGGTGGTGAGAATTTTTGAAACGATTTGATATTAACACGTGAGCAGAACCTCTACGGTTTTTTCTTTCATATCTGGCTGTATTTGGGCCATCTTAATTGGATTTTGAAGAAAAACCATTTAATTTTTAACTTGACCATTCTATCTTACCTTTGTTGTTGATATTTTGGATTTTGGTGTCGAGTTAAAATAACCGCATGCGGGATCTGATGGAGGAAAGCCATTGTTAAGTAGCAGGTGCAGTCCCATAATCAAACCGGCCACAGGATTAGTGAATTCGTATACCCAAAGGTTACAAGTGATTTATTTTAGAATATTTAAACGACGTGATTTGTTTTTGACACCACGATTAAGTTTTGTTTTAATTTATTAATATGGTACACTGTTAAAAACTATTTATTGCATTGGATAATATGCCAAGGCTGAACTTTGATTAAAGTAATATTCTCAATAGTTCTTTGTGTCCAAGTAAAAATGTTTTCTTCATACTTATTTGTAAATATCCTACAATATTGCTATTTTGAAGGACAGCCATCGTAAAAAGAAATATTTTTAAATAAGCTCGATTGTTTTAACAGTGTAAATCTTTATGTAAATGGAAAAAAAAACGTGAGTAAATTAGCAGCCGTACGTGAACGTTGATGAAGTATTGTTAAAAAGTTGACCTGTATACGTTTTTTTTGGTAACCTGATAAGGTTTGTTATTCTTACCTTTGTTTTAATTATTTTATGGAATCGTAAACTTTGGATTTTTGATTTATTGTTGTCTGTTAATTTTGATTATATTTGTTATAATTTTGTTATTGAGCTGTGTATTTTAATTTATTGTGTGACTAAAGTATCCAATATATTTTGCTATAATTTTATTTATTTGGTTCACTATAATCTTAGTTGTTTATCGTGTGGCTCTGCTAGTGCCTATAAGACCTAGTAATTTCCGGCTTGAACCGTCTAAGTCGGTGGCGCGGCTCACTTTTATAATTTTATTTTTTTTCTTCTACCCTCTACGGCTGAGCTCGGGCATAATTTGCCAGTAGAGAGACCACTGGCAGAGTACTCTTTAGAGAAAGAACGAAAAAGACGTGGCAACCTGGTAGAACTTAAAGAGCTGTCTCTGCAGGTCATTCTCGGTTTCCGCGAATATTGCGGCATCGTCGGCATAGCATACCATGCTGATGCGCTTATTGTTCATTATGTTTTCCATGTTTGGGGTTGCCACTTCTTCTATAATTTTGTCCATGATAAGATTAAATAGGAGTGAACTAAGGCTGTCTTCTTGTCAGATTCCTCCTGGTGCTGGAATGCTCTTTATAGTATGTTGTCCTGCTTTAATTTGAGTCCAGTTGACGGTATTAAGATAAAAAATTACCGTAACTAGGATGGCTGTAAATGGAATAACACATAAATTAAAAAGTCATCGCTGCAGAATATTTTCAGTTTCGACCGTCTTTTCATTACGAGAACGTTAAAAAGTTTGTTAAAAATGGTGCAACATGGAGTTTGGAAATTTTCAGAAAAATGCGTACTTCATTTAGGTAAAAACCAACTACTTAATAGACTCAAAAATGTCATAAATCGATGATATCCTTCTTATTATTTTGTTTTTCATCCTGAAATATCGTGAAGTGGTAAGTATTGCTAAATTAAAAATATCTGAAATAAGAAGGTATTTATGAAGTAAACCTCAACTCTTCAATTCGAGTGTAATATCCAATTATAATGGAGAGTGATTACAAATGTTGATAGAGATAAATGAAAACGAATATTAGAATGTGAACTGAAGCTTCCTTTCTATTATTTCCTAATCAATTATCACGTTTCGCCGAAGTTAATTACAATAATTAGTTATTTTCCTTTGATTGTAGACTGTAATAATTACAATCTACTCATTTGTGTATCATGCTACTGCTGTTGCCTCCGAATGAAGGTTCACAACTCGAGAAGGAGATTTATAAGCTCCTTTTCCACCAAAACTCTCTAAATTATTATAATTACTGTAACGATATTTTAACGTATTTTTACTTGATAAAGCATTATTAAGTGCCATTGTTAACCGTTCATTTAACGCACATTTCACTGGGTGAGTCAACGAGAAATTTCATTTGATACTGTAGCGTTTTTACTTTAATCACACTCGGGGTTCGAATTTATATACACACTAGCGGACCCGGCAGACGTTGTCCTGCCCGAATGTTGGCTTGCCTGCTTTGGGAATATCACTATCAAATTTAGCGACCCCGAAAACTATGAATTCGACACTAATATCGGCATTTTCAATAGTTTTTATATTTTATCCCCTATCGTAGGGTCGTTAACAAAATTAAAAGTGCTACTAAACCATTCTAGAATTCACTAGAATACACACAAAACTTTTATTAAAATCAGTCCAGCCGTTTAGGTGGAGTTCACTTACATGCACACGGACAGAAGAATTATATACAGGGTGTTATTAAATAAGTGCGACAAACTTCAGGGGCTGATTCTGCATGAAAAAATAATGACAGTTTGCTATATAAACGTGTGTCCGCAAATACTTCGTTTTGGAGGTACGGGGTGTCAAAGTTTTTCTTAAAAACTGACGATTTATCTATTGATCTGAAACCGGTAGAGATATGCGAATGAAATTTGGTGGGTTTTAGGAGGAAGTTATTGCGCATTTTTTAACATGCAATTATGAATTTTATGTTAATCATTGGCGCGCATACGGGTAATGATCCCAATTTTTTTAAAGAAAAAAATGGTACGCCGCTGAGATGTTTTAAATTAAAAATCAAATTCTTTACAAATAGATACAAATATACATTTTCGCAAAGAAAAACATACAGCACATAATATTAAAAATAATAAAATAAGATCACTGTTATTCTTGGGAAAATAATTTAGCGAATTAAATAAATCTAACTTACCAATTATATCACATATCTAACGGTATTAAAATTATCGTTTAACAATTAATGACTTTTTGATTGCTAGACTGACATACCTTGGACACATATTGCGGAACGAAAAATCCAGGCTATTTCAGGTCATCATACAGTGTAGAGTAGAAGAAAAAAAGGGAATCGGTAGAAAGAAAAAGTCATGGCTACGAAATATTCGAGACTGTACAAACATGAATGCGGAGGAATTATTCCACACGGCTAAAGACAAAGAAACTTTTAAAAATGTGGTCGCCAACCTCCGTTAATGGGGACGGCATAGGAAAAAGAGAAAGAAGTACTGACTCTCGCTTGACAAATAAAACGAAATCGTATCAGCTACTTAGTAATAAAACACAACCAGTGAAGGCCTCGGAACCAGAATAAATTCGTTAAAATGCGAGTGCCGGCTCTAATAATTTATATCATAATCACAAGAAAAAATTCCCGTTACAAGACCCATTTAAAAGTCTAACCAAACAATGTTTTTAGCCGTTTACGTTTTTATAACCAACAGACGTCACTGTCAAATTGTAGATGTTAAAGGATCAAGAATATCAATACAATATAATTTCATTTTTTTTAAATTAGATTATACAAACCAATCACGTAATACAACTTTTTAAAAAGCGTGTCCACAATCATTTTCTTTCTATAATCCCTTCCCCTTCTAATAGTCGCAGTGCGGGCCGTCCGCGGCCCACACGATTGGTCTACCCTTTTTGCGACTATTTTCATAAAAAAAAAAAAAACCTCTTTACTAATCTTAGCCTAACCTCTAGCGATACACCAGGATTACATAGTAGATATGTTTCGCATTTTAAGAAAACCTGCCCTGGCTATTTCTATTCTTTTTTAATCTCCATCGCGTGGTTAAGTTGGTGGTTTATTTCTCTGCCCAGGTATAAGTAATTATATGGACATTTTGAAGGTGGACGCTGTTATATAAATTATCCCCGCCAATTATTTAAATTAAAATGACATTTTACGATTGGTTTAGTCGGATTATACTTTCTTTTTCCCTCTTTTTGCGGGCAGTAAGTGTAGTGTAAGAGAGATAGCGACTAACGCATTCTTATTACGCAGCTGTGAGGCACGCCGAATTAGATAACAGGAGAGCTATCTTTAATAAATCCCCACAAACCATGACCTATGCAGATGACTTGGACATAACAGCACGCACCGCCCGCAAATTAAAGGAAATGTTTGCTACCTTTTCCACTGCCGCGAAAAACATGAGCCTCCGGATAAACGAGGATAATGGCATCAACTCCAAACAACAGAGCCAGAAATATCGGTCAAAAACTCAGCGTTGATAACTTTAATTTTGAAGTAGTAAAAAAATTCACGTACCTTGGCTCACTTGTGACAAAGGAGAACACTACCTCCGAAGAAATAAAGCGAAGGATAGTGCTAGCAATCAAGTGCTACTTTGGGTTAAGTAAACACCTAAAAAACAAATACCCAAATCAGAAAACCAAATTCACAATCTATAAGACCCTTATCCTACCAGTACTGACATTTATTTATTTATTTAGCATATGGCGTACACAATATAATATAATAGAAGTTACAGTTCACAATTTAATGTCTAGTCTATTAATATAATCAATCGAAGCTGGTGTCACAAGGGCGAAGTCTTTAGTATTCCTAGCATATCTTCTGAGAGGGCATTTGGTACCAATATGATGGACGGTCTGTCTTGCCGCTTCGCAGTCGCACTCTGGGGAAGGAGCTATATTTCATCTATTCGGGGGAAGTCGAATCCCGGTGGAGTTTTTTCGATGCATGGCACTTATTTTTAAGTTGAAAATAACTGACATATGGAATAGAAACGTGGACCATCTCCAAAGCAAATGAAAATCTCTTACTTATCTTCGAACGAAAGATCCTGAGAAGAATTCTCGGCGCAGTCTGCAAGAATGGTATATGAAGGAGGAGATACAACTATGAAATTTATAACAACTGTAAGCAAATAGCCAATGGTAGAGATGTTGTATCTGTCATAAAGATAGGGAGATTGAGATGGGCAGGACATCTGGCGAGGACACGCGAAAACAACCGTCCAAGACGAGTCCTCATAACACAGCATGCGGGAAGTAGATGCAGAGGTAGGCCAAAATTAAGGTGGAAGGATGGCGTTATTGAGGATGCCAGAAATATTGGCGCGACAAACTGACAGCGGTTGGCAATGGACAGAACCGACCAATGATAAAGGCTAAGGAAGATCAGATTGAGCTGTAGTACCACTGATGAGGATGATGTTAAAAACAGCGCGATGACTATTTAAATAACTATTTCGGAAATGATCAAAGAGGTCGTAAAGTAAAAAATGTATCGCCTTCGTTTTCTCCGGCAATATATTTGTAACATAAATTTTTTTTTCCGGCAATATTTTATGTAAAGTTTCGGCTTGCTCACATTTCATCGAGTAAAATTATAAAAAGCCGATCTGCCTGCCATAATTAAACTCGAGTGATATTTCTTGTTTCGTATTCGAGAAAATGAAAAATAACCGGACATAAGTTACACGACGATTTTTTCGTCGACGATCCCATAAAGCATTTTAAGTGGCATGCAAAAAATTTAATAAAAGCCATATAGGCCGGTATGCAAGCAATAAAATGTTTTGCGGCATTTTCCGTACGGAACTTTTCGTTTTAAAAATTGTTTTAATGCTCGAGTTTATATTGTTAAATTTTTCCTATTATTTTTTTTATATTTTTGATCCCCTTGCAAATGACAAGCCTTTTATACTCTGAAAGCAAGTAGGAGACAAAAATATTTAGCAAGGAAACGCTTTCTACCACCCATAAAGCGATCAGTAGATCCATACCAAACTATGCGGCACCAATATAGTCTCCACAGCTATTTTAAACACACCGGACCAGTTTACAGGCATGCCAAAATACATCTCTTAGAATTACCACATGATGCCAATCTTATTACTTGGAAAAAAAAGTACGCGTGTAGTAAGTGGTCTTTGCCTACCCCTACGGAAAAAAGGCGCGACAATATTTATGTATCTATAACGAATGTAAGTATGAGATTAACATGCTAGAATTTCAAAAATTTTACAAAAATAAAAATGATATTGCAGACAAATAAATACAAAAAATATTTTGAAATGTTAAATAGTTACAAAATAATAAACAGATATTTGTTAGATTTAAACATAGTGTTACAGAGTACTTAAAAAACTCTGTAAACAATTTTTGCTTATTATTAAAAAATGTATGCAAGTAGACTCTTCAAGATATCATACGTCCATGTGGAAAAACGCTAAAGTCCAACTCGTTCCGAAAAAAGGAAAGAAGACTATTCCTGCGAATTACCGCCCTATTGTATTGCTCTCAGTCATATCCAAAGTTATGGAAAACTCATCAAATATCTGAAGAAATTTGAGATCTTGAAGCAATCGTCGAGTGGGGAACCAACAATCTTGTTTAGTTTAACGCCAAGACAACACAAATCGCCACGTTTTCCAGGAAAGTAAATTCCTCAAATCATTTCATCACCATGTCCGGAAATACCCTTGAATCAAGTCCCTCCATCTCGATTTTGGGATTCATGGTGTCTAATAATATATCTTGGCATAACATGTTGCTAACATCGCAAAGTCAGAGGCTAGGTTTTCTGTGAAAAGGTAAAAAGTTTGTTACTTCTGATCAACTGTTGACGACGTACAAGGTTCAAATCCGACCTCTACTGAAGTATTGCTTCCACATTTAGGATTCAGCACCAAGGCATTCTCTTCGTCTTTAGATTCCATTCAGAAAAGAGCCATTCGGTTAATAAACAGCTCAACTCTCACAGATACCCTTCACCCACTAAAACATAGAAAAAGAGTTGCAGACCAGACATTACTTTACAGATATTTCCATGGCAGATGCTCCAGGGAAATAAAAACTCTTATAACACCACTGGCCACATTCGGCCGAAGAACTCGGCACTCTGATCAGTCTCACCCCTTTACTCTCAAGATTGACATTACAAGGACCAATCTCCATCAAGAATCCTTCTTTTACAGAGCTGCTACAGAATGGAACAAGCTTCCAAAATCAGTTTTTCCAGAGAACTATCACGTCCGGAGTGACGGACGCGTTTACTCGTATAACAACCTTAAAATAGGACTGGGCCGGTCATGTGGCGCGACTTTCGGACAATCGCTGGACAAAGAGGATACTTGAGGGGAGACCGCGCCAAGACGCATACAGAAGTAGAGGTCGCCCACCAACCAGATGGACCGACGACATCAAAAGGATAAAGACTGATGTAAGAACTGTATAGAGGCAGCACAGGATCGGCAAGGATGGAAAAAGCTACAGGAGACCTATGTCCAGCAGTGGACGCGATTGGTCGATTGATGATGATGACCTGCAACTTTTTAAAAAGCGGGTTCACAACCATCTCCTTTCTATAATCTCTCTCCCTTCTAATTGCCGCAGTGCGGGCCGTCCGCGGCCCACACGATAGGTCTACCCTTTTTGCGACTATTTTTAGTAAAAAAGAAAACGAGTAAATAAATATTGAGCTAAATTGCTTGCAATAAATGTACGTACATTTAAATCAATAGGTAAAAAAAATACATAAATTCCGTTAAAATAATGGAATCGCGTGAAAAATCCAGGTGCTTCAACAAAAAATAAAAAGAATGCTTCGATGAAATGATAAAATAAACCTTTCAACACGTAAAATGCATGCTGTCGAAGCCGAAAGTGAAGATAGTTTAAAGCTGATATCTGAATAATCCATATAATGCTTTGTTTGCACATATACATAAATATACTTCGCTCGATATTGCCTTCGACGGCCCGGATTTTAGTTTAGTTTATGATACACACGGTTTGTTTTATAATTCACATGAAAGCACTCCGAATGACCGTGTTATCAAAAAACGATTCTGAATTGTTTAAGCTTAAAAGTTTACAAACGTTTGCTGCAAAAATTTGCGTTCACTATTCTCGTTTATGTGCGACATTTTACACTCGTTACACTGTTTAAATTCGGCGTTAAATATTCGTTGAAGCTCATAGATAATTTATATTTTTGCCTTTTAACAAAGTGACTGATTTAAATTTTTAAAACCCATTAGGAGTTCTAACGTGCCAATTAAATAATAACATTTTATTGTCGGTACTAATATCCCTGGGACATTGATAATAGACGAGATAATTTTATGATAATCGAAAGCTCGTTCCTTGAAAACAGCCGAAGGCTGCGGGCTGTTTCCAAGCAACGAGCTTGAGAAATTTGTCATAAAATTATGTCGATTATGTTTTATTTGGCAAAAAAATTTATAACTCAACACAACTAAACATTTATTTATTTATTAAAAGTACAGTTAGTGAAAGTACAATTATTAAAATTTAACATAGAGACGTTGCTGTTCTCTCTCTCTGTCTATTTGTAGCTTACAACCCGGGGTGGGTCTTCGCTGACATTACAATTTGCCTTCACTTGAGGTCCATCATAACTTCTTCTGGTCGTTGGACATTTAGAGTCCGTAAGTCCGTTGCAATATTATCTTTCCACCGCATCCTTGGCCTTCCCAGCGGCCGCTTTCCTACCGGGGTCTCTTCCCACACCAGTTGTTTTTTCACAGGTCCGGCCGGATCTCAATCTCTCTGCCTTTATTATTTTTACTATATCTGGTTGGTTATATAGTTCTTGCACTTCCCTGTTAGTTCTAATTCTGTATTGTTGTGTGGCGTTGTCCTTGATTGGTCTATGTATCCTTCTAAGAATTCTTCGTTCTGCGATTTTTAGTCGGTTCTCATTTTATTTTGTCATCGTCCATGTTTCACATGCATTTGTCATTATAGGTCTTGTAATTGCATGATAAATTGTTACTTTCGTACGGCGGGTTACATTTTTCAATTTTAATATTTTTTGTATTGCAAAACAGCAGCGATTGGCTCCCTGAATTCTGTTGCTAATCTCTTGTGTTAAAATTTCGTTTTTTAATAATAATAAAAAAAAAACCAAACAAATTTATCAAAAAATACAATAATTCACCTTATCAAGTAAATAAATGTTTTTTATGAACTTGTTAGAAAATTTTGGATTTCTTGGGCCTGTAGCCATCTGATTTTGGTTTCTTAAATTTTTCAATGTCTACATCTGTTAATATTCAGCATGATTTTCTGTTAGGCTGCATGATTTTTCTCTCGGCAATACCAAGTCCTCTTTATATCAAAACAAATCAATTTTCAATTATAAAAGAAAATACAAAAAATTGAAGTGATAACTTCTTATGGCACGCTGTGAACTTTTCAAGCGAGTGGTCTCGTAACTGAGCCAGGCTGTCGCGCCAGCCATCCCCTCTCATATTTTAATATTTTTTTAAAAAAGTTGGATACTCGGAGGTTTTAACCTGAGGACACTGACGTGCTGGACAGATAGCTGTACCATTTAGCCACCACGCACTCTTACTTCAAACGCCTAAGATTAGATATAAAAATTATATGTTTGTTAAAATAAAAAGTTGCTCGGAGATTTGAACCTTAATACACTGCCGTGCTAAACAGACAGTAGTCTTATTCGTCAACCATAGAACCAAAGTATTTGTTACGTTAAATACTTGCAATATTTAATAATTTCCACGCAAATCATTTAAAGTATCACTTCTCTCGGGCGCCCCGGGAAGCAAATTTTTTTTTCCAAAATCACCAGTGTTTTATTCGAATTAGAAAACAAAACTTTTTATTACCAGAGAAAACATTGACAAATCAATTAAAACAGTAAAAGGTACAATGTACAAATAAATAAGAAGGATAATGGTTATTTTGTCTAATTAAACAGGCAACTAAAAAGGAAATAACAGCGCTACTATTTCTTGGTAATGAATAATTTCATAGTTTTTATTAGAAGAATAAATTTGTCTCATGCACGTGTCATATTCCTAATAAAACAATAGCCCAAAAAGAGTACAAGTTGTTGACAACAAAGTAATTTTACTAAATCTAATTAATAAAGATTAAATTCTATGACAAAAAAGTTCGTTTTCGCGACTGCGACATTTCGCTGACGAAGTTAAAGATTATTTGTTTTCTGCCTATTCGATTCCCAACGGCATGCGGGACTCTACAAATTGTATGCCGACCAGGGCCGTATCCACGAGGGATTTTATCTAAAATGTGTTAACCACTTTTATTTTTGCTATCATCCGAACAAATCCAATGTGAAATCATCATGCAATTCGATGAAACAGTCATCCAAGCGTTTCTCGGTAAAAGTGAATTGCCAGCAGTAAAGGGAAAAGAGTATTTACTTGATGTTTGCTTTGATTTTAGTAGATTATGAGTTGTATAAAGGCATATGATTCCGGCTTGTATTTTACAGTTAACTTCTTCTGTCCCATCAGTGTCTTCTGATAGTGTTGTTCCAAGATATTTGAATTTTTTTACTCGTTCGAAGTTATAGTCACCCATTGTAATGTTTTGACCTACTCTGTCTCTGATCCGGTTATTTTTGGTGGAGTACATATATTTTGTTTTTTCTTCATTAATCTTGAGCCCCATATTTCCAGCACGTTCTTTGAAGTTGCCGAATGTATTTTTGACATTTGGTCTGCTGTTTTCAATGATAATCACGTCATCCGCAAAAACCAGGAATAGGTTAGGGCCATTATTTTGAAAGACCTTCGCTGGAGGGCAGATTTAAGCCTTTTTGGTGGCATGTTCCAGAGCAATATTAAAAAGTAGTGGTGATAGGGCATCACCCTGTTTAAGGCCGTTGTTTATATCGAACACCTCCGAGAAGTTTTGTCCAACTCTAACTTTGCTTTTTGAGCCGCCGATACATATTTGGGTCATTCGGGAAGCCCAGTTCTTCCATCGCTTGCCACAATTTTACTCTCCGGACGATTTCATAGGCTTGCCTGAAATCGATAAATAGTTGATGGAAGTCTCGATTAAATTCGCAGCATTTTTCCATTAGCGTTTGATTATAATAAATTTAAAACATTGCCGGTAATTAAAAAGATATTTTTTTATTTACTCTTACTGTAAAATCGTTCGTCTAAAAGTGGGTAAATAAAATCCTTGTTTGTTGTAACATAAATAAATAATTTGTTTTGTAGTCTTTGTGAAATCGCCATTTGTACATAATATCGTTTATGAAATTTCCGCAAATTTTGTATCCTCTCGAGTTGGTTGAGTGATTTTGAGAGAGAAATGTGACTACAAAGAGAAATTATTCGTGTTACCCTTATGCGACGTTGAATCTCCACGGCCATGGCACCAACCCCCATTTCCAAAAGATTATTTTACAGTGAAGGAATTTTCATTACGTTTATAAACGTAATATTACTATCTAAACGTACCTACGGCATGAAGATTATGTAGATAACCACGCTCTGAGCGTTAAAAATCTTTTAGCGGCAAAATCCTCTTTCCATCCCGTGTTTGAACCCTCGAATATCTGAATATCTTTTAGCAGTCCAAACAGACTAGAATGAGCTATTTGACAATTGGATATTAAAGCACATTGAGCAAATAGCTCTTTCTTGTTTCCCATCTGTATTTTTAATTCTCCTTTGTGGACATGAAACTTTTTTGTTTGTACTATGTGTTTAAATCGTTATATTTTACGAGACCCACAAATACATTTTTCCAATTTTTGTACATCCGTATGTTTTTCCCTATATTTCACCCTGCAGTGAATGGTTTTTGTGCGAAGTATAGTAGCCCCAAGTTTCCCGTTATGCACTATGATGGTTGCGCGACGATATGTTGAAGATATGGGGGTTAAATTTGGTTGACTTCAAAAATGTGTAACTCCAATACTTTTCCAGTGTTTTTTATAAAGTTCTAAAATGTTGAAGAAAGTTCTATAGTGTCTTAGAACATCCTAGAATTTTCAGACACATTTTTTTTCTAACCTCCATTTTTTATCCGAACAACCCACTTTTTCTTATTTCTTTTTAAATTAATAATACATTCTCTCTTTTTTTTTTCTCTCTCTGTAGCCGAAATTATAAAAAAGTGACAATGATTTTTGAACATTCTGTATAATATTAAGAAACGGGTTCTTTCGAAATCAATAGCCCAAAACCTCTTTTATGCTTGGTCAGAATTCAAAGGGATGATTTCTATACATTTCGATGTTATTTAGTTTCCAATTGTACCTAGCATTTTCATAAAAAAATCAATAACTCGAGAACGGTTATAGTTAGCTACATAGTACCTTTTTATGAAATCGTACCATTTTTTCCTGAACTATTTAAAAGTGTAACACAATACAGGGTGTTTCATTTAAAAAAACACAACTTTAATATGTCACTTTTTTGAGCCACCTTGTAGACTCCAAAATAATTTCCTTTTGCAGCCTTAATCAGTATACATGTAATAAAATGGGAAAATTCCCGAAAAAAATATTGGTTTGGTTTACAGTGACCGTGTCGTATGGGGTGCCCCACCCTATATATATATTTATATCGTATTCCAGTTTTAATCAAACAAGCGGGTCAGTTAATTAACTTCGTTAACGTAGGATACCTCTGCCTCTTAAATCTGGTATCAGATTCTTTGCTTGTTCACCTTTGACTTCAGTTTGAGCTATTATTACCGTTGAGACCTTGGCGGTGTCGCTTTAAAACATGCGCGGAGGCGCTGCTCTAAAACTCGTTTTATAATTGGCGATTTTTTATTTTTAGATTACTCTGAGTACCGTAAATTGCGTTTTAATTAAAATGCTGTTATCGCTATCATTTATTAAAATGGTTTATTTAATCTATTGATCAAAAAAGCCGCTGGTTTTATGTATAACTTGAACTTTTTCTCAATGCTGGTACAGGATTCCAGCTCAGCCGAATCACTAAGCGGATTTGTTTCGGGCTCTTAAACACGTGTAATCTTTTTAATAAATTCAAAAGCACCGGTATTAATTTTTTAACGGATAATAGATTAGATTTTAGTGGGAGGCGTTTTGTAAATATGCACTTCGACCCTTTATTGTGCCTTTTTTATGGTTAGAGCTCTTTCTCTAGCCCCAGTTGGTTTAAACAACTTCTTATTGGGGGTACTGTTATGGCTCTCTGGCCCAGGTTTTTCTTTGCCTAAGCACAGGAATCATTCCGTAACATAGGACGTGTTCCGCCACCTCTTTCTCTTTAAGACAGAATGTAACAAACTACTTTTTAAGGCAATAGTTGGTGAATGGTTTATTGGCCGTCGTATGTCTGAGTTAATACTCGACGTTTCGCCATCTCCAGTGGATGGCATCTTCGGGATATGTAATGTCTGCTTTTTAAGGCTGACGGTTTGTGACATTTGTGTGTCACGATCGCAGGTTATATACGTTCTTGTTGGCGGGTCATATTTGAGGGCTTTTCGGGAATTGGTTACGATCCGAAAATTTATTCGTTTTATGTTTGTAAGGAAGCAACGTTGTATTTTTAAGTACAGGTACCCATGTTCTATTGATTTTTTGTGTTTCTGAGATTTATTAAAGTTCTGCTGGTGTTTATGTATTTCAATCGCTTCTCTATAAAGCCTCGGGTAATATGCAGATGTGGTGCATCATAAGACTTGTGTGTCATCAAATTTGATTAGGTGATTATCATTATTATGTGTGTGCTCCGCGACGGAAGATTTTTCTGTTTGTCCAAGACGGCAGTTGGCTTTGTGTTCTTTGACCCTTGTGTTAATGGAACGTTTAGTTGTTCCAATGTGAACACTTCCACAAGTGCATGGAATACGATAAACACCTGCAGAATTTAGTGGGGCTCTCTTATCCTTGGCAGATTTCAAATAGTTTTCGATCTTCTTAGATGGCTTGACGATAGTTTTGACGTTTTATTCTCCTAGAATCCGGCCGATCCTATATATCCTTTGAGGAATGAAGGGTAACAACGCTTAAGAATTGACTTTACGACTACTTAGTTCATCGCTTATGTTACCTTTAGTGCTATACTTTTAACGTATACATTTATATATATCTATATATATATATATATATATATATATATATATATATATATATATATATATATATATCCTTTACATTATATCCATTTGATAAAAGGGCGTCCGTAAGGTGATTCAGTTCTTTATTTAAATGTTCTGGTTCACAGATTTGCATTGCCCTTTCTATCAAAGTTCTTATAACACCTGTTCGTTGGCAAGAGTTGTGGTTGGGTGTATTATGTTGATAATGATCTGTGTGGGTGAGTTTTCTGCATGCGGGTGAGTTTTTTCACAATCAGGACATCGAGAAATGCCAATTCTCTGTTGTTTTCTATTTCCATTGTGAATTTTATGCTAGGGTGTATGCTGTTACATTGTTATACAATATGTAAGGCTATAGTTCTTTTTTTTTTTAAAGTTAACGTTAAAAAAACTAATAACTCTTAATCAGGGTTCTGTGTTCTTAATTTCTCAATTGAATTAAATTTGAGGAAACAAATAAAACAGTCCGCGAATCTATCTATTTTTCTAACAAATGAACTAAAATGAAGCAATCTAAAACCACGTTAAGGCGCCAAGTGATTTAAGCTAAAAATCACCAAAAAAGAATAAATGCAACCTTAAATACTTTCTGTCTGTTCATAAAGCTATACAGTGCCCCATACATTTGTATTCCTGCCAACACCCTTCGCTTATTGTCACTTTCATACTTTCCATCTCTCGTAAACTTGTTCCACTCTTTTTTTCTTAATCAAAACTTCAAAGTTTGTCATGCTTTCTTCTCTTTCAAAAACCATTACTTTCGTTTTGCTTACATTTATTTTCAGTCCTTTGATTTTCAGAGTATTATGCATAACATTAACCATGGCGAAGCCTCACATCGCTGGGTCACACCCTTTTCGATGTTAAACCAGTCCGTGGAAGCTACGTTTATCCTGACACAAGCAGTGGAATCCTCGTAAAGTGATTTCAGTGCTCGTATTAAACTACCGCTCATCACATACATAGACAATGTTGACCACAATTTACTCTTTACGACTCTGTTATACTCCTTTTTCAAGTCTATAAAAGTGCAATAGATCTTCTGACTTCTAGCCAAGAATTGTTCGACTTTACTTCGTATTGAAAAGACCTGATCCATACATCTCCTTCCTATTCTAAATCCTATCCAGTTTCATTCGCTACTTTTTTAATCAATATCTTTACATACAGTTAGCCGATTATGCTGAGTATACTAATACCCTCCGGTCTAATACGTGAATATTGTAAAAACTTTGCTTTGCTGTTTTAAAAACCCACTTAAATAATAGCAGAGATCGTCTTTAAATCTCGTCATGAAACATTTTTAACAAAATATAGACGTACAATGCATTTACGATTACACGATAGATTTAATCATGGTGTAGCATACTTGTGCGCATCGATTAGATCGTTCAAATTATCCATTTAAACAAAATGAAAATATTTTTGGAATGTTCAAGGCATTTTTCCCAGCCGATTTATTGCGAGAATCGTGTTTTGCACAAATCCAATATTGCGTCTAGAGAGGTTCGGTTGTGGTCGATCATCTTATACAATCCCCGATATTACGAACTTCTTATACACGCCATTGGCGGCGCCGCCGCCTCCTTGACGGCACCGACTTTTTATAAAAGGCTTAAGAGCTGATATTTATAAAACTAAAAGATCCGGCTTGGATTTTTATCGTAAATAATTAAAATTTATCTATGCTTCAGCTAGACATCTTAAAAATAAACAACATTTTGCTATTTTCAGATTTTTGTTGTTTCCTTATTGCACGTTGCGGAAACCGGGGCTAGCCATCATGACATCTACAAGTTGACAGTGACGTTTCATTCACTTAACGATGTTATAGCCCACTGTGGGTTTTTGTCCTTTTGGTAATATTCATTCATTCGGCCCTGTTTCTACTCAAATTATTCCAGCCCTTAATTTTCTATATTTTAAGGACGCACTTTACTTCATTTATTCATCTCTTCCTCGGTCTTTCTCTGTTTCTTCTATCCCTGGTTTCCACTTAAAGATTTTTCTTGGTGTTCAGTTTTCATCCATTCTCATTACATGCCCTGCCCAAGATAGTCTTAGGCTTTTAATGAATTTTACAATGTCTGCGCTCTCTATCAAGTTGTCTAGTTTAAAATTCATTCCTGATCGCCATGTTCCATCTTCGTTTTGCACTAGTCCGAAAATTCGCCTCAAGATTTTTCGTTCGAAAGTTCTCAAGAGTAGCTCATCTTTCGTGGTTAAGGTCCGCGCTTCACAAAGAGGGAGAGAGAAAGTATAAACCGACTGAACCAATCATAACACTGTGCGGTGAGTTTAAAATATGTTTAAATATGGACATTTGTTTAAATGTTAAAACTTTTATCTGTTTAAATTGTAGTTTTATTAAATAAAATTTTATTTGAGCTTTAGTTTGTTAAATATTAATATTGATTTGTAAATAATATAAACTATGATTATTGATGTATATATATATATATATATATATATATATATATATATATATATATATATATATAAATCTCTTTTAGATGGAGTCAACTGTAATTAAATATGTAACAACAATTTTTATTGTTCTTTAAAAACAACTAAAATAAATCATTACGTTGCAAATTGGAGCTCAAGGTGGCGTGTTTTTTTTTTAACTTATGACACTACAAGGACCAATCTCCATCAAGAATCCTTCTTTTACAGGGCTGCCACGGAATAAAACAAGCTTCCAAAACCAGTTTTTCCAGAAAACTATGACCTGCAACTTTTCGAAAAGCGGGTCCACAATCATTTCCTTTCTATAATCCCTTCCCCTTCCTAATAGTCGCAATTCGGGCCGTCCGCGGCCCACACGAAAGGTCGACCCTTTTTGCGACTAATTTTAATAAAAAAAAAAAATTTAACAAAATATTTGGTTTGTTTATAAATTAATTTTTTATCTTTTATGTCGTCTACTTTCCTCGGGGGAGGGGGATCGAGTTGACGAACCGCTAGTGAAATTGCCCTACTCACCCCTCACTTTCTGTTGCTAGCTAGTAGTTTTTAAGTAAAATTACACTAACCGATAACTTCGCAAACTTTTAGATTACTTTCATGAACGTTCCACCCTCATTATTATAGTGGTGTTTCGCGCATTTCGACAAAATAATTTGCTACTTTTCTTTTCGAATATATCTCCGGGTTAATTTACCAAACAAGATCTCTTTCGATGGGATGGCCGAGTGATCGGATTAATCAGTAATTTGGGTGGCGATCAATATTTATTGACTTTCGATTTTAATGCGGGGCTAGTTAATTATTGGTATTTATTATATTACGGAAGCATTCCGAATATTTTTTGTGCACCATTAGGTGGCTTAAAATGGTATTTTAGGATGATTTTTAACGAAAAAAAAAGGTAAAATGGTCGCAATGGTTGCATCCTACATTTATTACGAAAACCACTGAGCTAATAAAAAATGTTCGTACATTGGCAAATTTATAAAGTTTGTCAGAAGTAAAAAGTATTGTTTTTTTACACACAATTTTTGAATGGGGATCCAATAACTTCAATGCAATTCAATGCAAACAAAACACAAGCATGTCTTTTCTCTAGAAAAGCCGATCTCACTGTGCCTAACATAACTTTGTCAGGAGTAACCATACCACTGAAGTCATCCATATCGATGCTTGGTATTACTATCAGCAATAACCTTTCCTGAGAAAATCACGTGAGGTCCATTGCCAAAAGTGCATCCCAAAAACTTGGTTTTTTGTTTCGTGCCAAGAGCTATTTCACCTCCAGTCAGCTGCTTATGATCTATAAAGCACAGATCCGACCTGTACTGGAATACTGTTCCCATATTTGGAGTGCGGCACCTAAACATATCCTGAAGCTATTGGATTCTGTCCAAAAAAGGGCAATTCGTCTCGTCGGTGATGCCTCGCTTACAAACTCGCTCACTTGTCTGGAACACCGTAGAAAAGTTGGCGATTTGTCTCTATTTTATAGATATTTTCATGGGCGATGCTCTTCTGAAATATCAACAATCGTTCCTCCTTTGGCAGTCTCTTCGAGATTAACCCGTCAAGTTCAGTCTTCACACCCCTTCGTGGTCACTTTGGAGACCTGCAGAACATCACTTTCCAAAGACTCATTCATCCAACGAATTGCGAGGCTTTGGAACTCATTGCCTAGGGAGTTGTTCCCCGAGGCATACAACCTCCAGAAATTTAAGAAGAACACCAACTCCTACCTTCTTTCCCTTGGTTCCCACGATGTTCTCTGAACATTACAGGATATCCCTTTTCGTGGGAACCAGAACATAAAAAAAAAAAAACATAGCCTTAAACAATTTTTGGTGGTTCTTAAAAATGCTTTCACATCTTAAAACTTTTTGTTAAACATGTCCCATACCTGCTATATTGGATAAAAGTCCAGTGATTGCGCAGGCCATGGCAAAACTTTGACACTACTTTTTTTTTTTTTACTGAAAATAGTCGCAAAAAGGGTAGACCTATCGTGTGGTCCGCGGACGACCCGCACTGCGACTATTAGAAGGGAAAGGGATTATAGAAAGGAAATGATTGTGGACACGCTTTTTAAAAAGTTGCAGGTCATAGTTCTCTGGAAAAACTGATTTTGGAAGCTTATTCCATTCCGTAGCAGCCCTGTAAAAAAAGGATTCTTGATGTAGATTGAGACTAATCAGCGTGCCAAGTTCTTCGGCCAAATGTGGCCAGTGGTGGTATAAGAGTTTTTATTTCTTTGGAGCATCTGCCATGGAAATATCTGTAGAGTAATGTCTGGTCTGCAACTCTTCTTCTTTGTTCTAGTGCAGCTTCCCTGTCTGCTTAGGTGAGGGTTCAGCATTCCTCTGGCTGTGCCCACTATCTGATGCTGAGAGCGGACCCAGCCATTGATTACTGCTTTAACGCTGGCCTTGGGTATCCCTATTATTGGTTTTGGCCCAATATTTGTTGTATCAGAGCCCTGCCCAGCTAGTTTGTCAGCTTCTTCGTTACTAACTCGTTTAAAACTTATACACTTATATATTAATGGTGCCTTAATCCCACTTGTATAGTAAATAACTATAAGATCCTCTAATAAACACTTAGACGTGTTTCATTTGGCTTATTAGTAAGAAACTTTCAAATCTATGCTTTTTATATAAAATATCCTTTCTTGTTTAAGCCGATAGTGTCTCTCCGAAAGATATATTCACTTGATTAACGATCAAAACCTAAAAATCCCTTTGGTTCATAGTAAAAGGGTTTTAAATCTTTTCAGTTTAGAAATAATACTTTTTTAATTGTGTTTTTGTTCGACGGTTAGCTAGCAAGCATTAGTTGCTTTGACAACGTCGTTTTCTTTGTATGTCCACTTCAAAAAATGGTGGTTAAAAAAGTGCAACTTCACCATTTTTAAAAAATAAAAGAAATAAAAGTGTTCAGTGGGGTTATTTTTTATTGTTGTTGATTTTACTAACCAACGCACAAATTATTAGCCTGTCGAGGAAAAAAATGAAACGAAACGTTTGGCAGTGTTCGTATAGCGTGGCAAAACCATCGTCGTAACTGAATCTTTGATGAAGGGAACTAGACATGTGTTCAAGTTACCTCACGTGAAAGGTTTTGCAACATTAATATGAATTCAAAAAAAAAATAATACAATTTTCTTGATTCTCTCGAGAGAAGTCAGAGAAAAAAATTTCCAATTAATTTACATTTTAATCTATTTATGCATTGAACAATAAGTTAATATTTTGACAAGGTTTCAAAAGATATGTAAGAAAAAACCCAATAGTATAAATGAATATGACCAAATTCGTTTTAGATACGACAGCAACAAATACTTAAAGTTTTAGTTTTAGTTTTACAAAAAATTCTTTTGTACTTTCATTGTAAACATCACATAATTATATGAAATTTTTTTTTAAAAGTGTTTTCGAAAAAACCTACCGGTTTAATCTGTCTTGATAATTGAGTTACTTTAAAACGCTGGCATAATTTCCGATCCGGGATTGAAAGCGAGAAGATCATGAAACACTTAATATATCTCGACTTGTTAGAGACAATTTGATCAAACGGAAGCCTAGAGAGGATTATAAGAAACTTTTAAATTTAACAGCAATTTTTGTTGGCGAAACACCATCTTGTGGAATATCTTTCCGTGTTATGGTATTTGAGCCCTGAAGTTGTCGCACTAGCTCTTTGCCATTTAAATCGAAAATAAAAATGGACAACGCTTCAAATCAAAAAACCGAATTATCAATAAAAAAAAAGAGAGGCGAATACAGATACCAATCAATAAAATTCCAGAAAATATTAACGATGGAATTAAATAATTCGTTTTCATTAAAACTAGAAAAAATTTCAAAACTTTTGACTTGAATGATGAATTTATTTTAACAGATCCGTCGAAGTAGTATCAAAATAAAAGTATCTGAAATTAGTTAAAAATTGAAAATTTTAAGTGATTTGGATGAGGGAAGGGTGAAGGGTAAAACATTATAATAAATTATTTACAAAAAACGAACAACATAAACAATACGTGCTTTAGATTGTAAGTTATTTTTAACGAAAGTTTCCAGACTAGTGATAAAAAAATTAATTTCACATTGTTTTTTTGGAAAACCGTTAGTTGAACATATTTGTAAAAAATCAATACGTGATATTATATGCATTTTTAATAGTTCTACAACTTTTATTTAAACACTTTTTTGTATATAATTAATAATTATGAAGATAAATAAATAACAGAGAAATTGTTCTGAAATTTAAGACAAATTTTTTTTTATGCAATGTCACCGAATTAGTATAAATGTCGGTAAAATGGTAAGGCAGATATTGTGCTTTGTTTGCGTCTAAACCTACTTTTCTTGCTGTCTGCGTTTCTAGAACAGTTGTCGCTTCATTTATTTACCGCGATACAATATTATATTTGTCAATCCTTGACAATTACATCGTCATCCGAGACATATTGGAGTATTTGATTTTATTTTGTTGTATTATAGCAATACCTCGCTTCATGATCCGAAACCAATCCCTAAACCACATCTGCCCCATCTCTAGCAAATCGTGTCCTATTTAGCTTTATTTTCACATGAAACACAGTGTCAAGTCGCAGGGTGCAAGGTCTAGACTGTAAGCAGTTTCAGTTTTATAGTGGTCAAATATTCGGTGCAGACTTTGCGGTGAGTTGGAGCTTTGTCGTGATAAAATAACCAGGTGTCCATTCTTGAATTTGCACAAAAGTTCTTCAGATCGTTGATGACTTTAGGAAGGCGCTGTTCAGTGTACAACTTAGGTTAGGTTAGGTTAGGTTAAAACGGCGGTTCGGAACACTCTTAAGCCTTTTTGCCCGTTGTGATACCGTAATAAACGGCGGTGCCTTTCCCCCCTACCGTTAGAACCAGTTAGAACTTTTAATAAAAAGTGTGAGATCTTTAATGCTAACTGAGCTACGATCAGATAAGTCATCAAAGTTCGGTTGCACTAGTATGGAAAGCTGTTTTCTGGCCAGGGAAGGGCAGTGGCAGAAAAGAAGTACCATTGCTTCCCCTTCTTTCTCATCGTGACAGCTTCTACAGAAGCCGTGACGTAGCTCTGCGACTACCAAGCGCCGTGCTTGGGATCCACCTGCCCAGTGTCCCGTTATGGCCGCGATCGCATTTCCAAGAAGTAATTTCCGAAATTAGTGACAACTATCATAAAAGAATATCAATTCACATTAATGTGCTAGCCAGTGAGTTGTTTGAACAGAACGCAAATGTAAAACGTCTTAAAAGATACACAATATCGGAATTAAAGGACAGATTCATAGAATAATGCAAATATTTTAAAATAACCGGTTAATTTAATTATTATTATACTATTATTGTATATACAACTAACCCTAGGTTAAGAAATACGTAGGTGTCTCACTGGAACCCCCCTACACATGCCAATATTGTCAAACCAAAAGCTTATTGTCTCCGGATAGATTGCTGATTAAACGATGTAAAAAAAAATGTTTGCTATTAAAATTTTTGTGTTAATTGTGAGGGTTTAATTTTAACTGTTATCATTTATGTTTTGCAAATAAATTTCACCAATGACAAAGGCGTTTATCTGAAAGTAAGATTAAATTTTTTTTACAAGCTTTATGCCTGTGTATTTCCTTTTTATGTACCTGCTACTTTTTTTGCACCCCCATTCACCGTGTATAGATTTCATGAATATTTTATTTTCTCATTTCGCCCACTTCAAAATTGGATCTTACGACCGAGCTGGGCAATCGCCGGTATTTTTTATTCGAAAATGTACCCATTATTACAGCTTACTGTTTTTATTCAAAATGTGTAGTAGTGTAGAATTGATGTTATTTTAATGTTTAATGTTTTTTATATGGCAAAATACTCGATGGCTCTAAAATACCCAATGCAACGTTTACCTCTAGGTATGAATATTAGATAGGCAGCTATATAATTTATTTATACTAAGAACAAATAAAATTTGTATAAATCGGGTCAATAATCACAACAGTTTCATAAATAGAATTACAATGACACACAAAAATTTCGTGTATTACATTTTTTTTTTTTTATATGTTCTGGTTCCCACGAAAAGGGATATCCTGTAATGTTCAGAGAACATCGTGGGAACCAAGGGAAAGAAGGTAGGAGTTGGTGTTCTTCTTAAATTTCTGGAGGTTGTATGCCTCGGGGAACACCTCACTAGGCAATGAGTTCCAAAGCCTCGCAATTCGTTGGATGAATGAGTCTTTGGAAAGTGATGTTCTGCAGGTCTCCAAAGTGACCACGAAGGGGTGTGAAGACTGAACTTGACGGGTTAATCTCGAAGAGACTGCCAAAGGAGGAACGATTGTTGATATTTCAGAAGAGCATCGCCCATGAAAATATCTATAAAATAGAGACAAATCGCCAACTTTTCTACGGTGTTCCAGACAAGTGAGCGAGTTTGTAAACGAGGCATCACCGACGAGACGAATTTCCCTTTTTTGGACAGAATCCAGTAGCTTCAGGATATGTTTAGGTGCTGCACTCCAAATATGGGAACAGTACTCCAGTACAGGTCGGATCTGTGCCTTATAGATCATAAGCAGCAGACTGGAGGTGAAATAGCTCTTGGCACGAAACAAAAAACCAAGTTTTTGGGATGCACTTTTGGCAATGGACCTCACGTGATTTTCCCAGGAATGGTTATTGCTGATAGTAATACCAAGCATCGATATGGATGACTTCAGTGGTATGGTTACTCCTGACAAAGTTATGTTAGGCACAGTGAGATCGGCTTTTCTAGAGAAAAGACATGCTTGTGTTTTGTTTGCATTGAATTCTACCAAGTTATCGGATCCCCATTCGAGAATTGTTGCTAAGTCCATATTTATATTGTTAACATTTCTTCCTCGTTCATTTCTGGTTTTACGGGCTGATATAGGGGCCCTGGAAGAGAAAGCGGTATGGAGGGTACTATCATCGGCAAAGCTGTGTACGGGACATGAAGTTGCTTTCAATAGGTCGTTGATGTGAAGTAAAAATAGTGTTGGTGCTAGAATGGATCCTTGCGGAACACCAGCATTTATGAGTAGAGTGTCAGATGAAACTCCATCGACCACTACATGGAGAGACCTGTTTGAGAGAAAACTAGCAAGCAGAGAACACAGCTGAGGGGGCAAGTCATAAGATGGGAGCTTGGCGAGGAGTCCCTGGTGCCAAACTCGATCGAACGCCTTGGAGATATCTAATGCCACAGCTAAAGTTTCTCCATACTTTTCAATAGATAGCTGCCCTATATGTGAGACGTATGCGAGCAGGTCACCAGTTGATCTCTGATGGCGGAAGCCATATTGCCTATCATTGATAATTCCTGAGTCTTCCAGATATTTTACGAGCTCGATGTTAATGGCTTTTTCCATGACCTTTGAAATAATAGATAGCAGTGCGATAGGTCTGTAGTTGCTAGGTAGGGTCTTTTTGCCTTTTTTAGGGACTGGCTGTACTCTTGCAATTTTCCAATTGGACGGAAATACTCCCAAATTGTAAGAGTGGTTGAACAACTTGCAAAGAACAGGTGTTAGTTCGGGGGCACATTTCTTGAGAACAATCGGCGGGATTCCGTCAGATACAGTTATTCTTCTTAAAATGTGTTTACTTTTACTACAACGGCCCCGAAAATAAAATAAATATTCTACGAATTAAACAACATAACATTTAATTCTAAAAAAAAATAAAAATTTGAACTCCAAAACTAATATTACAAATCCAACGTAGTAATGATTCCATTATGGTCCTACAAAATTATATTTCAACCAGGTGGTTAATTTTGTGATGCTCATTAAAAATATAAAACTATAATTAAGCTGTTTTATTTTGGGCTCAAAAATAACTCGATTAAACATAAACTATCAAATGCAAAGGTGTTCACAAAAAATTACAGTTTTTATTTTTAAAACTGTGCTGAATGTGTATTCAGAACAATGGATGCTATTTTGAACATTTATTATGGTAAATACTAAACATTTATACATATTTTTTATACCTGCGAACCACATGAATTCTCCGTTATGACTTACTTTTTGTCACTCAAAGTTTTTGAATGATGATAAAAAAGAGGCTGCATCATGTCAGCATAAACGTCACTTGCACGGACTGATTAAACATCGAAAAAGGTGTGAGACATGATGTGTGGCTTCGCCAAAGCTGTTTAACTTATACATGCGTATGGATTGAAAATGAATGATTTGATCGTCAAATGCCTTCTTTACGCCGATGATCAAGTAATATCAGCGTCATTTAAAAAGGAGTTGCAGGCGATGGTTAATGTTATGCATGATGCCCTGAAAATCAAAGGGATGAAAATAAATGTAAGCAAAACAAAAGTAATGTTTTTCGAAAGAGAAGAAAGCATGACAAACTGTGAAGTTTCGATTGTGGGAGAAAAAATGGAACAAGTAAATGAATTTGTGTACTTGGGTTCAAAGTTAACGAGAGATGGAAAGTATGTCAGTGACATTGAGCGAAGGCTGTTGACAGAAAAACAAATGAACGGGGCACTGCATAGCTTTATGAACAGCCAGAAAGTGTCAAAAAAGGCACGTCTGGCTGTGCATAGAGGTGTGTTGGTTCCTACACCTATGTATGATAATAAATGTTGGATTTAGCAGAAGAAGCATAAAAATAGGATTAATGCTGCGGAGATGAGTAGTTTGAGAATTGTATAGCCGGAGTGACTCGGTTGGATAAAGTAAAAAATAGTGAGGTAAGAGAACGCTGTGGCGTAAAAGATGTGGTTACAAAGATAGATAAAGGAATGCTAAGATAGTTTTGACATTTTTTACTTTTGAAAAACATAATTTAACGTTATTTTAAATAAGATAGCATTCGTTATTTAATAACCACCTCTATTCTGTTATACGAATCGCTACCGACACGCTTTACCTGATGATGTTACTGAACATTAGAATGACAAATATCCAATATAACAAGCGACGGGGTGAGTCTTATCAGAATTAGATAGCGATGCAAATCGTTGGTAATTTACATATTTATTCGAGTAGATGTCACTAGTAAGCCATCTTTGTGTTTTCGTTTTTAAGTATCAAATGTAAGAACGTCACCAACATAATTGCTTTTATTATTGAGTGAATGCGATCGGGAGTACTCGTATCTATTATAGAGTAACACGAGTTTATTTATTCTCCAAATCAATTATGGAAAACCTTCCACTTGGTGTTGTCTGCTTTTGATTATTATTCGCCGATAGAAATGTTAGCATTTCGTTTGTGGTTGACAGGCTGAGAATTTCATTTATTTGATTCACAATGATGGTTCTATTATTTTTTTATAATAAAATAAATGTTATTTCCTAAAAATTTATTTAAAAAATTTTCAATTATAAAAAATCTTCTTTTTCCTTCTCTATTTCGGGCAAAGTTCCTGTTCATTCTTCGCAGCATGCCTGCGACTTTAATCAATGGTAAGATTGTCGCTTCATCTTTTCCGTGGTCTTCCTGTATTTCTTTCAGGTGGTGTATTATACTGAGCTATCCTTACTATTCTTTCTCCTTATATTTTACCCATGTGCTCATCCCATTCGCGCTTTCTGCTCAAAATCATCATCAATGGCTTCACAACCCTGGGTGGGTTTTTGCCGACTCAACCACACGTCTCCATCTTTTTCTATCTAGCATCCGATCGGGTCCATCTTCGATATTCATGGCTTTTAGGTCCTTTGCAATATTATCTCTCTACCTGAGGCGGGGTCGACCTAATGGGCGTTTTCCCCCCGGGACCTCCTCCCACACCAGTTTTACTATTCTATCATCCGGCATTCTTTTAACGTGTCCTGCCCACTGTAGTCTCCTGGCCTTTATGTCGTTTATTATGTTGGTATCAGTGTAGAGTTCTTTGAGTTCTTGGTTGGTTTTTATTCTATATTGTCCTGTATTTTCGTCTCTATTTGGGCCGAATATTTTTCTTAGCAATTTCCTTTCAAAGACCTTAAGTCGTTCTTCGTTTGCAACCGTTAGAGTCCAGGTCTGACATCCATACATTACGACAGGCCTTTGTTTTGTATATGTTCAGCTTAGTTTTCCTGGTAAGTATTCTAGATTTAATTAGGTCTTGAAGAGCAAAAAGGCATCTGTTTGCAGCCTGTATCCTGTTATTTATCTCTTCTGTGATGTGTTTGTTTTCGCTAATACTTGTACCCAGATATTTAAATTGTTTTGTCCGCTCAAAGTTGTAGTCTTCGATAGAAAAGTTTTGTCCTACTCTATCTCGGTTCCGATTTTTTCTGCTGAGGTACATATACTTGGTCTTGTCTTCGTTTATCTTGAGGCCTATCTTCTCTGCTTCCTTTTCAAACTTTATGAAGGTGTCTTTGAGGTCAATCCTGCTATTGCCAATCACATCGACATCGTCTGCGAAAGCCAGGAGCAGGTTGGGTCCTCCTTTGTGAAAGATGGCAGCTGGCTTCTCAATTTTGGAGTTCCTAATTACATATTCCAATGCTATGTTAAAGAGTTGAGGTGAGAGGGCGTCCCTTTGCTTGAGACCATTATTGATATTGAAGGGGTCGGAGAGACTCTGCCCCACTCTTACTTTACATGCTCAAAACCCAGTCATTAATGTTTTCCACCTTGCATGTTCGCCTAATATTGTCGCTCAGTTCTCTATCCGGCAGCGTTTTTCGTAGAACCTTCATCTCGCTTGTTTCCAGGAGCCTTTTTGTTTTTGTTGTGTCCAGTCGGGTCTCTGCTGTGTAGTTCATTATGGGTCTGATGAAGGTGTCACGTGCCTATTTTTTCCCATCTACCGTTTCATTATTAATTGTGTCTCTGATAGTCTGGTGTTCGTATATAGTTTTGCATACCGTATTTTGTTCGTTGCAAATAGTGTTGCATACTTAGTGGGGATAGGATTTAATTATTAATGGCTGTGACGTTTTTGTTAATTGGAGTGGGAGTCTTTGTTATTAGATTTCGCCTTGATTTTTGGCCTCGATTGTCGTGTGTTGTCAGCTATATTATTGTTTGGTTTGCTTCTCTGTGTGGATGGGCTGGCTATCAACACGGACGAGCGAGATTATGAGTGAGGGACAT
This sequence comes from Agelastica alni, assembly GCA_950111635.1. NCBI lineage: Eukaryota > Metazoa > Arthropoda > Insecta > Coleoptera > Chrysomelidae > Agelastica > Agelastica alni. The sequence goes on along the minus strand of OX467714.1, from coordinate 41,518,445 downwards.
AGATTTGCAAAGGTTGGCTGACGTGGGTTCCGTGTCATTTTTCTGATATCCGGCCTGGGAGGGAGGAGCGGAGATGAGTCGTTTTAACACGTGAGCAGAACTTCTACGGTTTTTTCTTTCATATCTGGCTGTATTTGGGCCATCTTAATTGGATTTTGAAGAAAAACCATTTAATTTTTAACTTGACCATTCTGTCGTGCCCTTGTGGTGGATATTTTGGTTATTGGGGTCGAGTTAAAACAACCGCGTGCGGGAATTGATGGAGGGAAGCCATTGTTAAGTACCAGGTGCAGTTCCATAATTCAAACCGGGCAGGAGTAGGCCACAGGATTCGTGAATTTGTGTATCCACAGGTTACAAGTGATTTATTTTAGAATATTTAAACGACGTGATTTGTTTTTGACACCGCGATTAAGTTTTGTTTTAATTTATTAATATGGTACACTGTTGAAAACTATTTATTGCATTGGATAATATGCCGAGGCTTAACTTTGATTAAATTAATATTCTCAATAGTTCTTTGTGTCCAAGTAAAAACGTTTATTCATACTTATTTGTAAATATCCTACAATATTGCTATTTTGAAGGACAGCCATCGTAAAAAGAATTATTTTTAAAATAAGATCGATTGTTTTAACAGTGTAAATCTTTATGTAAATGAAAAAGAAAAAAATGTGATTAAATTATCAGCCGTTCGTGAACGTTGATGAAATATTGGTAAAAAGTTGACTTGTATGTTTTTTTTTTGTAACCTGATAAGGTTTGTCATTCTTACCTTTGTTTTAATTATTTTAATGGAATCGTAAACTTTGGATTTTTGATTTATTGTTGTTTCATAAAGTTGTAAATTTTGAAGTTTCGATTTATTGTTGGCTGTTAATTTTGATTATATGTGTTATAATTTTGTTATTGAGCTGTGTATTTTAATTTATTGTGTAAGTAAAGTTTTCAATATATTTTTGCTATAATTTTATTTATCTAGTTCACCATAATTGTTTGTTGTTTATCGTGTGGCTCTGCTGGTGCCTACAAGATCTAGGGGTTTCCGACTTGTACCGTCTAAGTCGGTGGCGTGGCTCACTTTTATATTTTTTCTTCTACCCTCTACGGCTGAGCTCGGGCATAATTTACCAGTAGAGAGACCACTGTCAGAGTACTCTTTAGAGAACTAAAAGACGTGGCAAAGGTTTTGTATATTTTTGACTTGACCTCGATGCCTATGTGTTTGTTTTTTTATACAGTGTCGTTTAAACATCCAGCCGCTCTTAGTGCCTTTGTTGTTTGTTGTCTCACCTCTGTGTCCATATCGCCAAATCCCGATTGTTCTATACCGAGATATTTAAATTTCATTTCTTGATGTATTATTTTGTCTTCGACGACAAGCGTGCATCTTTTAGGTGTTTTTGTTGTCAGGATTTTTGTTTTTGAGGCAGAGATTACCATATTCAGAATTGCTGTGCAATTAAAGCGGTATAGCAGTTTTTGGAGGTCGTGTTCGTTTTCTGCAACTAGCACAGCATCGTCGGCATAGCACAGTATTGTAATATTGCGCTCACCCATTTTGTATTCATTAATTCCACGCACTTGCTTTATCATTTCGTCCATAATTATGTTAAAAAGAAGTGGGCTTCTACAGGGATTATCTCAGTGAGTTCTCCATCGATCTTGGCTTGAATAAAAAGCAACTACTATAAAAAACCAGGCATTGGTTGTTAAATAGTCTTCCGTTTAAAACGTAAAGCCATACTTTATTTTAAATAGGTGCCCAAGATACAGAATGTCAATTATAAAACCCACTTTTTTGAAGTTTCGGGAAGATTACGAGAACATGTAAAACGACGTCGACTTGACTTGTGGCAAGAGAAAGCTTGCATTCTTCATAAGGACAATGCAAAAGTCACAGTAAAGAGGCTCCTACTACATAAGCTCCATACAATTCTGAAGTTTTTATGATTCGATATGCTGCTGACTACTCGATTATATTTAGTTCTGATGATCAAGAATCAATACGATACAACGTTAAAACTTTGAATACACTGTAGGAATATTTCACAATGCATAATCTGAAAGTAAATACCAATAAAAATCAAATAATTCATTTTTCTCGAAAAACTTATATGGACAGCTTCAGCCGTGGTACAGCATCCTTAAATCCAGTCTCTTTCTTTTCTTGGTATCACGCTCGATTTGAAGCTAGATTGGGGATAAACCTTATGAGTGAACTTTCAAAGAACTTATCGAGATGCTGCTACGGTTTGAAAGTTCTCACAAAACATATATTCAGATGCATCCTTGATATCAATTATGCCTACGAACAAAATTATATTAGATATGGCAAAATTAACTGGGGAACATTTACAGATTATCCATACTTAAAAAACGCTGCCTAAGAAACATTTATAAGAGTCAGTTGTAGGTCTTTATTTCTAGATAAGAAGATTCTTACTTTAACTAGTATATTTATAGATAAAGTAGCTACATTTGTAACTGAAAATATGGCCCTTTTCACATGTTATGACAGAAATTACAGACATAATACTAGAAATAAAAGCAATCTTATGAGTATTAGGCTCAACTTTGCATACCTTTAGAAAAATATTTCCTATTCATTAATCAACATATATAACAAACTACCTGAATCATTACGAATATAGCCCATTTGGAAGCTGAAAGATAAATTGAAAATCCTGCTTTTCAAAAAAGCATGCTATACTCGTACACTAAAGGAGTTTTTCACAGACACATTAGATTGGTAACTTTTTATTTTGTGAATTGTAAGACTCACTGTTTTTATATCCTTAATCCAATTTTAGATATGTGTTTGTGTGTATTTATGTGTATAAATAATGTTTTTTTTTATTATTTTTTGTGTTGTTACTGTAATATTTGTTATAACTTAATAGCTTTGTGTAATCTTAATTATATAAGCATGTTCTTCTACACCTGAAAAGGTATTTGCAAAAAAACTAATAAAAGATCTATCTATTGTAAGTATATCTATGGAAAAACTTATTCGGAGTATTTGTAAAAAACAGACAACAGCCGGTTTCCCTTTAAACATCCCAAATTTAAGAATACTTTTTTAAACCTAATGCAAATTAGTTATGTTATTTAAAAATATAAAAATTACTTTTTCGGGGTGGATAGCGGGTTTAGGACGAAAAAAAACAAAATTCTCTTCTCCTCTTAAATCGCCGACGTTTTGATCTTTATTTTAGATCTTTCTCAAGACTATACATACAGAAAAAAACTACTTACAATGTAAATTGGAATTTTTTAATATTAAAGTAGTTGGTTCAATTTTTTCCAACATTAAAGATTCTCTCTCTCTCTCTCTTGCTCTCTGTAGCTGACAACCCGGGGTGGGTCTTCGCTGCCATTACAATTTCCCTCCACTTGCTGCGGTCCATCATTAGTTCTTCTGGTCGTTGGACATTTAGCCTTTTAACAAAGTGACAGAGTTAAATTTTACAAACCCATTAGAAGTTCTAACGTGCCAATTAAATAATAACATTTCATTGTCGGTACTAATATCCCTGGGACATTGATAATAGGCGAGATAATTTTACTATATCTGGTCGTTGGACATTTAGAGTCCGTAAGTCCGTTGCAATATTATCTTTCCACCGCATCCTTGGCCTTCCCAGCGGCCGCTTTCCTATCGGGGTCTCTTCCCACACGCAGTTTTACGACACGTTGGTCTTGTCTCTTAACATGTCCGGCCCCATCTCAATCTCTCTGCCTTTATTATTTTTACCATATCTGGTTGGTTATATAGTTGTTCCCTGTTAGTTCTAAATCTGTATTGTTGGCGTTGCCCCTTGAAGATAAACAGCCGTTGGCGTTAATAGTATGTAGGCAATTAGCGAAAAAAAAATAGTTCATTAAAGAAAAAACATAAACTCATATTCTTTTGCCTCAGTTTGTTTGTGCCGTTTATATGTGATTGTATTATTGTTGAAGAAAAAGAAACTTATTCGTATTAATATTGTTCTCTTCTTTTTCTTCTTCTTATAATAGGACCTGGTCATGTTTAGTCCGTTGAGTTTAGCCTCCTTCGGAGCTCTTCCTGTGACGCTAAGCTCCAGCTTTCGTACCATATCTTGGGTGGTCTGCCTACCGGTCTTCGCGAGTTTGGTTTTTGCGACATGGCCCACTTTGCCCACCTTTTATCTGGCATCCTTTTCACATGGTCTTTCCAGCACCTCTTGCGTGTACTAGCCCATCTCTTACTACATCCTGTATTTCTAGTTCTTCTCTGATATCCTGGCTTCTTATTCTATCCCTTATTAAAAATATTGTCATCATAGTTTTCATACAAAATTCCTAACATGCAATAATATAGTTCCCGCAGAAAAAAAATTATATTATTTCAAAGATCTTAAAATTCTGTTTTAAAAATAGTATTATTTATAAATTGCAAAATTCAGGTAGTTTACCATTTTTTTCAGTTTTTTTACTCTCCATAAAAAACAGCTCGACCGATTTTACTGAAAATCTAAGTTCTTAGTTGCGTAATTATGCTTATTTTGAAGAAAGAGTAGTATTTAATGATGCAAATGGAAAAAAGAACAAAAAAATAATAGTACATCTTGCACACAACCTGTAAAGAGGCAAAAGAAGCCATTTTTGAGTACATAATACTATAAAAATAACACCTAACAGCTCAGCAACAAAACCTTGTAGACCTGTGTTATTAAAATTAATCTGACGAATTTTTCGTATTTTTTAAATCACTACCTATTTAAATCAAAGAGGACAAAAAACTGTGTTCACGAAACATGGGAGTTCGAAAAATTCATTTTAATTTATCTCTGTAAATCCGTTTTAAGTAATGCCTTAACGGTAATGTATGTGTGTGTTAACTTCCTTTAAAATGCGTCTGTAATAATGCTCGGTTAGGTTAGATAATATATGGTCTGCGTTAAACCTTTTCTTCCACAAATGAATAACTCAACGGTGAAGGATTTACAAATATGTGGCGTCTAGCTTGCTCCTATCGGAAATACCATAAATTTCAAAGACCTCGCCGTATCCCCAGATTCACGAGTTGCCGCAATATGGACATGCGACCCTCCTAAAGCTGCTACGCGACCGTCACGGTGCCGTCTGCATTTTTGATGTGCTCTGCCACTCTCATTCCCTGACATAAAACGCATTTTTAGCCGAACGCAATAATATTACAAAAGCAGTTTGTTAATTAAATTTCTTTCATACTTTATTGCAATCTGATCGGAGTTGTCAATTTCCAATTTCAAAGCTGCAACGTTTGGGTATTTTCCTCTTGAAAAGAAATCTGTGTTAAAAAACATTAACATTTAAGTGGTGCAATAAAATGAACGCAATCTGGGCTGAAATTTTGTAGCCGGTTTTCGAGGAAATTAGGAATTAGAATAGCTCCTGCAAAATCCTTCAATTCGTACTCTATACACATCAAATTAATCATCATCTTATTTTTCTTCTTTCTTTTTGTAAGGCATCTGCCTTATTCTCTAATTTCTTAGAGTTGTAGCTGGGATGATGAATTGCAACTTTCATATCAACGTATGGGTGGACGTCCAGGTGGTCTGCTGGATCTTGGGAGACCATTTCTTGCTATCTTCGGTAATCTGTTGTAGTCCATCCGTTCAACATGATCTCTCCATTCGCGACGTCTGTTTCGGGACCATCTACATATGTCTTGGACATCGCAAAGTTCTCGGATGTCTTTGTTTCTTTTGTGGTCTCTTTGTGTGTAGCCTGCTATGAATCTAAAACATCTCATCACTGCTATACGGATAATCCTTTTTGTTGTGAAGTTTTCGGCTCTTGTTTCTACAGTAACAGGTCTCACACAGGTGTTATATATTCGGACTTTGCTTTCAATGGACATGTGCTTGTTTCGCCATATTATATCTCTAAGGAATCCTGATATTAAAGCTGCTTTGGTTGTTTGAGCCTGTACTTTTTCTTGGAGGCCTGTGCTGCTCGTGATGTTGACGCCGAGATATTTAAAACTCATAACCTGTTCTACTGGTTTATTTTATATAGCCAATTTCTGGGCTCTTTTAAGATGGTTAGCACTTTTTATATTGCTACCGATATCTCAATGTTGCATTTGGCAGCTGTCTTTTCGAACTGATAAAGCATTCTCTGTAGGTTGTCTTTACCTTCTAAGACCAGGACGACATCGTCCGCGTAGCAAATTACTTTTAGTTCTTTGTCCCCTAGTGAGTATCCCTTTCAAACCTTTTTTACTTCCGTTATAAGTTCGTCCATAATCAAGTTAAAGAGGATGGGGCTTAGGCTATCGCCTTGTCTTATTCCGGTTTGCATGGGTAGTCTGCGTGTCTTTTTGCCTTCTACTTGTATTTGGGTCCAGTTGTTAGTGTTTAACTCCGCAACAATGCTTGAAATATCCGGGTGCAGAAGTTTAACAACATCAGTGAGTCTTACGCGGTCAAATGCTTTTGTAAGATCTATAAAACACATATATGCTGTTTTGTTGTATTCCATAGCCTTTTCAGCAATTTGCCTGATAGCAAAGATGGCCTCTACGGTTGACCTGTTTTTTCTTAAGCCTTGTTGCTCTTCGCATACGCCATGAGAAAATTTATTAATTAATTTATAATAATTAGTCAAAATATATAAACATTCTTATTCACATTAGATTATTTTATATACAGAGTGGACCATGAATTAGTTGTCGCTAAAAATTCTTAGACTTTGTTTTGCCTAGCGCCGTTAATTGTAAACTTGGCTAGTGTGTAGTACTCATGAGGGAATTTTTCTCTTGGTTAAACCATCAGTAATTGGATTGAATTGTTTAGCTGTAAAAGCAAGTCCTGGCATATATGTTTCGTTTTTAGTAGGTCTATAAACGTATAGTATACTGATAAGCGACATTTTGAATGGTATAAAATTCCTAGTTTCCTTTAAAACGGCGATTCTTCGTTGGTAATAATTTTAATTTAATACATATATGCACTCCTTGTTTGGTGTTAAGTTGAAGATATAATTGATGAGTTTTGTTAAATTATTGTATTTGTTTTATTGCAATCTTTCTCAAAGAAAATGTGATGTTTTTTAGATTATTTTTGACACACTACTTTTAACTGTTATTTAAACTTTAAACTGCTAAAATATTTTAAAAACACACTTACAGGAAAACGTTCAAAATATAAATCATGCGTGGTGGTTCGTTAAAGCCGTTTTCGTTGCGCCTTTATTAGTTCTCTCTCTCTCTCTCTCTCTCTCTCTTTCTTTCTTAACGTCGATAGTTGTATTTCCTACTATATCTAAATCATCAGCGCGAACACTAGCGTTTCTATGTTTGCTCTTCAAACTATGCCTGTCAAGGCGATGTTAAAGAGGAGTGGGGATAACGTATCTCCTTGTTTGAGACCACCGTTGATTGGTAAGAAGGTTGGAAATTTTCCTTCAAGTCTTACTGCACTTGTAGATCCCTCTACACAAGCTTTTTTGAGACTGATCAACGTTTTCGGTACGCCCAGTTCTGTAATGGTATTCCACAATAGATGATTAAAAACTAAAAATCTTAACTATTTTTGATACAGGTGTTGTATAATTTTGAAGTTATACATAATTCAATACCAACTTTTAAAGAACCATTCTTTAAGGTAGATAACAGTGTGAAAAATAGTGAACAAGTCGGTTTTGGAAAAGTTTATTTGGCAACAAACTGAAGCATCCCATTATCATGGAGTAATTGTAGAAAACTTTCTTAATAAAAACTTTGATAGGGAGAAAGCTTATCATTAAATTCATTGAATCTTTTACTATCCCCAGATATCACGTCTGAGGATTTTGATAACGAAGGCAGAAGTGCAATATGCGCTGTCAATTTCAAAAAATGGGAAAGCTAGTGGTCCTGATGACGTCTATATAGAAGTTCTAAAAATACTGCAAAACGAAGAATCACTGAACACGCTGGTAAAGCTATTCAATCTTATTTACCGAAACGGCAGTCTTATTAGCCTGATGAGCCATGTGCTTAAACTCTTCTTGAAAATAATACACAAAAGAATATATGCGAAGTGCGAGACAATGATGGGGGACTCTCAGTTTGGTTTTCGCAATGGCTTTGGAATAAGGGAGGCACTATTTAGTATACAGGTTCTTATCCAAAGGTGCCGGGACATGTCGGTGACCGTTTACGCATGTTTCATCGATTACGAAAAAGCCTTTGATAAAGTAAAGCACAAAAAACTGATCAACATTCTTAGAGAAATAGGACTGGAACAACGAGACCTTAGAATAATAGCCAACCTTTACTGGAACCAAAGTGCTCAAATAAGAATCGATAACACCGCGTCCGACGAGATCAAAATCCTGAGAGGCGTTCGTCAAGGATGCATTTTATCACCACTGATATTTAATTTGTATTCCGACAGGATATTTCAAGAGGCGTTGGATGAATGTGACGAGGGGATATCTGTCAATGGGATTAATATCAACAATGTGAGGTATGCGGATGACACGGTTCTTGTTGCCGACTCACTGGAAGGACTGCAGGAGCTGGTAAGCCGCGTGACGGCTGCAAGATCAGAGGCCGGACTTAGCCTGAACGTGAGAAAGACAAAGTGGCTAGCAGTTATCAAATCAAACAACGTGGACGGACACCTGACAATTAACGGTCAACGAATTGAGCGAGTAGAAACTTTTAAATATCTTGGGTGTCAACTAAATGACAAGTGGGACAGCATGCAGGAGATTCGTGCCAAAATAGAACAAGCTCGTGCTTCGTTCCTGAAAATGCGTAAAGTACTTTGCAGCAGAAATTTAAGCTTGCCTCTGCGCGTCCGAGTGCTTCGTTGTTACGTGTTCAGCATACTGTTTTATGGAATGGAAGCTTGGACTTTGACAGATGCGATGTGCAAAAAATTGGTGGCCTTTGAAATGTGGACGTACAGAAGGCTATTAAGAATCTCCTGGGTAGAAAGAGTGCGTAACACCGAGGTACTTCAACGCCTCGACAAGCAGCTGCAAGTTCTGTTTACACTAAAAAAGCGCAAATTGGAGTATTTTGGTCACATCTTAAGAAATGACAAGTATCGACTTTTAAAGCTTATTATAGAAGGGAAGATCGAAGGACGAAGAGGCCCGGGTAGAAGAAAGATATCCTGGCTAAAAAACTTAAGACAATGGTATGGAGTGGGCACTACCACATTGTTCCGCCGAGCTGTAGACAAGGTTCAGATAGCGCTGATGATTGCCAACGTCCGAGGAGGACAGGGCACCTAAAGAAGAAGAAGAAGAAGGATTTTGCAGTCTGAGGCATACTCAAGCATTTTGTAGGTTCAATAAACTGTGCTTGAGTTTGTGCGTTGATTATAAATTTTAAATTTCGACAACTGCCTTATGACCCACCCTGTATTTAAAAGGGCGGCCATGTTGCAGATTTTTCGACAGCGCCAAAATAAATTTATTCAACGACGACGTAAAGGAATCTTTTTATTTTATCGAACAATTTGAAAGTTGATAACGGTAACGGCAATGCTCATAGGTTCTCAAATCATAACGGCGTCTTCGATGGGCTACGATATTGAAAAGTGCTCATTATAAAATTTTATGTTGCACTGCACCTTTAAAATCGGGAAATTTCGTGCAGAGGGAAATTACCTCTTGAATCTTCTCTGAAGATTTTTATCTAAAACATCTTTTTTACGAAGTTTAAACAACGTTTCGTTTGCGACAACATATTTCTGGTAAAATGGATATTGTCTTATCTCGGAAAATGTATAAAAGCTTAGAACACTTTTTTGTACGTCAGCGTTTAGAATGATATTTAATAAAATAGTAAAATAAATGAAAGTCCACAGCAACAAATTTAAAAATAGGATAATAATATTCCTACAGCATCGAATTTGGTAAAAAATTAAAAAGCAAAATAAACCGGAAATATGGTAGATACCCTTTTATTTTGAATTTTTATAAAATTGCAAATTATTTTTCATCCATGATACTTCAAAACTTACTATCTAAATAGTACATACAGGGTGGCCGTAAACAAAACAGAGCTATTTACAGGAACCTCGTCAACATTTTAGTAAAACGCTCAGACCCGTCGATTTTTATTAAAGGGGGACACTCTTTTCCGGTATTTTTTACTCCACTACTTTCAACTCCAAGCGGGGGTTAAGAATTACCCCAAAATTTTTAAATAGCATTGGGGATGAAATAAGATGTTTTTAAAAAGGTCTGAAAATTCCCTTAATGTTATGCATGATGCCCTAAAAATCAAAGGGATGAAAATAAATGCAAACAAAACGAAAGTAATGGTTTTAGAAAGAGAACAAAGCATGACAAACTGTGAAGTTTCAATTAAGGGAGAAAGTGTGGAACAAGTAAATGAATTTGTGTACTTGGGTTCAAAGTTTACGAGAGATGAAAAGTATGACAGTGACATTGAGCGAAGGGTGTTGGCAGAAAAACAGATGAATGGGGCACTGCATAGAGGTGTGTTGGTTCCTTCACTTATGTATGGTAGTGAATGTTGGGTTTGGCAGAAGAAGCATGAAAATAGGATTAATGCTGTGGAGATAAGTAGTTTGAGAAGTATAGCCGGAGTAACTCGGTTGGATAAAGTAAAAAATAGTGAGATAAGAGAACGCTGTGGTATAAAAGAAGATGTGGTTACAAAGATAGATAAAGGAATGCTTAGATGGTTTTGACACGTAGAAAGGATGGATGAAGGAAGGTTGACGAAACAAATTTATAAGGCGAGTGTGAATGTACAAGTCGGTAGAGTTCGCCCTCGGCGAACATCGATCTCAATCAGATCAACATTGTTTTAAAGGAAGGCCAGCTGTCAAGAGTACCAACAACCGACGAGCATGTATGAGAGCCCTGATGAAAGTTGAGGAAGCAAAAGATGTGTGTAAGAACCGTAGCGGAAGTGGAAGGAAGTTGTCTCTGCCTACCCCTACGGAAAAAAGGCGTGACTGTATGTATGTAAATTCCCTTTACAATAGTCTTTAAATTTTATATTTCCTCCCAATACTTTGAAAAAATTACATGTTACAATTCCAATCATTTTAGTTGCTTACTTACTACTTAATTGATTAAATGTTCAAACTGATGACCACCCGCTTTCATACAATAATAAAGATTTTGTTCAAAACTTTTGCGCACATTTCGAAGAATTTCCGGACCCACCAGTCGGTCACCGAAAGTGCCAGCCCATACGCGTTTAATTTATACCAATGGCGTACTTAACTTAAATGAATGACATTGTTTGCAGATAAGTTTCACATTTAAAATCTAATTTCTCAATAAGTAGGTAATAGGCGGAATTTTAAAATAGCCAAATATATAAAATATGAAATTTTGTGAAACCATGATGGAAAAGCAAAATAAAAATGATGTTTTATTACAAAACATATTGTTTAGAGAAGAGTCATATTTTTCTTTACATTAGTGACACAATTTATCCGTTGTAAGATATCTGCCCCGCAAAAATCAGTATCTGAGTATTCCTATACTTACTTCACGCCCACAAAAACTTTATGTTTGGACAGGAATTTTAGAAGACTATTTATAGGTTCTTGCTTTATTGATGGTAACCTAAACGCTGTCAAATATTTACAGCTTCCGCAAGATCAAATTATTCCGACAGTTCAGCTACTTGTTATAAATTTTTTTTGGGGAAATCTATTGAAATTCGCCTATTGATACGAATTTAAGAAAAAGATAAAAATCTTATCGGTTGAAAATTATCCAACTTTGTGCCAAATCTACTTAGCGATATGACAATTTTTATTACATTAGATTTGTAAGCACTAGAAATATTAAGGAGGAAGTAAAAGCTCAAACAACAAAGGCATCTCTAATCTTATGATTCTTGAGAGACATAATCTGGAGAAATAAACACATGAGTACCAGAAGTAAGGTCAGAATATATAAGACATGTGTAAGACCGATTATGACATACGCGATAGAGACCAGAGCGGAGAACACGACTACAAAGCGACTTCTTAGATCAACGGAAGTGTGAATTCTTAGATCGATAACTGACTATACCTTACTTGACCATAAAAGAAGCGAAGAGATAAGGGAAATATGTGAAGTCCAAGACATAGTAAGATGGGCAAGAAACCGAAGAAGAGAATGGAGAGACCATGTTAGCAGAATGCCAAACGACCGGCTGGCAAAAATTGTGAGAGAGAAGCGGCCCAACACACCACGCCCAACTGGACGCCCACCAAAAAGATGGTATGATAGCTGGTCTTCATCGTCCCAATTGTTTTTGGGCAACCTTTGAGGCAAACAAAGGACGTAGTCCTAACGTAAGAAGAAGAAGAAGAAGAAGAAGATTTGTAATGTTTTTCTAGGCTTGGTCTTTCTCTTCCTCTTCTTTCCTTTGGCGTCCAGTTAGGAATTCGATTGTTAGGCATTGATACACATGGTCGTACTATCCAAGTCGTTTTATTCCAATTTCCTTTACTATGTTCTGCTTTATGTCCTTGATTTTGTTGATCGTTTTGTTGGTGACTCTGTCCATCCTCTAGATTTTTCAGCAGCTTGTCTTCAGAAGGCCATTACTATAGCTCTTAGGTACCTTTTCGATCTATCTTTAATTTGCCCCACTTTACTACTATAAGTTATAATACTTTTTATGATTATGCTATACTCGTATACTCTCTGTTTGTTTATTTTTGATAGTTTTTGTTCCAAAGAACTCATGGTATCCCTAACGTTGGCACTTACATTGGCGAGTTGTTCGCAGTTTTCGGCTGATCTGAATAGCTGTTTGGCTTTGCGTATTCCTGTCCAATCGCGAATGTTTTTCAACCATGAATACCTCGGCTGCCTTTGATTTTGCCCTTCATTATAAGTTGAAGCACCCTGTATCGGTCTCCTCTGATAACATGCCCCAGGTATGATATCTTTCTAATATTCATAGTGACAAATAACTCACGAACCGCATTTGCTCTATTTAACACTGCTTCAAAAGATCTGATATCTTGAGAGGTAGCATGGCCTTCACGACCCACCCTACATCTACAATCTAACACTGCTTCGTTGGTCTGCCTAGCTGTCCAGAGTATTCGGAGCATTCTTCTATGTAACCACATTTCAAACGCTTCCAGGCGATTGATTGTAGCAGCCTTTAGAGTCCAGGTCTCAGCTCCATATAACAACACTAATTGAATATAACATTTTATCATTCTTTGGCGTAATTTTAGGTTTAGGTTGTCGTTAGAGAAGAATGCTTTCATTTTTAGAAAAGTCGTGCGAGCGGTCTCAATTCTGCACTTAATTTCTTTATCTGGGTCTAGTTGTTCCGTGATATAGCAACCAAGATATTTGAATTGGGTAACTCTATCAATGTTTTGTTGGTCTATCTGTAGGAAAGCATCGGCGTGCGGTTGGCGACTAAATATCATAAATTTTGTCTAAGTGACATTCATTTTCAGACCCATTTCTCTTCCTGTCATGTTTACACAGTCCAACAATTCTTGAAGGCCCTGAATACTATCGCTCAAGATGGCCGTGTCGTCGGCATATTGAATATTATTAATCAGTTCCCTGTTGATCTTTACTTCAAGGTTTTTATCTTGCAAAGCCTGTTTGAAGATTATATCTGAGTAGATGTTAAATAATGTCTGACGCCTTCTTGGATGCTACACTCATCGGCCAGTCTTTCATTAATACTGCTTTCTACAAGTTCTTCATAATTCTCAGATCTCTACCATCGATTCCCACGTTTCTCAATATGTTTATTAGTGTTCCATATTGTACCTTGTCGAAAGCTTTTTCATAGTCTACATACATAAACATCCTTGCGCTGGTCACGGCACTTTTGGAGACTAACTAACCACCATTCGTACCCTATCCATTTAATCAACTGTAAAATGTATAACTTTCACAGACTGATATTGATGTTAGAGTATAAAACTGACTTATTTTTTAAAAGTATATAAATATATTTGATTCATAAAGTGTTAATAAGTAACTATGAACTTACTCGTTGACATATTATATCCGGAAAAATAAATAAAAATACAATATTTTTGAACACATGCACAATTTCTCATACGTTTTTTTATCGATTTTACTTCTCCATTAAACTCAGGCATTGTTAACAAATAGTAGTAGAGACCTTTCTCAAAATGGCATGAAAAGCTTCGACGTCCTTTTCAACATTTTTAAAGCTGTAGGCAACAAAATTGTATTCACGAAAACTCTAATGTCTTCTATTTATACCGTATTACTTACTGCAATAACGTACAAAATGGCAATTTCTACTACACACCATTTTTCGCCCATTTTTAATCGTTTGACAGCTTCTTCGATCACATACAAATGCGAATTTATATTTTTTCTTTTACCTTAAGAATTTTTTAAACAAATTTAATATTAACAGAAGAATTTAATGAAGAATTGTTCATAAAATAAGGCTGCATAGCCTTCACGACCCTCCCTACAATCCACAATCTCTACAATCTATTGTCTATAAATAACTCATTTTAGCGCACATTTTCTTGTTTTGTTCTTGTTTAACGACAAGTAAGAAATTTTTTATGATGTGGCAGGTTTTTGTCGGTTTTTTCTGCAGATATTTTTATGTTTTTTCCCAAAACCTGAGATTTTTCTAATGGAAAATATCTTTCTTAAATCTGACCTGTAGAACACTCAATTATTATAATTTGCTGTTCACCGTCGTCAACCCATACGCGTCCAGTGCTGGATATAGGTCTCCCTCAGTCTTTTCCATCTGTCCCTATAGCATTCCAATTGCTACTAACACGTTTCAGTTCGTCAGTCCATCTGGTAGGTGGGCGGTCTCTACTGCGGAACGCTTCTTGCCTTGGCCTTCACTCGACGATACGCGTTGTCCATCGGTTGTGAGATAATCTGGCAACGTGTCCGGCCCAGTCTCCCTCAGCCTTTTCCATCTGTCCCTATAGCATTCCAATTGCTACTAACACGTTTCAGTTCGTCAGTCCATCTGGTAGGTGGGCGGTCTCTACTGCGGAACGCTTCTTGCCTTGGCCTCCACTCGACGATACGCGTTGTCCATCGGTTGTGAGATAATCTGGCAACGTGTCCTGCCCAGTCTCCCTCAGCCTTTTCCATCTGTCCCTATAGCATTCCAATTGCTACTAACACGTTTCAGTTCGTCAGTCCATCTGGTAGGTGGGCGGTCTCTACTGCGGAACGCTTCTTGCCTTGGCTTCCACTCGACGATACGCGTTGTCCATCGGTTGTGAGATAATCTGGCAACGTGTCCTGCCCAGTCTCCCTCAGCCTTTTCCATCTGTCCCTATAGCATTCCAATTGCTACTAACACGTTTCAGTTCGTCAGTCCATCTGGTAGGTGGGCGGTCTCTACTGCGGAACGCTTCTTGCCTTGGCCTTCACTCGACGATACGCGTTGTCCATCGGTTGTGAGATAATCTGGCAACGTGTCCGGCCCAGTCTCCCTCAGCCTTTTCCATCTGTCCCTATAGCATTCCAATTGCTACTAACACGTTTCAGTTCGTCAGTCCATCTGGTAGGTGGGCGGTCTCTACTGCGGAACGCTTCTTGCCTTGGCCTCCACTCGACGATACGCGTTGTCCATCGGTTGTGAGATAATCTGGCAACGTGTCCTGCCCAGTCTCCCTCAGCCTTTTCCATCTGTCCCTATAGCATTCCAATTGCTACTAACACGTTTCAGTTCGTCAGTCCATCTGGTAGGTGGGCGGTCTCTACAGCGGAACGCTTCTTGCCTTGGCCTCCACTCGACGATACGCGTTGTCCATCGGTTGTGAGATAATCTGGCAACGTGTCCTGCCCAGTTCCATTTTAAAATAGCAATTTGCTGTTATTGGTACTAAATGAATTCTGATCGATCGTATTCTATATTCTTTTTCATCGTTTCATAAAAAACATATTAATAACTTTGTAATAATGGCTTCTTGTGAAAAGACTGATTAAAAAATTAAAAAAAATTTATTTGAAAACGGGACCAACAATTGTTTTTAGTGCAGCCCATTGAGTCGAAAATTAATTTTGAATTTAAAAGGGGAAAATGTGCCTTTATTTCATTTATCAGTGTACAGAATACAACAGATAAAGTTTAAAACTTCAGAGAACAACTTTTTGTTGACAGAGGAACGAGTTTGTTAGCCTAAACTTATAAAGGGTTTTACAAATTTTCTAAATACTCCGGATGAATAAAACAACTTTTGTCTCTTGTCTTTTTTTTTTAAACTTAAAGTACATCCCGATTTAGTAACTGCTTGGCAGTACATTATATAAATTGAAAATTTAAGTAGAGAGAAAGCAGCTTTCCAAATTATTATTTGTGTATACGAACAAAAAGTTTTTACTAAAGAAACATTTGTTTCCAGTAATTTTTAATTAGGACCACTTTATTATTATTATTATTATTTGCGAGTAGACCCCTTAGGATCACGCAAAGCAAAACGATTCGTTTGGGAGGTAGTTTTTCTAATCCTCCAGATTTCTCTCATCTTTTCTCCCATGTCTTCTTTCCTTTCTTGGGACCATTTTGTTCCGGTCTTCCTGGGCACTTCATTCTCTGGTACAACCTTCCATTGGTAAATCTTACGTCTGTATGTGCTTCTGTCCTGTATCTCTTCTTGGTCTATTTGTGCTTTCCGTAAATCAGCCTGTACCTGAGCTATCCATGGTGTCGTCGACTTGACCCCCTTGATGTAAGTTAAGATCTTGTTTGCGAGGCGAGTTGGAGGGAGTCTACTAATATGTTCGTAGAATCTCAATCGCCTCTTTCTTACATCGGCCGCTAGGTTGGACAGATTTTCGGTGGTTTTTCTGGAGTGTAACCTGTAGCCCTTATCTGTGTGTTTGGGTCCCAGCACTTTCCTTATGGTTTTCCGTTCTTCTTTTAGGATATACTCCATGTCTCTTTTGGTGGATAAAGACAGGGTCTCACTTGCGTACAGTATTTGGGGTTTAACAACTGTGTTGTAGTGTCTAATTTTGGTGTGTAATGACAAGCATTTCTTGTTGTAAATTTTGCAGGTTCTTCCGAAAGCCATTTTCAATTTCTGAAGTCGTATTTGTTGGGCCATCTTTTCTCCTCCGTTTGGTTCGAGGATCTCTCCTAGATATTTAAAGTGTGTAACTCTATTGATCCTGCCGTACTTGGTGTCAAGGCTCTGAATATCTATCTTTGAGCAAAAGAACTCGGTTTTCTGGAAGGAGATTTGTAGTCCTACTTTTTCACCACACTCCTTAAGAACTTCTATTTGTTTGGTAGCAGTTGTCCCATTGTCTGCTAGTATTGCTATGTCATCTGCAAAGGCAAGACAAGAGATTTCTAGGTTATCCTTGACCCGTCCGAGTCGCATAGGTTTCCAATGTCCTTGGTTTCTCAGCTCCTTCTCCCATTCTCTGATGACTTTATCCAAAACTAGGTTAAAAAGAATTGGGGATAACCCGTCTCCTTGTCGTACGCCTGTTTTTATTTGGAAGGGTTCTGAGTTTTCTCCCATGAACTTGACTTTCGACGTCGTGTTTGTAAGTGTTAATTTGATAAGTCGTAAGGTCTTGGGGTCGAGTCCTAATTCTTCAAGGATTGTGAAAAGGGATTGTCGGTCGACGGAGTCGTAAGCTTTTTTGAAGTCCACGAAGGTACAAACAACCACTTTTATAGATAACAACATTTTAATTAAAACTTTTTTATAATTGCTACGATGTAGCATATGATGTAATGCTAGGTCATTTTAAAGCAACCGGTGTCGTCAGCGTCACCGACAGATTGATATTTTCGGTGTAGAAAATGACAGTGGGTGTCAGTAGGGGTCAAAATAATATTAAAATAAAATTTTATCTGTCAACGAGACATTGTAAATTTTGTTCGCGAAAAAGTGTATATATTTTTGAAAGACGTCAAGCTAACTAAGATGTCTACAAGATGGTGAAGCGATTCCCTTTCCCCGCCCGTTACCAAAACCTGTCGATCAAAACCACTTGATTCTTGAGTTTTTTCATCGAGAAGAATACTTTCTGAAACCGCCACGAGTGGCGCCATTGTAGCTGTAAAAATGATGTAAATTGCCTGGTTGCCGGTTGTTTTTTGAAGAAAAAATATATATAAGTGGTACTATAAAAAACATTACTATTTTGAAAAAATCTTATGATATTTAAACTTGTCTCTTAATTATAATGCATTAGTAGCATGATTCCTGTGGTTTTATGCAAAAAATTCGATCAGAAAATTGTCAAATTCAGATGTGGCACTGGCAACGATGACTTCTATTATACAAAATGGCAGACATGTACAGTAGGGTGGATCAAAAAAATCGATTATTTTTTTTTACAAGTGACACGGAAAAATGGGTTGCTAGACACCTTAAAAAAAATTCTCACCAAGCATGAGCTCTTAATTTTAATAGGAAGATCCTCCGCATCGCAGTTTTGTATTTTTTTCTCAGTCCAATAGAAAAAAATTCTAACCTCATCATTTATCGATTGAACAGAAAAATGTTCCGAGAGAATTTTTTAGGAAATTACATGCTCTACAAAAAAGGTATCTTATATTTTTTCCGTAAACCTCACCATTTGAAAGATATTAAGGATTTAATTTTGATTATTTTAAGACAAATTTCATTTTTGTTTATGAATTTTATAACTCGACAATAAATGACTTTAACAAAATGCGCAATACAAATTTTTGTTGGAAATTAACTGCTCTATAAAAATGGTTTCTTATGTTTTGGCGATGAAATTAACCGTTCAAAAGATATTCATCATCAAACTTTCATGTGTACGGATTTTAAAAGTTTTTGATAAGATATTCGAAAAATTTCAATTTAATTTATAAATTTCATATGAATTTCATTTCTTGTCATTAATATAAGAATTATTTGAGTTTTATTTTCAAAATTATCAAAATTTTTCTTCAATTATTCTAAACATTTTATTTTTAATCATTAGAAATCACGATCCTGGGGAAAATTTCTCCTCTAGAGAATATTTGTTTTGTATTTTATTTCATCTGTTTGAATTGTGAACTAGCGCCACCTACTTTTTCCTTTATCGTTATGTTGTCGTTGGTTTGTACAGCATTTTTAGTGTTCCCAAAATTTATGATCTCGTATATGTGATCGAACGATTAATTATTTACAAATATTGCGGTTACTACGTGAATTAACTTGATATTTATCGAAAATATGGATAAGGAAATTCATTTGATCGGAAAACCTGTGCAAAAATTTGTATTGCGCATTTTGTAAAAGTCATTTATTGTCGAGTTATAAAATTCATAAACAAAAATGGAATTTGTCTTAAAATAATCAAAATTAAATCCTTAATATCTTTCAAATGGTGAGGTTTACATAAAAAATATAAGATACCTTTTTTGTAGGGCATGTAATTTCCTAAAAAAATTTTTCGGAACATTTTTCTGTTCAATCGATAAATGATGAGGTATGAATTTTTTTCTATTGGACTGAGAAAAAAATACAAAACTGCGATGAGGAGGATCTTCCTATTAAAATTAAGAGCTCATGCTTGGTGAGAATTTTTTTAAGGTGTCTAGCAACCCATTTTTCCGTGTCACTTGTAAAAAAAAAATAATCGATTTTTTTTACCCACCCTAATGTACAGAGCTTTTCATTTTATTATTTCAATGAACAAAATATGTTGAATTATGAATAATCTTATTCGAATCAAACGTGGAAAGGGCACAACAATTGTGGTGAAAGAGTTTTTAGGTGTTTTCGTCAATTTAAAAATGTCTTGTGCTAGTGAAAGTGAAAGTCTATTTTACCGATCTTCGATGGTGGCGCCATCTCTGAATGATTCGAAAAGTGTTCTTCTCGTGCTCAACGATCGACACTTTTGTTCCGATAACAATTGAAGAGTAGCTCCACCAGTTCTTTTAGTTACCTTAAAGCTAACCTATCTTACATTGAGAGAGTTGTTCGCTAGTGATCTGCGAATAATTGTGCAGGCATTTTTTGTTTCTTATTTTAATTACCGTAAACCCATTGTATCGTTTTTAGAATATAATTAAATGATTGACAGTACAAATAGCTGGAATATTATTGTAGTGAGCGATAATGATGAAAAGAATAAAGGGAATTTAATACAGATATGTACTATGAAGTACTTTTATTTCAAGTCAAAATAACTTTTTATTTTGCGTAAATGTAGGAAAAACAATCGAATTGTAAATCAAGGTTTAAAAATGTTATTCTGCGGTCATCGAAACTAGTGCGCTCGAAGAACAGCTCAAATTTTTAATGAGAGGCATCTTGATAAAAATTAAGGCCACTAGACTATCATAGAGTAAGTACGGAAATTTGGAGAAACTGTACCTCGCGGCGGCGCAGTGTGTGTTTTGCTGTTTTCGGGTCCTTACCGGGCTGTGTGCTGGTCGAGTCTCTATTGTACAATGATACAAAAACACATAGGCAAGATACAATGGGCCAACAGGCCTAAGTGTCACCGGAGGCAATAGCCAGACGGACCTAAATAGGGGTGGAGTTTTTAGTAAGTAGTCCTGACACAGTCAGTGGAGTCTTACAGTAGACCTTGAGCTTTCGGACTCATAACCTCTCCATAAAGGATTTTCTTCACCTCTGAAACAAAATCCTTCCGTTTACTCTTAAAATATAAAAATCTTTCGATTTGAAATGAGCTGTCATATAGTAAGAATATTGCTCGTTATACAATGATCTCAGATACCTTAGATATCGGATATTTAATGAAACATGTATACCACTACCGATTTACATCAGAGCCTATCAATGCAAACATAGAATAATATCAACCCTTTTGATATTCGGCGGGGACTTCGGTAGCGGTTTCAGAA
Organism: Agelastica alni; assembly: GCA_950111635.1. Lineage (NCBI taxonomy): Eukaryota > Metazoa > Arthropoda > Insecta > Coleoptera > Chrysomelidae > Agelastica > Agelastica alni. The sequence goes on along the minus strand of OX467714.1, from coordinate 41,497,651 downwards.
TATCTGTCGAACTTTGTATATTGTTATTACAGTTCAGTCACGAAAGTGGGATATATGTAAATGTGTATCCTGCTGTGAAATCCCTATGCTTACTGTGTCATGGAAAACACGAATCTAAATCTAGTATTGGGACTTGAATTTTAATTTCGACTCATGACACATTTTTATTAGACTGGACAATTTTCGGTGCCAAATATTTCAGATTAGAAATAAAGTTATACTTCGTGTAAAATTTATTTTACTAAAATTGCAAAGCGCTTTCAGCTGTTAAGCCATCATCAGTGCGTTCTTCGTCAGGCGAATACATAAAGATACACTAGAATAAAATCTACAAGACGTTGTACAGCCGATTATTCAAACACATAACACATTGAATAATAAATATTTCAGATACCTACTGGGTTCACACGTTGATTGTAAATATTATCACGATAATCGAGTTTAACCAAGATGTAGATTTTCAACGGGCCTATGATTCCATCAACAGGAAAATGCTATGGTCAGCAATGACCGAAATGGGTATCCCGAAGATATTGGTAACAATGACGAAGAAGAATGATAGGGAAATACAATATCTCCCTTGCTATTAAACCCAGCTTTAGAATATTCAACACGAAAAGTTGAAACAGACTTGATAACAAGCATTTCGGCACGAGGATCGAAGATTTTTTTAGCATTCGCTGATGATGTCGATACCATAGCTCAGACAACACGGGATGTGTGTGGAATTTTCAGCCGTTTTAAGGAAGCTGCACTGCAAATGGACCTTAAAGTAAACGAGGACAAGACTAAATATATGGTAATGTCAATAACAACTAAATGAGAAGTGGAACGGCATGCAGGAGATTCGTGCCAGAATAGAACAATCTCGTGCTCCGTTCCTGAAGATGCGTAAGTACTTTGCAGCAGAAATTAAAGCTTGCCTATGCGCGTCCAAGTGCTTCGCTGTTACGTTTACGCTGTTTACACTAAAAAAGCGCAAACTGGAGTATTTCGGTCACATCTTAAGAAATGACAAGTATCGACTTTTAAAGCTTATTATAGAAGGGAAGATCGAAGGACGAAGAGGCCCGGGTAGAAGAAAGATATCCTGGCTAAAAAACTTAAGACAATGGTATGGAGTGAGCACTACCACATTATTCCGCCGAGCTGTAGACAAGGCTCAGATAGCGCTGATGATTGCCAACGTCCGAGGAGGACAGGGCACCTAAAGAAGAAGAAATAAATACCAGAAATAGGGTCAGGCAGAACGTCTATACTAACAACAACAACTTTGAAGTTGTAAAGGAATTCAAGTACCTGGGAGCGATAATAACCCAGGATAACCGAGTTGAGAAAGACGTGGCAGCCAGAACGATTGCGACTAACAGGTCTTTTTACTCCATTCAACATTTATTAAAATCTAAACTTCTCTCCAGAAATACTAAGATTCGAATTTACAAAACCAAAATTCACCCTGTGGTGAAGTATAGAGCGAGACGTGGACTCTGAATCAAAGAGAAATAAACAAACTGCTGGTATGGAAACGTAAGATCCATTTACGGTACCTGTAAGGATACTAATACGTAAGAATGGAGACGTCGGCATAATTATGAGCTCCAACAACTATTTGGGAAAGAGAGCCTTACTAGGCATATAAGAGTAATAGGCTTAGATGGGCAGATCATGTAATAAGAAGCGACTTATAAACACAGCTTTTTGAGAGAGACCGGTTGGCAGAAGACAAGTAAGATGCCCCAGAAACCGATGGAAGGACGCTGTAACGGCAGACCTCCGAAAGATGGGCATCATACAGTAGAAATTAGAAGACAAAGCCGCCAAGGATAAAAAGGGCAATAGTAAATTCGGCCAAGACTCACGACGAGTTGTAGAGCCAAACAAGAAGAAGACGATCACGTTAATCGTAGATCATCATTACAGTCATAACATCTTGTCAGATGTGTTGTAAACTTATTTTATTGTCAGTTTTTGCTGGTTTTGGCCGAGGCATTACTGATATATAGTTTGTCGATTGCTTTCCTAACGGTGGTTCGCCATCTTATCCGATTAGAAGTCAGTTCGGAAGCCCCACTGACGTTTAGATCAAGACACAGTTTTGTTAGATCCACCCAGTGTGTAGGAGATCGACCACATCGTCGACCAGTGGAAAGATGGTCCTGTACAAGTAGTTTCTGTTATCGTTCTTGTGAATGTGTCCAAAAAATGTCAAGGCACGCTTCAGTACTTTGGAGGACAGGCGCCTTGAATTGCCAATCTCATTTAGAACTGAGACGTTTGTTCTATGTGCCTTCCACAGAATCCGCAGCATTCTCCTCCAGCACCACATCTCGAAGGCATCTATAGATACGATGGCGATCAGCCTGTTTGGTAGTCCGCGTCTCTGACGTATGGAAAAAACCAGAAATCGGACCAGAGATATTTTAGTTGTTTTGGTGATTTTAGAGTCATGCCATATTCTATTGAGTTTTGTCATGGCTAGTCGTGCCTGTTAAATGCGCCGACGGATTTCTTTTTTGCTGCTGCTTGTGTTTTCAATTAATGATCCGAGGTATACAAAGTTCTGCACCACTTGACAGCTTCCAACTTAAGATTTTTAAGGATGGTTGTTATGTTCTCTGTCACTTTGTTCTTGTTGTAATTTACTTTAATGCCGTAAGTCTTGCTAGTTTGTTCTAAGGTATTACTGAGAGCTAATAGTTTAGCTTTTGTGGTTCCTGGGAGAGCTGTGTCGTCGGCGAATCTCAAGTTAGACATCCTAGTTTTCTATGATCGTCGATAATAAAACTAAAATATTTCTTGCACTATCACAACGCATCTTTCATTAAAACATTAAAATCTGAACAATAAAAGAATATTTTTTAAATTCTTTCTTGCGTACTTTGTTTCGTTTGACGTTTTAACATTATGAGGTTCATTTACACACATCTTTTTATCGCCACATGAATAGTGATTGAAGGAAGTCATAGAACGTACACGGCTCGTGAGTAAGTACATTAAATAAGTGTGAGATTAACGTGCCACTAAAAATGCAGCTTCACTCTATGCAGTTCCTGGCTTTGACATATCACTGGAAATTTGTATGTACGTTAAAACGTTTCAGCAGTATACTCTACTACAGAATTTGCCGAGATGAACGTTGACGATTCAAAAATATTTTTATTATGTAATATGCTTAAGTTTTTTACTTTTATAATACCTCAAAGGATTCAACTTACCTGATATTGTTTTAAAAAGCACACGGATGCCCATATAGACGTTTATAATTGAAATATTTATAAATCAATTACGTTCTTCAGTGAATGCTTCAACATCATAATGTGTATGTGAAAAAAGGAGGGTTGGATTGGTTCAGCACCAAGGCATTCTCTTCGTCTTCTAGATTCCATTCAGAAAAGAGCCATTCGCTTGATAAACAGCTCAACTCTCACAAATACCCTTCGCCCTCTAGAACATAGAAGAAGAGTTGCAGACCAGTCATTGCTCTACAGATATTTCCATGGCAGATGCTCCAGAGAAATAAAAACTCTTGTACCACCATTGGCCACATTCAGTCTTACCCATTTACTCTCAAGATTGACACTACAAGGACCAATCTCCATTATGAAATCCTTTTTTTACGGGGCTGCTACGGAATGGAATAAGCTTCCAAAATCAGTTTTTCCAGAGAACTATGACCTGCAACTTTTTAAAAAGCGTGTCCACAATCTTTTCCTTTCTATAATCCCTTCCCCTTCTAATAGTCGCAGTGCGGGCCGTCCGCGGCCCACACGATAGGTCTACCCTTTTTGCGACTATCTTCATAAAAAAAAATAATGCGTTTGCCACAGATAATAATTAAAATAATCATTCATAATGGATATCTGTTGAAGTAAGGAATTCTGCCGGAAAACGACGATGTGCTGTGTTCGTGTGGCTAAATCCAAGATATGAACCACCTACTGACCTGTCCACTACTAAAAGAAAGATGCACTTTTAGAGTCCTAATATTATGCAACGACAAGGCTATTGCAGCCGCTATTTTTTGAAAAGATATCGCATAACCCGGATAAGGAAAGTAAGTAAGTGAGCGTGCATGCAGACATGGTTGGTCTATAGAACACAATAATTCGAATCTTCAAAATTGGAGGAATTGTCTTTTCTCTTATGAATCACGATTTCGTTTTTATACGTGTGATGGTCGAATTTTAGTCTGCTCGTCGGTTGTTGGTACTCTTAACCTTAGCCTTTCTTCAAAACAATGTTGATCTGATCGACCTCTACCGACTTCCGTCTATTCACACTCGCCTTATAAATTTGTTCCTTCAATCTTCCTTTATCCATCCTTTCTACGTGTCCAAACCATCTTAGCATTACTTTATCTATCTTTTTAACGAATTTTTCTTTTACACCACAGCGTTTTCGCTATTCTTTACTTTATCCAACCGAGTAACTCCTCAGACTACTCATCTCCGCAGCATTATTTCTATTTTCTTGCTTCTTCTGCCAAACCCAACATTCACTACCATACATGAGTGTAGAAATCAACACACGTCTATGACACTTTCTGGCTGTTCATAAAGCTAGATAGATAGATAGTCTTCCAAATAGAGTAACAGCATTAAGGCCAGTCCGAGGTGGTACATGTATTAAGTTTCGTATGCAGCTGTTAGAAGTAATGTAATGAATGAACTTATGTTGGTTTAATTTTTCACTTTTTCTTTAACACCTATTTTTCGTTATTGAAAATAAGAAATTTTTATTTTATTCACTTCAATTGTTGAGCAGTGTATTTGTTCGTTATGTCAAGGCAAACAGATAATGACCGCGTGTTGGTGGACGAAATTCTATTGGTTGAGGTGAAAAAATAGTACTGGTTAAATTTTCGATTTATTATCAGACAATATGCCGATGTTATCGTAGAAAATAGCTTTATAAAGACAATTTATATTTATCAAAAAGTATACAATTGTTTATTATTTTTTTGAACAATAAAATAGATAATGAAATGAATACAAATTTCATACATTTACCATTATTTGTTAATCGCTCTATTTTTGATCGAATACTGAGGAAGAATATTTGTATTAATTATTATCGTCCCGTGGTTTTGGTAATAATACAAATCACCAAATGGGGCAAGAAATCGACTAATTTAGGACAAAGCGGTTATTATGAAACAACAATGAATTGATTTCGGGTTTTTTTACGTATACAAAGGGTTTTCTCACTACTTACAACATTTTTTAACGGCCCTAACAATCATCGCGGAAAGTTAACCATAAAACTGGGATAAATAACAGAAAATTGTTTTTGTTAATTGGATGTGTCTGTTAGGTACGTAAAAATTTTTGTTTTATAAGCGTATAACAAACGATCATCGAGCTCACTGTTAAAAATAAAAACACAAGAGTTACTAAAAATTTAAATTTTATAGCAAAAAATAATTTAATTTTAATGTAAATAATACAAAATGGAAACGTTTATATTTTTTTAAATCGTTTTTAAAAAGCAATGTTTTTATTTAAATCAGTAGTCGTAACAATAAATATTTGAAAGTTTCAGTGAAATCCTAAGGTAAACTGTCCGTTTACGAAAAGGTCAAAAAATATTTGAAAAATCTCAAATTTACCTTCCCAGAAATATATCCGTTGTCACGTATTAAAACCCCTTCTCCTTGGAGGATATATTCACCAACAATTAATAATAGCCTCAGTTATGAAAAATCAGACACCCTTACAAAACTATATCAACAAATGGTTTGCCAGCAGCTGAATCACTATCAAGAACATATATACAGATGCTTTAAAAAGTGACGAGGGAGTTGAAGCAGCCTTCACTGTAAATAACAACTATTTTCTATATAAACTTCCACAATATTCCTCTACTTATCCAGCAGAGCTCACCGCCGTACTTCACGCACTAAATTATATAGATAACAATAACATTAATAAACAGCGACCAGCATTCTGACCCATAGAGAAAGATTGAGAAGACTAGGGTCGTTACCAGTCTCATTTTCGTTGCCAAAGAGATTTCATGACTTCTCCATATGTTTGTTAGTTTAGTCATAGCTTCCTTTGCTATGGAGCTTCTTCTTTTGATCTTTTCACTGGCTCCGCCCTCGTTTTAATGTTTATATACAGTATAAATTATTTTGAGAATAAATAATAATAATTTTTTTATTCATTATGTTGATTGAAATTTTGTTCATAGCTTTACAAAAAATATAAGAGATTATTGTAATTAAAAAAGTTTAAAAATGCATTTCTTCAAGGGCGAAATTTGAAAGTTCGCCACAGGTGCTAGAATCCTACTCGTAGTTCCGGCTCTGAAAAATATAGCCGGAAACGGGCACTTCAAATTCGTTATATTAATTCAGTCTGATTCAAGATATGCTATCCTCTAGATCTACCTACGTGACCAGAATCATCTGATCCATTATGGAATAATTATATTTCCTGACCGCACTGCAAATGTCAAATAAATTTGCTACAATTGTCAGATCATTACTGATTACACGGAATGCAGTAATGATATTACATGCTTCATTTGACTTGGGCTGTAAAGGCAGAGAATTGCTTGATTTATTTATAGTTGAGGGCGCTGCGAGATGTAAACAAATATGTAGGGCTGTAAGTAACGCCAAAGACAAAGTCTGTTTTAGTTTCATCTACAATCAGTGGCGGCTCCTGGTATTTTTAACTTAAAATTGACATTATGAGTATAATTTGCACATTTCCCCATCACCCTTGAGTAAGTGCACCGACGCGCTACTTTTTTGTAGTGGGTTGTTCGCCAGTAGCCAATTATCTTACTTTAAATAAATAAAATATAATTTTGATGAATTTTAAATAAATGCAAGCAAAACGAAAGTAATGGTTTTTAAAAGAGAAGAAAGCATGACAAACTGTGGTTGTTTCGTTTGAGGGAGAAAGAGTGGAACAAGTAAATGAATTTGTGTACTTGGGTTCAAAGTTTACTAGAGATGAAAAGTATAACAGTGACATTGAGCGAAGGGTGTTGGCAGAAAAACAAATGAATGGGGCACTGCATAGCTTTATAAATAGCCAGAAAGTGTCAAAAAAGGCACGTCTGGCGGTGCATAGAGGTGTGTTGATTCCTACACTTATGTATGATAGTGAATGTTGGGTTTGGCAGAAGAAGCATGAAAAATTAGTGAGATAAGATAACGCTGTGGTGTAAAAGATATTGTTACAAAGATAGATAAAGGAATGCTTAGATTGTCTGGACACGTAGAAAGGATGGATGAAGGAAGATTGACGAAACGAATTTATAAGGCGAGTGTGAATGGACGGAATTCGGCGAACATCGATCTCGATCAGATCAACATTGTTTTGAAGAAAGGCCAGGTCAAGAGTACCAACAACCGACGAGCATGTATGAGAGCCCTGATGAAAGTAGAGGAAGCAAAAGATGTGTGTAAGAACCGTAACGGAAGTGGAAGGAAGTGGTCTCTGCCTACCCCTATGGGAAAAAGGCGTGACTTTATGTATGTATGTAAATAAAATTAAATTATTTTATTTTATGTTTAGCTTATTTCAGAACAAACAATAATAATATTTCACAAATTGTAATACATAAATGAATAGTTAAATATTTAATATCATGATACAGCAGTATAAAAGAAAATAGAAATAATTCTCGTTATTAGTATTGCCTTTATAACCCATGCTTTTTTTGATCGACTTTCTTATATATGCCAAAGCATCAGTGACAAGAACCATCTTTATTAGGAAAGGCATGAAAGTGTGAAATCCTATTGTTCTTGTAGTTAGTATTGTGTAATAACTTTTTTCTGGTAGGTACTTTGTTGCTAGCAAATTTAGAATTGCACGTGGGAATTTCGCAGTGTCATTCACGAATCCGATTAAAAAAAAATACTTCTGGCCGAGAAGTTTAAAAATACGGGAAAATGGCAAGCGCTGTGTTACTGATCGTCTCATTATACATAAAAGTCTCGTGCGAGTTGAATGCAGAGTTTGCAAACAGGATTCGTGAACAGTGTCTAAAAGGCACTTCGACGTTGTGTTTGACACTGTATAAGCGCAATCCAATTGAAATAATGAGATTTGGGACTTTCATTACGCACCGGAGACCGAGGAATACTCGAAACGATGGATTTGGGCCAGCCGAATATGCTCGGTATTTTTCAGATTTCAGTAAAAACATATGATGATTTTAATATATTTTTTCATTTGCATAATTTTATCTGATACCTTCGAAAAGTGTAATCAAACTGTCGATTTGCTGAGCTGAAACTTTTTACAAGTTTTACAAGTTATTCATATCATTCCGATAAAGAGCCTCTGGCTTGTTGACTTTGCAATGTTAGCAACATGGTCATGCTTTGTCAACGCCCTTTATCTTGAATACAGATAACGTAATGAAAATTTTATACTAAGCAAATCCCAATCATTTTTCAGTTTTCTACCGTTATCCTAAAGACTGGGACAACTTTTTTGAAACATCATTACTTTATACCAGCATCGGTTATTACTTTATAATTTTCAGATCAAAATATTCCGAAAACGGTACACAGTATCGAGTTTTACCAATAGTACGAGGGCGGTTTGATAAGTCAGTGACTTTTTAAATAAAACAAATTTTTTTTCGCAAATAAACATTTTATTTTTCTACATAATCACCTTTTAGCTCGATACATTTAGTCCAGCGTTTTTCTAATTTTTTTATCCCCTCCAAATAATAGGTTTTTTCAAAGCTCTTAAAATACGCGTTTGTTTCGGTAATGACTTCTTCATTTGACTCAAATCTCTTACCGCCCAGCCATTTCTTTAGGTTTGGAAACAGAAAATAGTCGCAAGTGGCTAAATCTGGAGAATATGCTGGATGGGGTAGCAGTTCGTATCCCAATTCGTGGATTTTGGCCATTGTGACTAGACAAGTGTGCACACGTGCATTGTCTTGATGGAACAGCACTTTCTTCTTCGCCAAATGCGGCCGTTTTTGCTTCAAATCAACGTCGAATCTGTTCAAAAGCTTTGAATAATATTTGCCGGTGATCGTTTTACCTTTCTTGAGGTAATCGATGTGAATGACACCGCATACATCCCAAAAAACTGTGGCCATGACCTTGTTGGCTGACAGACTCTGTTTCGCCTTCTTTGGTCCACGTTCACCCCGAGCAACCCACTGTTTCGATTGTTCCTTGGTCTCTGGCGTGTTGTGATGGATCCATGTTTCATCCACAGTAACAAAACGGCGCAAAAATTCGTCCGGAATACGGCTGAACATCGCTTAACACTCTTTTGAAGTGGTTACACGATTGCGCTTATGGTCGAGTGTGAGCAATCGCGGCACCCATCTCGCAGAGAGTTTTTTCATGTCCAAATATTCGTGTAAAATATGATGTACCCGTTCAGTTAAGATACCTACAGCATGAGCCAACTCACGCACTTTCATTCTCCGATCATCCAATATCATTTCATGGATTTTATCGACGATTTCCAGCGTGATCACTTCTTTTGGGTGACCTGGACGTTCGACGTTACTAGTGCTGGTACGACCACAACGGAACTCTGTAAACCACTTCTTATCCGTTGAAATTGATGGTGCCGAGTCCCCGTAGTATTTATCAAGTCTTTCCTTAGTTTCAGTGATGGATTTTTTAAGTAAAAGTTATGCTTAATCAGCACACGAAATTGACTTTTTTTCATTTTCGTAAAAATTCACGAGGTTGTCTGCTTTGAACGGCTATCAAACACCAACTGCACGACGTAGCTTGCTCAAAATTAAAAAGTTGCCCACTGATAGATTATAGTTGACGGCAGCACTGTTGCATTTGGAGTAACTGCGCGGGAAATTCAAAAAGTCACTGACTTATCAAACTGCCCTCGTACTTTTTTGGTGTAAGATTAAATTATGTTTAAGTTCATTTGTAATTTTGATTAATAAATCTAACCTTAAAAAAGTTATCTTCAATACTACTTGGTACGAAGCGTGTAACTAGCGCCCTCTATGAGAGTCAGGTATAAAAACAAATTCATGAGATGTATGAGCTTCTAAAACATATTCGTATAAAATTTCATTACTATGTTTCCAGTAGTTGCGGCAAAATCGTAATAAATGTGTATTCATTTTTTTTCTTCAACGCCCTGTATCTTGAATACGGATGGCGTAACGAAAATTTTTTACTAAACAAACCCCAATTATTTTTCAGTTTTCTACCTATATCCTATTATATATATATATATATATATATATATATATATATATATATATATCCTATTGAAACAAAAGTTGGTAAACTAAGTTTTCTCTCGGCCGTATTCGAAATCAATTTAGAATTTCTCAGAGAGGCATTATCGAAGACATTAGCTGTCGGTATTCGAATTGAGTGCGAATTTTATGAGCGCCGTATAATAGATTTAGTAACTCGGTCTCAACTTCCTTAAAAATAATTAAGAACTCCCGAAATTAAATTGCTGAACGTACGTACCTTTTGGAACATGTTGAGACACAGACGAAATGCCATTTGAGCGGATTCAAATCTAATAAAAGGACGGCGAAGACCCAACGGCATCTGCTGCTTATTGAGTTTTGTTGTGCGCAATGAATTTTAACTTGCATTAAAAGGATAATGGATCGCAAAAACCACTTTCTTAAATTACGAGTATAAGTCAATTAATACACACATTTAAAATTAATTCTTGTAAATTAAGAAAAAATAAATACAGAGTGTCACGACGAGATTGAACTATTTGTGGAGGAAGTAACGGTAATATGGAATATTTTTAATACATAAAAAAATTTTACTCAAAGGAAAAATGAAAATATACACAAAAATCTCTTGGAAAATTAATAACCTTTATTTAACATTACATTCTTGCGGTTGGGCCATTGCTATAGGCACCTATGTCACCTAGATCTTATGATCTTCTGTGATTACCGCTGCATCAGAATTTCAGTCCGCTGCTTTTGGAAAAACGCAGGATTTCTGTTGGCCCTTTCTCATTTAGATCACTTGGATTCATTATCATGCGGCCCCAGGTTTCGTACCTGTACACCGCTAGCATCGGGCAGCAACACATAATGTGTATGCTGCTCTCTTCCACTTCGCCGCATAGTCGGCAGTTTTTCTCGGCCTCCAGCTTAAGTTTGAAGAGGTGCGCCGTTAGAGCGATGTCGCCAATGAGCAGGCCAAGCGTGCTGCTTAGCCTACTTCGGTTTATCGTCCAGAGTGCGTCTGCCCTCTTCTGGAGAGATTTTTTCATCAACGTGTTGATCATTCCATCACAATGACCCGAAATACCCTTGAATCAAGTCCCTCCATCTCGATGTTGGGAGTCACGGTGTCTAATAATATGTCTTAGCATGTTGCTAACATCGTAAAGTCAGCAAGCCAGAGGCTAGGTTTTCTGTGGAAATCTAGAAAGTTTTTTACTTCTGATCAACTGTTGACGACGTACAAGTCTCAAATCCGACTTTTACCGGAGTATTGCTCGCACATTTGGGATTCAACACCAAGGCATTCTCTTCGTCTTCTAAATTCCATTTAGAAAAGGGCCATTCGGTTGATAAACAGCTTAACTCTCACAGATACTCTTCACCCACTAGAACATAAGTAAAGAGTTGCAAATCGGACATTACTCTACAGATATTCCCATGGCAAATGCTCCAGAGAAATAAAAACTCTTGTTCCACCACTTTCCACATTCGGCCTAAAAACTCGGCACGCTGATCAGTCTCACACATTTACTCTTAAGATTGACACTACAAGGACCACTCACCATCAAGAATCTTTCTTTTACAGGGCTGCTACAGAATGAAACTAGCTTCCAAAATCAGTTTTGCAACTTTTTAAAAAGGCCAGTATAGTTTTTGCATTTCACTGAGCGATATATTCTTGCTCAAGGATTAGTTTTAATTCGACCAATTGGCTTCTTGGTTCCTACAGGGTCCCATTTCTTGCCAGTTCATCGGCTACCTCGTTGCCATTTATCCCTGTATGCCCAGAAACCCATGTAAGAGTGACCTTTTTTGCAGTCGCTAAATCAGTGAGGGCCTGCATGCAGTTCCACACCACCGACGATGTTGTGGTGCAACTCATGAATGCCCCAATGGCCGCGCGACTGTCGTGAAAATATTAATCTCACTGTTGGCCACTCTGTTTTCTGTCAGGTGCGTTGCATATCTTAAACTGGTTGAAGAAAACACCAACCCAGAAGTGAAACGAAGGTACACTGACGAATCAGGGTACCAGGGACGCTAAGGGGTAGATGTGTTTGGAACATCCTGCAATCACAGGGAAAGCATACACCTTCGGAAATACGCCTCGGTCTTCCAGGCCGAGGTCTATGCCAACCTTTATTTAAAACCAGTATCAAATTAATCTAAGCATATACCAAGCTAGGGAATGTGTAAAGCGTAGCGAATTTTTGAAAAAAATAAAACAGTATCGTGAGGAAGAAAGATTTATCAATTATACCGATTAACGAAAAATACCTATAAATCTAAAAAAAAATAAAAAACCCTACAGTAAAGAAAAAAGGTTAATGTTTTATTCTGTCGCTGGCGAAAAGAGCAAACTCTAATGATCTTGTAACTAACAATTTATATTTTTTTTATTTATTTTTAATATTAATACATTTTCTGCTACATAAACATTTGGTAACCGTTATAAAATATTTACGATACGCCACTGGTACCCAATTCGGTTTGATTTTGCGCTGCCCATTTGCTGAAAAAATGGTGTGGATTGTTGACATGTCTCTTTAAACTTTCAAGTCTATGTGTGTATGTAATTTTTATAGATCGTGGAATTTAAACTTTTAAATTCATACTAAAATTGTTGATTCTTTTGAGAATTACGTGCTCTCTAATGAAATGTCAGTTAGGAAAATAAGCTGGAATAAAAAAAAACCGAATTCATTTAATTGGAGCGTCTCTGGGTGAAAACTTTGAAAAAGTGTCACGTTTGAGTGAGCTTGTACTCGAAAAGCTTTTAGCGGAAGCTTACGGGAAAGATCTGTTTGCATTCATTTTTTGTCTTCTTGCCTGTTAAATGCGAGAGATCAACCAATTAAAATGAGGAACATTTTAACTGTTGTTATTCAAAGAATTTTTTGTGTTTGCTGCCAATGGTATTTTTATTTTAAACATCTCTTACATATTTTTCGTTAACAAAAACTATATAGCCTTTTACTTTACTTTACATTGGAATCTTCGTTTTTAAATTTATATAGAGTGGGCCACAGAAAACATTCCACCCCGATATTTGGCAGTATTTATAAGAATTTAAGGAAATTTTGAAACTGGTCGATTTTTGTTTCAAGTGGGTCACATTATTATAATGCAGATATCTGTCATTTGTCAACCACCTATCTTTTACTTCCTTAACCCTTTATTTTAAAATAGGGAATGTACCATGTGTGGCACATCATTAGAAAGACATTTAGTTGGAGTATTTAGGCGTATGGTTAGGTTAGGTTAGATATCATGTGAGTGGAGCGTGGTCGCCCCTCCACCACGACCCTTAGTAGGTCTATTGTGGCTCACCCCTAGCGGTTACAGTTCACAGCACAATCCAGTCCTTCTCACGAAGTTCATGGTTGTATAGAGTGAGATTTTTTTTGAAATCGGTAGGTTCTAGTTTGGTGTAACCAAATATGTTGAATCTTATTCTTCCCAGGCCGGGGCATGAACACAGTATATGTTCAGCAGTTTTGTCTTTCACGCAGCAAAACCGACAGTCCGTTTGTTGGTTTAGACCTATTCCGAGGTGGTATCTTAGACGACAGTGTCCTGTAAGCAGTCCCGTTAGAATTCGCAAGTCATTTCGCTCCATTCTAGGATCTGCTTGGTTGTGTTTCTCGAGGGTTTAGGTAGAAACACCTTCGAGTGAGTTAACTCTGGTGTATCGGACCAGTACGTAAGTATTTTCCTCTCCGCCCAGTCCAGTATAATTGTTTTGACGGCATTTGTGGTGACTCCAAAAACCGGTTCTGGTCCAGTGAACGCAGATTTAGTCCCCTGTTTTGCAATGGTGTCGGCTTTTTTGTTTCGCTCCACCCCATGGTGCCCAGGTACCCACAGTAGGATCACCCTGTTGTTCGCATCATGGTACTCTAAGGATTCGATGTAATTCCATACAAGTTTAGAATTTATCTTGTTGTGTTTTTATAAGGCGAGTGTGAATGGGCAAATCGGTAGAGGTCGACCTCGGAGAACATATCTCGATCAGATCAACATTGTTTTGAAGAAAGGCCAGGTCAAGAGTACCAACAACCGAAGAGCATGTATGAGAGCACTGATAAAAGTAGAGGAAGCAAAAGATGTGTGTACGAACCGTAGCAAGTGGAAGGAAGTGGTCCCCTATGGGAAAAAGGCGTGACTTTATGTATGTATGTATGTTTTTAAAGCAGCCTGGCTGTCTGATATTATACTTATGTTTTTGTTTGCTTAAGAAAGGCTTGTCGGTCAACTCTCTTGCACACAATCCTATAGCGAAGACTTTAGCCTGAAATATTGTAGCATACCTGCCATGACTGGTAAATATTTCAATCCTTGATTTCCTGCTGAAAACACCGGCCCCAACTTCATCTGGGGTTTTTGAGCCATCTGTGTACATTATGTATTCAGTCTCTGGGAAGAAGATTTCTTTACTCACCTATTCGTCTCTCTTCGGAATGAGGACTTTAAACGACTTTTATACGTGTATTTTGGTGGCTAGCAAGTCAGGAACCATCCCGAGAATTTGGTGGTTTTTTGTTTCACTCAGTATCCCGGAGTGATCCCCATTAATTTGCTTTTTCAAAGTCAGGAATCTGTAGGAGACTATCCTGGCCTTCCTCTCTAAGATAATATCTAGGGGACGAAGATTTAGGAGGTGTTCCATCGCTGCCGTTGGTGTGCTGGACATAGCTCCAGTTATGGCCAGGCATGCCAGCCGCTGAAGGCCAGGGCCACGGAATGTACCATGTGTAGCACATTATTAGAAATACATTTAGATGGAGTATTTAGGCATATAATCATCCATGATTTTTTTTGACATTTACACCGTCTTTGCAAAAAAAGTCTTAATTAATTTAAAATGCAACACCTCTTAAAAATGAAACGCAACGCCTATGTTTTAATAATGTGTCAATTGTTTCTGCTGTTCTCATGGACTTTCAGACAAATAGGTGAAGCATAAGTATAGTGTGCCCTCGTATAGTGTATTTAAGTAATACAGTTGGTTTAATAATATAAAGTGTATATTTTCGTTGGTGGTAAAATGCGTCACCTTGAAACATACTCTGTATATGAAGGTTTTATATACGGTTAGTTTAAAGATGAGGAAGAGCCTCGGAGATGTTTTATGTTCGTTGCAAAGTCAATCATTGGAGACTCAAAAAGTGTCTGGGTTCGTTCGCTATGGTAGAAGAAAATATTGTTGCAATAACTTTAGCTTTCCTTTGTAGTGTGTACACTCTGGCCTCATCCGCATTCGGAAAATGATGTTGAGTGTAGTATCCTTGAAATAATAATATTTCACCGCAGACACAAAGGTGAATCTCAACCACTTTTTCCAGGTTAAGTGGAAAAGCGGTATAACTCTACGAGAATGTAGGGAATAGGGTCGACAAAAAACACTAACTATCCTTTCTCTTTTTCATTTTACCACAAAAATCGATGGAACTTTTGAATAATAAAAAAACTTTTCACGTAAACGTAATTTCGACTTAATGCTTTGCTTTACGAGACAAGAAACTTTAAAAATGTTAACCAAACTTTAAACTGCTTTAACATCGTTCTTGGCTTACTTCTAGTTGGTTTATTAATTTATTTTATAAAGGACACTTTTTTAAAGCATTAGGTAACTTATTTTAAAAGAATATGTGCATAGAGGTGTGTTGGTTCCTATGGTAGTGAATGTTGGGTTTGGCAGAAGAAGCATGAAAACAGGATTAATGCTGCGAAGATAAGTAGTCTGAGAAATATAGCCGGAGTGACTCGGTTGGATAAAGTAAAAAATAGTGAGTGCTACTTTTGCTGACGATGCAGCTTTATTAGCAGTAGGTAAAAATAGTGAAGAAGCAACTGAAAAACTACAGACAGCTGTCAACAGAATAAATACCTGGACTAAAAAATGATTAATTGAAGCGAAATCTACACATGTCAACTTTACCAATAAAGTATGCCAACATATACCAGTAAATATTATTAATACCATAGTACCATTTTTAAACACAGCAAAATACCTAGGTATAACGCTTGATGCTAAGCTCCGCTGGAATGCTCATGTTAAAAAAAAAGAAGAACTTGGTATAAGATAAAGAAAAATGTATTGGCTAATAGGAAGAAACTCCACTTTGTCATTACATAATAAGCTTTTGCTATACAAGCAAATATTAAAGCCAGTATGGACTTATGGTATACAACTATGGGGGTGTACCAAACAGACAAATCTTAATATAATACAACGATTCCAAAATAAAGTATTAGAAACATTGCTGATGCCCCTTGGTATATTCTTAATAGTGATGTTCACAGAGACCTGCATATGAAAACTATTAAACAAACTATTATCAATTCAGCCAAAAGATACGAAGAAAGGCTTAATCAACATGTGAACGTCGAAGCAATCCAGCTGCAGGAATAGAACCATTTGAGTTAGTGAAGTGAAAGTGTTAAAAACAGAGCATAGTGCATTTTTACATGTTAAGTTAAGTGTAACCCCATCTGCCATAACCTAAGGAACATTACTGAGTATACCTTAGTTTAAGACTTAAAAGTAATAATTTAGGTTAGAATAGAATTACTTATTGGTCTACTTTGACCAGATTGTAATGTAATAAAATGTTCAATAAAATAAATATTTAACAAATAAAAAAAAATGTATATATCGTATGGTTTAACATGGTAAATAGTAACAGTGGGTATAAATAAATACATGACAAACATTGTTTAAAATAAATATATAAATTGTTGTAATTATCACAATAAATATATAAGCATAAAGTCAAATTATATAAAACGTGAATGTCGAGATCCTTTAACCATTGTATTGCTCTCGGTGTCACCTGCGTCAGTTTCTCTAATCCTCCGGAGAATTTTCGATGTATACAATCCTCAAGTATGTGGTGCATGATTTGGTTTGCAGCACTGCAGTCGCATACTGGGCTGTTTGCGAGTCCCCATTTGTATAGCATGTGAGCACATCTTCCATGGCCAGTGCGAAATCTGTTAAGAGCTGTCCATAGTTTACGGGGAAGAGAGAAGCCTTTTACTCGCGTGGTTGGGTCGATGATGACGTCGGATTTCGCAAGTGGATTGGCTCAAAAACTATCGCCATCTTACTAGCCAAGGAGGTTTCTTCGATGTAAACCTGGCTGGGGGTATGTTTTGTAACTGGTTATAGAGGAGTAAGTGATAAAATTTAATAACTTATCTTATTTGAATCTTGAATTAAAAAAATACGCGTTCGTTTAATATCAAATAACATTTTGGTAAAAGACAAGTTACTTGATACTTTGTGCAAATAATTCAGTTCGGGAAAGTTGTAATATCGCATTGAAACTTTCTTGCGGTACTTAAATATCAAAGACTTGCAGTTTGCAGGACCTCGCAAACCAGATAAAAACCTTCGTTAATTTAATATTTGTGATTCTTTTTTAAAACTAGCAGACTTTGTATTCTGTTTAAAAGTGTATATAATTTATTCCTTTGAATGAGGGGTATTTGAATTACCGAAACTTTAAATCCAAAGATATCCGTTACAGACGGCATCAAATGCCAATATCAATCCTCTTCAAATTGAAAAACAACAAAAATATATAGGAAAGACGAAAATGTAGTCGATATCTTTTCTTCGATAGGGGGATACTTTCAAGGAATTTCATGAAATGGGAAATTCGCAATAGGGAATACAGATAATTAACTTCCAGGAGGTTGATAACATTTTGGCGTCCTGTGGGTTTTGAATCTTTTAAATCTTATACAGTGAGGAAGTCCTACAACCAAAGCGAGTGGGATAAGGGCCAAATTCACATCCTATCACGTCCTTATCAAAAACGGAATGGATGAGTTCAGTTCCAGTTCCTTTCAAAGTTTTTTCTAGAAAAATGAATAATGAATGTTTGGCCTTCCCATTCTCGACGGCAAATACTGAATTTTTCAAGTATTCAATACTCTTTTTCCAAATGGAACGGAGTAATAAATTATTTTCTGATGGCTGTTACATAGGCGTACATAATTGAGTTGGTAAAAAAGTGGAATATGTATTTTTTTTTACCGAAAATAGTCGCAAAAAGGGTAGAGCTATCGTGTGGGCCGCGGACGGCCCGCACTGCGACTATTGGAAAGGGGAGGGATTATAGAAAGGAGATAATTGTTGACCCGCTTTTTAAAAAGTTGCAGGTCATAGTTTTCTGGAAAAACTGATTTTGGAAGCCTGTTTCATTCCATAGCAGCCCTGTAAAAGAAGGACTCTTGATAAAGATTGGTCCTTGTAGTGTCAATCTTGAGAAAAAATGGGCGAGACTGTTCAGCGTGCCGAGTTCTTCGGCCGAATGTGGCCAGTGGTGTTATAAGAGTTTTTATTTCCCTGGAGCATCTGCCATGGAAATATCTGTAGAGTAATGTCTGGTCTGCAACTCTTCTTCTATATTCTAGTGGGTGAAGGGTATCTGTGAGAGTTGAGCTGTTTATCAACCGAATGGCATTTTTCTGAATGAAATCTTGAAGACAAAGAGCTCTTGAGCTTCATGCAAGATCGCTCCTTACAAGTGGCAGTTGACGGTATTTCTTTTGATGCGTTTAAAACCAATGCCGGGGTCCCCCGAATGGCCCCTTTCTGAATGGAATCTAGAAGACGAAGAGAATGACTTAGTGATGAACCCCAAATGTGCGAGCATTTTTATAATGTTGGACTATAATGTCTTTTCCCAACTAGTTAAAAAATGGATTCCTTTATTAACGTAATTATGAAATGAAACGACTTTCGTTACGAAAAATGTCACTTAATGGCGCTTCAACACTATGCCACGGTTGGCCGTTGGCAATGCCGTGTTGGCAAAGCCAATAATAAAATAACACAATAATAAATTAATATGGTTTGAGAGCATGTACTCAAAGAATGCCAGACTCCAGAATACCAAAACTGTAGCTTTATGAATACCTTATTTTCTAGATGCCATCTCCGCTTCGAAGGTTGGCAATCATCAGGGTGATTCTTATTTTTAAGACCGCAGCTCTAAATAGTTTGTTGTTATTGCATGTTTTCCATTCGTACTAGAGCTTTTTGGCCAAAGTATAGGTTTGAAATTATTCTAATGTCTCTAAGGACGATCCTTTTTTTTCGATGAGTAGATCATGTTTAACTTATGAAATGTTTTATTATAGTCTATCAAGTACGCTTATTTACATCTAGGTATCTTTGTGATAGGACATTTAGTGCAAATGGTGCTTTCCTTGTTCCTACGCCTTTACGGAATCCAATTTGTGCATTGCTAATGTTTACATATAGTTTCCTGAATATTCTATTGCGGACCACCTTCAACAAGACTTTTAATGTGTGAACCATCAGGCTTATTGTATGGTGGTCAGAGCAATGCTTGGCATTTTTCCTTTTTGAAAGGGTTATAAAAGTTGATAGCAACCGTTCATTTGGTATTATTCCTGTTCGATATACGGTATTGATTAATTCTATCAAAGTATGAATCCGGTCTGCCTCTATCAGTTTAAAATTTTTACTGGCAGTTGGTCTGGACCTGCAGAACACCAGTCGGAAACAAAAAACGAGAAAGACCAAGAAGGAGCTAAAAATACAGCATACGCGAAAAAATAAGAAACATGGGATGAAAGGAGGACGTTCGAAATGACAGAGATGCATTTATCTATCTTAATATGTGTGTAGATATGCCTGATTTATTACCTTGGTCATTTCTATAAGTATTATAAAAGATTATAAGAGACTGAACTCCAAACAACTAACCAACTATAAAGAATAATTTCAAATTATATTCGCAAACAGCATTAATTTCTATTGGTTTAAAAACCATATAAAGTGAATGATAATTTATTTTGCAATTAATTTACATTTAAGAAAAAGGTTAACTAATGTTAAATGTATAAATTAACGATTAACCGTAATAGATACGCTGTTTCATCCGCAAGTAAACAAAGACACCGGTGACGAAAATTGGTGTTTTTTAATGAAATTTTTTCGTTTATAAATTTGAGCATTTTGCATTTTTTATAACACACGGTTACACGGAACAGTAATTAACCCAACATTTATTTTGTTTAAAGCTATTAATAAACCATGTATACTCTACATTTAACAGTGATATATTTTTTAAAAGCGATTTATTTAGTTGTTAGTTCCTATACGTAAACATGTTAATTATGTAAATTTCTTTTGGAATGTTTATTTAATTTTGTGTTTATTTGTTTGCCACAAACTGTGATTAATTTAAAAATATTTAGAACTGTATAGTGTGTACCAAAAATGCAGAGCAGCATAACGTTGTGTTTTTGAAGTGATAACTTCTTATGGCACGCTGTGAACTTTTTTTGTAATGGGTTAAAAATGTTAAACTCGCGTCAGGACACGTGACCTGATCGAAAATTCGTAAGACGGATGGAGAGTAGACAGCTGGCGTGGCGTAGGAGAGGGAGTATCCCCCTCTCTTTCTACGGCGCGGCGAAAATGTATGCCTTCGCCGACTGTTTCGTTTAGGCGGCGCAGGGCGCACAACGTTAATACTTAAGTTTTCACTTCTGCCGGCACTCCCAGAGTGCAACCCGTAATTTTTTTTTATATAAAAAATGAATATTAAACGTTTTTATTATCAGTCTTATAAGTCTAACTCTTGTCGTATTTGAGATATCTAGAATCTTGTCGGTAGCTAAATAAAAGCATATTCTATATAACATTGGAGATGTGAAATACAGTGTTTGCAACTATTTGATGAATGAAGATACGGATTTATTCCACTTTATCCTTTATCGTACACCTTTTTTTTGCCAATTGTTCACTTCTGCCCTGCGTGGATCTTCTTTCAGCCATCCTGATCTGGGTCTTTTACGTCTTCTTTTAACTCCCGGGTTCCATTGTAGCATTTAATGAACCAATGTTTCATTGGATTGCCTTATTTTTGTTAAAATATCTTTTTTTATTTATTGTTTCTTCTTCTTTAAGTGCCGTGTCCTCCTAGAAAATTGGCGATTATTCGCATGATCTTCACTTTGTCCACAGCTGACCTAAAGAGTGTCGTGGTGTTTACTCCATACCATTGACGAAGATTCTTGAGCAAAGATGCTCTTTGGCGACCTGGACCACGCTTTCCTTCTATTTTTCCTCGAATAATAATGTGGAGGAGCAATTCATATTTCGGATTTCTCATTACGTGGGCAAAGTACTCCAGCTGTCTTCTTTTTACGGTATTAAGTACCTCTTAATATTTGTAAATGGCACATTAAGTTTTGTGACAATTTTGATCTGCTAGACAAAAACTTACTTTAAGTAATCGTTGACTCACCCCGTACTTTAATAGAACCCGAGTTAAAAAATATTTTATACTCAATAGACAGTCTCTTTTTGGTTAATATATTTATAACGTGACGAAAAGTTTTACTACCGAATTTTCACAAACATATCTAATAATAAATAAATATATTTTTAGGAGGTATATTGTTTGAAAAAGTGTTGCGCGTCGATGACGATATTAATCAGGTCGTCTCGTCTGGTTTACTAACAATGACCCTTTATTTCAGAGCCAACTATTTGATCTTCGGCTTGAAACCCGCATGGTTCCACTTGACGAACGTGCTGCTACATGGCGCTGCCTGTTCCCTATTCACCAGAGTCTGTCTGAGCGTAGCCGGTCTGAAGCCGCCGTTTGCAGCGATGGCGGGCCTCCTTTTCGCCACCCACCCCATTCACACAGAGGCGGTAAGTGCTTTATGGACTTCCTTAATCGAATTTCTGTGAATCGGGCTGTATAATGGATCAATTCTTGAATTCGCCAACCATTGTACGTTGCGGATACACGACGAGCGCAACCACCATGCAAAAAACGCAATTCCCCTTTCTGCTTCCCGCTATCAGTTAAATTATAATAATAATCATTACTTAACTCCTCACAAAAATTATCGCATAATTGATATAAGAATTTTTTTTTAATGAAATCCAGTAAATCTTCATAGAGTTTAAGAAAAGTGAATTTAGGAAGAAATTGCAAAAAAAAAACATGTATTTACCGGAAACGGAATAATATTTAGCGACAAAAACAAATTTTAGAACTACGAAAACGATTTTTAAAATTTAAAATTGCTATTTCTTTCTCTAATTACTTTATCAAATTCTTATTTAATTCTTACTTATTTAACTCTATTTGCGATTCAATCGTAGGATTCAAGCCTGTTTCAAACAGACAAAGCACC
Organism: Agelastica alni; assembly: GCA_950111635.1. Taxonomy (NCBI): domain Eukaryota; kingdom Metazoa; phylum Arthropoda; class Insecta; order Coleoptera; family Chrysomelidae; genus Agelastica; species Agelastica alni. The sequence goes on along the minus strand of OX467714.1, from coordinate 41,475,265 downwards.
AAGGCATTCTCTTTTTTTTTTTTATGAAACTAGTCGCAAAAATTTAATTTTTATTTATTTCAAGGTATTGAATTAATTTCATTGCTTGCAGCAGTTAACTAGTCAGCACAAGTGCATTGTGTTATTTGAAGATAGAAATAGTATTTATATTTGTGTTAATTAAAAACGTTTATAAACCAGCCGAATTAGTGATTTTTCCAGTCCGCTCATATCGAAGTTCTCCTGTGTAGAAAAAGGGAATTTATAAACCCCCCATTCCTACATTTCATTTGGTTGTTCCACGCTGTACAAAACTAATATTTTTTAATTGTTTAAACCATAAAAATATTTAAATTGTTGGGAAAATTGTGATAAAACGATCAATATGCATCACATTTACATATCGTAATAAAAATGAAGACAGATTTTTATGCAAATGTCATTCAGAAAAGATGAGTGTAAACATTATATTATGGAAACGTAAGTATAGTCTCCTAAACGAAAATTCATTGTTTTTTTTTTATGAAAATAGTCGCAAAAAGGGTAGACCTATCGTGTGGGCCGCGGACGGCCCGCACTGCGACTATTAGAAGGGGAAGGGATTATACAAAAGAAATTATTGTGGACACGCTTTTTAAAAAGTTGCAGGTCATAGTTCTCTGGAAAAACTGATTTTGGAAGCTTATTCCATTCCGTAGCAGCCCTGTAAAAGAAGGATTCTTGATGAAGATTGGTCCTTCTAGTGTCAAGCTTGAGAGTAAATGTGTGAGACTGATCAGCGTGCCGAGTTCTTCGGCCGAACACAACTAAGCAGATCCTAGAATGGAGCAGGAATGACCTGCGAATTCTAACAGGACTGCTTACAGGACACTGTAGTCTTGTAAGGATAGGTCTGAATCAACAAATGGACTTTCGGTTTTGCTGCGTGAAAGACGAAACTGCTGAACATTTACTATGTTCATGCCCCGGCGTGAGAAGAATAAGGTTCAACATATTTGCTTATACCAACTTAGAACCTACCGATTTCAAGAAAATCTCACCCTATACAACCATGAAGATCGTGAGAAGTGCTAGATTGTGCAGTGAACTGTAACCTTAAGGGGTGAGCCACAATAGACCTACTAAGGGTCGCACTCACATGATACCTAACCTAACCTAACCTAATTTCATTATTGTTATGTTGAAAAAAAATGAATAATGGCGTAAATAGGACGCTAGAGTAGCGAAATTAATGGTGCAAGCAATTGTTTATGTAAATGAAATCCGAAAAAGAATATCCGTGTTGAAATAAAAAAATAAAAAGGCTCAGATCACAACACAAAACGTCGAAATCGAAATGTGAATAGCGCGACATCGATTTCGCAAAAATAAGTTCAGAATTGATGGGGACTAAAATATTGTGAAGTTTGCTGTTAAGCTCGGAGGAAACAATGTTCGCGTTTTGTTTGCTATCTATCGTCACTGTCAAAAAAAAGGTGACGGCGCAAAAAAATGTAACTTTCTCTTTTTTGTGCCGATGAATTTCATTTTGACCCCCGATTCGATGTAATTAACGCCGTCGAACCAAAAATTATTGCCTACTTTTTTACCTTCTGCGAATTCGATACAAAATAAACAAAGAGGAATTGAAAACAGAAGGCATCCTCGTAAAGTCGCAATTTACAATTAGATTAAAGCACTTAAGCGATCGCCGTTAGGTTCATTTGAAAATTACTTAGTAATTTTTTATCCACGCATTCTATCGCGTGACATAACACATCTTTGATAAAAAAAAACTGTTACTGCAATAATTATAAATGACTTTGATTTTGTCGGTTTTTATTTATTTATTTATCGTATGGCAACACATCATGAGCATGTTATAAAAGTAAATACATAAATGTAAATAACGTGTACAATAAAAAAACATTAAATAATAAATAATATGACAAACAGTAAACTAGCTATGGTCACAAACAGATATCTAGATTGCTGCATTGGTTGCTGTCAGGAAGTCAATAAAGATCCCTGGAAAGTCCACAGAAAGGTTCTAAGCTAAATTGTGTATTTACCCCTTCTTTGGCAAGGCAATTTGCTTTTTTGTTGCCTTTAACTCCCTTGTGATCTAGAACCCACATCAGAGTAACCTGATTGTTCGCTGCCAGTTGTCTCAGGGATTGTTTACAGTCCCAAGTCAGCTTAGACTCACAAGTGTATGACTTGAGAGCTTTTAGTGCTGCTTGGCTATCTGATAAAATATAGATTTCTGCCCTTTCTGTTTCTTTCGATGCACTCCTGGGCACATATCTCTATGGCATATAATTCTGCTTGAAAGATGGTTGTGGTGTTACCAAGTGGTTTTGAGAGCCTAAAATTTGGCCCTATAACGCTCACTCCAACCCTTTCATCTATCTCAGATCCATCATTGTACCACACTACAGCATCCCTGCCTAGTTGAGGTTCGTTCTCTGTGCAAACTTGATGGTTGTTTATAGCCACCTCAAACTGCATTTTGAAGTCGTACCTAACTGGCGTAATATCTGCTGGCTTAGACATGGATTCTAGGGAAATCTAGAAATCTACTAATGTCCATTCCGATTTCTTGCTCCAAGATTTATTGTCTGGCTCAGTCTGAAGGTACCGATTGCTGCTTCTTTCATTACACATAAGTGCAATTACCTCTACAACTGCAGTAGGGCACCTGAATGTTGCCCCTGTGATTCCCAGACAAGCTAGCCGCTGCACCGGTCTAGGGTAACTCCGAGATATTTTTTTGTCTGTAATAGCTGTCGAAATATGGAAATATAGTTATTCTTTAAATAATTAAATATGAATTCAGTAAAGAACGCGGCAGTTTTCATGAATAAAAAACATATTATTTTTGTTGACCTAACATGGGAACATTTATTTCAGGATCCATACCAATAGGAAAAAAGATAACATTGCAAACAATGAACTTCGCGCCCTTTATTTCTTGACAACTTGATATACGGGGTGTTAGTAAATAAGCGCGACAAACTACAGGGGGTGATTTTGCATGAAAAATAATGACAGTTTGCTATACAGGGTGTTTTCAAAAAAGGTGACCCCGTCTCTAGGTTAGGTAGAAAACTAAAAAATAATCGGGGTTTGCTTTGTAAAAAATTTTCGTAACGCCATCCGTATTCAAGATAAAGGGCGTTGAAAAAAAAATTTGGTTATTATATTATGATTATTGTTACGTGTGTTTTACTATATTTTGTTGGTGCGTGATTAGTTTTCCTTATGGTGCATACTTTGGGGATGACACTGTATACAATGTGGGTTAAACACACAGTGTATTTTAAAATAAATTATCCGTAGAATATTTCCTTGTGTTTATATAATCGATAATTTGGAAACGTTTTCGCTGTCAACTGTTGTTTCATAATTTATATTATGTTTGATTTATGTAATAAGCTATAAAATTAGCTTATTTCGGCATCAACACTTTGTTCGTATTGCCAATAAAGGAAAGGTTTCGGAGGTTGGAATTTTCCATATCAAATGCTGACAGGAATAAGCAAAAGTGCCACAAATGGGAACGTTGTTCCCGTCTTCGTCGTAGTAGTCGTTGTTGCCTTCTTGTTCTCCCAGATGCCTCCATAGTCTACAACCTCATAGCGTCGAAACTATGTTGACATCAGATTTCCTTAGAGACGAGAGATGGTCATAGAATACGTAATGTTCTATCTACTGTATATATACAACGAATATATATGTGTACGATAATTTTGTTGTTTTGCACAATAAAAAGTCCAAACTAAACTCCATTCAGATAGAATCACAATATCATTGTACCTATTACGTTTCTTTTTAATTTTTGATAAATGTAACAGTCAAAATATTTGTTAATGTTGCCAGCTCTAAAATTTTACATACTTGTTGCAAGAACAAGGCATAGAACAAGCAATAATAATCTTTTACAAATTCACTTCCTATCGTCAGAAATTAAAATTATCGACACACATATACTTGCATATACACTATCAAATATATTAATTTTCGGTGATCTGGAAACGTTGCTCTGAATGTGTTATGATTTATTGATATTATCCTAATTTATGTATTGTTTACATCGCGTTTTATATTTAACGAATAATTCATAATAAATAAAAAAATTCCTGAACAATTAAGACACAAAATATTAATGATAACCCACCAACTGGTTACTTTTCGCAAACAAAACATTCATTAAATTATTTTATTACGTTTTTATATTAAGAATATTACATGATTTTATGTAATTGTAAATTTATTATTTAAAAAATAGAAAAAATTTTGGTTCTAATATAAATCTATTGATACGTTTTTATTTTTTTTATCTTGGACATGTGTGTGTAGGGTGGGTTGGCATTGGAAGCCCAGAAGTCGTGTGATTTCTAGAGTATGATTCGTGCAAAAAGAAAAAATGTGATTTAAGTCACAGATGGATGGAGTTATCACATCTGCAATAAGGTGTTTGGGATAAACCGATTTTGTATAAATGGGCTGGGAATCTGCCATGATTAAATTTAATTCGTGTTATGGTAACTGCTTTCTTTCTGCTTGAAGTGTAATCTGACAAGTGTGGAATTCTTGGTGCGAATTTGGGGTGTATCAGTGTGTAGTGAAATCTTGCCAATGTCTCTCCCCACTTATGAGCATTTTATTTTTCCCATTTTGACTATATCATAGAATGGATAAATTTTAATGAGATTTGTAGAAGACGTTGCTTCTTTAGCTAACTTGTCAGTTATTTCGTTTCCCAATATTTCACATTGACCCTTTACCTATACCATGGTAATTTCCTCATTAAATTTTGCTAATGTTAATAGGTGTTTCTTTTTGTTACATAAATAAAGAGAATTATATATTTTATAAAAATTGAGTGCATACAGAACAGACTTAGAATCGGACATTATGACTGCGTCTGTAGTTATTCTATTTTTAATTATCCACTTTAGCGCTTCTTCAATGGCTAGCATTTCTGCGGAAAAGACCGAACAAAGATCAGGAATTTTACCTACATACATACATAAAATCACGCCTTTTTCCCATAGGGTTAGGCAGAGACCACTTCCTTCCACTTGCTACGGTTCGTACACACATCTTTTGCTTCCTCTACTTTCATAATTGCTCTCATACATGCTCTTCGGTTGTTGGTACTCTTGACAGCTGGCCTTTCTTTAAAACAATGTTGATCTGATCGAGATATGTTCTCCGAGGTCGACCTCTACCGATTTGCCCATTCACACTCGCCTTATAAATTTGTTTCGTCAATCTTCCTTCATCCATCCTTTTTACGTGTCCAAACCATCTAAGCATTCCTTTATCTAAATATTTTACCTAAATGGGTATATTTGGTATTAGAAATATAGAAGGCGAAACCCGTTCTATTTCTTGAATTTGATTCGTCTGTTTAAATGTGGAGATGGTTGTTATATCGACTCGTTATGGATTGGAGGAGAGCTTAGTTGTAAAATTTATTTCATTATATTCAGGAAATATTACAGTTGTTTTGAACATTACTGCGTCTAGGTCAAGACTAAATATCGGAAAACATTTTAGATTGTTACATAATTCTGTGTTTACATTTGTGAAAGCGTCAGCCAACAAAGGAGTTTTTTTCAGGTCCCAAAAATTGCAAGTGAGATTTTCAATGGATAACTGATAAATGCCTCTTGTAAGTGGGGCATTAGTAAAAAAAGATTTTAATTTTATGATTTCTTTGGAATCTTGTATATCTTGAACATAAAAAGTAGATTATTTCAAGCGGAGGATAAGTGGGACATTTCATGGCGCGCCTGAGTTTACCCGCCGAGCAAAGTGAGGCGGGTAATAGAAGGCGAGCCATAAAAAATCCCACTTCTCCTTCTCTGGAACACCGTAGAAAAGTTTGTGATTTGTCTATATTTTATAGATATTTTCGTGGGTGATGCTCTTCTGAAATATTAACAATCGTTCCTCCTTTAGTTGTTTCTTCGAAATTAACCCGTCAAGTTCAAAGTTCACATCCCTTCTTGGTCACTTTGGAGACCTGCAGAACATCTTTTTCCAAAGACTCGTTCATTAAACGAACAGCGAGACTTTGGAACACATTGCCTATGGAGGTGTTCCCCGAGGCATACAACCTTCATAAATTTAAGAAGAACACCAATTCCTACCTTTTTTCCCTTAGTTCTCTAGCAGGTGTTTTCCAAGATTTCTGTAGTCATCCGGTGTTTCTGGGTGTATCTTAATTCTATCTGGCTGTAATTTTGCTTTTGTGTATGATATTTTTATTTGTTTAAGAGATGCAGATACTTGCGTCCGTTTGTCCTTGTTTTTAATTGTGATGGGTGGTTGGTGTCTCTTTTTTATTTAATTTGTATTGGTTTTTTGTGTGTCCTGTGTTGGTGGGTCAGTCTTCGGCGGTTCAACTCTGTGTGGGTTGGTCCTTTTAGGGGTGCAGTCACTCGGGAGCGTGTTCTTCCTCTTTCTGGATGACGTGCCTGGTTTTGGATTTTTTCCAGTCCATGTTGTCTGTTTCTTCTGTTTTTTCTGTTCCCACTGTCTGGGAACGTAGTTTTTCCAATTCATCGTCCTTTTCTTCGTTGTCTAGGGTTATTAGTTTAATATAATCTTCCAATTGCTCAATTTTGTCTAAGCATTTTTGTAATAATCCTTTATGTCGTTTTTGTTCCTTCTTTTGGGCTTCTATTTTTTTATTTTGCTGCTCTATATCTATCTGTGCATCCGCATAAAAGTTTCACAGTTGCTTGTTTTTAAGTTTCTTTGCTCTTTAGCTAAGTAGTTACACCTGACAGAAAACAGAGTGACCAACAGTGAGATTGATATTCTCACTGACAGTCGCGCGGCCATTGGGGCCCTCGTGAGTAACACCACAACATCATCGGTGGTTTGGGACTGCATGCAAGCCCTCACTGAGTTAGCGACGGTAAACAAAGTCACTCTTACATGGCATAAACGGCAACGAGGTAGCCGACGAACTGGCAAAAAATGGGACCCTGGTGGAACCAAGAAGCCAGTTGGTCGGATTGCCAATTGCCGAAGCTGAACATTTATTGAAATTAATCCTTGAACAAGAACGTATTGCTCAGTGGAATGCAAATACTGGCTGCAGAACATCAAAACAGCTGATGAAAAAACCTCTCCAGAAGAGGGCTGACGCACTCTGGACGATGGACCGGAGTAGACTAAGTAGCACGCTTGGGCTGCTCACAGGACACATCGCACTAAGTGCGCACCTCTTCAAACTTAAGCTGGCGGCTGAGAAAAACTGTCGATTATGCGAAGAGGAGCAGGAGAGCAGTGTATACATTCTGTGTCACTTTCCGATGCTAGCGGTGTACAGGTATCAAACCTGGGGCCGTATGATAATGGATCCAAGCGATCTAAAAGAGGTATGTCCAACAGAAATCCTAAGGTTTGTCAAAATCAGCGGACTAGAGTTATGATGCCCTGAAGACACAGCGGTAATCACAGAGGATCAAAAGATCTAGTTGACGTAGGTTCCGATACCAAAGGCCCAACCGCAAGATTGTAATGTAATGTAATTTACTCTCTGTCACAGAACGTGTTGCCACGTTCAACCTTTTGTTCGCAACTGAGCACGTAAGAAAACGACGCTGTAGAGAGTAGGGGTACAAGAGATGGGACTACCCCTATACGGTCGATAACATTATGTCGTACATCGGGTAAAGTGTTGACGGAGAGCTTTGTTAAAAACAAAATAACAAAAGAAGCACAAAAAATGTAATCGCGCATTTCTAACACCACATTCAAAGTGAAAAGCCATAAAATTCCCAAGACATAGAAGAATATAACAAAGGCAATTCAATCTTTGGCCAATTGTTTCATGTTGCGTGCGAGAACAAGCTCTGCAAGCATCGAATATTGTTCTAGGCCGACGAAACAATAGCGAAAACCCGAATCAATTGGGTGGAAACATTCAATGCTCGCATTTAATGAATAAAGCTCTTTTCTCTATTCCGCGCTATATATTCTCGGAGAGTTTGCGGTGGTAATCGGTCACTTGTAGCAGCTGCCTGGCTACCCCGAAATCATTTTCTTTCGATAAAAATCCGACAGTGAGCAAATGTTTAATTCACCAGCAATTACAGTTAGTCTTTTTATTTTTTCATTTTCGTAACGCCAGTATTTGCTTGTTGTTGTTGTATACAGTGGGAAAAAGCAAAATTGAACAAATTCGTTATTTCAATTATAGCATATGTTTGTAAAAAGTCATTGAGCACCCTTTAAGTGGCAGTTTTAATTCCTACATTTTTGAATGGGAAGTACGTGCTTGTGATACATCATTTAAAAAGTCTCTTTGTCATTGTCTGTTAAAAAATATGTTTATCTTATTGCAAAAATTAATATTAATAAAGTATAATCATTTGGTTGGTTTGGTTTAGTTCTTGATTATGTAAGAAACAAAAACATAAATCTCAATGTAGAAGATGTTCAAAATGCTCGCCTCGGAAGTTTTAAATAAACAATAATGTCACCCAAAGGGAGTTCAATGTAGGAATAAAATTTTTTTCTTGCTGGTTATCATTTTATAATCTAAAATTGACGTATTTTAGGATTTTTTATAAATATGCACAATATTTCATGTTGTAATCAAATATCGCAACACTTTGTTTAAATGTTATTTTTAATCCTTTGCTTGCAATGCGCAGTCTCGAGTCGGCGGAGTAGTAAGTTTCCTTTTAATGCGCTGTCTTGATTCGACGCTCCGACAGTCGTAGAGAGCGACTGTCATACAGTTCCTTTTATCACGGCAATCAAACATCGCTTGTAGTATTTCTATCCATGATGTGACCCGTGAACCTGACACTTTCAGAGACTCCAGTCTAACACACGAAGGCGAGCCAACTTAGCGTGTAAACAAGTTCAAATATCTCGGAACATGGCTTAGTGAAGACTGGACATCCGATTTAGACATAAAATGTGACATAGAACAAGCTCGAAGTGCGTTTGTGAAATTTAAGAGCGTTCTCACAAACGCAGACTTTGACTTGAACCTCAGAGTGAGATTTATAACATCTGGTCAGTACTTTTATATGGACTGGAGGGATGAATCTTAAAAGCGACCTCAATGAACAAACTGGAAATGTGGATATACCGCAGAGTACTTTTAAATCCATGGACGGCACAAGAAACAAATGAGAACGTTCTTAAAATAATGAAGAAAAACAGAAAACTACTAACGACAATCAAGAAAAGAAAAACAGCGTACCTATGACACATAACACAAAATACCAATTATTACAGCTAATTATCGAAGGAAGGTACGAAGGTAAGAGAGGAATGGAAAGGAAAAAGATGTCATGGTTACGCAATGTTAGACAATGGACCGGACTAAAATCGATAGATGACCTAATACATACATTAAGAGACCGGAATAAAATGAAAAATGTGGTCGCAATCATTCAGTAATGGATACGCATAAGAAGAAGTATTCCTTCGACCTTCAATAGTGGCGAGTCATTCAATGTTTTTCCTTTCATTTCGTTAATATAATTCCTATTTGTTTCACGGTATTGAATTAATTTCATTGCTTGCAGCAGTTAACTAGTCAGCACAAGCGCATTGTGTTATTTGAAGATAGAAATAGTATTTATATTTGTGTTAATTAAAAACGTTTATAAACCAGCCGAATTAGTGATTTTTCCAGTCCGCTCATATCGAAGTTCTCCTGTGTAGAAAAAGGGAATTTATAAACCCCCCATTCCTACATTTCATTTGGTTGTTCCACGCTGTAAAAAACTAATATTTTTTAATTGTTTAAACCATAAAAATATTTAAATTGTTGGGAAAATTGTGATAAAACGATCAATATGCATCACATTTCCATATCGTAATAAAAATGAAGACAGGTTTTCATGCAAATGTCATTCAGAAAAGATGAGTGTAAACATTATATTATGGAAACGTAAGTATAGTCTCCTAAACGAAAATTCATTGTATTTCTTTTAACATCATAATTTTTGTATCGTATATTAACTTACAAATATGCATTTATCTGTAACGACAGTGTTACGTATAAACCAAAACGAGGAACGTTTTTCAGAGTATTCAAGTTTTAAAAATTGAAAGTAAGTAAGAATCCCGGATATCAAATACGTACATCTACTCCTTATAATTTATTTATCCGTTTAACGGTCTGTCCACCCTAGCAACTTTACGGTTATGCGTTTAGTAAACACGATTAACATTGTATAAATATTTTATAAAAGAGTTATTACGAGGGTGGTCTGAAAAAATTCCGACCTAACAAAAAAGATACGAGTTATTTATTATTATTTTTTTAAATAATCCCCAGCGATGCTCCCATCTTTTTAACCCGTCCAAATGGTACTCGGCGTCTTTCTCTGTAAAATAATAATTGTTTACGAATGTAATGGCCTTCTTTTTGTCGTGAAACTCGTTTGTATTCCATACCGAGAGGCTCGTCTTCTTTGGGTGCCATCTCCTATCGGCGGTTGGATATCATCATTGCTATTCTTACTTTATTTGCCTCCACTCTGAAAAGTTCTATTGAGCTACAGTTAAACCAATCCCTTAAATTTATCAACCATAAATTCTCCTTTTACCAATGCTTCTTCTTCCCTTGCATAATTAGTCTAAGCATCTCACCGCTCTCCTCTCATTATACATATATCCTAGATATTGTTACTTTTTTGCTTTAATGGTATAAATTACTTCATATTTTTTACCCATTTCTCGAAGTATTTTCATGTTTGTTTTTTTTTCTGTCCATGATATCCCGAGTATTTTTCTATAACACTACATTTCGAATGACTGCAGTTTGTTTTTGTGTTCCAGCTTTCCAGTCCATAATATAGTATTGAAAACACGTAGCACCTTAATGTTCTCACTCTTAGTCAGTGAGAATATCAATCTCACTGTTGGTCACTCTGATTTCTGTCAGGTGCGTAGCGCACCTGAGTATGGCAAAGTTTTCAGCCTGGAAGACCGAGGCGTATTTCCCCAGGGGTATGCTTTCCCTGCGGTTACAGGATGCTCCAAACACACCTGCCCCGTATCATCTCTGGTACCCTGATCCATTAGTTTCACTCCTGGGCTGGTCAATGATGTTTTCTTCAACCAGTCTTCTCTGGTTGGTATTTTTGTTTTATAGTTTTTTTCCTATCAAGGTCTTTTTCGAAATGTCCGATTTTATTGTGAAGGGGAGTTTGTGGAGGGCCTCGATCTTGATGTGGCCAATCCCTTAGCTTCTGCATCCCCCCTGACACTTTAGTCTGTATGCAGTGTTCCTGGCCCGATCTTTTATGTTAAGGGCTATTTGTAGTCCATTTCTGGGGGCGGTGCTCATTGCCCCGTTGCAACCCGCAAAAAATTTTCTTGCAGGCTTTTCAACAGGTTCACAGCCCCGGTCCCTTCCACCCTTGGCCACCAGACTAATGCTGCATACGTTAGTGACGGTAGTAATACCGCCTGATCTTCACGTTAAAGTTGGAAACTTTTCAGACCACCGTCGTACTTTGTATCACAAAGGTGGACTTATAAAAATAACACCGGATACTGTTAGAAATCTATTACAATTCAAAATTGCAAAAAAAGTATGTCGAGTGAAAAATGAGTTCTGTGACCGCGAACAGAGTGCAGTGAAGAACCGTAAAATACGCGTGACACTTGGGGTTTAGACTAAACTCTTTCCTCCACATGTTTATAGTATTTTGCGGTAAAGTTTATCTAACCGCAGTCAAGAGTAGCGACTTCTACTGGCAATGTAGTGAATTAGAGTTGTTGCTTTCGTGGATGATGAGAAAAGTTTTACCCTTTTTCCTCTCTCTTTCTCTCCCTATGTCTTTCTCACTCGAGCAACGACCACTACTTGAAATATAATGATGACAAAAAAGAGAGAGAGAATAAATGCACTCCGTTAGGGCGAAATAGTTAAAATAAAATAAATGTTTTTTAAAAGTACTTAATTCTTTACGGGACGCGTGACGACAGACACATACACACATAGTCCAGTCGGCAGGTACTAAAAATTGTCCTTCGCGGGAAAAAATTGTTAATGAAACTTTTACACAATGTTTGTTAGAGGTTGTAAGCGCTTTAATCCATAGCTAAATTAATTTTATACTTTTTAAAAGAGGAAAGAAACGGCAGTTTATTCAAATTGGTCAAAAATGGCTAAAAATTAAGGTTTTTACTCAATTGCTTATCTGATGGTTGTGGTCGCACTTTATGGCGGCACAAACACTGAAAACCTAGACTCACTACGGTATCAGATTTTTATAAAGTACGCGGCAATATCAAAATGCCACCTCGTCCGGCTTCCTCCTACCAGTGAAGCAACCGAGTACCATTTCCTCCGCACTTACAACTAATTGCAAACATGGTTGGATTCAGATAGACTTCCTTCAGTTTTGGGGCTGGACTTTAACCAGACGGGAATGATTCCAACCACCATGACGAAGAATGCAGCTACCGACGGCAGTCTTAGAGTCGTTTCTTACAAATGCAAGTCTGCAGCTGCGAAACATTTGGACTCCAATGTTATGCAATTTGCAAAAATTTCTCGGGGAACGCCTATGAGAATGCCTTAATAATGAAAACGTCCATGAAGAGGAGGAGGAGGACGAAGCTGACGGTGTGCCTTACGGGCCACAGAGGTCTCTTCTCTTGTGAATATCAATCTGAATCACAATTGAAATCTCAATTTCAAGTCATTGACATTTTTTATGCAGCATGTTAACTTATTGTATTCTGTTATTATGTATATAATTTTTTTTTTTTTTTATGAAAATAGTCGCAAAAAGGGTAAACCTATCGTGTGACACTGTGACTATAAGAAGGGGAAGGGATTATAGAAAGGAAATTATTGTGGACACGCTTTTTATAAGAGGAGGACGTTGACGGTAGAGGGGGCAAACGTTAACCTCCCTCCATCATTATACATTAAGAAATGGTGTTTGAGGTAAGTAATTGAGAAAATATTAAGTAAAAACCTGCATTTTTAGCCATTTTTTACCAATTCAAAAAAATTGCCTTTTTCAGGCTTTGTATCTCGCAGCTAATTAGCGAAAACATAAGTTTAGCTACTGCAAATTGTAGGAAAATTAATCATCTTACAAAATGTAAAAAATTACTCCGGCAATAATATGCAAGAGAAAAAAGTTTTAGACAAAAACCGAAAGAATGTCTAAAATGTCAGCAACTTCAATTTAATGCCATCAACCCCTTGTGTAAAAGTTTCATTAACTTTGGAATTTTTTCCCACGTCAACTACTTGCTGACTGAACTAACACATATGTTCGAAATTATGTATGATGTATCTGCAACACTGTATTTTTATAATGAACTAGACTAGAGGATCACGAACACTCTTCATGTATTCTGTAGATTGTGTATAATTTTCTATACATAATTTCCATTTGACAATGAAAAATGATTCTTAATTTATTGACAACTTGAATTCGTAATGTTAGTAAATATTTACCATACAATTAACGCAAAACGCAGTGCATGCATTCAAATGGTTTGTCACGTATACATATATATACTACTTGCAATCATTCCGTTAATAAACCTATTTTCCTTTGTTGTACATTTAGTTCGTAAGTCAAAAATAAATGGCTACAGTATTTATGCCAAAAAGGTTCTTTATTAATTTATCATATTCCGCTGATTTTGGCAAACCTTAGGATTTCTGTTGGCCCTGTCTCTTTTAGATCGCTTGGATTCATAATCATACGGCCACAGGTTTGATACATGTACCCCGCTAGCATCGGGCAGTGACACAGAATGTGTATACTTCTCTCCTTCTCCTCTCCGCATGGTCGGCAGTTTTTCTCGGCCGCCAGCTTAAGTTTGTAGAGGTCCGCCCTTAGTGCGACGTGTCCTGTGAGCAGGCCAAACGTGCTGCTTAGTCTACTCCGGTCCATCGTCCAGAGTGCGTCAGCCCTCTTCTGGAGAGGTCTTTTTATCAGCTGTCTTGATGTTCTGCAGCCAGTATTTGCATTCCACTGAGCAATATGTTCTTGTTCAAAAATTAGTTTTAATAAATGTTTTGCTTTGGCAATTGGCAATCCGACCAACTGGCTTCTTGATTCCACCAGGGTCCCGTTTCTTGCCAGTTCATCGGCTACCTCGTTGTTGTTTATCCCTGTGTGCCTAGGAACCTTTGTAAGAGTAACTTTGTTTACCGTCGCTAACTCAGTGAGGGCTTGCATGCAGTCCCACACCACCGATGATGTTGTGGTGTTACTCACGAGGGCCACAATGGCAGCGCGACTGTCAGTGAGAATATCAATCTCACTGTTGGTTACTCTGTTTTGTTAACTGAAAATGTAAAATAAAGCTAAACTGCGACAGGGATGTGTGGCTTTGCCATAGCTGTTTAACTTATACATAGAAGATTGTTTAAAATATTTAAAAGAGGGTGCGTATGGATTGAAAATGAATGATTTGATCAAATGCCTTATTTACGCCGATGATCAAGTCATATTACCGTCATCTGAAGAAGAGTTGCAGGCGATGGTTAATGTCATGCATGATGCCCTAAAAATCAAGGGGATGAAAATACATGCAAGCAAAACAAAAGTAATGGTTTTTGAAAGAGAAGAAAGCTTGATAAACTGTGAAGTTTTAATTGAGGAAGAAAAAGTGGAACAACTAAATAAATTTGTGTACTTGGATTCAAAGTTTACAAGAGATGGACAGTACAATAGTGACATTGAGCAAAGGGTGTTGGCAGGAAAACAAATAAATGGGGCACTGCATAGCTTTATGAACAGTCAGAAAGGCCACGTCTGGCTGTGCATAGAGGTGTGTTGGTTCCTACATTTATGTATAGTAGTGAATAATGGGTTTGGCAGAAGAAGCGTGAAAATAGGATTAATGCTGCGGAAATGAGTGGTCTGAGAAGTATAGCTAAAGTGACTCGGTTGGATAAAGTAAAGAATAGTGAGATAAGAATAGATAGTTTGGACACGTTGAAAGGAAAAGATGTGTGTAAGAACCGTAGCAATTGGTCTATGCCTACCCCTACGGGAAAAAGGCGTGACTTAATGTATGTAAATAATTGTAGAGATCAGTACTCCTCTATGCACAGCCAATCTAGCCTTTCTTGATACGTTTTGGCTGCTTTAAAGCTTTTAAAAATTTACTATAAAAAAAATAGACGTTCTGACTTTGCTATAAATTTTTTTGAATAAATAGAGAATTGTTTTAATTAATTAAGTAATTTAAATGCCTTAAATTATTTCAGTACTAAATCCAAACTCGATAAAAACCCAAGATTTTTTAAATGTGGACAATTTACAAATTCAACTAAAAAAGTGGTTTAATATTCATCCGAAGACACTGAATATAAATATTCGAGTTAATTAGAATAAAGCTTTTTTTGATCCTTGTTGACAAAGCTGAAAAGGATACCTACTGTAAATGACGACAGAACCCTTCAGACCACACAAGAAACTTTGTGTTGTATTTAGTCATGTTAATTTAAGGACTTGGTAATTTTTTTAAATTTTCGTCAATTTTTGTTACTAGTTGAATAAAAATTCCAAAATAACGTGCAGAATTGGCTGGTCGAATCATCTTCAAGAAAAAGAGTAT
The DNA here is from genome assembly GCA_950111635.1 of Agelastica alni. Taxonomy (NCBI): domain Eukaryota; kingdom Metazoa; phylum Arthropoda; class Insecta; order Coleoptera; family Chrysomelidae; genus Agelastica; species Agelastica alni. The sequence continues at coordinate 41,459,707 of OX467714.1, read as the reverse complement.
GTTTTTGTTTTTTCGGTGCAGAAAATGAGAGGCACGCTTGTTGCGGTACCGATAAAATAGTTTTCCGAGTGTATATTTTTGAAATCAAATCGTATTTTCTCCCCAATGACATTTCATGTAATCCTCAATTACATCACAGTGTTGTTTGTTCATTGATTCTAATACAATTTTACCAGTTCTGTTCAAGCTTGTTTCTATGCTCCACGGTCGTCGATCCACTAATCCATGCACTCCGCATGCCCTCTTGCATTACCACTAACTCGTTATGTATTGGAAATTTCACCTAACACAATATTATTCTTTGTTTTATATCCAAAAACAATTAATTACGTTAAAATCATCTCCTGAACATACCAGGCTACTTTTCAATCGATAATACACTTCATATTTTATTTGTTTTCCATATTTCAATAATATACTCTCTCTCTCTCTCTCTCTCTCTCTCTCTCTCTCTGTAGCTTACAACCCGGGGTGGGTCTTCGCTGACATTACAATTTCCCTCCACTTGCTGCGGTCCATCATAAGTTCTTCTGGTCGTTGGACATTTAGGAATTTCAATAATATACTGACTTTCAGAAAAGTTCAAATACAGTAAGAGTTCGATACTTCGAGGCATGTTTAAAATTAAATTTTAGTGTTGTCTTATAAATCCCAAACCTCAAATTGACGAACTTTCAGTGCTGAAGATGCTCGAGGTCATCCGGATCCGTAACCATGAATTCCTTCTTTAGACCACCTGAACCAACACTATTACACTGTTGACAGTGCCTTCTTTAATGATTGTTGTTGTGAAAATCGCAGAGCTACGACACGACTTCTGTAGAAGCTGTCACGATGAGGAAGAGGAGGAAACAGTAGTACATCCCTTTAGCCACTGCCCTGCCCTAGGCAGAAAACTGCTTTCCATACTAGGGCAACCGAACTTTGATGACTTATTTGATCTCAACTCAGTTAGCAATAAATACCTTACACTTTTTATTAAAATTTCCAACTGCTTTTCACGGTAGAGGGGGAAGTCACCGCCGTCCATCACAGTATCACAACGGACCAAAAGACCTAAGTGGATTCCCTCCGAACCGCCGTTTTTACCTAACCTAACTTACATCTTCTTTCACACCACAGCGTTCCCTTATCTCACTCTTACTTTATCTATCGGAGTCACCCTATACTATTCAGACTATTTATCTTCGCAGCGTTGATCTTACTTTTATACTTTTGTTGTTAAACCCAACATTCACTACCATACTGATAAGTGTAGGAACCAACACACCTCTATGCACCGCCAGACGTGCCTTTTTTGACACGTTCTAGCTGCTTAAAAATCTATGCAGGATCCATTCATTTGTTTTTCTGCCAACACCCTTCGCTCAATGTCTTTGTCATACTTTTCATCTCTCGTAATATTATACAAACTCATTTACTTGTTCCACTCTTTCTCCATTAACCCTTTACCCTTTACTTAATATCACTTGTAAACTTTGAACCCAAGTATTTAAACTCTTTCACTTAATTCACTCTTTCTTTTTTAATCAGCACCTCGCAGTTTGTCATGCTTTTTTCCTTTTAAAAACCATTACATTTATCTTGCTTACATTTACTTATATTTCTGTAATTTTTAAGGGTTCCAAAGATAATGCTAATACGACCTTATCATCGGCGTAAAGAAGCCATTTGACAATCAATTAATTATTCATTTTTAATCGATATGCACTCTCTTTCAATTCTTTTAAACAACTGTCTATGAATAAGTTAAACATCCCTGTCTAACACCTTTTTCGATGTTAAACCAGTTCGTGTCAATTCCGTATATCCTGACACAAGCAGTGGAATTCTCGTAAAGTGATTTCAGTGCTCGTATAAAACTACCGCTTACTCCATACATAGACAATGTCCACGACAATCCATTCTTCACTACTTTGTCATAGGCCTTTTCCAAGTCTACGAAAGCACAGTCGGTCGAGTTGTAGCCCGAGGTATTTGTTCGGAGTAACTGATGATCATTGAAGATATCAATTCCACATGGTCTTTGATATCTTCCACATGCTTTACTCGCTAAACTATGTAAGTACTCTTTAACCATTTTTCCAAATTTAAAAACCTATCTTTTAGTTTATTTCCATTCAATCAGCGTATTTACTTTCAACGAGTACTGAAGATAACGAAAGTCGAAAGCGCTTTACTATGAAACATTTAAATATATACTTAATACAAAAAAATTTCCCGTTAAACTTAACTAGAAAGTGTCTATATGTAAGATATAATTTAATCATTTGATAGTATTAATGTGTTAACGATTTATATACTTATTGAAAAATTTTTGAGTAAAAATTTTTATATAGAAGATACTGATAGCAAGTCAAAAATATTTATTTCGCACTGACAAGTTATTTGTCTTAACAACAGTAACAAATCTGAACACACAAAGGGATCATGAACATAAATTCTTGCTATTTGCAACATTCTCCCCCCCCCCGATGCTAACTCATTCCTTGTTAGCACATACATTCAGGCGATGCAATTTTCTTGCGGGACGCTTGAAGATGCCATTCGAAGTACGGATGTCTGCTATCCTCACGATTCCATCAGCGCTTTCGTAGATCTTCTCGACTATTCCAATCGGCCAAGCTCCTCTGGGCATATTGCTATCGTTGATAACTACCAATTCACCAATTCGTTGCCACGTCTTTTAGTTCTCTAAAGAGTACTCTGCCAGCGGTCTCTCTACTGGCAAATTATGCCCGAGCTCAGCCGTAGAGGGTAGAAGAAAAAAATATAAAAGTGAGCCGCGCCACCGACTTAGACGGTACAAGCCGGAAACCCCTAGGTCTAGTAGGCACTAGCAGAGCCACACGATAAACAACAAACAATTATGGTGAACTAGATAATTAAAACTATATTTACAATTCCTGCAATATATTAATTAGGTAAAAATGATGTTCTGATTTTTTTTTACAACAAATTCTGTATTTTTGGTAAAGTGGATTAAACGAATTTAATACACTTTTCTTAAAATAATATTTAAATTAATTATAACAATCTTTTAGACAATAATAAAAACCTAATGATGTACAAAAGAGAATTAACAAAAAAAAATGTTCACAATATTTAAAATTTCAAAAATAATTGGTTTTAGATAGAATTCTTGATAGCAAAAGATTAAAAAAAGAATACAAAATAAATGGACTTGCAACAAAAATAATAATTTGAAACCATCACGATAATTACATAATGTATATTCAGTAATGTATACGTTCAGATTCAACTTGGAGCAGGTACAAATTTAATGAAAATAATTTTTTACTTTTAAACTATTGAAAACACTTAGATCAAGCACATAATAACTGATAAGTTGATAAAATTAAACTCAATACTATGTAACCAATTGAAAGCTTCATAGAGACGTCACTGTTACATCGATGATCCAAGAAACAGAAACACCAAGTAGTATTATCATAATAATTTCTGCTAAAAACACCAAGCAAGTCTTTATAACACTGAAATTTATCGTCGATATGGATGATGGTTATGGAACAGCACGTGCTAATTAACAATGGCTTCCCTCAAATAAATCCCACATGTGGTTATTTTAACTCGACACCAAAAATATCAACAACGAAGGTAAGATAGAATGGTCAAGTTAAAAATCAAATAATTTTTCTTCAAAATCCAATTAAGATGGCCCCAAATACAGCCAGATATGAAGATAAAACCGTAGAGGTTTTGCACACTTGTTAATATCACACGACGATACTAAAATCCTCACTACCGACTCCCAAGACTGACACCAAGCGACTGTCTCCAACTACTCACTCCCAGGCCGGATATCAGAAAATGACACGGGACACACGTCAGCCAACCTTCGCAAATCTATGTTCCTGTCCGGGCTCCACAATCGCCTCGTCCGTGCTGTTAGCCAGCCCCATCCACACAGAAATGCAAACCAAACAATAATCCTATCACTACTAGGTATGCAACACTATTTACAACGAATGATATATTCAAGTTACAACAAAATACGGTATGCAACCCTACTTACGAGTAACTAAGGAATACGAAACTATCAGAAGAGACCCAATTAATAATGGAACTGTAGAAGAAAAAAATAGGCACGTGACATCGTAAATTGGGTTGACTGTTATTCCATTTTTGACGATTGATCAAGGTGGGAATATATTCACGAAGCCAACGTTTCCAGAATATATCTGCCAGGTATTGTGATACTCTCCATTGTTTTTTCAGTATCAAATCTTTCTCATTAAATACTCCAGGTGTAATAACTGTTAAAGATTGTCCCGTGAGAATATCATTTGGTAAAATGCTCATTAAATCTTGGAAATCTTCAGAAACATGTGTCAGCGGTCGACTATTGATAATATATTCTACCTCAGCAAATAATATTGCAATTGATTGTTTTTTTTTTGAATGTTCGACAATTTTTGACAGTCAGTAAGATTAACAAATCGTGTAATGTTCCACGATACAACACTGCGAAAAATAACTTTTATCGTTTAAGATTTATGCACCTTTTTCATATCTTTAATAACGTTTCGGTAACAAAAAGACGTCACCTCGTTCGCCTCCAGATTAATTTACTTTTAGTATCTTGTGGCAAACTTTGTTGAAAGTGTCTTGCATAAATTAGATATACTCGTTGTATGTACTACCTAAGAACGTAAATCGTTTTCAATTTTAAAACTTTTAAGTGATAGAATATGCGTGTTATTAACTACCAGGCATAATTAATAATTTAAAATATAACTTAACAGTACACGTTGTTAACATTTTCTACAGAAGAAAAGGAATTCAGAAAGTCTGGACCAGGTGAGGTCTACGACGTAATGAACCGCTATGAAACCATCACAGAGGGGATTTCAATGAATTGATCTGAAAGGAAGGTATCTCGTGTCATTTTTCCGTCTTTATTTGCTCAAGGAATTAATAATTTTTGAACGAAGTTCCTTATCGCACGGTAGGCGTAAAAAAGTGTAAGATTTCTCCGTTAAGAAACACGAAACAGCAGACGCATAAATAGACGTCACGTTGCTAAGTATTTCTATGCTACACGGTCTCCTCTCCTCTACAACAGAACGCGCATGCGTCCTTTACCACAATATGATAACGAAGCATTATTTTGTAACTTTAAATTTAAGATTAATAGTCCCGAGGATACGTTTAAACTTCCAAATGCCTTGTTACTTATTTGATATATTTAATGTATCCATTGTCAAGACCTACCCTACGCTGATGAGGGGCAACACCCCGAAACCGGTCCATAGGTGGATACATTTAATAATTCTCTCTTTTACTATTATTTATCAGATGTAATTCAATGCTCGTTGTAGGCATAAAAACAATAATAGTTTGTTCTTAACAATTATTCATAATCAGACATATTTATTTTAAAAAAAATGTGCGTGAGTGTCGTGAAACACTCGATTGGAGCGAAGTTTCTTTCGTAGTATATTATTATTATTATTTATAAACTTATTATATTTTCTCTCACGCTTGTTTTTGCATTTTTTGGCATTTTTATGTCTTTTAGTTAATTTGTCAACTAATTGGTACACGAGCTAGCGAGACGAAAATGTGTAACGATTCATAACGCGCATGTGCGTTCTGTTGTAGAGGAGAGGAGACGCGTAGCATAGAAATACAACGTGACGTCTTTTTATGCGTCTGCTGTTTCGTGTTTCTTAACGGAAAAATCTTACACTTTTTTTCGCCTAGCCCCCATCTGCCTACCGTGCGATAAGGAACTTCGTTCCAAAATCACTAATTCCTTGAGAAATCAAATTTTTAAACACAACCTTGATGTACAGAGGTTTTTATTCTAAAATTCTTATATAGTCTGCATCAAGCAAGATAAACCGTGGCCATTACTGTTAAAAAAGATGTTATAAGTGGATAAGAGACTGTGAGTAAGAAGGGAATAATTATGTTCTGTTTGAACGGTGACAGCCTTGGTTTTTTTACTTGACTTGGACTTTACAAATATATTCCTTAATATTGTTTTTTGTGTAATTATAAAGGGATTAACAGTAGCCTAAATTTGTCCTTAATTATTTGCAGGTAACTGGAATTGTTGGACGAGCTGATGTTTTGGCATGCGTATTCTTTCTTCTTTCGCTTCTTGCTTACCATGGGTGAGTGTGTTATTAAATTTACGATAAGATTTTATTTAATAATAAAAAAAATGTATTTCCAAGAATCTAATAAACTTAACTAAAAGAGTGCACCGTATACATTTTAAATTAGTTGTAATTCAAAAGCACAATATCTAATATTATGTTTAGACAATTTTTTGTGCCATTTTTATCATCTTCGATTTATTTTGTTCAAAACACTCTTTATAAAGAACATTACTTTGTAGATTACGATCATAACGGTCTGTGATATTTTGGTACACCATATTAATTGTGAAGAATGATACTGGATAGTAGTAAATATCCATGAAAGAAAAATAGTTAATAATATTGGTCGATTATCGCTTGTTTGTATCGAAAATTCTATGAGTCATACGATAAGAAAAATAATATATAAAAATAGTTTAAATGGGAATATGTGTTCTTCACAAAATTCTAATGATTTAAAACAAAATTTAAAAAATCTATTAAGGTTTGCTTTAAAGAATAATATCTCTTTAAAAAAAAAAACTCATATCTTATACTCGTTGGCCATGCATAGAAGAGTGCTGGTCTCTACATTTATGTATGGTAGTAAATGTTTGGTTTGGCAGAAGAAGCATGAAAGTAGTCTAAGAAGTATAGTGAATCTGATGGATAAAGTGAGGAAAAGTGTGATAAGGGAACACTAATGTGTAAATTTATTTATTTATTTATCGTATGGCATACATCACATAAAATATTGTATAAGTTAACAGGACAACATATAGCACAATGTACAAACAGTGTAAAAATGTAAAGTATAAAAACATGAAAATATAGCATAATTACAGTTGAATGTCTAAGTTATTAATATAATCAATTGATTCTGGTGTCGCTGTCAGGAACTCATTTGGCTGACCTCCATATGCCCTCAGGTTGCAATCTTCCGTGATGTGGCGGATCGTCTGCCTTTCAGCGCCACAGTCACACTGTGGGGAGGGTATTATGTTCCACTTGTAGAAGGCATCGGCACACCTGCCGTGGTTGGTCCTAATCCGGTTAAGTGCTACCCATGTCTTGCGTGGTAGTTCAAAGCCGGCTGGGGGAGTTGTTATGCACGGCATGTTGAGAAATTCCGGTTGGGCTGCTTCGGTCCATTTCTGCCTCCACTCATTTATTGGGTTGAAGTCAAAGGACTCCAAGTTTAGAGCCGTTTTGATGGGGGGTTTTCTTGAATGTGTAAAAGAAGATGTAGTTACAAAGATAGATAAAGAAATGCTTAGATGGTTTAGACACGAGAGAGAATGAACGAAAGAAAATTGACATTATAACCTTCCTTTTCCCGCGCTGTCATTCTGTCAAAAAACATGTTTTTGACGGCAAGTGTGATTGCATTTGCTATAGCCTATGTGTTTACTAAGAGAATTACATAATTTAGTGAAAATTTCGATACTTAAACGTTATTAAATTCAATATTTTATATTATAAGAAGGAGAGTGAAGCTGTTCTTGCAGCAAACCACATTATTGTTTGTGGTGTCAAAGAAAAAAAGGATGATAAGTGGATAATCAGATCTTATTGTTTGCAGACCAGTGCTACTAAAAGTGATTTTCATGAAATCAATGGATAATAATTATAAGTATTTATCTACTTTTCACTTCAATAAAAATAACCAAGGAGAGAACTTGCCTGTCTTCTTTCAATGAGTTTTTTATATCTTTTCTTTTCTTCTTCTATCCTCAGGCTTTTGGACTTTGTTATAATGCTGGACACAGGTAAGTTTTTACTTGTTATAGCAGTATTAATCAGGTATAGTTTTTGATAGCCCCCTGACAGATTAATAGGTAATTCTATTAAACACATAAAATATAGAAAACAAAATACTTACACTCTCTGCTGGTCATTTTTACTATTAACAAATTATTAGTCACTATTAAACAACTATAATCTTCGCACAAATGCGAGCTTCAGGGTATATAAACACAAAGCAATCACACTTGCTCGTCACGTGATATTGCTGCGAATTTATTCCGTTAGATGGCGTATTGCTTAGCATTAAAGGACAATTGACGAAAAAAATTTATAAAGCGAGTGTGTCGGTAGAGGTGGACCTTCTTCTTCTCTTCTTAAAGTGCCTTCTCCATTCAATGAAGATCGGCAACAATTCTGGCAAATTCTTATCTGTCCTGGGCTCTTCTTAGCAGGGAGTTTGGGTCTAAACCTGTCCAATCCTTTATGTTTTTCAGCCAGGAGCACTGTCTACGACCAGGACCACGTTTTCCTTCAATCTTGCCTTCCATAATCAGTTGCAGGAATCTGTATTTGTCTTGTCATATGACATGGCCAAGGTAAGCAGTCTTTCGCTTTTTTATGGTCTCAAGGATTGTTCGGTCCTTATTCATCCAATGTAAGACCTCTTGATTGGTGGTATGATCGGTCCATGGAACCATGGGTACACCCACATCTCAAATGCTTCCAGCTTGTTAATGCTGCTGACTTTTAGCGTCCAGGCCTCGACTCCATACAGTAACGTGGAATACAGATAACATCTAACGAAGTTAAATCTTATGCTTAAATTGAGTGTTCTGTCAGTTCATAGATTCCGCATTTTAATAAAGTTAGCTCTCGCTTGCTCTTTACGGGATCTTATTTCTATCTCAGGATCCAGGTCCTCACTGATCCAACTTCCCAGATACTTAAATTGTGTGACCTGCTCTATTGGTGATCCGTATATATTTATGTTAAAATGGTTGTACAGGTTGCGACTTATTTGCATGATCTTCGTTTTTGAGATATTAATCTTCAGTCCCATTTCGTCCCCGGAAACCGATATGCTGTCGATTAGGCGCTGCAGCCCTTCAGGACCTAGGCGAACGTATCTCGATCAGATCGACATTGGTTTGAAGAAAGGCCAGGTCAAGCGTACCAACAACCGACGAGTATGTATGAGAGCGCTGGTGAAAGTAGAATAAGTGAAAGGCGTGTAAAGAACCTTGGCGGTCTCTGCTTACCTCTACGGGAAAAATTCGTGACTATGTATGTATGATTTTTTAAAAGTAAGCAATGAAAAATTATTGATATTATCTTCATATTTAAAAAACAAAGAACTGCCTACCAAGTTTAAAAGTGTTTTTTGGTTTTTCACGAGAGAAACAAACACGGTTATAAAAATAATTATTTATTTTCCATTACGGTTTCGACCAGAAAAATGGTCTATTTATAAGACTGACAAACAAGCGTGATTTCCCCCGAGAAACAGCCCTGATAATGTACTGTTTTAAAAAGTTTTCATTGGATACAAAATTACATATATATATATATATATATATATATATATATATATATATATATATATATATATATATAGTGGAGCAAAAGTCTGGAAACATACAATTATGTCGTAAATTTCTAGTCCGAATTTGGGATAAGCCTATTTTCATTTTGAGATCCGGAGATTCCAGATTTGACATTTGCCATGTTGTCAGATTTGCAGTTCCTCGACCTTATTAGTCACTTTGGTCTTTTAAATACACCACCCTGTATATTCAATCATAATTGGAATCTCTTTTTAAATACGTGTTACATATGGCTGAACTTGTATTGAAGAGGAGTATCCAATAATGACTAAATATATAGGGTGTTGTATTTAAAAAACCAAATTGACTAATAATATCAGAGAAACGGCAAATCTAACAACATATATATACATATATATACCAAATAGTTTTGAAACATTTACAACATTAAAAATTACAGTAAGTACTTATTTAGTATATAGGAAAACTGAAAATATTTTAATGATAATTAACTAAGGTAATGTTATTAATTGTACACTTAGTAAAAAACACTATTGGATGAATATAAATACATTACAACTGACAGTTTACATTGACGTTTGTCTTACTAGTATGTTTCGTAGGTGACAGTTGACAACTGATAGTAATATATTCATAAAATTATTGGGAAGATAAATTAAGGGTTGTATCATTAAAAATTTGCAAATTTAAGAAACAATGACCGCTTAAAAATATCTAAAATTTCAATCATTACTCGCTTAGTAAAACACAGTACATAAGAGTATCCAAGTATTACAAGTGACAGTTGACATTGACATATTTTTTAATAGTATGTTTCGCAATTAACCATATAACAATGGTGAGATCACCAAAATATATTGTCGGTAAAATAAACTAAGGGTCGTATTTTTAAAAATGTCCAATCACCGCTGGAAATTAACATTAGGTAACTTTTGTCTAAGTAGTATGTTCCGCAGTTGTGGTAGTAATTTATTTTTTTATTAAATTACAGGCGAGCTGATGGTATTTCTCATGTTTGGATCAGCATCGTAATGGGTGGATTTAGCATGCTGGCCAAAGAAACAGGAATAACTGTATTTATTATAAACCTAGCATACGATTTCTTTCTTCATTGGCACGATTTAAAAAGGTAATAATCCAATATTTCAATATGCTTGTTCTTTATAAAAGGCGTTAAATTATTTTAAATTGTGCGTAAATAGTATATTACATAAAGAGTGCGGAAAGTGACATTTTTCATACGAGTGGAAAATATTGTAGCACGAGGCGTAAGCCGAGTTTTTTTAAACAAACCATCAAAATTATTTTAATATATTTCTGTAATTTTAAATGAAAAATGCTCGTTATTTTAATGTTTATTTTAAAAAATATTAATATTAATCGAAGCGGGATACAAAGAGAAAATAATGATCGTTTATTTTATTACTAATTCGAAATCCAATTTAATAGAAATCGTCGAACATCAATTGAAACGATTTTTCGACATTCTATTTCCATCAACGAAATGGCTTTATCAGGACTAAATGCTGTGATTAAGTTGTTGCAGAGTAGACCAGGTAACGCGGTAGAGATGTCGAACTTTAGTAGATTTCTCCGCAAACGGCTTCTGTTCCACTTCCTGCAAAGCTAATTAGAAAGGAAAGGACAAAACAGGAGCGCCGCGTCGATGCGATGTTTTTCGCAGTGCAAATTTGAACTCTCAAAATATACATTTTATCAGCTTTATTTATCATTTCGCTACTTACATAATTATGAAAACGTCGATGAAATTAATTTGATTAAAAATAATGACAAACGTTTTTAGTAAACATTTACATAATGTATTTGCTTTGAAAATAATTAAAATGCTCGGTTATTAAAAGTAAAAGTAAATATTAATGCTCTACTAAGCACAATAGGCAACGTGCTTCATTTTGATTTTTGCTTTTATTTTAAAGAATTCCATATTCCACAAGTGTATTAAAAAATTAAAATATTACGTTCAGATTTTTTAAAAAATATTGGTAGCTTTTGGATAAAATATTTATTTTTTTAGGAATGTTACGTTATTACTTACTTACTTACTTACTCCATGGCTTACAACCCTGGGTCTTTGATGACTTCACAATATTCCTCCAACGCTGTCTGTCTCACATAGCACCCCTTGGTAACACCCCAACCATCTTTCAAGATGAATTACATGCCATAGAGACATGTGCCCAGGAGTGCATCGAAAGAAACACCCGAAGGGCAGAAATCTATATTTTATCAGAGAGCCAAGCAGCACTAAAAGCTCTGACGTCATGCACTTGTGAGTCTAAGCTGACTTGAGACTGTAAAGAGTCCCTGAGACAATTGGCAACGAAGAAGCAGATTGTCTTGCCAAAGAAAGGGCAAATACACAATTTCCTGGCCCAGAACCCTTCTGTGGACTTTCCAAAGCCCACTTAAAAGAAGAGGTTCGACGCTGGAAAACAGATGAAATGAAATCTCCAGGACAAAGACAAGTGAAAAGGCTTGTAAGCATTTCGCCAAGGAAAGCTAAACACCTGAAAAATATGGGCAAAACAGAGAGTGATAGTTGCCGCTAGTGCGAGAACTTTGCAGAAACTGCAGAACATTTGCTTTGCGAATGCCCAGCGCTTTTCTGCAAGAGGCTTAAGTTTCTGAAAGGGGCATTCCTAAAGCTCTTTGATGTCAGAAACAGCCCTCAGAAAATTGATAATTCCTGGCATCGAATAGATTAAGGGTTATGCACAAAAGATCTGATAGGTCGAGGTGCTTGAGAGATTGCATAGCCTTCACGACCCCCCTACAATCTACAATCTACCATATTTAGCTAATAATTTTCCCGACTCTTCAATAACACTAAAAGTTATTTTTAATTCTTTCTGAGTTTCAGTTACACTATTAGAAGAAGATAATAATTGATCAGTTACATTGGAACTTATTGTTGCCATGCTTACTTTACAGCGTTTCTGTCGTTGCCTTAAAATAGCTTCTTTAGTTTTAGGTTTTAATTGCTCTTTTTAATAGCTAACTTGATTTTAAATTTGCTTTCCTAAAACAATCCATATTACTTGCTAATTGTTTTCTATGTAACATTAAATCCTTTAGCAACTCTCTTTTGCAACATCACCTAATTTACCTATTAGCTTTCTTAACTTTTTGAACGTCCAGCATTGTTTAGGGCTTGGAGTTCTACTAGTGGTCCTCCGCATTCGTTAATATCTTAAATTAAAGCTTTAAGCTGTAGATTGTTTTCAGTAATTTCTTGTCGAATTGTTTCCAATATTAATATAGATGAACTCATTTTAATATTTGTTTTATAGCTAAAAAAGCATTATTAAATTAATGGAATGTTATGATGGCAATTCAATTTAGGCTAACACTTAACCATAAAAGGTATATGTCACTATCCTGTCACTGCAATGGTAATTCGCCATTCTTCCTGCCATTTGTTGTGGACTTTTTGTTTGATGTAGAATTTAAAGACATCTGGTCTAACACAATCGTTGTCTATATCTTCATTAAGGACAGCTTTTCAAGCTGCTTCGTATGCTGCGTCATTACTATTGATTCCAGCATGACCCGGTGTCCATATTATTTAGATGTTCTTTTCCGTTTTGTTTAGGTTAGGTAATGTTAGGTGTCATGTGAGTGGGTCGTCCCTCCACTGCGACCCTTAATAGGTCTATTATGGCTCACCCTTAAAGGTTACAGCTCACCGTACAATCCAGCCCTTCTCACAAAGTTCATGGTTGTATGGGGTGAGATTTTCCTGAATTCGGTAGGTTTTGAAAAAACCGATTTTATAAAATTTATCTAAATGCAAATGATAAAATGCTTACAACAAAACTCGATCTATCAAAATAATGACAGTTGTCTTAAGAGGTTAGTTAGTTTATTTAAAAACATGTTTGAAAAAATGTGTTTTTTACGTTGACGTAATGATATAATCATTCGAGTGATTTTTTCGAAATATCTTGATAGATTGGGATAATTTTTGTTTATTAACTTCCCAGTGGAAAGTTATAATAATCGTTCCGATTTTGCGAATCTCCAATGTTGACATACCTCCACATTTCAAGGTCCCCAGAGTCAAATACAATAGTTTTTAAGTGGACGTCTGTGTGTGTGTATGTTCGGAATTATTTTTCGTCTTAATTATCTCTAGAACAAAAAATGATATCGACGTGAGACCAATTGCATTCGACGCAAATTACGCAACTTGGAACTGACTATATTTTTAGCAAAATAGGTCAAGCTGTTTTTTATGGAGGATTAAAAAACTGAAAAAAATGGTAAACTACCTGAATTTTGCAATTTGTAAATTATAGTATTTTTAATACAGAATTTTAAGATCTTTTGAATAGTATGATTATTGCATGTTAAAAATATTTGTATGAAAAATATGATAGTTCATTAAAAGAGATGGTTTTAGAAAAAAAATAGGAATTGGAGAATTTTAAACTTGTGTCAGTATTGTGAGAATAGCATTGAAGACGCTATAACAGTGAAAAATTATTGTTAGTAATAATCAAGCATTGTCTATAACAATTAAATATTGTTACTAACAAATGATTATTGATCGTATTAATAAAAAAAATTCAATTGTTATAAACAACTGAAAATAGCTCTCGCTTATAAAATGATAAGAAAAAGTTTAAATACGGTTGACATAAACAGAATATTTTTAATGACAATTATAATTTGTTATAAACAATTTGAAATCTTTTTTTATAATAATAATTATAACAACAAAACATATGGTATTTTTTTATTCTTTCCACTGGGAAGTTAGTCGTGTGGACCTCTCGGGTCGCACCCAGACCACTGATATTTTTTCATTCGATTTGGACTGATGCTAGTTGTTGGAGGAATGTAATTTGATAATACTTGAGTGCACGTCCATGAAAATAACATCATTCTCCTTCGAAGGGTTAATTATGTAATCAGTCCGTTGTTCAGGTAGTAGACGAGTAATTTCGGGATTTGGAAGTAAATAATTCGTGAATTTCTTGCACGTACTCCCAAAGCTTTTGGTTGACTTACCGACTTGGGGAAATCGTCGAGTGTTACATTTATGTGTGTCAGGGATAAATAATATATTCCTGTATAGGTTGGTGTCTACAAAAGACAAAATGGATAAAATATGATTGAGAAATACAAGCATCGAATACGAAATAGGGATACTAAACACTCATTTTGTTTTTTTCCGCGTCTTTTGTTCTGCTGAGACTTGATCAAAGAACTGTTCTACCATTGTTATATTTTTCACAGTAAATTAAATTGCAAAAATTCAGAAAATAGATTTTTACGGAGGCAAAATAGTGTCTGTCACTGTCACTGTTCAGCAGGACATGGTATATTAGTATTGTAACAAAAGGGCGTTGAATTTTTGCTGTGCCATTAATTTTTATGCTGGTGAAAATCAGGAATCACCCTGATAAAAGGGACATACCTCTGCGCTAAATGATCTAGAAGTATCTTTTTATTTATTTATATATTTTTATATTAAAAAACAACAGTAAGAAAAGTATACAATGTACACAAATTTAGACATGAACACTAAAATGGATATACATAGTTTTTAAAACAAGATATAAAAAAATCATGAAATGGTAAAATATAAATTACTGAACATTCAAATCAGGAATATAACTTTTAAATTAACTAATAGAGACATCAAAAAGTGAAAGGTCATCCAGTGAATTAGCGAGTCTCGTAGATCTAGGAAGAAATGTGTAGAATGCATAATTATATCTATGATTTGGTACGTAAAATGTTCGACTCTGTCTTGTAGTCGTCGTTGGAACAAAGAGACTAATTTTACTTTAAGAGTTAAGTACAGTTACATGTACCATTTATGATTTTAAAAAGTAATGTAAAATCTTTTTGTTTCCTACGGTTCTTAAGAAAAGAGATTCGCAGCTGTTGCAGCCACACAGCATAGTCTTGATAGACATGTAGCTTAAATTCAATATAAAGTATAAAGTTATTTTGAACTTGTTCGAGTTTCCTAATGTAAACTAAGTAATGAGGAGACCATACAGAAGAACAGTAATCAAGGTATGACCTAACTAAGAAAAAATACAAAAATTTAATTGACTGGAATAGAATCTAAATTTAAACACTTAGTATATTCAATTCCAAAACATACATAGATATAGTCACGCCTTTTTCCCGTAGTGGTAGGCAGAGACCACTTCCGCTACGGTTCTATCACGCATCTTTTGCTTTCTCTACTTTCATCAGTGCTTTCATACATGCTCGTCGGTTGTTGGTACTCCTAACCTGGCCTTTCTACAAAACAATGTTGATCTAATCGAGATATGTTCGCCAAATTTGACTTCTACCTACTTCCGTCCATTCACACTCGCCTTATAAATTTGTTTCGTCAATCTTCCTTCATCCATCCTTTCTACGTGTCCAAACCAAGTAAGTATTCCTTTGTCTATCTTTGTAACCACATCTTTTACACCACAGCGTTCTCTTATCTCACTATTCTTTACTTTATCCAACCGAGTCACTCCGGCTATACAATTCTCAGACTACTCATCTCCGCAGCATTAATCCTATTTTTACGCTTCTTCTGCCAAACCCAACATTCACTACCATACATAAGTGTAGGAACCAATACTTCTCTATGCACAGCCTTACGTGCCATTTTTGACACTTTCTGGCTGTTCATAAAGCTATGCAGTGCCCCATTCATTTGTTTTTCTGCCAACACCCTTTGATAAATGTCACTGTCATACTTTACATCTCTCGTAAACTTTGAACCCAAGTATACAAACTCATTAACTTGTTCCGCTCTTTCTCCCTCAATCGAAACCCCACAGTTTGTCATACTTTTTTCTCCTTTACTTTCATTTTGCTTACATTTATTTTTATCCAATTTATTTATACCAATTGTTTCCACTTTCTCCAATACATAAGTGCTCTTTGTAGCACGCAGAAACGTTCATCACTTTCAAATTTTTTCATTTTAATAAATTCTTTTTTTTCTTAACCGCTTTTTTCCCACCTTCAGTTGTAAGAGAAATTTCACACTCGACAAGCTTTCTAAGATGTTTGTTGGTAGCTTTCCGTCATCAAAATAAATGATGATGACTAATCGACTTGATTAGAACGAGAAATGAGATTTTCTTGATTAAAAGTTTTTGCCGAGATTCCATTACAAACCAGTGGAAATCTCCTATTTATGCTGCGAATGGGTTATATTACTAAACGTTCTTAATCTTTTTCTTTGAAGATGATGTTGGAAATGTACAGGGTTATTCACTATAACTTACCCTACTCTTAGTATCGTTATTATTGGGTGTAGAAAAAAGTTTACCATAAAAATTGTTTGGTTATGACAACATTTTGTTAAAATTCTCTCAATAGTACAGCTACCCCGTATATTTTTAAATGTTTAGAATGTTTTTTTTCCTGAATATAATGTAAAAGTTAACATTACTAAAGTGAGCTATCAAAATGACATTTAGTTTAGGTCTCAACTTCGTCTGAAATATTTTTTTCCACGCACATTCTATTTCGGATCTTCTTTTTTCTTATTCTATCCCTCCGTGACACTCCACAGCTTCTTCTAAAAAAATCGATTTCAGTTGCAATTAGTTTTCTCTTTAGTGTTTTTGTTATATTCCATACATAGAGCTCATGAAATATCTGGAAGACTCAGGAATTATCAATGATAGGCAATATGGCTTCCGCCATCAGAGATCAACTGGTGACCTGCTCGCATACGTCTCACATATATGGCAGCTATCTATTGAAAAGTATGGAGAAACTTTAGCTGTGGCATTAGATATCTCCAAGGCGTTCGATCGAGTTTGGCACCAGGGACTCCTCGCCAAGCTTCCATCTTATGGCTTGCCCCCTCAGCTGTGTTCTCTGCTTGCTAGTTTTCTCAAAAACAGGTCTCTCCATGTAGTGGTCGATGGAGTTTCATCTGACACTCTACTCATAAATGCTGGTGTTCCGCAAGGATCCATTCTAGCACCAACACTATTTTTACTTCACATCAACGACCTATTGAAAGCAACTTCATGTCCCGTACACAGCTTTGCCGATGATAGTACCCTCTATACCGCATTCTCTTCCAGGGCCCCTATATCAGCCCGTGAAACCAGAAATGAACGAGGAAGAAATGTTAACAATATAAATATGGACTTAGCAACAATTCTCGAATGGGGATCCAATAACTTGGTAGAATTCAATGCAAACAAAACACAAGCATGTCTTTTCTCTAGAAAATCCGATCTCACTGTGCCTAACATAACTTTGTCAGGAGTAACCATACCACTGAAGTCATCCATATCGATGCTTGGTATTACTATCAGCAATAACCTTTCCTGAGAAAATCACGTGAGGTCCATTGCCAAAAGTGCATCCCAAAAACTTGGTTTTTTGTTTCGTGCCAAGAGCTATTTCACCTCCAGTCAGCTGCTTATGATCTATAAGGCACAGATCCGACCTGTACTGGAGTACTGTTCCCATATTTGGAGTGCAGCACCTAAACATATCCTGAAGCTACTGGATTCTGTCCAAAAAAGGGCAATTCGTCTCGTCGGTGATGCCTCGCTTACAAACTCGCTCACTTGTCTGGAACACCGTAGAAAAGTTGGCGATTTGTCTCTATTTTATAGATATTTTCATGGGCGATGCTCTTCTGAAATATCAACAATCGTTCCTCCTTTGGCAGTCTCTTCGAGATTAACCCGTCAAGTTCAGTCTTCACACCCCTTCGTGGTCACTTTGGAGACCTGCAGAACATCACTTTCCAAAGACTCATTCATCCAACGAATTGCGAGGCTTTGGAACTCATTGCCTAGGGAGGTGTTCCCCGAGGCATACAACCTCCAGAAATGTAAGAAGAACACCAACTCCTACCTTCTTTCCCTTGGTTTCCGCGATGTTCTCTGAACATTACAGGATATCCCTTTTCGTGGGAACCAGAACATAAAAAAAAAAAAAAACTTCTGCTACATAAGTTATCACACTTTGAACAAAACTTTCATATGGTCGCTTATTTGTTGTTCTCCTTATATTCTTTTGCCAAAGAATTGAATTTGAGGCTCCCATGATTTTTGTACCTCTATTATTCCTTTCTGTTATTTCATCCCTGCTATTCCCCTCTTTGTTAAATACAACCCCTATAGGTATTTGGACTTTTCTACTGTATTTATTATTTCGTTTTCTAAGAAAAGATTATTTTGGTTGTTTGTGCCTATTGCCAGGTATTCGCATTTAGTCATGTTTATCCATTAACCAGCTTTTTTGTATTCCTCTTTCAGTTTTTTGACCATATGCCCCAAATCGTCTTTATCCTCTGCTATTACAACCTGATCGTCAGCAAAGTATAAATTATAGAGAGTGTCATCTTCCACTTTCAGTCCCATTTGTGCACACTTTCTTGTCCACCCTCTAAGAGATCGGTCAAGGTAAATTTTAAAAAGAGTAGTGGGTAGACAGCACCCCTGTCTGAGTCCCTTGGAGGTCTTGAAACTGTTCCTGTTCCTAGCTTCACTCTTGCATAATTGTCCCAATAGTAGTTTTTAGTGGCCTGTAATAGAGTCGGTCTGATCTCTAGTCCCTCCAGTCTTTCCCATAGTTGTGATATCGGGACGCTATCGTAAGCCTTTTCTAGATCAATAAGGGCTATATGCGTTTCTTTGTCTATTACATACAGTGGAAAAAACATAAATACGAATAACGATAAATATTCCGACGCATATTTTCGTCCAGCAGAATTCTTCTTCTTACAGTGTCTTGCTTTCTCAAGCGATGACGACTCCCAAATTGACTACTTCTTTGTATCTATCTCTATCTTGAGCTGCGTGGAGAAGTTCCTCAGCAGTTAAACCTGTCCATTGTCGGAGATTTCGAAGCCAGGATAGCTTTTTGCGGCCTATCCATTTTTTCCCTCGATCTTGCCATTCAGAATTAGCCGAAGCAGACTATAACGTGGTCCACGCATCACATGTCCCAAGTATTCCAGTTTGCGGAGCTTGATGGTAGTTAAGAGCTCTCTATCGTGCCCTATTCTGATGAGTACATTCTTGTTGGTAGTTCGGCTTGTCCACGGAATTTTGAGCATCCGTCTGTACAGCCACATCTCGAATGCAGCAATGCGGCCAATAATTTTTTGGTGGAACGTCCATGTTTCGCAAGAGTACAACAGAATATACCATACATAACACTTGGTAAACCTTTCCCGCAGATGAATGTTAAGTTGCTTGGCACAGAGTAGCGGCTTGAGATTCAGAAATGCTCTTCTAGCTATTTCTATTCTAGCCTTGATTTCTTCGTCTGGATCCATCGACTGATCGATCCAGCTTCCAAGATATTTAAAGTGCTGAACTCTTTCTATATTCTCGCCATCAAGTGTTATTCTTTCCGGGCCAACATTCATTTTGCTAACAACGATAAATTTAGTTTTTTTGACATTGATTTTCAGTCCCCATCTATTACTTTCTTTGTTTATCTTGTCTAACGTACATTTTAATTCTTTCAATGATTCAGCTAGGAGCACAGTATCATCTGCGTATCGAATGTTAAAAATGGTTTCGCCTTCAATCTTTATTCCTTCACCAGATTGTGTTGCCCCTTTAAATATATTCTCCGTGTAAAGGTTGAAAAGTGTAGGAGACAAAATACAACCCTGTCTCACACCTCTCTTGATAGGTATCTTAGTAGAATACGGAGAGATAAATAAAAAGAGAAATGACGATTTTAGCAAAAGAGAGTGTGCGGAACCTCAATTGCGTTTGGTTACTTAGAGACAATTTCAATTTGGAGTGAAACGTTTGTTGAAACGGAATTGTATGTTTCAGTTATTCAATTCTCTTTGTTCTCCAAAATAAATTTATGTAATGAAGTTTTGAAGTTCGTTTCATTTAATTACCCCCTCTTTATGAATATAAAAGGGGAAAATACAAATGTAAATGCTAACGCGTATTTTTTTTCCCTAAATAGACCGTCACATCATAAGATTAATGTACGGATATTAATTTATATTTAAATATTTGTTTGTCCACTATACATGTTTAACCCACATTGTTTGTCACCATATTTTCTGATGTTTTTACTTTATCTGTGTCAGTGATTGGTTAGGTTAGGTTAAAACGGCGGTTCGGAGGGAACCCACTTAGGCCTTTTGGCCCGTTGTGATACCGTGATGGACGGCGGTGCCTTACCCCTCTATCGTGAGAACCAGTTGGAACTTTTAATAAAAATTGTGAGTTCTTTGATGCTAACTGAGTTGGGATCACATAAGTCATCAAAGTTCGGTTGCCCTAGTATAGAAAGCCGTTTTTTGCCTAGGGCAGGGCAGTGGCAAAGTAGATGTACCATTGTTTACTTCTCTTCCTCATCGTGACAGCTTCTACAGAAGTCGTGTCCTAGGTCTGCGATTCCCATGTGCCTTGCGTGGGATCCACCTGCCCAGTGCCCTGTTATGACCGCGATCGCATTTCCAATGGACTTCCTGGATAGAGTTAAAACATCATTAGTTCGACGTTGATCTAGTTTAAGCCAAATCTGTTTCGATGATTTTTTTTTTATGAAAATAGTCGCAAAAAGGGTAGACCTATCATGTCGGCCGCGGACGGCCCGCACTGCGACTATTAGGAAGGGGAAGGGATTATAGAAAGGAAATGATTGTGGACACGCTTTTTAAAAAGTTGCAGGTCATAGTTCTCTGAAAAAACTGATTTTGGAAGCTTATTCCATTCCGTAGCAGCCCTGTAAAGGAAGGATTTTTGATGAAGATTGGTCCTTGTTGTGTCAAGCTTGAGAGTAAATGTGTGAGACTGATCAGCGTGCCGAGTTCTTCGGCCGAATGTGGCCAATGGTGGTACAAGAGTTTTTATTTCTCTGGAGCATCTGCCATGGAAATATCTGTAGAGCAATGACTGGTCTGCAACTCTTCTTCTATGTTCTAGAGGGTGAAGGGTATCTGTGAGAGTTGAGCTGTTTATCAAGCGAATGGCTCTTTTCTGAATGGAATCTAGAAGACGAAGAGAATGCCTTAGTGCTGAACCCCAAATGTGCGAGCAATACTCCAGTAGAGGTCGGATTTGAGCCTTGTACGTCGTCAACAGTTAATCAGGAGTAAAAAACTTTCTGGCTTTCCACAGAAAACCTAGCCTCTGGCTTGCCTACTTTGCGATGTTAGCAACATGGTAATGCCAAGACATATTATTGGACACCGTGACTCCCAAAATTGAGATGGAGGGACTTGGGTCAAGGGTATTTCCGGACATTGTGATGGGATGATTTGAGGAATTCACTTTCTTGGAAAACGTGACACTTTGTGTTTTTTGGGCATCTAGCACTGAGGCTGGTATAAAAGTTGAACTCCACTTTAAATAACGAACCAAGTGAGAAAGCATTACTTAAAAGCAATGTCTATGGAACAGGGTGATGCACAAAATCTAACTGGCACTAGATTTCCAGTTGATTTTGTTTATGAGACTGATAAGGAACTGACTGCATTTGATATGCAGATATTGATTCAGGATGAACAAGGTACTTTAGCAGGAGGTTATCCTCTAAAGTAGAACTGATGGAGGTAAAAAGAGATGAAGACCATTTAAAAGTAATAAAATGTCCTGCTTTTTTACAAAGTGTTCTGGAAAACTTACCTGATTTTGATTTCCAATCAGAAGCGATCCAATAAGCTGTTGGAAGTCTTAAAATCAAGAAGCAGAGTTATTTAATAGTTTTTAGTTTAATATTATAAAAACGTGCGTCGGCGTCTTGCGATTCCTAATCTCCATTCCTCTCTATTCGTCCACATGTCCTCTCTCAGATCTCTCTCTTCCATCTCTTTTTGTATGCCTTCTCTCCAGCTCTTTCGTGGTCTTCCTCTTCTTCTTCTTCCTCTGGGGTTCCACTGTAATATTTTCTTTGGGATTCTGTCTGGTGGCATTCTTTGAACATGCCCGTACCATATCAACTGTTTAGTTCTTATTTCGTCTGTGATGTCGTGCTGTACTCCCATTATTTGTTTTATCCTCTCATTTGTAACTCTTTCTAGTCTTGATTTCCCCGCTGCTCGTCTCCAGTAATCCATTTCTGTGGCTCTAATTTTTCTTTCGATCTTTTCTTTCAAAGGCCATACTTCGCAACCGTTCATTATTATGCTCTTCACTATCGTGTCGTAAATTCTTTTTTTGTTGTTGTTGCTTATTGTTCTATCCCACAGTACTCCGTTTAACATTGATATTGCTCTTCTTCCTTTCATATTTCTGTCCAATATTGCTTCTTCGAGTGTCCCATCCTTTGATATTCTCATTCCTAAGTAATTGTAAGCTAACGTGTGTTTGATTTTTTGTCCATTTGATAATTGTAAGTCCTGTTGCACTCCCCCAATACACATATATTCCGTTTTTTCTACATTAACCTCTAGTCCCCAAATTTTATATCCTTCTATAAGTTTTCGTGTCATATACTCTGTGTCGTCTATGTCTTGGCCGACTATAATTTGATCGTCTGCGAATGAGAGTGTGTATAATGTTGTGTCCTCATCTAAAGGTATGCCCATGTATTGGCATTTCCGTTTCCAATTCGCTAGTGCCCGTTCCAAATATATTTTAAATAATGTTGGTGACAAGCAACACCCTTGTTTCAGCCCTTTTGTGATATTAAACCCTGTTGTTAGGTTTTGTCCAACTTTAATTCTTGATTTGGTTTTATTGTATAATGACTTTACTCCTTTTATCAGTTCAATATTAATGTTGGAAGTTTCCAGAGTTTCCCAAAGTTTAATTAAGGGTACGCTGTCGTATGCTTTCTTTAGGTCAACGTACAGTATATGGATCTCTTGATTGAATGCTAGTTTTTTTTCTATAATTTGTGTTAGTGAGAACAGATGGTCAATCGTTGATCTTCCCGCTCTAAATCCGGCTTGCTCTTCTGCTTCCATTTCCGTGTATTCCCTTTCGATTCTGTTTTTTAAGATCTTGCCATATATTCTACTGATTGTGTTTGTTACGGCAATTCCTCGATAATTGTCGCATTTGCTTTTGTCCCCCTTTTTGTGTATTGTTGACATATGTGATATTTTCCATTCTTCTGGGACTTCGGACTGATTAATACACCTTTGAAATATTTATTATTATTTACTTATTTATTAAGGGCGTGTTTTTTTTTGGAGATATTTATGTAAGCATTTTCTTACAAAAAATTCTTCGTAAATATTTTTCACTTTATCCTGAATAGGTAAACCCAGTTTTGGGATAGTTGGATGACGGTTCACACTTTTATTGGCCCAAATTTTATATTTAAAAAAAAAACTCTAAATGATATTGTTGGCCATGAACAAACCCAAAAATTAGGTCTTTTTCATTTTTTTGATAAAATTAACCGTTGTTATTCTCGCAATATCAAACTAACCAAACATTTATAATTAAACAATAATTTTTTTTAACAAAAAGTGAATGGGACCGAATTTTTGATTTGTTTACGGCCAAAAATATTATACCTGAATTTAGAGTTTTTTTTTAAATATGTTAAACTTGAACCCTCCTCCAACTTTCCCAAAACTGGGTTTACCTAATTATTGAAGCAAAATATGAAATGCCAAAAAAACGTAGGCATGCCAGTTTTTGTTATTATAGTCACAATTTCAAATACTCGTTTTTTACGCAATTTACAGTGTCTGTAGCTCGAAGGGGGTGCATTTTAGGAAACATATTTATTTAAAAAAAAAAATTATTTTGATCCCAGCAATACGTCTTTAAAATATCTACATCCAATTTTGAATCACCCCATATATTAGTTTAATAAAATACAAAATAATTTATATATACTTATAGACACAACACAAACTTTGTTTTATGCTCAAAATAGCATAATGCGTTCGTTTAAAATTGATTAACTGTCAATTATACAGTCTTAAACCATTTCGACGATGTCATTATATTAATCATTTATCTAGAGAATCGATATTTTCTGGTGATGACACTAAAATTAATCTTCCAGATGTCTCTTTATCATAAATAGACGATTATCTATTTTAAAGAAAGCAAACCAACCGCGTTACGAACTGTAATGAAAACTCGTTAATCATGGTAGATTTTACTTACTTTATTTCAATAATAATTGACCATTTTTTAAACATATTCAAATTATTACTTAATATTTATACAGGGTGGCCAACCGAAAACGAAACAAAGCCATTTGCAGGAACCTCGTCAACATTTTGAAAAAAACACTCAGACCCGTCGATTTTTGATTAAAGGGGGACACTCTTTTCCGGTATTTTTGACTCCACTTCTTTCAACCCCAAGCGAGGGTAAGAATTACCCCAACATTTTTAAATGGCATTGGGGATCGAATAAGATGTCTTTTAAAAGCTCTGACAATTCTCTTTACATTAGTGTTCAAATTTTACATTTCGTCACAATACTTTGAAAAAAATTACAGGGATGTGTGGCTTCGCTATGGCTGTTTAACTTTTACATAGACGATTGTTTAAAAGATTTGAAAGAGAGTGCGTATGGATTAAAAATGAATGATTTGGTCGTCAAATGCCTTCTTACGCCGATGATCAAGTCATATTAGCGTCATCTGAAGAGGAGTTGCAGGCGATGGTTAATGTTATGCATGATGCCCTGAAAATCAAAGGGATCAAAATAAATGTAAGCAAAACGAAAGTAATGGTTTTTGAAAGAGAAGAAAGCATAACAAAATGTGAAGTTTTGATTAGTGGTGAAAGAGTGGAACAAGTAAATGTACTTGAGTTCAAAGTTTACGAGAGATGGAAACTATGACATTGAGCAAAGGGTGTTGTCAGGAAAACAAATGAATGGGGCACTGCATAGCTTTATAAACAGCCAGAAAGTGTCAAAAATGGCACGTCAGGCTGTGCATGGAGGTGTGTTGGTTCCCACACTTATCAGTATGGTACTGAATGTTGGGTTTGACAGAGAAGAATATTGTAAATAGGATTAATCCTGCGGAGATGAGTAGTCTGAGAAGTATAGCCGAAGTGACTCGGTTGGATAAAGTAAAGAATAGTGAGATAAGAGAACGATATGGTTACAAAGATAAATAAAGAAATGCTTAGATAGTTTGGACACGTAGAAAGGATGGATGAAGGTAGATTGACGTTGTTGGCCAGCCTATACAAATTTTAAAAGAGTCCTACTTAAAGTGTCTGAGAAAATTTATTAACAAACCAACGAAAACAGAGCCTGTTTTATGTGAACATTTCTCAAGGCGCATTACTAAAAATGTGGTGTCGAAAAAAAGTCCGCCTCTTGTAAGCGTTACTGACTTTTTTGATATTCCCATTTTAAACACACCAAAAACATAACATTGATTACAAATTTGAACTTGTATGATTGTGAACCCGCTTTTTGAAAAGTTTCATGTCATAGTTCTCTGGAAAAACTGATTTTGGAAGCTTGTTCTATTCCGTAGCAGCCCTGCAGCGGCAAGAATCCGGTAACAGTAAAAAACATTATGTGCTACTGCGTGGCACTGGATTGCAAAAGACAGGAAATATTTGGGCAGACAACCGGCGACCCAGAACTATATTTTTTTTTTTTATGAAAATAGTCGCAAAAAGGGTAGACCTATCGTGTGGGCCGCGGACGGCCCGCACTGCGACTATTAGAAGGGAAAGGGATTATAGAAAGGAAATGATTGTAAACACGCTTTTTAAAAAGTTGCAGGTCATAGTTCTCTGGAAATACTGATTTTGGAAGCTTATTCCATTCCGTAGCAGCCCTGTAAAAGAAGGATTCTTGATAAAGATTGGTCCTTGTAGTGTCAATCTTGAGAGTAAATGGGTGAGACTGATCAGCGTGCCGAGTTCTTCGGCCGAATGTGGCCAATGGTGGTACAAGAGTTTTTATTTCTCTGGAGCATCTGCCATGGAAATATCTGTAGAGCAATGACTGGTCTGCAACTCTTCTTCTATGTTCTAGAGGGTGAAGGGTATCTGTGAGAGTTGAGCTGTTTATTAAGCGAATGGCTCTTTTCTGAATGGAATCTAGAAGACGAAGAGAATGCCTTGGTGCTGAACCCCAAATGTGCGAGCAATACTCCAGTAGAGGTGGGATTTGAGCCTTGTACGTCGTCAACAGTTAATCAGGAGTAAAAAACTTTCTGGCTTTCCACAGAAAACCTAGCCTCTGGCTTGCCTACTTTGCGATGTTAGCAACATGGTAATGCCAAGACATATTATTGGACACCGTGACTCCCAAAATTGAGATGGAGGGACTTGGGTCAAGGGTATTTCCAGACATTGTGATGGGATGATTTTAGGAATTCACTTTCTTGGAAAACGTGACACTTTGTGTTTTTTGGGCGTTGAACTGGACAAGATTGTTGGTTCCCCACTCGACGATTGCTTCAAGATCTCTATTGATGGAATCAACCTGTTCCTGCCTGGGTCTATTTGTATTATTCACCGAAAGTGATCGATAGGATGTGAAAGTTGAGACAAGTGTGCTATCGTCTGCGAAACTGTAAATTATTTAACAATTAGTATTTTAAAATACAAGCTGCGTGCTACAGGTCTGATTTTTCTATATTCGTTAAACATCTTTCAACGACAAATGAACTGCACAGAGTTAAAGAAAATAAAAATAATATCTTAATGAAATTGTTACAGGGCACTGGGTTCGATGAAATGGAATCCCGAAACACTTCATTTTGCCAATAAGGCTGCCAAAATTTTAACTTCGGTAAGTGAATTTTATTTATTATTGCATCCTTATTAATATTTGTACAGGCTGAGTCAAGCATGAAGTAAATTCTTGCCTAGTAGATAAGCATACTTAAAAAACTTTACGTGTCGTATTTTTTTATGAGGTATTTTTTTGGTTCTACACGTGAATATACAATGATTTCATTGTTGGTCTTATATGCGTAGCTCTTGTCGTTTTCGAGATATCGGGGTCCTGCATGTCATTATCAGAACAGCAGAAATGAGAACTTTGAGAGACATGACAGACTGCAGTTTACGAGACCGCATTAAAAGCCATGACATTAGAACGCGTGCGACATTCAAGATGTGGTGGGATGAGGCCGTAATAGAAGAAGAGAGTGGAGAGACTATGTCGACAGGATGGATAATACGAGTCTACCAAAAATCCCTAAAGAGGGACTGCCGGTATCTGGAAGACCCCCAATACGCTGGCACGAAAGCTGGAGCTCGGCGTCTCAACTACGATTGTAATCGTTAAAGATAAACAGGATTTAATCCTAAAACAAAAAAGAAGAAGAAGAAGACGTTCCTGATAATTCATTTTGTGAAAAAAGCTCTAGAAAAATCACAATGTGTAATAACCAGCGCTATAATGTCTACAAATTTCTATAAGAATATATTTTTTCAACATTTTAAAAAAACTGCACAAGAAGAAAGAAAGGAAAGAAGTCATAGAAAGAAATTCATTAAAACCTGAATATAACATGAATGAACTTTTATTAATCATTGGTGAAATACTTTTTTTTGTTTTTAAAACTAATATGCGTTAATTTTGCGGCGAAGTGTATAATCGTAATCGGAAGTTTTTTTTTTTTGGTGAGGAGTGAATTGTGGTCGACATTGTCTATGTATGGGGTGAGTGGTAGTTTAATACGAGCACTGAAATCACCTTTTGAGGTTTCCACTGCTTGTGTCAGAATAAACGGAGCTTAGATCACGGACTGGTTTAACATCGAAAAAGGTGTATGACAGGGATGTGTGGCTTCGCCATGGCTGTTTAACTTATACATGGACGATTGTTTAACAGATTTGAAAGAAAGTGCGTATAAATTGAAAATGAATGATTTGATCGCCAAATGCCTTTTTAACGCCGATGACCAAGTCATATTAGCGTCATCTGGAGAGGAGTTGCAGGCGATGCTTAATGTTATGCATGATGCCCTGAAAATGCAAATAAATGTAAGCAAAACGAAAGTAATGATTTTTGAAAGAGAAGAAAGCATCACAAACTGTAAAGTTCTGATTAAGGAAGAAAAAGTGAAACAAGTAAATGAATTTGTGTACTTGGGTTCAAGGTTTAAGACAGAAGAAAAGTATGACAGTGACATTAAGCAAAGAGTGTTGGCAGGAAAACAAATGAATGGGGCATTGCATATGTTTTATGAGTCTGAGAAGTATAGCCGGTGTGACTCGGTTGGATAAAGTGAAGAATAGTGAGATAAAAGAACGCTGTGGTGTAAAAGAAGATGTGGTTACGAATATAGATAAAGGAATGTTTAGATGGTTTGGACACGTAGAAAGGATGGATGAAGGAAGATTGGCGAAACAAATTTATAAGGCGAGTGTGAATGGACGGAAGTCGGTAGAGGTCGATCTCGGCGAACATATCTCGATCAAATCAACATTTTTTTGAAGAAAGGCCAGGTCAAGAGTACCAACAACCGACGAGCATGTATGAGAGCACTGATGACAGTAGAGGAAGCAAAAAATGTGTGTAAGAACCGTAGCGGAAGTGGAAGGAAGTGGTCTCTGCCTACCCCTACGGAAAAAAGGCGTGACTATATGTATGCATGAGTTTTTTTTTAACGTGCGATGTTTTTTGGGGAATTGTGGGTGGAAGTAAAGCAACGCATTTACCGTTGATGATATTGAATGTTTATTTAACCAAATAAAATAGACAAGTGCAGCGCTATGCTGCTGCAGATTTATCGAAAATAGTGCTCTTTTTTTCATAAATCAAATATTTTTCAATGTACATACAAATGAAATTGTAAATCGTAAATCACGCAAATCAAATCTGTTAACATTTGCCCATTCATTTTGAGTTGTTATCCCATTTTAAAAGCGTACCATTTTAACCGGCTTTCATTTTAGCTGATACAACCGTCTGTCAATACAAAAAATATTTAACTGGACGCACACTATCCAGGTGACTTTTTTCTCTTTTCCTTCAAACTTTAGTCCAGTTATTTTTGTACGTTGATATTGTCTCAGAAAATCTTATTGAATTTTCTTTTGTCACTAACAAGTGGAGAAAATTGTACAGTAATTATTTACGAAATATACATTTAATTAAGCAACTACTTTTTATAAACTTTAGCACTTTGACTTTCTTAATAGGTGGGCGTTGGTGGGAAGTGGTCTCTGCCTACCTCTATGGGTAAAAGGCGTGACTATATGTATGTATGTATGAGAAATGTTTACTCGACTTCGATATAAGCAAACTGGAAAAATCACAAATTCGGCTGGATTTTATTTAACACAAAATATAAACACTATTTCTATATTTAAAGAACACAATGCACTTGTCCGGATTAGTTAACTGCTGCAAGCAATGAAATTAATTCAATGCCGTGAAATAAATATAAATTGAACTAACGAAATGAAAGGAAAATGACTTGCCACTAGTGACGGTCGGAGGAATACCACTTATTGAAAATAACAAGCAATGTTTAATCGCGTTGAAAAGGGAACTGAACAAACGTCGCTCTCGATGAAATGTATTAATATCTGTTCTGCGCGCTTGCGTAGTTTACGCACTAGTTCTATCTCTCTTACTCTCATGCAAAGGATCCCTGAAGAAATTTATAAATCCTGGCAAAAGCAATCAGGATAATAGGATATTTTGTCGTCGGTCTTTGACAAGTGTGCAAAGTTTAAATTAAATCTGATCGCTTAAAGTAGAGCAAAATCGAGGCCAAAGAGTCAGTTACAAACATACACACATGCAAGCAAACAAACAAGATACAGATGAAACTAACTTCGGTCTACTGGAGATTTGCTGGCTTATGTCACTCAGCTCTGGACAAACACTATTGAAAAGTTTGGTGAATCCCGTGCAATAGCCTTGGATATATCTAAAGCCTTTGACCGCGTTTGGCACCAGGCACTGTTAAGTAAATTATCTGCCCACGGTCTCCCAACCAAACTGCGCCAATGGCTCTTGAGCTTCATGCAAGATCGCTCCTTAGATGTGGCAGTTGACGGTATTTCTTCTGATGCGTTTAAAACTAATGCCGGGGTCCCCCAGGGTTCCGTCCTGTCCCCCATCTTATTTCTTTTACACATCAACGACCTCTTGAAAACCACCACGAACCCCATTTACAGTTTTGCAGACGATAGCACACTTGTCTCAACTTTCACATCCTATCGATCACTTTCGGTGAATGATACAAATAGACTCAGGCAGGAACAGGTTGATTCCATCAATAGAGATCTTAAAGCAATCGTCTAGCGGGGAACCAACAATCTTGTTCAGTTTAACGCCCAAAAAACACAAAGTGCCACGTTTTCCAAGAAAGTGAATTCCTCAAATCATCCCATCACAATGTCCGGAAATACCCTTGAACCAAGTCCCTTCATCTCGATTTTGGGAGTCACGGTGTCCAATAATATGTCTTGGCATGACCATGTTGCTAACATCGCAAAGTCGGCAAGCCAGAGGCTAGGTTTTCTGTGGAAAGCCAGAAAGTTTTTTACTCCTGATCAACTGTTGACGACGTACAAGGCTCAAATCCGACCTCTACTGGAGTATTGCTCGCACATTTGGGGCTCAGCACCAAGGCATTCTCTTCGTCTTCTAGATTCCATTCAGAAAAGAGCCATTCGCTTGATAAACAGCTCAACTCTCACAGATACCCTTCACCCTCTAGAACATAGAAGAAGAGTTGCAGACCAGTCATTGCTCTACAGATATTTCCATGGTAGATGCTCCAGAGAAATAAACACTTTTGTACCACCATTGGCCACATTCGGCCGAAGAACTCAGGACGCTGATCAGTCTCACCCATTTACTCTCAAGCTTGACACAACAAGGACCAATCTTCATCAAGAATCCTTCCTTTACAGGGCTGCTACGGAATGGAATAAGCTTCCAAAATCAGTTTTTTCAGAGAACTATGACCTACAGCTTTTTAAAAAGCGTGTCCACAATCATTTCCTTTTTATAATCCCTTCCCCTTCTAATAGTCACAGTGCGGGCCGTCCACGGCCCACACGATAGGTCTACCCTTTTTGCGACTATTTTCATAAAAAAAAAATATATATATATATATATATATATATATATATATATATATATATATATATATATATATATATATATATATATATGTTTCCAAGTGCGCCAATATGCGAATCTCTATGTTAATCTTAATAACCTTTTTAAATTTAATAGTAATGTATATAACGACGTTGGATTTTATCTGAAAAAATATTTATTTGGAATAATTATTGCAAGAATTATTTTTTCCTGAATAATCTTCCAGCCAAATGATAACAGATAGTTCAAAACAGCTGTTATATGGTACGTAACTTTATTTGCAACATGCACACCGACCAGTAGTAAAACTTAGTTTTAACTATAATTACTCATTTACACGGTTGCAATCTTTGATAAATATTCGATAAAACGCACGGTGGCTCCTCTATCGGAATAGCTTTACAACCCGCTTTAGACGCCAACCTTAACTGATAAATCCGATGCATTATCTGTTATACGCCTATCGAAATTACTAGAAAACTTGAAAGCTTTTTTTATGTTGCTGTGGTCTCGAGAGAAATCTGGAGACTTCTTTCATAGGCGTGCCAAATCCTTTTCGTTACAAGGGATGACTTTTTTTTATTTTCATTTTTTCCCTAGCTTTTGGGGCTTACTATTAACCCTTCTGTCGAGTTTAATGGAAGCATTCTTACTTTTCTTTTGCCCAAAACTTTCTTTATTCTCGTTATTTGCGTTTCATTTTACCGTTGAGGGCGCTGCGTCATGTTAACAAATTTGCAGCACTGTAAGTAATGTTAAAGGAAAAGTCTGTTTTAGTTTCATCTGCAAGTTACTTTCTTTAAGATTTGTTGTGATTTAGTTGTGTTTTTTAATGAAAGGCATAAACATTTTGTTGGTATTTTTTCCAGAAAAACATTTGTTAACGCAGTAGATATTATTGAGTAATGTCCTTTTCCTAGTTTATTCATTTTTCTGTTGTACGAGTATTGAAAATTTACAATATTTCGATAACTGTTAATTTAATCAGACCGACATCAAAAAGATTATATTCTATATCACAGGTTAAACAAAGGCAAGTACTATCAGCTTCGAATTAACTATTGACTTTAGCTCGTATTGTTAGATGCGTTTGTGTTCTTGGATCGAGAAATAAAATATTGACGGTTGTACCACACATATTGCCTACAGATAAACAGAATACAGGATGAGAACACAAATATTCTAATTAGCGGTGACATTGTGCAAAGTAGAACTGTAACAATTTAGAATAATAAGCTTGTGCTCATTATTTTAATTTTGTAAAATAAAAAAATTTTACAGCTCGGAATTTTGCTGGCGTTGCGGCTTGCCATCTTGCAAGGATCGCTACCGAAATTTTCTCAACAAGACAATCCTGCTGCTTTTCATCCCTCCATGTATGTCAGGTGAGTAGTTTTTTTAATACTAGTTATTGTGATACATATTAAAATAAATTGGTTTTTTTTTATTAAAATGTAGATCTTTGTAAGTGCGTTTATGAATACCATAGGTAAGGTACAAGTACCATTTATTAAAAGGATCCTTGACTACATACTGCGGTTCTTACACACATCTTTTGCTTCCTCTACTTTCATCAGTGCTCTCATACATGCTCGTCGGTTGTTGGTAGTCTTGACCTGGCCTTTTTTCAAAACAATGTTGATCCGATGGAGATATGTTGGCCGAGGTCAACCTCTACCGACTTATCCATTTACACTCGCCTTAAAAATTTGTTTCGTCAATCTTCCTTCATTCATCCTTTCTACGCGTCCAAACCATCTAAGCATTCCTTTATCTATCTTCTTTTACACCACAGCGTTCTCTTATCTCACTATTTTTTACTTCATCCAACCGAGTCACCCCGGCTATACAATTCTCAGACTACTCATCTCCGCAGCATTGATCCTATTTTCATGTTTCTTCTGCCAAACCCAACATTCACTGACATACATAAGTGTAGGAACCAACACTCCTCTATGCACAGCCAGACTTGCCTTTTTTGACACTTTCTGGCTGTTCATAAATCTATGCAGTGCCCCATTCATTTGTTTTCCTGCCAACACTCTTCGCTCGTTGTCACTGTCATACTTTCCATCTCTTGTAAACTTTGAACCCAAGTACACAAACTTATTTACTTGTTCCAATCTTTCTCCCTTAATCAGAACTTCACAGTTTGTCATGCTTTCTTATTTTTCAAAAACCGTTACTTTTGTTTTGCTTACATTGATTTTTATCCCTTTGGTTGTTTAGGGCGTCATGCATAACATTAACCATCGCCTGTAACTCCTCTTTAGATGACGCTAATATGACTTGATCATCGGCGTAAAGAAGGCATTTGACGATCAAATCATTTATTTTCAATCCATACGCACTCTCTTTTAAATCTTTTAAACGATCGTCTATGTAGAAGTTAAATAGCCACGGCGAAGCCGCACATCCCTGTCTCACAATTTTTTCGTTGTTAAACCAGTCCGTGCAAGCTCCGTTTATCCTGACACAAGCAGTGGAATCCTCGTAAAGCGATTTCAGTGCTCGTATTAAACTACCGCTCACCCCATACATAGACAATGTCGACCACAATTCACTTCTCATCACTTTGTTATAGGCCTTCTGACTTCTAGCTAAGATTTGTTCGACTATACTTCGTAATAAAAAGACCTTATCCATACATCTTCTTCCTCTTCTAAATCCTGCTTGCACATCCCATATCATCTTCTCAGTTTCATTCGTTACTATATATATATATATATATTGTTATGATATAAAAATTTTATTAAAAATAATAGATTTTCTTTCGTTAATAAGTAAGGAATAAAATTTAAAATAATAAGATTTTGACATTGGTAAAATTATTAGTCATAAAATTTAAAGACGATTCAGTTAAAAAGTTTATGATTTAATTTTATAAAAGTATGTATCTTAAAAAACATTTTATAATCGTGTTTCCAAGGGATTTGTTAAAAAAAAAAAAGATGTGGAGTATGAAAAATATCATAAAAAGATTCGGACGTAAATTTTATATTTAGGATAAAAGATTAAAAATAATTGTAAATTCTATCATAATAATAATAATAATAGTGAAAGTGATAATCGGATGAAATAAGCAGTCCTGAAAGCAGTATCCAGAAAAAAGGGGGCCCCTTGAAGATCATCTGTGCGGAGAAGGAACAGAAATAGTGATGCATAAAATATTAACTTTATATTCAAAAAAGTTTTATTTAAAAGAACATTATTATTTTGGATAATAATTCAGAAAATTTAATAAAATTGAAGTAGAAACAATATTTGGGGAAATATATTTATATGTGGGTTCTATTCAATAAAAATTTGTATAAAATAAAGTTTGTATAAGATTTTTAATTTAATCCTCTTTAGATAAAGAGACTCGTCGGGAAAACAAATAAAAAAAAGTAACATCTAATTTATAATTAAAGAAAAAGATAATAAGTCAATTCAATATCATTCATAACAATATTATTTGTGGCTTTAAAAGAGGGCTAAAACTCTTTATAAATAATACCGATAGGTCTAATGTAACTAAGCATTTTGGGAACTAGTTAAAAAAAAAGTAATTGATACTAGTAATATTGTGTTACAGCGTTGTTTATCTATAATCATTACACGTTTGATTATTTATTTGTTTATAACTTTTTATGTAGAAGTAATTTTTACCCTTAATTTCTATTAGTTAGAGATGTGTAAACCGTACCATGTTTTTATACTTTTATTTGTGTATCCGAAACAAGTGCCTAGCCACTCATCGGTATTTTATGCTTTATTTTTTTGTTTATACATTATTTTTTTATTATCTCTAATAAGGCACTATTATTATTATTATAATGTTAATATAACGAGGAAAAAATCCAGCAGAACTCCTGCTTAACAAACATTAGCGGCCCCATGGTACGTAAGAAACACCGAGAGTACGATCCAGGCGAAGCATTTTGTAGTTTGAACCACATTGTATATCACTGTGTTTTCTGATGTTTTTACTTCAGCACAAAAATAATCCTAACAGAAACATTTAAAGAAATATGTTTTCTTTGTTTTATAAAAACATCTCTTAAACCAATATCGATGGCATTATGGTAGCCTAAAAAACAACATTGTTTATTTTAGTTCCAGAAAAAGATATTTAATTTATTTTCGAGTGAAGCTACAATAACTAGTACGTGTATGAGATAAACTAGATTTGAAATTACGTATTTTTTCTTAGGAAAATATCAATTCTATTAGTTTAAATTCTCTATGAGTGGTAAGTAAAATTGCGTGCATCCAAACATGAGAAAGCAATCGTGCTGTTCGTTCATTCGTGGATGAGAGTGTACGTATCATGTACTGTACAGACATCATGCATTTGAAATTCTAGGCGTTAATCTTGAATTCTCAGTGCAATCAGCCGCTTTACCTCTGCATTCGCTAGGGCATTCATCAGGCTTTTTGCCGAAAAAACACTTTAAATTGCTTTTCGTATTGATCGATCTATCCGAAAGCATCTCTTAAATTACGTAGAGACGAAATAAATTTGCAAGCAACTTCGGGATTTATCAATAGAAAATTTTTTACCAACTATATTTAATGTCCCCAATTACGTTTGAAAATAATCTAAGAATATTCTACTCTTAGCTGGAAATTTTCAAATAAATTTAGGTTTTGCATTTAATAAACTAAAACAAGTTCATTTTTTCAAAGTCTATTCAAGCCACAATTAATTTTTTTTCAAATAGGGAATATGCATGTGATTCAAATGAGGGTAAAATATTTTTTTTAATAAATTTTATTAAAGTGAAAACTTCTTTAGCCGCGTTGGGCACTTTTTGGTAGGGGAAAATTTTATGGGTTCGCGTCACCGATATCCTGACGTATTGTGCAGCATTAGTACTGTGTTAAATTGAATGGATTTAGTGAAAAGAAAAGTTCAATGTGTATATACTGTGCATTGTTGAAATAGTGTTTTTTCAAACGTTCAATAATTAGTAATTAGGTCATAGACACGAAATATGTAAAACGGTTAAATACAATAATGCATCGTTGACATCTCTTATTTTATAGTTGTCATTCAGCATTAAAAATGTCATTTTGCAAGTTTTGATTTAACATTACAACTCATGACGTTTTAACTGACAGCCACCATACTAGCATACTTTTCTTACTTACGAAATTTACTTTTATAAATCACTTAGATATTCAACTAATTACAACTTTTACAACTATTTATTTCATAACTCATAAACACTTTTAAAAACTGCCCTTTGTTACGACCGCTGTCCTTTTTATATTTCTCAATCATAATTCCAGACCATTTCGCGAAAGCGATAGAACCTTCTGGAAGTCTCTAGGCGCGGTGAGAGTTTATTAGACGGAGGCGGAAGCCGACAAAGGGCTCAATAATATGCACCCTTGTTGTGGCCGATGTTTGGATGCCGATAAGTAAACAGGACCGGATGGTAACAGTATCTTTTTTTTATGATGGTCCTGGAAGAATCTTGTGTTCCATATTCCAGCAGCATTTGTAACTAAGTTGTTGTTAACGTAGGGTTTGCTCATTGCTCATTGCAAAAAAAACTATCTTCATTATGGGTTATAGATCTCGTGCGTTTTGTTTTTCTTTCAAATACATCTTCAATTTGTATAAAACGGGCATTTAATCAGCAAAATATGCTTTGGATTGTGACAATGCTCGCGCTACATCTGTTTGTCAAGAGCTATTTTCCAGCATACCAGTTGCTCTCAGCATTTATTCGCGATTTAAATGGTGTCTTTCCATGCTCGATTTAAAAATTCTTGTAATTTAATTTAAACTCTAATCAAATTTTTGAAGTGATAACTTCTTATGGCATGCTGTGAACTTTTCGGGCGCGTTGCCGCGTTTCCAAAAGCGTAACGAAATAATATTTTAAAAAAAGGTTTTAGATACTCGGGGATTTGAACCTGAATACACTGACGTGCTAAACAGATAGCTGTCCCGTTCAGCCTTGTACTGCAAACGTCCAACATTATGTAGATATTATACAAATTATATTTGTGTCGTTATGTTGATTATTATTCTTCTTCTTCTTCTTTAGCCTCAAGTGATCCAACTTTGGATGTAGGCCTTCCCCATATCAATCCACCGTCGTCTATTTTGTGCCATTTGCTTCCAGTGAAGTCCGCCAATCTTTTTTATGTCATCTCCCCATCTCATTTGTGGCCTTCCTCTATGTCTTTTACCTAACCATGGTCTCCATTGCTGCATTTCATTATTCCATCTTTTTTCTTTCAGACGGGCATTACGTCATGTTTATTAAAGAATGTTAATTACTATACATAAGATATATTTTATATTAAATAAATAAGTTGTTCACTTTCTTAAAAAAATTTGATTATGTTAATAATTTACCAAAAATTTTGTATTTGTTCATAATCCTCGCCCAAATGATCATTTTAAATCTAATAATTTGTATTTGTTACTTTAAGTATGTTCAATATTTAGAAATTTCTACGCAAATCATTTGAAGTTATCACTTCTTTTGGGCGACCCGAGACGCAATAATAATAATAATAATAAATTACTCTTTTTTATGATTTACCGCATCAACCATATTGGTTATTGGCGGTGAATTTTATAACTAATGGATTAATTGATTTACAGCTTTTTTAAGCAAAGAGGTATTTAACAGATAATTATAGATATTATCCATATTGCAATCTTTTCCTAAAACGATTTGAATGTTATCTAGAAAATTGTACTGTTGTCTTTGCTATGTGCATAATGTACATTTTAATAGTAAATGTTATACAGAGAGTTCGCAGTTACAATGTATACATCTAGGTTTGTCTAATTTGCTTAGTAAGTATTCATGTGTAATTTTGGTGTGTCCTATTCGGAGTTTGCACGGACTAGTTTAACATCGAAAAAGGTGTGAGATAGGGATGTGTGGCTTCGCCATGGCTGTTTAACTTATACATAGACGATTGTTTAAAGATTTGAAAAAGAGTATGTTAGCATTTACAGTAGTGGAACATCAGCTTTATAACAATATTTATACATTCGCTTATGATCCCAACATATTTATTTCCCTAGCAATAATGTTTCATCCATGCAAAACGGAAATTAAATTTTCGAAAGAATGGAAAAAACAGTAAGTAATCAATAAAGTGTATGTGCCAAACTTTGTAAAATATTCTTTGTTGATAAAAGCAAACAATTCGGCACAAAACCGTTTTCATTACCGGCATGTAATATAAGAAAACTTTTTCTCTATTTAGGAAAGCATTCACGAATCATTTAGCAGATTTTTCACAATATCATGAGTAACGTACCAAGTTTAATAAAGAAAAACTATGAATCTACATTGTCGATGAACTTCATCTAATCTACTGATGTATTATTTACATAAAATAGTTATTTTTCGAGACTCCATATAGTCTGTCTTCTATTTAAGGTACTATATCTCAAACCCAAAGAATGGAGCACTTTTTTATAGTATAATTGGGAAACCCAGTACCAGTTTTATTTTTTAATCATATGAAAAAAAATATATATTATTAGAATAAAAATTATACACCTTTTTTTCTAATATTCTTTATCGCACACTGATATACACTGACAAAAAATTTCTGAAAATTTTTGAAAATGTTGTTAAAACGTGAATCCTTTTCGCTATACCATTATTAGATCCATTATTTTCTAATTTTAGTTGGTGGTACATATTTTTAATACCTGTTTAAGTGGAGGGTGACATCCGAATAAATATAGGTACCTAATTTTTTATGCACATTCTCCTTCTCCAATTCTTCTTCACTCTCATATATAACAAAAGGTAGGTCATAAATTGAACAATATACTCTGGGGTCAAAATTAACTTGATCGAACACTTACCTTTGTGCAAATGTGTACACAAAAAAAGTTACAGCCCTTTGAAAGTATTTCATGAACGGTTACAGGGCTTTCTTATATTAAGTGCATCTTTTTTTATATAAAACCACGAAATTTATACAGCCCATAAAAATTTTACGGGGATTTTGAACCCCTAAAACCCCCCAAACTTTTTCATGCGTTACAATTAAATTAGTATTGTTTAATTATTTTTGAAATTTTTTTGCCACCCAGCACTTTTTCGAAAAGCCAGTTTTTATCGAGATGCCTCTTTTTTATTATCCTTTAAAAATTTTGAGTAACAAAGAGTAAGTTATAAATAAGTATTCATGTTATTCGCAGGCATAAACAATATATACAAATGTTTGGTATTTACTATATAAATTTTTAAAATGGCCCCCATTTTCCTGAATATATATTTGGCACCGTTTTAAAAAGGAAAACCGAATTTTTTGAAAGATCATTGACTTCTGACGAAATCGATTTGCACTTTCAATGATTCAACGTCTCAATTGTTTTTCGTCGATTATTTCAACATAGTACACGTCCTCTTTCATAAAACCCCAGAGGCCGTGTCCTCTCAAGAAACCTCTCACTAAGCCTGTCGTTTCGTTTGCCTGATTACTATAGTGTGTATCAAGCCGAAATGACAGCCATTACCGAGGCAGCTGTTTGGACACTCTGCAACGAACAAAAGTTCAGCGAGATATCCATTCTTTGCGACAGCCAGGCTGCTATCAAATCACTTAACTCAGTCTACTTGACCTCTAGGGCAGCGGTGCAATCCCGAGCCGCTCTGAATGAGCTAGCAACTAAGTGTAGAGTTCACATTGTCTGGATACCCGGACACAGGGACATACCAGGCAACTGTAAGGCGGATGAGCTAGCAAGAGAGGGCACCACCCTTCCAGCTGTATCTGTCTCATCTCAGCAAGGAGTACCAATTGCAAATTACCGGCTTCTCCTGCACAGTAAAGTAGTTCGAAAAGCCAACTTGAGGTGGCAAGTGAACCCACATGCACATTATCGAAACAGATTTGGCCTAAACTAGATCTACGTCTAAGTAATGATGTTTTAACTCTATCCAGGGAGTCCATTGGAAATGCCATCGCGGCCATAACAGGACACTGGGCAGGTGGATCCCATGTACGGCGCATGGGAATCGCAGAGCTACGGAACGACTTCTGTAGAAGCTGTCACGATGAGGAAGAGGAGGAAACAATGGTACATCTTCTCTGCCACTGCCCTACCCTGGGCAGAAAACGGCTTTCTATACTAGGGCAACCGAACTTTGATGATTTATTTAATCTCAACTCAGTTAGCATCAAAGACTTTACACTTTTTCTTAAAAAATCCAACTGGTTCTCGCGGTAGAGGGTAAAGGCACCCCCGTCCATCACGGTATCACAACGGGCCAAAAGGCCTAAGTGGGTTTCCTTCGAACCGCCGTTTTAACCTAACCTATGAAAAAGATGCTCTTACCATAGAAAAGCCATGTATCCATTTTCATTACAAAATGTTAAACAATTCATGAAATATTGGAAAAAATCGATTTTAATTTTGTACTTTCCAAAGGCTGTAGCTTTTGTTCTGTACACGTTTGCATTAAGGTAAGTTATGTTCAATCGAGTTATTTTTGGCCCCAGAATATGTGATACAATTTATAATCTACCGTTTTGTTACACCCGTATAACAATGAAAAGAGAAAAATTAAATCTAACCTCAACTACACGTTTATATGCCACTTAAATGTAACTTTTTGACGTACCCATTACTTATTGTGAAAATATTTATGCAGATATTCTCTAATTTCCTGTGGGGTTACGTCTGAAAATCTCGGCTACTACTTACCCACTTGACTTTCGAAATAAAAGCGAAACTCAAAAGAATAATCGTATCGAAGAAAATTGGAAAATGTCGTGACTTCAATCAGTTTTGACCCGAACTCGAGCACAAATCCATCTTCGTTTAAAAAATAAAATAAAGTAGCTACACAAAGTCTTTTAGGAAATTTATTGAAATACGTCCTTTAAACCTTATCGTGTTTTGAAAAGATTTTTAGTCCTCAGTCTGTTTGTCTATTATTTTTATCGGAAAATAAATCCAGAACAAGGAAATAAAAATGTCGCTATCTCTCTTTTATACGCGATATATGTGGATAATAATAATAATAATAATAATAATAATAATAATAATAATAATAATAATAATAATAATAATAATAATTATAATAATTATAATAATAATAATAATAATAATAATAATAATAATAATAATAATAATAATAATAATAATAATAATAATAAAAATAATAATAATAATATGGTGGATATTTTTCCTTTAGTAGCTTAATATAAAACATGGTAGAATGCAATTCTCGACAACTTTTCATGTGTAACCATTTAGTAATTCTAAATGTATGGCTGATATGTTCAAATTTGATAAATAAATAAATTCCACTTTTTGCTAACAACCAATAATTAAGACACTTTTTGTATTTTTCCATCAACAAATAAATAACATCCATGGAATATTATTCCTCTCAAACATATTGTAAGGCAATGTATTCACATGTAAACAAACCGAGACAAATAAAACAAGCAATATAGACAATCTGAAGCGGTTTTATTTGTTCTAGAAAAGAATTTTTCAAAGTTCCATTACACTCGAGTCTCCTTTCGTATTTCGCACTCTCCCCATTCGACGAAAAAGTTTATTTTTCATTTGTAGACCTTACACGCCCAAACGAATAAAACAAAACATTAACGACCACATCGATGAAGCGTTTGCTACATTTGTTTGGAAAAAGTATTCTTTTTTCCCCCGTATTCATAAGCTGCAGTATTTTTAAGAAAGGGATGCTTTTTGAATAAACATACATACATACATAAAGTCACGCCTTTTTCCCATAGGGGTAGACAGAGACCACTTCCTTCCACTTGCTACGGTTCGTACACATATATTTTGCTTCCTCTACTTTCATCAATGCTCTCATACATGCTCTTCGGTTGTTGGTACTCTTGACAGCTGGCCTTTCTTCAAAACAATGTTGATCTGATGGAGATATGTTCTCCGAGGTCGACCTCTACCGATTTGCCCATTCACACTCGCCTTATTAATTTGTTTCGTCAATCTTCCTTCAATTAAAAGTAATTCACATTAACTAAACGAATCTAATTGACATTTTGTGACAAATTATTCCCGATATTTGATAATATATTCGAATATAAAGGATGTTTTTTTTTAACTGGATGCCTATTGTGCTTTTATAGACTTGGAAAAGGCCTATGACAGAGTGGTAGGGAGTGAATGGTGGTCGACATTGTCTATGTATGGGGTGAGCGGTCGGTAGTTTAATACGAGCACTGAAATCACTTTACGAGGATTCCACTGCTTGTGTCAGGATAAACGGAGCTTGCACGGACTGGTTTAACATCTAAAAAGGTGTGAGACAGGTATGTGTAGCTTCGACATGGCTGTTTAACTTATACATGGACAATCGTTTAAAAGATTTGAAAGAGAGTGCGTATGGATTGAAAATGAATGATTTGATCAAATGTCAAATGTCTTCTTTACGCCGATGATCAAGTCATATTAGCGTCATCTGAAGAGGAGTTGCAGGCGATGGTTAATGTTATGCATGATGCCCTGAAAATCAAAGGGATGAAAATAAATGTGAGCAAAACGAAAGTATTGTATTGTATGTATGTATGTTAAAACTGTCAAAAAATGTTCATGAAACACAATCTCATTAACAAAAACAACACATATTAATAATAATTTAAAGGAGCTAAAAATGTCGAATTAAATTCCTAAATTACATTTATTGTCAATTACTATGTTGCGATTCAGATGCAATATTTGTAAATTAGATAATAATTATTTGAAGACGAAAATGCTCGTCAAAGTGTCAACCCAACATAACAATAGCTGAGCAGAAATTCCGGGAAGTTGTGTAAGAGAGATTACATAACTAAATTTCATTTGGCAAGAGTAATTCCTCTTCTATCCGATGCATAAATTAGTTAATGTGCGAGTTGGAATGCTATTAAATAATGAACAATATGTTCCCCCATTTCATGTTAAACTCATGGCGTCGCCTTTCTATAAGTACGTACAAACAACTTAAAATTAATTTGCTTATTGTTAAATAAAAATAATAATGTATAACACTATCAGAGCATCACAACTGGCATTTATGTTTGCTGAATAAAATAAAGACAAGGCATAGGCAAAAGGGTAAACCGCAATTGGAAAGTTTCTTCCGCATGAATTCCCATCGAATAATATTTTGTATGCGTTGAAGAATTACAGGGCGTCTTCGAAAGATTGGA
The DNA here is from genome assembly GCA_950111635.1 of Agelastica alni. NCBI lineage: Eukaryota > Metazoa > Arthropoda > Insecta > Coleoptera > Chrysomelidae > Agelastica > Agelastica alni. Next base: position 41,416,144 of record OX467714.1, on the reverse strand, counting down.
ATATTAATTTTTTTACATTATCAAGAATTTCGTTAATCGGATGAATTTATTTTTTTAAATGTTCATTTTTGCAATAAATTTAAAAACAATAACACTTTTAAATAAAGAATCAAGACACCTTTTAAATAAGGTCACTCGAAGGGGGTTTGTATTGTAGATTGTAGAGGGGGTCGTGAAGGCTAAGCAGCCTCTCAAGCACCTTGACCTATCAGATCTTTTGTGCTTAACCCATAATCTATTCGAGGCCCGGGATTCAGAGACTTCGTAAAAAATTTATCAATTTTCTGGGAGCTAAGTTTATGACATCGGACGGCTTTAAGAAAGCTCCTTCCAGAAACTTGAGCCTCTTGCAGAAAAGCGCTGGGCATTCGCAAAGCAAATGTTCTGAAGTTTCAGCGAAGTTCTCGCAGTAGCGGCAACTATCACTCTCTGTTTTGTCCATATTTTTCGGGTCATACCTCAGAGTGCAGTCCAGTTCAGTGAGGAGTCCCAGTTTCAAGTCTTTCTTGTCCAACTCGAGAAGCTGTTTAACTTTCCTTGGCGAAAGGCTTACTAGCCTTTTCGCTTGTCTTTATCCTGGCACTTTATGCCAGTGAGATTTTATTTCATCTGTTTCCCAGCGTCGAACCTTTTCTTTTAAGTGGGCCCTGGAGAGGCCCCAGAAGGGTTCTGGACCAAAAAAATTGTGTATTTGCCCCTTCCTTGGCAAGGCAGTCTGCTTCCTCGTTGCCTCTAACTCCCTTGTGACCTGGAACCGACATCAGAGTGACCTCGTTAAATTGTTACCAAGGGGTTTTGAGAGCCTGAAACTACATTTCGAAGTCGTTTCTATCTGGGATAAGGGGGTTCAATGTAGGGATGAAATTTTTGTCTTGCATGATGTTATTTCATAATCTAAAATTGGTGTATTCTTTATTAATCGCACAATAATTGAAATAACGAATTTATTCCATTTGGCTGCTCCACACTGGAAATACTTTGCTTTATGTACTGGTTTGTTTGAATAGGCAACACCCACCACAACGCACCCTTATATTCTCGGTCGACATTATAAATTGTGCGATCTGTCTAGAGAAAACGTAACATTCTATATACCAAATATATATAATATATTTAGTATATACAGTATATAGAATATTTTGCAAAGTTTGATCCGACTCCAAATGCCAATCTCGAGAAAATACAAATAAAGGGGAATTTCAAAGTTTCCGAGCAAATATGGGATGTAATTCCTGAAGGAATGACAAAAACATTTATTTAAAGCATACGCTCGTCTATCATGGCTCACAGTGGCTGGCTTGAATTAGTAAGACAAAATTATTATCAGAGACTGAAAACCATTTATCAAGCTGACGTTTGAGACAATATTCATAAAACGAGACTCGAGGTAAAATAAAAATGACCTTTTTTCTCTCTCACTCACTCTTTCTCCATCGGCTTTTTATCTGATATGAGGCGCCGCATGTTATGCTTTTTATTCACTCTTTTGGCCAATTTCTTTACTTCCATTTAAGTCACAGATAACTTTATCTGAAGAATAGAGTGATGTGTAAACTAAATTTCGTGATCCGAATTGATGCAAGACCAACTTATGAATATTGCATTCAACAAAGATGCATTTTTTTCCCGCTACTTGGATATAATTTTCGAACAGGATTTACAAGATAAAGACCTTGGAGTAAAGATCAACGGTAAACTGATTCGGTATGCCGACGACACGGTCATCTTGTGCGATAGCATTCAAAGCCTTCAAGAGTTGTTGGATTGTGTAAAAGCGACAGGACGAGAAATGGGTCTGAAAATGAATGTCACTAAGACAAAATTTATGATATTCAGTCGCCAACCGCACGCCCCGATGCTTTCCTACAGATAGATCAACAAGACATTGAGAGAGCACAACTTTTCTGAAAATGAAATCATTTTTCTCTAACGACAACTTAAACCTAAAATTGCGTCAAAGAATGGTTAAATGTTATATTTGGTCCGTGTTATTATATGTTATTATAAAATAAATTGGGAAAACACAGGGATTAACATAGTCGTAGAAAGACTAAATAACATATGCTTCGCAGATGACATCGTGTTGATATCAGATAATATTCAAGAAGCTCAACCAATGCTAGAAAGGCTTAACAACGAGGCAAGCAAGCTTCACGGTTCACCTTGTATAATTAGGAATGTAATCAATGATTTTTTTTTTTCAGATTTTTAACATTTGGATATTTAGGAGCCTTCAACATGTGGCTTCTCCTTTGTCCAGCAACATTGTCCCACGACTGGCAAATGGGCTCCATACCATTAATAACTTCGATATACGATTCCAGAAATTTAGTTACTGTATTTTTTCTCGGACTGACGCTAATGATGGCTGTTAAAAGTCTTGCGGAGTTTGAGGTAAGTCGATCTTATTATAGTGTTAATTCCAAAACAAATACTTTTAAATTTATGTAACGAAGCTATTATTAACTGTTTTAGATTATTATCTTTTAATACCTAGTTTGCTTATTTAAACAAGAAATTTATACTTTTTTTTTTTTTATGAAAATAGTCGCAAAAAGGGTAGACCTATCGTGTGGGCCGCGGACGGCCCGCACTGCGACTATTAGAAGGGGAAGGGATTATAGAAAGGAAATGATTGTGGACACGCTTTTTAAAAAGTTGCAGGTCATAGTTCTCTGGAAATACTGATTTTGGAAGCTTATTCCATTCCGTAGCAGCACTGTAAAAGAAGGATTCTTGATAAAGATTGGTCCTTGTAGTGTCAATCTTAAGAGTAAATGGGTGAGACTGATCAGCGTGCCGAGTTATTCGGCCGAATGTGGCCAATGGTGGTACAAGAGTTTTTATTTCTCTGGAGCATCTGCCATGGAAATATCTGTAGAGCAATGACTGGTTTGCAACTCTTTTTCTATGTTCTAGAGGGTGAAGGGTATCTGTGATAATTGGGCTGTTTATCAAGCGAATGGCTCTTTTCTGAATGGAATATAGAAGACGAAGATAATGCCTTGGTGCTGAACCCCAAATGTGCGAGCAATACTCCAGTAGAGGTCGGATTTGAGCCTTGCATGTCGTCAACAGTTGATCAGGAGTAATAAACTTTCTGGCTTTCCACAGAAAACCTAGCCTCTGGCTTGCCGACTTTGCGATGTTAGCAACATGGTCATGCCAAGATATATTATTGGACACCGTGACTCCCAAAATCGAGATGGAGGGACTTGGTTCAAGGGTATTTCCGGACATTGTGATGGGATGATTTGAGGAATTCACTTTCTTGGAAAACGTGGCACTTTGTGTTTTTTGGGCGTTGAACTGAACAAGATTGTTGGTTCCCCACTCGACGATTGCTTCAAGATCTCTATTGATGGAATCAACCTGTTCCTGCCTGAGTCTATTTGTATCATTCACCGAAAGTGATCGATAGTATGTGAAAGTTGAGACAAGTGTGCTATCGTCTGCGAAACTGTAAATGGGATTCGTGGTGGTTTTCAAGAGGTCGTTGATGTGTAAAAGAAATAAGGTGGGGGACAGGATGGAACCCTGGGGGACCCCGGCTTCGCTTCACTTCAATAAACAACCGTATTTTTCTATAATATTTTTTTTATTGTAGTTGAAGTCAGAAAAAATTTAGCCTTCGGCAGGTCCAGGGACGGACTTTATTGAAAGTAACGATTTCCTATTTTTAAGAAAGCATAAGCAAACCTTTTTTATAAATTACTTAAATATTTCACAAACTTAAAAAAAATATATTAAATTATACACCTTTTTTCAAATATTCTTTTATCATACAGGGATCTACACCGACCAAAAATATCTGATTCCGCTTATTTCTTGGACATTCCGCGCTTGTAATTACTTTTTCAATGGAGGGTTTTGAAATTTTTGTCAAAACGTGAATTCTTTTTAATATACCCTAATAAAATCCGTTATTTTCTAATTTTAGTTGATGGTACGCATTTTTAATAACTTTTTTAAGTGAAGGGTGACATCCACATAAAATTGCCCAATTTATATTATTTATATCGATTTTTGATTAAAGGGGGACACTCCATTCCGGTATTTTTGACTCCATTACTTTCCACCACAAGCGAGGGTAAGAACTACCCCCAAATTTTTAAACTGCATTGGGGGTCAAATAAGATGGTTTTCTAAAGCTCTTACAATTTTTTATACAATAGTCTTTAAGTTTTAAAATTCTGCACAATTTTTAATGAGAAATTAGATTTTAAATGTGAAACTTATCTGCAAACAATCACGAACGCTAAAAATGACATTCATTCTAGTTAAGTACGCCAATGGTACTATAAATTTAGTACCCAGTACCTAGTTTTTCTTGTAAGGGACGGTAAACCGCCACAATTGGCGCTATTGGTCCGATTCAAACCCAAGAGTTTTTCACGAGGTGCATACACAGCAACCGGAGAAATTAAATGTATGGGGTGGCATTTGCGGTGACTGACTGGTAGGTCCTTTTTTTCTACCAGACAATTTTACTGGCGAAATGTATTTGCAATTACTGGAAGACGCTATTGACCCTGCCTTAACTGATATGCATTTGAAAATAATTCACGGTATGACGAAGATCATTTTTATTTTCAATAGGACGGTGCTCCTCCGCATTATGGGGCGATTGTTCGTCAGTAATTAGATCAACATTTTCCACGGCATTGGATTGAAATAGGAGGCAGCATTGAATGGCCTCCACGATCGCCAAAATTATCGCCCCTTGATTTATTTTTAAGGGGACATCTAAAAAGAAAAATCTATAAACTACAACCCGCGTCGTTGGAAGATTTGCGTCAAAGAATCGTTGACGAGTGCCATCATCGAATCGGAAATTCTTCGGAATGTGCGTGAACGTTTTAAACAAAATCTTCATTATTGTATGGAAGCGGGCGGTCATCAGTTTAAACATTTAATCAATTAAGTAGTAACTAAAATAATTGGAATTTTAACATGTAATTTTTTTCAAAGTATTGAGAGAAAATGTAAAATTTAAATACTATTGTAAATTGTTGTCAGAGCTTTCAAAAGACATCTTATTCAACCCCCAATGCCATTTAAAATGTTTGGTATAATTCTTACCCTCGCTTGGGGTTAAAAGTAGTGGAGTCAAAAATACCGGAAAAGAGTTTCCCCCTTTAATCAAAAATCGAAGGGTCTGAGTGTTTTTTTCAAAATGTTGACGAGGTTTCTGCAAATGGCTCTGTTTCGTTTTCGGTTGGCCACCCTGTATAGATATATTAATAATAGTGATTATTATTATTATGAATTATGAAAAGAGAAAAATTAAATCTGACTACAACTTACTTATTTTAAATGGATAGATGAATTTTTGCCATTTTTATTGTCACTTATATTGTCCTTGTTATGCTGGGATTGTCGTTTCAGAATCAGAAGCATACACCAATCATTTTGGGACTGCTGCTTCTTGTTTTACCTTTTTTACCAGCTACGAATTTGCTTGTTACCGTTGGCTTCGTGGTAGCCGAAAGGGTCTTATATATCCCCAGGTGAGTGTGTTATACATTATTTTTAGTAGATTTTTTTCCACTTGATGTCAAATAATCATTTAAATTAAAAGGTTTGGTGGGATTTTAAACAATAGATTCCTCTTAAATTTTTTTATTAATATCTGCAATGACAGCAAAAATTACCACAACCCTTACCTTTTCCTGCTAGCGAAATTATGAACTGGAATCTGCTTCTTAAGGGAACGACCTTCTTCTTGTTTCCTTTAAGTCTGATCTCTCGAAGGAAATATAGGTCACTAGACCATCATAGAGTCAGTATGGAAATTTAAAGAAACTGGATCCCTTTGCAATAAAAAAAATAATAATCCCAGAGTTATTGACCTAATTATTGTACCTACAATTATTAGAAAATGAAATTGATCCACTTATTTTTCAGTCACTAGAAAGACGAGTTGATTAACAGGGTATTATGGTGAAAGATGAATAGGTCGGAGCTACACCACATTACGCACTAGCTGTAAGACAATGGCTAGATGAACGATTGGCAGAAGGGGTTTTATAAAATGGCCGGCAAGATCTCTAGATCTAACACCACTTGACTTTTTTCTGTGGGGGCTACTTAGAAACATTTAGAAAGAAACTATTTAGAAAGAACTAAAACTTAGAATAACTGAAGAATGTAGATTAGCGAAACTTTATCGATTTGCTAGTCGATTAGTGATGGAGACTTTATAAAAGAATGGTTGAAAATAAACCACGTGCCAAGAAAGAGGAGAGAACAATTGGCAAATTGGCAAATTGACTACTTCCTCTCATAGGTACCAATAGGACACGGGTGCTTCAATGCGTTTCTGAAAAGAATCGGCAAAATGGAAACTGACCAATGTATGTACTGCAAAATGGCAGACACTGTATTCAAATGCGAGAGGTAGAAACAGGAAAGGAAACAATTGCATCTGAGAATAAGCATATAAGTCTTACGGCAGATAACCTCGCAGAAACTATGATTGCAGTCATCAAAAAGTAGAAGGCAATTCACTTTTTCATTATCTCTATACTGAAACAAAAAGAAATAGAAGAAAGACAACAGACTAGGGGAATCAGACTGCTTTAAGAAATAGAAGAAAGGCAACAGACAGATCACCCACTAACTTGAAGATAAGCGAAAGGTGGTACCGAGTTGGATGAGTTGAAGAAAGAGGTTTAGTGGGTAGGCTAGGGCTTCACTCCAGAGTCACACACTGCCAGAGAAACGAGAAACAAGTACCTGTACGAGTAAGAGCGTCCTCCGTGTCAAAAAAAAAAAAAAGATTAGCGAAACTTTGCAATAAGTTTAAGAAGAATTTGAAAATAGGTTATATTATTGCCTACCAAATACCGTAGCACCCTTTGTACAGTTACTGTAAATACATTTAAGGAGCTGTTTGTAATTAACTTCATTTTAATTTCTGCTGTAATTTCGCTATATGTTTAATGTTATCTGCAAAATAAATCTAACGCGTTGTGTTTTTAAAACAATTGGAAAAAATTATTCTTGTAAGTGTTATATTTTACATCCATTTTGATTAAAAGGCTTTATACTATACAGTTTTTATGTACCTATAAGTTGTATAATATATATTTATTATCGGGGGCAGTGTAAATGGGCAAAACTTTTTACGTGATGATATTTTATCGGATATATATTTATAAGCAAGAAGATCGATAGATATTGTATAGTCAAAGTCAATAAAGACGAAAGTGCGGTGGCGTTGGAATACAAGAACAGCGTTTAAAGTTTTCCAAAGTCGCTTCTTCAGTCGACTGAAAACGCCTTAAATAACAGGAAATATTACCACCCTTGTGCTATAGGTTAAAATAAATCGTTCGGTACCTCTACACTTTTTATAAAATTTAATGCCGTCCTATTCCTATTCGATCAAATAAATAACAAAAATATACTGCGCACATGGAAATGATCTAAAAACATTTATTTATATATAAGTATAATAATGTTGGATCGGTAAATTTACTATATTTTTAACCCACATGGTATGTCACTATATTTTCTGATTTTTCATATTTGCACCGAAAAAAACATGAAAAATCACATAAATTTTTCAGTTGAACATAGAAACAGATCATTTAAACGGCAAATAAAAGCTGAGAGACATTGGAGCTCAGCGCTCAGCAAACAGATGTAGCACAAACATTTAGTACATCTTAAAGCGATATTTACCGCTGGAATGTCCGTAACTGAGAGGCACACAGGACGTACGAGATCTACAATCCTTAATGAAAATCCTTTTTTTTAAATAAGCAGCTGTCGTTACCCCACAGTAACGACATCTGAGTTACTGATGCAGCCCAATGGAACTCAAGTTCTTCCAGGACTACCGCAAATCGTTTGCACGAAGCTTACTTAAAATCGAGAGGATGGTAGTTATTAACTAGTGGCAATCGAGGTGTTCGTTTAGCATGGGCTGAAGAACACGATTTATGGACATATATCCAAAAAAAGTACGCCCATTGAGGGAAGGAAGAAGGGAGGAATAGTAAGATAAAGGAATGCTATGGTGTGAAAAATGTGATAACAAAGATATATATGCACATAAAACGAAAATGAGTGTCTACGAGCATGTATAAGAGCACTGATAAAAGTAGAAGAAGCAAAAGATGTGTGTAAGAACCATAGCAAGTGGAAGGATCTCTGCCTACCCCTATTGAAAAACACAGATACACAGATAAAGTCAAAACTGGTGCCTGCAGGGACTTCTGGAGCTGGCAAAATACAACAAGCTCACTATGATGTGGGTGCCAGGTCATAGAGAAATAGCGAGCAATGAAAAAGCACACCAGTTAGCAAGACAAGCATCTGAAACACCATTGACACGGCCAGAACCTGTGCTTGGAATCAGCAATGCAGGACACTGATTGACGAGTGGATGAAACAAAGACACCAACAACACTGGGAAGAAAGCGTCGGGCAAATACACATCAAAGTCATGGTAGGGCACCCTATGACGCCCTAGGAAGCAGGCATCACAGAATCTTCGGAGAGATTTGCCCGGAAACAAACATGAATCCGAAAACCCTCATAAACAGGCTACTGAACCTAGTAAATGGCACAAACCTGTTCGTGTGAGGAAAGAAACCATTGACTAAAGTATACAATAGACCCCAGCTGGTCGCAGTGTAACAGGGAGGTCAAGTCCTAACCCGGTCTCTTCCTCGTCAGCCAACGAACTAACTAACTAACTAACTTTTCTCGAGTTAGCCAAGAAAAACTCAAAACTGATGACGAAACTCCTCACTGGACACTGCCCTCTAAAGTATCACCTTAAAAATATGGGCAAAACAGAGAGTGATAGTTGCCGCTACTGCAAGAACATTGCTGAAACTGCAAAACATTCGTTTTGCTAATGCCCAGAACTTTTCTGCAACAGGCTCAAGTTTCTGAAATGGTCCTTCCTTAAGCCATAAACTTAGCTCGCAGGAAACTAATAAACTTTGTACAAAGTCTCGGAATCCCAGGGTTATGCACAAAGATCTGATAGGTCGAAGTGCTTGAGAGGCAGCAAAGCCTACACGGTCCCCCCCTACAATCTACAATCTACAACTATAACTAATTTAAATTATTTCCATGTGTTTACATACATACCTGCGGTTTTCTATCAGGTAACGTTTTACTTCTACTTGAAAATGCACTTGTGGTTCAAATTGATATTCAACCAATTTATTTATAACTTTTCTATACAATTTATATAAACACAAGTATCAACTTCATAAAACAGACTAAACTTTCGCGAACGGTGATCAAATTTAATATACCACGCTAATGTCCAGAAAGATCTAGCGTATTCGAGACGATTTGTGATTCGTCACGAACGCACTGGAACATTCCCGTCATTGGCTGTGACGTCACCGTACCGCTCAGCTCGCTTACATAACATATTCTAGTGGCGTATCGCAAAATGGTTACAATATTATTAAAAAGTTTACATTAATTAATTAATATAAAGCTATTAATCATTAAGAGAAAAAGTAAAGTAATTTAAATATTTTATGAATTTTAGTGTTGGTAGTATCCTCCTTATAGTTTACGGAATCCAGTTGTTGTGGTATAGATGTTTCTTCCATCGTCAGACAGTAATTTGTCTGGTTTTGCTGCTCCTGGTTACCGATTCTTTGCGGACCGTCATCAGAAATAGAGATTGGCGATCGAGGGAATCCCTACTGAGGTTTTTTAAAATTTATTTATATATCGTATATATTAATTTTTAGAAGTTGCATCTAATTAAAATTTTTAATCGTTTTTCGTTAAAAAATATAAATTATTTGCATTTTTTGCAATTAAAATGACTAGTGCTTTCTTTCAGAGGTACAACACGAACATAATCTTAATTGAATTTCTGTTTATCTTGTGTCGTTACAGAGCCGGACTGATAACGCTACCGTACAACGCCAAGATGCATTACAACTATGCAAATTTTCTAAGAGACTCTTCAAAACCAGAATTAGCGAAGAGTCATTATCTAAAAGCTCTCAAGTGAGTATCATTTTATAGGACATGCGATGCTTTTCAAGCAAAAGAAACTTATAATTTATTTCAATTCGCTATAGATAATACATTTTACATTAAATAATAATAAAAAAAATTCAACACACGCTTCTTTTTCAGTTGGATTAAAATTAAAATAATTTTAAAACATCATTATCCGAAATTTACGGTTTTCATGATCTTCTTACAATTACATATATAGATACATATAGTCACGCCTTTTTCCCGTAGAGGTAGACAGAGACCACTTCCTTTGACTTCCGCTACGGTTCTTGCACACATTTTTTGCTTCCTCTACTTTCATCGGTGCTCTCATACCTGCTCGTCGGTTTTTGGTACTCTTGACCTGGCCTTTCTTCAATACAATGTTGATCTGATCAAGATATGTTCGCCAAAGTCGACCTCTACCGACTTCCAGCGTTCTTTTAACTCACTATTTTTTACTTTATTTAACCTAGTCACTCCGGCTATACTTCTCAGACTACTCATCTCCACAGCATTAATCCTATTTTCATACTTCTTCTGCCAAACCCAGCATTCACTACCATACGTAAGTGTAGGAACTAACCCTCCTCTATGCACAGCCTGACGTGCCTTTTTTACACTCTTGGCTCAATGTCACTGTCATACTTTCCATCTCTCGTAAATTTTGAACCCAGGTATACACTCATTTACTTATTCCACTTTTTCTCTCTTAATCAGAACTTCACAGTTTGTCATGCTTTCTTCTCTTTCAAAAACCATTACTTTTGTTTTGCTTACATTTATTTTCATTTCTTTGATTTTCAGGGCATCATGCATAACATTAACCATCGCCTGCAACTCCTCTCAAATGACGCTAATATGACTTGATCATCGGCGTAAAGAAGGCATTTGACAATCAAATCATTCATTTTCAATCGATACGCACTCTCTTTCAAATATTTTAAACAATCGTCTATGTACAAGTCAAACAGCCATGGCGAAGCCACACATCTGTCTCACACTTTTTTCAATGTTAAACCAGTCCGTGTAAGCTCCGTTTATCCTGACACAAGCAGTGGAATCCTCGTAAAGTGATTTCAGTGCTTGTATTAAACTACCGCTCACTCCATACATAAACCATGTCGACCACAATTTACTCCTCACCACTCTGTCATAGACCTTTTCTAAGTCTATAAAAGCTCAATAGACCTCCTGACTTCTAGCCAAGAATTTGTTGACTACATCTCGTAACGAAAAAACCTGATCCATACATCTGCTTTCTCTTCTAAATCCTGCTTGCACATCCCATATCATCTCAGTTTCATTCGTCACTTTTTTAATTAATATCTTTGCATACAGTTAGCTGACTATGCTGAGTAAATTAATACCTCGGTAGTTCTTACAGTCCTGCTGCGAACCTTTTCCCTTGTAAAGCGGCACGATAACAGCCTTGCACCAGTCGTCTGGTACGCTACCATTTCTCCAACAGAGGTTAAAAAGGCGGTACAGCAGACTAGTTACCACGCTTTGTCCAGCCCTCAGCATTTTAACTGTTTTCCTGACGTGCCCAGCAGCTTTACCCAATTTCATACTGTTCAACACTTTCACAATTTCTGTCGTAGTAATTTCACTTTCATTACAACTTTTACTCATGACTCCAAATGGGGCCTGTACTTATGTATCCTCTTTTTTAAATAAACTTTCGAAGTATTCCTTTCATCTCTTTAAAACGCATTCCTCTTCTTTTACCATACTACCATCTTGGTTTTTGATTTTTTCCAGTTGCTAGGTAGTATTTTTATCTCTGGCTGTTTTTATGGACTTCCAGAAGAGTTTAATATTGTTTTGGAAATCGTCAGATAAACTTTTATCAAATTTATCTTTATCACTTAACTTATTTCTTGCCACAAATATTGCTATTAAAAATGAGGCATTGACCAACAGATTAGTATCCAGACACTTTCAATGATCCTGTAATGCCTTGATACGATTGCATTGGGACGCAAACTTGTGTCTTTAGATCCTTTGTGTTTTTGAACCTCTCGATCCATCTGGCTTCCTGAGACCCATTCATTATTTTTTATATAAAAAACTGCATAGTGGCTCTTTCCAAAAAATTTGCCACAACAGACGTACTTGTGAAAATATTTCGTTCCTTTGACTTCTGACGATAGTTTTCGCGGAGTGTGCTTACAGTTCTTCTTGAATATCACACGCCACTTTCTTGTAGACTAGTAGGTAATATAATAGCACCAATCTTTTTATTGTTCACGTCCGAGTCCAAATTAAAGTGGTATGGGATAACTCGGTGTCGGTAAAGTAGTTAATCTCTTTCAGTATTTCGAAAGACTAGCAATCTCTGTCCCATTGGAATCGTAACTTTTCTTTCGTCGGCCTTGAGCGATTTCGGTAAATCCTGCCAAGTAGAAAAATTATGAATTCGTTTATGTCTTTAAGTACAGGCCAGTCTCTGATGTGCATCCAAAATTATTTAGTCACTGAAGCTGCCACGCGTGTACAAGAGTACAAGAAATTTTTGCGTGTTTCAGATTATGGCCAACGTACGCGAGCGCACATAACAATCTTGGAACATTGTTGAACAATCAGCAAGAAGCTGAGAATCATTTTCTGTTTGCCATTCGATACTCGACGGATCACATCAACGCTCACTATAATTTAGGACGATTATATAGGTTGGTATATTTATTAGGGAAGATAAAAAAATATGTGTACAGTTCACACGCATTAGAGGTGAAACTTCATAAAACAGAGCAAAGTTGGCAACATTTATTGTGAAAATAGTTGAATTTTATTTATCAATTTGTTCCATGTAAATTAAAACTCCCTTAATGAAAGATAGGTTAGCTTAACGTTCTTCAAAAATTTATACACTTTTTCGCGAACAATATTTACACTGTCTCTTTGACAGATAAAATTCCCAAAATACAACACACCGCAGTGCGTATGTCTTACTCTTCTTCAAAACCCGGAAATTGTTATGATATGAAAAGTTGTGAGAAATGTAATAATTAATTTAGTCAGTGCTACCGTCAATTATAATCTATCAGTGGGCAACTTTCTAATTTTGAGCAAGCTACGTGTCGTGCAGTTGGTGTTTGATGCATTATTTTTTACGTAAAAAATCTATCACTGAAACTAAGGAAAGACTTGATAAATACTACGGGGACTCGGCACCATCAATTTCAATGGTTAAGAAGTGGTTTACAGAGTTCCGTTGTGGTCGTACCAGCACTAGTGACGCCGAACGTCCAGGTCGCCCAAAAGAAGTGATCACGCCAGAAATCGTCGATAAAATCCATGAAATGATATTAGATGATCGTAGAATGAAAGTGCGTGAGTTGGCTCATGCTGTAGGTGTATCTCAACTGAACGGGTACATCATATTTTACACGAATATTTGGACATGAAAAAACTCTCTGCGAGATGGGTGCCGCGATTGCTCACACTCGACCATAAGCGCAATCGTGTGACCACTTCAAAAGAGTGTTTAGCGATGTTCAGCCGTAATCCGAACGAATTTTTGCGCCGTTTTGTTACTGTGGATGAAACATGGATCCATCACAACACGCCAGAGACCAAGGAACAATCGAAACAGTAGGTTGCTCGGAGTGAACGTGGACCAAAGAAGGCGAAACAGAGTCTTTCATCCAACAAGGTCATGGCCACAGTTTTTTGGGATGTATGCGGTGTCATTCACATCGATTACCTCAAGAAAGGTAAAACGATCACCGGCGAATATTATTCAAAGCTTTTGAATAGATTCGACGTTGATTTGAAGCAAAAACGCCTGCATTTGGAGAAGAAGAAAGTGCTGTTCCATCAAGACGATGCACGTGTGCACACTTGTCTAGTCACGATGGCCAAAATCCATGAATTGGGATACGAACTGCTACCCCATCTAGCATATTCTCCAGATTTAGCCCCCTGCGACTATTTTCTGTTTCCAAACCTAAAGAAATGACTGGGCGGTAAGAGATTTGAGTCGAATGAAGAAGTCATTACCGAAACAAACGCGTATTTTGAGAGCTTTGAAAAAACCTATTATTTGGAGGGAATAAAAAAATTAGAAAAACGCTGGACTAAATGTATCGAGAGCTAAAAGGTGATTATGTAGAAAAATAAAATGTTTATTTGCGGAAAAAAGTCAAGAAGTCACTGACTTATCAAACCGCCCTCGTATTATTTTAAAATAGCAGATACGTGTGTTAAATTAAAATTCAGCAAAACTTTATTAGTTGATTTGACATTTATTTGGAGGTAATCAAAATTAGGTATTTATTTATGGAAACGTCATTCTTTAGAATGCAGGTTTGTTTGAAAAATAAGATTATCAAATTTACAAATTGTTGTCAGAGTGTGTTAGAATATTATTTTATTTTATTCGCGAAAAATTGCCTTTACAATTTTTTGCGAATAACTCCCTTAATGAAAGATACGTTAGCTTACTTACTTACTTACTTTTTCGCGAACAATATTTACACTGTCTCTTTGACAGATAAAATTCCCAAAAATATACAAACACAACACGTCGCGCAGTAGCAGCAACCACGGAAAACGAGAAGAGCGTATGTCTCTCTCTTCTTCGATACCCGAAGACCCAATACCCGATACCCAAACACAAAGAAAACTAAATGGCTAGTTTTCAGTAAGAACCCAAACAACACCCAACAAAATTTACGAATTGGCAATGACATTATAGAGAGAGTAAAGCACTACAAATATCTAGGATGTTACCTAAACGAGTCAAATGATAATGGCCAAGAGATCCGCTGCAGAATAGAACAATCCAGATAATCATTCATCAAAATGAGAAAAGTACTGACAAGTCGAGACCTCCCAATTACACTACGAATAAGAATACTCCGCTACTATATATTCAGTATACTCTTATATGGAATGGAAGCATATGGTGGACACTTACCAACAGTATGTGCAAACGACTTGAAGCTTTCGAAATGTGGACATATAGAAGAATGTTGAAGATCTCATGGACTGAACTCAAAACCAATCGGGAAGTGCTACAACAACTAGGCAAAGAAACCGAAATAATAACAACAATAAAGAAAATATTCACTTCTCCAAAATATTATACAAGGCAAAATTGAGGGCCGCCACAGCCAAGGAGGCAGAAAAACATCATGGCTCAAAAACTTAAGACAATGGTATGGCCTCAGCACCAGAACACTTTTCCGTACGGCAGTAGATAAAATTAGGCTACAAATACTAGTTACCAACATACTAGGAGTACATGGAACTTAAAGAAGAAGAAGACAAGCGAGACACTGCTTCCACTCTACACAGCCCTACAAAGCCACTTCCATAAGAACTTCTTATTAAGAAGTTTCAGCCCCATATTTACCTTTAAACTGGATATGGGATTACTAAATATCCATATTGCTAAAATATGCAGCACGATTACACGAAAATGGTTTATGTCAAAATTGTGTAAAAATAGTTTTTAAAGTGAAAACTTCTTTGGACAGATGGATATTTTCGAGCAGTGGTCAAAATACTATTAAAATATAATAAATAAGTAACATTGTACTATTCTGTAGATTGGCGGCTTGTTTACGGAATATTTATTGTTATTGTATATTTTTGGGAATTTTATCTGTCAAAGAGGCAGTGTAAATTTTGTTCGCTAAAAAGTGTATACATTGTTGAAGGACGTCAAGCTAACCTACCTGTCATTGGGGGAGTTTTTCGTGAGTGATTTGCGAAAAATTATAAAAGCAATTTTTCGCGAATAAAATAAAAAATAGACCATATGGAAATAGATGTAATTGTTGCTTGGAGTTATATCGTAGTTTTAAATTTTCACTTCTGTCGGCAGTCCTTATGACTGCCCAGCCCTTTTTTTACAATCGGCGCTTAAAAATGTTGTTTTTTTTTTTTAGGAAAAGTAACAGATCAACTGAATCCGAACTGATGCTCAGAAAATGTATAATCCTGGATCCGAGATTTACACCAGCATATATGGAATTGGCAAAACTTCGTGGTCCCAACGATCGGACTGTCAATCAATTGTTAAAGCAGGCAGTCGATATAAACCCCACCGATCCGTATTTTACCACCAATTTCGCCCATTGGTTAGCTAGAAAAGGTACATATATTTCACTTCAAAAATTTTGTACCCGAGATACGCTTTGTACTCATTTCATTTAGCCTATCTCGCGTATGTGTTACCATATTGTGGACCATTCGATGTTTCAAAATTCTATACGCAATCTGGTGGATAATTTATAAATCTAGTTTGAAGGTCGTCGTTTGTTGGGAATTTTGCCAAAATCAAAACAAAACCAGGAAGAGGAACAACAAAAATAAATTGTGTGCAGCATTTTGTGAAATTGATTAAAATCGATAATATTCCACTATTAAATTAAAAAAAAAACACATACACAACCAGGTGCATTTTAAAAAGGTGGCAAAGATGTGCTTACATTTCCCTGATGCTTCAAATACATGCAAATGCTTGTATATGTCAATTTCCATTAGGAAATCCAACTCTAACCACCCAGATATCTCATGGGGTTTGCGAATGAAGAAAGCGCTGGTTTATATGCAAAGTGACATGATTTTGATGGCTGAATAGCCTTCTTCCAAAATAAATACCACCAGGTGCCCCGGTTATACAAGTTTATACAAATAGTGGTCTATTGCAACCTCCCAAACATCTAGATATCTCTGTCAATGAAAAGAGCTCTGGGTTGTGGGCAAAGTGACATGATTTTGACAGCTGTATGACTCCTAAAATAAATACTATCTGGTCGACTTCGGTGAACACATCTCGATCAGATCGACATTGTTTTGAAGAAAGGCCAGGTCAAGAGCACCAACAACCGAAGAGCATGTATGAGAGCACTGATGAAAGTAGAGGAAGCAAAAGATGTGTGTTAGAACCGTAGCAAGTGGAAGGAAGTGGTATCTGCCTACCACTACGGGAAAAAGGCGTGACTATATGTATGTATGTATTAAAAAGAATTCACGTTTTGACAAAAATGTCAAAACCCTCCATTGAAAAATTAATTACAAGCGCGGAATGTCCAAGAAATAAGCGGAATCAGATAGGTAGGAAGTGGTCTCTGCCTACCCCTACGGGAAAATGGCATGACTATTTGTATGAATGGTGCATTTTAAAGGAGTGGCAGAGATTTGCTTACATTTCCCTGATGCTCCAGCTTTACTAATACATACAAATTAAAGTATGTATCAATTTCTATTAAAATAAATTCACCACCCAATTATCTCATAAGGTTTACCGGTGAGGAAGTGACATGATTTTGATGGCTGAATAGACTTCTTACAAAATAAATACTACCTATAGTCCGTTCATAATTTGTCGATAGCACAAAATGTGCGTCCAAGTCATAAAACGGCCGTAATAGTCGTAAAATCATAGGCGGAGGTTCCTGAGGTGTTTATTCATGTCCGTACACAATTTGTTGATAGCTCACTGCAAGTTTGACCCTCATTAGGTTTAGTACGTTTTTGATCGCATTTAATTTACGGCTCGTTGGTGTTTCGGCGTCTACGGCAGTAATTAACGTCTCTAATATTTATTTTGCGAATTTTGTGCAGTGCGTGAGTAACTTTTTTTCATATTCCTACAAACATATACGTACCTTTCGTTCCTGCTTGTTTTGTTTGATTGCTTGCGATGGCTTCGTCATCATCATCAACATCATCAAGTTTTACACCGGTACTGTTGCGTACAGTCAGTAAGTCTGTCTATTCACCAAGAGAGAAGACTATTGTTTTGAACGTTCACGATGCTCTGCTTTCTCAGAATCCCACAAACACTGTTCAGAACATAATCAAGAGTTGTGCCCACATGACGGGCGTAGGGGAGTCAACAATATATAGGTTCCTATCAGAAAGAAAAAAACAAGGTATAGCTAACCCAAATACAAACGAATACTTAAAGAGGGGGAGAAAACCTATTGAAATTGATGAATTTGCCAAAAATGGTATTCGAAGGAAAATTCACGAATTTTTTTACAAAAAAGAAATACCCAACTTAAACAAAATTTTACAAGAAGTTAGAGACGACCCGGATTTGCCTCATGTCGGACGAACCAAATTGTGGCAAGTTTTAAAAGAATTAAATTTCCGGTGGGAGAAATCAGACCGAAAATCACTTTTGATTGACCGGGAAGAGATAATATGTTGGAGAAGAAAGTATCTAAGATCTATACGAAAATTTCGGGCTGAAGGAAAGCCAATTTACTATCAGGACGAAACGTGGGTAAACGCAGGTCATACTCTCACAAAAATTTGGTCAGATAAAAATATATCAAGCTCCAGGCAAGCCTTTATGGAAGGTTGGTCTACTGGTATTTCCCCACCCTCTGGTAAAGGCAGTAGATTAATAGTTTCTCACATTGGCAGTGAAAAAGGATTTGCTAAGCATGGTTTGTTGAAATTTCAATCCAAAAGCACAAAAGACTATCACGAGGAGATGACAGCTGATGTTTTCGAAGAGTATTTTGAGCAGATGATTGAACATATACCACCAAACTCAATTATAGTATTAGATAATGCACCTTATCATTCACGACTAGTAGAAAGACTTTCAACGACTGCGTGGAAGAAACAGGATATCATTGAATGGCTGCGGAATAAGTCCCTGCCTTACAAAGATGGAATGGTTAAAGCAGAACTTTTAAAAATTGCCCGGCAACACAAATCTAAGTTCAAGAAATACGTAGTTGACAAAATGGCGGAAAGACGAAACATCACAGTCCTTAGACTTCCACCCTACCACTGCGAATTAAATCCAATTGAACTCATTCGGGCACAAATGAAAAGCTATGTGGCTAGAAAAAATACGTCATATAAAATACAAGCTGTACGTGAATTGTTATATGAGTCTTTACAACATATTACAGAACAAAATTGGCGAGATGCAGTAAGACATGTAATAGAAGAAGAACAAAAAATGTGGGATCTTGACAATATAATTGATGCGACTGTAGAGACACAACCGCTAATTATTAACCTGCAAGACGACTCGGATTCCGAAGATGATCCTGTTTATTTTGAATTTGAATAGTTTTGTAAGTAATCGTAGTTTATATCATTTAAAAATAGGTATTAATTAAATAAATGTATCTTTTACAAATTGCAAGTAACTTTTTATTTTTAAATAAAATAAAGAAATTTTATTAAAATAAAAATACAATTTACAGTACCTACAGTTTAAGAATATTAATATATTTATTTATTTAAAGTAACGTAATGTTTTAATCATATACTCTACGACACTGGTCAGTCATTTCCACTCAAAATACCTACATAATCGGATTAAAAGTTCTATAGCTGTATTGTATTTATTCAGATACAAGGTGGGTTAGTCGAAAACATCTTAAACTGCCAGTTTTAGGTTGGTTTTTGTTATTATATCATACTACCTGTCCTCTCTGTATTTCAGTTCTCTAATGAGGGTCAAACTTGCAGTGAGCTATCAACAAATTGTGTACGGACTATAGTGTATTTTTAAAGAGTATGATCAAGTCATATTAGCGTCATCTGAAGAGGAGTTGCAAGCGATGGTTATTGTTATGCATGATGCCCTGAAAATCAAAGGGATGAAAAAAAATGTAAGCAAAACGAAAGTAATAATTTTTAAAAGAGAACAAAGCATGACCAACTGCGAAGTTTTGATTAAGGGAGAAAGAGTGGAACAAGTAAATGAATTTGTGTACTTGGGTTTACAAGAGATGGAAAGTATGACAGTGACATTAAGCGAAGGGTGTTGGCAGGAAAACAAATGAACGGGGCACTGCATAGCTTTATGAACAGCCAGAAAGTGTCAATAAAGGCACGTCTGGCTGTGCATAGAGGATTGTTGGTTCCTACACTTATCAGTATGGTAGTGAATGTTGGGTTTGGCAGAAGAAGCATGAAAATAGGATTAATGCTGCGGACGTCTACGGGAGTTTTCCAAATATTTTAATATCACCGGTGGCGATAATAAATTATCCGCTCGTTTGATGACACCGAAAAGCCGCGCCATCGCCTCAGGTCAAATAATGACTACAGGGACGTAGTCGCTGACTACAATCCGCAAAAATATCCATGTTTATCCGAGGTACATTGAACTTTTAAAAAATTCATTAAAATAAGGCAGTGACCTACAGATTAGTATCCAAAACACGACACTTTCAATGATCCTGTAATGCCTTGATATGGTTGAATTGGGACGCAAACTTTTGTCTTCTGATCCTTCGTGTTTTTAAGATACTTTAGTGCTTTACTGATAGTGGCGTATACAGACAGAGTCACGAATCATTAGAAATTATAATCTATTTGCTGCTAAAGTTGAAATCGCAACATTGCAAATATGTTTACCCCCCGATCGCCTTCAAAACAACAGAGTGGATTTTTTTCGTTCGTGTCGAAAATTCGAAACGACCTAACCCCAAATTTATGCAAGGACAAATGTTATTGTTTTGGTTTGCTTTTATTATGTTTTAGAACCTATTATGTGAATATGGTTCTATTGAAGCTAATCTTAATTAGTGTATTTTTAAACTCTTTTTTTTTCTATCGCTCGACTATCATTAAATTAATTATCAATTAATTCATCAGCCTAATGATGTTTTAGGTAGTTATCAACAGGCGCTGTGGCATTATTGGAAATCTCTGCAAATGTGCCCGACCCATCAGGAGGCAATGTTGGGAGCTGCAAAATTACTTCAAAAATTCGGACAAAAATCTCGACTTTTTCAGCTGATTACGCGGTAGGTATTTTTTAAAAAAAATTATTTACAAAATTATAATTCGCAGTTGATAAATTAAACCGAGCTAATTTCGACAAGATTAAGACAAACCAAAGCGTATTTATTTATTCCGTCCATGATATCTTCAGGATTCTCCTATACACTCACAATTCGAATTATTCCAGCTCTTCTTCTTCTTCTTTTTCTTACGTTAGGACTACGTCCTGTGTGTTTGCCTCAAAGGTTGCCCAAAAACAATTGGGACGATGAAGACCAGCTATCATACCATCTTTTTGGCGGGCGTCCAGTTGGGCGTGGTGTGTTGGGCCGCTTCTTTCTCACAATTTTTGCCAGACGGTCGTTTGGCATTCTGCTAACATGGTCTCTCCATTCTCTTCTTCGGTTTCTTGCCCATCTTACTATGTCTTGGACTTCACATATTTCCCTTATCTCTTCGCTTCTTTTATGGTCAAGTAAGGTATAGCCAGTTATCGATCTAAGAATTCGCATTTCCGTTGATCTAAGAAGTCGCTTTGTAGTCGTGTTCTCCGCTCTGGTCTCTATCGCGTATGTCATAATCGGTCTTACACATGTCTTATATATTCTGACCTTACTTCTGGTACTCATGTGTTTATTTCTCCAGATTATGTCTCTCAAGAATCCTGAGATTAGAGATGCGTTTGTTGTTCGAGCTTTTACTTCCTCCTTAATATTTCTAGTGCTAGTTATATTAGCTCCTAAATATTTAAAGGACATCACTTGTTCTACACTCTGCTCATAGATTGCGAGTTTACATCTTCTCGGTTCTTTGGATATTGTTAGCGATTTGGTTTTCTTGACGGATATATGCATATTGAATTCTTCAGCTGTTTTTTGGAACTTGTGTAAGAGTCTTTGTAGGTTGTCCTCGTCTTCCGATACGATTACAGCATCATCAGCTCTTAGGTTCAAATACAGTTCCCTTATGCAAAATATCTTTCCTATCCTGTTAAAGTTTGTTCGTGATTTCTCTATTCGCACTTTGTCTTCTTTAGAGTAATTATTTGCGGAATTAATTGTTGTGCCAAGATAACTGTAGTTCTCCACTTGTTCAAGGATCCTGTCATCGACCGTCAGACGGTATTTTGGGTTTTTGATATCCTCATAAATTTCGTTTTCTTGACGTTTATTGTTGGTCCGTACTATTAACTACATTCAATTCAATTATCTAGTTCATAAGTCTGAAGGTCTTCGAGGTTGTCTGCCAACACGACAGTGTCATCTGCGTATCTAATATTGTTAATCGGTGTTCCATTGACCTTTATTCCGGCTGTTTCTCCCTCGAGAGCTTTCTTCAGAATTTCCTCAGAGTACGCGTTGAAGAGGAGTAGCGATAATACACTTCCCTGTCTCGCCCCTCGTCTAATTTCAATCTCTTCTGATGTATGTTCATCAATTCGTACTTTTGCTCGTTGTTTGTAATATAGATTCGCTATGTTTTAAAAGTCATTGTAGTCTATCTTTTTGGTTTCAAGGACTTTCATAAGTTTTTCGTGGCGGACTTTATCGAAAGCCTCATTATAATCTACGAAGTTTTTTTTTTTTTTAAGAAAATAGTCGCAAAAAGGGTAGACCTATCGTGTGGGCCGCGGACGGCCCGGACTGCGACTATTAGAAGGGGAAGGGATTATAGAAAGGAAATGATTGTGGACACGCTTTTTAAAAAGTTGTAGGTCATAGTTCTCTAGAAAAACTGATTTTGGAAGCTTATTCCATTCCGTAGCAGCCCTGTAAAAGAAGGATTCTTGATGAAGATTGGTCCTTGTAGTGTCAATCTTAAGAGTAAATGGGTGAGACTGATCAGCGTGCCGTGTTCTTCGGCCGAATGTGGCCAATGGTGGTACAAGAGTTTTTATTTCTCTGGAGCATCTGCCATGAAAATATCTGTAGAGCAATGACTGGTCTGCAACTCTTCTTCTATGTTCTAGAGGGTGAATGGTATCTGTGAGAGTTGAGCTGTTTATCAAGCGAATGGCTCTTTTCTGAATGGAATCTAGAAGACAAAGAGAATGCCTTGGTGCTGAACCCCAAATGTGCGAGCAATACTCCAGTAGAGGTCGGATTTGAGTCTTGTACGTCGTCAACAGTTGATCAGGAGTAAAAAACTTTCTGGCTTTCCACAGAAAACCTAGCCTCTGGCTTGCCGACTTTGCGATGTTAGCAACATGGTCATGCCAAGACATATTATTGGACACCGTGATTCCCAAAATCGACATGGAGGGACTTGGTTCAAGGGTATTTCCGGACATTGTGATGGGATGATTTGAGGAATTCACTTTCTTGGCAAACGTGGCGCTTTGTATTTTCTGGACGTAGAACTGAACAAGATTGTTGGTTCCCCATTCGACGATTGCTTTAAGATCTCTATTGATGGAATCAACCTGTTCCTGCCTGAGTCTATTTGTATCATTCACCGAAAGTGATCGATAGGATGTGAAAGTTGAGACAAGTGTGCTATCGTCTGCGAATCTGTAAATGGGGTTCGTGGTGGTTTTCAAGAGGTCGTTGATGTGTAAAAGAAATAAGGTGCGGGACAGGATGGAACCCTGGGGGACCCCGGCATTAGTTTTAAACGCATCAGAAGAAATACCGTAAACTGCCACATGTAAGGAGCGATCTTGCATGAAGCTCAAGAGCCATTGGCGCAGTTTGGTTGGGAGACCGTAGGCAGATAATTTACTTAACAATGCCTGATGCCAAACGCGGTCAAAGGCTTTAGATATATCCAAGGCTATTGCACGGAATTCACCAAACTTTTCAATATTGTTTGTCCAGAGCTGAGTGACATAAGCCAGCAAATCTCCAGTAGACCGAAGTTGTCGAAATCCATATTGTCTGTCATGGATTATCTCAAACTTCTCTAGATATTTGATAAGTTCTGTGTTAATCACTTTTTCCATAACTTTGGATATGACTGAGAGCAATGCAATAGGGCGATAATTTGCAGGAATGGTCTTCTTTCCTTTTTTCGGAATCGGTTGGACTTTAGCGTTTTTCCTTTGCTGTATGATAACTTGAAGAGTCTACAGAGAACTGGGGTGAGCTCTTGAGCACAGGTCTTCAGAACAATTGTCGGAATTCCATCTGGTCCTACTGCCTTATTAGAGTCAAGATTTCGTAGGATTTTCCTGATAGTGCGATGGCGGATAGTGACCTCAGGCATTGATGCGTTTATTCTAGGTATCGTTGGGGGTTGTTTTCCATTGGTATCGAGGGTTGAGTTAGATCTGAACATTTCGGCCAGCAGATCCGCTTTTTCTTTGGAAGATACGGCTGTCGTGCCGTCGGACCTCTCGAGTGGTGGTAAAGAAGAAGTTGTGAAATTCTTATTTATGGCTTTGGCCAAAGACCAGAAAGTCTTTGATCCAGGAGGGGCATTGACAAGCTTGTTGCATATTCTCCTGTCGAAGGATTCTTTGGCAAGATCGATCGTTTTTTTGCAGGCGTTCCTCGCGTGGACAAAGGCTTCTCGGTTGGCAATTGTCGGGACTTTGCACCAGAGTCGATGTGCTTGATTTTTATCACGCACCGCACGGTTGCATTCTTGGTTGAACCAGGGTTTGGGGTTGAAGATCCGTCTTGTACCATGAGGAATGTATGATGTATATTTATATGTCCTGGTTAACGTGTAAACATATCTGAATTAGAACATTGAATGCAAAGAGGGCCTCACGTGTACCAAGACCTTAACGATATCCAAACTGTGTGTCTTCGATGTCCATGTTCAATTTTTGTTATACACGATTGTGGAAGATCTTTAGAAACATTTTTAGTGTATGGGACATTAAAGTAATGGTGCGGTGATCGCTGCATTCTCTAACATTCTTTTTTTTTTTTGGGGAGACAAATAATAGTCGAAAGTAACCAATTCCTGCCATTCCCTGGGTATGTCACCTGATTGTTAAATTTCATTAAAGAGCTTCACCAAGATGCGATTGTAGTATTTCTTGCTTTGTAATTTCTGGACTGATCTCTTTTGCATCGAAGGATATTTGTTCCAGTTCTTCTCTTTCGTCTACGAACAACTCCTCAGTGTATTCTCTCCAGCGCTGTAGTTTTTCATTTGTCCCCATTATGTTATTCCCTTTTTTGTCCATAAGTGGAGCATTATGTTTTTTCCGTTGTAAGCCTGCCATTTCTTTAACCTTTTAATGAAGGTTGAACCAAATGCAGCGATTTTAACAAATAAAAATTAGCGTAAATGTAAAAATTAATTAAATTGGAGTTGTTTCTCTAAACATAGCGGTATTAACATTGAGAAACTACTCTCCTATCAAGGTGATAAGAATTAGAAAATATACTGGTATTAATTTTTATCGAAACCAATCCATGAGCGGCGCACCGACTTATTATAGAAAAATAAGAGACAAAAATAAGGCATTAATTTAAAATTCATTTCATTCCAAAGAAAAACAAATTAGTGCATTGGTGCATTCTTCTCAACAGCACTACGTAGTCTTTGCATGGGTACAAACTAGATATTTTTTCTTATTGAGGTTGTTGCTCACTGCAAAACATCAAATTATTGGTAAGATGTGCCATTATGATGAATTTTTATACCACAAAACCTAGAACCTATTTTACAACAACAATTAATATTATTTAAATAGTTTTTTACGTACCATTAATACATTTAAGTTAACAGGTGGCAGGCCATAAAAAGAAATGGAAAAGGACAGCTTCCACTCGGACTTCATTTATACTTGCAAGGATGGCATCTTAAGGGAGAACTTAGCCATAGAGCTAAAATTTATGACGTAAACGACGCTAAGCAGGTAAGAATGTTTGGTGTTACCACAACGCTTGTTACTGCCTCCAATATAGTAAATCCTAATTCTTTGTATTTCCTTTCTATTCTAGATTATTAGTTCAACGTAAATCTAGTTTAGGCCAAATCTGTTTCGATGATTCGTGCATGTGGGGTCATTTTGCCACCTTAAGTTCGGTTTTTGAACTACTTTGCTGTGCAGGAGGAGCCGGCAGTTTGCAATCGGTACTCCTTTCTGAAATGAGAGGGCTGGGAGGGTGGTGCCCACTCTTGCGAGCTCGTCCGCCTTACAGTTACCTGGTATGTCCCTGTGTTCGGGTACCCAGACAATGTGAACTCTAAAACTTAGTTGCTAGCTCATTCAAGGCGGCTCGGCATTGTACCGCTGCACTAGAGGTCAAGTAGACTGAGTTCAGTGATTTGATATCAGCCTGGCTGTCGCAAATAATGAGTATCTCGCTGAACTTTTGGCCTCTGATGTGAACATCAAGTAACCTTTCTAGCAAGAAAGACAAAAGGCTTATTGGCCTGCAGTCTTTTGGGGTACTGTGTGAGGGCTTTCTTCCTTTAATTGTACATATGACAGCTAGTGAATTGGAAATAAAAAGCAATATTGTAGGAATTTTTATACATACCATGGTAAGGACCCGTGAGTTTAGTTTAGGGTGTGTAATTAAGAAATAAAGGCACGGAAGCCATAAGCAATAAAGTAGTACAATAAATCCACCCAGATGTGACCCTGGCAGTAATCGTGAGAAAACCCAACAGATGTGCGAGCTAGCCAGGTATGACACCGGTATCTATGTTTCTTTTGATTAGGCCACACCGGAGCAGGTGGGCGAATGTCGTTCAAGAAGCATCACTTCAGGTCAGTTCGGTTTCCACACCTTGCGAGAAAGGTCGGCTGATCTCTGTGACCTACCCTTATGTATAACACTATCTACCTGATCATACTAATCAATCAATGCTAAAAGTAGTTTTTATAAAATATACGAACAAGTTGAAAAATAAATAGCTATAGTCCGTACACAATTTGTTGATAGCTCACTGCAAGTTTGACCCTCATTAGAGAACTGAAATACAGAGAGGACAGGTAGTATGATATAATAACAAAAACCAACCTAAAACTGGCAGTTTAAGATGTTTTCGACTAACCCACCTTGTATCTGAATAAATACAATACAGCTATAGAACTTTTAATCCGATTATGTAGGTATTTTGAGTGGAAGTGACTGACCAGTGTCGTAGAGTATATGATTAAATCATTACGTTACTTTAAATAAATAAATATATTAATATTCTTAAACTGTAGGTACTGTAAATTGTATTTTTATTTTAATAAAATTTCTTTATTTTATTTAAAAATAAAAAGTTACTTGCAATTTGTAAAAGATACATTTATTTAATTAATACCTATTTTTAAATGATATAAACTACGATTACTTACAAAACTATTCAAATTCAAAATAAACAGGATCATCTTCGGAATCCGAGTCGTCTTGCAGGTTAATAATTAGCGGTTGTGTCTCTACAGTCGCATCAATTATATTGTCAAGATCCCACATTTTTTGTTCTTCTTCTATTACATGTCTTACTGCATCTCGCCAATTTTGTTCTGTAATATGTTGTAAAGACTCATATAACAATTCACGTACAGCTTGTATTTTATATGACGTATTTTTTCTAGCCACATAGCTTTTCATTTGTGCCCGAATGAGTTCAATTGGATTTAATTCGCAGTGGTAGGGTGGAAGTCTAAGGACTGTGATGTTTCGTCTTTCCGCCATTTTGTCAACTACGTATTTCTTGAACTTAGATTTGTGTTGCCGGGCAATTTTTAAAAGTTCTGCTTTAACCATTCCATCTTTGTAAGGCAGGGACTTATTCCGCAGCCATTCAATGATATCCTGTTTCTTCCACGCAGTCGTTGAAAGTCTTTCTACTAGTCGTGAATGATAAGGTGCATTATCTAATACTATAATTGAGTTTGGTGGTATATGTTCAATCATCTGCTCAAAATACTCTTCGAAAACATCAGCTGTCATCTCCTCGTGATAGTCTTTTGTGCTTTTGGATTGAAATTCCAACAAACCATGCTTAGCAAATCCTTTTTCACTGCCAATGTGAGAAACTATTAATCTACTGCCTTTACCAGAGGGTGGGGAAATACCAGTAGACCAACCTTCCATAAAGGCTTGCCTGGAGCTTGATATATTTTTATCTGACCAAATTTTTGTGAGAGTATGACCTGCGTTTACCCACGTTTCGTCCTGATAGTAAATTGGCTTTCCTTCAGCCCGAAATTTTCGTATAGATCTTAGATACTTTCTTCTCCAACATATTATCTCTTCCCGGTCAATCAAAAGTGATTTTCGGTCTGATTTCTCCCACCGGAAATTTAATTCTTTTAAAACTTGCCACAATTTGGTTCGTCCGACATGAGGCAAATCCGGGTCGTCTCTAACTTCTTGTAAAATTTCGTTTAAGTTGGGTATTTCTTTTTTGTAAAAAAATTCGTGAATTTTCCTTCGAATACCATTTTTGGCAAATTCATCAATTTCAATAGGTTTTCTCCCCCTCTTTAAGTATTCGTTTGTATTTGGGTTAGCTATACCTTGTTTTTTTCTTTCTGATAGGAACCTATATATTGTTGACTCCCCTACGCCCGTCATGTGGGCACAACTCTTGATTATGTTCTGAACAGTGTTTGTGGGATTCTGAGAAAGCAGAGCATCGTGAACGTTCAAAACAATAGTCTTCTCTCTTGGTGAATAGACAGACTTACTGACTGTATGCAACAGTACCGGTGTAAAACTTGATGATGTTGATGATGATGACGAAGCCATCGCAAGCAATCAAACAAAACAAGCAGGAACGAAAGGTACGTATATGTTTGTAGGAATATGAAAAAAAGTTACTCACGCACTGCACAAAATTCGCAAAATAAATATTAGAGACGTTAATTACTGCCGTAGACGCCGAAACACCAACGAGCCGTAAATTAAATGCGATCAAAAACGTACTAAACCTAATGAGGGTCAAACTTGCAGTGAGCTATCAACAAATTGTGTACGGACATGAATAAACACCTCAGGAACCTCCGCCTATGATTTTACGACTATTACGGCCGTTTTATGACTTGGACGCACATTTTGTGCTATCGACAAATTATGAACGGACTATAGTTGGAATTAATTTATTAAAGTAAATTGTAATTTGTGAGTTATAAATAAAAATTGTTATTTATACGTGTATACCACTTAATAAATAACCCATAGGCGTAACAATATCAACATTATAAGGTGATGAACAAAATATATATATATATATATATATATATATATATATATATATATGTGAATAAATTTTGTTTTATTTTACAGAACGTTTCTGCAAGAGTTCAAATGTCTACCGGATCGAATAACACCAGTCCTAATAATAATAAATCGATTAGTAGCAACAGTTCTTCGAGATCAACGGCGCACAGCAACTCGTTAAGACCGATTATGGTCCATCATTTTTCAGATAGAGTTTAACTGCAGCAAAACATCACAAGAAGAAAAGTTACGTTGTGAAATAATTATTTTGTTAAATTATTTCTCTATTATCTATTCTTTTTGAGGAAAATTGTTGGAAAATTGTAAAATTGCAGTATTATTATCGATAAAAACGTACGATTTATAACAATTGCTTTTCTTTTTTGTTTACTTAGCAAGATCATATTTTGTACGATTTTATTTATGACCTATCTAGATGTAAATTGAAACGGCGAGAAAAGTTACATTTTCTGTGAATTTGAACTAAAATATTTTTGTATAAATAATATTGTAAAATGTAGTTACGTTACCAAAAAGGAAAACAAACACAAACGAGCCTAAATGGATGAATTGCGATAATACAAATAAGGGTTAATGTTTCCTTTTTTTGTTTAATTTATAAAAATAATTTTATTCGCACTTTTATATTCATTTTTGTGACTAAGAATGATATTTTTACTGTTAATTTGGCAGAACTTCGGTCAGGATATTAAAAAAAAAAATGTCCAAACTATTGTTTTTCCTTTTCTAAATGTCTGCGTCAACGTCTTTTACGATATTTCGTCTTGAGTTCGTTAATACTCGCTGCGCGATTTCTCTTTCACGAACAAGAATCGAATCACCGACCGATATTACTCTTTTTCCATTTTTCTAAAATCCGCGGACACGCCCGCTTCCACACGCGGTCAAAACAAAATTACGAGTCCGATTCGGCTGACATTCTGACAGTAGCCGTCTACGAGAATGTACTACACGATTTCTCTTGCGATAGCGGCGCCATCGTGCGTTGAGGCTAAGTACTTATCGAACCGCCCTCGCATTAATCTTTTTTCCTTGTTAAGTCGGAGAGCCACACTTTAAATAATCGTGAAGACGAAACAGTAAGGTTTCGAAACGTCGACTATTTAACTTTTGGATTTCGTTTGATATCCCGACCGAAGTCCTAATAATTTAACAGTCAAAATCATATTTAAAGGTCGCTATCCTTTTTCAATTACAAATAATTTGCAATGGTCAACCTATAATTAGAGTTTATTGTAAAATTATTTATAGCATTTTATTTTTTGGATTATCTTTTACTATCTCTTCGCTTTTCATGTAAAAGTTCTGATCATGTGGTACATTTTTTTAAATTCAGCAAAAAAACATTTCAAAAATTTAAAAATACATCATCTAAAGAATACTATTTTTTTGTAAGCCCCGAAACGAGCACGCTACTGTAATTCAGATAACTAAATTCGGTCAAAACCACACGACTTTTATGTAAAATATTTTTTTTATAGACAAAAATAACGATGATAAAGAGTGTGGGTAATTTTTAGTAAATGCACACTTTCTCAAATAAGATTTGGTTTACGTATACCGATGTCTCAGTTGTATATTGTTCCAACGCGAAATCTTACTTGTTTTAATATATTTATGTGCGAACGCTGATGAAGAAAATTCGAAACGTTGGCAAAAAAAAACAACGGTAATATTGAAACACCTCAAACGAAACACCGAAACTCTAAATTTAAATAAAATGTTCGACTCGTGAAACGCATGTTGCCTGGAACAACAAGAACAACATTTTAAACGTTTTATTTTTATATATTTATGACTGACGTTAAATAGAGTAATCGATATTTATTTTAAATTTGATTTATATAACAACCCATACCGTTGTGGGGACACCACCTGTTTCGCCTCGGGCCTCTTAAACCACAATACAAATATTTTTTTTACTGTAAAATGCCCCCAATTTTAAGATTAATAAGCATTTTCAATTTAAACTTAAATTACTACATTTACTTACTGGATTTTCATACATACATATAGTCACGCCTTTTTCCCGTTGGAGTAGGCAGAGACCACTTCCGCTACGATTCTTACGCAAATCTTTTGCTTCCTCTACTTTCGTTAGTGCTCTCATACATGCTCGTTGCCTGTTGGTACTCTTGACCTGGCCTAAATTCAAAACAATGTTGATCTGATCGACCTCTACCGACTGCTGTTCATTCACACTTGCCTTATAAATTTGTTTCACTCATCCTTTCAAACGTGTCCAAACCATCTAAGCATTCCTTTATCTATATTTTTAACCACATCTTCTATCATCTTATCTTACTATTCTTTACTATGCAGTACACCATTCATTCGTCTTCCTGCCAACACCCTTCGCTCAATGTCACTGTCATACTTTCCATCTCTCGCAAACTTTGAACCCAAGTACACAAATTCATTTACTTGTTCCACTCTTTCTCACTCAATCGAAACTTCACAGTTTGTCATGCTTTCTTTTTTTTTTTTAAAACCATTACTTTCGTTTTGCTTACATTTAGTTTTATCCCTTTGATATTCAGGGCATAATGCATAACATTAACCATCGCCTGCAACTCCTCTTCAGATAAGGCTAATATGACTTGATCATCGGCGTAAAGAAGGCATTTGACGATTAAATCATTCATTTTCAATCGATACGCACTCTCTTTCAAATCTTTTAAACAATCGTCTATGTATAAGGACAAATCCTCTTCCCAGAGACTGAATACGTAATGTACACAGACGGCTCAAAAACCCCAGATGGAGTTGGGGCCGGTGTTTTCAGCAGGAAACCAAAGATTGAAATATCTACCAGTCTTGGCAGGTATGCCACAATCTTTCAGGCTGAAATATTCGCTATCGAATTGTGTGCAAGAGAGTTGACCAACAGACCTCTAGCAAACAAAAACATAAATATAATATCAGACAGCCAGGCCGCTTTAAAAGCACTGAGCTCCAACAAGATAAATTCTAAACTTGTATGGAATTGCATCGAATCCTTAGAGTACCTTGGTGCGAACAACAGGGTGACCCTACTGTGGGTACCTGGGCACCAGGGGGTGGAAGGAAACGAAAAAGCCGACACCCTTGCAAAACAGGGGGCCGAATCTGCGTTCACTGGACCAGAACCGGTTTTTGGAGTCACCACAAGTGCCGCCAAAACAATTATTTCGGACTGGGCGGAGAGGAAAATACTCACGTACTGGTCCGACTTACCAGGGCTAACCCACTCGAAGGCGTTTTTACCGTTACAACCCTCGAGAAACACAACTAAGCAGATCCTAGAATGGAGCAGAAATGACCTGCGTATTCTAACAGGACTGCTTGCGGGACACTGTCGTCTGAGATACCACCTCAGAAAGATAGATCTGAACCAACAAACGGACTGTCGGTTCTGCTGCGTGGAAGACGAAACTGCTGAACATATACTATGTTCATGCCCCGGCTTGGGAAGAATAAGGTTCAACATATTTGGTTACACTAACCTAGAACCTACCGATTTTAAAAAAATCTCACCCTATACAACCATGAACTTCGTAAGAAGGGCTGGATTGTACGGTGAACTGTAGCCTCTAGGGGTGAGCCACAATAGACCTACTAAGGGTCGCGGTGGAGGGGCGACCACGCCCCACTCACATAAAACCTAACCTAACCTAACCTAACCATGTATAAGTTAAACAGGTATGGCGAAGCCGCACATCCCTGTCTCGCACCTTTTTCGATGTTAAACCAGTTCGTGCAAGCTCTGTTTATCCTGAGACAAGCAGTGAAATCCTCGTAAAGTGCTCGTATTAAACTACCGCTCACCCCATACATAGACAATGTCGACCACAATTCACTCCTCACCACTCTGTCATAGGCCTTTTCCAAGTCTATAAAAGCGATATAGACTTTCTGACTTCTAGCCAAGAATATTTCGACTATACCTCGTAATGAATTAGGTCTTTATGAAAGGTTTAAAATTTTAAATTTAATTTTTTTAAAACAACTGAGATATATATATATTTTTTTTTTTTTTTTATGTTCTGGTTCCCACGAAAAGGGATATCCTGTAATGTTCAGAGAACATCGTGGGAACCAAGGGAAAGAAGGTAGGAGTTGGTGTTCTTCTTAAATTTCTGGAGGTTGTATGCCTCGGAGAGCAACTCCCTAGGCAATGAGTTCCAAAGCCTCGCAATTCGTTGGATGAATGAGTCTTTGGAAAGTGATGTTCTGCAGGTATCCAAAGTGACCACGAAGGGGTGTGAAGACTGAACTTGACGGGTTAATCTTGAAGAGACTGCCAAAGGAGGAACGATTGTTGATATTTCAGAAGAGCATCGCCCATGAAAATATCTATAAAATAGAGACAAATCGCCAACTTTTCTACGGTGTTCCAGACAAGTGAGCGAGTTTGTAAGCGAGGCATCACCGACGAGACGAATTGCCCTTTTTTGGACAGAATCCAGTAGCTTCAGGATATGTTTAGGTGCTGCACTCCAAATATGGGAACAGTACTCCAGTACAGGTCGGATCTGTGCCTTATAGATCATAAGCAGCTGACTGGAGGTGAAATAGCTCTTGGCACGAAACAAAAAACCAAGTTTTTGGGATGCACTTTTGGCAATGGACCTCACGTGATTTTCCCAGGAAAGGTTATTGCTGATAGTAATACCAAGCATCAATATGGATGACTTCAGTGGTATGGTTACTCCTGACAAAGTTATGTTAGGCACAGTGAGATCGGATTTTCTAGAGAAAAGACATGCTTGTGTTTTGTTTGCATTGAATTCTACCAAGTTATTGGATCCCCATTCGAGAATTGTTGCTAAGTCCATATTTATATTGTTTGTTATATTTTTATTGTTGCAACAGTATAAACCCGGTATTATATTAATTTAAAAAATTGTTCAATTAATTTCATTTTTATTAATGTTATTACGTTGTCTATTAATAATTTAAAAAAAAAAAGATAAAATTACTTATTATAAACGTTGGTGTAAAAATGGAATTTAATCATTTAGTGCCACTTCTTTTTATCCTCTAAAACCACATAAATTTTAGTTTTGTTAACCTGGCACCCGATTTACCGAAATGAATTGTTTGTTCCTTAAAAATTTTTGCAACCCTTGTAAAGTGGTGGTATTTTGATAAAAGCGAGTGCGAGGTTGACGAATCTCAAAACATTAGTCTTTAAGAACCGTTATTAAATGTATCCTGGATTTTTTTCAGGTTGATTTCATTTAATTTTTACTCCCTACTCACTGGTGTATATTTACAGAAAGATTTCCAAATTAAATTTAAATGAAAAATTCGAGAAAGTAGTAGCCAAACGAATGTTAATAAAATTTTAACGCGGAAACGTTTGGAAAATATTTTTTTTTTAAAAATGCGTGGTAAAACTTTTGATATTTAATATGGTGGCCACTTTAAGAATATTTTATGTAACAAGTTTTTACCTCGATCAAACACTTAAAATTCCTCGTATTTTTTTGCAGCACAATTTACACATATTGTAATTCACCTATTTCACACATTTTTTTGCAGTTATTTAACGAAATAAATTATTCGAAAGAAATTAATCATTATTTAATAGACATAAACTATCAACTTGTTTGACAATCGACAGCCTTCCAAACTCGAAATTGGAATTGCGACGTTGCCAGAGTGCGCGTATATCTTTCTTTACCACTTCAGAAATGACGGATTCGACTGTTAATCGATGATGAACATAAAAAAATTAGCCTAACCTAACCTAACGGCCTAACCTAACACTAACAGTACCTTTTTTAAACCAATTGAAACGTT
The DNA here is from genome assembly GCA_950111635.1 of Agelastica alni. Lineage (NCBI taxonomy): Eukaryota > Metazoa > Arthropoda > Insecta > Coleoptera > Chrysomelidae > Agelastica > Agelastica alni. The sequence goes on along the minus strand of OX467714.1, from coordinate 41,381,495 downwards.
TGTTTATTTGAGACAGTAAAAGTAAAAAAATTAGCCTAACCTTTCCTAACGACCTAACCTAACACTAACACTACCTGGTAAACAAATAACCTAACCTAACTTTTGTACGCGCACTTGTTATTTACTTGTAGATTGTAGGGGGGGTCTTGAAGGCTACGCAGCCTCTCAAGCCTCTCTACTTACTTGCCCATTAACCTAAAAAACAGTCCTTTGTAAATTTATAAAGTAATCTATAAGATATAGCTTCTTTTTCATTAACTGAGCCATTCAAATATTTTATCTAATAAACCATTATTTCTGGTTTGAGTTGGCAACGTCGCAATACCAATTTAGAGTTTGGAAGGCTGTCATTTGTCAAACAAGTTGATAGTTTATGTCAATTAAATAAAAAAGGCGATAAAATATGCTGCGCAAACTATAGAGGTATATCCCTTACTAACACAGGGTATAAAGTATTCGCTCTAATTCTATTAGAGCGACTGGCTGCGTGTGTAGAGTACCAAATAGGAAATTACCAGGGTGGATTCAGAAAGAATCGATCAACGATAGACCAGATTTTCACTATAAGGCAGTTGATGGAGAAGTGTTGGGAATACAACAAAACATTGCATAAGCTTTTTATAGATTTTAAGCAAGCATATGATAGCATCCTAAGAGCGGAATTGTGGAATACCATGGCAGAACTGGGCGTACCAAAAAAGTTGATCAGTCTCACAAAAGCTTGTGTAAAGGGATCTACAAGTGCAGTAAGACTTGAAGGAAAATTGTCAAACTTTTTTCCAATCAACGGAGGTCTCAAACAAGGAGATGCGTTATCCCCACTTCTCTTTAACATAACATAACATCGTACGAAGGGCAAACATAGAAACGCTCCTATTAGGAAATCAGGGTCCGCGCATTGTAGTAGCTTTCGCTGATGATTTAGTTATAGTAGGAAATACAACTATTAACGTTAAGGAAGAGTTCATTAAACTGGAAAATGCTGCAAAGGAGGTTGGCCTACAAATAAACGAAGATAAAACAAAATACATGACTACAACAAGATCAGAACGAAGAGACAGGATAGGACAAAATGTGACAATGGACCACTATGATTTTGAAAGGGTCCATGAGTTTAAATATTTGGGAGCTACACAATCACCTCACATAAAAATATAACAGAAGAGATTAACAACGGAATTCAAGGAGCCAATTGCTGCTGTTTTGCACTACAAAAAATAATGAAATCGAAAAATGTAACCTGCCGTACGAAAGTAACAATTTATGATGCAATTATAAGACCTATAATGACATGTGCATGTGAAACTTGGACGATGACAAAACAAAATGAGAACCGACTAAAAATCGCAGAACGAAGAATTCTTAGAAGGATATATGGACCAATAAGGGACAACGCCATACAACAATACAGAATTAGAACTAACAAGTGCAAGAACTATATAACCAACCAGATATAGTAAAAATAATAAAGGCAGAGAGATTGAGATGGGCCGGACATGTGAAGAGACAAGACCAACGTGTCGTAAAACTGGTGTGGGAAGAGACCCCGGTAGGAAAGCGGCCGCTGTAGTGGAGGCAAATTGTAATGTCAGCGAAGACCCACCCCGGGTTGTAAGCTACAGAGAGAAAGAGAGAGAAATAATGATTAATTTCTTCCGAATTATTGACGTTTATTCCGGTAAATAATTGCAAAAAATTATGTGAAATAGGTGAATTACAATATGTAATATATGTTGCAAAAAAATACGAGAAATTTTAAGTGTTTCTTCTTCTTCTTGTGGTTCCTATCCGTTACGGATGTTGGCAACCAGCATGGCAAGCCTAACTTTATTTACGGCAATGCGGAAGAGTTCGGCTGATGTTTTTCCGGTCCACTTTCTAAGGTTATGCAGCCAAGATATTCTTCTCCTTCCTGGACCTCTTCTTCCATCGATTTTTCCCTGGATGATTGTCTGGAGTAAGGAGTACTTGCAGTTTTCGGATCTTGATGGATTTAAGTGTTTAAGTGTTTGATCGGGGTGAAAACGTGTTACACAAAATACTCTTAAAGTGCCCACCATATTAATTACCAAAAAATTTAATTTCACCACATTTTTTTTTAAAAAGAGTAATTTTCCAAACGTTTCCGCGCTAAAATTTTTATCAGTATCATAATTTTATCGTGTTTTTTATGGCCTGTTAAATTTTTAAGAACATTCCTTTTGCTACTTCATTCCCGAATTTTACCAAAATTAACAACAACGGTAGGTGATAATTTTTTTTTTAAAAATGATTTTTGATTGAAATTAAATTATTTTCAAATATTTATTTGATTGCATTATCCTACATTATTGTAACTTGTTTTTTAATTTGTATTCTGCAAGGAGTGATATATATATTTTTAACGATTACATTTAATTATTAATAAAATCCAATGGGGCCATTTCGTATACTACCATCTCATCAGGAAAAATATTTATTAAGTTCATTCCTTGATTTTTATTATTGTTGTTTAGGTAAAACCTTCAACTTGCTTTTATAAATTTAAGTTGAAGGTTTTTTGTTACCACTATTATTGCCAAATATTATAAAAGTGTACAGTTTTATAATTATAATAACATTAAAAACAATAATTACTGTTACTGCATTTTTTCCTTTCTTTCCAGTTATGTTCATAAAAAAAGTGAATAAATTGTTATTTACTTATTATTTTTACAATCGGACCGTTGAAATTTTAAATATGGCCTTGCGAGCACCAAAAAATTAAATGGAATAGTTTTTAGAACCACTTAAAAAAATGTACCAGCACTTACCAACATTACAATTAAGTGAAATATTAAAAAAAAAATGGATAAGTAAGAAGATACAACTTTATCGTGCAAATAAAAATTACTGAGTATTTTTATTAAATTTCTGTTTTACAAAACCAGGTAAAAACAAATAACGAGTGGACCAATAGTCTGGAAACGGATAATTATCTCGTAAATTGCTAGTCCAAATTGTACAAAATTTTGGATAAGCCCATTTTGAGATTCCAGATTTGACATTTGCAATGTTGTCAGATTTGCCGTTTTTCTGATATTATTAGTCACTTTGGTTTTTTAAATACATCACCCTGTATATTCAGTCATAATTGGAATATCCTTTTTAATACGACTTCAGTCATATGTAACACTTATGATTTTATGTAGTCTAGACAAGGTCTGGAAAAATGTGGTAGACGCATTCTACCATCGTTTAGGGTACTCTTAACTTACAAACACTTACACATTTTGAACGCTTGATTAAGTAATCATTATGTTAAAAATGTTATCCTTCAATTGTTACGTTTAATCATCATCACAGTCATAACATCTTGTCAGATGTGTTGCGAACTCATTTTAGTGTCAGTTGTTGCTGGTATTAGCCGAGGCATTACTAATATATAGTTTGTCAATTGTTTTCCTAACGGTGTTTCGCCATTTAATCTGATTAGAAGTCAGTTCGGAAGCACCCCTGACGTTTAGATCAAGACACACCTTTGTTAGATCCACCCAGCGTGTAGGAGATCGACCACGTCGTCGACCAGTGGGGGGATAGCCCTGCACAACTAGTTTCTCCATTTTGTCATTCCTGTGAATGTGTCCAAAAAATGTCGGGGCACGCTTCAATACTATGGAGGATAGGCGCCTTGGATACCAATCTCATTTAGAACTGAGACGTTCGTTATATGTGCCGTCCACGGAATCCGCAGCATTCTCCTCCAGCACCACATCTGAAAGGTATCTATACGATGGCGATCAGCCTGTTTGGTAGTCCGCGTCTCTGACGTATGGAAAAAACCAGAAATCGGACCAGAGATATTTTAGTTGTTTTGGTGATGTTAGAGTCATGCCATATTCTATCGAGTTTTGTCTTGGCTAATCGTGCCTGTTGAATGCGCCGGCGGATTTCTTTTTCGCTGCTACCTGTGTTTTCTATTAACGATCCGAGGTATACAAAGTTCAGCACCACTTGACAGCTTCCAACTTGGGATTTTTGAGGATGGTTGTTATGTTCTCTGTCTTTAATCATCACTTTGGTCTTGTTGTTATTGACTTTAAGGCCGTAAGCCTTGCTAGTTTGTTCTAAAGTATTAAGGAGAGCTAATAGTTTAGCTTCTGTGGTTGCTAGGAGAGCTGTGTCGTCGGCGAATCTAAAGTTACGTTTAAATGTAGATGAAAATAGGATTAATGCTGCGGAGATGAGTAGTTTGAGAAGTATAGCCGGAGTGACTCGGTTGAATAAAATAAAAAATAGTGAGATAAGAGAACGCTGTGGTGTAAACTAAGATGTGGTTACAAAGATAGATAAAGAAATGCTTAGATGGTTTGGACACGTAGAAAGGATGGATGAAGGAAGATTGACGAAACAAATTTATAAGGCGAGTGTGAATGGACAAGTCGATAGAGGTCGACCTCGGCGAACATTGTTTTGAAGAAAGGCCAGGTCAAGAGTACCAACAACCGACGAGCATGCATGAGAACACTGATAAATGTAGAGGAAGCAAAAGATGTGTGTAAGAACCGTAGCAAGTAGAAGGAAGTGGTCTGCCAACCTCTACGGGAAAAAGGCGTGAAAATAGTTTGCATTAAAAAAATTATTGAGACAATTAGGCGTTGCCACACTTCTGTTTTATTCATTTAAGACCTTTTAGACTACATAAAATTCATGAGTGACATGTGGCTAAACTCCTATTGAAGAGGAGATTCCAAAAATGACTGAATATTCAGGGCGATGTATTTAAAAAACCAAAATGACTAATAATATCAGAGAAACGGCAAATTTGACAACATTGCAAATGTCAAATCTGGAATCTCCGTATCTCAAAATAGGCTTATCCCAAATTTTTTTCAATTTGGACTAGCAATTTACGAGATAATTGTCCGTTGCCGGACTTTTGGTCCACTCTGTACAATGCCAAACTAATAAAATAACAATATAATTATCTGCAATATTTGCCCTTAATTAACATAGTGGATTTTGTTAACATATTTTAATACATCGTACCTTTTATTATTTATTAAATTAATAAATAATATAAAAATTGTAGCTGCAAAAAAGGTCGTTTAGTTGCTAGTTGTGACATCTAGCGAAAATATGTATAAACTTGCGAGCCAATGTCATTTTGTTACAGTTTCCTGTAATTTACCTAAATAAAGTTCTTCTTTTTCTTTAATTGAACGACAGATATTTAAAAATGAAGAGTTTCTTGGGTTAAGTCTATTACCCGAAAATAATGTTTAACCAAAATATCTAAAAACCATATATTTTAAAATGAATAAATCATTAACTTATAAGCTAAATAGTATATATAGGAAAAATTTAAAAAATGTTAATTTATTTAAATTTAATAAAAGACCATTATGCACGCAGAAGACTATTGCAAATGTATCAATAAACACAACTAAATCATCCTTTAAAGAGAAACTGGGTAAAGGGCCAAATTTCGTTCATTTTTTAGAAAACGGACAATTGAAATACAGGAATCATGAAAATAATAGTGAAGATGTGGTACCGTACATATACAATTCTACTGAAACGAAAAGAAAAGTTTATTTTGATGTATATGGATGCCAGATGAATGTCAATGATACAGAAATCGTTTGGGCAATTTTAAAAGATAATAACTTTGAACGTACGTTAAGTATTGTCGAAGCAGATATAATTTTAATTATGACTTGTGCCATTAGGGATAGTGCCGAGGAAAAAATTTGGGGAAGGCTCAACTTTTTTAAAGGCATCAAAACGTCGAGAAAGAAAGATCGACCATCGATGAAAGTAGGCATATTAGGATGCATGGCCGAAAGACTAAAAGAAAAAGTAAGTCATTAGCACATATTTTTATTTATATAAATTTTGACAACGAGCTATTATAAAAGGATGTAAAATTTATTTTGTATGTAGGGTGCAATATATAGGTATGATGCAACTTTTGTTTATAAAATAGATTGTAATTTTTTATGAAATTACTAATTTATAAGAATGTACTTGGGGCAAAAACCATTTACCCTAATTTATTAATAATGAAAAACTAGTTTAAAGAAAAGCTTTTAAAGACCTCAGTTTTTATTTTAAATTCAATATTAAAGTCAAGTACCTAATAATTTATTCCATGAGATTCGTTTGCTTAAAAAATTAATGAAATAAAAATATAAGAGAAAAAATAAATTTTATTTTTTTATAAAATGGCAAATTGATGTTTGATTTAAAAGAAAAATGAAAAGAAAGCGCCGCACTTCCACTCTTTTTGAAGGAAGCTGAAGAAACAGCAGTGGTGGTGAAATTTCTTATGAAAATAAATGGTAAATTTTTTTATATTTTGGTATAGATACATAAAATATTTGTAAGAGATATCCGCATCCTATGCCTAATTTGTTTTATGGAAATTAGGGAAGAAAACACAAATAAATAACTCGTAATGCAAGTTTTTAACATCATAACATTACTAAAAGATAACAAAGAAACTAAACAAGCCAATTTACTTAATTCTTTCACTAATCAAAAGCGACATTATCCCTTAATAATAAGCTACATTTATTTTGATAAATAATAGTTTAATTTAGATGTATCTACTCACGAAAAGCTGAGGTGTGCCATCTAGTTTACAATATTTACTCTTTGGGTTCGATGATTCTAAACACATACATACATACAGTCACGCTTTTTTCCCGTAGAGGTAGGCAGAGACCACTTCCTTTCACTTGCTACAGTTCTTACACACATCTCTTACTTCCTCTACTTTCATCAGTGCTCTCATACATGCTCGTCGGTTGTTGGTACTCTTGACCTGGCCTTTCTTCAAAACAATGTAGATCTGATCGAGATTGTTCGTCGACTTGTACCTACCGACTTCCGTCCATTCTCACCCGCCTTATAAGTTTGTTTCATCAATCTTCCTTTATCCATCCTTTCTAAGTGTCCAAACCATCTAAGCATTCCTTTATCTATCTTTGAAACCACATCTACTTTTACACCACAGTGTTCTCTTATCTCACTAAACACTTAGTACAATAACTAAACAATTTTTATTCTAATATTTCTACACAATAAATTTACGTTACAATTCACTTAGATATTCACAACTTTATTATTACTTCAAATACTTGACTTCAAACTAAACTAAAAAACCTCGATCTGTGATTCCGTTTATATCCCTGCAAACCAATGTTCTCGAAAAATCGATGCCTTTCTGGACATTTCTCAAAATTATTGGACCTTTGAATCATACAATGTCTTTTATTATGCCTGCGGATATCATTATGTATTCCCCCAATTGCGGTCGATGCGCTGTCGCCTCAAGGCGACAGTCGACAGGGCCTGGCTCGTAACAATATAAATTTCTAATTTTAGGTATTAGAAAAAGATTCTTTGGTTGATGTTGTGGCAGGTCCTGATAGTTACAGACACCTTCCGAGATTATTAGCCTTAACAGACAATGACCAGAAATCCGTTAATGTGCTTTTATCCTTGGACGAAACCTATGCAGACATAACCCCTGTGAGATTAAATGAAAATTCAATATCTGCTTTTGTTTCGATTATGAGAGGATGTGACAACATGTGCACTTATTGTATTGTACCATTTACAAGAGGAAGAGAACGGTCACGACCTGTTTCATCTATTCTTAATGAAATTGAAAATTTATCTAAGCAAGGAGTAAAGGAAGTCACTTTACTGGGTCAAAATGTAAATAGTTACAGAGATATGTCTGTTGATGATAAACAATTCAACAATTTTACTAGTCTTGCGAATGGTTTTAAAACTGTATATAAACTAAAGAAAGGAGGTTTAAGATTTGCAGATCTTTTAAGAAAAGTTGCTGGTGTTGATCCAGAAATGAGGATTCGGTTTACTTCTCCGCATCCAAAAGATTTTTCCGATGAGGTTATAGAGGTATTCATGTACTTATATATATTTTTTTTAAATGTATTGGAATATTTTACTTGCAGGTCATTCAATCTCACCATAATATTTGTAAAAATCTTCACATGCCTGCCCAATCGGGAAGCACTGCAGTTTTGGAAAGAATGCGCAGAGGATATAGTAGAGAAGCTTACATTGAATTAATAAAACACATACGTCATTTTATTCCGGAAGTTGCACTCAGTTCAGATTTTATTTGTGGTTTCTGTGATGAAACCAATGAAGAATTTGAAGAAACCATAACACTTATGGAGGAAATTAAGTTTAATAATGCTTTTCTATTTCCTTATAGTATGCGAGAAAAAACAACTGCTCATAGGAGGTTTAAGGACAACGTGAGTTCAGACATCAAGCAAAACAGGTAAAGATTTTTATAAAAGTTCGTTTATTTTAGCTCTTTAACGATAAAAATGTTAAATACTCGGAAGTAGTTTATCTTTTATCTGGTCGCTATTTTCTATTGAAGTAAAACTTCTTATGGGACACTATACTAGGTCTGAGATAGAGAGTTAACATGTTGAGCTAACAAAATCTGTGAAGCTTCTTGTCCTTTTATAATTTCCCATTGCTTCATTATAGCGTGATAGAGACCGCAAAAGTATTCGAAGATCCGCACAAAGAGGAGACGCCGAGAATAGTCTCCGGGCATTATTTATTTATGGCAGAAGGGGGAGGTTCGAGATTTTTCACAAGAAAATGTTTTTAATGGTTACAAGGGTGGTTTAAGATTTTCCGCAAATGATTTTTTTAATAATACGGGGGAAGGTCGAGATTTACCACAAATAAATTTTTTTATTTATGGCCGATCATGTTACTTATTGCTTAGAGAACGCAAAAGTCTTTTTATGGGATACTATACTAGTTTGTACATTCATTGGCAATTTTTGCATACCATGAAAAGTTTCACTTCTGGCGCCGTTGCTTTTTGACTGACGCATAATTCTTGTTTATGCTTGTTTAAATTTTTGCAATTATCATTGATATTTTTTAAAGATTCCTTTATTACAAGAGAGTTCTGATGTGTTTACTTAAGACCGTTATCGTTTTACAATAGTCACATTTTGGAAATCTCTTGTCGACCCTTATGAATTTATTACCGTCAACAACTGAAAAATGAATATTTAAAACGCCTAATAAACCCATTATTACTTCATTAACGTTTTAGTTAACACCCTTACGCATTATTCTTTATAACTTAAAGGAACAGGCTAGAACAAGGCAGTATGGAAAATAATTTAAATCCATTTCTTTTTCATTATATGTGACAAATATTGACGAACGTTATAAAATTATACCTAAACAATTACAAATTATAAACTTTTAATAGCAGTTTTCCAGGATTAGGATATTTTGATCTAGAGAGTGTTTCTTTTCAAGGTTGGAAAGGATGATTGAAGTTTTTCGCAGAAATGCGTTGAAACTGAACGAGTCGCAAATAGGAAAAAGACAGTTGGTTTTAATTGAAGGTTTTAGTAAGCGGTCCCAACAGTTTTTGCAAGGAAGAAACGATCAGAACATTAAAGTAATTATTCCAGCGAGTCGGGCTGCTTTCAAGAATGAGGATAACGCGAAAGTGATTCGACCCGGAGATTACGTCGCCGTCGATGTAAAAGATGCGAATTCTCAAACTCTAAAAGCCGTTCCTATTTATAAAACAAGCCTCACAGATTATTACTTGGATAGTTCTTCAACAGATGTCGGCACTCGTAGCATTAGGTGTTAATGTATTTTACATGTAAATTGTAATTAAAACGTTATTATTATTCTATAAAAAGCTTTTTAATTAATTGTAACACTATAAATAGATACACTGAAAAAACTTTCCTCAAAAAACTACAAACTAAGCTGAAGTAGGCTGAAGATGTTTGTGTACACACTCTTCCTTATTTATCAGATGAGTTATTTTATTAACCAACTGCATCAGTTGGGTCAAATCGTGGGCCCAGTCGTTTAGCACGTCGCTAGGGTCTTTGCTCTGTTGGAAATGTACAACGCCAGCGGGTCTGTCAGTTTTGGCTTGGATCGTCTTGTTAACAACCATTTGAGAAAGAAATTCTTCCGTTTCGGCCGGAGAAAGGTCCAGCAATTCGGAGATGCGATTTATTGTTATGCGAGTATAATATTTGGCCATCACTCGAATATTGTGCTCCACAACTCTTGATCTGGAAATTAAATTCCACGTCACACTACTACTGTTACGAAATGAACAAAACAAACAACATTCCACAAAATAAAATCGACTAATGTGAGAATCTATTCATAGTAAGTAACATTAATAAATGTTATTTATTGGTAATTGTCAAAATTCCATCAATTAAGGTCCTTTTGTCAATGGGCAACGCACACGTGACGTTTCAGCTTGACAACAGTTGAAAGAGTGACGTACATGCGACGTCACAGCTTGAATTCTATATATCTGTCAAAAAGTGGCCTCGGCTACACATAACATAAACCCTAACTTGAATATCAATGTGTGGTCTTTAAAAATCACTAATAACACCACAATATTGTTCCTTAAACCTAAATAATTGTCAAAAAGCTCACTCGTAAACTGAAAAAACCACAAAAAAGTTCAGAAAACCAAAATCCTTAACCACACACACATCTTATGTTGTACCACCAAATCTCAAGCTGTGAAGTCACGTGTACGTCACCTTTTCTACCGATGTCAAAAATTGGCCACGTGCTGCATGTCACCCATCGTCTGTATTTGCAGGTTTAGGAGTAACTAAATTAGTGTCAAATTTATGCAAGTAAGTACAAAGTACTTATATAGAAACATTAGCTCTTATAAATATTGAAACTACTTTTATTTTTTTTTAAATGCAAACAACTCATGCATGAATTTTAGCTTACCGCAAATCGGACCACCTCTTTTCAGCTTGGTCGTTGCCTGAAAAAACCGGGGTAGATTTCAACTGCTTTTCATACAAATCGCACAAACCGGACCATTTTATTAGTTCAGGTGTAGTGAACAACTTTAAAAGTTGTTTATAAGTAGGAATTTCTTCTAACACTTTATCAGCTAGCACTCTGTGAGTTAAATCGACCTAAAAATAAAATTAAAACTAAATACATAGCTTATTATTTTTTTATGTGAAACATCTAATGCCGCGGATGAGAGTTAAAGTGGCTGTTGCCGTCAGTCTTCCGTCCGAACCAAATTGGCTGTAGTAGACTTGAATTATTATTGTTAGGGACCACTTTCGGTAAAATTATACGGATGAAACGTGAAACACACGACGGTTGCCAAATAACCCTGCTTGAAAGTAAACAAAGAAGTACGCGTGAATATTTTAAGCGGGAATATGTAATCATGTAAAATGAGATCATAGGTTAAGTAGTTGTATGAGTGTCCTATCTACGCTAATGAAGCAGTTTTGATAGCGGAAAATGAAGATGATCTGCAGAGGCTTCTTTTTACATTTAACACAGTTGCTAAAAAGCTCGGGATGACAATATCAATATCTAAGACGAAATGCATGACAACATCTAAAACACCTCTGGGATGTAAATTAGTGGTTGATGACAAGAGGGTACACAAAGAGATGAAATTCAGATACTTGGGTATAGAAATTTCAAGCTTTGGCGACATAAAACCAGAAGTAAAAGCACAGGCTATCAAAGCAACAAGAACGGCTGCACAAATCACCGACACAATATTTCGTAACAAGCACCTGAAAACAGAAGTAAAAGCCCGTATTTACAAAACTGCGCTATTAGACCCAAATTGACATATGCGGCAGAAGCAAGACCCAAAGCATCAAAAACAAGCCAAATTATGCAAACAACAAAGATGAAGATAATTCGAAGTATAGCTGGAAAAACACTATGGGACAGGGAAAGAAGCGTGGATGTCAGACAAACATGCCAGATCAAGAATATCAACGACTGCGTGCTAAGTAGAAAAATTGAGTGGAATGACCATATCACATGTATGACAGAAGAACGAATAGCGAAGATTGCTAGAGATAAATCACCTTCGGGGAGGCGAAGCACAGAAAGCGCCTCGAAAACGTTTGAGTGACCTACCTCCATAAAACGAGTTACGATGTGGAACAAGTATTATGCCTAATTAGAAGAAAGAAGAAGTAGGAGTGCACGGGTGTGTTTTGTTTGTTATATTTTTCTACTTAAAATGGGTAGACCGAAAAATAAGAACTATTTCGCGGAAACAAAAGATGTAATTGCCAATGAAGTTAAATTTATTATGCTCTGAGCAAGATTTACATGATGCAAACAATATCACTAACAACCCCTAATGACCTCAAAAATATCACATTTTCTGCTGCGTAAATATTTGGTAACAGTTACAAGATATTTACAATATGCCACTGATACCCAATTCCGTTTGAATCAGCACTGCACATCTGCTGACTTTGAGAACATTGTGGAGCCGTTGACAGGTCTCTTTATTTAAAAAATTCAAGTCTAACCAAAAAATGAGATCTTAACAAAATGAAGAAAATTACTAATGAGACATGGCAGATTTTTAAATTTTTATGAGTTAATGTGTTTGTTTGAAATTGTTAGTCACAAATTTACAATACTCCAACACTCTACATTTAAAATATCAAAGAAAAGTATGAATAAAATGTAGCATATTTATATAAAGTGATATTTAGCAGTAGTATTTAGTTTTTTTAGTAAATCATGCATATTTTCTATACAAAATAGTTTCGATGTTTCACAATTGCCAGGAGTGTCCTGCAATGGCTTATATATATTTTTTTATTTTCTGTCATGCAAAATATCTGTACATGTGGTAATTACCTGTTCATTATTATGTGGAGCTAGAATGAGGTAAAGAACAACTGCTTGTGCAGCAGCTTGTCTTTCTTCGGGCAATTCCATAATACTAGGAGTATTAAGCACAGCTCGATAGTGCTTACAAGTAGCTAAATATGACCCTTCATGTTGATCCACCTCCATCATGAGTCTGTAGTATTTAAGTTTCAAATCAGAACTTCCTAAAATTAAAGACATACTGGTAATATTTATATTTACAACATTTGTGTATCAATGAAATACCTTCTTCTTCGAAAAATTTTGTATTTATCTTCTTGGATATAATTTGCGTACGAATGTAATCTTGTTTGGCTACACACAACCTCATTTGTTCTAAAATAAGTTCAACTTTCTCTCTTTTGTCCATAGAACCATATGTCTCCACTTGCAATTCTTGTATAATGTCTGCTGCTTGTTGGACATTACCTTCCTCTTCTCGAATTTTAGCCAACTTGTGTGTTAAACGTGCCCTTTCAACTTCAACATAAATTTTACCTTCAGTTACTTGCCTGAAATAAAAAAATACTTTATAATGTAATAATACAAAATCTTGGCAATTCTTTAAATTTACCTTAAGGTATCAATTAATTTAACCTTGGCATCTTTATCTGGAGTTTCATCTACATAGATACAACATTCCTGAACCATTTTTGCTACAGCTTGCTTTAATTGGGACCTTCTTTTTGTTAAAAGAATTATGTGTTCGTTGAGTGCAGCCCAGTTATTAGCTTCTTTACAAATTTGACAAATTGCAACTAAAACTCTTCCTGTAGATATCATATCGGCTCCAGTTCTAGTTTGCTTTTCTAGAGCTAATAATTGATCGAGAGCATCATGCAATTTACCAGACTTTGCAAGTGTTTGGCATTCTGGAATTTTATCATCACAAGTAGCCCCATAATCCACCTCCATTTTTACAATTTTCCCTGAATCAGTAGCTATAGACTCCATCTTTTTAACGTTTTTTTGATATATCTGAAATAAAAAGATACCACAGTAAAATAACTGCTCTTAAAGAGATTTTGAAACACTCAGATAACTGTTCTGAGACGACCATAACCTAATTTTGCCGTTTTGTTATAACTTCTGCATATAAAGTCATTAAAATTACAACCAATTACCAATAATTACATTTCTTAGCTTTAAAGCAAAATATTTAGAGATATTTTATTGTAACTTCGGGGTCTTCTGAAAATACACTGGAAGATTTATAATTATTAGCTTTTTTGAACAACACAAAGCTCTTTATTCTTGAAAGAAGGTAAACTCGAGATTGATAAAATATTTTTATTACCTAGAATGTAACAAATCTGTAAATTGTTATTTTATATTATTATTTAAAAACCACAAGTCACGTACTTGTACAACTTTTATATTGTCTTCTTGAAAGACAGGAGCGTTTTGTTGCGACATTTTTGACAGTGACGTTGATTTTTTGGGAATTATTAATTAAAAGTCAAATGTTTAATAAATAAAGAAATAACACTTTTTTTAACAGAGTTGTTCTCAAAAGTTGTTAAATAATGGATTTAAAACAGTTTTAAATTTCCAACCACGATGATTAAAAAGACCATCCGATTTTTCTCGAATCGATTTACAAAAAATCGATAGGAATTCTGATGCAACGGTCGATTGTTTTACTTTACAAATCTAATGAAAGTTTAGGTTATATTGAGGTTACCTCACATTTATATTCAAAATTAAATATTTTTTTAATAAGCGTTGTATATAAGTCATTATGCAGAATTTAAAATTTATACTTCGACCATTACATAGATTTAGAAGCATCTCCAATTGGTAATGGTATAACACATACTATTTACGTTGGCTAACTTTTTATTTTACAGTGCTTCACTTGCTCAATCAGTAGATGTACAAACAAATATAGACAAAATCACTATTCCACCACCTGGTAATGCGGATAAACCAGTTTCTGCAAAAATAGATAAATTAGCTACAGAAATTTCCCAATTAAACCTGATTGAAGTCTCCGAATTAAGTAGTGTATTAAAAGAAAGGTTGAATCTTCCAGACGCACCAGTTTTTCCCGCTGGAGGTTTTGCAGTACCAGCTGCGCCTGTAGATGACGAAGAGGCTGAACCACAAAAAGTGAAATCTTCCTTTACAGTTAAATTGATGAAGTTTGATGAAAAGCAAAAAGTACCTCTAATTAAAGAAATTAAAAGTTTAATAGAGGGTATGAATTTAGTACAAGCTAAAAAATTTGTAGAAAGTGCACCAGCCGTTGTGAAAGCAGACGTTCTCAAAGATGAAGCTGATAAGCTAAAAGCAGCAATTGAAAAAGTTGGTGGTGTTGTAGAACTTGATTAGAAGTTTTGTAATTATTTCAGTGTGGAAATAGCATGTTACAATTTTATAGTTAAATAAGTTTTTTTTATTAAAAATGATCTTAATTTATGGTCACTAATTTGTTGCATTTAATATTAGATGGAAAATATCCTTGAATGGGGGTTACAAAATAAAATTATGCTGCATTTTGATAACAATTTGAGGCACAATTCTCTTCACACCATTCAAATGTTTAAATAGAAACTTTTGGAAGACTTAACAAAAGGGACAAAAATGTTTGATTTTGAAAGGGTTATTTATTGCAATAAGGTATAAATAAAAATATTTTTTAATTTTTTTTTATTCACAATATTTAAAAATAAATATATACATGGATCTATTTTCAGGAATGGTTTTGGGTTTTTAAAAAATTCCAAATCAATTTTAATATCCCCATTCGATACTCTATTTTTCGCTGTAAAAGTTTTTCCTGTTTTATTTGCAATAAAGGTTGATCTGTATGGTTCTGTATAGTATCTTCAGCTGATCGAATCTTTCATCTTAAAGTATGGGATCGCTCATGTTATCATCCTCGCTTTCATCTTGTAGAAAGTGTATTGACGACTCATCGAACACATCATTTTCATTTATGAAAAAATTCTCCTCTGTCTTCTTTGTGACAAATTAATCCTTCAAACATAAAGGTAGCTTTAAAATATTTCCATTTACTTTTGTAATTATGTACATATACTTTATTATTATTATGCAGGGTTTAAATAATTTAGAAGTTTAATTTCATTATGAGATGTACTTTCGTAGTTGTATGCTGCTTTTTCAGGAGTGCTGTTTGCGCTAAATTATTTTGTTTATTTATACTTACTTGCCGTATTAATTTAGTGTATCAATTGTTGCTTTGTCCTGATTGCTAGTCCTCGAGTCCTCTTCTTGGGCATTGCTGACACTTCCTCTTTAATCTTTCACATTGTCTATAAAAATCTTAGGCGATCCCAGTAGAAAGATCTATTTTTGTTGCTACTGCTGCTACTGAACCTCGTCTGGCATTTTTTTCCAGCCTTTTCTGTCTCTTGTAGTGGTCTCTGATGTTTTTCCATCTGTTATTACATTACAATTATGAAAATTAAAATAAACAAATATTTATCAACCCCCCCCTCCCGCGCACGCTTATAGAGAAGTACATGAATTCTTTGGCTGATTGTGAAGCTAAAAGGCCCTACACACATCCTGACACGATTGCCCTACCCGACTAATTGTTCCCGATCTTTGCGTCGGGGCCTTTCCTACACACTTCCAGACACGACTTGCCCACCTGACCAAACAAGTGAAAGTGACTACCACGATCGATGCCGCGATTGTCTCTTGGCGCATCTGGGGTTCAAGTGACTCCTTATGCTTGTCGAGTTATAGTGAAGTCGGGACGACGGGTTTAGGGCAGTTGGATAGTTCTCCCGACACGACCACTCGACGGTCGTGCCTGACAGTTTTCATGATCTGACAAGCCTACACACGATCCAACTGTCGGGTCAACCAGTGTCCTACCCAACGGTTGGGTGGTCGTGTCGGGACGTGTGTGAAGCCTTTAAATTCAAATTTTACAAAACGATAAAAAACCGATTAAAAATTTTAGAAAAGAGAATAATGTTCATTATTTTTATTTATTTTGTACCAATTTTTTTCTGCACTTACATGTTTTGCCTCATTCCAGTTAATTTATTGGAACATTAAGTTTTGTAATAAATAAAATTTGTAACAATTATACCCGTTTTGTTGATTATTTCTCCGATTTCCTTTCAAATGAATCCTTTTTAAATTACATTTTTGAATTCTTTATGATTCACGTTCCATAGAATTGGACGGGCACTAACTAATTCGATCAGCTGCCCAGCTTCGGTTTCAACCTGGACATAATAAAAGTTGTGTAAACTTATTCGCAAACGTTATTCGGTCGCTCGAAAACCCGCCTCACTCATCGATTATCGCAGCTGCAATATAAACTGCGATACTCGAATGAAAATAACGCAACCACCACTCACAGATAACAGTAACATCTCTAGTAATGACGGGTGGTTCGTCTACATCTGACAATTTTAAACCTTTTTTAATATATTAAAACAATAACATCAATTCGTCCACCAATGTGAATATCCTGGAGAGATGCCGCCTGCAATTAACAAGATGAGTGTCAAGAGAAAATCCCTTTGAACAAATGTCTCTATTAAAAAATTATGAGGATGAGAAATTATACGTAATGAAACGCAGGAATCTCACTTCTGTGTGGCAAACCGTGAGGGTAGACGTAATACATTTGTACGTACGTATCTCCCCACCACAAGTAGAGATGAAAATGAGTGTTTGCTTGGAAACAAAAAATAATACGAGTGTTATTTTTGTAAACTTTACATTTCAAACGAATCGTTTGATTGCAACACAACATAATATTTTGCAGAGATAAAACAATGTTTTTAAGTTGATAGTTGTGTTAAAAAAGAACCAAATGAAATACCTACGAATGTTAGCAGTTTTAGCACGTGTTTGTTGTAATATAGGTAAAATGTCTCGTGTCGTGAAACTAATTTACTAAGTATCAAAAAGACATTACTTTCTCTCATATTTTACTGTGATACTTTAGCTCCAATATGTTCGAAGCAGGTTGGTATTTTTTATTGTTTTTTTTTATATTTAAAATTTAGTTGATAAGCTAATGCATGCACTGATAATACTCATTATCTAAAACAACACATGAATAGATACAGATAATAACATATAACCTTAAATACTGTCATTGCCGACAAATTAGCTCCCGCTATAGAAGTTGGGTGAAAATAATTTTTAAAATCGTCCATCGAACAAACTAACATAACGTATTCGACAGCACAGGTCCGTTTCCACCCGAAATGTCTTATACAAGCGGTGAAATAATATGTCGGCTCCAGCTGTAATTACAATAAAACACTGAAAACTTGTGTGAACATGTTTTATTTCACTTTTAGCTATTGGATCTGCATTGCTCTTTAAATTATTATTAAATTATGAAGAAAAACTCGCTTTTTGTAAAGTTTATGTTAAAACAAGCTGATACCCGCCTGCTTCGCGTGGCGTAAAATATATAGATACATATTAAATATATTAGCCAAGTGAGCTCTTACAGACTTGAAATTTGGTATGAATCTTTCTTTCGCTGTATTAAAACCAAGTAAGAACGGATTTCACAAAATTCCATCCCCAAAATGGATAAATAAAAAAAAATCGTTTAAACCCACACACCCGATAATACTTTAGGGTCTTGTAAATAAAAGTACTAGTTAAAGTTTCTTAATTTTGTCACTTACTGACTGACCTCATTAAAACTCTAAGGCACTTCTAGCAGACACAGAAGCTTCAAATTTAGAATACAATTAGTTTTTAGTGCATAAATCAAAGAAAAACTAAAATAATTTGCAATTTCGGTCCAGTTTTCTGGACACACCAACTGAATAAATAACTTTGTAATCCCTTATAAATATATAGGATTATAAAGTTACATTTGCAGTGAAAGAACCAGTGTACCTGTATACTATGTATAATGGAGGAAAAAAAGTAGGACTATCTACAAAAATAAATGAGATGCCATCAAAAACATAACTTGTAAAAAACTCGCAACTCAGTTCTTCTACCGTAAAAAATTGTGAGATCCATGTAATACCAAGTCGGTTAATTTATTCAGTCCCTACTTAAGGGTCGTTCTGTCTTAAGTTATTACGTAATTAGCTAACCTAACAACATCTTATAGTGACCATACCAATATTAAAAATCTTTTGTTTTAAATAAATAGATAGACTTGGCAATCGCACTAAACAATCTAATTTAATAATATAATATGTATGACTCGTGAGAGGTTTTTTTTTTGGTTTTTTTGCTAGGGGTTTATGCCCCACAAGATCCGCAGTGGAACCAACCTTTAAAACCCCAAAAAGAGAGGCGGGAGTTTTGGGATAGTGTTACAGATATTCTGAATAAGTGTAACCAGAATGAAAGAATTGTAATGTTGGGTGATTTTAATAGTTGGGTAGGTAGGAGTAAAGCGTGATGGATATGAAAGTGTTCTGGGAATGTACGGTGACGGCAGAGTAAATGAAAACGGAGAAAGTCTACTTGAAGTATGTTTGGAGTGGAATCTTGTGGTAACTAACACAATGTTTAACCATAAAAGGATCCACTTGTACACAAGACAAGAAGGATACCAGAGAAGTATAAATGATTTCGTTATTGTGGATGAAATATTGAAAAAGAAAGTAATGGACACTCGGGAATACCGCGGTACATGTATTGACACAGACCACTTCTTAGTAATGAGCCGAATAAGAGGTCTCTTTAAGCGGTGGCGCCATCGTGTGCAGGAATCAAGTAGTGTACTAGAGCGTATAAAAGTTGAGAATTTGCAAGAAGGTATAAAAGAGGAGTTCGTTAGTAAGTTGATCGAGAAATTTGACAGTTTAGATGAAGCATATGAGGTTGAAGAATTGTGGAAGCCATTCAAGGAAGGAATCGTGGATATTGCTATTGAAGTGCGTGGTGTAAGTAAAAGAAGGAAAGGATGCAAGTTACAGAAAATGTGCGTAGAGGTTCAAATAGCAGTGTCAGAGAAGAAGAAAGTCTGGCTGGATTGGCTGGCTGCAAAAGCCAATCAAAAAACGCAAAAGGCAACGATTGAGGATGTAAACAAGGCAAAGAATGAGTGTAAAAGGTTAAAAGGTGTGGCAAAAAAGGTTGTGGCAAAAAAAAGGAGAGTGATTTAGATTAATTTGATAGAAGGTTATCTGACGATTTCCAAAACGATATTAAACTCTTCTGGAAGTCCATAAGAACAACCAGAGGTTAAAATACTACCTAGGAACTGGAAAAAATCAGAAATCAAGATGGTAGTATGGTAAAAGGAGAGGAATGCGTATTAAAGAAATGGAAAGAATACTTCGAAAGTTTATTTGAGAAAGAGGATACACAAGTACAGGCTCCATTCAGAGACATGAGTGAAAGTTGCAATGAAAGTGAAATTAGTACGACAGAAATTGTGAAAGCGTAGAACCGTATGAAATTGGGTAAAGCTGCTGGGTACGACAGGATACCGGTTGAAATGCTGAAGGCGTGGTAACTAGTCTGCTGTACCGCCTTTTTAATCTTTGTTGGAGGAGTGGTAGCGTATCAGACGACTGGTGCAAGGCCGTTATCGTGCCGCTTTAAAGGGAAAAGGTTCGCACCAGGACTGTAAGAACTACCGAGGTATTAGTTCACTCAGCATTCGGCAAACTATATGCAAAGATATTGATTAAAAGACAAATGAAAGTGAGAAGATGATATGGGATGTGCAAGCAGGATTTAAAAGAAGAAGGAGATGTATGAATCAGGTCTTTTCATTACGAAGTATAGTCGAAAAATTCTTGGCTAGAAGTCAGAAGGTCCATTGCGCTATTATAGACTTGGAAAAGGCCTACGACAGAGTGGTAATGAGTGAATCGTGGTCGACATTGTCTATGTATGGGGTGAATGGTAGTTTAATGCGAGCACTGAAATCACTTTACGATGATTCCACTGCTTGTGTCAGGATAAACGGAGCTTGCATGGAATGGTTTAACATCGAAAAGGGTGTGAGACAGGGATGTGTGGCTTATACATAGACAATTGTTTAAAAGATTTAAAAGAGAGTGCGCATGTGGATTGAAAATGATAATTTGATCGTCAAATGCCTTCTTTACGCCGATGATCAAGTCATATTAGCGTCATCTGAAGAGGAGTTGCAGGCGATGGTTAATGTTATGCATGATACCCTGAAGATCAAAGGGATAAAAATAAATGTAAGCAAAACGAAAGTAATGGTTTTTGAAAGGGAAGAAAGCATAACAAACTGAGGACTTTTGATTGAGGGAGAAAGAGTGGAACAAGTAAATAAATTTGTGTACTTGGGTTCAAAGTTTACGAGAGATGGTAAGTATGACAGTGACATTGAGCGAAGGGTGCTGCGGAGATGAGTAGTCTGAGAAGTATAGGCGGAGTGATTCGGTTGGATAAAGTAAAAAATAGTGAGATAAGAGAACGCTGTGGTGTAAAAAACGATGTGGTTACAAAGACAGATAAAGGAATGCTTAGATGGTTTGGACACGTAGAAAGGATGGATGAAGGAAGATTGATGAAACAAATTTATAAGGCGAGTGTGAATGGACAAATCGGTAGAGGCCGACCTCGGCGAACATATCTCGATCAGATCAACATTGTTTTGAAGAAAGGCCAGGTCAAGAGTACCAACAACCGACGAGCATGTATGAGAGCAATGATGAAAGTAGAGGAAGCAAGAGATGTGTGTAAGAACCGTAGCAAATGGAAGGAAGTGGTCTCTGCCTACCGCTACGGGAAAAAAGCGTGACTATATGTATGTACTAAACTCAACCTAGTGAAACTAGCGCCATTTATTAACAATGCTAAATTAAAGTCCAAATTGGCAATCTTCATGCCAAAAAACGTAAAACTGCCAATTTTCAAAAAGAAATTGTGAAAACATGGAAAATTATTGCGAAAATCAAAATCCATATTTGCATAAGGCATGTTGGGCAGAATCCTTATATTTTGAGGTCTAGAATCTACAATTCAGAAATTGAAGAATCTTAATGAATCTCCCTGTATAGTGTATACATACATATGAAAAATCGTCTAACCAAAAATAATTACAGTTTAAATATGTTTCTTCGTATTATTCATTATGTAACTATGTATTGCTAGAATGAAATAACGTATTTAATTACAGGAACAGGTAAATTTTTAAACATCAAAATATACAGGATCAATCCATAATATAATTGTCGGTGATGAGATAAATATTTTCGACAAACGAGATAAAAAATATTGGGGTGTGGTTTGCGAAGGGTTGTAAAAGTTAATATTCATTTGGTATCGCCGCTAATTGTAGATTTTTATTAAATACGAAATAATATTTTTTATGCTAATCACGCGTACGGCAACTTTGCATTGATGGAAATTCCAGGTCACATATTCGCAACGTTGTCAGATCATCATGCATTCAATAACAAATAAAACGTTTTTGTTAATATGAAAAGGTTAAAAATAAATCTTCGCTATATTAGTGTGAATTTTAAATGGTAAAATACAAATTGGCACCTGTCGAGTATTGAATTTTGATGATACTTTATAATTAATTATATAGAATAAGTTTTTAATTAGTTTTTAAATAATTGAAATATATATATTAAAGTATAAAGTATACGATAGTTATTTATTTTTATTGAAGGTTAAGATATTTTAAAAGTCTGTTATCAAAAACACAGAATTGCGTCAAATATTTTATTTTCATTTAAAAAAATATTTAAATTTATCTTTCAATAATTTCAAGTACAAAAAGGTTGTGCCCCATTTTCAGAAAAAAATTTACCATATTAATGTGAATTATTCGTAAATAAATTTTAGGGTATTTTGGCCGTCGTAGGTCTGAGTTTATACTCGACGTTTCGCCATCTCTAGTGGATGGCATCTTCTGGAGATATAATTGTCTGCTTTTTTAAGGCTGACAGTCTATGACATTTGTATGTCGCGATCGCAGGTTGTATACGTTTTCGTGGGCGGGGCATATTTGATGGCTGTTCAGAAATTGGTCACGTTCCGGAGATGCATTCTTCTTATTTTTGTAAGGAAGCAGCCTTGTATTTTTAAGTACAGGTACCCATGTTCTATTAATTTTAAGTGTTTCTTCAGATTTATTAAAATTCTGCTGGTGTTTATGTATTTCAATTGCTTTTATATAAAGCCTCGGGTAATATGCAGATGTGGTGCATAAGAATTTAATTCCGAGATCATTATTATTAATTGTGTGCTCCGCGACAGCAGACAATTATATCAACAGAAGATGCCATCCACTAGAGATGACGAAACGTCGAGTAAATACTCAGACCTACGACGTCCAAAATACCCGAAAAACCATTCGCCAATAAACGATGGCCGCGAAAGCCTTTCACAATATGTAATGTGAATTATGTTAAAAGAGGTTCATTGTTTTTTATAAAAACAGAAGTCGGTTTTATCATTCGAAGATAAAAAATTAAAAATATAAATAAGAAGTTGTTTAACAACAACAATTATTTTTTCCCCTATAGAAAGTACACACTTTCCTCCCTCACATCACAATGAAGGGCGTTGAAGAAAAAAAATGTATACACATTTATTACGATTTTGCCGAAACTACCCGAAACATTGTAATGAAATTTTATACGAATATGTTTTAGGAGCTGATACAGGGCGCTAGTTACGGGGTTCGTACCAAGTAGTTTTTAACATAACTTTTTTAAGGTTAGATTTATTAATTAGAATTTCAAGTAAACTTAAACATCATTCAATTTTACACCAAACAGGTAGTCTTGGTAAAACTCGATACTGTGTACCGTTTTCGGGATATTTTGATTTGAAAATTATGTAGGTAATAACCAATTTTTTTTTCTTCAACGCCCTTTATCTTGAATACGGATGGCGTTACTGAAACTTTTAACTAAGCAAACCCCAATTATTTTTCAGTTGTCTACCTATCCCAGAGACGGGGTCACCTTTTTTTAAAACACCCTGTAGATTCTACCTATTCCATTCCAAAAGTATTAATATTTCTGTTGGTTCCAAACACAAAGTGTTGAAATTCCTTATAAACTACAAATTCATCATTAGCTTAGTGAAGACGACTATGACCGCAGAATTGAATTTTGTGAAACAATGTCCCAAAAGATGCAAGAAGACGCAAATTTGTTTAAAAAAAATTTTTTTAGTGATAAATCAACGTTTTATATAAATGGCTGGTATTCTAGGAAATGAGATAATTAATCCACTTATTTTTTTTTTTTATGAAAATAGTCGCAAAAAGGGTAGACCTATCGTGTGGGCCGTGGACGGCCCGCACTGCGACTATTAGAAGGGGAAGGGATTATAGAAAGGAAATGATTGTGGACACGCTTTTTAAAAAGTTGCAGGTCATAGTTCTCTGGAAAAACTGATTTTGGAAGCTTATTCCATTCCGTAGCAGCCCTGTAAAAGAAGGATTCTTGATGAAGATTGGTCCTTGTAGTGTCAATCTTGAGAGTAAATGGGTGAGACTGATCAGCGTGCCGAGTTCTTCGGCCGAATGTGGCCAATGGTGGTACAAGAGTTTTTATTTCTCTGGAGCATCTGCCATGGAAATATCTGTAGAGCAATGACTGGTCTGCAACTCTTCTTCTATGTTCTAGAGCGTGAAGGGTATCTGTAAAAATTGAGCTGTTTATCAACCGAATGGCTCTTTTCTGAATGGAATCTAGAAGACGAAGAAAATGCCTTATTACTCAGTCACTAGAAAGACAAATTGATGAACAGGGATATATAGTGCTAGATTAACAGAATATATACCTTCAACAGGACGGTTCAACAGACAATGGCTAGACGAACGATTTCCAAGACGCTTGATTGGTAGAAGTGGCTTTATAGAATGGCCGGTAAGATCTCCAGATCTAACACTACTTGACTTTTTTCTGTGGGGCTATTTAAAAACAGTAGTTCGCAAAATTCCTCCCGAAGACATTAAAGAACTAAAGCTTAGAATAACTGAAAAATGTAGACGAAGTACTAGCGAAACTTTGCAAAGAGTTCAAAAAGAATTTGAAAATAGTTATATTATTATTGCCTACAAAATAACGGAGCACACTTTGTACAGTTACAGTTAATTAACTTCATTTAAGTTTGTCGACATTGTATGGGGTGAGTGATAGTTTAATACGAGCACTAAAATCACTTTACGAGGATTCCACTGCTTGTGTCAGGATAAACGAAGCTTGCACGGACTGGTTTAACATCGAAAAAGGTGTAAGACAGGGATGTGTGACTTCGCCATGGCTGTTTAACTTATACATAGACGATCGTTTAAAAGATTTGAAAGAGAGTGCGTATGGATTGAAAATGAATGATTTGATCGTCAAATGCCTTCTTTACGCCGATGATCAAGTCATATTAGCGTCATCTGAAGAGGAGTTGCAGGCGATGGCCAATTTTATGCATGATGCCCTGAAAATCAAAGGAATGAAAATAAATGTAAGCAAAACGAAAGTAATGGTTTTTGAAAGTAGAGGAAGCAAAAGATTTGTGTAAGAACCGTAGCAAGTGGATGGAAGTGGTCTCTGCCTACTCCTATGGGAAAAAGGCGTGACTTTATGTATGTAATTTCGCTATGTTTAATGTTATCTGAAAAATAAATGGATAGAATTATATGGCTGATTTGCATTTTTTCTTGGGTTTTCAATTGATGCATCACAAAGTAGGGGTTGCTATTTGACATTGTAAAGAAGGGGTGGAGGATGTTAAAGGGGTGCCACTTGGAAACAGCAGAATAAAATTTTTAAACCTATAAACAAATAAAATGTTACCGCCCCTTACTCAACCGCTGATATCTAAGGGATACGTTCAAATATGTATGTGATGTAAAAATCTGTAATTGCAAACAAATACTTACTTCCGGATAATTTTAAAGACCATTACATAATGGTGTAATCGGTGTAATTTAATTAAGAAGTGCGCATCCTCGCAGTAGCTCGCTAAAAAGTTAACGCAAACAAAAGCGTAAACATGATTTTTCCATGAAATTCATCATCATGGTCGTACCTTATTATCTCAGTCGTTGAATTTCTTGAGGCTCGCCGTGCTTTTCACAATCTCGTTTAGTCAGTGAATGAGGTTGGCGCTGTCCCAAGAGCGACGACACACGATGACCGTCTCTGTTAAAGGTAAAGTGTTTTCGAGTTAATTCTTAAATTCGACTGTAAATTACGTTTAAAGAAAAAAAATTTTAATTCGAAAAAAGGAACGAAACCTCGTCACCGTTCGCGGGATTTAAGATAAACGTTGTTAGAATTTCGATAAGTACACGCGATAGAAAATGACCTTTTGGTACAGATAATTTTAGAAGAAAAGTCCGTTTTGTTGAATGTGGTTTTTTTATTTGGATAGAAATGTTTATATTTTAATAATTTATGCATATTCGTTGTCAAATGCACTGATGCGAGTAGTGTGATTTAATACATATATAAGTAAATAAAACATACATACATATACAAGTAAGTAATACATAATTAAGGTAAATTAAAAATCAGACTAACACGCTGCTATATATTCTCCACATTGCTCTATGGAGTAGAGAGTTGGACGCTGACCGACTCATTATTGAAGAGGCTGGAGTCCTTTGAAATGTGGGTCTACAGAAGGATCCTACGAATAAGCTGGATGGACCGAATAAGAAATGAGGTGGTTCTACAACGAATGAGGAAAAACACGGAAATAATTAAAATAATAAAAAGCCGAAAACTCGAATACTTCGGCCACGTGATGAGGCATCCAGAGAAATATTATCTCCTTCATTTAGTGATGCAGGGTAAGATTGCCGGAAGTAGAGGTCCAGGACGAAGAAGAACATCTTGGCTCCGAAATCTTCGAGAGTGGTATCGCAAATATTCCGTTGAACTATTCCGAGCTGCGATAAACAAAGTTATTATAGCCAATATGATTGCCAACGTTCGATAATCGGACAGGGTACCAAAAGAAGAAGATAAGTAACTATCAAAATTTAATATTCAAGTCATAATAATTGTTATTTTTCGCGATTTTTCATTAATTTTTTCAAACCAGAAAGATGAGCTGACTTATAGTTAAAAATTCGACACTAAACGGTACGTTTTTATAGGCGAGTTGTGTACGTAATTTTTTTCTACGACCCCCCAGAATATTAAATTCGGTAATTTTGTCACGAAAATGATCATTTTGAATAGTGAACTAGAGTCTGACGGCACGTCCCATAAGAGATTTTTAAAAGCTGGGTTGAGCATTTATAAACAATAAACAAGGACTTTCTCTTTTATCAATACTAATAATAATAATAATCCCTCCACTTTTACAGCGACAGGTAGACAGGTAAGTGTTTTGTGAAACAATCTTATCACCATTTGAATAAGTTTTAGGTTATGTGACTATTGTTAACATTTTTATTTTTATTTAATGAAAATCTTTATTTTTGAGTATGGTGAAGTTTACTAAGCATTAGAATAACTTAAAAATCCATTTAAATCTTCGTACGATTTACCATTTACAAAATTTAATATCGTGTTTATCGTTGTGTACTTAAATAATAATAACTATTATTTCTGCGGTAAGACAATGGAAGCATTATAGATTGTTCTTAGCTTTTTAAAATTATATTAAACGTAAATAAGTATATGTATATTACACAATAACATAGTATTTACAAAATGGCTTTAAAAATTGTACTAGAGTTTCATCTATTTACCAGTTTTTTGATGAAAATAAAATAATTAAAAGGGAGGAAGATCCCTGGAATCAAACCATGTCCATTGGACACAATTTGATATAGAGCTTTTAACTATTAGAAAAGAAGAAAGATAAAACTGATAATATTGAACTAATTCAAATGATTATCACTATTTGAAAATCAAACATTAACATTAGTACTATTAGTACTTTTTTGAAATCCGCGTATTTGTATTATTCTTAATGTATTAAAGAATATAATTATTTAATCTTACCTACACGACTAATGACTCTTGGCCTCAGGGTATATTCCTTGGGTTCGTAAATTTTATATTTTATTAACTATATTTTATAGGGCGCCAAGATCCAAATAGTATACCAATTATAATGTTTAATACGGTAATGGTGAATGTGAAAATTTGTTTTATATTTTTATCTTTTTATCATATAGAGACAATATTTTCACCTCAAATCGTGTTCAATATGAATTTACAAGTTTCAAAATTAATATCTTTATGAGGTGAAAAATAAAATTTTACAATAATTTCAAAAAATTCAAATATTTTCCCCAAAATACTAAAATTAATAGTCCAACCTTGTCTTTTCTTTCTCTACTGAATACTTTTTATTTTCAAACGTCAAAGTCAAAACTATCCAAATACTATATTTTATATACTTATTCCCTTGACTTTGAATTTTTTTTTTAATTTTTACAAACAACACATCTAATCTCTTCTATGATCTTATAGTAACAATTTTCAAATTTTTAATAAACATCTGTCTCCTGGTTTCTTTTCAAATTTTTCTGTTACACTCTATGTTTAACATAATTTTGTTCAATTTAAGATAAGTTGCTATTTCTTTTGGTACGTTCTTTATTTTGTTGACGCCAACCACTCCGGCTATACTTCTCTGACTACTCATCTCCGCAGCATTAATCCTATTTTCATGCTTCTTCTGCCAAACCCAACATTCACTACCATACATAAGTGTAGGAACCAACACACCTCTATGCACAGCCAGACGTGCCCTTTTGACACTTTCTAGCTGTTCATAAAGCTATTCATTTGTTTTCCTGCCAACACCCGTCGCTCAATGTCACTGTCATACTTTCCATCTCTTGTAAACTTTGAACCCAAGTACACAAATTTATTTACTTGTTCCACTATTTCTCCCGCAATTAGAACTTCACAGTTTGTCATGCTTTCTTCTCTTTCAAAAACCATTACTTTCGTTTTGCTTACATGTATTTTCATCCCTTTGATTTTTAGGGCATCATGCATAACATTAACCATCGCCTGCAACTCCTCTTCAGATGACGCTTATATGACTTGATCATCGGAGTAAAGAAGTCATTTGACGATCAAATCATTGATGTTTAATCCATACGCACTCTTTTTCAAATCTTTTAAACAATCGTCTATGTGTAAGTTTAACAGCCATGGCGAAACCACACATCCCTGTCTTACACCCTTTTCGATGTTAAACCATTCCGTGCAAGCTCCGTTTATCCTGACACAAGGAGTGGAATCCTCGTAAAGTGATTTCAGTGCTTTTATTAAACTATCGTTCACCCCATACATAGACAATGTTGACCACAATTCACGATGACAAATACTTAAATATTTATTTTTTTATTCTTATATTAGTTTTAATGCAGTTTTCGATAAAATATTGTTTGCATCTCGAATGCGAAATGCTTTTGCGTTATCGAATGGTTATTTTGCTTCGCTGAAGCTCGGCAAATCTTAATCGCAAAAGTATCATATACAAAAATAACTATTTTCAACCATTCAAAATTTATATTTACATTCATGACCTGACTTTTGAACAATGCCTTACTTTATGACATCTACCTGTCATGTATTCATGTATTAATTTTATTAAAATAAAAATATATCAACATTTTAATTTTTATACTATTTACTAATAATTATTTGTTTTATTTTCTTTTAGATTAATGTTTATTATTACAATTTTTTTATGATTTTAAGTTGTACAGTGATATCTAGGCTATCCTCTTTTCTATTTTTGCTGCGAATTAAAAAAAAACTCCAACCTCTACCTGCCGCTGTAAAAGTGAAGATTTATTATTGTTACGATATTTTCTCCTTCTTGGTGTCGGTAATTCTAAAATCTCAGTACAATAACTAACAAGTTTTATTCTAGTATTCACTATAAATTTTATTTTACAAATCACTTAGATATTCACTTTACAATTACTTTAAAATACTTGACTTTAAACTAACTTCAACTTTTAAAATTAAAACTTCTTCGTGACCGCTGTCTTTTTTATATTTCCAAATCATCGTTCCAGAAGAATCGCCACCATTCGAAACTATTGGACCTTCCTCTAGAAAGTGCTCGAATAGTATTCTAGAATGAGAGTCTTAAGGAGATGATGGCTCGGGTGGTTGAGATCAGTCAAAGATATGGACTCTCTCTGAACTTTGAAAAAACAAAATATACGATAGTGTCAAAAACGAACAACCACGCTGGCCAACTCACGATAAATAACAAACAAATAGAAAGAGTACATAAATATACTTACCTCGGAACAATGACAAGTGAAACATGGGATCATTCTCTCGAAATCAAATGCAGAATAGAGAGGGACAGATCCACATTTCTGAAAATGTCAAAATTGTTTAAGTGCCACGACTTATCCCTGCCAACCAAGATCAGACTGTTGAAGTGCTATGTCTTTCCAGTGCTACTCTACGGTCTCTCGAGTGGACTCTGACTGAGGCTTCCTGTAAAAAACTCGAGTCGTTTGAAATGTGGTTGTACCGACGAATTTTAAAAATCCCATGGACGGACCATATTTGGGACATATAATGAGAAACAGCCAACGGTATGAACTACTACAACTGATATTGCTAGGCAAAGTAGAGGGCAGGAGGGGACCTGGAAGAAGAATATCATGATTGAAAAACTTGCGCACATGGTTTAATTCAACAACAGTAGGCCTTTTTCGTGCGGCCGAAGAAGAAGATTCTAGAATTTGCCGGTCTTTTCTTTCGTTCCAATCGCCGCGCCGGCAGTCCCCCAATTTTGATCGACGCGCCGCCGCGACAGACAACAGGGCCGTAACGTAACATTATTATTAACGTTAATAACACCAAGAAAGTCCTAATTAATTGTTTATAAACGTGCAACCAAAATTGTAAAAATCCTTTGTGTGATTTTCATTGCAATTTATTTTTTTTTAATTTAATTTAATTTAATGTAGGCCAAGGTCGTAATTTCGACAATTTTATTAAAAACGTTATAAAAAATTCAATTATACCCATTGATTTTTGGATTGTCAGGGTTGAATTGTTTTTCTGTTGAAAACCTCCAAATTATTTTTAGAAAAAAATTCTTCAATAACGTTCCAACTGAATACGTTTGACAACACCGCTAGAGCTTCGGTGGTGTATATACGTCAGACCGTGCAAACGTGTTTTTAATATTTTTACGCGTAATAAATCAAGGATTTATGAGAAGTGTGACACGAGATACTCTTGTGATCCGAGCAAGAAAGTTTCGCGGATCGTCGCCAGTTGGCATAAGATCACAAACTAATAAACGGATTAATAACGAACGTAGTGCCCATCTCAATTTTGGGACACTCTTAATAAGACGTTGCTTACTACTGTCTGGGAATGTTTTATCGGTGTGTTAATGAAGAGGTAGAAAGTTTTGTTTACCATAATTTCTAATTACCTGATATCTGTTACTCTTACAAAACGTAGATAGGAAATTTTATTTTACTCCAAAAAAAAAATACATTTATTTTATTCAATTCATTCATTTATAGTTATGTTATGACTAAGCAAAAATGTTTAATTGAAATAATATCCATAATTTGGGCCATCAAATATTCAAGCAGATTTAAAATTGTCGATAAGACAGGTTGTATAAGATATATTGTGGGTTTGTGTGAATAAATTTCCCCGTAACTAAAAGGTAATTAACCTTTGTGAATAAACTCACGTAATTTTATACGAGCATTTTTTTTACTGAAAATAGTCGCAAAAAAGGTAGACCTATCGTGTGGGCCGCGGACGGCCCGCACTGCGACTATTAGAAGGGGGAAAGATTAAAGAAAGGAGATGATTGTGGATCCGCTTTTTGAAAAATTGCAGCTCATAGTTCTCTAAAAAATCTGATTTTGGAAGCTTGTTCCATTCCGTAGTAGCCCTGTTAAAAATGATTCCCAATGGAGATTGGTCCTTGTGAGACTGATCAGTTCTTCTGCCGAATGTGGCCAGTGGTGGTATAAGAGTTTTTATATCTCTGGAGCATCTGCCATGGAAATATCTGTAAAGTAATGTCTGGTCTGCAACTCTTCTTCTATGTTCTAGTGAAGGCTATATGTGAGAGTTGAGCTGTTTATCAACCGAATGGCCCTTTTCTGAATGGAATCTAGAAAATGAAGAGAATGCCTTGGTGCTGAACCCCATATGTGCAAGCAATACTCCAGTAGAGGTCGGATTTGAGCCTTGTACGTCGTCAACAGTTGATCAGGAGTAAAAAACTTTCTAGCTTTCCACAGAAAACCTAGCCTCTGGCTTGCGATGTTAGCAACATGGTCATGCCAAGACATATTATTAGACACCGTGACTCCTAAAATCGAGATAGAGCGACTTGATTCAAGGGTATTTCCGGACATTATAATGGAATGATTTGAGGAATTCACTTGGTTTTTAACGCATCAGAAGAAATACCGTCAACTGCCACATGTAAGTAGCGATCTTGCATGAAGCTCAAGAGCCATTGGCGCAGTTTGGTTGGGAGACCGTAGGCAGATAATTTACTTAACAATGCCTGGTGCCAAACGCGGTCAAAGGCTTTAGATATATCCAAGGCTATTGCACGGGATTCACCAAACTTTTCAATAGTGTTTGTCCAGAGCTGAGTGACATAAGCCAGCAAATCTCCAGTAGACCGAAGTTTAGACTATTTTCTTTGGGGATACCTAAAAAACATTGTGTGCAAGACAAAACCTGATAATCTGGATGAACTCAGAAATGGAATACTGATAACAGCCCGTCAAATAACAAATCAGCAATTGCGTAATACCATATCAGCTTTTTATAATAGACTTGCGATAATAGAAAAAGGAAGACAATTTGAACATCTAATTAAATGAGATTAATGAGTTATTTGTTTTTTTTAATTATTTTGATAATAAAAACGTTCCCGTAAATTATTTTTCTCAATAACTATAGAATAAATAAGGTTAGAATTATGCAGTCTTGACGGTTGTATTTGTAATTTAACAGATTATAAAAAACTGAACATATATACAAAGTGTACTATTTAAAAAATTATGTTAATAAGTTATTTTTGAGTAACGGTGCACCCTGTATTCTTCTAATCGACTTATGTAGATAGCCTGAATTATTTGTAAAAACTTGTATCCAACATTTTTTTTTGTAAACCTAACATAAATAGAAATATTAGCAAGCTACGTTACTTTTTGTACAAACTGTATGTATAGTTCTTCCAAGGTCAGTTTAAAACTATATAAAAAACATTTCATTAAAAGCCTTAAAATATTCAAAAGAAACCGACCAGTGGCGTATAAATTTTTTTTTAAATCAGATATATGCATGTAAACACTTACGTCCTGACCTCCAGGTTTACAGAAGGCTAATTTGGACATGATATTCAGATTCCGCGACCTAAAAACCCCCGGGTGCAAAATTTCGTACAGTTCGGGTGTTTTTGGTGGCAGATATGAATTTTTTTCCATCACTTGAAATTGTGCAGTTGAAAGAATGCAATTTTTGATGCACAAATGCATTTTTCAAAACAACAAAATGCAAACAAATCTTCTAAATGAGCTAACGATTCGAATGCAAAAAACCGCATCCGTTTGTCTACGCAAATTTCCTGGTTTTTGTGCCAAATTTCCTCGCCAATTGGTGCAGGCCAATAAAGCAACTGGAATAGACGTGATAGAAGAATCCAATCTGATTTTAATAACAGCACTATTCAATGATATTTATGAAACAGCTGAAATTCCGAATGACTGGCTGATATCGATATTTATTCCAATCCCAAAAAATCAAAGGTCAAAACATGCGCAGAACACCGAACCATTAGCTTGATAAGCCATATGCTGAAGGTCTTCTTAAGAATCATCCAAAACTGGAACGAAATATTAGCGAGTCGCAGTTTGGCTTTAGAAGAGGATTCGGTACAAGGGAAGCTCTGTTTAGCCTGAACGTTTTGATCCGAAGAGAGCGAGATGTCAACATGGACGTCTACGCATGTTTTATAGATTTTGAAAAGGCCTTTGATAGGGTAAATCATGGGAAGCTAATGGAAATTTTAGAGCAATCGGGATTGAATGATAAAGATCTGCGAATCATAGATAAGCTATACTGGCACCAAAAAGCTTGCGTTCGCATTGTCACCGCTATTGTTTAACGTGTACTCCAAAAGCCTGTTTAACGATGCATTGGAAGAAGATCAAGATGGAATAATGTTAAATGGAGAATATATTAATAACTTTAAATATGCCGACGACACCGTTTTGCTGTCAACCAGTGCAGAAGGGCTTCAACGATTTGTGGATAGAATATCGAATACTTGTAGGAATAACAACATGCGCCTGAATACTTCTAAGACCAAGGTTATGATTATCAGTAAAGCACAACAACCTATAAATCATCAATTCCGAGTTGACGGAGCATTATTACAGAGAGTTCCAACATTTAACTACCTGAGAACAAATTTAAATGATCAATGGGATCACTCTAAGGAAATCAAGATACGGATTGAGAAGGCTAGGACCAATTTCAACCGTATGAGAAGTGTGCTCTGTAATAAAAAGCTAAATCTAAAAACTCGAATTCGAACTCCCAAATGTTATGTGTTCACGGTTCTGCTATATGGAGTTGAGGCTTGGACCTTGACTGACGATGCTTCCAGACGTCTTGAAGCTTTTGAACTTTGATGCTATCGCCGAATGTTAAGAATCTCTTGGATTTATCATATAACCAATGAAAAAGTGCTGCAACAGATACAAAAGAGAAAAGAAATTCTTAAAACAGTCAAGGAAAGGAAAATGACATTTTGGGCACATCATAAGAAACGATAAATATAGATTGCTACAACTAATCACTGAGGGTAAAATAGAAGGAAAACGAGGTCCCTGAAGACGCCGCATATCGTGGCTGAAGAACATACGCCAATGGACCGGGAAAACATCTACTGAATTGTTTAGAGCAGCAGTAAATAGAGTCATTTGGGCCACAATTATCGCCGACGTCCGATGATGATATGGCACGATTAAGAAGATTGGTGCAAAAAGACAACCTAGTCAAATGTCAAAAAATAAATAAGTATGCAATCGACCTATCCAGTTTTGTTCAATTTAAAAAAAGTGTTAATATTCAGATTTAGATAAGCAAAAAGAAAAATAAAAACGAGACACTTTATTGCTTCATATAGGTAGGTACTTGGAACAATTAAATAGGTGTTTATCAACTTTAATCCTTTCGTTATATCAGTTTAATTATGCCTGCAACCAAAACATTAAATACTGATTCATAAGCGAAAATGTACGCAGTCGTTACGGCAATCTCATTAAATTGCAACGTTTCGATAAGATTAAAAGTTTTTTAAATGAAGTGAAGAATGTACTTCGTTCAGAATTTTGGTAAGTTGTCATTTTCTTAACACGAAAGGAACTAACAATCTTTATATTATTTTTTAGTAATTACACAATCTATTGGTAAATATAAAATACTATCGAACGCACCCCCCGGTATATTAGAAAAACAATTCCCAATGGCTTGTAGGCCTTTTTCCTAAATGTTTAGCAAAGTTACGATTGAGATCGATCAAAAAATTCTATAAAGAAATTGTTTGCTATAGGGAAAAATCACGTAACTCGAGATGGCGCTGACAATGACAAAATTTCGGATCGAGGTGTGAACAACAAATATTCTGTCATTTAATCACTTGTAAAACCAAAGTTTTTCTTGAAGGGAAGATTTGAGTTGATTTTTTTTGTTAAACTATTATATTAAACGTTTGAGAATTGATTTTAAAGAATTGTGTACTATAGCCTTTTGGCAGTTTGTCATATACATTAAATATTAGATTAAAGCTGGATTTAAGGTTTGTTTTCGACGTTTCAGTTTTATTGCCGCTGGTTTCTTGTTAAATGCCAGTAAAGACCAGGTGTGTCTAGGTTCATCAATTTTGGTTTGTTTTTGAAGTTTTTCAATTCTGTTGTCCCTGGAATTCTTGTTGCAATGCCTATGAAAGTCCAAATATCAATTTCGGACATATTGTATTGTGTGAGATCCATTTCTGAGCTTATGATTTGAAGGAAATTTATGTAAAGATATAATCGACTTGCCATATGTAGAGCATTGGGGAACAGAGCTTATTTTTCGCGATTTTATCTCCATATCACTTTTTTAATTCTTTGCATATTCCCCTTTTTAATCCATTGTGCGCGCCGGCGCCGATCTACGAGGAGTTAAAGGCGTGGTAAGCTGTAGAAAGCTCTGAGGTTTGGGCAGCTTCACCACCGGAACCTCTATTGCCTGTTGACTCACTTGCTCTTCGACGATGTCGTTCACTGCATAGATGTTGGATCCTTCGATAACTCAGTAAACGCTGGCTTGATCTGTTTTTTTACTACTATAGGCTAAAGGTTTTACTGCCTTTTATCGCCGTGAATTTTGTTATAACAGTAAATGAAACAACACACTTGTCGTCGATAATATATTGTTAACTTTAATACATGGAGCTTACAGTTTAAAGCCTCCTGTATCTTCGGAATAATTTCACTGGTTGTTAGCTTTTAATTTGATGTATTTTATTTGATTATATTGATGTGCACTTTACCACGTGGTGTTTTAAAGCAGTGCTGTGGACGCTAGAGGTGTTCATGCCTCGGCTGATGATATGCGAAAGAGGGCGAGAAGCCAGAAACTGTTTTGAATGTGGCTTCTTCTTGTGTTAAATTCAGCGTTTTTGATTGGTCACTGACCATACAGCCGGTTGCTAAAAATTGCGCGCGACGATTTCGGAATGTTCTGGCATAATAAATGCACGTTTTCTAAATTGCACGGGACCCTTTGTTTATATCCGAATGCTAATTTCTACGTAATGAATGCGTGGTTTTTAGTTGATTTTTTGTCGGCGTCAGGGCCGTACTGAGTACTTTTAAAAATTTCTCAAAGAGGAATTGTACAATTGAAAGTACTGATTTCCAACAAATTGCATTTTCGAGTTTTGTGGTTTATAGACACCAGTTTTTCACAAAATATCGTTAAAATATAACACTTTTAATGGTTAAATTGCTAAAAATAATGTATAAAGTTCACGTTTCACCCATATAAACAAATGGAAGTTGGTTTTTTGTTCACACCTCGAGAAATTCATGCGATCAATAATAGATGTCGCCCACTCCGTGATTTTTCCCTATATTTCCTCATAAAAAAAAGTGGATGTCTGACAACCTCGACGTAACCTATAAATTACATGCTTCAAGTATAAGCGAAATTAATTCTGCAAGAACACCTTATTGACGATGAAGTACAAGAAAAGTAAAGTGTAAAAAAAGTGAAGCAATCACATCGGAAGAAAGAATTTTCTGTCACGAAAAAACTATAATGATATTTTTTAATATTAATTGCTGATAATGAACTAATTGATAAATCAATGTCAATGCCAATAATTAAATTAATTATGTTTTTAATGGTGGCCAATAATGAGCATTACTGTAGTGCTTACGGTGATAACATATTTATAACTCGAATAATCAAGTTTAATCATTGTTTTATGAATATAAAAGTTGTAGCAATCGTACTTACCATAAATACGAAATAAGGTAATGGGGGGACTACCCTTGGCGTAGACTTCTGAATTATGCACCAACGTTTGCCTTCATATAGCACAATTTTGCTACGAAAAAAAAAACAATCGCGATGGCTGACAGATAATCGTAAGAAGTCGTTGATCTGTCGTGATTTGTCGTAGATCTAACCAGACA
The DNA here is from genome assembly GCA_950111635.1 of Agelastica alni. NCBI lineage: Eukaryota > Metazoa > Arthropoda > Insecta > Coleoptera > Chrysomelidae > Agelastica > Agelastica alni. Next base: position 41,344,165 of record OX467714.1, on the reverse strand, counting down.
TGCTAACAATTGGTGCAAAAAATTCACACTAGCATATCGTATTTGTTCATACTAAACTAAACTAAACAAGATCAATTTTACAAATATTTACGTTCGTAAAAGATTATTTTTATTTTTGAAAAATTATTAAAAAGCGAATAATGGTATGTATGGTCTATGAAAAACTAAACAAAGACGGCATACGAAGTGACACTCCCACGCGAGCAATTTAATAGTTTTCTAGAGATAAATGGGATATTGTATGAGGGTCAGTCAGAGTTTCGAAGCAGACACTCACAAGTAAAACTGCAAGTCAGTGTGTTCTAGCAAATTGGAAAAAATTAATCGATGAGGGTATTACTATTATCAGTGTATTTGTTGACCTCAAGAGAGCGTTTGAAACGGTTGAGAGAGGTGAATTAATTGAAAAATGTAGGTAAGTCATATGAAATAACGAGTTTAGCTCTCCGGTGATAAAATAATTATTTATGTTGTCGATATCAACAAACAAATATTGACAGAAATATATCTAAAAAGGTCGAAGTATACTAGGGACTGTCTCAAGGGAGTGTGCTAGGCCCGCTGCTCTTTTTGATATACGTTAATAATGTTAATGAATATTTAAACAAAAAGCTTTGTAAACCTATACAGGGTGGCCAACCGAAAACGAAACAGCCATTTGCAGAAAACTCGTCAACATTTTAGAAAAACGTTCAGACCCGTCGATTTTTTATTAAAGAGGGACACTCTTTTCCAGTATTTTTGACTCCACTACTTTCAACCGCAAGCGAGGGTAAGAATTACCCCGAAATTTTTAAATGGCATTGGGAGTCGAATAAGATGTCTTTTGAAAGCTCTGACAATTCTCTTTACAATAGTCTTTAAATTTTACATTTCCTCCCAATACTTTGAAAAAAATTACATGTTAAAATTTCAATTATTTAAGTTGCTTACTTACTACTTAAATGATTAAATGTTCAAACTGATGACCACCCGCTTCCATACAATAAAAAAGATTTTGTTCAAAACGTTCACACACATTCCGAAGAATTTCCGGAGTAATTCGACGGCACTCGTCAACGATTCTTTGACGCAAATCTTCCAACGACGCTGGTTGAGTTTTATAGTTTTTACTTTTCAGATGTCCTTACAAAAAGAAATCGAGGGGCGATAAATCTGGCGATCGTGGAGGCCATTCAATGCTGCCTCTCCTCCCAATCCAATGCCATGGAAAACGTTGGTCCAAATACTAACGAACAATCGCCGCATAATGCGAAGGAGCACCGTCCTGTTGAAAACAAAAATGATCTTCGTCATACTGTGGATTATTTTCAAATAGTATTTGAAAATATCCCACAGTATTATGAAGATCATTTTTATTGTTCAAGATCTGATTGGTCGAAGTGCTTGAGAGGCAGCACAGCCTTCACGACCTCCCTACAATCTACCCTCGCTTGGGGTTGAAAGTAGTAGAGTCAAAAATACCGGAAAAGGGTGTCTCCCTTTAATAAAAAATCGACGGATCTCAGCGTTTTTTTACTAAAATGTTGACGAGGTTCCTGCAAATGGCTCTGTTTCATTTTCGGTTGGCCATCCTGTATGCTATCAGTGATTGGCTCCTGACCATAAAACATTGGTTAATACCATAAATGGTGAATTAAATGTTTTGGCATACTGGCTTAAGCTAAAGAAGAATTTTGAAATTTTGATTAATAAATCTAACCCTAAAAAAGTCATGTTCAATACTACTTGGTACGAACCGTGTAACTAGCGCCCTCTATGACAGTCAGATATGAAAACAAATTCATGGGATGTATCAGCTTCTAAAACATATTTCTATAAAATTTCATTACAATGTTTCCGGTAGTTTCGGCAAAATCGTAATAAATGTGTATAAAATTTTTTTCTTCAACGCCCTTTATCTTGAATGCGGATGGCGTTATGAAAATTTTTTACTAAGCAGACCCCAATTATTTTTTTGTTTTCCACCTATCCTAGAGACGGGGTCACGTCAGGATTTACTTTACTCGATTTGAGGACACTTAATGATTTAAATCGTCGACGACCAACGAGCCGCAGACGGCTCTGGTATCGTTCGAACGATAGAAAGAGCAACCAACGCACGTTTGATTTTTCCTTGATCAACGAAATATTTCAAATTTCTTGTGCACAAATCTAAAACAGTTTCATTGGAATTGAACGCTTTTTTTTTGTTATAAATTCGCCAACAAAAAATTATAAATTGATTCGATATGATGCTGACCTTTGATTTTTATCTAAAAACACCTCCCTACTACCTATCGCTTTTATTTAACAATAAAGTGAGTCGCGTAAACGCTACTCGCGATTATAGACCTCCCGATAAATCAAACATGAGACCGTATCATTTATTCGCATAACTTCCTGTTATTTGATGGTGTACAAAACAAATAATGGACAATAGTGTCGTCAATCAATCTTTACTTCGAGAATTTAGTAAGTTAAAAACAATTATGTATATTTTTATTTATATTGATACGATGTATCCCAAATAAGACAAAAATGTAGAGAGTGCTGTGGATCATCTTTCCGCTGACTGTATCATTATTAAATTGTTTACTTAAAAAAATTTGCAACGTTTAATCAATTTTTTTTGCTCACCCTGTAGCCAAAACGGTTTAAGATATGCGACAAAATCACGTTAAAACAATGAGAATCGACACATGTTTGGACGAAGCGAATTTTTTTTAAATTTTGGTTTCGTAATTTAAAAAAAAATAACGTGCTCGATCCATAAACTGGGTCAGTTTTATCTACGTGAGGGTTTAAAAAATGATTTTAAATTTGCAGCACTACATATATCTCGGAAATAAATTCCACGAATAACCTACATGCATTATTTTTATTGCATGTTCATGATAATTTTGGGACACTCTATATAACGTAATAGAAATTTTAAAATTAATAAGTTCTGCTACATTTGAGAACGCACAAAGAGAAAGTTTCGTAATGTATTAATTACTTTCACAAAAAACAAGGATTTTTTTTTCGACAAAGTATTTTTTGGATTTTGGAAAAAGAAATAACAATTTTTCGTACTTTTTCTCACATTACCTACTAAGTAGACACCGTAAATGTATACAATTGTGAATAGGAAAATATAAAAACGTTAAATCGATTGTAAGTAATCGAGAAAACAAAAAACGCCAATGCATGGGTGAAGTACACCGCGTACGTTGTACTACAAATGACGTAGATTGCTTGCAATAAAATTTTGATGCACCTCATAATTTAACTACAATTACAATTTGTCAATGCAGCGTCAAACAAAAGTTTGATTTTAAGGTGATGTAGTTTATAACTGATTTAAATATAAAATATTGTGATAAAAATCATTTCAGAAGTCAATCTTTATTCAGAATAAGAATCACTGTTACTATCTTCGTTAATATTAATTATAATAGGTGCAATGTCCTCTTCGCGGTCCGAATACTTCTTCTCCCTTCTTTAATGTAAGCAAATTGCTTGTTTTTCTTCGTATCCTCTGCCGTTCAATTGTTAGAGAGGTTGTCGCTCCATCTCTTGCGGGGTCTTCCAACGCTTCGGCGCCCTAATGGCGACTTTTCTCTAGTTATTTGACAATTCTGTCGTCATTCATCTTTGTTACTAGCTTTAAGGTTGTATTTAGAAGATTTATGCTAGTTTATGTAAACATTTCTCTTTCCTTTAAAGGTCATGTTTTTTTGCAACTGTTACTTGTTGTTTTCTTTCATACATACCATAAATTATGTTTTTGATATAAATCACGATTCACATTTCCAGTGACACGTTTGGAATGTGGTCGTCTTTTTGGGGGTGACCTTAATAATTGGTTTGACTTTACTGTTTGCGAAATTGCGCTGACTGTGGAAATACTTAGATTTAGTGCTGCTGCAACACGCTCTCTGACTGCATTCAATCTCTATCTCTATCTCGTTCAGCTTCGAAACACAGAATTATTAGAGACTGCACTAGCTCTTTAAAGGCTTAGGCATATTACAATCTTTCAAAAGATCGCAATACGTACACGAAATAAAAAAAAACACACACCCTGTAGTTTTGACAGTCAAACCACGTGCCAAACAAGTATGTCAAAAATTGAAAACTCATATTTATAATATTGATATGGCCACATCCTTAAAACAGTTCAGTTGTACAAGTGTCTCTGGTAAAACGAAAGAGATGTGAATCTGGACGAATGGATAATTGCCATCGATGATTTGCATAGGAAATTTTGTTGCAAGCACTTTCATAAAGTTATGTGTCTTTAAATAACGATTTTGGTTTTGTGAGTTTTTTGGGCTGATGCAGAAACGCGTAACCTAACCGATAAAACACCCAGGGACAAAACAAAACAAAGAAATGCGATACGCGTTTCGGGATGTTCACGTTATGGCCGCTAGGGTCGCATAAAGTTGTGTTTTGCCCGATTTCGTCCATTTTTAAGCTGATCCGTCACGTTCACGTTACCTATTTGACTAGCAAAGCCAATTCGATTGTCATTCAAGGCTGTTGCAATACAGCTGTATACGTTGACATACATTTTTTTGAATATAACCTTAAAAATAAAGCAAATTTGTTTAAAACTGTAGCTAATTTTAAAATTGGTGATTTTTTTGTACTTTTTGCGATACCGTGCACATTTACTAGATCAACTAGAACGATATAAGAAAATATAAAAAAAACATTGTGCAAACAACTTGTGCAATTTTGTTTCTGAGGATGTAACCTATTTTACAGGAAAATTCCTTTTTTAATATAAATATGTTTTTTTTTTTTTAAATAATAAATATCATTGCCTTATTGTAAATCGTTTAATGAAAAAATCAGACCATTTTAACAAAGCACACAGGACCGTAATTAAAATTATTGATAAATCTTCTTGTAATAAGGAAAGCTGTTCCATTAACAATTTTTGTACAATTCTAATCTCTTCAACATTTATACATTTATAAATTAAAAGAAGGCATCTCATTTTTTATCAGATAATATGATACAAAATCTACGAATATATAATAAAATTTAATCATTACGCTTCTAAATTATCTTAATCCTAAAGATCTATATATTGTTAGCTGATTTTAGTTGGATACATTTATGACAATTTTAGTCGCAATTGTCAAAAAACTCGTCCTGGCCTCTTAGGATTTTTTAAGTAATAATTAGTTTGTTTAAACTATAATTTATTTTTCACTTTTTAGTTCGATTTGTTTACTAACTAAAAAAATTATGTTTTAATATTTGTTCTACGCGCATGCATAGTTCACGCACTAGTTCTATCTCTCCTACTCTCATGCAAAGGATCCCCGAAGAAATTTATGAATCCTGGCGAAACTAATCAGGATAATCGAATATTTTAATCGAATTATTGCATTGTCGTCGGTCTTTGACAAGTTTGCAAAGTTTAAATTAAATCTGATCGCTTAAAGTAGGGCAAAATCGAGGCCAAAGAGTCAATTACAAACAAACATACAGATTAAACTAATACGTGGGCGGTTCAAATATGATCGAGACAAACGCTGTAGATGGCGCGCATGTATGTTTTGAAAGTCGTGGCTTGAGTATGTCATATCTGTGTCTTTTACCGAGAGCGTGGCATGGTTTCCGTCGGTAACGAATGTTTAACGCGCGTGATACGACTATGAGTGAAAGTCAAGTGCCGACCGCCGTTGCGCAACGTGTTGTCATTCGTTTTTTAGTGTGGGAAGGCGTTAAAAAACACGGAAACTTTTCCGCGTTTGCGAAAGCAGTTCGGTAGTGAGTGCCTGAGTAGGGCTGCCATGTTTAAATGGGCCAAAGCATTCAAAGATGCCCGCGAAACCGTCGAGAATCAGCCGCATGATCGTCGACCGCGAACCAGCATCACACCAGACAACATTCGCCGCGTAGAACAACTCATTTTGGAGGACCGTAGGATGAATGTTTGAAACATTTCGGCTAAACTCGGCATTAGTATTGGTAGTGTAGCGTCTATCATCCACGAACACCTTAATTATCGCAAAATAACGGCTCGAAACGGAGGAGCATTCCAGCACGAAGTGCGATTCTTCTCCAGGATAACGTCTCACGCTCGATACAATATCGGAATTAGGGTGGAAGGTACTGGAACACCCCCCTACAGTCCGGATTTATCACCCTGCGACTATCATATGTTTGGACCACTGAAAGAAGCCCTCGGAGGTCAAAGATGCAACACCGACGACGAGGTAGAGGAGTTCGTGCGCGCATGGCTGTCCGGGTCGCCCAGGGAATTCTTCGATATCGGCATCAAAAAACTTCCGGAAAGGTGGACAAAATGCGTAACTAGTGAGGGGGTTATTACGTAGAAAAACTGTGAATTTTTGTAAATTTTTTCGATAGTAAATAAACGTGTAAGAGTATTTGTCTCGATCATATTTAAACCGCCCTCGTATAAGCGTGTTAAAAAGAAAAAGAATACGGTCAACTGTCAAAACATTAAAATTAGGACAAATGTGAATTGTAACAATAACTAGCGCTACTAAAAGATGATTTGAATGCATCACCTTAATATTAAAAATAGTTTTTTATTTTTAGGATCTTCTGACGGTTCGAATATCAGGAGATTAATTAAGAAAAGATTTCCCATACTAACATGGCTTCCAACTTATGATATCGAAACATTTTCACAAGATCTTCTGGCCGGTTTTACGGTCGGTCTAACGGAAATACCACAGGGCATTGCTTATGCGATCGTTGCAGGTAATTAATAAATTGATTAGCTGTACAAGTACTTAAAATAGTACTTTAGTCGCGGACTAAATATATTAGATTATTTGGACCTTTTTAAAAAATAATTTTACCATTACCTGGGACCTATAGAATATCAGCATCTTGTTGAATATGTTGCAGGTCTTCCATCTCAATATGGGCTTTACGCCGGCTTCATGGGTTGTTTTATGTACTTCGTGTTGGGCAGCTGTAAAGATATTAATATCGGACCGACTGCCATTATGGCGCTGATGATTCAACCCTACGTAACTGCGATGGGAGTCGCAGGAGGAATTTTAATAACATTTCTATCGGGTTGTCTAATTTTCATGTGCGGACTTTTTAATTTAGGTAAGTTCGTCACTGGCATTAGCTAACAAATTAAGTTTTATTGAAGATTGTAGTAAAATCGTCAAGAGTTATAGGTATTCACTGTCAAACATTTGTTGATCAAAGTTTGTTTACATTTCCGCTTTCTATAAATAATGGACGTGGCTACTGCTCCAACCGTCCCGATAACTTTTAATAAAATAATTGTGGTTTATTCGTTAATATTTGTTCTGATCCAACGTTACATACTAATTTTAACAAATGATAATCATAATTTTTTTTAACGACAAAGTTTAATCGTAGCAAGTATAAAAATTAAAATATCGTTTGTATGTATTTTGAAAATATAATATAGGTTTGACGTTACTGAAAAATATTTTTATAGTTGATCAATTACGGTGAAATTTTTTTGCCAGTTCTAACAACCATTCAAATTTTGTGTCACATGAAACAATTTCATAAAAATACCCTGGACAGACCACGTTGGTAATGAAGAGGTTTTGAGAAGGATAAGTAAGGACAGAGAGTTAGTTGTCTCCTTAAAGAAGAGGAAAACCGCGTACTTAGGACATGTAATTCGGAGTGATCGAATAAAACAACCTACTGTCACAAATATATTTGGGGAATATTTATGGAATTTTCCTGCGAACGAGAATATGAATTGAATGAACATAGACACTTGGAAGAATTGGCGTTGATACTAAAAAATTGAGCGGTCAATATGAGAAAGAAGCAACTGTGAAAACAACGTGTTTCGTGCAAACTTTTGCAAGAAAATTACTATAATATTATGATTGACCCGTTTAACAATATAATATTTAAACCAACCCGCAATGCAATCAAGAAGAAACTACAGGCAGATCCATGTAAACGTAAGTCCAGTTCAGTTTCGTTAAATTTGTCTGAAGTTAACAAAATAATATTGCTATTGCATGAAAATACTCCTGAAGGTCTCATGCGTAAATTTTACTATAATGCTGCTGTAGAATTAGCGTAGCGATGAGAAGAGGCATTTGCTTGTTTGGTAGGGAAAAATAATGATGACTCTTCAAGAAATCGCATTGAATACAATCCGGTGTTCAGTAAAACGTACCAAGGTGGTTCCAAAAGCTGTACAAGTAGTAAATGGTTGGTTTCCAATAGTGAAAGCTGCAAAGCTGCCCTGTACTTCTTTTTCATAAACTGATATCAAAACGAGGCGACAATATTACCTCACCACGACTGTTCTTAAAACCAAATCGACGCTAGAAAAATAAAACTGACATACGGTACGATGATGTACCTGTTGGAAGAAATACAATAAATGAATGGACTAAATCTGCTGCTGAGGCAAGTGGCTTAAATGTAAAGGACAAAAAGGTAACAAATCACTCGAATAGATCAACTGCTGTTAGCGAATAGGCAAAAAGTGGTGTAGTAGAACAACAATTGCTGAAAATTACTGGTCGTAGCAATCAAATTTCTATAAAACCATACTTAAATCTCGATCAATAACACCACAACAAGATAATAAATATAATGCGTGGTAATAGATCTTCTATAATGTAGAGAACAGCTACGAATCTAACGTTAAGTTAAATTTTAATAATTGTACTTTCACTAAGGGATATTACTACTGATAAAAAATTAAAATAAATGACGAGCTTATCTCGAAATTAGACGTGTTCCAAGTATCGAATTAATATTTTGACTACCATTGATAAATTTAATTACCTGTTATTCGATTACAATTTAATTTTTATAGACCATTTAATTCTAAGGTACATTTTTGTGTGGTCCGTTTGGGTATTAAGATAATGTTGCAAATTGCTAAGTAGTAAAATAAAATAATTAAAAATAATGCGTTATTTTAAATATAAATTCCTATTTATAAAACAGTATATTACACACTTGGGGCAGTAATAGTTATTTATGTACCAAGGGTATAAATAGATGTTTATGCCTCGAGGGCGACGTTTTATAAACCCGAGGGCCTCTGGCCTGAGGGTTTGTAAGTCGCCCGAGGGTATACACATCTGTTTATGCCCGCGGTACATACATAACTTTATGTCATACTAGTTCGTTATTGCAATCCAATCTCAATACAAATCAGTATTTTAAAAAATCCTGTTTAAATTAATAACATTGCCATTTTATCATAGTAGACACCATCGTTGCTAGGTGAATGTTGACAAACGTAAATGTCAGAAAATCACAATAATTTTTATATGTGTCAAAGTTAGAAGTCAACATGTACGAAGATTTTGGAATTCCTGACGTAATTATTGAAAAAGCAAAGAAAGCAACTGAAAATCTGTTGCCAAAAGTCTAAAGAAGCTTACAACATGGAATACGAAAAATTATTAAATTGGATGCAAGAAAACTACGTAAAAAATGTTAATGAAACAGTGTCGCTTGGATACTTCGGCGATCTCGCTAAAAAAATTTCTCCGAGTTCCTTGTGGTCCAAATATTCCATGGTAAAGAAAACTTTAATAGTTAATAAGAATATTAACATTGCTAATTACTAAAAGTTAATGGAATATTTGAAGCAAACTTCGGATGGCTACAAACCAAAGAAGTCTAAAATTCTGTCTAGAGAAGATGTTTTAAAATTTATTCATATGGCACCGAACGAGACGTTTTTAATGAACAAAGTTGCATTAATATTTGGAATATTTGGTGGATGTCGACGGCAAGAACTTGTGAACATGTTAGTTACTCATGTAGAAGATAGAAAATCGGTTTTTGTGGTAAATGTACCAGAGACAAAGACCGATAAAAAACGTATTTTTACCATTATAGATGAGGGTGAAATGAAAAGTTTAAAGCTAATAAGAGACTATATATCACTACGGCCACGTGGTTGCTCAGAAAAAGCCAGAAAAAAGGATTTTTCTAACCTATAGACAAGGTCGATGTACTGTACAGCCAGTAGGAAAAAACACGCTTGGAAAAATCCCGTCCATTATAGCGGAATATCTGGGTTTGAGTAATCCTGAGAAATATACAGGTCATTGTATACGTCGAACGTAAGCAACTCTTCTTGTAGAGGCTGGAGCCAGTATGACCACGTTGAAGCGCCATGGTGGATGGAAGAGTATGTCGGTTGCTGAAGGATATTTAGAGGATAGTTTATCTTCAAAAAATGAAGTTTCAAGAATGCTGGCAGGTGTACCTTCCGGGTCTGGCGTTTTGGTACAGAAATTTGAAACTCAAACTATGAAACATGAATCGTTTGCTGCAGGCAACTTAACTATCACCGGATCATTTAAGAACTGCCAATTTTATGTTAATTCGTCAAAATAATGTTCATCAAATATTTACATATATTACTATATTCCGTTTGTAATTTCATTAATAAAGGTTATTAAATAAGTTAAACAAAAAAGTATTTCTCTTTATGCCCGCGCGGGCCATAAAGTGAACTTTATGCCCGCACGGGCATAAAGTACGACATTAGATAGTTGGTAACTAAGAAATAAAAACACAATAATGAACTAGTATGACATAAAGTAAATAATGTCTCAGAGCACATGTTTGTTTGCCGAGGCGAAGCCATACATGTGTTCTGAGACATTTCTTACTTTAATGCCCTTGGTGTGTATGCTATTTTTCTTCCTACTGTAGGCGGAAAGCGGCAACTTCGTTTTGTGTAGCGAGCTGAAAGTGACGCTTTCTGCACAGTAGGAAGAAAATAAATTTGTTTAATAATTAGCCTGTTTTCTCTGTCGTTGACAATTCGTTTTATATAGTGTGTGTACGTAAGTTGGCTACATATGAAAAACTTTTTAACTTCCCAGTGGAAGTTATAGTAATGGGTCCGATTTTGCGAATCCCGAATTTTACATATATCCACATTTCAAGGTTCCCAGATTCGAACACAATAGTTTATCTCGAGAACAAAAAATGATATCGACGTGGGACCAATTGCATAATTACAGAACTTAGAACTGATTAGGTTTTCAGCAAAATCGGTCGAGCTGTTTTTATAGAGAACTAGCTGACCCGGCAAACGTTGTTTTGCCATATAAATAATTTCCTAGTAATTTCTAGACTATTTCTGTTGCTCCGAACGATGTCATTTGAAAGCATGAATTGAATCTTTGAATTGACTTCAGGAACACGTTAGAATCTGGATCCGTGCCGATAAGTAAGCCGTTCAATGGTTCAGGTGGTGTTTCAATTTCAGGTAGTTGCACTTTTCCTGACGCGCAACACATCCCAGCTGGCTCATTCTTGAATTTCAGAGCATGACAATGCGGACATTCCTTGTCCATAGCACCAATTACCACTTTTGAATGAGCATAATATTCAAATCGGGCTCATACTGGAATGCTAGACGCAGGAATGAATCAGATATAAATGCTCGATGTACCTGTTGTCGTTGTTGGTCATTTGTTCTTCGTCTATTGACTGTGAAACGGCGTGATTGTCGTTGTTCTAATCTTCTGACTTCATTGCGTTCAGCTCGTGTATCTTCTGGCTCTTCTTGATGCAATTGCGCCATTCTGACACGTGCATCAGTATTTTGTTGCTGGATTTGTTCTTCTGTTCTTTCGGATCTGCTATTTCGCAAGTTTCGAGCTTTACTTGTACTGCGGCTCAAATCAGCCCCTTTGCGTTTTCTTGGCATTGCTCACCGTACAAAACATACATAAATAGAATTAATGAAATTATTTAATGATGAAAAATGTTAAAAGTATAATTAGGGCCAGGATTTTTGCCGCAGTTTTGAAATGATTAGTTTTAATTTATGAAATTATAACAAAAATATAAGTTTTATGGAAAAATTTTTCAAACAAAAGTAAAAAATTAAATTTTATGAAAACATTGTCTCTTATAATTTTTTCATGCAACCAATATTTCTATTGACATTTCAAAATAAAGATTCATAATGATTGATTTTTTGGAAACTATGAAAATCTTAATTGTTCAATTACATTTTTTTAATAAAATTAAATTAAAATTACATTTTTATAAGATCAACAACATTTTCGATATAAATAAAAAAAAGTATACTTACAACACAAAATCCGTTGTTATTGGAAGCTCGTGTCACGTGTTGAGTACTTTTGAGGTTATAAAATCAATTGATTAACTAATCGTACAAAATACACTCAAAATTGATAATTTAATTATTATTGATAAAATAGGAATGATTAAAAGTTAATATGAGAGTTACACTGAGATAGCAAAATAATAATTGTCAACGTTACTACTACACTTGATGCATAAACAATAATGATGGCCGACAACTGTGTAGGGAGTGAGAAAGAAAGGAGACCGGCTTCGTTCTCATCCCTACTCCGTGCTGTTTACTGGGTCAGAAGTGACACCTGTAGACATCTGGCGGGGATAACTAATTAAATGACGATTGATCAGTTTTCGACCGGAGAGGAAAAATGATTAAATTACTAAAATGGCTATTAAAAAATAAGGGTTGATCGTAGAAGGGTGAAAATTGAGGATTATATGTATTTTTGTATGTTGTATCATAAAAAAATAGAAATTAAAAATTTTGTCTAAAAAAAAAAAAAAAAAAATTAGGGGTGGACTACCCCTAACATTTAGGGGGATGAAAAATATATGTTGGCCGATTCTCATAGATACCGGAGAAGCACAAAAAATTTCATCAAAATCGGTCAAGCCGTTTCGGAGGAGTATGGTAACTAACATTGTGACACGAGAATTTTATATATTAGATAAAAAAACTGAAAAAAATGGTAAACTTTCGAAATTATTTTTCCTCTCGATAATCTCAAAAACAAAAAGTGATATCGACGTGGGACCAATTGCATTAGACGCATAATTACGCAACTTAGAACTGATTAGATTTTCAGCAAAATCGGTCGAGCTGTTTTTTATGGAAAATCAAAAAACTGGAAAAAATGGTAAACTTTCGAAATTATTTTTCCTCTCGATAATCTCAAAAACAAAAAGTGATATCGACGTAGGACCAATTGCATTAGACGCATAATTACGCAACTTAGAACTGATTAGGTTTTCAGCAAAATCGGTCGCGCTGTTTTTATAGAGAATAAAAAAACTGAAAAAAATGGTAAACTTTCGAAATTATTTTTTCTCTCGATAATCTCAAAAACAAAAAGTGATATCGACGTAGGACCAATTGCATTAGACGCATAATTACGCAACTTAGAATTGATTAGATTTTCAGCAAAATCGGTCAAGCTGTTTTCATGGAGAATAAAAAAATGGTAAACTACCTGAATTTTGCAATTTATAAATTATACTATTTTTAATACAGAATTTTAAGATCTTTTGAATAATATGATCATTGCATGTTAGGAATGTTTGTATAAAAAATATGATGACAATATTTCATAAAAAGAGATAGTTTTAGAAAACAAAAATAGGAAATGGAGAATTTTAAACTTGTGTCAGTATTGAGAGAATAAAATTAAAGACTTTTCTTTTAGACTTTTCAGGAATGACTGAGTGAATCAAACTCAGCAACCTTGAAAACTATAAATTTGACATTAATATCGGCGTTTTTGACAGTTTTTATATTTCATCCCCTACCCACCCCTATCGTAGCGGTGCTAACAATATTGGGAATGTTACCATCAAACTCAGCGACCCCTAAGACTATAAATTTGACACTAATATCAGCCGTTTTTAATTGTTTTTATATTTCATTCCCCTTTCACTACTTTCGTAGAGGTGGTAACAAAATCGGGAATGTTACTATCAAACTCAGCGACCTTGAAAACTACGAATTTGACACTAATGTCGTCGTTTTTAACAGTTTTTATAATTTTTCCCCCTCTCACCCCTTTTACACAAGAGTTTTTTTCACTAAAACCACCACTGGTATGTATAAAACAAGTTCTGAAAATTTCATTCGAATCGGTCCAGTAGTTTGGGAGTGTTTAAAGGACATACATACATACATACAAACATTTTTTCAATTTTATATACATAGATTTTAGAATACAGTGTTATGCATAACTCATGATTGTTATTTATACACATTTCAATTAATACAGTTTGTATTGCAGGTTTTATAGTTGAATTTTTCTCGTATCCTGTGATAGCTGGTTTTACAACAGCGGCCGCTTTGAATATTGCTTCGTCGCAAATTAAGTCATTATTGGGAATACCCGGAAAATCTGACACATTCCTAACAGCTTGGATAGCAGTCTTTGAAAACGTCAAAGAAACACGCCTGGCAGACTCTCTGTTGGGATTGTTCACCATTATCTTTTTAGTCATAGCAAAGGTAAACTAATAGTATCTAATGGTAAAAGCAATATATTTCTGGACGACAATGCAAATGGTTGCTTAGCAACGGATTAAAATACTAGATTATGGTATTTTGGGCCTGAAGTTGTTCCGAAAAAGTAGGCATTCTTGAGAGATTTCAGAAAAATGAATTTGTTTGTGCTTTTAGGAAATAAGAAGATTCGGTTCGTTGAAAAGACGTGCTGATTGGTCGAGAAAGAGGAACTTACTGGGAATAACAATTTTCATGCTTTCCTTGGCGAGCAATGCAATTATTGTATTGATTAGCAGCATAGTAGCTTACGTATTCAAGCAACACGGTTTAACGCCATTTAAATTAACAGGTAATTGTTAATATCGACATATTAAAAATGTCGGGGTGTTAATATTTTGAAATTATTATTTTCGGTTCGATTAGTAGGTGAAGTGCACGGTGGAATGCCTTCCTTTGGATTTCCACCGTTCGAAACCAATTTCAACGGCACTCGATTTTCCTTCGAGAATATGATCACCGAATACGGAACCGTAGTGGTGTTTTGTCCCTTGATAGCAGTTTTAGAACATATCGCTATCGCCAAAGCGTTTTGTAAGTAATAAAATTGTTTGTTAATTGCTGTTTTTTTTATTATCTAACGTTTGTTTATTTTATTTTTTTCAGCTAAAGGCAAGACTTTGGATGCGACCCAAGAGATGTTGGCGCTAGGAATGTGCAACATAATGGGCTCGTTCGTTCAATCCATGCCAGTTACCGGCTCTTTTACCAGAACGGCCGTTAATAATGCTTCCGGTGCCAAAACGCCTACTTGCGGCATTATCACCGGAATCATGGTGCTTCTAGCTCTAGGATTTTTAACGTCAACTTTTCAATACATTCCCAAAAGTACACTGGCCGGTGTCATTATGGTTGCCATGTATTATTTGTGCGATTTTGCTGCGTTTAAAATGCTATGGAAATCTAAAAGTAAATCTTATCATTGTAACAATAAAAGACCGGTTTTATTCCTCTCATACATACAT
Organism: Agelastica alni; assembly: GCA_950111635.1. Classification (NCBI taxonomy): domain Eukaryota; kingdom Metazoa; phylum Arthropoda; class Insecta; order Coleoptera; family Chrysomelidae; genus Agelastica; species Agelastica alni. The sequence continues at coordinate 41,328,868 of OX467714.1, read as the reverse complement.
ACATACATACATATAGTCACGCCTTTTTCCCGTAGGGGTAGGCAGAGACCACTTCCTTCCACTTCCGCTACGGTTCTTACACACATATTTTGCTTCCTCTACTTTCATCAGTGCTCTCATACATGCTCGTCGTTTGTTAGTACTCTTGACCAGGCCTTTCTTTAAAACAATGTTGATCTGATCGAGATCGATGTTCTCCGAGGTCGACCTCTACCGACTTCCGTCCATTCACATTCGTCTTATAAATTTGTTTCGTCAATCCCCCTTCATTCATCCTTTCTACGTGTCCAAACCATCTAAGCTTTCCTTTATCTATATTTGTAACCACATCTTCATTTACACCACGGCGTTCTCTTATCTCACTATTCTTTACTTTTACAACCGAGTCACTCCGGCTATACTTCTCAGGCTCCTCATCTCCGCAGCATTAATCCTATTTTCATGCTTCTTCTGCCAAACCCAACATTCACTACCATACATTAGTGATGGAACCAACACACCTCTATGCACAACCAGACATGTCTTTTTTTTACACTTTCTGGCTGTCCATAAAGCTATGCAGTGCCCCATTTGTTTGTTTTCCTGCCAACGCACTTCGCTCAATGTCACTGTTATACTTTTTATCTCTCGTAAACTTTGAACCCAAGTACAAAAATTCATTTACTTGTTCCACTTTTTCTCCCTCAATCGAAACTCCACAGTTTGTCATGCTCTCTTCTCTTTCAAAAACTATTACTTTCGTTTTGCTTACATTTATTTTCATCCCTTTGGTTTTCAAAGAATCGTGCATAACATTAACCATCGCCTGCAACTTCTCTTCAGATTACGCTAATATGACTTGATCATCGGCGTTAAGAAGGCATTTGACGATCAAATCATTTATTTTCAGTGCTCGTATTAAACTAACTCTCACCCCATACATATTATCTCTATTTATTGCATAACTACCTCACTTCAACTTGCCACATATAAAGGGTGATTCATTTGGAGGTATTTTTTTTTTTTCAATACAAAAAATTAATAAAAACAATTTTATTTTATAATCTTCATTAGCACACAAAAAAACATTATTTACAATTATTTCTTAAAGATAATTTCTTTCAAATGTTGTTCGAGACTACGGTTAACAAGGTCCATTCTCAAGTTCCAATTTTCAATTACGCGTGATATTATTTCGAGTGGTATTTGGCCAATGACTCGAGTAATATTGGCCTACAATGCCTCCATGCTTATCCATGTAGACTTTGGACTTTACATAGCCCCAAAGGAAAAAGTCAAAAGGTGTGATCTAGCCTGCCAATTCACAGGTCCAAAGCGTGAAATGATCTGTTCGCCGAATTGTTCTCGCAGTAAAGCCATGGTTTTACGGGCTGTATGGCAAGTGGCGCCATCTTGTTGGAACCATATTTCGTCGAGACCACGGGCTTTAATTTCAGGTATCAGATAGTCTATTATGGCGCGATAACGGTCACCATTCACAATAACATTCCTGCCGGCTTCTGTTTTGAAGAAATATGGACAGATAATTCCACCGGCCCATAAACCACACCAAACAGTTGTTTTGTCTGGATTTAATGACAGCTCTTGAGCCTCTTCGGGTTGTTCATCGTCCCAAATACGGGCGTTTTGTTTATTTACGAACCCATTAAGCCAAAAATGGGCCTCATCGGTGAACATTTTTTTTTTCGAAAACAGTGGATCTTCTGCAAGCTTGTCAAGACCCCAACGACTAAATTGGAAACGATTCGTAAGGTCGGTTGACTTTAGTTCTTGCACTAATTGAATTTCGTATGCTTTCAAAGAAAGATCCTTACGTAAACTACGCCAAGTTATTAAGTACTACAGGCCAAGCTGTTAAGAACGGCGACACTTCACAGTCTTCGCGTACACTCTCTTCTACCGCCCCTATATTTTCTTCACTACGTGCTGGATGTGGTCTATTTGGCCGAGTATTATCCAATAATGAAAATTGGTTCTCAAACTTACTGATGCAAATTGTGCGTTCGGTAGGCCGATTATGTGCACCATAAGTTGCTCTAAGCGCGCGATACACATTCCTCGGAGAACGCCCATTTTCATAATAAAGTTGAACAATTTGTAGACGCTGTGCCGGGCTGAGTCTTTCCATTATGAAATGACGAACACTACTAAACAAGAATGCCACTTCAGTTGACATGACGCATGCGCGATCAGGCAATTAAATACCCACCGCAAAAATGAACCACCCGTTATAATAACAGACTGACGAAATTGTGGCTAAAGAATCCCCACGATATTAAGTAGGTACCAAAATCGTAATCAAACTGTCACTAAACCGCATTAAAGCATCACTAGAGCCTTTGGTGATCTTTAATTTTATTTCTCCCATATTCTCTCTATTTTTTACATAATTACCTCACACATAAATATAACGGTTGTAAAGAGTTAAAGAAAGATTCATCTTTCACCATTAACAACTCTTACTTGTATGAACCAATTCTACACCCAAGAACGAGGAAATCGTATTTTTTATATTTTGGTTTATCATTTTTGTATGAAATGATTTTTTTGCAGAACTGGATTTAATTCCTCTCACAACGACTGTTGTTTGTTGCCTGTTGATAAATCTTGAATATGGCATTTTAATAGGAATAGCGGTCAATATCGTATTTGTGCTGTATTCGTCGGCACGTCCCAAAGTCGAAATCGAAGAAACCACCCCACAGTATTTTCTAGTTAAATTCAAGACCGGTTTGCATTACACCGCATCCGAATATATTAGGGAACACATAATGCAAACTTGCAAATCGCCAAATACCACCGTCATCGTCGACGGAGAGTATATCGGCAACATAGATGCCACGGTAGCTAAGGTAAGATTTCACGTCTTCTCGATAAGTACACGCACACACACAGGTTTAAGAACACCATACGAGCTTTGATTAAAGCTACCTTTCCATACAGCGGCTCGTTGCGAAGAAGAGCACCAATTGGTCAAAAGACAGCAAACTGGTAAAACTGCGATCACAGTAAGCTCTGCTTGATGTGGGTATCAGGACATCAGCTAATAGACCCGGAGCCAATCTGCAGCATTGCCTAGACTCCTGCTATAAAGCAAACTAGGAAACAATCACCGCAAATACTGAACAAAGAACCCAGCTAGGAAATATTAAAAATCTAGGGGCCATCTAGAAAAATTCCTAAAGCTTGGGCGAAGGAAAAAGTATCCTTACAAGATAATATTGTATAAATAAACATCCACACAATATGAGGCTTACAGAAAGCCCGTTTCGAAGGTTCTGTAAAAAAGCGGACGGGACTCCTATGCCACTGCGAAGAATTCTCGGTTCGCAGACAAACGAACTTCGGGGAACCAGACTGGAACCTGTAAAACTTAGCGACACCCAAATTGTCGACATCCTGAAATTGTTTGAAAGTATAGGACTGTCTGTGAGGGTCCATTTATGTAGGTCTTGTTGGCCGCAGTTCAAGAAACAACTTACCCTGGAAGGATAAAAAACTGGCAAAAACATGCTCGATAGTGACAAAATCAGAACAAAAAGCTCTGTTCTGTTGAATTACTGAAATGAAGCAAAAAAAAACCGAAAGGACATGGTTAAAAACTATGGAGTGAAGAACAAGAATAAAGACTCTTTCGTTATATACTCTGCAAACGCTTAGTTTCAAGCAGCAGCATAAAGTATTTATAGTCCTTTTTAAAGGACACAAAGCTTCTAATAATTAACCATACACCTTTATAAAGGATGCTTCGAAGCATCGACTCCGCCTTGAATATGGACTATAAATACAAGTTAAAGACCTGAAGAGTCTTTACTCAACGCTAAAAATAGGAAGAAGAAATGAGGGGAGAAGAAGAATAAGAAGGTTAAATAATTAAACGTTGTTTTTGTTCAAAAATGCGTGATCAATGTTTATAGTTAGATTTGCCGAATAATTTTTTGGTTATTAATTTCAGAGTTTCAACGTTCTACGTGACGAACTCAATCTCAGGGACCAAAAATTAATCTTTTGGAACTTCAAAAAGTCTGTAATCAACACTTGCTTAGGTGTAAACGCAAATCTCAAAGATAATTTTAGGGACGAAAGTTTGGAACAAATTATTGGTACGTACATTCTTCTAGTCGATTTATGTTTTCAATAATGTTTTTCTTTTTTGTTTTAGCGTCTTAACTGCTCAAATCAAGAGATATACATACCTACAGTTAACGAATTATTTATATAATATTTTTTTATAAATGTTTATTAGATCTGTTATTTCCAATACTGACTATTTACACTGCAGGGAGAAACTTATATCTTTAATTAAAAAGGTACCAACTATTTATTTTTGGAAAAAGAATTTGTCCATTTTTATTAAAAATATATGATAACATTCAATATATTTCTAGAAAAAGATATCGGTGCAAATATTAGAAGGTATAAGTGCTGCTGATAATAATGTTTCATTTTAACACGCCACATCTCAAAAACGGTAAACTCCAATTTTTTTTGTGAAATTAGCAATGATGCACACTGTACGATTAAAATCCTCTCAGTATAATTAAATTGATACAAAATAGTCGATGTTGGGTGTGTTGCAATCATTAAATAATTTTATTACAATGTGTAGTTTCTTTTGCGTTTAAAAATAGGCCGGTAATGAATTTTCAAAAAAAAAATACCTGAGGTATGAAATTAGTGACATAGTTAAGGAACTGCAACATATCGATTGTGCATATCGATATATTTGTCTGACATGTGGACGGTTACTCCATAATCGATATTTACGTAATCGATATTGTCTGGCACCCTGTCAGTTACTTCATAATCGACATGTCACAGTAACGAAATTAAAAGTTGTTAAAACACAGCCAAATATAAAATAAATTTTTAGCAACAAATTTACAAACAATTTTATTTGTGTTTTTAAAAAATTAGATCAAGTAATAATTTAAAAAAAAAAAATGACGGGTTGCACTCTGGGAGTGCCGGCAGAAGTGAAAACAGCCGGCGCAGGCATACATTTTCGCCGCGCCGTAGAAAGAGAGGGGGATACTCCCTCTCCTACGCCACGCCAGCTGTCTACTCTCCATCCGTCTTACGAATTTTCGATCAGGTCACGTGTCCTGACGCGAGTTTAACATTTTTTACCCATTACAAAGAAAGTGTACAACGCCGCTAAAGAAGTTTTCACTTCAAAAATCGGGCAGAGAATGATAAAATTAGGGCCGGTTGTACCGTCCAAGTTTATTGATAGATCACCGCTGAACCGAGATCTTCAGTAAAATTCAGTTGTACCAATTCCGATCAACGATGAACTGTCGATCAGCAGCGAGGTCAACTGATCGGTGATTTAAACACGGTTCAAGTCGTTGAACTTGGAATCGTAACCTCAACGAAATGTCAGAAATTTTATTTATTTCTTATAAAATAGTTTTCAGTAAATCTTTCAAAAGTGTTGAGTTCTAATGCTAAGCAATACGCTATCTGGCGGAATAAACTCGCATCAATATTACGTGATCAGCAAATGTAATTGCTTTGTGTTTATTTACCGGGAAGCGTGCATTTGTGTGAAGATGATAGCTGTTTAATAGTGACTAATAAAAAGTGAAAATGACCAGCAGAGGAAATTGTTGCGTACCTGGATGTAACTCTGTGCATAAAAAATACCCCAACTTGTCTTTTCATCATTTTCCAAATGAGGGTCAGAGAGTTGAGCATATTGGAGAATCCGGAATGGCGACTATGGACAATGGACAGCGGTAGAAACATATATTTTTTTTTTTTTTTTTATGTTCTGGTTCCCACGAAAAGGGATATCCTGTAATGTTCAGAGAACATCGTGGGAACCAAGGGAAAGAAGGTAGGAGTTGGTGTTCTTCTTAAATTTCTGGAGGTTGTATGCCTCGGGGAACACCTCCCTAGGCAATGAGTTCCAAAGCCTCGCAATTCGTTGGATGAATGAGTCTTTGGAAAGTGATGTTCTGCAGGTCTCCAAAGTGACCACGAAGGGGTGTGAAGACTAAACTTGACGGGTTAATCTCGAAGAGACTGCCAATGGAGGAACGATTGTTGATATTTCAGAAGAGCATCGCCCATGAAAATATCTATAAAATAGAGACAAATCGCCAACTTTTCTACGGTGTTCCAGACAAGTGAGCGAGTTTGTAAGCAAGGCATCACCGACGAGACGAATTGCCCTTTTTTGGACAGAATCCAGTAGCTTCAGGATATGTTTAGGTGCTGCACTCCAAATATGGGAACAGTACTCCAGTACAGGTCGGATCTGTGCCTTATAGATCATAAGCAGCTGACTGGAGGTGAAATAGCTCTTGGCACGAAACAAAAAACCAAGTTTTTGGGATGCACTTTTGGCAATGGACCTCACGTGATTTTCCCAGGAAAGGTTATTGTAGTAATACCAAGCATCGATATGGATGACTTCAGTGGTATGGTTACTCCTGACAAAGTTATGTTAGGCACAGTGAGATCGGCTTTTATAGAGAAAAGACATGCTTGTGTTTTGTTTGCATTGAATTCTACCAAGTTATTGGATCCCCATTCGAGAATTGTTGCTAAGTCCATATTTATATTGTTAACATTTCTTCCTCGTTCATTTCTGGTTTCACGGGCTGATATAGGGGCCTTGGAAGAGAATGCGGTATGGAGGGTACTATCATCGGCAAAGCTGTGTACGGGACATGAAGTTGCTTTCAATAGGTCGTTGATGTGAAGTAAAAATAGTGTTGGTGCTAGAATGGATCCTTGCGGAACACCAGCATTTATGAGTAGAGTGTCAGATGAAACTCCATCGACCACTACATGGAGAGACCTGTTTGAGAGAAAACTAGCAAGCAGAGAACACAGCTGAGGGGGCAAGCCATAAGATGGAAGCTTGGCGAGGAGTCCCTGGTGCCAAACTCGATCGAACGCCTTGGAGATATCTAATGCCACAGCTAAAGTTTCTCCATACTTTTCAATAGATAGCTGCCATATATGTGAGACGTATGCGAGCAGGTCACCAGTTGATCTCTGATGGCGGAAGCCATATTGCCTATCATTGATAATTCCTGAGTCTTCCAGATATTTCATGAGCTCGATGTTGATGGCTTTTTCCATGACCTTTGAAATAATAGATAGCAGTGCGATAGGTCTGTAGTTGCTAGGTAGGGTCTTTTTGCCTTTTTTAGGGACTGGCTGTACTCTTGCAATTTTCCAATTGGACGGAAATACTCCCAAATTGTAAGAGTGGTTGAACAACTTGCAAAGAATAGGTGTTAGTTCAGGGGCACATTTCTTGAGAACAATCGGCGGGATTCCGTCAGATCCACAGGCTTTGTTGGTGTTGAGACCCAGCAAAATCTTTCTGATAGTACGTTGGCGAAAGGTGATCTCGGGCATGTGACTGTCAATAGATGTAATGTTCGAGGGTCCGTTCTAATATCGAAATTTTCACTAAATTGTACACTTCCCTTAGTAAACATCACACTTGCCGTCAAAAACGACAAAATGATAGCAGGGGAAAATAAAGGTTAAAATATTGAAAGGGAAAAATCACAGAGTGGGCGACATCTATTATTGATCGCATGAACTTTTCGAGGTGTGAACAACAAACTAACCACCATTTGTTTATAGGGTGGAAAGTGAAATTTATATATTATTTTGAGAAATTTAAGCATTGAAAGTGTTATATTTAAACAATATTTTATGAAGAATTGGTGTTAATAAACCACAAAATCCGGAAATGCAAAGAACTAAAAAAAAGTTATATGAAGATAAAATCGCGAAAAATATGCTCTGTTCCACAATGCTCTACATGTGACAATTCAATTATATCTTTGCATAAATGTCCTTCAAATCAGAAATGGAAGATGATCTTAAAGATAGGGAAACCAATCTCAAAGCTTATGTTTGTTTGCAGCAAGCACTTTGTGAAAGATGATTTTTTCAGTGGTAAGTCTGATATTGTTGTCCAATGATCTATCATTTTATTTATGATTATTCTTAGTGACTTCAACAACACAGAGAAAGCGTGTGAAAGACGATTTTTATGATTTTTTCATTGAGACCATCAGTTCCACATAAAATGATATGGTCAGCCTTAAAAACCTTTTCACCTTCCTTAATTGGTCGAACACGTTCACCCACATAATACAATATGTCCGAAATTAATATATCGACTTTCATATGCATTGCAACAATAATTCCAGGAGCAACAGAACTAAAAAATCCAGCGACAATAAATCTGAAACGTCAAAAACAAACCTTCAATCCAATAGTTTACACAAAAAATCAACTCAAATCTCTGAGATAACTAAAATTCCCATCAATAAAAATTTTGGTTTTGCAAGTGATCAAATGAATATTTGTTGTTCACACCTCGATACGACATTTTGTCATTTACAGCGCCATCTCGCGTTACGTGATTTTTACCTTATAAGTGCTGCTGATAATAATGTTCAACACGTCAAATTTTGGGAATGGTAAACAATTTAATTCAGCATATTGGTATTAATTGAAATTTATTTTGGAAGTTATCACGATGATTGAAATCCTCGTGAATCAATAAAATCGATAACAATAATCAATGATGTATTCATTAAATAATTTTATTACAATAAGCAGTTATTTTAAGTTTGAAAACAGTCCAGTTAATTAAGTGTAAAAAAATTCAGGCAAGAAAATGACATTTTGCGTCATTTTTTAAGGTTAATCATCTGTTGACATCTTCAAAATGGTACTACTTGCTTGACAGACTTGAAGGGTCGCAGATTTATTATAATGTATTTGATTACTATTTTTTTGTAATAGCGCAAATTTTCCACATATTTAATTTTATGACGGGCCGAATAAAAAAATGTATTATCGTTAATTCGTCCTGAATTTTGATTACTTTTACGTAACACACAGTTAAGATAAGAAACGACGTTTAGTATTCGAACACATTATTTAAAACAATACAGCCGATTAACGATTTGGAAATGTTTATAGAAGTAGCTGGTATTTAAAAACACAATGGATTTAGTCGTCGCATGATGTACATCAAGAAGTATCTTCTGGAAAAGTTAGCATTTTTGAAATGGTCAAGAGAGTATGACGGACACACGGCACTTTCAGACGTGGTGGGAGGCGTCACCATCGGTTTGACATTAATTCCTCAAGTGATTGCTTACGCTGCCATGGCTGGCTTGGAGCCTCAATACGGTCTCTACGCCTCGATATGGGGAGGAATTATTTATCTGTTCCTTGGGACGATACCGGAAGTCAGCGTAGCACCGACGGCCATCTTATCATTGCTTACGAATGATTACATAAAAGACGTTAGTTTTGATCGTGCCAAAGCAGCCGTTTTGATGTGTTTCCTTTCGGGGTGCATACAATTGGTGTGTGGAATTTTTCATTTGGGTAAGTCGATTCGTAGTAACGTTTAGTCCAGGAAAATTTTACGACAAAGAGAAGGCGCTTCGTGTATTCGGACATGTGATAGTTGACAAGTGGCAGAACTTGAAAACTGCGTGCACGTGTTTTCAGTACGAAATCATGAAGTAATGGAATTTCGTCTTTTCGAAGCATTATTTTGTATCGAGCAGCAAAATCACTGATTTAATCTTGTTACCAAAACTGAACAATTTTGCCGGACTATAGAGAAAAAATATCTTGGTTAGGTTTTCATGTTTCCAAACCAATTTTATTTTTATGTATTTTTAGGTGTACTCACAAATTTCGTATCTTCCGCTGTTGTATCTGGATTTACTTCGGCAGCAGCTCTGACAATAGCCACGTCTCAAATTAAAAACCTGATCGGCATTAGATTTAAAGCCGGGCAACATTTCTTCAATCTTTGGAAACACATATTTCTGCACATGAAAGAGTATAAAACATGGGACACAATTTTGGGATTGTCGTGCTGCATTTTTTTGCTAATTATGAGGGTAACTTTAACGATTTATCTTAAGGTCAATATAGCACTTATTAAGTACAGCAGAATAGACAAATCTTTACCCGTGCGACATTAATATATATAATGGACCGGTTTCGGGGTGTGTTGCCCCTCATCAGCATAGGGTAGGTCTACCTCGACTGGACACATCAACAGCTTCGACTCCTACCAAGTATACATCTATACTTTTTAACAAACACCACTTGGTATGAGTCGAAGCTCTTGATGTGTTCAGTCGAGGTAAACCTACCCTATGCTGATGAGGGGCAACACACCCCGAAACCGGTCCATAGGTGGTTACTTCGGATGGATAAATCTAATAGTTCCTTCTCTTACTTAACAATCATCTGCATATTGTTACCCGAAATGGGGTATTATACACGATTATGTATGAGATGTAATTTAATACCTGTCGCGGCATATAGCCAGAGGAGTAGTTGTTTTTTTTTATTCATAATCGACCCACTTGAATGTATAATATAGGTGACATAAAAATGAATTAATATTTTGTCTTTCAAGCAGAGAATTATGTTGTTTTGTTGATTGATTCACAATGTTTTTACTATGAACATTACTTTATTTTCTCTTGACTGGAACAGTGCCCTGACATTTGACACTTGTAACTAGCAGTGCCTACAATTCCGCGCAACCGTAATACAGCAGAATTAGCTGATTTTTAAAAATCATCTATCATCCCATCTATTGACGCTGTCGAAAAATGTTTATAGTTTACTATAATAATATAGTTTTCTATAAATTTTGCAGATATATATATATATATATATATATATATATATTATATGATAAAATGAAACATATGTACTTTAAGTATCATCTCTTTCTATCAACTAAAAATGAAATAATATTTTGTCTTTCAAGCAGAGAATTATGTTGTTTTGTTGATTGATTCACAATGTTTTTACTATGAACATTACTTTATTTTCTCTTGACTGGAACAGTGCCCTGACATTTGACACTTGTAACTAGCAGTGCCTACAATTCCGCGCAACCGTAATATTTTTAAAACATTCTCACACATTATTTATCTGATCTACAGAATAATGAATGCTGTTTATAATCTTAATGGCTTTCGTTTGCAAAAAAATTTATAAAAAGTTAAATATTTCATTTTTATATGCACTTTAAATACTTTTATTTATTTGAAAATATAAACTTTTAACAAGTTTTAACAATTTGTTTTGACCTTTCAAAATAAAACAAACAGGAACGAGCATTGCTACTCTGTACGGATGCTAAAAGTGCGACGGAAACGGACTCCATGACCTTCCACGTATGACTTATTATTTGAATGTTTTCATGTGAGTGTGATAATAAAGTGAATTTTTAATAGATTGAAGCAGTTTAAAGTTTTATTAACGAGTAAAATTAGTGATACAAGGCATTTTTGTATGCTTTGGTGTAAATACTTAGTAATTAACCATTATAGATATCTAAATAAATTGATGGTAAAACATTAGTTATATTACTGAGACAATAATGACAAATATGGCTAGTTGTTTATCTTAGTAGTAGTAGTTGTTCCCTGACACCAAAATATAAAAATGCTAGTATAAACATTTAACAAGTAAGTGTTTTTAATGCTAAATTTGTTAAATTCACAAAACAAATGATCTGCAGTTTCAGCGAAGTTCTCGCAGTAGCGGCAACTATCAATCTTTGTTTTGCTCATCTTTTTAAGGTGATACCTTAGAGAGCAGCGTCCAGTGAGGAGTCCCGTCACCAGTTACAAGTCTTTCTTGTCCAACTCGAGAACCTGTTTAGCTTTCCTTGGCGAAAGGCTTACTAGCCTTTTTGCTTATAGTCCCAAGTCAGCTGAGACTCACAAGTGTATGACTTCAGAGCTTTTAGTGCTGCTTGGCTATCTGATAAAATATATATATATATATATATATATATATATATATATATATATATATATATATATATATATCTGCCATTCGGGTGCCCCTTTCGTTGCACTCCTGGGCACATATCTCTATGGCATGAAATTTTGCTTGAAAGATGGTTTGGATGTTACCAAGAGGTTTTAAGAGCTTAAAATTCGGCCCTATAACGCCCACTCCAACCCTTTCATCCATCTTGGATCCATCAGTGTATCACACTAAAGCATCCCTTCCTAGTTGAGGTCCGTTCTCTGTGCAAACTTAGTGGTTGTTTATGACCATTTCAAACTGCATTTCGAAGTCATACCTAACTGGCATAATATCTGTCGGCTTAGACATGGATTCTATGGAAATATTTTCCAAAATCTTCAAATGTCCAATCCGATTTCCTGCTTTAAGATATATTGCCTGGCTCAGTATGAAGGCACTGATTGCTGCTTTCTTTATTTCACATAAGTGCAATGGTGGAAGGTTCAGCATTACCTTTAAGGCTGCAGTAGGGCACGTGAATGTTGCCTCTGTGATTTCCAGACAAGCTAGCCGCTGCACTTTCTGCAGCTTAACTTGTGCCGAAATTTGTTGCATTTTTGGCCACCATATCAATGAGGCATAGGTGACCATGAGCTTAATGATCGTTTGGTATGACCAGTAGATCATTTTTGGTTTCAGACCCCATGTCTTTGGCAAGACATGGGGGCTGGACATGCCGCTATAGCTCTGGAAATAATGTGGTTGAGTTGGCTGTTCCATGTCAGTTTTTGGTCGATTATTACGCTCAAATATTTAACCTCTTTGGAAAAAGTAAGCTGGATTCCATTCGAGTTGGGGCTTTCAGTTATAAATTGTATTTCAATAAAATTATAGGTCAAAACGACCAGTCACAAAGTATGCATTGGCGTAGTTTAGGGTAAAATATACCTAGAGTAGGCATAAAAGATATTTTATTTACAGTATGTCTTTTATGAACTTAATTGTTTGCTGGTTATATAAATATAATTCACGTTTGTTTTTATGGCGTGCAAAAAAAAACGAAATTGTATTTTACAAAATTAAAAATTTTGGAATAAGTTTCCTAATTATACATTAGACAATAATTTTCTATTGATTGCAGAGTTGTTAACTAAATTGTAGCATTTTTTATGTTTTGTCTAGTATTTATGAGTTTTTTGTTCTTTTTATTATAATTTAAAGCCCTACGCCTCTGTCAAAACGGAAGCAATAGTCGGCCATTCCGGTTAACACTTATCTGAGACTATACTCCTTCCTGATGTTTTATATTCAAAGGTTTTGACTAAAATTTCACAATACATAGTAGTTTTGACACATACCTAAAGATTCAGCAATCGAACTGTATGATTATAGAAATTGAAAGATTATGGTGCTCCTTTTCTGCAAGTTCCTGGAGAAAAACCTAAACCGATTGGAAAGAGACTTTTATGGTTATTGTCTCTTTCTAAAAACGCTCTAGTAGTGATTATGTGCGCAGTGTTAGCCTACAGTTTGGACGAAAGAAACAAGTTCTCTTTAACGGGTAAGTTTCTAATTAGGTTTATATCTTTTAACGAAAAAGGTTTCTGTAAGTTCATGAAATGCCTATTTTTAGGAAAGGTACCGACAGATTGGCCGAACGTGTCTTTACCGGTATTCGAAATAGAAGTCGGAAACAAAACCGTTACTTTTAAAGAAATTATTTCCGAAATTGGAGTAGGAGTTATTTTTATTCCATTCGTAGATATGCTGTCGATTGTGGGTATAGGCAAGAGTTTTGGTAAGCCCCGTTTATTAGTGCACGACAAATATCTAATGGAATAAATAGAGATTTTAAGCCCTTTAAAAAATCTTCTTATTTTGGCGTTGTTGTAATTATTTTTCTAATCGTGTAACAATAACCACGACGATGAAACTAAAACATTTTGAACCCCCACTTTGAACTTAGTAAATTGTTAGGTGAACTATAGGGAAAAATCACATAACGCGCTGTCAATGACAAAATATCGGATCGAGGTGTTAACAACAAATATTCTGTAATTTGATCACTTGTAAAACCACAGTTTTTATTGAAGGGAATTTTAGTTATCTCAGAGATTTGAGTTGATTTTTTGTGTTAAACTATTGGATTGAAGCTGGATTTAAGGTTTGTTTTCGACGTTTTAGTTTTCTTGTTAAATGTCAGTAAAGACCAGGTGTTTTCAAGTATCAGTTTTGGTTTGTTTTTGTTGTCAATGAAATTCTTGTTGCAATGCCTATGAGAGTCAAAATATCAATTTCAGACATATTGTATGATGTGGGTGAACGTGTTCGACCAATTAAGGAAGGTGAAGAGGTTTTTAATGGTTTTTGCGTTCTTTGATTATGTTTAAAACCTCTTTTTGTTTTCTCATACGCTGTAGGACGGCTTCGTTGGTTACGTGGTAAATCCATGATATTCTGAACATGCGTCTGTAGCACCACATCTCAAATGCTTCCAGAAGTTTACATGCAGCGTTGGTCAGAGTCCAAGCTTCCACCCCATATGTCGGATCTTAATTTCCTTTATTTGTTCCCATTTGTTGTTAAGAAATGTGCCCAGGTAGTTTATCGATGGAACCGTTTCCAGTTGGGAGCCGTTTGCGTAAAACCTTTGTTTTATTTGTGTTTAGTCGCATGTTGTAGGTTTCGCAAACTTCTGTTATTCTGTCTATTAACCTCTGGAGACCCTCAACTGTGTCTGTAATTAGGACTGTGTCGTCAGCGTACCTTAGATTATTAATAAGTACACCGTTTAGTAAAATGCCGTCGTCTGTATTCTCCTAAGCCTCTCTAAACAGTCTCTCCGAATAAAAATTAAAGAGCAGAGGAGAGAGCACAGATCTCTTTCGAGCTCCTTGGCGTACTTCAAACTCTTCAGAGAGCGCATTCTCCATCCGAACACGAGCCTTTTGTTTCCAGTAAAGGTTAGATATAATGCGGATATCCCTGTCATCCAGGTCTGACTGTCTGAGCGTTTCCAATAGTTTTGTGTGATTTACTCTATCAAAAGCTTTCTCGAAGTAGATAAAACAGGCAAAGACATTACAGTTTACATCGCGCGCTTTTTCTATTAGAACATTAAGGCTAAACAATGCTTCCTTAAAGTAGTGTTAGATAATATGGTGAATATATTTTTGTTTTTTCAGCACAGGGTAAAGTTTTGGATGCGTCTCAAGAAATGCTGGCCGTAGGAATGTGTAATGTGGTAGGATCTTTTTTTAGCGCATATCCAATAAGTGCTTCATTTTCTAGGGCAGCCGTAGCTAGAGCTAGCGGTGTCAAAACGCCCTTTGCCGGTATATATACAGGTAGTTTTTATTATTTTTACGTAACACCGTGGAAAAATCGAGCAACAATATTTAGTGGTTTGTATGACATTTTTTTAGCGACCATGGTACTTCTTGCGTTCACTTTGTTGACTCCATATTTTCCTTACATTCCCAGAGCTACTTTGGCAGCGGTAATAATTTGCGCGATCATTTTTATGATCGATTTTAAAATTGTTCCCACTATTTGGGCAGTGAACAGTAAGTTCGAGACATTATTATTTATTCTTTACAAAGGTGCGGCCTCATGCAGACGCTAGTCGCTCATTTTCAGCGACAAAGTAAGTCACGTGACAATATTTTAAATTTCTCGCGTCTCGAAAAAACCTGCCGCGACTTTACGACTTTACGGTCGGTTGCAGAAATTAAAGTCTGTAAAAATATCATAATCGAAAACTGATTTATCGATGGTTTAACATCGAAAAAGGTGTGAGACAGGGATGTGTGGCTTCGCCATGGCTGTTTAACTTATACAAAGACAATTGTTTAAAAGATTTGAAAAAGAGTGCGTATGGATTAAAAATAAATGATTTGATCGTCAAATGCCTTAACGATGTTCAAGTCATATTAGCGTCATCTGAAGAGGAGTTGCAGGCGATGGTTAATGTAATGCATGATATCCTGAAAATCAAAGGGATGAAAATAAATGTAAGCAAAACGAAAGTAATGGTTTTTAAAAGAAAAGAAAGCATGTTGAGCTTTGTCGCCAGATATTTTCAAGCCGCGGGAAATTTAAAATATTGTCACGTGACTTACTTTGTCGCTGAAAACGAGCGACTAGCGACTGCATGAGGCCGCACCTTAAAACGTCAAGAAGGTGAACAACAAACATTTTGCACATGGATTATGGAAGGTCGAGACAAGGATGAGAACCTTCTCTGTGTATGAAAAAGTGTCCGTCTAAAAGCCTTAAGCTAGCAAGAGGGTAAATTGTAAAAAAAGCGCCAAAAGTTAGTGTGTGACTTTATTAACAAATTTATAAATTCAAAAATCTTTAACTGCTTTAGTATTCGATAAAAAATTATTTTACATACTGTTTCATTTTTTCAACTTATGCTCACTTGGACCCCTTTTCACAATACAAATTTTTCTCATTATTGTTCGATTATTTTAAAAAGTTATAAGAAAAAATAGTATAAAATCACAACAAAGTATTATTACCTATAAGTTCGTCAAAACTCAATTACTCTCCACGTTTATATCACTACAGTTTTTAGGTTATATTTAGTAAATTAAATTTTTCAACTCAGCACACTTCACTCCTTTTACAACTGCTAAATTCATATCATACACCTTTGCTACGTTAGCGCCATTCTGGTCGGTTTTTGAACTGTTATTTACAGTTCACAAGTGACTTTTTCAACTTGTCCCCCATATGAGATCGTTCTTTCTGTCTCTACCCTCCATAACATGGATGTAATTGGTTATTTTGAAATTGAAGTTTTTAGAAAATAAAATAATCTTAGAACTTTTTTTATAATATGTTGGTAGAACCGCAGAACTGTAGAAAGCTAAACATCAGAAAGAACGATCTTAATGGGGGGTGTATATGGCCGACTACTGCATCCGTTTTGACAAAGGCGTAGTAGTGCTTTAAATTATAATAAAAAGAACGAACAACTCATAAATGTTGCAAAAAAAATACAAAAAAATGCTACATTTTAGTTAATAATTCTGCATTTAATAAAAAATTATTATCTCATGTATAATTAGGAAACTTTTATTTTTAATTTTGTTAATCTAGGTACAATTTCGTATTTTTTTCGCACGCTATAAAAACCTATAATTTTACCCTAAGCTACGCCAATGCATACTTTGTGATTGGTGGGTTTAACCTATAAATTTTATTGAAATACAATACTTACTTATTTCTAAATATTTAACAAATTTAGCATTAAAAACACTTGTGAAATGTTATACCAGCACATGTTTTGGTGACAGGAAACACCTACAAGATGAAAAACTAACCATATTTGCCGTTATTGTCTCAATAATATAGCAATGTTTTACCACCAATTTATTTAGATGTCTACTATGGTTAACTACCCAGATAACAAAAGGACGTCCTAAGAACGTTCGCAGGACGTCGATCCGGGACAATCGGGACGTCCCAAAGATGTCCATTGTCGGTCGGTCAACGTCACAGGGACGTCCGATGTTACGAAACGGTCCGTCCCGGGAACATCCATTATGGGTTCATGTAGAGATTGTTATGGACGTTTTTGGAATGTCTCGGGGACATTTATTATAGATCTTCCGCCGAATGTTCTCAAGAAGATTATTTTATCAGAGGTGTCTTTCAACCCAAACAGGATATGAAAACAAGCATTTTCTCATGGGAACATTTATTACCTAATATGTATTTATACATATTTATAGTATAATATAATTTAAATTTATAACATATTTCATGCCTGCCATTTTTCAACAAATCGATCGACTTACCTCAAAGCCCAAAGCTAGTTGGAATCAATGATCTTTTTATTCTCGTTGGATTTTGGAACGACGCTAACTTACAAAAATAAAACACTCTACCAACTCAACGATGTGATAAAACCAGTATACTAACCATACACTGTAATGATATTGATATATTGCAGGAAACAATTTCAACATAGCACAGATGAACGCAGTTAATAACAATATTAAATGGAAAACATGCAGCGTTTAATAAGCAATATTAAAGAATGGCACACACAAAATACACAATGGCGGTCGAAATATTATTGCGAGCAGGGAGAGAGTATGCATCACGTGACTATACGTAACGCGCAGTCGCAGTCGCGAGCACACAGACGGCACACGGATAAAATATAAGTTGGGACTCAATATGTACGTCCTGAAAACGTTCGCGTCGTACGTCCCTAAAAAGTGGTGGGTCATAGAGTCCGTTTCCGTCGTTCTTTTAGCATCCGTAGAGAGTAGTAATGTTCGTTCCTGTTGTTTTATATTCAAAGTTCAAAGGTAGAAAGTAAGTAGTGTTAGGTTGGTAAGTGAAGTTAGCTGTGGAAATCTTGACAGTTTATTTTTTACATTAAAAAAAGTATGCCATATGAATATTACGAAACACGAATCAAATACATTAAACGGGTCAATTAAACATTATAATAAGAAATAGAAATATAATTGACGTGATCAAGAAGGAGTTTATTGTTTTATTTGTTTACTTTTACCTATTGCACTGTTCGAGGTACGCACTTATCAACAGGTGTAAATTAACAGGTTTTTTTTTACAAAATTTTGTATCTCTAGAAAGAAATCAATGGATGAAAATAAGCGTTGAAGTACTGTTCCAGTACGACTTGCATTTTGCATCAAAAACTTTGTAAACTAGCTAAAAAAAAATACCAACAAACTAAGCTAAAGTAAAAATAAAAAAATGTCAAAATTCAAGCTTATTGACAATGCCATATATTTGTTTATTGTTCACCTTTGAAAAGGCCGAATACTTTTTGCTAGCAATCGTAAATGGCAGCACTAGTGTGAAGTTAGTTATATTTTATGACGTGATAACGTCGTATAAATCGATGAACGCCGATTGCACGCACGAAAAAGCATGACTCACTGTCACGTTCCGCCTGAGCCGAGCGTGCAAGCGAGAGCCCACGATCGGCCTAAGCGTTCGGCTTGTGACGCATCTATCTCTCTTCCACTCCATCGGCCGATGCGTCCGAGTAGAAGAGAGACAGCGGCAGCAGATAACCTACACGTGAACTGTTTATAAAATTAAGTAAAAAGTTAATGTGGTAACCATTGTTTATTACAACAATTGCGGCAAAAAATTGTAATTTTCAATTAACTTCTTTGTATTATACAAAATAATTATAATTCAGTGATAATAATTCAATTAAATTCATGAAAGTATGCAATTTTTCATCAATGTTTACTTATGACGTTATCACGTAAAATTATCGTCCTTAAACCTACTTTACAGACAACCAATTTTTTGTGCTTTTTTAGAACTCGATTTAATTCCCTTGTTCGCAACTTTTATTTCCTGTTTGATATTTGGTCTGGAGTTTGGAATATTAATAGGAATTCTGGTGGACTTGATAAAATTTCTCGTTGTTTCTTCAATGCCTTTAATATCTGTAGAAACCGAAAATGTAAGTGTACATTTTCTCTATTAATTTTTGATGTGTAACATCTTTGCTCTCGCTTTCCTGCATGTGTAACATCTTTCCTCTCGCCTACTCGCAATTTGTGGGGATCATTTCGTGAAATGTGATTTAACGAATGAGCGCGCGGTTAGAATTGACCGTCATATAAACGTCAACCATTTTTCCGAGAGTTGATTTGACGAATGAGCGCGTGGTTAGAGTTGGCCATCATTTGGCCATTTTGAGGTTGACTTCTGTCACTGCCAATTAAATAAAATACAATTTTCATTAAAAAGAATTATTGTTTGTTATGAAAAATCATTTCAGATAATACCTGACCCATTTTTTTCAGAATATAATTTTAAAATTGCTTATTACTAAGATGAGATGTCAAATGTTACACATCACATATGCGACTAATGTTGTAAGGCTCGCTCGTTTTTTATTTTTTGTTCGATAAAGATATTTATATTTGTTGCAGATAAATTTAGATAAGTCCTATATAACAATAAATTTGATATTGCCAATGCATTATTTCTCCATTGAACATGTGAGAGCCAAAATTTTAAAAGAAATGATCGTAAAAGGAGAAAATTATCAAAATGTTGCATTGGATTTCTCGAGGATTGTTAAAATTGATTACACTACGGCACTGGTAAGACAAGAAACTGTAATACCATTTTTATGCCTAGGTATTGCTAAATGGTTAACGTGCACGTAACGTTTCAGTCTGACAACGGTAGAAAGAGTGACGTACATGTGACGTCATAGTTTAGATTCTATCCATTTGTCAAAAAGTGACCTCGGCTAAAAGTAACACAAACTCTACTTTTAAAAAATTAAATATTAATGTTTAGTCTTTTACTAATAACACCACAATATTGTTCCTTAAACCCAAATAATTGTCGAATAATTCACTCTAAACTCAAACAAACCAAAAACGCTCAGAAAACCAAAATTTTTAATCAAACACATATAGGGTGCGTTCCACTAAGTGTTACCACATACTTTCCAGATTTCCACAATTGATTAAAGCAACCACAAATTATTTGCAATGACTGATCTTTTATTTTTGCCGTGTTTTAGGTGATTCAAAATCTTGTAAGAGATCTGAACAAAAATGGTAAACAAGTTATTTTGGTAAAAGTAAACGAGCAGATATCTAAACAGATCGAGTTCGTTTGTGGAGAAAAATGCAATATATTTCCTACATATCAGGATGTAAAGAATTATTTAGTTGGTGCGTACATTTATACATAACATTAAATATTTAATTACTAATTCATGTCTTTACCTACCCCTATGAGGAAAAGGCGTGACTTTATGCATGTATGTATTTATGTAATTATTGCAGATATGAAGAATAACCAAAGGGAAACCAGAGTGGAAATATAAATCTTTTTTTAAATAAACTTGCTGCTGTTTACTGATAATTATTAATTTAAGGTAGTTATTATTAAAAAACTTATAAAATAAAAAAAAATATAAAAAACTGTCCATTATTAAAGAAATGTTACATATTTTAAATATTTATTAAATATATAATTAAAACATTTTACATTTATAAATAATCTTATCGCATAACTTTAATAACTTCAACTTTCACCGAGTTCTTATTTACACAAAAAAATGCTTTTAAACATTCTAAACATTTGCATAAACCTGCAATTGTTTTGTCCTTTCAATTTCCATGTGATTTACAAAAGATTCTATTCTAGGGTTGAAAGACCTCTGCAATTTGTCATTGACATCACAAACTTTGTTAATTCCTCTTAATCTTTGATATTTAAATATAAAAACAAGTAAATGCCAAATGGAAAACTCTGGCCACAACACTTTGGTGAAGCAAATTTCCGCTTCAGAGATCTGCCAAAGTAAAAAATCACTTAACCTAACTTCTCCAGAAGTTCTTATTAGAATTTCTGGATTAGAACTTAAATGTGTATACAAACAATTTGAAATTAACTCTTCAGAAATATCTTCTTCCTTAATAATTCCATCTTCAACTCCTTGTATTATTGTGGAAATACTGTGCGTTATTTCTTCTCTGGAAACATATGAAAATGCAACATTTAAAGTAGATCTTTTGTTATCTTTGGTAAGTAAAATTGCTTCTGCAATGAGTTTTCTTAAGTCCTCTGGCAGCAGATATAAATTGCCAATCACTCTTATGCAAACTCCTTCTTGCATAAGTCGATCTTTTTCTTCAAAAAGTTTGCGGAACTTTTCTCTAGCTAATTCCATTAAATCATCCACCTAAAATATTTTTTTGTTAGAATTTTTACACTAAAAAGGTAGAAATGTTAACTTACTTCTTCTTGGGACCTTTTAAAATTTTCTATACTGAATGCATACACTGTTACTTCCTTTATTCCCAACTCTCGACACCATTGGAGACATTCCGCTAATTTTTCAAAACCCTTGGAATGTCCTTCTGCTTTTTGGACTTTAGCTTTTTTGGCGTATCTTCTATTGCCGTCCATAATAATTGCAATGTGATTAGGAACTGGTCCATACTTTAAAATGTTGATACAAAGTTTTTGAAAACTTGTTAATTTATTTTGTCCAACCCAAGACATTACAGGATAATCCAAAGAATCAATCAAGAATTCACTCGTACTAATTAATAATCGAGATTTAAAGGTTAAGTCCACCTGTCAAATTCATTTTAAGTTTGATAACAAATCTTAGTCTTGCATCATCTGATCGCATCTTCACATGGAAATTTTGGAACGATATTTCACGTTACAGTAATTAAAATTACACCTATTAATTAAAAGTCATTTCATTGACCCCTAAATTTGTAGTAATTATAATTATTTAGTGTTGAAGGCAATTTTAGAACGGAACTTTTCATCGGAATAATTTTATGCAAATGCCAAAATAAAATCCAAGAATTACTTTAAATTACTGGATTGATTAATTTAATGTCGTGTTTTTCAGTTGAATTATTTGTTAAAATATCCGTAAAAACTGTTAATCGATAATGTTCATTCATTCAGAGCAACCTTGAATTCTTTTCGAAATTAATCTGTCAAACAATCGAGATAATCGATTGTTTGGACTAACTAGTAGAGTGATTTGCAGTATTTTTGTGTTGTCAAAGACTTCTCGAATTTATGAACTTGGTTATTGTGTAGTGTTTCACTATATCACAATAATTATAAGTTAAAATATTATTTAAGAGGTTTTGCTACTATTCAAAAATATTAATTACAAAAGAACATTGAAATATGGATAGACTTCTTCGACTTGGTGGCGGAATGCCCGGTTTGACTCAAGCACCACCACCTTCCGATGCACCCGTTGTGGATACTGCAGAACAGGTATATATATCTTCACTAGCATTATTAAAAATGCTCAAACATGGTCGTGCTGGTGTACCTATGGAAGTAATGGGACTTATGCTGGGTAAGAAAAACAGTTAAACCAAAAACAAAATTAAAAACACGAATTCGCTTTTTATTTCAGGAGAATTCGTTGACGATTATACTGTACGTGTGATTGATGTGTTTGCAATGCCCCAAACTGGTACAGGCGTTAGTGTAGAAGCAGTCGACCCAGTTTTTCAAGCAAAGATGCTTGATATGTTGAGACAAACTGGCAGACCAGAAATGGTTGTAGGGTGGTACCATTCACATCCTGGATTTGGATGTTGGTTGTCTGGAGTGGATATTAACACCCAACAGAGTTTTGAAGCACTTTCAGAAAGAGCTGTTGCTGTGGTAGTTGATCCAATTCAATCTGTCAAAGGAAAAGTTGTTATTGATGCTTTTAGGTATGTATAACCTGTTCTTATTGTTCCTGTTTTATTTTGTCTTAACTAATATGAATATATCTATAAATATTTTAAGTTTAGTTTAGAGTTTTTGGTAATATGTTTTGATTTTAGGTTAATTAATCCGAATATGATGGTACTTGGGCAAGAGCCTCGTCAGACAACATCTAATTTAGGGCATCTGCAGAAGCCATCAGTGCAAGCTCTAATTCATGGTTTAAATCGGCATTACTACTCTATAAGTATTAATTATAGGAAAAATGAACTTGAACAGAAAATGCTTCTTAACCTACATAAAAAATCTTGGATGGATGGTTTAACACTGTCAGATTACTCTGAAAACTGTAGTGTTAATGAGAAAACAGTTGCTGACATGTTGGAGCTAGCCAAAAATTACAACAAAGCATTAGAAGATGAAGAAAAAATGACTCCTGAACAACTTGCAATTAAAAATGTTGGCAAACAAGATCCTAAAAGACATTTAGAAGAAAAAGTCGATATTTTGATGACCAATAATATTGTGCAGTGTTTGGGGGCTATGCTAGATACTGTCGTTTTTAAATAATTGTGTGGTGCATATTTTTATTTCCTTAAACAATATTTATAAATTAAAAAATATTTTTTCAAATCATTGTTGCACCATTAAATTCCAGCGTCATTCAATGAAATGTTATGTTGTTTACTCAAAATTTCAACACCTACATTCTGTTTGAACTTTATCTCTGTAAATCTGGAAGTTACATTATTTTGATTTATATACATTTATTTTAAGTACCCAGGCATTCATGATTGTTTTTTTTATTTATTTTAAATTAATGTACATACTTTTTCAATGTATGTACCCATTTATTACTTTGATATAAATAAAAGCATTTAAATTTTATTTGGGTTTAAATCAAATGAAAAATATTTTTTAAACCCACCCATCCTCAAAGGGGGAAACTGCAACTTTTTAAAAAGCGGGTTCACAATCATCTCCTTTCTATAATCCCTCCCTCTTCTAATAGTCGCAGTGAGGGCTGCCGGGTTCGAAAGTTTACAATATAAATGGGATAAAGGCATCATTATCATTAATATATGTGTAACTTTTTTGGTATAAAGATGGATGGATGAAGTCGCGGGTACCATCTAGGATAATAATGTTAACAAAATACTGATTTTGTTACTATTTTGTAAATTAAAATATTTAAAATTAATAAATATTTACATTCATTTATTTATCCTTTATTATATTACATAACTGATTGCTATTGGTGCTGCACGGGTCACCTCTAGTTGAAGATAAAAGTGATGAGCCTTTTTTGATCATTTTGTCCAGCACAGTAGCTTTTCTAGAGTTTAAATATTGGATTTTTTGTTGAATTTCATTTTTAGTTACTGGTTGAATTAATTACTGGTATATTCGCTGGGACTTTATTTAAATCTAGTTTTTATTTCGATATCTGGATCTCGTTGCGTTAGGAGTAAATACTTGAGCTAAGTGTATGGCAAATAATGATGTATTTTTTCGCTTCTGGCCCACTCTAGAATTGTTCCCAGCTCATCATGAGTTTTGGACTTTTTAATTGGTTTCCATATTGAATTGTCGCACCATCCTTAAGTAACAAATTGTAATGTATGCAGCTTACTATAAAGAATAAAACTTACCAAAATTAATTTAAAAAAAATTTATTTACAAATCACAAGAGTTGAAATAATATAACAATAATTTTAATTGGAGTTTATAAATACTAATTTGATCGAATTCTAGTTCGTTCTCATTTCTTTCCTATCCTTATTTTTTGGTACTTTTGATAATTTTCCCTTTTTCCTTTTTTTAAATTGAATGTCACTTTTATTTATGTTTAATAATTTTTCTCTTTTCATTTTTCTTTTTAGCAATTTTGGATATTTCTTTGGAAAATTTAAACTCAGTAAATTATCTTCAACTTCGATAATTTCTCCAACATCTTCATCGATTGTAATTACAGGAGGAGTAGTTAAATCCTCACTTTCATTACAGCTTTCCTCGTTTATTAAAATATATTCATCACAAAATTCTATGTCACTATCTTCCACCAAGTCATACAACTTTATAATGTCCAATGGTATTGTTGACTCTTCAATTATCTCAATATCATTGTCTAACCAATTAACATTCAACCATTGCTTGAGATCACTTGGCAGCGTATACCCCTCTGGCAGCCACTTGCTTGTACTTTGTAGTTTTTTGGAAAATGGTATTAATTTTCCGTACATTTCACAGATTTTATTTGTGGTGTACTTAGCTAATAGATAAATCCTAGAAACTATGCTAAGCAGTATAAAACCAATCTTCCAGAAATGTCCAATTTTAATCCTATCATTTAACAGATATGCTGTCTCTTTACAGTTACCCACAATTCTTTCTAATAATTTAACCATACCTTGTAATCGAACCAGTATAAATTCCATCAAACACTTGGATGGTAAGTAAGTTTTTTTTCCAAATTTACGTGGAATGAGTTCTATAAATGAGCTTAAATGTGGAGTAAGATTTGTGCTGTGGTAAATTTTAAGGCACTTGCACAATTTTTCCAAAACCTTAAAATCTTTAGACGCTCGAAATTTCAATTTCATTCGATACACAATCCTGGACAATACCAAATACTCTGCTTCCATGTATCTGTCATTCTCAAAAAAGTTTTTAAACTCGTTACAAATGTTGTGTAAGTAGTTTAAATCTAAAAATAAAAAGACATTTCTAAAGTTTGTAAATATTGAACAAAAACAGTTCAAAAAACTGCTATGAAAATATAATATTTTTGCTACATGTGATCTTCGTCAAATAAATAAATATTATAAATTACCTATATCACGGTTCACTGTTTTATATGTAGATATCGCAGGTAAAGGCAAATTTTTTTGATTCCACATGTCCGGCATGTCCCCCATGTTAAATAAAGAGTAAAGTAGAATCAACAAAGATAGAATCTTATAGAAGCGTACTTGTCCTTGAAAAGTTGGCGTTTTAAATACCACATCAAAGGACGCTTCGATGCATACTTCGCAGGGTCGGGCTTATCCCCGGGCCCGGGATAGCAAAATTTTAAATGTTCAACATTTTTAAAACACTAAAAATTCAATATTATTTATAACATCTACTATGACAACGAATTTTATAGCTTTTATTCTCACTTTCACCATCCACAAAAAAAATTAATATTTCCGAACTATAATTACTGTGTCAAAAACAAATTAAAACCTAAAATTTCAAAAATCAAATAAAAAGAAAAAAAAGTTATACATAGCGTGTATTCTTTTTCTGAAATAGCAAATATATACCTACATACTTCATCTTACATCAAAAAGAAAAAAATTTGATAGAGAACCCGAACATATTGATTTTAATAAATAATATCTGTTTTTGCTTTTTCTTGATGTTCTAAAATTTAGGTATTACATACTTGCATGGCAGTATTGAAAAATTAATTTTTTGTGGATAGCAGTAATAAAATTCGATGTCATGCAAAAAGTTGACATAAAAAATTAATATTAAATTTAAAGTGTCTTAAAAATATTGCGACACCTTTTAAATTATACTCACTTCTAAAATTTTACTTTCCTAAGCCCAGCCCTGTGATTCATCCATCGTCGCGCCATCTGAAGTCGATAATCATTGATTTACACTGTCAACTTGTGTTGACAGTTGACGATGTCAACTGTCAATAACTGCTGATTCTAAACGAAGAAGAAACGTAATTTTCATTACACATAAAATCAGATTGAATAAGGCAGGTCCCGGTATGAATTTAAGTAAAATGCGAATATGAGTTCAACAAATGTTTATGATAAATATTCAGCAGGTCCTCATGGCCTAGGTATTAAATAATTTAAATTGTGATATGTTCATTCCTAGGGTGTTAACTAAACTCGTGGTGCTCGAAATTATTTTGTGATTACAATCACATTTCCAAAAAAATATTTTTGTTTGTTGACAATAATGTTTATTTAAATTTATCATTCTAGGAGATCCCAATGATTTATCGTTAAGAAAAGTCGAAGTAGAAGTTATGATTCCAAAGAAGATAAGAGAACTCACTAGAACAGAAAAATGCTTTAAAGAAGTTGAAGAGTTTTCTGAATGTGGCAAAAAGGCTGGTTTATTAATTGTCGTTAATTGTAGAAAAGAAAACAATGTATTAAAAGATTGTTTAAAAAAATGGTATCATGATGAAGAATTTAAAGAAAGATGCAAAAATGAATATCTTCAAGAAAGATCAGAATATAGAAAAACTGGAATAACTTTAAAACAAAAACAAAGAATAGCAAATTTAATGTAAACAATACGTTTATTTTAAAAATGTATCTTATAAAAAAATATTCTTATTCAAAAGTTGTACACCTGCTCATTAATATTTCCTTTATTTTTATGTTTTGTAGATTATGATAAGATAGTACACGATTTTCGTTTATTATCAGTTGGCAAATCATTAGTTCTTTTCTAGCAGTTTCACATAATCTATTTAAGCACAATAAAGAAATATTGTCCATTGAACGCCTTGAAAACTCTTGAATTCGCTCATGGTTTCGATTTAAAATGTCTATAATGACTACATAAGATGCATGGTAACATGACGGTCCTTGTTTATATAACACTAAAAATAAGTTTAAATTAGAATTTTTTTTAAATCCCAATGGTTCTGCATTATTTTTATTATGTTATACTTGCAGCAAATTTACAATTAATACTTTTCAATGGTACAAGTTAATAATAGATACTTACAAAAATCAGCACCAAATTTGATCCCAGGTTTAACAACCCAATTTTTGGATCTGAAGTAATGATAAGCTGCGTAATTATATGGGAAATAGGGGTCAGCTAATATAAACTTTTCCCATATCTCATCTGCATCTAGTAGCATAAATTTAATTTCGATCTTCAAAACTTTTATGTACTGAAATAAAAAAAAAGCTTCTTCTAAACCCATACATACTACTTCTTTCATTCCAGATTTATCTGTGCGAGAAATCGGCATTAAGTCCTTGAAGTAATCTTCATATTCACCATCTGAGTCTGGCACTGTAACTATATTTCTAGATTTTTCGGATTTTTTCAAACGCGGTAATTCGCTCCATTGAGCTCTTCTCAAATACTGTCGCATTCTTATAATATTGTCACTAAATTGAGGAACACTTCTAGAAAACATTCCTTTTCCAAAAGAACCCTTAGAAATAATATATCTCATGTCTTTAAATTGTAGAAGAGTAACCGAAAAACCATTGAAACATCCCATAAACCTGTTGGCAATATCTTTAGATTGAATAACAACAGGAAATGGTGCATCGGAGTAGTCTCTGCAAAATTTCTTCGGTCTTGGTTCGGTAATATCCATAATTTAAACAATGGCGGCAAATAATTCAGGAGAGCCAATAGAAATTAGTTACTATCCTTTTCTAATCTCAATTTTAAAATAAAATGTTACCAAGATAATATTGCCAAACCTTTCACGAAATCATCAATAATCACAAGACTTCCAGTAAGTTTTGGGTTTTGGTCAACTGTTTGTGGAAATAGGTACAAGTTAAATTCGATTTTTTCAAAATCGAAAATGACGTCCAATTTAGTAACGGGAGCTGATCCTAAAATTAAGGAAATTATTACTTCGTTAGATGATGATAAAACAGGTACACTTTTTACTATTTTTAACCTAACACATTTTTCAATTTTACTTAAATAAAATGCAAATCACCTACTGGTAATTTAACCAAAATGGTCTTCATCAATTATTTGCTTGTAATATTTTAAAAATTCCAAAAAACGGGCGGAACGGTTACTCACGTGACAACAAAATATTTTGGTAAGATGTTATTAGTACACTGAACCAGTGACCACTAACATTTTGATCTGTCATTTAGTTTTAAACCTTGTTCCAAAATTAATTTTCTAACTCAAAATTACCTATGATCCACTGATACTATATTAAAAATAATGAATGTTCCAGACATGTTAGCAGCTACAAGTGTTCTCCAGCAAAGAGCTACTGATATTAGAAATCAGCATGTTAATTGGCAATCATACTTGCAGTAAGTTCATCATAACTTTTTAATTAGATTTTAATAATTTTACAAAATGGATAATATTAGAATTTATATATAGATAATATATATATATATATATATATATATGTATTCCCAGTAGTTGCACCATTTTGTTTTTTACCTTTATACATTTTACTTTTGTTTTTAATGTCTATTCATGCATTATATTAATTTTTTTAAATAAATACTGTTTTTTATTAGGTAAATAATGGTAAAAATTTACTTTATGGGACTTACCCAAAAAAAAAAAAAAAAAATTCAGTCGATGCGCCTTGGAAAGCTAAGGCACACGACACCCCTCTCAGGTTGCAGAAAAGCCCCGTTTAAAAGTTAGGCCCCTTTTAATTTACTACAAAACCTAATTTATTTACTGCTTGTAGGTCACAGATGATTTCACAAGAAGATTACAACTTTATAGTTGATTTTGATGTCACAGATAGTTCAAAAAGAGAAGCACTTTTAAAACACCAGCGTCGCCAGTGTGCACAAACTTTTTTGAATCTATTGGGACATGTTTCTAAAGATCAGACATTGCAGTACATTTTAGTATTGGTGGATGATATGCTTCAGGTAAGAGTAAGTTATCTAATTTTCATCTTGTTAATTTTACATATATTTGAATGGTGTTAATGCTTCATGATAGTGAGTCATTATTGTGGTATTTTATGAAGAAGTTGCAAAACACCATCAAAAATATGTAAGTATAGAATGAACTCACAGACTGTAATTTCTAGGAAAATCGAAGCCGCGTAGATATTTTTCATGAGTATGCTAATGAAAAGAAGGAATCTGTTTGGGGACCATTTTTAAATCTCCTTAATCGTCAAGATGGGTTTATTACTAACATGACTTCTAGAATTATCGCAAAAATTGCCTGTTGGTCTCAGACCCCAATGGAACGTTCTGATTTACACTTTTATTTGACATGGCTTAAGGATCAGTTAAAAACTCAGGTATGTGACTATTTATTACTGGTTGTTGTAATGTTTGCTTGCCTTTTGTCATACCTTTTGTAGTAATATGCTTTTTGTTAAATAAGTTTTTCAAAAATCTGTGGTATTTTTAGAGGATAAAACTGCCAAACTTCATAATGCATTTTTTTTCATCTTTATTAATGTCTTTAACAACTTCTAAATAATTATCAGTATACCCAAAAATTCCATAATAGGTTTAGGTTTTTTTGATAAGTCGCAATTTTAGTTATAATTTTGACAAATTTTAAGCAATCCAAAGTAATTTGCTGGTATGTTAATAGGTTTTTACAACTCACATGTTTAAATTACGCAAAAGAAATTCTTTCACTTTCTAAAAATAACGTTTATTCTTTGCATTTTCTTCTACACATTAATATAATTTTTTATTAAATTAAATTTGTGCATATGTAAATAAACTCCTGGACAAAATTAATGCAACAACATTAAATCATACAAATTGTTATAATGAATTAATTTTAATAATTTTTGATGGACAATGGTTACATTAAGTTTTTTTCTTTCATTTCGCTATTTTAATTCCTATGTTTCTACGGCTTTGAATTAATTTCATTGCTTGCAGCAGTTAACTAGTCGGGACAAGTGCATTGTTTTCTTTGAACATAGAAATAGTGGTTATATTATGTGTTAATTAAAATCGTTTAAAAACAAGCCGAATTTGTAATTCCTTCCAGTCCACTATATCGAAGTTAAGCAAACATTTCTCCTGTATAGAAAAAGAGAAATTATAAAACCCCCGATTTCTACACGGACATAATAAAAAGATAAATTAGTTTTTGACGTGATAACATCTTATAATCAATGAACGTCAGCTGCATGACTCATTGTCACGTTCCGCCTGAGCCGAGCGTGCAAGCGATAGAGAGGCTCGATCGGCTTAAGCGTTTGGCTTGTGACGCATGTAACACTCTTTCACTCCATCGGCAGATGCGTCCGAGTAGAAGAGAGACAGAAAATATTTGAATTAGCAAGTGCAAATAAATGTTAATTTATCGAAAAAATAGTAATTTTCAATTAACTCCTTTGTATTATACAAAATAATTATAATTCGGTGATAATAATTCAATTCAATTCATAAAAGTATGCAATTTTTCATCAATGTTTTCTTATGACGTTATCACGTAAAATTATCGTCCGTAAACCGACTTTACAGGCAACCAATTTTTTTGGTAATTTCATATTGTTGCGTTAATTTTGTTCAGGAATTTATTGAATAATATACAGAATTTTAAATATCTTACTTTAAATTTTGTCTCAATTTCTTTATTAAGCTGTGTGATTATGTATCGTTATTATCACTAATTCAACTAATAGAGAAAAAAAATGTCACTTTCTTTTAATTATATAAATTAATAAACCTTTTTTGGTAGTTTACAAAACGTATAGTGTTTTTTCACTAATGGTATTTGCTAAACTTTGTGTGCTTTTAAAAATATGTTGTTGGTACTGCTGGTACTTAACCAAAGGAGTATATATTTTTTTACTAAACAAAAATGCGGAAATCAACTGACATGAGAGTGGGACTGAGCATTAGGTTACAAAATGGCTACTCTCTAGAATATGCGGCCAACACTCGCCTCTTTCTGTAGGCATGTATTGACATTTTAACCTTAATTTTCCCGAGCTGTCATATTTTTTTGACGCCAAGTGTGATTGCATTTGCTATAACCTATATGTGTTTACTAAGAGTATACAATTTAGTAAATTTTTTTATATTTGAGCGTTATTAAATTCATACATACATACTTTCATCAGTGCTCTCATACATGCTCGTCGGTTGTTGGTACTCTTGACCTGGCCTTCAAAACAATGTTGATCTGATCGAGATATGTTCGGCGGAGGTCGACCTCTACCGACTTGTCCATTCACACTCGTCTTATAAATTTGTTTCGTCAATCTTCCTTCATACATCCTTTCTACGTGTCCAAACCATCTAAGCATTCCTTTATCTATCTTTGTAACCACATCTTCTTTTACACCACAGCGTTCTCTTATCTCACTATTTTTTACTTTATCCAACCGAGTCAGTCCGGCTATTAAATTCGATATTTTATATTGAAAGGAATTCAAATTTGTTTCTACCATTGTCCTCAATTTTTGTTTATCTGGCCGCTACTCCAAGTAGTTGATGCATTGTGGAGGGTGAAGCTGTTCTTGCAGCAAACCACATTATTGTTTGTGGTGTCAAAGAAAAAAAGGATGATAAGTGGATAATCAGATCTTATGTTTGCAGACCAGTGCTGTTAAAAGTGATCCTCATGAAATAAATGGATGACATGACTTCAACGATAATTATAAGTATTTATTTACTTATGACTTCAATTAAAATAACCAACAAGGGAACTTGCCTGTCTTCTTTCAATGAGTTTTTTATATTTTTCTCTTTTCCTCTTCTATCTTCAGACTTTTGGACTTTGTTATAATGCTGGACGCAGGTAAGTTTTTACTTAGTATAGCAGTGTTTTTCAGGTAAAGTTTTTGATAGCCCCCTGACAGATTGATAGGTAATTCTATTAACCACATAAAATATAGAAAATAAAATAGTTACAATCACTAGTAGTTATGAAATTTTTTTCAACAAAATGTTTAGAACAAACTCATGTTTTTGGTAACTCTCTTTCCTATTTTCAGTTTGATCTCCCACAGTTTCTTTCTATTAACCATAGTCATCATTCCCGATTCTCTCTTTTGACCCTCATTTGGAAAATAATGAAAAGTCAAATTGGGGTTTTTTATGCACTGAGTTACATCCAGGTACACAACAATTTGCTCTGCTGGTCATTTTCACTATTAACAAATTATTGGTCACTATTAAACAACTATAATCTTCGCACAAAAATTCGAGCTTCAGGGTATATAAACACAAAGCAATCACACTTGCTCATCACGTGATATTGATGCGAGTTTATTCCGTCAAATGGCGTATTGTTTAGTATTAAAAGACAATACCTTATATGCTTTCGTAATTTTAGAGACTATTGACTGGATATTCACTTTAGTCACTTTTTAACAGCAGAAACTGTATGTTTGCTCAGTCCATTCTCACCATGGAACGCTATCATTTTTGACAAGTGTCAATGTCAACTGTTAACTGGTTTAAATATATTTTAAAAAGTAAGAATTAATGGTAAAACTATAATTGTAGCACAAAATTAAACACTATGGATAGTAATATTGCTACAAATTCCACTTCTCTTATTTAATGCAAATCGTAGAAAAATATTTTTTAAAATATTGTTTGTAATTAAAAGTAATAATGGTTGTTGCATAAATATATGATTAAAAGAAGTTTTCTTTTAATATTTATTTGTTTTCTTCCACTTTAACTACCATTGTGTCACATCCAATTAGCAATGTTACTATGTACAGGTATCTTAAAATGCTGCTAAAAAAATAGATTTGTCTCAATGTTGAAATGTGAATGTTTGAAAAGGAAATTTCCTACAGGAAAACAAGTATAAAATGGCGTGTTCTGCCAGTCCCAGTATTCCCCCCAAAAAAGATAAACGTAGTTGTATCAACATCATTCACGGCGCCAACTCAATATTATTTGGCATGTCCCTTGAAGACGCAACCAGAGTTGCTCAAGAGGTATCTACTTCTAAAAGAATCGTCATTTTGACAATTTTTTAAAAAATAAATATGATGTCCCCCATCTTTTGTGGTAACGTTTGGTGTTGTATTTCTGATGTTTTAACAACATTTTGTCACACTAACTTAGTAATTGTTGTGTATCACATTAACATTAATATGCAATGAGATGCCATCAAGGTCGTCCCCCCTTTTCTTTTAAGCTTAACTCATTGTTAAAGATATTTTTGCAAATTTTAAAAACGTTTTTTAACTAAAAGAATTGCGAGACGAGTAGATATTAACACTCCATAATATGTATATGGATTTTAAACTTTCTTCTTAATTTAATAGGTGGAGCATCCTTGGTTAAAATTTAGGACTGAATTGTCTAAATTTTTATTGGTTTCAAATATGTAAATTTACATTTTTTCGCACGGCTTTTTTTGACCCAGTTACAAGTTAGAGAAGGCAAATAATGGAAAAAACTAGATTGGATTTCAAGTAAAAATAAAAAAAAACCATAAATGTTTGACTCAGTTAAGTCTGAGTAAAATTTTTTTTATGTACATACTCTTAGGGTATTGTCAGGAAGTAGATATAATTCAGCAGAGTACATAATGTATCACCGTAAAGGTTTTTAACATCAAGGAAAGAAAAACCAACAGCTCTCAGGCATGCAGAAGATCTTTTAGTCTATGCAGATAATCAGTTTTTATC
Organism: Agelastica alni; assembly: GCA_950111635.1. Classification (NCBI taxonomy): domain Eukaryota; kingdom Metazoa; phylum Arthropoda; class Insecta; order Coleoptera; family Chrysomelidae; genus Agelastica; species Agelastica alni. Next base: position 41,294,490 of record OX467714.1, on the reverse strand, counting down.
AATAAAAAAGGCTTACTACCACCTTTATACCTATATAGTGGTCTTAATGGTGAAAAATTGTTCGAGTTACATTATTTCCAAATAAATAATTGTATAAAGAAACATTAAAAAAAAATTCATACCTACATTATTAAAAAAATCAAAAATTTATAATGTGGTAGGAAGGAAACAGACTAATTGCCTTTATCTCTGTGATTGTTGGTCTTCATTAACACTTTGATCTTAATACTAATAGGCATTAAAACAAGTGACTAATACTGGGCACTGCTGTGTGTGATTTTTTTGGTGAGGGTGATTTTAAGCCAGTTTTTTAGGAATTATTGTCGAAATATTGTAAATTTTAGTACCAAGCTCTGGCTGCTTCTCAAGCAGTTTCAGATTCTCTGAAAGGAGCCGCTACGGAATATTATACAGAATCAGCATTCGATCAACAGACATCGACACAGGAAATATCGGTATATAATTATGTCTTGTAGAATTAGTTCACTTCACATCTCTCTCATCCATTCATTGCTATTATTTATTGTGAACAAAGACACCATGAGATGTTTTTGTTTGCAGACAAGGATTAGGAACATTTTTTAAAATAAATAATTTTTTTATTCCTTACTAACTGCGTAACTCCACTATAATCATTCTTAAGTATGGTAAGTTTTTAATCAATATTGATGGACCTCACTATAAATTCAAATATTTTTTTCGTCCTGTATGTATAACCTAACATTAAGCAAGCCCATTACTTTAAATAACTATAAAATCCGTTTATAATCAACTTGTGTTGATAGTTAATCAAATATTGGTCAAGTGAATTACTACAAAAATACTGCTACAAGGTGTGTTAGATCGTCTGGCTCGGGCGATGGCAGAATGACAATACTTGACGTCTCGTGTTTTGTACGTCATTTTGTACGACGTCAGAGTGACAAGATGTCATTCTAAACGATGACAAGGTGGCAAGTGATAAGACGAGACGTCACGTCTTGTCACTCTGTCATGAACCAGGGTGGCACCGCCTACTAGCTGATCCTACGTGGTGACAAGATGATCCAACAAGGTTTTCTGAATAAACTATGATAAAATTAGAACGCTTGATGATAACAAAATTATAGGTTATTATAAGTAGCTAATGAATACTAACGACTATAAAATAAAGATGAATCAGGTGATTACAACAAATGTTCATCAACAACAAAAAATATATACAGTGTGTCCCCGCTTGAAGTCACGAAAAGGTGTAAACTTGTATCTCGTAAACCTCATTAGTGCGTTCAACCGTGGATCACACTATATAATATAACAATAAATTTATTATGTTTATATGCTATTTTTATTGGTTGCTTGTGCTATATATCAATTATTATAGTTTTCTATTGAATAAAACCTGCATCGTTCATCAATATTTAAATTTTTGTTTTGTTTTATTAAATACGATCATTAATTCTGTTAATTTAATCAGTTATTCATTACTAATAATTATTACTTATCGTAGATTAAAATTAGTAGTGTTTTGTTTAAATGTTCATGATTTTGTACACTTCAACTCATATTAGCAATACACACACGCACACACACGCGCGCGCCCACACACACACCAAAAAGGGGGAAATTAAGTTTTTTTTATAAGATACACACTAGAAAAGATTTTTTTATAAGTGACTTACTGTATAATAATAACCCATCATGTACACATACCCATTTACATGCTTAATTGAATCGTTACCTTCCCAAGTATTTGTAGTCCAATTAAACCCTCATCTATTTGTATGTCTTAGAACAACGAATACATCCAATCGGTAGCCAGATGTCTACAGATGATGCTGCGCATCGATGAATACCGTTTCGCTTTTGTTTCCGTCGACGGAATATCGACGTTACTCTCGGTGCTATCTGGTAGAGTTAATTTCCAAGTTCAATATCAGCTGATCTTCTGTTTGTGGGTACTCACTTTCAATCCATTGCTGGCGGAGAAGATGAATAAATTCAACGTTATTCCCATTTTGGCGGACATACTGAGCGATTCGGTCAAGGAAAAAGTCACCAGGATCATTTTAGCCGTTTTTAGGAATTTAATAGAGAAACCAGAAGATAATCAAGTGTCCAAGGAGCATTGCATAGCGATGGTGCAATGCAAGGTAAGTAACTGGATAATTTATTAACACGTTTATTGCAAATGTATTACGGTTCCCTTTCTTTGGCCGTTATTAATGTGTTACGAGAAAAAACACGAGAATCGTGATCATGGCACATTTATTTTGACAAGTTGAAATAAATATTTTTCTTTAAAAGGTATTGAAGCAACTGGCCATATTAGAGCAAAGAAAATTCGACGATGAAGATGTGACATCTGATGTGGAATTCTTGACTGACAAGCTGCAAAGTTCAGTCCAAGATCTTAGTTCATTCGACGAGTATTCTACCGAAGTAAGTAAACAATCTCATTAGCATACGTACATTCCTTATAATTTTTTTGAAATATTTTAAATAAAGTATTTGTAAGTAATTGGGGTACGTGGTTTGAAAAAAACGTTGTTTTTAAAATTTCTTTCCGAAAAATAAAATCGTTTCGAGTATAACCGTAGCAAGTAGCTTATAAACATGGAGCGTAGAGACATCTAGCGGTGAGCGCTGAAGCTCCACCGGTGTAAACGGTAGTTTTCTATCTTCATATTATAACGTAAATGAAACGATTTTTGTTTTAAATTTTCAGGTTAAATCTGGTCGTTTGGAATGGTCTCCCGTTCACAAAAGTAAATTCTGGAGAGAAAACGCTCAACGCCTCAACGAGAAAAACTACGAACTGCTTCGCATTCTTATCCACTTGCTGGAAACCAGCAAAGATCCCTTGGTATTGAGCGTTGCAAGCTTTGATATTGGAGAATACGTACGTCACTATCCCCGTGGAAAACAGTGAGTATTTTCGTTACAATTACTCGAAAAAACGCGTTCCAACCGAGCTTGGGATCGTTCGTGAACTGGTAATTATGGCGCACGGTTGAGCGTAGTAACCGTTTGGACTGAGGTACGCGTTGGGTATTGATTCTAATGCAATCTGTGGAATAAGTCATCAAAAAGTCGATAAATGAATTGTTAAAAGAAATTTTTTTGTATACTCGAGTATTTACTTTTAAGAAGCACTGAACGTCGAGAATCGAAAGCGTTTTGAAATAAATTTATAAATACCGTTACACCTATGGATTCGTTAATAAGTGGTAGACACTCAAAAATAACAGTTTTTATTTAACCAATCGCACAGTTGGAACGAAGTTCCTTATCGCACGGTACGGGCTTGGCGGATGGGGGCTAGGCGAAAGAAAGTGTACGATATTTCCGTCACGAAACACGAAACAGCAGTTGCAAAAATAACGCGCATGCGCGTTCTCTTGAGGAGGAGTGGAGACTCGTAGCATAGAAATACTTAGTAACGTGACGTTTATTTGTGTAGTCCACGTTTGTATTAAAATTACAATTGCAAAAATAACGCGCATGTGCGTTCTGTTGAAGAGGAGAGGAGACGCGTAGCATAGAAATACTTAGCAACGCGACGTCTATTTGTGTAGTTCACGTGTTCGTCAAAATGACAATTGCAAAAATAACGCGTTTGCGCGTTCTGTTGTACAATGCCAAAAAAATGCAAAAACAAGCGTGAGAGAAAATATAATACGTTTATCAATAATAATATACTACCAAATGAACTTCGTTCCAACTGAGTGTTCCAAGACACTCACGCACTGTTTTTTATTTAAATCAACCACACACTATAATTCACAAGACAAATATACTAGTTCCTGTCAATAGGATGATTACTAAACAGGTTCGGCTTTTAAGATGTGTTTGTTAGTTGCGATTAGTAACAATACACATAATATAAAAAATATTTCCTTTTAATTCTACGCCAGCATATTATGACATTTATTTCTGATTTTATTCATTTTGTCTTATAGTATAATCGAACAGTTGGGAGGAAAACAATTGGTAATGCAGCTGCTGGCCCACGAGGATCCGAACGTGAGATACGAGGCACTTTTGGCCGTACAGAAATTGATGGTCCACAATTGGGAATACCTTGGAAGGCAATTGGAAAAAGAGCAAAGCACCGATAAGAACGCTCCCAAGGGCGGTACCCAAGTCGCCGGGAAAGCATAATCGTTATAATTCCTACGGTTATTAATGATATTTTTGCAATAATTTAGACGTCCATAGCGACTTGTAAAAACAAAAACAAAAAAAAGAAAATAAAATTAAGTTTTCTGTACATAGTTGTAAAGGTTTACATTCCCGTTCTTTTAATCTATCAAAATAGCCTTGCAAAAATTTAAATTGCTTTAATTATATGCCTTTAAATAAACCGTTTACTCATGTTTTACTTATAGTATTATATATATATATGTATATTTAAAATATATATGTTGTCGTTTTACTGGAGTTTTAATTTTTTTTTTGCACACATGGAAAGACCCGAGTTTTTGTAAGGGGAAATTTTCCTCTCAATTTTATTGAGAATTTTTCAAAGCGGGTCCTGTTACTAAGCCGCCCTACCAAGTGTTCTGTTCTAGCGCTGATAAGAATGAAATATTCAAAGACCAATCGTCAATCGAATATATTCATTTTTAGTAGAATTACAAAGTTAAAAAGGTCGTTTGCATTTTTATTATATACTTATTATTTAGTGTGCAATGAAAATGGTAAGAATTGTTTTAAATTTTTGTATTTGATCTCGCTTTAACATGTAATTAAGCATTAACTACTGGGCTGATTTATTTAATAAAATATTTTTTGCCGGAGACCTTCGTAATTTATGTTAAAAAATCATTCTTAGTGACATTTTTATTTTTAGTAAACGACCTTTTTCTATGGAGCTTTTTTCTATGGAAGAATTCACTGGACGCCTTTTTTACGTAAGACTTTTTTCTGAATGCATTTTTGTTCCTGGATGCTTTTTTTTAATCCCTGTAGACGGCTTCCATTACTGGTCGTTTTACCTGTCGGATGTTTTTCGCTGCTGCCGATGGCTCCCATGGCTTTTCCTATTCTGTTTTTTCCGGTTTTTGTTGGTTGTTTTATGGTAATCAACGGAGATATTGTTCGTCGACAGGCGTTAAATACGCTGTACAACACATGGGATTTATGGTATTAAACTAAAATTCAGAAGTCAGCATTTCCTTTAAGAGGAAAATTGGATAATCTTTTCATTTTATTATTACTATTTAAATTCATTTTTTTTTATATTTTGTATCTTTCAGAAATTTGTAAACATTTTTTTTTAATTTTACATACATACATATAGTCACGCCTTTTCCGTAGGGGTAGGCAGAGACCACTCCCTTCCACTTGCTACTGTTCTTACACACATCTTTTGCTTCCTTTACTTTCACCAGTGCTCTCATGCATGCTCGTCGGTTGTTGGTACTCTTGACCTGGCCTTTCTTCAAAACAATGTTGATCTAATCGAGATCAATGTTCGCCGAGGTCGACCTCTACCGACTTCCATTTACACTCGCTTTATAAATTTGTTTCATCAATCTTTCTTCATCCATCCTTTCTACGTGTCCAAATCATCAAAGCATTCCTTTATCTATCTTTGTAACCACATCTTATTTTACACCACAGCGTTCTCTTAACTCATTATTTTTTACTTTATCCAACCGAGTCACTCCGGCTATACTTCTCAAACTACTCAACTCCGCAGCATTAATCCTATTTTCATGCTTCTTCTGCCAACCCAACATTCACTACCATACATAAGTGTAGGAACCAACACGCATCTATGCACAGCCAGACGTGCCTTTATTGACAATTTCTGACTGTTCATAAAGCTATGCAGTGCCCCATTCATTTGTTTTCCTGCCAACACCCTTCGCTCAATGTCACTGTCATACTTTCCATCTCTCGTAAACTTTGAACCCAAGTACACAAATTGATTTACTTGTTCCACTCTTTCTCCCTCAATCGAAACTTCACAGTTTGTCATGCTTTCTTCTCTTTCAAAAACCATTACTTTCGTTTTGCTTACATTTATTTTCATCCATTTAATTTTCAGGGCATCATGCATAACTTAACCATCGCCTGCAACTCCTCTTCAAATGACGCTAATATGACTTGATCATTGGCGTAAAAAAGGCATTTGACGATAAAATCATTCATTTTCAAACCAGACGCACCATCTTTCAAATATTTTAAACAACTGTCAATGTATAAGTTAAACAGCTATGGCGAAGACACACATCCCTGTCTCACACCTATTTCGATGTTAAACCAGTCCATGCAAGCTCCGTTTATCCTGATACAAGCAATGGAATCCTCGTAAAGTGATTTCAGTGCTCGTATTAAACTACCACACACCCCATACATAGACAATGTCGACCACAATTCACACCTCACCACTCTGTCATAGGCCTTTTCCAAGTCTATAAAAGTGCAATAGACCTGACTTCTAACCAAGGATTGTTCGACTATACCTCGTAATGAAAAGACCTGATCCATACATCTCCTTCCTCTTCGAAATCCTGCTTGCACATCCCATATTATCTCAGTTTCATTCGTTACTTTTTGAATTTTAATAAATCTGTATGTACACTAGGTTTTTTTTATTGTTTATGAGAGATAAGAACGAAGTGTTGCACAGCCTTGAAGCCTAAATACGTCGATTAGTTAGCTCGTTTTATGCTACTAAATTAAAATAATACGATTGGATTTGTTTGGGGTTAGGTTAGGTTAGGCGCCCTCACTTGCTTAATAATTATTGTTTTTTTAAGTTAGTTTGATATATTCAGAAAAAATACGGTTGTATAGATCCGCGAACTGATCTATATATCCCCCCAAATTTAATCCAATCGAGAAATCAAGGAGTCACGGAACCCTAAGTATAGTATTTTGATATTTTTCCTTTAAGTTAATTAGTTGATAAATAATTTGAATATTTAAATTAAAATTTTAAAATACATCAAATTTTATTTGTTTACCGACCCGAACTAGTATTAATTATCAGCATTTGATTTTTATTCATTTTATACAATTAGTTAAAAATATTTAAAAATTCTTTTTCAGTATTTAAATTTAGTAATTTCACGCAACACATTTGATGCCCAACTTTTAGCGTTTAGAAAGAGTTTCATTGGTAACATTTTCTTTCGGTCTTTGGTTTATGGTCGTGTCGCAAACGAGGGCGATATAGGTGCTGAAGATAAAAATCGATCAAATTAATATTGTATATATAAAAATGAAACAATTACTCGCAAAATATAGAAAAAGAAAAATCAACAAACAAAAACAATTCATAAAAATTACGCTACAGACTATCTTCATCTTTAATTACAATTACTCTACATAGGATAATTAAAATGATGATTACGATGAACAGGTCCCAAGGCAGACTCTGAAAACAAAAACAAGTACTATATCAAAGCGAATTATCATCGACACGCGAACTTTTATGAGCCCTATACCCATTGGACCATGATGGGCAATTACGATTGTGTAGAGAGGGCATAATCGCCTCTAATGGCCCATTATCGCCGATGATCGAACGTGATGGCCGTTGTGTCGTTTTTTAGACACTCATCAAAGGAAATTAGGCCATGATTGTGCACGTGCCCATTCGATCGCCGATTACTTAGTTCATATTTGTTTATGAAACTGTGAGGGTGTGTGCTATTTTGACGTATACCATTTAAACATTTGTTGTATATTAACCTAGGGATAATTTTTATGAGCCTAACTTATTCTATTTTAATGTACAGTTAACATCCATGTCTGACAGATGACAGTTAACAAATGTGGGATGCACGATTGTGTGAACAGCGGCACTGTTTCATGTTTTTTCCCTTCCCTATATATATATATATATATATATATATATATATATATATATATATTAAAAAAGTCAGATTGACAAGTAATATATAGAAATTGTTTTTGACTTTCGTTTTCTTCTTCATCTGCCTATCCACACTATTGGATGTTGGCGATCACATTTATGTACGGTTCACGATCTGTTGCTGTGTGTACCAGGTCACCTATAGTTCTTAAACCTGTCCATTCCCTTAGATTTCTTAACCAGGACATTTGCTTTTTTTCCACTCCTCTTCTGCCTTCAACTATCAGTTGTAGCAATTGGTATTTTGGATTTCTCATTAGGTGCCCAAAATAAGCTTTTATGTTAAGTAACATTTCTCTGTTTTTCCACATACGTCTCAAGATTTCCTCAGTCGGTCCATGGTACTCTCAGCATTCTTCTGTAAGACCACATTTCAATCATATTTATGGGTGATGCTTTTAGCGTCCATGTTTCCACGCCGTACCGCAGAGCGGACCACACATAACACTTAGCGTATCTCAATCTTAGACTTAAAGTTATGTCTTTGTTAGTTAGTATTTTTTTAAATTTGAAGAAATAATTGCGGGCCGTTTCTATTCTACATCTAATTTCCTTATCATTATCCCATTCTTAGAACAGCCAACTACCCAAATACTTGTAACGTGAGACACGTTCTAGTGTGGTATTGTTTATTGTGATTTGAGCATTGGGATAAGGTACTTTCTGCCTGCTAACTATCATGAACCTTGCCTTGTTGCTATTTATTTTAAGTCCATATTTATTACTGATGGTGTTCAGTTGATTAATCATCCGTTGGAAATCTTCATTACTGTCGGCTATTATGACTGAGTCGTCCGCATATCTGATGTTGACGAATACTTCATTTACTTTGATTCCCATGTCTTCATCTTCCAAAGCTTCATTTAAGATGGCCTCGGAATATAGATTAAACAACAAAGGTGATAATATGCATCCCTGTCTAACTCCTCTGCTTATTTCTATATCTTGGGTTTTTTTATTTTATTTGTTGTTATGTGCGCCGTTTGATACCAGTACAGATTTTGAATACAGCGAATGTCTTTTTCATTTACATTTGTTGTTCTCAATATGTTTATTAATTTTTCGTGTTGAACTCTGTTAAATGCTTTTTCATAGTCATAGTCTTTCTGCACATCCCGACAGTTCTGTATCAAAACTATGTAATCTCCCAACATGGCCGATCGTGTAAAGGCTTTAAATATTTGCAACGTGGTTGTGGATATTTTGTTAAAATAAAAAAAAAACTAAAACATCTTTGAGTAATGAGTAATTATTACCTGGTGGTGGTGGTGGAACTTGATACTGGGGGAACGAATGAACCTGCATGGGAGAATCGGGCAGCGGGGGCTGCTGCTGTTGCTGTTGATCGCCAGGTAAGTGCAGCTGTTGAAAAGACCGCTGGTGTGTTAACATCTGCAACATGTTGACTGGCGATCTATATAAAGCCGGCGATTGATTTATCACCACGTTTGGCACGTACGGAAGCGTACCACCTGCGCTGTGATGAATCTTCATGCGAGGCGGGAACAAATGTGGAGGTGGAGAGCCAGGCGGAGGCGACGGAGGCGGTAAATTGTCTTCGTCTTCAGATTCTTCTATGTCGTGATCCGTCGTCGCTTTGATGACTTTCACCTGAAATTAACAACGTTCACTTAAAAAAAATAGGGAAAATGTATTGCCTGGGTTTGGAAGGGTCGCCATGTGATGCCTGCATGTGCTTCATACATGGAATTACTTCAATGTTTTATTATAAATACTTATTTACTAACTGTTCGCGCTCTTATTGTTAAAACAAAACTTCTGTGACGCTACTGTCATCAAATGATCGAAGATATCAATTTTCGAACGGCTCTTATTATTATTAAAACGTTATTCAAGACATCACATCTAAAAATTCCCCTTTTAGCAATCATTGCTGGTGGCCATTGTTCGCCATATAAATTACTTATCTTTCAAATTGTCTCAAGCCTTGTGTTTCCGTGATGTAGTGTTTTAATTATTCAACTTTTCACAAACTCTAAGTGTCCTCGAAAAATTGTAAATTTTCAAGGAAAGAGATTCCAGTGAAACTTGTATCAAGTTCTACAAGTACATGATTTGAATCAATCGATTGTGGAGAATCAGAGTAAGAAATCCTGTAACTGCGTCAGAAACTACAGGTATTCTCCTTACGGTAAGTCCATATTATATTTTTCTACTTGTTTTTCTGTTAATTACAAAAATCGATTCATTCCAAGATACAGTCCACTAATACAGAGGTTCATTGAATTTGAGCAGTCTTACAATTTGTTTAGATTATTCAAAACCCTAACTCAGCATTGCGCTGACACTACAAAGGGAACTAGGAAACTTTTGCAATATGAGGCAACCACGTGGCGCAGGAGTCTCGAGTGTTGGCGCATGTTGGTAGGTGTTCAACTTGCACACTATAAGCTGCGCAAAGCCGGTTGGCTAGTCAGCAGTGATAGTTTAAAGTTCGTGCTATGGCATCTTGGTCACGAAATGGTGCCTAGAGACAGGAGATTGCGTTCCTATCCAAGAGTAATCTAGGCGTTACATGATAGGACAGGTGTTACCAGTGTCCCTACGGGAAAAAGGCGTGACTATATGTATGTATGTATGTTGTTGTACTGTCTATATTATTTTTTATCTACTCTTTTACTCTTTTGTTTTTCTTTTTTGGTACTGTATACATTTGAGTCGTTACGTGAGTTCGGCGAAGTAAATCAACAAGGAGTGTCCAGTTGAATCAACCACTATTTGCTGATATAGCAAGGCTAGACAAAACAAAGTTATATACAACAATTTAGCAGTATTCAAAAATGTTTATAAATGTAGTTGATTGAAATTATTTATCATAAAGATTAAAGGTAAGTGTCTCAATGGCATTACAAAAATTTAATGTTTTCTGAATAAGAACACGAACCTTAACTTTTTTCTTCGTATTTTTCGCACGTAGCTTGGTTTTCGTGTAGCGCTTCTCTTTCGGCAGCACCTTGCACGGAGGTGGCGAAGACAATTCTTCACCAGCAGACGGAGAAGTTCCTTCGCCCGGTCTCACCCCGTCGGCGAATTGAACCTTTTTTTTTTTCAATTTGGACGATTTTCTGAAACATGCACATTCGCACTTTTATAAAGACATCTTTTCAGTTACCACAATCAATATGCGGTATCAAGTTTTGGGTTTCTTACCGTCGTCCTCTCAATAGGATACTTTTGTTGATGTGGTCTTTGGAAGTTGTGGAAACGTTTGGCAGCAAAGGCGGCCACTGCGCTGGAGTGTCATCGAACGTGGAGTCGCCTCCATCCTGAGCCTCTACCTCGAGCTGCAGAGCTTTCTGTAACGAGTAATAACTTAGTTAACTGCCTTAACGATAACGGTAATTACTAAGTATGTACTATATATTCGTATGAACGTATTATACACTGATTAAAAAGATTACAAAATACCAAGTATAACAATACAATAAAATACAAATCAAATATAACAAAACTTCTCCTCAATCACAGTCGTAGGTTGCATTGTTTTAGCCATTCTGCAGCGTTCGGGGGGAGGTCGTACAGTTCTTGTAGTGAACCACTGAAACAGATATCGGGACATTCCAAGGTCAGGTGGGCAATTGTTTATTCACCAGCGCCGCATCTATCGCATCGTGGGTCATCTGCAGCTTCCCATTGAGTAAGACTTTTGTTGCAAACTCCATGGCCAGTGCGCATTCAGATAGCACCATTCTCTTCTAATCAGTGTGAATTCAGCGGGCTTGGCACTGGGGTTAGAGATAAGATTGTAGTTCCTGATTTCTTTCTGATTCCACTGTTCGCTCCAGCGCTCTTCCACAGAGAGAGTGGTTAGCTGGTTGGCTGTAGTGATAGGTGGGTGGCTGGACTTTAGTCTCAGCCTATCTGTTGTAAGAGGGGGTGTATCAGCGTGAATGGGTAACGCGGGGTTGGAAATGCATGTTTCAAACTGGCTAGTCGTCTTAGTTGAGGAGGTGCGTTGTTGCTTAATACTGGCAGCCATTGGACAGGAGTGGAACTAATGGTGCCTGTCAGAGTCCTCATTGCCTGGTTCAATTGTACATCAATGAGGTTGGTATGACAGCTGTTTATCCATACCGGTGCGCAGTATTCCGCAGTGGAGTAAACATCTGCGTAAACAAACTTTGGTGATGTATGTACTATAATGGAAGCATAGTAATGAGTAAAAGTAATGAGACTACTTAAATAAAACACACATAAAACAGTTTGTTCATCCAAATTTATTATGACGAGAAGACACAAGAGACAAGCCAAATTGTCCTTTAAAATTGTTTGCATTGTTAATCTTGATATACTAACAATATCTACAAGGTCTCTTTGAGCCAATCGAGTACAAGTACCTTGATTTTGTTGATGTTTTCATCAGTAGTTATGGTTGATGGCCTTTCCGAATGAAATTCGTCTTTGACTGCTTCACGACCCTTACCAAATGATTTGTACCATTTAAAAGCTTGTGATTTTGATAAAAATTCATCACCGTAAATGCATCAGAGCAAGAAATTTTATTTTTTTGACAAAATTTGATAATTCCTTGTTTAACAGATTTTTTCACTTTAAAACAGCTTGCAGTCCGGCTAAAGGACCCTTGCTTACTGCAGCTCACAGAAGACGCAGACTTGAGTTTGCCCGTGAACACATGAATTGGACAATTGATGACTGAAAAAAGGTATTGATCACGGATGAGTCTAGAATGTGCCTTTATCGTAAAGATGGAAGAAATAAGGTGTACAGAAGAGTCGGAGAACGGTGTGCTGCCTGTACTCGATTACCAAGGGTTGCTTATGGGGGTGTCTCAGCAATGTTTTGGGCAGGTATTTCTTTTGAGGCGCACACGGATCTCGTCGTGATTGACAGAGGCGCGCTAACAGCACGACGATATATTGCAGAGATCCTAGAAGACTATGTGCTACCATATGCTGGGTTTGTTGGTAATCGTTTTCTGGTAATGCAAGATAATGCGCGACCGCACACGGCAAGAATGGTAACGGAGTACCTTGAAGAGATTGGTATTGCAAAATTGAGCTGGCCCGCTCAAAGCCCAGATCTTAATTCTATTGAGCATATTTGGGACCAGCTCAAAAGGCGTGTAAGACGTCGTTTACCTGCTCCAGCAGCATGTAAAGAGCTCCGATTGGCCCTTATTGAGGAATAAACCAATTTTTCTCAACCAAACATTCAGAATGTGCTGCGTTCTATGCCTACTCGCATGAGAAGTGTCATCTAGAATCGAGGTGGTAATACGCCTTATTAAAGAGTGAACCCCACTATTTCTTGTCTCTCGAGTTCAATTATAGTTGTGTGTCAACTGAATGTGTTATTTTTCAATAAATTAATAAAAATTTTAAATTTTTGCTTATTTTCTGTTTTTAACCCTTATAAACATCGTATGAGATGCTAAATGCATTATTGAATAAATACACAATAAATTTATTAGAACAAAAATAAGCTTAATTTAAAAAAATGAATAATTTCGTAATATTTTGGGGTGGCCCGTTTTCTCTGACGCGCAGTGTATTAACAATCGAGAATGTTTCTGATGGTATTAAAGTTACAATAGGCCGATGATAACTAAAATAAACAACGAAAGTGTTAATTGTAACGTAGACGGAGCGAACCGAGTAGTTACGGGGCTGCCCGAAGCTTTCGCATCACTGCTCCAACAGTCGTTGTTACCCTCCAAACACGCCATTAGATGTTTCACATTAAAAAAACAGTCTTAATAAGTTTTGTCCAGAGTAGTATACCAAATATAATTCTTTACCTTAATCATATTTTCAGTTTTTTTCTTCATCTTGATCTGTCGCTGTTTCTCCTTCTCCCTTCGCCTGTTTTCCTTCTCCTTTCTTCTGGCTTCCCTTTCCTGCCTCCTCTTTTCTCTTTCCGCCCTTCGCTCAACTATCTTTTGTTTCATCGTCGTTTCGGCAGAACGTTTTTCCGTCGGCGTCGAAGGCTCGTGCGCCGCGCCGCTGGCACCGCCGCCACCGCCACCGCCACCGACAAGACTGACTTCGTCGTTGTACTTGTCACCGAAAGGCGGCAGCGGAATGTCGGGGGATAATTCAGTGGGGACAATTTCGAGCACGTTGCCGATCTGAGGAAAGAAAATTTAACATCGAAAACGAATTAAAATCGTCGCAAAAGTTACCTGTAAGATTTGAGATTTATTTTCCGGTCGCGCGATGGGTCGCTTAAGGTCCAAATCAGCTGGAACGATCTCCACCATATTTCCCATTTGGACGAAATTCGATTTCAAACCGTACATACTATTCTCCATCAGATTCGTAAATTGAGAACCCTCGTCATATTCATTGTGACAAAAATTGTTATAAGTCGTACTAATCGGTTTTAAATCGTCCTTGTTGAATCCCAATTCTATATTTATTCTATCGTCCAGGGACATCCTTTTCGTTTCGTTAAATTTCGACGGCTGTTCGAAATAATGAGGAAGGGGAGATTGCGCGTAATCTTCCCGAGTCGGTTGCAGAAGTAGAGAGTCGTCTAAAACGTAACAAACAGTGTTTAAAATGAGAAAAGAGTAACTAACGAAATACATTTTCTTATTTGCGAGTTACTGTTGGTCTACCTTCCAACAAATTTAAGGTTCCGACAACAATCAACTTCATCAATAAGTAAAAATCCTTGCACTTGGAGATTCTCAAAATAATCAGGTACTTCACAAATCATAAAACTACTTCAATTAACCAAGAGGATCTAAACATAGCCACAGTCAACATTAGGCATTTCACCATTGATAAGTAATCAGCAACAATTTTAGGATCAGGTACTTAATAAATCAGCGAAATACTTTAGTTTGCTTCTAGAGGAAGGATCTAAACGATATGCAGCAGTATCGCTACAACAGTTGCTCGTTTTGAGACAATCAATACTTCTAGTCTATCAATTTATTGGTACTTTGCAAACCTACAAGACCAAGCTTAAGAGTTCTGCCACCAATAAATAATTACCAACAATTTTAGGATCAGGTACTTAATAAATCAGCAAAATATCTTAGTTTGGCAAGCGCCGCTTTTAGAGGACGGATCTAAACGATGTGTAGTAGTATTGCTACAATAGTTGCACGTTAATAGTCAGACAATACTCCAAGTCTATCAATTTACTGGAAGTTCCGATACTGCTCCACGAAGGGAATCAATAATGATCAAACATTTTCTCTTGGGTGAAGTGTCCACCAAGTCTATACAATTAGACAAACCTCCAAGCTTTGTTTTATGTAATATACAGTCAAAGAAGTACTTTCTAGTTATAAAACTAAAAACTGAATTGTCATTTATCGTTTACCTGAAATAGTGGAATCGGCAACGCTGCGTTTGGGTCTATCTGAAGGCGAAGATATTTGCCTCGAGCTGTCCGGCATCTTTTCGGGAATTCTTGCTTTTTTAAGCGGTCGATTTCGCGGTGAAACGCTCCTCGTTGATGACCTTCTTCGCGGAGACGGAGTCCTTCTTCGATAACCCGGCGAATGGCTTCGTCTCGAAGAATACCTCCGACTGGCTGAATGAAAAAAGGATCTTATTAATTTTGAGGTGTTTACAAAGTTTATAAAGAAGAGATTAAAATAACAGAACAACGAAGGGACGAAACGATGTTAGCAATTATAACTTACTCGGGGACGATCTTCCTCTATCTCTATATCTCTCGGGCGATTTTCTCCTTCTTCTCTGAGGCGATGAATCCCTCTTGGGCGAGTAGCCTCTCCTTCTCGGCGGCGTTTCCCTTCTTCTGTACCTGGAGGACTGCGCAACGCTCGACTTCGACTTATTTTCATGGTGTTTGTGATCGCTCCTTACGGGACTCTTTGTCGTTTTAACCACAGAATGAATATCACCGAGGGAATTTTTCTTTTGATCCGTCCCAACGATCCCATCTTCTTTCTCGTTAATCGGACGCTCTTTTCTAACTTCCTTTATCGGTTTAATTACTTTTTCCGATTCGTCATCAGAATCGCCGAGCTTCAAATTCGAGTTAACCAGCAACGTTTTTTTGGATGGCAAGATCAAAGTAAAGGGGACCGTTTTGCCGGGGCTATCGGTAATTTTTTCTTCGATGACGGGAAGACGGGAAGTCGGTTCGACGATTAATTGTTGACCAGATAGATTGGAACAATCGATAAGAATATCGTTCGATTGTAACGGTATGTTTGGAAGATTCACGATTCGCGGCGAAGGTACTGGTTGTATTTTAACATCTTCTGGCATCGGGATGAACGGTATGTCTTTGGGGGCGATGATCTGCCGCCTATTCACGATGACGTTGTCTTTCTTCTTCGTCAAATCTCGTACGTCTGGACGTTTACTCGAATTAATTATACTGTCGGTGATGCTGTCGTTGGTGTTTGGTGTGCTGGGACTGCAATTTGGATTAGAACTGACAGCTTTGATGAATTCTTCGTATTCGTTTTCCAAAATTGTAGAATCAGATTTATTTAACTCAATTTGGGATTCTTCGTTCTTCGACGAGGCTTCTTTTTTGTCCCACCTTCGCTTCTTTTCTAATTCTTTGACGGCATATTCCATTGCTCGACACTTCTCCATTTCGACGCTATCATCAACAGTCTTTTGATTCCGATTAGCAAACGATTCAATTTCCAGGTTAAAGTTATCCACTTTGTGTACTTTGGCAGTCAAGTCGGGAATTTCTCTTTTTTTGAATGGTTTTATGTTCAACGGTATTTCCAAATCCAGCACGTCGTTAACGTTCCGAGATTGCTCGAACTTTCTCGATTCGACCGGCCGTCGTGCCGGTTCGACCGGCTCGTCGTCGCTCTCCCACGACGAATTAAGCTGTTTCCGTTTCTGAACGCTCTCCCACACTGGATCGAATTCTTTTTCCCAATTTCCTCGGTACTCTTCCGTATTGGGGGTGTCCGTCGATTTTATCTTGTCGCAGAAATCATCTACTGGTTCTTTCTTTATCATTACGTCCATAACCTGTTCTATCTTGTCTCCTTTAGAACGGCATTCGTCTGCTCTTTCTTGTTTGATCGGTCGTTTGTGTGAGATTTCCTTCTCCGTCAGTTGTGCGATCGTTTTTACTTTGTTTTTAGTCTCTACGAAACTGAAATTGTTGGAAATGTCGAAGAGGTCCTTCTTGTTAGATTTCTTTTCGCAATCCGAACCGCTTGATTCCCGCTTCCTTTTGTTGATTTTACTTTTCGAGATTTTCTTCGCGTCGTCCGTTCGAGGCAACTTCACTTCCGAACTGGACGACCTTTTTTTATTTTTTTTTGATTTTTTTTCCGAGCTGTCCTGCTCACACGCATTCAAGCTCTTTTTCTTCCCATCACTCGATGTTTTTTGCTTCTTCTTTGGCAGCATTCCCCTATTTTTCCCCCTTTTCGATTTCTTTTTCCTTCTCCTTTCACTCTCCGACGAGCTGTCACTATCTTCGGTCTCGGTTCTTTTCTTCTTTTTCCTTCTCTTTTTCGGCGTTTCTTCTCCATCCAATCGGGTGCTGTCGATTTTTCGTTTCATCTTTTTCTTTGCATTCTTAACTTTGTCATCATCGCATTCTTCATACGAATGTAACGACTTTCCCTCCAAATTTTGCTCCCAATCGTTTCCATCGACTCTTTGGATTTTTTGTAAGTGGAGAGGGGGAATTTCAGGCGTTAAAAATCCCGCTTCGTCTTCTGGTTCATCATTTCTATTGAAAATTGATCCTCTTTCTAATTCGGGAGTTAATATTAATTCGCCATCCATGCAATGCTCTTCCAACATCGACTGTAATTGGATAATTTCGGGCTGACGAGCTGCCATACATTTTTGTTTTTTTTCTACTTCGCTAGCCGACGTGTCATTTTTAGTTTTTTTAATGCTGCTACATATTAAAATTTCTTCGGTTTCGTTTTCCTCTTCTTCGTCCGAATAATTCTGGAGAAACGACAAACCGACGGAATTTTCCAATACCTTGCATTCGGGGATGGAAGATTTTTTCCAAAGTTTGTTGAACCACGACTGAGATTGCATTTTCTTATTGAAAGGTACTGGTCTACAATAAATAAAAAAAAAAACAATTTAGTAACAATTCTAATTTTCGTGATCAATTTTATTAATTCAAGATTTTTCTTGAAAATGATCCACGATTATGGGAAATGACAATTAAAAAATATTTGGTGAATTTCGGTTGATTTGATTCACTCAAAGAGGGTTATTTTTAGAAAAATGTATTACCCTACACGGAAAATTGAATAAATGTATAATTTAATCATGAAACAATAACAAAATAGTAAATTTTTTATATCACATGCAGAACTGTTTCTAGAAAGTTTCTACCAAATTTCATTCACTTTGACTCATTAGATTTTTAGTATAATACTTCATTATGTCCAATGAACTCTTCTGTGATTATACTGAAGATCGTGGCAATTCAGAAACTCAAAAGGTTTTGCGCGTGCGTGACTTTCATTCATTTTAAGTTCAAAACACTTTTTGTTATAAACTTGAGCCCACTCAATTTTAACAGCAATACCATAACCTTTACAGCAATTAATCTGTCATAAGTTTGGTGCGTTGAAGATTTGATTTCGTTTTAAAAAAAAAATAACGGTGCCAACCTGAAGATTTCATATGACACTATGCTGCGAAGTTGCCACTATTATTACCTAATAATCCGTGCGTTTTATGTTGGTAGCATCGCAGAACTGTAGAAAGTTTTGTTGGGTTGGTAATAAAAGTAACAAGAAGTTTGCTGTGCGCGGGAATTTTGACAGTTCGTTTTTGACATTAAGAAAAGTTTGTGATAGGAAACATAAAGTAATATCTTAGAATTAAAGGATCAATTTAACTTTATAAATAAATAACAAATATCATGTATCTGGTATCATGTGAGTGAGGCACAGGTCGCCCCTCTACTGCGACCTTTAGTAGGTCTATTGTGGCTCACCCGTAGAGGTTACAGTTTACCGCACAATCCAGCTCTTCTCACAAAGTTCATGGTTGTATGGCGTGAGATTTTCTTGAAATCTGAACGTTCTAGGTTGGTATAACCAAATATGTTTAACCTTATTCTTCCCAGGCCGGGGCATGAACATAGTATTGTTCAACAGCTTCGTCTTCGACGCAGCAAAACCGACAGTCCGTTTGTTGATTTAGACCTATCCTTCCGAGGAGGTATCTTAGACGAAAGTGTCCCGTAAGCAGCCCCGTTAGAATTCGCAGGTCACACCTGCTTCATTCTAGGATCTGCTTAGTTGTGTTCTTGAGGGTTTAGGTAAGAACGTCTTCAAGTGAGTCAACCCTGGAATATTGGACCAGTACGTGAGCATTTTCCTCTCCGCCCATTCCAAAATAATTGTTTTGGTGGCACTTGTAGTGACTCTAAAGACCGGTTCTGGTCCAGTAAACGCAAATTCGGCCCAGTGTTTTGCAAGGGTGTCGGCTTTTTCGTTTCCCTCCACCTCCTGGTGCCCAGGTACCCTCGGCAGGGTCACTCTGTTGTTCGCACCAAGGTACTCCAGGGTACTCAGTGCTTTTAAAGCAGCTTGGCTGTCTGATATTATACTAATGTTTTTGTTTGCTAGAGGTTCGTTAGTCAGCTCTCTTGCACACAATTCGATAGCGAAGACTTCAGCCTGAAAGATTGCAGCATACCTGCCAAGACTGGTAGATATTTCAATCTTTGTTTTCCTGCTGAAAACACCGTTCCCAACTCCATCTGGGGTTTTTGAGCCATCTGTGTATAGATTCAGTCTCTAGGAAGAGGATTTTACCTCTCACCCATTCATCTCTCTTCGAAAAGAGGACTTTGAACGACTTTTCTATGTGTATTTTTGTGACTAGCATGTTAGGAACCATCCCGAGAATTTGGTGGTTTTTTGTTTTACTCAGTATCTCGGAGTAGTCCCCGTGTTGCTCTCAATTAATTTGCCTTTCCAGAGACAGGAATCTGTAGGAGACTATCCTGGCCTCCCTCTCTAAGAGAATATCTAGGGTAGAACAAATATATGGGGTCTATTGGATAACAAGGATAACAATTAAACGTTTAATCAAGGAATAAACTTAATTAAATAAATGTGTGAAAGGAATCCAACTCAAAGCAAATACAATGGAAAAATAAAATGTATACTTACTTAGCATGATTATTGATTGTATTCATGATCAACTGTTGACGTTCATGAGATATTATCCCAAATAACTGATCTCGTGACAAAAAACTATCCTTGACATGTTCCAAGTTGGGGCTGTACATTAAAGGAGGTCTGCTTCTAGTCACCCTGAAAAAATGTGAAAATATGTTTAAAATTAATAATTAAAAAAAAAATTATCACTCACTTTAAAAATTTAGACGGTACTTCCTTGACGCCATTTTCAGTTCCATATTTGAGCGGCTCTAGCAGAGGTGATGGCAAATCAAAATTGTACATTTTCTCAACCAAACTCAAAATCGATCCTCTTTTCGAAGAATTTCTAAATCTATCATAAGATTTTGTGAAGTTTAGTTGTTTATATTCCAGCCAATTTTTCGGAGATTTTAGATTGCGAGATGGTTTTCCTTTGTTTTTAATATCATCGGGAGAGTTAGATCGCCTATGCTCAAAATCGGCGCGTCTATAGTTCCTTTGTTTCATTTCTCTCTTTTTAAATGGTTGGATTAGATCTATTAAATACATTTATGTACATATTTTGTTTTCTCCACGAAATAAGACATGCTCTCCACAGATGACACATACCTTACTCTTATTTTCTAGATGCAGAACATCCCACTGACTTATAAAATATTTTTATACATTATATACATTTAATACTCATTTTTTGTCTTGTTTACATCCTCAATCGTTGTCTTTTGCATTCTTTGATTGGCTTTTGTAGCCAGCCAATCCAGCCAGGCTTTCTTCTTCTCTAACACTGCTTTTTGAACCTCTACCCTCATTTTTTTTAACTTGCATCCTTTCCTTCTTTTACTTACACCACACACTTCAACCTCACATGCTTCATCTAAACCGTCAAATTTCACAATCAATTTACTAACGAACTTCTCTTTTATACCTTCTTCTTGCAAATTCTAAACTTTTATACGCTCTAGTACACTACTTGATTCCTGCACACGATACCGCCACATAAAGAAAAAAGTAATTACTAATAATTGTGCACATTAATACTTTCCCTAAAAATGGATTAGAATGATTAGGAGATCATGTTAAGCCATTAATGTACTAACTAATGATTAAAGTAGATCCGACTACAGTTGAAACGGTGAAGCTTTTCCATCATGTGACCCAATCTACGATTCATACAACACATATCTTGTTTGGTTGCGAATTCGTAAAAGGCCGACGTTTGGAATATTAGTCATAACGATTATTTTTATAGAGTCGACAGAAGTTTTGATTTGATTCATATGAATATTGTTGCTGACGTAATAGTCACGTGATGGAAAAGATTCACCGTTTCTACTGGTTTCTAACTGCAGATAACGTGGAAAATATATATTACAGTGTGTTGTATTTCTTTTTTTTTTAGAAACCAAAACCGTTATTAGTAAGTTATTGTCACATGTGGAGCCTGGAGATAGTATGATACAGGGTAACCCAGGAGTGCAAGCAAACTTTATTCTTTTATTCTATCCAAGCTATTTTTTTTAAACAATAGGTCTGAAAATGAGGCACATTCTAAAAATATTTCTACTTAAATACAGGATTGTTGTTAAATTTGTGGATTCGCCACTAAATTAAGGATATATAACACATCAGGGTTATCTACAATATTTTTTTTATTTATGCCAATTTATGTGTGAAGATAGCGTCTTGTATAGACCCACAGAAAAATTCATAACTTCAGAACCATTTGAGGTAATAATAAGCTGGGGATCACGAATCCCGCCAAGGGCACTCGGACAATGTCCATTGTGTCTCTACAGTTTCAGCTTGAAAAACTATCATATTTTCCCAGAGAAATCGATTCCTCAATCCCATTCTGACAATATATATATGACATTATAGACAGTTATACTTTGATAGAAACGTGAAAAAAAAAATTAATGTTCTTGTTGTATTTTCTCAAGGGTGGTAGTGCGACGGTATCGTTGTGCTTCAGGGTTTCTTCTCATTGCAAATTTCTCCACAAGTTCAACATTTTTGGCCTTCGAACAGAATCTATGAAAGAGATAATCCAGGCAATCTACAATAGGCATTACATCTTTTAGCTCATCTGTTATTTGGAGGATTGTGTAGGGTATTATTAGGATGACAAATTCTTGTAATCTTCCTAAGTGCTGATGTTTCAGCAACTTGCATCTTCTTCTAGGCTGTTGCTTTAAAGTTTAGGAAGACTATGTGTCCATACTCTATCATCGGTCTACAAATTAGTTTGTAAATGCTACTGGCTGTTTTCACATTGATACCCTTATTTTGGTATGTGAGTTCTCTTAAGTGCTTGGCTCTGGATATCATGCTCTCCCTATTTTCTTGGAGATCTGTATTGAAATTGAGTTTGATATTCATCGTGATTCCCAAGTATTTGGTTGATTTTGTTTGGCTGAGTAGTTGTTGCTACATGGTAATCTTAGATGTTTGAGCAAGATGATGATTGAATATCATCAAGTGAGATTTGGTAGGATTTGGCTTCAATCTCCATTTATTGAACCAATGGTATGTAGAGTCCATAAGTCTTTGTATGTTGTCCACACCTCCTTCAATAGATTTATCGAGGGAAACCAACACTTTGTCATCCACATACTGGAGCATAAAACCCAGGTGGGAGAAATGATCTGGGTCGGAAAAGTGATGATTATAAATGTCTGCACAGTAAAGATTATAAAGAAGGGGGGAAAGATGCGATCCTTAGGGTAAGCGCTGCTGTGGGGAGAATACGAACAAACAGGCGTTTAACACTTTCACTCTCAGCCTTCTTTCTAAAGAAAGAAATCTATAGGAATAAGGTCTCAGGATCACGCGGGCCAGGAAATATCTACCTATCCAATGATTTGGATAGGATAGATCAAAAAATTCTCGCACTATTCCTTAGTTATGCACTGCATCACCATCCTGTTGCAACTACATGGTCCTTCTGGACCATCAACAATTTTTATTTTATAACACACCTTAGTAATTGTACAAACCACAAACCTTATATCGTCAAAAAGCTCCAACAAAAGGGCAAGCTCTCTATCCCTCTCTCCATGGCGCTACAGTATCACTGGACCTAGGCCTCACCTATCTTCCTCCTCCAATCGTCTCTGCTTGTGGCTACTCTCTGGTAGGAGTTTGGCTTCATCTTTCGTGACATTCTCTACCCATTGACGTCGAGGTCTTCCCTTGGTCCTCGTTCCATCAAAATGTGCCTTATATATCCTTTTTGGCATCCTTTCATTTGGCATTCTAATCATATGTCCAGCCCACTTCAGTCTTAATATTTTGATGAATGTTACCAAGTCTGGGAATTTATAAAGTTCTCTTAGTTCGTAGTTGTATCTTATTCTTCATCCTTCTTCTTCTTGTATCGGACCAAAGATTTTTTGGAGTATTTTTTTCTCAAATCTTAGGAGCCTTTCTTCGTTTCTCATTGTCAGTGTCCAGGCTTGGCTTCCATATACAACTACTGGTCTAATCATAGTTTGGTAGATCTTTATCTTTATGTTTCGATTAATTATAGTTGACTTAAATGTATTTTGGAGTGAATAGTATGCTGTGTTGCCGGCCATTATTCAACGCTGTACTTCTTGTGGTATATCATTTGTTCTCGTTTATTTGGGATCCCAGGTAATTGAAATTCTTCTGGTTGGTTTTATGGCTAAGCATTTTGTTTTTTCTTCGTTTACTTCTAAGCCAATTTCTTGTGCATTGGCCTCTAGTTTGTTGTACGTGCCTTTTAGGTCTAATACAGATCTTGCCATGAGATTCAGATAAAAGGGCAAGCAATGATGCAATAATATATAAGGTGTTTTATTTAAAAAAAAAACCGTCTGCATCTCAAAATATTAAATAAAGGTTAAAAAATTGACTGGAAAAAGGTTGATTAAGTTATCTTATGAATTTTTCTTATTTTGGGACATCCTGTATATAAATGAAAATATTTTTAGAACGTGCCTCATTGTTTAAAAAAAAAGCCAAGCATACAGCTTTGATAGAAAAAAATGTATGGAGCTTGCACTCACCCCTGGGTCACCCTGTATACCTTTCAACTATTATGGTCACTAATAATACCAGTGATAAGTATAGACAAACCTGATAATATTGAATTTTGACTGATGTTAACAACTTTAATAGATTTAATGGCATTTGCTACTGCCTGACGTTTATTGAAATCTTCAAAATTTTGTTTCTTTAAATCCTCCATTCTTTTAATTTCTTCTATTTCCTGAATGACTGCCTTTGCTTTCTGGTCTGGGCATAAACCTCAATAAAAATTTGTATTTTAGATTATTTGTTGTTCAGGTACAAGTGAATTTTGTTTTTCTTTCACACTAAACAATTAACAAAATATTTCGAGTAACATAATGTGGATTATTTAAATTAAAAATAAATGGAACACCTGTAAAATTCTCAATACATGTTTAATAATACATCTTGCAATGAAAGAACTCCACTAGTATAACTACTTCTGTAAATATTTAATCATTTTAATATATTTAAGGCTTTGAAATCTTAAAATATCATTGTATTAAAATTGAGAATACTGAATTTAGATTACCTTTTTTAGTTTTTTTTGCACTGTTTTTTTGACGTTTTTCTTCAATATTAGTGGTTTCTTCCTTAGTTGGAGACTTCCTACTTTGCTTACTATAAGCTTGTAGCCTTTTCTTCGCCAATGCTGCATTTATAAGGCTGGTTTTTAATAAAGGTTCTTCAAATTTTTCAATTTTTGTACTACATTCATCAAATGAACTTTCATAAGAATCTCTTGAAGGAGTAGGACTATTTGTATTATTTTCTTTTAAAGAAAAATTGGGTAAAATCTTGGAATCAACTGAAATGTCTCCATCATCAATCCATGTTGAAGGTGAATCGGATAAATTTTTTGAGTCAACAGAAACGCTATCTACATAGTCAGTACATTCTGAATGCCAGCCCTCCATTTTCATGTACCCAACTTCATTTTTACACCTGAAAATTAACAATTTAATTGCATTTAAACATTTAAATTAAATTGTTTTAGAATTATCATATTGGTAACGCCGATAAGCACATTCAAGAATACTAGTATAGTTAAGTGTAAACCAATAGTTAGTGTGGATATAATATGCTGAATTAATTGCCTACTTACTATAAGCAATATTGAATAAATAGATAAACCTATAGACAAGTCTATCATAAACGCCAGCAATTCGAAGTATTCGTACAAAGAATACAAATTGATTATAGATAAAATTTAGTATAATACATATATTTACTCCTCTGTTAATACTGCCAGGACAGTAACACAGAAGCATAAATTAATGTCAGTAGTGTCAATTTGCCAGTGCCTATATGCAGCCCCACAAAATATGTAACAATCGATTGCTAATAGTTGCGAGTGCTAGAAATAATCGAAAATTAAGTTTAAAACGTTTCGCGCTTCACTGAAAACATGCACACAGTGTACAGTAATTATATTATTTTCTTAAATGCAAAGTGCATGGTTTTATATAACCAATACAGTTAAAGAAAGGAGTTATAAGTAATTCATAAATATATAAGGTTATTTATTTAGGAATCTATTATCGATGAGTTAGTTCTTGGCTAATATGATATTAGGAATTCACCGCTTGACAAATCACTTCACACGTCAAAAATTAGGATTACACTAAAAGTTTTTGTTCCAAGAAAGACCTTCTAATGAGTTTAAATGGTGAATCATTTTTTTCATTGATGTGTGATGTGTTTGAAGAAAATTGTTTTCATGTGAAGCCGGGATTAGTGCAAGCAATTGCTATTCTACTGAGCTTGTCAAATGTCAAAGTCATAATGGTTCACTACTTACAAGAAAATTATGACAAAAAAGAAATTAAATTTTTTGTTTAGGTTAGATTAGATTGAGTAAGGTAAATTTGTGAACGCACTATGAAACTGGAATTAAAAATAAATTTGTAATCGATTGTTCGTAAAATATTGTCAAATGTCAAATTTATTTTTTGTAAACTCTTTTGTCCTATGGAAAGTCTAATGCACAGATCAACTACTATAAGATATGTTTTAGGTTGTCTGCGGGCTAATAACTTTACTACGAGTTGCAGCCATATTTACATTCAGTTCTTTTCGCATATTACTTGTGAATATACACCAAATTTTTTGTTTAAATTTCAAAGTTAATATGAATAAGGTAAGTTGTACTATAAGATTATTTATTTTAGATGAAAATGAAACGCATTTTTATATTTTAGTTTATTGGTTCAGATGAGGAAGACGATATAGAAAGTTTGAGAATAGCAGCTTTACAATCGTTAAAAAGGAAACAGGCGGATCCTTTACCTGGACAATTTAATTCGAGCCTCAGGACAGTTAAAGTTAGTCGGAATAAATGGGGAAGATTTGGATCTCAAGGAAGAGCTGCAAAAAGTGTAAGATTAATAATTAATCATTCTTATTAAAGTAGATACAAGCCTTGTAATGTATTTAAAATGTAAAATACTTTGTTCTATTATATATATTAGTATATATTTTAGTTTGATGTTTATTTTAAACAATAATTTATTATTCCAACTATATATTATTCTTGAGGTATATATATAGATTAATAGTAGTATTTTAATATACAATCTTATAATATTAAGATAATATTAATATTCTTAAAGCTTATTTTTAATTACAGACTCATTTCAACAATAGAGTTAGAAGTACAAATTTGATATCTATTACTCCTGTGTCTGATGAACATGATAATTCAAATGCTGAAGGAAAATGTTCCTTGCCTTCTGATAAATGTGAAGATGGTAATCATTCTATGAATGACGAAACTTTAAGTAAATTCAATAGATATGACAAGTCAGATAAATCAGAAAGTGAATCAGAAGGAGGAACAGACATCGAAGATAATCCTCCAGGAGTTTTAAAAAAATCCGATAGTTTAGAAGCTCTCATGCAAGAATTAGATGATGAAATTACTGGAAAATCTAAGCTTAATAAAGATGGTGTGGCTGAAGATGTAGAAAAACTGAAAGTTAAGAAATTTAAGAAGAAAAAAAAATCTCTTGATGCAAATCCTACTAAATCTGAAGCAGAAAAATCTGATACACAAGTACAATCTGCTGTAGATAATTCCAATTTGGATAAGAATAACATTGTTCCTTCAACTTTAGATGATTCTGCTTCACCTAAAATTGTTTCTGAGGATAATTTTCCTAAAAAGGATGCTCCAGGTCCATTGTCTCGAAAGCGTCGGAGGTCAAGGTCACCATTTGGTAGGAACCATTTTCTTAGAAGACAAAATCAAATACATTTTCCAAATGTACCACCTCAACCATTTATGCCATTCAATCCTGCAGGTCATTTTCGGTCTCAAATAATACCATTCATGAATCCCCAACCTAATCCGTTATTTGTATCACCCGCTTTTAACATGCCACCACAATTTCCTCCTTTCGTTGATAGACCTTTGTCTCCACTTGCAATCAACACGGAATCTCTAACGACTGCTACAATGGCTCCTTTATCACCAAGAAGTGCTGCATTTGTTTTGCAAAACAAAGCAATAATCGAAAAAAGAAAACGTTCTCCGAGGAGGTCTTACTCAAGAAGCCTTTCAAGAAGTTTGTCTCGTAGCCCAAGAAGATCCTTATCACCTTTACGGCGGTCCTTAACACCCCCAAGGCGGTTCAGGAGATCTGTATCCCCAAGGAGATTTTCCAGATCTCCCAGGAGGTTCTCGCCGCCAAGAAAAAGGTCACTGTCGCCGAGGCGACGGTCTCTCAGTCCCAAGAAAAAAGCTCCTCCTGCTCCAATTCGTGGGAAACTTCCCATACAGAATAGGTTAGGTCTAAAATCTGAAAATTCCGAGCAAAAGGATATTGAAAAACTGAAAGAGAAGGAAGTTAAGGAGGTTATAATAGGGGAGCCAGAAGATCCAATTTTGGCCGCTAGAAAAAAGAAGTTTGAATCTAACGAGTTGAAAAAAAAAGAGGGAATCATCAGATTGAAACCCAAAGAGGAAAAATTAGGTGTCCCCGTTGATAAAACGCCAACTGCAGCACCTGATTCGGATGAAAAGTTTATCGAAAATTTAGGTACACCAATCGCAAATACGATTGAAACTGAATCAAAAGTAGTCGAAACACCTAGCAAACCTCAGATAAAAGCGAAAATTCCCGAAAATAAAGTAAAAGTTCCCGAGAATAAAGTAAAAGTTTCCGAGAATAAAGCGGAAGTTTCCGGGAATAAATCGGAAGTTCCCGAGAAACTACCTGCACAAAAGAAAAAGGTGCAGGAAAAGTCGAAAGATCCCGATGAATTTAAAGAACTCGAGAGGCTGCTTAATGATGATAATGCCTTGGAGGACTATCTGTTAGGTCACAAAGTGGCGGATATATTTTCAGACGAAGAGTCTGCCAGCGACAACGAAGGTCGGTTCAAAGCAAAGGACAAGCAAGGCGACAAAGTTCCAGTCCTTTCATTCGAAAAATTGGTAAACGGATCGAAGCTGGAAATTAAAGCGGAGCCGCTTCCAGATTCCTCGAGGAATACTATGAGAGGGAGAGATAGAAATGCATACAACGAAAGAAGATCGAGAATGCAGCAACAACCGTCACACTCCAAAGAAATGATGCCATTGGAAAAGAAGAAGCATACAAAACCCATGGAACGTCAATTATCGCGGCAGAAAATAACGTTAAACAGCGACAAAATCAATATGCAGCCAGTGGAAAAAAAACGAGAAAGGAAGATTGAGATTCGAATTAAGAATCCATCAAAATACGAAAGAAGCGGTAAAACTAAGGTGACCAAGTCAGAACCCGATGCGATCAAACAAAAGATCGTTATGCCGATTCAGGAACTTTCTGAGGATAGCGATGAAGAGTTGATCATTGCAGATTCTAATGACAGTGGTGATGAAGAGAATGCTGTTTTAAAAGAAGGTAAGATATTTTTTTTTAATCATTTTGATCATCTATTGCAGTTTTTATTAATCTTTTGTAGAGCAAGTAACCATAGAGCCCATATATTTTTTTCTTAAGAAATATGAGATATTTAATTTTTCAATAAAATATTAACATCATCTTACTTTTATACCTTTAAAATATAAAAACAACAGCAAAACAAAATATATTAAGCACATAGGTACATATCAATAGTTATTTTTTAATGATCAATATTTCTTCTAATAATGGGATGGCTGAGCTTGTTTGTGTGGTTCATCAAAATCAGATTCTATGTGTGACATTCTGCTTCAGGATTGAGTTTTCTTCTGTTGGCACTCGTGCATACTTACAAAATCCTATTACTCTGGACAAACAGTAGGTTAGGTTAGGTTAAAATGGCGGTTCAAAGGGAACCCACTTAGGCCTTTTGGCCCTTTGTGATACCGTGAGAGCCAGTTGGAACCTTTAATAAAAAGTGTGAGGTCTTTAATGCTTACTGAGCTGAGATCAGATAAGTCATCAAAGTTCGGTTGTCCTGGTATAGAAAGCCATTTTCTGCCAAGGGCAGGGCAGTTGCAGAGAAGATTTACCATTGTTTCCTCCTTTTTTTCATCATGACAGCGATTCCCATGCGCCGTGCATGGGATCCACCTGCCCAGTGTCCTGTTATGGTCGCGATCGCATATCCAATGGACTTCCTGGATAGAGTTAAAACATCATTAGCTCGACGTAGATCTAGTTTAGGCCAAATCTGTTTTGATGATGTGCATGTGGGTTCATTTTGCCACCTCAAGTTGGCTTTTTGAACTACTTTGCTGTGCAGAAGGAACAGGCAGTTAGCAATCGGTACGCCTTGCCGAGATGGGACAGATACAGCTGGAAGGGTGGTGCTAGCTCGTCCGCCTTACAGTTGCCTGGTATGTCCCTGTGTCAGGGTACCCAGACAATGTGAACTCTAAACTTAGCTGCTAGCTTATTCAGGGTGGCTCAACATTGCATCGCTGACCTAGAGGTCAAGTAGACTGAGTTCAGTGATTTGATAGCAGCCTGGCTGTCGCAAAAAATGGATTTCTTGCTGAACTTTTGTTCATTGCAGAGTGTCCAGACAGCTGCCTCGGTAATGGCCGTCATTTCGGTTTGATACACACTGCAGTGGACAAACAGTAACAAACTTCATGACGTTTCCCTTTTTAGGTTGTCAGCGATTTTTAAAATGGGAAAACCTGTGGAATAAAGAATTTGCTTAAAATTTTGTCAAATGATGCATTGAAAATTTTACAAAAGTTATGGCGATGAATGTTTATTCAAAATTACAAGTTTTTAAGTGGTACAAATCACCAAAAAAACCACATCAAAGCAAGTCAAAAACACCGCGTAACCCTAACACTAATCTATTGTATTATGTTTTTTTCTCGAACATAAAAAAGAGTAAATTTAGTACTATATTGAGCCTTTTTTTTTAGCGCAGCGTTTATTGGTAGAGGAATGTTAAACTTTTAAAATTTACAAATAATTCCGTCCTAATTAATAAAATTAATAGTTACATAAGTTTGCGTTTTGTTCCCAGTTGTTAAAAATTTGATTTTTATCATTTCAGGTGATCTCAGAACTCAGTTGAGTAGAAAGAGAGCCGAAAAACTCCATAAAGTACCTCCAGAACAAGTCTCATCTCGACTGCTTCAGTTTGCATTGCAAGGAGCGATTTTGAAGAAATCCAAGAAAAAGTCCAAAAGAAAAAGTTTATTGAGCAGCGGTAAGTCACCACCAACTGAAATACTATTGAAATTAAACTGTAGGCCATTTACAACTGCCATTTGCCTTGAAGTGCTCTTCAAAGGCTTTTACATTGTATTCCATTTAGTTTTTGTATCATTTGCTGAAGTTTCGTTATTTAAAAATGAATCATTATTGTTGTGTTCCCCTGGGTGAAAAGAAATTAGGTTTCTATATGTTTCCAAGAGCAGGAAAAAAAGATTGTTGTAGAAACAAAGTTAGAAAATAAGAAGGTTATGAATAGAAGACAAGTGTGGATCAGTTTGTTAAAATTTAAAAAAATATATCTATTCATATAAGAGGTTTCAAGCTCAGGTTCATGTTTAAAAATATGTTGATATTTCCAATGATGTCTAACTCTGATCTGTTAATTGTTTATTCAAAATTATTAATAATTATATCAATATATGTCAACTAACGCAAATTTGAATTGCTGGAAAAGACCAAATCTTCAAAAAGTTTGATGGAATAAACTACCTAAACAATAATAACACAAATAAAAACAGTCCACAAGTGATATTTTTTACTGAAATAATACAAATCCGAAAATATACCACAGTAATAAGCATAAATGTTGAAGTAAACAAATATAATGGCCCTTGAGTAACGTGCACGTGACGTTTCAGCTTGACAACGGTAGAAAGAGTGACGTTCATCTGACGTCACAGCTTAAGATTTTATCTATCTGTCAAAAAGTGGCTACAGATAACATAAACCCCACTTTTTAGACTGTGAGTATTAATGTTTTGTCTTTAAAAATCACTAATAACACCTCAATTTTGTTCCTTAAACCTAAATAGTTGTCAAAAAGTTAAAAAAAAAACCCATAAAAGCTCAGAAGAAAACCAAAATCGTTAACCAAACATACACAAAGTCATAAAAGATATGTCATTTGTTGTACTATGTGAACGTTACCCATGTCAAGCAGTAACGTCACACTTTCTACCGATGGTAAAGAGGTCGCGTTTTAGCAAATGTAAATGTATGCATGTAAATACGGGGTTGCGCCGCTTCATAGATCAAATTTTCAGGGCTGATCGTACCCTGTATTGTAATTTTCCATGTTCTTTGCATATTTTATTCAAGAGTTTCCGGTGCCTTGCCTTTTCTTCAGCATCCACTATCTCTACTCTTTTTTAAATCCTCTTCAGCTTCTTGCAACCATGCTGATCTTGGTCTGCCCCGTCTTCTCTTTAGTGCTGAGACCCAGTTCATTGTAATATTTTTTCGTATCTTCAGGACTAGTTCTCCATTTGTGTCCTAACTTTGCTCTTTAATTTTATTCACCAAGTCTTTCGCCTTTTACTACTTATAATATTTCTCTGTTTGTTCTGTTTCTTCCATTTTTACAGGTCCTAGTATTGTACTTGTGATTTTTTATTCTGATCTGTCCTTGTCTATTTTAGTCATAACTTCAGCTGCATAGGTAAATGTGAAATGTAAATATGAAATGTAAATGTAAAGTGAATTGGGTGGAAAGGTTTTTACAGGTGAAATAAAATGTTCATAACTTGTTTACTTTCCCCGCGTTCGTCCAATTTGTGTTATATAATAGTATTTGTTCCGTTTTCTAGATGGAAAGTTACCAATTCAATTTCGACTCGGCATTACGAATCCCGATGACATAATCCAAGAAACAAAAGTGAAGAAAAAGAAAAAAAGGAAAAATCGCGAGTTACTGGAGCAGGTATATATCATTTTGTTGTTGCGACATTTTTATTTTCATTATTCAAAATGTAAACTCCTTGTTAGTTGTTTATTAATTTTTTTTTTCGAAAAATCTCCGAATACTTATATATCTTGTAAAAATGGTACAGTGGAACTGCTCTGTTGACTTGGAAGATCATTTATTACTGTAATGAAATTTATATTCCCTAATACAAATTTTTTTTTCTCAGCTTGCTAATCATTGTGAACATTTTTATCTTACAATCAACAAATCGTTTATACCGTTAATGCAATTATTATTATCAGAGTTAAAAAAAAAACGAGCGAGCCTTACAGTTAGTCGCATATGATGTGTAACATTTGACATCTCACCTTAGTAATAAGCAATTTTAAAATTATATTCTGAAAAAAATGGGTCAGGTATTCTATTTGAAATGATTTTTCATAACAAACCATAATTATAGTTAATGAAAATTGTATTTTATTTAATTGATACTAGGAGTGACAGAAATCAACATCAAAATTTAAAAAAGCTAAATACTGAAATATTTTATTCAAATAATTATTTATTATTACATACATAAATTTTTTATCAATGATCTGCACTTTATTGAGACTTATTATCAACAGTAAATATTTATTTATATAGTTTACGCATATAACAGCAAACTTAATACACAACACTTTCGGAAAATTGGTTGACGTCTATCTGATGGCCAACTCTAACCGCGGGCTCATTCGTCAAATCAACTCTCGGAAAATTGGTTGCCGTTTATCTGACGGTCAACTCTAACCGCGCGCTCGTTTGTCAAATCAACTCTCGGAAAATTGATTAACAGTAAATATTTATTTATATAGTTTACGCATATAACAACAAACTTTATACACAACACTGCAACTTGAGTGCACAGCTGATGGCTGACAGTACCGACCTCTCGGAAAATTAGTTGACGTCTATCTGACGGCCAACTAAACGCGCGCTCATTCGTCAAATCAAATAGCGCGTGCTTCCGTGACTTCCTGTTACTGTTACACATTTCACGAAATCACTCCCACAAATTGCGAGAAAGCGAGAGGAAAGATGTTACACATCTGTTACACACTTCCGTCCCATTTCACGAAATCACTGCCATAAATTGCAAGAAAGCGAGGGGAAAGATGTTTCACATCTGTTACACACTTCCGTCCCATTTCACGAAATCACTCCCACAAATTGCGAGAAAGCGAGAGGAAAGATGTTACATATCAATAGTTAAAATGGAAAAGCTTTATTTAAAATATAAATTGGATTTTTTAGATTAACTTTTCGTTTAAAAAAAAAAAGTTGTTAAGGGGAGTGTTTTTCTTTCTTTTATCGCTCCTGAAATTTTTCGACTTAACAAAAAAAACCGAATGTAACAATTGAACAACATTTACAAATTTTGATAAAGAATGAATAAACAGTCTTCTGAATTGAAACAGTTGATCCCGTTGACACTTGTTTATGCGCTCAGCTCATTAGGTCAACATAGGATTTTAAAAGGCGTCCCTCCCACAATTTAACCATCTCAAAATGCATCACTGAGTTTTGGGGTGCTTCCACTGTACTATCGGCACATTTGTATTTAGAATATTGGGTAAAAGAAGTATTTAAAAATAATAATAGCATGTTTGAATGGTTAGATGCTCCCATTAATAATCTGTGAAATTTTTTTAAACGCTCTGTGATATTGTGTAATATTTTTTTATTTAATTGTTGTTTTTATAGGTTTTTTTCTTTGATATCCGAAATTGTGTGCAAATTTTTAGACAACCTTACAAACAATTTGACATTTTCTTTGCAAATTAGTTTCTCATCAGTGGTACACTTTCTCGTTTTTGGTAATTGTTTTTCGATGAGACATGACTTGGAAGTCCAGTAGTTCAAATGTACAGTATTTGGACAAATTGTATTCAAATCGAGGAAAAAGAGTAGACACCACTTTTTCTTTATTTTTTTTATTTTTTAAGGGTAGGAATTATAACTAAAGTGCTTTCGAAAAGGGTAAATTCTGATGCCCAAATATTTATTTACTTTATTTATTCGGTTTAAGTCTCGATGAGATAGATTTGCCTGTTACATTTTTATGCGCCAATTGTTTTTAAAAAGACCAATTACGGTTCGAAAATAACGTTTGGTGAAATTTTGTTCAGAAAAGTGATCAAATGGACAAAAAATCATTATAATTAAAATATAAATATAGAAAACTATAATATTGGTTTTGTCAGCAAACATTCAGTGAAGTTAGCTGGTTTTTAAAAAAAAATCAGATTTATGTATTATCATGTTTATTCGCTGACAAAACTAATAATATAGGTTTCTATAATATTTATATTTTAATACTTCCTTGAAAGCTATCCGGGTGGTGCTTGTTAAAAGGTGCAGATTCGGTTCTTCATATGTACCTGTTAAAGGTGAGGATTATTGAAGGGCAAACGTGAGTTTGCCAAGACCTACCATATTCTGATGAGGGGCAACACCCCGAAACCTGTCCATAGGTGAATGGATAAGTTTAATAATTATTTCTTTTACTTAACAAGCATCTGCATATCACCCGAAATAAATTATGCACGATTATCTATTATATATAATTCAATGTTCGTCGAGGCATATTGTCAGAAAAGTAGTTGTTTTCTGATATATAGTCGACCCACCAGTATCATTCAGTGAATTTACCGTTTTTTTTTTTAAATTAGATTTATGTATTTTCAAAAGATCATTAGGTTATTGAAAACATTTTTTCAAAAAAATACGACGTAACTTTTAACAATAACGCTATTCATATTTCAAAATAAAGTGATAATTTACCACAAACAGTATCAGATCGTTTTTTCTTCAAACCGACGCAAGTTGGCTAAATAAATGAGCGCTATGGGTAACTGCACGTGACGTTTCAGCTCGACAACTGTAGAAAAAGTGACGACATGTGACGTAACTGCTTGAGATTCTATTTGTCAAAATATGGCCTTGGTATCACGTAATGTAAACCCTACTTTTTAACACTTAAATATTACTTTTTAGTCTTTAAAAATCACTTATAACATCACAATATTGTTCCTGTAACCTTAATAATTGTCAAAAAACTCTCTAAACTCAAAAAAAACTCAAAAAGCTCAGAAGAAAACGAAAATCGTTATGAAAGATGTCATTTGTTGTACCACATGCACGTTACCCATCTCAAGCAGTGACGTCACCGTAAACGTCACCCTTTCTACCGATGTCAAAAAGTGGCCACGTGCTGCACGTCACCTATAATTCGAAAGTTTAAATAAAAATTCCACAAACGGAATCTCTTGGAAAGTGAAAATGTTTTTGTTCATTTGGTACCTAAAAGTTTGCACATTAATTCAGTGAAAATCAATGATTCCAAAGATTTCGCAGTTTTATTATAAATGATATTAAATGCCTGTAGAGAAACTAACATCTCTAAATTTTAATTTAAGGTAAAATATTTTGTTTTATTGTAAGTTCTGTTTTTTATTTTAGTTTTCCTTGTGAAAACGAACTTGATATATCTTTTATAAAACATTTGTTGTGTAAACAATATTTGCCCTGTGAAAAATTGTCAAAAATGCAATTTTCGTTCTGGATTTTGGCACAATTTAATGTAATGAGAGATTTCGACCTGATTTGCATTAAACCTGACTTGTCTTTGGTAATATTTACGCTGTAATGATATTTTTTACGCCAGTATTATAGAATATGTGATATTTGTTAATTTCAGGAACAAAGCTACCCTTAATTTTTTTATTTTAGATAATTTTTACGCTGTAACCGATAATTTTTTATTTTATGTACTGTATATATATACAAAATGATATTTTAGAACTGTATGGGACACAGAAAATTACTTGTTCCTGTTTATATATATTTTTTGAGTTGTTTATATTATATATTTTTGTAAATGTTAAAAATATAACGAATATTGGTAGTTCATATAAATGCAATTAAATTATCGTGGAGAAAATTGCAGACGAACTTCTCCCGTTTTGGTGAAATAATTGTAATTTAAAGAATGAAAAATCGGATTTCAAACAAATGCAGGCTTTTTTTGGAAACAGGTGTTATATTTAACGTTAGGTAAACTTTTCAGGAACTACTGTTATGGAGGATCAGGGTATTATTTTTCATTACCAAACCTGACTAAACTTAAAGGATATTTGTATAATTTGTTATATTACGATTCGCCGTTTATTTCAAATAGTTTGAGATCTTCGAAATATCGTTGGTTTTTAAGTTATTGAGTACAGGAAATTGTAACCTTAGCTTCGTAAAAATGAGGATTTTTTTTTTTTGTATTAGTCAAGAAGACTAGAATGCGTAGACCAAGAGCCAGTGACCAATTTTCAGTTGTCATTTCAAAAGTCTTGAAAATTTACTGACTCAATGTTTAATATGCTCGACAATAAAAGCCACTTCTGGCAGCCCCTAATGGCCAGGGTTAATTAACCCTAAAATTTTAGAGAGGGTATGAAAAAAGAATTATTTTAGTTAAAGTATCAGTCATTAAATTCATGCAGATTATTTCTAAAAATATACTGAATGTATAAAAAATTCGCCAAAACATTTTCGCCCCTACTAATTATTGACAGAACGCTATAAATATATGTAGAAAATAGTTTTATTTTTGTTATTTTTTTTTTGCTGAAAATAGTTGCAAAAAGGGTAGACCGATTGTGTGGGCCGCGGACGGGCCCACTGCGACTATAAGAAGGGGGAGTGATTATAGAAAGGAGATGATTGTGGACCGGCTTTTTGAAAAGTTGCAAGTCATAGTTCTCTGGAAAAACTGATTTTGGAAGCTTATTCCATTCCGTAGCAGCCCCGTAAAAAAAGGATTTCATAATGGAGATTGGTCCTTGTAGTGTCAATCTTGAGAGTAAATGAGTGAGACTGATCAGCGTGCCGAGTTCTTCGGCCGAATGTGACCAGTGGTGGTATAAGAGTTTTTATTCTCTGGAGCATTTGCCATGGAAATATCTGTAGAGTAATGTCTGGTCTACAACTCTTCTACTATGTTCTAGTGGGTGAAGGGTATCTGTGAGAGTTTAGCTGTTTATCAACCGAATGGCCCTTTTCTGGATGGAATCTAGAAGACGAAGAGAATGCCTTGGTGGAGTAAAGCTGCAAGACGAGCATCTTAAACACCATTTAAGGGGCCAGAACATGTGCTTGGAATAAGCAAAAACCGATGCGGGATCCTGATTGACGTGTGGATGAAACAAAGACACCAACAACATTTGGAATAAAGCGACGGGCAAATACACAGCAAAGTCATGGTAGGGAACCCAAGCCAAACTCTGACGACTGACCTTCTGAATCTGAACCGACCAAAGTGGGTCTGTTGACTGTACAGTGCGGCCCGAGAAAATACCCGAACACCATGGGAATACTTAGAGAACCCGTGGATTGCAGACTATATGCGACGCTCTAGGAAGCAAGCGTCACAGAATTTTCGTAAAGATCAGCCCGGAAACGGGCATGAATCCGAAAAACCTCATAAACAGGCTACTGAACCTTATAAATGGCAGAAACCTGTTCGTGTTAGGAACCACTGACGAAAGAGTGATACAATAAACCCCAGTTGGTCGCAGTGTCACAGGGAGTCAAGTGCCAACCCGGTCTCTCTTGTTCGTCATCCCAACAAACCTACCAACCAACTAACTAAAGCTGTTTCCCCTTCATTCATCGTTGGTTTGTACCTCAAAACGTATATTAGTCAAGTACTGCGTCTACTGTATTTCACCGCACAATCCAATTCTTCCCGTGTGAAGTTTATAGTTGCACGGGGTGAGAGTTTCCTGAAATCGGTAGGTTCTAAGTTGGTAAAACCAAATATGTTGAAACTTATTCTTTCCATGCAAGGGCATGTTTAGCTGTTTCGTTTTCCACGCAGCAAAACCGATAGTCCATTTGTTGGTTCAGATCTATACTTCCGAGGTGGTATCTTACACGAAAATGTTCTGTAAGCAGTCCCGTCAGTATTCGCAGGTCGTTCCTACCGCATTCCAGGAACTGTTTGGTTGTGTTTTCCGAGGCTTTAGTTAAAAACGACTTCGAATGTGTCTACTCTGGTAGATCAGACCAGCGCGTGTTTCTTTCTCTCTCCGCCCAGTCCGAAATAGTAATTTTTGATATTAGTATTATTATTTTCGAACTTCATTTTCTCTAAAAATACTTTCAGCAGCTTTTTAGACACATTGATGTGCACTTCTTAATGTATAATAGCCAAGAGGCTAGAAAGTAAGGAGATAGACCTCTTCACCTTCTAGTCTACTTGATATAAGTAGGTACTAGTATTTTCGATCTCCTCTATATCTTTCATTACTTTTAGCAGATTTGTTGACACCTAGTTTCATAACCTTCTGGATAGGTACAGGTAGGTCACTTTCAAAGTTGACGAATTTATAAATTTTACATTTTTTTATTTTTCTTTCGTCATTCAGGTGGATACTTCATCATATAACAATGCTACGCTGTCACTCTTCAACGTTTTAGACCATAAATTCCATCGTAATTTCCAATTTCATAAAAATGTGTACATATTTTTTAAAAAGTTTCATTTTGTACCTCATTATATATTTTACAGGTTGTTGTGTATGTGTGTGTTTTTAAATTTTTGTTAATATATACTCACATTTTAATGCTTACCATTCACTTTTATCAATGCCGTTGTGCAAAAACCGATAAGGATGCGCATCAGCGAAAGAAAAGTAATTTAACACTTGTTTTATTATTATTCGAATTTTTCTTCAGCTTTTGCACGCATCTCTTGTCTTTTATTATTTATACTTATATTCTGAAAACAAATGTCGGTACAATATGTATATTTCGGATGTTCTCGAATACATTGCGCACTTTGCATTTAGCGGTATTAAGACAGTGGTTTCGTGAAACAGCGTGAAAACACCGTCAACATATTTTTGGTCGTTTCTTTGTCTTTGTATCTCATAGAAACTGGTTATTTGCAAAAATTTAACGAATTAAACGTTTCGATCTTATGGTAATTTTAAAAGTTAACATCAATCTTGAAAATAGTATATTGTGTGTAATATTAAGGAATTTTTATAAATGCATAACAATATTTGATTACCATCTTATTGCCTATAAAATCGTTTCCTTGACAATTCTGTTTGTTTAGGCCGGCAAAGATTTTCTTTAATGTGATTTTCATTATAATTTAATTATTTTATCGAATATAAGTTTTCACAAACCACTCTCTGTACTCAAATCTGTAGATTGCAGAAGAATCACATAGAGGTAATCATATACATATAAAAATCAAATTATGTTTGTTTGTTTGTGTGTTTGTCCTTTAAGCGTTTCTAAACCGCTGGATCGATTTTGATGAAATTTTCAGACAATTTTCAGATTAACCCGGCGGGTGTTCTTGCGAGGTTTGATAGCGATAGCGATCGGATTAACAAAAGGGGTGGAAGGGGATGAAATAAAAAAACTATTAAAACGGCTGATATTAGTGTCGAATTTATAGTTTTTGGGGTCACTGAGTTTGATAGTGACATTCCAATTTTGTTAACGCTCCTACGAAAGGGGATAGAATATGAAAACTTTTAAATACGCCGATGTTAGTGTCAAATGCATAGTTTTCTGGGCCGCTGAGTTTGATGGTGATATTTCCAAAGCAGGCAAGCCAAGAAATTTAATAAAATATTAATAATTTTCTTGTAAGCATCTTTTTGGTTGTTTTAAAAATTTGTAAACAGTTTGTACTCATTTCTGTTAACAGTAGCGATACGTTTTTAAAAATATCCATTTCTGTAAAATTTCTGACGTGCATTTCCTTTGGAAAACTTTCATTTTTTTGTTTAAATTTTGTAGGCTCTTTAAGTATTTAATGATGAAACGTCTAAGTGATTCTTCTCGGGTTGGAATAATGTAAACTTTGTATTTAGTGTTAAGTAAAATGAATAAAACGAACTAAAAATTACTTACCATACATATGTTTATAAATATATAGGTATAAACGAGTTCTCGACTGCGCTGCCTAGAAAACCCTTCGATCATTCTCTGGAAGAAAGAACTGTTCGAGTGCGTCAGAGACTGTATAGTTAAAATATAATAATGTGTTGTAAATAATTAGTTTGTATCTGTATTTACATGATTTAAATCTGATTTATTTTATTTTTAAATAGCCATTTACATTAAGTTAATGTCGATTTCTCTTTAATATTAAGCTTAAAAGTTCGCATATATTATTGGACCTAACATTTTTTTTTCTAAGGTCAAAACAAAATATAAAGTAAGTTTAAAGTGTAAGGTCGTTTATCATTATTAGTCGTTTTCTGTATATATATATACTTTATACATATGTTGATATATTTTATTTATTATAAATCCTCCCGACTAATCTTGCGTTTATTATTTTTTATTCCTGCTTCCTTCCATTATCCTCAGCGTTTTTCAAAAGATTATTTAAATGACACCGAAGACCGTGTTCTTTTGTTCGTTTGACATGCTCACGCTGCTTAATAAATTACATAAATGTGCAGATTGATATGATTTTCGTGATACAAATCCACGAAGAGCATTTACCAACTGCTGAATTTGAAAGGAACACAAAACCCCCACCAAAACAATTTGATATTTGATCCCAACAAAAATAATCAAATCGCCCATCAAATTTTCATTTCGTTAAGTAAATAATTTTCCAACTCAGAATTTGCATCAGTCACTTCACCATCAATTATACTGAATTTTCTATTCATTTTTAATGTCGGATTTTTGAAATTCTGCTAGATCAAACTGATTTTTCTGCTCTACCTAAATTGATGGAGCAAATAAATCCTGCTTTATC
Source organism: Agelastica alni (assembly GCA_950111635.1). Taxonomy (NCBI): domain Eukaryota; kingdom Metazoa; phylum Arthropoda; class Insecta; order Coleoptera; family Chrysomelidae; genus Agelastica; species Agelastica alni. Next base: position 41,253,318 of record OX467714.1, on the reverse strand, counting down.
TGGTACATAGCAACTTGCTCCTTTCAAACCAACGGTCTCTGATCAATTGCTTTTAACAAACGAACAGTCGAATACTGCTCAAATCAGTTTTGAGCAGCGCGAGCATGACAAACGAACAGGCCTTAAAATATTTTAAGTGAGCAGACTTTTTGTGAAAACAAATGACGTTAAACGAAGCTTAAGTACTTCGAAAAACCGTTGGGGCCTAAATGAATGAGAGTGTTAGATTGTTAGTAGGAGATACGAAAGTTAGGGAAGGTGGAAAAAATTATATCTGCAGGTTATAGCTGGACAACAGAGCGTGAAGTCCATAAAGGGATATTTGTTTTAAGGCGTGGCTGGTCGACTAAGCAAACTGGATGGAGACCAGCATTTTTATGAGGAGATGAAGAATTTACTGCATTCCAAATCTAGTAAAGAGTAAGTAATTCGCAAACTAGAACTACGTTTTAGCTCTCTAGAACGCAGGGTTTTAAATAAACAATAAATAATTTTTTTGACATTATTTTTAAGTTACCTACATTCTTTTTAAGTTATGTCTTAATTCTGTCAATACAACATAAAGGTGACATTTGATTTGACAGCGACCTTACAATATGAAGGTGACACTTAAAAATATATGACATACTATACGTTTGTTCAATATTTGATAACATAAAATAAATATAAAAAGACTAATTTAAATTGTAAAAATAAAAAAAAAATGGTTCAGAAAGTGGTAATACTACTACCATCGTCTAATTAATGTCACGAATTATTAATTTAATTCGAAAAATTGTTCACTTTCTCTAAACCGGATTATGTATTACGATTACGTACTAATGCATTTGGTATTTATTTATAAAAAGTAAAAAATATAACAAATATTTAAAAATAATAAATGTATATTTAAGATCAAGTATTACAACCTTAACGTCAAAACGCATTTTTTTTAAGTATAATTGACAAAAAAAATTTAGTCGAAATAACTAAAACACCAGTTAATATCTTATGAATAATTTTCATTAATATTTATTCCAAAACTTACCATGCAAGGAACTAAGAAATCAATCATTTCACTTGACCGCCTTTCGTTCTTCCTAAATTACATAATCGATTTTTATGATAATATTTTTAATTTATCGCTTTGGAAATACAAGGTGTCCATCAATAAACGGAACTCGTCATCATTCTCCAGCCATTTGTGTCCTCTGTCAGACATAGGCCTTCTCAAGTTTCTTCCAATCCAGTTGGTGTTGATTTTTTTTAAATCATCTGTCCACCTTGTGGGGTTTCGTTTGTCTGACCATGGCCTCCATTCCAGAAGTTTTTTCGTGCATCTCTGATCTGTTTGATCGTGCCACATGACCGGCCCACCTCCATTTCGACTTTGAGATCTTTTCAATTATGTCTTCTACCTTTGTTCTTCTACGAATCTCCTCATTTCTTACTCTGTCTCTGAGTGATATCCCCAGCATAGATCTTTCCATCTTTCTTTGTGTGACACTCAATTTCCTTGCTGAAGCCTTAGTGAGCGTTAGGGTTTTCGCTCCATATGTGAGAACCGGTAGAGATTGTAGATTGTAGGGTGGGTCGTGAAGCACTTCGACCTATCAGATCTTTTGTGCATAACCCTTAATCTATTCAAGGCCCGGGATTCCGAGACTTCGAGTAAAGTTTATCAGTTTCCTGGGGGCTAAGTTTCTGATATCGAAGTGCTTTAGGAAGGCCCCTTCCAGAAACTTGAGCCTCTTGCAGAAAAGCGCTGGGCATTCGCAAAGCAAATGTTCTGCAGTTTCAGCGAAGTTCTCGCAGTAGCGGCAACTATCACTCTCTGTTTTCCCCATCTTTAAAACCGGTGAGAACCGGTAGGATACACGTGTTTAAAGACTTCCTTTTTAGACTTGTAGGAATTTTATCCTTATGTGTCTCAATTTGCCGTAAGCGGTTTATGCGCCTTAAAAGTTCACAAGTTTGGTTGTCCCTGTTGATTTTTAATTCTTGTCCCAGATAGGTATACTTTTATACATATTCTACTTGCGCTCCCTCTATGCATATATTTCCTGTTGGTACTAGGTTTGTCATTGCCTTAGTTTTGGCATAGTTTATGTTCATATCTCGTGCTTCTTTTAGATCACGGAACTACTTAAGATAATCACTGAAATGGTTTAGAGGATGTTTGTCATAGTAACCCACGATTATCGTTTTTATAAAACGTGCATACAAGACGTTTTAAAACGTTTTAAGTACGGACCTGTAAGTTTACTGTAGGTAATAGCCAGTTTGTTTTATGAATGATAATGATAATGCACGAAAGTAAGATTCGGCCTTTATTTGTAAATATCGACCAGTCAACGTTTCTTCTTGTTGTAATAACCTAACAAAATTCAAATACTAATGATTTAACCTTGAAAGTTGACAGTCGTAATAATATACTCATTATGGAGGGTAGAGACCAGGAGAACTTTATCTATGAAAAAATGTCCGTCGAAAAGCGTTAAATAAGGGTGGCGCTACAGTAGCAAGAGGGTAAAATTTTTTAAAGAAAGCGCCAAAAGTTATTAGTGTGGGGTAAAAAAGTAAGCAAGGAAAGAAAAACTACAAATTTTTCCCATTATTTTTCGATTATTTTAATAAGTTTTTTAACAAAAAACAGTATAAAATCACAACAAAGTATTATTATAAGTTCAATCACTCTCCACGTTTATATCACTACAATTTTTTAGGTTATATATGTATAGAAAAATATTTCGGACTACGTAAATAGTAAATACGTATATAGTAAATAGTTTCAATAACTACATTAGTCACCCAAAATATTAAATTTGTCTTCACTCCGTTTACAACTGCTAAATTCATATCATACACCTTTGCTACGTTAGCGCTTTTCTGGTCGGTTTTTAAACTGTTATTTACAGTTCACAAGTGGACCCTTTGTCAATATGTCCATCATATGAGATGGTTCTTCTGGTCTCTACACTCCATAATACTTACAAATATCGTAGCAACCCGATTTTCATGTGTTCACGCTGTCAGGATTTTCATACTCCGATGCAACGCAAAATTCATAATCGAATAAAAATTGCTCTTATAATGACGAACAAATTTTTTTGATATTATGTAATTAACGTTTATTAGTAGGAGAAAGTAGTTTTTTCTTCTAGATATATGTTAGACTAATTACGTGTACGATATTAGAATGGGAAAAGGATATGCAGTATAAAAGCAATAGTAAACAATCTTAAAGTTGCCATAAATCTTGTGTTCTTCCACAAATCCAATTAAAAAAAATGAGTGCAAGAGCTTGGGTAAAATGAACATTTTATATGTTATAAATTGTATTGATTAACGTGTTTTTTGTTTTGTTTTTATAGTTCCTTTGGTGCATCGCAGCTTTGGTTTCCATTTTAGGCGTTCATGGAGGAGGGTAAGTTAAGTCACCCAAAACGCAATGTTTCGATTTATTTTTCAAGGGGGTCGAAGTTAATTTCATATTTAATAATAAATTCCATTTGTTGCACAAACAATTAAAATTTAGAACTAATTTAATATAAAAAAAAGATCTAGCAGAACATGTGTAGTTAATTTGTTTGTTCTGGTATAAAAAATAATTTTTATTTAGAACACGTGCCTTCTGTGTCATAGATATTATCATATCCACGCCTTTTTATGACTTATTGTTAAATCGTTTGATTAAAATCGTCGAGGTTTATTAATGAATGTACGACAAGCAAATGCATTTGTCGTAACATACAAAATTTTGCGTCGTTTCTGATGTTCATCATTAATTACTTATCATTTATTGTTGTTTATAGCAGTATAAAAACTATTTGATGTCATCTATTGATTATAAAATTGTTTAAAGTATCGTTCTTTATTAGACTGGATTTTTTAATTGTAGTAGTTAATTTTAAAAAAAGACGGTCAGGTATAAAAAATGTGCGATTGACATGTTTTTCGTGTCATATTCAACTCTCAATTACCGTTTTAGCAACCTTCCCCCGCCGCCACCAAGTGGTTGGAATTATTTTTATGGCGAGGGAATGACATTTGACAATTTCCATTCTTTTTCAGGCATGGCGGTGGCCATCACGTCGTTATAAAAATTCCAGAACACATCCACACCGTCAAGCACACTCATACCATCTACAAAACCATACATCATCACAAAGATGGCGGCGATGATCACCATTCTCACGGGGGAAAACCGTTCCATTGGCATTGAGGAAATTTCCCAATTGATTCGTCAAAATAGTCGATAAGTTTCTAGTTCAATTTTCGTGGGATAAAAAACGGGAATGTTTTCTAATACCCGGAGAGGACTTTTTGTTTGTTTTAAAAATTGACCTAAATAACATCCCGTTGCGAAAAAAATGAAGCTTCTTTCAGATGGGATAGTCTTCTAAATGTCGCCGAAATGGTTTTTGTTGTATAATATATTTTTCTTACCAATTCATAACGACAGCAAATATTTTTTTTTATACTTGATTATATCACGTAAAAGAAACTAGATTTGCAGTTTTTAGATTCGATTTTAATTAGAAAACAATTATTTAAACAATAAATTTCTCCTTAATTATAAATGTTTGTTTTAGTACTTGAAACCGTCGGCGAAAGAGTCTGTCAGCCCACTCTCACTAAAATTTCGCACACGTTTTTGAGTCGACTCATCTTTTCCGGTGTATTTAAAATAAATCCACCCTATCCATTAACATTTTTGTACACTAAATCGAAATATTTTGCGGTGAAAATGAGAAAAAAAACAATAAAAAATAGTTTTTAAAAAAAGTGAGTTGACTTTCTTCCACCGATCGATGGCTTTTTCATCTTTATTTAACATTACAAAATAAAAGAGAAGAGTTTAAAATCCTAGGAGGGCGGGGCTTTCGATGACAGCTGTCAGTAATGATGAAACTAGATACGAATGGGGGTTAAATAAAGGGAAAGTTGTTTTCGGTGATGTGAACTCGCAGAAACTACGATTCTAGCCGTATTGTGAATCAAGTCGTCACTTTACTCGATCCAAATATGCACGCTTGCTTAAATTTAATCGTTTTTTGCACTACGATTTTGTTCGCGGCATGCTACGATCCCACAGATCCAGAAATAAAGTCTGTTCTTTTACCGAAAGGGTCCTTCGAAGCGTTCTACTTAAAAGACCAAGAAATCGGCTCTTCGAGAGCCGCCCACTCGCATGGCTCCTTCTACAAACACCGCAATCCAGCCTTGGTCGATGCCAAAAACTCTGCGGCGTACGGGTTCAGATTTGACGGCAAAAGAAGATTCAACTATGAATAAAACTATTTTATAATATATGTAAAAACATTTTGTGCAAATTGAAAATATTAATAAACTATTTAAATACGACACTGAGTTTTCTCTGCGACCCAACCTGATCCAATTCAAACGTTGGGTATTCTGTTGTCGTGTTTTATGGTTCCATGTGTCTTGTGCTTCGTAATAATTTTTGATGGGATGACACATGTCACAGTTAAGAAATGACGACGTTCTGATCCTCCTTCCGAATATAAAATTCTATAATCAAAGATTACATAACCTTTTTTTATTAAATATAAAATACCAACAACATCGTAGAGCGTTCTTTTCCTATGCGTCATCATATAAAGTAGAAACATATAAGGATTTGAAGAATTTCCTACCACCATTAAAGTATTATGCTATGCAGACGATGCAATCCTCATAGCAGAGAATGAAGACGACCTTCAACGCCTGTTATAAAAGACAACAGTAACAGCACACAAATGTAAAATGAACTTCGCAACAGAAAAAACACAGTCAATGGTTATCTCTAAAGAACCCATAAGCTGCAAACTGGCAGTCGACAATAAGATAATCCAGCAGGTGAGAAGATTCAACTACCTAGGAGTGGAGGTATCAAGCAAAAGAAACCTTATTGAAGAAGCACGAACACAAGCCATAAAAGCAACAAGAGTCAGCGGATACCTGAGAGATATCATATGGCGAAATAAAATAATGAGTACAAAAAGCAAGCTTAAGATTTACAAAACATGTGTAAGACCTATTTTAACGTACGCCAGAGAAACCAGAGCTAAAACATCAACAACGAAAAGAATAATGAGAACGAACAAAATGAAAATACTAAGAACCATCAAGGGTGTTACCCTCAGGGATAGAATAAGAAGCCAGGATATCAGAGAAGAACTAGAAATACAGGATGTGGAAAGATGGGCTAGAACACACAAGAGGTGCTGGAAAGACCATGTGGAAAGGATGCCAGATGAAAGGTGGGCCAAACTCGCGAAGACCGCTAGGCAGACCAACCAAGAGATGATACGTAAGCTGGAGCTTGGCGTCACAGGAAGAGCTTCGAAGGAGGCTAAACGCAACGGCCTAAACAGGACCAGGTCTTATTATAAGAAGAAGAAGAAGAAGACTTTTTTGGGGGAAAAAGTTTAAGGAGACTCTCGTAATAGTCTTGTACACTACGTCGTAGCCTCTTTGGTGCTATCAATTGATATCTTACGTTTAAAAAATTTCTTCTTCTTCATCCATCTTCTAGATTCTTTTCTGTTGCTTGCCGGCGCGTCGACAACGGCCGTTGTTGCCGCGATGCCGTAACACGAAAATATCGGGCAGCCCCGTAACTACTCGGCTCGCTCCGTCGCTTAGGCTCCGCCTACATTACAAGTAACACTTTCGTTGCTTATTTTAGTTATCATCGGCCTATAGTAACTTTGATACCATCATCGAGTGTTAATATTACAGAAATAACTGATGATACTAAATTGTAAACTGTATTTGGATTATTATTTTTTTTTTGTATATTTTTATGCAAATAACATTGTCTTGATAACATAAAACTAAAATGTGATGTTTTTTTTTAAATTTCAAATAAGAAAATTTATTTAAAATACATAATACATAACTACAATATAATATGATTGAAGGTTATGGTTGTAGAACATGAAAGTGCAAAGAACGTAAAATTATTAAGTGATTCAATTCAAGAGTAAGTTAATTATATTTTTATCATTAAGGTGTGCATTTATGTGTGTACATGAGTGCGTCGTGTATATTTTTAATATTATCTGAATATTTTGTTTTTGATTATGCCATATTTATTTCCTTAAATAAACCATCTTTTTATGCAAATTTTCTATATCAAATAGTTTCGATGTTTTACATCTGCCAGGCGTCCCGTGACTGCTCAATAATGTTTTTTTTTAGCAATAAAAGTTTAAGCAGGCTTTTGTAATAGCCTGTCACAATACGTCGTAACTACTTTGGTGCTACAATTGATTTCTTACGGTATTAAAGAAATTAATATTTCTTAACACGTAGATAATCTATTTTCCCAATTTTTCCAACGCTATTTGTATTCCCACAAACGATTTCCATCATCATGACGAACAATCCACAAGCACAACCAAACGTTAGCACAACAAACGCGCCTTGCAAATGTCTTAACGTCAAAGGCAGCGCCTCATTTACTCTGATGTCGTCGTTCTCACCAGCTTTGGTCACATCCTCGTACTTCTTCCAACAAAAGTCGATAAGTCCAGTACTAAACATCTTCGCAATGACGTTATTGACAGACACCAACAAGGGATGTCCTTTTCTGAACAAGAAACTGACGGAATAGACGCTGAGCTGTTTTTTGAACGGATACACTTTCGGCAAACCTTCTTCGTCCGTTGTTACGTTGCTATCTACGGCTGTCAAGTACCTCACAAAGTGTTTGCTCGATACTGTCCACAAATCCCTCGTTCGGCCAACTTCCTTAAGCCAATAGGACACTGAGTCTGTTTGCTCTCCAACAGTTTCGTAATGATTAAACATCGTTTGCCATTCCCTGCTTTCGTTATTGTCGAACAGAGCTCTGTACCTGGCCAGACCGCCCAGTTTGTATTTCAAATTTCCTGTGTAACCGAACAAATCCGAGATGTCAGAAATTTGTCGTTCTTTGACGCGGTTCTTCAGATTCTTAATCAGCTCGCAGGTGTACGTCGTGGATAATATAATGCTGGTTACGCTCAACGCGGCGAAGAACACTTTGTGGATGTCGCCTCGTGGAAATTTATCCACCGGATGACTTATCATCATCTGGAACGCAGTCAAAAGGGAGTGACTAGCTTTTCCTGTTTCGTAGATGGCTGACGCGTAAAATGCAGCAGCAAAAAATAGTACGGTTGCAAAACATACGGCCCACATTTGTTTGGTGAATATAGCGATCATTATTCTCCATCGCGGTACGTCCAGAGCTATTGGTACCACGAACACCAGAGGTTCCATGTGGTAAAAACGCGAATATTCCAAATCGTTGTCGAACACCATACCTCTATCGATGTTTCCGACACCTTAAATGAATAACTCAACAATATAGATAGATTATTTATTTAAGGTTTAAGTATAAAGTAAAAAAACTAGTGTGCTTTAGATCACACGACTGAAGTAAAACTTCTTTAGCTCCATCTATATATATACATGCGAAAATTATAGAAAACTGCATTATTGCAGTAAACTATAAAAGCATAATAAAGTCCGACAGCGAAAATTAGGTGTGAGAATTATAACTGCTGTATTTACCTACATATTTATAATAAATAGAGATATAGGTGGGTCGATTATATATCAGAAAACAAAATACTCCTCTGGCTATATGCCTACGACAGGCATTGAATTACGTCTTATATATAACCGTGTATACTACCCCATCACAGGAAGCAATAGCACAGGCTTGTTAAATAAGAGATAGGGCTATTGAATTTATTTGCTCGAAGAAGTTATTTACCGGGTGGTACTTGTTAAAAAGTGCAGATGTCGCTACTAACGCTTTTGCGTGGTCCTTCATGTGTACTTAATAGGAGTCTAGGATTGAATGTAGTTGTTCGAGAAAACCTGCCCTGTACTGATGAGGAGCAATCACTCCTAAACCGGTATACAGGTGGTTTCTTCAAACAAATAAATTCAATAGCCCTTTCTCTTATTTAACAAGCAGATAATCATGAATTTGGTCTTTTTTCGCATTCATCCGCAGTCCATATCTTTCACTTACTTCCACCACTCTGTTCAGTAATCTTTGAAGTCCGTCTAGATCGTTTGAAAAATTACACAGCAGCTGTTTTATTGAAAAACATGACATGATAACTTTTCGGTTTGTTAACAATGTAACAATGTTCCATTGCATTTAAATAGTTAATGCATACATATCATAATATTTTATTTTGCAAATGAAAAGTAAACTAATACGTAATAAGTAATTGGAAATATAATAAATTATATTTTGCTTCAATTCACTAAAGCCTCAATATATTTACCATCTCTTTCTAGACATTTAATGGTTTGTTTATTAAATTCCCTTAATGCATTCTTGGTCATATCTTCAGTAATTTCCTAACATGCTTATGTAATTATTCTTTCTGAATGAATAATATCTTGAAAAGGCTTTTGCTGATAAACCATATATTTTAAGTGGCCCCATAAGAAATAATCCAGAGTACTTAAGACTGGAGATCTGGCCGGCCAAAAAGTCTTGTATTACTTTGTCATTGAAAATAGTTTCAAGTAACCTAACAGCGACTGTAGTATCGCATGTAGCAACGTCTTGTTGATACCATATACTTTGACGGTTTATTTTAGATAATTCGCTAATAAAATCGTAGAATTCATTTTGAAAAAAATTTAGATAGCGTTCGGCATTCATGGACAGTTGAAAAAAATATGGTCCTATTATTTTATTCTTACAAAAACAACAAAATCTGTTTTGTCATGGCAGATGAATAATATTGGATATCTGACAATAGTGTCGCTATTTTCAAAAATAAAGGTACTTTACTCTTGAGAAAAATTCATATTTTTTGACAAACCCCGTATACGGTTTAAAAAAATTGCTATCTAATTGTTGTATTTTAAGTTTTAGACTATGCATAACTTTTAAATATCTTGGGTGTCAACAAAATGAGAAGTGGGACGGCATGCAGGAGATTCGTACCAGAATAGAACAAGCTCGTGCTTCGTTCCTGAAGATGCGTAAGGTACTTTGCAGCAGAAATTTAAGCTTGCTTCTGCGCGTCCGAATGCTTCGCTGTTACGTGTTCAGCATACTGTTTTATGGAATGGAAGCTTGGACTTTGACAAATGCGACGTGCAAAAATGTGGAGGCCTTTGAAATGTGGACGTACAGAAGGCTATTAAGAATCTCCTGGGTAGAAAGAGTGCGTAACACCAAGGTACTTCAACGCCTCGACAGGCAGCTGGAAGTTCTGTTTACAATAAAAAAGCGCAAACTGGAGTATTTTGGTCACATCTTAAGGAATGACAAGTATCGACTTTTAAAGCTTATTATAGAAGGGAAGATCGAAGGACGAAGAGGCCCGGGTAGAAGAAAGATATCCTGGCTAAAAAACTTAAGACAATGGTATGGAGTGAGCACTACCACATTGTTCCGCCGAGCTGTAGACAAGGTTCAGATAGCGCTGATGATTGCCAACGTCCGAGGAGGACATGGCACCTAAAGAACTTAAATTGGACACATTGTATATATGTATAATATATACATATATTAATATTCAACAAATATTTAAATTTATTATGGGTTTTCATTGATAAATTATTATGTTTGATTAGATTTTTTATTTTTATTCATTATTTTCATTATCGGCTACATCAGTAATTACAAATTATGATTAACTAAATATTAATTTATAAAAATGTTCCACCAACCACCACCACCACCAACCTTTTAGTTAGCAGCTAGCCAATTGCGCCACGGAAGCCTGGACACAATATACGATACGTACCTTTCTCTCTTTCTATCTTTACTAACTTATATCTCCCTCTTAACTTCCGTTCGCCTCGCCCAATCACACTTTTCCTAACGCTCTCGTCACGCATTCTCCAGCTTACTTCCCAAGTCAAGCGTGCGTAAAGAAGTTTTACTTCAAAAAAATTGGCTTGTTTTTAATTGTTAATACGTACCTAGAAACATATTTTCGTATATGTATTTAATGATTCCATTCCAAGTACCGTTCTTGAATACTCCCCAATTTTGTATACTTTTCGGAGCAACGGTGACGTTAAAGTAAATATTTAAATCGGTACTGATTATTTTCAATAAATCCATTTCGAATCCTTCATGTTTATTGATGACAAACGGCAAATATTTCTTGGCGATGACATTAATTGTGCAATTAGAAAAGTCCTTGTTCACCGTTTTGATGAAATGACTTCTCGTTCCGTCCGACATTTTACCTTCAACATAGTATTCATTAATTTTTTTTGATTCATTATGTTTGACTTGAAATTCCCACTGTAGCTAGAGCATTAATATAATATAAAACTTAACAGTTTTTGAAAAATTAGATACTTTCAAAGTGTTAAAGGTCTTGCATCAACTGTCAATTGGGCCTTCTGTTTTATTTGCGATATTTTTTTAAAACAGAGGTGTAGTTACCAATGGCGTAGCGAGGGGAAGGCAAGAGGGGGCATCATGTCCCGGGCGCTACTCACAAAGGGGCGCCAAATGGTCCGCAAAACAAAAAAATTGCTGGATACAAGCGGTTAGCGTTATCGTCGATGGGCTAGAGAATATAGTAGAACTATTAGAAAAATTGGCGAAGGACACTACCACAACAAGTGACACCAGTAGTAAAGCTACAATTCTGTTGCAAAATATACTAACTTTTAGTTTCATAACTTTAGTTCATTTCTGGTATGAAATCTTAAGGAGGATTGATCTTGTACAGCTCAGACATTTGGGGTTCGCACATTAGGGGTTCAGCACCAAGACATTCTCTTCGTCTTCTAGATTCCATTCGGTCGATAAACAGCTCAACTCTCACAGATACCCTTCACGCAATAGAACATAGAAGAAGATTTGCAGACCAGACATTACTCTACAAATATTTCCATGGCAGATGCTCCAGAGCAATAAATACTCTTACACCACTACTGGCCACATTCGGCCAAAGAACTAGGCACGCTGATCAGTCTCACCCATTTACTCTCAAGATTGACACTACAAGGACCAATCTCCATCAAGAGTACTTCTTTTACAGGGCTGCTACGGAATGGAACAGGCTTCCAAAATCAGTCTTTCTAGAAAACTATGACCTGCAACTTTGCAAAAAGCGGGTCCACAATCATCTCCTTTCTATAATCCCTCCCCCTTCTAATAGTCGCAGTGCGGGCCGTCCGCGGCCCGCACGATAGGTCTACCCTATTTGCGACTATTTTCAGTAAAAAAAAAGATTACAAGATCCTAGAATGAATTTTAGAGAAGCGTTCCATGATCTTGAATCATTGGTAATAGAAAAAGCGAATTCTCTTTGGAATAAATGGAATATTGATACAACAATACGTGTAAGAAGACGCCGCAAAATGCCCGGAGAATTGGCTAGAGATGTTGGTCTTTCCGCAGAAAGTGAAATTTTTCGCGTTATGAAAAGCGTTCTTGATCGTCTCCAAACAAAAAATATGTACACGATTTACACGATTAAGTGACCTTAATTTTAAATTTGGATTTTTACTAGACGTTGAAAATTTATTAAACAAGGATAATGTTAAAAAATTGTAAAAATTTTGGTGAATTTTATAATAGATTTCAATGGAATAGAACTCTTTATGGAAATATGATATTGCAAAATGTTACCCTGCAGTAGAAAAGAAATTGAACCTAAAACTCGAGTTTTAGGTTCAATTTCTTCAGAAATTCTAATGGATCCATTAGAATTTCTGACATTTATAATCTCGTATGGAGAAGATGTTTTTCCAAACCTGAGAGTGGCACTTCAAATACTCCTGACTATTTCTGTATCAAATTAAAATTAATTTTGACATATCTACGATCAACGAAGGGACGAGATCGCCTAAGTGACCTAGCATTTTTAAGTGTGGAAAGAGAAAAATTTGAAATGATTAACTTTGATGATATTATTGATAATTTATACATAGTAATTATTTTTTTTAATGTTTTATAATCATATTATTATTATTAAATATATGTATCTCCTTAGAGATAATAAATATTTACTTTTTTGTTTTAAAACTGCGTCTTTTTAAAATATTTCTTTATAAATATGTAAAATAAATAATAGGTATCTTTTGAACTAATTCTAGATGATCATATACCTACATTTCTAAACTACATTTTTTGTCTCAAATTTAAAGCCTAACTTGAGCCTATGACTTTATTTTATTTATTTATTAAGTTACGAGTATATTTTACATATGATATATGGTTTGCGAATGGGTGGAGGGGGCACTGAAAAGGTATTGTGCCCCGGGCGCGAGTTAAGCCCGCTACGCCACTGGTAGTTTTAAAATTTTGAAAATTTACAATTTCGTATTTTTTTCGAATAAGTTCATAATAAATTACAAAATTCACTGTATTATTTCACAATAACAAATTGTCAATGCGTTTGTAAAAGATTAACTATGATATAAATTAAAATGACACAACTCCTAACTCCGTGCTCAGAATTAACCAGTAAAAGTAAGTAGATTACTTGTTTAAAATATTTGTTTTGTTTGTTTGTTAAGTTTTATTGCAATGTCCTAGACTAATTAATGGTAAAGTATGTTTATTAAATGATCAACAACATAACCTTATTATTTCCTTAATGTCCGTACTACTGTCAAAGTCTGGCAACGTTGTTCATATGTGAACTCATACTCGCTCTATGACGTGCACGCACATTTGTATTATATGCATCGGTAATTTCTACTTACCGTTCACGCAACGATCAATGACGTGCAAAGTGGGGTTAGTCCTACAAATTTTTCCCTTTTCCGCGGCATATTTAAAAGCGTATAGATCAAAAATAACGTCGTCCCTACGCGTTAAGATAATCGCATTTTCGAAAAACTCGTGCAAAAATGCACTCAGTATTCTATCAGCTATAATTTCGCCACGATCGGAGTTGATTTCGAAGTATATCAATACGCAGGCGTACGGATTATAAAAAGAAGACGCTTTTAAGTTAATAAAAATTCTATCCATTTCCGATGCACTGTCTAAAATGAGAAGATAAAAGTGGGATTGTATTATTTGATTCGAATACTTGTTGTCTTCAAGAGGAATCGTTTGAGATATCATGTTTAGCACAGAACGTTGCGATATTACTGGTAATTTTTGCAGGATTCTATCTTGTATCTCCTTCGCGGGATATTTTAAATCGTCACCCACCACCACGGTGATGAGCGCCGTGTGATTGGCACGTAATTTAAAATTGCGTGCTATTATGTCTTCCAGACAATCGACCACGGTATTCTGGTAGGTTAATCGGTTGCAGATGGCACTCTCCAAGCGACCGATCGACCATAATATCACCAAGACCTGCGAAAAGGATATGCGCATCGTAAAACTTCGTAATATAACTGATTGCGATGAAGTTGTAGTGAAAATTGTGAGTTGTGTTGCGTGATTGCGTGATAAATGTTATTCCAAAGAAGATAAAAAGACATTGAATTCGTTTTACGTAATAGAAGAGAGAGATATGAAGTTTACGTGATTTAACCGTTGCGTTAAGGCGCAATCTTTTTAATAGCCCGTTTTTAATTTTACGACCCGCATCATAACATACACAATTAATTTAAGTTTTGAAATAACAAACTTTAATACTACGGGTGGCTATTTGTACCTACAGATCTGGAAACACTGCTGTATCAAATTTGAACGAAGGGTGTTGGCAGGAACACAAATGAATGGGGCACTGTATAGCTTTATGAACAGCCAGAAAGTGTCAAAAAAGGCACGTCTGGCTGTGTATAGAGAAGTGTTGGTTCCTACACTTGTGTATGGTAGTGAATGTTGGGTTTGGCAGAAGAAGCATAAAAATAGCATTATTGCTGTGGAGATGAGTAGTCTGAGAAGTATAGCTGGAGTGACTCTGATGAATAAAGTGAAGAATAGTGAGATAAGGGAACGATTGGGTGTAAAAGAAGATGTGGTTACAAAGATAGATAAAGGATATACCAGAATATACGTTTTCTTCCCACCGATCTCTTTCCTGCAATCTTGCCCTCCATTATCAGTCGTAGTGGGTATACTGTATCTCCCTCCACGCATAATATGACCGAGATATTCCAGTTTTCTGGCTTTAATCAAGTTCTCCAATTCTCTTTCTCTTTCTACTCGGCGTAGAACCTCTTCATTGGTAATCTTTTTTATTCACGATATTTTAAGTACACGCCGGAAGATCCACATTTCAAATGCCTTGAGCTCTTTCATTGTGGCTTTGTTGATCGTCCATGATTCTAGTCCATATAAAAGCACTAGGATTACATAACATTTAACCATTCTCAAACGTAGTTGAAGGTTTAAGTGTGGGTTAGTAAATAGTTGTTTCATTTTAAAGAAAACATTTCTAGCCTTTTCGATTCTGAATTTGTTTTTGAGTCCGATCATGCCTATCGTTGATCCACGTGCCAAGATACTGATATTGCTTTACTCTCTCGACCAACACTGAATTGATATTGATGCTGGTATTAGGATGGTTTAATGGGGTTTTACTTAAGACCATGTATTTAGTTTTTTATAGCTCATTTTTAAACCGTACTCCCTACTGACCCGATCGATCTCTTGTAGTAATACTTGAAGATCATGTATGTTGTCGGTTATGATCAAGGTGTCATTAGCATAACGTATGTTGTTGATAATCTTTCCATTTATATTTATCCCCTCGTTCCTGTTCCTGAGAGCTTCTTTTTTCTTTTAATATAGCCTCTGAATAATAATTAAACAGAAGTGGTGAGAAGACACATCCCTGTCTTACCCCTCGTTGTATTTTGATATTTTCTTATGTTTTTCCTTCAGAGCTGATCTTTATTATTCTGACATCTTGCTCACCGAGCTGACTTTCTCGTAAGAGGTTAATCATCTTTGCGTGCCTCACCCTGTCAAACGCCTTCTCGTCGTCAATAAATTCCATATACATTTCTTTGTTCATATCCAAACATTATTGTATTAGGTATTACATTTACCGCGAATAAGGCTTTACGTGTGCCCATTTCATTTCGAAATCCAAACTGATTTTCCCTAATATCACACTATAACATATAAAAATTTCAATGGTCATCGGGGGTGAGGGGGTTCAACTGTATAATTAGCGAAAAAGTTTATATGAAGTACTAACATTATTTTGACTTGATCTATACGCTCTCGACTTTTTCCCATTAGTAAGGCAATAAAATTATAGCTACTAAGAGAAATGAGAACATATTTAATTTATAAAACGAGAAAGATCCGTACAAGATTATGTGGTTTATAAAAGGAATTTGCCACGATGAACTAAATTTTTACTTCCTTATATAATTATCTGTTTACTTCGAATTACGACACGTAAAAAATGCGTATCAAAGCGTAAAATTGTATTCGATTTTTTGGTTTTTTCAATAAATTGGAAAACGAACGGAATAAATAAAACGGCGAAATGTGATTTTTTCACACTACAAAGAGAGCTTTACCGCTAGTGTGATGAGAGTGCAGTTGGTATTTGTTGTGTTTATTGAATTTTTAATTAGAAAATCGCAAGAAAGTGAACATGGAAAACAGTAAGTTTAAATTTCAACCAACATTTTTGTATTAATTCATTCCGTCCAGTCAAAACGTAATTTTATCCTTCTCGAAGGCCTTTCAGTCCTAATCCTCACCCTCAAAAATTAATTAACCAAAACTAGTGTTGCCCAAAATAGGTCTTGGTCTTGCAGTCTTGGTCTTGTTCTTGCATTTTTGCAAGAATTACTGCGTAATTATAGCAAGACCAAGACCAAGACTGACCGTGCAAGATTTGAGCAAGAACAAGACTAAGCCTGCGAGACTCTTGCGTCTTGTAGTTAGGACTGAGTGTCGTTTCAGGGAGCGGACAGGCTTAATTTATAATACAAGAAATTGACACATAGAAAACAAACGAAACAAAATAAAAGAAAGTAATAGTAAATAAAATTTTGAAGAAGAACCATGTATTGTCATCCAAACTTAACGTGTATGAAAAATTTCATCTTAATCGGTTGTGGATAACTGCTTTAAAATTCAGTTACAAGATTTTACCCTAACATACATATATACAAACATTGCAAGTTAAATAATAGCTTTTAAAAAAGAATCATCTCTTAATGCTTTGAGTAAATATTCACTAGTTTTTCGACGGAAATATTTACAAACTATTTTGATGCACATTCCAAGATTATAGCTCTGCTTATTTAGAGGGGCTACAATTGTGCCAAGCCTTCAATCTCTTGTTCCTTGGACAACACTGCGTAGCATGACTGAGGGTTTTTTTTAACTTTCCTTCTCTTGTTACATTCTTCTGATAACCCCAATATTTCTGGTATTTCTGTATTTAGTTTTACAGAGCGGCTAGCCAGTCGTCTGGGTACTTGGGGTTTTAACAGCATCACCAAACGAGTTAAATTCCTGCTCTATTCGGAACAGAAAGTCGTGCAAGTTCATGATTTCCTTTTATTTTTTTTTCAGCGTACACATCAAAATTAATTTGCCACACTTGATACACAAGCACAACCACAAGCACACGGTGTACAAAAAACATCACGGCGGGCACGGCGGTAAGAAACACGTCGTGATCCATAAGCACGTTCATAATCACAACCATGGTCACAAGCACGGGCACAAGCATGGCCACAAGCACGGCCACAAACACAAGCATAAGCACGATCACAAGCACCACCTCAAGCACGATCACAAGCAGCACCCCAAGCACGGTCTTCATCACGAATTTCACAAACCCAAGTACGATTACGCGCAGCTAAACAAGGAGTACCATCAGAAACTTCAAAATCATTTTACACCAGACGCTAAAAATGGTGAAAAAACTGGCAAAAAATCAGTGACGAGCGAACATTACGAGGTAACGAGAATCAATCCGAACGCTATAAATCCAGATGATAGAATCAACGTTCGAGGAAGTTACCAAGTTCACGAAATCGATCCAGATTACAAAACTACCTCGTTCGAAACGTACGATTCACCATTATCCAAAGAAGTGGCCAAATCGTTGATAAATTTCGACGAAATACATTCTGGAGACGAAATAAACGATGGTGATGAAGAACACGAAAATAATCGTATAGAAGAAAACGACGATGACAGTCCGAACTATGAAGAGTATGAAGACGGAACTGCTGAATATTTCGATGCAAATCATCCCAGTGATAAAGGGACCACTGCTTACGATTACGGAACACAGCTTTTAGAAAATTTCGTAGTACGTAATGCATACGATAGACGAACAACCACTGAAGAATAATACAAAGATGATCCGTTTCAAGTCGTCTTATTTTTTACAAACTGAAAACTATTTTAAAAGCATTTTACCATAAAT
The DNA here is from genome assembly GCA_950111635.1 of Agelastica alni. NCBI lineage: Eukaryota > Metazoa > Arthropoda > Insecta > Coleoptera > Chrysomelidae > Agelastica > Agelastica alni. The sequence continues at coordinate 41,235,019 of OX467714.1, read as the reverse complement.
TAAGTTGTACTAATTAGGTTTTTTTATACTTTATATTAAATATAGTAAAATTAAAACAAGATTCAACTGCTCTAATAATTTGTGCCTCCTTTATTATATATCGAACTATCAAAATTGTGTAAAACCTGGCTAATGTGTAACCTAGTAAACGACCAATAAGTTAGAAGAATTTCTGACGGTTTATGCTCACAAAATTCATTCTCATGTAAGCTGTCAACAAGAACATTTATTGGTGTCTGTGAATAAGCTGTCAAATTTTACTACGGAAATGTCCAAGAAATCTGAGGCCAATATTAACATTTGGGGGTCAGTTGTACATTAGTTTAAGTCCAAATGTTACAAAACACACGATATTTTTATAAAGTGGATTTTTGTGTTGAACGGTGTTATTATTACAATAAGATACTGTCAGGGACCCTAAGATCCATATGCCCTGAATTACACTATACAATAATTACAAAAATTAAAGTAACTAGAAAATTAAAGATTACAAAAAAAATTAAATAGGAAATAGAAAAGCATCCAGTGTGTTCTTAAAAATTTTGACAGATGGTGCCGTTACAATATCCTCAGGTAGACAGTTTCATGTTGAGAAAACACGATTACATAAAAAATGTTGCCTTGTCCTACAAGTAAATATTTCTTTTTTCAATTTCCATTTGTGTCCTCGAAGCCGATTATCAGTGTCTACGAAAAATATGTTTTCTTAAGTTACCATAATTAAAATTTAAAATGCGAAAGGTGATTATTATGACCCCGCGAAGACGACGTTGCTCAAAGGTCGGTAAATCCATTATGTTTAGTCTTTCTGTATAGATTGTAGATTGTAGGAGGGGGGGGTTGTAAAGGCTTTGCTGCTACTCAAGCACCTCGACCTATCAGATCTTTTGTGCATAACCTTTAATCTATTCGAGGCCCGGGATTCCGAGACATCGTGCAAATTTTATCAGTTTTCTGGGGGCCAAGTTTTTGACATCGAAGGCCCCTTTCAGAAACTTGAGCCTCTTGCAGAAAAGCGCTGGGCATTCGCAAAGCAAATGTTTTTCAGTTCTCGCAGTAGCGGCAACTATCACTCTCTGTTTTGCCCATATTTTTAAGGTGATACCTCAGAGGGCAGTGTCCAGTGAGGAGTCCAGTTTCAAGTCTTTCTTGTTCAAATCGAGAAGCTTGCCTTGGCGAAAGGCTTACTAGCCTTTTCTGTATAACTAGGCCTTCTACGCCTGAAGGATAGTCTGATCGACACAATACTCGATAAATTGAATAAAATCAATGTTAATTGGTTCTTTCGGTAATTTGAAGTAGAAGAAATAGTATCTTGCTCTCGCCAACAAGCGTTAATTTGAAGTCCAGGCTTCCTACTCTTTATAATTTGAAGCGTTTATTATGCACATACCTGTCGAAATATAGAGGCAGCACTTTTGCCAAAGAAAGCGCTCTCTAGTGTTCTTTTGCCAAAGATAGTGGGATCAAAACATTCATTAAAAACAATATACAATATGTATTTTTAAAAAATGAAAAAAATAATAAAATACTGATTTTAACCAGTTGTCAATAATATTATTCTTTTTCTTCTTTAGGTGCCCTGTCCTCCTCGGACGTTGGCAATCACCAGCGCTATCTGAACCTTGTCTACAGCTCGGCGGAACAATGTGGTAGTGCTCACTCCATACCATTGTCTTAACTTTTTTAGCCAGGATATCCTTTTTCTACCCGGGGCTCTTCGTCCCAACTAATTAACATGTTTGCCACAAGTTGGCGTAAAAGTCTAGAAGCACGGTCACTATACAAAGATAGTAGTTCTTCTCAACTCTACCCTCTATAATTGAAACATTATCTAATAATAATTAAGTCTACGATTCAGCACTGTGTTTTACTTTTTCATTTTTTGGTAATTTCAGTCTAGTTTCATGATTCATAGAGTAAAGTTATATTTTAGTAATTAATTATTTTTATAAAAGTAAAAGTTAATCTAAGGTCGAGAACATGCCATTTTTTTCAATTTTTATCGCACGAAGTGTAATGACTACAGATTGTCACAATTCCACAAAGCAATGTAAAACAATATACAAGCATGTCAGGGACAAATAATTAATTTAAAATTACAGTAACAACTACTCCTTAAAAAAACACACTTCATAACAACAAAAACAAAGTATATATTACAAAACTGACCACTTTTGTACAAGACATATCACTTCTCTAACATACATAATAAACTTTACAATAGGTAAATCTTATTTACTAACATAAAGAATTTATTAGTTATATATATTTAGAAGTTATTATTTGACTAGTTTTTCGTCTACATTTTTGCAATGTCACTTAAAATATTGGCAGACTTTTCTCGAGGAGGTAGTGTATGATGTTACTATCGATACGTTTAATAATGATAACCCCCATCATTTCCCCCATGACCTCCATCGTAGCCACCACCTCCATTATACCCTCCATGACCTCCGTCGTAACCTCCACCACCACCATTGTACCCTCCGTGACCGCCTCCCAATTGATGATCGTGGATAACTCCTACGAAACCTCCACCGCCTCCAGATCCGAATCCTCCACTTCCATGACCACCGCCTCCCGATCCGAATCCTCCACTTCCATGACCACCGCCTCCCGATCCGAATCCTCCTCCTCCATGTTGGTAGCCACCTCCATTATGGTAGCCACCTCCATGGCCGCCACCTCCATGGCCACCACCTCCTAAGTAGCTATCGCCCCCCGCGTAACCGTGATTACTGCCTCCTATGAATAAAGATTAACGAGTTTAAAAACTTTTTAATTGCGTACAACAAAACGATTTTTACCTCCACTGGGTAATGGATCGCCTCCGTGAAGCTTAATAATTTGGCCACCGCCTCCACTGTGTCCGTAACCACCGTCTCCGCCATATCCTCCATGGCTTCCACCATAATCTCCTCCGTGGCTTCCACCATAATCTCCTCCGTGGCTTCCACCATAATCTCCTCCGTGGCTTCCCCCGTGATCGTCTCCGTGTCCATGTTCATCGCTAGGAACGATAATTTTTATGTGGACACTAAAAATGTTGAACGTGATAAAAAATCTCACACTAATTTTTAACTAAAACGTTTGGGGAAACCCCAAAACATCCGTAGATGGGATACGTACTGTTCTTTTGCACCGAAAGTTGCTGCACTAGAAGCGACGTAAAGAATCAGCATTACCAACACCTGAAAAATTACAAAAATTTGATCAATCAATGCCACACACTAATTATTCATTTATAGCTTACGATGGAGGTCGTTTTCATGATTATACCTCGATACCGAAACACCGCAAACTTTGATAGTCGAAAAAGTATTGTCGAGCATCAACCCCAGTTTCTTTGTTTTATAGTGGAAATTCGAAGATACACATATGACGTGATTATTTCTCTGTCGGGAAGAGTTCCATGGTGGGGATCTGTGGGACCGTCCACAGTGGCGCGCCGAATATGACAATCTGGTAATATTCTCTAGATTGTAGGTTTGTATGAGGCTTGTGGGTACTAGAAGCATGTGTGTATAGTCCTCACGTTGAGGTAGCTTTGGGACCGTTATGTCGTGGGCCTTGGAGATCGCGTCTTGAACCTGGAGCAGGACCGTTCCTCAGGAAGCCCATTTCTACCACCAAGCATCTTTGTTGAAAACTCCCTCTTGCTTTGGTTTTTTTCTCTCAGCCTGTTTTGTTCGTTGATTTTTCTAATTTACACAGTTTTTTTTGGAATTCCCGGTGGTTGTGTAATTATGAATGTTACAAAAACAAATTTGGTAACGTTCAAGTTGGATTTAGAACAGCCACATATAGATCCTCAGGTAATCGAAACATTGACAACAATCTGAATTTCGAATCTCATATTCATCATCATCATCATCATCATCACTCAGCTATAGTAGTCCACTGCTGAACATAAGCCTCTCGTTTATTTTGCCACTCTGCTCTATCTTGAGCCATTTGTATCCAATTACCACAGATTCTTTTGATGTCATCGGTCCATCGTGTGGGGGGGGGGGGGGGGCGCCCTCTACTACGATAAGCTTCGTGCCTCGGACGCCACTCCAATAGTTTTTTAGACCATCTTCCGTCAGTTCTTCTAGCTACGTGGCCAGCACAGTACCACTTTAAAGTTGTTATTTTTTCGATTACATCTATAACCACTTTAAAGTTGTTATTTTTTCGATTACATCTATAACACCTGTTCTTTGGCGAATAATCTCATTTGGTATTCGGTCTCTGAGGGAGATACCCAGAATAGCCCTCTCCATCGCCCGTTGGGTGACATGCATTTTCTTTGCTGACTTTTTTGTAAGCGTCAATGTTTCGGCTCCGTATGTCATCACTGGCAATATGCACTGATTGTATACTTTTCGTTTTAGACTGATGAGAATATCCGACTTGAAAACATACTTTAATCTTCCAAAAGATGCCCACCCCAAGCCTACTCTCCGGAGAAGTTCGCACGTCTGGTTGTCCCGTCCTATTCGGATCTCATGACCCAAATATTTGTAGGCGGTGACCTGTTCAATCTCATATTATGGATCTAAAAAAAAAAGTTGTCATTTGGTTGCTACGTTGTCAAGAAGCAAACAGATTTATAATCATTTACCAAATCAAATCAGAGATATTAGCAATATGGAACGTTTCCAAAAGTTAGTAACAACATTTCTAATGGGGATATACTTCTACAATTTAGAGGAATATCTTGTATGTGCATGATTCACTGGAAATCAAAGGGATGAAAATAAATGTAAGCAAAACGAAAGAAGTGTTTTTGAAAGAGAAGAAAGCATGACAAACTGTAAAGTTCTGATTAATCGAGAAAGAGTGGAACAAGTAAATGTGTGCTTGGGTTTAAAGTTTACAAGAGATGGAAAGTATGAGAGTGACATTGAGCAAAGGATGTTGACAGGAAAAAAATGAATGGGGCACTGCATAGCTTTATGAGCAGCCAGAAAGTGTCAAAAAAGGCACGTCTGGCTGTGCATAGAGGTGTGTTGGTTCCTACACTTATGTATGATAGTGAATGTTGGGTTTGGCAGAAGAAGCATAAAAATAGGATTTATGCTGCGGAGATGAGTAGTCTGAGAAGTATAGTCGAAGTGATTCGGATGGATGAAGTAAAGAATAGTGAGATAAGAGAACGCTGTGGTGTAAAAGAAGATATGGTTACAAAGATAGATAAAGGAATGCTTAGATGGTTTGGACACGTAGAAAGGATGAATGAAGGAAGATTGACGAAACAAATTTATAAGGCGACTGTGAATGGATGAAAGTCGGTACTGTAGTAAGTGGAAGGAAGTGGTCTCTGCCTACCCCTACGGAAAAAAGCCGTGACTATATGTATGTATGTATCTTCTATATGCATTCTAGTCCTTCTATATTTCATGTTCTGTGATATATTTTACCTATTATTTTGTTTATGTCCTCTTTGTCATTTTATAATTTTTAACTAGATTTAGTGTTTTTATCTCTATGGAAGTACTTTCCCCTAAGGTACTAAGGTATCTATCTATCTATATATCTATCTATCTTCATGTTATGTAAACTATCCTTCGAACTTGTACACGCATTGTGAAAAATTGGACTTTGTTGACAAATGTTTTCATTTCAAGACGATAAATCTTATCTATGCCCACTTAGAGTAGATGTTTTTTGAGCTTCAATTTCACAGCTTCCCCTAGTTAGACAGCTCCTTATCAGTAATGATTCCTGCTTTCTCCAGTAAATTTACAAGAACATTGATTTTTGTTTTTTTTAGTGCTTGCTGGGGTGCCTTAGCACCAAGTAATTTTGCCTTATTTTGTGGCTATCCCTTTTTGAAATAATTTGTGTTGTGGGTCAGTATGAAATCCCACGAGTAGCTAGAGCTTTTGTCGTAGTAAGGTCTCGCTACTTTTGAAATTCATTCCTGTCAGCACACACCATGAACATTCCTTAGACCCGTGATATTATTTTTATTATTATTATATTTATTATTATTATTTTTGCGAGAGCATTAAGACGTTGGTGATTTCGTGCAAGGTGCTATTCTTCATAGTGTGATCTGAAGATGAACGTCCTCTAGAGGTTTGCCCGGTTCTCTTTATGTAGTAGTTTTAATATTGTAAGCCTCTTCTGACTTACACATTTTGTTGCTGAATCCAACTAAAGCATCTTGCACCTTTTGGAAAGGTGGTCAAGAATGGCTTTCATTAACATTTGTAGATTGTAGAAGGGTCGTGAAGGCTACGCTGCCTCTCAAGCATCTCGACCCATCAGATCTTTTGTGCATAAACATAACATAGTTCTTGTGTCTCGTGGGGCGAGGACTTTTTTAAAATGTCCTCGGATACGCCAATGTCAGCTCCTACGTGATATAATTTTCCCATGACCGTGACCTACTGGTTCGACTGCCAATAAGATTGTATAGAAAAGGTCGTCGAGGTATATCTCTACTACGGTGTCGTATATCTCGATATCACTTTCCTTCCACGATTTTCTCGCGTACAATACACTGTTACGCAATACTTTCTCTGAACGTTTTACGCACGTTTTAACAATATACTACTGGTTTTATTACCTTTAATTGTCAGACATGTTGCTCGTTGTAAATTAGAAAACTAAAGACAACACAATCAATTCGCGAAGGGTGCGGCCTCTGGTGTCAAAATTTCGAACAAATTAGGGTTTATAAATCGTGCTTGTCAGCTACAGTTATTGTTTCACAAAGCTATTGAAGCTGTTAAGTTATTTAGTTTGATTCTTACTGTACAGGCATGTTTCTTGAACAAAAAAAAACATCTATTGATTCTGACACCTGCAATTTTAAGCAATTAGAAAGGGTGCTTTCACAATATTATTCTTCTGTGGTCGACAGGTTCTCAAAATGATGCTGTCGCCAATTTTGTATTCAATAATTGACAGATAATTTTTATAACTTCACAAATTCAACACCGAAATACTAACAAGCATCAGAAATAATGCTACAGAAGCAAATCCGTCTTTGACAAATTTTATTTTGTTTTGTGTTTGCAGGTCACATTTCGCTTCTGAATATAAACAATGAACTTAAATATTAAAATACAAACACATGTTCGCACGAGTGTGACGGAGATGAAGGGGTAATTGGCGCATATTCAACATAATTATTGCGCTAAAGACGGTTCTAATAATAAATTTGTTCTTATATCGACACGTGGTTTTGTCTTTTATTAGCTTCAATTTAAATTGGGATCATAACGTTAGACGTTTAGTTAATTTTTAATCCTGTCGACTGTTCTACAACTTGAAATAAGTATTTGCTCACTATTGCGAATGTTCATTCTTAGAACATGCAATAACAAAATAAAAACATGTTTCAAATAATGGGTAAAAGTAACGACACACCCATGTTCGAAAGTTTAAAAACCGCATTTACTGTAGCGTTATACAAGGTTGACACACCCAAGTGCACAACTCATAAATATTTTCTACTGTTCTCATCATGCATCATTCAAGACATATCAAAAGTACGATATGATCTTGTTATATCGATTCACTTTTTAGTGAATCAGTTTTACAAAGTACACGTTCCGTAAGATACCCTGACAGTTGACACTTTTTCATTTAGTGTACTTTGGTTGACAGTTGACGCTTATGATATATTACTTATGTTTGTTTGTCATGCTCGCGTTGCTCAAAACTGATTTGAGCAGTATTCGACTGTTAGTTTATTGTAAGCAATTGATCAGAGACCGTTCGTTTGACAGAATCAAGTGATTAAGCAGGATTTATTTGCTCCACCAATTTAGGTAGAGCAGAAAAATCATATTAGTTTGATCTAGCAGAATTTTAAAAATCGAACATTAAAAATGAATAGAGAATTCAGTATAATTAATGGTGAAGTGTATGATGCAAATTCTGAGTTTGGAAAATTATTTACTTAACGAAATGAAAATTTGATGGACAATTTATGGTTGTTTTTGTTGGGATCAAATATCAAATTGTTTTGGTGGGAATTTCGTGTTCTTTTGAACTCGGCAGTTGGTAAATGCTCTTCCGTGAATTTCTATCACGAAAATCATATCAATCTGCACATTTATGTAATTTATAGAGCAGAATGAGCGTGACAAACGAACAGGCCTATTATGATCCATAACTTATCCATTCGAGCTAGACGTTAATAGCTATCTAGCTATCTTCTCGTTTCGTCCCAATAAAAATATTTTTAGGTTAGATTAGGTATATAGAGAAATAATTTCTTGTAATTGTACATTTTTATTTATCCTAGCTAACATGATAATCACCAGACTTTTCGCAGCTAATAAAGTTTGTTAAAGAACAAATTTAATTTAAATGTTTAAATTTATTTTTTGATTATTTCAATTAGTATGTTTTATAAAAGTTTCTATTTTTTATTTCATAAGATTAAATACGTTTAAATTGGTAATTATCGTGATGTATCTATTGGTTTCTTCATGTACATACCATGAATATAAAGTGGTAATAATATACAACGTACGTTTCTTGCAGTAAATATAAATTTTGGAATTAGTGTGTAAATAGAAAGTATTCTTGTAACGTTAAATTAGTTACTGCTATTGAATATTTTAATTATCCAACAAGAAATAAGTAATTGAAGAATTACAATTATTTCATATGGGATTTTATCAATGAAGTTGCCACGTCTTTTTCGTTCTCTATAGAGTACTCTGCCAGCGGTTTCTCTACTGGCAAATTATGCCCAAGCTTAGCCTTAGAGGGTAGAAGAAAAAAATATATATAAAAGTGAGCCGCGCCACCGACTTAGACGGTTCAAGCCGGAAACCCCTAGGTCTTATAGGCACTAGCAGAGCCACACGATAAACAACTGAGATTATGGTGAACTAAATAAATGAAATTATAGCTAAAATATATTAGATACTTTACTCCTACAATAAATCAAAATACACAGCTCAATAGCAAAATTATAACAAATATAGTCAAAATCAACAGCTAACAATAAATCTAAGTACTCAGTTCAATAATAACATTATAACAAATATAGTCAAAATCAACAGCTAACAATAAATCAAAAATCCAAAGTTTACGATTCCATAAAATAACCAAAACAAAAGTAAGAGTAACAAACTTTACCAAGTTACCAAAAAAAAACGTATACAAGTCAACTTTTTAATAATACTTAATCAAACGTTCACATAAGGCTGCTAATTTACTCATGTTTTTACCATTTACATAAAGATTTACACTGTTAAAACAATCGAGCTTATTTAAAAATATTTCTTTTTACAATGGCTGTCCTTCAAAATATCAATATTGTTGGATATTTACAAATAAGTATGAAGAAAACATTTTTACTTGGACACAAAGAACTATTGAGAAGATTACTTTAATCAAAGTTCAGCTTTGGCATATTATCCAATGCAATAAATAGTTTTCAACAATGTACCATATTAATTAATTAAAACAAAACTTAATCGTGGTGTAAAAAACAAATCACGTCGTTTAAATATTCTAAAATAAATCACTTGTAACCTTTGGGTATACGAATTCACTACTCCTGTGGCCGGTTTGATTATGGAACGGCACCTGCTAATTAACAATGGCTTCCCTCAATTAAATCCCGCATGCGGTTATTTTAACTCGACACCAAAATCCAAAATATCAACAACGAAGGTAAGATAGAATGGTCAAGTTAAAAATTAAATGGCTTTTCTTCAAAATCCAATTAAGATGGCCCAAATACAGCCAGATATGAAAGATAAACCGTAGAGGTTTTGCACACGTGTTAATATCACACCGTCCCAAAAATTCTCACCACACCACTCCCAAGACTGCCACCAAAACGACTGCCTGCTTCCCAGGCCGGATATCAAGAAAAATGACACGGAACGGACGTCAACCAACAATATTCGCAAATCTATGTTCCACACTCAGAATCGCGCTCGTCCGTGTTGATAGCCAGCCCCATCCACACAGAAATGCAAACCAAACAATAATATAACCAACAACACACAACAATCGAGGCTAAAAACCAAAGCAAAATCTAATAACGAAAACCCCCACTCAATCTCCATTAACAAAAATGCCACAGCCATTAACAATCGAATCCTATCACTACAAGGTATGCAACACTATTTACAACGAATGATATATTTAAGTTACAACAAAATACGGTACCTGAGGAATACAAAACTATCAGAGACACAGTTATAATGGAACTGTAGAAGGGAAAAAATAGGCACGTGACAAAGTACAAGATAATAGAGAGTTATTGAAAACTTGCAGAATGTATACCGTATACGTTATACCTTAGCGCTATATCTATGTAAGGTATGCGTAAAATTGTTAGTTATTGCAGTTGGTTTTCTCGAGCTAGTAACGTTTGACATGCTACTAGTCCATTTGAGGATAAGATTGAATTTAAATTTTGTTTTACATTTTTCCAACAAGCTGGGTTTTCCAATGGATTGCAACTAACAATTTCTCGTTACAATATTAAAATATCGTTTTGAGCAAATCTAACTCGTTTTAGATTTTCCATAACGAAATTAACAAAAGAAACAAGCATCAATTCATTGAATATACAGTAGAACGCCGATTATCCGAAGTAATTGTGACCGGGGTCGATTCGGATAATCGGATATAGACTGGTAATAAAGAAAAACGAACTGTCACACATGGAATAAACTTTATTAAGTTTAACTCACACAGTTCTACAATAACGCTCACTTGAACCTCTCGATCAGAGTAAGTTGCCTCGACGTTGAAGCTCGTTTCCGTGCGGCAAGGCCACTTAGCCGCCGGACGGCAAGAAGTTGTACACAGTCGCATTCGCGTTGCCGCTCCATCCACTTGAGGGCGTTATCTAAGCACATAAACGTCTTGCTGTGACGTGATACACTTTGGTCTTGTGTCTCTTCCCCTTCGGTCTCCTTGTCGTCCTCTTCAATATCCTGTTCGTCCATGGCACTCGCTGCGATTTCATCGTCTGTCTGTATCTGGAACCCTTGATCGTTCTTATCACAGTGCAACCACTCCCACTTTCATATCAGCGACATCACACTCCGAACATCCCGTGATTTCATTAGCCATGTTTACAAACTCTTCCCCTGACGGTAATTCCTGTTCGTCTTCATTAACTTCAGCGGTTGATTCTCGTTCTTTCGCTTGCTTTTCTAACTCGAGTTGCTCTTTTGTTGATGTGCCGTTTATTTGATTCCAAGCTCGTTTCAGTGAAACACTTTTAACCATGTTCCAGGAATCTGTAATCATGTAGTAACAGTCTTTCAAGTTGATTTTTTTGTACGAATTCAAAACCCGTTCTTCGTCGTTCTCTTCAGCTAGAAGCAACTGTTGTCTGCAAAGTCATTTCGTGCACTCAATAACACCCTGGTCCATGAGCTGCAGCAGACTTGTGACGTTAGGTGGTAAAAAGAGACGAGAAGCTCAAGTAATGGATGCGTTGGTGCGTTATCAATATTTAGCAAAACTTTTCCCTTTTTTCCAAAAATTACTTGGTTTTAATTTTTTATATTACGCTTAGGACCGATTCGGGTAATTGGCGATTCGCTTAATCGGCGTTCGGATAATCGACGTTCTACTGTACATACTTTCAATTTCAACGTTATAATTTACAAAGAGTAGGGTTACTAACGAACCTCTAATCTTTCTAATTTATCAGATCTCTGCTTCACGGAATTATTACTTATCACGAAACAATAACATAGAACACCAAATATATAACGTATAGGGTTTCAGGCTTCTCCTTATTCCTTAGCTATAGCGTACGACGTTATACCTTAAAAATCTTTGTTTGCTGCATGCGTAAATGTCATTGCAAGGCATACCGTATATCCCAGATGATGTGCAATAACTCTCTAATATCCTGTCCTGCTATTTTTTACCCAAAAACGGTGGCATCCGATAAATGTTTTTATATAAATGTGTATTGTTGCGACATCTTACGAATAAAATACTATTTGACACAACTTAGAACTCCATTTTTGTTTAGTCGGAAACTGTAACGCACCGAACGGTGTAGCTAACCTTAAACTAGATAGATGGCGCTTGCGTTACACTTATTCACGTCACAATTTAAATTAAATATTGATATTTTTATAGATTGTATCAGAGTAACTTCTAATTATTATACATATTAATAATGATTTTACTTTTCCTATGTACTTTCACCAACAGCTGCTACAACAAAGCCCATTAAATGCAAAGGAAGTCGGATTAAATAATCAAAGACGGTGTTCATTTCAGAAACACATACTCAATTTTTTTCCTTAATTCATTTGACCATTATACAGTTTATCATTAAATTTTGGAGTATAGCTATTATTTTATATAAATACTCGTTAATTCTTTGTTTGATTTATTTGATATTTTTCCAGGTTAGTATTTAGAACTATTCTAGTAACGCAGTTAACTCACATTCAACATGGTTTTTCTCGTATTTGCAGGTTACCAACATCTGGAGAAAGAAAATAAAAGTCTCCAGAATTTAAGGTTAAATTTATGTAATGTGTTGCTTAATATAAAAACGATTAATTGAAATTATTTTTGTTCGAAAACATCAATACAATAAACAGAAAACGGCTACCATTAAAATAGTTACACTTTGAGTACCGTGCGGTATGTAAAAAAAAAATAATAACATTTAAACTGCAGTGCGGTATGTGGTTGGTTTTGGTTGTTAAAAAAAGATTAAAATGATCAAAATGTAGAAAAAATGTATAAGTAGTTTTTGTTTTTTTTTCCAGATTCCATAAAAAATGCATTTGTGCATCAAAAAGTGCATTTTTTCAACTGCATAATTTCAAGTATATACATACATATAGTCACGCCTTTTTCCCGTACGGGTAGGCAGAGACCACTTCCTTCCACTTCCGCTACGGTTTTTACACACATCTTTTGTTTCCTCTACTTTCAGTGTTCTAATGAATGCTCGTCGGTTGTTGGTACTCTTGACCTGGCCTTTCTTCAAAACATCGTTGATCTGATCGAGATCGATGTTCGCCGAGGTCGACCTCTACCGACTTCCGTCCATTCACACTCGCCTTATAAATTTGTTTCGTCAATCTTTCTTCATCCTTTCTACGTGTCCAAACCCTCTAAGCATTTCTTTATCTATCTTTGTAACCACATCTTCTTTTACACCACAGCGTTCTCTTATCTCACTATTTTTTACTTCATCCAACCGAGTCACTCCGTCTATACTTTTCAAACTACTCATCTCAGCAGCATCATCCATCCTTTTTTCATGCTTCTTCTGCCAAACCCAACATTCACTACCATACATAAGTGTAGGAACCAACACACCTGTATACACTATTTTAAGTAATGGGAAAAAGTTCATATCTGCCACAAAAAACCCCCGAACTGTACAAAATTTTGCACCTGGAGGTTTCTCGGGTCGCGAAATCTGAATATCATGTACAAATTTGCCTCCTGTACACCTGGAAGTCAGGACGGCATTAGGAACGTCATCCCCTGGAGTTCCTGCTTAACTTGTGATAAATCAAGAGAAACTCGTGCCCGGGGGTTTTTTTGGCCGCCCGTTAAGAATTTGACATCGGCGACCCACCCCGAAGGACCTGGTGCAACGGACGACCTGACTAGTAACGTCATCCCCTGGTGTTTTGATGGTACAACTTACCGAATCGTTGGAAACTCACCGTCTGGAACTATTTTAGGTCGATTTTCCCGAATTTGACATCGGCGACCCACCCCGGAGAACCTGGTGCACTATGCGACCTGACTAGTAACGTAATCCCCTGAAGTTTTGATGGTACAACTTCCCGAATCATTGGAAACTCGTCGCCCAGGGTTTTTCGGATCGATCTTAACGCAGTTGACATCGGTGATCAGCCCCGGAGGACCTGGTGCACCGGAAGACCTGACTGGTTACGTCATCCCCAGGAGTTTTGATGGAACAACTTACCGAATCGTTGGAAACTCGCCGTCTGGGGCTTTTTTAGATCGATTTTCCCGAATTTGACATCGGCGACCCACCCCGGAGGACCTGGTGCACTGGACGACCTGACTAGTAACGTCATCTCCTGGAGTTTTGATGGTACAACTTACCGAATGGTTGGTTACTTGCCATCCGGGGGTTTTTGGGTCGCTTGTCTAGAATTTGTATTAACACCTGTTAAATATTCTTCAAAACTCCAGGGGATGACTTAACTACTCAGGTCGTCCAATGCACCAGGCGCTCCGGGGCGGGTCGTCGATGCCAAATTCGTGACGAGCGGCCTAAAAAACCTCGGGCACGAGTTTCTCTTGATTTACAAGTTAAGCAGGAACTCCAGGGGATGACGTTTCTAATGCCGTTCGGACCTCCAGGTGTACCGGGGGCTAATTTGGACGTGATATTTAGATTCTGCGACCTGAAAAACCCCCGGGTGCAAAATTTCGTACAGTTCAGGTGTTTTTGCGGCAGATATGAATTTTTTCCCATCACTTAAAATTATGCAGTTGAAAGAATGCAATTTTTGATGCACAAATGCATTTTTCATAAAATCCGAAAAACAAAATACAAACAAAGTTTCTAAACGAGCTAAAGATTCGAACGCAAAAATTCGCATCTCGATCCGTTTTCCTGCGCAAATTTCTTGGGTTTTGGTGATTTCAGTACCAAATTTGCTCGCAGAGCACAACAAAATTATTTCTCGTCTGCCACGTTCGTTTAACAAGGGCATACTAATGGTACCAAATTACGAAAAACATGTTTTACGAGAGGTATACGGTGGCACAGGTCCGTATTTGAAATATTTCGAACATTAACATGCACCTAATTAAAGCAGTACCGCACAGTAGCCGTTGCGGGTTATATTGTTGCTTACCCCTCGTATGTAGTAACACTGGCAACAAAAACGTTGTATGATAAAAATGCCGTAATAAATCTGGACACAAGAACATGTTTTTGATCAATTTAATAAAAATTGGTCATCGCTTAATTTGTGCAGCAACAATTTTTAATAATTATTTTTTTTTATTCGGTTTCGATACAGTCTATGCCTACGTGAATTTTTCTTTTACTTTCAGGATTCCACCTTTATGAATATTTTTCTCCTTTCATCTAATCATAAAAAAATGAGATATATAAATAGTGAGTCGCGAACTTGAAAGTTCAGAACACTTTGGGATTTAGTGCAGTGTCGATCTAGCAGGCAGCTACTTTTATTCGCATTCAAGATGGCTTCTCGATTTTTGGTGAGTTCTTTTTAATTATTTTATCAAGAAGAAGAATTAATTTTAGTTTTTAAAATTCCACGTAAAATACATTCAAAAAAATATGATAAACCTCAAAGTTTCGACGTTTGCCATCACGAGATAAAAATTATTATTTTTAAATTTTTTAAAAAGATATTTGCATCGCGAATTACAATTTGCCTACTTCGTTTAAGAATGATTTTATTATGAGTATCAATGTTTCGACTCTTTTCATCTTCAGTGAAAAATTTATTTTTGTTTTAAAATTTCGTGACAAATGCGTATAAAAAAAAAATAAAATAACCATTAAAGTTTTGATGTTTCCCGTCATCAGTTCAAAATTATTCGTTTTAATTATTTTACCAAGAAGAATTAATTTTAGTTTTTAAAATTCCACGTCAAATACATTAAAAAAAATATGATAAACCTCAAAGTTTCGACGTTTGCCATCATGACATAAAAATTATTATTTTTTAAAAGATGTTTGCAACGCAAATTAGAATTTGCCTACTTCGTTTAAGAATGATTTTATTATGAGTACCAATGTTTCGATTTTTTTCATCTTCAGTGAAAAATTTATTTTCGTTTAAAAATGTCGTGACAAATACGTTTTAAAAAAAAAATAAAATAACCATTAAAGTTTTGATGTTTCCCGTCATCAGTTCAAAATTATTTTTTTTTAATTTTTAATACAAATTTTGGTATCAAAAATCACAATTTGCCCACTTGGCTTAGGAATGATTTTTTAAACATTTCACAACAAAAATAATTAATATAAGTATCAAACGTTTCCACGTATTCCACCATCAACCATCAAAGTTCTTTTGTAAATTTTTTTAAAAATCATCTTCAGTTTAAAAGTGATGTTTAAATTTTTGTTTACAAATTTTACAATATAAATAATTTCTACTGAATCAGGGTAGATTTGAATAAATGTTCATCCTGTAAAGAACATTTTCAGTGAAACTTAAAGAATGAATGATTAATATTCACTTCAGTTTTGTATATTTGAAATATTTTTATAAAATTTCATCATCTGTTCCTTATTTTATCCAAGTCCAAACCATCACAATAACCATCTGCTTCCTGATAATTCGAAAAATTCAATTTCACTCCGTCGGACTCGAGTTTTCCAGAAAAAAAAATGATTATTAAATTTTTAGATTGCTTCTATGCTGGTGTTCGTTTTAATGGAAATGTGCCATGCTGGAGGACACGGAGGTGGGGGGTAAGTGTATATATAACATTTTTTTTTAGAAAAAATTATTAAAAGTCACTGGATGCTAGGTAGGTAACGTAAGGCGGATGTTTCCTCATTTTAACTTGTTTTAATATTAAGTAAAAATATGTATTAGTTGTTGTTCGCGTAAAAACCATTTTCTTTTGACAAAAAATTGCTGCAGAACGTCGGAAGTTGATTATTAAAACGCGCAGTGTAGCTGATTAATTTAAAAGTAGTTTTTCTTGTTTAGATCTACCGTAATAGGAATCGACCGTGACGATAAAATCGGATTATGTATAACATCCAGAGCGGAGATAAATAATTACTAATTTAGTTATTAGAAAGTTCATTTACAATCTCTTACTTTCACTGTTACAATAATTAATTAAACTATTTTATTATTCATTCAAAACTTTTTTACGGTGAATCAGTTTACGACTGGCATTAATCATTTGAACAAAAATTCTTGATAACTAAGTCGACATAAAAAATAACAAAAAAAATATACAGTTAACTCCTGCTAGCAATGCATCATTGAAAAGTCATGCGTCCATATAATCCTAAAAAGTTTTTTGGTGAATTTTGCCTACTTTCTTTTGGTCAGAAAAAATCTTAAGTAATTGCAAATCAAAATCCAGTGGGACTACTACTTTTAACTTTGTGTATTATATTATTAAAAACTTTTATTTTGAAAATAAAGTAGGTTTATATTTAATATGACAACACTAGAGGTGACCCGTGCGAATACTTCGCACCGATAGAGGTCAGTTACGTAATATAATAAAGTAAAAATAAATAAATGTAAATATTTATTAATTTTAAATATTTTAATTTACAAAATAGTAACGAGATCAGTCTTATATTAACATTGTTATCCTAGATAGTAGTCTGCGTAATATTAGTACTTCGTGTAGCATCCATACATACATCCAAACTTTCGCGTTTATAATAGTAGTAGGTTCACACAATATCTTTATAAATTATAGCCTATGATGTAAAGTTTTATTAAAATCCATTCAGTAGTTTTTGCGTGAAAGAGTCACGAACATCCATACATACTTACATACTCACAAACTTTATAATAGTAGTAGGATTTTTAAGTGAAGACATGAACTCATTTTTTTTACAATTTCCAGATACTTCTATAACAATTTGTCAACGTTGCCTATCGGATTTTGTGTTGTATTAACTGACGTTTTATAAAACTTGTTCGTTCATTTTATATTTAAGCAAATGCTGACTGGTGTTATTTGCTTTCAGACACAAGAAGGTCATAATTCACGTTCCGTTCAAAGTCAAGCACATTCATCACACGCACACCGTCGTCAAGCACGTCGGCCACGAAGGCGGTGGAGGCGGTGAGGACTACAAAGTCATCGGTTACTCTGGAGGCATTGACGATGGCGAAGTCGTAGCTCACGGAGGCGGTGGTGATTACGGCCACGGAGGAGGATGGGAAGGAGGTAGCATAGGCGGTGGTCACGGTTTTGAAATCGGACACGCAGGTAGATAATGGAAAGATTTACTAGTACTTTTCTTTCTTCTATCTTCTTCATCACCATTAACTGTAACTGTGTCTGTTATTAAGATATTTTTACTTAATCGGCTGTCATGAAATCAAAGCAATGGACAAAGAAAAGCCATTGGAAGAGACTAAATACAATCTGATACGGTCCTGTGTTCAAATATAATATATATAGGATGATTCGAATGTAGAGTTTGAGACATTTTGAAGTTTAATAAGAATCTAAACATTGAAAATATTTTTTTAATTTATTATTTAGAATTTTCGTATCAGACTTGATTTGGTTTCAAATGAAATAATAAAATTGTATTATAATCTTAATTCTACAGTGCTAATTCATGGTGCAGGTCTAATATTATATATGTACTATGTTGTTTGTCTTTTCGACAAATGATTTTAAGTTTATCTATCTTTTTCTTTACTTTAACAAACATTTATCAACATTTAATAACAATTGTCATCCTCAAAGTAAAATTCCTGTATTATACTGTATATCTTATAACTTGATCTGTAACTAATAACTAATAATAAAAATAACATGTCGGTAACAAAAAGAAGACGAATTAGTTAGTGTGACATTCACACCATTTTACCATAGGGAAGAATCACGTAGTGGGTGACATCTATTGTTGATCGTATGAACTTCTTGAGGTATGAACAACAACCACACGTTCAACCACATAATATGATATGTCCGAAATTGATATTTCGACTTTCATAACCATTGCAACAAGAATTTCAGGGACAACAGAACTGAAAAGTTTCGGAAACAAACCAAAATTGATACCTGGACACACCCTGGTTTTGACTGGCATTTAACAAAAATCCAGCGACAATAAAACTGAAACGTCCAAAACAAACCTTAAATCCAGCTTAAATCCAATAGTTTAACACAAAAAATCAACTTAAATCTCTGAGATAACTAAAATTCCCTTCAAAAAAAACATTGGTTTTACAAGTGATCAAATCACAGGATATTTGTTGTTCACACCTCGATCCAACATTTTGTCATAGACAGCGCCATCTCGCGTTACGTGATTTTTCGCTATTGTCCAAAGAAATCTTCAGACAACGATTTTACTATTACACTTTATTAGTTGACAGTTGATATTGACAATTCTTTTCCTTCAAAGAACAATGTCAATTGACAACTTCTGCGGAATAAGTATATAAAAATATTGAATTCTTTGGAAACTATCATTAATTTTCTTCTTTAAACATTTTTGTCTAAACTAAACAGAGCATGTCTGTAAGAAAAGTAGAAGAAGAAGTAGTCAAAGTGACATTGAAATTTATAATACTTTACGTTCCGTAATTTAGATTCAGCTTTATTAGTTGACAGTTGATACTGACAATTCTTTTTCTTCAAAGATCAATGTTAAATGTCGACTATTGCGTAAACTTTTTGAAAAAAGTAGTGATAAAGATTATTAAAAACAAATAATTGTTAAGAAACCGCCGTTTTTATCCAATCTTAACAAAGCCAGTCACAAGAACATATTAATAAACATATTTCAAAACACTGTCAAAGTCAAGTGTCAATGTCATTTGCCCCCAATTGGTTATATAATTGATAATGATGCAAATATTTCTTTTTCTATTTGTACGTAATGAATTAGCACTCTAACTCAAAAATAGAAATCGTTTAAAACATACTTTAAGATACATATGAGTAAAATAGAGAGATTTATGTAAATAATTAACCAATTAAATTTCGGCTGGTTGTTTTTTTATTTTTATATTCCGTTGTAATACTTATTTTTTTAAATAAATGATCAAAGCCATTCGTATTTTAATAAAAATTTCTTTGTGCATTTAAAACTTAAAAAATAATATTGAAGTATAAAATGTCATTTCATGTCAAGTCTTTCGTTAAAAAAATGAAGAGTGTCAAGTGAATCCCCGAACAATGACAAGAATGTGAACATTACTCTTGTGTTATCAATGAAATGTCAATCGCCATTATATTTAGTTAAATCAGTTAAAAGAACACTAAAGTGTATCCTTTTGGGTCAAAAATGGTGTCCTTGAATAATGAGCTATATAAAATTTATGATTCCAAAATTCCTTACAAATACCGAGATATGCAGTTGCAGATAGTCATGATGGAGGAATCGGAGGGGGTCACGGTTACGGCCTTGAAAGTCATGGAAGTTCACTAGGAGGTCACGGACAAGAGATACACGACGATGGTCTCAGTCACTCAGCTTCGAGCTATGGAGAAAGTTTTGGCGCTCATGGTTTCGACCAG
Organism: Agelastica alni; assembly: GCA_950111635.1. Lineage (NCBI taxonomy): Eukaryota > Metazoa > Arthropoda > Insecta > Coleoptera > Chrysomelidae > Agelastica > Agelastica alni. The sequence continues at coordinate 41,214,838 of OX467714.1, read as the reverse complement.
AATTCCCTCTCTCAGGGCGGTGGACACGACTGGAGTGGTGGATTGGGCTCGACAGGTGACTCCTACGATCACTAAGGAGGTGGGAGAAGCCACGGTGGTTTTTAATCTGCGTTAAGCTTTTTTTCTCCATAAAAAATACCAAGACTAGTCGTTATTGTTGTTTCAGTAATAATTACGTAACTTTTGAAAATATTGATTGGTTTATTTTGACTTATAGTCTGCAATAAGTATTTTTAAAAATTAGTTTTTATTACAGTTGTTGTATATTTTATTTAATTCTATTTTATAGTTACAGTTTTTATGTGTGTAATAAAAATTATTTATAAGATTTATTCACAGTGTTTATGTAACCCTAACTAAACTGTTTTTGTAAAGTTACAAAACTGTAAAAAAGCTTAATTATGCCCCAAATGTTGGGCGACAATTTTGTGTTACGTTAAAGTTTCCTTTCTAAAGCCAATTGTGTGTAATGTTACTTTTATAAAACTAAGATATTCCAACTCAAGGGCTGCTAATTGTGTAGCAAACAGTTTTACCAATACCCGTTAATCTAAATTATTTTATCAAATTAAATTTTACCAAAATATATACCGAAATAATAAATTGATGATTTAATAAAGTTAGCTAAAGGTCTAAGTACTGAAATTTTTTTAAATAATTTTAACTATCTGACTGAAATGATAAAAGAATCAAATATTTATAATTAATATTAATTGTACAAATAAAATTTAATGAATTTTAAATTTTAATTTTAATGTTCAAACTATTTATTAGCAGCTAAGTAACCTAAAGGAAAAAGATTAAAATATTATACTCAGGGTTCTGTGACTCCTTGATTTCTCGATTGGATTAAATTTGAGGGGATGTATAGATTAACTGACGGACCTATACAACCGTATTCTTTTTCAATATATCAAACTAAGTATATAACTAAAATTACTAAACCCCGTAAGGGCGCCAAGTGATTTTATAAAGAAAAATCACTAAAACTAAATTTACCCCAAATAAATCCAATCGTATTATTTTAATGTGGTATCATAAAACGAGCTAAATAAGCGACGTATTTCAGCTTCAAGGTTGTACAAACTTCGTTCTTATCACTCAGAAACAATTTAAAAAAACCTACGAGTATACATACAGGTTTATTAAAAAAAGGAGAAAAATGTTTACAACGTTTGCTGAAGGAGAAAAGCAAAAAATAAAAAAAAATACTATGAATTTAAAATTTCAAAGTTAATAATAATGTTGAAAGAAAAAGATTTCCACGGTGGATGTCTTCTGTAGGAGGAAATCCAATTTTTACTACCATGGAAACGTCTGCGTCTCAGTTTACAATCACAGGAAAATGAATGATGAGTTTCCAATGGAGATCATCCAAACTTATTCACATAATGGAAACTTATATGCTTCTTAACATAACTGCTAAATGATTTTCTTTTTAAAAGAAGGAAACTATGAACTGAATTTTACTACAAAGTTCTTTACATCAAGTAGAAAGCACAAGTATTACAGTGGTTAACTGGAGGCCGACAAAACCGCCAGTCGCAAAACTGCTCAGTTGACAAAAAAGGCCGGCAACAAAAAAAAACAGCCAACAGGAAAAAAACAGCCACTAGGAAAAACCAGCCGACAGAAAAAAGGTTGATAACTGAAATTAAATTGTCACTAAGAATGATTTTCGATCAAGAAAAAAAAATTCAACATTAACAGACAAGGTCCCCGGCATAAAATATCTTGTTAACGTAAAATAAACCAACCAAGCCGTTAATGCCGAATTACACTTAAAAGCAAGTTCAAAAACAATATAAAAATTAAAATTATTCTTACCGATTATATTATATACTACGGAACTCCAAATACGTAGCATAACTGTCGACCTTTTTCGTTGTCTCACTAAATTCTCCACAAAATTCGACCGACAACGCTTTGAATAAATAAATTTTATCTATATTAATCGATAAAACGCTCCATGGGACGGCTTGATACCAGGACCGGTTTTGAAAAATTGTTAATAAAAATAGGAGGAAAAATTCCCGTTACATTTCATTGGTTATTCGTATTTCTTCGTGCTGTGTCTGTCGCCTGTTTTTTATAGTTATTTAAAACTTCCCAGAGAGATTATGGTAATTAGTCATAGCATTGTAGAGGATATTAGAATAAAACAACTTAAATGGTATGGACATGTGCAGAGAATGGACGAAGACCGTTTGCCAAAGAAAGTGGAACCCCCAAGGAAGAAGAAAGAGAGGAAGACCTAGGAAGAGTTCGAGAGAGGGAATAGACAGAGAAATGAAAGGGAGAGGTTTGGGAGAGGACCTCTGGAAGGACAGCGATCAATGGAGACTGGGAATCGGAAGACCTCAAAGAACGTTCTAAAAACTTCCCATAAATCATCATTTGGTCCGGCGTAAAAAGTTTTACTGCATAATTGGTTGCCTATATGAAGGTGTCAGCTCTAGTATTTTCAATTTTACAAAAGGAACCGCCTGAAAACGTCCACTTGAATGGCCAAAAGATCCTAAAAACCTCTAAAAGTCTGCATCGAAGTTTCTTTGCATATAAATGCACTTTTTTAGCCAACTCTGCGTTTGTTCAGACAAGTTAGTCAACCCGCGTCTTTACTTGTTTGCAACGTTGGTTGTCTATAGCAAATGATAAGTATATTACATAACTTTTTTTATGAGAGATTAAAAACGAAATAAAATCAAAGTAAATAAAAAGTTTGGATTTAATAAACTGCTACCAACAAAAAGATAAAAAAATTATTAGTTTTCAAGCTACAATAAACTTTTTTAAAGAATAGATCTCTTAGTTGTGTTTGTAATGTTGGTTGTTTATAGCAAAACCCAGTGATTATGATACATTTTACACAAGATTTTTCCTGTTAAAAACAGAATAAGATCTATACAAAAAATAATTACCAATAAAAAGAAAAAAATTATTGGCTGTATTCGCAATTTTAAAAGTTAATAGCTATTTTTTAACATTGAAAATTTAATTAGTTGCAGGTAGTTCAATACAAATTTTTTAAAATACACGTTTTTATATCCACTTCTAAATTAGTAAAATATTTGTAAAATATAATCTTTCATTAAATAAATGATTACTATTTTGTTTGCAACCATGTAGAGTTGAGTGCAGTTAAATTCAGTTACGGTTCTTCCAGTGGCTTTCAACTAGAAGGAAATGAATATTTTCAGTTTTGCTTCTGTCAAAAATTAAAGGATGTACGTACGTTTCATTTCAACTATTCTTTGGGTATTTCAAACTGCAGAGCCACCAACACATAAGTTAATATATTAGCTGATATCTGTAAAATAATTTTTGTATTTATTATTACTCTTTTTGATTGTAATTAAAAAAAAAACATACAGGGCCCGCAATGCCAAGATCTATGGAGAAGATACCGCTTGCTGTAAACGCTCGGTGATTCTTAATTTTTTCTATAAAAAATCTAATTTGTTGATGCTCCTCGGGATTAGTTATTCTTGTCGAATATTCCAGTAAAAAGTTAATCAGTCCGTTCACCTGCAAAAAAAGGTAAGGGGGTGAAGGTCGCAGCAGAAAGCTCTTAAGCCCACATTTTTTTATTTAAAAATTTAGTGCCTAGCATATAAACATGTCATTATTAGTCAATTTGGAAGCACTTTGGGGCGAGTAACTTACTGTATTTTTCAATTGTTGCGCGTTTTTTAAAAGCAGAAAAAGACCGAAAGTATGAGTAACGACATAGATACAATTCAAGAGATGTATCGTCGCAGCTTGCTGGTCTTTGAAGTGGTAAACCAAATCCGCAACTACTGCGTACCAGTGAATGATGAGGACTGTCAATTCGACCACGGTGTGAATTAAAAAATACGGATCCATGCATTTATTCCAACTGTATATGCACAGACTCAATTCTTCGTGGTAAATTCTTAAATTTTCGATTATTTCGGCAGGTCTCGATGCAAACACTTTTTGATCGGCCGGATGGTTGTCCCTGCATATTTTGTAATGGATTAAACCTGCGAAATTCGAACACTACAATAGAATCACATTATAATAATCTGTTAGTCAACCGCCTAAAAGTATGCAACATACTTCACATTTTAGTGATGGCTACTGATTCATGTATTAAAACCATATATTTAATACTCCTATATTGCTAGTAGGGGTCTGGAAAAGGATGACAACCCAATGGTGCTAAGCTACGAAGCTTACAAGAAAATATTTACTATAACTGCATTATAAGCTTCCCCACTACAGTGAATAAGTGTGATAGAAGAATGCAGTTGCTGTCTCTCTTGGTGGGCAACACTTCCACTTAAGGGGACTAGCAATATAGGAGTATTAAATACATCATTAAAACCTAACACTTCTTCTGTTCAATTGGGACGTACTTTAAAAATAAAATATTCAGTTGTAATTCAGTTAATATCTTTTTTAAAAAACGGTATTATTAATCGGAAAAATTAAATGAATCACAAACTGATTAGATTAAGGACCATACTACTTATTGTGACAAACGTCCACTTGATTATGGAGGGTAGAGGTAAGGAGAGTCATCTTATATGGTAGAAAACGTAAAAAAGTGTTCAGCTGTAAGCTATAAATAACAGTTCAAAAACCTTCCAGAATGGCGCTGGTGTAGACAAAGGGTATGGTATAAATTTAGCAATTGTAAACGAATTGAAGTATGCCGAGTTAAAAAATTTAATATTATTGTCGACTAAAATAGTTACTTATTGAAAATTTCAACTACTTGCGTATTACAAAGAAAGGTAGTAAATATAACCTTAAAGATTTTATTGATTTTATTTCGTGAACTGTGAACAGTACGTTTATTGTTTTTTTACTACAATCTTACTCTAATAATATTTGGCACTTCCTTTAAAATTTACCCTGTTGCTAATGTGGCGCCACCATAATTTAATGCACTTCTTCATGTACGCAGATGATTCTCCTTATCTCTACCCTCCATACACTTGGTATAGGAAAAAATCACGTAACGCGAGATGGCGCTGTTAATGACAAAATGTAGGATCGAGGTGTGAACAACAAATATTCTATCATTTGATCACTTGTAAAACAAAACTTTTTATTGAAGCGAATTTTAGTTATCTCAGAGATTTGAGTTGATTTTTTGTGTTAAACTATTAGATTTAAGTTGGATTTAAGGTTTGTTTTCGAAGTTTTTCAGTTCTGTTGTCCCTGGAATTATTGTTGCAATGCCTATGAAAGTCGAAATATTGTTGAAATTACTATTGTCACTATTAATAATCACAAAAAAATTGGTTGTCTGTAAAGTCGGTTTACGGACGATAATTTTACGTGATAACGTCATAAGAAAACTGATGAAAAATTGCATACTGTTATGAATTGAATTGAATCATTGTAGAAAACAAAGAAAGAGTTAATTGAAATTTACAATTACCGCAATTGTTGTAATAAACAATGGAAACCACATTAACTTTTCACTTCACACTTGTAGGTTATGTGCTGCCGCATCGGCCGATGGAGTGGAAGAGAGATAGATACGTCAGCTTAGGCCGATCGTGCACTCTCGCTTGCACGCTCGGCTCAGGTGGAACGTGACAATGAGTCATGCTTTTTCGTACGTGCAGCCGGCGTTCATCGATTTATAAGACGTTATCATGTCAAAAAATGATAGATCATTGGACAACAATATCAAACTTTTTACCGAAAAAATCATCTTTCACAAAGTGCCTGCTACAAACAAACATAAAGTTTGAGATTGCTTTTCCTATCTTAAAGATCATCTTCAGCATTTCTGAGCTGCCTTAGGATTTGAAGCAAATTTATGCAAAGATTTAATCGAATTGCCATATGTAGAGCATTGTCAAACAGAGCATTTTATCTTGATTTTATCTCCACATCACCCTTTTTAATCCAAAATATCGTTCAAATATAACATTTTCAATGCTTAAATTGCTCAAAATAATATATAAAGTTTACTTTTCATCCATATAAACAAATAGAGATTAGTTCGTTGTTCACAATTGGAGAAGTTCATACGATCATTAATAGATGTCGCCCTCTCCGTGATTTTTTCCTATTTTGATCTTATCGATATTTAAAAAAATCTACCAGTTTATGATATTTAAAAAGGTATCGATATTAAAAAAATATACCGGTTTATCGTTACACCAATGGATTTTAAAAATATCGTTTGATACATTAACTATAATGATTGTATATCATTATTACTATTTATAGCACTGCATAGCTTTATGAACAGCCAAAAAGGCACGTTTAGCTGTGCATAGAGGTGTGTTGGTTCCTACACTTATGTATGGTAGTTAAAGTTAGGTTTGGCAGAAGAAGCATGAAAATAGGTTTAATGCTGCGGAGATGAGTAGTCTGAGAAGTATAGCCGGAGTGACTCGTTTGGATAAAGTAAAGAATAGTGAGATTAGAGAACGCTGTGATGTAAAAGAAGAGGTGGTTACAATGTTACAAAGATGAAGGAATGCTTAGATGGTCTGGACACGCAGAAAGATGGATGAAGGAAGATTGACGAAACAAATTTATAAGGCGAGTGTGAATGGACAAGTCCCTAGAGGTCGACCTGGGCGAACATCGATCTCAATCAGATCAACATTGTTTTAAAGAAAGGCCAGGTCAAGAGTACCAACAACCGACGAGCATGTATGAGAGCACTGATGAAAGATGAAACGGCGTGACTATATGTATGTATGTATAGCTTTTATAAAATGATGATAATGATTAAGTTTTTTGCTTTCATGTATTATTAATAACAAAAGTTAGTAAGTAACCTTTTTAATTCAAGTACTTATTTAAAATCGATTATCGATACATCGTCATTGAAGATGTTTTGACATTACGATTTATTTTAAGGATATCTAGTAGGCAACACGTATAACACAAAGCAAAAAATTTTATTTAAAATAATTTGGCAGCGTTTTACTGCATTTATGGTGTAGTTTGAGCACGTTAGTTCCAAAAACATCGTTATGTCCGTGTATGAGGAATATTATTGAAAAATACTAACCAATAAAATCTGAGACATTGTTGCTGTCGTCGATCCCCTTCATGGGGTGTACGGGAACGTATTTTAAGCAATTGACGGTGTATTTCTCGAAACAAACCAATGTGGCGATTAAGAATCCAAATCCAGAGAATACTATACTGTAGATTAAAAAAGAACCGTTCGGTAGTAATTTGTACAACACACTCGCAATCGTAACATTTTGTAGTCGATTTTCGCACGTCAGCCAAACATAGACTCCCACTTGTAACGCAATTACCACAAAGAGGGAGACGAAAATCGCGTATTGTACTTGCAGGAGTCTTCTCATCGCCGATTGACAAAACATCTCTGGTTTCAAAGTTGCTTGCAGTCTGTTGAGCATCGAAATGAACGAAGAATATTTAAAATAAATCAACAAATTAGCAACGATCGCGAAATGGCCGTAAATAGCGTGAGTTATGTTGTTTAACATTACCAGAACCGATTTAGTGTTGGTCATTTCCAAGTAATTAACATTCGTTATCACTAAATACAGTAAAAATCCCAATACAACGGTAGTATTAATAAATCCGTACGGGGACTTTTCGTATTTGCATTTATTATTTTCGTGTCTCCATTTGACAGGAAACAGTCCCAAACATTTCATGAAATTCAGGGTCGGTGCTAGCGTTTTACACACGCAAAGTTTTTTTTCATCAGTTTTGTTGTGAGTGAATGATAATTTCGATGTCTCTTTGGGAAACATTACATTGATGTGTGGTAGCACTGAGCTGTGAGCACAACTCACACCTAAAAAAAAATATCTATGAACAAAACTTCAAAGGACCGCACAAGTGTGGACGGCACGTGATGCTGGGATTTTAAAAAGCTTTCCAAACAACAATATTTTGCATTAAAAATCCCATAGGATATTGTTACAAACCGGCCCTGTTTATTTGTCGGCGTTCGAAAAAATCAACCGAAATTAGGGTGCATATTAATGAGCACTTTGTCGGCTTTCGCCTCCGTCTGGTAAACTCTCGAGAAAAAGGTCAAATTATGATTTAGAGGTATAAAAAGACAAGCGACCGCGAAGAGGACAGTTTTAATTTAAGAAGTAAATAACTCACCTAGTCTTTTAGTCTTTTTGTAGTTGGTAGAGGTCGAACTGGGCGAACATCGACAAGCATGTATAAGAGCACTGATGAAAGTAGAAAAAGCAAAAGATGTGTGTAAGAACCGTAGCAAGTGGAAGAAAGTGGTTTCTGCCTACCCCTACGGGAAAAAGGCCTGACTATATGTATTAAGGTTATGTGATTATCACTATTTTTACCATTTACTATTATGATTAACTTTAATAATAGCAAGAAAGTCATTATTTATTGTTTATAAACGGAAACCAAACAATTAAAAATATCTTATGGAGTTTTCAAAGCAATGTATTTTTGTTTGGAAAGCTTTTCATTACTTGCGCACCACATTACGTCAGACTTGGTAAAAGCATCGCCAACTACGTTTAATTTAACGTCTTAGCAGTTGGTTTTTTTTTGATAGGATGGTAGACGCGGGTGCGTTTTGAAAGCTTTACTGTTGTTGAGATGTCAAAAAAAGATCAGTTTCCGTAATAAATCTGTAACGAAAAATGTTTCTGATTTTAGAAGTAAATAACTCACCTAGTCTTTTAGTCGCAGTTGATTTGACGGTCGAAATTATGTTGTTGATGTTATATTCAGAAATTATTGGTACTCAAACAAACATTAGTTGACCGTATCAGTAACAATGCAAATAATATTTAATGGAAAATCGAGAATTCAAATTGTCTTGCAAACAAAAATGTACGATTTTCGTGAGTTTGTTGCCATGGAGAATTTGTATTTATCGAAATATATTTACTATACAGAGTGTCGTGGTAAAAATAAACATATTGATAGCAAGTGACCAAAAAATAGGAGTTAACGCCAGTTTAAATGGACAACCAGTAGACAAATGACAAAAGTGAGATTAAATAACCGAAAATAAACACGTAGGTATTTGGAAATCGACTGTTTTATTACAACGACATACGGTAAATGATGCAACATAAAAAGGAAGCATTACTCGTATTAAATATGTGCAGAATATTATGAACTGAAACGAGTTTTACCATTTTTGGCGAAAAAAAAATCCATATCAAGTCAGCGGAAGTACAAATACAAACCATGACGTAATGCCAGTGTAATGAACCCACGTGTTTATTTTAATTTGTTTGCCTACGTCAATTTACAGCGACAGTTCCAGATATATAAATAGCAACCCTTGTATAGTTTATCAATTACTTTAAATAAATCGAAAAAATTAAGAAAACAAGTTCAAATTTATGCAGAAATATTACACGAACGAGTTTGTTTTTAACTTTCTAGTTTGACTTTTATTTCTTTTTCCGTTTTAAGTAACGCAATCACCGAACACGGCTATTATGAACGTGGAAGTGCAGTTACTGTCAATGCATAAAAAATAAAATATTCGGATAATAACCATGAGGATTACTACATCAATGTAACGGAAACAATTTAAAGATTCCTGGTTCTTTAGACATCAAACAACTGTTATCATAAATTCAATAGTCCAGTATAGAGCGAATAATTACAAGAGACAAATACATACATTATTTGCTCGTATCCTAAATTAAAATTAACACAATTTTTTCGCAGTGGGGTCTATTTTTAGTGTAAAGGCAGAAATAAGAAAGTTTAATTAAATTTTTGGCTTTAAAGCTCATATAATACAAATGTGCGTGCACGTCATCAATCACCTGTTCGTTTCAAAACTTAATACCAACAATAATAAAAATCACCGTTCGTTTTATTATATATACTTAATCTCAAACACATCGGTTCAGTCTGTTCGTAAAATTTTATTGCATTAATCAGATCAATGTCTTGTCAAATATTACAAATTCTATATTATTTTAGACGATATATAAATATGCAGATATTATACGTAAATATTTCATTTAATATTACGCGCAGTTTAAGTTTTATTATGTATTGAAAAATTCAGGATGGTGGCCTGTGGGCATACATGCTTATACCACGCCGCAATGTGTTTGATTTCGCGTTCTAAGGATAACAAATAGTTACTTTTGTTCAAAACAGCCATTTTTAACAATAATTTTACCAGGAGTTTACTCAAAGATTAAACTTTTCTCAACGACACACAGCTTCACAATGGTAATGGTTGTTTATGTCTTGTGTGCCTACTGGCGGCCATTTTGAATGTTACGTGTTCTGGAATACCTAATTAAGGGAAATTAGAACAAGATTATTCTCACTTTGAAATTAAGAATGCCAAGAGTCTTTTTACTAAAAAACTTTTTTTGTCGTCTATTGGACTGTACAAGACAAAGAAGATAACAAAACTTAGTAAAAAATACCACAATAACAAACAGCAATGATGATTTAGATGTAGTACTACTCTATTCAGGAGTTTCCAGTTATGCATAATTAAAACACTGCATTCGTAATCGATTATGGTTTTATTTTATTTTACCTCTATTATTCCCTATTACGTAGAGTTATTAAAACTCTAACTCTAAATATTCCGAATATACGTATACGTAGACACAGCCAGTTACAAGTGTCAAATGTCAGGTTTATATTCGTGGCTAATATAAATAATAGAAAATTACTTGGTTTACATTTTTGAATAAATAAAAGTATTAAAAATCCATAAAAAATGAAACAATTAATTTTTAATTAATATATTTGGAGACGAAAGCCACTTTGATTATTAACAATATTCATTATCTCTCGTTCATACAGTTTGAGAAAGTGTTATTCTTGATAGATGACTGCGGTATCATAATGAAAATCTACGTATATTCTTCCTTTACCATACTTTTATTATACCCCTAGGTAAATTTTGATAACTAAATTATCACCAGTGGGTAACTGAAAGCCATTATCTCTTATTACTGTTAAACGGAATCGTAGATACAGCCAGTCACAAGTGTCAAATGTCAGGTTAGAGATTGCACTTGATTTGAAATTAAAAATATCGAGAGAGCTTTAAAAAACTGATTTTATAAAATATTCCACTACAAACCGCAACGAGACAAGTTATGTACGGTTAAAAAACTGTCACTTGCATGGTTATCTCTTTTTACGGTTCTGAATGTTAATCGAACTTAAAAATCACATATTTTGCTTCAAAAAAGAAAAGTTTATTCATTTTAGACTGGTGATCAGGGTTGATAGAAAAAGATGAGACTTAAGGAGTACCTATGTGTTTATTCTCTTCTTCTTCTTCCTTCTTGACTTTAGGCGAATCGGCTTTTTATTCTTCGTCAACTTGCGTATTGCTCTGCATTTAGGTTGTCGTTTCATCTCTTTCGAGAACGCCCTTCGCTCCTGCGCCCCCGTGGTGATTTATCGCGCGCAATTCTCCTGTCGTCCATCCTATTTATGTGTTCATTCCACTCTTTTGCTGTTGAATACCCAGCCATTAATTTCTTCTAATCTACATGTATTTCTTATACTTTTACTGCTTTTCCTGTTAAAAAGTGTTTTACCAGTAATTGTGCGGAGTACTTTCATTTCGGTTGTTTGTAATAGTCGTTTAGTTTTCGATGTTTCTGGTCTAGTTTCTACCGCACATGTTATGATAGGTCTTACTGTTGTTTTGTAGATTCTAGTCTTGGCCTCAATTCCTATGTGTTTATTTCACCATATTGTACTATTCAAACACCCTGCTATTCTAGTTGTTTTCGTTGTTTGTTCCCTTACTTCTGACTCAACATCGCCAAAGCCCACGCCGAGATACTTAAATTTCATTTCCTGCTGAATAACTTCTCCATCTACCTCCAGTTTACTTCTCAATGGTGTTTTTGATGTTGTCATACACTTTATTTTTGTGGGAGATATTATTATGTTTTAGCTGTACGATTGAATGAGTGTAGGAGTCTCTGTAAATCGTCTTCGTTCTTTGCTATCAGCACGGCGTCCGTTGTAAACAAGATGTGAAACATCTTTCAGTCGGACGCGGTCGAAGGCTTTGGTAAGGTCGATGAAACATATGTAGGCTGGCTTATTGTATTCGATCGACTTTCCTGATACTTGTCTTATGACAAAAACGGCGTAGACCTTCCCGACCTAAATCCCTGTTGTTCATCTGCCAGCGAGATGAGGCTGTTAATTTTGTTCGTTATTACTTTTGTTGTCAATTTCAATGTGGTGCTCTGTAGTTCGAAGGTATTTTCTTATCCCCCTTTTTGAACATAATGATAGTGGTGCTGATTCGCCATTCATCTGGGATTTTGTGATGATGAAGAATCATTCTGATTAGAGTTATCAATTCTTGTTTATTTTCAACATACTTTATTGATTTGTTCGTAATAAACAACAAACTAAAACTGGTAGGTATTTATCATTACATCAAAGATCCACAATTAGTCATGTGTCACCTGTCACCTGTCATTTATTGGATATTCACAGTTATTTTTCGATAAATGCCAAATCTTTCACTCGTAGTAATAAAATAATATGTTAACGTATTTATAAAAGTATTGCAGGATAAGTATAAACACCGGCCTAAAACATTTCGTTTAAATAATAACAATTGAGCGTAAATGTTGTTCCGATTTTATCAATGGTATTATTATGGTAATACACTAAATTTTAATTCAGGACTTTCTAATATCTTTCTGCGATTTATCGTAACATCGCGTGTAAAAAACTAAAATTTTTATCGTCCATTAACTCGAGTCATAACATCTTTCGTCCGAGTCTTCGGTGTATTTTCCCCACTTTGAAGATTTGTAATATTATATATATACACGCACACACAAGAATGATAAGCAAGTTCAGTGTCATTGTTTACATTTACTTCTCAATTGCTTTTGCAGTTACCACCTGGCATGGAACTGGTCGGCGTAAGTTTGATTTTCTCTTTTACGTAATCGGTGAAATTATAATTTTTCACTTCCTGGCGCTTTGGATGATTTATGGCCGGTTTAAAAACTATTTAAAAATTCATTTCTTCTTTTTGTAATGGCCAAGTTTTTATGACTAACATCCACATACAGATGTGGATCCGAAAAAAGTTTGTGCCGTTAATTTTTAATATAATAAAAATTCGTTTCGGTAATAACAGCGAAACAAACCTTTTCCGAGTCAGCGTATTTAATAAAAAAAATGCCTGGTAGCAGAGTTAATAAAATCTACATCCGTAAATTTTATTTTAACTTTTTTTTTATTATGATTATTAATTTCAGTAGAAAATGGTTCGCCCGTTCGGAATTATGGTACGAACATTAATCGGTCATAAAAATTAAGTTATAGAATGTTACAGTGCAACAGAAGTAGCTTGGCGGGCGACTAGCCTCTAAAATAACAAATATTTGGCTAAATATACTTCACATTCGTAAACTTCTTCCTCCGATTATTTTTTAATTTTTTCTCACATTTTTCCACACAATCGTTTTATTTATTTGACACTTTTTTACTGTCTTTTAATTTTATTTTAAATTTAAGTTTTTTAAATTGTTTCATTATTTCTTTATTTAGAACTAGAGGTGACCCGTGCGAATACTTCTCACTGATAGCGGTCAATTATGTAATATAAAGTAAAAATGAATAAATGTAAATATTTATTAATTTTTAATAATTAAATTTACAAAATAGTAACGAAATCAGTCTTATATTAATATTATTATCCTAGATGGTATCCGCGACTTAGTCTGCGTAAGATTAGTACTTCGTGTAGCTCATTTTCTTCCCAAAGGAATTCATCCATCTATCTTTATACCAAAATTTAATACTCATTTTCCGGATATTATCAAGCTACCTTAATCTCGGTCTTCCAAGTGGTCGTCTTCCTTCTGGTGCTCTGTCCCATATTAAGCGGACCATTCTATCCTCTGGCTGTCTTCGTACGTGTCCTGCCCATCTCAACCTTTGTGCCTTTAGGGGGGAATCAGTTCTGGCTGATTGTATATTTGTTTTAGTTCTGCATTTGTTTTGATTCGGTAGCTCCGCGTATCCTGGTTTTATCTTACACACTTATAATTGATAATTATGCCTTTATCCCATTTATATAGTAAATAACTAAAATGTATTTTTTTTTCAAAATAACATAATACACACTTGACACTGACAAAGAAACTTAAAACTAACAGGTGTCAATTTAATTTAGTTTATTACCAATTTGAAATTGACTAATGCCAGTTAGAAATTTATGTAGCTAATTTGATGTTAACTAATGTCATTTTGATTCTGATTGCTGCCAACATCCATACATACATACTCACAAACTTTCGCGTTCATAATAGTAGCAGGTTCACACAATATCTTTATAAATTATACCCTATGTGTCATTCTTATGTATAAGCTACATTATTGTAAAGTTTCAATAAAATCCATTTAGTAGTTTTTGCGTGAAAGAGTAACAAACATCCATACATACTTACAAACTTTCGCGTTTATAATAGTTGTAGGTTCACACAATATCTTTATAAATTATAGCCTATGTGTTATTCTGATGTATAAGCTACATTATTGTAAAGTTTCATTAAAATCGATTCAGTAGTTTTTTCGTGAAAAAGTAACATCCATACTTACATACATACAAACTTTCGCATTTATAATAGTAGTATTTTTTTCTAGATTCTATTCTTTGTAATGTATTTAATTGTCCATACAAATTCATCCCCTTCACCAGGACAGGATCATCATCAGTAAGTACTTTTTACTACTATAAAAAATATACTTTCTAAATTTTGAGCATTAATTTTATCTGAAAAAATTTAGAATGTGTTTATGATAAAGAACCAATTGGGATAATTAATTTTTTTCAGTGTACACCACCGGATCCATGTGCCGCATAAAATAAGAACCGTATACCACACCAAAATAGTCAAAGTACCAGAACACCATCACTATTACCACGAAAAAGAAAAATTAATTCCCGTAGAAACGCTCAAAGAAGATCCCATTTACCCGCCACTTAAAGAAGAAGAATTCGGGCTTTTAGACCACCACGAGGCCTTCGCTGAAAGTCAGCACAATATTTTGAAAAAAAACGCGCCGTCCTTTCGCAAGGGACACAAAAAACGAAAAACATCGAATAGAATTAAATAATTGTTCGATTTTTTATTTAGTCTTAGGTAATTTAAAAATTGTGGTTAGTAAATTTCTTTGTTATTACTAAAAGACTATTCTTTGAATATAAAAGCTACAATTGTTCAATGGAGAATGATTGACATTAAAACTGACAGTTAACTAAAGACATTTTGTTTGACGCAAATATTGACAGTTGACATAATACATTTAATTTGATATTACACGTAGGAGATGATTTAAAAATGACTAATAACCTTACAAATGACTTATAATGTGACGGTTGATATACATTTAGTTTGACGTAATATTTGGCAGCTTATAACTTCTTTTTTAACATTATTTATGGTATTATTTGACCTTACACGTGACAGTTAACGTAGAACATGACGTTTGACATGCATAGAGATAAAAGAAACATTGTTTAATTAACAATTACGTTGTTATTTCTCGAAATGAGTATCTATAGTTAAAATTGACAGTTGACAGATGAAATTATCATTTGACGTAACACGTAACAGTTAATGAAAAACTTTATAACCGATATTAAAAATTGCAATTGAAAAAAAAACGTTTCGATTGACGGAAAATGAAATTCGTTGATGATATAACAGTTTGAGGAATGACCGTAAACATAGCTAGGTATGTTCTTTGGGGTTTAAAGTGATCCAAAAGGTGTTGGTTCACTTTAAACCCCAAAGAACATGGCTCATGATAATTGACAGAATACATTTATTTTGACGTAACACGTAAAAGTTGACGTATGACGTAACGTTTGACAGAAATGAAAATAAAAAAGTGTTATATTGTGTTAAACTATTTTTTCCCAAAAGAATTAAAACACCAATTTTCACAGAATGTAAGAAATTCCCAATAAACTAGTTTAATATTTTTCTGCATTTTTATTAAAAATATATTTTGTACATTAATTACAGTAAATATAATTGCTCTAAATATGTAAACAATTACTAGAAGCTCAGTCGTTTGAATCGTACAGTTTTTTACTTGACTATAGTTGTATATGTGAAATTGTAGTTAAAAAATCAATCCGAATATTAGTTATTAATTGGCTATTTGACTATTTCTTCTTACCACCATCCTTCATGTTCTATGATTGGCTCATGGTGTATTGGCTCATGGACTATAATCTTCTTGACAACTGGAATGTGGACTGGAACATGAACTTTTTCGACGTGGTGATGGTGGATGTTATGAACATGATAGGGGACTTTGATTATGACGTGTTTGCTGAAAAATCAAACGTTAAAAATCAATGTCGTAGATAAAATAATGTTCGTTACTTACTGATGAGAATTCCATCCAGGAATCGGTGTTGATATGACAACAGTTAAAAACAATGCAAAGATTGCAATCTGGAATAATAAAAACAAGGTTACAATAGTTATAATAGTTAGGAACTGTCATTATTTTTTATATAAAATATAAATATGTCATTCAAGTTTAAAAAACAAGCAGGAACTAATTTTAGAAAATCTTTATTACTTTATTTTATTGATACACCAAAGAAAATTTAGTGAAACTAACTTTTTAGGGGGCAATAAAACAACTAAAATAATAATTGTGTAATTTAAATTATAAAAAAAATATATTAAATAAATTTTGACATGTAAGGGAGGAAAATAAATAAAAGTCAAATCAAATTTTTCATAAGAAATTGTCGGCAATAATTGCTGTTATCGTAAAATAAAAATTTGGTGCAGCAAGCACGCCATAAATTTTGTTGGATGATAGGTTATATTGGGCCAGACATGACACGCAATCTTCAGGCTGCATCCTGATTGGGTCAGTGTCTGGCACAATCAACCTATCATACATTTTTATCGTCAACTATATTGCGTGACGTCTGTCAAGAGTTTAATTGGTTTTTTATCTGTCAGTGTCACATCGTTATTATTTTACATAATTATTTTTTACCAAATATAGTTGTTTTTTTTTGGCCATCGTTACGAATTGTAAAAATGTTAAGGGGACAAAAAAATTAAATAAAATTAATCCCTATGAATTGTCAGCAATAATTGATGTGATTATTATTAAATTTAAAGTATAAAAATTAAAAAATGTGAGCACTTTAGTGTAATGAGATAATAATTTTGAAAACTTTTAATTATTATATTTATATAAATTAAACTTTAATTTTGGAAAAACTAAAAAAATAGTAAAAATAAGTATTTCCCATAAATTTTCAGCGAAAGTTGATGTCATAAATTAAATACAAATTAAAAATTAGAAAATTGAGTGTACTAGAAAATAAATAATAGTATTATTAATTTTGTTTACTTGCAAAATGTATTATTTTTTTTAAATACTTAAAAAAAATAGTAATTAAGACAAATTTTATGGGGCGCAACAAAACAGGTACAATAATTGTTTGGAATTGATTGAAAAATAAGAAAAACAATCACAAGATTTTGACAAAATTTAGAAAACATTTTGAAGTTTACATTAAAATTTTCATGAGTCCAAAATAATAAAAAATGCTTTGGTAAAATGACTTTTAATCAGTATTTATAAAAATAAAATTAATTTTTTTTGTAAAGGAAAACATTAAAAAATCAAAAAGATTAAAAATGATCGTATTAGAGAGACATTTTTTTTAATGATAGGAAAAATAGTGTATCTAATTTTGTCTTTTTAGGGGGGAACAACACAAGCATAACTATTTAGTATAAATTATAAAATAATCACAATATTTAGACACATGGGTTTTAATAAAATCATCCAACGGATAATACAAAACAAAATAAGTAGCTACTTACCTTTTTTAACGACATCATTTTCATGAAATTCTTTTGTAAAAACTGAAAGGTGTTACAATTACAACTGATTGTCGTGTGTTTGCGTGTGCTTGTATATATACATATATCACGACATATCTTTTGGCAACACCCCTACCCCTAACATCGTTATATCAAACACTATTATGTAAACTACATATGTTCAATACCAGTCCATATCCTCATTCACATTAAAAATACAAATGTAACAACTAAACATTCAGAAAGAGACAAGAAATGTTCGAATGTGGTAATTTTATTGTAAATTATGCGTAACCAAACGTGGATGGATTTTTTTATTAAAATACCGATTTATATTTTCATAAACTTCTCTTACATCACATCTAGTTACTAAATTAATTGACACTTTGTACTATTTTCCTGCTGAATAGTAAATTCGTTCTTGCAACGACGAACGTTTTTTAAATTAATTTACCAATTTTTTTATTGGCACTGCGTTCAAAAACATTCTACTGCTAAAATATATATTTTTTTTTAATGAAAATAGTCGTGTGGGCCGTGCGACTATTTAAAGGGGGAGGGATTATAGCAAGGAGATAATTGTAGACCCGCTTTTTAAAAAGTTGCAGGTCATAGTTTTCCGGAAAAACTGATTTTGGAAGCTTGTTCCATTCCGTATCAGCCCTGAAAAAGAAGGATTATTGATAGAGATTGGTCCTTGTAGTGTCAATCTTAAGAGTAAATGGATGAGACTGATCAGCGTGCCGAGTTCTTCGGCCGAATGTGGCCAGTGGTGGTATAAGAGTTTTTATTTCTCTGGAGCATCTGCCATGGAAATATCTGTAGAGAGTCTGGTCTGCAACTATTCTTCTATGTTCTAGTGGGTGAAGGGTATCTGTAAGAGTTGAGCTGTTTATCAACCGAATGGCCCTTTTCTGAATGGAATCTAGAAGACGAAGAGAATGCCTTGGTGCTGAACCCCAAATTTGCGAGCAATACTCTACTAAAGGTCGGATTTGAGCCATGTACGTTGTCAACAGTTGATCAGGAGTAAAAAACTTTCTAGCTTTCCACAGAAAACCTAGCCTCTGGCTTGCTGACTTTGCGATGTTAGCAACATGGTCATGCCAAGACATATTATTAGACACCGTGACTCTCAAAATCGAGATAGAGGGACTTGATTCAAGGATATATCCGGACATTGTGATGGAATGATTTGAGGAATTGACTTTCTTGGAAAACGTGGCGCTTTGTGTTTTCTGTGCGTTAACCTGAACAAGATTGTTGGTTCGCCACTCGACGATTGCTCCAAGATCTCTATTGATGGAGTCAACCTGTTCGTGCCTGAGTCTATTTGTATCATTCACCGAAAGTGATCGATAGGATGTGAAAGTTGAGACAAGTGTGCTGTCGTCTGCGAAATTATAAATGGGGATCGTGGTGGTTTTCAAAAAGTCTTTGATGTGTAAAAGAAATCTGCCACATGTAAGGAGCGATCTTGCATGAAGCTTATGAGCCATTGGCGCAATTTGGTATAAGAATAAAAGGTAATCATTTTAAAGTGGTTCCACCATAAAACATCGACAAATTAACTTTTTAAACGTTATATTGTTTTGAAAAAAAAAACATGACTATTTCAATTATATTTTTTAAATAAGCAAATTTTGATTTTGTATTTCTATTTTTATTTATCAATTAATTAACTTATTTAATTGATTTTTCGAATTTAATTTAAAGCACTAAAAGAGATGATATGGGATGTGAAAGCAGGATTAAGAAGAAGATGCATGGACCAGGTCTTTTCATTACGATGTATAAACGAAAAATTCTTGGCAAATAGTCAAAAGGTCTACTACGCTTTTGTAGACTTGGAAAAGGTCTATGGCAGAGTTGTGAGGAATGAATTGTGGGCGACATTGTCTATGTATGGGGTGAGCGGTAGTTTCATATGAGCTCTGAAATCACTTTACGGGAATTCCATTGCCTGTGTCAGGACAAACGGAGCATATACGGACTGGTTTAACATCGGAAAAGGTGCTAGACAGGGATGTATGGCTTCGTCATAGCTGTTTAACTATACATAGACAATTGTTTAAAATATTTAAAAGAAAGTGCGTATGGATTATGAATGAATGATTTGATCGTCGATGCCTTCTTTACGCCAATGATCAAGTCATATTATCGTCATCTGAAAAAAAGTTGCAGACATTGTTTTAAAAAAAAGCCAGTTTAAGAGTACCAACAACCGACGAGCATGTATGAGAGCACTGATAAAAGTAGAAGAAGCGAAAGATTTGTGTAAGAACCGTAGCAAGTAAAAGGAAGTGGCCTCTGCCTACCTCTGTATGTTTGTTTTTAAATGTGGTGTACCCTACTTCCAAATAATTAACGAATAAATATAGGCATTTGCGCTTTTCTGGAGAAAATAATTCAAAGGGGATGTCTGTTAGGTAAGAACTGGATAAAAAAATTCGTTAAACTTATAATGCGTTTTTAATAATTAACAATGAATGTTTTATCTAACACTGTATGTTAGAAAAAATACAACTATATTCGTCTTCATTCCAATACGACCCGTTTGGACAAGTAAACACTGACCCCTTGCCCCCAACACATTTGTAGAACCTTCTGCAGTTAGTCGGATCTGCGATGTAAGTTCCGTCTGGAATGCCCTTGCACAAATCGGGATCTGGAACACAAAATAACATGACGCGCGTCCACTTATCGTCGTTTGGTTCAAAACTTTTGCGATAGTAATTAGACAAATTTGTCAACCATTAAACATACATACATATAGTCACGCATTTTTTCCATCTAAGCATTCCTTAATCTATCTTTGTAACCACATCTTTTTTTACACAACAGCGTTCTCTTATCTCACTATTTTTTAGTTTATCCAACCGAGTCACTCCGGATATACAATTCTCAGACTACTCATCTCCGCAGCATTAATCCTATTTTCATGCTTCTTCTGCCAAACCCAACATTCACTACCATACATAAGTGTAGGAACCAACACACCTCTATGCACAATCAGACGCGCCTTTTTTGACACATTCTGGCTGTCCTATTCATTTGTTTTCTTGCCAACACCCTTCGCTCAATGTCACTGTTATCATTTCCATCTCTCGTAAACTTTGAACCCAAGTATACAAATTCATTTACTTGTTCCACTCTTTCTCCCTCAATCAAAACAGTTTGTCATACTTTCTTCTCTCAAAAATAAAGGAAATTTAGGTACTTACTAGGAGCAGAAGTTGGTATTGGCGTAGCTGAAATTAAAACGAGTTAAAATTTTCTTGTACTTGTATTTTGTGTACTTACTAGTCGAGGGTGCGGAAGTACTTGGAGTTGGTGTGGCCGCTAAAACGAAATATAACGCAAATTAAAATACTCATACAACGGTTAAAAATTTGCCACGTCTTTTTTTGGTTCTCTAAAAAGTACTCTGCTAGTGGTCTCTCTACTGGCAAATTATGCCCGAGCTCAGCCGTAGAGGGTAGAAGAAAAAATCTAAAAGTGAGCCGCGCCACCGACTTAAAACGGTACAAGCCGGAAACCCCTAGGTCTTGTAGGCACCAGCAGAGCCACGCGAAAAACAACAAACAATTATGGTGAACTAGATAAATAAAACTATATTTACAATTACTGCAATATATTAATTAAGTAAAAATGATGTTCTGATTTTTTACAATAAATTCTGTATTTTCGTAAAGTGGTTTAAACGAATTTAATACACTTTCTTAAAATAATATTTAAATTAATTATAACAATCTTCCAGACAGTAATAAAAACCTAATGAGGTACAAAAGAGAATTAAAATAAAAAAAAAAAACAACAAAAAAAAAATGTTCACAATATTTAAAATTTCGAAAATAATTGGTTTTATATAAAACTCCTGATAGCAAAAGATTAACACAACAAAAAAAAGAAATACCAAATAAATTGACTTGCTACAAAAATAATATTTTAAAACCCTTACAATATCCACATAAATTATATTCAGTGATATATAAATTCAGATTCAGCTTGGAGCCGGTACAAATTTAACGAAAAATAATTTGGTTACTTTTAAACTATTGAAAACTTTATTGGGACGTCACTGGGAGCAGGTACAAATTAAATGAGAATAACTTGTTACTTTAAAATTATTGAAAACACTTAGATCAAGCACATAATAACTGATAAGTTGATAAAATCAAACTCCACACCATGTAACCAATTGAAAACCTCACTGAGACGTCACGGTAACATCGATGATCCAAGAACCGAAACACCAAATAGTATTATCAATAATTTCTGCTAAAATTACCAGGCAAGTCTTTATAACGCTGAAATTTATCGTCGATGTGGATGGAACGGCACGTGGTACTTCACGATGGCTTCACTTCATCAAATCCCACAAGTGGCGATCTTAACTCGACCCCAATATCCAAAAATATTCACCACATAGGCACGACAGAATGGTCAAGTTAAGAATTAAATGGTTTATCTTCCTAATCCAATAAAGATGGCCCCAAATACAGCCAGATATGGAAGAAGAAACCGTAGAAGTTCCGCTCCCGTGTTAATATTAAACCGTTCCAAAAACTCTCAACCGACTTCCACCACTGCCACCAAACGAATCCTCACTGCCCGCTCCCAGACCGGACATCAGAAAATGTCCCGGGACACGCGTCAGCCAACCTTTCCATGTATAAGTCCCTAGTTCATAAACGCGCTCGTTCGCATCAGTTGCCAGCCCAAGCAAACCAACAATAATATATCTAACAACACACGACAATCGAGGCCAATAATCAAGGCGAAGTCCAATAAGAGAGACAAAAATGTCACAGCTATCAATAATCGAATTCTATCACTACTACATAGGCAACACTACATACAACGAACCCAAATGCAGACTATTATAATAATGAAACGGCAGATGGGAGAAGAAAAAAAAAAAAAAAAGGCACGTGACAAATTGGTAGCTTCCTTTTTATAAAAATTTAAGCAAAAATATACTTACAGCAATCTACGTTGTCAATGTAATCGCAAAGACTTGTTAGAGGATTGAAATTCATATTTTCTGGACAATCCCAGTGTTGTCCTTTACCTCCTGCACATTTGTAAAATTTACTGCAATCGTCTGGATCAACTACGTTGTATTTCCCAGTCGATGTACAAAATGAATCTTCATAGTTAATAAAAAATAGGTTAATAATTATTAACATTTCGATAAAATATCAGCAATCATTTCATTTGAAAATTAGACATTAAAATTAACGAAACACGTTTACTTTGACGAAACAAGTGATAGTCGACAAAAAAATATTTCATTTGACGTAAAATGTGACAGTTGATGTGACATAAAATGTGACAGTTCCTGTAGAATATGACAGTCGATAGCAATAATTTCATTTGACGTTAGACGTTGACGAAACACATTTAATGATTAATGATTGACGTTAAACATGACATTCGACAGAAAACATTTCAAAACAAAAATAAGTTTGGATGCTTGCCTGGAACAGTGGTTGTTGGATTTGTAATTTGTGTACTAGCTGAAATAAAAGTAAAAACCAACGTAGAATTTATATACATATACGATTTTCATTTTAAAATTCCGTTTTTGTCTAAAATTTTTTTAATAATTGCTAAAAAAATGTCAATACTATAATAATAAGATTTGGTACCTATTTGCTAAAGTGACATTAGCTGAAAAAGTTAAAACAAAAACTTCGCCAACTGGTATTTAGGAGTTTACTTACTGGTAGCAGCTGAAGAGGATCTTGGTGTTGGTGTAGCAACTGAAACGACAAAAAATTAGTTTCTTTTACCTCATCAAACGTTTCCAAATTGTTTTTGACCAACGAAAAATGTACTTACTACAATCTACGTTATCAATGTAATCACAAAGACTTGTTAGAGGATTAAAATTCATGTTTTCAGGACAACTTTTCAATTCAGCTTGTCCTTTTACGCATCTATAATATTTGCTACAATCTGTGGGATCGACTACGTTCATGGTTTCTGTTGCAGAAGGACATATTGGATTTTGAGTCGGTGCAACAGCTAAAATTATAATTATCATTAAAAAAAACTTTGAGTATCCAAATTGTTCATTAAAATAACCCAAACTTACTGGGTACTACCGTGGTTGCTGAAGTGGAACTAGCTGAAAAGATAAGAAAAGTTGTAGTGTAAAATCTTCGCCAATGGCTTGAAATTTAGAAGTTTACTTACTGGTAGCAGCTGAAGAGGATCTTGGTGTTGGTGTAGCAACTGAAACGACAAAAAATTAGGGTTTCTTTTACCTCCTTAAACGTTTCCAAATTGTTTTTGACCAACGAATAATGTACTTACTACAATCTACGTTATCAATGTAATCACAAAGACTTGTTAGAGGATTAAAATTCATGTTTTCAGGACAACTTTTCAATTCAGCTTGTCCTTTTACGCATCTATAATATTTGCTACAATCTGTGGGATCGACTACGTTCATGGTTTCTGTTGCAGAAGGGCAGATTGGATTTTGAGTCGGTGCATTGGCTAAAATTTAAAAAAACATTTAAGCTCGCTACTACTATTTTCCATTTAAAGTTATTGCTACTTACTGGGAGAAACTGTGGTCGTAGGATTTGGAGCTAGGCTACTAGCTACAATAAAAAATAATATTCTTAATTATCCAGTGTGACAAAAAATTATAGCAAAATATTTTTAACATTTAAATCGATGGTCAACAAGTCAAAAATTAGGAGTTAATTTCTACTTACTAGTAGATGACTGCGGACTTGGTGGATTTTCTGAAACATTAAAATATATTATTATGTAATAATATTAATTCACCTAAAGCGCTGTTTAGCCACAATTTTTAATTATCGTGTATCGCAAAAGCAATGAGAGTATAAAATTTAAATTGCGCGCTATTTTGGCTGCCATGATTTGATAGTAACATTCCATGTCAACAGTCAGTAATTGTAACAGGTGAATTTTTTATGTTCTGGTTCCCACGAAAAGGGATATTCTGTAATGCTCGGAGAAAATCGTGAGAACTACAGGAAAAAAGGGAGAAATTGGCCTTTTTTTTAAATTTCTGGAGGTTAAATGCTTTAGGGGACACCAATAGTTTAAGGATATGTTTGGGTGTCACACTTCAAATGTGGAAACAGTATTCCAGGACAGGTCGGATCTGTGCCTTATAGCCATATAGCCATAAGCAGCTGACCGAAAGTGAAATAGCTCTTTGCACGTAATAAAAAGCCAGTTTTTGGGATGCTCATTTGGCAATGGACCTCACATGATTTTCCCAAGAAATGTCAAAAAATTATCAAAAACAAGCGTTATTTACCCCGTTGCTAAGAAAATAAACAGAAAATTTTTCGATTTCTAGGAAACTGTCAATAACATATTATTTAATTTTGACATGCAGGTAGGCAGCTAATGACACTAGTGCACCGTAAAATTTTCAGTGCGGGCTCACGGAAAAAGCCCACTTTCGGTGCGCTAAATAGGCATGTAAATATAGTGTTTTCAGATAGGTATTCATACATATTTTGCTTCCTCTACTTTTATTAGTGCTCTTATGCATGCACGTCGGTTGTTGGTACTCTTGACCTGGCCTTTCTTCAAAACAATGTTGATCTGATCGAGATATGTTCGTCGAGGTCGACCTCTACCGACTTCCGTCCATTCACACTCGCCTTATAAATTTTTTTTGTCAATCTTCCTTCATCCATCCTTTCTACTTGTCCAAACCATCTAACAATTCCTTTATCTTTCTTTGTGACCACATTTTCTTTTACACCACAGCGTTGTGTTATCTCACTATTTTTCACTTTATCCAACCAAGTCACTCCGGCTATACTTCTCAAACTACTCATCTCCGCAGCATTAATCGTATTTTCATGCTTCTTCTGCCAAACCCAACATTCTCTACCATACATAAGTGTAGGAACCAACACACCTCTATGCACAGCCAGACGTGCTTTTTTGACACTTTCTGGCTGCTCATAAAGCTATGCAGTGCCCCATTCATCTGTTTTTCTGCCAACACCCTTCGCTCAATGTCACTGTCATACTTTCCATCTCTCGTAAACTTTGAACCCAAGTACACAAATTCATTTACTTGTTCCACTCTTTCTCCCTCAATCGAAACTTCACAGTTTGTCATTTTTTCTTTCCCTTCAAAAACCAAAACTTTCGTTTTGCTTACATTTATTTTATTTTCAATCCTTTGATTTTCAGGGCATCATGCATAACATTAACCATCGCCTGCAACTCCTCTTCAGATGACGCAAATATGACTTGATCATCGGCGTAAAGAAGGCATTTGACGATCAAATTATTCATTTTCAATCCATACGCACTCTCTTCCAAATCTTTTAAACAATCGTCTATGTATAAGCTAAACAGCTATGGCGAAGCCACACATCCCTG
The DNA here is from genome assembly GCA_950111635.1 of Agelastica alni. Classification (NCBI taxonomy): domain Eukaryota; kingdom Metazoa; phylum Arthropoda; class Insecta; order Coleoptera; family Chrysomelidae; genus Agelastica; species Agelastica alni. The sequence goes on along the minus strand of OX467714.1, from coordinate 41,188,598 downwards.
TCTCACACCTTTTTCGATGTCCGTGCAAGCTTCGTTTATCCTGACACCAGCAGTGAAATCCTCATAAAGTGATTTCAGTGCTCGTATTAAACTACCGCTTACCCCATACATACACAATGTCGACCACAATTTACTCCTCACCACTTTTTCATAGGCTTTTTCCAAGTCTATAAAAGGGCAATAGACCTTCTGACTTCTAGCTAAGAAATTTTCAACTATACCTCGTAATGAAAAGACCTGATCCATACATCTTTTTCCTCTTCTAAATCCTGCTTGCACATCCCGTATCATCTTTTTAGTTTTATTCGTTACTCTTTTAATCAATATCTTTGCATACAGTTTGCCGGCTATGCTGAGTAAAATAATACCTCGGTAGGTATAATGAAAAGAATATTACTGTTAAAACCTTCACTAAAGACTATTAAGATTTTAATATGCCTGTATCGTAAGTTGTCTACCTAGTAGTGAGGTTTATGCTCTGCTAAGCGTTCCACTGTTTAACGTACAAATAAAATTATGCGGGGTGGTCCATTAGTGCGAATTTTTGACAAATATTTTATTTTTTGTAAAATTTTTACGACAATCACCTTGGAAGGTTTTTAATATCCAAGTATTGTGAATTGCCTACCTAGTGATGATATGTACAAATCTTTCAATGAACTGAAATGAATTATTGTTTAGCGAATTATTTACTTACTGCAATCGACGTTTTCCATGTAGTCGCACAATCTAGTGACAGGATTGAAATACATATTTTCGGGGCAAGTTTTCAGTTTCTTTTGCCCTTTAGTACACCGATAATATTTGCTACAATCTTCGGGGTATTCAACATTTACATTTTCAGTAGACGATGGACATATCGGATCAGGAGTCACGTCTAAAAATAATTTAAAAGGTGTCATTCAGGCCCGCGCCGTACATAAGGGCAAAGTTGTGTGGCGCAAGACGGCGCCGAGGCGCCGAAGGCGCCAAAATCCTCAAAACTCCAAAAGTAAAAAAAAAGTAAAAAAAAAGCAACGAACAACATTGTCAAAACAAAATTTAAAATAATAAAAAAAAACAGTACGGAATTGCCAGCTATTACATTGTTTTTTATTTGTTTATTTTATTTTTACTCTTTGAAACGAGGGAACCGAATTTCTCGAAAATAATGACGACTGAGTCCGTCTCTGTTGACTCTTTCTGTCGCGACAGTGCGTCGGCCACAATTGGGAGACTGTCGGCGCGGAGAACAAAAGGAAAGCAAATTCTCGACGAGGTGTCTAGGAAATTTCTCTTTGGTTCGATGGATCTGTTGCGAAAAAGGTCGAATTAAGATTTAGAGGTATAAAAAGGACGGCGGTCGTGAGGAAAGACAGTTAAGTTTTAAAAGTGTTTATGATTTATGAAATGTAATTAGTTGTAAAAATTGTTGTATATCTAAGTGATTTATAAGACTAAAATTTATTGTGAAAAAGTAGTGGAATAAACATTGTTTTGTTACTGTATCGAGAGTTTAAATCGCCGAACCCGACAAGGAACTAAAATTCGTAACAATATTCGATCGAATACTTAACATGATAACATGAATTGTGTAAACTGAAACAAATCTTATTTTATTCATGTTTGAGCTTGAAATTTAACTTGCAACGAGCCACCGAGCCGACAAACGTTTTTTTCCTGTCTGAGCTTGCAATGTACGAAACTTTATATAAAGCGCTGCATCGGTCGCGATTTTTATTTGTTGCCAGATGCCCGATCGATAATTAACTTAGCGAAGTGAAAAGTTAAAAGATATCTGTTTTTAAAACTTTAGTTTTTTGTAGTTTTATAGACTTGTGTTTTGTGTTGTGAACGAGACATAACTTGTTAAAGAATTGCAATACTAACAAAATTTTGATGGAGAAGAAATTCAGAAGAAATTTTAAATTTTATAACAATTAACAACTTAGTGGATTCTTTTCCTAATACGAGCATAATACTTCGTATTTTATTAACAATACCGGTTTCGGTTGCTACCGCAGAAAGATCTTTTTCAAAACTCAAAATAATAAAAAATATTTAAGATCCACCATGGGGCAAAACCGACTAAGTAATCTTGCTATAATTTCAATAGAATCGGACCAGCTAAAAGAATTAAACACCGAAGATTTAATTAAACAATTTTCAAAAATTAAAGCACGAAAAGCTCAATTCTCTTAGCTAAAATATTAATAACAATACCTAATACCTGGATATTGTTACGAAATTTCCTTCTTTCTTGGGTTCGATGATTTTAAACTCTTGATAAAGTAACAACACAATTTTTATTACGATACTTTTACACAATAAACTTTACTTCTACAAATCACATAGATATTCAACTAATTACAACTATTTTAATTTCATAACTTACAAACACTTTTTAAAAACTGTCCTTTGTTGCTACCGCTTTTATATTTCTCAATCATAATTCCAGACCATTTCACGAAAGCGATGGAACCATCTGGAAGTCTCTAGTCGCGGAGAGAGTTTATTAGTCGGAGGCGGAAGCCGACAAAGTGCTCAATAATATGCACCCTCGTTGTGGCCGATGCTCGGATGCCGATAAATAAACAGGGCCGGTTGTAACAACATTAACCTTTAAAAGGTGACATGTTGCATTATTAAAATAATACATTGTTTTATTTTTATTTGTCGATCAATTTCGTCCTGTGATATATAAACGGGTATTTTTAATGATTCAAATATTCCTTGTGCTTTTGTATCATACATATATTAATTACATTTGAAATTAAAATACAAAAATTTTGAGTTGTAATACTGTTAGAATATATTTCTGTTTTCTGTACGTTTATAATTATGTTATGTACCTCAATGAGAAATGAGAAACTTGTACGGCTTGCTATTGTAAAATATAAAAATGAAAATAAATTTATAAAAATACTTTTTAAAATTATTTTTCAATAGTGGATAATAATACCTATAATAATAATAACCCGTATCTGTACTCACATATGAACGTAATACAAATTTGGGGCGTTATTTTAAATTTGCACATGGGCGCCAAAAGTGCTAGTCACGGGCCTGGTGTCATTCGTAATATAACTTGAAAATAACCATATTAAATTATTATTACGCGTAAAAAGGACTTACCGCAGTCCACGTACGCGCTTTCATCGCAATATTGAGCCTCCCGATTCCAATACAAGCCCTGTGGACACACCATTGTGTATTTATTACCTCTAATGCATTCGTAGTATACACTGCAGTTGGTGGAATCTGGTAAGTATGTTGGTGTATTTGAATTTGGGCACTCTGGATCAGCAGCTAAATAGCCTGTTAACAAAATGGAAAAAGTCGTTAAATGAATGCACTTTTTATGGTAACAAAAAGTTATCACGTAAATTTCATAGTAAAAAACAATTATCAAACTTACGATTATTAACTGGTTTAGCTTGTAAAACTAATTTTAGGATAAGCGAAAATTTATTAAGGACCTAACTTATTTATTAGGATAGAACAAAAGAAAAACGAAGAGGTATAAGAAGAGATATAGTAAAAGGAAAGTGGCGAGGAAAGAAAATGTTGTGATCACGGATCGCAACACTTTTACGACGCTTATGTCTTAAAACCGTTTTGCCCCAAGTAAAATCCGCTCCCCTTCACCTTACCCGCGATATCTCTGACCAGTACGCCAGCCAACCTTCCTTTCCCATTTGTGTGCAATGCGCAGTCTCGAGTCGGGGCAGTAGCAAGTTTCCTCTCTCAACGCGCCGGCGCCGGCTCGATTCAACCAGTGATGCCAACATAAAGCTTTTCTCCCTAAATTTAGGGGAAAAAATCTATACCGGAAGTTTATTAGGCAAAATAATTTTTTAAGGGGAATTAGGGATAAAATTTGTATATTGTATTGTTTTTATTTATTCCCGAAAAAAAACAAAGAGCTTACGCTGGTAAGTAAATGAAATAAAATATAAAATATTTGAATTTACATTTCATTGTTTGTAGAATTTAAATCAAATGTTTATTTAATTATAATACAATTGTATTATTTAATATTACTAAAAAAGTATTATAATTTGTTTCAGTGTATTGAAAATGATATACTTGTCTCACAGTTGGGGAGTTTTAGTTTGAATTTAGTGGGTTTTGAAATTGCTTTAGGGGTAAAGTTTTCAAACAGTTTGCGACACTGGATTCAACGCAATAGTGTATTCCTCCGATCGTAGGAGTGACGGTCGTTCCGTAGTATTCCTTCGATCGTCGAGAGTGACGAGTCATTCCTTTGTTCCAAGCTTTATTTGTTCCTATTTTTCCACGACATTGAAGTAAGATTCAATGTTTGTAGTGCTCGTAGTGCCTTGTGTGTTGTTTGAAGAAAGACATAGTATTTTTATATTTTTTGTTAAATAAAACATTAAAGAAAAACCAGCGAATTGTGATTATTCCAGTCCACTAATTATATCGAAGTTGAGTAAACACTTTTCTCATGTAGAAATAGGGAATTTACAAACACCCGATTCCTATAGAAAAAATGAAGAAAAAGAGGAAAATAATAGGAAGTGGAATAATAAGAAAAGCACACGGCCTTTGAAAAGATACTGTGTATAATGGGATAATCGTTTGATCGGTTGGTAGAAACGAATTTATCGACTGTATTTAACAGCCGTTTGGAAGATACTGCCGCTGTGGCGATTTCCACTGGCCGGAGCAAGTTCTCGCAGTAGCGGCAACTATCCCTCTCTGTTTTGCTCACCTTTTTCAGGTGATACCTCAGAGGGCAGTGTCCAGTGAGGAGTCCCGTCACCAGTTTTAAGTCTTTCTTGTACAACTCGAGAAGCTGTTTAGCTTTTCTTGGTGAAAGGCTTACTAGCTCTTTTGCTTGTCTTTGTCCTGGCACTTTATTCCAGTGAAATTCCATATCATCTGTTTCCCAGCGTTGGACCTCTTCTTTCAAGAAAATTGGCAAGGCCGTCTGCTTCCTCGTTGCCTTTAACTCCCTTATGACCTGGTACCTACATCAGAGTAACCTAATTGTTTGCTGCTAGTTGTCTCAGAGATTCTTTACAGTCCCAAGTCAGCTTAGACTTACAAGTGTATGACATTAGAGCTTTTAGTGCTGCTTGGCTATCTGATAAAATATAAATTTCTGCCCTTCGGGTGTTTCTTTCGATGCACTCCTGGGCACATGTCTCTATGGCATGTAATTCTGCTCGACAGATGGTTGGGGTGTTACCAAGGGGTTTTGAGAGCCTAAAATTCGGCCCTGTAACCCCTTCTCCAACCCTTTTATCCATCTTGGATCCATCAGTGTACCACACTAAAGCATCCCTTACTAGTTGAGGTCCGTTCTCGTGGTTATTTATGACCATTTAAAACTGCATTTCGAAGTCGTACCTAACTGGCATAATATCTGTCGGCTTAGACACGGATTTTAGGAAAATATTTTCTAAAATCTTCAAATGTCCAAACCGATTTCCTGCTTTAAGATTTATTGTCTGGCTCAGTCTAAAGGCACTGATAATTCCAACAATATGGTAATCCTTTTGCTGATAAAACCTTTTGTTTCGGCAGGCCTCAAAATAAAAACAGGGTGGCTCGAGTAAATTACAATAATCCACACTATTACAGCTGTCGCAGACCATTTAGATATCATCAAAGTTTGTTTGACCACTCTGTTAGCTTTTTACATTTATGAGTAGGATTTATTACTCCGTATGATTTTAAAATAGAGTTTATAACAAGAAGTTTGCCGAGATAGCCGGACACTTACAAAAGAATGGTTCATGAAAAATACTTCATTAGTTTTGTTTTCAGACGATGTGGACGTTCAAGTTACTTTATATGTTTTTTAATTCTTTCACTAATGAGATAATTTCAATTGCGACCCGTACAATGGTTAAGACATTGCGTACTTTCTAATTTTCGTTTTCTTTATAATTGGGATGATATCAAGGTTAATTAAAAAAATTGCGTATTCTGTTAACATTTTTAAACAAAAGGATATTTATCTAATGATTACCAAATTAAAAAAAAAAAAAAGAATTTCAGCGTTAATTTAAGAACAACGACAAACAAAAACTGCTTTTGATGGATGAATGAAGAACGTTCATGTAACTTTCATTTTTTTTATTTATTTTAGTTTGACAAGATGTGCGTATTGTTAAAATATATTTATACGTTACCTGTCAAGAGTAGAAGATAGACAGCATTCATTGTACCTAAAAAAAAATGGTGTTTACATAACCAATATCCTCTTGATCTGCGCAAAGTCGAGAGAGACGGAACATGCAATAACATTGTCTGCCCATCATGCTGTATGTTTATACAGTGTGGAACAGCGAATTTAAATGGATTCATTATTTTAACTATTGTGCGTAATTATTAAAAACTCAGAAACACGTCAATTTGAGATTATAAAATGACATCCTGCAACGAAAGAATTTCGTTCCTACATTGAACTCGAGTACTCGGAGCGTTCACTGACTGACGTGGCGAGGGAGAATCGCTTGGCTTTGAAATCATCGAGAAGAGAAGATGAGCAAGGAAATTCCAACTTGGAAGGTCAACTTTATGGTGCTGGTATCGCTGACTAAAGGTAAAAACCGCCAAAAGTTAATATTTTCAATATTATGTAAGATTTTTCCCATTTTCAAACGTTTTTCTCGAAACCACTTTTTTTTAACACTACCACCACAATTACCTATTTAGCTAATTTTGATCCGATCGATTTAAAACTTTGACGGAAGCTTTATAACATCATTTTCTAAGGAACTACGTAGGATTTTATTAATAAATTGAAAACTTTTTGTTTTACGACCGATTTTTCATGATTTTTTTATACGAAATTTTTTTTTATTTTTGAGCTTCCGCCATTTTGTTAAAATTTGATATTTTTTAAAACCCCTACGTATTTCTCTTGCTTTTAGTTCATACATTAAGAAAAAACTTGATTTTTATGTTTCAGATCAATAGCGACGACGAAAAGTCGGTGGTAGTGGAGGCCTCTCTGAAAATTCCTCTCATGCTTATAGCTCTGTATTGACGCCATTTTGTTTTTGAACGCTCTGTAAAAATTGATTCAAGTACTTCAAAACATGTATAATAAAGTCATCTAATTAGATTCTGCATCTGATATAAAGTTTTTTTGAAAAAAAATCCAAAAATGATCTTCAAAAACCGGGCTTTACAGTGGTGTTACCCTTTAAAGGAAAAAAACATCTTATATTTTATACTACTGAGTTTGTATCCGTCGCGCATCATGCTAAAGCAGTACTTTTCAAAGTGCCCGTTTGAGCAAGGCTTTGCTGCAGTTGGAACACCCTATGTTAAGCATTATGCCGCACAATGTGCTCTTGGACTGTAATTAGAAAACTACCAAGTTTGCACAAGTTGGCACATTATTTTTGGACTTGTCCTAACCTTTCAGGTTATTGCTTCTTCTTTCATCCAGTCATGATTAATTGTAGACCAATAGCGACAATGACAATTAGCATGTCCGTGATGTGTGAAAGTGCACTCATAAGAAAACAAAACATGTTCTAATTGGATTTCTGAATTGCATTTAATGAAATTCAAACGACATTAACACTGACAAACTAATGTCATGCAATTATAAACACACAACAATTTGCTAGGGAGTTGTAAACAAAATAAAAAATAAAAAAACACTGAAATGGTTTTTGTTTACTTTCTCATTAACAAGAAACATTGTTAGTAGTAATTTTTAGTGAGTTGCAGCGGATTTCGTCAATCAGATGATTTTATTTTTTTTAAAGTTAATATTTGCAATAAATTTGAAAACAATAACATTTTTGAATAGAGAATGACAAGAAATTTTGAGAATTATACCTGTCATTTGAAGGAAGTTCAATGTAGGAATGAAATTTTTTCGTTGCAGGATGTTTCGGAGTTTTCAATAAATATGAATGTATTCTATTTGTCTGTTCCACACTGTACATACATGAATAATTTATATTATATTATATTTTACTATCTATTACATAAACTGCTCCACAAAAGTTAAAGATGTTCATGAATTTGGAGATTGTGTTTTAACAAATTACGATTTTTGGTCACCAAGTGTTTATATGTTATAAATTAAATGTTTTTTCTTTTATTTAGGCGGTTTTCTGCCTTTTTGCGCAATACGTTTGCTGTTTTTAACAACAAAAACATCAATTTGAGTTTGCGTACCATTTTCATTTTATTAAAAATTAAAGTACGTAGGTTAACAACGAGTATGCTTTCCTCTAATATCAATTACGCCCATTAAAACGGATACCTCCCCAAGCAGCAACTGTACCACCTCTGAACGGATAAACTTCTTGCACTGCTATTCGATTGTTAGGCCCTAGAGGAAGAGTCCATACACAAACATGCCGACTATCAGAAAACCGTCCATACCTCGACTCATCTGTGAACAATGCGGACACCAATTCCAATTCATATGCTCGTTAGCCCATGCCAATCGAGCACGCATATGAATTTATGTTAATGGAACTTTTCTCAAAAATCATCGAGATAATATTTCAATTAAAACCGAAACACCAGAAGCATTTAAAAGACGCTGTTGTATGATCCGACAAGTACTCATAGGTTCTCTACGGGTATACACAGTCAGAAAACGATCTTGTGCGGGGGTGGTAACCCTTGGTCGTTTCCTATAGATTCCTGTCTTTGGAAAAGCAAATAAATGGAGAGCATCTCGGGGATCACTCCGGGATACTGAGTGAAACAAAAAACCACCAAATTCTCGGGATGGTTCCTGACTTGCTAGCCACAAAAATACACGTAGAAAAGTCGTTCAAAGTCCTCTTTCCGAAGAGAGACGAATGGATGAGGGGACAAATACTCTTCCCAGAGACTGAATACGTAATGTACACAAACGGCTCAAAAACCCCAGATGGAGTTGGGGCCGGTGTTTTCAGCAGGAAACCAAAGATTGAAATATCTACCAGTCTTGGCAGGTATGCCACAATCTTTCAGGCTGAAGTATTCGCTATCGAATTGTGTGCAAGAGAGTTGACCAACAGACCTCTAGCAAACAAAAACATAAATATAATATCAGATAGCCAGGCCGCTTTAAAAGCACTGAGATCCAACAAGATAAATTCTAAACTTGTATGGAATTGCATCGAATCTTTAGAGTACCTTGGTGCAAACAACAGGGTGACCCTACTGTGGGTACCTGGGCACCAGGGGGTGAAAGGAAACGAAAAAGCCGACACCCTTGCAAAACAGGGGGCCGAATCTGCGTTCACTGGACCAGAACCGGTTTTTGGAGTCACCACAAGTGCCGCCAAAACAATTATTTCGGACTGGGCGGAAAGGAAAATACTCACGTACTGGTCCGACATACCAGGGCTAACCCACTCGAAGGCGTTTTTACCGTTACAACCCTCGAGAAACACAACTAAGCAGATCCTAGAATGAAGCAGAAATGACATGCGTATTCTAACAGGACTGCTTACGGGATACTGTCGTCTAAGATACCACCTCCGAAAGATAGGTCTGAATCAACAAACAGACTGTCAGTTTTGCTGCGTGGAAGACGAAACTGCTGAACATATACTATGTTCATGCCCCGGCCTGGGAAGAATAAGGTTCAACATATTTGGTTACACTAACCTAGAACCTACCGATTTTAAAAAAATCTCACACTATACAACCATGAACTTCGTAAGAAGGGCTGGATTGTGCGGTGAACTGTAGCCTCTAGGGGTGAGCCACAATAGACCTACTAAGGGTCGCGGTGGAGGGGCGTCCACGCCCCACTCACATGAAACCTAACCTAACCTAACCCTTGGTCGTCCACTTCTAGGTCTTTTTATCACGTTTCCAGTTGCTCGATACCTACGAAGAAGCAGCGAAATGACATGTCACTGACTTGGAAAACGTCCGCAACTTCTATCTAAATACGATAGGCCTCAATCATACCAATAGCCCTATTAGCTTCATCCGCAGTAAATTTACGTCTAGGCATTATTCAAAACAAAATTCTAAATTTTAAAACACAATTGACTGAATAAAGTGAAAACAATAACTGATGTAAAATTCTTGAAAATACAAAAGGAGACAACTTGCCTTAAATTTAAAAACTTATCAACTTTGAAACAAAAAAAAATAGTAAAATAAGCAAGTAAACATTCCATATATTATAGATTGGTAAATAAAACAGTTAATTAATTTTTAAAATAAATCCAATATTTGTGAACTTTCCTAACTATTGTGGAGCAGTTTATTTATGCTAATCAGATTCTAACTGTAACCATGTCAGTTTATATAAAGAAAGAAATTTTTTTACTATTATTAATAACAAAACGATTGGTTATAGATTTACCAAGTTATTAATGAAAAAAACCGTTATACCTACTTAATTAGAAATTAATGTAATTGGAGATTATAACTTTAGTTGATGTATGTTTTATATTTTATTTGTCTGGGGAAGATAAATAATTAAATAAATATGTATATTGCAACTACCAGTTCTCCTATTTTGCAAAACTCTATAATTGATTTAGTTTCATCTGCTTCTTTATCACACGCAAAGATATTGCGAGAGACAACGCAAACGTGTAAGATATGCAAAAAATTGGAGGCAAGCAAATAAAAAAGCCAGGCCTACGTGCTCAACTGCAAAGGTCCAGTTATTATATCCCAGCTAACAGAAAAAAAAATTGAGCAGATGAAAGACACTAAAACCAAGAAGCTGACTGCATTTGATAATGGTATAACGGAACTAGAATATCGTGCTAGAGGAGCGATATCAAAGCAAACAAATGGCTTAGGTACTTAGAATAATGGAGTGGAATGCCAACGGTCTACTACAGCATCAACAAGAGCTGGAAGTAGTCTTAGACATAGAAAAAATAGATATTTGTCTTTTTGCTGAGACTCATGTTTAACACAGTCATTCATAAAATTCAGAGGATATAAAACATATCATACTATTCATACAGAAAAGAATACCAAAACATCAATAAATAAACTAATAGATACATTTTAGATAAGCTTTGGTGGAAAATCAATCTAGCAGTACCACTACAAAATAGAGAACAACTAGATAAACAAGTAGATTTATTCGTTGAACAAATATAGCAAACTGATTGGTATATTATTCCTACTGTTCGGCAAAAAACTGCAGGGAATAATTACCCAAAGAAAATTAGAGAATTAATTGCAGAAAAAAAAACTAAAAAGGAAATGGCAACAGATTGGCTATAGATTCAAAATATTAAAAATGAATCTTCTATGATTCCAGCAGCTATTACTAGTTTTGAAAAACTATTAATGGCCTAACAACTTTATGTCCACGCGATACAGCCCACGAACACATAATAAAGAAGAAGAAACAGAGTGACAATTGACTAAAGTAAGCCAATGAGAAGCCGTTTGCTGTTCCTTTATTTGGTTTGAAACAGACATGCGTATTTACGCTGATTTGGAAACTATCAGTAATATTCTCTGTAGGACAAAACCGTTAGTCACCAGGAAAGACAAGAAGCTGAAGGGGTTGCATTCAGGCATAAGGTAGATCGAAATCAATTAATTTAATGAGGAGGTACTTACAGGTTTTGTTGTAAAATGAATAAAACCAGTTTATTTATCATTCGTATTAAAGTATCATCAATAATCTCAAAGTAATAATGATTGCCTTTTTATTATCTATTCATCTCTTAATCTGTTAATTGCTTTTTTATTAACCTTTGATCATTTAATAAGTAATGTTTATTTTTAAACCTAATTTAGGAAAGATATGTCAAATCGGCTTAACGTAATACGTTTTATTTAATGGATATTTTTTTTTTAGAGTTAAATTATTATTGTTAAGAACCACTTCCGGTTAAATCAGTCGGAGTAGGATGAAACGTCAAAGTTTTTTTTCTAGAACCGATATATTCGGTGAAAAAAAAGGGTTTGCGTCTCGGGACGCCCGACAGAAGTGATAACTTCAAATGATTTGCGTAGAAACTATTAAATATTGAACGTATTTAACGTAACAAATACTTGTTTATTATTAGAATTACAATGATCATTTGGGTGAGGACTATGAATAAATACAAAATTTTTGGCAAATTGGTGACATAATCAAAAAATTTTAAGAAAGTGAACAGCTTATTTATTTAATATAAAATATATCTTATGTATAATAATTAACATTCTTTAATTGATACAGTTGACTCGCTTTCATTTACATTATCATTATCTAAGCCTACAAAAGTAACAATGGGCACGACAGTGTATTTAGGTTCAAATCCTCGAGCAACTTTTTTTTTTTATTTAAAGAAACCGCATCAACCGCGAAGGTTATTAGCGGGTATGGTACAATGAATTTCATATATGTTGTAAAATGTTGGTGGATTTCAGGAACTTCAGTAACGAGTAAATATTAATCGGGTTCAAGGCATCACTAAGATCTTCGGGCAGTCCTGATGTTAACCTTTTCTCTCTATAGTCGGGACACTCCGATATTAAATGTTTCACACTCAGTTCTTCATAGCAGGAGACACATCTTTTGGGATTTTCTCTCAAATCCTCTCAGTCAATTGATTCGCCGAAGATTTAAATCACAGTATTCGGCAACTCATAGTAAATACATGGAGGGAAAGGTGGCAAGTTCTTGAGAATAACAAACTCAAAGCAATCGAGCAACTTTTATTTTCAACAATAATTAAAAGAATATGCAACTTAACGAAAATTACTTATTTCGCAATTTATTTAGTAATTAAACGAGGCGTGATTGTGATTGAACACGATAAAAAACGAAAACTTATCGCCAGCCTTCGGATGGATGATGCAGCTAAAGATGTGATTCGACAGAAGGTTTACAATACTTACAAAGAAAATCAAGTCCCAATATTAGAAATTATATTTAACAAATTGCAAGATTTTAACGATTTTAAATATTAATCAGTAGAAACACTTCGACAAATTTTAATAAAATGAGGTTTTAAGTATAAGTAGTTAGATAGTCGAATCTGTATAATGAAATCGCCTCGTATTGTGGTACTTCGTCAAAATTATTTAAGACAGATCTTAAGTTATAGAGAAAGTAATAGAAATATGGTTTATCTAGATGAAACGTGGTTCGACACTCACGATGTCGTTCAATAAATAATTTTTGAAAATATATCTGATTTAAAAATAAAATTGATAAGATACTGGTCGGTTTCTTTTGAAGGTTTTATGGCTTATAATGAGATGTTTTTTTATATATTTTTAAACTGACTTTGGAAGAACTATGTGTAGGCATAAATTAAAAAAAATCACTGTTCAACTTTTAAATAAATGTCGATATCGTTCTCTCTCTTTCTCTCAGTGCGAGAAGGTTTTGTGTGTACAAATATGGTAATATACACTGAATAAAGTAGTATTAATGCGAGAACGGCAGACAAAAAATAAAGAATTTTAAGTCATTAAAAAAAATGTATACGTGTCAGGATAAACGGAGCTTGCACGGACTGGTTTAACATCGAAAAAGGTGTGAGACAGGGATGTGTGGCTTCGCCAAGGCTGTTTAACTTATACATAGACAATTGTTTAAAAGATCTGAAAGAGAGTGCGTATCGATTAAAAATGAATGATTTGATCGTCAAATGCCTTCGTTACGCCGATGATCAAGTCATATTACCGTCATCTGAAGAGGAGTTACGGGCGATGGTTAATGTTATGCATGATGCCCTGAAAATCAAAGGGATGAAAATAAATGTGTGCAAAACGAAAGTAATGGTTTTTGAAAGAGAAAAAAGCATGACAAACTGTGGAGTTTCGATTGAGGAAGAAAGAGTGGAACAAGTAAATGAATTTGTGTACTTGGGTTCAAAGTTTACTAGAGATGGAAAGTATGACAGTGACATTGAGCGAAGGGTGTTGGCAGGAAAACAAATGAATGGGGCACTGCATAGCTTTATGAATAGCCAAAAAGTGTCAAAAAAGGCACGTCTGGCGGTGCATAGAGGTGTGTTGGTTTCTACACTTATGTATGGTAGTGAATGTTGGGTTTGGCAGAAGAACCATAAAAATAGGATTAATGCTGCGGAGATGAGTAGTCTGAGAAGTATAGCCGGAGTGACTCGTTTGGATAAAGTAAAGAATAGTGAGATAAGAGAACGCTGTGGTGTAAAAGAAGATGCGGTTACAAAGATAGATAAAGGAATGCTTAGATGGTTTGAACACGTAGAAAAGATGGATGAAGGAAGATTGACGAAACAAATTTATAATGTGAGTGTGAATGGACGGAAGTCGGTAGAGGTCGACCTCGGAGAAAACATATCTCGATCAGATCAACATTGTTTTGAAAAAAGGCCAGGTCAAGAGTACCAACAACCGACGAGCATGAATGAGAGCACTGATGAACGTAGAGGAAGCAAAAGATGTGGGTAAGAACCGTAGCGGAAGTGGAAGGAAGTGGTCTCTGCCTAACCCTATGGGAAAAAGGTGTGACTTTATGAATGTATGTATGGTATCAAAAAAATTAAAAGCAGATCTAGATTCAGCACGTTAAACTCTTCATATTCATCACATATTTATTTAAAGGGTTTTGTTGCAGACCAGTGCAATTTTAAATATTATTATGTTTAGTTTATATTATGTTAATGTTAAATTCAGTAGACTAATTATATAAACATAAAATTGTTACTTACCGGCTTTGTTATTGTTTATAACCGTTCAAACTGCAAGCACTCGATACATTGACAAAGTAGTCCTATCTAATCTCATTTATATATCGGATATATTTTTTTACCGAGAAAAAAAAATTTTATCTTTAATTTTATAAATCAAGGTCATATTGTATTTAATATAATAAAAAGCATTAGCAATACGTCAAAAAAAATAAACGACGCTTTTTTGTGTCATCCTGGTAGGCGCAAACTAAAATCTAACCGAGCCAGCTCTGGTGAAGTGGATGCACGAGTTAGACATTTGAAACGTTCCGTTTGATCGTACAGGGTGACTGGGTTGAACAATGTAAAGGTCCAGTCTCTCTTCAGGGACTATCGCCCAATTTCATTAGGCTCCTATGTCAGTTGATCCATTCGGTGCTGCTCCTTTTTTTAAAATTAGCCTACTGACTGCGCCAAAACTGTTACTTTTTGTTTAAATTTATTTCACCATCAGCGTCGTTACTGGCGTCTCTGCCAAAGCGGGATGTTCTGCAGGTCTCCACGAAGGGGTGTGAAGACTGAACGATTGTTGATATTTCAAAAGAGCATCGCCCATGAAAATCTATAAAATAGAGACAAATCGCTAACTTTTCTACGGTGTTCCAAAGAAGTGAGCGAGTTTGTAAGCGAGGCATCAACGACCAGATCCATTACCCTTTTTTGGACGGAATCCAATAGTTTTAGGATATGTTTAGGTGCCGCACTCCAAATATGGGAACAGTATGCCAGGACAAAATTTTTGAAAAATTCTTATTCAGTTTATTTGCATCTGTGAGTCATGGTATACATATTATCGTTCTTTTTACCTTTCTTATAGATGTCTTATAGATATCTAGAAAGACTAAAAGAGAAGCTTCATTAACCTGCACCCCGACATTGAAAATAAAGGAATTTTTTTGCTAAAATAATAAACAAACCATTCAGATGAATGTAGTGGAAATTATTTTTTGTAGTTTCAGTAGTAAGTAGAGAAATTAAAAAAAAAGTTCCTACAATTAAATAAGAATGAAAACTCGAAAAAAATAGGTAAATATACTCCAAAAAGTTTGTACTTTAATGCATTATATAAACATTTTAAATTTTTTCCTCGGCTTTAAGGCTGTTATCACCTCTTTTTCTTTCAGAAACAATTAAACACAAGAAATATAAATACCGGTTTATTACAGAAAAAACTGTTTACATTACCTGGAAAAAAATTTATTAAAATATTAAAATAAAATAATGAACAAAATTGAAAATACAAAAAAAATTAAATCATATCCTAGTGACATATAGTATAGAAACGAGAGAGGATACCAACAAGACCAAAAGGATGCTACGAGTCACCGAAATGTCAGTACTGAGAACAATAGCCGGGAAAACAAGAAGAGATCACGCAAGAAACACTGACATTAGAGCACAATGCGACGTACAGGATGTGGTGAGATGAGGAAGGCAGAGGAGAAGAGAATGGTATAACCACGTGAAGAGAATGACCGACGATAGACTTCCACCCGTCCACCCGGAAGAAGAAGAAGAATCAAATCCAAAACGGAGATAAGCGAAAATATCCAAAAAAAACTGAAGAGCAGAAATCCACAACGTCTGGGCAGCTAAAAATCCAACGGCTAAGCGGCGAAAACTGAAATGCTTGAGCAAACAAAAATCCAAAAGGCCCGGACGGCAACAGTCCAACGTCTGCACGGTCTTAAAGTATGTTCAAAAATGGCGAAATGTCAGCGCTAAGCCAAAACCTCATAAAAAAACACATTGTTTCAACGCAAAAACCAAAAAGCAATGGACTATCAAAGAAAAGAAGTCCGCGACGGTCCAAAAAATAGTCGTGGACAGCCATCGTGTGGGCCGCGGACGGCCCGCACTGCGACTATTAGGAAGGGTAAGGGATTATAGAAAGGAAATGATTGTGGACACGCTTTTTAAAAAGTTGCAGTTCATAGTTCTCTGGAAAAACTGATTTTGGAAGCTTATTCCATTCCGTAGCAGCCCTGTAAAAGAAGGATTCTTGATGAAGATTGGTCCTTGTAGTGTCAATCTTGAGAGTAAATGGGTGAGACTGATCAGCGTGCCGAGTTCTTCGGCCGAATGTGGCCAATGGTGGTACAAGAATTTTTATTTCTCTGAAGCATCTCTCATGGAAATATTTGTAGAGCAATGACTGGTCTGCAACTCTTCTTCTATGTTCTAGAGGGTGAAGGGTATCTGTGAGAGTTGAGCTGTTTATCAAGCGAATGACTTTTTTCTGAATGGAATCTAGAAGACGAAGAGAATGCCTTGGTGCTGAACCCCAAATGTGCGAGCAATACTCCAGTAGAGGTCGGATTTGAGCCTTGTACATCGTCAACAGTTGATCAGGAGTAAAAAACTTTCTGGCTTTCCACAGAAAACCTAGCCTCTGGCTTGCTGACTTTGCGATGTTAGCAACATGGTCATGCCAAGACATATTATTGGACACCGTGACTCCCAAAATCGAGATGGAGGGACTTGGTTCAAGGGTATTTCCGGACATTGTGATGGTATGATTTGAGAAATTCACTTTCTTGGAAAATGTGGCACTTTGTGTTTTTTGGGCGTTGAACTGAACAAGATTGTTGGTTCCCCACTCGACGATTGCTTTAAGATCTCTATTGATGTAATCAATCTGTTCCTGCCTAAGTCTATTTGTATCATTCACCGAAAGTGATCGATAGGATGTGAAAGTTAAGACAAGTGTGCTGACGTCTGCGAAACTGTAAATGGAGTTCGTGGTGGTTTTCAAGAGGTCGTTGATGTGTAAAAGAAATAAGGTGGGGGACAGGATGGAACCCTGGGGGACAGGATGAAACCCTGGGGGACCCCGGCATTAGTTTTAAACGCATCAGAAGAAATACCGTAAACTGCCACGTGTAAGGAGCGATCTTGCATGAAGCACAAGAGCCATTGGCGCAGTTTGGTTGGGAGACCGTAGACAGATAATTTACTTAACAATGCCTGGTGCCAAACGCGGTCAAAGGCTTTAGATATATCCAAGGCTATTGCACGAGATTCACCAAACTTTTAAATAGTGTTTGTCCAGAGCTGAGTGACATAAGCCAGCAAATCTCCAGTAGACCGAAGTTGTAGAAATCCATATTGTCTGTCATGGATAATCTCAAATTTCTCCAGATATTTGATAAGTTCTGTGTTAATCGCTTTTTCTATAACTTTGGATATGACAGAGCAATGCAATAGGGCGATAATTTGCAGGAATAGTCTTCTTTCCTTTTTTCGGAATATAAAATATAATATATATATATATATATATATATATATATATATAAATATAAATATATAATATATAATATATAATATATAATATATAATATATAATATATAATATATAATATATAATATATAATATATATAATATAAATATAAATATATATATATATATATAAATACTAATGTCGATAAAAACACTAAATGAACGGATGTCTTATACAGGCAGATATGGATCGTTCGGAGAAAAAGGGTTACATCTCCAAAAACTCTTTTTTTTAGTTTTCTATAAATTAGCACTAAAGTAGACACCCACTTTCTGAAATAAAAATATAAATTTATATAAAGTTCAATCAGTGGCCAAAAGATGTCAGGTTGGAACACGGGGTTTTTTGTAACATTGTCGGTAAATTCCCAAGAATACTGATACATTTTAGTTTGTCGTGAACTATTCTGTAGTTCGTAATAAACGTTTGCTTAAAAAAGTTATATTTTTTTTAGATAATTGTGCTGACCAAAATAAAAAAAATTTTAATAGACTTTATCTGTATGCTATTTTTAACTTAAACATAACTTCGATCACGCACAAATTTTATATCACCGGTCACAGTCAGAATGAAGTCGACAGTGTCCATGCGACTATTGAAAAAGCAGTACAAAAGTACAAAAGATCACGTCCAATTGACATTCCTGATCATTATGAAAGTATCATCAGATCAGCAAAGAAAACAGGATCCCCATATAAAGTAAACGAAATTTGTTTTAAAGATATTTTCGATTTAAAAAAGTTAACGTCAGATGCGTTCCTCAATAGTCCTAAGAATGTTAAATTTTCTAAAAATATGGTAGTATGAGTAGAGGAAGATTATCCAAATACTATGTTCCATAAAACTTCCTTTGGACAACCTGAATTTTGCCAGACGGGAATTATAAGTTCAAGAGAAAATATTGACTTGACTGGGTTAAAAAATGTCTTTGTATATAACCAGGAATAATAGAGGCCAATAAGAAAGGCTTGCTTTCTTTAGTTGAAAAGAAGAAGTGCGTTACAATGTACTGTTTAGATTTTTACAACAATTTATAAATCTCTTAAATTAGGTAACTAACACACTCGTTTGTTAAAGAGTTAACAGCTATAATATTGCTATTGTAACAATTTTTAAATAAACCATTACTTTTAGTTCAAAAGAGTCGTTTTTTTATAAAAAAAATCGAGCAACTTGGAAAAAAAACAAGACAAACCATTAATTAAGCCAACTTTAATGCTACTACTTAAAAAAAATCAATAATTAATTTTATTTATAAATACATAAATAATACCATTTATATTTACTAAAAAAATCCTAAACTGCTTCTCCTGCAAAAACACGTTTTTTGAGTTGTAACTCTTTTGCTCCGAACGATCGATATGTTTATGACGTAAAAATATGAAAAATTCTCTAGAGTGGCGGCACATGAGGTCTTTGCACGCGGGCAGCCGACAAACTAGGATCGGCTTTGTTGATAGATGGCGATGCATGTAATTTAAATATGGGGAACTGATATTTAAACATAAAAGGCTTGGCCTTTGCTAAATGTCGAAAGTTTCTAATTCATTAATTGTGATTTTAGGTAATTAAAATATTTTGTAAGTAATTTAAAGGACCACGATTGCTTTTGCTTCTACTAGCTATAATTGGATAACGGCTAATAAGTACGAGTAGGATAAAACACTGTAAATTGATAAAACAAAAATAACTACTAATAAAATAAGTAAGGCAAGGATGTCTACTATCGCCGCTTTTATTTAATCTTTATTCGGAAGAAACCATTCAGAGAGCACTGGAGGAAACAACAACGGGAGTAAAGGTTAATGGAATACCCATTAACAATATCCGGTATGCCGATGACACCATACTTTTTGCCGAAACAATAGAAGATTTACAGAGCTTGGTTAATTAAGTAGCAACGAGCAGCGAGGAGAGCGGACTTACCTTAAATATCAAAAAGACCAAATTTATGACCATTACAGAATCAGTTCAGCAACAGAAAAACCTATGGATCAACGGAGAACTAGTAGAAAAAGTCAGTAAGTACAAATAACTGTCACCGAAGAACAACTGTCAATGAAGGTAATTAGTACACTGAAGAAATTAAATCAAGAATTGGACGAGCCAGAACCATATTTAACAGAATAAGAAATGTGTTATGCAGGATGGAATCCTGGACTTTAAAGAAAAATATAAGTGATCGACTGGAAGCATTTAAGATGTGGTCATATAAAAGGATCTTAAGAATAAGTAGGAAAAAACCAATAAATGAGTGTATACAAAATACAAAAATAGCGGCGGAAGAATGGGAAAAATATTTTGGAAAAGCCTTGGGCATTGACGAAATTAAGAATGAGATGATCAAATATGGAGGTGAAAGCTTATTGGTCGAATTACAGATTTTCTTCAATAAAATACTTACTGTCAAGGTTGTTCCATCCGAATGGAAAGAGAGCATACTGATACCAGTTTTCAAAAAAGGAGAGAAAGCAGACCCTAAAAACTATCGAGGTATTAGCTTATTGAGTGCTGTACTAAAACTGTTTACAAAAATTCTAGCAGAAGAAATATTTCTAACCGGAATATGTGAAGAACAGCAAGGGTTCAGACAGAACAGGTCTACTATAGATGCTATATTTATAATACGTCAAATTACTGAGAAAGCCATCGAGTTCAATAAAGTAGCCTTCACGTGTTTCATTGACCTAACCCAGGCATTCGATAGGGTACGGTTAACAGACGTCTTGGCCCTACTACAAAAGAGAAGAATTCATCCGAATGTAATAAAGACCATCGAAGAATTGAACAAGAACAACTACACATATGTAAGAACTGCAAATAAGCTAAGCAATAAAATACCTATGACAACCGGAATCAGGCAAGGAGATAGCCTAAGCCCAATCCTATTTAATATCATCATGGATGAAATTATAAATGAAGTCAAAGTAACTGGGAGAGGATATCGACTGGGAGATAAAGAAATAAAAATCATATGCTACGCTGATGATGCTGTAATCGTATCGGAAGACGAGGACAACCTACAGAGACTCTTACACAAGTTCCAAAAAACAGCTGAAGAATTCAATATGCAAATATCCGTCAAGAAAACCAAATCGCTAACAATATCCAAAGAACCGAGAAGATGTAAACTCGCAATCTATGAGCAGAGTGTAGAACAAGTGCTGTCCTTTAAATATTTAGGAGCTAATATAACTAGCACTACAAATATTAAGGAGGAAGTAAAAGCTCAAACAACAAAGGCATCTCTAATCTCAGGATTCTTGAGAGACATAATCTGGAGAAATAAACACATGAGTACCAGAAGTAAGGTCAGAATATATAAGACATGTGTAAGACCGATTATGACATACGCGATAGAGACCAGAGCGGAGAACACGACTACAAAGCGACTTCTTAGATCAACGGAAATGCGAATTCTTAGATCGATAACTGGCTATACCTTACTTGACCATAAAAGAAGCGAAGAGATAAGGGAAATATGTGAAGTCCAAGACATAGTAAGATGGGCAAGAAACCGAAGAAGAGAATGGAGAGACCATGTTAGCAGAATGCCAAACGACCGTCTGGCAAAAATTGTGAGAGAGAAGCGGCCCAACACACCACGCCCAACTGGACGCCCACCAAAACTGCAATATCTGGGCCACGTAATAAGGGGAGAAAAATAAGTATTGTTGCAGAATATAATGCAGGAAAGATAAAGGGAAAAAGAAGCAGAGGAAGAAGACGCATTCCCTGGTTAAATAACCTGAGAAAATGGTACAACTGTAGTTCCATTGAGTTGTTTAGAGCTGCAGCATCAAAAGTAAGAATAGCTATTATGATAGCCAACCTTTTAAGAGGAGATGGCACTCGAAGGAGAAGAATAAAATAAGTATACGGTAAACCATACAATTGTTTCTGAATTGATTAATTTTTATTTATATTAGTATGTTGTGTAGGATACAGTTATGACTCGAATAAACTTGTTTTGGCAAAATGAACATCAATATTTTTTGTAGTACTGTCTCTTATTTCGTCTCGCAAGTCCGTGCTGACGAAGTTGTTGGTAATTTTTATAAAATTAAACCCACACATTTTGCTTAAGCTTTATCCTACATTAGTTACGAAAGGAGATTGTTGACCATTTCATTTATTGCTTTTAATTACCAAAAGAAACTATAAACATTGTGTAAACAAACGTGATTGATGGACAAATATTGATATTGACTTACTGTTGATTTTATAATCCTTTCATGTTTCAGAAATTCGCGCCATACTTATTTTTGATTATTTTTAACAAATTAAACAAGTCCTGATATTTTTTTTATCATTGGATACAATTAAATCTTGACCATGGTACCAATCAGCAGTGGCGTAACAAATTGGGGGCGTCAAGGGCGGTCCACACTGGGTACATGTTTTTTAGTGACTGTAATGCTTTTCAGAAACAGTAATCGATATTAAAAATGATTAAACAAAAAAAACTCTACTGACTCTATCTCAGTGATGTGATCTTGAATTCAATCTAATTCGAGGGAAAAGGTAGATCAGTTCGTGGATCTATCTATTTTTTTTATATCTAAAAATATCTGAATAAACTAATTTAACTAAAGGTGATGCCATGCATTATCCGGTCGAGTTCCTGAGTACACTGAAGCCAACTTCCAACTCACATATTAAAATTAAGACTTGGCGCGCCAAATTTGGTTGCTGCGCAATATAAATCCACCAAAATTATGCGATGGCACCAGATTGCAAGTGAAAACATTGCATCGCAATGTAATCGAGGAAACTATACTGACAGGTTGTATTCGAGGAGAGTGTGTATTTATCCCTACGATTCTCCTAACACCATCAAATTACCACTTCGAATTCAAGAGAGTGCAGTTTCCTATCAAAGTCTGCTTCGCCATAAACATAAACAAAGCTCAAGGTCAAACTCTTAAGGTAGCCGAAATAGACTTAAGAGAAAGCTGCTTCACCCTCAGCCAGTTGTATGTGGCATGCTCCAGAGTAAGCGCACAGTGTAGCCTGGTGATTCTGGCACCCGATGGAAAAACAAAAAAATTGTTTACAAAGAACTACTGAGGTAGGTGTAGTATTTCGATTTTGGTGTAAAAAGATAATAGCCCTGAGTCACTTTGACCAGATCAAAGGCCGAATTTTGTGTTTCATTTTATTTTCATGTTTATTTAACCTTTAAATCCATACACTATAATAAAGATTGTTATCTTCTTCCTAAAGTGCCATGCAGATTCCCGCGTAGGCGTCCATCGTTTCTCTCATTATATGATTCTATTAATTGCAGTACCTGGAAGTCCCGTATTCCTGTCCATTGTCGTATGTTTCGTAGCCAGGATAATTTTCTTCTACCTACTCTTTTTTTTCCTCCTTCTATTTTACCATGGAGAATAAGACGTTGGAAATGATAACGTTCTCCACGTAGTATGTGTCCAAGGTAGCCAGTTTTTCTTCTTTTGATGTTTCCGAAAAGTTCACGGTCTACGCTCTTCTCAGAGTATGTCCTCGTTCGTCACATGGTCAACCCACGATACTCTCTGCATTCGTCGCAGGGTCCACATCTCGAAGGCCTCAAGTTTGTTGATAATTGCTGTTTTCAACGTCCATGCCTCGACTCTGTACAAGAGAACGGACCAAACGTAGCATTTTACCATCCTATATCTGAGACTGAGATTAAAGTTTGTTAAAAGATTGTTATATTTTATAAGTATTCAAACATTTTTTTATAATTTACATGTTATAACAAAGATAGTAACGTAAAAAACCAATTAAAAATCCTATTAGAACCATTTTCGATTTCTACGTGGACGAAGTCGTGGGCAAAAGCTAGTTATTTATAAATAATCTGCTGTAGGCATAAGGACAGTCTTAGCGTTTTTCATACGCGTTTAAAAAACAAAAAAAAACATAATTGTAGGGCGAAACGTCGCGTCGGTAAATTACAGTTCCACGATTACTAGCTCGCAGGTGAGAAAGCATTCGTGAGAATTGCCGTGTACGAAATTTTATTATTTATTCAATCGCAAGCAATTATGTGGGTACTTGCTCGGATAGAAAGTTACACATCTATATATAGAGAACGGAAGGTAATTATAGTTGTAAAGGAAATTATCCTTGATCTTGCAAACAAACGGTTGTTTATCGGATGCTCTTTTTAATTGCAAACGTAGCATAAAGTGAAAGCACAAGATTGTGACTTACGATTTGTGTAGATGACTGCGTGACTGTGGAATTTCGGTTTTGAGAATCTGACGCAATTGTAATCGAGTTGTTTTCGATTGATGAGTATTTGAATAATCGAATCATCGTTCAAACCATTAATAATTCATTATTATTCATCGCTAAAGCTCATACAATATAAATGTGCATGCACGTCATCAATGATCTCTTAGTTTCAAAACGTGATACCAACAATAATAAAAATCACCGTTCGTTTTATTAAATTTCGAACACATTGGGTCAGTCAGTTCGTAATATTTTATTGCATTAATCAAGTCAATGTCTTGTTAAATATTACAACGGTATATAATTGTGGTCGACATTGTCTATGTATGGGGTGAGTGGTAGTTTAATACGAGCACTGAAATCACTTTACGAGGATTCCACTGCTTGTGTCAGGATAAACGGAGCTTGCACGGACTGGTTTAACATCGAAAAAGGTGTAAGACAGGGATGTGTGGCTTCGCCATGGCTGTTTAACTCAAACATAGACAATTGTTTAAAAGATTTGAGAGTGCGTATTTAAAATGAATGATTTGATCATCAAATGCCTTCGTTACGCCGATGATCAAGTCATATTAGCGTCATCTGAAGAGGACTTGCAGGCGATGGTTAATGTTATGCAGGATGCCCCGAAAATCAAAGGAATGAAAATAAATGTAGGCAAAACGAAAGTAATGGTTTTTGAAAGAGAAGAAAGCATGACAAACTGTGGAGTTTTGATTGAGGGAGAAAGAGTGGAACAAGTAAATGAATTTGTGTACTTGGGTTGAAAGTTTACGAAAGATGGAAAGTATGACAGTGACATTGAGCGAAGGGTGTTGGCAGGAAAACAAATGAATGGGGCACTGCATAGCTTTATGTATAGCCAGGTGTCGAAAAAGGCACGTCTGGCTGTGCATAGAGGTGTGTTGGTTCCTACACTTATGTATGGTATTGAATGTTGGGTTTGGCCGAAGAAGCATGAAAATAGGATTAATGCTGCGAAGATGAGTAGTCTGAGAAGTATAGCCGGAGTGACTCTGTTGGATAAAGTAAAGAATAGTGAAATAAAAGAACGCTGTGGTGTAAAAGAAGATGCGGTTACAAAGATAGATAAAGGAATGCTTAGATGGTTTGAACACGTAGAAAAGATGGATGAAGGAAGATTGACGAAACAAATTTATAAGGCGAGTTCAAGTTTTATTATGTATTAATAAAAACTGTTTTTCTGATTAAAGATCTATGAGCGCCAGCCGGCAGTTGACAGTTAAATTCATAAGTTGGCAATTTTATATCCGTTTTTAAGACGTTGTCAAATTGTTTCATCTAAAACACAATTAGGTATCTGATTAATATGGTGAAATGAACCAAGATAATTTTTTAAAATGGTTTGAATATCAGTTGCTAAACAGTCTCACTGAACCATCAGTAATTGTTATGGACAATGCCCCTTACCACAATATGTTATTACACAAAATATCAAACATGTCCTGGCTCAAAGCGGATATTGGCCAGCAAATCGAAATATTGCTTTTTCACGTACTATGTTTAAACGTGAGCTTTCAAAGATTTTGGATCAGTAAGCACATTATATTTTGTGTTTATATAATAGTTTCTAATTTTATAAAACAATCTCCTACCTCTATTTTTACATTGCATTGTAATTAAATTTTGAAGTAGTTTTACTTATTTTGTTAACAAAATTGAAGCTGATATATTTTTTAGAAACCAACCACCAAAAAGATATTTGATAGATGACCGAGCTGAACAATATGGACTTAAAGTATTACGTCTCCCGCCATATCACTGCATTTTTAATCCAATCGAATTGATTTGGGGCATTGCAGAGCAATATTATAATAAACATATTGGCCGTGATGGAAATGCAGACAAAAAATGTTTAAATATGTGGTCTGAAGCACTTCAAACCGTTAACTCAGAGAACTGGAAAACTCTATTGATCATACAGAAAAAGAAAATGACAAATGGTATAATAGAGAACGAATATTAGAAAGACAAGAAATTACTCCCATTGTTTTTGATATTGACGCTAACAGTGATGTCAGTGACTTTGAGTCAAATTCAGAATAGAGAAATAACTTATCCATTCTTTTTCAGATATTTTGTCGTTGTAGCTTAATAAAACTAATATGTAATATAGCTTAGAAATACTTTTTTTGTAATTTATCAATATTTTGCTTGAAATGAAAAAGCAGCTATTTTGTAAGTATGGTAGCCCCTAAATAGCATTCTACCTTCATTGTGAAGCGTTTTAACCTGTATTACTTTATTAATAGTTTCAGACATTTGGAAAACTACTGTAAATCTTCGATAAAGCAAAATACTAGAATGTGTGCTAAAGTGCACTTTCCAACAGTAGGTGCTAAATTAATTCCATTATCAAAAATCTATTTTAAGATAATAAACTATGATAATTGTTCTTCTACTCTAGTCGTATTTCTCATTGCGGAAGCTCCTGATCGCTGATCAAAGAAGCCAGGTAAACAAGCATGCTTACGATTTCCCAAGATGCCAGAGCAGCGTCTTCTAATTTTGATGTGCAAACACAGAAATGTGGATCGTTTTTAATCCGTTTGTAACTGCTGCAGAAACAAACCTAAAAATAGTCTTTTTGGAAAAAAATTCTTCCAAGCGTAGCACTTACATCATTCGATTTGGGTATTGAAATGAAGATAATCTATTTCGTAATTCATTCTATATATTTGTAATTTCAAGTGAGTTGAGTGAATTGATCATTCAAATGATTATTTGACGTTTTTGAGATATTTCCAGACATTTCGATAATCGATTATTTTTTATTCGAATTAGTCTATTACTAGTCATGATTTGTTCGTTTGCTGTGAAATTACGAATCGGTTGTTTACAAAGTAAGCCAATTTCGTGGTAACCCACCTTAGTACAACATCGTTAATATGCCGGTGGCTTCTTCATCTTCTATTACAAACTATTACGCAACTAGTGAAAGCATCGAATTTCAACAACAGTCCTCCACACACATTCTTCTACATTTATAATTAGCGGTTAATTCTGAACATTTTCATTGTTTTGTTTCCTGATTAATGTTTTAATTGTTGAATTAATTATTTATTGATACACGTCTGATGTTTTAGGTCGTGGAAATTATTTAAAAAAAATATTTTTTCGTACCAAAATTTTAAGTTTTGCGTGCATTTGTGACTGTTATTTAAAAAAAATTAATACTATTTGTTTAATCTCCGTAGAAAGGTGAAAGAAGCAGCGGGACTATACAGAAACTTACGGAAAGTTAGTAGATGAGAAAGGGCAAACCATCACAGATATATAGGGAGAACTACAAACATGCAAAATTACATAAAAGAACTTTTCGAAGATGAACGGCCAGAAGTGGAAATATCCAAAGACAACACAGGACCTTCCATAACAACAGAAGAAGTTCGTAAATCCATCTCTCTAAATAGAGACGGGAAAACTCCTGGTCCTGATGGAATACAAGGAGAAATTCTCAAACTCGTAGACGACAAAAGTATTGATAAATTAACTAAAACATTCAATAAAATATAAATTACTCGAAAGATTCCCAAATAATGTCTCGAATCTACCTTCATTGCTATCCCAAAGAAATCCACTTCAAGACGATGCAATGACCATCGTACCATAAGCCTCGAGAGTCATCTTCTTAAAACCTTCTTAAAAATTCTACACACTCCTATATGGAGTTGATTCATAGATTGTAACAGATGCAGCCAGTAAAAGGTTGGACGCATTTAAGATGTGGCTGTATCGACGTATACTAAGAATCCCTTGTTACAAACAAGAGTACTCGACATTTTAAACAAGAAAATGGAGATCATAAGTACAGTCAAAAGTCGGAAATTGGAATACTTAGGACACATCAAGAGAAATAGCGAAAGATACGGTCTGTTGCAGCTTATCCTGATGCGGATATTAGCGATCATCATGGCAATTTGAACCTTTGAAATTAGCTGCGATGAAAAGGCCGGTCGTTGTGGTACCAAACCAAGTTCTCAAATTCTTTAACCAAGAGATTCTTCTCCTGCCAACTCCACTCTCCCCTGGAGGACCAGCTGTGGGAGCTCATAACGTTTCCCATCCCGCATTATGTGAACTAAGTACTTAGCTTCCTAGTCTTGATCTTCTTTATGATCTCCATATCTTTATTTATTCTCTCGAGAACTCTTACATTTGTGATGTCCAAGGTATTTTAAGTATTCGCCGATATAGCCACATCTCAAATGCCTTAAGCTTTTCTGTGTTCAGCGTTAGATCGTATTTTTCACTTGTATCTTTGACTCTTGTAGGCTTTCAATATTGTCAGCAAATACTACGATATCGTCTGCGTACCTTATATTGTTCAATCGTTGGCCGATATTTCCAGTTCCATGTCATCTAGGGTTTCTTTAAATATCTCTTCTGAGTATAGGTCTTTGTATTTCGGTTACATCGCTGTATTCGGCTTCTATTCGTGTATTTGCTGTTTGACCCCAATGAAGGTTTACAATAATTTTTAAGTCACGGTCATCTAATCCGACTTTTCTGAGGATATCTACTAGTTTTCCATGCTGGACTTGGTCAAATGTTTTTTGATAATTCACGAAGCATCCATACACATCGCAGTTCATCTCTGAAACAGCACTTGTACACAGAAAAGTGCTTCTCTTGTACCCATTGCATTCCTGAAGCCAAATTGCGTTCTTCCAATGTGCTCTTCACATAGCTTATATATACGTTGGAGTATAACCCTTAGAAATATCTTCAAGAGATGGCTCATGAGACTTATTGAGCGATATTCTGAGCATTGTTTAGCGCTGCGACGCTACTGTCCAGTAGAAACTCGAAAGTTCGATCGCGAATTTGAGATCGTTCCATCGAAAATCGACGTGGTGCGCTGGAATATTTTTGACAAAGGCTGTAACGTCATCGTATCGGTCGTTCTTGCTTACAATAGCAGATAATTGATAACAAAGAAAAAACCGACAGGATATGATGATTAGTAATCTATATTATTGGCTGAGATAAGCTTAAAGTTGACTTATCGCTAAAAAAGGTGAAAAATTACCCAAAGGTAGAAGATTAATGCTCAAGTAAAACCCAAAACAAATATTCTGGTAATAAAAAATATAATAAACTAAAAAAAATAAAATTTACTAGATAATTGATGGTCTTCCAAAATCCGAAATCATATTGGAAATAGATAATCCCATAATTTATAATTTGTATCTGATATAAGATTAAAAATTGGAAAAAAGGTAGCGTACATGGAAATTAAAAGAGTTTTGAAGTAAAATTTAAAAGTATGATTGATGACCATGGATAATCCAAAATTATATCAGAAAAGGATTTTTCACGCTAATGTATTTGCTGTCTGATATAAGTATAAAAATTGAAAAAAAGGTAGCGCAATTAAATTTTGCAAGTAGTAGATATAAAGATTTTAATTTTATGTGACAAACATTCTTGTTATAAAACATGAAAAGTTTGTTGTACGTTTGTTTATATATTTAAATAAAGAACATGTTTACATGTATGTCATTTGTTCAGTAAGGAATTAAATCCATTCAGAGATAATAAAAAAACAAAAAAACAATACAAAAATAAATTAAATGAAAAAGATTACAATATTTATGATAGTGTATGTTTGTTGTTCCTAAGGTACAGGTACAAACACATATACAGTCGACCATTTTAAGAAAAAAGGTTGCACTCATCGTACTTACCTGCTTTAGAATAAAATTTAGAAGATTTATATATATATGAAAAGTACATTTTATCAACAAAAGAACATTTATGATGGTATAAATTTGCTGTCTGCCATAAGATTAAAAATGGGAAAAAGGTAGCGTGATTCAAAAAAAAATTCAGCAATATTAATCCACCCATAGATAACAAAATAAGAAAAAATTCGTCAATGTGTCAAAAATATTCCGGTAGCTAATAAAAAACGAAATAATTTAAAAATATTTAATACCTAAATTAAAAATAAAACAAATACAACAAACAAGAATAATAAACTATAAAGAACATAACTCACATGAGAACCTGTCGCATATATACACAATTTGTACTAGAACAAAAGAAATATTATTTACAGAAAAAACAAAAGCGGAACGGGAGGTAATTCGGCCGTTAATCCCATCCGTGGTGCTCGTGGACGTTAACCCAAACCTTTTCCCACACCGGGATTGACACCTTCTTCCACGCTGGCACTTCTATCGATTTCCATACCGGCACCCACGTCTGCTTCCATTCGTCCTTCCAAATCTCTTTTTTCTGCGTTACCCACTTCTCCACTTTTTCCGTTCTCCAAATTTGCACCTTCTCCTGCTTCCAAATCAGCTCTTTCTTTGTCACCCAAATTTCCTTCTTTTCCGTCCGCCATATTTGCTCTTTCTTCGGTATCCAAATTTGTTGTTTTTCTGTTTTCCATATTTGCACTTTCTCGGTTCTCCAAATCTGCTTTTTCTCTGTCTTCCATATTTGCTTCCACTCTGATTTCCATTCCATCTTCTTCTGTGGCACCCAAATTTGCTTCTTCTCTGTTCTCCAAACTTTCTTCCACACCGGTTTCCATATGAGTTTCTTCTTCCAGATATCGTGAGCAGTATACTCGCTGCCGTGATCGTCTTTGCCCAAATAATGCTCGCCGTGAATTCCTTCCTTTACCCATTCGGGCACGAAAGATTTCTTCCATTCGGGCACTTGAATTTCCTTCCAAGCAGGTACTTGGATCTCCTTCCACACCGGCACCCAAATCTGCTTCCAAGCCGGCACCTGCACCTCCTTCCAATCAGGCACTTGCACTTCTTTCCAAGCGGGTACCTTTATTTCCTTCCAAGCCGGCACTTTTATCTCTTTCCAATCGGGAACTTGAATCTCTTTCCATGCTGGAACTTTGACTTCCTTCCAAATTGGTTTCGTAATCGTTTTCCAATCTGGTACTTGAATCTCCTTCCAGATCGGTACTTGCACCTCTTTCCACGCCGGCACTTGCACCTTCTTCCATTCGGGTACCCACTTCAGCTTCTTTTCTTGCTTCCAAACTTTCACCCATTCTGTCTTCCACGTCAGCTTCTTGCTCCAGTAACCCTTAGACTCGCTGTGGGATCTCTTAGAGCGCGAAAGACTCACAGGATTGCTGCTCGAGGGAGCAATCAGAAAACATCCTGTTAGCACCTGGAAAAACAACATAGAGGTTACGAACAATAGTCAACGTGATAGTTATAATATGTACAGGGTGAGTCAGCGATTGCATGGAGTAAGTTCCTAGTGCATAGTAAATAAAAAAATTTCAAAAAACTTTATGATATGATCATAAAGTTTACAGAGCAGCAAAAAGCTATATTTTTTTAAGTTATTTTTTGGATTTTAAAACAAAAGACCTAACCTAGGCGTTTGATAGAGTAAGATTTGAGGATGTAATCAACACATTGGAGCAGAAAAATGTACCAAATCAACTACAACATAATATTGGAACTGAACACTCACAACACCACCCAAATAAGAATCAACTCTGAATTAACTAGAGAAATAAACAATACAGTTGGTATACGTCAAGGGGACAGTCTAAGCCCGCTGATATTTAACATCATAATGAACAACATAATAGACAGAGTCAAAGAGACTGCTTTCGGATATAGAATGGGCAATACGGAAATAAAAATTCTCTGCTATGCAGATGCTTAGATGTAAACTAGTAATTGATGACGTACCGATAGAACAGATCATGGATAAGCAGATAAGCATTCAGAGTAAGTCACGAATCCATAAAACACACGTAAGGCCAGTAATGACCTGCGAAGCAGAGATAAGAGCTGATAAATCAAAAACCAAAAGAATGCTCAGAACAACACAGATTAAAACAATACGCGCAATAACAGCAACACCATTCTGGATAAGAAAAGGAGCGAAGAACTAAGAAGACAAACTGACACCAGTGATATCGTAAGATGGTGCAGATACCGGAACGCACACGTCAGCCGGATGAATGAAGACAGATCACCACGAATCGTCAGGGACAACATACCAACAGGAAGAAGACCGCTAGGCAGACCATTAAAAAGATGGAGTGGCAGATGGCAGTCCACCTCACAGAAAAAAAATCAGTGTACTACCGGCGGTACGCCTTCTACAAGTGGAAAAAGAAGAAGAAAAAACAAAAGACTTTAACAATATGTAACAAATTTATTTAAAGTTTAAAAAGCTGAAGCACTGGTTTTTTCTTAGCAAATGTTTAGATGCTTACAGTTTTAAAGAATTTTTTGGAAGATAACCAATAACCGGGCTGGGAATGTCTGTGGAACTGGATTAAGTAATTTCACGCGTTGCTGCTTATCCTCTAAACATTTACCACCATCATTATCATTCGTAATGCATTCTTCGATTCTTAATTATAAAAAATAGGAAACATTCAATATTTTGATAAGATTTTTAAATCTATGAAAACATATAAAACGAACTGTCAACAGGTCAACCACGTTTTAAATCCCGGACAAGGTGATCTTGAACTTAAAAAAATT
Organism: Agelastica alni; assembly: GCA_950111635.1. Taxonomy (NCBI): domain Eukaryota; kingdom Metazoa; phylum Arthropoda; class Insecta; order Coleoptera; family Chrysomelidae; genus Agelastica; species Agelastica alni. The sequence continues at coordinate 41,155,952 of OX467714.1, read as the reverse complement.
TCGATTTTGCTCCAGGTACATCATCTTCCGTTTATTCCATTTTTAGTAAGTAAGTTTAATGTTACTTTTAATAAGGAAATCAAAACATATGAACCCCCCACACAAACAGGCTTAGTTTTATCTACTATGCAAGAACTTACTCCAGTCAATCTTGACTGACCCTGTACGATTATCATCTCGTATGTAAAATTGTGCTTTTTAGCCATAAATAACCGATCCAATTTTTTTACATTTTATTGATAGTAAAAACATTATTAATGGTATAATTATTCTCCAAATTTTATTGCTTTTTTATTATTTAAGCAAACATTGGATAATTATTTATGGCTTCATATTTTATCGTAAAATTCTAATAGTAGTAGCGAGACTTAATGACAATTTTAAAACCATCTACAGTGTAACCTCGATATAGCACAACTGGAGAGAATTCGAAAATATTCTTTATATTCAGTTATAGAATGTCTAGCACCGGGTCTAAGCTACGTCGGAGCTACCCACGTACAAACACCATAATTACCTAGACTCTGGCTGCTTTTTATTTAGGCCTATATTTTTTCGCGACGTCAAATCGTAACTTCTAATTGGATGATGCTGGATCGCCGTATTTATTCACCGAAGAAAAAGATACACACATTAAATTCAGTTATACTTATATTAACGCAATATTATGTAAGATATATTTGGATTCACCCTGTATGCAGGGAGAGCTTTTTGGGCACACAAGAACATCTGGAGGTCAGGTATCTAAAGAAAAGGACGAGAACGGTTGCGAAAGACGGCGGGTGGCCGTAAAATGATGTCTGCGTCATATTTTAAATCAAAATCACTAAAAAGTTTCGTCAAAAAAAGTTACCAGTCGATATCATCATCAGGAATCATTCACATGGCGCCCCTTTTAACAAAATGTAAAATAATTCATAAAATGATATTCCTTGTTTAAAGTTATGCCTCTCTGCACCGATTTTGATAACTGTACATTGAAATTATTAGCAAAAAATAAAAACCGAATTTCAAATATAACGCCTTGTATCTTTTTCCACAGCAATATATTTATAAAGGCATATTTAGTTCTATCGTCATATTTTGGTCCAAATCATCCGCCCTTAGTCTATGTTTTAATAGTTATAAATCACCCTGTATGACTAGCACGCGAGAGGGAAATGAGCATTCCGTGCAAGTTATACACTATACTTTTTTTTCGCGCTATAACTTATAATAGCGAAATGATTTTACAACAGAATTTTGATCCATAAATTAAATTATATTAAAAATCTCAAATTGCAATATAACAATTATTAACAATATTACAGTAACTGGAATTGAAATGACACTTGCCTGTTTTGAGGCTTCAGTAATTTTTGGGGAAGTCACAGGTAAGGAAATGAAATTAAATGCATACAATGTACCTCATTGTTTAATCAAAAACAGTTAGGAAGGAGCAGTATTGTGTTACGACAGCAGAAAAAAAAAGAATTAACGACCCTCCTTCATCCCTTCCTAATTATTCTACTAACTAACAAAATAAATAAATATTCATAAATATATTTTTGTTAGTAGTGGACGTTAGACCTGTCGCTGGAAGAATGAACGAAACTCTCTCTTCCGATACCGGTGGAAACTTGTTTTGTATAAGGAGTTTGTTTGGTCCCACCGAAGCAGGAACAACGCTCGATATTTTGAACATATTATGTTTAGATGGTTACTTTCTCTCACGATCGCTCGTAAATCGAATAATTTATTTGAATGCGGATGGATATTCTTCAATTAATTCTTCGCGGATCATATTGTTCGAGATAGTAACATTTACAAGATTTTATTTTTTTAACGATGATAAAATGAAAGTTATAACAAACAACGATAAAGTGCAACGAGTACCGATTGTGTAGGATCAAAAGTGTCGGCAATAACACAAATCTCTCGACATAACCTCTAATGCATTATTTTCACACACTCTCATTCGACCCAATCCTAAATTATTACTTTCTAATTTAATTTTTTCAAAAAGAAAATATAATTTTGTACACGTTACAATATTACAGCATTTATAACATCAAAATTTCCTGTCAACCTTTTGACGTGCATGGCCAACTTTGCTCCTGTTAACACGTTTTAAATGACGTTGGCGAATCTTCTTACCGATTAAAAAAATCCGGTCTTTAATCATGGGTTTTTTCGGCCAATGTTACGTCAAACTTATATTTAAACCTTTTGACAAGCACGGCCAACTTTGCTACTGTCAACACGTTTTAAATGACGTTGGCGAATCTTCTTACCGATTAAAAAAATCCGGTCTTTAATCATGGGTTTTTTCGGCCAATGTTACGTCAAACTTATATTTAAACCTTTTGACAAGCACGGCCAACTTTGCTACTGTCAACACGTTTTAAATGACGTTGACGAATCTTCTTACCGATTAAAAAAATCTGCTTTTTAATCATGGGTTTTTTCGGCCAATGTTACGTCAAACTTATATTTAAACCTTTTGACAAGCACGGCCAACATTGTTTCTATCAACACGTCTTAAATGACTGACGAATCTTCTTACTGTTTACAAAAATTTGTTCTTTAATCATAGGTTTTTTTTGCAAGTGTTACGTCAAACTGTCTTTTCAAATATTTTGACATGGCTAACTTATTTAACATGTTTTAATCTTTGGATATAAAACAATAGGAACGAGCATTGTCCTTCCACTTATGACTTATTATTTGAATGTTTTTCTGTAAGTGTGTCAGTAAAGTGAAGTTTTAATAGATTTTACCAGTTTAAAATTTTAATAAGACGAGGCATTGTTGTATGCTTTGGTGTCAATACTTAGTAGTTAACCATTTAGACAGGTTAATAAATTGCTGGTAAAACATTGATATATTACTGAAACATTATCTACAAATATGGTTACTTAGTTGTTCATCTTGTGGATGTTTTCTGACACCAAAACATAAAAGTGCTGGTGGAACATTTTACAAGCAAGTGTTTTTAATGCTAAATGCTTGTTAAATATTTAAAAATAAATAAAAGTATTTCAATAAAATTTATAAGTAAACCCGCACATCACAAAGTATGCATTGGCGTAGCTTGGGAAAAAGTTCTAAGGTTATAGGTGTTTATAGCGTACGAAACTGTAGATTTACAAAATTAAAAATTTTAAAATGAAAGTTTCCTAATTATACAGCAGATAAAAATTTTCTGTTGATTGCGTAATTGTTAACTAACATGTAGCATTTTTTTTTTTAACATTTATCAGGTTTTTGTTCTTTTTATTATAAGTCCTGCACCTCTGTCAAAACTAAAGCAGTAGTCGGCCACATGCACTCTCCATTCCGGTCAACATTAAATGATACTATGCTCCTTTCTGATGTTGTTTAAAAGGTTTTAATTGATAGTGACAAATCTTTTCACTAATACAAAAACTTGATCTTTTATTATTGGTGTTTTTCAGCCAGTTGCGAAAGTGTTGCCTCTTTCCCGTAAGGGTAGGCAGAGACACTTCTTTTCACTTCTACTTTCATCAATGCTCTCATACATGCTCGTCAATTGTTGGAACTATTAACCTGGCCTTTCTTCAAAACAGTAAAATTAGCATTAGCATAAAAAGGCATTATACTTTCCACGTACATATTATTAATATTTACTACTGCATGATTAACTACACAATCATTCAATTACTTAACATAATTATCACTTTATTACAAAATTATTCAAATTTTAAAGTCATAAAAGTTAATTTGAATACTAATACGATATAAATAATGCGGATGATTCACGTTAATGAGATAAATCTGATCTATCACCGCATTCGAAACACACTTTTTATCTAGCAATGATTTAAATAACTGTCAGTATGCCAATAACGTAGATAAGGCACGATATGCCAAAAAAATCAATAAAAGAAAAAAAATACACACCAGCCAATAGCAGATCATTTTTCTGCGGATTCTTTAGCAGTTTCTACAGGTTCTTTAATAGCTTTTGCAGCTTCTTTAATAGCCTTTACCAATTGAGGAGTAAGACAGGGATGTGTTTACCGTTGCTTTTTAATATATATACAGTGAAGCAATCTTTTATAAAGCCTTGGCGTCGAAAAAATATGGAATAATAAACGAAAAGGTAATAAATAATATAAGATTTGCTGACGACACGATTATTCTTGCAAGTACAGCAGAAGAACTGCAAAGATTAGTGAATCGAAGAAACACCGAAGTTCTCAATAGAATGCAGAAAAACAAGGAGCTGATGCTAACAATCAAAGAGCGCAAACTAAGGTATATTGGACACATAATGAGAGGAGACAGATATGAAATACTTCGGTTGATCATCGAGGGAAAGATGAAGGGGAAAAGTTCGATAGGAAGAAGACAGAATTCCTGGCTCAAGGACCTACGCCGATGGCTCAGTAAAACATCATCCGAAATCTTCAGAGCAGCTGTGTCACGAGTAATTATTGCCAGTTGGATCGCCAACTTTCGAAGGGAGACGGCGCAATGAGAAGAAGAAGTGAACCGTACAAATAATCTCTGTGAGAATTACGGGCTCACAATAAACATAAAAAAAGCTAAGTACATGGTATCTACAAAACAACGAAATATAAATACTGACACAACACTTCAGGGAGTACAGTTGGAGAAGGTAAAGAGCTACGGATACTTAGGGACTTAACACACAACAACGATCAATCGAAAGAGACAAGAACCAAAATTGAGACAGCTAGGAATGAGAGCGCTAAGATGCCATGTATTCTCAACATTACTGTATGGAATGGAAAGTTGGACACTCAAGCAAGAACATATAAATAAATTACAATCCTTCGAAATGTGGTGTTATAGAAGGATGTTGAGAATATCATGGACTGAAAAAAGAACAAACATCGAGGTAATGAGGAAAATGGGAAAGGATTGTGAACTGATGACAACAATAAAAACAATAAAACTTCAATACATATAATGAGAGGGGAGAAATATGAGTTGCTACGAGTAAAAATGCAGAGAAAATTAAAAGGAAAACGGAGAATTGGAAGAAGAAGAAGAATATCGAGTCGGAGAAATCTGAGGGAATAGAATTGTTTAGAGCAGCAAAAGACAAAGTAAAGATAGCCAGGATGATATCTAACCACCGATAGGAGATAGCACTTAAAGAAGAAGAACCAACTGTTGTCCAAGGACTGATTGAACAGTAACCTCTTGCATTTTGTGCTATCCATTTAAACAAGTAATTAATCCAAAAAATACTTTAAGATACGTATAATGTATGTATATATACATATATAAATAAATATAAAATAATTATATACTAAAGATTAATAAATTGGGTACATTACGTTTGAATCCTCGCTTTTTACAACAAAATCCAATCATCACCCTACTGGCCCAGATAGGTTAACGCAATCTTGCTGATAATCCGTGCATCCTTGGTGTGTCTTTTCCACCTTCAAGCGACACAAATCATCTCTATCAATATCGCATCTATCGTCGGTTTCTGCGGCGAAAGAGACAGACTTTCTTTTGCACTCTTGGAGCAGTTTATCTGGCTCGGAGACCATGATGTTTGCAGGTTTCGACGCAACTTTTTTATCGGCGCCTTTCGGCGGGGGACTCACGCATTCGATCTTCCTGTCGTCGCACAGCTCCTTCTGCGTATCCAGCAGACTGGAGTAGTATTTCGCGGCCTTTTCTCTAGCCGTTTCGACGTGTTTGGGCGTGTACGACGTGTACTGTCCCGTCTTCTCTTCGCCCTTGCAATCGGAAACTTTAACGTCACCGATGACCACTGGAAAGGGACATTCTTCGTCGACCGATTTAATGCCGTATGGGGGTATCGAGGTTTTGTGGACGATAGATTCTTCGTACTGTCGACGTATGTCATCCTGGATGTCTTGTTGTCGTTTTAGATCGGCACCATCTCCGATCTTTAATCGTTCGTGGCATTCTTCTAGGTCAGACGGACGCATCCTCGCGTCCACGTCCCAATCTCTCTCCGAATCATCCACCACTTTCATCTGATCCTCGATTTCTGGATCCAAAAATCCTTCGTTGAACATGTAGTTTCTCATATTTTCAATTACTTCACAGGGGAATTTCTTCGGGCTGGATAGCATGTAACGATAGACGAACAAGTCCGCTCCGACTATAGTGAATCTCTGATTGAACACGGAAATCGTGGCGCCGATGTAAAAATCTACAGGAGAGTAATAATCAGGATTAAGAGCGTCCGATCCGGGTTTCCTTAGCAACGTAGCTGCGAGATACTTCCCGCCCAGTATGCCAGAATTTTTAATCGGAGGCTCCAATATTTTACACTTCCCATCGGCCAGCGCGTAGTACATGAGGAATTTTCTGATTACGTCCTCGGGATGCACCGAATCCATGAGCATTTCGTACCGAAGAAACCTGTTTGCGTTTAATAATTGCTTGGTGATGTCTTTTTTGGGAGGTTTTGGTAAGAACGTGATGGTATTTTGCAGGGAATCCTCCAAGGATCCGAAACCGTCATGGGGAGGCGTTTGTCTCACTGGTGGTACTTTGACGGGCTCGCTAATCGTGATGGCAGGCTTTTGCTCGATCCCCAACGCTTGGCGGAAGTAGTGTCTGGTGAAATTGTCGCAATCGTACAACAGCATGTCGCGTCCCAGCACGAAAATCGTCTCTCCCACTTGCAAATCCTTTGGCTGGTAGTACTCCGTAACCTCGGCGTCGGAGAGTTCCAGATAAATGGCTGGGTACGTAGAGGGAGTGTCGGTGTATCGCTTCGGTAGTTTAATTTTTCTCAAAAGTACTTTATAAGGATCTTTACCGTCATTTTTTTCGTGAACCTCCTTAACTACCATCGTGTCGTCGGATAGAAAATAGAGTACTTCGTATTTGGTTAATTCGGTGTCGTTATCATTCCATACGGCTTTAAATTTTAAAACTTTCCCGTCGTATTCCAGGAACCTCCTGAGTTTATCGTCGGACGATTTGGTTTTGGTAACGTTGCTCTTCTTGGTCATCTCTCTGTTGAGAGTGTACGGATCCTCAGGCATCTCTTCCCTCTCCTGGAGCGGAATTCCCTGGCTGGCCATGTATTCGCGAGTAAATTTATCGCAATCCACCACGTGATAAACGATGCTGTTGAACGTCAGATCCTTACCGATGTCAAAATCCTTCCAGTGCCACAAATTACCAGCTTCGTTTTTTGGGATCTTGCCTCTGCGTACCAATCTTCCTTGGAGGATGCCACTGTTCTTCGTCTTCGGCTCTATGACGGTGATGGTGTCGTCCTCCAAGTAGTACAAAATGTTGACTTTTCTCACGCGGTAAAATTCGTCCGGAGAATCGACTACTGCTTGTTTGAAGAACGCCTTGAACGTCAAACACTTTTGGGAGTAGAGGGCAAAGTGTGGCGTAAATTGCGGCGAAGCTTCTGTTTTAGTTCTACCATAAAATAGAGACGGATCGAAGGTGACGACGTCCGGTTTCTGGCGGCATTTGATCGAGTTCGTAGGCAATTCCTTGTTACCGGGTCCCTTGAACGCCCTTTTGGGCAACCTGTAACCGTTTACTATCTCGAACGTTTGGCATATGTGAAATTTATTGTCCGGTGCGTTGAATGTAAATCCTGGAAGTTTTGGAATACCTGCCATGTAATATATTATTTAATTCCGTACGCATTTAATATTTACAAACAATCAGAATAAACGACAAAACTATCAGTGTGTCAAACTGAATTATATGACGTTACTGCCACTAGTACAGAAGCGAAATTCACAAATGAACGACCAGATCTTTAATAGCAGTGGATTTTACGATGTTATTACTACTACAGTAGCAAAATTCAGAAATGAACGACCAGATTTTTAATGACAATTGACTTTTACAATGTTATTACTACTACAGTAGAGAAATTCAGAAATAAACGACCAGATTTTTAATGATAGTTAATTTTTACGAGGTTATTACAAATGAACGACCGGTTTATTAATAACAGTTAATTTTTTCGATTTTATTACTACTACAGGAGTGAAATTTACAAAAGAACGACCAGATTATCAATTTGTACGATAAAGTAGTGAAATTCACAAATGAGACCATATTTAACAATACCATTCACAAATGAGCGACCGGTTTTTGAATGACAGATGACTTTTACGATGTTACTACGATTATAGATGCAAAATTCATAAATGAGCAAACGGGGTTATCAATAATAGTTGACTTATACGATGTTGCAGCTGCTACAGAAACAAGATTTATAAATGAGCGACTGGTTTTTCATTTTGAATAATTGTATGGTCAAAAAACTGAAAGAGGAATACGAAAAAGCTGGTCCACGATGAACATGAGTAAATGCGAATACCTAGCAATAGGCACAAACAACCAGAATAATCTTCTCTTAGAAAACGAATTCATAAAAGGATCAAAAAAGTCCAAATACCTTGTGGTTTTTTTTAACAAAGAAGCAGGGATAAGATAACAGAAAAGAATAATAAAGGTAGAAAAATTATAGGAGCTCTAAATTCAATCCTTTGGGAAAAGAATATAATGAGAACAACAAAAAAGCGACTATATGAAAGTTTGTTCAAAGTGTGATAACGTATGGAGCAGGAGTATGGGATATAACAAGCAACGAAGGGATAGAGTGAGAAACGAGGAGATCCGAAATAGAATGGGCATAAAAAAGAATATTTCAGACGAAGTTGAGAAAAAACAACTGACTTGGTTCGGTCATACGAAAAGAATGGATAAGAATAGATGGCCTAGGAAAGTGTTGGAATAGATACCGTCGGTGAGGAAGACGTAGAAGAAGCTGGAGGGGATGGAATAGGAACTATGAAAACAAGAAACCTATTCGAGGAACAATCTCTTGTTAGGAGAATATGAAAACTGGGGACGGAGAGGCGGCGACAGCCGTAGAACGTCTCAGTTAAGTGGAGGAGTGAAGAATGGAGGGTGCATATTGCCGAATACTGCTTCCGTTTTGACTGCGGCGTATGGCTTTAAATTATAATAAAAAGAACAAAAAACTCATAAATATTGGAAAAATGCTACATTTTAGTTAAACATTCTGCAATTAATAAAAAATTATTATTTGATGTATAATTAGGAAATAATAATAATAATTTTATATTTTTTTCGCAAGCTATAAAAGCAAATCAAAGTTTCTTAACGTAAATTATATTTATATAAAAAGCAAACAATTAAGTTCATCTCTGGACACACTGTATATAAAGATGCATCTGCCTCTACAAATACTACATTCGCTTGATAAACAGCTCAACTCTCACAGATACCCTTCACCCACTAGAACATAGAAAAAGAGTTGCAGACCAGGCATTACTCTACAGATATTTCCATGGCAGATGCTCCGGAGAAATAAAAACTCTTGTACCACCATTGGCCACATTCAGCCGAAGAACTCAGCACGCCGATCAGTCTCACCCATTTACTTTTAAGATTGACATTACAAGGACCAATCTCCATCAAGTATCCTTTTTTTACAGGGCTGCTACGGAATGGAACAAGCTTCCAAAATCAGTTTTTCCAGGGAACTATGACCTGCAACTTTTTAAAGAGCGGGTCCACAATCTCCTTTCTATAATCCCTCCCCTTTCTAATAGTTGTAGTGCGGGCCGTCCACGGCCCACACGATAGGTCTACCCTTTTTGCGAATATTTTCAGTAAATTTTTTTTTTTTAAATATTTTAGCAATCATGCATGCAATCATGACTATTTTTAATAAAAAAAAATTGCAAAATTCGGGTAGTTTACCATTTTTGTCAGTTTTTTGATTCTCCATAAAAAATAGCTTAACCGATTTTGCTAAAAATCCAATCAGTTCTAAGTTGCAATTGGTCCTACGTCGATATCATTTTTTGTTCTCGAGATAATCGAGACGAAAAATAATTCCGAAAGTTTACCATTTTTTTTAGTTTTTTGATTCTTCATAAAAAACAGCTAGACCGATTTTGCTAAAAATCTAATCAGTTCTAAGTTGCGTAATTATGCGTCGAATGCAATTGGTCCCACGTCGATATCATTTGTTGTTCTCGGGATAATCGAGACGAAAAGTAACTCCGAACGCACATACGAACATACGTCCACTTCGACTCTGGGGACCTTGAAATGTGTAGATATGTCAAAATTCGGGATTCGCAAAATCGGACCCATTACTAAAACTTCCCGCTGGGAAGTTAAAAATAACAGCAATGTAAATAAAATTAATCGGACAAAAAGATCGTCTACTAAACAAATTACCCAACGGGATCGAAAAAATTAAAATAGTAATAATGATGGATCGTAAGAACCGTTTACGAAATTAAGCATCTTTATTTGTAAGCTATATAATTAGATAGTTGCGTTATTATAAAAAACAAAAACGCAAACAGAAATAATAAGCGGTCGCAGAATATTATCCGAATTATATAAATCCACATTATCTAAATTGCGCAATAATAAATTGATTTTATCGATTAAAATATATGGAATATTGTTTACGATGAACCCCCCCCCTGCCCAGCGTAATTAATAATTATAGAAAAAGGGGTAAAGGAAGATCGGTCGAGAAAGCGAATGTGACTTGGAGTCTCGATGTTACAATTTTGTTATGTAAAATGGAATGCGGATACCGTCAGCCCTACCCACAGCATCCATCGATCAAGTGAAAGGTACTTAAATTTGACGCGTATTATTGTCAAAAAAATTAACCATTTATTACCAAAACGTAATGTCGCAACTTAAAATCAAGACAGACATTTATGTGACAGTTGAAACGTTCGTCACGAATGTTTTTTTTTGTGACACCTACAGCTCAAACTAAATTAATTTTTTGTTATTTAATCAGAGAATTAATTATGTCGATTAACATTCAGAACAGTAAAAAAAATATTCATGCAAAAAACAGTTTTTTACTCGACTGTTTCCTGACAAAAGCGGTACCATATCTATCGAGTCAATAGACGAGGAAAGCGTTTCGTCACAAATGTCATTCTTGTCAAAAACTGAATCCAAACAATGAATTTGAGGTTACGTTCTCTGTTGATGATTCGCAAACTACCTTTTTTAATACCTTTAACACAGTATTTAATGGATTTATAAAAGTTAACACTAATAACCTAACCTTAACACAATATTTAATAGAGTTATGAAATCAAAGTTAACACTAATATTTTATATATAACACGATGAACACAATCTTCTACCAGACATCTTCACGGAAAAATACCTGACCAGCTGATTTAAATTTGTTTGGAATCATTTTTTGACAAGAATGACATTTGTTACGTCATGATTTTCCTCGTCTGTTGTAGTTTGTCGTTGGGGTATTTTTTACAGAGTCTCTCTATATTTTCCAATCGAATGACGAAGGTTGTTGCTGCTGCTACTACAACAGCGAAATTCACAAATGAGCAAACGGATTTTCAATAACAGTTGACGTAATTTCTATCAACGTTAATTTTATGACTTTGATTTCAATATTGGTGATCGAACCAACGGAAAACCACTAACAAAAAAAACCACTACTTTGCTAACAGTAAATGATCGAATCATTACGAAAACAAAGTTTTTACTAAATTTCACAGCCTCTTAGCCTTATTAATTTTATTATCAAAATTTCCTAGCCTGACATTTGACAATTGTGAATGGCCGTGTCTACTAGTACGCACATCCGTAATACTTACAGAAATTAAGTAAATACCTAATAAAGTAACACAATAAACGAATGTGAAGCTGACAATATGTCACTTATTTTAAAATAGTACTTTTATTTACAAAATTTTAAAACGATATCATCTATATTCTACAGAATTGTTAAATTGCAGATTCATTAAATAACTTTACATTGCTAAAGGTCTTAGTTCCAACAAAATTTATGTATGAACCCATTTATCGCACTTGATTTAATAACTTATTTATCTGTTGAGGACGCTACAGTCGTCTATCAAAAATTACACATTCTTAAAACAATTCTGGTCTAAATAAAAATTGTTCATAATCATAGTGGGTAATTTTTTGATTTTGTATAGGCTTTCAACACTTTCATATTTAAAAAAGTAATGTTTTATTATATATACGTAGTTTGAAGTATAAGTTACATAGTCTTTTATCTTAATGAACTTCCCAGTGGAAAGTTATAGTAATGGGTCCGATTTTGCGAATCCCGAATTTTGACATATCCCCACATTTCAAGGTCCCCAGAGTCAAATACAATAGTACAATGTACGTATGTTCGTATGTGCGTTCGGAATTATTTTTCGTCTCGATTATCTCGAGAACAAAAAATGATATCGACGTGGGACCAATTGCTTTCGACGCATATTTACGCAACTTAGAACTGATTAGATTTTCAGCAAAATCGGTCGAGCTGTTTTTTATGGAGAAACAAAAAAAAATGGTAATCTACCTGAATTTTGCAATTTATAAATTATACTATTTTTAAGATCTTTTGAATATGATTATTGCATGTTGGGAATATTTGTATAAAAAATACGATGACAATATGTTATAAAAAGAGATACTTTTAAAAAACAAAAATAGGGATTGTAGAATTTTAAACTTGTTTCAGTATTGAGAGAATAGCATTGAAGACGCTATAACAGTGAAAAATTATTGTTAGTAATAATCAAGCATTGTTTATAACAATTAAATATTGTTGCTAACAAATGATTATTGATCATAATAATTAAAAATTTTTTTTTTATTGTTATACATACATACATAAAGTCACGCCTTTTTCCCATAGGGGTAGGCAAAGACCACTTCCTTCCATTTGCTACGGTTCTTACACACACATTTTGCTTCCTTTACTTTCATCAGTGCTCTCATACATGCTCGTCGGTTGTTGGTACTCTCGACCTGGCCTTTGTTCAAAACAATGTTGATCTGATCAAGATATGTTCTCCGAGGTCGACCTCTACTTGTCCATTTACACTCGCCTTATAAATTTGTTTCGTCAATCTTTCTTCATTCATCCTTTCTACGTGTCCAAACCATCTAAGCATTCCTTTATCTATCTTTGTAACCACATCTTCTTTTACACCACAGCGTTCTCTTATCTCACTATTCTTTACTTTATCCAACCGAGTCACTCCGGCTATACAATTCTCAGACTACTCATCTCCACAGCATTAATTCTATTTTCATGCTTATTCTGCCAAACCCAACATTTATTACCATACATAAGTGTAGTAACCAACACTCCTTTATGCACAGCCAGACGTGCCTTTTTTGACACTTTGCTATGCAAGCCCCATTCATTTGTTTTCCTGCCAACACCCTTCGCTCAATGTCACTGTCATACCTTCCATCTCTCGTAAACTTTGAATCCAAATACACAAATTCATTTACTTGTTCCACTCTTTCTCTCTCAATCGAAACTCCACAGTTTGTCATACTTTCTTCTCTTTTAAAAACCATTACTTTCGTTGTGCTTACATTTATTTTCAACCCTTTAATTTTCAGGGCATCATGCATAACATTAACCATCGTCTGCAACTCCTCTGTTATAAACAATTGAAAATAGCTCCCGCTTATGAAATGATAAGAAAAAGTTTGTAAGAAGGTTGACATAAATAGAATACTATAATGACAGTTATAATTAGTTATAAACAATTTGTAATCGTTTTTTATAATAATTTTAATGATAATTATTATAACAACAAAACAGATGGTATTTTTTCATTCTTTCCATTGGGAAGTTAGTCGTGTGGACATCTCGGGTCGTACCCAGACCACTTATATTTAGGACTTGTTTTTGAATAAAATTTCACAATGCATTTTAATGCATATTAGTTATGACGCACACGTAAAGATTTAACGATTGAACTGCGGAGTTTTGCGTACCTTGACTAAACTGAATAAAAGGATAAATTTTTTAAAAAAGATGCTGTCTATTTCACTAGAAATATTTAGTACCACGTGTTTATTTTTTTATATATTCCAAATAAAATGGAATAATTTCAAATAATAATTAAATGCAGAATTGTGTTAATTATTCCCTCGTCTTTTTATAAATAAATAATAAACAATTGATAATGAACTTTTGACACAGAATTTTAATAATTTTAAGTGGCGCCTCTTCGAAAAACAATTTCAGTCGTAAGATAATATCTGCCCATAATTAATTGTGATGAAATTTTTATCAATTAATGTACATATATTATTGATCATTGCGCTAATCAATTTTTTGTTTCATCAAAACAATCGACCGCTTTGCGAGTTAAAATCCATGGAAGATTTTATGATAAACTTCTTATTTAATCTTTATTTATACCTACTTCAGATTCAAGAACCCAATTTAATATTATTTTTGTATTAAAAACATTTTTTAAATTAATAAAAATTCGCCATTTACAAAATTTAATTTTGCTACCCCCATAAATGGAGGGATAAAAAAATTTAAAATAAGACCGTAATTTAAATGCGAATTAAAAAATTAAAAATGATTAAAAATATTTTTTTACGTTTAAATAAATAGTATATGTAGTTTTACTTATAATGGGGGGACAAAAAAAAATTAAAAATATCTTCTTTACTTTTAAAAAAATATAATATTTGTTATTAAATATTAAAAATTATCCCGAATATAAAAAATTTAAAAAAAAATAATTGCGATATTACTTATGAAGGGGGGCGCAAATATAAATATCTTTTTATCAATAAAAAAAATTACAGTTGACAGAAAGGACTCGCTTTAATTTTCCCAGTTTTTTCCGACTAATTATTTTTATAATAATAATTTATTTATTTAAAATAAAAAAAAATTAAATTTAAAAAAACCACCACCAACACCACTCATAACTCACTACGTATGTAATACACAAAACAATCGAGAACACTAACCAGCAATAGAAGACACTTCATCTTGGCGGTTCGGACCCCTCTGTTAGGGGGCTTGAAGCAGCTTATTTACTGAATATTCTATTCTAAGAACTGTAGTTTTATAGCGGGAGATATTTCTTATTCCGCGGACGCTTTCCCCCCAGCGGGTCATTACATATTGCAGAACGTATGGGGTACTGTGTTAAACGCTTTCTTCGTATATGTAACCTACTCAAGATTAAGTTTCAGCAGGTGGGACGTGCAATTAAAGAACGTTTCCTAAATAATTTTTTGCGTTACTTCAATGTTCTTCGAATCATTTTGTATATTTCTCGGATTCATAATATTTCTATTGCACTAAAACTTCTTCGCAATATTTAAAATAAAATTACCATTTGGATTTTTAAGACGTTTCGCTACTGCAGTATATTCAGGTGGTGGTCATCTGTTTAAACATTCAATCAATTAAGTAGTAAGTGGGCAACTAAAAAATTAGAATTTTATCATGTAATTTTTTTCAAATTTTTAGTGGGAAATATAAAATTTAAAGACTATCGTAAAGAGAATTGTCAGAGCTTTCAAAAGACATCTTATTTGACCCCTCTTGGGATTGTAAGTAGTGAAGTAAAAAATACCGGAAAAGAGTGTCCCCCTTTAATCAAAAATCGACGGGTGTGAAAGTTTTTCTAAAATGTTGACGGGGTCCCTGCAAATGGCTCTGTTTCGTTTTCGGTTGTCCACCCTGCATATAAAAATGAATCGTCGTGCTTTAGTCTCGCTAAAACTCAAAAATGGCTTGACCGACTCGAATTTTGTTTTGTTTTTGTTATAGGAAAAATCCTACAGATAAGCTAAAAAATAATTTATATACAGAGTGGACCAAAAGTCTGGAAACAGACAATTACCTCGTACATTGCTAGTCCGAATTGTTTAAAATTTAGGATAAGCCCATGTTGAGATACGGATATTCCAGATTTGACATTTGCAATGTTGTCAGATTTGCCGTTTGCTTGATAATATTAGTCACTTTGGTTTTTTAAATACATCACCCTGTATATTCAGTCATTATTGGAATATCCTCTTCAATACGAGTTCAGCCACGCGATTGTAGGCAATTTTTCGCGAACAAAATAAACATTATTGTGTTGAAGGACGTCAAGCTAACCTATCTTTCCTCAAATCACAGTGGTGGTTTTAAAAGAAAAATTCTAGCGAAAATCCTAAAGAAAAGCTAAAAAATAATATAAAAATGAATCGTCTTAGTCTCGCTAAAACTCAAAAACGGCTTGACCGATTTTAATGAAATTTTCAGGGACGTACGACTCGAAGGTTCCGGTAAATCTTGGACTGTTGGAGCTCAAAAAGGGACGAATATTTCACTTATTAGTTCGTGAAAAAAATCCATACGGTGACCAGCGCATTTACCAGAATTGGCACCATAGGATTTGTTTAAGTTAAAATCGATAATTAATTACTGCCGCATATTTTAAGAAGATTTACTTGGTCGCTAATTTACTAATTAAAATATAATTGACAGTGTGAAAGTTTTCTACCGCATTCTTATCACCCGCTCGACGTAATTTCGCGGAAAATTGTGTTTGCACTGGGGGCAAATTTCTTTGTTCTGTGACGAGATACGCGTTCATTGTTTCGAATGATATCTTCAGAGTATCGTTAATGTTAACAGAAAAAAAATGTTATTTATTTTAGAAACTTTTAAACTGCTAGTGCTGTTTACGTAAAAACTTTGAAAATGCGCTTTTTCTATTAAAAATGTTAAAACGAATCTCACTAGAACAGGCTGAAATGAACATTTTTTTTTTGTAATTCACGAATAATCTGTTATGTGGACGGGATGACCGTAAGATAAATATTGCCTATACAACAGCAGGTTTTCTTGTCCAATTACAACAAAAGTTTTCTCAATATGTGTTTTGGAATCTGGTATTTTCACAAGCAACATGTCTTCCTTGTCGTTTATTAGATCAATAGCCATTTTTGTCAGTTCTTCCCGTCGTAATATTTTGTTAAAATTACCTTTAGCATTAGATATGTTTCATTATCTGCTTCGCTAATGAATTTGTTGATCTGCTCGCTGCTAAAGACTTCTGATTTATTTGTTTTATAACCAACATATTTCCTTTTAAAAAATGAGATAACCTTTGGAAAAGTGGCTATGTTTACATTTTTCTTCACTAAAAAAGTACTTTTCAACATAGAGTACATGCTTCACAGGGTAGAGGATTTGACAGTTTCAGATTTGGGGCCAAATAAGCCAAAATTACATTCTCTGTAATAGTTTTGCATTCCTTCAAATCCATCCATTTCGTAAACAAATCATAAACATTTTCGTAACCGAACTTTGATTTTTCAGGCAATAATTATGCTGTAGCAGCATCTGCAGCATTGGAAATTTCGTTAGGCACATTTTCAAACTCACTTTACACCAACGATGTGATTTTTCCCGGCCTAGTCCGAAAAAATGCTACTTTTCCAAATAAAAGGCGTCCGGTAAGATATTAGGCAGGTTTCTGGACAAAATATATGTTGGACATGATGTTAGGCGAAATGTTGGGCATGTCATTAAGTGATATGTTAGGCACGATGCTAGATTATATGTTGCACTTGTTTCTAGGAAAAATGTTCGGTATGTTCCTAGGCAAGATATTAGGCAGGTTTGTAGATAAAATACATGTTGGACATGATGCTAGGCAAAATGTTGGGCATGTCATTAAGTGATATGTTTGGCACGATGCTAGATTATATGTTGCACTTGTTTCTAGGAAAAATGTTCGTTATGTTCCTAGGCAAGATATTAGGCAGGTTTCTAGATAAAATACATGTTGGACATGATGCTAGGCAAAATGTTGGGCATGTCATTAAGTGATATGTTAGGCACGATGCTAGATTATATGTTGCACTTGTTTCTAGGAAAAATGTTCGTTATGTTCCTAGGCAAGATATTAGGCAGGTTTCTAGATAAAATACATGTTGGACATGATGCTAGGCAAAATGTTGGGCATGTCATTAAGTGATATGTTTGGCACGATGCTAGATTATATGTTGCACTTGTTTCTAGGAAAAATGTTCGTTATGTTCCTAGGCAAGATATTAGGCAGGTTTCTAGATAAAATACATGTTGGACATGATGCTAGGCAAAATGTTGGGCATGTCATTAAGTGATATGTTAGGCACGATGCTAGATTATATGTTGCACTTGTTTCTAGGAAAAATGTTCGTTATGTTCCTAGGCAAGATATTAGGCAGGTTTCTAGATAAAATACATGTTGGACATGATGCTAGGCAAAATGTTGGGCATGTCATTAAGTGATATGTTTGGCACGATGCTAGATTATATGTTGCACTTGTTTCTAGGAAAAATGTTCGTTATGTTCCTAGGCAAGATATTAGGCAGGTTTCTAGATAAAATACATGTTGGACATGATGCTAGGCAAAATGTTGGGCATGTCATTAAGTGATATGTTAGGCACGATGCTAGATTATATGTTGCACTTGTTTCTAGGAAAAATGTTCGTTATGTTCCTAGGCAAGATATTAGGCAGGTTTCTAGATAAAATACATGTTGGACATGATGCTAGGCAAAATGTTGGGCATGTCATTAAGTGATATGTTTGGTACGATGCTAGATTATATGTTGCACTTGTTTCTAGGAAAAATGTTCGTTATGTTCCTAGGCAAGATATTAGGCAGGTTTCTAGATAAAATACATGTTGGACATGATGCTAGGCAAAATGTTGGGCATGTCATTAAGTGATATGTTAGGCACGATGCTAGATTATATGTTGCACTTGTTTCTAGGAAAAATGTTCGTTATGTTCCTAGGCAAGATATTAGGCAGGTTTCTAGATAAAATACATGTTGGACATGATGCTAGGCAAAATGTTGGGCATGTCATTAAGTGATATGTTTGGCACGATGCTAGATTATATGTTGCACTTGTTTCTAGGAAAAATGTTCGTTATGTTCCTAGGCAAGATATTAGGCAGGTTTCTAGATAAAATACATGTTGGACATGATGCTAGGCAAAATGTTGGGCATGTCATTAAGTGATATGTTTGGCACGATGCTAGATTATATGTTGCACTTGTTTCTAGGAAAAATGTTCGGTATGTTCCTAGGCAAGATATTAGGCAGGTTTGTAGATAAAATACATGTTGGACATGATGCTAGGCAAAATGTTGGGCATGTCATTAAGTGATATGTTTGGCACGATGCTAGATTATATGTTGCACTTGTTTCTAGGAAAAATGTTCGTTATGTTCCTAGGCAAGATATTAGGCAGGTTTGTAGATAAAATACATGTTGGACATGATGCTAGGCAAAATGTTGGGCATGTCATTAAGTGATCTGTTAGGCACGATGCTAGGTAATATGTTGGACTTGTTTCTAGGCAAAATGTTCGGTATGTTCCTAGGCAAGATATTAGGCACGTTACTACCACTACTACTACTCCGTAGCACTACAACCCTTGGTGGGTTTTGGCTGTTTGCCTTCATTCCTCTCGGTTCGTCATTGGGTATCAATTTCATACGTCATTGCTTCAAGGTCGCTTTTGATGTTGTCGCGCCATCTTAGCTGTGGTCTTCCGGGGGGCCTTCTTGTTTGTGGGTTGCTTTGCCACACTAGTTTTACTAAACGTTCATCTGACTGTCTTTTACATGTCCAGCCCAACGTTACCTTCGGTATTTTATCTCGCGTATAATATCCCAGGGACCATATAAGAAATGTGGATATAAGGACCGAATTGAACATATTTTCAATGAACGACAGAATACACCAAAACTTATTAAAATGGAGACAACACATTGAAAGAATGAACGAAGACAGATTGGTCAAACAAGTGGTAAACTACAGACCACGAGGAAGAAGAGTCATTGGTAGACCCAGAAGAAGATGGCTAGAATGAAGACGAAACAGGCTGCAAACCTAATCCTTGAAGTGCAGAAGAAGAAGAAGAAGTATAATATTCGGGTCTCGGTAGAGTTGATTTAGTTATCGATTAGTTCTTATGCGATATCTCTGCGTCTCCGGGTTGAATAGTGGTCCAAAGATTCTTCTCAAAATCTTCCGTTTACAACACAGTAATTTATACTCACTCGCTTTTTTCAGTGTGCATGTTTCACTTCCGTACATAGGACCGGTAATGACCTACGCTACTGAAACGAGGGCAGAAACAGCAGCAACAAAGAGAATTTTAAGAGCAGCCGAAATGATAACCCTAAGGACCATAACAGGACATACTTTACTCGACAGGCAGAGGAGCGAAGACATCAGAGCTACCTGCGGCATTCAAGATGTAGTAAGATGGTGAAGAATCCGAAAGAGAGCTTGGAGGGATCATGTGGACAGAATGCCTGGAAACCGCCTCGTAAGAGCTGCTAAGCACAACAAGCCTGAAGGTAACAGACCACCAGGACGACCGCCCAAGAGGTGGCACGAGAGCTGGACATCAGAATCCCAGTTGCGGCTGCTATGAGTGCTAATATATGAGGAAAAACAAAGACAAATGTCTTAAGAAAAAGAAAAAGAAGAAGAAGAAGAAGACATAGGTCTAATTACCGTTCTGTACAGGAGAATCTTGGATTTTCGTGACAGATTCTTGCTTTGAAAGGCTTTGTTTAGCGCGTGCATGCATCTATTTCACTAAGGATTCTAGTGTTGATTTCTTCCAGTATGTCATTATCGGCATTTTGAGTGGCACGTTACTGGACGCAATACATTATTTTTGACAAGATGCTAGAGGAAATGTTGGGCACGTTGTTAAGCAAGATGAAAGCACATTTCTTGGCAAAGACGCAAGACGCAAGACTTGTTTCTAGACGAGATGTTGATGGCACGTTAATGATAGACATTTATTTTCTGTGTTTACATTTTTTTTTTAACAACAAACTGATTGGATAATTAACTCCGTGCGTAGCCCGTTAATGTTAAATAAAAATTTTCGTATAGACTTTTAATTACGCATACGAAATCGTAATTTAAAAAGAGAGAAGGTCCGCTTACCGTTCAAAATAAAATGACTTTCGTTCTTTATTAGTACCCCCCCGGTTCGATTCGTAATTGATATGGTTGTAATAATTTTTTTCCTTCTTACGTAAATGAAATTCGGCCTTGCCTGTAGGCCGATTGCGAAATTACGCATCAAACTAGATTGGTGGTTCGTTTACATAAAATATTTATAGCCGTTAAATTATAGTTTAATCACTTTCTACGATATTCGATTTTGAATCTTCCCTATCCCAATCGTTTCTTTTCGAATTTAAATGCACTGTGTCTCGACAGATGCACGTAAAATTAAACTCAACATAAATTAACAAAAAAAAAACAGAAAGTTGTTCATTTATAACCTAAATTTGGTATTTTGCAAGCAGCAAAAATTTTTTTTGAAGTGAAAACTATACATTTTTGAAGGACATCAAGTTAATCTATTTTTCATTGTGGAAGTTTTTCGCGTCTTGACATCAAAAAGACGAAAGTGTTAGTGATCAGCAAAGAACCTAACATCGTAACCCGATCTGAAATAAGGTCACGAATTGAACAGGCTCGTACTGTTTTTAGGAAGATGAGTATAGTCTTATGCTGTAGAGATTTGGGGTTGCCACTGCCCTCATATACGGTGTAGAAGCCTGGACACTTAACAACAAAGGCATGAAAGGTCTTGAAGCTTTTGAGATGTGGGCCCACAGGCGAATACTAAAAGTAGCGTGAACAGAAAAAGTTAGCAATTCCGAAATACTCGCGAGAGAACAGAAGAACACCGAGATTATTGTCACCGTTAAGAAAAGAAAATTAGAATATTTTAGGCATGTGATGAGAGGCAAAAAATATCGTTTGCTCCAGAACATAATGCATGGCAAGATAGCGGGGAGACGAGCTCCAGGTAGAAGAAAGACATCCTGGATGAAGAATCTCCGAGACTGGTTTGACGTGAATTCCAGCATGCTGTTTAGACTAGATAAAAATAGCCATGATGGTCAATAACGTTCTGAAAGGACATGGTACTTGAGAAGAAGAAGGCTTTCGTGTAGATGACCTGCGAGTATACGATTTTAAGGATACTGTAAAAATTAAAAGAAATATGTTAGATTAAAAGAAACCAAAATTAGCACACCTCCTAATTTATAATCAACAGTTTTTTTAGATCTCACCCTTTTTTGTTGATGGTGACTCCGTTGTCTTGACTATTTTTAGAAAATCTCGTGTTTTATAGGGTAAGATTTGTTGATTGCAATCTTTTTTAAGACATCCCGAGGTAATTTTTTAATTAGTTAAAAATTATGCTTCCTTTTAATTATTTAACAACGACGAAGTGAAAGAAGTGAAAGAATTTTATCTATTATATTATTTATAGATACATTGTTTCGCTGTTTCCTTAATTATAAAATGGTGGTGAATAATTACTTACATTTGTCAAAATTCTTGCTACTTTCATAATTTTATTTAATTAGGTGCAGATGGTAAATCTAAAATCAGACAAACCTTAAATTTTTACCTCGAATACCAATTAGCAAAAATAGTAATTTTAGTAGTTTTATTATTAATCTAGTTTGAAAAAGAAGTCGAACGGAAATTTAAAACTTTATAAACAACATTTTTACTATTGACTAATTATTTTTAACTACATTATAAGTTTCCTTCTAAAAATGATTCAATCATTATTATTTATGGCAAAATTAACAATTTAAATGAATTTTTTAAATTACATAATCTTGCGGATCGTTTGGATTATTTAGCGATTATTATGGATGCATTTTTGACGTGCTCTCAATTATGAGTAGGTAGGTGATCATTTCTCTTTCACCTACGACCATTTCGTCATCGTGAACTTTTACATTTTCAAAAATGTTGGATTACTGAAAATATTTTTTTAATCGACCATTAAGTAAAACCTTCCGTGCAGAGTATTAAATATTAAACAATCAAAAACTATTTTCAAATTAGACTATAGGCAACCCTAATTACTCGTTCTTCTTTTTAATTACCTACAAAAAATCATACTAGATGTCATCTTAATCGTTAGCTCAATTACTAACTGCAGGCAACACTTATTACATGGGACCCATAAATAAAGTATTAGTACTGGTACCTACTATAAAACTTCTTTATTTTTAAAATGGTACATTCCAATCAATAGGCTTTAGATAAATATGTTTTAAAAAAGTATAAAACATGCATGCAAATATGCATTTAAAATATTAAAAATATGCATTAAAAAATAGTTTGATAATTTAAATAAATTATATCGGTCTGTTTACAATAAATTTACAGATTTTTACTATTACACTTCACTATGACGTGATGTAATAAATCGTCAAATATAAATTTATGGCTATTATTACCTAAAATATTTTTAAATTCTGAAAAATATCGTTCCAAGTCACATGATATAATAGGAGCGAATGATATATCCACTATGCCAGTAAGATTTAAATTATTGGGAGCAACAGCAGTTTCCTCATATAGTAAAATCTTGAAAATATTTTATATCCAGTATTTTTATCTAAAACCGACGATATTTTTTTTGCAAAACTACTATTTTTAGTTTACTTAATCTATCAAAAACATTTTCAACAATTTGTATGATGTTTTCTATAGAAAGTTAGATCATTGTATAAGGATTCCTTAAGCAATGGTTGGATACTCAAAGACACCCAAAATTTAGTTTAGTTGATGGATATAAACAACACACATTACATGAGTTGTTAGTTGCATACCTAGTAGGAAAAGAATTAATTCAAAATACGTTTATTTAATATAAGCAAATTGCTTGTTTTTCTTCGTATCCTTTGCCGTTCAATTATTAGGGAGGTTGTCGCTCCATCTCTTGCGGGGTCTTCCAACGCTTCGTCGCCCTAAGAGCGACTTGTTTCTGGTTATTTTGACCATTCTGTCGTCATTCATCCGATCTATGTGTTTGTTCCACTCTCTCTTTCTTCCCAGTATCCATTCATTTACGTTGTTTATTTTACATGTTCTTCTAATTTCCTCGCTTCTCTCCCTGTCAAAAAGTGTTTCTCCAGCGATCCTGCGCAATATTTTTATTTTGGTGGTTTTTAATATTCTCTTTGTGTTCGATGTACCTGGTCTTGTTTCCGCTGTGTATGTTAATATAGGTCGGATGACCGCCTTGTAGATTCGGGATTTGGTCTCGATTCTGATATATTTGTTTGTATCGTTCAGGTAAGCTGAGGTTCGTGCTGCTTTTGCCGCTTGGTTTCTTACCTCCACCTCGATGTCACCGTATCCTGATATTTCTAAGCCTAGGTATTTAAATTTCATCTCCTGTTGTATAATTTTATCATCCACAACCACTTTACATCTGATAGGTGTTTTTGAGGTGGTCATGCATTTCGTTTTTGCTGCAGATATCTTCATTTTTGGACTTTTTGCTGTTGTGCTGAATTTGAATAATAATCTCTGTAGGTATTCTGCAATCAGAACAGCAGCATCGGCGTAGCATAGAATTTTGACGTCTTTGTTCTCCATTTTATATACTTTCAGGTTACGAGTACTTTTTAATATTTCGGTTAAAACTCGATACTGAATATTTTAATACTAATGGGATCTTATTACATCAGTAATTTCTATAAATCTCTGTAGTGCATGCCCTCATTTTTGAGTTACTGACAACCAAAGCTGGCATTCCCCAATAGTTATTTTTATTTATTTAGTTTATTTTATTTAGAAGTATTTTGGAAGGTTAAGAATACCGCAACTTTGCCGTAAGCCAAGGACTGACCGTATTTATTCACTTTCTACATTTTTAAAATTGATATGTTAATTAACATTATTAGCAAAGTTATGGACTTTTAGTGATCAAACAGCACGTAATTACGCGTGATTCATCTTGAGAAGGAATGTGAATATGTGCATATTATGCGCACGTGTTTACATTCCACTACCATTCTGCAGGAGTGTTTGACAAACAAACTGCTGTAACATTTTTTTTTGTGAACTTGTGATACATCAACAAGAAATAATCATACTTTTTTAAATAAATGCATTGTAGCGAAAAATTAATTAAGTACAACTTTTTTTGTGTGAGCCTATCGGCTGCTCAAAATTCGGTGTGGTCGTGGGTTTGGAAAAAATTTTCTTAAAAAAAAAATCAAATGTTTATTTAAAAACTCAGAATGAAATACAAAATAAATTAATGAATATAATTAACACACACAATGAAAATTTGAGCCCCATGTACTTTGTTTACAACATCAACAAGCACATTTCGTGCAGACACTTATTTTACTTCCTAATTTAAGTTTTTTAAAATTGATGCCCAACTGGGAAAATCTTTGCAACTCGAAGAATCAAATGGGCTATCAAAAATTTCAAAGCATTTTATTCGCCAGGAATGGACAGAATATTTCCCGCCTTACTGCAACATGACCTTCTTTGAAAAGGTTATTCAATGCCAGCTTTATCTTCGGTTATATACCTAAAGCTTGGATAGAAGCCGTGGTAGCGTTTATACCAAAAACTGGGAGACGTCCAATGGACGAACCAAAGTCTTACCACCCCATCAGTCTCACCTCATTTCTTCTAATAGCAACGTAGAAAATAATAGACTGTTACAACAGAAGCGAACTCCTTGAGTTGAGACCGCTCCAAAAGAAACAGTTTGTTTATCAAGCAGGTAAATCCACGATAAATGCTCTACAGTGCCTAATTGAAAGCATTAAAAAGACATATGTGGAAAAAGAAATGGCTCTTTGTGCCTTCATGCCTCACTGATTATATAGATACAATCAATGCTTGAAAGTAGGATCATTGTGGCGACTCTTGGGCAAGAGATAGTCAAGATGACTGTAGAAAAAGATTGTCCCCAAGGGGGAGTTCTATCGCCTTTGCTGTGGTCACTGGTTGTAGACAACCTGATAGTTAAGCTACACGACTCTGGTTTCACGACTCAAGGTTACGCCGATGACCGGTCGTCACCATTAGGGGCAGACATGACGAAGTAATTTACAATCGCATGCAAGTAGCCCTAGACACAATCAGAAGCTGGTGCGCAAAGGAAAGACTTAATGTCAATCATAGCAAAACGGTGCTGGTTCCATTCACCAGGAGGTGAAAGTACGAACTTAAAGCCCCAACTCTAAATGGAATTCAGCTCACATAAATCTTAAAGCAGGAAATCGGATTGGACATTTGAAGATTTTGGAAAATATTGACCTAGAATCCATGTCTAAGCCAACAGATATTATGCCAGTTAGGTACGACTTCGAAATGCAGTTTGAAGTGGTCATAAACAACCACCAAGTTTGCACAGAGAACGGACCTCAACTAGGAAGGGATGCTTTAGTATGGTACACTGATGGATCCAAAATGGATGAAAGGGTTGGAGTGAGCGTTACAGTGCCGAATTTTAGGCTGTCAAAACCCCTTGGTAATACTCTAATCATCTATCAAGCAGAATTACATGCGAGAACTTTGCTGAAACTGCAGCCCCCCCTACGGGAAAAAGGCGTGACTATATGTATGTATGTGTGTATGACACACCGTCATTCTAGATCGCCATACATCCAGGACAATATTTAACCTGTAAAAAGTAAAAACGAAGGTATAACAAGTACCCAAAACCGCCAGTTTCCTGACTCATCCATCACCGATAATCCACTACAATGCAGAGAATGTGGAAGAACATGCAAAACTCTAGCTGACCTACGCTCTCTACCAGAGGAACAACACATGCAGACAAATATTGGAGGGATTGGAATCATCGGTCACGATGTACACCCAATAATGTGTAAGTATGTAACTTATAGTTCTTCCATTATTAATTGTAGAACACAGTGATGTGAGGAGTAATCAATATTTAATATGTACGCACGGCACTCATGCCAAATTTACAAACAAAAAATAATGTTTACTACCCGCATAAAATCCGGTATAAATCAAAGAAAGCGTCTGTCCACGTGGAGTTAATAGACGTGTGTCAAAATTCACAAATTAGGTTATTCAACCAACGGTAACAGCCAATCATAAGTATAAACGCAATGATTTGGCCGAGGGTTGTCACGCGGTTGAAACGCTATAAATTATCTTGTAAGATAATGTGTGATATCAGTGGAATAGTGTGATGTGTTGAATTTAAAAATTTCATTAAATAAAAAGAAATATGGCGTTTTGAAAACCATGGGCAAATGAAAATAATGAAATCGCACACTGTAGTGAGAATAAAGACAGATAAGAATTAAACAATGAGGACTTACACAGGTATTTTTAAAAATAATAAATTCATAAAATGAATGTTCGATGTATCTGGTCTAGTTTCCGCTGTGTATGTTAATATAGGTCGGTTGACCGCCTTGTAGATTCGGGATTTGGTCTCTATTCCGATATATTTGTTTCGGAGGATAGTGTACACTGAGGTTCGTGCTGCTTTTGCCGCTTGATTTCTTACCTCCACCCCGATGTCACCGTATCCTGATATTTCTAAGCCTAGATATTTAAATTTCATCTCCTGTTGTATAATTTTATCATCCACAACCAGTTTTCCTAAGATAGGTGTTTTTAAAGTGGTTATGCATTTCGGGTTTGCTGCAGATATCTTCATTTTTAGACTTTTTGCTGTTGTGCTGAATTTGAATAGTAATCTCTGTATATTCGTTTTCTGCAATCAGAACAGCATCATCGGCGTAGCATAGGATTTTGACGTCTTTGTTCTCCATTTTATATCCTTTCAGGTTACGAGTGCTTTTTAATATTTCGGTTAAAATTTGGTTAAAACTCGATACTGAATATTTTAATACTAATGGGATCTTATTACATTAGTAATTTCTATAAATCTCTGTAGTGCATGCCCTCGTTTTCGAGTTACCGACCACTAAAGCTGGCATTTCCCAATAGTTATTTTTCTGTTTATACTGTTTATCGTTTTAATAAGCCATTTTAATTGTTCTAAGAAGTATTTTGGAAGGTTAAGAATACCGCAACTTTGCCGTAAGTCCGACCTTTTTATCGTGTTGCTCGATTCTGAAGAGTTAGTCCGAGATATACGAGAGGAAAAAAAATTGACACGAGGATGGAATCCTTGGTCGATTTCCTCATCCCACGTTGGTATGACTCGACGAGTCCTAACAAAGACAAAATAATGAGAACGACGTAGAGTGGGAAAGGGGGGCCGGTTTTCAAGAGCAAGAAGACACTCTGGTCGCCAGTATTGGTCGCAACTTCGCCGAGGTCGGTTCCGGAATCAGTCCATTCCACATGACGACGACGATCGTCAACGTACACACGCGCGTTCATCTTTGAAAAGGGGTAAGGGTGAAATTTTAAATAGCCGGAATACGTTAGTGGTTTGCGGGTAGCGATATGGTTCAAGGTTAACCGAAATCGGCGGTGCTAGGGGCATTGATTATTTCTAATTATAGCCGCCGAATAAAATAACCTGTATAACGAGAAATTGTCGCAATCGACGGTGTATTTCTCGCTGAAAAAGAGGGCACGGATGAGGTCGACCGCATCGTATAATATTAACGGTAAATGTTTATATTTACTGTTCGTCGATTTCGTTTGGAATCGGATGCGCTGAATGAACATAATTTTTTTTTTTATTATTTTTGTTTGAATTGTCGCGCAACGAAAAAGTCGGTCGTGGTACAAGTAGACCATCAACTACGTCACAGTGACCCCATCGAATGGGCTTTCATACGGAGGACCACTTTGAAAATAAACACAAGCAATGAATGACCTTAATAACTTGTTTGTTTACCTATTTTTTTTTGAATAGATATTCAACTTTGACTAGTTACATTTTCGAAATTTTTCATTTTCTTTTTTAAAATTTTATTTTCTAATTATCTATGGGTGGTGGTACTCTTTTAATTTTATTTTCGTAAAATTTATATTTGGACAAAATTTTTTGTATTTATTTATATCATGAGTAAACATTCAACTATTAGGTCTTGAATTCTTTTTTATTTCCGTACATTTTGGGTATTTTTTAAATTATTTTATATTTTATCTCTTTTTAATATTTGGATAAAAATTCTGCAATAAAAAGTGGCATTTTAAAAAAAATTAATTAATTAAAAAAAAAAATTATTTGTGTTAATATTGCGTACTTTGGGGCGGTTCATAAAATACGTCACGCAAAATTTTACCTTTTTAGACCCTCTTTCCCCCAAGTCACGATATCACATTTTCTGCGACCCCCCCCCCTATCAATATTACGTCACATATGATAGACCCCCCCGTAGATGATAAATAGATATTAATAGCAGTACACAAAATTCACTATTTTTAAATATTTATTGTTTGCAATCATAAAACGTATACATTCATATTGTCACGCCTTTTTTTTCGTAAGGGTAGGCAAAGACCACTTCCGCTACGGTTTTCACACACATCTTTTGCTTCCTCTACTTTCATCAGTGCTCTCATACATGCTCGTCGGTTGTTAGTACTCTTGACAGCTGGCCTTTCTTCAAAACAATGTTGATCTGATCGAGATCGATGTTCGCCGAGGTCCATTCACATTCGCCTTATAAATGTGTTTCGTCAATCTTCCTTCTTCCATCCTTTCTACGTGTCCAAACCATCTAAGCATTCCTTTATCTATATCTTCTTTTACACCACACCGTTCTCTTATCTCACTATTCTTTACTCTATCCAACTTTTATAAAATAATAAATATTTGCAATGACGAACAAATAAATATTTGTTATTTATCAGAAGTACAATGATTTTTTAAATGTTCTGAAATATCTGTAACCGGCATTGCAGAAAAAACCGAGAGAAAAATTTACCAAATTGTTTTATGAGACAAAATGTGTATGCTGCTCTCTTCCCCTCTGGCGCATAGTTGGCAGTTTTTCTCAGCTGCCAGCTTAAGCCCTTGCCCAGAAACCCATGTAAGAGTGACCTTATTTGCAGTCGCTTACTCAGTAAGGGCCTACATGCAGTCCCACACCACCGATGATGTTGTGGTGCAACTCACGAGGGCCCCAATAATAATAATCATAAACGACTTTATTGCTTCCATATTTAAATACAAAGAATACATATAATATAAGATTGACATAAAAGCAAAAGGCGAACTTCAGTTTTTTAAGATGATATAAAATCAACTTACAAACTGTTATTCCACTTAACCTCTAATATATAATAATAATAATAAATGTCTTTATTAATACAAATTATTATATACAAAAATAATAACAAAAACTTTTGGGCGAGGTTCAGTTCATACATTCATCATTAGCGTGATAATGTAGAAAAAGTATATTAATTAATGTATGTCTGCTCTTCCACCTAACCCGTTAAACCAGAATATGGCAGATAATAATATTATTTACAACCAAAGAACTACGTATAACACACTTTTGATATCAAATAAACTAAAATAAGAAATTATGGCCGCGCGACTGTCAGTGAGAATATCAATCTCACTGTTGGTCACACTGTTTTCTGTCAGGTGCGTGACAAACCTGAGTATGGCATAGACCTGGAAGACCGAGGCGTATTTTCCCAGGGGTACGCTTTCCCCGTGGTTACAGGATGCTCCAAACACACCTGCCCCGTAACGTCCCTGGTACCCTGATCCGTCAGTGTACCAAATTATTTATACTATCAAAAAGTCAAGATGAATTTAAAAATTATATCGCCCAATCGTTCGGATCAATATTCAACTGTGACACGTCGATTTCTAATCCATCAAACAATAAAGCCTAATTATTTTTAGTAAATATTTTAATTATAACCAATTATCTGAAGACTGGACCTCTGATATCGAAATCAAGAGTCGCATTGAACAGGCCCGACAAGCATTCATAGGACTGAGAAGAGTATTTAGTTGTTCGGACTTCGATCTTAGTCTGAGGTTGAGATTTTTAAAGTGCTATGTATGGTCGGTACTTCTCTACGGGACGGAAGGTTGGACCCTTAAAGTCAACAACATTAACAAGTTGGAAGCGCTCGAGATGTGGCTTTACCGCAGAATGCTCAAGATACCGTGGACTGCAAGAATAACAAACGTAGAAGTTCTGTGCAGCATCAAGAAAAAACGTGAACTGTTGACTAATATTAAAAAGAGAAAGATTGCATATCTGGGGCACGTCATGAGGAACAAAAAGTATGAGTATTTACAGTTGTTGAGGAATAGGAAGGAAGAAATTGTCCTGGTTGCGGAACATAAGACAGCGGACAGGAATGAATGACATACAGACCCTAATTCATACCGCAAGGGATAGAGACGGGATGGAAAATGTGATCGCAAACATCCATTAGTGGATAGCATCCGAAGAAGAAGAAGAAGAAGAATTATCGTTATTAATAATCACATCAAATAAAAAATATTATTGATCGGAAGTTACGCTTTCTCCACCAAGTAATTCAATTTTTTCAAATGAGTACTTAGATTCAGAAACTTTTTTAAAGCACGTATTTAGAATATAATCGGTTACTTTCACTAGAGTTTATGGAAAATCAACTAAGTTTTAAATGCAATGATCACATTAAGTAATTAATTTATGTTTTTAGTAACACGAGTACGTTTCTCTCATTTTCACAAGCAATTACAATAAATCTGCAGCTGTTATAACGTTAAAACTTTGTTACAGAAACACTGAAATGAAGCTCATCATCGCCTGGATATTGTCTGTACAATATTTAGCTACCTTAGGACAAGACGCGCCCGAAAACGCCGAAAACATCCAGGGTAGACAGTCCGAAGTAACCTCGAACGATGAAATTCAAGGAAAGAATTTCGAAAATGGTGCTAAATTTAACGTGGACGGTAATCCTTATCAGGAACCCTACACAATAGATTATAAATACCACAATTACGAAAAAATGACATCATTTTTAAGACAAACTACTGCTAGGTTCCCTGAACTGACAGCACTTTATTCTATCGGCAAGTCTGTGCAAGGTGAGCAATTTTTAATAAAGATACGAATACTTTTAACAGTTTGGCGTTCTTTTTTTTATAACATTTTTTACTGGTAAACATTGTAGTTGTGGAATTTTTAAATTTCATTCACAAAAGTGCTGTGGATGTTTCAAGTGGTCGTGAGTGTTAACTTACTAATACTGCTTTCAAAAAGTTAACAATAAAGAAGTTTCCATTTTTTTTTATGGATAAATTATAAAAATTTGAGTAAAATGAAACAAACACGTAAAAGAATCGATAAAATATCTCTATAAATGAAAAAGTTATGGGACTTTGAAGTTGCGCTTGCAAGAATAATTCTGTTTTACTTTATACGAACTCAGTTGGACAACGCAGAAATCGGGGTACAGTCAATAATGCCACGTCGAGCATTAAACTAAACTGAACCGTTTGTAATTGATTGTCCACATGGACTGTCGGCGAAACTTTTGTGATTCTATGCATCTTATTGGATAGTTCTTAACCCTAATTGGCCACATTTTATCGGCAGTTTTCTCACCGCAAAAGTCGATGCCGGCAAAAAACAAATCAGTGTTTACACAACTATTTACCAGTGCCGAAACTGACTTATGGACACATTGTGTTTAGATACCACGTTAAAGAAAAAGAAAACCAATATTGTGTTTGTGATAAATACCCAAGAAGACTCAAGTACTGATGTTTCGATAGCGACTAATGTATAATAGTGTTTCGTTTAGGGTGGTCACCTTATCACGTAAGTCAAAACAATACTTGAAGTTTTTGAAAAAATTTTAAAATGAGTTTAAAAATACATGCCAATCTACGAACCCAATAAATAAGTTTTGAATTTAAATAGGTATATCCAAAACCCCTTATATTAATAAAAATACATTTCAAATAATATACTTTATTGAGAACATTGTTAACCCGATAATTATTTAATGCAGTAAAACTACTATTAAAATATCTGTTGTGAAGCCTATGCAACAACAAAGTTCGGCAAGCCGCCGGGTGAAATATTACGCATCGCTCCATCGTGTTACGTCATTTGACCTAGACAACGCAGCACGTATTCGCCGAATACGGTATAAATTTATTTTTGTGTAGTTACTTGAGCCATTCGATTCGTATTTTGTTTATTACCCGATGGGAGAAGTTAAAAATATGCCTACAAATATTGTATTGTTCCTACGTGTCAAAGCACAACAGTTAAAAATCCCGATACATTTGTTTTTCGTGTATCAAATTTAACAACAAAGAAAAAGTGGTGAAAACTAATGAAGCGTAATTTGATTGGCCCTAAAAGCACTTAATATGTGTGTGAAAATCATTTTGATGTAAGTAACTATTAATAATAGCTGCCTTTTTCTGATGGAAATCAAAGGGATGAAAATAAATGTAAGCAAAACGAAAGTAATGGTTTTTGAAAGAGAAGAAAGCATGAAAAACTGTGAAGTTTCGATTGAGCGAGAAAGAGTGAAACAAGTAAATGAGTAAATAAAAGTTAAAACAGGAGATCAATTTACTGAAAACATCCCAACACCGGGAGAAATTAGGCGGAGTAACAGCTCAAGTCCCTTTTTGTTTAATATTCTCATGGATAAAATAAAGTAACAGATCTTAACCTCGGATACAGACTGAGCAACAAAAGAATTGGTATAATGTGTTACGCCGATGATAAGCAATTATTGCCGAAACAGAAAACGACCTACCGAGACAACTCTTCCAGTTCTTCCAAGTAACCCTTCAACTCAATATGAACATTTTTATCAACAAAACCAAATGTATGACAATCGCGAAAGATCCGCTCAGATGTAAGCTAGTGGTGGAGGACAATCCCATAGAACAGGTGATGCAATTTAGATATCTGGGCATAGACTTATCAAGTACTCACGACCCAGTTAAAGACCTGATTGTGTAAAGGCCACCTAAGAGATGGAGAGATAGTTGGCAATCTACCTCTAAGGAAAAGATGCAGAGGCAGCTTCAGAATTAACAGATCGACAGATCTCCAAGAAGTAAAAGAAGAAGAAGAAGTATTTTGCGTATATCGTTATCATTGATACCAACTGTAGTGTGCGTTATTTCAAGTTACTAACAACATATGCTACCAATTATTAATAAAATAAACCGTCATGTTGATTGCATAAGCAACTTTTTAAATAAAATCACTTAATGTGCTATTTTATATATTTTAGGTAGAGATTTGTGGGTGATGGTGGTATCTGCTTCGCCTTACGAACATATGATTGGAAAACCAGACGTAAAATATATTGCTAACATGCACGGCAACGAAGCTGTTAGTAGAGAATTGATGCTACAATTGATCCACGTACGTATTAAAATTAAAAGTCAAATGTGCTTTAGAATGTTTATTAAAAGATACTGTTACATTTTGTCCCGCTAAATATACGTTTAAGCGATATTTATTCATCTACCATGAATGTTAATTAACCTAATTGTATTGTTGGTTGCATAATTTACTAAACGGAATAAAAATTGATCGTTTATCATTTTTTTAGTACTTGGTAACAAGCTACTCATCAGATTTGTATATTCGTTGGCTTCTGGACAACACTCGAATTCATTTAATGCCCTCCATGAATCCAGACGGGTTCGAAGTATCCAAAGAGGGCAATTGCGATGGTAGCCAAGGAAGGTAAGTCTCACTTTCACACACTAGTGCTTTCACAATTAGGCTTATCGATTATGGAAAAATTTTGTGATTGTTAAACAATTAATATTGAAGTTAGTTGTTTCAAGTGCTAATTAAATTGTTTAAAGTTTAGGTGTTATTTATTGTTGACAGTACAATTAGGTTGCTTTTTTTTAAGGTACAACGCCAGAGGTTTTGATTTGAATCGTAATTTCCCCGATTACTTCAAACAGAACAACAAAAGAACGCAACCGGAGACAGAGGCCGTCAAAGAGTGGATTTCTAAAATCCAGTTCGTCCTTTCTGGCAGCCTGCACGGTGGAGCTTTGGTAGCGAGTTATCCCTTCGATAGCACCCCCAATTCCCGTAAGTGTTTGAATTATACGTAGGAATCTCATCGAAATTACGTATTTTTAATAATATTCTTAAAAGGTGATTGTTATTGAGTTTTTTTTGCTGCCGGAAGGAATTTGTAGATCTTCAGCGTTGTGTTCTCGTAAGTACAACTAAATTTAGATAGCTTCAGCTTCCATTTATGCTTTAGCAACACGGATGTGAGGCGGAATCGGGAGATTAAATTTTAAAATAAGTGTGCTAAAAAAAATCACTAGAAAATCGCAACTACTCTAAAATAAACAGTAGGAAAAAGTGGTAGTAGTAAATGAATGAAGCAACAAATTCTAAATCGTGGTGTTGTGACGCCTTGGAAGATGCAATGGCCCAATACACCACATTATACACGACGTCAAACAGATCATTTTGAGGCATTACGTGCTTAGATGGTTTACATCCTTTCTTTTTCTCTGATTGTAAAGTACAGAGTACGATTCCTTTACCGACCATAACAACGTAAATATCACAGCAATTACTGTGATGCTTCCATCTATGCACCTATGAAAGGGGAGAAACGATGAAAACCTACTTTGTTTCATAATTTAAGGAAAATAATCTTTTAATTTTGTGCAAACATTACATCATGTCTAATCAACTGGGAAATATGAGGAATAATATGTGTTTGGCCACTGTTTAGTACAAGAGGGTAGAATATTTTAACACTTAATTCATTAGATTTGCTTGTTGTGACGTCTTGGTTAAGATTTTTAAAATTTAATTTTGGTATACACCTCCAAAATTGAATCAAAATTCACTCTGCCAACTGTAATCTTGCTGTGAGTATTCACTACAGAATGGGAGCACTATACATGGGATTGTGATCGAAATAAGTATGTTTTTATAAAATTGCTGTCGAATATTGATGATGTTACCTTTTTTTTTATTTATGCGACGTTTTTAGTATTCCAGAGTTTTTCTGCTCCATCTTTGACGCCAGACGATGATATTTTCAAACATTTGGCGATTACATATTCGACCAATCATGCCAAAATGAGCAGAGGAGTTTCCTGTAAGGCATCCCGAACAGCATTCAGACGGGTAGGATAAAAATTTTAAAAATATTTTTAATAGTTCGAATGATTTGTAAAAATAAACAGTATTTTAAATTGAACGCTTGTACTTGCAGGGTATAACTAATGGAGCGGAATGGTATCCGCTCACTGGAGGCATGCAAGATTACAATTACGTGTGGTACGGATGTATGGAAGTTACGTTAGAAGTATCATGTTGCAAGTACCCTCCAGCACACGAGTTACCCAAGTACTGGGAGGATAACAAACAGGTTGGTTTTAAACAATTTAAACATTCACTTTTTGAACCAGCTACTTCCGTCGCCATTACTTCCCTTAGAAGCATTCAAAAAATGTTCAAGGTTGAAATTTTAGGCAACTCCGCATACGGTAAAGTAACTGGTGGTTCCCATAAACCAAAACAAAAATTTCCTTCATTGCAATAATCAACGCTTAGGCAACACTACATACCATAAAGTAATAGGTACTTTTCATAAAACAAAATATGTGATTCCACAACAATTGTGGGCCGAAGCACCTTGAGAAAAGAGTAATAATGCACAAATTAAAGTTTTAGTATCTCATTAGTAAGTATACGGTGGCTAGTAATTCCCATAAACCAAATGACAATTATCTCTCTTACTATAATCAGCACTTAGGCAACACTACATACAATAAAGTAACCGGTACTTTTCATAAGACAAAATATGTGATTCCACAACAATTGTGGCCCGAAGCACCTTGAGAAAAGAGTAACTATGCACAAATTAAAGTTTTAGTATCTCATTAGTAAGTATACAGTGGCTAGTAATTCCCATAAACCAAATGACAATTATCTCTCTTACTATTATCAGCACTTAGGCAACACTACATAAAATAGAGTAACTGGTACTTTTTATAAAATAAAGTAGGTGATATCCGAGCATTTTTAATTCTTTTTTCTTTTAATATAATCATGTGTATACAGCTCTAAAAACGACAAATTAATTGTGTTTTGAATAAACATAATATGTCCCTGATATATTACGTGTAATGTATTGCGGATTTCAGGCGTTGATTAAGTTTTTGGCTGAAGCGCATCGAGGAGTGCACGGTTTCGTTATGGACGAAAATGGAAATCCATTGGGAAAAGCTTCTTTGAAGATCAAATTGCGCGACGTCGGATTTCAAACCACGAAATATGGAGAATTCTGGAGGATCCTTTTACCGGGACTTTACAAAATGGAAGTAAGTTATAGAAAAAAGTAAATATATAAATGACAGGTGAGACGCACGTCAAAATTTGGTTTTTGCGCAGGTTGTCGCCTACGACCATCGAGTGTACGACAACGCACTTTAAGATACAATTAGAAAAAAAATCAAGTAAAATAAGAAGTTTGGTAACAATTTAAAATTAGAATGTTTCAGGTGTACGCTGATGGTTACATCCCCAAAGAAGTGGAGTTTATGGTGGTGGAGCAACACCCCACTTTGTTAAACGTCACTTTGCACGGAGCTAAGGTAACTTTTTCCATGTGTTGCATTTTTGGACGAATGTGAGTACTAAGAGGAACGTTTTGAATGTTTAATAATGTCAATGAATTTTCGTTCCTCTTAGTTGGAGCATTATAAACGGTGATGGTGTGTATTTACTGTA
The DNA here is from genome assembly GCA_950111635.1 of Agelastica alni. Classification (NCBI taxonomy): domain Eukaryota; kingdom Metazoa; phylum Arthropoda; class Insecta; order Coleoptera; family Chrysomelidae; genus Agelastica; species Agelastica alni. The sequence goes on along the minus strand of OX467714.1, from coordinate 41,118,594 downwards.
TATATTTCAGCCTTGGCAGTATTTTGTGCCTCCTGTTACGTCACCACCGAAAACGATCATATCTAACGACAATGCGAACTTAAAAAAGCGACCTAGAAATCCCGTTACATATCCCAAAGACTAAATGTAAGTTAATGCACGGTTTCATTATCAAGCTTTAAAGTACAAAACGCCCTGTATACCTTCCGAATTAGTATCTGACGAATTCGGTGAAACCCACACGAGACCGTATCCCGCAGATACGGTGGAATGTTGTACGGTGCAACAGAAGTAGCTTGGTGGACGAAGAAACACAAAATCTGCGCGCAACGAAAACATTCGAATAACGATCCGATCGGCGGCGACGACGAAATTTTCAGTAATCGTGAGTAAAAGTACGATCGGAGAAAGAAGTTTACGAATGTGAAGTATATTCAGCCGACTATTTGTTATTTTAGAGGCTAGTCGCCCGCCAAGCTACTTCTGTTGCACTTGTAATCATTTCTCAAGTTGTTGACCGTCGCAATGACCAAACGGACGAATCATTTAAAAAAGATAAGTGCACATTGGAACGAAGTATTTATAGAACGGCATACACTACTGTTTGCATGTGAGTATTATACTTAATTTATTTATGTAATCTGTACATTACCCGGTGCTTCAATAGCCTGTAAATCTTGTGTAGTTGGTGCAACAGCTACAGTCGATACAATTTGTTTGTGGTAGCTAAAATACGATAAATACATTCTTTATTTGATCTCTAGCGTCACAGTCTTATGAATCGTTACACATTTTCGTCTCGCTAGCTCGTGTGTCGCGGCCTTGAACTTTTACTCCCAGCGCGCGTATAGAAGTTTCACTTCAAAAATAAAGGAACGAGCGAGCCTTGCAGTAGTCGCATATGATGTGTAACGTTTGACATCTCACCTTAGTAATAACCAATTTTAAAATTATAATCTGAAAAAAATGATTTTTCATAACAAACAATAATTATTTTTAATAAAAATTGTATTTTATTTAATTGACACTGACACTGACAGAAATTTTAAAATTTTAAAAAGCTAAATACCGAAATATTTTATTCGAATAAATATTTATTATTACTTACTTGAATTTTTTATCAATGATCTGCACTTTATTAATACTTATTATCAACAGTAAATATTTATTTACATAGTTTACGCATATAACAGCAAACTTAAAACATAACACTCTCGGAAAATTGGTTGACGTCTATCTGATGGCCAACTCTAACCGCGCGCTCATTCGTCAAATCAAATAGCGTGTACTTCCGCGACTACCTGTTACTGTTACTGTTACACATTTCCGAAATCACTCCCACAAATTGCGAGTAAGCGAGAGCAAAGATGTTACACATCAAAAATTACATTTTCGTACAATTTGTTTGTTTTCTGTACCTTGGAAACTTTATTAAAATTGACGCAGTCAAAGTGTTAACTGTACTACTTAATAAAAAGTGCTGGTAATCTAACTGTTGGTGTTTTTTTTTAATTGGTGTTATTTCTTTAGTGTCCAAATGAAATTGATGATTTTTTGGTTGTAGATTTAATGCATGTTTTGTTTTTATCTTGATGTTTTATTTTTTGGTCTTATTCTTAACGATTAGCAATAATTTTGGTGGGTTTAAATGCTGGTGTTGGTTTGTTTTTTGTACATCTTGGTATACGTTTTAATTTTATGTGTAGTTGAAATAATAGAACAAGAGTAGCTGTAGATTTGTTCAGTTTCATCGCTGGATAGACAGTATATAATTGGGATGCTAATGCCGGATTTGTTTACAGAGAAAAGAGGGCCATTACCAATCTCAACCGCAACTGCATCGACCCGTTTTCCAACCGCAACCGCAAGAATCTGGTTTGTTTTCGTCGATATCCAGCGGTCTGTCGAATTTAGTGAACTATTTTGGGTAGCCGGTTCCCATTTTAATTAAATATCTACTAAAAGAAGTACGACAAAAGACAAAAATGCATTTTCTATTTGCAAATAGTTACTTAAGTTATTTATTGTTTTTTAGTTTTAAGCACTGTTTTCAAACAATACACTATTGTTACGATTAAAAATTATTTTCACTCGATTATTTTTTGACCAATAAAACTCTAAAATGATTTTAAGGAAGGGAGGATTAAAGTATTTTTTTTCAATCCTTTTATCTTCCACTTCTAGAGACGTTTTTTAAAACAATGATTTTTAAATAATGACAGAAGTGGAAACTGAAAGCTGATGTTTTTCTCCAAAAAAAATATGCTCTTGTCTTTTACTTTTAAATGAGGAGCCTTTTACTGTCGTTGTACTATAGACCATTCTAAATGCGATGACTCTTAAAATGGTCATTAGTGAAGGAAACAGAAACTCTGGAAGCTGAGTTCCAAGGTTATTTCCAAAAAAGAAAGTCTTTTGCTTTTAAAAGAGAGTACAACATGGACGTTTTTCAATAGAATGACGCTTAAGTAATTGGAAGTTGACTTCCAAGAATGTAACTCCCAAAAAATGCACTTTTCGAGGTCTATTGCTTTCAAGGTAAAATATTTTACTGTCCTTAAAACTTTAGATGTTTCTAAATACAGTAATTCTTAAATGGTCATTAATGGAAGAAGCAAAAACTCCAGAAGCCAAGTTCCAAGAATTTTTTCAAACAGGAAAGCACTTCTCGAGGTCTTTTGGTTTTAAAAATAGAGTTCTTTACTGTCTTTATAACATGAACATTTCTTAATACAATGACTTCTTAATAGAAGAAGTAGAAACTGTAAGCTGACTTTCAAAGAGAATGCACATTCTCCAAATCTTTTGCTTTCAAAATAGAGCCTTTCACTGTTCTTATACTTTAGATGTTTCTAAATGTGATCAATCTTAAATCGTTATTAATGGAAGAAGCAGAAACTTCAAAAGCCGAGTTCCAAAAATGTTTCCAAATAATTCTTGAAAAAAAAACCGACTTCAACAAATATCCGGATAGCCTATAAAAGATTCGGCCGAGTATCGTTAATTTGCTCCTAAGAATTGAAGAGTTCCGTTACTTTGTCATGGATCCCATAATAGAAACCTAACCAAACTTTTATCAAACTACCCTTGAAATACATCCTTTCCAATAAAAAAAGAACCATCGAAACCGGTGGGCGTGATAGTTAGTTATTCGTCTATTTTTCGCGCACATACTTAATGCAAATTTAAGACTTTGCCACGTCTTTTTTTTGTTCTCTAAAGAGTTCTCTGCCAGCGGTCTCTCTACTGGCAAATTATGCCCGAGCTCAGCCATAGAGGGTAGAAGGAAAAAAATATATAAAAGTGAGCCGCGCCACCGACTTAGACGGTATAAGCCGGAAACCCCTAGATATTATAGGCACTAGCAGAACCACACGATAAACAACAAACAATTATGGTGAACTAAATAAATAAAACTATATTTACAATTCCTGCAATATATTAATTAAGTAAAAATGATGTTCTGATTTTTTTTTACAACAAATTCTGTATTTTTGGTAAAGTGGATTAAACGAATTTAATACACTTTTCTTAAAATAATATTTAAATTAATTATAACAATCTTTTAGACAATAATAAAAACCTAATGGTGTACAAAAGAGAATTAACAAAAAAAAATGTTCACAATATTTAAAATTTCAAAAATAATTGGTTTTATATAGAATTCTTGATAGCAAAAGATTAAAAAAAAAATACAAAATAAATGGAATTGCAACAAAAATAATAATTTGAAACCATCACAATAATTACATAATGGATATTCAGTAATGTATAAGTTCAGACTCAACTTGGAGCAGGTACAAATTTAATGAAAATAATTTGTTACTTTTAAACTGTTGAAAACACTTAGATCAAGCACATAATAACTGATAAGTTGATAAAATTAAACTCAATACTATGTAACCAATTAAATACTTCATAGAGACGTCACTGTTACATCGATGATCCAAGAAACAGAAACACCAAGTAGTATTATCATAATAATTTCTGCTAAAAACACCAAGCAAGTCTTTATAACACTGAAATTTATCGTCGATATGGATGATGGTTATGGAACTGCACGTGCTAACCAACAATGGCTTCCCTCAAATAAATCCCGCTTGCGGCTATTTTAACCCGACACCAAAAATTTCAACAACGAAGGCAAGATAGAATGGTCAAGTTAAAAATTAAGGGGTTTTTCTTCAAAATCCAATTAAGATGGCCCCAAATACAGCCAGATATGAAGATAAAACCGTAGAGGTTTTGCACACTTGTTAATATCACACGACGATACTAAAATCCACACTACCGACTCTCAAGACTCACACCAAGTGACTGTTTTCAATTGCTCACTCCCAGGCCGGATATCAGAAAATGACACGGGACACGCGTCAGCCAACCTTTGCAAATCTATGTTCCCAACTCATAATCGCGCTCGTCCGTGTTGATAGCCAGCCCATCCACACAGAAAAGCAAACCAAACAATCATATAGCTGACAACACACGACAATCGAGGCCAAAAATCAAGGCGAAATCTAATAACAAAAACCCCCACTCCATCTCCATTGATTAGCAAAAATGTCACAGCCATTAATAATTAAATCCTATCACTACTAGGTATGCAACACTATTTACAACGAACAAAATACGGTATGCAAAACTATTTACGAGCACCAGACTATCAGAGACACAATTAATAATGAAACGGTAGATGGGAAAAAATAGGCAGGTGACAACTTATATGGTTTTCTCATGGATGCCATTGTCAGAACTGGGCCAAATTAAAATAAGACTACACGGGAAACACCAGCTTTCAAATTTCTAACGTAACAAACATAAAAAAAGCACTTCTCGAGATTCTTTGCTTTTAAAGTAGAGTCTTTTATTGTCTTAATAACATGGACATTTTAATATAATGAATAATAGAAGTAGAAACTGTAAGCATACTTTCAAAAAAGAATGCACTTCTCCAAATCTTTTGCTTTCAAAGTGGGGTCTCGAACGCAACTTAGCACAAATAACCACTCTTTAAATTAATAAAAGAAACACTTTCAAATTACATATAATTTTCCAGTAATCAACATGACATTACATTTTTATATAATACCAAAAAACAAGTGTCAAAATTGACAGCAGTGTCAACTTCTTTAATTAATATAGGGAAAAATCACGTAACGCGAGATGGCGCTGTCAATGACAAAATATCGGATCGAGGTGTGAACAACAAATATTCTGTCATTTGATCACTTGTTAAACCAAAGTTTTTATTGAAGGAAATTTTGGTTATCTCAAATTTTTGAGTTGATTTTTTGTGTTAAACTATTGCATTGAAGCTGGATTTAAAGTTTGTTTTCGACGTTTTAGTTTTATTGCCGCTGGTTTCTTGTTAAATGCCATTAAAGAACCAGGTGTGTCCAGGTATCAATCCTTGGCATTAGCGAATTTTGTGCTTTATGAACATCAATTCTTTACTAAATATCGTTCAAATATAACACTTTCAATGCTTAAATTGCTCAAAATAATATATAAAGTTCACTTTTCACCCATTTAAACAAATGGAGGTTAGTTTGTTGTTCACACCTCGAGAAATTCATACGATCAATAATAGATGTCGCCTACTCCGTGATTTTTCCCTATTGGCTATGCGCATGATGACTACTAGCGCAGCTGACGGTCAACAAAAAACTATTCGACGCCTTTTCTGTCATTACATCTTGCCGTGAATTTATAAAATATTCAATTATTAAATCATTTAGCTGTGTGTGAGAAGTATAAAAGATTTACAATTAAAAGCAAGTGAAAAATATTTATTTTCAATACATATTTTTTTTAATAGAAATGTGTTACACCTTTAGATAAAAGTGGAAGATCTTTTATTTATTTAGAGAACGCTTCGTGAATTTTAAGCACACAAAATACCCGTGGAAATAAGTGTTATGATTGGTTTTAAAGACTCGGAAGGTAAAAACGTTCTCTGGAAGGTCTGGAAGTGTCTGAAGGTGCACTGTGCAGTATACAATTCTCGAATGGGGATCCAATAACTTGGTAGAATTCAATGCAAACAAAACACAAGCATGTCTTTTCTCTAGAAAAGCCGATCTCACTGTGCCTAACATAACTTTGTCAGGAGTAACCATACCACTGAAGTCATCCATATCGATGCTTGGTATTACTATCAGCAATAACCTTTCCTGAGAAAATCACGTGAGGTCCATTGCCAAAAGTGCATCCCAAAAACTTGGTTTTTTTTTTCGTGCCAAGAGCTATTTCACCTCCAGTCAGCTGCTTATGATCTATAAGGCACAGATCCGACCTGTACTGCAATACTGTTCCCATATTTGGAGTGCGGCACCTAAACATACCTGAAGCTATTGGATTCTGTCCAAAAAAGGGCAATTCGTCTCGTCGGTGATGCCTCGCTTACAAACTCGCTCACTTGTCTGGAACACCGTAGAAAAGTTGGCGATTTGTCTCTATTTTATAGATATTTTCATGGGCGATGCTCTTCTGAAATATCAACAATCGTTCCTCCATTGGCAGTCTCTTCGAGATTAACCCGTCAAGTTCAGTCTTCACACCCCTTCGTGGTCACTTTGGAGACCTGCAGAACATCACTTTCCAAAGACTCATTCATCCAACGAATTGCGAGGCTTTGGAACTCATTGCCTAGGGAGGTGTTCCCCGAGGCATACAACCTCCAGAAATTTAAGAAGAACACCAACTCCTACCTTCTTTCCCTTGGTTCCCACGATGTTCTCTGAACATTACAGGATATCCATTTTCGTCGGATATATACAGGGAGTATAATTAATAATGGGAAATAATTAAACTGGAGAATTTTGGGTCCAAAATAATTTTTAGTTACCCCAATTCACTTGGATACAATGTGACCAGTCATAGGTGCATGCTTATTGGTTCAAGGAAGCCAATGAGTTCGCACCGGCTGCGCAGATATTTTTTTTTTAATGAAAATAGTCTTATTAAAACCAAAAAATCAACTTTAAAATTTCCTTTGCGTAATAAATGCAAACCTATGACCTAAAAACACCGCTATGATAAATACAAACATTAAAATTGAGCAACGTTATGTTTAACTTAAATATCTCGAAAAATAATGACCTTATCGTTACGAAGGTAGGGTATGTTATTGGAGAATAGAAAAATTGTGCTAAAATGACAATTCCGCCAGTGGCGTAGAATTTAGGCAGAGTCAAGCTCTAAATTTCCGCTGTCGAACCCCTTTGTATGGTAGTAGCCATAAACGTTATTTATTTAACTTATGGCATGACACACAAAAAAATATGATAAATGCAACACTAAATCGGATTATTTCCTATACAATACCAAAACACATATCACAAACAATTATTGTAAATCAGAATATTAACACAGCTCATATCACAAATTTACATACAGATTGCACATGGAAAACAGAAGTGTATACAAATATAAAACATGTAAAAGAAAGCCTATCTAGGACATAGCACGCTCCTCCGTCACAGTTCCACGTTCAAATTTCTCAGCCATTCCACAGCTCTGGTGGTCGCCCTCAGGAAGTCATCCTTAGTGCCGGCGAACGCCCTGAGAGGACATTCATAGACAATGTGGTGGATGGTTTGTTCTTCAGCATCGCAGTCGCAGGTTTTCCTTGGAAGGTGGAATTCCTCCGGGTGTTTGCGGGTTTTAAGCAGAGTGCACAATCTGGGATTCTGATTTTGCCAGCCGTTTGCCAGATTTCAGCGCCGTTGTAGTTTAGGCTCAGAAGTTGCTGCGCAGACTTTACAGGGGGATTTCTGAATTTGAACCTCTTAAATTCAATCAGGTCCTGATGGATAGGACGAGCTGGAATGTTGGATATCTTTTTAAACACTCTTATGAGTATATCGCTTCTACGTATTTTGGGCGGTTCGATGTTGCTGAGCACTGGTAGGCAGTAGATCGGGGTGTTTATAATAGCACTAAAAATTATTCGCATCGTCTGGTTCAGAACTATGTCTACGTTTTCCACGTGGTGCGGAGTGTCTCCGCGTCAGCCTCCCAAGTTGTTACCGCTAGTTTGTAAAGAATGTTGTTTCGGGATTTCAGTTTTGCGGCCAAATTTGACAGATGTTTTTTGTAAGAGAGGGTGCGATCCAGTGTTACGCCCAGATATTTTGGGTTGTATGGGAGCATAGCACCTTTCAAGGGTACCTGTAAGGGGGTTCCAGCGAGCCTATTATTCAAATGAAAGCATGAGGTTTCCGTTTTAACTAAGCATGGGGTCAGTCGCCATTCCTCAAAATATTCAGCCAGCAGTTCTAGATTTTGGAAAACAGTTTGTTCAAGGGCAGTGATGCTGGTGTGCCGGATTGCGAGAGCGATGTCATTTGCATACATAAATCTTCTAGATGTAGTAGTTGGCAGGTCAGCGACATAGAGGTTAAACAGTAGGGGCGCAAGCACCAACCCCTGTGGGAGACCGTTACTCAGGAGTTTTAATTTACTGAGAGAGCCGCACAGATTTGCAAGACCCTATTTGACAGCATGTTATCCAAAAGGGACGTCAGCGTTTTACACCCGGTAGTTTTTAGGAATTTATACATTATGCCCTCTCTCCAGACAGTATCGTATGCGGATGTCAGATCGACAAAAACCGCACCGGTTTTTAGGCGTTGTTCATTTATTTATCATAATTTAGTAAGGTTTGCTGTGTCTACACTTGCCAAATATGATAAAAATTAGTCAAACAGTTTCAAAGTAATGGGGAAAAATCATTTTTCTGTAACTCAGACATTTTATCTAAGTGATAAATTAAATATTATTATTTTGAACACAAGATTCTTCAGTTTAATTATTTCCCATTATTAATGATACACCCCGTATTTTTGTGTGGCATCCGTTACAGAATTCTTCTGCACATGAAGATCAAACGTCGATTAGAGCGACGTTATCATTTTTCTGAACGGAGCAGAATGTGCGCTGATTCTTCTAGACGTTAATCTAGTCGGAACATTGCTGTTGGGAATCGTTTTCGATAGTTCTCTTGCTTCTAGAATGGCTCGGATCATGCCACGCAACTGCTTATTCTCCATTTCCAACAGTTTTTTCTCTTCCAATATCTCCAAATAATTCACTTCGGCTTTGTTAAACGTCATCCAGAAGTTGTCCATCGGTTCTAAAGACTTCAAACACCGATCGATATATCCTGTTGTTGCTCCTGCAGTTTCTGAACAACGCTCTTCAAAAGGTTTGTCTAAAAGAGTTACGTTTCGAACGGCGGTTACATCGTGTTCCGTTGGCGATGCTGACAAGAGAGTTTCCACTTTCGTTTCCTCGACGTTCAACTCGCCCTTTTTACGTACTGAAATAAAAAACACAAAATCAAAATAAATATAAAATCTGACTAGGAAATTTTTTCGTGTGGCCATCGGATGATTGACTTTTGACATTTGTATTGTCAAAATAAAGTGACATTCCTACATATTTGAAGATCACATTACCTGAAGATATATCTTGTTTGTTAACATTCAAAGTCTCCTCTTCGAACTTATTTTCCTCCTGCACTCTATCAACATTATCAGCAGTGTTGGCGTACCATTTAAAAATCTTCTCTTGACTAGTTTCATATTTTCGACAGGTCTTCGCGAGATTAACTAAATTTTCCCCCTTTCGTACAAGCTGTTCCAAAAAATCTTTCACCTTAGCGGAAGCGTCGACCAGCAACTTCAACTTCTTTTCATCGACTTGCATGTCTTTCTGCAAACAACGACGGAGTTTGTCGAATTTTTTTCGTAAAGCTTCCAACTCCTCGTTCAACGACGCCAATTGATGTTCGTCGACGATACGAAGTCTCTCCAGTTCTTTTTCGAGATTATCTTTCAGCGCCTGAAGAAAAAACTAAACGATTAATCCACAAAAGAAACGGTTCATACATACATATACATTTATAGTCACACCTTTTTTCCATAGCGGTAGGCAGAGACCACTTTCTTCTACTTCCGCTACGGTTCTTACACACATATCTTTTGCTTTCTCTACTTTCATCAGTGCTCTCATACATGCTCGTCGGTACTGTTGGTACTCTTGACAACTGGCCGTTCTTCAAAACAATGTCGATCTGATCGAGATATGTTCGCCGAGGTCGACCTCTAGCAACTTGTCCATTCACACTCGCCTTATAAATTCGTTTCGTTAATCTTCCTTCATCCATCCCCTCTACGTTTCCAAACCATCTAAGCATTTCTTTTTCTATCTTTGTAACCACATCTTCTTTTACACCACACCGTTCTCTTAACTCGCTATTCTTTACTATATCTAACCGATTCACTCCGGCTATACTTCTTAGACTACTCATCTCCGCAGCATTAATCATATTTTCATGCTTATTCTGCCAAACATTCACTATCATACATAAGTGTAGGAACCAACACTCCTTTATGCTCAACCAGAAGTACCTTTTTTGACATTTTCTGGCTGTTTATAAAGCTACGCAGAAACGGTTCATGCAATGGAAAAAACAAAACCGAGGAACCATTGCGTTAGTACTTACTTCTTCCTGTTGTATACGTTCTTTGTTTTTGTTGATTTCTATGGCGCTTTCGTGGTCGAGCGCTGTTAATTCTCCAAGATGTAGACGTCGCGGATCCGTCTTTTCAATGTATTCTACAATCGTTGCCTCTAGATTGGTCCAGATCGCGGCACAGACAGCTTCGCGCGTTTTGCGCAGCTTCTCGATTTTCGACTGGAACTAAAACCGACATAACTGACAAGAATTATCCCACCGAATTTTTAAAGGGATAAAGTGAGGGGCAACATTTTAATGTGAAAAGTTATCGATTAAATTTAGAAAATAAATACGTATAGTAACAAACGTCTGTTTGTTTAAATAATTCAGGCTGCATTAGTCGATTAGAAATATACAGGGTGCACCGTTACTACAAAATAGCTTATTGACATAATTTTTTAAAAAGTAGGTACACCCTGTAAATATTTGCAGTTTTTCATAACCTATTAAATCACAAATACAACCGTCAAGACATCATAATTCTATTTTTAATAGTTCTAAAATTACAGTGCTTTGAAACTAAAATTATAAAAAAATTGTTTATATATCAAAAAATTAATTGGTTTTTCAACCATTTATTGTTTTTAAATGCCATGAATTATTTCCCATTGTCGTTAGTGAAAGGTGTTTATTGTAATTAATTACTTTTAAAATTTAAGCATGTTTACCTAACAGGAAATAATGATGATTCTGATTCTATTCGAATAACTGCATTAGAACGTGGTGTTAGTGTGGGATCCGTCTGTAATATTATTAAGAGTAATAAGTTTCATCCTTATAAAGTAACGCCGTTGCAAGAATTATCTAAAGATGATTGTGACCGCAGAATGTAATTTTGTGAAACTATAATGCAAAAGGTCCTCATTATACAAGTAAGATTGTCTTTTCCGATGAAGCAACGTTTTGGGCGGTATTATCGGCACCAACTGTCTTTGGACCACTCTTTGTAGAAGGCAATTGGAACGGACCAAAGTATTTAAATAAAATAGTTACTGCAAAAAAAAATGCAGTTGGTAACAATTTTATTGACATTTGGTTTCAGCAGGATGGTGCTTCACCACACTTTGGTGTTGCTATTCGAAATTACTTGAATGAAGTTTTCCAAGATAGGTGGATTGGAAGAAAGGGCACAATTGAGTGGCCAGCCAGATGTCTCGATTTATCGCCTCCAGACTATTTTCTCTGGGGATATCTAAAACACATTGTGTAGAAGATAAAACCTGATAATCGGGATAAACTGAGACAAAAAATACTGATAACAGCCCGTCAAATACCAAATCAGCAGTTGGTAATACCATATCAGCTTTTTATAATAGACTCGGATACTGTCAAATAGAAAAGGGAAGACAATTTGATAATCTAATTAAATGAGATTAATAAGTTAATAATGAAAACAATATGAATACCTGGGGACCATAATAAATGAGCAGTGGGATCACTCACAAGAAATTCGCTGCCGCATAGAGAAAGCGAGAACAATATTTCCAAAAATGGCATCACTCTTCAAAAACAAAAATTTACAAATGAACACCAAAATAAGGCTTCTTCGATGCTACGTCTTCTCTGTGTTGCTGTATGGACTAGAAACATGGACGTTGACGGAGGCTACCACAAAAAAACTACAATCCTTTGAAATGTGGCTGTACCGCAGAATTCTGAAGATTCTATGGACAGACCATGTGACCAACCAATCAGTGCTAACAAAAATGAACAAAAATTTAGAAGTCATGGATATTGTAAAGACCAGAAAACTAGAATATCTTGATCACATTATGCGCAACGAACGTCGATACGGAATTCTACAACGGATTCTCCAAGGCAAGATATCGGGAAAGAGAGGACCGGAAAGAAGACGTATCTCGTGGCTGAAGATCCCGAGAACGTGATTCTCTACTACCACGACCGGGCTATTTCGTGCCGCAGCAAACAAGATAATGATACGAGGGCGGTTTGATCAGTCAGTGACTTTTTGAATAAAACAAATTTTTTTCCGCAAATAAACATTTTATTTTTCTACATAATCACCTTTTAGCTCGAATCATTTAGTCCAGCGTTTTTCTAATTTTTTTATTCCCTCCAAATAATAGGTTTTTTCAAAGCTTTCTTACCGCCCAGCCATTTCTTTAGATTTGGAAACAGAAAATAGTCGTAGAGGGCTAAATCTGGAGAATATGCTGGATGGGGTAGCAGTTCGTATCCCAATTCGTGAATTTTGGCCAACGTGACTAGACAAGTGTGCACACGTGCATTGTCTTGATGGAACAGCACTTTCTTCTTCTTAGCCAAATGCGACCGTTTTTGCTTCAAATCAACGTCGAATCTGTTCAAAAGCTTTGAATAATATTCGCCGGTGATCGTTTTACCTTTCTTGAGGTAATCGATGTGAATGACACCGCGTACATCCCAAAAAACTGTGGCCATGACCTTGTTGGCTGACAGATGACTCTGTTTCGTCTTCTTTGGTCCACGTTCACCCCGAGCAACCCACTCTTTCGATTGTTCCTTGGTCTCTGGCGTGTTGTGATGGATCCATGTTTCATCCACAGTAACAAAACGGCGCAAAAATTCGTCCGGATTACGGCTGAACATCGCTAAACACTCTTTTGAAGTGGTCACACGATTGCGCTTATGGTCGAGTGTGAGCAATCGCGGCACCCATCTCGCAGAGAGTTTTTTCATGTCCAAATATTCGTGTAAAATATGATGTACCCGTTCAGTTGAGATACACCTACAGCATGAGCCAACTCACGCACTTTCATTCTCCGATCATCCAATATCATTTCATGGATTTTATCGACGATTTCCGGCGTGATCACTTCTTTTGGGCGACCTGGACGTTCGGCGTCACTAGTGCTGGTACGCGACCACAACGGAACTCTGTAAACAACTTCTTAACCATTAAAATTGATGGTGCCGAGTCCCCGTAGTATTTATCAAGTCTTTCCTTAGTTTCAGTGATGGATTTTTTTCGTAAAAAGTAATGCTTAATCAGCACACGAAATTCACTTTTTTCCATTTTCGTAAAAATTCACGAGGTTGTCTGCTTTAAACGGCTATCAAACACCAACTGCACGACACGTAGCTTGCTCAAAATTAGAAAGTTGCCCACTGATAGATTATAGTTGACGGCAGCACTGTTGCATTTGGAGTAACTGCGCGGGAAATTCAAAAAGTCACTGACTTATCAAACTGCTCTCGTAGCCAGAATGATTGCCAACATTCGGACCGAATAGGCACTTTAAGAAGAATAAGTTATTTGTTCATGTTATTATTTTGGTAATAAAAACGTTCCCGTAAATTATTTTTCTCAATAACTGTAGAATAAATAAGGTTAGAATTATGCGGTCTTGACGGTTGTATTTGTGATTAAATGGATTATAAAAAACTAAAAATATATGCATAAAATATTTTGAAGATACGGTGCACCCTGTATTCTTCTGATCGACTTATGCAGATGGCCTGAATTATTTGAAAAAATTTGTATTCAACATACTTTATGTACACACTTTATATAATTTTACTGCTCGATTAAGATGTTGAAAATAAAACATAACAATTTTTAAAATTGTGAAAGAAAATTGCTAGCCGATGAATATTGTTTTTTCGAACCAAATTTAAAAATAACGCGGCAACACGCACAACAATTGTTTGGAGTTAGTTTTGTTTTTTTGTTAATTTTAATTAAGTAGAAGAAATTGGATGACGTCCTTGGGTGTTTATAGCAAATATGTATTGATTCAACTAATTCATTTGAAAAACAACCGGAAATATCAATAAAGTATCATGGCAAAATTGATTGGCAAATTAGTTTCGTATTCATCATCCATTCAAGATATTGTTGCTGTTATTTACGCGTGGTAAATCAGCATACATCCTATTATTTCATCGTCTAAATATCGGAAAAATGTCCTCTATTTTTACTATAAAAAAGAACGATTCCAAATTGTGGATCCAGTGTTACAAGTCAAATTTGCGATAGACAGTTACAGCAATATGAAAGTTCTTGCATTAATCGTGTTGACGTGTTGTTTGGGCAGTATAAAGGTACACATTTTGACATTTAATTATTTTTGCTAAATTTTATAATCTCATGTAGTTCGGCAAACTGTATGCAAAGATATGGTTAAAAGAGTTACGAATGAAACTAAGATTTTTTTTTTAATGAAAATAGTTGCAAAAAGGGTAGACCTATCGTGTGGGCCGCGGACGGCCCGCACTGCGACTATTAGAAGGGGAAGGGATTATAGAAAGGAAATGATTGTGGACACGCTTTTTAAAAAGTTGCAGGTCATAGTTCTCTGGAAAAACTGATTTTAGAAGCTTATTTCATTCCGTAGCAGCCCTGTAAAAGAAGGTTTTTTGATGAAGATTGGTCCTTGTAGTGTCAATCTTGAGAGTAAATGGGTGAGATGATAAGGGATGTGCAAGCAGGATTTAGAAAAGGAAGAAGATGTATGGATCAGGTCTTTACATTACGAGGTGTAGTCGAAAAATTTTTGGCTAGAAGTCAGAAGTTCTATTGCGCTTTTATAAACTTGAAAAAGGCCTATGACAGAGTGGTGAGGAGTGAATTGTGGTTGACATTATCTAAGTATGGGGTGAGCGGTAGTTTAATACGAGCACTGGAATCACTTTACGAGGATTCCACTGCTTGTATCAGAATAAACTGAGCTTACACGAACTGGTTTAACATTGAAAAAGGTGTAAGACAGGGATATGTGGTTTCGCCATGGCTGTTTAACTTATACATAGACGATTGTTTAAAAGAGAGTGCGTATGGATTAAAAATGAATGATTTAATCGTCAAATGCCTTCTTTACGCCGATGATCAAGTCATATTAGCGTCATCTGAAGAGGAGTTGCAGGCGATGGTTAATGTTATGCATGATGCCCTAAAAATCAAAGGGATGAAAATAAATGTAAGCAAAACGAAAGTAATGGTTTTTGAAAGAGAAGAAAACATGACAAACTGTGAAGTTCTGATTAAGAAAGAAAGAGTGGAACAAGTAAATGAGTTTGTATACCTGGCTTCAAAGTTTACGAGAGACTAAAAGTATGACAGTGACATAGAGCGAAGGATGTTGGCAGGAAAACAGATAAATGGGGCACTGCATAGCTTTATGAACAGCCAGAAAGTGTCAAAAAAAGGCACGTCTGGCTGTGCATAGAGGTGTGTTGGTTTCTACACTTATTTATGGTAGTGAATGTTGGGTTTGACATAATAAGCATGAATATAGGATTAATGCTGTGAAGATGAGTAGTCTGAGAAGTATAGCCGGAGTGATTCGGTCGAAAAAAGTAAAGATTAGTGAGATAAGATGATAGAAGATGTGGTTAAAAATATAGATAAAGGAATGCTTAGATGGTTTGGACACGTAGAAAAGATGGATGTAGGAAGATTGACGAAACAAATTTATGAGGCGAGTGTGAATGGTAGACCTTTTTCGATGTTAAACCAGTCCGTGCAAGCTCCGTTTATCTTGACACAAGCAGTGGAATCCTCGTAAAGTCCTGCTGCGAACATTTTTCCTTGTAAAGCACGATGTAATCATTTAATACAACAATTTTCTTTAAAAAATAAATTTATCGCAACAAAAGGCTTAATAAAAACAAACAGTCCTTAAAACAACGCTATTCGCTATACAATAATTTAGTCCTTTTAGAATTCCATTTTGCTATAGTCCGTTCATAATTTATCGATAGCACAAAATGTGCGTCCAAGTCATAAAACGGCCGTAATAGTCGTAAAATCATAGGCGGAGGTTCCCGAGGTGTTTATTCATGTCCGTACACAATTTGTTGATAGCTTCACTGCAAGTTTGACCCTCATTAGGTTTAGTACGTTTTTGATCGCATTTAATTTACGGCTCGTTGGTGTTTCGGCGTCTACGGCAGTAATTAACGTCTCTAATATTTATTTTGCGAATTTTGTGCAGTGCGTGAGTAACTTTTTTTCATATTCCTACAAACATATACGTACCTTTCGTTCCTGCTTGTTTTGTTTGATTGCTTGCGATGGCTTCGTCATCATCATCAACATCATCAAGTTTTACACCGGTACTGTTGCGTACAGTCAGTAAGTCTGTCTATTCACCAAGAGAGAAGACTATTGTTTTGAACGTTCACGATGCTCTGCTTTCTCAGAATCCCACAAACACTGTTCAGAACATAATCAAGAGTTGTGCCCACATGACGGGCGTAGGGGAGTCAACAATATATAGGTTCCTATCAGAAAGAAAAAAACAAGGTATAGCTAACCCAAATACAAACGAATACTTAAAGGGGGGGAGAAAACCTATTGAAATTGATGAATTTGCCAAAAATGGTATTCGAAGGAAAATTCACGATTTTTTTTACAAAAAAGAAATACCCAACTTAAACAAAATTTTACAAGAAGTTAGAGACGACCCGGATTTGCCTCATGTCGGACGAACCAAATTGTGGCAAGTTTTAAAAGAATTAAATTTCCGGTGGGAGAAATCAGACCGAAAATCACTTTTGATTGACCGGGAAGAGATAATATGTTGGAGATTAAAGTATCTAAGATCTATACGAAAATTTCGGGCTGAAGGAAAGCCAATTTACTATCAGGACGAAACGTGGGTAAACGCAGGTCATACTCTCACAAAAATTTGATCAGATAAAAATATATCAAGCTCCAGGCAAGCCTTTATGGAAGGTTGGTCTACTGGTATTTCCCCACCCTCTGGTAAAGGCAGTAGATTAATAGTTTCTCAAATTGGCAGTGAAAAAGTATTTGCTAAGCATGGTTTGTTGGAATTTCAATCCAAAAGCACAAAAGACTATCACGAGGAGATGACAGCTGATGTTTTCGAAGAGTATTTTGAGCAGATGATTGAACATATACCACCAAACTCAATTATAGTATTAGATAATGCACCTTATCATTCACGACTAGTAGAAAGACTTCCAACGACTGCGTGGAAGAAACAGGATATCATTGAATGGCTGCGGAATAAGTCCCTGCCTTACAAAGATGAAATGGTTAAAGCAGAACTTTTAAAAATTGCCCGGCAACACAAATCTAAGTTCAAGAAATACGTAGTTGACAAAATGGCGGAAAGACGAAACATCACAGTCCTTAGACTTCCACCCTAGCACTGCCAATTTAATCCAATTGAACTCATTTGGGCACAAATGAAAAGCTATGTGGCTAGAAAAAATACGTCATATAAAATACAAGCTGTACGTGAATTGTTATATGAGTCTTTACAACATATTACAGAACAAAATTGGCGAGATGCAGTAAGACATGTAATAGAAGAAGAACAAAAAATGTGGGATCTTGACAATATAATTGATGCGACTGTAGAGACACAACCGCTAATTATTAACCTGCAAGACGACTCGGATTCCGAAGATGATCCTGTTTATTTTGAATTTGAATAGTTTTGTAAGTAATCGTAGTTTATATCATTTAAAAATAGGTATTAATTAAATAAATGTATCTTTTACAAATTGCAAGTAACTTTTTATTTTTAAATAAAATAAAGAAATTTTATTAAAATAAAAATACAATTTACAGTACCTACAGTTTAAGAATATTAATATATTTATTTATTTAAAGTAACGTAATGTTTTAATCATATACTCTACGACACTGGTCAGTCATTTCCACTCAAAATACCTACATAATCGGATTAAAAGTTCTATAGCTGTATTGTATTTATTCAGATACAAGGTGGGTTAGTCGAAAACATCTTAAACTGCCAGTTTTAGGTTGGTTTTTGTTATTATATCATACTACCTGTCCTCTCTGTATTTCAGTTCTTTAATGAGGGTCAAACTTGCAGTGAGCTATCAACAAATTGTGTACGGACTATAGTTGGGCAATGCCTTGACTTACTAATTTTAACCGTTATTAAAATTTTAAACTGCTTAAATTTATTAATCACAAGAAAACAATGCTCGTTCTTGTTCGTTTTATGTTCAAAGATTTAATCGATACCTTAACATTTTTAAATCTACGAAAGCTTGAACGTTTTCTGTCTAACGGTGCAGTCAGTTTGGCCAAAATTTTACGTAATTAAGAAAGCGTATTTATTTGTTCTTTTCGTATTAGGCTCTAAAATGTGAATTCAAAAAAGCGAACGGTGAAAAATTCCGCAACGCGCTCGAAAGCTGCTTGAAGAATAACCAAACGGAATTATGGAAAACGATTATGGAAGGTGAATCCGAGGAAAATTCCTCCGAAGAAGACGACGTTAAAACGACACCAAACAAAAGTACGAATACATTCATTAGAAAACTAGTAGGATCAGTGTAAAGTAATTCATATTTTAGATTCCAAATCTTCGAAAACCAAACGAGCGACTAAAGACTCCTCGCGAAATAAGACGCCATCGGACAACGTTACGAACAAGTCGACTTCCAAAAACAATGATTTGTCAGAGGAAACGAGCACGGAAGATTCGAACGATGTAACCGACGAGTGCATCGTTAACTGCATTTTAAACAACATGAACATGGTAAATATTTCTAACGTAACGTAACAACGCATATTGACAGTTCAGTGCTACCAACGCTCGATTTAAAATGTTATTTCATTTGTTTACACTCGATTTTATAGGTAGATTCTGATGGAAAACCTGACCATTCAAAGGTGCTTGATGGGCTCCTTGACACAGTAACCACACGCGAAATGCGAAACTTTCTCCAAGACACAGTCGATCACTGTTATCAAGACATAGACGAAGGTAAATATTTTTATTTTTTTTATTGAAAATAGTCTTCAAAAGGGTAGACCTATCGTGTGGGCCGCGGACGGCCCGCACTGCGACCATTAGAAGAGGGAGGGATTATAGAAAGGAGATGATTGTGAACCTGTTTTTTAAAATGTCATAGTTCTCTGGAAAAACTGATTTTGAAAGCTTGTTCCATTCTATCGCAGCCCTGTAAAAAAATGATTCTTGATGGAGATTGGTCCTTGTAGTGTCAATCTTGAGAGTAAATGGGTGAGACTGATCAGCGTGCCGAGTTCTTCGGCCGAATGTGGCCAGTGGTGGTACAAGAGGTTTTATTTCTCTGGAGCATCTGCCATGGAAATATCTGTAGAGCAATGACTGGTCTGCAACTCTTCTTCTATGTTCTAGAGGGTGAAGGGTATCTGTGAGAGTTAAGCTGTTTATCAAACGAATGGCTCTTTTCTGAATGGAATCTAGAAGACGAAGAGAATGCCTTGGTGCTGAACCCCAAATGTGCGAGCAATACTCCAGTAGAGGTCGGATTTGAGCCTTGTACGTCGTCAACAGTTGATCAGGAGTAAAAAACTTTCTAGCTTTCCACAGAAAACCTAGCCTCTGGCTTGCCGACTTTGTAAATAAACATCTAGTCGTAATGTTCAATTAGTTTAATATAGTATTTAGGAAAACGTTCCTCCTTTTATTCTAACAAGGGTTTCCCGTAACCTTAAGGTACCTAATACACTACATGGCGTCCTGAAACATTACATGGCGCATCTGCCATGGAAATATCTGTAGAGTAATGTCTGGTCTACCTCTCCAGAAGAGGGCTGACGCACTCTGGACCATGGACCGGAGTAGACTAAGCAGCACGCTTGGCATACTCACAGGACACATCGCACTAAGGGCGCACCTCTTCAAACTTAAGCTGGCGGCCGAGAAAAAGGAGGAGAGCAGTATACACATTCTGTGTCACTGCCCGATGCTAGCGGGGTACAGGTATTAAACCTGGGGCCGTATGATTATGGATCCAAGTGATCTAAAAGAGACAGGGCCAACAGAAATCGTAAGGTTTGTCAAAATTAGCGGACTAGAATTCTGATGCCCTGAAGACACAGCGGTAGTCACAAAGGATCTAGGTGACATAGGTGCCGACACCAAAGGCCCAACCGCAAAATTGTAATGTAATGTAAAATGTCTGGTCTGCAACTCTTCTTCTATGTTTTAGTGAGTGAAGGGTATCTGTGAGAGTTGAGCTGTTTTTTAACCGAATGGCCCTTTTCTGAGAGAATGCCTTGGTGCTGAACCCCAAATGTGCGAGCAATACTCCAGTAGAGGTCGGATTTGAGCCTCGTACGTCGTCAACAGTTGATCAGGAGTAAAAATCTTTCTAGCTTTTCACGGAAAACCTAGCCTCTGGCTGTCGCCCACTCCGTGATTTTTCGCTAAAACGTCACCCATCTGTCGCTGGAGCTAACTTCAAGTGACGCGAAACCATAAGTTTTCCTCCTACCAAATTTTGTTCTTAAATGGAACCCCGCATTTGAAAAAAACCGGTATTAAAAGTTATTTGTGTATTTTTAAATGTTATCATCTTGTTTCAGACACGGACAAATGCGAATTTTCAACAAAATTAGTGAAATGTTTGGTGGATAAAGGAAAATCCAACTGCGCCGATTGGCCGGCCGGTAAATTACCATTCTAATGTCATTCTAACCAACCAAATTACACCCGAATCAAAATTCGTCGCGAACGACCTACCATTTTGTTAATTTCACTTTTGTTATAACGATATAGGTACACTCACGAAAAACTTTTTTCCACTGCACAATGTGGATAGACACAACTTAATTGTCCGTAGACGTGTTGTTAAAATAAATAATAAATAAAATCTGGGCAACAAGTGGTTGGGGTGTTCTTATCTAAAATAGAAATAAATATATTAAAATAATTTTTGTTTGAATAAATTATCAAAAGAACAACAGCGTTTTTGTTTTAAACTACATACAAACTAATTCTACCAATTATTATTCCTAACTTGTATGAAAATTATGAAAAATCATTCTTGGTATTGGGGCGAAAAAGACAATGTAGTTTTGAGTTTAGTAAAATAATTTTATACGTATTGACAAGAGGTTCCTTTTCGAAAAATGGCCGCTTACCTTTGTCTTCAGTAATCTGGAGATGTTTTTACCGGCCGTCTCAGGAAACCTGTCAACTTGTACCACTTGTAGAATAAAGGAGAGTTATTTTAAGTAGGTAAAACATTAGCCTTAGTCCACTCCTATTTAATCTTAGCATGGACAAAATCATAGAAGAAGTGGCAACCCTAAACATGCACAACTTGTCGCGCGCGCACGGAAAAAGCCTATTTTCTTGACTCCCAATGAAATAATACTATTTTCTGGCACGTGATAACACCGCTTCACTGTAACTTCCCGCGCTGGTCCAAGGGGTCCCGTTCGCCCCTGAGTGTCATTGTGTACAGAATGAGTTATTTTTTTTTAAAGAATTTTTAAAATAAAATATCATTCACTTTTATGAAAAAAACCTATGACAGAGAGGTGAGGAGTGAATTGTGGTCGACATTGTCCACTAAAATCACTTAACGAGGATTCCACTGCTTGTGTCAGGATAAAAGGAGCTTACACGAACTGGTTTAACATTGAAAAAGGTTTAAGACAGGGATGTGTGGCTTCGCCATGGCTGTTTGACTTATACATGGGCGATTGTTTAAAAGATTTGAAAGAGAGTGCGTATGGATTGAAAATAAATGATTTGATCGTCAAATGCCTTCTTAACACCGATGATCAAGTCATATTAGCGTCATCTGAAGAGGAGTTGCAAGCGATGGTTAATGATATGCATGATGGCCTGAAAATCAAAGGGATGAAAATAAATGAAAGCAAAACAAAAATAATGGTTTTTGAAAGAGCAGTAAACATGACAAACTGTAAAGTTCTGATTAAGGGAGAAAAAGTGGAACATGTAAATGAGTTTGTATACTTGGATTTAAAGTTTACGAGAGATGGAAAGTATGACAGTGACATTGAGCGAAGGGTGTTGGCAGAAAACAAATGAATATGGGACTGCACTTATGTATGGTAGTGAATGTTGGGTTTGGCAGAAGAAGCATGACAATAGGATTAATGCTGTGAAGATGAGTAGTCTGAGAAGTATAGCTGAAGTGAGTCGGTCGGATAAAGTAAAGAATAGTGAGATAAGAGAACGCTGTGGTGTAAAATAAGATGTGGTTACAAATATAGATAAAGGATTGCTTTGACGGTTTGAACACGTAGAAAGGATGGATGAAGGAAGATTGACGAAACAAATTTATAAGGCGAGTGTGAATGGACGGAAGTCGGTAGAGGTCGACTTCGGCGAACATATCTCGATCAGATCAACATTGTTTTGAAGAAAGGCCAGGTCGAGAGTACCAATAACCGACGAGCACGTATGAGAGCACTGATGAAATTAGAGGAAGCAAAAGATATGTGTAAGAACCGTAGCAAGTGGAAGGAAGTGGTCTCTGCCTACCCCTACGGGAAAAAGGCGTCACTATATGTTATGTATGTATGCACTTTCTCCGTCGTTCGCCCCTTTCTGGGTATTCGATTTTTTTTTTGCACGCGAGTTAATTAAACAATTTCAAAATCCAATCGTAAATAAAAAACAATGCGTCAATATTAGAATTTCGCAAATCGGTGGGTGGGTGGCAGGACGTTGCGTCACTCTAAAAACGAGTTGGTGAAAAGTGGCAAAGAATTTAATTTTCCCATTATCGTTTTGCAACTTTTAGGAAATTTATAAATAATAATTGTTTTGATATTTTTACACAAAAGCTTGAAATAATCCCCTCCAGTACGTGCTATACAGTGAAATCCATTTAAATAGAACGCAATTGGCGTAGATAAGCGGTGACATTGAAGAAACAAAAAGTATATTTTTAAAAATAAACACGACTCACCTCGAGCTTATCTTCGTAAAAATTTTGCATATAGCGATCGGTTTCCTCTTTGATCATTTTCTTTTTCGCACCTTGACGGTACAACATCGTTTTCAAGTAGGCTTGTTCCTGTTCGGATTTTTCCCTCAGTTGACTCGTTTCTTTTTCGGTGCGACTCAACAGCTTTTTCAAATCTTCCTGATATTGCGCGTTCATTTTGTCGATGTATTCTTTTTGATTTTTCAAAATGTCGTCGATGTGATTCGAATGCGAATCGAAATTGTTGAGGTAATGTTCTTCGGCTTCGTCCAGTTCTTTCACCAATCGTCTGATGGTTTCGTTTTTGTAGCGAATCACGCGATCTAACCACTTCTTCATTTGCTTAAAATACAGAAGACCACCGTTAAGAATCGTTTCGCACGCTACTGCAATCGATACTAGCAATTTGACAATTCTGCAAACACGAATTTAATAATTTTGTTGCAAAGGAAGTAGATTTACTGAAAATGAAAATGAAACAATTGAAAAACCGATCATACACACATACATACATATAGTCACGCCTTTTTCCCGTAGGGGTAGGCATTCCTTTATCTATCTTTGTAACCACATCTTCTTTTACAACACAGCGTTCTCTTATCTCACTATTTTTTACTTTATCCAACCGAGTCACTCCGGCTATACAATTCTCAGACTACTCATCTCCGCAGCATTAATCCTGTTTTCATGTTTCTTCTGCCAAACCCAACATTCACTACCATACATAAGTGTAGGAACCAACAAACCTCTATGCACAGCCAGACGTGCCTTTTTTGACACTTTCTGGCTGTTCATAAAGCTATGCAGTGCCCCATTCATCTGTTTTCCTGCCAACACCCTTCGCTCAATGTCACTGTCATACTTTCCATCTCTCGTAAACTTTGAACCCAAGTACACAAATTCATTTACTTGTTTCACTCTTTCTCCCTTAATCAGAACTTCACAGTTTGTCATGCTTTCTTCTCTTTAAAAAACCATTACTTTCGTTTTACTTGCATTCATTTTCATCCCTTTGATTTTTAGGGCATCATGCATAACATTAACCATCGCCTGCAACTCCTCTTCAGATGACGCTAATATGACTTGATCATCGGCGTAAATAAGCCATTTGACAATCAAATCATTCATTTTAAATCCATACGCACTCTCTTTCAAATCTTTTAAACAATCGTCTATGTATAAGTCAAACAGCCATGGCGAAGCCACACATCCCTGTCTTACACCTTTTTTGACGTTAAACTAGTCCGTGAAGCTCCGTTTATCCTGACACAAGCAGAGAAATCCTCATAAAGTGATTTTAGTGCTCGTATTAGACTACCGCTCACCCCATACATAGATAATGTCGACCGCAATTTACTCCTCACCACTCTGTCATTGGCCTTTTCCAATAGACCTTCTGACTTCTAGCCAAGAATTTTTCAACTATACCTTGTAATTAAAAGACCTGATCCATACTGATCTCCTTCCTCTTCTAAATCCTGCTTTCACATCCCATATCATCTTCTCAAAAAGCTCTATAAATCACTAGCGGACCCGGCAGACGTTGTCCCGCCCGAACGTTGGCTTGCCTGCTTTGGGAAGATTACTATCAAACTCAGCAACCACAAAAACTATGAATTCGACACTAATATTAGCGTTTTTATATTCCATCCCCTTCCCTTCCCCTTTGTATGGGTGCTTACATTATTGGGAATGTCACTATTTAATTCATCGTCCACGAAGACTATGAATTCGACACTAATATCATTTTTGATTTTTTTTTATTTTCTATCCCCTTTTGTAGTGGTGCTAACACAAAAGCTTTTTTCACTAAAACCACCCCTGTTATGTATAAAACAACTTTTGAAATTTTCATCCCAATCACCGTTTGGGAGTTCTTGAAGGACATACAATCATACATACAAACATTTTTTTATTTTTATTTACAGGGTGTTATTAAATAAGTGCGACAAACTTCAGGGTGTAATACATTCTCCATTTTCAGAGATACGGAAAGAAAAAAATGGTACGCCACTGAGATATTTCAAATAAAAAATCGTGTTTGAATTCTTCGTTAAATTTGTAAGTAATAATAAAAACGTATTCCACTCAAAAACTATATTTATCGTAAAGCGTATTCAAACTATCCTTCGATAAAAAAAACGCGTCTACTTATTGTCTTCCCTTCATGAAGACTACCCCTTCTCTCGCGGTAGTCAAATTCAATGTTAAATATTTTTTTATAATATTTAATTATACATTTTTTTCAAAAAATCTATCATAGAAACTCATTATTATTAGCAGGAAATGTTGCTGTATACAACTTACTACATTTTATTAAATTTAAAAATTAATTAGATATACTACGTAATTTGACCTTATACACATTGTCACGTGCCTATTTTTTTTCCCTTCTACAGTTCCATTATTAATTGTGTTTCTGATAGTTTTGTATTCCTCAGGTACTTGTAAATAGTGTCGCTTACCGTATTTTGTTGTAACTTAAATATATCATTCGTTGTAAATGGTGTTGCATGCCTTGTTGTGGTGGAATTCAGTTGTTGATCGCTGGAGATTGAGTGGGGGTTTTCGTTATTGGATTTTGCTTTGGTTTTTGGCCTCGATTGTTGTGTGTTGTCGGTTATATTATTGTTTGGTTTGCATTTCTGTGTGGATGGGGCTGGATATCAACACGGACGAGCGCGATTCTTAGTATGGAACATGGACTTGCGAATATTCTTGTTTGACGTCGATTCCGTGTCATTTCTTGATATCCGGCTTGGGAAGGAGTCAGTCGTTTGGTGGCAGTCTTGGGAGTGGTGTGGGGAGAAGTTTTGGGGCGTTGTGATATTAACAAGTGTGCGGAGCCTCTACGGTTTTACTTTCATATCTGGCTGTATTTGGGCCATCTTAATTGGATTTTGAAGTAAAACCATTTAATTTTTAACTTGACCATTCTATCTTACCTTCGTTGTTGATATTTTGGATTTTGGTGTCGAGTTTAAATAACCGCATGCGGGATTTATTTGAGGGAAGCCATTGTTAAGTAGCAGGTGCCGTTCCATAATCAAACCGGCCACAGGAGTAGTGAATTCGTATACCCAAAGGTTACAAGTGATTTATTTTTAAATATTTAACGACGTGACTTATTTTTGACACCACGATTAAGTTTTGTTTTAGTTTATTAATATAGTGCATTGTTGGAAACTATTTATTGCATTAGATAATATGCCAAAATTGAGTACTTTGATTTATTGTTAGCTGTTGATTTTGATTATATTTGTTATAAGTTTATTATTGAACTGAGTACTTCGGTTTATTGTTGGCTGTTGATTTTGACTATATTTGTTTTAATGTTACTATTGAACTGAGTACTTCGATTTATTGTTGGCTGTTGATTTTGACTATATTTGTTATAATGTTATTATTGAACCGAGTACTTTGATTTATTGTTAGCTGTTGATTTTGATTACATTTTTTATAAGTTTATTATTGAACTGAGTACTTCGATTTATTGTTGGCTGTTGATTTTGACTATATTTGTTATAATGTTGCTATTGAGCTGTGTATTTTGATTTATTGTAGGAGTAAAGTATCCAATATATTTTTGCTATAATTTCATTTATTTGGTTCACCATAATCTTAGTTGTTTATCGTGTGGCTCTGCTAGTGCCTATAAGACCTAGGGGTTTCCGGCTTGAACCGTCTAAGTCGGTGGCGCGGCTCACTTTTATTTTCATTTTCTTTTTTTCTTCTACCCTGTACGGCTGACCTCGGGCATAATTTGCCAGTAGAGAGACCGCTGGCAGAGTACTCTATAGAGAACAAAAAAAAACGTGGCAACATCCTTAAATAACCTTAAAAGAATGGAAAATTTTACAAATGCAGACTTGTCAGACATGCATTTTGTCTATGGTCGAAGTAATGAAGTATGTCGAGTTGTATCCAGAACGAAGAGGGTACCCCATCACACAATATTTGCTCGTATTCACCAACGTTTGCGCAAAAATGGTAGATTTAAGAAACAAACGGCCGACAAACAGGCGACTCTTACCTTAATTTACTACAAGACTGTTCTTCTGTTCTTCTAGAAGAAATTCCTCTACAGCTTAGACAACACCTATGGTTTATGCATGATGGTGCACCAGTCCATTTTAGCATTACTGTACGTAATCACTTGGATACAGTATATCCAAATCGTTGGATAGGTAGGGGAGGTATGGAACATTGGCCTGCATGATCGCCGGATTTAAATCCTCTGGATTTTTGCATTTGGAGTTTTCTTAAGTCACAAGTTTATTCCACTCCTGTCGAAAATTTTGAAGACCTGAGGAATCGAACTACAGCCGGCAATGAGACAGTAAGAAATACACTAGAAATATTTGCGCGAATACAACAATCGATGAGGCGAAGAGTTGAATCTTGTGTCACGTCAGGTGGAGGTCATTTTGAACATTTGTTGTAGCTTTGCGCCTATTATTGGTGTTATTTTTCGTTATTGTTCCGGTTTAATGTTATTGTATTAGATAGTTATTAATAATGTATTAAAGAAATGAAAAATACGCGTTAGGATGTTTTATTTTTTGCATAATAACGGCGAACAAAAATTTACCGAGGAATTCAAACATGATTTTGAATTTAAAATATCTCGGTGGCGTGTACCATATTTTTACATGTCAAAAAATGAACAATAACTACCTTTTAAAACCTACCAAATTTCATTTGCATATCATGACCGGTTTCAAAGCAATAAATAAATCGTCAGTTTTTAGGAAAAACTTTTAACACTTCGTACCTCTGAAACGAAGTATTTACGGACATGTGTTATATAGCAAACTTATAATTTTTTCATGCAGAATCATCCCCTGAAATTTGTCGCACTTATTTACTAACACCCTGTATATAGATAGATTAGAAATTAAAAAAATAATAATAGGCGTCGTTACCGTTACCGTTTCCGTAATCTTGTGCATAGTCGACGTTTATATACAAGCTGTTACCTTATAGCAACAAGGGCCAATGTCACTTGTCAAACAATGGACACTAAACTAAAGTTATCCATCAAAATTGTGTTTTAATGCCCAAAAATTCGTATTCTTATTGACAAAAAGTTGCAAAGTAAATATTAGTGTTGATTCAATGAGTAAGCTGTTATTTGTAAACAGTGTTGTTAGTAATAAGAATAGTGATTAAATTTGGGAAGAGTTAATAACTCGAGTAATAAAAATAGTGATTAGGTTAGGTGATTAAATTTGGACGGAGTTAATAACTCGGGTAGTAACACATTAAAAATGAACTATTAGAAAATTATGTTTACCCAATTATACCTCGATATTTTGCTTTAATTCTTGGCATTTCGATTTTCGCAATATTTGATGCCAGTTTTGATTTATTTTGGCAATGTTCAATCGAGAAAATGCTTCTTCTTTCTTCACTTTTTTCTAAAAAAAATATATTAATTTTAATATCTATTACATAATGGATAAATAAAAGAATTAGTATAAAGTAGGAAATAAAAAATTAGAAAGTCTTTCATTTTTCCAATTACTTATTTAAATAAAAAAAAACTTTCAAGTTTTATTAATCTGGAAGTTTAAAAAATTTCTTGTTCTTTGTTTTTTTTTTAATGATAACATGTGCATTTTTTTACAAGTATAATGTGTTTTTAGAATCTACATAAAAACCAGATTTGTTTATAAATTTATAAATGAAATACATAAAATCAATGCTGAGACAGCAAAATATTTCCACAAAACTAAAACGTTGATATTTCTGCAAAATTTGCAACGTAAACAAAAAAAAACACCTATTCAACGTTAAATAAGTAAACAAAGATAAGACTATTTATCGTTCAAAAATAGAAACAATTTACGTATTAATAATAACATTGCAGATAATAAATACCCGATAGCGAATATGTTTACCGATTTGTCTTTTTTAATATCAAAACAATTCCAATTAAGTTTATAAAATATTATTATTAAACAATTCGTATCAATTATAATAACTGTTCAATTTTTAATATTAATTAATTTCCTTATTATATGTATATGACGCCATCTAGCGTCTATATTCCTATACAAATAATTATTTATAATTACTTTTCTAAATACTTATTCATAAAATTATGTCGAAATAATAATATAAATTCTCTATTAATAATCGTGAGTAAGGTAACAACACTGGAATGATGGTTGGTGTTGTATGTTGAATAAGCAGACAAAACGAAGCTATATAACCTCATTGGGACATATTATCTGACAGAAGGCATGTCAACTTTGTAACATTATGTTAAGTTTGCAAATATACATCGTTTGTAAGAAATAATAATATCGTATTCTACTCAAAAACTATATTTCTTGAAAACGTATTCAAAACTATCAATTTACTTCAAATGCCTCTATCCACTGTCGTCTCGTCATGAAGACTGCCCAACTACCTGCCATATCCCGCACCCCTCATTGTCTTCCTATTTTAGGTACCTAGCAAACAGATCTTTCTATTGTTATCTCAAGTAACCCTCGTTTATGCCTCTACCGACGCCGACGGACCTTGCACACACAGTGGATCTGACAAACCTTCAATTGTACTAAACCTGGTAAAGGTACGTTTCAGTATTTACCCATTTAAATTTCAAAATGTCTCCCATAATTGAAAGTTGTAAAATTCCGAAATTAAAAATATTGTTTTAGGGTAAAAAAAACTGGATTCCATCGAGGCACGAATTGTGTAATTCGTGCAATTTGTAAAAATAGCTCATTTGTTTCACTTTGTGGTCAATGTCAAAATAAAAAAATTAATATTGTGCAACTAAAAGCTTACCTTGATACATAAAAAACGAATTATTCTAAATAAATTTAATTTATCTTTGTTCAAGTATCCCTGGTCGGTTAATTATGTATTCATTGCGAATTAGCTTTGTTTGAAAACAAGGATCACCTTGAAAACCGGTTAACGGCAGATAAAAGTAGCTAGTGTCAACATCAATAAAAATATAAGTAGATTCCAAAAAAAAAATACAAACAACCGGACAAAGATTTTTATTTAAGTTTTAAGTACAAAAATCTTAACATATCTAAAAGCGGATACGAAAAGACATTTTATTGTAATTTTTTTGATAATATAACAAGTTCATTTAATATCAAAACCTTCTTCGACTTCAAAAAGACTGTACCCATTTCGATTTATATGCAGTATCATACTGCTTGCTTCTTTTTATTATTTTCGGTATTCATCAACTTGACAGCTATTTTTCTAGAATGTCCTGAGGGGTCGAAATGATTCGTGTGTTCACTCACTTCCTTCTTGGATCTTTGTTTACCGCTGTGGCCACAGTACAAATGCTTGTCGTATTCGAAATTGTAATGTTCATATTCATCGAAATGACTTTCGGACATTTTGCGACTGATTTTCTAGACAATTTGGTAAAAATGCAAAATATCACAGATATCTACGACCTTCACAATGTTTACTCTGACGCTTACACTTCGGATATATAATTTATACTAACCTGCCTGCTTTATTCTCTCGATTTATATATTTTCCATCAGCTGTCAGCTGACGTCAGGTTAACGAACCAGATAAGCGAACACTTCGTTCTCAATTCTCGTGTACACACACACAAAGTTATGGTTCGTCGTCGCTAGACGAATTGACGCGTTGGTTTAATTTACAAAATTTGTTTTGTGCTATAAATTATATAAAAGAGAAACGCGGATTTTACAAAATAAGTAATGGCATGGGTTTTTATGTGGTAACTGTAGTGGGTGATAGAATTTGATTAAACCCGCCCTAAACAAAAGTGGCTGATTGTTCACCCACTAATAGACTTGGAAAAAGTTGATTTTATTTTATAATTCTGACAATGGGTAAAAAAATTATTGGTTTTTTAATTTTTAATGAGAGCTGATAAAAAGCTGGTTATCAATTATTATTAGAACAAACTCAAAAGTACCTATTTTTGGGATGGATTTTGTAGTTATTATTTACAGTCTACTTGGAAAATTTATATATGACCTCGATTTGTTACAATAACAACAGATATTACCTTATCGAACAAAAATACTTGTGATATTTTATCTAAACTCGAAATGATGGTATTAAGCTAAAAATAAGAAATCCAAATAAACTCTTAAGTTACTATGTATCATGATGGAAATCAATAAAAAGTAAATTATAGTTTAAAAAAACTAAAAAACACGCTTTTGGAGTTAATCAAACTAAAAAGTAAAAAATAATTCTTAATATAAGAATAAAATTGCTAACGAGAAAATTAACTGTTCTAAAAGCGTGGGGTGCTTTTTATGACATTTTTAAACTAACTCTGCGTTTCGGAATAAAAGCACCCCACGCTTTTAGAACAGTGACATTCATTTTCTCTCATTTTCGTTTTTTAGTTCCATTTGCTATTAAGCAATATCTATCTGTCTCCGTTTTAATATGACAATTTTTTAAATGTATGTCGCAAATACCTTAATACAATTAAAAAAATTATGTATTAAATGGTAAAAGCACAAAAAGAATGCATCGAATCGAACCCGGGCCGCCCGCTTGGACGGCGAGTATTCACCACTGAATCATCGATGCGATGAACTATGTTATATTTGTTCTGCGCGCATGCGTAGTTCACGCACAGTCAGTTACAAACATACATACAAACAAGATACTGGTGGAACTAATTATAAGCTTGTTAAATAACAAATTAAAAATAATTTTAAAAATGCATTTTAATCGACTCCCTCACGTTACCTAAATACAATTAAACAAAATCTTGACAAGACTTACCTAGACTGTACATAATTACGAACGCTATCAATAATGAGCTTTATTGGCTACATAAGAAAAAGTTAAATAACTATGTTATCTGCATAGTTAGTAAAGCATTTTTTATCTCACTTTACATTACCAATGGGGGTGAGTAAGAATATTTGGGCTTAATTTAAGAATTCAACAATTGGATCGATTAAAACGATTCGATTTATTATTTCTATATTTTCCTTTTTATTGTTAACTTTTATTTTATTTATTATTACTGTAGAATGATAACTTTACCTTCATAAAAGTTGCAATGAGTTGTTCTTTTCTTCTTTTGGCCTCTTCCTCCATTTCAGCTCTGTGTTGCATGTAACGAGCTCTTTCTTCGTCAGACATTTTAGCTAATTTGTTAGCTACTGTTTTCTTTTTCTTACCACCCATATTTTGTTTAAATAAACTATTTTAACGAACAAATCGGCGTAATAAGTCTTTACCAGACTATTTTCTCTGGTTTGATGTTGCCCAGCAACAATATCAAATCAATGGAAGCTTGGTTACCAATTTCAGAAACTCGTTGTTAATTAGTTTAGCTTTTTTGCTGTATGACATAACATTTTTAACTTGATATTGTATTAGTAAACAAAGAATATATTCGTTGATCATAGGTTCGTAAATTAATGGCGGTAAATCGGTTTTTCATATGTCACAATGGTAGGCAACCTACATTGCAATACTGAAAATTAAAATCCCATCTTTGGTCCTCATTTGTTGGCAAATAACATTACGACTAAACTCAACTGTACTACAAGTCAAATTGTTTTAAAAATAAAAATGTACTAATAAATATATTTATTTGTTTTTAATGTCACTTAGTTCTTTTTTTAAACGTTTCACCTCACGTTTGAAGTTTATCGACGATGATCCACTACTGTCCGAACTCGAAGAACTTGAGGTAGTACTTGAACTCAAACTACTACTTATTTGTCGGCGGCGACGTTTTTCCTCACGTCCACGATTACGACTTTTCCGTTTTCCCATTTTTATCAAAATTCTTTTTTTTTCTTTCAAAATAATAAACAAAAAAAAATAATAATGTTCCCACACCCACTGCTGCTTGCAAGAAATAAAGACTGCCCATCTACCTGTCATATCCCGTATCCCTCATTGTCTATTTTAGGTACCTAGCAAACAGATCTTTCTATTGTTACTTCAAGTAACTCTCGTGTATGCCTCCACCGAATTCATTGCGAATTAGCTTTGTTTAATAACAAGAATCACCTAGAAAACCGGTTAACGGCAGATAAAAGTAGCTAGTGCCAACATAAATAAAAATATAAGTAGATCCCAATGAATAAAATACAAACAAACGGACAAAGATTTTTTATTTAAGTTTTATGTACAAAAATCTTTACATATCAAAAAGCGAATACGAAAAGACATTTTATGGTTATTTTTTCGATAATATAACAAGTTCATATAATATCAAAACATTCTTCGACCTCGAAAAGACTGTACACATTTCGATTTACATGCAGTATCACTTCCTTGCTTCTTTTTATTGTTTTCGGTATTCATCAACTTGACAGCTTTTTTTCTAGAATGTCCTGAGGGGTCGAAATGATTCGTGTGTTCACTCACTTCCTTCTTCTTGGATTTTTGTTTACCGCTGTGGCCACTGCACAAAAGATTGTCGTATTCGAAAGACTGTACACACTTCGATTTATGTGCAGTATCACTTGCTTGATGCTTTTTATTGTTTTCGGTACTCTTCACCTCGACAGCTATTTTTCTAGTATGTCCTGAGGGGTCGTAATGATTCGTGTGTTCACTCGCTTCCTTCTTGGATCTTTGTTTACCGCTGTGGCCACAGTACAAATGCTTGTCGTATTCGAAATTGTAATGTTCATATTCATCGAAATGACTTTCGGACATTTTGCGACTGATTTTCTAGACAATTTGGTAAAAATGCAAAATATCACAGATATCTAAGACCTTCACAATGTTTACTCTGACGCTAACACTTCGGATGTATAACTTATACTAACCTGCCTGCTTTATTCCCCCTATTTATATATTTTCCAAAACAAGATAGTTTATTGCGCAGGTGGGCGGAGCCTCAGTGGCCATATTGCTACGTCACGCGGAGAGTAAACATCATAGTGTTAGCTAAACATCGATAGTTTTGATTTTCGATAGTTATCGATAGTTTTGGAAAAACTATCGAATGAATATCGATAGTTTCGATAGTTTTTTCAAAAGCAAAAGTTATTTTGGCTTTATTGATTGATTTTTTCAGGACAATATAGGAACTTCATTGACAAGAAATGAAAATTTTCAACACTTTAATAAAATAAAAGGAACTCATTTAACACCGTTATCACAGAATAAAAAAGAACATTTGATTAATAACACTTCACATAACTACTAAAAATCACATTTCTGAGATTCTGAATATCATATTTAGAGGAAATGGTTTATTCCTAACTGAATTTATCACAATATAGAAATATTTTCTTTCAAGAAAAGCATTTCATTAAGTTTGTTGGCCTTCAACCTATTTCGTCTGTCAGTCATAATTTGCCTTGCTTTTGAAAACACCCTTTCTGACGGTACAGAGCTTCCTGGTATGCTCAAATACTTGAAGGCAATTTCTTTCAAAGAATTATTACTATTTTTTCAATATTCAATAGGACACTCTGACATACCAATCACTTCTGATGTTTAACATCAGAAGTGATTGTATAGTGTTAGTTAAAGTTTTTCGTGGAATAAATTAATTTTCAAATAAATGGTTGGATGCAGTTCAGATAACCAGTCCAAACATTTTGATAAAATGATTATGTTTTTTTCGCTTTCCTAGTGATAAAAACTTGCAGAAGCTTTGGATAACTGCTTGCAGACGTCGAGGAAATTTCAATGTGAACACTGCAAGACTATGTTTGATGCATTTCGATGTGGAAAGTATGGAGAGAAATTTGAGGCACGAGTTACTCCAAAACCAAAAAAACTCAGTATCTTAAAGCCCGATGCTGTTCCAATTTTACAATTACCCAAAGGAAAAAATATCTGTAGACGTAGATATAAGCGTGCAACAAATCGTAGTAGGAATCAAATAGTTGATGAAATTCTACAATTCAGGTAATTTTTTTGTATATTTATTCAGTGGTGCCTCATATTTACTTAAGTAGAAGTAATTGAATCATAGCTTTGATTATTTCGTTGTAGTAGAACTGCAGCTGATGTTGGGGTTATTAATCAACAAGAAGTTGTAGATGGTGTCTCACTTGCTAGTACCTGGCTAGTACTAGTAATCCTCAAGTAACTAGCACAG
Organism: Agelastica alni; assembly: GCA_950111635.1. Lineage (NCBI taxonomy): Eukaryota > Metazoa > Arthropoda > Insecta > Coleoptera > Chrysomelidae > Agelastica > Agelastica alni. Next base: position 41,083,339 of record OX467714.1, on the reverse strand, counting down.
CAGTATCTATTTCAACCAGAGAAATTGGGTGAGTTACTTTAGATGATCTAGTTGATCTAGATTATTATTAGCTGACTCAGTATTCCTCTAATGTTTTCATTTGCAGTGTTAATACTGAAGCAGCATATGACCAGACACAAGAGATACTGGAGTTAAAAAAGGAGATTGAAAAACTTAAAAATGAAAATAAAGTATTTCAAACTATTTTCACACCTAACCAGAAGTTGAAATATCCTAATAAGAGAGTAACATGGTCTATTGAAGATATTTCAAAGGCCATTGTTATTCAATCTGCAGGGGCTCGAGCTTACAGGTTGCTGTTGAAAAAAAGGCTATCCTTTGCCTGCAATATCCACCCTCAGATGCTGGTGTAAAAAAATCAAGTTGGAGCCTGGAATTTTGAAAAGGGTAAAGCTGAATATTCATATATTCTCATCAGTTGACTAATTCATATTGTCCACAGGTTTTCATGATTGTTAAGAAGACAGAGTTAACAGCAATTCAAAAGTTATGTGTTTTATCTTTTGATGAAATTAAGGTTCGAAGTGCCTATCTATATGACAAAACGAATGATGAAACTTTGAAGCCCACTCTCAGAGGCCTGTTTGGAAATTGGAAACAGCTCATATTTTATGATTTCAATTGTGCTATGAAGAAATCACAACTTTTTAAAATTTTAAATTTTGTTGAGAATGAAGGTTTTCAGTAGTTGCAGTAGTGAGTGATCTTGGTGGTACAAATAGAACTCTACACAAACAATTGGGCATAACTACTACACAAACCTGGTTTCGGAAACCAGTCAGTGCTGAAAAAGTTTATATGTTTTTGCTGATGTGCCACACCTAATAAAGTTGATAAGACATCATTTTGTTGATAATGGTTTCATCATAGATGATGTTGAAATCAATCATAAAACCATCGAAAAAGTTGTAAGTCTAACCAGTATCAGACCTGAATATTGAACATAAAATATCACCACTAAAGTTAGACCCTCTAATCACAGAGCTGGATGGAATTAAATATGATGGATTAGAAAATTTGGCAGGTTTTATCTGCTATAAGATAAAGAAAGAAGAAACAGCCTCCACCTCAGCCAGTAATGATTTTACATGGGTAGATTATTTTATCATAAGGAGGTTTATCAAAACCATCTGAAGCATTTATGTACAAGATTGTGTAATTGGAAGACATTTTCAATAAGTTTAATCCTGAAAATAATATATGTATTTGCAGGGCTATTTGAGCCAACTGCTCGAAAGAGCCAGGGATATTGACTGCAGTGACAAAATAAAAAACTTGTTTTTCAGGTCTAGAATGTTCTTCAGAATGAGAATTTTGACCAAAAATTTGTTAGATAAATCATTGTCTGTAAAAAAAAAATTATCAAAGATTACAAAATAAACCCGACTTTAATTACCTATTTCCCCTATGGTTACTGAATTTTCATGAGTATTTTCAGGAACTGAACTTCTTCAAGATTCATTTATTACAAATTATCAAAAATTCTGTATGTTATGAAATATAATGAATTATATTTTGCTTAGTTCTACATATTTTATTGATGAATCTCTAGAATGTTTAGTACCCATGTAATAATAATAATATTTATTTAGCAAAAATTGCTAGTACAAACATATTCAATTTTACATAGTTAAAAGTGGTTCTAGACATACTCATAATGATAACAATAAATAATTTAATGTATATGACAAACTGCCAAATGGCTATAGTACACAATTCTTTAAAATCAATTCTCAAACGTTTTTGACAACATTGCCATCATCAGGAGAGAATTTTGAAAAGTGAATTAATTATGTGAAAATTCTTTCGTGAAATTTTTTTTTAATCAAGATTGTTAAAAATTGATGATGTTAGTACTTGAAAAAATCAAAAATAACTCACTTGTCGAAATTCTGTACAAAGGAAATGAACATTTCATTAACATCTTATTTGTAAGGAGAGAGTTAAGAGGATTAACATAATAATTAAAAAATTAAAATGGTAACCTATTAATCCTAGGTACCTCCGCCATAAGACAAGAAATAATGACCATGAAGTACATAGAACACAATAAATTGTTTATATATGACATATTAATGACAATGTAAACATTGAATTATGGAACAATGGGAATTGACACACTGATTGTAAATACTTTGTCAATACTCGTACAATGTCATTTGTAATTTACATCAGTTTGTCAATTCTCATTGTTCCATAATTTAATGTTTACATTGTCATTAATATGTCATATATATAAAATTTATTGAGTTCTATGTTTTTGTTTCGGTTAATATTTGCTTCCTCTACTTTCATTAGTGCTCTCATACATGCTCGTCGGTTGTTAGTACTTTTGACCTGGCCTTTCTTCAAATCAATGTTGATCTGATCGAGATATGTTCGCCGAGGTCAACCTCTATCGACTTCTGTCCATTCACACTCGCCTTCTAAATTTGTTTCGTCAATCTTCCATCATCCATTATTTCTACGTATCCAAACCATCTAAGCATTCCTTTATCTATCTTTGTAGCCACATCTTCTTTTACACCACAGCGTTCTCTTATCTCACTTTTCTTTACTTTATCCAACCAAGTCACTCCGACTATACATCTCAGACTATTCATCTCCGCAGCATTAATTCTATTTTAATGCTTTTTCTGCCAAACCCAAAAATCTCTCGAATACATAAGTGTAGGAACCAACACACCTCTATGCTCAGCCAGAACATGCCTTTTTTGACACTTTCTGGCTGCTCATAAAGCTATGCAGTGCCCCATTCATTTGTTTAGCTGCCAACACCCTTCGCTCAATGTCACTGTCATACTTTCCATCTCTCGTAAACTTTGACCCCTTAATTAGAACTTTACAGTTTTCATGCTTTCTTTTCTTTCAAAAACCATTATTATTGTTCTGCTTACATTTATTTTTATCCCTTTGATTTTCAGGGCATCATGCCTAACATTAACCGTCGACTGCAACTCCTCTTCAGTTGACGCTAATATGACTTGATCATCGGCGTAAAGAAGGCAGTTGACGATCAATCCAATTGTTTTAAAAATAAAAATAAAAGTGTACTAATAAATATATTTATTATAAAAATATGTTATGTTTAAAAATGTCTTTTTAAAGTCGATGCTCTGACTTCGAAAATTACAGGTTTTTCCTTTGTGCTCGGCATAAACGAATGCGCTCTTCTTATTCTTTCTCCGTCTCTTAATACTGGTACTGTGTGATACAACTTAGCTTCTAATATTTCTTTTTTATCTTCAGCACACCTCATCTTATCATTCGCCATTTTCAACTGATTATCCAAATGCAAGCGCTCTTTCTCCAACTGATCCAAACGCTCTTTTGCACCTGAAAAAATACAGAAAGCGACAAATTTTATTCAATTGTAAGTGAGTAAATTTATAATATAATCTAGGCAGTAGGTACAGTGCAACAGAAGTAGCTTGGCGGGCGAGAGATCACAAAATCTACGCACAACGAAAACATTCGAATAACGATCCGATCGGCGACGACGAAATTTTCAGTATTCGTGAGTCTCAAGTACAATCGGAGGAAGAAGTTTACGAATGTGAAGTATATTCAGCCGAATATTTGTTATTTTAGAGGCTAGTCGCCCGCCAAGCTACTTCTGTTGCACTGTACTTTTGCCACCACAAAAAAAAATAACCAAGTATCAATTAGTTACCATGTCAATGAAAGTGATTTTGATCTGTTGGTGTTTTGGTGTTAACTTAGAAATAATATTATAATGGTTATTTATGCATCATAATAATCATGTTCACAAATACATCATAGACATTTAGTTTAATAACACATACATTTAAGTTCATTTTCTTTAGCTTTCTGAAGTTCTTCGTATTCCTTCCGTTTTTCCCTTTCTTCTTCGAGTAATAGTTTTTGTTCGTCTTGTAACCTTTCCAATTCTTCGCGCTTTTCCCATTCTTCAGCTAAAACTCTAGCTTGTAATCTAAAAGAAACATTTGTTATTTTAAAATGTAACCCAAACACGTTCTTTTAGTAAAGGAATATTCATGAATCGGTAACCAACCCTCTCACAATTTCTTCGTCACGTTTGGCTTGTGTTTCTTCTTCCAAAAGTCTTTCGAGTTTCGCACGTAATTCTTCCAATTCGTTTAATTTTTTCGCCTCTTCCTTCATAACCACTTCCAATTCTTTAGCGTGACCTTCGGCAGCTTCTCTGGCATTTCTTTCTTGCTGCAACTGCAGTTTGGCCCTGATCATTTCTTGCACCCTTCCCTGCCTTTGCTGTCTTCTTTTGGCCACCTGAAGACGTTGGTAACTCTGGTATTTTCCTGCAGACATTATAATTAACCATCAGAAAGTATAAACAACACTTATTACAGACTATATTCATGTGTATTGGTCTTTGAATACCTGATGAATACTCCGATGCTAGTTGTAAAGCTGACGTCCACTGCAATCTACTCATGTGATCGGTAGTGCCGAGTTCGTAAGTCCTTTCGGAGCTGTGCAATAAAATTTTATAACCAGATTTTGGTTCTACTTTACAACCTTTCTCAATCGGTAGGGATCCTTTTCGATCTTTCTCGTTTCTTCCCGTGTAATAGATCAACTCGGATGGTCTCAAAACGAACCAATATTCTTTCATAGTGGGAAATATGTACCCTTTCTTCGACAGGAATCCCTTTTTTATAACGTCTTCGACTATTTTTTGATAAATGTTGTTCACCGCCTCCGTCAGGGCGGCTTTATCGATGACTTTGTTTAAACATCTAAAACGTCGGTTAGATTCGTATTACGTAAACGACATTTTTAACAATTCAAAAAACTTTCAAGCAAATTTCGATAAACGAGCATGCTATTACTTTTTTAATCCCACTCGTATTCTCATTTAGATTTATCTACAGTTAGGCAACCTTGATGGTGCTGACAATCGCACTAGTATGAAGGCCAAAAAAAAAGAAGAACGAGTATTGTAAAACGTTTTTTTCACTTGTTTGAAGTTAAAAATAAATACAAAGAGTATTACATACTTTGCTCTTATTTTTCTTACTGTTAATTTTAACGTTTGCAAAATAAATAATTGCTATTAAGATCCAAGTTTAAATGAAATAACGTATATTTGTTTTTTATTTAATATTTTTTCTTAATTCGTATAAAAGGGTTAAGGAAGGGTGAAAAATATTTCGTGACAATACGAGGTTTTAAAAATGAATTAGTGCTCCTAATGAGAAGTTTTTGTGTTAGTGCATGAGTATACATGGTTTCTCATAAGTTTTTTGGTAAAACTAAAGCTTAGAAGTTCTAAGCAAAGTATGTGGAAATATACCTGTCAATGAGGAAAAAAGCTGTCACCGTTTCATGACAGTGCCTATAATTATGAAACAATATCTAAACCTTTGGTATTTACTTGAGGCAGAGAAGAGATGATTTAGGTGTGTAGACTTCAAACCGGTAAGCAATTTAGCAAGTATTCACTTTTATTTATCTTGTTTTGTTACCTTGACTCCAACACTGCAATAAAGGGAGCAAATCGAAAGTTTCCCATAGACAAACTTAAGCTAGTGAAGTCTTCTTCATCAAAATGACATCCCAACGATGACGTGATATCTTGAGCAACGGTACAGACCTCGGAAGGATGCAACAGCACTTGGTAGACGTTTCCGTCGTACTGATTTAATACCAACTCGGACAACACGCAAAATATGCGAAAAAATTGAAATAGCGAATCGTCTGAAAATATCTTGTTGTCTTTCGGTAAATATTTCTTTCTGCAAATCAACCAACACACTTCGGCTATTTTATTTTCGAACAATCGCAATTCTTGGTGTTGTAACGTTTTCGGCAGCGACGAAAACACTTCTTTTTGCAAATAATATTCGAATTGATCGAAATTTAGAGCAGAGGTACTGCGAAAGTGTTCGAGGCCCTTTTCTACGCCGTACAGATCCAGCAACGTGCCTATATTCGCGGTGAGTACCTGAAAATAAAAAAAAATGTTAATATTTCTCACTTAGGATGATGAGAAGTGAGCAAGTGAGCTTTCTCAACTACCGTCGAGGGCGCTACGAATCGAAAAAAATATGGAAGAGTCTGTTTTACAAACTAGCTTTCTAAATTATTCGTCAGATGGTGTCCAAACTTTTGAACAGTGGCGTAGCGTGGGCCATTGTCGCCCGGGGCGGAATTATAATTTTCCGCCCCTTTAACGTCACAAAAATAATGACGTTGGTGTTGGTGAGAAAAAAGTAATCATATAAAAAACGCTGAGCGAAAAATATTTATTTCAAAACCATGTAATAAAGTACGTCGGTGTTTAAAACCTATTACACTATAAAAATAACGTCTAGCATAAGTCTAAAATTCAACTTTTCAAAGTTAATTTCGTCCGTCACACTTTGTTCTATTGACAAAATGGCCAAATCACTCAATCCTATGGAGCTCATGGTAGACCTCAAGAAGTCAACCCTACCGCCCCCCTCGGTACGCCACTGAATAGCAATATTTTAAGCAAGTATGTTTCTACCAGTTGCACTAATATGTCAAAATTGGCAGCGATCGTGTTAAACATTTTTGTCATTTTATCAACAAAAAAATCTCCACTAACGAACTATTATTAATTGTGTTGCTTATTTGCAATGCCTGCTTTTTTTGCATTTAACCTTGACATGGTATATGTTTGTATTTTCACATTCTCATAAAACCTTATAATATATAAAATCTTGAACGCCTATATTTGGAAACGTGAATAACCAAGTTTTATAGAGAAGTGACACCTGCTGCTTTTTTTTCAAAAAAACCATAACTATTTAAAAAATATTTATATCTTACTGAAATATTAAATACCATACACGAAAAATACAATTATTACCATAAAAAAATATTACTAGTAATAAAGTTTAAATACAAAAATATGAAATTAAGCAATTACTCTGTTTCTTTTTTAAAAAAATTCAAAGACAAGAAAATTTACTCGAGATAATTTTTATGTAATCGAAAAAAAAAAATACCGAAAATAAGTATAAAATATGACATTGTCGGAATGGCTTACTTTTAATTTTGATTTATGCACATATCCAGATTTGTCTTGCTGTAATGCTTCGAATGCCAACCAAACGCAGTTAATTGAATTTTCCAACACCGCTGCCATCCTTGCACAAAATCAACTGGTGCATCTGAAAACGGCGAGTTAACTAGACATGACTCACTTGACCAGCATGTTTATCTTTTATTTAACTTTTACTTTGCCCACATTTGTAGAATTTCCGACTGTATCTCGTAGGCCAGTCGTTTAAATATGTTTTTTATTACTTTCTAACTTTAAATTTCTATCGGTAAAATAAAACTACAAGACTGGTATAATATACATACATAAACTAATAAAACAGTAGCTAAGAAATGTTTGGACTTATTAATTTTATAACACCTTACTGCTACTGCACCGCCATCTATTGCCGAGCAGCTACTTTACCATTTAAATAAAAACTAATGAAAAACGTCTTTTAACTACCCGTTAAGCGCAAGCGCTTACGCCATGTTGAAAAACCGACAATATGAAAGTTTCGGGCACTTTTTATAATTATGGCCGAACAACAGGGCTCATTACCTTTATTACGAGTGTAATTGAATAAAGAATTAATTGATGGTGCATCATTAGTGCATCCTACAGTAGAAGTACATAATTATGGTCAGTTAGGACGATCGTTAAAATGCCATGGTCGTCTTTCAGGGTGGAAATAAAGCTGAACTAGTTGAGAGGTTAGGATAACAATAATAATGAAATTGAGTAATGAGTGCAAAAAATTATAGACAATGTTACTTACTGTACTATACAGGGTGTCCCTTGACGACGTACAAGGCTCAAATCCGACCTCTAGTGGGGTTCAGCACCAAGGCATTATTCTCTTCGTCTTCTAGATTCCATTCAGAAAAGGGCCATTCGGTTGATAAACAGCTCAACTCTCACAAATACCTTTCACCCACTAGAACATAGAAGAAGAGTTGCAGACCAGGCATTACTCTACAGATATTTCCATGGCAGATGCTCCAGATAAACTTCTCTAAAACTAAATATCTGTCTATATGTGTGAAATATGATTTAATCAAGTCATGACTCTCACAGATACCCTTCACCCACTAGAACATAGAAGAGTTGCAGACCAGACATTACTCTACAGATATTTCCATATCTCCAGGTATTTGATGAGTTCTATATTGATCGCTTTTTCCATAACCTTGGGTGCAATAGGGCGATAATTCGCAGGAATAGTCTTCTTTCCTTTTTTCGGAATCGGTTGGACTTTAGCGTTTTTCCACATGGACGGAAATACTCCTTTGCTGTATGATAACTTGAAGAGTCTACAGAGAACTGGGGTGAGCTCTTGAGCACAGGTCTTCAGGACAATTGTCGGAATTCCATATGGTCCTACTGCCTTATTAGAGTTAAGATTTCGTAGGATTTGCCTGATAGTGCGATGGCGAATAGCATACGCTCATGCGCGAACTTTTAGTTCCGAATCGGTTAGCAATTATACGCAGGTACTGTTTTCACCATTCTAGGATAGTTTAACATTAGTTCTCAAATAAACCAAAACATAAGTAATACGATCCCAGAATAGTTCTGTACGAACCAAAACGCGATTTAATGAGCTCTAGCAACTGCACATGATCGAACCGTCCTCAAACATGAGCCAAAACAAAGCTACACTGTTTATACACGTATAAAGTGCCCGAAAAACATGGCGGAAGTTAGGGCATGCGCATACAAAGTTTTCATTAAAAGACCTATAAATTTTTAGGTTAAAATTCTTTTGTTTCTTAAAAAACATGACTTATTAATTAGCAGACTGCGTGAAATGGGAATAGATAATACAGATATTAGAATAATAAAACAACTTTATTGGGGACAGTCTGCTGAAATTCGAATCAGAAAATATCTCCTGACACAGGAATTTACCATCGCCGAAGGGGTCGGACTAGAATTCATCCTATCTCCCATGCTGTTTAATATCTACGTTGAGAAGATCTTCCAACTAGCTCTGGAATAATAATAAACGGCAAACCCATCAACAACATTAGATACGCAATTCTAGCTAATAATCTAAGAGATTTGCAGAATTGTCGAGGTAGGCGTACAGTTTGGTTTGCATATTAACATCGCCAAAACTAAAATAATAAAATAAAATTTGGTAACATCAACCTTACAATCAATGGCGAAGAAATTGAAAGAGTATCCAAATTCAAATACCTGGGAACAACTCTCAACGAGAAATGGGATTGTGATGAAGAGGTAAAAACGCATATCGGAAGTATTTAAGGATGAAAAACATACTCCTCCAGAGAACCCTACCGGTTGATCTTCGACTACGAGTAATCAAGTGCTATGTCTGGACCATCTTGTTTTACGGTGTAGAAACGTGGTCGCTTAAGGTCAGAACACTGAACCGAATAGAATCTTTTGAAATGTGGATTCTACGAAGAATGCTTCGGACCTCCTGGACAGAGCATATGTCAAACAACGATGTTTTGTTGAGAGCTGGAGTAGAGAGAGAACCCCTAGATATCGTTAAACAACGAAAAACGTCTTATCTGGGCCACATGCTTATGTGTGACCGATATTCTATCACAAAACTCCAGGGCAAAATTAAAGGGATTCGCGGATAGGGACGTAAGCAGCATTCTCGGCTTCGGAATATTAGAGATTGGTGCGGAATACCAGATGCAGGGTCTATATTTTGCCATGCTGAAAACAACACACTTGTCATTTTATAATGGATAAGGGTCCCCTACGTGCAGGTACGTACATGAGACGAGAAGAAGGAGAAGTTTATAAAAGCATGGATTTTTATTATTTCGATACCATAAATTACTCTGTTCATCGCATTTAGTACATTTTTGCATAGTGCGCACGATGATTAAACTCTTCAACCGATTATTTCGTTTCAAAATGACCAATTCACATTTTGTCGTTCACCATCAGTTGAAAACTTGACGAATAATGAGCAGTGCTGGGCTGTCAATTTGCTTGTTGGTTGGACGTCCACGAATTAATTGCTTGCTACGAGCTAAAAATGCCTAATTTGAATCTGGTAAAATGAAAAATGAAAAATTTAAAAAAAAAAATTTATTTTTTATTTTGTAGCATCCTATTTGAATGATTTTACATATTATCATTGTGCTATCCCGTCATCACCATCGTAAACGTAGTTTTCGAATTTATTATATTCGCGACGAGTCATCTGTGCAAACCGATTGGTACTGTAAGGAGACGTCTCCAAGATCTTGACCTTGTGCTCTTTCCACCATTTCATTCCACCTTTGTTCGTCTTCGTCATTATCCAGATCGTCCAAGCAACCCGCGTAATCGGGAGGCAGTGATTCATCGCCCAAAATAGAGGCGGATTGATCCACTAATCTTTCCCAATTTTCGTTATCGGAATACGACAACATCACGGCGTTTTCCAGAGGACTGTCATCCAAGTTTGGCACCTCCCAATCGAGTGGAATTATATTTTCGGCGGCGTTTTGCAGCATCCTCCATCTTTCTTCGCGATCTTCTTGTCCTTGTAAAGTTTCCATCAACGAAATGTTTCCCTGACTCTCGAAGAAGCTTCTCAACTCTGAGGTTTGGGCTACGAATATTTAAAATTTATTAATCGACTGTCAACAAATTTATTTAACACCCCTTTTTGATCATTTAAGTCCACATCCATGTCCGTCGCTCGTGACGTGACGACACTAATAGGGTACTTTTGGTAGTGAAAAGCACATTATTGTTTTATCATATTGAAATTAAAAGTCGTCATTTTTAATCTGTTTATCACGTGACCTAAAACACGAGCCGCCATGGTGTGACGTCATATAGGCAAAAACCGTCAGTTCAGTGTAAACAGCCAGGTATATATCTATCAACTTTAACTTCAAGGAGTAATAATTGTGTTCTTTCGTCAGTGCATTTCATTTGTACCTATTTATTTATTAAAAATGCAAACCGGTTTTGTAAAAGCAGTACGAATCTGCCAAAAATGGATTCAATGATGGTTGCAAAGTTCTTTGCATGTAACCCAGACTTCCGTTCTGCCGAATTCCGGAATGTTAAAACATAGTAATTGTAGGTTATATTACCATCAGTTTTATTTATTCATAAATAATTACATTGAAATGATCCTCACATAAATACAATCGACTTTTAGTTGATAAAGACTTAGAATCTCGTTTTGGAATGCGTATTAAAGAGATGGAAGGAATACTTCGAAAGTTTATTTGAGAAAGAGGATACACAAGTACAGGCCCTATTTGGAGACAAGAGTAAAAGTTGCAATGAAAGTGAAATTAGTACGACAGAAATTGTGAAAGCGTTAAACAGTATGAAATTGGGTAAGGCTGCTGGGTACGACAGGACTACAGTTGAAATGCTAAAGGCTGGACAAAGCGTGGTAACTAGTCTACTGTATCGCCTTTTTAACCTTTGTTGGAGGAGTGATAGCGTACCAGATGACTGGTGCAAGGCCATTATCGTGCCGCCTTAAAAGGGAAAAGGTTCGCAGCAGGACTGTAAGTACTACCGAGGTATTAGTTTACTCACCATAGTCGGTAAACTGTATGCAAATATATTGATTAAAAGAGTAACAAATAAAACTGAGAAGATGATATGGGATGTGCAAGCAGGATTTAGAAGAGAAAGGAGATGTATGGATCAGGTCTTTTCATTACGAGGTATAGTTGAAAAATTCTTGGCTAGAATTCAGAAGGTCTATGACAGAGTGGTGAGAAGTGAATTGTGGTTGACATTGTCCATGTATGGGCTGTACTGTACCGCCTTTTTAACCTTTGTTGGAGGAGTGGTAGCGTACCAGACGACTGGTGCAAGGAGAAGGAGATGTATGGATCAGGTCTTTTCATTACGTGGTATAGTCAAAAAATTCTTAGCTAGAAGTCAGAAGGTCTATTGCGCTTTTATAGACTCGGGCAAGGCCTATGACAGAGTGGTCAGGAGTGAATTGTGGTCCACATTGTCTATGTATGGGGTGAACGGTAGTTTAATACGAGCACTAAAATCACTTTACGAGGATTCAATTGTTTGTGTCAGGTTAAACGGAGCTTGCACGGAATGGTTTAGCATCGAAAAGGGTGTGAGATAGGGATGTGTGGCTTCGCTATAGCTGTTTAACTTATACATATACCATTGTTTAAAAGATTTGAAAGAGAGTGCGTATGGATTGAAAATGAATGATTTGATCGTCAAATGCCTTCTTTACGTCGATGATCAAGTCATATTAGTGTCATCTGAAGAGGAGTTGCAGGCGATGGTTAATGTATGATGCATGATGCCCTGAAAATCAAAGGGATGAAAATAAATGTAAGCAAAACGAAAGTAATAGTTTTTGAAAGAAAAGAAAACATGACAAACTGTGAAGTTCTGATTAAGGGAGAAAGAGTGGAACAAGTAAATGAATTTGTGTACTTGGGTTCAAAGTTTACGAGAGATGGAAAGTATGACAGTGACATTGAGCGAAGGATGTTGGCAGGAAAACAAATGAATGGGGCACTGCATAGTTTTATGAGCAGCCAGAAAGTGTCAAAAAAGGCACGTCTGGCTGTGCACAGAGATGTGTTGGTTCCTACACTTATGTATGGTAGTGAATGTTGGGTTTAGCAGAAGAAGCATAAAAATAGGATTAATGCTGTGGAGATGAGTAGTCTGAGAAGTATAGCCGGAGTGACTCGGTTGGATAAAGTAAAGAATAGTGAGATAAGAGAATGCTGTGGTGTAGCTGTTAACGTTGAATTAGTGACGGTCGTACATACACGACTGTTGTTTTTACCAATATTACGTCACCAAAATGGCTGACAGCGTTTTCGCGGGTATAAAAAAGGTTTAAAATTTAATTTAATTTTATGGCAAGAAAGCGTGTTTACTTTGCCGAAATATATTTTTTTGTGGCTTTTTATTAGGAAAATCAACATTTTGAAGTACTTTTTGAAACATAATAGAATACCCTATTATCACGGAAACCCCGGAACCATTGGGTCAACTTCGGCGAAAAACGGCCGGCGGAAATTTTTATTGTTTTCGTTCGTGTCAAAAATACTAAACGACCTAACCTCAAATTTATGCAGAGATTTATATTATTGTTTAGGTTCGTTTTTATTATGTTTTTAGACTCTTTTTTGGAATATGGTTCTGTTAAAGTTGATCAGCATTCGTGTATTTTTAGTTTCCAATACACAGACATTAAAATTGTCCACACTTGAGGTATTTCGCTATTATTTGCTTATTTTGATAAAGAAAGTGATTAATATTTTTTGTTAACTGTATTTCTAGTGAATCTTATCAAACTTGCATGAATCTTTGACGGTGGAAAAATAAGTTATTTTATTTGCAGGAAATTTGCATGAATTCACTATCGATAGTTTATCTATCGATATATGCAAATATATGATTAGAGAGATATCGCAAGCGCTAACGGTATACCGTATAACGACTTAAATAGTGGTTACGGACTATTTTAACACAAGCACACAAGAGAGTTATCGCAAAAGTAAAATCGACCACTTTAATTCTGACAAGTGAAGTTTGTTGGTAAATGTAACCTAGAAATTATCATTGTCTCGTTTACTGTTTTGTTGTGATTATTAGTAGTTTAATGGTTAATAAGTAGAATATAAAAGTGTAAACATAAACGGACGAAATTATAGCTAGGTCAACCAAATGAAATAGTGGTACAAGATGGGTAACCGAACCATGCGCAGATGATACTATTCTAATAGCGGAAAGTGAAGACGATGTACAGCGCCTCCTACAAAACTTTAAAACAACTGTCGAAAAGTATAACATGACAATGTCAATAGAGGAAACCCAATCGATGGTAATATGTAAGGAACCAATTAAATGTAAACTAGTAGTGAACGATCATATTATCGAACAAGTAATGAACTGTAGATACCTAAGTGTGGAAATAACCAATGACAGAAAAATAACAAATAACAAGAAACAAAACGGCAGGCAATAAAAGCAGCGAGAATATCAGGTTTTTTGAGAATAATCTGGTGGAATAAGCACTTAAGTACTGAAAGCAAAATCCGCATTTATAAGACATGTGTCAGACCCGTGATGACCTACGCAGCTAAGACAAGGGCCGAGACAACTAAGACTAAGCAGATAATGAGATCAACAGAAATGAAAACACTAAGGACCATAAGAGGTATTACTCTCAGAGACAGGATAAGAAATGTAGATACACTGAGAGAGCTAGGTGTTCAGGATGTAGTAAGGTGGACAAGAACAAGGCGACGTCTATGGAGAGACCCCTTAGATAAGATGGAGCCAAAACGTATGGCGAAATGGGCGAAAACTCAGAAACCCAACACAAAACGACCCATAAAAAGACCAAAAAAGCGATAGTACAAGAGCTAGAGCTCCGGATCACAGCGGAGACTGTAACAGACAAAAAACAGGACATAGTCCTATTAAAAGAGGAAGAAGAAGAAGAAACATACATACATACATACATACAAACATACATATAGTCACGCCTTTTTCCCGTAGGTGTAGGCAGAGACCATTTGCTTCCACTTGCTACGGTTTTTACACACATCTTTTGCTTCCTCTACTTTCATCAGTGCTCTCATGCATGCTCGTCGGTTGTTGGTACTCTTGACCTGACCTCTCTTCAAAACAATGTTGATCTGATCGAGATATGTTCACCGTGGTCGACCTCTACCGACTTCCGTCCATTTACACTCGCCCTATAAATTTGTTTCGTCAATCTTCCTTCATCCATCCTTTCTGCGTGTACAAAGTGTAAACATGCACAGAAATTAAAATAGTATATTGTAATAAGTCTTTACGGTATGGAGGATTGGACATTGAAGGCGACTGTAATTAAGAAATTAGAGGCATTTGAAATGTGGCTGTATCGCAGAATCCTCAAGATACCTTGGACGGCCCGACTGACAAACGAAGAAGTTCTAAGAGGAGTCAACGAATAACGTGAACTGTTTGAATTGATTAAGAAAAGAAAAACGGCATACTTGGGACATATAATGCGAAACACGAATTATCAATTCTTGCATCTGTTGATCGAAGGCCGGAGAGGGATCGAAAGAAAAAAAATGTCTTGGCTGCGAAATATCAGACAGTGGACCGGGCTACTCGATATACAGTCGCTAATACACACCGCAAGGAACAGATAAGCAGTGGAAAATGTTATCGCAAACATCCGTTAGTGGATACGCATTAGAAGAAGAAGAAGATCGTTATAAGTAGAAGTATTCAATTTAAAAAAATCACTTACCAGAATTGAAATAAAATATAACCACAGGTAAGTATATCCGCCAAAAAGATAATAAAAACTGCTCTATATACATAAGATTCACTATTTTTCAAAGATAAAGTATATATATATATATCGGAAATATTTCTGATTTATGTACTGTTTTTCATAGATAAAGTATATATATCTGAATAGCACTCAACATACCACCTTTGGACCTCCTAATAAAAGATCGGTCCAGGAACACTGCATACAGACTAAAGTGCCAGGAGGGATGAAGGAGCAACGGGATTGGCCACACCAAGATCGAGGCCCTCCACAAACACCTCTTCACAATAAAATCGGACAAAATTTCGAAAAAGACCTTGATAGGGAAAAACTATGATACAAAAATACCAACCAGAGAAGACTGGTTAAATAAAACACCATTGACCAGCACAGGAGTAAAACAATGGTACATTGATGGATCAGGGTACCAGGGACGCTACGGGGCAGGTGTTTGGAGCGTCCTGCAACCACAGGAAAAGCATACCACTGCGGAAATACGCCTCGGTCTTCCAGGTCTATGCCATACTCAGGTGCACTACGCACCCGACAGAAAACAGAGTGACCAACAGTGAGATTGATATTCTCACTGACAGTCGCGCGGCCATTGGGGCCCTCGTGAGTAACACCACAACATCGTCGGTGGGAATGCATGCAAGCCCTCACTGAGTTACTCACTGGTCGGATTGCCAATTGCCGAAGCAAACCATTTATTGAAATTAATCCTTGAACAAGAACATATTGCTCAGTGGCATGCAATCACTAACTGCAAAACATCAAAACAGCTGATGAAAAAACCTCTCCAGAAGAGGGCTGACGCACTCTAGACGATGGACTGGAGTTGGCTAAGCAGCACGCTTGGCCTGCTCACAGGACACATCGCACTAAGTGCGCAACTCTTCAAACTTAAGCTGGCGGCCGAGAAAAACTGTCGACTATGCGGAAAAGAGAAGGAGAGCAGTATACACACTCTGTGTCTCTGCCCGATGCTAGCGGTGTACAGGTATCAAACCTGGGGATGATAATGGATCCAAGCGATCTAAAAGAGGTAGGGCCAACAGAAATCCTGAGGTTCGTCAAAATCAGCGGACTAGAATTCTGATGCCCTGAAGACACAGCGGTAGTCACAGAGGATCAAAAGATCTAGGTGAGATAGGTGCCGATACCAAAGGCCCAACCGCAAGATTGTAATGTAATGTATATCTGAAATATTCCGTTATATACTTTTTCTACTTTCAAAGATTTCTGTTCTATGACTTATCTATCTACGTTATATCCCAAATGTCAAAATATCGTATCGCGTTAATACCGTCCCTTATATCAACCCAAATAGCGGAAGCCCTTATCCACTATTATCGTAGCATTCAATTTGAGCTTGCGTACATGTCAAAATTACTCATTACGCTATTAGCGTGTGCCAAAAATGCGCTTGCGATATCTCTCTATTAGCTCACTTTCAAGACTCTCCATTAGTAACAGTTTAACATTAAAACTTACGTGGAAATATTCCCAAAACGTTCGTTACTTTTATAGTCTGAAAAAATTATTATTTTTTCAGACACAAAATGGCGGACGGTTAAAGTGGCGAAATCTTTTTTTTTTTTGTTTTCATGATTTGAAAAAAGTTTTCATCCAAAGTCGTAGAATGGACGAACGTAAGTTTGATACGTTAAGTTTCAATAAATACCTGATGATGGAGCTGCCGGGTTATAAGGAACGACATCTACAGTCTGTGATGGTAAATTTTGATAAAGCTGTACATTCGGACAAGGAATTACATCTAATACTTGAGTGCCTTCTTCTGCAACATATTATTTCGATCTAAATAACGCAATGAAAAAAAATCGGTATGTTAGACGCTACTTTATGCGTGAGGAATATATTTCTGATAGCAAAACCCGCGTAGCGTTGTACGTTTATTGATACTTATGCAGGGGATAATTAGTTGTGAATATTAGGGAAACAATAATATTCAGTTGCGTTAATGTTTTTATCAAATTTTAAAACGCTGTCAAACTATTTTTAGTCCAGTCATATTGGGAGATTAGTTGGAAATAATTCCCTAAAAGTGGAAACTTTGCATGTGTATAGTATCAACATTCGTGCATGCTGTGCTACGGCCGCCATCTTCGAAAATGGTGGCGGATTTTCACTTTCAACATATTTCACTAACCGTTGGAAATAAAACAAAACTTTTCAAACAAAAGTAAAAGAACACAAAAAATAAATCTTTTTAGTCAGTATAACTTTTGTCCTATCTCTAACGGTTATTGAGGAAAATTTAAATTATAATAACAAAACTTGAATTTTGTTCGAATTCTCGTAGTTTTATTTTTTTCTCAATAAAATCTTGTACTGCAGTGGCCCTGCTACAACAGCAAATGATTCTGATGTACTGATCACTACAGTAGCTCTATAACGTGCTACAGTTACTGAGAAAGTGGTTGTTGTTGCTTAGGATACAGACATTTAGTCTCATTAACATGTAGATCCACTACTGAAAACATTTGGTTATTTAGGCCTCAATCTGGTTCTAAAAGGGCGAGTATGTTCAACATATCCAAACAACTGGAGATCCATCAAGAATGCAAAGATGTCCTTCTATTCTGTCATAAAGTGTTAGGATGTGCCACCACATTTCTAAATTTATGAAAAAAAGAAGAACGGCTTATATATACAGTAGGCGTTTTCAATGACAGAAATGCAACCAAACAACAAATTGCAGCAGCAGGAGAGACTTTTATCATTGCTTTGTATGGTAAATCAAAGAATAAAACATTGGATGAACACAAATTTTACATGTACCACCAATATACTGCTAAGAAAGGGCTGCAAGCAAATTTTCATTTGGCTACGCTACCACCAACACAGCTTCAAGTTCAAAAATGACTTGGAAATGATTTAGATCCGTGTCATTGGGGATGGAGTATTGCTGACAATTCACTGCAACCTATACCAACCACTCTTCCACCACCACCCGAATGAATCATGCATGTTATTTCTTGCAACTGTAAGAAGTGTTCTGATTACTGTGAGTGCAAACGAGCTGTGATAATTTCTTTCAAATGTTGTCCACTACTATGGTTAACGAGGTCTATTCTCAAGTTTCAATTTTTAATTATGCGTGATAGTATTTCGAGTGGTATTTGGCCAATGACTCGAGTAATATTGGCCTCCAATGTCCCAATCGTAGCCGGCTTATCTATGTGGACTATGGACTTCACATAGCCTCAAAAGGAAAAAGTCAAGAGGTGTGATGGCACATGATCTAGCCGGCCAATCCACTGGTTCAAAGCATGAAATGATCTGTTCGCCGAATTGTTCTCGTAGTAAAGCCATGGCAAGTGGCGCCATCTTGTTGGAACCAAAATTCGTCGAGACCACGGGCTTCAATTTCAGGAATCAGATAGTCTGTTGCCATGGCGCGATAACGGTCACCATTCACAGTAACATTTCGGCCGGCCTCTGTTTTGAAGAAATATGGACCGATAATTCCCCCGGCCTATAAACCAACCAAACAGTTGTTTTGTCTGGATTTAATGGCAGCTCTTGAATCTCTTCGGGTTGTTCATCGTCCCATATACGGGTATTTTGTTTATTTACGAACCCATTAAGCCAAAAATGGGCCTTATGACTAAACAATTATTTTTTCAAGGATAGTGGATCTTCTGCAAGCTTGTCAAGACCCCAACGACTAAATTGGAAACGATTCGGAAGGTCGGTCAGCTTCAGTTCTTGCACTAATTGAATTTTGTATGGTATCAAAGAAAGATCCTTACGTAATATACGCCAAGTTGTTAAGTAAGACAGGCCAAGCTGTTGAGAACGACGACGAATCGACACTTCACGGTCTTCGCGTACACTCTCCGCTACCGCCCCTATATTTTCTTCACTACGTGCTGGATGTGGTCTATTTGGCCGAGTATTATCCAATAATGAAAATTGGGTCTCAAACTTACTGATGGTAGAGCGAATTGTGCTTTAGGTAGACCGATTATGTGGACCATAAGTTGCTCTAAGCGCGCGATACACATTCCTCGGAAAACGCTTATTTTCATGATAAAGTTACACAATTTGTAGAAGCTGTGCCGGGCTGAGTCTTTCCATTATGAAATGTCAAACACTACTTAACAAGAATGCCATTTCAGTTGACATGACGCATGCGCGATCATGCAGTTAAATACCCACCACAAAAAGTACCTCTAAATGAATTACCGTTTACCTATGCCTACATGCCAAACCCTTGAAAAGTTTTTTTGTATTTCAACGGTTAGCGAAATAAGGTCAAAAAAATGAAAATCGGCCACCATTTTCCAAGATGGTATTATGGTATTATACATAAGCAAAGTTTCCCCTTTTAGTGAATTATTTCCAGGTAGAGGGGTATTTTTACCTAATATGACTGGGCTATTTATGGTAAACAACGACTCTCGAGTTGTTTTCTGTAAAAGTAGGCGTTGCAAGATTGTAAAACGAGCATAGAATCTAATTACACCCACGAAACAATTATAAACGTCAAAATACAATGTCATTACGGAACGCAGCGTGTATGCGTTTTAGAATTTGGGATTCTAACTGACTGTACTTATTGTAAGAGGCCACTCGTGTTGATTTTAAAAGAAGCGTTATTATTCGTGTTTTATGGGCAATGTTATAGCTTCAAGAAGTAACTCTAGGTAAGTGTAATTTTATTACCTGTAAGTGGAAGTGTTCCTGCTTTTAATAACAAAAAAAAAAATCGATTTTTGAAATTCTTTGGACCTGTAAAACTAATTAAAACGCGTTCGAATTTTTCTGAAAGTTCTTTAGAATATCGTCACAGCTCGACTACAAAATGTATGAAGATGGGACAAATTATTAGATAAAAATAACACGATTACTTGCAAAGTATATCTGTTTTCGATTATGCAGCAAGACAAACTTAGGCGGGATTGGTTTCTCACTTAAACACCACCCTATATATTAGTAATATATTAGTTAAAGGAAAAACTAAGTACAATTATAATTAAAATATAACACGTAGTAAATCAATATTCTTTCAATGTATAAAGTATGTACCTTCTGGTGCCATCGACGGACACGGCGCTGGCGTGGTAGAGAACCCTCTTTCTAACCTTTCGAACTCCTCCAGTTCTGCTCGCTCTCTCTGCTGTCCCGGCGACATGACGGGTCCGGGAGAGAACTGTCTTTCTAACCTTTCGAACTCCTCCAGTTCCGCTCGCTCTCTCTGCTGTCCCGGCGACATGACGGGTCTGCGAGAGAACTGTCTTTCTAACCTTTCGAACTCCTCCAGTTCTGCTCGCTCTCTCTGCTGTCCCGGCGACATGACGGGTCTGCGAGAGAACTCTCTTTCTAATCTTTCGAATTCCTCCAGTTCTGCCCGCTCTCTCTGCTGTCCCGGCGACGTAACGGCCCTGACGGTTTGGGGACGTGGACGTGGCCCAGGTATTCTGGAAACTGCGACTCTCGTTTGCGGTCGCTGTTGATTCGCGGGTGCCCGAATCGAAGAGACGTCTGGACATGGCTGGAAGCGCGGTATCCTAGAGTTCTGCTGCTGCTGCGGATTCAATTGATTTTGAATGTTCCTCCTTTGGCCAACCTGCTGCTGCTGCTGCTGCTGCTGTGGTCTTCTCAGTTGCCCCTGCAGCGAGGGAATTTGCGATACCTGTGGCGGTCGGCGATTTCGATTTCGTGATGCGTCGAACGGAGTGGACTGTGCGATCGGAATGGGCAATCTTTGCAACTGATTCGCACCCTGTCGACGTTGGTTGATAGCTTGATTCGGGCGCTGCTGCGGCACCGGTATTTGAGTTCTTCTCGTGTCATCGGTGCAAATTCTCGATTGGGCCATTGGGAAACTCTTTCGGCTTCTTACCGAGTCGGAATCGCTGTTATTTATCGAATTCTCTAAATAATGTGACCATAATCTTTAATTTACTTGGAATTTTCCTAATTTTGTACAACGCGAAATTTTGACATTGAAAAATGACTTTTCTAGCTCTATTTTTAATGGATAACTTTACGGTAACAAAGTAAACATCTAGTCTTATTAGGTTATATACTGCATGCCTTCCTGTGTGTAGGCTGCGATCAAAGAGATTTTTAGTGCCCACCTCTGCTGCTGAACTCTTCGGGGTTTCTTAACATCGGGAGCAACTCCTTCAGTTCCACGGTCATTTGAAAGTTTAATGTATTAAGGCTACGAAGGTATTCCTGTTGGCTAAGTGGTTCAACTTTAATATGTATGACCAAACTTTGGCGGTTTCCATGTTACGTCGTATGACAACGTTATTTTACTATATAAAATCCAATTAAAACTTATTTATAGGTGAAGTCAGAGATATTTTTTTTCTTTCCGTAATTATATACAGTGCCGGCGCGACTGGAATAGCCGCCTGAGGCGAGTGTCTCTAATGCCGCCTCACCACGTATATTACACTGCGGGAATTCAAACTGCCACAGACGGATTCTTTCATTGGAGATTGATCAGGTTTTTTTGATCCTTTGTAGTGGCGATGGCGATGAAAGAAGAAAGAATAATGCTTGCCTGGGTTTTGATTGATAAACTTTATAATAAAAATGAAAATAAAATTAACATTGCGTAACAAAAATAAATCAAATAGGGTGATAAAAAAATAAATCCTTATGGACCTTATAAGCACAAAATAAACTGAAAACATTCCAAAGAAATAACAATAACAAACAAATAAAAAATAAAAATATGCAGTCATGACTTTGGACACTTTGGTTACATATTAAGAATGTTTTCTCTTAGCTTTCTGTTTGGCGAATTGTTCCACAAGTTCCTCCACAGCTATTTCATTGGAAATGTCGTGCTCTATGGCAAGTATGGCTAAATCTGTCTACCTTTCTTGACTCATAGTCATAGACCGTGAATATTTCTTACTGAGTTTTAATTTCGAGAAAGAACGTCCTCCGCTGGCTACACTGACAGGGAGCAGCGTTAACAGAATTCTTAGTGCAATTTAAAATTCTGCTCTTCTACATGACGGAAATACCCTTGAATCAAGTCCCTCCATCTCGATTTTGGGAGTCACGTTGTCCAATAATATGTCTTGGCATGACCATGTTGCTAACATCGCAAAGTCAGCAAGCCAGAGGCTGGGTTTTCTGTGGAAAGCTAGAAAGTTTTTTACTCCTGATCAACTGTTGACGACGTACAAGGCTCAAATCCGATCTTTACTGGAGTATTGCTCGCACATTTGGGGTTTAGCACCTAAGCATTATCTTCGGTGTGAGACAGGGATGTGTGGCTTCGCCATGGCTGTTTAACTTATACATAGACAATTGTTTAAAAGATCTGAAAGAGAGTGCGTATGGATTAAAAATGAATGATTTGATCGTCAAATGCCTTCTTTACGCCGATGATCAAGTCATATTAGCGTTATCTGAAGAGGAGTTGCAGGCGATGGTTAATGTTATGCATGATTCCCTGAAAATCAAAGGGATGAAAATAAATGTGAGCAAAACGAAAGTAATGGTTTTTGAAAGAGAAGAAAGCATGACAAACTGTGGGGTTTCGATTGAGGGAGAAAGAGTGGAACAAGTTAATGAATTTGTGTACTTGGGTTCAAAATTTACTAGAGATGGAAAGTATGGCAGTGATATTGAGCGAAGGGTGTTGGCAGGAAAACAAATGAATGGGGCTCTGCATAGCTTTATGAATAGCCAGAAAGTGTCAAAAAAGGCACGTCTGGCGGTGCATAGAGGTGTGTTGGTTCCTACACTTATGTATGGTAGTGAATGTTGGGTTTGGCAGAAGAAGCATGAAAATAGGATTAATGCTGCGGAGATGAGTAGTCTGAGAAGTATAGCCGGAGTGACTCGGTTGGATAAAGTTAAGAATAGTGAGATAAGAAAACGCTGTGGTGTAAAAGAAGATGTGGTCACAAAGATAGATAAAGGAATGCTTAGATGGTTTGGACACGTAGAAAGGATGGATGAAGGAAGATTGACGAAACAAATTTATAAGGCGAGTGTAAATGGACGGAAGTTGGTAGAGGTCGACCTCGGAGAACATATCTCGATCAGATCAACATTGTGTTGAAGAAAGGCCAGGTCAAAAGTACCAACAACCGAAGAGCATGTATGAGAGCACTGATGAAAGTAGAGGAAGCAAAAGATGTGTGTACGAACCGTAGCAAGTGGAAGGAAGTGGTCTCTGCCTACCCCTATGGGAAAAAGGCGTGACTTTATGTATGTATGTATAGTTTGTCATCACTTATGCATGTTCGAGTTTCTGATTCGCTCAATTGAAGGTGCGTTGTATTTTATTTGTTGACACTACACTAATTTTCCGTATTTAATAGTCTACATGGACAAGTTATATCTAATCAAAGTGCTTTTTTGGGGTACTTTTAAAAGTGATAAAAATTACGTGATGCCAGAAAGTTTATATTAAATTTATAATTTATATTGACCCATTTTTGCGGATTCCATCCGAGTTGAAGTTTCTTCGGAAAGTAAAGAAGAATTGTAGGAGCGGGAGAATGTGCAACAAAAATAAGTATTTTTATATCAATGTCACCCTCCACTTAATCAGTTATTTTTGGTCGGTGTAGATCACTATTATAAAATCCAATGATTAGAAAAGTTCTACATTCTTTGATCAGTACTGGTGGATGAGGATGGTTGAAAATAATCCGCACTTTGATTCAAACTTTTTTGTTCAGACTCAGTTTTTTCCGGTTGTCCGAAATACATTTTCAATAGGAAAAAATCACAGAGTGGGCGACATCTATTATTGTTCGTATGAACAAACTAACCTCCATTTGTTTTTATGTGTGAGAAGTTAACTTTATATATTATTTTGAGCAATTTGAGAATTGCAAGTGTTATATTTGAACGATATTTTGTGAAAAATTGGTGTTAATAAACCACAAAATCCGAAAATGCGAAGGATTAAAAAAGGTAATATGAAGATAAAATCTCGAAAAATATGCTCTGTTCCACAATGCTCTACATGTGACAATTCGATTATATCTTTACATACATTTTTTTCAAATCCTAAGGCAGCTCAGAAATGAAAGATGATCTTAAAGATAGGAAAACCAATCTCAAAGTTTGTTTGTTTGCAGCAAGTACTTTGTGAAAGATGATTTTTTTAGTGGTAAGTTTGATATTGTTGTCCAATGATCTATCATTTTATTTGTGATTATTCGTTAGATTGTAGATTGTAGGGGGGGGGGTCGTGAAGGCTATGCAACCTCTCAAGCACCTCGACCTATCAGATCTTTTGTGCATAACCTGTGATTATTCATAGTAACTTCAACAATACAGAGAAAGCGTTTGAAAGATGATTTTTATGATTTTTTCATTGTGACCGTCAGTTCCACATAAAATAATGTTGCCAGCCTTAAAAACCTCTTCACCTTTCTAAATCGGTCGAATACTTTCACCCACATAATACAATATGTCCGAAATTGATATTTCGACTTTCATGAAAAATGAAAAACTTCGAAAACAAACCAAAATTGATACCTGGACACACCTGGTCTTTACTAACACCTAACAGCCAAGTCTCTAAACATGGAAATATCAGCGTCCAAAACAAAGTGCTTAACAACATCAAAAACCCCTCCAAAATGCAAACTTGAGCATGACGGTGAAGTAATCGAGCAGAAAATGAAATTTAACTACCTTGGCATAGAACTTTTTGGCTTTGGTGATATTGAAGCAGAGGTGAGAGATCAAACAACAAAAGCAATTAGAATAGCTGGCTGTCTGAATACAATATGATGCATTAAGAGTATGGGAACGGACACTAAATCGAGAATCTACAAAACCGTCGTGAGGCCGGTGATGAAATATACCGCAGAAACCCGGCCAGAAACAGCGAAACCCAAAAGACTCCTAGAGGCAGCTGAGATGAAAATACTCCGTAGAATCACTGGAGAGACACTGCTGGATAGAGAGAGAAGCGAGAATATCAGAACAGCCTGTAATGTCAAGAACATCAATGACTGGGTAGCAAACAGGAAGAAGGAATGGAACGAACACATAGGCAGAATGGACAACCGCAGACTTGTGACAAGTCCTTTATTGGGACGAAGAGACGTTGGGCGCCCCAGGAAACGATGGAGCGACAGGCTCACGCAAGTGGACGATAATTGAACTGGCGATTTGCCTAAAATCAAGAATGAAAAAGAAGTATGTGTGTCTTCTTATAGTTTATCTTCATGCCGTAACTGTTGCACGCAGTCTCTTCTCGGTCTATAAGTCTCTGAAGTCCTTCAGCAGTATCTACTATAAGGAAATTAATGAAATTAATCGCTCCAAAAAAATTATTGTATACAGCTACTGATACGTATGATAAACACCCTTTTTTGTAATCTCGATTTATTTTGTAGTTTTTCCGGAAAAAAATCCCCAAAAAGCTTAATTTTTCGGCTTCTACGAGTGGTATAACCCCTTAACTTTTGTCTCGTACATTGTCGTCGGACCTCGTGTGTGGAAAAACTATTCTTAAAAAGAATGATATTATTATTAATAGATGATCACTTCCTCGAACGACGAATATAATAAATATTTAAAACGCAAATTATTGCAACACGTGAACGTCGGGGTCATATCCAACGCGAAGAACATCTTTAAATGTTATCATTTTGTACCACGACGTATCAGTGACCGTCTATTTGTTTTCTTGATCGCGTTCAGCGCTATTCACTTTCTTGCACATTAGTCGATCGACCTTTGACGCAAAATTCGTACGCAGAAGTGGGTTTTTTCATTGTCGAAAAAGCGGAATCCGAACATGTCTTTTTTCAAATTGATGTGGAAAGCAAACTCCAAACATAAAAGTGAGTTTTTCTTTTATTTACAAAATTCGCATGAATTTTTGCGTGACATTTCTCACGATCGGTGCGACTGCTTGTAGAAATAATAGTACATACAGTGCGAATCGTTAGTAATGTACCATAACCTGCAAAGAAAGTGTAAAACTACTACACATTTTTTTATTACTAAACGATTCAAAGTTAACGGCGATTGGGATTAATGAATAAATAAATTAACGTTTATTAGAGATAAATTTCTGATAAAAGGCATTCCGAGTGACTAAATTGAACGGAGTACTTACTTAATGGTTAAAGTTTAGTTCAGATGTGCGGATATTTTTTGCTGCTTAAAAATATGAGACTGTGTCGGCTGAAAAAGAACATTTACTTAAAGAGAAAGTAAGTACTTACAGGAGATTTCTGATAAATTGTGATGCTCGAAAATTTCTTTCTCCTACTGCAATGCTCTGGTATTCCCATCAGCAGCGCCGAGATATTATTTATACAGTTTGTTAAGTCTAAAATTAGACAAGAGGTTCCCTGTAGCAGCAATAACAGGTTTTGTCACTGCTTTTTGCCTGTCACTGGAGCATAATGTTTAAGTCCTTATAAAGAAGCTGCGATTTTAAGTCGCAGATTTGTTACGAAATGAAATTGAAATGAAATTGTTATTTATCTTTGTTGTTCTTTTGTTTATTTTTACAATATGATTTTGATTCTATAAGTATATTCAGAATGTGTGAAAAACAACTGAAAAAACTGTTATCAGTAGTAATATCCCTAGGACATTGATAATAGACGAGATAATTTTATGACAATCGAAAGCTCGTTCCTTGGCAACAGCCCAAAGCAACGAGCTTGAGAAATTTGTCATATAATTATGAGGCATTTGTCAATGTCCGAGGGATATTCGGCGGAAAATTTTTTGAAAAAAAATTTTATAACTCAACACAACGAAACATTCATTTATTTATTAAAAGTGCAGTTAGTGAAAGTACAATTATTAAAATGTATCTTAACATTAGATTCGTTTCTGTTCTCTACTATAGAACTGATCTATTACCACGCATAATATTTATGATCTTGTGGTGTTCTTGATCGAGATTTAAGTATAGTTTTATAGAATTTTGATTGCTATGACCAGTAATTTTCAGCAATTGTTCTTCTACACCATTTTTTGCCTATTCGCTAACAACAGTTGATCTATTCGAGTGGTTTGTTATCTTTTTTTCTTTTACATTCAAGCTGATTGCCTCAGCAGCAGAGTCCCTCCTTTATTATATTTCTTTCAACAGGTACATTATCGTACCATTTGTCAGTTTAATTTTTTCAGTGTCGATTTGGTTTTAAGAACAGTCGTGGTGAGGTAATATTGTCGCCTCTTACAGGGCAGCTTTGTCTTTCGCTATTGGAAACCAACCTTTTACTACTTGTACAGCTTTTAGAACCACCTTGGCACGTTTTACTGAACACCGGATTGTATTTAATGCGATTTGTTGGAGAGCCATCGTTATTTTTCTCGATTGAAAAAAATCCAACTGACAAGCAACTGCCTCTTCTCCTCGCTATGCTAATTCTACAGCAGCATTATGGTAAAATTTACGCATAAGACCTTTAGGAGTATTTTCATCCCATAGCAATATTATTTCGTTAACTTCAGACAAATTTAACGAAACTGAACTGGACTTACGTTTACATGGATCTGCTTGTAGTTTCTTCTTGATTGCATCGCGGGCTGGTTTAAATACTATATTGTTAAACGGGTCAATCATAATATTATAGTCATTATAGTACTTTTCTTGCAAAAGTTTGCACGAAACACGTTGTTGTCTTCACCGTTCCTTCTTTAAATTCGGTCCTGTCTTTCTTTCTCATATTGACCGCCCAATCTTTTAGTATCAACGCCAATTTTTCTGTCTATGTTCATTTAATTCATATTCTCGTTTTCAGCAAAATTCCATAAATATTTCCCAAATATATTTTTGACTGTAGGAAATTTATTTGGAATGAAGTTGTCAAACTCAATCGTGTTGTCATAGTGATTGATAATTACACGGAATGAAATTAAATAAATCAAAATTGAAATAGATTTTTTTTAAATTACTATATTGTTATTAATTATTAAATAAAAATTAGACGGAATAAGCGGTTTCTTGTTCGTCCTTGAAAAAACAAGTTTAAAATTTATCAATCATTTTAAAATAGCAAATATAAACTAATACTATAAAAATATTTATCGTAACATTACCGATGCAGTTACAGTATGCTCTCTACGTATTTATAAAATTTCGATTTGCATCAACAAGTATTTTAAATACAGGGTGTTGCTTTAAAAACATTTTTCTTATTTCTCTTACTAGCCATTTCGCTTGTCTTTGTCCTGGCACTTTATGCCAGTGAGATTTCATTTTATCTGTTTCCCAGCGTCGAACCTCTTCTTTCAAGTGGGCTTTGAAGAGTCCACAGAAGGGTTCTGGGCCGGAAAATTGTGTATTTGCCAACTTCCTTGGCAAGGCAGTTTGTTATTAACTCCGGTGTAAACGTAGAATCATTTTAAAGCTTATAATTCTTGTTTAGTAACTAATTTGCAAAGAAAGTATGATCTGAATTTTCTGAAAACAAAATACATCACAGTCAGTAATATGTTTCTCTCCATTGAGGTTATGCCCGTTTTGTTATTTAAAAACATCAATTTCACGAACAAATCGTCTTATTTTGTATAAATAAGCAATATGTTTTCGTACTTTGACGTAGGCTATTAATTTGTTTATATTAACATTTTCTGTTGCAATGGAAAGTAGCAGGACAAAAATATATTATCGTGAGATTGAAATTATTTGTAAATTTACATTTTAAAAATAGCGTTTTAATCTTTTAGAATTATCAGAGGAGTTAGTGTTGAAAAACAATGGTGAAATCAAGGAGTCCGAAAATTCTTTATCGAACGAAAACGATGCAATAACCTTTAAATTGAAATATCTAGGTAAGCAAAATTCAAAAAACAAACAAAATCTGACACCCCTAATGAGTATTTAAATCAAAATTGACCCAACAAATTTCTTATTTATGTTGTAGATAGCACGGCAGTCGAAACCATCACGGGTGCCAACGTTAGCGCAGAAACTGTTAAGAAAATTGTTAAACATACAAAAGAGTTGAAAAGGAAGACATTACCGACAGTTTATTTGAAGGTATCTCTTAAGGGCATAACTGTTACCGATCTATTAGGAAATGATATTCAAAAAATATCTATTTACAGGTAAAGTACATATATATGATTTTTTTTCTACTTCTACATATACACACATGACACGAACCAGATCAACATACGAGTTCTTGATTATCGTTTCGCAATCTCTCTCTCTCTCTCTCTCTCTTTCTCTCTCTCTCTCTCTCTCTCTCTCTCTCTCTCTCTCTCTCTCTCTCTCTCTCTCTCTCTCTCTCTCTCTCTCTCTCTCTCTCTCTCTCAAATGGGGCCGTTGTTTCTGCAATTCGGCGTCTAATCGGCCAATAAATCGGCATAGTACAGAACTGTTACCCTTTTTGCCCTTCTTCAGGTAGCCGATGTAGACCACACCTTGTTAATCCCAGAAAACGGTGGTCATCACCTTTCCAGCCGATAGAATAGTCTTCTCCTTGTTCGAAACACGTTCGCCGGGTGAAATCCACTTTTTCGACTGTTTCTTGATCTCTGGTGTGTACCAGTGGATCCAAAGTAATGCATTTATTAATTTGAGCGAGTTGTAAATGCAAAGATACTGATTAAAAGAGTAACGAATGAATCTGAGAACATGATATGGTATGTGCAAGCAGGATTTATAAGAGGAAGAAGATCAGTATGGATCAGGTCTTTTCATAACGAGGTATAGTCGAAAAATTCTGTGCTAGAAGTCAGAAGGTCTATTGCGCTTTTATAGACTTGGAAAAGGCCTATGACAGAGTGGTGAGGAATGAGTGAATGAGTGAATTGTGGTCGACATTGTATGTATGGGGTGAACTGTAGTTTAATAAGAGCACTGAAATCACTGCGATGATTCCACTGCTTGTGTCAGGATAAACGGAGCTTTCACGGACTGGTTGGACATCGAAAAAGGTGTGGGACAGGGATGTGTGGCTTCGCCATAGGTTCAAAGTTTACGAGAGATGGAAAGTATGATATTGACATTGAGCGAAGTGTAATGGCAGGAAAACAAATGAATGGGGCACTGTGTATAGCTTTATGAGCAGTCAGAAAGTGTATAGAGGTGTCAGATAAGAGAACGCTGTGCTGTAAAAGAAGATGTGGTTACAAAGATAGATAAAGGAATGCTTAGATGGTTTGGACACGTAGAAAGGATGGATGAAGGAAGATTGACTAAACAAATTTATAAAGAGAGTGTGAATGGACAAGTCGGTAGAGGTCGACTTCGGCGAACATATCTCGATTAAATCAACATTGTTTTGAAGAAAGGCCAGGTACCAGAGTACCAGCAACCCGCGAGCATGTATGAGAGCACTGATGAAAGTAGAGGAAGCAAAAGATGTGTGTAAGAACCGTAGCAGGTGGAAGGAAGTGGTGACTATATGTATGTATGTATGTAAACCAAATTATCCTTTGAAAATCGGACTGTATCTGGCAATTAACAGAAAAATGATTCAAAAATATAACAGCCAAATTTCCATTTGGAGGATTTTTT
Source organism: Agelastica alni (assembly GCA_950111635.1). Classification (NCBI taxonomy): domain Eukaryota; kingdom Metazoa; phylum Arthropoda; class Insecta; order Coleoptera; family Chrysomelidae; genus Agelastica; species Agelastica alni. The sequence continues at coordinate 41,052,556 of OX467714.1, read as the reverse complement.
TGCTCTAAATTTATTTAATCGCGATTGAGTCAACTTCGAACTTGAAATTCCATGCTTGCTAAATTGATAAAAAATTTGGTTAAAATATCTTCTTTTTAAAAGTTTACTGTTTTGCGAGAACAATGAAAGTTTGTAAATCATTTTTAGCAATAACAAAACACAATTGGAAGCTAACTGCTTGCAACAAAACATACAAACGAAAGACAAATTCGTCTTTAAACATGCGAATTAACACGTGGCGACGGCGACCAAAACAAAATATCAAACGTACTGTCTTTAACGGCATTTTGGAATTCTAACTAATTAAATTAAATTATGGCGCAACACCAAGCTTTTTCAAGCTTCTTCTATAAAATAAACTATTATTTTCGTGTCATACTTATTTATTTATTGTATAATTAAAACTGCAACTAATTAAACGTCAAACTTAAAAAAAATACGACAAAATAAATGAATTGGGTATTTTGAGTTGATTGTAATCCTTTCACAAATAATATCCATATATACGCTTCATCTTTGCAGACTTAAAATGTATAATTTAAGTAAGTTGATCAATTTTAAACTTTCAGTATATCGAATTGCTCGATTGACGTATCTCACCGCCACATATTTTCGTTTATATCATCCGATTCGAATCGAATAAACACTTGCCACGTCTTCCTGTGCGGCAAACGAAAAATCGCTCAAAATGTGACGCTCGCAGTGGCCAGCGCCTTTAGTTCCGCTTATCAAGCTTGGAATCATCTTTCCCTACCCGATCAACCAATCGACGTGCTAAAAACCAACGAAAACGAAAAAAATAACTTGAATCAAATGGTTAACTCGGAAAATGAAGAAAAGCTCATAGATTTAGAATCGGATTTGTTCGATGTGAGCAATCGATCATTCGCGAACAAAACAAATCGAGATTGGGTGAGTTTGACATTTTGTTGTTAATGGGTGACGTGCACGCGACGTCACATTATTATAATATGTACATTGTATTTTATACATATTAATTTTTTAGGTATCCTTTGACGATGACTATTTCAACAATTGTGATTTCCAGTGATGAGTGCTACTTTCATCATTGATAGAATATTTAAGGAGAAAATGTTATGTGTATTTATTTTATTGATATTTGATTAAAAAACAAAATTATTTGTAAGTGTGTATATTCTTTAAATATATAATATAAAGAAAAATTCTCTGTTTTTGATGTAAAGCATATATGTCCCTGTGCAAAGTGCACCTGAGACCCCAAGCTTGGATCACTTGGCAAGCGAGCACTTTGTTCGTCTGCCAAGCTTCCAAAGCCCCAGGAGCAACTTGAAGAGGTCCAAAGGTGGCCGATGAAGTCAGCGCACAAGTACCTAACGCAGTGCAGGGCACTATAAAGTTAGAGTCCTAGACGTAAAGCATATATGCCGCGGGTGCGAGTTAAAGCAGCGGCGTGGCGACCGTCAGTCTTCCGTCCGACCCAAAATACTTTAGCTGTAGTAACTAAAAAATGACAACATAACGATGAAGTTGAAGAAAATTACTGATGACAAATGCCAGCTGTCAAAAACAATGCGTGTTTTAAACTTTACAAGTTATTGTTTTCGTTTGAAATTGTTAGTCATAAATTTACAATACTTTATATACATACGTGTCCAAACTATCTAGGCATTCTTTTATATATCTTTGCTACCACATCTTCTTTCACAGCACAACGTTTCATTATAACACTATTCCTCACTTTATCCATCAGAGTCACTCCGGCTATACTTCTCAGACTACTGATCTCCGCAGCGGTGATCTTAATTTCATACTTTTTCTGCCTTAACCAACATTCACTACCATAGAGACCATATCACTCCTCTATGCACAGCCAGTCGTACCTTTTTTTGACACGTTCTGGCTGCTCATAAAGTTATACAGATTGTTTCTCTATCTGCCCACACCATTCGCTCAATATCACAGTCTTACTTTCCGTCTCCCCTAAACTTTGAACCCAAGTATACAAAATCATTTACTTGTTCTATTTTTCCTTCAATTATCACCTCGCAGTTTGTCATGATATCTTCTTTTTCAAAAACCATTTAAGTACTTTCATCACTTTAATTTTTAGGGCACCATGCATAATATTAACCATCGCCTGCAACTTCTCCTCAGATGCTTCTAATATGACCTGATCATCGACGTAAAGGAGGGATTTGACAGTTTAGTAAACCATATTTTCTATTCAAAATAGTTTCAATGTTCCACATCTGCCAGACGTCCCGCGGTGCTTCATTTTGTTTTTGTAACCATACTTGAACCCAAAAAGGTTTAAGGAAAAAATAATTTTATTGAAAATGAATGGAAAAAGTTTAACTCCCTCACAGATACAAGAGAGAGAAAAATTAATCGAGTAAAACATTTACTTAAAATTAAAAATTAATGTAATATACTCGTAGAGGTAAAAGTAAGATATTAATTAACATATATAGGTACTATTTATTACTTAAATTCTAACATGCGTCATTTACAACAAAAATTATAGCTATAAATCAAATATTTCTTCTTCCTCTCCACCAATGGCTTTCCAAAACGCAGTGACCATTTGTTCAGCACACTGTTTCCTTTGATTTACAGGCATACCTTGCAAACTATCTTTCATTGTCTGCAGTTGTGTAAATAATTCAGTAAAATCATTTAAACCATCAGTTGGTAACGTATCATTGTCTTTTGATGGTTCTTTATTAAAATTAGTAACAGCTTTTGATATTTTTCTGTCTTTCATCACTAAGTTTGACCACATATGTGCCTGTAGTGCCTCTATAACCTAGTTGTTAATGAAATTTTTTTAATTAACATCTAATCATATTTATACAATAATACCTACCCTATTAACACCAAATTTTTCAGTAACAATGTCTTCATCTTGGTCTCTTTTAGGAATTGTGGGATAAAGTTCAATAAATTCAAATCCCCTTTTTAAACACCATTCTAAAGCTTGACATTTTGTTACTTTGGTATTATCTGTACAATAGTTTGATAAAAGTAATTTTACGTCTATATTTTGTACATCTACAAGAAATAAATTCTTCATTTAGATAAATAATGTTTATCTTTATTTTTACATTGATTATAAAGAATAAAATATTACCTAAGAAACTCCATTTCTTCAGATCTTCTAAGCCAGTTTTGCTATTAGAATCCATATGTATCACTAAAGCTTCTATGCTATTTATTAGGTCTTCATCTTTTTCAATTTCAGTCGTTTCTATTCCTAAGAGATTTACTTGAGCAGTGTAATATTTAGTATCTAGTTTCCAGGAATGTTTAACAAATCCAGGTTTGTCACTGATTTCTTTAATTATCTGGGTGTTTGTAATTAATTTTATAAGTGATTTAGGCTTCGTTTGACTACTACTAACTATTGCTATCCCTGGTAAATTATCCATTCTCTTATTTTTAATTAAAACATTAATAAAATAATTCAATTACTAGTGTGTATGTAGATATACGACATCAATAATGACATTTGTCACAGAGACAATTGTCATCAGCTTTTCTAATTATGTATAAAGGTGGATTCATAAGAACTTGTGTAACCTTAAAAAAATGTATTTAGGAATTAGAAAGCAGTACTAGAATGTTTTTTTTTTTGTAAAAATAGCTGTAAACAAATTTTTATTTAAAAAATTATGATTCTTCTATGAATGAATCAGTTAAAAAGAATACGATATTGACCATCAAAAATTTGTATTTGACAACGACAACAAACCATTGACAGCAATAAATATCTAGAAGATATTTATTTCACAAAACGGAAATTGACCATTAAACAAAACTTAAAAAAAACTCAAGAAAAATGTATTATCAAAAAATATTTAAAAAATTTTTAGACACCTAAATGTTAACATTATTAAAATATGTTTTAAAAGTAAGTCTACCTAACCAATTCAAAGTAACGTAAAAATGCTAAAAATAAATGTTTTATTGAATATTTTTCAGAATTTACAGTATTGCAATGGAATTGAAAGTCTGGGTTGAAGGAATACAACGGATAGTTTGTGGTGTTACAGAAGCAACAACCTGTCAAGTAATGTTTTTATTGAATTTATAATATGTCCTATTTTTCAAAGGATAGATAACAATTTGGAAATCTAATTTACAGTCAGTTATATAATTTGCTTAGCAATGACACTTTGCAGATTGATATATAGTTTACAAGGTTTTCTGGTTGTTGAATTCTAAAAAAAAACTTTCTTTTTTAGGATGTCGTTTTTGCCCTAGCACATGCAACTGGTAAGTCAGGCAGATTTTCTCTAATAGAACGTTGGAGAAACAATGAAAGGCAACTTTCACCAAATGAAAATCCAATGAAAATTACCATGAAATGGGGAGAATATTCAAATGATGTTCAATTTATTCTCCAGCGCAATGAAAGCACAAAACCTGTACAGCAACCAAAAACAAAAAGCACTAGCAGTGCTTCTAGTACTCCGACTCACTGTTTAAATAGCTCAAACTTTTCAGATCAACACAGAGATCTCAGTAAATCTTTTAGGTAGGACGTTTCATAATTTCAAGTGTATATGAATATAACAGGAAATTATATTTTAGTGGAACTTATTTACCAAATTCTGAAAATATAGGAGTAGTTAAGGGCATACCACAAGTGAAATCAGTATCTCTTGAAGTGAGAGAATCATTCACAAGTTCTCCACATAGTTCTCCAAAGAAAAGTGATTATTCCACTGCTTCTGATGTATCAGATATTTCTAGTCAAAGGTTGGCACCTCCATACAAGGATCCACCTGTCCCACCTCCTTATAGAGACCCCCCACCTCCCACTTCCACTTACCAGGATAAACATAAAAAGAGCATAGTGCAAGTTAGTAAAAAAATGTTTCTTAGTTACATTTAGATCATGTATTATGAAGGTAAATAATGAACTTTAACGCTTATATTTTTAAAATGTCTTTTAGGAGCATATTAAGAAAGACAAAGATGAGAATAGGAATAAAATTCAAGACAAAGTATTATATAATGCTCAGTATCGTGAACTAGTAGCTCTGATTAACTATCAGAGAGAAAAATTATCAAATCAACAGGCAGATCTAAATAAGGTAAATGGGTGATGTGCAGCACGTGGCCACTTTTTGACATTGGTAGAAAGGGTTTATTTTTATTATTAAAACCAGGTACTTATCATCTAGAGTCAATCCAATGATGTCTTCCAGATTTTTCTAATCTATAGTATACGCTACACTCATGCACTTTACTCTGATTTACACAAAACCCACTACACAAGATCGAGTGGCTTGGTTTTTTTCAATCTTCGGACATGATATTGGTTGTCCAGCAGCTGAAGAGCTTCTGCATTTTCATGTATACAGAGCCTGGCTTCATGCTTGCCGGCTAACCTTTTAATCTCTTCCTTGACGGTTGATATTCGAAGATCTCTGTGAATATCAGAGTAATGAACATACCAGGGGGCGTTCACTATGTTTCGTAACACTTTGTTCTAGAATGTTTGGATGCACTTGATATTGGACGCTAGCACAGCTCCAAAGCTGGATACCATAAAGCCACACCAGTTTTAAAATCTGATTATAAATCAATAACTTGTAGATTAACTATAACTATAACCATTGGTCGAACTAAGATGTATAACTTGAGATTTGCCAATGAGAGTAGGGTCTTTTATCCAGAACTACACCCTGGTATTTCACTTCCAATACAAATGGAATGCTCTCTCTGTATAGGACTGACTGCCGAAGCTTATCTAGCTTTTCCTTTTTGTAAATGGAATGATTACGGTTTTTGGGGGTTAACAGACATCTGTTCCCTCTCGCACTCCATCTGTATACTGTGTTGAGGGCTTCTTGTGGAACATTTGAGATCGTCGCTTCAAATTTCCCTATTATAACAAAATTATCTGCACAGCATTGAAAATCTTCCCCCTGCATGGGAGGTTCGTACAGCAGAGACAAAGAGTGACGTCACATGTACTTACGTCACTCTTTCTACCGTTGTCAAGCTGAAATGTCACGTGCACCTTACTGAGTTGTAAATGACTAAAAATGCTTACTTAAGTTTTTAAACTGCTATTTTAGTACGACGCCGAAATAATATTTTTGGAGGGAAAGGAAAAGGAAAAACAGAAGCAGTTGGATTTTATAGCGCAGGAATTAATAGCAATATCTAATTTAACGAAAACTAACCAAGATCAGGTAAGTAAATATTTGAAAAAATCCGATGTGAAGTTGTTAGACGATGTTATTTTGTAGATCCAAGCTTTGTGTTATGTGGAAGAGGAGAGTGAAATCGTTAAGCAACAGGAAAAAACGCTGCAATCGGAAATAACTTTGTTGAGGTCCAAATTAGCGAATTGTGAAACTGAATTGTTGCAATGCAAAAATAAGATCAGGTAAATGATTACTAAGCGACCGGAACCAATTTTAAGTACAGTTTCATTTGATATTTCAAATTTTTTGTAAAAGTTTGTTACATTTACATGCAACTTTCCCAACAACCTGTGAAGATAAAGTTTCATTTGAAATTCACAAAGTGTTGCAGGCTTTGTATCGACTTAAATGAAATATGTCAAGTACTACCTTATGCATGTGTTAATTTATGATGATCTTGACCAAACGTCGTACATGCTTGCTCTTAAAACGTCGATGAAGTCTTAAATATTCGTTTCTCAGTTGTCGGAAGTAATAAATGCTTAAGGGTCGACTTAAGAGATTTCTAAAACGTGTCAATTGTGAAACGATCTTAAGTAAACAGATTAGAACTCTCTTATAGCAAAGGAAATAATCACAAAATCCAAACATACATAATAAAATAAATAAGTATCTAAACGTTTTTTTTTTTTTAATTTTGGTGCGTTTGCATGATTTTTCCATACAATATTCTCGGTTTAGATTACTCATGGATGAACTACATATGGAACAGAGAGCTCAAAGTAGACGATCGGAAACGCTAAAACAACTCGAAAGAAATATCCTAATGGAAGTTGAAAGGCTCCAAAAAGATATAGAATTGGCAAAGCAAAGTACAGACTTACACCATCTGACTGCAGAAACTTTAAAAAGAGAGGTCTGTTTAAAAATGTTCAAACTTGCAATTGACCTTCATATTATTTTTTTTTTTATTAATAGGTCGCTTCGTTAGAAACTGCCATACTGGAGAAGAAGAAGCAAGTCGAGCACCTGGTGGCGGAGATGAAAGAAGCAAATCTCGAAAGCCTGAGTATAGTTCCTCCTGAGGATGTTAGACAAATTTTGGAGGGACCCACCAAATCTGGGAGTACCAGAAAAATGATCGGATCTCCTAGACAACTCGAAAACGCCGTACCTACTAATAAAAATCCCCACGGCGTTTGGGTGTAGGTAAAAAAAATAGAATTATCGGTGTCTATTAGAAATATTTTTATCTATAATCAAAATAGTTCTCGAACAAATCAAATATCTATTAATGTGATTGTATAATTATGATTTAGTTCTAAAAATTCCCGTACGATATATTCTAATATAATCCTCAAAAAAAGGTTCGTAAACACTCGCGTATGTTAAATTCTAATGACTATACATTTTACACGATAATTTTGGGTAGATCTCGTCTAAGAATATGAACGTCTATAATAGAGAAACGGAAAAATTAGGAAATGTAGTAGCCCAAGGAATGTTCATAAAATTTTAACAGGTCATTAAAAAACACGATAAAATTACTAAACTGATAGAAATTTTAGCATGTAAATGTTTGGAAAATACTTTTTTTAAAAAAAAATGTGTGCTAAAATAAAGTATTTGGTAAGTATTTAATATGGTGGCCACTTTAAGAGTATTTTGTATAACAAGTTTTTACCTCGATCGAACTCTTAAAATTCCTCGTACTTTTTGCAGCACAATTTACACATTGTATTTCACCTATTTCACACATTTTTTGCAATTATTTAACGTAATGAAAGTCAATAATTCGGAAGAAATTAATCATTATTTGATAGACATAAACTATCAACTTGTTTGACAAATGACAGCCTTTCAAACTCGAAGTTGGAATTGGGACGTTGCCAATTCAAACCAGAAACGATGGTATATTATATAAAATATTTGTATGGCTCAGTTAATAAAAAAGCAGTTATATCTTATAGATTACTTTATAAATTAACATAGGACTGTTGTTTCGGTTAATGAGCAATAAGTAGAGAACAGATAGGTCGAAGTGCTTGAGAGGCAGCATAGCCTTCACGACCCCCCCCTCCTACAATCTACAAAAGTTAGGTTAGGTTAGGCTAATTTTTTTACTTCTACTGCCTCAAATAAAAAAATGTTTTAATTGGTTAAAAAGGTACTGTTGGTGTTTGGTGAGGCCGTTAGGTTAGGTTGCGCGTATATCTTTCTTTACCACTTCAGAAATGATGGATTTGACTATTAATCGAAGATGAACATAAAAAAATTAGCCCAACCTAACCTAACGGCCTCACCAAACACCAACAGTACCTTTTTAACCAATTAAAACATTTTTTTATTTGAGGCAGTAGAAGTAAAAAAATTAGCCTAACCTAACCTAACTTTTGTAGATTGTAGGAGGGGGGGGTCGTGAAGGCTATGCTGCCTCTCAAGCACTTCGACCTATCTGTTCTCTACTTATTGCTCATTAACCGAAACAACAGTCCTATGTTAATTTATAAAGTAATCTATAAGATATAACTGCTTTTTTATTAACTGAGCCATACAAATATTTTATATAATATACCATCGTTTCTGGTTTGAATTGGCAACGTCGCAATTTCAACTTTGTGTTTGGAAGGCTGTCATTTGTTAAACAAGTTAATAGTTTATGTTTATCAAATAATGATTAATTTCTTCCGTGTTATTGAGGTTTATTCCGTTAAATAATTGCAAAAAATGCGTGAAATAGGTGAATCACAATATGTAATTTGTGCCGCAAAAAAGTACGAGGAATTTTAAGTGTTTGATCGAGGTAAAAACTTGTTATACAAAATACTCTTGAAGTGGCCACCATATTAAATACTTACCAAATACTTTAGTTTTACCACACGTTTTTTTTTAAAAAGTATTTTCCAAACGTTTCCGTACTATGGGTATAGTAATTTTAGCGTGTTTTTTAATGACCTGTTAAAATTTTATAATCATTCCTTTGGACACTTCATTCCCCAATTTTACCAGAGGAACATTTGGAACATTTCTATTATCCCTCGTATATCACTTTGTTAAACTGGAACATTTTCATTGTCCCTCGTGTGTCGCTTGGTCCTGGTTGTTAACATTGCCGTTGAAAATACCTTTTGAAACAGTTGGGCTATTTTCGATGTATAAAGTAAAAAAATAAATAACGTTACACCGTGCTTTAATAATTGAGCCTAAACTAGGAGGTTGCTTGTTTTGTTGCCATATAATCACAGAAATATTATAAATACTAGAACGCCAATCAGTGATGTATAATTTGGAATCCCATAGGGCGTATCCTTTCTCTGAGTTTGCGCAATAAATAGTATATTGAGCGGAATATTCAAACGTGTCACCAGGACAGGACTTGTGAATTTGTCCAAGCACTTGAGTGACTACAAAATTAAATTAAGTAAAAACTTAACGAAACTAAACTACAGGAATGTCAGAAATACACAATATTTATAAAAACAACGAGGAAACACAAAAAACGGAGCACTAATGCAAGCAATTTTCCCAAAGCAAACAGGAAAACAGATGTATCAACAACTCATTAAACCCGAATACGGCACTGTTCTTTTCTTTGCTTTTGTATAGTCATGTACGCTTCTGCGGCGGTGTTGCCAGTTTTCTCGATTTTTTCTTATTACTTGACCTAACAGTACATATTCTATTCCTAACTTCATTTGAAAAATATCAAGAAAAAAAAGAACTTGGCAACGATGTGGCAAGAAAAGATGTTCTGTGCATGTGCAAGTGGTTCGCTATGCGGGGTCATTTCAACTCAATATTGGATGTATCTATTGGCATTCTAGTATTTATTTTTTATACGACCATTGGATTCCACAACAATTACAAATGCATTATCGATTGATGCATCTATATGATTCCTTAGATATGTTAGATCCTGATACATTATTTAACAGCTGACAACCAATTTCAATATTCAGTATCAAACAGGCTGAGACCAGCTGCGATAGAACAGCTTTTTCATGAGTGGGCTCTGCTCCTCTATCTCGATATCGCGAATGTCATGTTCATTCTGATGAACTATCATTTCGACTATTCGATTACGACAATAAGATGGATTATTTAACGAGTGATAGTATTAGTTTGCGAATATTTCTGTGCAGACAATAGAAATGCCATCTCATTTTTTTTAATTAATTGAAAGTGGAGAAGGATTAATATTACTCAGTATTTAAATTCGCGTAAACTTACATTGTTAATAGTAAAATTATGGAACGTAACAAAAGCATGGGTGTCAGCCAAAGAGTAATGTCAGCTATTAATCACCGGTAAATAAAATTGTTCCAAATGACGTCATTTAAGAACGGCAATAATCGCCCGTGATTGTCACAAAAAACTGCTTATTAATACGTTTTCAAGGTTAAAGTTTGTAAATGACTGTTTTTAGTGTCTAAAATATTTTAAATGTGAGAAATTACTTTTTGATATTGCCTAGTAAGTAATCAAATACGAATAATATTTAAATGGATCTATTTTAAACTAAATGAACTAAAATAATATATTGATTTAAAAAAAAATTATATGACGTTTCTAACGAAAAAAAATTTAATTTTGAATAGACTTTAGCTGTATTTAGTTAAGACAAATTTGTGTTAAGTTTGAAAGATTATTAGTGGCATTTATTAAGTGACGATAATACTTCCCACGCGAATTTTTATTGCATTAAAATACTAGTGGGTAAAGTGGGGTAAAATGACGAGGTTAACTAAACCTATTAATATTCATGGCAATTTTGGGACACAATATTAGAAATGCAGCTTTTTTCGTCCACTTAATGATTAAAATTATAACAATAAAAAATGTACATTATTCGAATCGCAATAAAAAAATACTCGGACCAACAATGGAACTGTTAAGTAAATATTGTAAACATTGCATGCCTAGTTTTTGAGTCTGATAGAATAAAAGAGTTTATATAGGCCATTCTTAGGTTAAGTAAATTATATTGTTATTTATTGTTAGGTGAGTACTTATATGTGGCCCTTTTTATTTGCACATTTAAATTTATCCCAAAAAGAATCCAAAAATGTTTAAATTGATCAGAGATTGTTTAATAGTTTTAATGCTGTAATAACAGTATGTTTTAAATAACTTTCGCCGTGTAGGCTTATTAAACGTTTATCAAATTAAAAGGATGTGGCTAGCGCCCTGTTGAAGATCTAGGTATGGATCTCAACTAAGCAGGCGACGGACTATTAATTGATAACCAAGTGCAAATTGAATGGGCATTGTTTACATTAAGATTTTTGTTATCCATGCTGAATTTTTAAAATTATATATGAATTTTATTTTTTTAAATTTATTTATGCACCTTTTTTATTATACTCTCTAATTTTTTATCACTGCCATATTTCGTATATATATATATATATATATATATATATATATTTTTTTGTTTTTGTATAAAGCTAAAATTATACATCACCAAAAAAGACTGCTATTTATTTTACCTGCAAATTCCACTAAGTAATTTCGACGAAAGAAAATCATAAAAAATACGATTTTGATCAAAAATTAAAGTAAATTTATGAGGGTGTGGTCACATGCAGTTGCTCGACGTTCGTTTTCAGGTCTCGTGGTACTATTTTGAATTTTCTGAGACTTAAGGAAATGTAGTGACAAGTCAAAAGGATTACTTGATCTAATTTGTCGTTGAGAACAAGCGTCGAGCGACTGCATGAGACTATAGGTTAACCAATGTTTAGTTCAAGTAAATATTATAGTGCATCTTAACCCTTCGAATCACGAATTTGCAAAAAATTTACTTAATCTTTTAAAATTACTAGAACACGTAAAAAAAATGGTAAAGAATTACAAATTGTAAAATTTACATTTATTTTTAAAAATGTTATCAAAAAAATTAGATGATTACCCGTCGTAACCACTATGAGTGTACAACCACAGCCATTTGAAACTTGGCATGACAATTCAAATTAACAATACACTACCAAAGTTTTGAACAATACCGTAACAGAAGGTTATTTTTTTTTATTTGGTGTGAAACGATAAAAAACAGTTTTTATTTTCATTCAAGCAAAGGGCCACTTAGGTAGGTTTTATAATCCAATTAACTTCGGTCACTTCTAGCTTTCTTAATTATGGAATGTTGATATATCAACACTGGAAGGTTCTAGATAGGAACAGATTCATCTTTCAAAGGCTTTCTCTGTGTTGTTGAAGTCACTATGAATAATCACAAATAAAATGATGGATCATTGGACAACAATACCACTGAACCACTGAAAAAATCATCTTTCACAAAGTGCTTGCTGCAAATAAACATAAACTTTGAGATTGGTCTTCCTATCTTTAAGATTATCCTCCATTTCTAAGCTGCCTTAGGATTTGAAGGAAATGTACCCAAAGAATAATCAAATTATCATATGTAGAGCATTGTGGAACAGCATATTTTTCGCGATTTTACCTTCATATCACCTTTTTTAATCATTTGCATTTTCGGATTTTGTGGTTTATTAACACCAATTCTTCGCAACATATCGTTCAAATATAACATTTTCAATGCTTAATTTTTTTAAAATAATATACAAAGTTCACTTTTCACCCATATAAACAAATTGAGGTTAGTTTGTTGTTCACACCTCGAGAAGTTCATACGATCAATAATAGATGTCGCCCACTCCGTGATTCTGCCCTATTAAGAATCGTTATATAAAAAGAATTCTTTAACATAATCACAATGAAGAGGAAACTTGTCAAGTGGGAAAAATCGATTTTCCTCTTTCGGTGACGCGATGCGAGATGGCGATGCTGTAATGTATGCAATTTTTCTATTTTTAGAAACATCTGTGTATTGATGTTATGATTACAGTGTTGTGTTTTGCGTATTTAGAGATTTTGATTATCCTCAATTGAAAGGTAAGTAAATTAGAATGTAATTTAATAAAAAATAAATGGCCATTGTTATCAAATTGGGCTAGTATACGTTATGCAGTTAAACGATTCAAGTTATACAGAACGACCAAATATATTCTACAGGTCAAAACGAAAGTCGAGTAATAAGGTACCACTCTCTATTTGTAATACGTAAGTCGTGTGAATATGTTGGTATTCAGGTAGTTATCGTTATCGTTTTCACGTTTAATTTAATTTCAATTTTTTTGTTAATTTTATATAGGTACATGGCTACACGCAGGAAATGTGTCTCTTTACTATTTTTGCTTTTCGTTCATCGCGTAAGCAATGTTTATCTTTTTTGAACGGCAAAAATCTGACCATTTTAACTGATTGTGTTTATCGATGATACCGAACGATCTCGCAGCTTTGAATTGTAGCAGAATTATCGAGTAATTAACTAGAAGGGTGCGCCCTCTGGCGTCTCATTTTCGAACCGCACCAAAGGTGAACAACAAAGAAAACAGCATTTTTACTGTTTGGAATGGACCTATCTCACGAAAGAGTAACAGAGAGGTGTGTAATTAAAATTATGTAGTGCAGAACAAATGCTGTTTAGATGACTAGAGATTGATGCAGATTTGTTCACGTTTCGTTTGACTTCCTCCTACAAATATTCCCGGCTGGAGATCTTGCAACATAGGTAGTCGAAATCTATGACCTGTTATATCGATTTTGTTTTTGATTTCGCGATTTCCTTGTACCATTTCCAGGCTTCCTTGTTGAAGACATACAAGTAGTAGTTTTTGCAGATTGTCTTCGTTTTCGGCTATTAGAACAGCGTCATCTGCGTAGCACAGAATTTATATTTCCGTAGTGCCCATTCTGTATCCGAAAGCGGTCTCTTTGACTCTGTCTATTATGTTGTTCATTATGGTGTTAAATATCAGCGGGCTTAGGCTGTCCCCTTCTTCTTCTTCATGTAGCTTCTCCATTATCGGAGATTTGCTAACATCATGGTAATCCTGACCTTGGAAACTGCTGCTCTGAATAGATCATCTGCAGAAGACATGTTGAACCATTTTCGTAAATTCCGCAGCCAAGATATTCTTCTTCTTAAAATTGACCTTTTGCCCATAATCATCAAGTGGAGTATCTCATATTTTTAACACCGCATTATGTGACCCAGATAGGTGATCTTTCTTCTCTGTCCCCTTGACGTATACCAACTTTATTATTTATTTCTCTAGTTAATTCGGAGTTGATTCTTATTTGGGTGGTGTTGTGAGTGTTCAGTTCCTTTTCAAGGCAATTTTAACGTTTCCGTATTTGCCAAGGTAAAAGTTTTCTTCGTCGTTCAAATGTCTAATTTTAAGGTTAAATGAGATAGGTCTATTATTTTGTGTCTGTGAGATGATTATGATTTTTTTCAAAATATGCAGCGAGATAACCAAGCAATTGGAACCATCCAGAAAGTATTGTTTCAGTACTTTATAGCTGGAGATTTGACATATTTCAAAGTAAGTTTCAGGTTAGAATTTTTTACTTTCTGAAATAGGGATTTTTGTGGATCATCGTCAGGACCATCAAAAAGTGAAAGCAAACCAATAATACTCCTGAAAAGAAAAGCCATACCTTCAGAAGACGTTCCAAATTTGTTAAAACATGATAAATATGGAAAATGTTCGTTGTTAACCTTCGACGCCATCTGTCGGTACGAGATTCTTGCGCGAATATTATAATCGGTCAACATAGTAATAGTTTAAATCACAGTATAACAATTTCCTTGAAGATATTTATTTAGAAAATATTTATTTAGTAATCGTAACTTTAACGAATTCGACACTAGCTTAATAACAAAGTTTTTCTTCATCAATAGATTTTTGTTGCAGCCTATTTATTGAGTTGGCTCATTTTTCCTGACGAATTTTTATCTGTTGGTACGTTTGTGAGTTAACAAAAAAAAAACGCAATCTGTTACAATAAAAATTATTTTTGAAAAATGCGACGATCACCTCGAAAACCTTCACCACGCGTCAATGGACATTTTATTTACATAATTATTTACTCACTTACTTTATATTATCTATGCTCTTATTTGAGACGCTCTGTATACCACATACGTGCACTTGTATGTGTGTTTGCATTACTAATGTTCTCCAGTCAATTGACAGTCGACATTGAGGAGAAACAAAGTGTATAAAACGCGATGTTAAGTTGCCATGCGCGGTTTAGATTTTCATTTCGTACTTATTAACAATATAATGATACTAGACTTGTGTTAGTGTTTAATAACTATACGCGAATTTGTCGTTATTTAAAATAACAAGCGCATTGATAAACGTTGAATTCAGGTGAAAATAGTGACTAAAAAAGATGCATAAAAAAAATAACACGCGTAAAAAAAAAAATAATATGAAAAGACGTAAGTGACTATGAGAATTAATTCTTTTGCTTTTTTTTTGTTACGTTTGTTGTTCATTATTTATTTATTTAAGTCTGCTCCACAAATAATAATTGCAGTTTGTTAATGTTATTGAAATTTTTAATTCTGATTACCCAAAAATTTCATTTCGATTGTAAAATGTTTTATTTATATCGACAAGTATTTCGATTTTCTTTTTCATTATTAATTTGGAAATTTTTCAGCCAAAGTCGGACAAATTTTTATTTTTTTAAATCTTTATTTTTGATTTTGTCTAATGGGGCAGAAAAGGCGCTGTGTGTAAAGACACATTCAAACGAAAATACAAAAAAAATTGCCGCTGAACTACACACAACGTCAAAAGTCTTCCCCTACTCATTCTTGTTAAAGAAATGTTTTGTTAGAAAAACAAAATATTTTTAAAATATCTATATCTATTTTTTATGAAATGAATATTTTTCATGAACTGGGATGTTTAGAAAATTAAAAACTAGCAAATGTGTGAATTTGTTAACAAAACTTATTAAATTAAATTAAAATATGTAATGAAACATGTTGTACACTGACTAATATTCGGTATGACTTCCTTCACGTTGGAATAACATGTTGACACGTCTGTGCAGGGTCTGAAGGCCTCGGGGCAACAAAGGAGTGGAGGCGCCTTTGCCCCAAACAATTTTTCAATGAATAATTTGTTGTGAAAGTTGTGTTTACTAGTCGAAATTTGAAAGGTTTTTTTCCCGAGTCTCTATTGTAGGGGCCCTTCTTTTGTGAAGGCCCCGGATGCCTTCCCCTAAATCCGTTCCTGCGTCTGTTCATTAAAATAATCAAGCGGTCGATAGTGTCTTGTGGAATATTGTTCCATTCCTCTGCAGCCGCTACGACTAACTCATCTGCAGCCTGAAATGGGTTGATTCGATTGTGAATGGCTCTAGCAATGTAATCCTACATGTTTTCAATGGGATTCATATCAGGCGAGTTGGCTTCTTCTTTAGGTGCCCTGTCCTCCTCGGACGTTGGCAATCATCAGCGCTATCTGAACCTTGTCTACAGCTCGGCGGAACAATGTGGTAGTGCTCACTCCATATTGTAAGTTTTTTAGCCATGATATCCTTCTTCTACCCGGGCCTCTTCGTCCTTCGATCTTCCCTTCTATAATAAGCTTTAAAATTCGATACTTGTCATGCCTTAAGATGTGACCGAAATACTCCAGTTTGCGATTTTTTAGTGTAAACAGAACTTCCAGCTGCTTGTCGAGGCGTTGAAGTACCTCGGTATTACGCACTCTTTCTACCCTGGAGATTCTCACCTACGTCCACATTTCAAAGGCCTCCAATTTTTTGTACATCGCATCTGTCAAAGTCTAAGCTTCCATTCCATAAAACAGTATGCTGAACACGTAACAGCGAGGCATTCGGACGCGCAGAGGCAAGCTTAAATTTCTGCTGCAAAGTACATTACGCATCTTCAGGAACGAAGCACGAGCTTGTTTTATTCTGGCACGAATCTCCTGCATGCCGTCCCACTTCTCATTTAGTTAACACCCAAGATATTTAAAAGTTTCTACTCGCTCAATTCGTTGACCGTTAATTGCCAGGTGTCCGTCAACGTTGTTTGATTTGCTAACTGCTAACTTGTCTTTCTCACGTTCAGGCTAAGTCTGGACTCTAAACTTGCAGCCGTCACGCTGCTTACCAGTTCCTGCAGTCCTTTCAGGGAGTCGTCAACAAGAACCGTGTAATCTACCGAATTACAGTAGAATTATTTAGATCTGCTGTGAATAAAATCAGATGGGCCAGACTGATCGCCGACGTCCACTGAGGATAGGGCACGATAAGAAGAAGATTAGTAGCATTGTTATGACTACCTGATTTTCATGGATAGTTCATTTAGAATAGTTTACAGTACCTATATGTACTTATGCAAAACAAACTCTTGAAAGTCGAAACTAATACAAAACAAAGAACAATGAAAGCCAGCGACCAACAAGTATAACGCGTGATAAACAGGAGTGACGTCATCGGAACTGTAGGTCCGTTTACGCGCGCAAATTTAAACTGTCAGTTTGAAACCGCATTTTTTACAAAAAATGGAATTCTTTGTAATAAAAGCAAAAATAAAAATATCACATGTTGCCTATTGTGTTTGAATAATGATCGTATGTTTCAGGATCAAGGATGCTAGGAGATTACGATGACGATTCGTCATCGAGTGGAGAGGTGACTCCCACTAGAAAGAACCAACATCAGAACAATCCGTCGATTTTGTCGTCACTAAGGAGCGTTCTGATTGTGCTCAGTACAGCACTTATATGCTTTGCAGCCGCCAGGAACTCCATTACGTGGCAAGTATTCTTTTTTCACATTTTGAGATATTTCCAACTTGCACGATTAGAGCTATCTTTAATAAGTTGTACCTGCTGGGACTCCTGCAGGAGGGGGTCAGTCCGATGTTTTAAACATACTTTTCTCGTAACGTATTTACCGACGTTTTCCTTTTAGCTTTTTCGCAGAAAAATTGAATTTCCCAAAAGGTTTTCCCCCTACTATGGGGAAGACTTTGGAAACAACATAATCGTAATTTTCATGCTAAAAAACTATCATATAATGTAATTTTATATATTTTATTCGTTCTGTAGTATGAGTTACATAGTTCCCATTTCAAATATAAACGTTTATGCGCCATTTCGTGCAATGTACCATGTGGAAATTCATACATAAACAATCAGAGACAGTTTTCAGAGACGTATACGTAAATTAGGTATATTAAATTAAGAAAAAAGCTGTTTCACAATAATTCAATCATCGAAGTCAGATTCATCGTTTGTATCCTCTTTGTAACCACTGCTTTCGGTTCGTGTATTTTCCGCTCCAGGGATCAGAAGACTTATAGTTTTTGCACGGAACGGCTTACTTTTCTTACGTGATTGTTGTCTACTGCTGCTTAACAATGGGTCAGACGTAAGTCTATTCAATACGTTCTATTGTATTTCACTCATTTTTTCGGGAGTTCTGCCTATAGAACCTGAAGTGCTTATTGCGAGCTTCAGCAGCCTCTTCAGAAAGCTGTCCAGTTGCACCATGCAATAGGATTTTCTGTACAGTGGGCGACATTGGATACCAACCATACAGCTGCACGTACAGAGTAGCAGTTTCGAATGTATAGGCTTCGAATTTTTTGCGGCAATCGCATGACCACTTGAAATTATTTCTAGGATCACTTTGAACCTGTGGATCAGTGTTGAGTCTATTCCAGTGATTCGAGAAGCAGCAGCCGGATCAGAAAAAAATCTTTTGGAAGTATTGCCATCATTAGTGTTCCCGAACCCTGCTTTTGGTATAACTACTAAAAGACTCGTCTTTATTTCCTTCGGCACGCTGACTCATTTGAGCAGCATAAGTTAACTCTTCAAATCTTTAGTTTTCCTTCGTTAAGATCTATCGCTGGATTCCCCTAATTCCTTTGATGGTCGACCCGGCTTCCCTATAGTCCACATGTCAAAATTATGGATGTTTTCAAGACACTGTTCGTTTTTTTCTTTATAAAACGTTCACGCTTATAGTTTACAGCTATCATCTTTGTTTAAATTCACACTTGAAATGACTCGAAAGTGTGTTTTAATTTGTCCAGTTGACTATCAGGACATTTTGTAAGCTTTTTTTAAAAAAAAAAATGGCTGAAAAAAGCGGAACTTTTTCTTTTGCAGTTTTCTTAAGCAAAGCCTGGACTTCATTTAAAATGAGACTACATTGCTCGGAAGTGCCCGGAATACATACAAAAACTATTTTGTTTATTTAATTGACTCAAAAAGGGGGACTTCTGTATGCTTGTAATCAGTAATTAAAAAAATTATATATATGGGACTACAAATTAAATGTAGTGTGATTACTAATAAAGCACATACCTTCACCTTCCATATCCATCTTGTTTATTACCCAAACTCCAAACAAAACTACTTCAAAACCGCAAATGTAATTTGTATAAACAATGAAAGTATCGAGCAAACTGATCACACACTAGACAACGACTGAGTTTTGACTGCCTGTATTCTGCAGGGTGTAACGAGAAGGGTACGATAGGGGCGAGTTGCCATTAAAAAGTTATTAGACTATTAGAAAACAATTTTTTTCATTGGATTTTACCGTATTTTGGATTTTAGACTTTTGGCCAGGTTTTCAGGGTAAATACTCGTATGTGCGTCATTTGTATAGGTAGCTCTCATTGGTGTAATGCAGTGTGACGTGCTAGTCCCTACACTACATCGACCTTGAGCTGACCAATCGTAAGTACTTGTTTCATCATATTAAATCCATGCATATCTGTGGTCCTAACGTTCCGTGTCTATCAGACAGACAGATAATGTTGGGGACTATTACGTCATAGTACCGCCCACCTGATTCTGGCATTTTTTAATTTTGAATTAATATACTGATTTCAAAACGCTGAAGAATCCATTTTCTTAGATTTTTAACGACAGTTCTGCGCATAATCAATCTACCGATTAGTATCGATTCGGTATTAAATACAAAACATCACGTTGCCGTAAAATCCTCATGATCCAGAGTGTGGTACCGAGCCACCTGCAGCTACCCTTATTCGACACGAACTAGCTGAGAATTTAGCTAGAAAGGTAAAATGATTGTATAATATTCGCGCTGTTTTGGCATTTGTAAAATTTCGACGTTTCGGTGCTTACGTTACAACGGCATCTTCAGTAATTAGAGAGAGAGGGCGTTGCGTCGCCGTCGTTTCGATTGCCCTGCTGTACGAAATATTCTCGTGTATGTACGAGAATCATTTGTTATGATTTGTTATCCGTTTAAGTGTACATTATTAGTTTTATTATCAATAAAATATCAAAATGAAATCTTTATAGTGATTTATTGTTTCGAAATGAGAATGAGTGATTATGTGATGCAGTAAGTATCCGCGTTTGTGTTAAAAAAAAAAAAACAAATTGCTGTTGAAGCTGGACAGAGTTGTTGGGGGGGCTACAAATTGGTCGGAAAAATTAGGCGGGTCGTAGGGGAGAAAAAATCTCGGACCAGTAGGATTTCTTTTTTAGGACAAAAATACGTATAAAACGATGAAGGTACCAAATACGCATAATTTGTCAACATTTCCACCGACTCACCAGAGTAAGAAAACGAAGAACATTTGGAATTTCGAAAGAACAAAATATTTTCTTCAAAATATTTTACGTCTCGCCAAACATCAGTAAAAACCGATAATGCCAGACTTAATGAGAGTTTACCTACACCGACTACACAGTGTGGTCCTCTTCCAAGATAAGTTCTAACACCGTTAAAAACCCAGTACCTAGACGAACGTCTAGCCATCAGCGGCCACCGTACACGAATCGATGAACTAGTTTTCAGTATCGCGAGTCGTGAGAAATTAATAATTGATATTTTTTGTATTCGCCGTTATATCTTGGTTGACACATTGGACAATTGTATTGCAGGCATTGCCAGCGATTTTGGGGAGCGTCCGGTGACTTCTGGCAAGCCCAGTGGGACAAATTTCTGGACATATTTGGGGAAGATCCGTTCAATTTGTGGGTGTATGGATCGTTGGCGATCACCTTCGGTGTATATTGGTTATTCGGCGGTATATACATCTTCATGGACGTTACCAATATGCCGTCGGTGATAAGAAAATATAAAATACAACCCGGCACCAACGAGCCCGTCGACAATAAACGATTATTGCACGTAAGTGTCTTTTCTTTTACTTGGCTCAATAACCATTTACGTCTTCACCCAATATAAATAACCCACCCTGTATATCATCGTCATTTATAGCAATCATCTTTTTTTTATCTATTTCAAACAACCCCACGTCTACTGCGAGCTTTTTGTACCATTTTCTGGTCATAAATAAGAAAAAGTTAGGTTAGGTCATTCAAATAATCTACGACAATGACAGCTAAACCGATCCGGTTTAAAATAAAATATTAGTAGTTTAATACAAAATAGTTGTTATTTTCATGGCCTACTTTCTCGTATCATTTAGTGCATTTTTAAGATCAGAAAAAAAAGTTCACGAACATTTAAGTTTATGTAACATCCTCTTTTTTGTTGTGTGTTCCTGGTTATTCACACTGCATTTTTAGTGGAATTTAAAATGTTGTTATTAATATGATTATATTATAGGTGATGTACTGCGTGTTATTTAATCAGTTTATTGTCGGTATACCGTTGTCTTATTTGATGTACTGGGCGATGAAATGGAGAGGCTATCCTCCCCTTAGAGACTTGCCAACGTTTCACTGGGTGCTGTTCGAATTGGCCGTGCACATATTGACTGAGGAAGTGGGATTCTATTATTCCCACAGGTAAACGAGATAATGTGAGTAAGTTGATAAAATTATGTGCGTGTTTGTGTTTCAGACTTTTACACAGTCGATTCCTTTATAAATACATACATAAGCAGCATCACGAATGGACAGCTCCTATCGCCGTTACCGCCATCTATTGTCATCCGATAGAGCATATTTTTTCGAATCTTATGCCGCCATTTTTGGGCGTCATTTTGATGGGATCGCACGTCGCTACTTCTTGGTTGTGGTTCACTTTGGCGATACTTTCCACGTTGAACGCCCACTCGGGATATCATTTGCCATTTTTTCCATCGCCGGAAGCGCACGATTTCCATCATTTAAAGTAAGTTAAGAAGAAAGTAAAAATGAACACGCCGACCATTTTTAATCCACGATCATTATTACTTGCACAAAAATTGAATTGGATATCAAATAAAAAATGCCAACAGGTTTAATTTTTAACATTGCTGCAAGTAACATTTTCCATTAGGATGTTGTTTTGTTTTTATGTTTTAGATTTAACAATTGCTTTGGAGTGTTGGGTGTGCTGGACAGATTACACGGTACCGACAGCAGCTTTCGCCAATCGAGAGCTTACATCCGCCACATTATGATGCTAAGCTTCATCCCTCCGAGAGAAGCATATCCAGAACCGGACACTTGCAAACACAAACTCGGAAAACAACGTTAATCGATATTACGTTGATGAGCGCGGTTTTTTTTCCTTGGGTTTTGAGTGACCAAACGACCAACAACGTTTAAATAAATATTCTAAACGAACATTTTTTTTACAAATCATCATTATCACATATTTTTTTCATCGAAACTTACGGTATTACAATTGTGTTTATGATAAAATCAAGTGTCGCAATGACATATTTCGGTTTTATCATTCGCAAAATTTTGGTCACTTGCAAAAAAATCCGCTCTTAAAATGTACTATTAAAAGTTTACAAATTTTTAACTGTTTCTGGTGATTTTTGTATTCAATAACAATATTTACGATTTGTTTGTATTTAAAAAAAATATTGAATGATATGTGGAATTAATAATTCGAAAATAAATGAGACTGATCGAAGAAGTGATAAGTTGCTGTTGTTTTATTTAAAAAACTTATTGTAAAATAGGGGAGGAAATATGTAGACGATATATTTTACAACAGAAGGTCCATGCATTGCAATTTCTATGAACCGAAGACGTACTATTGCAAAACTGTTTGCTATATAAAAGCCTTTTAGTTTGTAATAGTAATGTCTATGAACCAACAACGTTCCATTGTAAAGATGTTTGCTGTATCAAATGTCCGTTGGATTGAAACGTCATGTCACGAATAACCTCCAAACGAAATGTCAGATAAATCGTCAATGGTGTCTGGTCACTCCCATATGGAAATTTAAAATTTACGTAATTTTTATTTATTTACCAATGAATTTCGAGCCTAAAACCTAAATTATTAGCAGTAAAATGGCAGGCCTTCTTTTTAATTGTGCACAGCGGGTGTTGTCAATAGTGCTAATATTTTCTCTTTTAATTAAAACATCCTTGGAAGTTGGTAAAGTAGAAACAAAAGAAGCGAAAAATATTACAACACCTGTACGAGAAACAATTGATAAAAAACAAAGTGTTTCAACTGAACAGATACCTAAAAATACTCATAATGGTAGAGAGCATGTAGTTGATACTAGTCCACAGCAAAGTGCTAACAGTACACATCTAAATATTACAAAACCAATGATCACAAATGTTAGTTCAAGTACTCGCTCTAATGATACTACATTAAAGGTAAATATTAGAAAATCTACATCCACTACAACTTCTACAACTACTGCTACTACAACTAAAAAAGTAACCAAACCAAGAAGGACTGTACATGATGAAATTGAATTAACTGTATCAAAATATGATACTGATATTCCTACTTTAGCTCATATTGATCCAACCATGGACAAGAAAGTAAGAAGGGCAGATTATGTGGTGCCAATTGTAGCAGTAATACTATCAGTTCCATTAGTAGCTATTTTAATTTCAGTATTTTACAAAAGAGGAAAAGACTGGTGGCAGCATAGGAATTATAGGAGAATGGATTTTCTAATAGAAGGAATGTATAATAGCTGAAAATTACTCATTAAATTAAAAACAATATTTTTTACCTGTAGATTTTGTATATAGACATTGACAGATTACTATTGTGCCTTTTTTGTATGCAATACTTTGTGATATTCTTGATAATAATATTGTTATATTTTTATATATATTTTAAAAATATATTAAATAATTTGTGCTTCTAATCAAAATTCAATTTTGAAAGAAATAAAATCTGTTTTACACATCATCCAGTGTTTTTTTGTATTTTGAATTAAAATTTTGTTGTTTTCTCTCATGGATTATAGATATTTGATCATGGACATAATTTTGTATATTTTTACATTGTCAAAAAAGGTTTGATAATTAAATATTTTTATGTTTGCAATCTTTTCTATTTGTCATTTCCTTGTTTTAAAATGATGAAAATTAAAAATTACTACAATTGGTGAATAATTTAATATCCAATTTTATGCACACACCTTTTTTTAAGTTTAACTTATCGCATGTCAATACTTATCAAAATGACAGTCATGAATGACAATTTTTTTTTAATAATAAATTATGGTCCTATTATTGGCTAAGACAAAAACATATTTATCCAATGAAGTAAAATGTGATTAATTTTTACGTTTTTGTTATTATTCAATGTTAAATTTTCTTAAACTCATGATTGCCGAAGTTAATATATATTTTTATATAATTACAGTACATTCACATGAGCATTTTAGCGATTTTGAAAAATAAGGTTAAAACATTTAAAGGAGAATGTTTTAAAATTAATATTATATTTCATCAAAATATGTGTACGATGTTATGGAGTGAAATTTAATGTTTGCCATTAAAGACTTTCTCTTGACCTTAATTTCTTTCTAGGAGAAAGATAATTCAGATGTGTTGAAATAAACAATATTTATTTGAACTCCAATAGTTTAAATCTTTTGATTGCAACAAGGTATGTATGTGTGTAATTTATCTTATGTTGTACTAATAGTTATAGTCAATCTCATACATCCTTTTATTAGTTAGATACCTATGCCTAGAATTGGAGCATTAATTTAGTATGTTAAATTGGTCATCAAAGTTATAGTTACTGAACATTTTTATAGCTATTAGGAGTATTTAGATAAATTAAAAATAATTTTATTTTGAAATGTTATATTTTAATTTTGCAGGTCAGAATTGTTTTCCACAATCAAGATTAAATGTAAAACATGAATTATATCACGTTTGGGTTTTCATTGATTTCAACATCTGTGATCATTCTTGGTACTTTAATCAACTGTTTTGAGAACAAACTGCCTGCTATTTTGGCACATTTTTTTAGATATGGTAAATTTGATGTTAAACAGCCTAATTTCTTCACCAAATTCATAGAAGTTCCTAAATCATGGTTTAAGCATTTTTATATCCTAGCATTGTTCTCTTATATCCTCACATTTACTCTAGTCTCTGCTGTTTACTTACTCAAATATGAGGTATCACCTTGTATCATCAATGTTTTAAATTTGGTATGCGGAGAAGGAAGAGTTTCTTTTGGTGAGTAAAAACAATGTCTTAATTAAATATGTTTACTGAACATGTCGAAAGAAAATACTTTTTTTAGTTTCATCCACACAAGTGTATGTTGCCATTTCTTTGATGACACTACAAGTACTTAGAAGATTTTATGATACTCATTTTATTTCTATTTTCGGTAAAAAAAGTTATATTAAGTGGCATCAGTACATTATTGGAATATGTTACTATCCAGCTACAATTCTAGCAATTCTCTGCGAAGCACCAAAATTTGCACCAGCTAGTAAGTACAAAACATATTTAGTGCAAAAAATTACAGTTTTATCTCATTATATTTCTTCTAGCTGTCCATA
This sequence comes from Agelastica alni, assembly GCA_950111635.1. Classification (NCBI taxonomy): domain Eukaryota; kingdom Metazoa; phylum Arthropoda; class Insecta; order Coleoptera; family Chrysomelidae; genus Agelastica; species Agelastica alni. Next base: position 41,026,822 of record OX467714.1, on the reverse strand, counting down.
CAGTTGAAGATGTTGACCTCTCAACTCTTACATATTTTGAGTTGTATGCGGTGGGTTTATTTTTATGGGCATGGTGGCATCAATTCACAACCACAATTATTCTGTCCAATTTAAGAAAGAATAAAAAAGGTAAACGTCCATAAAAATTTAATCAATCGACCAAGAAGACTAGAAGGTAAGGATAATTTGATAGAACCCTACTCTGATTGGCTGTGCTGAGCTGTCAGTGTTGTTGCATCGACATAGCCAATCGAAGCACGGTTCTATCTAACCATCAACGCCACTGTGGTCACCTAGTGAAACCTCTGTACTATCCATTTTGTAAAGCGCCGAGATGTGCCTCCTTACCTTCTATCCTCCTTGGATTTTAACTAATAGAAATGAAAACTATAAATAATTGGTACATTTTAGGAAAAATCGTGACAGACGAACACAGATTACCGCATGGAGACTGGTTCGAATACATATCGAGCCCTCCTCAAGCAGCCGAAATAATAATGTACACCTCGCTTACGTTTATTCTACGTTATAATATAACTTGGTTTTTCGTTTACGCTTGGGTGGTTGTAAACCAGGTGAGGAGGTTTTAGAGTTCATTCATACACGACGAAAAATATTTGCTTCTTTGTGTCATTTTCAAAATTTCAAAATCGAATTAAAAAAAATACGATCGTTTTGACTGGAAATAAAAAATAAACAATTTTGCCATTTTGTTAGGTAATTCTGCTAATAACTCAATTTTTAGGTTGAAACAATGTTGCTAAGTCACTGGTGGTATCAGGAAAATTTCAAAGAATTGCCAAAGAAGAGGAAAGCCATAGTTCCATTTGTGTATTAATTTATTTTGAATAAATTATTTGTAATATATTTGTTAAATACGATTTACGGTTTTAGTTAAATATAATAAAAAACGAGCGAGCCTTACAGTAGTCGCATCTGATGTGTAACATTTGACATGCTGAGCTTTGTCGCTAATACAGGAGAACGACAAATCAAATTTTAAAGTAAGAAAGACTCTTTATTCTACTTTTTATTATAATTTACTTGAGGTTTTAAAGTTTATACATAACTTACTATGAAATTAATTTATTTCTTACGACTTAATATTTACAATTTTTTAGTTAATATAAGAAAAGAAGGTTTGGAGTAGTAGTTTAAAATATAAGATATTTTTTTCTTTAAGTTGGCGTTGATAAAAATTTTATTTACCTTGCTGTTAATAATATTTTTTATTGTTGAGATAATTTTCATTCCTTTCGAAGTAATCTTATAAAAAGAATAAAAAGTGAATTAAAACTGTGTTAAAAAATATGTATGGATGAAGGTACATACATCGGCTACTTTATCTTTTTTCCTATTCTGCGTATAAAATGTAAAAAAAGTTTCATTTTTATGACCAAAACTTTAAACAAATGTATTTAACAGGAATATATTTTTGTCAGCATTACAAATCAACCAATTGTTATACAACTTTATGTAGGTATATATTTATGATTTCTAATTCGATAAAATAAATGTTTCTTCTTTCTCCCAACACTGAGCCCAGTGCACTCTGCCGGTAGACTTAAAAACCAATGGATGTTCCAATTAAACATCAGCACACTACAGCATTGTGCGACACTGAGGGCCGGTTTATCAGTTGCCAATATTATCCATCAGTTAGGTATCCGTCAGATGAAACTAACTAGCAGATAAAGTTCCAGTTTGTTCGGAAGCGGTTTATCAACTCGTTTTTATCCTCTAGTTAGTTAACTGACAGATAATGAAAGTTGGCAATGCTGATGGATGAATGTAAGCAATCTCATTGGTTGTTACAAGAACAATGTCATGTCACATTAACTGAGATGTCACGACCGTTTTGTTAGGTTATTGTTGATTGTTTTTGTTTATGCAAAAGTTTGTGTTTTTACTTTCTAAAGAGTTTTTGATTGTTGATGAACATACATTTTTTGGATGATTATATTCTGGATAGCGACGAGGACGAGGATATTGTGCAAGTTCTTGAGTACGAACGAAGGCCGTATACAGTTAGGGAAAGAGTAGACAATTTCGAAATGTGGGATGACCAGGATTTTCATGCAAGCTTTAGGATGACAAAAGAGACTGCTCTGTCATTATTAGAACTCATTGAGGATTCACTTGAGTTTCGTACTGATAGGTAGGTGATTTTATTATTTTCATTCCATTTTATACTTCTTAACTTTTTACATTTTCAGGAATAATAGTATAAGACCAATGACCAACTTTTTCTCACACTCAGGTTTTATGCAACAAGGAAATTCCTGATATCATCTGGAGAAATCAAAACAAAACAACTCTTCTGCATAAAGTGAGGTTATATAATAGGCCCTAACCTCCAGATATCGACTTAACCGCCAGTTGAAACTAACAGATAAATATTTGACATTTTAGCTGCCGGATAAAGTTAACCTGTTGTTGATAATCCGACCTTTCCAAAATAACTAGTAGTTAAGCATTAACTGACAGATAAATTGCTATTGATAAACCGGCCCTGACTCGCATTATGCGCGGTAGTTGGAAAACAGTGAATTAGACGTCAAGTTTCTAAGCATTTCTATGCTAGACGTCTCCTCGCCTATATAACAAAACGCGCATGCGCGTTATTTTTGCAACTGCTGTTTCGTGTTTTGTTAAGGAAAAAACTTATTTACAAATTTACACCTTCTTTCGCATAGCCGCCATCTGCCAAGCCCTTACCGTCCGATATGGAACTCCGTTACAAAAATTTGAGGTATTGAGGTAAAAAAACATTAGATGGAAAGAAATCTCCCGACACAATTGTACATGCAAGAAACAGCATAACTGAGACACGGGAAAATTACCGATTTGCAAATAATATCATGATTATTGACTGATCATATCGGTGATAACGATTTATTGTTCAATTTATTTTATATTTATAGCTCATTAAATGGAATTAAATACTTTTTTATCTCCGATTTTGTCTTTAAGATGTGCAGAGCAATAATTATAATTTTAGTGGTCGATTAAAGTGACAAAAACGACATGAAGGCGGCGATCGTGATGATTTTTTGGTTGCAAATTGCGGTAAGTGTCTTAAAAAATAAGTAAAAGAAAGTGACGAAACAGATAAAGGACGAGTGAGTAATTAATTATTTTCCGAGAAGTAGAGATCTAGATTTGTAAATTTAAATCCAAGAAGCCAAAGATCCACTCAGCCAAGTTTTCTTCTACTTCAAGTGCCGTCTTCGTTACGAAGGTTGGCAATCATTAAGGCCCTCTTTAGCGTGCAAGCGAAAGCGCGGAACAAGCGATAGAGAAGCACGATCGGCCTAAGCGTTCGGCTTGTGACGCATCTATCTCTCTTCCACTCCATCGGCCGATGCGTCCGTAGAAGTAGAAGAGAGACAGCGGCAGCTCACAACCTACACGTTTAGGTAAAAAAATATTTGAATTAACGAGTTAATTTATCGAAAAAATTGTAATTTTCAATAAACTCCTTTGCATTATACAAAATAATGACAATTTAGTGATAATAATTCAATTCATAAAAGTATGCAATTTTTCATCAATGTTTTCTTATGACGTTATCACGTAAAATTATTATCGTCCGTAAACCGAATTTACAGACAACCCATTTTTTTTATACGATTTTGAAAATTACTCTGATTCAAAACATTTTGTTTTTTTCGAATACCTATATTTTTATTTATTATATTTTTTTAGGTGAGTAAAAGTAAAAAAGAGTTTTTTTCGTTTTCGGGAGGCGTTTCTAGAGGACTAACATTGCGAATTATTGGCGGAGAAACGGTGTCTTCTGTAAACGCGTATCCATTTCAAGCAGCCCTATTTGTATACAGCAATAGAGGTGCTATTAGTTTGTGTGGAGGCAGCCTCATATCTCCGCAATGGATTTTAACAGCGGCGCACTGTTTACCCAGGTATTATTTTTTTCCCGATATTATTCAATATTCACGTGTACTGTAACACGAACGTTATCCAAAATTGTAAAAAAATCATCATTCAAGCACCATTTTATATTTTTTACGTCACAAAATAATCGACCACTCGTAAACCTTTCCTGAAATTTTTCTGGCAACGCCTCTGATATTCAAAAAATATTTTATCTGCGTGATAAACAGAAATGAAAAATAATCTCAATGCATGCTTTAATCCGCATTAATTGTGACAACGCGACGGTGTATTGTTGATTACCAGCAATTCAAATAATTTAAAAACGACTAGATTTAAATATTTATGCAACACTTGTATTTTTTTAAGGCTTAAGTATTTATGCAACACTTAGTAAGTTTGTAATTTTAAGATTTTGGTTTGTATGCAACACTCCATACATTTTTTTATGCTTTCAAATAGTTTGGTATGTATGCAACACTATACACTTCTACTTGTTCTTATGTAACAGTTTGTGTATTTTTAAGGTTTTAAATATTTTAGCAATTATGCAACACTTGTACTGCTAGGATCTTAAATATTTTAGCACTCATGCAACCGCCTATACAATAGTATTTTTAATATTTTAGTATTTAGGCAACACTTTTTACATTTAAATGTTTATGCGACACTTCGTACATTTATAAATTAAGATTTTGGTTTGCATGCAACACTTTATACTTGTTCTTCTTTAAAATATTTTAGCATTTATGCAACACTTTAGACACTAGTACTGCTAGGAACAGGCTTTCAAAATCAGTTTTTCCAGAAAACTATGACCTGCAACTTTCCGAAAAGCAGGTCTTCTTTCTATAATCCCTCCCTCTTCTAACAGTCGCAGTGCGGGCCGTCCGCGGCCCACACGATAGGTCTACCCTTTTTGCTACTATTTTCAGTAAATTTTTTTTTTTTAAATATTTTAGCTATCATGCAACCCCTTATACATTAGTATTTTTAAAAATTAATTCTGATTTAGCACCTTAAAAATTTGTTTCTTTATATTTTTAAATATTTTATTATTTAGGTAACACTTTATACATTTATATTTTTTTAAATGGTAGTCACATAATGCAATCAACTCTTGCGGGTAGCATAAGATGTTTTAGTTGGTGGGGAAGTTTAAAATCGAATAGAATGTCATAATTGGACCAGTTTATTGAGAAATAGACAATCACAAACCTTGTCGAATACTTTCATTACATCCAAAGATCTGGACTACTCGCTTTCAGCATTGGATTTGTTAAATGGTTAAATTAAAAAAATGCAATTTTTTATTGCAGCGATACCCAAAACGTAGTTGTACGTCTGGGAACAAATAACATAGCAGTTGAACTATCCACCCAACAAACTTTTCATAGTGGAAGTTACTTTATTCATCCGAACTATCATGCATTTACCAACGATGTAGCTTTAGTTAAATTACCTCGAAATGCCACTTTAAACAATTATGTGAGCGTAATCGCTTTAAGTCCGGCTAATCTCACTTACGCAGGATTGAACGGTACCGTTTTGGGATGGGGCAAAACAGAGACGGGAAATATATCGAACATTTTGATGAAAGTAGTCGTTGGCATTATGTCCAATGCAGCATGCAAAGCGGCACATCCCAGTTACGAACTGGTGAGTACACATTTATAACTTTACTTAATTTATTATAGATTTTTTACTGCAATAAAAGGTTAGTTGAGATTTGGATCCGTGTATTGAAGGGTCCAGTTTTGTTAATACACTGATCTAAATACCAACTAATCTCTATAGTTAACTATTATTGGATCACCAAACCAAAAGTGGAACACTCGATTGGAACGAAGTTCCCTTCGTAGTATATTATTATAGATAAACGTATTATACGAGGTCTGGCCATTAAATAACGAGACTGCTCGCTCGAAAGGCGTCCAAAGGGGTAGGAGGAGAAAAAGGAATGCAGAGTTGGATAGCTGGAAGTGTCTACTATTTCAGTATGAAAACACGTTTTTGTTGTTGTAGTAGTATTTTTCTTTAGAGGTTAGAAACAAACGTGTTTTTTTCTTGTGCCGAATACAATGTGTGACGAAAACCACGAGCAATGGATCAATGTGAAATTTCTTGTTAAATTAAAAAAAAAATCCGACTAAGTGCTATAAGTTGTTGAAAGCTGCCTATGGTGAAAATTCTCTATCTCGTGCACGTGTTTTCGAATGGTATAAACAGTGTTCTGAAGGCCGAGAGAGCACCAAAGATGACCCCAACGTCCTGATCGACATCAACGGCATCGTAATGACTGAATGGGTTCCAGAGGGTGAAACTGTAAACCAAACTTACTATTTGAAAGTTTTGGCACTACCGCGAGAGCCTGTGACTTTTTCCCATTTCCGAAGATCAAGTATGCCTTAACCGGTTCGAGTCGATGGAAGAGGTGAAGCGAAAATCGGCGGAGCTCCTAAATGCTCTTACAAAACAGGACTTCCAGCATTGCTTTGACCAATGGTGTGGCGAGGGGAAGGAAGTACATTGAAGGGGAGCAATTGATTGCAGAATAATTCTTAAAATAAAACCCTTTTTCATAATCAGTCTCGTTATTAAATAGCCAAACCTCGTATTTTCTCTCATGCTTGTTTTTGCATTTTTCGGCATTGTTGCTTTTTTTGATGTTCTTTTTTAGTCAATTTGTCAACTAATTGTCTGTAAAAAAATAAGAGAGTCGTAATATAATAATTGTAGGTTAAAAATAAATAATAATAATAAAATATCACATATTGTTGCACTTTAACTCTAACACTCTTACCTAGCGTCATTGTTAATATATTCCAAGCCAATAGCGCGTATACTATAAGCTGGGTCCAGTCATAGGTGCGCGCTTATTGGTTCAAGGCAGCCAAAAAGTTCGCACCGGCTGCGCAGGTATAGTTGGTCATCGTTTCGTGTTTCGTGACGGGAAAATCTTACACTTTTGTTTCGCCTAGTACCCATCCGCCAAGCCCGTACCGTGCGATAAGGAACTTCGTTCCAATTAGCAACAATATTCGCCAAAAATTGCGTCAGCATTATCATCAATGGATTTTTTCGTTTTCTCATCCAAAACTCTAAAAGTAGAATGTTTCAGATCACGAACATACACTTATGCACATCTGGATACGGCATTAAGGGCAGCTGTAATGGCGACTCCGGTGGACCTCTCATCGTCAATAACGTACAAGTAGGAATAGTATCATTTGGACCAGAAAACTGCACGCTGGGATATCCGTCAGTTTTTACAAGAATTTCGGAATTTAAAAATTGGGTAGAGTACACGATGCAAAACAGTTCCTGCATCTGTTTAATACCGAATATTTTCATGTTGTGCATAATTGGAATACTGATTGTGTAACAGTAATGCTGTAACTTTATATTTTAAGCTTATGATGTGTAACGTGCACATGACATATAAAAAGTAAACTACATGTGACGTCACAAATTGAGATTCTATCCAACTGTCAAAAAGTGGCCTCGGCCTACTTTTTACCGCTTGAATATTAATGTTTAGTCTTTAAATATTACTAATGACACCACAATATTGTTCCTACGTCCTAAATAATTGTCAAAAATCTTTAACCAAACACACAACCCTATAAAAGATATGTCATTTGTTAAGTTACCCATGCAGTGACGTCACATACGTCACCATCTACCGATGTCACATGTCACACTATGTACTTAACAAAAAATAAATGATAAAAAAATAATAAAAACCACTTTATTTATATACATAAGATAAAATTTTAAGCTTACCATGTGTAAAAATGCAAAAAATGCACCAATTTTAAGATAATTTTTGTTGGTTCTAGCAGATTCACGCATATTTAACCAAAAATGATTTTACCTATAACGTAACCTGCCAAAGCTATCCCAAATAATCTTACTCTGCTATCAATGACTGTATCTGATTGTTGTTCATGTGACAAAGGCAATACTATAGGTGTTTGTGTATTAGAATCCAAGTGATTGACTACACTTTGTAATGCACTTCTGTTCTGAGCAATATCCCTTTGATTAACCAATCCTATATTTTTAACTTCTGCCATATGTTTATTTATCACGTCAGAAATGTTTTGTCCTAAATGGTCAACTTTCAAAGAAGATATCTTTCCATCAATGTACACTTTAAGGTCTTGTCTCCAGAAAAACGTGTACAGAAAAGCTGGTAAAAAAATAACTCTGAATGATCTACTTTTTTAAAAGTAACCTATGACTTACCTAAAAAAGAACCAAACATGCTCAAGACAAGGAATATGTATTTACTGTACTCCAGCTGTGATCTTTGCTTTTCTTGAGAATCTCTAATGGCATTTGTGAAAGCTGTAAAGAGGTCTCTTTCAGCTTGGTCGTATTCTTGAAATGTAGCACTAACTGAACGTTCCAAATTTAATATCTAAAATACACTCCATGTCACAAAAAGTTTCTCGTTTTTTGTCCATTTTAAAAATTAAAGAAATTTGTTGGTAGTAACTGTAATGCATGTGCAAGTCATTAGTTCAATCCAATAGATGTTTGCATGTGATTTTTTGAGTTTTTTTGTGCATTGGAATTGCTAATTTTTAATCTATCTTACCTCTCTTTCTTCATTTATAAGTTTGCAGTATATTTCAAATTGATCTTTTCTATCCACATGTTGAATTTGAGTTTGTACTTCTTGAGCTTTTTGCCGAACTTCAGATAATTGTCTGTTTATTTCTCTTCGTTTGGTCTGAGTTACCAGAAGTTGATCCTAAAATGCATTGCAAGGCATTTAAGAATATTGCATAAAGGTATAATTACCTGTAATGCGGAGACGCGATCTTGGTAAATTTTAACCTCATCTAAACCAATAACTTTAGTGTACCACTTATTTAGATGCTCTATTTTCGTATGAAAAATTTTGCTTTGCTCTATCTTTAACCGTTCCAAATATTGGGGCGCTTCGGCAATCGCTTGATTCATGACTTTCTTGAGAGCATCCAAACTTTGCTGATCCTTTTTAAATTTTTCTAAATACTGAGGAGCCTCAGATATTGCTTGGTTCATCACTTTCCTTAGATTTTCCATGTTATTGATTGCCCGCAACACCAAAGTTGCCCTCATTTTTTAATAGATGGGATTTTTCTAAAAATTTAGTAACTACCTAATAATTGTACATTTTAAAAAAAAAATCTTAAGAAAAACCATTATTTAATTTGTGACATAAACTAAGGGCGAAATTAGGTTAGATTATTTAAGGTCAATGTTTGTCAAATTAACACGCGCTTTAACTTTAGGTAAGTAGGCAACCCAAATTACACAGATTGGCATGGTAGTTTGCCTATGCTGTGGCATTGCATTCCGTGTAGGACTGCATTAAGGGGTTGGAGCAGTATGTTCAGAGAAATTATTTTGAATACACTGCGCACAACTCGGATGTATGTAACTGATGTTAACAGTCCCATACTAAAAATAAAACTTGTAAATTACTATGTATTTTTTATTATTCAGAGATTGTTCTACATTTTTCGGCAAATCACAAAAATCTCACAAGACAGTTTAAAAAGTAATGTAGCAAAAAAACTTTTTACACTTTATAACAAATAACTTTTGCATAATGGTAGCATTACGCAAGATAAGATTCACTATACCACAAAAAAATTAAGTGATGCTTTTTTTTATGCAGAGCTTAAAAAACAAATATCAAGACACGTCATGTGAATTGCATACCCGCGAGTTTTTTTTAAATGTTTATTTTTTTCGTCGACCTCTACAAAAAAATTACATTTTGCTGTTTTCAAATTAATTACTTACGAAATTCGCTAGATTTTACGTTTGAATAAGACCGTGGTGTGAATATTAATGTTCATAATAATCAAAAATGGATAGTTATAGCAATATGAATATCAGTAACCCTCCTCTGGAGCTGCGGGAATTGACAACAACGGCCACGTTGGATTTACTCTCCCAGAAATCACGAATTTTATATGAAAAACAATACAACACATTCATTACTTTCATAAAGGTATGTAGAGGTCGACGAAAAAATGTAATATGCACTTTGACGAAAAACTGTCTAATGTCTTGCCTGCTTGCTAGCCTCGGCTATCAATTTGCATACTCGACTACAACATACAGTTTTTCGTCCGTAGTACATAAATAACTTTTTTAACGCTATGTGTTAATTATTGTGAACATTTTCGATCCGATTTTTCAAGAGACAAAATAAACAGGATTGTCGATGACGAACAAATTTGTTCATTTTTACTTATTCTTGAAATAAAACTACCATACACTACCTCATGAAATAAAAAATAAAAAAAATTGTGGAATTCGAACATTACTTTAAGGTTAAATCACAGCGTAACGGGACAATTGAAAATTCCAAAATTTTTATTCCACACTTACAACAACAAAAAATCGAGAAGAAAAAATTCTTTACGCAATATGTCTTGCGTAACAATTTTGTTTTGAAGTCCTCGCGTAGTCGTAAACTAAAAATAATCACCTTAAAACTAGTTACCTAAAAAATCAATCGCGAAGAATCAATATGTATGTACAACAATGTGAAAGTAATAAGTACTTTCTAAAAAGAAATATATGTATAATAAAACATATCACTATTTTTACATCGTCAGCGCACTCGGAATTTCTTTATTATCATAATTGTGTCAGTTATGTACGGCTAGATAATTTTTTTAATGTACATATTTTAAATTAACACTTAACGATGTTTAATTATTTAATACAGAAAATCTTAATCCATTGCAAACTTTTTATTCCAATGTCACTGTTCACGAGGCCATAGACACAACCAAAACGTGTCGATTACAAATAATGAAAATATAAAGGATACGGTGTAGAAGAAAAAAATTAAAAACGCATCATGCCAATTAAAAAGTGATGTTTACGACAGCCAATGACAATGAACTTTAGACGACACGCATGCCAATCATATCGAAGTGATTCATGTCAACCGAATAACTAATATTACGTTGGCAACACTTGAAAGTAACTGTAAATGAAATCTCACGCACAAAATCATAGAGAATGACATATGCGTTACATCTAATAATGACAAAAAGATATGGACCATGACGGGGCAAAAAATTAACTGTCAGAAAAATCGTCAACATTAATTGTTTAGTTCTTTTCGCAATAATAAAATATTTAATAAAGAATGGGAAAAAGTAAAAAAAAATGTTTGCAAACGAGTAAAAAGTGAAATTAAAAATACGAATACAAACAGCTAACGTTCAATCATCTTAATCATTAAAAAATGATGTTGATGACAGCCAATGACAATGATCTTTCTACGACACGCATGCCAATCACATCGAAGTGATTCGTGTCAACAGAATAACTAATATTACGTTGGCAACACTTAAAGGTAACTGTCAATAAAATCTCATGCACAAAATCATAGAGAATGACATATGCGTTACATCTAATAATGACAAGAAGATATGGACCATGACGGGGCAAAAAAATAAACTGTCTGAAAAATCGTCAAATTGTTTAGTTCTTTTCGCGTTAAATGTGGGAAATAAAATATTTAAAAAAGAATGGGAAAAAGAAAAAAAAAAGTGTTTGCAAACGAGTATAAAGTGAAATTAAAAATACGAATACAGACAGCTAACGTAGACGTTCAATCATCTTGTTCATTAAAAAGTGATGTTGATGACACCCAATGTCAATGAAGTCATGCACGCCAAAAGAATAACCAATTACGTTGGAAACACTTGACATATGCGTTAAAAAGATTTGGAACATGACAGGAGAAAAAAGATTAACTGTCTGAAAAATCGTTAACAATTATTGCTTACGAATAAAGTTTTTTTCGTAATCTTAAATGTGCGAAATAAAATTATTAAAAAATAATAAATGGAGTAAAATGGAACGGAAGTGTTAGCAAAAGAGACACACTGATTGTGAGTAAAAAATACAATTCAATATATAAATACAAATCGCAAACGGTTCGAAGCTACTCGATTTGGTTTTCTTAACCTTGTTATCTTTTACTTACCATTAAGCTCTCAGCCAATCTCAAAAAACTGGGAATTACACGACTGAAATCAATAAAATAACCTGAATTAAGAATACCGTATGTACACACCGCGTATTTTAATAATTGATGTAAAATTTTTTCTGTCGCGATAATTACATTGAATTTTAAAGTTGAAAAAATCCCTCGTTCCACAGCTTTTTCAACTTTACAATCCTGTAACTTACTTTTAAAAGGAATAACCACTGAAAAAAATTGTTTAAAATTAATGTAGGTTTAGTTAAGCAACCAACGAAAACCGTTAATATGACGATTCTGATGGAACAACATTCCAAAAAAGATAAAAATTCACCGTTATTAAAATTGTAAAAAAATATCCCAGCGATAAAATTTAGCGAACAGCAGTTGTCATCATAGATTTACAAAAAACAATCGTTTATACTAAGATATGGTACTTTTTTGTTTATAAAAAAATTTTAACACGCCGCTGCTAAACTAAGAAAAAAATATATACATTTCGTTTAACAAACTGACCACCACGTGTTGTAATTTTTTTAAACTGTGCAATACATATTTTTTTATTTCTAACATCGAAACACATTGACGACCAAAGTATACATCTTACAATATTAATTTAACCTGATCCGTAACATCACTGCTTAAAATGAGTTATGGAGGTGTTCGGACAGCATGTTTCGTCCTAGCCTGAATGACGCCTGAAGGAACATATCCAAAAACGACCGAAGGAAACTTGACGAATATGTCTAAAGGAGAACCCAACAGCCTGTCCAACAACGTCCAAAGGAAAACACAATATACTGACCAAAAAATGACCGAAGGAAACTTGACAAAAATTTCTAAAGGAAAATCCAATAAAGCCTGTCCAAAATATTTGAGGAAAACTCAACAAAAAACTCACAATGTCCAATAAATGAAAACTCAACAGCCTTTTCAACAACGTACGAAGAAAACCTCAAAAAATAGTCGAAAGAGAACTCAACAGCCTGTCCAACAATGTCCAAAGGAAAACACAATAAGCTGACCAAAAAATGACCGAAGGAAACTCGACAAAAATTTCTAAAGGAAAATCCAATAAAGCCTGTCCAAAATATCTGAGGGAAACTCAACAAAAAACTCACAATGTCCAATAAATGAAAACTCAACAGCCTTGTTAAAAACGTACGAAGAAAACCTCAAAAATTAGTCGAAAGAGAACTCAACAGCCTGTCCAACAATGTCCAAAGGAAAACACAATAAGCTGACCAAAAAATGACCGAAGGAAACTCGACAAAAATTTTTAAAGGAAAATCCAATAAAGCCTGTCCAAAATATTTGAGGAAAACTCAACAGAAAACTCACAATGTCCAATAAAGGAAAACTCAACAGCCTTGTTAAAAACGTACGAAGAAAACCTCAAAAATTAGTCGAAAGAGAAATCAACAAAAAACTCACTATGTCCAATAAATGAAAACTCAACAGCCTTTTTAACAACGTACGAAGAAAACCTTAAAAATTTTGTCGAAAGAGAACTCAACAGCCTATCCAACAACGCCCAAAGGAAAAGTTAATAAACTGACCAAAAATGACCGAAGGAAACTTGACCAAAATTTCTAAAGAAAAACCAATAAAGCCTGTCCAAAATATCTGAGGGAAACTCAACAGAAAACTCGCAATGTCCAATAAAGAAAAACTCAATAGGCTTTTTAACAACGTGCGAAGAAAACGTTAAAAAATAGTCGAAAAAGAACTCGAACAACTTACGAAGAAGTATTTCATCGATACAGATAGATTCAGATGCTGTAATGAAAATCTTGATTTATTGGACCGAGAAGTCACATGACGTCGACACACGAACAACGTTGGTTTAACGATTCTCCTCCTTCCGACTCTGTCCGATAACAATGACGTTTCGTCAAGTAATTACGGTGGCGCTAATGGTTGGTAAGAATCGCGCTCTTTGATTGGCTGTCAGCGTTACTGGATTGACGTAACCAATCAAAGAACGCATGTCACTCATTATCTTCTAGCCTACTTGCACTCTAGTTTAAGCTGATGATCTATGAATGAGAATCGGTGGTAGATGTTGCGGCAGTCAATGTGTTAAAACCAAAAGAACCGTATAATTTATATCGTCGTGATTTAGCAGCGAATAATATAAAAGCTTCTTAGTCTAGAAAATAATACATCGAATGATCCTTAAACAGATCTTGTTTGTGAGCAGTTCTAAACGATAATATAGGACTATTTAGGCCGCTATCGTCTCGAGAGATGGTAATTATTTTTCCACGCGATTTTAGGATGGAGATTTTTTTATTTTTATTTTCGAAAAGTATGAAAAAATGGGGAGGGATATAAATTTCGATAATAAATGAGTATTTAATATATCGCGAGGCAATCGCAGAAAGATTGTCGTTTTGAAAAACAATCGCTACCGAAAAAATAATCACATTCTCGTCCGAGACTTCGTCCAATTTTACAGCGTAGCGTTTAAGCAAAATCTTTCGTCGGAAAAATAATAATAAATTAGTATTGGAAGTGGCAATCGGACGAACTATCGTTTCAAATTTTATTCTTACACAAACTGTCAAAGGGAAAGGAAAATATAAAAGCGGATCGACGTTTCTCGTGTGTAGTTCGACCGATCGACAAATCGCAACGTCTTAAAATTAAAATAATAAATTAAAAACTACCAAGACTACTACTGGCGATAGACGGTTGGCATCGCGACGCCGTTCGCCGGCTTGACGTAATCGCCGATCATCAAGTTGGCACTAACCGGATAATTGGTCACGACTAGTGGCTGTTGTTGTTGCTGATTATGCGACGGTGATGTGAACAGCGACGGAGAGATGGCGCCGCCTATAAGTTGTGCCGTGTGAGTCGACGTCGGACTGGCGGCCATTCTGCCCCTACCCGTCGACGATATACAGCCGGGATGGATGTTCGGTTGGGATCCGTCTGCTTTTAGATATCAAAACAACTCGTTAATTCTGCTTGCGATCCGAGCTTTCTCTTAACACATTGACCGCCACCGTTACACGCTTACGCGCCTGATACAGTACTGCGTGAAATAATGTGAACAGAATTATCGAAATTTTAATATTTTTGGAGTTGGCAACAACTTTGTATCAAAGGTATCGGCCATTTTGTTTTACTATTCGGACAGTCAGTGGGTAATGAGATTTATCACCATACAGATGTGTTACCTTTTCGTTTTTTCTCTTAATTATGTATTGTTTTTACTGAAAACTATTTGCGTTTTATTTCTGGAGATGGATATTAGAAAATGTACCAAGATTGCTACTCTAAGTTAACACACATCAACGACTCAAAGATATATTGCCAAGGAGTGTGGCGTGAGTTTAGAATGAGCAAAAAAGGGATACTGGGACTATTGAGGTGAATAGAAAAATAATATGTGGAAGGAAGATAAAGACAACGGCAAGGTATGAAGCATTTTTATTAAGGGAACGTATGGACCCTCCACGAAGTTCTCTAGATCACTAGGAAAAGGCTGCGCACTCTTTCAAACCGATTCCTGATGGGAATTATAAGGGAGCAAGAATTTATATTGCCAGTAATCGTAAGGCCGCAGCCAACGTCACAGAAAAATCCAAGCTGGCCACGGTTGCCTGGAGCAACTGGCAAGAGCCAACAAAATCTGCATTATTTGGTCACCAGTCAAGGCATTGCGAAAAAAGGTTCAAAGGAGCTACACCGATAGGTTCAGAATCATTCTGCGGATATAAGGTGGAGAATGACTCCTGCGGCGACACAAAGGGTTTCTGTCAGGCCCGACTAAATTGTTAAATAATAATAAGGGAAAGTAAATAAAATCATAGGAAAACAAGCTAAGAACACGCTTGAGTCATGTTTACGAAAGGGAATTACAGAAGATGAAAGAAAAACATTCAGACCTTAAACAAACAGTAACTGACTGCTGTTGTTGTGATCACAGATGGCAGCACTTCTTTTTAAATTTTAATCCTTTACGACGCCAATGTCTTAAAATCGTTCCCCTTCACCTTACCCGCGATATCTCTGATCGGTACGCCAGCCGGTCTTCTTTCCCCCTTTGTTTGCAATGCGCAGTCTCGAGTCGGCGCAATAGCAAGTTTCCTCTCAACGTGCCGGCTCCATTAAACGCAATAGTAGTATTCCTCCATTCTACAGTATTATTGTTCCGGCAGTCGCAGCGAGCGTCTGTCTTACAGCTCCTTTCATCCACAGCGATAAAATATCGCTTGTTAATTTGCAATAAGATGTATTCGTTCAGTTTCCTTTCATTTTTAATTTACTAGTCGGTACAAGTGCATTGTGTTTTTGAAGGCAGAAATACCTATATTTTGTATTAAATAAAAACCGTTAAAAAAACTAGCAAAATTGTGATTACTTTCAGTTCCCTATATCGAAGTTGTGTAATCATTTCTCCCAAGCAGGAAAAGGGAAAGTATAAACCCCCGATTCCTACAGCTGTTATGTTGAAAAAATATGTGCGCTGGACCATTGAAGATTGGAGAAAAGTGCTGTTTTTTTTGGTACAAGGACAGCGATCTCGTTTTGTTAGAAAAAGTGACAACGAAAAATTTAGCTCATATTGACCAAACAGTTAAACATCAGTTAAAGAAGATTTTTGGGGCAGTTTTTTTTACAAAGGTACTGGATCTCTTCTGCCGATTGAAGACATGATGAACTAGTCAAAATACATACTGGAACAGAGATAGGAAACGGGACTAGAAAAAGGTGATGCGTTTTAACAAGATTCAGCTCTCCATGCTCCATGCCATGTCGAAGGTCATGATAAAACATTTTAAGGAGAAATAAATATTGGAACTTGAATGGTCAGGATCTTAGTCCAATCGAAAATATGTAAGCTATTGTAGAAGTTAGACTTCATAAAATAGATTGCACAACAGAAACAAAACTGATTTAGCCTACAATTCAGATATGCAATGGGAAAGACCACTAAGTGATGAAATCACTCCAAACCTCTTTCAATTGATAAATACTGATGCTGGTTTAGTGTACACAACAATATCATGAGTAAAAATCTAACCAAACGGATTCTTTAGCATTTTAAGATCAGTGTATTAATTCAAAATTAAAAACTGCCACAATCAGGTGGGTGGTGCTATGACGTAATAGTGGTCTGATTGTAAGGCACGGAACCTCAGGACCACGGATATGCATGGATTACTATGATGAAACAAGTACCTATGATTGGTCAGCTCAAGTTTAGGGACTAGCATGTCACTCTACATTCAACCTATACAAATGGCGCATAAACGTTTATATTTAAAAGGAAACTATGTAATTCATACTACAGAACGAATAAAAAATATAAAATTACATTATATGATAGTTTTTGAGCATGAAGGTTACCACTATGCTGTTTCCAAAATTTAGTGGTCTCTTCATTATCAGAAAACTGTAAAAAACTTGTTGACTCTATGCCACATAGTGTTGAAAAAGTTACAAAAGTCAAGCAAGGACATATTTCTTTTCTCTGTATGTAATTAATAAATGTTATTTTTTTAAATTATCGCTTGTGTTCACTTTAATTCGCACAGTACCGAAGCTAGTCGCGCAATTTTCTTTGTTATTAAATATCTACAACGATTGTTGCACAAAATAAATATTTAAAACTCCATATAAACAATTTAGGATGTAAAATGCTTTACAGCACTCAAAGATATGCCGTATTGCACGTAAATACAATTATAACAACTGGCAACGTCGCATTACTTCAAAACGGAAGTTATTCGGCAATGGTGCAATGATTTCCATGGTACGCTATAACTCGGTGGAAAATAACGGAATTAAATATGTTTAATTAACTTTTTCTGTCTTAAATATCACGCTAAATATTTTTTTTTATTAATAGTATATACATTTAGGCAATACGGAAAAAGTCTACGCCGTAATTTATGATGAGAGACGTGTGGCAGTTAATGTGTTAAACGAAATTGTTAAAACGGCGATTTAAAAACGGGTGTTTTTTACAAAATACATCAATGTGTTCGACAACAAATGAAGTTTTATCTACGACTTATTTTTTTACTACCGAGATTATTACAACAGTACCTCGATATTATAGAGCAGTATTCAATGTTTACATCAAGCACAAATACAATCCACAAAGCAAACATAAACAAATTTACAAAAACGCTTCTTACAGTAGATATTTCGAAATGAGAATCGTGTCAATGTTTTTTTTTCTATAAATTTTGATATTTGTGAAATATGTCGAGAAAACCAATCGCCGTATCACATCCGGACTTTGAATAGACAGTATCGTCTTGGGACGACGAAATGCAAAGAGATGATGTTGCGAGTAGTGAGGACGAAGACATTGTGGAAGTCGTATCGATACGTGAAGACGAATGATCTTCTGGGGAAAGAAAATTTTTAAAAAGGTTTATTAGATTACATTACATCAGTTTATTAACAAAATGACCGTCACGGTACCACCGGGATTCACCGATATTCTATCAAATTCTACATCATTTGTCTCGAATGAAATTTAGAAGAACAGCATTAGAAGTTACATTAATTTGCGATTGTGTGATTACACCGTCGGGGATGATGATTGAAGGGACGGCCGTCCTTCGAAAACCTCGTCGATCAACTTAAATGGTGGTCTGCAGACAAGGTAAGGAGTTATTTTGTCGTGATCGAAAATTAAATTGCTTTTGACTCTTGAATATACAGTTATTCTCGCCCATATTAATAAAGAATATTAAGCTATACGTCTCTTTACACTGCTACCTAAGAAGTTGTATATAATAGTGACGCCACGTTTGGGCATTGTCATACACCAGATCCTTTGAATCTAATATATGGGAAGTAAATGTTCACTCCAAACGAAACTGATGTTCCTCTAGCAGGCTGCCTTTTGTCCAACTGCAATAGGTTTCTGAGCAGTTATTTTACAGTTATTTTTCCAGAAATGGATTCCCTTTGGGCATTCAACCTGGGGCAGTGACCAGACACTTCAAGTGAGCATTGTCCAGCGAAAATACATAACTCGTTTTAATGCCAGAGTGTTCCTCTAGCAGGCTACCTTTTGTCCAACTGTAATAGGAAGGTATCGTGGATATTGCTATTAAAGTGTGTATTGTAAGTAAAAGAAGGAAAGGATGCAAGTTACAGAAAATGTGCGTAGAGGTTCAAAAAGCAGTGTCAAAGAAGAGGAGAGCCTGGCTACAAAAGCCAATCAAAGAACGCAGTAGTCAATAATTGAGGATGTAAACAAGGCAAAGAATGAGTATAAAAGGTTGAAAGGTGTGGCAAAACAGGTTGTGGAAAAAAGAAGGAGAGTGATAAAGATGAATTTGATAGAAGGTTATCTGAAGATTTCCAAAACAATATTAAACCTTTCTGGAAGTCCATAAGAACAGCCAGAGGTAAAAATACTACCTTGCAACTGGAAAAAATCAGAAACCAAGATGGTAGTATGGTAAAAAAAAGTAATGTGTATTAAAGAGATGGAAGGAATACTTTGAAAGTTTATTTAAGAAAGAGGATACACAAGTACAGGCCCCATTCGGAGATAGAAATTGTGGAAGCTTTGAACAGTATGAAATTGGGTAAAGCTGCTGGGTATGACAGGATAACAGTTGAAATGATGAAGGCTAGACAAAGTGTAGTAACCAGTTTGCTGTTCCGCATTTTTAACCTTTGTTGGAGGAATGGTAGCGTACCAGACGACTGGTGCAAGGCCATTATCGTGCCGCTTTCAAGGCAAAAGGCTTACAGCAAGACTGTAAGAACTACCGAGGTATTAGTTTACTCAGCATAGTCAGCAAACTGTATGCAAAGATATTGATTAAAAGAGTGACGAATGAAACTGAGAAGATGATATGGGATGTGCAAGCAGGATTTAGAAGAGGAAGGAGATGTATGGATCAGGTCTTTTCATTATGAGGTATAGTCGTAAATTTTTTGGCTAGAAGTCAGAAGGTTTATTGTGCTTTTATAGACTTGGAAAAGGCCTATGACAGAGTGGTCAGGAGTGAATTGTGGTCGACATTGTCTATGTATTGAGTAAACAGTAGTTTAATACGAACACTGAAATCACTTTATGAGGATTCCACTGCTTGTGTCAGGATAAACAGAGCTTGCAAGAAATGTTTTAACATCGAAAAGGGTGTGTGGCTTCGCCATGGCTGTTTAACTTATACATAGATGATTGTTTAAAACATTTGAAAGAGAGTGCTTATGGATTCAAAATGAATGATTTGATCGTCAAATGCCTTCTTTACGCCGATGATCAAGTCATATTAGCGTCATCTGAAGAGAAGTTGCAGGCGATGGGTAATGTTATGCATGATGCCCTAAAAATCAAAGGGATGAAAATAAATGTAAGCAAAACGAAAGTAATGGTTTTTGAAAGAGACGAAAGCATGACAAACTGTAAAGTTCTGATTAACGGAAAGAGGGTGGAACAAGTAAATGAATTTGTGTACTTGAGTTTAAAGTTTACGAGAGATGGAAAGTATGACAGTGACATTGAGCGAAGGGTGTTGGCAGGACAACAAATGAATGGGGCACTGCATAGCTTTATGAGCAGCCAGAAAGTGTCAAAAAAGCCACGTCTGGCTGTTCATAGAGGTGTGTTGGTTTCTACACTTATGTATGGTAGTGAATGTTGGGTTTGGCAGAAGAAGCATGAAAATAGGATTAATGCTGCGGAGATGAGTAGTCTAAGAAGTATAGCCAGAGTGACTCGGTTGGATAAAGTAAAGAATAGTAAGATAAGAGAATGCTGTGGTGTAAAAGAAGATGTGGTTACAAATATAGATAAAGGAATGCTTAGATGGTTGGACACGTAGGAAGGATGGATGAAGGAAGATTGACGAAACCAAATTTATAAGGCGACCTCGGTGAACATATCTTGATCAGATCAACATTGTTTTGAAGAAAGGCCAGGTACCAAGGTACCAACAACCCACGAGCATGTATGAGAGCACTGATGAAAGTAGAGGAAGCAAAAGATATGTGAAAGAACCGCAGCAAGTGGAAGGAAGTGGTCTCTGCCTACCCCTACGGGAAAAAGGCATGACTATATGTATGTTATAGGTCTCAGAGTCAATAATTAGTGCTGCAGTTGTTTTTGTAAGACACCATCCTCATAGGAAGTAATTTCTTTTTAGCCTTCAACCTGGGGCAGTGTCCAAACACTTTAAGTGAGCATTGTTCAGAGAAAAGACATAACTTGTTTTAATGCCAGTGTTCCTCTAATAGGCTACCTTTTGTCCAACTGCAATAGGTCTCTGAGCCAATAATTGGTGCTGCAGCTATTTTCTTAACTCACTTCTGTGTTCCTCCCTACCTTGGCAACAAAGACATTTTTAACTCACTGTAAACAAAACAAATAGTCCCGAGTACATTTACCGCCAAAAATGTTTTATGTCAACATTACACCTAACAACAGCGTTGCCAGTTCTGGGCATATATAAAGAGTAACCCTCTTATTGTAGTATTTTAAAATTTAATTTAGAGGATGTGTAAATTAAGATTCAGATTGTGAGACGACCACCGAAGAATAAATCACAAAATATCCATAGTGGCAACCGCGTGTTGTGAAATACACTTACCACCGCCCATTTGCTGCGAATCCACCAGCGCAATGAGATTGTTAGCTGCCATCAAATTGTTGTTCAACAATGTCTGCGTTGTATCCATTGAAACTTCACCTAGTCCATTCACGGACATTCCGTTTACCATATTTACAGCATTTCTCACACCCTGAGCATCTAACTGACTCCAATAACTTTCGCTTGGAGACACATTTGAGACTCCTGACAACAGATTTAAAAAAATAATGATACCCTGACGGAATGAAAACATTATTTTAGTCAGATTTATTACCAGGCAAAATTGTTTCTATTAAAAAATACTGCAAAGGTTAATTACCTGGAGGTGGCTGCACTGGTGCTCCTGTATACCTAAAATAGGGATTTTTTAAATCCAAAGTATTCTGTGACGTTTGCATTGTACCCTCCACTGTCAATTCAATGGTGACATCGTAACTTTGGCGTTTATTAGCCACAAGTAACACCCTACCAGTCAAGACCTGACCTTGTTTGAGCAACAGAGGCTGTTCCAGTAAGCACCTTACTTGGTACCAATGTGTTAGCGGCTCGGTGGGTGCAGTACTTAACCATATGGTCTGTTGAGAACCAATGAAAGCAACGTCAAACCAAAAGGCAAGACCATGGCATGTACCTGATTCTAAAATGTGAAATTCTAATGGTATGTCGATAGTGTGAAGATCAGTCTCGCCTGTATCTAAGAAATCTACCACATGTCTGATTGATTTACTCATACAAATCCTAAAAAATACCACTCTTATAAATTTGCAAAATGATAGGGTGTAAATTTTTCTTATTTAAATTAGAGCAAAATGAATCATTGTAGATTAGATCATATTGCTTGTTCACTAATCAGTCTTCAATTTTTTTTTCAAATTAGTAAAAATACCTTGAATAATAAAAGGGTTGATAAACATTTTACCATTTAAAAAACAATGACAATCAGATAAGATTATACATATTTCCAAATGAAGTGTATTTTAATCAACCTTAATACTAAAATATTTTATAGCCTATCAGAATTTACTACCTACTAATTTAAAATAAAAAAAAATGTTAAATATGTAATTTACAATAATTGGTTTAGATCAAGTTCTACATTTTCAAGGTCATCTGTATAATAACTGTTAAATTACCTAAATGATTACATTATTTTGTAATTAAAATATATTATACAATATAAATTAACTTACCTAATATCAAAAGTGTCTACAATTGGCTGCCTAAAATACTCCTTAATAGCACAATTTTGTAAAGCTGACAAATTAACACCATGAAAACATGTCTGAAACCAAAAATTTGCTTTGCTGTATTGCTCCATGTAAAGTGCATCGTCTGTAAAAGGGACAATGTGTAAATCTCCCCTTGAAGGGTACATTCTACCACTAGGAGCTAACCACTTTTTAGCATTTAAATATGATTCTAGCATTCTTTCATTGTAAAGCATGTATCCCATAGGTTCAGATATTATAACATCAACTTTTTCTGGTAGCTCAACTTCTTCTATTTTTCCTGGTATAACCTCTATGCAGGTAGCTAAATTGTTGGCTTCTACTAATTTTTGTGCATAATGGGCCATCGTGGAAGCTTCTACAGCATATATACGTTTAGCCCCAGCCTGTGCCGCAAAAAAAGACAAAATTCCTGAACCAGCACCTACATCTAAGACTACTTTATCTTTGAAATCATCTAAATTACATAATATTGCTCTTTGATAAGTATAAGTCCTCACAAAATCCTGGAGCATATTTTGTTGTTGAGAAAGATAACCATAAAATTGAAAGTATTGTGCTGCCGATGAATCTTCAGTTCTAACAGAAAATATAGAGGCATCTTTTCCAGACTTAATCTTCGTTATTGCTATAGTAAAGTACCTAGCTTCTTCCCTATTGCTGAATTTTATTAGTATAGTCTCGTTTTCAATTGAAAATAAATAGGATGCTGTACCTACTTTGCAACAATCTGTTTTCGAGTCTACTGGAAATTCTAACAGTTGGTTAGACTCATCTAGTTCCAGAATTCTAATGCTAATACCTTGTGGATCATATTCCGCTCTCAATTTCACCTTTCTATTGTATTTAGGTACCGTTTGGTTATTTTCGTTTATAAAAAATACCTCAACAATCCACACTTTAAGCGCCATTTCAAATATTACAGAGGTTAGCCGATCACAGTAATTTTAACTCAGCGCTTAAATAGAACTATTAATTAAAAATTGTTGAACACTTTATCACTGGTAGACTTCAGTAAA
Source organism: Agelastica alni (assembly GCA_950111635.1). Lineage (NCBI taxonomy): Eukaryota > Metazoa > Arthropoda > Insecta > Coleoptera > Chrysomelidae > Agelastica > Agelastica alni. The sequence goes on along the minus strand of OX467714.1, from coordinate 41,003,085 downwards.
TAACAAACTTTTCTAAAATAACATTAATTCAAAAAAAATATTAACCAAAGCAGTCATCGCTCGGTACAAGCATAAATACATTTTTTTTTCATTCTAATTCATTGTTACCAACACATAAACCTTCAAATTCACAAAAGCGACATTGACTTGTGCACCAACTTAATAAAAAAGTCGGCGTAAAAGAATGGTATTTTTTTAAAAACATCACTTTATTTTCTTACTTTAAATATATTTGATATCACATTCATGTAATAATTTAAATCCATAAAGAAAACTAATTTGTTACAATCAGCGCTACCAATACTTTTATTTTTAACAAAAGAGTAAAATACATTTATAAAAAAAGCATTCCAATGTTTACATTACAAGCATTGCAGTGTTTTTATATTTTACCTGTAAATTACTACAAGAGCCCCTTTTCATTATAATAAATATTCCAATTAATAAAATTTTCCATACACATCATCATTTGGCGCCAGGATTCAAACTGGTTATTTCAACCCTTGTATATGAATGGTTAAACGCACTTTTACCCCCTCCTCCAGAACACAATTCAATATTAGGGTGATGTAAATTGTAAAAAGGTAAAGGGTGGTGAATTTCTGTAGTACAATTAGTTAACATACATAAAAATAAAACCTGCGTTAATGTAACTACAAATAAATAACATGGTAAGCTTTTACTTTAGAAAAATACTTTGAATATACATGTAGCGACACTCACACACATGTTTACATTTACCTCTTACAATTAGAAATTCTTTAACAGTTAGTAAAAAAAGTACATTATTGTATGCAATAAAAAAACAAGTTTTAATTGTAGAAATACAATGAATCACTTATATATTTAACACCTTTGTATGTAAGAAAAGAAATTGTTACTGGCCCAGCAGCCGGAAAACTAAACCATCGATTTTTTATATCTATACATACATTTTAAATTTCATATTTAAAGATCTGCAGTCAATAATTTTAAAATAAACACAAACACGATAAACCGTTTTTTTGTGATTATCATAATGTTTAAAAAAATTTAATTTAATTAGACACAATATGAATTTTCCATCGTTCGGAGGTCATTTTGCAACAGCACTCCCGACCATCCATCAGTTTGCAGCAAAATTTTCGCAAGGGAACGTTTCTACTTCCTTGTATCCACCACCAGATACTAACCAAAGATACACGGCTAACGGAATACCATCTTTTACGCAACATCACCATGCCAATCCACAGCAAATGCTGAGTACCTCAAACACCAACAAGTTTCAAAACAATTACATCAACCAGACAATATACTCGCAATCAAACAATGGACACGAAAAGCGACAGCATTTCGAACCGCAAGAATTGGCGCAAGAATTGTGTGCCGCTATGTTGCAGCAAAGCCAACAGCATCAAGAGAAACAAAAAGAAAAGGTAGTTAGATTTACTGCTTATTGTAACTTATCAACGTGTTTAAGTATACTTTTTTGTCGTTTCTAGCCAAAGCAATTGGAATCTAGACCTCAAACCAACCAAAATCAACAAAGAGTTATTCATCAAACACAAATTAACCAAACTGACAACCAAAACTGGCAATCGTTAGCTGCTACACCAAGCGCAACCGTCGCCAATTATCTATCTCATTTACCAACTTCCACGTTGCCATTGAGCATCCATCACTTTTTAAAATACTCCACGGAAAATTTAAAAAAAGATAACGTGCCACAGCTAAGTCTACAGAACAACGTAGAGGGCAATTTGCTGCAGAACAGCTCTATACATTTGAATTTGAACAATTCAAATTTCGGATCGACGGTCAGTAATTTGCCCAATACTTTAAATTCCAATCATCTTCAGAGTTCTCCGCAACCCAAAAAGAAAAAAAAGAAAACAGAGAAGGAGAGAAAACCCAGACCAAAACCAGGTAAACGTCATATGTCAATAATCATTGATTGTCAAATGTCGAACGTCATTTGCTGTCAAATGTCGAAAGTCATAATATAAAATCCGAGTAGAAATTGAGTAAACAAAATGCGCTTTTTTTTTTTTTCAGGTGAAATACGATTGACAACGGCACTAGATGGTTCGACTCTTTATTGCTGCCCTGAATGCCATATGGCGTATCCAGAGAAAGAGTTGTTGGAGCAACATCTGGTGGGACATACTTTGGAACGCAGATTCGTGTGCGACATTTGCGGCGCCGGATTGAAAAGAAAAGATCATTTAACGAGACACAAACAATCCCACAATCCAGAACGACCGTACGTGTGTACGGTGTGCATGAAAGCGTTCAAAAGAAAGGAACAGCTGACGTTACATTTCGTTATACACTCGGGCGAGAAGCGACACATGTGTCCCGAATGTGGAAAGGGGTTTTACAGAAAGGATCATCTTAGAAAACACACCAGATCTCACATTGCGAGGAGAGTGAAGGCGGAACTATCTCAACAAAGTAAGTTGGCCAGTTGGTCATTATAGCATTAACTTTATTTTATATAAACATAAAAATGAAATGCGTGGATGTATGTTGTTAATTTACAGGTACAACTTCCCAGGCACTACATCTTCAAGTGCCTGCTTCGACTTCTTCCAATAATTTGACTCTTTCTTCGTGTATTCTTCCCCAAACCTAAATGAAAATTGAAAATTCTAGTACTGCATGTGATTATAAAAGAAAAATTACAAACATTGGCGTGGTAATTTTTGGCTGTGATATTTTTTAATTTGTAACAAAAATGAAGCTTTAACGTAGGTTTGATCTACTTTAAATTTAAAATTAATGTGACGTAGATTATATTTTCGAGTAATCTATATAAAATTCAAAATTTGTCTGTTTTTCTTTATGTAATTATAAATCTCTGCTGAGTGTTACCAGTTACTAAATGCGTGGAATTTTCCTAAAACATCAACTAATATTATCAAATATCTTTTTCGCGTATGTTCCGTGATTGTAAAAAGGATTTACCGAACAGTGTCGGTGGACTCGTAGAAACTTTCTTTTATTGATGGTTTGACGCGGTAAAGTGTACCAACTTTGACTAAATCATCGATTAAAATTACTAGACACTAATTATTTTGATAATTGATCAAAACTATTACTTTACATTTAATGTATAATTTTGGTTTGATTTGATTAACGCTTAATTTTTTTGTCTGTTGACGCTCAGTAGAAATATCGGTTGGTTTAAGAAACACTGTATTTTTGATTGTCACGTTGTCGTCATGTAATGAAATAAAAAAGTCGACGAAGATAATGACGTATGTATTCTCAAACCAACTATTTTTCAATTTATGTTTGCCATATAAGTACTAGAATTATATAAAAACAAGAGTGTAAAATAATGTAGTAGGTATTATGACGCACTAGTCATTTTTGAGGCTACCTCATCTTACTCGATATTGTGATAAATTAAAAAAAAACAACTTACTCTGTGCGTTTCCTTTTACAGTATGTATGGTATGGTACAAATATTGCTTTAAACAATAGTACAAAGATAGTTGTGTTAATTGTGCGTTTATGATTATTTGTTGTTCTTTTTTATAAGTCGGAACAGATTTGATTTACACCTCTTACTTTATCACTACAAAATGTAGAGTGTACGTCAAATCTATCAATTTGTCTCCTATGTGTTTAAAAATGTATCTTAAATAAAACTAGGGTTTAAATTTTGCTGAAAATTCAGAATGCTAAATTACCTAGTAAAAAAATGGTTGGAATCGTAGACACTACTTTCTTGATGACATAATTTTACTAAAGTAACCAATTTAAATAATTTATAACACTAAACATCATTAGATGTAAAAAACGTTTGTTTTTAAACCCTAATTAAATATGACAAACTTAACAAAGAAAATTTAAAAATTCAATAATACTAGCACTGCCAATATGTTCCAACAACGATTATGGACTATGCGTGGATTGCCTAAAATGTTCACATATAACATTTGAATCCCCAGTTTTATTTAATTGAAAATAAGATATTTTTGCTATTAGAAATTGTTATGGAACACAGGTTTTTATGTATGTTTTCTTGGTACTTTATTTTATTTCAAAAAGCTGCATACGAAAAGTATTAATCCTTAATAAAGGTAATAAAATATTTATAAGCAATGAAGATAAATATGTAACATTTTTAGAATTTTGTATACTTTATATTCGTACAGCTGGAATATTTGTAATACTACTTGGATCAGGTTGTTCCTTTCAAGCAATCCATTTTGTACCAAATATTAATCACAGTTTCCAACTTTAATGAAGTATTTTTAAAAAATGTTATTTTTAAAATGTGTAGAGTACAAATTTAATAAGGTAGGAATAATAATATTTTTTTGGCGTTTGTAGGAATACAAAGCTTTATTAATACAAACCAATTTAATTGTTTCTTTGACAATCAGTTTGTAAAGTTGTATACTTTGTCCAGTTTTTTTTACACACATTTTTCGGTACATAGTTTTTATAGCTTCCCATGTATTTGCTTTATACATATATCTATATTAATAAACATGTACTTATGTAGAATAAGATTATTTTCCTTAGCATCTTTAAAATTGTTGTTTCACAGAAACATACAATGAGTTACCTGAAAAGTTTGCAAGCATAAGTGAGACCTAAAAAAAGATAAAATTAGTGTAGCTTCCCATCCAAAGTTTTTTGTTTGCAATGCTCTTTGCCACACATTAATGGACTTCCTTCTCCTCACAGGAACTTTATTATTCAGTTTCGAAATTTCCAGTACACTGTTCTTTTCTAAATTGTTGCTAAATTTTCTGACTAAGCCAACCTCTGCTCTCATTGTTTCTACATTTTTTGAAAACATGTAACTAGTAGCTAATTTGATTAAGATAATTCGTCAATTTGGTTGGTACTGCATTGACACAAGATTTAAGTTGGTAACATAGCCACTGCAGCCACCATAACATGTAGTTCATTTGTACAAAGTTTTTTTTTATTGTAAATAATAAAACCACAACTTTAGTATTTAATTTTAAAATTGCCAGTACTCTGTATGTTTTTCTAAATTTTTGTTAAATTCGCTGACTAAGCCAACCACCACTCTTACTGTTTCTAGATTATTTAAAAACATATTGGAACTAGTCAGCTAATTTAATTTAGTTAATTTGTAAATTTAATTGGTAGTTTTGACACAAAATTTAAGTTGGTACCATAGCCACTGTAGCCACCATAACATGAAGTTCATTTTTACAAAGTTTTTTTAATGTAAATAATATTATGTGGATTAAAATGTGCTATTATCTGTAATCTTTATTCTCTAACAGAATGATAACAATAGTTTTTGATAAAAATTTAATGATATAGGCGACATTGTGAAATGAACAATTTTATTTCTTACGGAACTTTGATAAAAACAATGGAATGTACCTAAAATTAGATCATATTAACTTTCAAAGAAAAAAATGGCGCAGTAGTTTCATTTATACTATTGAAAATTTCATTTTGACTTTAGTTATTCGTTGTTTCAATTCGTTTTTCGTAAGCGTTCCATAACAATTGTCTGTATTTATTAGCAGCTGCTGCTGGATCGGCGGATTTTGTGATTCCTCTGCCGACCACGGCGATATCCGCGCCTTTTTCTAAAACCACAACTTCAGGAGAATTGTATTTCTGTCCTAAATGATCTTCCTTATTGTCTATCTGAACTCCCGGACAAAGTTGAATAAGACCGGGATTATTTAAAAATAACGGATTTTGACACACCAATCCTGGAACATCAAATCCAACAATTTTAAAATTCTACACATCGAAGTCCATCTTAAGGGGGGAAACCAATTTAGACCGATCAAAAAATCGCCTATTTTTTAAATTGCATAAATAGTTAGTATAACTACTCAAGAATATGTGGTCAAAATTTGAAAGCAAAATTCGCATTAGCTCCGATGCTATGAGCACTTAAGTGACCGCCCGTTGGTTCGGCGCCGAAGCACGCGGTAGTTAGAACGAAGCGGTCGCTCAGGGACCCTTTTTCGGTTACCTGACTCAATACTGCTGTACTACGGAATAATAGAGAGAGGGGTATTTCGGCAGATGTTCTTGTTTGACCTGGGGTAGAACTTTCTAGAACGTTTACGATATTTCGATAGAGCGTCGAGTTTGCCTAGTTCAGCTCCGGCTTTTCTCGTTTTCGCTACATTTTATTTCAAACGAGTTTTTCTCGAAACGACTTTTATTCAACTGATGGGCATTCTAGCTCAAAAAGTTATTGATTATCTTTATTCGATTCCAATTTCTATGAACCTATTTCTTGGATTATATTATTATTAAATATATATTTTTTTATGCAAAAATGTGAAAAAATATGGTGTAAAAACATGACATGGTGTTCAAAAACCACAAAAACATGCAATTTTTAATGTTTTTAATCACAATTAGGTTCATATTCTTAGAAAAATGTTAACAAAAAAAAAATTGTGATGATTACAGATAAAACTTGCGACTACAGGAATGCCCATCAGCAAAATACTCGGATGGCAATCGTCCATGGACAGAACGTTCTAACCCCACTATTTTCGGCGGAAATTACTTAAAAAAATTGTAAAGTGTACTTCAAAACATGAATAAAATACCCTCCAAGTTTAAACAATTTCTGATTATTACTTCCCCGTTTAAAAATTCAATTCACCAAAATTTCGGCCTCCTTAACCAGTTACCCCCCTTAAAACATTTTATTTATGGAATAATTAAAAATCCATAAGAAATATCATAATAACAATTTGCACATTATCGTCAATCTTCCTTCATCCATCCTTTCTACGTGTCGAAACCATCTAAGCATTCCTTTATCTGTCTATGTAGCCACACCTTCTTTTACACCACAGCGTTCTTTTATTTCACTATTCTTTACTTTATCCAACTCCGGCTATACTTCTCAGACTACTCATCTTCGAAGCATTAATCCTATTTTCATGCTTCTTTTGCCAAACCCAACATTCACTACCATACATAAGTGTAGGAACCAAAATATGTTAAAAGTATTCCTAAAATCTTTTTTTTATTTTGGGCTTGTTAAAAAAAAATTAATTTAATTTATAGTAAAGGGGCGCAATTAAAATATGTTTACCTGTAACTAATTCAGGATATTCATCGGCCATTTTAATGGTTTCTTTAATGTAATTTTCAGTAATTAAATTTCCGTCCGCACTTGCTTCAGCTAACAAAAACACCCCCCTTTTAACTAATCCTTTGCTATTTTTGATTGCATCCAGTGCACCTTTTCCCATCAGGGAATGAACAGTTACTAATTCTGACCAACAGGAAATGTGATAAATACCTGGAAATTAAAAATGAAGTAAAAAATTAATTTATATAAATGGTAACATCAAATTTACCTTTGTTATACTGGTAGTCCACAGTTTGACCGATATCGGCAAACTTTCTGTCCTCAAATAAAACGAAATTATGTCTTTTAGCTATTTCCTGTAATGGACTTATTAAGTTTGGATGGAAATCTTCTATGATGTCGATGTGCACTTTTAAGGTACATATGTATGGTCCAACTTGTTCTGCCAAATTTAACAAGTCAGTAGATGACAAAACATCTGCAGCTACACACAAAGTCGTTTTTTTTAAATGCATTATTTCAAATAATTTTTGAGCTAATGAATTTTTAGCTCTAGAGGCGCGAGTTTGGTATGACAAACTCAACCGGTCTAAAAATATATAAAAACTTCTATCACATCTTTATTTAATTGAAAATGAACACTTACTTTCTGTTAATTTAGTTAAAACAGTTTTATCTACTTTGGTAGAACTTAAATAATCCTTTACTTTTTGAACCATGTTATTATCTATACACCCAGCTTCTTGTAAGATTTCCATAAGCTGCCCCATCCCAAGTAAAGCATGCATTTTTATGCCATTAATTTTCAAAAATTCCTCCCCTCCTTGTTCTCTGTTTAACAGAATGACAGCATCTGTGCATTGTAAACCTGATTCTTTTAAATCTTTCACAGTTTCCAAAATTGAACTACCTGAAGTAACGACATCCTCTACTATAAGACAATTTTGTCCAGGTGTAAAAATTCCTTCAATGAGTTTTTTCGTACCATAATCTTTTGCCTCTTTTCTACGCATTACCATAGGAATGTCAGTTTTTATGGATATTACTGTAGCGATAGGCAATGCAGTGTAAGGTACACCACATAACAAATCAAAACTTTTTATATTTGAAACTTTCTGTATTAAGAGATCAGTCAAAGTTACCTTAAAATAAATGTTTTTATTTTTTACCGTTTTGTAGGGTAAATCACAACTTCATACTCAATAAGCTGTTTCAGACTAACAAACTACAAAATTGAACTCATTATTAATTGTCCTTAAATCTTACCATTAATTTCGGATAGCTAACAATCACCCTTAAGTCACAATAAACAGGTGTCATGAGACCTATTTTAGTTTTATATTCTCCAAATTTAATTGCATTTATAGAATACAGTTGCTTGGCGAATTCTTTAAGTTTTTGGTTGTAATTATCCATCTTTGAAGCTAATACAATTTGTTAACAAAATTTTATAAACCCTACTTATTTAATTTACTTAACCAGATTAGTTGAATTAACCTAAACAAATATTCTGCACAAGCGTATTGAATTTTTTTAAAGGAATGGAACATTTATGAATTATATTTTGGGATTATCTGTTAGTTGCGGCTTTATGCTAAAGTTTCGTCATCTTTTATTATTTACGACGAAAAAATTAACTAAAAATAAAAAAATTTAAGATTTATTTTGCCTATTTTTGGGTGCCTCTCATTAACTTAACACGACTCCTAGTGACTAGCGACTGTATCATCAACGAAAATCCAGGATGTCCATTGCTCTTAGATGGCACTGCGATGACGTTATTTTTAAACTCATATGAACATTGTATAAAGACAATTATACAATGATATTATTGTATAGAGTATACAATTGATGATATGAACCTTTTTGAAAATGGTGAAATATCAAGAAACATCGAACTCATTGGTCTTAGTCCACAGAAGTGGGAAGTGTTTTCTATGACATTGGTAACGGACATAAAGAAGTCATCAAATGTAATTATCTAGGAACTGAACAATATCTCTTACTAAAATTACTCATGTTCGTTGAATATTGATAGTCGTTTATGTTATGAAATAAAATCCAAAAATACATAAAAGAACAACTAAAATTCTCCAAGTAAATAAAAATAAAACATTTCGACTTTCATTACCATACAGATGACGCATCATTCGTGAACATCGCCAATAAATGTTCGTATCAAGTGTTTCTACTAGTAAAAACGTTTTGTGCTCTAAATATCGTCAAAATATAAAACAACTGCCAACCAAATATAGTGATATTTTTTAAATTTATTATGATATAAAATTGATCTAGTTTATTTTACATTCATATTAAAAGTTTTTCTTGTAAACAACTTTTTTTACTACTTTAATAGATCAAAAAGTAGTTGACAGATACAATATTTTTCGTTGCTTGTTGTTCCAACGAATATAAGTTACCAGTCTTCGATTTTGTTTTGTGGTTATACTGTCACCTGTCTAAATTTACGTTTTTGCTATAAACGAGCGTGGATCAACATATTTTTGGTAGAAAGTTAATGCGAGTAGTTTGTTTATAAATTTTAAGTTAGTTTTGTATACAAGTTTGCTGGTGAATATATAGTAAAGGTAAGTTTAATTATTTAGGTAGTAGAAATAACAGGACATTTAGTTTAATTGTTTACTGCAAGAATATACAGAATGCAAAAAGCAAGCTTAATTCATAAAAATAAGCATATAAAAACAAGTATTTCTTATCTTTAACTATAATAAATACATTCAGGCTTTGTTGCAAGGCGATTTGCGCTTATACTTAATTAAATTTCTCCCATTTTTTTAAAGTGGGAGATTTTTAGTAGTTTATATTAAAATTTAAGTAATTTAAATTATTGAACTTACATAAAATTTGTTTTTTTTTTTAAATAAATATATGGAATAGCGTTTCTATATTTAATATAATCTCTGAATTTTGCTACAGTTCTGTACTATGTTCAAAATTAATTAGGTTTGAGTAATTGTAGGTTTTTTATTAGGAGCACTTGGTTTATTTTTTATCCAAATGAGCTAATTTTATCAATAAATAAATAGTTTTTACAAGAAATGCAACATGAAATTCAAACTTGTAAACTAAATGTATTAAAAATTCTAGAAAATTTATTTTGTGGACTACTCAACCCTAATTTGTATTTCAATTTTTTGTATACAGTAAGATTTTTCAACCACAATGTGTGCTTAAGTTTAATTGTGGTTTGTTCAGTCTTTAAACAGTAGAAATATGTAACACAAATGAATTACTTTTAACAACTGATTTTTATATCAAGTAACATTTATTTTTTGTACATAAATAACATGCTCAAATCACGCTAGAAGAGTTTTAAAAAAAATTACCTAAAAGGTTACAAAATGTAAGAACTGTTAAAAATATACTTAGCAGTATTTTGTTGCACTGATTAACATTTTTAAAATGAATTGTATTGAATTTATATAAACTTTCTCAATAAATTTAACACCCTTTCCTTTAAAATATGCATTATTTAACAATAGATAATTGTATTTAAATGTAAATAATTGAATGTAGTATTTGTATAGATAGAACATAAATATGAGGGATAATGTAGATAATCCTAATAGATATAAAACTAGTTTAAATGCAATAACATGCTTTAAAAAAATGATTCAATTTGTTATGTAGTTTTTAAAAATGTCAATAATAAATCCACAGATTTTTAATTTGTTTTCGTAAATAACAGAAAAAGAAAATATCCAAGTTAATTTAATTATTGTTATCTTGTGTATCAACAATTTTGATAAATATTGGCTTTGCTGTTTACTTCATAATAATAATAATAGACTATAGTTGGTCTCGTTATAAAACAACCAAATATTTTTTACTGCTTTGGTTATTTTAAAATTTCTTTACTCTTAATAACTTACAATGATGAAATATATTATAAAAAATAAAGTTTACTTTATTTAAATATATTCTTTATTATTAGTTTGCAAATATTTTTTATCTGGAATGCCCAGAAATCATGTTTTTTACAATCAACTCTCATTCCTCAAATTATTTAAATGAAAACAAGTGAGTTTTATAGCCATAGATTATATTATACACATTAACATAAATAATTGGTATTTTGGGAGACAACACAGGCCCACTCATACTGAGAGATGAGATTGAAAAAGCTATAAAAGGTATGAAAGACAATAAAGCACTGGCCCAGACAACATTCACTCTGAGATTCTTAAACTTCTCTATGACAAGGGAATAAAATGGCTGACAAATATTTTTAACTACATATACACTACGGGAAACATACCCAAAATATGGCTGAAGTCAACATTCATACCAATTCCCAAGAAACGCAGCGCTAAACAATCCTCAGAATATGGCTTAATAAGTCTCATGAGCCATCTCTTGAAGATCTTTCTAAGGGTTATACACCAACGTATATATAAGCTATGTGAAGAGCATATTGAAAGAATGAAATTTGGCTTCAGGAATGCAATGGGTACAAGAGAAGCACTTTTCTATGTACAAGTGCTATTTCAGAGATGTCATGATATGAATTGCGATGTGTATGTATGCTTCGTAGATTATCAAAAAGCATTTGACAAAGTCCAGCATGGAAAACCAGTAGAGATCCTTAAAAAAGTCGGATTAGAAAACCAGGAAATTATTGTAAACAGCAAATATATGAATAGAAGCCGAAGACAGTGATGTAATCGAAATACAAAGAGGAGTATGACAAGGGTGTATCCTCTCTTCCCTATTATTTAACCTATACTCAGAAGAGATATTTAAAAAAGCCTTAGATGAAATAGAACTGGGAATATCTGTAAACGGCCAACAATTGAACAATATAAGGTACGCAGACGATATGGTATTATTTACTGACAATATTCAAAGCATAAAAGAACTCATAACAAGAGTCAAAGATACCAGTGAAAAATACAGTCTAACGCTGAACATAGATAAGACCAAATTCATGATAATCCGAAAAGGAACCAATGTACCGTGCCAACTTACTATCAGAAACTATCAAATCGAAAGAGTTGCTTCATACACGTACCTAGGCACAACAATAAACGAAGATTGGGACCAATCTCGTGAAATTAAATGCCGAATTAAAAAAATCCCGAGCGGCGTTTCTAAAAATGTCAAACCTTTTTATAAGCCACGACCTTAATCTAACAACAAAGTAAGAATGCTTCGCTGTTGTGTTCCCAGTGTTGCTTTATGAAGCAGAATCATGGACACTCACTCAATACTCCACAGAAAAGTTTGAGGCATTTGAGATGTGGCTATATTGGCGAATAATACTTACAATACCTTGGACATCACAAATGTAAGAGTTCTCGAGAGAATAAATAAAGATATGGAGATCATAAAGAAGATCAAGACTAGAAAGCTTGAGTACTTAGGGCACATAATGAGGAATGGAAAACGTTATGAACTCCCACAGCAGGTTTTCCAGGTGAGAGTCCTAGGACGGAGGGGACCTGGCAGGTGGAGAATCTCTTGGTTAAAAAATTTGAGAACTTGGTTGGTACCACAACGACCGGCCTTTTCAGGGCAGCTATTTCAAAGGTTCAAATTGCTATGATGATCGCAAATATCCGATAACGGATGAGCACTCAAAGAAGAAGAAGAACATAAATAAATTCAGTGTGAATGGTGAAATGGGATTCCTGGCTCCTTTTTCAAAATGTGTAACTCTCATTGGTAACATTTAGCAGCTTGTTTCTTGGATTTATTTTTCACCTGGAGCAGTGATGATAAATATTGCTCCAAGTAGGCTTTTGAAAATGGAAAACCTTGTTACCCAGCCAAGGTAGTTTACTGGTAATGCAAGAGTCAACCAGTTTTCTATCCTTATATATGTAACTAATAGGTAAATCAGTGAAATCTTTATTGCCTTTCAAAAGTGTAGCCTTTTCTTTTTTTTTAGATAAATAATGAATCTTAGTGTTACTTTATTTAGTGCTTGTATTTAAGTGGTTAAATTTAGTGTATTTTATTAATTATTGTTTTAACTTTTCAAAATTCTGGACCCCGCTATACATTGACTATAAGCATCAGGGGTTTCAGAAATCACTGGATGGGAACCACTAATTTTATTTATATTTTGGTTTCTTTTTTAAGATATCTGTTATTTGTTTAATTTTTAATTGGACCATTGGAAAGTTCAAACTAGGACTAGTAATTTTTTGGAAATATTTCCAAGTGTAAATAATTAGTATTGACATTTTGCTTTAAAGAAAATTGCATAAAATATCAGTGAACAATATGCGTTAATAGTTCAAAAAACTATTTTTATAAATCAAAATTGATATCGAAAAATTATTTGAAAACGTTTTCACCGACATTTGAATGTTATTTCAATTAATCATGCTCGAAATTGGGTTAAATCTCATAATTTTCGATAACAATATCCAAAGCACTGATGTCATAACGCACAACATGACTCCTCCCCATCCCAAATCCAACGACCAGGAAGTCGTAAACACTCTGGCTGGCAGCAAGTTTTTGATATCCCTGCCCCCAGTAGGACTGACCACCCCATCAACCGTACCTTCCGACTCTTCCATATGGGGGCGACCGTGCAGTCTTTTGAAATGGATGATGGTCAGTGTGAACAAAGCGAAAGATGCTAAAAGGAAATTTACAATTCTTGATTATTACTTCTAGTACCATCCATTTTGCTCAAGAAGTAAGAACTATTAATATGACAGCATCCATTTCCGGTGTGTACCTAACCTAATCTATTTTCAAAGCAAGAAACACACTTTATATGAGAATTGTGCCTTCTACCACCTTATTTATTGGTTCTTATATTATGATGTAGTTACAAACAAATTTTTAAAAGGTTAACAATTATAGTAGAATAATTCTTATTTACCTGCTAATAAATACATGACTCCTGTGACAAGGACGGCACTTATCTGATGCTGGAAGACCCCGAAAGCCCCCACTAGGGCCGCGCTGCCTAAAACTATTAGACACACTAGGGCGCATGATATTGACAAGTTTTGCATTCCTGTAAAAGAAATACTAGTACCGTCGAAGCTTAATTGTTATTTTTTTCAAGTTACTTACTGTGTTGCCAATCTGTTCTCAGTTCATAACCTCTAATGCCGTCTATACCACCTGATAAATAATTAACGCACGATTGGACAGTGGGGAATCCCACTCGGCCTAGCAGATTGATTTCTTCTTCTACAAAAAAAAACGGATTCATTACAGTAGACTAGAGTACTGGTTACCCATTGGGGTATTGTAGAAAGATCCATTGTTGAGAAAGTGAATATTGATGAGCTACGAAAATCAGGCTGGTCTCTACTTTAATTTTCCCAATTGCATTACACGCGGCTGAAACCTCGTCGATCAGACAAGCGGACAGAAGGAAAATAGAAGCATTAGAAATGTGGGTTTACCGACGAATGCTCCGAATATCATGGACGCAGCACCGCACCAATGTATAGATCCTAGAAGAACTGAAAATCGAGAAAATCGAGATAGTCCAAGAGTATAAACCGAAACAAAGTGTAATGTTTCGGGCACGTCTCCAGAAGACCGGATGCTTTAGAAAAGCTGGTGGTTCAAGGCAAAGTCGACGGACAAAGGTCACGAGGAAGATCTCCAACCCGATGGGTAGACGGAATCACAAGCTTGACTGGACTTTCTCTGCACGAGGCCACAGAACTAGCCCAGAACAGAGAGGAGTGGAAAATTGCTATAAAAATGGTAGAATCATAGCGCCACCAAACCCTTGTGAGGGTAATAGGACCGAGGAGAGAGAGTTTGTGAGACTCATTGGTATGAGGGAATGTTTAATGAAGAGTTTTGTCATTTACAAAACTGGACCTGCATTAACAGTAGAGCTTCTATTGACACAGCCGAAGAACAAAATACGGAGGACACTTTTTCAGAGCAACATTCATGTAAATATTTTTGAGGTATGGAAAAGTTCTGCTTTACGAGGCAAATTATTTGTAAGAACTTGATAAAGACGAATGAGGTGCCACTATATAAATAAGATTGCATGACTTTAAAAATTGAAGAGTGATAAAATATTCTACCTGTCAGACTGACACATAGTGTCCATATACCACCGTGCATTGGCACCAAGAAAGCCACAGTTTTATCTCTGTCGTTGGTAGATATTCGAGCGACCGTTCTATCCAGCAGCCATTGTACTCTGACCGTGCTGTTGGCTAAATTTGCCAAGTTATCAATATCCCAAGTGACTTCCTCCCAATGGTCCGTCATGATGGCGGCGCAAAGCATTCCCGTTGCGCATGTCGTCAACACCAACGTACCTGAAAATCAAGTGAAAGTGGTTGCTCCATCTTGTGGAATATTTATCGATAGATGTCTGAAGTACAGTCGACTCTCGATAATTTGACACTCTTTAATTTGAATTTCGCGGTCCCTCTTGAAAAATACTCGATAAATTTAATAAAATCAATGTTAATTGGTCCCTTCGGTTATTTGAAGTTGAAGAAATAGTATCTTGCTCTCGCCAACATGCGATAATTTGAAGTCCAGGCTTCCCTACTCTCTATAATTTGAAGCGTTTATCGTGCACCTGTCGTTTGTTTACATAAATGTACAGACCTGTCGATTGTTTACGCACTCGCGGAACCGACAAGAAATGACTATTACTTCGCAACTCTCACCCCACTATTGAAAATTCTTTGGACTGAAGACTGAAGTCGCTCACTCAAAAAAGATTACGGACTTCTTTAGGAAATAAAAATTTGTGAATAATTGTATTATTTTGTTAATCTATTTATATAAAAATGAAAAAATGTTTGTATGCATGTATGTCCTTTAAAAACTCCCAAACGTCTGGATCGATTGGGATGAAATTTTTAGAAGCTGTTTTATTTATACCAGGGGTGGTTTTAGTGTTGTTGTTAGCACCCCTACGATGGGGGATGAGAAGGGGATGGAATGTAAAAACTATCAAAAACGGCTGATATTAGTGTCGAATTCATAGTCTTCGGAAACTCTAAGTTTGATAGTGACATTCCCAGTTATGTAAGCATCCCTACAAAAGGCGTGGAAGAGGGATGAAATATAAAAACTATTAAAAACGCCGATATTAGTGTCAAATTCATTGTTTTTGTGGTGGCTGAGTTTTTTTTTTTTTTATGTTCTGGTTCCCACGAAAAGGGATATCCTGTAATGTTCAGAGAACATCGTGGGAACCAAGGAAAAGAAGGTAGGAGTTGGTGTTCTTAAATTTCTGGAGGTTGTATGCCTCGGGGAACACCTCCCTAGGCAATGAGTTCCAAAGCCTTGCAATTCGTTGGATGAATGAGTCTTTGGAAAGTGATGTTCTGCAGGTCTCCAAAGTGACCACGAAGGGGTGTGAAGACTGAACTTGACGGGTTAATCTCGAAGAGACTGCCAATGGAGGAACGATTGTTGATATTTCAGAAGAGCATCGCCCATGAAAATATCTATAAAATAGAGACAAATCGCCAACTTTTCTACGGTGTTCCAGACAAGTGAGCGAGTTTGTAAGCGAGGCATCACCGACGAGACGAATTGCCCTCTTTTGGACAGAATCCAGTGGCTTCAGGATATGTTTAGGTGCTGCACTCCAAATATGGGAACAGTACTCCAGTACAGGTCGGATCTGTGCCTTATAGATCATAAGCAGCTGAATGGAGGTGAAATAGCTCTTGGCACGAAACAAAAAACCAAGTTTTTGGGATGCACTTTTGGCAATGGACCTCACGTAATTTTCCCAGGAAAGGTTATTGCTGATAGTAATACCAAGCATCGATATGGATGACTTCAGTGGTATGGTTACTCCTGACAAAGTTATGATAGGCACAGTGAGATCGGCTTTTCTAGAGAAAAGACATGCTTGGAGTGGCTGAATTTTATAGTAACATTCCTAATTTTGTTGGTACACTTACGAAAGGGTTGGGTAAGGGGTAAAATATAAAAACTATCAAAAACGGCTTATATTAGTATCGAATTCATAGGTTTTTGGGTGGCTGAATTTGATAGTAACATTCCTTATTTTGTTAGCACCCCTGCGAAATGGGTGGATAGAGGATGAAATATAAAAAATATTCAAAACGCCGATATTACTGTCGAAGTCGTAGTTTTTAAGGTCGCTGAGTTTGATAGTGATATTCCCAAAGCAGGCAAGCTATCGTTTGGGCAGGACAACGTCTGCCGGGTCCGCTAGTTCATAATAATAATAATATAGAAATAATAAATTACGAATTTTGATCAAACTCTTATTTACTTGAGTCCCCCCTCCCACTCGTGGTTATTTGAACTCTTGGTAATTTGAAATTTATCTCTGGTCCCTTGAGTTTCAAATTTTCGAGAGTCGACAGTACCGGGCTTTACTTACCTAATAAAAAAAATACGCTGGGGTGAACGCTGCAGTTCCAACCCGTTTCGTCATCAGTGTCCGAGTTTTCCATCAGAGAAAGCTCGTAATCGACAATGAGGAGATCGTATTCTTGCTCGTGTTTCTTCAGCTTGATGGCGAATCTTCCTGAGGAAGCACACGCTATATTTTCTAACCTCTAAAAGCGTCGTTGCGTCTCTGTTAACCGTTTTTTGTTTAATAAAATTTTAAAGCTTGCATTTAAGAGTTTGAGTCGTTGTTTTGTATAATTACGTATGTCGTAATAACTTTTTTTTTAAATTTCGAAGTTCTACAGAGTTTTTATGTCGTTGTTTTGATTTATATGTTTTTCGACGTTTGGTAGTTTGTGAGTGTGTGTTTCTTTTTGAGCGTAGGGCTGAAATAAATGTTCTATTATTGATATATAAGCTCAGAATACAAAAATCAAGATTATTAATTTCTGTTGTGTGTTAATTCATGGAAATTTCGCATTGTTCGTCTAGTATCGATTATTTTTTTGAATTTTGTCAGTTACTTGTCAACTGCTTGTGTATATTTTACGGGGGAGGTGGGGAGAAATTTATTAATAACTTCTAACCTTCGGAATTAATTCTAGGAAAGTTTTTTCATACCGGCTAGTAATAGGTTCCATGTAAATTCTGTTTTAACGATTTTACACAAATATTATGAGTTTTTACTGTTATTGGATCATTGTATACTAGCTCAAATACCCGTGCAAATACTTCGCACCGACAGCGGTCAGTTACCTAATATAATAAAGTAAAAATAAATAAATGTAAATATTTATTAATTCTAAATATTTTAATTTACAAAATATTAACGAAATCACTCTTATATAAACATTATTATCCTAGACGGTACCCGCGACTTAGTCTGCGTAAGATTAGTACTTCGTCTAGCTCATATCCATCCATCTTTATACCAAAATTTAATACTCATTCGTGTGCTTACATAACTCGTGCTACGCATTCGTTTATTACTTACACACTTATATATTAATGATGCCTTTATCCCATTTATATAGTAAATAACTAAAATGTATTTTTTTTCAAAATAACATACACACTTGACACTGACAAAGAAACTTCAAACTGACAGGTGTCAATTTAATTTAGTTTTTTGCCAATTTGAAATTGACTAATGCCAGTTAGAAATTTATGTAGCTAATTTGATTTTAAACAATGTCATTTTGATTCTGAATGCTGCCAACATCCATACATACATACACACAAACTTTCGCGTTTATAATAGTAGTAGGTTCACACAATATCTTTATAAATTATAGCCTATGTGTTATTCTGATGTAAAAGCTACATTATTGTAAAGTTTCATTAAAATTCATTCAGTAGTTTTTGCGTGACAGAGTAACAAACATCCATACATACATACATTCTCACAAACTTTCGCGTTTATAATAGTAGTAGTAGGTTCACACAATATCTTTATAAATTAAAGCCTATGTGTGTTATTCTGATGTATAAGCTACATTATTGTAAAGTTTCATTAAAATCCATTCAGTAGTTTTTACTTGAAAGAGTGACAAACACCCATACATACATACTCACAAACTTTCGCATTTATAATAGTAGAAGGTTCACACTATATCTTTATAAATTACAGCTTATGTGTTATTCTGATGTATAAGCTACATTATTGTAATACATACTCTCAAACTTTATAATAGTAGTAGGATAAATCAAAACTCAAAACTCGTCGTTCGATTTGATCGATCCACTGATGCATTATTGATATGCTTCAATAATTATGAAACTTGCTACAAAACGACGGTAAATTTTTAATATTTTAAATTGTTGAAAATGTTTTTGATAGGTTAAGTAAATTAAAAAATAGTAGTTTTGCAAGTAGTTTTAGATAAAAATACTAAATATCAAATTTTTAAAAATATTTCCAAGATTTTACAAAATGAGAAAACTGCTGTTGCTCCCAGTAATTTGAATCTTACTGGCATAGTGGATTTATCATCCTATTATATCATTAGAATTTAAAAATATTTTAGGTGATAATAGCCATAAATTTATATTTGACGATTTATTACATCACGTCATAGTGAAGTGTAATAGTAAAAATCTGTAAATTTGTTGTAAATTGACCTATATAACTTTTAAAAGATGTTTTATTTAAATCTAATAAACGGTTTTTTAATGCATATTTTTAATATTTTAGATGCATATTTTGTACTTTTTTAAAGCATATTTATCCGATGCCTAGACATCACTATTGCTTCAGAACCCTTTGATTGTGTGGAAAGTTCAATGTATGTATTCTGTGCATTGTTTAAATTGTGTTTTAGTTTAATTATGATTGTAATTGTAGGATCACTGTACAGGACAACAGTGAGTACTAAACATGTTAATATTTTTTAATAATATTTTGACAACTGCTGACGACCGCTGTCACCTTCTACATCGAAAACACTCATCTGTCGGTGACGTTAACGTCATTGAGGCTGACGGCACCAAGGTGACGCGAAACCATAAGTTTTCCCCAACCAAAAATTGCTCAACGCGCCTAAAGAAGATTCCTTCAACAACAAAGTTGTTTTTGTGCATTCGATAACTCTTTAAGGCATTATTTGTGATATACTGAGAAATATCATTCCACGCTTTTTGAATTTGGTGACGAAGGTCAACTAGGTTATTCAGTAGATAGAACGATCATATCTCACAAACGTTCTCTTGTAGAATCCCATGCTTTATGAGGAGGAGCGTTTTTTTGTTGGCAAGGTGTTGAATTAATTATCGTGGGAAGGACAGTGCAACAGCTTTAAGTAGTTAAGGGTAGAAAATTTCATTTTCATTCATTCGTTTGATCGACTTTTTCTGGGTGTTTAAATTTTTGGAAAATCAACACCATAGAATAAACGAAGAAAAATTGTTAGTTTTTTGTTTGTTAATAAAATTACAGGCACGTAGTCGAATGGTTGGTCACCCGGATAGAATACATAAATTTTTTTTTGTAGTTTTACGTTTTTTTATTGACATTGACAATGAAAAATCCTAGTCTAATTTCTCTTCTGTAAGTAGTACTTAGCCCTTACGTAATATCGAGAGGAAAGTAGAAACGAATGAATAAATTCTAATTTGTCACCCTGTAAATGCTCACCTATTTTATGAATTCTCGAAGAAAGAAATGTCGAAAGTCGCTATGAAAACAATAAATAAAAACTGCTCAGGCACTTTGGAAATGTACAATTATTTTCTTTCAAAAACGAATCGGCAAAATGTTGCAATTCGATATTTGTTACGCGAAATTTAGACGTAATGAAAAGTGTTTCATTCCGTCACCGAAATCTCGTGCAATCATCTATGTTTCTAATAATTACGTGTAAATTTTCAACATGGATCGGACTTTGAAGGGCGCGATGTGTCACGCTGTGTTTGTTCGAAAAAAAAAAATCACATTTCACCAAATTGTTTTCCACTAATTCGTACTCTCGCGAAAACCTTCTCTAAGACGCTACCATTCCTATACTGAAAGGGCCATCGTGTTGCGTACTTTCTATCGGCATCCAGTGTTGCCGATTTTCTTGGAAATTTACTCAAATCTACCGGCACGCAATAATTATTTACTTTATTTACGTCGAACATTAGAATTGACGCCGTTTTTTCATTAATGCTGGCGTGGTTCGTTTTTTTAGACCATATAAAAAATAATTTCATTTAAGCATTAGTATCTGACCTCTACTGGAGTATTGCTGGCATATTTGGGGTTCAGCACCAAGGCATTCTCTTCGTCTTCTAGATTCCATTCAGAAAAGGGCCATTCGGTTGATAAACAGCTCAACTCTCACATATACCCTTCACCTTCACTAGAAGAAAAGTTGCAGACCAGACATTACTCCACAGATATTTTCAGGGCAGATGCTCCAGAGAAATAAAAACTCTTATACCAAAACTGGCCACATTCGGCCGAAGAACTGACTGACTGATCATCAGTCTCACCCATTTACTCTCAAGATTGACATTACAAGGACCAATCTCCATCAAGAATCCTTCTTTTACAGGGCTGCTACGGAATGGAACAAGCTTCCAAAATCAGTTTCTCCAGAGAACTATGACCTGCAACTTTTTAAAAAGCAGGTCCACAATCATTTCCCTTCTATAATCCCTTTCCCTTCTAATAGTCGCAGTGCGGGCGGGCCGTCCGTGGCCCACACGATAGGTCTACCCTTTTTGCGACTATTTTCAGTAATAAACAAATATCCTACAATGCTTAGTAGACAAGAATGGGAAGGCTACGAAGCATCGCACAAATAGTATGAAACGCATTATAATGTATTCTATCTCATTCTCTCGCATGCTTAATACTATTATATATATATATATATATATATATATATATATATATATATATATATATAGATTTATGTGTTGGTCTATTTTTAGTATCGCTTTTTCGATTCATCGAGTTTCAAAATACAACGATTTTAAAGAAATTTCACTTCAAAAACGCGAACATTTGATAGAGAGTCAGTCAGTCAGCGAGTGGATGGAAAGAAGGGCGCGTCGTATACACACAATAAATTTTATTTTATTCGCGAAAAATTGCTTACATAATTTTTAACAAATTGCTAAATGTTATATTTGCAATTTCTTTATGAATTTTTCATTTTTAATAACCAAATTCTTTTAAACTTTATGAAGATTCTCTAGATATCTTTAAAAAAAATTATAAAAAGGTAAAAAAGGTAAAAATATTTTAATTATGCGATACTTTTCGTGACGACAGAAATTCTTTCTTAATATAAACGTCGGCAACATCGGATAACAGACGTCGATAATCGTTTAGTGCGTCTCGACGCCGTCTCGGAGTCGATTATCAAGCTTCGTTTGTGGTCGTAGTTTCAGTGACTACTGGTAAGAACGTCCAATAAAACTATTGGATTTTTAAATGTTCAAATGTCTATTAATTTTTCCAAATTACAAAACGAGACCGTTAAAGAAATTAACTACTTGAAGATGGCCAGAATCGAAACGCCGTTTACGCTGTTTACGCGTTGCCTTTTGTAACTGTTAATTTTGTGACAATTATTAACGAACTTTATTTTCAGATGGCAAAAAGTTTGGCACAGTCAGGACACAAAGTTGCATTAGATTTGTACTCTAAAGGGGTGAGAGCCTACGTTGTTCAGGATTATCCTTCGGCTGTGACTTTATTGAGTAAAGCAAGCGAATTGTTGGTTGAAAAATTCTCAGACGATCGACACGAATCTCTAGGTGAAGTTTATCTCTTCTACGGCAGGGCCCTCTTGGAACTGGCAAGAGAAGAAGCTAATGTGCTCGGTAAGTAGAGATAAATTACTAATTACGGGCCCACTTGCAATGTCCTCCACTTCATCGCAACTCCAACGCCACTTCGTTTGCCGATTTAAATCGAATTGGTTCCCAATCCCGAATATTTTATAACGGTCACCAAATATTTTGTAGACTTTCACTCCGTCAAATTTAGCCTCGTGCAGGCTCTTTCAATAATAGGTTATTTCTAAAAATTTCAAAAAAATAACGTCTTTATTTAAATTCCATTGTTAAGCATCATTATTGTGATTTTTTTTGTTAAAAGGTGATGCTGTACCGAAGAAGGAGAGTAAATTTTACGATGACGATGAAGATGAAAAAGAAGAAGAAAAAGATAAAGACAGCAAAACAAACAAAACTGAAGCCGCTGTAAATGGTGACAAAACTGAAGCCACAGAAAATGGTGACAAAACTGAAGCCACTGAAAATCATGACAAAACTGAAGCCACCGAAAATGTTAACAAAACTGAAGGCGCTGCTAGTGGCAGCAAAAGCGAAGACACTCAAGGCCCTTCTGGTATGGATATATTTATTTGTGTTTTGTTCCAAGTTTTTGTACCTTTTCAAAAATTCTGTGCATTATCCCATTGTCGTTCTTAACTATATCTTTCTTTTCTACTTTCAAACGATTTCTATGTAGTTTGTTCCCAGAGTGTTCAGATTGTGATATTTTCGTTTCAGCGGCAGATGAGCCGGACGAAGATCCGACAGATCTGCAATTGGCCTGGGAGGTGTTGGAGCTGGCAAAGATAATCTTCGAGAAGCAAGGTGATTCCTGTAGAAAGGAACTTGCAGAAACTCTAGTCAGTTTGGGAGAAGTTTCTCTGGAAAACGAAAATTACGAAACGGCCATCAACGATATGAAAGAGGGACTAAAAATACAACTGGAAATTTTAGAAGAAGATTCCAGAGCTGTCGCAGAGACGTATTACAAATTGGGCATTGCTTATTCGACGAATACTCACATAGAGGAGGCGGTAAACTGTTTCAATACCTCCTTGGAATACTTGAACAAACGAAAAACTGTGCTGGAAAATATGGACGGCGATAAAGGTGTGCTTGATGATGAAATAGAAGAAATAGATGCCTTGGTACCGGACATTAAAGAAAAAATCATGGATATGAAAACCTACAAAGAAGAGGTATGTTATGTTGACTTTATAACCAGCAACAAAAAAATGTGTTTCAAAACATAAAAATAAAATTTTTTACACTACTATGGAAGAAGCATTAAAAAAATTATTGTGTGAATTGTCAATTCGCTTTTCAAATCAATTCTCACTATTCCCTGAAGTTGCTGAGAACTGTCAATGTTATAAGGCGTAACGACTATAACACATCAAAAGTAGCATAGTCTCAGATAAGTGCATATGGCCGACTACTGCTTTCGTTTTGACTGCGGCGCATGGCTTTAAATTATAATAAAAAGAACAAAAAACTCATAAATGTTAAAAAAAATATATAAAAAATGTTACATTTTAGTTAACATTTCTACATTCAATGGAAAATTATTATCTGATGTATAATTAGAAAACTTTTATTCTAAATTTTTTTGATTTTGTAAATCTACAATTTCGTATTTTTTTCAAACGCTTTAAAAATCTATGACCTATAATTTTACACTATGCTGCGCCAATACATACTTTGTGAATGACCTATTCATTGAAATACAATTCTTACTTATTTCTAAATATTTAATAAATTTAGCATTAAAAGCACTTACTTGTGAAATTTTACACCAGCACTTTTATGTTTTGGTGTCAGTGAAGACCCTCAAGATGAAACTAACCATATTTGTCGTTATTGTCTCAGAAATATAACAATGTTTTACCAGCAATTTATTTAGATGTCTATAATGGTTAACTACTAAGTGTTTACACCAAAGCATATAACAATGCCTTGTCACACCAATTTAAAATGTTATTAAAACTGTAAACTACTAAAATCTATTAAAAATTCACTTTATTGAAACACTCACAGGGAAACATTTCAATAATGAGTCAGAAGTGGAGGGTCATGAAGCCTGTTTCAATTGCACTTTTTGCATCCGTACAGAGTAGCTATGCTCGTTGCTGTTTGTTTTATATTCAAAGTATTGAATCGCTTGTCAAATCAATTTCATATCTTTAATTGTTTCCAACTATTGCATGTATTTATGTACGGTTTTAAAATGTTCAAACATTTTTCTAAATGTCATTACGAATCCAATCACGTATTTTGTTTGGCTTTGTAATGAATAATGGTAATATTTGAATTTTTAGATATCCAAAATAATCTCGAGCGCTGAAATGTCGACAGCTTCTTCGGAACCAGCACAAAATATTTCACATTTGGTGAAAAGAAAACGAATACCTGATGAAAATGACGAAAAAGAGCAGGCACCAGAAGGGTGCCCACCGAAAAAGATATCTTTATAATTGTAACAAAATATTATAATTTGTCTGTCCCATTAAAATTGTTATCAAAAAAATATTCAAATCTTTAAAGTATTACATTGTGAAGTTAAAATGTTATTTTGGTCAAAGAAGTTAAAAGAAAATTTCTTTGGGGCACATTGTAAATATCAGTTAAACAATTTAAATAGGATGATTAATAATAGTAAACATTAGAAATTCCATTTGTTCAAGTATTACGGATAACGATGGAAAGTCGATACCACACTTTACTTTAGATTATGTTATTTTAGAAATCATTGTATTATTAGTGGAATAAATTTTAAAAATCAAAAAAATGTGTATTGCGAATTTCTAATATACAAATTTAACACAAAACTCCTGATCGCGTCGATTATTTTTTAATATGTATGGTTCAGTGAATTTACAAATGACATGTGTCACTTGTCAGTAGCTCACAAGCAACTCTTATTAACTGTCGCAATAACAAAAATAGTCTTGTTCACTGCTGAATATTTTCCCATCATAGAGCAATAGAAGAATTTCTTTACTCTATTCACAGATAATTTTAATAATAAAAATTGTGAGTGTATTCCAAAGGTACAAATTGGCCTTATTTAAAAAAAGTTTAACACAAAACTCCTGATTGTGGCGATTATATTAATTACCAACGAGTGTAGTATAATGAAATTGTGAATGAGTAGTGTCAGTAGTTTACAAGTGACTCTTTATTGTTCCAGGATTAACTGTCACAATAAAAAATAGTCCCTCATTGGGGATGCTTTTCCTCCATCATTGCTGAATATTTTTCTATTCGATCATCGTAGGGCAATGGAGAAATTTTACTAAAAAATTTGTGCTACGAATTTTAAAGATACAAATCAGCCTTATTTCAAAAAGGTTCGACACAAATCTGATCCCGTCGATTTTAAATATTATCTAAAGAGCATAGTGTATTGAAATTGCGAATGACACATGCGTCACTTGTCAGTAGCTCACAAGCAACTTTTATGAACTGTCACAATAACAAAAATAGTCTCTCATCGGAGACGACGTTCCTCAATCATTTTGGATCATCGTAGATTAATGGCAGACCTTTTTTAATCTTTTAAGAGATAATTTTATGAAATTTACTCCGAGAAGCTGTGTCGATAAGGAGCACAAGTGATGCATCGTTTGATCTTCAGAATTCTACGATTTCCCAACTGGAACAGCTAAACTAAAAACAGCATAACAAGGTTTGGATTCATGTATTTTATTTATTTTTTATTGCTATTGAACGTAGAAAAATATACAAAATCGGTACTACTTATTGTGACTGTTGGTATAATTCTTTTTCGAGTTTCCGTCGATACCATAGATTCGCTGACACTTGCAATATCCTTAATATTAGAATCATTTTTAGCACTAAAAAGCAAACAAACTCTTAAAACGCTGTCATTAAAATTAATTAAATATGCCTCCAAGAAGTAATTGTAGATCTTTACAAATATGTTCCTACATTACAATTACGTTAGAATGTTGGCAAAGATACAAATTTGTCGCTAGTTTGTAAAGTTAAAATATTTTCCATTAGTATTTAATAATCAAATACCTAGACCGAAGGTGGAAGCGGCTATTGCAATCCATGGTAAAGCGGTGGCATGTCTGACGTTTCGTAGTACCCTCGTCATTCTCATTAGATTTTTATAATGGTTGTAGTACAGTAGGTATGTTGTAGTCAACAGCCAAGGTATGATTAACGGTACATTTCTCTAAAACAAAACAAATCCGCGAGTATTAACTGTGATATGTATTTTAGGAACCCATAAAATTTAACTCATATACGACTTGTTGCCTTAGAGGCACATTAACAATTAAAATCTCATATAAAATGTTGATACATGTCCACAGAAATATAATAAATACTAGAATACCAATAGATACGTCCGATATTGAGTTTAAATGACCCCACATAGCAAACCAATCACCCATCACTTACACATGCGCAGAACAACAACTTTTCTTGCCACATCGTTGCCAGTTCTTTTTTTTTTTTGGTATTTTTCAGATGAAGTTAGAGATAGAATATGTGCTATTAGGGCAAGTAATTAGGAAAAATCGAGAAAATTTGGCAACACCGCCGCAGAAGCGTACGTGACTATAAAGAAGCAAAAAAAGAACAGTGTCGTAGTTTCGGGTTTAATGAGTTGTTGATACCTGTTTTCCTATTTGCTTTTGGAAAATCGCTTGAATTAGTGCCCCGTTTTTTGTGTTTCCTCGTTGTTTTTATAAACATTGTGTATTTCTGACTTCCTGTAGTTTAGTTAATTTTAGTAGTCTCAAGTGTTTGGACAAATACAAAATTCCCAAGTCCTGTCCTGGTGGCACGTTTAAATATCCCGCTCAATATACTATTTAGTGCGCAAACTCAGAGATAAGTCAATTGCCCTATGGGGTACCAAATCATACATCACTGATTGGCGTTCTAGTATTTATTATATTTCTATGCACAGTGCCGGTTTAAGCATTGCCAGCGCACTGGGCGAGATTTCTACGGCGCCCCCTAACTGCAATTTAAACCTATACTATACGAAAAAAGGGAAAGGATATAATGAAATAACCATTTATTAAAAGAAATTTTGGGAATTTACGCTCAATGATCGAAAGGAGATATAAAGGGGTGTCTGCGGCGCCCCTTTATGGCCGGTGCCCTGGGCGGTCGCCCCACCGCGCACCACCCTAACGCCGCTACTGTCTGCACATGTGTCGCTGCTTATTCCGTTCAGTAATTTGTATGTGACACGAGAAGTTTTTGGGCGGCCGATAATCCTGAACGTGATGGACGTCCTTGATCTTCAAAGAATGACGACAGTGTGTGAAGAAAATCGGAGAAATCATCAGCAAGAATCGACGTTTGATCTGAATGATATCAAATATGGTCAACATTAACGGGCAAACAATTAGAAATATTTTACACGACGATTTAAATATGAATATGGTCTGTGCGAGGATGGTTCAAAAAACCACTTTTTTCTGGATCAAAAGGACTCCCGCTACCAAGTTTGTTCGAAAATTATTCTTGAAAAATTAAAAACTCATCTGGATTTACTGAAAAATGTGAGGTGATACTTGGATATTTCAGTATGATCGTTTGGGCGACATAAATCACTTCAAATGAGTGCCTAAGAGGCAGAATGTTCATCAAATTTACCACTTGGAAGCTTGAGGAAGACTGTGAGAGCGACGTCAACTCGATTTGTGACAGGAGGAATTTGGACTCTTTATTATGACAATGCACATGCCCACAAAGTCTGCAAAGCAGTTTTTGGTCAAATACAATTTTCTATTCTTGATTACCCCCTTATTCACCTGATTTAGCTCCCTGTTTAGATTTTCTTGTTCCCAAAAATAAAGGAATCTTACAAAGGGAACAACGCGTTTACTAAACAACCCAAGCTCTGAAGACTTTCTTCACTTGCTATGAACAATAGAAGAAACAGTGTGTACATCAGCAGGAAGAGTATAAACGTATTGAAGGGGACCATAGATAGATCGTACTATTTTTAAAATAAAGTATCTTTATCTCACCAGTTCTAGTACCTTATTATCCTCGTATATAAGTAAGTACTAATTGTAGTTCAACTAGTTTAATACTTTTTTTATACGCTTTATATTAGCTCGATTTGATCTACCTTTCTATTTTTTTGTTGTTGGAGGAGAGGAAATCTTGCATAGACACCCAGTGAAGCTAGGTAGTGCCGGATTCCTAACGGCTAAAACCTCTCCCCCCTCTCGTCATATGTCCCAGTAACCGCTCACGCATTTCTTTGGTGACACAGGCCGACTGCTTATGCTCTACTTTCTTTTTCTTTTGTCTCTATTATGGTTCTGATACCACGGTAAGTAATATTCCAGGATTCTTTTGATTCGACCAGGTTTGCAATCATAGAATTTGGTGTAAATGGACTCTGTGTTGTAGTCTGGAATTCATTTCTGGCTTCTTGCCATCTGGTGCAGATGAAGAGCGTGTGAATAACATCATCAACTTCCTTGCATTAAGTGCATTCACTATTGTTTGCTCGGTTTTGGTCAAAAAGGTATTTTCCGAAGCAACCATGCCCTGAGAGGGCTTGAGTTAAAAAGTAACCCACCTCTCCATATGGACGATTGTGCCAGGTTTCTATATCAGGTTTTAAATTCCATATCCATCTCCAATATCTAGCATTGTTCCATTTCTTTTGCCATTTGTTAAATACGTTGGATTTGGCAGCATTTCTATCATCACTACTATAGGTCTCAAACCTTTCCTGTATAAGGAATTCGACGGGTGGGACACCAGAAATTACCCCTACAGCAGCGGCAGAGATTGTACGACAAGCACTACTGATCCTAATGCACATTAGGCGTTGTATAGGCTCAAACTGTGTGCCACATTGGTGCACGCTTTTGATTGTAAAATTATTTTTTATTAATTATAATTTAATTTATGCAATCCACGCAAGTACTACCTTTACATAGTTGCAGTTGTTATCTATACAGGAAAGCTGATATTAAAAATGAAATGTGCAATAATTACGGGCGATTAATGTTATTTGCTTTACAGTGGAAGCTTATTACGCAAGTGTTAAATCCTGAAAAATTATGGTATCACTACTCACTGTTTTTAATCCTTTATGTACCATCCATGCTGTAATTACTATCAAGGCGACATCTTGGAGATTGAAAGTAACAAAAATACCTAAACAAATAAGATATTAAATTTATCCTTTATGCTATCACATTAACGGCTTAATTTTTTTTTTATAATGATGCAAGACAAAAATTTTTAAGCTTCCCAATGAACTTCGAAACGTTGATTACGATTGATGAACTAAAAGGTTGCTAGTAAATGGAGTACGACATAATTTTACCTACAATTTGAATGTTAAAATAACACCAACTACAAGGCTACACCCCCCTACGAACGAGGAGAAACGATGATAACTTATTGTGTTGCATAAATAAAGGGAAAAAATAATTCACTTTGGTGAATCACTGGCTGTAGAGATCTTTTTCTTAAAGTGCCATGCAGTCGTTACTACGTAGGCGTCCTCCATATTATATATATATATATATATATATACATCTGTTATTTGCAGCGTCTTGAAGTGATCCAAAAACTTTAATACCCGTCCAATGTCGGATGTTGCGTAACCAAGATAACTTCGTACGACCAATACCTATTTTTCCTTCAATTTTCCCTTCTAATATTAGTCGTGGAAACTCATATCTGTCTCCTCTAATTATGTGTCCAAAATATGCGATTTTCCTCTTTTTGATTGTCTTGAACAGTTCTCTGTCTTCTAGTTTTGCTCTTCTAATAACTTCTTTGTTTATGACTCTCTCAACCCATGATATTTTAAGCATTCGACGAATGGTCCACATTTTAAATGCTTCGAGCTTGTTAATTGACGAAAAGAGTCCACGCTTCCATGCCATATAGAACATATAGAACATGCCACACATAAGATTTGGTCATCTTGATTCTCAATTTAATGTCTAGTCGGTGGTCAACTAAAAACTTACGTAGACGTAAAAATGCGGCTCTCGCTTGTTCTATACGGCACCTAATCTCCACCTCCAGGTCCCACTTATCATTCAAGTAGCAGCCTAGGTATTTAAATATCCGTACTTGTTCTATGTGGTTAATACCATTGATGGTTAACCTGAAATTTGGCAGGACATTTTTTGAAATTGTCGTAAACTTGGTCTTAGCGGCATTTATTTTTAGACCAACGCATTGCTTGCATCATTTACGGCATTCAATAGCGACTGTAAATCATCTGCTGTGTCAGCTAAGATCACAGTATCATCAGCGTATCTGATATTGTTGATAGGGATGCCGTTAACTTTAATTCCTAAAGTGCTTGTCGCAAGTGCTTCCTGAAAGGCTTTTTCCACGTACAGATTGAACAGCATTGGTGATAAAATGCATCCTTGTCTTACTCCTTTTTTAATTGGGAATTCTTATGTAGAGATGGGATTATTAAATCCCTATGGTCGGTAAAATTATGTCGTACTCTATTAGCTGAAGAAAGTTGTAAATTATGCTGAGTGTATGGAAGTTGTGAGATTTGCAACGTTATTTTTTCCTATCAAAGATTACCTACATAGAAAAAAAATATCTAAAGTTTTCCTACATACTTGTTTCTGTACATTCGCAACGAAATATCGAAGAAATCCGTAAGAAGTAAAGTTAAACAAGGAGTTTGCTGTTGTCTAAATCGTTGCGTAAAAATAAAATCTGTTACTGACCTGACGTGTTTGCAATGAAGCCTATTTTTGCTGCTGAAAAAAGAGATGAAAGAAACCATAATGAAGAAACCAATAGTGAAGATTGTTTTTCTATCCTAGGCGTCATTATCTGTTCGGATTTCATACCTGTTACGTTTGGTAGTGTTATTGTGCTGGAGTTCATATTGAAATTTTGAATTATATGTGTGGTTCTGATGATGTATTTTTATGAATACATTTCTATTGTCAAAATGACTTGAGAGGTCATTAATTGTCAACTAGAAACACGAAGGGTGCGGCCTATGGTGACTTATTTTCGAACCGTTCATTGCGTGAACAACAAACAATAATTATTATCAAAACAGGGTTTATATTTATATAAATATATCCCATCAAAAACATAAATGTGAAATTAGAGCCAAGTTCAATATTATGATATACGCCTTGGTTGTTGTCTTCAACGACAAAAGAAGTGAGATCTAAATGGGTGCCAAGTTCAATGGTGAGTCCTGAAATTTATTTATAACAACATAAAATATTTTATACCAACTTAAAATATCATTTCTTCTAATAACTTGGGATAACATATTGAAGCCTAAGGTCTTACTTGGCTAGTTCTAAAGCAGTCATGGAAGAGTCCTATGTTCTATGGCTAGTTTCTACCAGCAAGCCAAATTTTCGAAAGAATAAAGTAAGAACTTACAGCTTTAGAACTTGCGAAGGCTATAATATAATTCGTATATTCGAACTAGACGTAGGCTTCAATATATTATCCTAAGTCATTAGAAGAAATGGTATTTTAAGTCGTTATAAAATATTTTTTGTTGTTATAAATAAATTTCAGGACTGACCATTGAACTTTGCACCCATTTAGATCTCACTTCTTTTGTCGTTTAAGACAACAACCAAGGCGTATATCATAATATTGAACTTCGCTCCAGAGAAAGAAAAACTCTTATACCACCACTGGCCACATTCGGCCGAAGAACTCGACACGCTGATCAGCCTCACCCATTTACTCTCAAGATTGACACTACTAGGACCAATCTCCATCAAGAATCCCTCTTTTACAGGGCTGCTACACAATGGAACAAGCTTCCAAAATTAGTTTTTCCAGAGAACTATGACCTGCAACTTTTTAAAAAACGGGTTCACAATCATTTCCCTTCTATAATCCCTTTCCCTTCTAATAGTCGCAGTGCGGGCCGTCCGTGGCCCACACGATAGGTCTACCCTTTTTGCGACTATTTTCAGTAAAAAACAAATATCCTACAATGCTTAGTAGACAAGAATGGGAAGGCTACGAAGCATCGCACGAAGAGGAGACACCGAGTAGTATGAAAGGCATTATAATCTATTCTATCATATTCTCTCGCAGGCTTAATACTATTATAGATTTATGTGTTGGTCTATTTTTAGTATCGCTTTTTCGTTTTATCGAGTTTCAAAATACAACGATTTTAAAGAAATTTCACTTCAAAAACGCGAACATTAACATTAATTAGTACCATTTTGGGATTATCATAATTATAAATGTTCTGAACATGCAAATTTACATTGCTAAATTTTAAGTACGGTTCTCTTTAAAGTTTAAAATATGCACTAGGTTCTAGACTCGACCAATCGGCGTCCAATTATATCATGGAAGCATTGTATAACATAATTATACAATGATGGAAGCATCTATAGCTACAGAGCAAGTTCGAGTAATTTTACAACCAATTTTTAACACAGCAATAGCGTTTTATAAAAGTTTGTATTTTCGTTATTAATATCAACAAAGATTTTTGTATCCGCCAATAGATGGAGTTGTAGGCAGGCAATAAAATGAAATGTCAAAAAACATGAAAAAATAAAGTCGAAATCTTTGTCATTGTCAAAATATGTACCTAAATAATAATAATGAAAACACCGAAAAAGTGAGAAACTAATAATAAAATAGATATGTAAGACATCCGATTTTTAACAGTCCATTATGAAGGTTCCATTTCACACATTCATCGGACCCGTACTAAAAAGAAATCAAAAATCCATCAAATCCTTTTGTTCATATTCGGCATTTTCATTATCGCCCATTTACGTTTTGATTTTAGGAACTCTCGGAATGGTAAGTAGTACTCTTTAGGTAAAATAATATAATAAGTGTCTGACGTAAAAGTTTTATTTTCTTTAAGATGTTGAGCATGTTCGACATAGTAAGAATAGTAAAATGTGGACCAGTATTGCCAGGTTATCTTTGGAGGGAGAGATTAAAAAATGAATCATTCATTAGTCCTGAAGCAGAAAGAGACTTAAAACTTATCTGTCTGGTATTATCCATGGAATATTATACTTTCCTTTTATTGGGTTTAGCTACAGTAAGTATGTGTAAATAAACAAAATTCCTCGAAAAACTTGTATATTGTGCCGGATGATGAAATAATTGAACGACATACTAGGAACTATTTTTAGAAAGCACCACTACCACACCCGAGCAGTTTCTGAGTGATTGCATCGACTTTTTTTCAGGAACCAAATGTTTTGTGATAAACAGAACAACTGTGCGCATGAATAGGAAGCTTGAAACGTCAGTTGATGCCACTGATCTATAGTTTTTCTTTTTCTTTGCGATCTATTTTTAACAGCGGTCGTCCATCGACATGATCTTTCATTAGACAGCTAATATTCATATTCATGTGTGCACCACCCGAAAAACTCATCCAATTAACATCCCGAAAACGTGTCTGCGTATTAGCCACCAAAGAATTTGACATCTGTCAAGCCGAGGAATTTATTATATTATTTGTTCATAGGTATTCACTTGAGAGAGGTGAATACTTTGTAAAAATAAATTAATTGTACTTTGGTACAAGCCCTTAGCATTCACTTTGTTGGATACAACTTCTTCTTTAATGTCCGTATTCAATGTAAACTTAAACTTCAGCTCGGTCACAGTTGGTGTCAAAACAGTGCACGGAATCATGAATCCATAGAACGTGAACATGGTTTTTCGTGATTCGGTTAACTTTGTTATATCA
The DNA here is from genome assembly GCA_950111635.1 of Agelastica alni. Lineage (NCBI taxonomy): Eukaryota > Metazoa > Arthropoda > Insecta > Coleoptera > Chrysomelidae > Agelastica > Agelastica alni. The sequence goes on along the minus strand of OX467714.1, from coordinate 40,968,682 downwards.
CTCGATCCGCTTCATGCAAATTACACCCATTTGACTACTACACGAAACCTACACGTAATGCAATGAGATTACACGAATTTCGTGTACTCACACGCACATTGGCAACACTGTTATTAACGCGAAGTGTGGTTACAAAAAAATTTACTAGAAAGTAGTTGAATTACTCGCCACCATCGCGCTACGATCTTACGTTAAGAGAATATTTTTGTGTCCTTTTGTCAATCCGTCCTTAAAAACAATATACATGTAATCGTAACAGTTAAACATAATTAACCAATAGAACAATAGATATTTGGGTTGGCCATCCAAAACTTACTGTGCTTGTTAATTATTACGTAATTAGTAGGTTTACTTTATAACTTAAATAAAATGAGATCGTATTCATAAAGAATATAACAGTTAAATAATAAATTTACTTCCTTTATTGTCAAACCTTTATTTACAGAACTAAACTTATTTGTATCTACTGACAAATAGAAGCAAGCGGATATATTATTTATTTGGTATTGATGTATCGAAAGATTTCTTTTAATATCGATACTCAAAAATCAATACTTTTTTAGACATTAACATCTCTAAAGTGGATTATTTCTGTATCCTATTAACAGGTGTTTTAATATTGGTAAACTTTTTAGGGCAATCCAATATTTTACTTACCTTTTTTGGTTCTGTATGCTGTAATAATCTTAATAGAGTCGTCGATATTCGCAGTGAGAGTGTTCGTGGAAGGAATGGATTTCAAAAAGTCCAGCCTCGTCATGTCGATGTTTATGGTTTACAATTGGATGTCGGTATTTTGCACTTTTTGTCGACAGATGACAGGGTGTGACGTGTAATAAAATTATATTTTATTTTTAGTTATACTGTACTAATCTACTAGATTGTAAATTAATAAAGAATTATTAACATACAGCTTTTTTAAAATCGATAGAATTTAACAAGCCCCCCCGTTTGTCTGTTTTGTGTGGATTTAACCACGGCATTCGACAGGGTCCGACTAGATGACGTAATCAAGATTCTAGACCAGAACAACATCGATTACCGGTACCAAAGAATTATACAAAAACTAAACAGCAGAAGTAGAACAAGTATAAAAACGAACGATGGACTGTCTGAGGAAGTGCAAATTAATATACGACAAGGGGACAGCCTTAGTCCTACCCTGTGTGGTACACTGATGGATCCAAGATGGATGAAAGGATTGGAGTGGGCGTTATAGGGCCAAATTTTAGGCTCTCAAAACTCCTTGGTAACACCCCAACCATCTTTCAAGTAGAATTACATGCCATAGAAATATGTGCCCAGGAGTGCATCGAAAGAAACACCCGAAGGGCAGAAATCTATATTTTATCAGATAGCCAAGCAGCACTAAAAGCTCTGAAGTCATACACTTGTGAGTCTAAGCTGACTTGGGACTGTAAACAGTCCCTGAGACAACTGGCAGCGAACAATCGGGTTACTCTGATGTGGATTCCAGGTCACAATAGTGAGTTAAAGGCAACGAAGAAGCAGATTGCCTTGCCAAAGAAGAGGCAAATATACAATTTTTCGACACAGAACCCTTCTGTGGATTTTCCAAAGCCCACTTGAAAGAAGAGGTTCGACGCTGGGAAACAGATGAAATGTAATCTCACTGGCATAAAGTGCCAGGACAAAGACAAGTGAAAAGGTTAGTAAGCCTTTCGCCAAGGAAATCTAAACAGCTTCTCGAAACTTGACCAGGTCCTATTATAAGAAGAAGAAGAAGAAGCTTTTTTAAAACTGCATTACAAAAAAATTACTGAAATCACGAATTAATTTTATTAACATAGTTCCTTTCTTTAGTGATTTTAAGTTATGTTGGCACCACTTGTTTTAATTATTCACCATCCGTACCAATCAGTCCCCAATGTCCCCATCTCATTTAGTGGTGATAATTGCCGCTTAAAATAAGCACTAATTTTGAAAAAAATACGTAGTTCTTAAAAAAGTCGAAAATGATTATGTTAAAAGTGATAAGTGAAATGGGTTTTATTACAATTGCAGATTATAAGGTACGTATTAATTTAATCACCTTTCCATGCGTCGAAAATAATGCTCTGTGATCTTATTTTAAATCGACCTTGTGTTGTAGGGGAGACACTATATATTTGAATTGTAATTTTATTTACTTGAGTGGTCGAATCTTACAGCATCTTTTGAAATTTTCTTATACACGCTATGAAAATTAAAGTATTTTCGTAATGTGCCATTAAACAGTTGGCCAAGATTTTTTTTTGTAAAATGTTGCGTAGTCGGTCTCTTTCTTAGGGTGCTATAAAGCGATGTTGCCACTTTGCATTTAATTTTCAGAATATTAAACAAAAATTGAGAACAATGGTAGAAACATATCTGAATTCCGTCCAATATAAAATATTCAATTTAATAACGTTCAAATATTGAAAAAGCAGTTGAGATAATAACATTCATCTTTAATGCCATACTAAGAACTGGCTATTTTCCAATTCAATGAAAACTCGCAGAAATTATTCTTATCCCCAAACCTGGAAAACCTACCGATAAAAAGTCACTTCTTACCGACCAATTAGTCTTCTCCCAGTAATGGCAAAACTGTTGGAAAAAATAATCAAAACCAAAGAAGCTATTCCAAAGCATCAATTCGGATTTCGAGAACAATACGCAACCATTGAGCAGGTACAACGGATCACTAACAAAATAATGCGCAAGACCTGGAAGATAAAAAGTTTTGCTCTGCTATATTCCTAGATATTAGCCAGGCATTCGATAAAGTCTGACATACTGGGCTACTTTACAAGATCAGAAAACTCCTTCCTTTAAACTACTTCCTCATCCTCAAATCCTATCTTGCAGACATTTTGTGGTAAAATATTTAGACGAACATTCAACACTTCATCCGATAAAAGCAGGGGTCCCTCAAGGAAGCGTTCTGGGTTCGCTTTTATATTTATTATTTAAATCTGATCTACCCACATCAACCAATACAATCACTGCAACCTACGCCGACGATACCGCTTTACTAGCCTCACACTCAGACTCCCAAATGGCACCGCAAATTCTTCAAACAAATCTTGACAATTTACATGAATGGTTAAAAATTTAATGTATCAAAGTCAACGAAGGCAAATCTAATCATGTTACCTTCGCAAATAGACGGGGAAACTGTCCCCCTGTTACTTTAAATGGTCAAGAAATACCTGTCAGAAGATGCCAAATATCTTGGAATCCATATAGATAGAAGACTTTCCTGGAAGAAACATATATTCACAAAAAGAAAACAGCTTGGAATAAAACTTAGACAATTATATTGGATAATTGGAGGTAAATCCCAACTGTCTCTGGAGAATAAGGTATTGGTCTACAAAGTCGTACTCAAGCCCATCTGGACATATGAAATCACACTTGGCGTCAGAATGACAGCGCGGAAAAATGAAGGTTAAAATGTCAATAATGAAAAATAAAACTAAAACATATATTTATACAAAACGCTCTAAATAGTCAGAAATTTTTTGCAGTAATCTAAATTATTAAAGTAATGCCGACAAAAACTCTTGACCGCTCTCTTCATCACCTCTTTGGGTGTGGAATGTTCGTTCGATTTTCGAAGTATCATCAAAATTTGCCCGAAAAATGCGTGACACGGCACCCTACTCTCCATGTACAGTGTCTTCTCGTTCACGTTCACCGTATCCGACGATTCTTCGTTGTCGACATTCTTTTCGTTGATAATGAAATTGGAATTTTTGCCGATCTCGTCAGAAGTGAGATCTTTCAGATAATTAGTGGTCGATTCCAAATCAAAACTGATACCGCCGTACTGCCATATCTGCAAAACCCTCACCGAAAACACCTTCAGTTGTTCGCTCATAGAAAAATAGTATGCCATCAATGGAGATTCGGAAAACAGCTGCGCGTAAGTCACATTTTTATAAAGTAATTTTGGATATTGTTGGACCAAATCTTCGACGTACGTCGGTGCCGGCTTCGTTGTCGTTTTCGTTGTCGTCGTTTTTATCGTCGTAGGCGCGGAAGTGGTGCGCGGTTCCGTGTCGTCCACCAATTTAGCGTGCAGCAACATATTTAACAACAACTGCGTGTCTTCCATCTCCGATCTTCGTTTCAAAAGCTTTTGTTTTTTGCTGGTCGTTGGGATTGTGTTGACTGCCACTTCCTTGTTCGAAGTTTCCTTATAACAAATAAAATTTGTTAAATGAAAGCATGACCAACTGTGAAGTTCTGATTAAGGAAAAAAGAGTGGACAAGTAAATGAATTTGTGTACTCGGCTTCAAAGTTTACGAGAGATGAAAAGTATGACAGTGACATTGAGCGAAGGGTGTTGGCAGGAAAACAAATGAATGGGGCACTGCATAACTTTATGAACAGCCAGAAAGTGTCAAAAAAGGCACGTCTGGCGGTGCATAGAGGTGTGTTGGTTCCTACACTTATGTATGGTGTAAAAGAAGATGTGGATGAAGGAAGATTGACGAAACAAATTTATAAGACGAGTGTGAATGGACAAGAGTACCAACAGTACCGACGAGCATGTATGAGAGCACTGATGAAAGTAGAGGAAGCAAAAGATGTGTGTAAGAACCGTAAAAGTCGTGACTATATGTGTGTATGTAAATAATCGTAACAGAGCGAATACAGGATCTGACGGAGGTGTCAGAAATGTCTCCAAAATTTACCAGCATAATGGACGCATCGAAACGTTCTCGAGCAGGTAGCAGGTAGCAGGAAGTGGTTTTAGAAAAACTTACCTTTAAAAATTGTTTTTCTGTGGGTTTCGGTGTAGTTTGGCGTTGGTGTCCCTCATATTCATCTGTAATAACTATCAGTCGAACGGTGTGCGAGGGATAGAGACTCAGTATGTCTTTAATGAAGTTGACTTTTTCGGTTTCGTCTTTATGTGATTTGTGTATGTGCACCAAATGTATGGTTTGATTGTTAAGTTCTTCGGTTGCAACGCATCTCGGTATTTTAAAACTTGCGGCCGTTATCGTAGACAGTACCAGCAAGAGCATCATGAAAAATATCAATGCCGAAACTGCTGTAGTTACCCAGCAAGTACCGATGTAATCTGAAAAAAATAATAATAGGACGTTAAATTCAACAAAACCACATGAAGTATTTTTAATTTTTTATCGATAAAATTACCAATGACTTTTATATTTGCTATTTTAGGAAATTATATCGTACGAATTGAAAAGTTGGCAAAACTTACTAACTAACTTATCAATTTGTCAACTTGTAAAAATCGTTTATACTCTCGTTTGATAAAATATTCAGCGCTAAGTTAATGTTACAATGATAGCGAACAAAAACTTTATTCAGTCAGGCTAAATGCTGACAGTTCCAAAAATTTGTATATAAATGAATCACGTTTTTATACAAGTACGTGCTCGCTTGGTATTTGATCTGAATGAGTTTAAATTATTTAATGTTTCTACCCGATATGGTTTCAAAGGTAAATATAATAGTGAGTTAATTCCTTAAAAATCTTACTAATAAATAGTACGGAAATAATCATATCTAGTTTAAAACGTTCACTTAAAATTTTTCACGTCTGTTTTAATTAGGTGATTTTGTTATATTTTTTAATGTTCTACTCATCGGGCAACGCTGCATAACCATGAAGCAGAAATTAGTCTGGTGTTCTATGATGTGGGATTTTAAATTCACTATTCATTTTTTAAAAACAATTTTGTTTGCAAATAGTACCTTTTTACTTAAGGAGGTTCGGTGATTAGAGCGGGGTGATTAAGCGGGACGCGAGGGGGTCCTATGCTGAACATATTAAATAATCAGCGCTGCCAACTTCAAATAAATTTTTTTTTTAACTTCAATTGACAGACACTTTTACAAAAAAATCATTATTAAATTAATTGACAAATCATATTTAATCATGATGTAATAAAATATATGGTTTTAATTCAAATAATATGATGAAAATTAAGTACGAATTTATGTGTATTTGTAAAAAAACGTGGCAAATAGTCATGAGATTGGCAATGAAATTAGCTTGTGTTTACTTTTATTAGCAGCAGCTGACAGTTGATGACATAACCTCAAACGTTTAAAATGGATAAGCAACCACGTCAAATTGAAATACGCAAATCGCAAAGAAAGTTTTAAATTAACAAGTTTAGCCAGTGATTTATCATCAATGACAGATGATGGTGCACACGATGTCTATTACGATGTAGAAATGCTACAATATCTGTCATTAATTTATCTTAAAGTAGAAGATATTATTAACCTCAAAAAGCTATCCAGGATGTTTTATTAAGAATCAAAAGTATTAAGAATGTGAAATACCGAATCTGGCATTAGCTATGATCAAATTGTAAATATGTATGTCATATTTATTTAAAGTACAGAAAACTTTACACTAATATTTACTTTATATATAATATCATATTTATATTATTATTACTTATAATACACTATATTTATTAACTTTTCACTTTCACTAATCATTATTTATTGGTTAATGCACAACACACAGGTTATGTGTATTTACATAGGTGACTTAAGACTTGATTCGTCTGCACGAATGCGCCGTTGCCGTCGCTTCTTTAAAGCTCACGTTCTTACGCCGTAAATCAGATTTTTTCATCGTTAAAAAAAAAAAATATTTCAAAAACTAGACAGTCAATAATACGTTTTAAGCACCCAAACTCTTCAGATAATTCTTGCAATAGCGTTACTTTATAAGGATGAAACTTATTCTTCATAATGTTACAGACGGATTCCACACAAGTATCATGTTCTAATGCAGTTTTCCAAATGGATGTAAAAGAATTTTCTACAAAACTTTGCATATATAATGTCCAAGGATTTTTTATCATTAGTCACGGCCTTTGGTCGACCACTTTTAGGGCGATTTTAAGTTGAACCCACTTCTTCAAAAAGTTTCACGATCCTCCAAACTGCATTTTTGGTAATTTGGTTGCGATTTGGATACGTATCATTAAATAAGTAAGCTACCTCATCATAAGTTCCATCCTGTCCCCCACCTTATTTCTTTTACACATCAACGACCCCTTGAAAACCACAACGAACCCCATTTACAGTTTCGCAGACGATAGCACACTTGTCTCAACTTTCACATCCTATCGATCACTTTCGGTGAATGATACAAATAAACTCTGGCAGGAACAGGTTGATTCCATCAATAGAGATCTTGAAGCAATCGTCGAGTGGGGAACCAATAATCTTGTTCAATTCAACGCCCAGAAAACACAAAGCGCCACGTTTTCCAAGAAAGTGAATTACTCAAATCATTCCATCACAATGTCCGAAAATACCCTTGAATCAAGTCCCTCCATCTCGAATTTGGGAGTCACGGTGTCCAATAATATGTCTTGGCATGACCATGTTGCTAACATCGCAAAGTCAGCAAGCCAGAGACTAGGTTTTTTGTGGAAAGCTAGAAAGTGTTTTACTCCTGATTTACTGTTGACGACGTACAAGGCTCAAATCCGACCTTTACTGAAGTATTGCTGGCACATTTAGGGTTCAGCACCAAGGCATTCTCTTCGTCTTCTAGATTCCATTCAGAAAAGAGCCATTCGGTTGATAAACAGCTCAACTTTTACAGATACCCTTCACGCTCTAGAACATAGAAGAAGAGTTGCAGACCAGCCATTACTCTACAGATATTTCCATGGCAGATGCTTTAGAGAAATAAAAACTCTTGTACCACCATTGGCCACATTCGGTCGAAGAACTCTCACCCATTTACTCTCAAGATTGACACTCCAAGGACCAATCTCCATCAAAAATCCTTCTTTTACAGGGCTGCTACAGAATGGAACAAGCTTCCAAAATCAGTTTTCCAGAGAACTATGACCTGCAACTTTTCAAAAAGCGGGTCTACAATCATTTCCCTTCTATAATCTCTTCCCCTTCTAATAGTCGCAGTGCTGGCCGTCCGCGGCCCACACGATAGGTCTTCCCTTTTCACGATCACCGTAACCTCTCATCAAAAGAATCATTACTCTTTCCTATTCGGTAAACATACCTAAATTTCAAAAGTAACTAATTACAATAAACACCTTTCACTAATGACAATGAAAAATATTTCATGACATTTAAAAACAATTAATGTTAAAAAAACCTCCTACTTTTATAATTTTGGTTTGAAACCACTGTAACTTTGGAACTATTAAGAGTAGAATTATGCGGTTGTATTTGTAATTTATTAGATTATAAAAAATTATAAAAAAATCATGTCAATAAGTTATTTTGCAGTAACGGTGCACCCTATATACTTCTAATCGACTGCAGGTGGCCTGAATTATTTGAAAACACTTTTAATCAACCAAAAGAAATGAAAATATTAGTAAGTTACGTAACTTTATGTACACACTGTATTAATATGAGTGCAATTTATAAAATCTAGTGCATTAAAATTAAACCATAAACAATACTCCAATAATTATATTAAGTGAATGTCTAACTGGCAGTCTTACCTACAAATAAAAGAAATATTTTAATGCCAATTCCGATTTTAAGTTACATCCAATGATAATAATTGTAAAATACTGAAAGATATTTTAAATTTACAAAATAATGGTACACTAAAATTGGATAATTTCCATCATATTTAGTACGGGTAATTAGACAGTTAATTCTTTTACGTATTTTGTAGATTTTTGTAGATTGTAGGGGGGGTCGCGATGCTATGTCGATGATGCTGTTCTGATTACAGAAAACGAAGATGACCTACAGAGATTACTATTCAAATTCAGCACAACGGCAAAAAGTCTAAAAATGAAGATATCTGCAGCAAAGACGAAATGCATGACCACCTCAAAAACACCTACCAGATGCAAACTGGTTGTGGATGATAAAATTATACAACAGGAGATGAAATTTAAATACCTAGGCATAGAAATATCAGGATACGGTGAAATCGAGGCGGAGGTAAGAAACCAAGCGGCAAAAGCAGCACGAACCCCAGCTTACCTGAACGATACAATCATCCGAAACAAATATATCGGAATCGAGACCAAATCCCGAATCTACAGCGGATACTAGACCAGATACATCGAACACAAAGAGAATAGGGAAGAAATAAAGAGTGGAACGAACACATAGATTGGATAAATGGTCAAAATAACTAGAGACAAGTCGCCCTTATGGCACCGAAGCGTTGGAAGACCCCGGAACAGATGGAGCGACAACCTCTCTAAGAATTGAGCGGTAGAGGATACGAAAAAAAACAAGCAATTTGCTTAAATTAAAGAAGGAAGAAGAAGAAGAGTTTCTTAATTCTTCCTCATTCAAGCTGAACATTTGATAGATAAATCCAAAAATGTTATTAAATTACTCCAACCCCTTGAATCTTTCATTAAGATATGATAAGGTCGTATCTAATATAGAGAATACTTTTATTTTGTAAGTCATTTTGGGGACAGTACTTTCATAATCAAACTCAGCCGAATTGCCGCCCTACATTTGCCACATAGATGGCGCGCCGCTGTATGCGAATTTTTACAGTTATCACCTGTTCTAAGTCGAAACAATTTCCGGTAAAATTGCAAGGTGGGATGTAATTTATTTATTACATAATTATAATAAAATTAAATGCTTTGTATTATACTGATTTGTTATTGTTACAGGATATGTTATTTTTTGCAATAAAAAAAATGATTTAACGTAGTTGAGTTTTTTAAGAAAACTTTGTATTTACTTGGAAAATGGGTGAAAACTGTGGTAGCTCCTGTCGTTATGCCATTAAATCTGCCCCCTTCGAAATATCTCGATCTTAAAGGAATATCTTCGTCGACGACAAATAATAAGGGAGATTTTTCTTCCTTGTCAATTGTTGTCATATTAATTGGATTTTTGTTCTGCGAATTCCAAGGAAAAATTCTTTTTAGACCTACCTAAAGAACACGGGTTTCTAAATGAATAAATATAAAATGGAATCCATAAATACATCTTGATATTAAGTTGTAAAATACTTACGTCTTGTAAATATGTTTTCGTGTTAACATATAAAATCAATATAAAGTTTCAATAATTTGACAGAAATAATATTTTGACATTTAAAACGTACAACGATTTCTTTAGACAATGATACAACAGATAAAATTTTACGTCGTATAGCAAAACACTGCAGGGTTTCCATGTTTTTTAAAAATGAAGGTTTTTAAAGAACTTTGTTATAATTTTTCAATTATTTATGGCCTTATACAGGGTGTTTCAAAAAAAGGTGACCCCGTCTCTAGGATAGGTAGAAAACTGAAAAATAATTGGGGTTTGCTCAGTAAACATTTTTCGTAACGCCATCCGTATTTAAAATAAAGGGCGTTGAAGATAAAAAATGTTATTACTTCATAATTTTTAAATAAAAATATTCCTAAAACGGCACTCAGTATCGAGTTTTACCAAAAGTACCTTTTAGGTGTAAAATTGAATGATGTTTAAGTTCACTTGAAATTTGAATTAATAAATCTAACCTTAAAAAGTTATGTTCAATACTACTTGGTACGAACCGTGTAACTAGCGCCCTCTGTGAGAGTTAGATATAAATAAATTAAATATAATTTTGGTGATCTAAATACAGTTTTCACCCTAAATACGGACACGAGACTTGGAGGACACCAGCTAAAGTTAAAAAAAGAAAATTTTACGGTTATATCGAGACAAAACTTTTTACCTAACAGAATTTTCAATATTTGGAATGATCTAGACAGTGATGTCTCAGCAACAAGTGTCAATATATTCAAAAATAAACTAGATCAGTGTAACTTATTTAATAACATTTAGAGCTTAATAGTAATTTCCATATATTTTTTTTTCTTATTTGTTTGTTTGCTACTAGTAGGTATTTCTTTTGGAATGTATTTTTTTTGGACACAATAGGAGCCAGCTCCTCTGCCCTCATCAATATGTAATAATAATAATAATAAAAACAAATTCATGGGATGTATCAGCTTCCTAAAACATATTCCTATAAAATTTCATTACATTGTTTCCGCTAGTTTCGGCAAAATCGTAATAAATGTGTATAGAATTTTTTCTTCAACGCTTTTTATCTTCAATACGGATGGCGTAACGAAAATTTTTTACCAAGCAAACCCCAATTATTTTTTAGTTTTGTACCTATCCTAGAGACAGGGTCACCTTTTTTTAAACACCCTTTAGATAGAAATAAGTTTCATTTTTTGAACTAAATTAATTTGACAGTGGGCAACGTTGCCATATTTTAAATAATATAAGTATTCTTAAGATAATATATTTTTTTAATTATTTGACAAAAATAAAAAAAAAAAATTTCGTAAAGAATTAAATATCGAATTTTTTTCTTAATTCCAATTACCTTAATTTACTGTCGAGTTATCTTAAATTAAGCACTGCGCACTACTATTAAAAATAATTGAAATGTTCCAAAGAAACTCGCAATATGTCGTCCTTGAAACAAATAGCACGTCTTATTTTTAAAACAATGATATTTCTCTTTCTATCACATAATCACAAATATTTATGTCCACTGAAATTGTTTGTGTAAACAATTAAAAGTTGCGTCTAACAAGTATTTTCTTTCTAAATAAAAAAAAAGATATTATTAATACATATCTTAAACATTCAGGAAAAATATAAAACAAATACAATGATTAACGCCACAAATATAAGGGGGTGGCATTTATGGAGGTAATAACAAAAAAATACCAAGTACTAGGATTCAATCCCGCGTTGCTTGCAGTTTACGAATGTACGCTACTATGAACATAGCATTTGTATTAATTTAAAACATACATACTTTCATCAACGCTTTCATACGTACTCGTCGGTTGCTGGTACTTTTGAGCTGGACTTCCTTTAAAACACTTTCGATCTGATCGAGATACGTTCGCCTAGGTCGACCTCCACCGACTTCCACCCATTCACACTCGCCTAATAAATCTGCTTCGTCAATCTTCTTTCATCCATGCTCTCTACGTGTGCAAACCATCTAAGCATTCTTTTATCTATCTTTGTTACCACATCTTTCACACCACATTGTTCCCTTATCTTACATTCTTCACTTTATCCATCAGAGTCACTTCGGCTGTACTTCTCAGACTACTCATTCCGCAGCGTCGATCCTACTATTAGGCTTCTTCTGCCAAACCCAACATTCACTACTATACTTAATTGTAGGGACAAACATTCCTCTATGTTTGTTTTTCTGCCAAGACCCTTAGTTCAATGTCACAGTCATAATTTCCGTCTTTCGTAAACTTTGAACCCAAGTATATAAACTCATTCACTTGTTACACTCTTTCTTCTTCAAAAATCATTACTTTCGCTTTGCTTACATTTACTTTCATCCCTCTAATTTTTAGGGCATTATGCTTGGTATTAATCATTCCATGCAACTCCTACTCCTGCTAATATGACCTGATCATTGGCGTAAAGGAGGATTTGACGATCAAATCATAAATCTTACTTAGTACCGATCCATAAAGAAAAATGTTTTATTTTCCAATCGCTTGGGCATCTGGAGTTCTTACTTGCAACACTTTTATTTTCAGTCGTTAGATGATGAGTAGTCGTAAGTTTCAAAATTCTATTATTTCTGCACATTTATAAGATCCGGTTTTAAATATCAAGCATTTTCTTTAATCAACATTCCAACCAGGCTGCTATCAAATCACTGAACTCAGTCTACTTGACCTCTAGGGCAGCTGGGCAATTCCGAGCCACCCTGAATGAGCTAGCAGCTAAGTTCACATTGTCTGTGTACCTGACTACAGGGACATACCATACAACTGCAGGGCGTACGAGCTAGCAAGATAAAGCACCAATTTCCCAGCTGTATCTTTCTCATCTCAGCAAGGAGTACCGATTGCAAACTGCCGGCTTCTCCTGCACAACAAAGTAGTTCAAAAAGCCAACTTGAGGTGGCAAAATGAACCCAAATGCACATCATTGAAACAGATTTGGCCTTAACTAGATCTACGTCGAACTAATGATGTTTTAACTCTATCCAGGGACTCCTTTGGAAATGCGATCGCGGCCATAACAAGTATTGTTTAATTTAATTAGTTCAAGTCAGTGACACTCACACACATACGGAACTCAGCTTGGCCGTGTATGTGAATTGTCAAAAGCTGTCAGTCATAGTTATACGTTAATAAAAGTTTTTCTGTTTTTGCTAGTTCTTTTATTCCAGTCACACTTCCTGATTGGATTAATTCAATAACAAGACAATGGGCAGGTGGATCCCACGCACGGCGCACGGGAATCCCATAGCTACAACACTACTTCTGCAGAAGCTGTCACGATGAGGAAAAGGAGAAAACAATGGTTCATATTTTCTGTCACTGCCCTGCCTTATGCATAAAATGGCTTTCTATACTGGGGCAACCGAATTTTGATGACTTATCTGATCTTAGCTCAGTTAGCATTAAAGACCTTACGTTTTTCAATAAAAGCTCTAACTGGTCCTGACGGTAGAGGGGGAGGGCACCGTCGTCCATAACGGTATCACAACGGGCCAAACGGCATAAGGTGGTTCCCTCCAAACCGCCGTTTTAATCTAACATTTTAGTTTTATATTTGACCAGAACTTAACGTCTATGGTCAAAATTTAAATGATTTATTGATGTGCTTTTAAAATTTCGATTCCACCTCGTATTTATTTTATATGGTTGAGGGTGTGGTCGTGGAAAATTTCCCCGCATAGGCAATTAGACTTCAAGTCCAGTTTACCAGCCCTCCCTTTATATTCTCTCACGGGGATTTTTAGAACCTCCTTCTGTTACACTCCGAAGAATTTACATCTCAGCCAGGCTAGTCCCGTGCAGTCGCACAGTACATGTTCTGACGTTTCTGTGGCCCCTTCATCGCACCTGCGATAGCTGTCGTCTTCTACGAGGCCCAATGTTTTCAAGTGACCCCTAAGCCAACAGTGCCCTGTAATCAGACCCACTAGCATCCCTAGTTGTCCCCTGTTTAGTCCCATCAGTTGTTGGGCTATTTTCTTGTCAGGTCTCCTCAAGAAGCTGTGGGCCTGACGTGTCTTGGGTTCGTTTTTCCACAGCTTCCTGTGTTTCCTGTTCTGATATGAGCGGATTTCCGCTTTAACGTAGCATTCTGCTACTCCAACTGCGGGTCCTGGCCCATATAGTGTCTGTGACGACCCCTCTTGTGCCAGTTCATTCGCCCTTTCATTCCATTCCCACCCTGCGTGTCCAGGTATCCAGGTATCTGCGTCTGGCCAGGAGCCCAAGCTTCTCCCTACATTTACTTACTAAAGTAGATCTGTCTATTGGCGTGTCGAGCGCCAGTAACGCTGTCTGACTATCCGAGCAATTATAAATCATTTTGCTCACATAGCCTCTGTTCAGGTTTTCCTGTGCACAGACCAAAATGGCAATAATTTCTGCCTGAAAACCGTACATTCCTTCCCCAGGGCCACGCTTAGCCCTCTTCTCGAGTCTCGTAGCCATATCCCCGACCCAGTCCCCTCCGCAGTCCTAGATCCACCCATATACCAAACGAGATCTTGTCCGCGGATAGGTCCCGGTTCAGTCGACCACTCCTCTCGATCCGAAAAAGCGATCCTGTACCTTTGTCACTCCAGGTATACTTCTCATACTTCTCCGTAGCATTGATCTTACTTTTATGCTTCTTGTGCCAAACCCAACATTCACTACCATACGCAAGTGCACAGCAAGTCGTGCTTTTGAACCCAAGTATACAAACTCATTTACGGGTTCCACTTTTTGTCCTCGCAGTTTGTTACGCTTTGTTTTCTTTCAAAAACGATTTCTTTCATCTTGCTTACGTTCACTTTCATCCATTTGATTTGCATAATATTAATCATCGCCTGCAAATCTTCATCAGATGATGCTAATATGACCTAATCATCGGCGCAAAAGAGGCATTTGACGATCAAATCATTAATTTATACGCACTCTTTCAAACAATCGTCATTGTAAAAGTTAAACAGCCATGGCGAAGCCACACATCTCAGCCTAACACCTTTTTTCGATGTTTAACAAGTCTGTGTGAGCTTCATTTATCCTAACTCAAGCAGTGGAATTCTCGTAAAGCGATTTCAGCGCTCGTATCAAACACCGCTCACCCCATACATAGACAATGGCTACCACAATGAGGGTTTTCTGTAATGATATCCACAAGGTGGCAGCACTGTAGCTGCCTCAGTGTTGTGCAGCGATCCGGATAACCGACTCTGTGCCTATGTCCGAAGCAGTACTTTTTTTGTTTAAAAACCCTCCTTTGATCTCGCTATCGGCTCAATGCCTTCAGCTCTTTAACGATTGTCGTGCGTCCGGCACGTGTGTCTTCACGCCCCTTCCATATACCATTTCTCATCAGTCTTTTTGTGGTCCCCATTGCCGCCGTCTTCACCACTAGGTGAAGACGGCGGAAAGTTCAACATCGCTCCAAGTGCACCGATGGGCGTAGTCCTATTAGCACCTGAGATACCTCGTAGCGCGAGCCCCCTTATGTGTTCCAGGATTACCTGCGCCTCGACTTGCGAGGTCCTTCTTCACCACAAAATCGCTCCATGCACCGGTATCACTACTGCGTCGTACATCCAGGACATTATTCTTGGGTTAGCACCCGCTTCCACCTCTTATAAAATGATAATAAATAAAACATACTTTGCTTGCATAAATATTTATTACAAAAATGTAAAAACACTGACATTATCTTACATTTTATTTAATTATCAAAATTGTAACGTTGAAAATGGTGTTGTTAGTAAAAAAATAAAATACCGCAACCTAATCCCCGAAGTGAGCGACATCTAGTCAAAAAATATCTCGATATCGCGCACTTTCCAAATAAATTACACTAAAAATTATCAGTCAAAAGTTACTTTAACTATGTATATACACGTTTGTTTTAGTTACATCTAAATAATTTGAGTCGGATAAATTTTTACTGTCTCAAAAATAAAATATTTTCTTTTTAATTAAACCCTACATACTGTACAAAAAATCGAATAGAAATCTCGGCAAGATTTTCAAATTAAACTAAAACATTTTTTTTTAAATTCCAACTTAAAAGCTATAAAAATATATGTTTTATAACTAAATCTAAGGCTTTTAGGGTGTTATTAAGTGTGTATTGTCGGTTGCATAAGTACGTCAACCGGTTGTCTATAATACTACCAAAAATGTTACAAATGTGTATTCTTGGTTGCATAATCACGACCCACAATTCGAATGAAAAACAATCGATGATTCGATTTCATAAACCTCTCGAGATATTTCGAAAACAGGATCTTTCGAGCGATCAAATACTCGAATGAAACGAAGCGAGATATACGTATTTCGAATGAATTATGAAATGTGACAAGTAAATATTACTAACAAACGTCAATAAGTGAAGTAACTGCAAACTAGAAAGACGAAATGGTTCCAGGATACATTCCTGATAGACTAATGACTATTATGAATAAAGGGTACATATTTTGATCGGAATTATTGACGTCTGTAATGGATCACTATCGTTTGATTATGGGACTTAATGCACGTTTATCAAAGCTATTAGTTCGTTGGAAATTAACTTTAATCGGCGTATGCACTTTTCCTTCTCCTTAAAGAAACATTTTCGTATTCTACAGGTATTTCCCATTTGTAATTTTCACTAGTGATTTCGCCGCAATCCAACAGTCTAAAATTTCTTTCGCATCGTCTGCTTATCCCCCAAAAGGAGAATCCTTCCGGACATTTGTACACGTATCCTTCCAATTTTGATGGTAAACCGTTCGATTTGTGACATTTCACGAAGTTGGAACTACAAGCCGACGTTTCTAAACTGTAGAAACCTTCTGCAGGACACAGGGAGTGTTTGCTGGAGATTTTTAACTGAAAAATAAATAATATCGTGAAGCAGCGACAGCTGGCGGTGAAATAAGAGTTTTTGCGAGAACATCTTTCTATTCTAGTATGTAAAATGCTTACCGGTGGTATGGAGTTCTCTTCGAGTCGTCTGTACAAAGTATTAGACGCTATAGATCCTTTGCAGGAAGTGGTCTCGTTTTGGGGCAAACATTGCACCTTGCCATCGTCGAATAATAACCCATCAGGACAACTCAACACCAAAATCTTGAAATCGTGATCACTTTTACTGGAAGTACATTGATAAAATAGATTACAGTAACGCGGATGCCTTCTGAAACCGGTCGGACAAACCAGAGTCCATTGGTTTCCTTCTAACTCTCCAATCGGACATGGTCTGGTTACGATATCTATGGAGGACTCGGTAATGGTTACAATACTTGTACTAATGGTCGTCGAAGAACTATCTGAAGAAGTTACCAAAGGTTCTGCTGGGGCATCTGTACTTCCGCTGCCGATGGTGCTAGTATCTGGCGGGTTGGTGGCATTCAACACTTCTGGTGGTTCGATGGTGAAGATGGGTTCAGTAATATTTGGATTAACGGTACTCTACCAAAGAAAAGAAGTTCGAAAATACTTGGCAAATGACCTTGATTAGTAATGGTTAATAGGTACTTATGTTATATAACTAGAAGCTAAGTACTAAATAATTTAGATGAGAGTTGTTCATTGTCAGAATGAATAAATGACAGTAAATGTGCTATTAATAGGACTACGTCCTTGGAAATATCTGTAGATAATGGAGAATATTATTCGGTGTGTTATTAAATAATGATTTCAACATTAATATATTTACGAAGAAATCTTAAAACAATTGGCAAGTTGGTGATTACTAGGGTAGTTCAAAAATGATTTACTGTACTTTGATCGAAATATTTAAATTATTTCTAAATACCTCTGTAGTCACAGCTGAAAAACATCTTCCCGAAACTGCCCATGGATAGTTGCATGTAATGACACTGGGATCCCATACGGTATCTTTCCCACAAGAGAATTCATACCTGGTATAACCGTTTTGACCGTTGAAAACACATCTGTAGAATTTGCTGCAATTATTCGGGTCAGCTAGGAACCCTTCTTTGGTGCAAGTTGTTCCTATTTCACTTGATATATAAGTTTCGTTTGATGAGGAGACCTATGTGTTTAGATAAAACATTAATACGGAATTATAGCTAAAGAACACTATCTACCTTAAACATAGTTACGATGTTTTAATATTTAAATTGTCTGATCTTTTATCACTTACTTGGTTATTTTGATGATTGGAACTTTCCCCAGAAGTTTGCTGATTATTTTGGATTGTTCCTTGGTTGTTGTTCTGTTGATTATTTTGCTGATTGGAGCCATCTTCAGAATGTTGTTGATTGTTTTGGTTTGAACCTTGGCTGTTGTTCTGTTGATTGTTTTGCTGATTGGTACCATCTTCAGAATTTTGCTGATTATTTTGGTTTCCTCCTTGATTGTGGTTCTGTTGATTATTTTGCTGATTGGAGTCTTCTCCAGAGTTTTGTTGATTGTTTTGATTTGAACCATGACTATTGTTCTGTTGGTTATTTTGTTGACTGGAGCTTTCTCCGGAACTTTGCTGATTATTTTGATTTGTTCCTTGGTTGTTGTTCTGTTGGTTGTTATTCTGTTGGTTGTTGTTCTGTTGGTTATTTTGCTGATTGGTATCTTTTTCGGAATTTTGTTGATTGTTTTGGTTTGCTCCTTCATTGTTGTTATTTTGTGTATTCTGCTGATTTGATCCCTGACTATTATTATTATTATTTTGTTGGGTTAATTCACCACCAGAACCCTGATTATTATTTTGATTTGATGTAGTCCCTTGTGGGTGTCCTCCTTGTTGATTTTGGTTGTTTATTTTGTTGCATGTACCAGTTACAGCTGAAGGCCAATTACAAGAAAGCAAAGACTGATCCCAGACTGTTTCATTGGCACAAGAAAATTCATATTTTATAAAACCTCCCTTTCCATTACCTACACACCTGTAAAACTTCTTACAATCATATTTATCATTGATAAAACCCTCTTTTGTACAAGTGTTGTTAGTGTTTTGGCTTGCAGTTGTTACTTGTCCATTGTTTTGTTGATTTTGATTTTCAGTACCTTGCTGATTACCTTGTTGATTTTGATTGCCAGTTCCCTGTTGGTTTTGAGTTCCAGTGCCTTGTTGATTTTGATTTCCAGTCCCTTGTTGGTTTTGAGTTCCAGTACCTTGCTGATTGCCTTGTTGATTTTGATTGTTTGCACCCTGTTGGTTTTGAGTTACAGTGCCCTGTTGATTTTGATTGCCAGTTCCCTGTTGGTTTTGAGTTCCGGTTCCTTGCTGATTGCCTTGTTGATTTTGATTGTTTGCATCCTGTTGGTTTTGACTTCCAGTGCCTTGTTGATTTTGATTGCCAGTTCCTTGTTGGTTTTGAGTTCCAGTGCCTTGTTGATTTTGATTATTTGTTTCCTGCAGGTTTTGAGTTCCAGTGCCTTGCTGATTTTGATTTCCAGTCCCTTGTTGGTTTTGAGTTCCGGTTCCCTGCTGATTTTGATTACCAGTTTCTTGTTGGTTTTGAGTTCCAGTGCCTTGTTGATTTTGATTACCAGTTCCTTGTTGGTTTTGAGTTCCAGTACCTTGCTGATTGCCTTGTTGATTTTCATTGCTAGTTCCTTGTTGGTTTTGAGTTCCAATTTGATTGCCTGGCTGAGGTTGACCTGGAGCTCCTTGAAAACATTTTCCAGTTACTTGTGAGGGATAGTTACAAGAAAATGATAATTGATCCCAGACTGTTCCATCTGCACAACTAAATTCATATTTAATAAAACCATTTTTGCCGTCACTTACACATCTATAAAACTTTCTACATTCTATTTCGTCTGGCGCAAATCCTTCCTTTACGCATTTGTTATTTGTGATTTGCCCATTGTTCTGTTGATTTTGATTGTTTGCACCTTGTTGGTTTTGAGTTCCAGTACCTTGCTGATTGCCTTGTTGATTTTGATTGTTTGCACCTTGTTGGTTTTGAGTTCCAGTACCTTGCTGATTGCCTTGTTGATTTTGATTGTTTGCACCCTGTTGGTTTTGAGTTCCAGTGCCTTGTTGATTTTGATTACCAGTTTCTTGTTGCGTTTGAGTTCCAGTTCCTTGTTGATTTTGATTGCCAGTTCCCTGTTGGTTTTGAGTTCCAGTTCCCTGCTGATTTTGATTACCAGTTTCTTGTTGCGTTTGAGTTCCAGTTACTTGTTGATTTTGATTGCCAGTTCCCTGTTGGTTTTGAGTTCCGGTGCCTTGTTGATTTTGATTTCCAATTTCTTGTTGGTTTTGAGCTCCAGTACCTTGCTGATTGCCTAGCTGATTTTGATTGTTTGCACCCTGTTGGTTTTGAGTTCCAGTGCCTTGTTGATTTTGATTGCCGGTTCCCTGTTGGTTTTGAGTTCCAGTGCCCTGTTGATTTTGATTGCTAGTTCCTTGTTGGTTTTGAGTTCCAATTTGATTGCCTGGCTGAGGTTGACCTGGAGCTCCTTGAAAACATTTTCCAGTTACTTGTGAGGGATAGTTACAAGAAAATGATGATTGATCCCAGACTGTTCCATCTGCACAACTAAATTCATATTTAATAAAACCATTTTTGCCGTCACTTACACATCTATAAAACTTTTTACATTCTTTTTCGTCTGGAGCAAATCCTTCTTTTACGCATTTGTTATTCGTGATTTGTCCATTGTTTTGTTGATTGCCAGTTTCCTGTTGGTTTTGAGTTCCAATGCCTTGCTGATTGCCTTGTTGATTTTGATTGCCAGTTCCTTGTTGATTTTGATTTTCATTTCCTTGTTGGTTTTGAGTTTCAGTACCTTGCTGACTGCCCTGTTGAATTGGATTGTTTGCTTCGTGATGGTTTTGAGTTCCGGTGCCTTGTTGATTTTGATTGCCATTTACCTGTTGGTTTTGAGTTCCAGTGCCTTGTTGATTTTGATTTCCAGTTCCTTGTTGGTTTTGAGTTTCAGTGCCTTGTTGATTTTGATTTCCAGTTCCTTGTTGGTTTTGAGTTCCGGTGCCTTGTTGATTTTGATTGCCATTTCCCTGTTGGTTTTGAGTTCCAGTGCCTTGTTGATTTTGATTTCCAGTTCCTTGTTGGTTTTGAGTTTCAGTGCCTTGTTGATTTTGATTTCCAGTTCCTTGTTGGTTTTGAGTTCCGGTGCCTTGTTGATTTTGATTTCCAGTTCCTTGTTGGTTTTGAGTTCCAATTTGATTACCTGGCTGAGGTTGACCTGGAGTTCCTTGGAAGCATTTTCCAGTTACTTGTGAGGGATAGTTACAAGAAAATGATGATTGATCCCAGACTGTTCCATCTGCACAACTAAATTCATATTTAATAAAACCATTTTTGCCGTCACTTACACATCTATAAAACTTTTTACATTCTTTTTCGTCTGGAGCAAATCCTTCTTTTACGCATTTGTTATTCGTGATTTGTCCATTGTTTTGTTGATTGCCAGTTTCCTGTTGGTTTTGTGTTCCAGTGCCTTGCTGATTGTCTTGTTGATTTTGATTGCCAGTGCCTTGTTGATTTTGATTTTCATTTCCTTGTTGGTTTTGAGTTTCAGTACCTTGCTGACTGCCCTGTTGATTTTGATTGTTTGCTCCCTGTTGGTTTTGAGTTTCAGTACCTTGCTGACTGCCCTGTTGAATTGGATTGTTTGCTTCGTGTTGGTTTTGAGTTCCGGTGCCTTGTTGATTTTGATTGCCATTTCCCTGTTGGTTTTGAGTTCCAGTGCCTTGCTGATTTTGATTTTCAGTTCCTTGTTGGTTTTGAGTTTCAGTGCCTTGTTGATTTTGATTTCCAGTTCCTTGTTGGTTTTGAGTTCCGGTGCCTTGTTGATTTTGATTGCCATTTCCCTGTTGGTTTTGAGTTCCAGTGCCTTGCTGATTTTGATTTCCAGTTCCTTGTTGGTTTTGAGTTTCAGTGCCTTGTTGATTTTGATTTCCAGTTCCTTGTTGGTTTAGAGTTCCGGTGCCTTGTTGATTTTGATTGCCATTTCCCTGTTGGTTTTGAGTTCCAGTGCCTTGTTGATTTTGATTGCCATTTCCCTGTTGGTTTTGAGTTCCAGTGCCTTGTTGATTTTGATTGCCAGTTCCCTGTTGGTTTTGAGTTCCAGTGCCTTGTTGATTTTGATTTCCAGTTCCTTGTTGGTTTTGAGTTTCAGTATCTTGCTGAGTGCCCTGTTGATTTTGATTGTTTGCTCCCTGTTGGTTTTGAGTTTCAATTTGATTGCCTGGCTGAGGTTGACTTGGAGCTCCTTGGAAACATTTTCCAGTTACTTGTGAGGGATAGTTACAAGAAAATGATGATTGATCCCAGACTGTTCCTTCCGCACAACTAAACTCGTATTTAATAAAACCATTTTTGCCGTCACTTACACATCTATAAAACTTTTTACAATCCTTTTCGTCTGGTGCAAATCCTTCCCTTATGCATTTGTTATTTGTAATTTGTCCATTGTTCTGTTGATTTTGATTGCCGGTTCCCTGTTGGTTTTGAGTTCCAGTTCCTTGTTGATTTTGATTGCCAGTTGCTTGTTGGTTTTGAGTTCCATTACCTTGCTGATTGCCTTGTTGATCTTGATTTTCAGTTCCCTGTTGGTTTTGAGTTCCAGCGCCTTGTTGATTTTGATTGTTTGTTCCCTGTTGATTTTGAGTTCCAGTGCCTTGTTGATTTTGATTGTTTGTTCCCTGTTGATTTTGAGTTCCAGTGCCTTGTTGATTTTGATTATTTGCACCCTGTTGGTTTTGAGTTCCACTGCTTTGTTGATTTTGATTGTTTGTTCCCTGTTGATTTTGAATTTCAGTGCCTTGTTGATTTTGATTGGCAGTTCCCTGTTGGTTTTGAGTTCCAGTGCCCTGTTGGTTTTGATTGCTAGTTCCTTGTTGGTTTTGAGTTCCAATTTGAGAACCTGGCTGAGGTTGACCTGGGGCTCCTTGGAAGCATTTTCCAGTTACTTGTGAGGGATAGTTACAAGAAAATGATGATTGATCCCAGACTGTTCCTTCTGCACAACTAAACTCGTATTTAATAAAACCATTTTTGCCGTCACTTACACATCTATAAAACTTTCTACATTCTTTTTCGTCTGGAGCAAATCCTTCTTTTACGCATTTGTTATTCGTGATTTGTCCATTGTTTTGTTGATTTTGATTGCCAGTTTCCTGTTGGTTTTGAGTTCCAGTGCCTTGTTGATTTTGATTTTCAGTCCCTTGTTGGTTTTGTGTTCCAGTGCCTTGTTGATTGCCTTGTTGATTTTGATTATTTGTTTCCTGTTGATTTTGATTGCCAGTTTGCTGTTGGCTTTGAGTTCCAGTTTCTTGTTGATTTTGATTTCCATTTCCTTGTTGGTTTTGAGTTTCAGTTCCCTGCTGATTTTGATTACCAGTTTCTTGTTGATTTTGAGTTCCAGTGCCTTGTTGATTTTGATTGCTGGTTCCCTGTTGGTTTTGAGTTTCACTGCTTTGTTGACTTTGATTGTTGTTTCCCTGTTGATTTTGAGTTCCAGTTCCTTGTTGATTTTGATTGCCAGTTCCTTGTTGGTTTTGTATTTCACTGCCTTGTTGATTTTGATTGCCTATTCCTTGTTGGTTTTGAGTTCCAATACCTTGTTGGTTTTGGGTTTCAGTGCTTTGCTGATTGCCTTGTTGATTGTGATTTTCAGTACCTTGCTGATTTTCTTGTTGATTCTGAATGCCGGTTTCCTGATGATTTTGATTTTCATTACTTTGTTGATTTTGATTAGAGGATCCATTTTCAAACTGGTTTCCATTTATATTAAAGCATTTTCCACTAACCAAATTTGCATAATTACATGTTAACTTTTCTTGATCCCAAACAGTTCCAGGTGCACAGGAAAATTCGTACTTAATATAACTTCCTTGGCCATTATTAACGCATCTATAAAACTTGCTACAATTTTTATTATCACCAGTGAAACCGTCTGTAACACAAATGCCTGATGAGGCTAACTGGTTTTCATTTGAAGAAGATTGCTGTTGATTTTGATTAGAATTTGACGAGTTTTGCTGGTTTTGGTTTTGGCTTGAGCTAGAAGAGTTTTGTTGATCTTGATTGGAATTGGAAGACTCTTGTTGGTTTTGTTGATTTTGATTTGAGCCAGAAGAACCCTGTTGATTCTGTTGATTTTGATTAGTATTGGAAAAATTTTGTTGGTTTTGGCTTGTGCTGGAAGAGCCCTGTTGATTTTGATTGGAGTTGGAAGAGCCTTGTTGGTTTTGTTGATTTTGGCTTGAGCTTGAAGAGCCCAGTTGATTTTGATTATTACTGGAAAAATTTTGTTGGTTTTCCGTTGAGCTGGAAGAGCCCTGTTGATTCTGTTGATTTTGATTGGAGTTGGAAGAGCCTTGTTGGTTTTGTTGATTTTGATTTGAGCCAGAAAAGCCCTGTTGATTCTGTTGATTTTGATTATTACTGGAAGAATTTTGTTGGTTTTGGCTTGAGCTAGAAGAACCCTGTTGATTCTGTTGATTTTGATTAGTATTGGAAGAATTTTGTTGGTTTTGGCTTGTGCTGGAAGAGCCCTGTTGATTCTGTTGATTTTGATTGGAGTTGGAAGAGCCTTGTTGGTTTTGTTGATTTTGGCTTGAGCTTGAAGAGCCCTGTTGATTTTGATTATTACTGGAAGAATTTTGTTGGTTTTGGCTTGAACTGGAAGAGCCCTGTTGATTCTGTTGATTTTGATTGGAATTGGAAGAGCCTTGTTGGTTTTGTTGACTTTGACTTGAGCTAGAAGAGCCCTGTTGATTCTGTTGATTTTGATTATTACTGGAAGAATTTTGTTGGTTTTGGCTTGAGCTGGAAGAGCCCTGTTGATTCTGTTGATTTTGATTGGAGTTGGAAGAGCCTTGTTGGTTTTGGCTTGAGCTTGAAGATCCCTGTTGATTCTGTTGATTTTGATTATTACTGGAAGAATTTTGTTGGTTTTGGCTTGAGCTGGAAG
This sequence comes from Agelastica alni, assembly GCA_950111635.1. Lineage (NCBI taxonomy): Eukaryota > Metazoa > Arthropoda > Insecta > Coleoptera > Chrysomelidae > Agelastica > Agelastica alni. Next base: position 40,943,812 of record OX467714.1, on the reverse strand, counting down.
AGCCCTGTTGATTCTGTTGATTTTGATTGGAATTAGAAAAGCCTTGTTGGTTTTGTTGATTTTGGCTGGAGCTTAAAGAACCTTGTTGTTGGTTTTGGCTTGAGCTTAAAGATCCCTGCTGATTCTGTTGATTTTGATTATTACTGGAAGAATTTTGTTGGTTTTGATTAGAACTAGATGCTCCTTGTTGATTATTGGAATTTTGACTTTGATTACTTGACGAACTCTGTTGATTTTGCCCTGAAGCATTACTTTGTTGATTAGAGTTTGATGAGCTCTGATTGAAACTGTTATTGGAAGAGGAAGAATTGTTTTGATTCAAGTTCGAGGAATGTCCACCTGTCGAATTTAATGCATTTGAACTACTTTGACTGCCACTTTGTTGTGAAATATTATTTAAACTACCATTACTGCCATTATTATTTGAGTTACTTTGACTGAAATTTTGATGGGAACTGTATCCTGGCGAACTACTGCTACTGGAACTAGAACTAGAATTAGAACTACTGCTACTGCTACTACTGTTCGAAAATGAGCTGGAATTGGAACTGTTATAACTACTACTACTGGAGGAGTGATTTTGGATGGAAAAATTTTGATTGGCGTGGGAAAAATTAAAGCCTGAGTTAAAGCTATTAATTGCAGCTCTAAGTACGGGTGGTTTTGTACCTTGATCATCGGGGCAATTAGGTCTGTTTGCAGCCAATGGAAAGTTACAGGATGAGATTGTCGGATCCCAAATTGTGCCTGTACCGCAGCTGAATTCATATTTGATGTAACCTCCTTGACTACTGGAGACGCACCTGTAAAATTTTCCACAATCTCGGATGTCTCCGATGAAACCTTCTTGTAAACAAATGCTGTTCAGTTGACTACCAGAAGTGATTGAAACGGCCGTTGAAGTTACTACTACTGCGTTAGGAGTGGATACCGAGATAGGTCTAGAAGTGGTGATTGGTTTAAGGTATTCTTCCACGGAATTTCCGCCGCATTCTTCTCTACTACTGGCGTATGGATAATTGCACGTGGTAGTCGATGGATCGAACACAGTTCCATCTCCACACTCGAATCGTATAGCTACGAGCTCGTTTTTGGAACCCAGGAAACATCTGTAAAACGCTCGGCAGCTATGGGGATCGGGATGGAATCCTTCTTTGGGACAGATGAAGTTGGAGCTGCTGTACGATGAAATTTCTTTTGCTTCTCTCGTCGAACTATTTGCATCTGAAACGAACAAGTTACCTATGCTGTTTTTGATTATGTTCTTATCGAATTTTCAGCAGTGAAAACGTTTATTCTAATTATTACGTAAAAAGTTAAAGCGTAGCTTCTATCGGTCAGTCCTGCGACTGCCACGTTTTCTTTTTTTTTTATTTTATATGTTTATTTCCCAAAAACATTTCAACAGGGTGATTCATTAAGAATGTCCAATCTGTGAATTGTAGATTTTAGACCTCAAAATATGATGATTTTGCCCAACCTGCCTTATACAAATACTGCTATATGGGGTGTTTAAAATTTAAATATGAATTTTGATTTTCAAGCACAATGCTCTAGTGCTTGAAGAAAATGTGTACCTACCGATAAAAAAATGGAAAAAGTAATTCAAATGCAATACTTTACGAGCGTGCCATCTATTTTTAGTTCAATAAACTGTCATAAAAAGTGAAGGTTAATCTCGCGATCTTATTAATATTTTTAATTACATATATACATCCGAAGAATGTAAAATCATGTAAATAAAAACTGGTTTGATGAGAATTCTGTGTAGTACGGCCACTTGTTTCATTTAGCCGATATTTTTATGATGTTCCTCGTGTTTTTTTTTCGATCGCCATCACTGGTTTTTATCTTTATTATCTCGATACTCGTAAATAAACAATTAACAAAGATTTATAGCCCAGGAAACGGGCGCGTTTTTTCTATTGCTACGATTAACACAAGCTGGGTTAACGAACTTGTTTTTTTTTTGCTAAAATTATTTCAACTTACCCAAATTTTCGCCGTACGCTGCACCGAAGACGTAGATAATTGTGACGGCGGCAGCAATTTTTTCAAACATCCTTCTTCGTTGCGTCTACTGACGTATACTTTGTTATCTGCGACAGAAATTTAAGTTTAAAAACTATCCATCGTTAGGGAGGTTGTTGCGTTAGGCTTCACATGAAGTCCTACATACAATTGACTCATTTTGTTTTATAACAAATAAAGATAATGTGAAAAATCACGGAGTGTGCAACATCTATTATTGATCGCATGAACTTCTCGATGTGTGAACAACAAACTAACCTCCATTTGTTTATATGGGTGAAAAGTGAACTTTATATACTATTTTGAGCAAATTAAGCATTGAACGATATTTAGTAAAGAATTGGTGTTAATAAACCTCAAAATCCGAAAATGCAAAGAATTAAAAAAAGTGATATGGTGCCACGTCTTTTTCGTTCTCTAAAGAGTACTCTGCCAGTGGTCTCTCTACTGGCAAATTATGCCCGAGCTCAGCCGTAGAGGGTAGAAGAAAAAAAGAAAATAAAAGTGAGCCACGCCACCGACTTAGACGGTTCAAGCCGGAAACCCCTAGGTCTTATAGGCACTAGCAGAGCCACACGATAAACAACTAAGACTATGGTGAACCAAATAAATAAAATCATAGCAAAAATATATTGGATACTTTACTCACACAATAAATTAAAATACACAGCTCAATAACAAAATTATAATAAATATAATCAAAATTAACAGCCAACAATAAATCCAGGCACACAGTTCAATAATAAACTTATAACAAATATAATCAAAATCAACAGCTAACAATAAATCGAAACTTCAAAATTTACAACTTTATAAGACAACAATAAATCAAAAATCCAAAGTTTACGATTCCATAAAATAATTAAAACAAAGGTAAGAATAACAAACCTTATCAGGTTACCAAAAAAAACGTATACAAGTCAACTTTTTAATAATACTTAATCAAACGTTCACGTACGGCTGCTAATTTACTTACGTTTTTTTTTTACCATTTACATAAAGATTTACACTGTTAAAACAATCGAGCTTATTTAAAAATATTTCTTTTTAGGATGGCTGTCCTTCAAAATAGCAATATTGTAGGATATTTACAAATAAGTATGAAGAAAACATGTTTACTTGGACATAAAGAACTATTGAGAATATTACTTTAATCAAAGTTCAGCCTTGGCATATTATCCAATGCAATAAATAGTTTTCAACAGTGTACCATATTAATAAATTAAAACAAAACTTAATCGTGGTGTCAAAAACAAATGTACAGATTTTTCGAGATTTAAGAAAGAAAATCAACGTTTTAAAAATGCTGCGGTAGGTCCCCTAATGAATACAAAATCATTGCTCGCAGTCGCTGCTTACAATCAATCGGATACCTGCAACTGCATTTGAATATCAATCGTTTAAACGGAGAGACGTTTAATAAACACTCGAGTGATTTTAATTGCATAAAACGACTCGCTAATTAATTCTACGTGTCACCGGAAATATGCCGATTAACGTTTGACCATAAGCGATAAATTAGATATGAGGTTTGTAAAAAAATACGCCGATATTAGTTACACATTAATTACTTCACTACTTATGCCAATTTTAATTGAGTAATTATACGGAATAGTCGAAGAAGGCTCGTTTAAAACGAGCGATAATAAATAGTCGAGAGTCGGATGTAAATTTAACAAGACACAAAACTGACGGTAGCAAGTCTGGTGATCTAATAAATCTTTTTCTTCTACTTGTTAGAGATCTAGATGATCTGTTGATTCCGGACTTGCCTCTGGAATATTTCCTGAGCTGTCTCTCCATCTCTTTGGTGGTCTTCCGGGTGGACGGGTTCCTGCTGGTTTTCCCTATAGTACAATGCGTGGTAGTCTATCGTCAGTCATTCTCTTCACGTGGTTATACCATTCTCTTCTCCTCTGCCTTCCCCATCCCACCACATCCTGTACGTCGCATTGTGCTCTAATGTCAGTGTTTATTACATGATCCCGGCTATTGTTCTCAGTACTGACATTTCGGCGACTCGTAGCATCCTTTTGGTCTTGTTGGTATCCTCTCTCGCTTCTATACCATATGTCATTATTGGCCTGACGCATGTCTTATATATTTTGATTTTACTCTCCTTTCGCATGTAAGGATTAGCCCGTACAGTTTCCCATAGACATCCTGATATTATGGCTGATTTGTTAATTTGGTTTCTCAGGTCCTTTACCGGGTCGAGAGCGCTGGACATATCTATGCCCAGGTATCTAAATTGCATGTATAAATGATAATAATAAAACAAAATTCATGCACGTCACAAGAAACTCTGCATGTGATCGACTGCGTCAAAACGTAGCAATCGGTGAATTTAACTTCGAGCATGTAAAAAACTGCCAATACCTTGGAGCAATATTAACAGCGGACAACAACATGCATAAAGAAATCAAACATCGCATTACACAAGGAAATAAGTGCCACTTCGCCTTACGATCTTTCTTCATGTCCAAGCACCTCTCTAGAACCATAAAAATCATCTTATATAAGACCATCGTCAGACCTATTGTAACATATGCATGTGAAACATGGACCATGACCGTAAATGATACTCTAATTTTAAGACGTTTTGAGCAGAAGATACTTCGAAAAATATACGGTCCCTACCGCGACCCAGAAACAGGCCATTACAGAATAAGAACTAACGCTGAACTAGCCCAGTTGTACAATAGCCCGAACATCATACAAGAAATAAAAGCAAATAGACTGAGATGGGCTGGCCGCATACAAAGGAGTCAGAACACAAGACTCATTAAATATGTATGGGAGGAGGCCCCTCAAGGAAAGAGGCCGCTAGGAAGGCCTAAATTGAGATGGCGAGATAACATAAGGAAGGACCTCTCAACTCTGGGAATCAAAGTAGATAGATGGCAGGAAATTGCAAAAGACCGTACCAGATGGAGGCAAGTAGTACAGGAAGCAAAAACCCACCCTGGGTTGTAAGGCTACGGAAGAAGAAAATAATTGAATCATTAATTTCCGAAACCAGCTAAGTGACACTTAAAACAATGTGAACTAAATCGATTTCAAGCATAAATTTACTTGTCAAATATTTTATTTTCAATACACTCTTAATCAACACATCAAAGTTTCTCTTGAAATATATCAGACAAAATCTTACATAGTACTACAGTTTTTCTTAAGTTCAAGTGCCGCCAAAAAGGAAAATACTCACGTACTGGTCCGATATACCAGGGTTAACTCACTCTAAGGCGTTCCTATCTAAACCCTCGAGAAAAACAACTAAGCAGATCCTAGAATCGAGCAGGAATGACCTGCGAATTCTAACGGGACTGCTTACGGGACACTGTCGTCTAAGATAACACCTCAGAAGGATAATACGGAAAATACTCACGTACTGGTCCGATATACCAGGGTTAACTCACTCTAAGGCGTTCCTATCTAAACCCTCGAGAAAAACAACTAAGCAGATCCTAGAATCGAGCAGGAATGACCTGCGAATTCTAACGGGACTGCTTACGGGACACTGTCGTCTAAGATAACACCTCAGAAGGATAGGTCTGAATCAACAAACGCACTATCGGTTTTGCTGCGTGGAAGATGAAACTGCTGAACATATACTATGTTCATGCCCCGGCCTGGGAAAAATAAGGTTCAACGTATTTGGCTTTATCAACCTAGAACCTACCGATTTCAAGAAAATCTCACCCCATACAACCATGAAATTCGTGAGAAGGGCTGGATTGTGCGATGCACTGTAACCTCTAGGGGTGAGCCACAATAGACCTACTAAAGGTCGCAGTGGAGGGGTGACCTACGCCCCACTCACATGATACCTAACCTAACCTAACCTAACCTATTGTCGAATTCATAGTCTACGCAGACGATGAGTTTGATAGTGACGTTCCCAATTATGTTAGCACCAATTCCACTCTGAACGTTTCGTCGTTACCGAGATTTCACTGACTCTGTGACCAACGAAGAATGTAACTCCGAGAAGATACATTTCTAAATTCGAGGAGAAGAAGAAAACGAATATTACTGGATAAGTAACGCTCGGACAGTTAGTAATTTAAACCTACCTTCTCAGACTATAAATTCAAAAAGTTTGGCTAAGAAGTGGAAATACTTAGCTTCGGAGAATGTTGCATCGATGACAAATGTTAAACCTCTATTGCTTATTATTGGTCAATCGGTTTGATTATTGCACGTGAAATCAAAGAAGGGGGAAAAATTGTCCTTGAGGGCGAGTTGATAAAGATTTTATTCTCCACATGAGCCACCAATAGTTGGTTCAAAATACACTGATTTTATTAGATCCCACTGCAATCACAACAAAAGGCATTAATATAAGAAACAGCACCCATACAAAAGGGGCTGGAAGAGAATGAAATATAAAAACTATTAAAAGTGCCGATATTATGTCAAATTCATAGTTTTCGGGGTGGTTGAGTTTGATAGCGATATATCCGAAGCAGGGAAGCCAACGTTCGGGCAGGACAACGTGTGTCGCGTTCGCTATAGTTAGAAATAAATACAGTGAGTATTTTGATGCTACGTTTGTAATTTAAACGATCAATCTCACTTGCTTTTTAGCGGTTGAAAGAAATATATACACATTTAGAATTAATTGACTCGTTGGCTTTACGAAATGGCGGCGTATCTGAATCTCTATCGCTTACGACGAGCATCGTTTTTCAAAATAAATATACACGTCAGCGCGAAAAGAGGTAAGAAGGCATTTCATTTCGACTAATTAGTTATCTCCGTTTGTCTCACAGAACCGCGAAATGCTTTCATCAATTACAGTGATAGCGATGAACGATCTATCAAAGGAGAGAGACTTATCTGACGAACGAATAATGAAAAAAGGGGTCCGTAATGGCGCCGTGGTCGGATTTGAATTTATTTTCGGACGCGACGAGATAAAAAGACACTTAATAAGGAACGTCGCTTGCGTAAGATAATGTTACGATTTATTTTTCGGCGATTATCTGCATGTCATTTGAAACTCGCGATATATACGGTCGAGTCGTTGATTCTTTACTCGTGCTTCATTTATTTTTCGCAATATAGAGGGTGTTTCAAAAAAGGTGACTCCGTCTCCAGGATAGGTAGAAAACCAAAAAATAATTGGGGTTTGCTTAGTAAAAAATTTTCGTAACGCCATCCGTATTCAAGATAAAGGGCGTTGAAGAAAAAAAATGAATATTCATTTATTACGATTTTGCCGAAACTACTGGAAACATTATAATGAAATTTTATACGAATATGTTTTTGAAGCTGATACATCCCATGAATTGTTTTTATATCTGACTCTCATAGAGGGCGCTAGTTACTCGGTTCGTACCAAGTAGTATTGAACATAACTTTTTAGAGATCAGATTTATTAATCAAAATTTCAAGTGAACCTAAACATCATTTAATTTTACACCAAAAAGGTACTTTTGGTAAAACTCGAAACTGTGTACCGTTTTTGGAAAATTTTGATTTAAAAATTATGAAGTAATAACCGATGCTGGTATAAAAAGTTATGATAAAGTTATTAATTAATATTATTATTATCTTCTACTATAGGTGCCCTGTCCTCCTCGGATGTTGGTAATCATCAGCGCTATCTGAACCTTGTCTACAGTTCGGCGGAACAATGTGGTAGTGCTCACTCCATACCATTGTCTTAAGTTTTTTAGCAAGGATATCTTTCTTCTACCCGGGCCTCTTCGTCCTTCGATCTTCCCTTCTATAATAAGCTTTAAAAGTTGATACTTGTCATTCCTTAAGATGTGACCAAAATACTCCAGTTTGCGCTTTTTTAGTGTAAACAGAACTTCCAGCTGCTTGTCGAGGCGTTACGCACTCTTTCTACCCAGGAGATTCTTAATAGCCTTCTGTACGTCCACATTTCAAAAGCCTCCAATTTTTTGCACATCGCATCTGTCAAAGTCCAAGCTTCCATTCCAAAAAACAGTATGCTGAACACGTAACAGCGAAGCATTCGGACACGCAGAGGCAAGCTTAAATTTCTGCTGCAAAGTACCTTACGCATCTTCAGGAACGAAGCACGAGCTTGTTCTATTCTGGCACGAATCTCCTGCATACCGTCCCATTTCTCATTTAGTTTACACCCAAGATATTTAAAAGTTTCTACTCGCTCAATTCGTTGACCGTTAATTTCCAGGTGTCCGTCCACGTTGTTTGATTTGCTAACTGCTAGCCACTTTGTCTTTCTCACGTTCAGGCTAAGTCCGACCTCTGAGCTTACAGCCGTCACGCGGCTTACCAGTTCCTGCAGTCCTTCCAGGGAGTCGGCAACAAGAACCGTGTCTTTATTATTATGTGATTTAAAAAATTTTTATCGCTTAAATGAGACCTCATCGATAAAACGGATACATGTTAAAAAATTGGGATTGAGGGCTGTCCTTTCTTGTAATGTTTGACAAAAAACCACTCTAACCGGTAGATCGTCTGGCAAAAGCTCTTGGACTTGTCTGTAATAATAAGGATGTAGCTTTTGCTCTTTAAGTATCCTTCAAGTACTTGAAGAAAACGTATTTGTGTGTCTTACCATATTCCTTACGTTAACTGTTGGATCTTAATTTTTTTAATTCCCCTTTGCAGGGTATAGGAATCTGTTGTTTTGGGTATTCTCACTGTCGCTTTCGCGTGTTCGTGAATGGACACTATTTATCCCGGAGTGATTCCCAAGTCGCTCCCCTTCAATTTGCCTTTCCAGAGACCGGAATCTGTAGGAAACTATCCTCTATAAGAGAATATTTAGGGGATGGAGATTCAGGAGGTATTTTATCGCTGCCGTTGGTGTGGTGGACATAGCTCCAGTTGTGGTAGGCATGCCAGCCGCTGAAGACTAGCAAGGTTTGTTTTAGCTGTCCATTGGAACCCTTTGTTAACTGAAAAATTGTACAAAATGGACAGAAGGACCCTGGTCGATAGATAGCTTTTTAAATTGTGTGTAATATTAATTAAATGAACTTCATTTAGCCACGTCGGCTTTACTTTCAATTAAGTCCTTGTTTTGATTCAAATTCCCCATTTTGTTTTGTATGTATATTAGTTATAAACCAAAGGTAACAACTTTTGATGCAACTTCCAGCTCCGAATATTGTTATTCTGTCGTTTTCGATGCCAAGTGTGATGTTTACTAAGGAAATTGTACAATTTAGTGAACATTTCGATATTTGAACGGGTATGTTTCTACCATTGTTCTCAATTTTTGTTTACCCGGCTGCTACTCCAAGTAGTCGATGCATCGTGGAGGGTGAAGCTGTTCTGGCAGCAAACCACGTTATGGTTCGTGGTGGCAAAGAAAAAAGGATGATGAGTGGATTATTAGAAACAATTTGCTCTGCTGGTCATTTTAACTATTAACAAATTATTATTCCCTATTAAACAACCATAATCTTCACACAAATGCACGCTTCCAGGTAAATAAACACAAAGCAATCATACTTGCTGGTCACGTGATATTGATGCGAGTTTATTCCGCCAGATAGCGTATTGCTTAGCATTAAAACTCAATTGAAAAATCTCATTTATACATAATTTACAGATCGCAGAACTGAAACACATTCAATTCGCCCCCCCCCATCATGAAACTAAAATGTTTGATTTTGTAATTATTTTGCATTCAAAATAATTGGGCCCATCTGGGAAGGCACCACCAGGTGCTGCGGACGGACATGCAATGCACCGACATCGTCAACGAAAGTGATACGAGCATAAAAACTGGATATAGAATACCGAGTATTAAAAGATCAGGTTCTGATTTGCTTTTTATGGGTATGCGCGTTTATTTGTTTGTCTGAGAACAACTCGTAATTTTAAGGATGTTAAAGTAAAACTCGAAGTGATAATGTACATGGGTCGCTTTTAAAACAAACATTTACCATTGAAAATGGTGCTATTTGATTTCATGTTTTTGCCAGTACAAAATGTTTTCAATTCGTAAAAAGAATTAATAGTTTACCTACCAACAAGAAAGCTGCTAAAGCAGTATTCGTATGTCAAAACGTCAAAGTGTTCATTCAGCTGCAACGACGTTGTCAGTTTTAAAAGTATAAACAGCAATTAACCTTTGCATTTAATAAAATAAAATTGTAAATTTCTCAAAGAGCTCAAATCTTGAGACTGCTGTAAAAGTGTTACCAACCAAAAAGAAAAAAATATCCGTCTAGACACTATTTTAATTGATAGGCATAGCAAGTCAAAGAAACGTCAGGTTATAATTTAGGAATTTTAATATACTAACACGAGCAAAATGAGTGTTTAGTTTAGTATCCCTTCTGAATTATGGGTGGAATGTAATCACCGCAGGAGTTCTGCGGATACCAGATACCAACCACGACATCTACCGTGTTCCTCTGCTTTTGATCATAAATTTCCGTGAGAAATTAGATACATACGTGCATCTTGTATTTTATCAACACTGTTGTACGATTTATATTTATTAAACGACATTATTATATACGCATGTGTTTATCATCATCTAAAACGTTGGGTTGGCGAATATTCAGACATTTTTTGATGACGTTCTTTTGCGTGGATGCGTTCAGTTAGTATGATAAGGTTAAAGTTTTACTGTCATTTCATTTTAAACAAAGTTATAAATGGAGAATGTTTAGGCATTTTTTAATGACGCTCTTCTGCTTGAATGCGTCCAGTAAGTGACATTTATTTCAAAAAATGTTTTGTATGTTTTTATTGTTATAACAATCATTATTTGTAGTGGACTGTAAGTGCGATACTTGTGAGTCTTTAATGTCAACTTTTCAATCATTATTGGCTGTTGATGGCAGTCAGTTCGTTGACGTGTTAATAAAGCCAAAAAATATTCACAGACAAAAAAGTAATTTGTCAAATACTTATTCGGGGAAAGAATTGGAATCGAGCTCTACGTCGATGCCAGTAACAAGGGTTATGTCACTTGTCAAATAACTCTCTGTAGTAATAATAGTAATAATAGAGTGAAAATAAATTAAAAATAATTTGACAGATTTCAGAAAACTTATTGCCAAATGGCAACAAGTTTGAGAAAAGGCCTGGAGAATTATTAACTAATTTATCGAACTCTCGTAGGGTATTCGATAGATTATTTTTTAACGTTACAATAATAATCACTTTTAAGATTTTATATTTTTATTTCAATAAATTTATATCATTCGACTTAATCTAAACTAAATGATGTGTTGAAAGTTAATGATACGTCCGCACTCTCTCTCTCTCAGGTTATTAATTAAATGTGAATGATGTTCATTATCCAATTGCAGGTAAGGTTAGGTTTCAATGAATTAGATGAGATGTGTCCTGTGATTTTTATAATTTCCTGCTCATTGATACCTGCTTTGGCAAGGGGGGAGACACTGTAGTCGATCGTGCGGAATGGTTGGTAATTTTAATTTTTTTAATATCGAGTCTTTGAATTTCGCTTGCTGAGTAATTTTTTCAGCAATTGAACAGGACAGGGTCCTCGGTATTTAGTATGTGTGTGTGTGTGTGTGTGTGTGTGTGTGTGTGTGTGTGTGTGTGTGTGTATGTGTGTGTGTGTGTGTGTGTGTGTGTGTGTGTGTGTGTGTGTGTGTGTGTGTGTGTGTGTGTGTGTGTGTGTGTGTGTGTGTGTGTGTGTGTGTGTGTGTGTGTGTGTGTGTGTGTGTGTGTGTGTGTGTGTGTGTGTGTGTGTGTGTGTGTGTGTGTGTGTGTGTGTGTGTGTGTGTGTGTGTGTGTGTGTGTGTGTGTGTGTGTGTGTGTGTGTGTGTGTGTGTGTGTGTGTGTGTGTGTGTGTGTGTGTGTGTGTGTGTGTGTGTGTGTGTGTGTGTGTGTGTGTGTGTGTGTGTGTGTGTGTGTGTGTGTGTGTGTGTGTGTGTGTGTGTGTTGTGTGTGTGTGTGTGTGTGTGAATTGTTTTCAAATCGACGCGCTGCTTATTACAGTATTTTACATGCATTTTTAATGATTATATTAGTTATTTCATCGACTGATGATTCACTAAACCGTTTGGGATTCATTTTACGAATTTCTTTAAAATGTATGACAGACGCGTCAGATCAAGAAAATACGTTGTCATGTGGTTGTCATTTAATAAAAACAATGTACATGAATAATTCTAGCTGGAATAAACGTAAGTAGATTATTCCCACTATAATAATGTTTTCATTGGCTAGAACGTATATGAATTACTGAACCTGAAAATTTCTATTGGTTTCGAGAAACGTCAAAAAATAATCATTGGAACTTAATTTTAATGACAGGTCGATTGATTATCCTCAGAGTTAAGAAATAACTATTGGTCAGCAGATTAAGTTCAATTACGATTCTTTTGTGAATGTATTTTTTAGCTATTAATTGGTTAGGTTTGTATCGATAAACGCAGCTAATTGACGTCGAATAAAGAAGGGTATTTTATTAGAAAATTAGTTATGCAAAACGACTGTCCATACACTTGCAGCTGCATGAAAAAGAACGCACATTTTTAAATAATAAAAGAATGAAAATCGAATACAGACGTACTGTAATAATTTATATAAGTCAATTTTGCTTATTCGTTGTGACTAATCTAAACCGTCCGAAAAAGGTCGTGTTCATATCCAAACGGTGTGAGACACGAGAAAATTTATCGCCGATGGTCCCTCTACCCACACGCTGCGTACCGACATTTTTGGCAACTTTACTACAGAGGAATAATGCCCACCTTGCTGCGCCGACAACTAAATAAAATGATTATGGATGGCATGAACGTACAAAACGAGCTTAATTTGATCATTCGTACACGCAAACACAGCATAATTACTCGATAATTTAATAAAATCATTCCTTTCACGCATCGTATTTCATGTGTGTGTGTTTGGAGAGGGTTGGCATTGGAAAAATTCCATTTGCCACAGAAATGTGATAAGGGATGAGTGTGTTAATATGAAAATATCGAGTTTATTGTACCTCAAAAAGTTGATTAGTGCATCAAATATATATTTTTCATTAATATTGAGTAAAAACGTTAAATTTACAGGTAGGGTTATATTATTTTGGAGTAATAATTCCATAAGTTTAAGGCGACTTCGGTGGTACTTGTGACACGCAAAAAATATATGATTCAAATCAGCGACAAATTCATTATCACATGAACATGTACTAGTTTCTGTTATGCCAATGTCACTCAGCTCTGGACAAACACTATTGAGAAGTTTGGTGAATCCCGTGCAATAGCCTTGGATATATCTAAAACCTTTGACCGAGTTTCGCACCAGGCATTGTTAAGTAAACTATCTGTCTACGGTCTCCCAAACAAACTGCGCCAATGGTTCATGAGCTTAATGCAAGATCGCTCCTTACATGTGGCAGATGACGGTATTTCTTCTGATGCGTTTAAAACCAATGCCGGGCTCCCCCAGGGTTCCATCCTGACCCCCACCTTATTTCTTTTACACATCAACGACCTCTTGAAAACCACCACGAACCCCATTTACAGTTTCGCAGACGATAACACACTTGTCTCAACTTTCACATCCTATCGATCACTTTCGGTGAATGATACAAATAGACTCAGACAAGAACAGGTTGATTCCATCAATAGAGACCTTGAAACAATCGTCGAGCGGGGAACCATCATTTCAACGCCCAGAAAACACAAAGCGCCACGTTTTCCAAGAAAGTAAATTACTCAAATCATTCCATAACAATGTCCGGAAATACCCTTGAACTCCATCTCGATTTTGGGAGTCACGGTGTCCAATAATATGTCTTGGCATGACCATGTTGCTAACATCGCAAAGTCAGCAAGCTAGAGGCTAGGTTTTCTGTGGAAAGCTAGAAAGTTTTTTACTCCTGATCAACTGATGACGACGTACAAGGCTCAAATCCGACCTTTACTGGAGTATTACTCGCACATTTGGGGTTCAGCACCAAGGCATTCTCTTTGTCTTCTAGATTCCATTCAGAAAAGGGCCATTCGGTTGATAAACAGCTCAACTCTCACAGATAACCTTCACCCTGTAGGACATAGAAGAAGAGTTGCAGACCAGTCATTACTCTACAGATATTTCCATGGCAGATGCTCCAGAGAAATAAAAACTCTTTTACCACCATTGGCCACATTCGGCCGAAGAACTCGGCACGCTGATCAGTCTCACCCATTTACTCTCAAGATTGACACTACAAGGACGAATCTTCATCAAGAATCCTTTTTTTACAGGGCTGCTACGGAATGGAACAAGCTTCAAAAATTAGTTTTTCCAGATAACTATGACCTGCAACTTTTCAAAAAGCGGGTCCACAATCATTTCCTTTCTATAATCCCTTCCCCTTCTAATAGTCGCTAATAGCCCGCGGCCCGCACGATAGGTCTACCCTTTTTGCGACTACTTTAAAAAAAAATGTAACAGAGTAGGCTCTAGAAACAGCATAGTCAACAATGTATGGAATGCGGTCCGGTAAAACTTGATGAATTAATGTGTATTGATTATGGGATTTCGTTACGAAGTCAGTCCACTGCTTTTTCCAGTGTTCTCATGATTGTGCTTTTCCGAGGTTAACAATGTCTGTGTGATCGCATTCATTAATTGAATGTGATAGAGCGGTGGCTTCTTTGGCCAGAAGATCTGCTTTGATATTTCCTGAGATACCACAATGTGCTTTAAACCAAATAAATACGACTGTTTGCCTTCTTGCCGACAGCTGTTGAAGAAGTTTCCTAATGTTACAGATGAGTGCTTAATGGATTCTAAAGCAAATTAAGAATCTGACATGATTACCGCGTTAGGTTGTTTTTTGTTTTACCAGCCAATTTAAGGAGTATTCGATTGCCAAAATCTCTGCTGTAAATACAGAACAAAAGTTACAGTTGGAGTTAAAATTACCTCCGAGAATTCAAGATTAAATATCGGTGATTTATTGTCAATGTCAACTGAAAACAATTGTTGTACATACTATACGCGTCTACTAAAGGTGGACTATTTTTTTTTAAACCAATACTTGTTCGTAAAATTTTCTACAGTCAATTAAGAAATTAACCGATTGATTTTATGATTGTTATTAAAATATATCAATTCACACACTTTTTTAAAAACTAGAAAGTTACGTCGGATTCCTAAAGGTGGTTCCCTTGCTTCTGCAAGGAGTGCAGGAATGGGTGAGGATTTGAAAGCTCCTAGGCATATTCTTATAGCGCTATATTGTAAGTGATCTATTTTTTTCAAGTAAACGTTAGCAGCAGAGCCATACAGAATGCATCCATAGTCAATAATCGACCGAATGTATGCCCGGTAGAAAAGAAGGGAGATTTTAGGATCTGCCTCCCACTATTTCATGTAAATTGGAATTTATAGGTTATATTTTATCTCTAGGGTATTTGCGAACACATCAAAAAGCATTGTAAATTGGATCAGGATTAACGAAAGTTATAACCCCATTACCGCACTTTACACTGTAGATAACTGTAGAAATTTCGCAAATAAGTGTACATGATTTTTTCTAACACGCTTATATTAGTTTCACCTGTATCTTGTATGTTTGTTTGTAACTGACTCTTTGGCCTCGATTTTGCCCTACTTTATGCGATCAGATTTAATTTAAACTTTGCAAACTTGTCAAAGACCGACGACAATGCAATAATTCGATAAAAATATTCGATTATCCTGATTAGTTTCGCCAGGATTCATAAATTTCTTCAGGGATCCTTTGCATGAAAGTAAGAGAGATAGAACTAGTGCGTGAACTACGCGTGCGCGCAGAACAAATATTAACACGGTTCATCGTATCGGTGGTTCAGTGGTAGAGTGCTCGCTTGCTACGTGTTGTTCTTTTACCATTAAATACATAATTTTTTTTAGCGAGTAAAAAAATCAAAACAAAAAGCGAAAAATAAATTATGGTTTAAAAAAACTAAAAAATACGCTTTTAGAGTTAATCAAAGTAAAAAATAATTCTTAACATAAGAATAAAATTACTGACGAGAAAATTAATGTCACTGTTTATGTATGACAATTTATTTCATCATGTCATAGTGAAGTGTAATAGTAAAAATCTGTAAATTTATTGTAAACAGACCAATATAACGTTTAAAAAATGTTTTATTTAAATCTAATAAACGATTTTTAATATTTTAGATGCATATTTGCATCCGTATTTTATACTTTAATCATAGCTAATACAAATATGGAAAAATACTCATGGGACATCAAAATTTTAATGCAAAACGTTGAAGTGTACGGTGGTATCCAGTCAACCCGCACAAAATATACCTATTAAATATTTGCGATAAATAAAATCAAGTAATTAAATACAACATTCCAATTTGAATTGTCCCCACTTCGTCGATAAGTGTTTGTGACGTTATTAAAAATAAAGAATATTTTATGCGATGTTTGATTGACATCACCATTCACTTGTGTCATAACATTTTACAAACACAATTTTCAATATTGTGATACAGAATTGTGAAAGGACATAGAAAAAATCTTGAAAGCATGAATGAGTGTCATATTATGATAATTTGCAAACTAGCTTTATAAGTTATCCGTCAGATGGCGTCCAGAACTTTGAAGAAGCGACTACTGACTTTACGAATACATTAAAACGCCTGATAAAAAATTCAGTTGGCGCGCTCTCCGAACAATCAATCACTACACAGTATAATTCGCGTTACATAAATATCAACCGTTTAAAATGTTTCGCAAACCTCATCAGGAACTAGGCAGCGAAAACGAGCGAATAATATTGTTTTTAACCTACAATTCGTCGGTTGAATGTTAAACAGGACGAGAGATCAGAATCATCGAATATACTTGACACACAGATGATGATAACACCAATGGCTCGGCCTTATTTTTCGCTTGTCCCGTTATTCGATGTTTTAAATATTTAAATTTTTCAAGAATTTCAAACCCATTTCGGCACTCCTAATATGTATATCTTGCTCGAACGTCGATCGACAATATTAACGGCGTGCTTATTTGTTTACGTACACTAATTAGGGATGATTTATATTAAATATACAAATTGAATGTACCTACAAAAGATGATCGAAGTGTTTTCGATGTTGTTCTAAGCGAATATTGCATCTTTTGAACCCCAGACTGCAAAATACATGGAAATCTGGGAATCGTGGAGCCCATTCAATGGTCATTTAACCAATAAATTCATACAAGTTTTTATTTAGAAAGTCCCTAACAATAACTCCATAATGGAGGGATGACCCATCTTATTTTGTTGCCATATCAGTTTTTCCTTAACCGGCTATTTTCCAGTTCCAACAAAACTTTTTGAAATATATCTTGCTACTTTACAGAATTGACGTATGGTATCATCATCTTCATTTAGACCTTGAAGTAAAGTAGAGCTACATGGCCTCAATTGCAGACTTTTCTAAATTCTTTTTTTTTTTATATGTTCTGGTTCCCACGAAAAGGGATATCCTGTAATGTTCAGAGAACATCGTGGGAACCAAAGTTCCAAAGCCTCGCAATTCGTTGGATGAATGAGTCTTTGGAAAGTGATGTTCTGCAGGTCTCCAAAGTGACCACGAACGGGTGTGAAGACTGAACTTGACGGGTTAATCTTGAAGAGACTGCCAATGGAGGAACGATTGTTGCTATTTCAGAAGAGCATCGCCCATGAAAATATCTATAAAATAGAGACAAATCGCCAACTTTTCTACGGTGTTCCAGACAAGTGAGCGAGTTTGTAAGCGAGGCATCACCGATGAGACGAATTGCCCTTTTTTAGACAGAATCCAATAGCTTCAGGATATGTTTAGGTGCCGCACTCCAAATATGGGAACAGTATTCCAGTACAGGTCGGATCTGTGCCTTATAGATCATAAGCAGCTGACTGGAGGTGAAATAGCTCTTGGCACGAAACAAAAAACCAAGTTTTTGGGATGCACTTTTGGTAATGGACCTCACGTGATTTTCTCAGGAAAGGTTATTGCTGATAGTAATACCAAGCATCGATATGGATGACTTCAGTGGTATGGTTACTCTTGACAAAGTTATGTTAGGCACAGTGAGATCAGCTTTTCTAGAGAAAAGACTAGAATAGACATTTATTCATCATTCAACATTTTTACAACTGTATTACATACAATTACAAAAATTTATCAGACTAGTCAGGAATGCCAACTTATGTAGCGACACAAACAGTTTAAAATATAGACACAAAATATAATTAAACAGATAAGATACTAGAGAAAATAAGATTTTTACACCGGAAAACTCTTACTCGTATTTTAAGTAGATATATAAATAAAAGGAATATAAAAGTCCCCCTTTTATTTAAGTAGTTATATTAAAAAGTCATTAGGACAGTGGAAATTCCTCAACAGAGTAAAAAGCATTTTGGATGAGATGATTGTAAAGAGCTAATTTGAAGCTTCCTAAGCTATATATGTATCCAAATAGTTTGAGTGCATGGTTGTAGCAGATGATACCTTGATATTTAGCGAAGTCTTGTCCCAGAGCCAGACAAGAGGAGGGTAGTCGTAGTTCATTACCTCTTCTAGTATTGTAATTGTGAATCAAATTATTTTTACTTTTGGTGTAGTGTAACAGCCATGGATCACTAGCACAATAAGATCCAGAAGGCTCGCATGGGCAGGTCACGTAGTCAGAGCGGAGAATAGGGATATTGGGACCGTTTATAGAGGCAGACCAAATGCAAGAAGGCCACCAGGACGACCTAGTCAAAGGTGGAAAGATAATGAAGAGAGAGTCGCCAATATGATAAAAATACGAAATTGGGAAGAAGTAGCAAGAGAAAGGACTAGATGGAGGGCGGTGGTCGAGGAGGCTAAAACGCTTAAAGTGTTGTACGTTAAGTAAGTAAGTATTTCATTTTTTGTTTATATTTATGGTTATTATGTAAATGTAGAGGCTGGGTAAGGGTGTGGTGGCTAACTCGATGAATGTACTCTTACACGATTCTTTATAATGTAGTCTAGTTACACATCTTATTATTTTTTTTTGTTTAAATTTTTTTATTGTATGTGCTAAGTTCCCCTAGAAAGGTAGTCCATACGATAGGATGAATTATACAAGTCTATAGTAGGTCAGCTTAAGTATACATATATAGTAAGTCTGTTCCACGTAATCGCAAAAGCTTATTGTATGACATTAGTGTGTGCCAATTAGAAAGAGCGCATCAGTTCGTGTATTTTAAACATTAATTTTTTTCCATTGAGGTATTTTATAAAAATGGATAAAATTGAGATAAGGGCTTATCCCCGCAAAAAATTCCAAGGACCTTGTTGAAAGTATTGGGTGACTATGCAACTTAGTACCAGGTAATCAAGAACTGGTCACGAGATTTCAAACTGGGAAGAGAGTCCTATCAACATGCACCAGGTGCAGGAGCCCCCAAAACTGTGGTGACCAAAGAAAATGTGAATTTAGTCCATGACATGGTATTAAATGACAGAAAAATTACAGTCGAGGCTATAGCAGAGACATGTAGGTTTTTATTTGAATGCGTTAAAAAAAATTTACATCAGCAATTGGGTCTCAAAAAACTCTCTGCACGTTGGGTTCCACTAATGCTGACGACAGACCAGAAGCGTGTTCGCCAGGTTGCAGCGGAGACAAATTTGGAGGTCATTAACAGAAATCCCGATAAATTTAAGCGAAAATTTCTTACGGTCGACGAAACATGGGTTCATCACTTTGATACAGAATTCAAAAAACAGGGCATGGAATGGCGGCATAGGGGTTCCTTGCCCCCTGAAAATTTCGTGTTGTCCCATCAGCTGGTAAGATCATGGGTACAGTTTTTTTGGGATTTTGCAGGTGTTATTTTCGTGTACTATTTACCTCGTAGTCGCACCTTAACAGGTGAATATTATGCGAATCTAATACCAAAAGTACGCGAAGCGGTCAGAAAAAAGTGAAGAGGAAAATAGAGTCGATGTATGCCTTTTCACCAGGACAACGGTCCGGCCCACAAAAGTTGTGTTGCAATGGGTTTGAAACACTTTAACACCGATATACCAAGTGTATAAACGTTGCTGGTGGTTATGTTGAAAAATAAATTAGTTTCATTCTTCTCATGTGTTTGCTTCTATGTTAGGGAGACAATAATTCGTGAACTATTCTCGTACCACTACTACTCTAATGATTTAAACCATCATTAATTTTTTTAAACATTCCGAACGCCTAAATATTGAACATCCCTTGTAGAAAAATCTGCCTTTGTCGGTAGAACTGAACTTTAATAGCCCTTTCTGCTTTTAAAAGCATATCTGTAAAGTACTTCAAACAGAAAAAACAAGTTTAATGCATGAAGCGCAAAGACCTTCTGGGGTACATTTATTTATAAAATGGGAGTAAGCAAAAGCCAGTTCCTTCGTCTATGAAAAAGGCCACGAATCTAAATAAGAATGCGTTCATAAATTTCGTACTAAAAGACAATATCTGGCCTACGTCGTTGCAGGACTTGAATCGTGCACACGAATAGGTACAGAAACGAAGAAGAAATATAAAAAAAAATGCAAACAAAAACATTATTGAAAGGTTGTTGTTACGTCCTTCCTTATCTTGAATATTAAGAAAATAATTTTTGCCACGCATGTTTTATGTTTTATATTCACGTAGAATTAAAAAAATAACTTAAGTACAGGGTGATATAATTAAAAAAATACAACTTTATGTTGATCTGCTTTTTGGGCCACCCTACATTACATTTTTGCGGTTGGGCCATTGGTATAGGCACCCATGTCACCTAGATCTTCGATCCTCTGTGACTACCGCTGTGTCTTCAGGGCATCAGAATTTCGGTCCGCTGGTTTTGGCAAACCGCAGGATTTCTGTTGGCCATGTCTCATTTAGATCACCTGGATCCATTATTATGCGGCCCCAGGTTTGGTACCTGTACACCGCTAACATCGGGCAGAAACACAGGATGTGTATGCTGCTCTCTTTCTCTTCGCCGCATATTCGGCAGTTTTTCTCAGCCGCCAGCTTAAGTTTAAAGAGGTGCGCCCTTAGTGCGATGAGGCTAGTGAGCAGGCCAAGCGTGCTGCTTAGCCTACTCCGGTTCATCGTCCAGAGTGCGTCTGCCCTCTTCTGGAGAGGTTATTTCATCAGTTGTCTTGACGTTCTGCAACCATTATTTGCATTTCACTCAGCGATATGTTCTTGCCCTAAATGGCTCTAAATATTTTAAGCACAGTGACATATATTATATTCATGAAGTTTTTTTACTATTTCTTATCCACTTCCTGCCCTGATTGATGTGATAGCAGATAGCAGATAGCAAGTTTCCTTCGTATATGCTTCTTCTTTTAAAGATTTAGCCAATCAATAGACGCCAAAATAAGCGGTACTATTGCCATGGAAAGATTCTCCTAGGTCAGTCAGTGAGAAATAATCTGATTGACGTGACAGCAAAACAAAACATAGGCATCCTGTTATGGAGATGCTTCTTTAGCTTGCAGTGCAAGTCAATATCTTAGTGAGAAAGCATAGACTCTGTCTAGACATCGCAGATCAATTTTTTACATTATTATCTTGTACATTATACCTCTTCTAGGCATCTGAACCATTCAATTAGCACCAAAATAAATAGTATTATTGCCTTAGGAAGAATCTCCCAGGTCAGCCAGTGCTAAGTACTAATTTTAAAACTTGTTATTATCTTTTGCGCTTCTATTATCTTATTTCAGCTATTGATACTCCGTTTTATTATCCGAGTATTTGTCTAATTGCTTATTGGAGTTATGCATTCTTCCTGGTTAACAGTCGTAACTGGTTGATAAAAATTAAAAAATGCGAAATAATCGATGAATGAATCAACGTTTTCAAGAAATCTACAATCAAAAAACAGATCTTGGCATTTTTTAGAAGTTATTCACTCCGATATCCGTACAGGAAGACGTTCTTCCCATTATCACGTAACAGATTTTAAGAATTTTATTATCAAAAACGGTTTTTTTCATTGCGCAACTGTAGTTGGCTGTTTCGCAGGTATAAAATTGGTATCTGGCCTCGACTAAATACAAATAAAAAATCGAAAGCTCAGACCCCGAGTTCGTTGACACGTTTCGTTTTTTTTGGTCCCTCTTCAGTGTCGAAGTCTTTTTGACGAAGGTTCGTTTTCGGGAATCGTTTTGCTCGAAGAGTGTAGCGAAAAATTATGTCGATTTTTTTAAAATGTGATTAGATTTGATCATTTTTACTAAAAAATATTCTTATTTGCCATTTCGCACAAAAATAGCGAAAATAGCAATAAATAGTAATACGTAGCCATAAATAGCAATAAATAGAAATGAATGAATGAAGTTCATGAATATTTTATCGGGATTTACTACGTTCCTAAAGACTGTTGTTATTCGATTGATGAGTCTTGAAAAAACGAAGAATGTCAACAATTATAATTTGCATTGGACAGATAAAACGATTTAATAATGAATAATTAATAAAACGAATAAATATTGATGCTGTAAGCCTTTGAGCTTTTTTTTTATCGTATATATCGAATATCAATAGGTATTGTTTACAAATACATTAATTATTAAAAACAATCCTTATCAGGATACGAACAATATATGTATGTAGAAAAGATAACTGTATTATCGTGGGAGTGCCGGCATTTATGAAAAAATATACCTAAATTATAAATCGACCTTAATTCCAACTGAACACTAAGAACACAACATTATGCAATAAGAAAAATTCTTAATGATTTCTTTTGAACGACAATGTCTGCATATACTCGATAATTTCGTGAAAATGTCCCTTAAATATTTTGAAAATAATAATAATTGAGCCATCTTGTATATAATCGTGCAATTAATTTTAAATAACAAAATGTGTGAGGTTTTTCACATTTTAGCATAATTTCTCCAGATACGGTCGATGTTAGCGATAAAAGAAACAGGTGGGGCTTCCCAAGGACATTTTTCGATTTTTATATTGGTCGACTTGGAAATTGGCAAGTCCCGTTTTTAAATCATTCCGTTCTCCGTTATTATGGCTTTTATCATCACTACTAAGCGATTAATTTTATTTTATTGTATATTTCCTTGATTCTGCACGAGCAGATTTGGTCGTTTATTTACCGCCAACGTCCGAGCTCGATTCCTGATTGCGATTAACTGTGTTGTTTTGATGGTTTAACGTTCTTCGTAAGCCACTTACGTATTTCGCATTTATTTATTAACAAAATTAAAAAAAAAAGAACAAAATGTATGTAATAAGAAGTAACAACATTCGATACTGCTCTTAGTATCACGTCTGAATTTATCTGTAAGCAGATCCTTTACGTCCTTTATGAAAGCTAAAAGAAATTCTAAATAGATTTTAGTATTCCAAAATGTTTTTCCCGTGATTCTTTTCAAGGTTGTGGAATTTGCTTGAAAGTTTGTTGCTATTGATATATCACGTCTTTCATTACGATATTTTAGTATCTATGGTTTTTGAACGCAAGATCTGCTTGGAAGTTTTTATCTGTTGCTATCACTTCTTTCATTAAGGATTTTTTAGTTTGCTTCCTAAAAGTTTTTTCAAGTATATTTCTATGGTCTGAGAATTCCGAACCACATTCTTATTTATAGTGCTTGGAAGTTTGTAATTGCTGCTATCATCAAGGATTTTTAGTTTGCTCTCTGGAAGTGTTCTTAAGTATATTTCCATTGTGTGTAAACTCCAAATAACATCCTTTTTCAGAGAGCTTGGAAGTTTGTAATTGTTGGTATTACATGCTTTATCAACAATTTTAAGTTTGCTTTCTGGATGGATTTTTCATGGTTTAAGTTTGTATTTCAAAATATTTTGCCTGTGTTTCTGAACAAGAGTGTGAGATTTGCTTGGAAGTTTGTATCTGTTGCTATCACATCCTTTATCACGATGTTTTTATTGGCTTCCAAGAAGTTACTAAGTATATATCTATGGTCTATGAACTCCGAACCTCATCTATATTCAGAGTGCTTGTAAGTCTGTAATAATTGATGCTATAAAATGCATTATCCAGAATTTTTAGTTTGCTTTATGGATGGATTTTTATGATTTAGGTTTTGTATTCCAAAATATGTGTGCCTTTGCTTTTGTAAAAGAATGTAAGATCTGCTTGGAAGTTGGTATCTGTTGCTATTACAATCTTAAAGTTTTTTTTTTATTTGCAGAAGTGTATTTTTTGTATTTTTTATGGTTGTGAACTCTGAAAAACTTCCTTCTTCAGGGTGTTTAAAAATTTTTTGCTTTCACATCCTACATCGAGGAATTTTTGTTTGATTCTTGGAAGGAATTATCATGGTACCAATACATCCTTTATCACGATTTTTAATTTGCTTCCAAGAATATATGCTTGGAAGTTTTTAATTGTTGCTATCACATATTTCATCAAGAGTTATAAAGTTTGCTTCTTGAAAGGAATATTAATTATCTAAGTATTGTATTCCAAAATGTCTTAGTCTGCGTTTCTCTGCAATGACAAGAAATGAGTTTGGAAGTTTGTTACTGGTGCTAACACATCTTTTAACTGTATAACTTGCTCACTAGAAGTATTTTTTATAGTATAAGTTTTGTATTCCAAGATGTCTTTTCCTGTTATTTTTTGCAATTACGAGGAATGAGTTTGGAAGTTTGTTACTGGTGCTAACACATCATTTAATTTTGTAATTTGTTCCATACGAAGAATTTTTTATTGTGTAAGAATTGTATTCCAAAATTTCTTGTTCTATGATTCTTTGCAATGACGAGGAATGAGTTTGGAAGTTTGTTACTGGTGCTAACACATCTTTTAGTTTTGTAATTTGCTTCCTAGATGGATTTTTTATGGTTTAAGTTTTGTATTCCATAATTTTTTTGCCTGTACGAGGACGTGAGATGAGGTTAAGAGTTTGTAACTATTACTACCACATCTCTTAATACGAATTTATAGTTTACTTCTTTTAACATTTGCTTTGAAACTGTTGCTATCACATTTTTCAACGAGAGTTTTTAGTTGCTTTCTAATAATATTGTTTTAGTTGGTAAGATTTATTGATTGCGCACTTTTTAGTAATAAAGCTCGATATAATTCGTAATTAGTGGGTGGCAGCTGTTGAACATTGTAAAGGACTCACATGAGATGGTAAAATAGTCACTTAGTGCGTGATTACGGTTATTTGGGAGAATTTTCATCATGCAATCACATTGAATTATAAATTTAAAATCTCCGTCTGGGAGTGAGTAATTTAAAAAAGTACCTGACGAAAATTTGGATCCTTTTTAAGGGGTTATTGAACAGAAAAACGAGTTGACAATAAAATAAAATCATTGAGACGAATTAACGTGAGAATGTTTTTATATATTAGCGTTATTTTTTCCTGTTTTTGCTATATTTAAATTTATTGTTAATTGTATAAAAATATGATTCAGGTTTAATTGTTTATTCCGGTATCGCAAAAACAAACAAATAAAAAACAATAATAATTTAATTAATTCATTTGGGAATAGTTTACGAGAGATGGAAAGTATGACAGTGACATTGAGCGAAAGGTGTTGGCATGAAAACAAATGCATGGGGCACTACATAGCTTTATGAACAGCCAGAAATTGTCAAAAAAGGCACGTCTGACTGTGGTGTAAAATATGTGGTTACAAAGATAGATAAAGAAATGCTTAGACGGTTTGGACACGTAGAAATGATGGATAAAGGAAGATTGACGAAACAAATTTATAAGGCGAGTGTGAATGGACGGAAGTCGGTAGAGGTCGACCTCGGCGAACATCGATCTCGATCAGATCAACATTGTTTTGAAAAAAGGCCAGTTTAAGAGTACCAACAACCGACGAGCATGTTTGAGAGCACTGATGAAAGTAGAGGAAGCAAAAGATGTGTGCAAGAACCGTAGTGGAAGTGGAAGGAAGTGGTCTCTGCCTACCCCTATGGGAAAAAGGCGTGATTTTATGTATGTATGTAAAATTTTAAAATTTTGTCGTCAAAGTAATAAAATTGATTTGAAATTAATACAAATATTTCCATTTCGATTTTTTCTTTTGAATTTAACTTTTTTTTAAATTCTGATCTTTATTGCAGTAAATATTTATGTAGGTATTAAAATACATTATAAAAAATAAAATTTGTTTAATAAAAAAAATATTTTTAATTTGTAATAGCTATTAATTTATTAAAAATTCAAAGTTAAAGCAGTCAAAAAAATAATTTTAATAAATTTATATTGATTTATTAATAAAAATGTGCATCCTTTTTAATTTAAATTTTGTTTTTAAACTTCTAATCCGTATTGCAATAAATATTTGTGCAATAAAATAAATAATAAAAAATTAAATTATTTTATATAAAAAATATTTTTATTTTGAAAAACAAAATTTTTACTTTTTAAAATTATAGCTGGTAAATAATTTTGATTTAATAAAAATTCAAAATTTAGTCGTTAAAATAATAGTTTTGATTTGAAATTAATAAAAATATTTTAAATATTATTTCAATTTTTTAATTGTGTTTTTTACAATTAATATTAAAAAAAATTGTTGATTAAAAAAAATATTTTTACTTTGTACATTTATAATAGCTGATAAATATTAATTTATTAAAAATGTGGTCAAAAAAATAATTTTAATAAATTAATATTAATTTATTAATAAAAATTTGATTTTTATTATTAATTTCAATTATTTTTTTTTAATTTTCAATCCGTCATGCAATAAATATTTGTGTATTAAAATAAATTATAAAAAATAAAATATTTTAGGTAAAAAATATTCTTACTCTTTAAAATTATTGCTTTAAATAATTTTGATTTCATAAAAATTCAAAATTTTAGTCGTCAAATTAATAATTTTGATGTAAAATTAATCAAAATATTTTAATTTTAATATTCTGGTTTAATTTCAATTTTTTTAATTGTATTTTTTGCATAGAATATTCATGCATTAAAATAAATTTTAAAAAATAAAATTTGTTGCATAAAAAAATTATTTTTACTTTGTAGATTTTGTAAATAATAATAATTGATTAAAAATATTGCAATAAATATTTGTGTATTAAAATAAATTATAAAAAATGAAATATTTGTAAAAAAAAATATTCTCACTCAGCAAAATAAGTAATAAAAAATAGGTATTTGATGTTTTAATTCATTTTTTTACGTTTGTTATTAAAAAACTAAAAACACCAAATTTTAATAGAATCTTACCTTAAATTAGTACAAAATCTACCATAATATATAAAAAAAATGTATCTTTCTGCAGATCTCACTAAAACTTTGCCAAAAAAAAAGGACAACCACTGTCGATATTTTTTTTTCAAAAACCAAAAATAAAATGCAAAATCTGAACCAGTTGGATTTTCGCGAACTATTTCTAGATTCAAAATGTGTATTGTCACTTGCGAAACTTGGTATTCGGCCATTTGGTAGACCGATATACTTTATACGATCCCCCTCCCCGATTGCCTTAAGTCTCTTTTGCGAGCTGGATGGAATTCGCAAAGTAGAAGATCCGACGCAGAGTTAAAACAACAATTCCAACGGTCTTTCTTATTCTTCTTTTCTTAGTTTACAATGTCGAGGACGCCTGATATTGTTACACATATCGTCCTCCGTTCGTGCCAAAAATTAAATATTACGACAAAAATTTGCGTCGAATCCATTAACGAAAAAAGTCACACGGTTACAAATCGGGGACGTATAAAGAACGCCAAAAATTATTTTTTAATTACATTTAAGATATACTAGGAGAACAGGAAGGATCTCAATGCATCGTGACCGCACGTACGTGCTGGTCATTATCGATGAATATATCAATCAAAATTAACAGAGAATGAATAAAAATGTGTAATTTTGCGAATGTTTGCTCTCAAAACGAAGGTCGAATTTCATTTATATCTCATTTCGTAATTTGTGCGTATATGTGTGTGTGTGTGTGTGTGTTGTCATTGACCTTGCACTGGATGACACTCGTTGCTGATGGCGAAGAACAAGTTCTTTTTATTCAAACATGAGCGTCGACTTTTTTATTCAATCAACGCTAATAACATCAAAATATTCCAAAATTACTTCATAGTATACTTGTAAGTAAAAGATGATCTTAAAATTTAGGCTAAAAAATTGGTACTGCAGAATGCAGGGGTGAGAAGAGCTCCAGCTAGGTGCTGATGCAAAAAAGCAGTGGTTCCAAGAAATTGATCACTTTGATCTAGGCGAGAGTGATGGTTGATATATGCTGCTTTGACTAGTTTATTTAAATTGTAAAATAGCGGAGTAGATATGGATCAATCCAGGTGTTTGGCAGGATTTAGCTTATTGCGATAGTATCAAAGGGCTGTTCAATTTTCAACCAGCTACAAAAATATCAAATAAAAGTAACATACGAAAGAGTATCAGTTCCGCATATATTCTGATAGCATACACCCATGCCATGGAAAAAGGTATAAAAATATGTGGACAACACCTGAACAACCGAAGATACGCGAATGATATCGCCTTGATAACAGATAAGAAAGAAGAACTGGACACAGCAGCTAAAAATATAGGTCTTAATATGAACTACGCCAAAACAAAAACCATGACGAACACTGATGAAGAGCAAGAGCGTAATAGAGCAAGAAAAAATATAACGAGTCGATAAATACATATATCTGGGACAAATCATTAAATTCAACAAAGAAAACCAAACAGCAGAAATCAAGAGTTATAGTTAGATTAGGTTGGGCAGCATTCGGAAAATTGAGCTACATCCTAATAAATAAAAAATATCCACAATACCTGTGGATGGGAGTGGATAAGAAATAAAACGAAAGTAAGAGATGTTAGAAAAGGGGTAGCAAAATTAAAATGGAAATTCGCCGGCCACAATATCAGACAAAAAGACGACCAATGGAACAAATGTATTCTAAACTGGAGACCCTGGGAAAATTAAAAAAAAAATAGAGGAAGACCCTAAATGGGGTGGGCGGATGACCTGAAGAATAACTCTGGAACTAGATGGATGAACATGGCGACAAACAGGGAAGAGTGGAAAAGACTAGGGGAGGCCTATGTCCAAAGATGAACCGAAGAAGGCTAAATAGATAGATAGATAGACACCCATGCCTAGTAAATACCGTTAAACCACAACGATTTGACTGGTTACAACAGTAACCTAAACGGCTGTTCAATTTTGTATCAGCTTCAAAAATACCAGATAAAGGTAGCAAATACAAACGAAAGAGTATCGCTATCGCTTGTATTCCGATACAGGATATTCTAGTATCCATTCCAATATTCTCCAACTAAAAGGATTTGACTGCTTACGACTAACAGTAGCCTAACAGTAGCTTCGAAAGTATCAGATAAAAGTAGCAAATACATACGAAAGAGTGTATCTGTACCTAACTATCGCTTCTATTTTGACACATGATTTTTTTACCACGTTACTATTCAGAACAGCTGTGAATAGAGTTAGGTGGACCAATGTGATAACCAACATCCTCAGAGAATAGGCACTAGAAGAAGATATTCTAGTACCCAATCATGTCTAAAAAATACTCTTCAACTAAATAAAGCGTGTTCGGTAGGTTTTTGTTTAAGGATGTCCTCACACAGGCAATGCCTCTAAAGACCCAAAAGCGTCGTTGCTTTCTAAATTTATCTGTTAAACGATATGAAAAGTCTGCTCACGAATGAGTGCTTATTTAAGGAGTCCCAGGAGTCACTCAGCTCTGGACAAACACTATTGAAAAGTTTGGTGAATCCCGTGCAATAGCCTTGGATATATCTAAAGCCTTTGACCGCGTTTGGCACCAGGCATTGTTAAATAAATTATCTGCCTACGGTCTCCCAACCAAACTGCGCCAATGGCTCTTGAGCTTCATGCAAGATCGCTCCTTACATATGGCAGTTGACGGTATTTCTTCTGATGCGTTTAAAACCAATGCCGGGCTCCCCCAGGGTTCCATCCTGCCCCCCACCTTATTTCTTTTACACATCAACGACCTCTTGAAAACCACCACGAACCCCATTTACAGTTTTGCAGACGATAGCACACTTGTCTCAACTTTCACATCCTATCGATCACTTTCGGTGAATGATACAAATAGACTCAGGCAGGAACAGGTTGATTCCATCAATAGAGATCTTAAAGCAATCGTCGAGTGGGGAACCAACAATCTTGTTCAGTTCAACGCCCAAAAAACACAAAGTGCCACGTTTTCCAAGAAAGTGAATTCCTCAAATCATCCCATCACAATGCCCGGAAATACCCTTGAACCAAGTCCCTACATCTCGATTTTGGGAGTCACGGTGTCCAATAATATGTCTTGGCATGACCATGTTGCTAACATCGCAAAGTCGGCAAGCCAGAGGCTAGGTTTTCTATGGAAAGCCAGAAAGTTTTTTACTCCTGATCAACTGTTGACGACGTACAAGGCTCAAATCCGACCTCTACTGGAGTATTGCTCGCACATTTGGGCTTCAGCACCAAGGCATTCTCTTCGTCTTCTAGATTCCATTCAGAAAAGAGCCATTCGCTTGATAAACAGCTCAACTCTCACAGATACCCTTCACCCTCTAGAACATAAAAGAAGAGTTGCAGACCAGTCATTGCTCTACAGATATTTCCATGGCAGATGTTTCAGAGAAATAAAAACTCTTGTACCACCATTGGCCATATTCGGCCGAAGAACTCGGCACGCTGATCAGTCTCACACATTTACTCTCAAACTTGACACTACGAGGACCAATCTTCATCAAGAATCCTTCTTTTACAGGGCTGCTACGGAATGGAATAAGCTTCCAAAATCAGTTTTTCCAGAGGACTATGACCTGCAACGTTTTAAAAAGCGTGTCCACAATCATTTCCTTTCTATAATCCCTTCCCCTTCTAATAGTCGCAGTGCGGGCCGTCCGCGGCCCACACGATAGGTCTACCCTTTTTGCGACTATTTTCATAAAAAAAAAACGTTAATGATAAACTTTATTCATGAAGAAAAAACTGTGTTCTTCTACAGGAGGAACAAGAATAGTAAGCTCATACTAAAAGCGTGCAAAAAATGATTTTGTTACTAAAATATCATACAGGATTTACACTGTTGACATGAGTGATAAAATATATTGCTGAAAAATATTGTTGCATAGTTTTTCCGCATAAAAATTTAGTAGTAAGTCATTGCGTGTCTTATTGATTCCATTTATCTTGATTCACTCCTTTTCCTTTATTTTCGAGAGAAATGTGTACAAAGAAAACGAGAATTTGATGACCTAAAAGAATAAAACGCTCGTGGTAAATTACTTTAACATTGGAACCTCTGTCAAGTCGTCTTTATTTTTAATTTTCGAGTTAAAAATGTTTTTCGCGACAGGTTATTACTTTATATTTCATTTTTAGGTTTTCCCATTAGGATTATCCATTTTGTTATGATTCATACTGGGATTTAAGAATATACAGGGACTTTCTAAATTTATGCGAAAAAGTTCAGGTTATTGCCCTTATGAAATTATGATGAATCTTTCCCTTAAAAATTTTTTCTCAGCCCACCTCCTTCCGAGATATCACCCCTAAAAGGTGGTGAGTAATCGTAAGTCTTAATTTTTTTTCTCAAATTTAAGTAAAGGTAGAAACACAAAATTTTGTAATTTCCGTGTACTCGCAAAGTACTAATCACTGGTATTTTTGCAACATTCCT
The DNA here is from genome assembly GCA_950111635.1 of Agelastica alni. Lineage (NCBI taxonomy): Eukaryota > Metazoa > Arthropoda > Insecta > Coleoptera > Chrysomelidae > Agelastica > Agelastica alni. The sequence goes on along the minus strand of OX467714.1, from coordinate 40,912,191 downwards.
CTTACATTATAGGTGGGGGAATTAGCATCCCTAACCTTATTTAATATCAAATGTTTTTTTGTAATTTAGTTTTGTAAAATAAAAATATTACTTAAAATCACTGTTTATTTAAAAACATTTCTTAATCTTAAAGTTTTTTCCTAGAACCAATAGATTCGGGAAAAAAAATATAAGAAAATAATTTTTATTCTTTATTAAATTTTAAATTACGTATTAAGATTGGAAAACAGTAAAGATGGAAAATGCAAGAAGAAAACGATTCATAATAAATGTTAGAAATGACCGTCCCCATCTAAAATTAAAACTTAATTTTACTCACCACCTTTTAGGGGTGATATCTTGGAAGGGGGTGGGCTGAGCAAGTTTTCCGTTTAAATTTCATACGAGCAATCACCTCATGCATATTATCGCATGCATTTTTTTTTACCTCTGATGCTGGTTCTAGCGCCAGATACACCTCAGATTCTTGGGCTTTTTGCGTCTTCCGATTTGTTGTCTCACCACCTGCAGGTTCTTCACCGGTTGGCTGTTGTATTCTTTAGGGGTTAACCAGGTTGCCCAAATTTTGTCTGTCTATTGCGATATAGTGCCTCACATTTTAACAGTACGTGTTTGGCCGTTTCTGCCACTTCACCACATTGTCTGCAGTGAAGTTCTCCATTGTATAGCCCCATTTTTTGTTGGTGTCCTCTCATTGGACTGTGACCAGTAAGAAGACCCGTCATAATTCTTACCTGATCCTACACATATTCAGTAGTTTTTCGGGTGTGTGTTATGTTGGTTCTTTGATAAATGTTTTCCCGTGGTGCATAAGAGTGGTTTCTTTTCACCGCTCTTTTTGTTTTCGTTTAACCCAGTCCCGTATGCATTCTCGGATCTCAGATTTAGTAATCCCAAATGCGGGTTCTGGGCCTATGTATGGATCATCAGCTTTTTCATTGCATTGATCCCACAGTGTCCTGGAACCCATATCAAAGTTATGTTGTTGTGTTCTAAGAAGAAATTGAGTTCTTTCCGGCTTTCACTTACCAGTCTTAATGTCAGTTTTAGGTTCATCAGAGCTTTTAGTAACGCCTGGCTGTCTGTTGTTTTCTCTTGCGCATTGCAGGATAGCATAAATTTCCGCCTGAAATACAGAAGTGTTTGTTCCTAGTGAGACACTTATTTTGGAGTTTCTTTCCTCGTTGTATATTCCAGCACCAGATTCTTCCTTGGTTTTGGATCCATCTGTATACCAGATCCTTTCTTCAGGTTTGCCATTGGTATGGTCATCTGTCCATTCCCCTCGATCTTGTATATTTACATTGAAGTTAGTGTTGAAAAAGTACATAGGAGACATGTGGTCCGGTGGTTTCATTTCGAGAATGTTCCCTCCCACTATATCTCTTATCCCGATATGATCCAATCTATTGCTCATGTTTTGTTGCCTTAGAAGTGCCATTATTGCTTGCCCCATTATTGTTATGTCGATCAGGGGGAGGCTTTCATGGCTGCCGTTAGTGTTGTTTTCATAGCCCCCGTTATGCTTATGCAGGCAAGTCTTTGTACCTTGCTTAACTCGGCCACGGCTATTTTTTGGGTGATCTTTGGCCACCATACCAAGGATGCATATGTGATCATGGGTTTCACAATTCGCATGAATTTACAAACACCATGTATATCCAAACCCCTCGTAAAACTAATTTTTTAATCGTCTCTATTTCTCTGTTTTTTTGGATTTTTAGAAAGCAAAAAAGAATACGTATCAGCTTCTTTTATATCTGGTGGTGGCATTAATTCCCGCTCATCTACAACGAATAATCTTTACATTTACAAAACTTACTTTGATGTAGGTGTCCATATTGATATTGTACAAATTATAGGCACTAAGTTGGGGAAAGTTTTGAGCTCTCTGTAGCATAAACATAAAATCTCTCGTAAATTTTTTCTCTCCTAAACCGCTCCAATTGGATGAGAATACGAATTCCGGCAGAATACTAGTCTGTAATAATTTTACTTGTAAGAAAATCCGCTGCAAAGATTCGACATGTACTCACTTGGAAAAGCAACTCATTTCCAATTGCACAGTAGACGAACAGCTGGTTTAACAGCACGGACATCATTATAAAAAGCAACAACATTTTTAAAACCGGCACGTCGTTCTGAAACATTTAAATTTTTATTGAACCGAAATTTTGTTTTTGGGGAAATACTTTACCAACGAAGTTATCATGAAAAAACAGATGCATACATCTGTCACCGTGTATATCATTTCGATCATTTCTATGGCGCTAAACATTTTATTCATTTTTTCGGTGATCCTAAAATCAACTAATGGTATATTCTGTAACAAGGTCAGAATGAAAACTCGATGCGATTGGAAAAAACACGAGCATCACGAATTTTCATTCTAACCGAGTAGCAGACTATACTTTCTCCACGATTAAAAATTTTAAAATATTTTTAAATGGAAACGAACGGAAGATAATTTTTATTAAAGAATTCAATTTTTTTTTTTTATGTTCTGGTTCCCACGAAAAGGGATATCCTGTAATGTTCAGAGAACATCGTGGGAACCAAGGGAAAGAAGGTAGGAGTTGGTGTTCTTAAATTTCTGGAGGTTGTATGCCTCGGGGAACACCTCCCTAGGCAATGAGTTCCAAAGCCTCGCAATTCGTTTGATGAATGAGTCTTTGGAAAGTGATGTTCTGCAGGTCTCCAAAGTGACCACAAAGGGGTGTGAAGACTGAACTTGACGGGTTAATCTCGAAGAGACTGCCAAAGGAGGAACGATTGTTGATATTTCAGAAGAGCATCGCCCATGAAAATATCTATAAAATAGAGACAAATCGCCAACTTTTCTACTGTGTTCCAGACAAGTGAGCGAGTTTGTAAGCGAGGCATCACCGACGAGACGAATTGCCCTTTTTTGGACAGAATCCAATAGCTTCAGGATATGTTTAGGTGCCGCACTCCAAATATGGGAACAGTATTCCAGGACAGGTCGGATCTGTGCCTTATAGATCATAAGCAGCTGACTGGAGGTGAAATAGTTCTTGGCACGAAACAAAAAACCAAGTTTTTGGGATGCACTTTTGGCAATGGACCTTACGTGATTTTCTCAGGAAAGGTTATTGCTGATAGTAATACCAAGCATCGATATGGATGACTTCAGTGGTATGCTTACTCCTGACAAAGTTATGTTAGGCACAGTGAGATCGGCTTTTCTAGAGAAAAGACATGCTTGTGTTTTGTTTGCATTGAATTCTACTAAGTTATTGGATCCCCATTCGAGAATTTTTGCTAAGTCCATATTTATATTGTTAACATTTCTTCCTCGTTCATTTCTAGTTTCACGGGCTGATATAGGGGCCCTGGAAGAGAAAGCGGTATGGAGGGTACTATCATCGGCAAAGCTGTGTACGGGACATGAAGTTGCTTTCAACAGGTCGTTGATGTGAAGTAAAAATAGTGTTGGTGCTAGAATGGATCCTTGCGGAACACCAGCATTTATGAGTAGAGTGACAGATGAAACTCCATCGACCACTACATGGAGAGACCTGTTTGAGAGAAAACTAGACAGCAGAGAACACAGCTGAGGGGGCAAGCCATAAGATGGAAGCTTGGCGAGGAGTCCCTGGTGCCAAACTCGATCGAACGCCTTGGAGATATCTAATGCCACAGCTAAAGTTTCTCCATACTTTTCAATAAATAGCTGCCATATATGTGAGACGTATGCGAGCAGGTCACAGGTTACAATTACATTAGGTAAACACTCAATAATTTAAGAAACATTCTATCCTATTTCCTATTTTAGCCGGAGACTTTGGTTTTTTCCCTTATCCATGTATTTGTTTTGTGGTCTTACAGGGAAATTCCTAAAATTCGTCTTTCCATGGCTCTCTGATGTACTTCCAGTTTATGTTTGATTTTTCTGGTTATTACCCAGGTCTCGCAACCGTACGTGACAACAGGCAGTATACACTCGTTATAGACTTTTGATTTTAAATTCACTGAGATATTCATGCTGAAGATGTCTTTTTTATTTTGCTGTCATGAAACATTTTACTTTGTATTAATTGTTATATTTGTACAGTTCTCGAAATTAAAAACTGGTGTATTATTGGAGGAATTTTCGACAATTGCTTTTATATTACTTTTTATATTTTCGAATGAAAACGTGACAGAAATAATTTTGACACTACTGAAAATTGCCACTACGGTGACAATCAACTGCGTCAAGGCTAATGTAGCATCCGTACAGAGTTTGTTTGTTTTATATTTAAAGTATGGTACAGCCCTGGTCAAGAGAGAATCAAGTAAAATACTGTCGTTTGTATAATTATCTCTTTTTTTGTTACGAATGTTAATCGATGGTAGCAACATAGCTCATTGCTAAAACTATCACGGTTGACATAAAAAGGGCTGCCACAAAAAGTCTCACTAGTTCGTAAATTAATGACGCGCGTGCAAAGATTCATTAAAAAAATCGTAAAAAAAAAACCTTACTCGATGAGCAACAAGTGATGTTTGACACATCTTACGAAAAATTCCTTATGTACATTCGCATATTTTCGCTCCAAATCCTCGTCATCTATCGACCTCAACTTTTGATTAACGGAGTACATTTTCGCAGTGTCGAACACCAGCAGGCTGTGCTGCAGCACTTTGTACTGACAAGTGACGCAAGAGCAGATGGCCATAAACAAAAAATCGCAGCCGATAACGACGCAGTAAAACTGATACATGTCGGCTATGACTTGCTGCAAGTATATGATTTCGTAATAAGGAGTGCTCGATGCATCGATGAAAGGATAGTAAACGTAAAAGGGCAATCCTCCGAAAATCAACGGCGTTACGAATAGCAATGTACTAAAAGTCAATCCGCAAATCAAAATCGCCATCATTATTCGCGTGATTACTTTGTAAAAATGCCTTATTTCCTCCTCCAGATTCGTGTCCACCAAATCGTACGGCCAAAATTTAAACATGATATCGTCCAGAATGGTTTTCAATTTTTTGCCGTTGATATAAAGCGTCACCAACTTCGCCAATGCCTGCAAGATTTTTTTAAAATTTTAAATTTTTACAAAAAAAAATTAACAACATTTTGCTAGACTAAATAATGATGTAAAGTTTTATTTATGACTATCCCTCATTTTAATTTATGGAGAGGGCCAGTCCCATGCTCAAACTATATGAAGGGATCAACCCCTGTATTTAATCCATGGAAAATGACTAATTTTTAAGCTCAGGCAATATAGTAATGAACGCCCATGCTCATTTTATATACAGTAACCGTCCTACCCAGCAAAATCAAAGTCAAAATCCAAGGAAGAAGATGTCCAGGAAGAAGACGCACGTCCTGGCTGAAAAACCTAAGAGAGTGGTATGGTGTTAATTCTACAAGCCTGTTTCGTGCCGTATTCTGGGAGGACATGGCACGTGAAGAAGAAGTACTACCCGTTCAGTCAATGGAGTGGCCCCATGCTAAGTCTATAGAAAGGGTCAGCTTTATGCTTAAATTGTGTGATGGTACCTTCGCACATGCTAAGTTCATAAATAAAAAAGGGCTAATCATAAAGTTCAGTCTATAAAGAGTAGGAAACTTCAATTCTTGTTCTATAGACAGTGACTTTTTCAGTTCATGAAGAGGATTTAGAGATGGGCAAGTTCAATGCTTTATTGTGGACCAATATTAGACCATTGTTGATAAGGATTCACAGAGTAATTAATCCAATTGCACCTGCACATTATGCAGTAGATATTTTTTAACTCTTTGCTCCATTTAGACAAGAAAGACTTATAAACCGATTTTTAAAAATTAAATGAGAATGTACTAACTTGCGATATGGATACTGTGTAGATGATTTGAAAGCAAATTTCCTCCAAGTTGTTGGAAACGTAAATGCATTTGAAAACTAATCCGCAAACGAGAAATCCAAAAAAAAGTACTGTTATGAAGTACAAGACTTGCTTCAAATGGTAGGCGTTTTTTTGCCTCGGCCACAAATAGATGGCTTGCAGCAGCAGCTTAGGCATCCACAAAAATAATTTACAATAATCCGTCGTTTTCATGGTGCTAAAAGACAAATCTGCCACGAAATAAATACATAAATAATATATTTTTGAAAAGTTTCTTACCATTGAGTCGCATTTTAATGCTAATTGTTTCAATTTCTTTGGTTGAATAATGTAGGTACTGATACAAATAAAAGACAGAAAACCAACTCTATAATTTTACGGATTAAAAATGTATGATATTCGGTCTCGGGAAATTTAAAAGAGCTGAATATTCCTGATATTAATAACGTTAATTTACATAAATATCAGATAGTGATCTTTTTGTTAAATAAATGATGCAGTTTTGGATATCAGAGTGAAATTTTTGAAAAAACTAACGTGATTATCCGAAGCAATTTTGCTGACCGTTCGTGTCTGGACACGTTCTTTGACTCGAATTATGATACAGTAACATAGGTTGATGTTTATTTATCCAAAAACGATTATTTATAATTAAAAATGGTGTTCATATTTTTAAAAAATTCTCCACGAAGATCAGTAGTAAAATTTTTCCATGCGTTGGAAAAAGTTTCAAAAGCTTTAATGACAATGAAAAACATGTGTTTTCCACGTGTAGATGACCAACGAAAGGACGTATTTGTATGTTTCATCGACTACCAAAAAGCATTTGACAACGTACGACATGATATGCTCCTACCTATCTTACGAGAGACAGGAATTGATGAAAAAGATATACAAATAATACACAAACTATATTGGAACCAAACAGCAAAGCTGCGACTTCATGACTCACAGCACACAAAGAACATAACTATTGCTAAAGGGGTCCGACAGGGTTGCATACTATCTCCAATGCTGTTCAATGTCTACGTGGAAAGGATTTTCCAACTGGCACTGGAAGGAAACCCAAGAGGCATCAAGGTGAACGGCATTCCCATTAATAATTTGCGTTATGCCGATGACACAGCTATATTAGCAGATAACATAGATGATTTACAAGCAACCATAAATGTTATAAACACCATGGGAAAAGATTTTGGTCTCGATGTCAATATAAGTAAAACCAAACTAATGATAGTGAGTCGGCAGCCTCATGAGAACGCTCACCTCTACATCGATAATATGCAGATCGAGAGAGTGAACAAGTTTAAGTATCTTGGCACAACGCTGAACGATAAGTGGGATAATGATGATGAGATCAAAATACGTGTGGCTATCGCTCGAAGCACATTTGTCAGGTTCAATACCTACCTCCTACGACAAGAAATACCCTTGAATCTCCGGCTGCGAGTTGTCAAGTGCTATATATGGCCAATACTACTTTACGGAGCAGAAACCTGGTCACTAAAGGCCAAATCCCTTAACAGAATCGAGGCCTTTGAAATGTGGATTCTGAGAAGGTTACTCAAGATTCACTGGGTAGATCATATATCAAATGAGCAAGTCTTACAAAGAGCAAGAATACATTGGCAACTACTGGACATTGTAAAAGAAAGAAAAACATCCTATTTGGGACATATTTTAAGAGGTCCTAGGTATATTCTGCTCAAAACTATACTTATGGGAAAAATCGAGGGAAAAAGGGGACCGGGCCGAAAATAACATTCATGGCTTCGCAATATTCGAAACTGGTGTAACATCGCGGATGCCGCCACGATATTTAGAAGAGCCGAAGAGGGCACGCTTCACATTACTCAATGAACACGTGATCGCCAACGCGCTACAATAAAAAGCGTACGGCACCAGAAGAAGAAGAAGATAATCAAAATTCATTTAGTACCTTTAAACTGACAAATTTAAGATCATGGTCCTTTTAATTGTACCTAGAAGATTGTGACAATGCTTGGTAGCAAATACAAGCATTAGCATCCTACTATTTTTGTCTAAATCTATTTTTAATTATGAAGAAATTAAAAGCAGTCAGTTACCATTTCGTATTATATTGATTTCGTTAATTTACAATACGCAATACAAAAACTAAACAATTTATTATAATATTTCTATATGTAATACAATAAACTCTAATTTAATCAATCACTTAAATATTCACTTTACTATCATTCTCGAACAAACGATTTCTTGTTCTTCCATTATCAATTGCGGAACACAGTTATGTGAGGAGTTATCAATATTTAATATATACGCACGGCTATCGTAATAAGTTTAGAAACAAAAAATAATGTGTACATACATACAATCACGTCTTTTCCCCGTAGGGGTAGGCAGAGACCACTTCCTTCCACTTCCGCTACGGTTCTTACACACATCTTTTTCTTCCTCTACTTTCATCAGTGCTTCCATACATGCTCGTCGGTTGTTGGTACTCTTGACCCGGCCTTTCTTCAAAACAATGTTGATCTGATCGAGATCGATGTTCGCCGAGGTTGACCTCTACCGACTTCCGTCCATTCACACTCGCCTTATAAATTTGTTTCATCAATCTTGACACTTTCTGGCTGTTCATAAAGCTATGCAATGCCCCACTCATCTGTTTTCCTGCCAACACCCTCCACTTAATGTCACTGTCATACTTTCCATCTCTCGTAAACTTTGAACCCAAGTACACAAATTCATTTACTTGTTCCACTCTTTCTCCATTAATCGAAACTTTACAGTTTGTCATGCTTTCTTCTCTTTCAAAAACCATTACTTTCGTTTTGCTTACATTTATTTTCATCCCATTGATTTTCAGTGCATCATGCATAACATTAACCATCGCCTGCAACTCCTCTTCAGATGACGCTTATATGACTTGATCATCCGTGTAAAGAAGACATTTGACGATCAAATCATTCATTTTCAATCCATACGCACTCTTTTTAAAATCTTTTAAACAATCGTCTATGTATAAGTTAAACAGCCATGGCGAAACCACACGTCCGTGTCTCACTTCTTTTTCGATGTTAAACCAGTCCGTGCAAGCTCCGTTTATCCTTACACAAGCAGAGGAATCTTCATAAAGTGATTTCAGTGCTCGTATTAAACTACCGCTTACCCCATACATGGACAATGTCAACCACAATTCACTCCTCACCACTCTGTCATAGGCCATTTCCAAGTCTATAAAAGCGCAATAGACCTTCTGAATTCTAGCCAAGAATTTTTCAACTATACCTCTTAATGAAAAGACCTGATCCATACATCTCCTTTCTCTTCTAAATCCTGCTTGCACATCCCATATCATCTTCTCAGTTTTATTTGTTACTCTTTTAATCAATATATTTGCATACAGTTTACCGTCTATGGTGAGTAAACTAATACCTCGGTAGTTCTTACAGTCCTGCTGCGAACCTTTTCCCTTGTAAAGCGGCACGATAATGGCCTTGCACCAGTCATCTGGTACGCTATCACTCCTCCAACAAAGGTTAAAAAGGCGATACAGTAGACGAGCTACCACGTTTTTTCCAGCCTTCAGCATTTCAACTGCTATCCTGTCATACCCAGCAGCTTTACCCAATTTCATACTGTTCAACGCTTCCACAATTTCTGTCGTAGTTATTTCACTTTCATTGCAATTTTCACTCATGTCTCAGAATGGGGCCTGTACTTGTGTATCCTCTTTTTCAAATAAACTTTCGAAGTATTCCTTCCATCTCTTTAATACACATTCCTCTCCTTTTACCATACTACCATCTTGGTTTCTGATTCTTTCCAATTGCGAGGTAGTATTTTTACCTCTGGCTGTTCTTATGGACTTCCAAAAGAGTTTAATATTGTTTTGGAAATCGTCAGATAACCTTTTATCAAATTCATCTTTATCACAATTGACTATGAAAAAATTATATAAAGATTGTTACCTAATATTCTATTATCACACAATAGTACACAGGGTATTTTACAAACCACACCCAACAGCTAAAAAATATTAACAAACAAATTGCTAGCTAAAAAAATTACTGTAAATCTAACGTGCTTTACAAACTTTAGAGTGCAACCCCCTGTTTATTTATCCGTTTTGTGAAAACGATGAAAACGAAATTATATATATATACATATAACAATTTTTCGTTTTTATTTTTGATAATCTACAATACCTTTTTAAAAAAGTAATTATATGTCTGTCTCAAAAGTGTGCAGGAGACTCTCCCTCAAGAGTAATAATAATAATTAGTTATATGATCGATTTTCTGTTTAAAATAAATAACTGTATTGTTTTTTGGGGTCTCTTGCACGATTTTAATTGAATAATATAGTCGTTAAAATAAATAAGAAGTGACAACAATTAATAATCGTAGATAACATTCGATCGCCTGCCTAATGCTAAAAGTATGTTCGCTGTTTTGGCAACATCACAAAACCCAATAATAAATTAATAGAATAATATGTTATCAAGCACAGTTAATTTATTTAAAATTCAAATATTACATCCATTCATTATAATACGACAGACTCATAAACTACTTATAAATCTTTATTTATTTAAACACGATTTGGATAAACAATTTAAGAAATATACACTCAGATTAAAAAGTTTTGATTCACCTTATAATAACTGGTTATGTCTAGATATAAATTGATTAAATACTAATTAATTTGTTTAAAAATTTGATTGTTATTCAAAATATATTTCATCATCATCATCATCTGTGGCTTCACAATCCTGGGTGGGTTTTGGCCGACTCAACCACACGTCTCCATCTTTTTCTATCTAGCATCCGATCGGGTCCATCTTCGATTTTCATGGCTTTTAGGTCTTCTGTAATATTATCTCTTCAGCTGAGGCGGGGCCGACCAAATGGACGTTTTCCCTCGAAACCTCCTCCCACGCCAGTTTTACCATTCTATCCTCTGGCATTCTTTTAACGTGTCCTGCCCACTGTAGTCTCCTGGCCTTTATTTCGTTTATTATTTTGGTATCAGTGTACAGTTCTTTGAGTTCTTGTTGGTTTTTATTCTATATTGCCCTGTATTTTCGTCTCTAGTCGGGCCAAATATTTTTCTTATAACTTTCCTTTCAAAGACCTTATGTCGTTCTTCGCTTGCAACCGTTAGTGTCCAGGTCTCACATCCATATATTACGACAGGCCTTACAATTGTTTTGTATATGTTCAGCTTAGTTTTCCTGGTAAGTATACTAGATTTTATTAGGTTTTGAAGAGCAAAAAGTCATCTGGTTGCAGCCTGTATCCTGTTATTTATCTCTTCTGTGATGTCGTTGTTTTCACTAATACTTGTACCCAGATATTTAAATTGTCATGTCCGTTCAAAGTTGTAGTCTGCGATAGAGAAGTTTTGTCCTACTCTATCTCGGTTCCGATTATTTCTGCTGAGGTACATATACTTGGTCTTGTCTTTATTTATGTTAAGGCCTATTCTTTTTGCTTCCTTTCTGAACTTTATAAAGGAGTCTGCCTGCAGTGCTTTTGAAAGACAATATGTAAATATACCATAATCAAAAACAAAATATTAAGATAATATTAAAAATATACACTAACTCATGTATACACATAAATGCACACCATAATTATAAATATATAATTAACTTACTTTCGACTTGAATCACTTAATAATTTTATGTTATTTGCAAAAGGCTCACTTTTATGTTCTAAACCATTACTGTCAATCATATTTTATTGTAGTTATTACTTTTAAACAAATTTTCTTATTTGAATTTTAAATAATATTTTACATACATAAAGTCACGCCTTTTTCCCATAGGGGTAGGCAGAGACCACTTCCTTCCACTTGCTACGGTTCGTACACACATCTTTTGCTTCCTTTACTTTCATCAGTGCTCTCATATATGCTCTTCGGTTGTTGGTACTCTTGACCTGGCCTTTCTTCAAAACAATGTTGATCTGATCGAGATATGTTCTCCGAGGTCGACCTCTACCGATTTGCCCATTCACACTCGCCTTATCAATTTGTTTCGTCAATCTTCCTTCATCCATCCTTTCTACGTGTCCAAACCATCTAAGCATTCCTTTATCTATCTTTGTAACCACATCTTTTTTTACACCACAGCGTTTTCTTATCTCACTATTCTTAACTTTATCCAACCGAGTCATTCCGGCTATACTTCTCAGACTACTCATCTCCGCAGCATTAATCCTATTTTCATGCTTCTTCTGCCAAACCCAACATTCACTAAATTAGTTCCAGGAAGATATCAACTCCATGAAGAAATCATCTTCAGCAGTTTGTTTATTTTATTTTTCCAACTTCGTTTTCATACTCGTTTGTTTTATTTTCTTTCTTTTAGGAATTGTACGCAGTTGTTTTTTCATATTTTTTATTTAATAAATTTGTTAATTTGTTTTACAGCAGTTTTTAATTATTTTTATAAAAAAAACATGGTGCTCGTTTATAAGTAGTAATTTAAACGAATACAATTGAATTCGTTCGAGGTGACATTTATTTATTCACTTTTAGTGATTTTCAGTTAAAATCACTTGGCGCCCTATCGTGGTTATGTTTTTTTGTTGTTCATATAAAAAAAAGAATATATATATATATATATATATATATATATATATATATATATATATATCCGTCAACTGATCTATCTATTTCCTCGAATTTAAGGTTATTGAGAAATCAAGTACACACAACCCTGAGTAATAGTATTTAGTTTTTTTTTTATTAAACATTAACTTTTTTTAATCAAAAGAAGAAAAACGTCTATTTCCTTCAGAAGTAATTCGTTACAAACTCTACCGATGTAAACTAGCTAATTGGGTACTAGTCCAAATACCTTTCTTAGTATCTTATTTTTAAAAGTCATATTTAAATAGAAATAAATTCGTAAAATTGTTTTAACGTCAGGTGATGCAAAGTTTTTGAATCTTGGTGTATTTTTGACCTGTGTACCGTTGAAATTCGATTTTATATTATTATAATAGTTTAGATACCGTGAAACCCACCGTTGTGCCACTTTTTGTTTCTGCCATTTATGTGAATACTATTTTGAAAAATTACAATCACGATGATGTCACACAAAATTTACGTGAAAAATAAAAAACCAGATAACTGTTCATCGAATGTATGCCGGTACAGTTAGTAACTTCTGTCTACTTCAATTTTTTATTTTGTTTACGGTCTACTGCCAAAATTACGATTTCAACCAATGCCAGTCGAGAATCTATTAATATTAATTGATTCTACCTCATAAATCTAAGTCTAGATAAAATCAAAGTTCTTAATTTTTATGTTCGCGAAGTTGATCGCGTGTTTTTAAAAAGTCCGGAGGAGTTTATCAATTCAAACGGATTTAATGACTTTAAAACATGATTAGATCTTTAAACTAAAATATTAAACAATGACCAAAGTTATTCAAGTGGGTTATTCGATAGCTTTTCGGTAAATGCTTGAAATTAAATTATTTACTTAAATTTTACCAACTGCTACAAACCATACAAAAAAAAGGAGACAAAATAAAATGTATTTACTTGCAACGTACAAAATATTGGCCAATGTACTCCCGGCGGCTCTAAAAGCAAAGTTGGAGTTGGACAAAACTTCTCGGAGGTGTTCGATATAAACAACGGCCCTATCACCGCTGCTTTTTAATATAGCTCTGGAACATGCTACCAGAAAGGCTGAAATCCGTCCTCCAGCAACGGTCTTTCAGAAAAAACAAAGTGTATGTACTCCACCAGAAATAACCGGATCAAAGACAGAGTAGGTCAAAACATTATAATGGGTGACTACAACTTCGAACGGGTCAAAAAATTCAAATATCTTGGAACAACACCACTGATGGGACAGAAGAAGTTAACTGTAGAATACAAGCCGGAAACAAATGCCTTTATACAACTTATAATCTACTAAAATTAAAGACGTACAAAAATAAACACATAAAAAAACAATAATTAGACCAGTTGTGAATACTCAGGAAAATATATGGTCCAACCGTAGATGAAACAACAAGAAGATACAGAACTCGTACAAACAGAGAGATTGAAGACCTATATGGAAAGCCTAACATTGTCCGAAAAATAAAATCCAAACGATTACAGAGGGCGGGACATGTGAGAAAACTTCCGGATAATTGCACTGTCAAGCTGGAGGACTATTGTGAAGTCGGAAAAAACCCACCCTGGGCTGTAAGCCACCGAGTAAGTAAGTAAGTATACCACGTATATCCTGGCTAAGAAATCTAAGGGTTTGGATGTACATCCCTCCAGCTATTTAGAGTCGCATGGTATCCTTAGAAATCTCATTCCAGGCTTCTTGAATTTGATGACAAAGGTCATCTGGGCTATTTGGTGGTTGGGGTAAATTATCCAGTCGATTACCTATCATATTCTACAAATGTATGCCATGGAAACTGTTGTCTTGTTGTCTTGTATTATAAAGGTAAATGCGCTTGCCATTAGGGAGCATCTCCTTTCACTTCACACTAAGCCTGATATCAGAGCATCATACTTTGAAATCAAGCTTAGTATTGTTTTGTATGGAAGTCCTGGACGCTCAAAACAGAGGATACGAAAAAACTGAACGCCTGCGAAATGCGGAAATGCGGTACCGCCGAATGTTACGGATAAGCTGGACAAGCAAGACCACAAATGAAGAAGTCATAAGAAGACGCCCACATCTTATTAACACCATTAAAATAAAAAAAAAACAGCTTATCTAGGGCATCTAATGCGGCATGCAGAGTACGAACAGATTCAACTAATACTGGAAAAATAAAAGAGGTGCGTGGAAACCCACGTGTCAGAAGTGAAAATTTTTAGGTTGGAAATCAGGACGTTATTTTGCGGGATTCGTTGGGGTTGTCGTGTAAAAACAACACGAATAAAACGAACTTAATACATAACTGGTAGAAGCCACTATGTTCGTTTGTAAAACACTTTAGCTTATAGTCTAAAATGTAGTACCAGTCCTGCTAATATGGCGTCATGTACAGTTTGTTACAGCGTAAGCGCTACTATACCAAAAATACGCCACGAGCGTTCGTTCGCAACAGCAAGAGACCCCACCCCTTAATATTTCCAATACCTCTGCCCGTGCGCGCCACGAGAGCAGCTCGCTCCGTCCACTTCCGTTCGGTTTTTCACCGTGACGCAAGTTTGGGCAATTTTTCGATTTACTCCCAGCGCCGAGCGCGCTTAAAGAAGTTTCACTTTAAAAATCGAGAGAAAATGGGGTGTAGGCTGGAAGAAGAAATCATGGCTCCGAAATATACGTGATTGGACCAAAACCGAAGGAAATACGCTCATCCATCAAGCACAGGATAGAGACCAACATCGCATATGGCGCGTTGTGCTTGATGGATAAAGAAACATTAATGACCAGTGTCTTTGTCTTTGTTGCACGACGGCAAAGCTTTATACGAGGCAGGGTCCATACTTTCATAGAATGCTATGTGCGGTCCGTCGTTATGGACATACCCTGAGTGTACAGAAATCCATTTTAATTGATCGACTCTTTCTTGTAGTCCGGAACGTGACCAATTTCTGAACAGCTATCAAATACGCCCCACCAAAACGTATACAACCTGCGATCGCGACATACAAATGTCATAGACTGTCAGCCTTGAAAAGCAGACAATTATATCTCCAGAAGATGCCATCCACTAGGGATGGCGAAACGTCGAGTATAAACTCAGACCTACGACGGCCAAAATATCCGAAAAACCATTCACCAATATATTGTATTGTTACAAAAAAATGTGCAATTTAAGTAAAACGTTACAATATCTATGACTTGGGGGTTCAAATTATCCACTCTCTTGTACTAAACAGTAGCCAAATATGTCATATAGCATTCTCCTTATGTTTCCAAATTGATCATGCGTAACCTATATAACCCTAAGCTTGTTTGGGTGGGAATTTGTCAGCCAAAAAATCTCAAATACCTCGAAAGTGTTAATTGTACGTAGGAACTGAAACACCAGCATCTACAAATCTATTAAATCGAAGCGGATTATTTTAAGGAACGTACATTTAGAAGCGTAAAAATTTTTGGTGACAAATCGTAGTCGAAATTCGAATATTACTCTTGGAAATTAATAAATGTCTTATACAATAATTAACACCAAAATGGTTGGCCATAGAAATTATGTGTTAACGAAATTACAACGTTGCCAGTTGCAAGTAATTACATGTACATCTCATGAAATTGGCAAACGATATTTTCGTTTAAGTAGGCTTTAAATTACTCTATTATGTAGAACGGGCTGGTTTTATCTTGCGTCTTTTTTAATAAACACGTCGGCCTCGTGAGAGGTGTTCGTGATGTATGTAATTATTTCAAATGGGCGTTTTAACAAGTTTAGCAACGCCGATAAAACCGATCGAAACAGCCGCGGTTTTGCCGTAAATTATGCCTCATATGAAAAAGAAAAAACCTTACGAGGTAAGCTGAATTACTAAAATTACATAAACAGGGTATTAAAAAACTTTTTGGCACTGTTTATCTAATTTAAATACAAGAAACTGCACAATTATTGACTGCAAAAACAATCCGTTCTTCGGCATTGTTGTTATCAATAGAAAACTGTAAAAATTAAATATACGAGGTCAATTAAAATTATATATTGTATTCTTCTTCGAAAAGTCAGTGTTCGAACAAGACGTCCCGTTTTGATAAGTTTTAACGGTTCAGTATAGTAACAACAAGAAACAGACCCTGTTCAAGAGTCACACCGAAAAATTCCAAGTGAAAAAATCGCGTAAATTTAAAATTCCTAATAAAACTTATTCATAGTCCAAGTACTGTTTAGCTCAGTACTTGCTCAGCAAACTGTATGCAAAGATATTTATTAAAAGAGTAACGAATGAAACTAAGAGATGATATGAGATGTGCAAGCAGGATTTAGAAAAGGAAGGATATGTAGGGATCAGGTCTTTTCATTACAAGGTATAGTCAAAAAGGTCTTTTCATTACAAGGTATAGTCAAAAAATTCTTAACTAAAAGTCAGAAGGTCTATTGCGCTTTTATAGACAGAGGATGAGTGAATGGTGGTCGACATTGTCTATGTATGGGATGAGTGGTAGTTTAATACGAGCACTGAAATCACTTTACGAGGATTCCACTGCTTGTGTCACGATAAACAGAGCTTACCAGGACTGGTTTAACATCGAAAAAGGTGTGGGACAGAGATGTGTGGCTTCGCCATGGGTTCAAATTTTACGAGAGATGGAAAGTACGATATTGACATTGAGCGACGTGCGTTGGCAGGAAAACAAATGACTTATAACTTATACATAGACGATTGTTTAAAAGATTTGAAAGAGAGTGCGTTTGGATTGAAAATGAATGATTTGATCGTCAAATGCCTTTTTCACGCCGATGATCAAGTCATATTAGCGTCATTTGAAGAGGAATTACAGGCGATGGTTAATGTTATACATGATGCCCTGAAAATCAAAGGAATGAAAATAAATGTAAGCAAGACGAAAGTAATGGATTTTGAAAGAGAAGAAAGCATGACAAACTGTGTTCTGATTAAGGGAAAAAAAGTGAAACAATTAAATGAATTTTTGTGCTTGGGTTCAAAGTTTACGAGAGAGGGAAAGTATAACAGTGACATTGAGTGAAAGGTGTTGGCAGCAAAACAAATAAATGGGGCACTGTATAGCTTTATGAAAAGCCAGAAAGTGTCAAAAAAGGCACTTTTGGCTGTGCATAGAGGTGTGTTGGTTCCTACACTTATGTATGTTAGTGAATATTGGGTTTGGCAGAAGAAGCATGAAAATAGGATTAATGCTGTGGAGATGAGTAGTCTGAGAAGTATAACTGGAGTGACTAGGTTAAATAAAGTAAAGAATAGTGAGTTAAAAGAACGCTGTGGTGTAAAAGAAGATGTGGTTACAAAGATACATAAAGGAATGCTTAAATGGTGTGGACACGTAGAAAGGATGGATGAAGGAAGATTGACGAAATAAATTTATAAGGCGAGTGTGAATGGACTAGTCGGTAGAGGTCGACCTCGGCGAACATATTCCGATCAGATCAACATTGTTTTAAAGAAAGGCCAGGTCAAGAGTACCAACAACCGACGAGCATGTATAAGAGCACTATAAAAGTAGAGGAAGCAAAAAATGTGTGTAAGAACCGTAGCGAATGTGGAAGAAAGTGATCTCTGCCCACGCCTTCGGCAATAAGGCATGACTCTATGTATGTATGATAAAGTGCTTGCAAGTACAGGTAAACTTAAAGTATTGAGAATAGAAGGAAAAGTTATTGAATGGCTGTACAGCTTTTTTACTAATAGAACACAATTTGTAAATATGGTAGTGTTGTCTTTAATCCTATAAGTGTAACTTCAGTGATTCCACAAGGATTGCATTGTAGCACTTTGCTGTTTATTTAATTTTACTGTTTCTGATTTTTCTTGGGTTTTCATTTGATGTATCACAAAGTAGGGGTTGCTCTTTTTAAAGAAGGGGTGGGACATGTTAAAGGAGTGCCACTTGGAAACAGCAGGATACCATTTTTAAACCTCCCCCTCGATTTAAAGTTCGACGTGTTCTTTGTTTTTCTTACATTTACGCAAAATCAAAAGTTATTTGGACTGCATGGTTTTGAAATGAAAGCACCGTCTAATTATTTCTCCCAACGTGCCAGCAATGTATTTTAGTTATACCTACATTTAAAATCGCTGTGCCGTCTGTAAATAAATAAGATTTAATACAACAGTGCTCTAAGGTCTCTGTGCATACAAAATCTTTGTTCTGCGAAGAAGCGGCAGTGGTCGTGCAAATAACAGTTGGAAGAACCAGTTTTGACAAATTTATTATTTTCCTGTAGACAATAATGAGAACATTAGAGAAAAGCATTAAGATTGCGCGAAAATGCTGGCCAATGATATAAATTAAATCGACGAGAGTTTATCACAGGGTAATGTTTCATAATAAATATAACTCGAAGCGAGATCTCCTAAAGAAACGGTTGATATATCGGAAGTGGAGGATTTCAACATTTATTTAACTAATGAACTGCAAATTTTCGATTGCGTTAAAAGCTCTGTGGTCTTTTTATGTCGTATTGATGGTACATAATGACAAAAAAGAATGGTAAGAATTTTTATGAGCATGTTAAATTTTACCAACTTCCCAGTGGGAAGTTATAGTAATGGGTCCCATTTTGCGAATCCCGAATTTTGACATATCTCCACATTTCAAGGTCCCCAGAGTCGAATACAACAGTTTTTAAGTTTACGTCAGTGTGTGTATGTACGTATGTTCGTATGTGCGTTCGGAATTATTTTTCGTCTCGATTATCTCGAGAACAAAAAATGATATCGACGTCGGACCAACTGCATTCGACGCATACTTACGCAACTTAGAACTGATTAGATTTCCAGCAAAATCGGTCTTGCTGTTTTTTATGGAGAATAAAAAAACTGAAAAAAATGGTAAGCTACCTAAATTTTGCAATTTATACTATTTATAATACAGAATTTTAAGATCTTTTGAATAATATGATTATTGTGTCAGTATTGAGAGAATAGCATTGAAGACGCTATAACAGTAAAAAATTATTGTTAGTAATAATCAAGCATTGTTTATAACAGCTCCCGCTTATGAAATGATAAAGAAAAGTTTGAAAGAATACGGTTGACATAAACAGAACATTGTTAATGACAATTATAATTTGTTATAAACAATTTGAAATCGTTTTTTATAATAATTTAAATAAAAATAATAATTATAACAAAAAAAATATGGTATTTTTTCATTTTTTCCACTGAGAAGTTAGTCGTGCGGACCTCTCGGGTCGCACCCAGACCACTGATATTTTTGGCAATTGTTTTCTGAAATTGTAAATAAATCGGTGTTGGGAGAGTTTTTAAAAACGTCAAAAAATGAGAAGGATACATTCGGCAGATTCTTAAATACGACTCTCCTTTGACTAGAGTAAAAAAAGTAAGAAAAAAAATACGCGCGCTAAAGATGAATAAACAAAAACAGTACATTCATATAAAGTTGATAAGCATTTTTGCTTTATTCTTGATATTTTTATTCAGTCGTAAAATTGCGGTTCATAAAATAATTTATTTGGATACAACTACTCACTTTTAATAACTTATTTTTGTTTAAACAGGAGGTAATAGATAATTCCATCTAAGTTTGGTTGTGTGTATTACAAAACCAGTTGTTTTGATAGCTGTCATTAACAACGAGACGAAATATGCGTAGCCTACTATTCAAAAAATCAAAAAATTAATTAAGAAACTTTTTTAAATACACAGCAGTTTGAGTTGGATTAAAATTATTTTTATTTAATAGCAGAATACAAAGCCATAAGTCAATGAAAGCTTGGAAATTGTGTAATTGCAAAACCGTCACATGCGTTACGGTACGTGGTTCTTCTTTTATTGCATTCTTCTTCTCTTTTTACTGTGTTAGAAATTTTTTAGTTTCAGCTTTTTTTGCGTTTATAACCATTGTCAGCAAACTGTAACTAAATTTTCCCAACTACAAAAAAAAAATTAAAAAAAGCTTTGAATTAATTCTTTTAATCAACAATTAATGATTTTATTTTTTTCTAAGTAGATACTACGAATGCTCCGCCAGAATTATCCAATTGCTTACCTTTGCTAGCATTATGTGGTTCATCTCCATCAGTTGATAAATGGAGATAGTCCAGGGTATCTCCAAATTTGGTAGCATAATGAGCAACGTTCTTTTATTTTTCATATTCCAAAACATCCAAGGACAATCGTACAGCTCGTAATTCAAGG
Source organism: Agelastica alni (assembly GCA_950111635.1). Classification (NCBI taxonomy): domain Eukaryota; kingdom Metazoa; phylum Arthropoda; class Insecta; order Coleoptera; family Chrysomelidae; genus Agelastica; species Agelastica alni. Next base: position 40,891,552 of record OX467714.1, on the reverse strand, counting down.
AAATCGACTGAAATAAAAAGTTAGTCCTTTTTGATGATTTTTTCAATGAAAATATATAGTTATATATACAAACTATTATATTTTAACTCGAAGACTGGAAATTTTATAATCTTTCCAAAAATCTAATATGGCAGTCATAAGAAAAATTAAAGTTGAGGTGAATTGCGGAAAAAAAAAGACGATTAAGAAATGTCATACACGCTATCACATCACATTTTAAGAGCTGTCAAATTAACCGATTCGAATTTACTGGTGAAAAACGAAATCCGCCATTTTCGGTTTTTCGCCGATATTTCCAAAACCAATTAACCGATCGTGAATCTGAAGCCGGTTATCGAATGCTCTAAGCTTTCTATAAAACTCTCCCCATTCAACCTTTGCTATAGGTATAATATGAGCCGAGATACCTGTATAGAGAAGTGAATATGGGCCTGCGGTCTCCCAACCAAACTGTGCCAATGGCTCTTTAGCTTCATGCAAGATCGCTCCTAACATGTGGCAGTTGACGGTATTTCTTATGATGCGTTTAAAACCAATGTCGGGGTCCCCCAGGGTTCCATCCTGTCCCCCACCCTATTTCTTTTACACATAAACGACTTTTTGAAAACCACCACGAACCCCATTTACAGTTTCGCAGACGACAGCACACTTGTTTCAAATTTCACATCCTATCGATCACTTTCGGTCAATGATACAAATAGAATCAGGCAGGAACAGGTTGATTTCATCAATAAAGATCTTAAAGCAATCGTTGAGTGGGAAACCAACAATCTTGTTCAGTTCAACGCCCAGAAAACACAAAGCGCTACGTTTTTTAAGAAAGTGAATTCCTCAAATCATTCCATTACAATGTCCGGAAAAACCCTTGAATCAAGTCCCTCCAAGTCGATTTTGGAAGTCACGGTGTCTAATAATATGTCTTGGCATGACCATGTTGCTAACATCACAAAGTCAGCAAGCCAGAGGCTGGGTTTTCCGTGAAAAGCTAGAAAGTTTTTTACTCCTGATCAACTGTTAACGACGTACAAGGCTCAAATCCGACCTCTACTTGAGCACCAAAGCATTCTCTTCGTCTTCTAGATTCCATTCAAAAAAGGGCCATTCGGTTAATAAATAGCTCATCTCTCATAGATACCCTTCACCCACTAGAACATAGAAAATGAGTTGCAGACCAGGCATTACTCTACAGATATTTTCATGGCAAATGCTCCAGAGAAATAAAAACTCTTGTACCACCACTGAGTACATTCGGCCGAAGAACTTGGCACGCAGATTGACACTACAAGGACCAATCTCTATTAAGAATCCTTCTTTTACAGGGCTGCTACAGAATGGAACAAGCTTCCAAAATCAGTTTTTCCAGAGAACAATGACCTGCAACTTTTCAAAAAGCGGGTCCACAATCATTTTCTTTCTATAATTCCCCCTCCCTTCTAATAGTCGCAGTGCGGGCCTTCCGCAGCCCACACGATAGGTCTACCGTTTTTGCGACTATTTTCAGTAAAAAAAAAACTTTCTATATATCGGAGAAAAAAGTATTCAAGTTTTTCCTGGGAAAAAAATTAAATTTATAAAAAGTGATATTTTTTGACCTGTCAACAACGAACAAACGTTTTTTCCGTCACAGAAAAAAAATTTTTCCTGTACATGCGTGTGGGCGAACTGAAATATGGTATAATTGCTTGAATTTTATTGTAAAAGATAGGTTTGACAAGAGCTTTCTTTTGAAATCAAACTGGCTACTCATCAGTCGTTTTTTTAGATGCTGTCTCAGAGAACCTCACATTAGGCATAATATACAATCATGTTAAAGTTTTACGCGTATTTTAATGTGCGTATTACACACGGGGAAATAGTAGGGAGTTGTGCTTGTAAAGAGTGTTTCAGTAGAAAAGTGTTCCTGTCGGAAGAGATCTTTCATTTTCCTAGCCAGGAGCAAGAAGAAGAAGAAGAAGAAAAAGCTATAGCTCTCTTTCTGGTTTAAACCTTCAGAATTCTCCTAACACACTGCGATGGTGAAGTGGTGAATATCCAAATAAAGTAGTCTTTTATCAGTAATAACGCGATAAATATTTTTTATTCAGGGGATCGTTATAATTAGAACTCGGAATAAATTTTATTGTTAAATTTTACTATTAAAGAAAGGCCAGCTGTCAAGAGTACCAACAACCGAACCGACGAGCATGTATGAGAGCACTGATGAAGGTAGAGGAAGCAAAAGATGTGTGTAAGAACCGTAGCGGAAGTGGAAGGAAGTTATCTCTGCCTCCTTCTACGGGAAAAAGGCGGTACTATATGTATGTATGTAATTTTACAAAAATTGTGCCAATGCAATATTTACTTACCTTATCAATGATTAACTGACCGTGAATACTGAAGTACACCGTCATTGATATAATAGCAATAACAACTAGTAGCATTTGAATATATCCATTTGAATAAGGACCCTAAAAAAATATTATTTTCTCATCAGCATAGACGATATAATATCCATTTCTACACGTACAAAACGTGATTTTCATTATATGACACCTGACCAGTCGCTTAAAGAATTTTAGCGAGATTTCCAGAGCGACGAGGACCAGAAATGTTCTTGCGTCACAACGTTTAATAAAACTGTACGAATAATTTCGGGAAAATTCGTCAATGCGACTGACCTTTATTTATTGTTAAGTTTACTCACTACAACCAAATAGTAACTTGCTATAACGATGCATACTGTCCCACTAGAAAGAAGAACTAAACCTGCCGGATTTTGTATCACCAACTGTAAATCGTATGTGCTATAAACATAAAAAAAATTTTTAGATATATTGGAAAAATTGGTGTAATTTGGTGTCACAGTTTATGCAAGCGGTAACTTGGAAGCGAATCATTGTTGGAATTACACTAATTCAACGAATAGAACGAAATGTGAAGGATGACTGATACTAGAAAACTTTAATGCTTCAAACATTTTTTAACACAGACCAACCTTAAGCATTATTTCCAAATATGTCTAAGTAATTGTAAATATCACAATTTTTTGTCAGTAATCATATTTTTTTTACCTTTTAAAATCCAAATAAACCTTTACAATTCTCCCGAGATGCTTATGCACTTCTTCTTGATAAGCGCTGTTGTAATAATAAGTGTCGTTAACGTCATTTCTTTTTAAGTTTGTTTTTATATGATTCGACAACCAACAAAATAAAAATTGTACGTAAAAGCTTAAATTTAGCAGAAACATGAGAGGATATGAGGCAGAAAATGAACCTAAAACAAATCCAATGCTATAATTCGTTATAATTTTATAAACAGAAATGATCTACAATTATTTTTCTATAAACAAGTGATCGCCAAGTGTTGGGTGTTTTAAAATTAATAATCCGTGAATAGGGTGTTAATCAGTAAATAGACTAATATAAAATTGCTGATCTGTGATCAAAGTGTTCTGAAATGGTAAATCCGTGAATAGGGTGTTGATCAGTAAATAGACTAATATAAAATTGCTGATCTGTGATCAAAGTGTTCTGAAATGGTAAATTCGTAAACATAGTACACTGAAATTTTTGAAATGTGATTGGATTGATGCGCAAATTGTTGAGATACAAATAAACCTACTTTACAGTCATTGTGATGTGAGAACAGAGTATTTTAGAATTGGTTATTTGTGAACAACGTGTAATTTTAAATCTATGAATCATATGCTCCGTAATTATTTATTGGTGCTCAGAGTAGTGCGAATGTAAATATATTAACAGAGTACTCAGCAATTTTTAATACGTGAATAGAACAATTGTTGTTTGTTTTACAATCATTGTAATATTTCAAACAGAGTGTTTAGAAATTGTGAAGCGAGTGATATGCAGCTATTAATTTGTAAACAGTGTTTTACAATTTCTATAGTCTGGGAACAGAGTATTTTAAAGTTGGTAATTTGTGAACGTAGTGTTTAGACATTGTAAATCTGCGATGTGAGTAATCAGCAGTTTTTAAAATATAAATGGAGTGAAATTGGTAATCTGTAAACAGAGGGTTTTCAAATTGTTGATCTGTAAAAACTTTTGAACAAAGTGTTTAAAAAATATAAATCGTGAGCAGATTTATAATTAATAATTAATTTGCAAGCAGGATGATATAAAATTGTTGATATGTGAGCAAAGTGTTTTTAAAACCTTTATTGGTGTACAATTTATGCATGCAATTTTAGTTGAAATCTTACCCAATAATATAACAGAAGTGGTTATAGAATCTTGTACCATATTAGGTAAGAAGAAATAAAAATTGTTCAAAAGTCTAAAACCTTCATCCTTGAGTATGAAAGGTATGAACCCCAGAAAAGTAATAAAAACTACAAAATATATTACGAAAGAAATGAAAGTAGTTTTTCTTGCCAATTTTACGACATCCCTTTCGAATTCGTCATCCTGTATGGTTAATTTTCTGCAACTAGCGACTAGCATGTCTACGTTATCGAACATAACATTTATATATTTGAATATCAAAAGTAACATGAGGGCATTCTAAAAGAAAAAATTTAACTATTAACATTCATTGAAATCGTATCAATGTACTTTTACTTGTAATCATTGGTTAGCAGTTAAAAATTGACGTCAGATTATTTAGGCGCGAGTCAAATAACTTACTAATACGAGGTTTACAGTTAATTTTACAGTATTAAGACAAGTGTCAATGTCAAAGTAATAATTGTTTGGCAGTTCACGTGTATCAATTTTTCAACGTTAACTGTCAATTACATCTTATGCCATCATCAAGTGGTGGGTCCACTTCTCACACTGGAAGAACAAATGTTTAGCGTCCTCCACAACATTGCATCTACTACAGAGCTCACTTGTACCTAAACAAAACCGTTCGCGGTAACTATTAAACCATACGTGTCCGCTCAGTAACTGGCTCAAGTAAAAATTCACCTCTTCATGTTTCCATGTAACCTCGTTTGCCAGATTTGGTATCAACAACCTTGTCCATACGGCTTTGTCGGATTCCACTGACCACCTCTACTGCCACAGTTCTAGAGCGTTCTCTTCCTCTTCAGAAACGATGTTTATTTCTTTGGATATTTAATATTGAAGTCACCTCTTCTTGATTCGGATATGAATGAGTAGAACTTTAACCAATACCAGCGCAGCATCAGTCGACATTGTACGAAATCAGTACTCGTTGACTGCAAAGAAGAATTGAGAACGCTGGTGGACCGTCAAACTAATACGGGTTCCAGGACGCCAGGAAGTTGCAGGTAATGAGAAAGTTGACGAACTTGCAAGAAGAGGTACGGAAAACCCACAAAAACTACTGGGAAAACCATACCAGGAAACAAACACGGGAAACAATACATCAAAGGACCGTGTTTTATCTTCGTTTATTTGTAGGCCAACCTCCTTTGCATTATTTTCCAGTTTAATACACTCTTCCTTAACGTTAATAGTTGCTAGTAAGTGTATCAAAAAACAACACTAAAACGCCAGGGTTAGCTTTACCAACCGGATAAATAAAAAAATGAAGGGAACGGCATAACTTAGATTAAATACTCGATTCTAATTAAGTATTTACATTTTGAAAGTTGCAAACTTTTGTTACGAACAGTAAGATTTCATCAAAGCTGCTTTTGTTCTGTAACAATAACGCTATACAAATTCCTGCATGTATTTCCTCTATCAGGAATAAAGCCAGTGCGAATGTTTTTATAATCCAACAATGTTTCTTTCTAATAAAACACTTCAAAACGTTGGTTAAACATTTTGGTGGATTTGCTATAAACAAAAAATAATTTAGTAAATGTATATCAAACAGAAATAGTAGATTATTTCAAGCGGAGGATAGGTGGGACTTTTCATGGCGCGCCTAAGTTTACCCGCCGAACGAAGTGAAAAGGCAAGCCATGAAAAGTTACTTCTTCAAATGAAATATACTATTTTTTTTCGAACGTACAATAATTAGGTCACAAACACGAAGTATGTAACATGATTAAATACAAAAATGGCTCGTTGACATCTCTTATTTTATAGTTGTCATAGCATTAAGAAATGTTATTTTGCAAGTTTTGATTTAAAACACGTTGAGCCCCGGCGCGGTCCATAGGCCCGCAACTGAACTTTCCTCACAACCCAGAGCGGGCCTATGGACCGCACGACGTAATTTATTTTAAACCTTCTCCAAAGCCCAAGTGACCGCATTTTCTTGAGTTTTACAGTTGGGTTGGACCGCCCTGGGTCCTTGAAACATTACCTTACACTTGGGCCGTTTGATTTTTTTCCTGATTTTCTACTCCATCGTAAACCCAAAAAGCTTACTTTCATATTTTGGTTAGGTTTTTTCGACATTAATCAAATAAACTTGGATTATAACATTAAATATGTGCTATGTTTACATTACCTGTACATATTTTCATAAACAAATTTTTTTATATTTGGGTACAAAAAATTATTTTGCAAGTTTCATACTGCAAGTAGGGTGTAATTCCAAAGAAAACAAATGAAAAGATTTATTTCGAATGAAAAGTGCACACAAAAAACATGATTTTTTCGCACTTTTTATTTCAAATAAATTTTTTCATTATTTTTACTTGAAATTACACCCCATATAGAGTCTAAAATAGGGCAAAAAAATTATTGGGCCAGGGGGAAATTTCATCGATTTTGGTTGGGGCTCAACGTGTTAACATCGCAACTCATGACGTTTTAACTGACAGCCGCCACACTTGCATACTTTTTCCTCCTGCGGAAAACTGCTGCCGGTCGAACAGTCGAATTTTTCCGCAGTCAGCTCAGTACAATTATGGCCTATTTATTGTTCGTTTAAAAAAAAACGAGCGGGCCTTGCAGTAGTCGCATATGATGTGTAACATTTGACATCTCACCTTGGTAATAAGCAATTTTAAAATTATATTCTGAAAAAAATGGGTCAGGCATTATTTGAAATGATTTTTCATAACAAACAATAAATATTTTTAATGAAAATTGTATTTTATTTCATTGACACTAGGATTGACAGAAATCAACCTTAAAATTTAAAAAAGCTAAATACTGAAATATTTTATTCGAATAATTATTTATTGTTACTTACTAGAATTTGTTATCAATGATCTGTACTTTATTGAGACTTATTATCAACAGTAAATATTTATTTATATAATTTACGCATATAACAGCAAACTTAATACACAACACTCTCGGAAATTTGGTTGACGGCTATCTAATGGCCAACTCTAACCACGCGCTCATTCGTCAAATCAACTTTTGGAAAATTGGTTGACGTCTATCTGACGGCCAACTCTAACCGCGCGCTTATTAGTCAAATCAAATAGCACGTGCTTCCGCGACTTCCTATTACTGTTACTGTTAAACATTTCCGATATCTCTCCCATAAATTGTGAGTAAGCGAGAGGAGAGATGTTACACATGCAAGAAAGCGAGATCAAAGATGTTACACATCAAAAAACATATTTTCACCTCTCTCCATTATTGTGGCGAGTTGTATAAATCACAAATAAATATTTGGTTTATCCCTTTTGCAATTTAAAAACGAATATAAGATCAACAATCGTCACTTTCTATTGTAATCAAACAACTGTATCGTATACGAACAATGTTGTTGTATTCTTTATTGAATACGATACATAAACGTTTCTCAATTTTAATAATTGATTGTCAAATACATTAAGTTTCCTAATAGCTCTTTTCTTCCTAATTACCGTAGAGGTTTATTTCCTTCAAAGTATTACTCTTTAATGTTAATGTTGCAAATCAATAATAGTTAGCCTTAATGGTTGTGTCACTATAATTTTCTCAGAAAGAAATGCTATAAAAGCGTCGCGTCGAAAAATGCTAGAAAAGTTAAAATCAACAAGATTTTAATTCGGAAAATACTACTTTTGTTCAGTGTGTGCGTGTGTGTGTGTTTATGGTCGTTGAAGTGTAAAAAAAATAGGGTTGGGGACAGGATGGAACCCTGGGGAACCCCGACATTAGTTTTTAACGCATCAGAAGAAATACCGTCAACTGCCACATGTAAGGAGCGATCTCGCTTGAAGCTCGTGAGCCATTGATGCAATTTGGTTGTGAGACCGTAGGCAGATAGATATATCCAAGGCTATTACACGGCATTCACCAAATTTCTCCTCAATAGTGTTTGTCAAGAGCTAAGAGACGTAAGCCAGCAAATCTCCAGTAGATCGAAGTTGTCGAAATCCATATTGTCTGTCATGAATTATCTTAAATTTCTGCAGATATTTGATGAGTTCTATGTTAATCGCTTTTTCCATAACTTTGGATATAACTGAGAGCAATGCAATAGGGCGATAATTCGCAGAAATAGTCTTCTTTCCTTTTTTCGGAATGGCGTGGACTTTAGCGATTTTCCACATTTGCTCCCTATCAAGGAGGTACCATAATATTTTGGCGGGGGAATAATGTTTAACCGCCGTACCCCATTAATTTGCATTCCACAAAATATGACCAGCCAAATTTACGTCGAACAAGTGATTACGCCCGTTAGCTATCCCATACGTAACGAATTAAGTGAACATTTTGTGTTTATAGACGACAACGCCCAACCGCATCGCGCAAGAAGGATTCAGGATGCACTTGAAGCAGGACATATCAGTAGTCGTAGCAGCTGCAGAAGAATGGAAAAATATTTCAAAAGACACTATCAACCGCTTGGTTATTTCAATGCACAGACGTGTTAATATGTTATTCCAACGTGGATGAGGTCGTACCGAATATTTGTCAGTGTACAACATGTTTAATTCCTTTTTTTGATTTAATAAAATTTGTCAACAAATTCACACATTAGTTAGTTTAGAATTTCTCAAGTATCCCAGTTTATGGAAAATACTACTTTTACGAAAAACAGATTTAGGAAACAATATACTTTTATAAATTTATTTTGTTTTTCTAACAAAACATTTCTTTAAGAAGGCTGAGTGGGGTCCAAAACTTTGTTGTGCGTATTTACAAGAACATCATCGCTGCATCATCTGTCTAGGTGAAAGTATTCGTAAACAAATTAAGTTCTAGTTCAAGTTATGCTATTAAAATTATTGCACAATACTTTCTGTTACCAATAAATAGTAATGGTATTTCACCTGAATTTATCGTGTACGAGGGGCGTTTAATAAAATATAATAATATTTTATTAAAAACTTCGAACTTTTTAGTTTTGTAACTTTATAACGACCTGTATCTCGTTAAATAGATAACTTAAGCACGGCCATTTCGAATTGTACATTTTTCAAATGATTAGTTCATTTTGCGCTCTAAATCGTCGATAAATAAGCCTGCTGAATTCCGAATAAAAAAAAGTATTTTTTCAAGATTAAAGCCACATAAAAGGTTGTTTATTACCTAAATAAAAATTAATAGCTACCTCGATTACGCGTACGACATTCATCCTGTTATATTATCTCTAAAAGGACGCATAAAACGGATGGAGTGCACATACGAGATCTCCGCTGCAAAATTTTATACTTTTACCCTCCCGTCAACTCATTTAGTTTGATGGACCGATAGATGGCGTTGATGAAACGTCAAATCTCGAAAACAAGATGAAGATAGACGTGAATCATGTACTGAACATTCCATATTTCGTTATATAGTAAATACTATGAAGGGTAGAGATAAGGAGAACAATCTTTATGGGACTTTTATTAAAAAAGTGTCTACCAAAATGTGGTATATAAAGGTGGAAACATATCAAAGTTTTTAAAATTTGGAATGAAAAACTACAGTGGTCAATAATTCCCATAACCCATCATATTTTTTGTATTGCCTCTGCTGTTATGAATCTATCAAGCCCAATTTTAGCAGACAACAAATTTTTATGCTGATTTTTCCCACCATTTAGATAAAAATGTATGTTATTTGCAATGTAGGTGAGTGCAATATATACTGTTTACTGACTTTTTATAGTTCGACATTTGTCCGCACTGTCGCCTAGATTTTAAAACGTTATACCAATAGAGAAGTGTGTTTTTTACAAAATTGTAAACGTCTGATCGAAAATATTGGAAAGTATAAAAGTTTAGGCGTTTCTTCCATCCCTCTTCAAGTAATTGAATTAAAAATCTTCGACGCACGTCGATCTACGAAGTCGTTAGGAATTTACAAAAACTGAGAATTTTGTAAACTAACGGTTTTTTGGAATTGCTTACATGAAAAATTACAGGTTAGAATTTATAATCTAATAGAAATACGTGAAGAAGATCGTCGAACGAGATAGGAAATACACCGACTACAGCAAATCTCAACATATTAATATTTATGTTGCAATTTCGCGTTTGAAAAGTCACTTGAAAAAAAAACTAAATGATACACAGTCGAATCCTGTTGAGCACGTCTTTATAGGAATATAAATTTAAAAAAACATCCATATGTACGCGTATAAATGATTATTAAACAAATACCAGCGGTAAGATCACTCGAACTAAACTAACCGATCATTCGAGTGATTTAATCATTCGATTGTAATCGATTGTTCGATTGTTTCAATGATTCCATTGAATTTTTTAATCGTTACAATAAATTATAACCTTTAATGGTAAACAACAATTGTTGTTTTTTTTATGTTTTTTTAGTCAACTTTTCAACTAATTGGCTATAAAAAAATAGGAGTCATAACATAAAAATTTTAGTTTAAAAATAAATTATTTATATATTGTTGCACTTTAACTCTAAAACTTGCCTAGTTTTATTGTTATTAAATATACTGAAATAACGCTTAGTTCCACAACACTCACGTTAATTTTGTAAATCTACAATTTCTTATTTTTTTCGCACGCAATAAAAGCAAATTTAATTTATCTATAAAACAACCAAAACATTAAGCACATCTGTGGACACACTGTATATAACATATCTTTTATGTTTACTCTATCCGTTCGGCTCACTAGGTACTGGTAACTGTAAATTTTACCTAATAAGTTAGACATTTTACTGTCCCTTTGTTTAAATAATATAATGAACAAATGTTTCAATAATGTTATTTCCACATTCATAATAATGTTGAGTATGTCTTCCCAAGATACCCCCTGATTCCTACCCTAACCTAAAATTATAATGTGTTTAAATTGTGTGTTAAAGTCTTTTAAAGTGTATGTAATAAAAAGTTACGACAAACCTTTAATTTTACCATAAACTGCGCCAATGTATACTTTGTGATTGGTGGGTTTAACCCATAAATTTTATTAAAGTAAAATTCTTATTAATTTCTAAATATTTAACAAATTTAAAATTAAAAACAATTATTTGTGAAATGTCACATCAGCACTTTTATGTTCTGATGTCAGAAAACACCCACAAGATAAACAACTAACCATATTTGTCGTTATTGTTTCAGTAATATAACAATGTTTCTACCAACAATTTATTTAGATGTAGTTACACCAAAGCATATAACAATGCCTTGTCTCACTAATTTTAATCGTTATTAAAACTTTAAACTGCTAAAATCTTTTCAAAAATTCACTTTACTGACATACCATTTAAACCATTCAAATAAGTCATACGTGGAGGGTCATGGAGTTCGTTTCCGTCGTACTTTTATGATCCGTACAAAGTAGCAAGAGGAAAAAATCACGGAGTGGGTGACATCTATTATTGATCGTATGAACTTCTCGAGATGTGAACAACAAACCAACCTCTATTTGTTTATATGGGTGAAAAATGAACTTTATATATTATTTTGAGCAATTTAAGCATCGAAAGTGTTATATTTGAACGATATTTTGTGAAGAATTGGTGTTAATAAACCACAAAATCCGAAAATGCAAAGGATTAAAAAAGGTGATATGAAGATGAAATCACGAAAAATATGCTCTGTTCCACAATGCTCTACATATGGCAAATCGATTATATCTTTACTTAAATTTCCTTCAAATCCTAAGGAAGCTCAGAAATAGATCTCATACATAAACTTTTGATAATTTTTTTATTGAGACCGTCAGTTGCATATAAAATGATGTGACCAGCCTTAAAAACCTCTTTACCTTCCTTAATTGGTCGAACACGTTTACCCACATAATACAATATGTCCTAAATTGATATTTCGACTTTTATCGGCATCGCAGCAAGAATTCCAGTGACAACAGAACTGAAAAACATCGAAAACAAACTAAAATTGATACCTGGACACACCTGGTCTTTACTGGCATTTAACAAGAATCCAACGACAATAAAACTGAAACGTCGAAAACAAACCCTAAATTCAGCTTCAATCCAATAGTTTAACTGAAAAAATCAACCCAAATCTCTGAGATAACTAAAATTCCATTTACTAAAAACGTTGGTTTTACAAGTGATTAAATGACAGATTATATTTGTTGTTCACACCTCGCTCCGACATTTTGTCATTGACAGCGCCATCTCGCGCTACGTGATTTTCCCTGTACTCGTTTCTATTTGTTTTATATTCAAAGCCATCCTCCCTAGTTCTCAGCTGACATCAGAATGAAGTTTGTGAGTATGAGCTGTCAGAAATTCTTCTTGTCTATAGACGGTCGTTTACAAGCTTGCACATTAACCAGGTTTACAATATTTTTGTTTAAGGATGAATTTAAAATATTTATTGAAAAGAAACGTTGATTTTAGGGAAATTAGAAAAAACTAAATAATGGCGAAGTAAATTAAATAAACATGAGACAATCTGTATGTGTACTTTCTCGAAATCAAAAATAAATTGTTCGTCGTAGCATTGTCAAAGAAATTTACAGACCTCTCCGACATTCAGTCATGATCATATTTCATTGTCGGTCGTCGAATAAGTTAAGAAAAAAAAACGAAAAAATAAAAGGTGGATTTGTATAAGTAGGTAGGAATGTGAACGCATGCTATAATCACTTGGGAATTCCAACTTAAAATTCACTAAAATGGTCGACATTATCATGCAGGTCAAGCGGGAGAAATAGAAGTCGCAATTTGAGGTTAAACAATTGCTTTTAAACTTAAACATTTCAAAAAGTAATCACCACAAGTTTTTCTTAAAGCAGACGCAACACAAAATTCAGTGTACGTCCCTTAATTTAATATCGTCACAGCTACACGCTTTTGCCAAATTGTCGATATCATAGAAGAATATAGAAAATTTAAAGTTATGCCTGTACTTGGAAATATTGTCATTTTAAATATGAAACTATTTTTTTTTCAAATGCAGTGTTTTTTTTTAAGTAAAAACTGGTTTCGCGTCACCTGATAACAGAAGGGTGACGTCATGACTTCTTCTTCTATTTGTCTGTCAAAAAGTGGCCTCGAGCTGACAGCCCACTTTTATTGTGGTAGGTATCGGGTGTTTGTAAATTCTCTTTCATTCATTCATTTATTTTTATCTCGTCGATTTTTAGGGCATCATGCATAACATTAACCATCGCCTACAACTTCTCTTCAGATGACGCTAATATGACTTGATCATCGGCGTAAAGAAGGCATTTGATCAAATCATTCATCTTCAATCCATACGCACTCTCTTACAAATCTTTACAATCGTCTATGTATAAGTTAAACAGCCATGGCGAAGCCACACATCCCTGTCTAACACCTGTTTCGTTTTTAAACCTGTCCGTGTAAGCTCCGTTTATCCTGACACAATCAGTGGAATCCTCGTAAAGTGATTTCAGTGCTCGTATTAAACTACCGCTCACCCCATACATAGACAATGTCCACCACAATTCACTATGTCATAGGCCTTTTCCAAGTCTAAAAAAGCGCAATAGACCTGATTTCTAGCCAAGAATTTTTCGTAATGAAAAAACCTGATCCATGCATCTCCTTCGTCTTCTAAATTCTGCTTGCACATCCCATATCATCTTCTCAGTATCATTCGTCACTCTTTTATTCAATATCTTTGCATACAATTTGCTGACACAAAATATAAAATTACTATGTCTTTCTTTAAACAACACACAAGGCACTACGAACACTACAAACATTGAATCATCAATGTCGTGGAAAAATAGAAACGAATAAAGCTTGGATCAAAGCAACCCCAAAAACTATAAATTCGACACTAATATCGGCGTTTTTAATAGTTGTTATATTTCATCCTCTCACCTCCCCTTTTTATTGGGAATGCAAACTCAGCGGCTCCGAAGACTATGAATTCGATTCTAATATTAGTCATTTTTACTACTTTTTTTATATTCCATCCCCTTCCACCCCTTTCGTTGATCTTTTTGTTACCAAACTTTACAGAAGCACTCGCTGGGCTAATCTGAACTTTGCCTAAAATTTTTATTAAAATCGATTAAGCCATTTTTGAGTTTTAGCAAGACTAACGAACAGCGGTCCATTTTTATATTATACATTATTTTTTAGCATTGCTTTAGGATTTTTCCTATTATTTTTTTTTTGAAACCACCACTGTGATTTAATAAAAGACAGGTTAGCTTGACGTCCTTCAAAAATGTATACGTATACTTTTTAGCGAACAAAACTTACACTATCTCTTTGATAGATGAATTTGCAAAAATCTAGCATCCTTTTCGGGATTTTTTAGCTTTTCTTTAGGATTTTTCCTATTATTTTTCTTTTTAAACCACCACTGTAATTTAATGAAAGGTAGGTTAGCTTGACGTCCTTTAACACAATAAATTTTATTTTATTTGCGAAAAATTGCCTATATAATTTTTCGCAAATCACTCGCGAAAAACTTACTCAGGTATTTCAAAAATGTATACGTATACACACATTAAATATATAAATTATTTTTTAGCTTTTGTTTAGGATTTTCCCTACTATTTTTCTTTTTAAACCACCACTGAATTAAAGCGAACAAAACAAAAAAAAATCATTCAAATCGGTCAATCCATTTTTGAGTTTTAGCAGGACTAACGCACGGTGATTCATTTTTATATATATAGATAATAAATGTTTTGCTATTTTGCACAAAAATAGCAATAATGCAAAGGGTTACAAAAATAAGTATTCATTCACAAACATTTTGAGTTTCATTCATTGAATTGTTTTCATGATCCTGCCCGAACGTTGGCTTGCCTGCTTTGGAAATATCACTAATATCGGCAATGTTTAATAGTTTTTATAATTTCAACCCCCATTCACCCCTTTCCTAGGCTTGCCTGCGACCCCGAAAACGATAAATTGGCTTTTTAATAGTTTTTATATTTCAACCTCCTTTCACCGCTTTTGTAGGCTTGCCTGTTATGGGAAATGTCACTATCAAACTCAGCATCCCGAAGAATATTAATTCGACACTTATATCGGCGTTATTAATAGTTTTTATATAACATACCCTTTCCGCCCCTTTTGTGGGCATGCTAATAGAATTGGAAATGTCACTTTCGGAGTCAGCGACCCCAAAAGCTGTAAAGTCGACACTAATATTGGCCATTTTTGATAGTTTTTATATTTCAACCCCCTCTCATGCTTATCGAGATAAAAAGTATCCTATCTCTTAAATTGAAGCAATCAATACACATTTCATTAAAATTGGATTATAAATTCGGCCTATGACAAAGTGGTGAGGAGTGAATCGTGGTCGACATTGTCTATTTATGGGATGAGCGGTAGTTTCCACTGCTTGTGTCAGGAGAAAGGTGTTAGACAGGTATGTGTGGCTTTGCCATGGATGTTTAACTTATACATAGACGATTGTTTAAAATATTTGAAAGAGAGTGCGTATAAATTAAAAATGAATGATTTGAACGTCTAATGCCTTCTTTACGTCATCTAAAGAGGAGTTGTGGCGATGGTTAATGCCCTAAAATTCGAAGGATAAAAATAAATGTAATGTAATGGTTTTTAAAAGAGAAGAAAGCATGACAAACTGCGAGTGAATGATTTTGTATGCTTGGGTTCAAAGTTTACGAGAGACGGAAATTATGAAAGCGAAGGGTGTTGGCAGGAAAACAAATGAATAAATTTTTAATCCTTTGGACAAAACTACTAACACAGTAGGTATATTGTAAAAAAAAATTAAATGTAAAATATACATATGATTGACAAAGCAATAATATAATAATAACTATTGATATATTGGCCTGTTGGCTCTGCCAGTGTCATTAAACTAGGACAAAAAAAAATTTCAACTGAATTGTGCAGTTCAATCAGACTCACCCCGTATAGTACTGCGTTGTTGTTTTTTGCGACATGTCAGTAGTATAAAACACGCGATATTTAACATAGCTTAGTTCAATTTAAGACGATAAATTAAATCAGCAAATACAAAAAATCTCAACGTGTACATCAATATTTAATTGCAGTTCCAATAGAGCAATATTTCAAATTCCTGTCGCCAAGAGCGTTGTCGTCGTCGTCGTCTACGAATAGGATTTTGCAAAACGAGAATAAAAAATCTTTTCAAAGGCCACCGACGAAGAATCCCTACAGTGGACATTTTAAGTTTTGATCATAAATTTCGTTTTCAATTAGCAAAAGCAAGCGATGCGCGATGCAAGAAAGTATATATTCTTGTTCGAAGCTTAAAAATCTCATTATTTGTCATTGACGTAGACATTTTCGATCGATTGAAAAGCAGAAGAATTCAGCTTCGAAATACGTAGTGTTCCATTCAAAAACATAACATAGTCGATAATGGTAAATGTGTATAGTATATTCTTCAACTATCATAATAACTATTATTCTCGAGGATAAAAATTTTGAAACGAGCCGTAGGCTTATTGAAATTCTTTGGTCGTGGAGATCATGGAAAAAATATCGTCTGTTACACTGTTATAATGAAAAAATTCAATACTGTGATTCCTCGGAATATTCCACTCGTATAGAATTTTTCATTCTAACCTAGTGACAGAATCTATCATAACCGCTTCGTATAAAACGGGAAAAGATTTTGATATAAGAGGGTAGTTTATTAATAGCTGCATTCACACACGGATACATACAGTTGACAAACTTGCTTTCAACATGTTTTGCAAACGGTCGCCATTTTTGCAAAGTTAAGGTTAAAGCTTATTATTTATTTAATATGTTTGAAGTTGGAAAGAAAGACCATTTTATCGTTAAGACAAAATACCCTACTACTGAAAGTGGTGAGTTCATAATCTCCTATGCGGTTTAATAGATTCTATAAAATCAGTTTAATATAGGGTGGCCAAGCGAAAACGAAGAAAAACGCTCAGACCCGTCGATTTTTTATTAAAGGGGGACATTTTTTTCGGTATTTTGACTCCACTACTTTCAACCCCAAGCGAGGGTAAGAATTAACCCAACATTTTTAAATGGCATTGGGGGTCGAATAAGATGTCTTTCAATAGCTCTTTCTATTCTCTATACAATAGTCTTTAAATTTTAAAATTTCGCCCATTACTTTTTTGAGAAGTTAGATTTTAAATGTGAAACTTGTCTGCAAACAATCACGAACGGTAAAAATGTTATTCATTTGAGTTAAGTACGTCAATGGTATAAATTTAGTACCTATTTTTTGCTTTGCGTTGCTTTGTGGCAATTTGTTATCACTTCTAAAAATCTTGATCCTACGTTGAGTACGAGGCAGCTGGCATCTGTGTCTGGCATTAATCGAACTAGCATCCAAACCATTTTTAAGAAGAATAAATTCCATCCGTATAAAATACGTTTAATCCATAAACTTATTGAGGATAATTATGACCGCAATTTGCAGTTTTGCGAAATAATGAGTGCGCGAGCAGGGAACGATCCACAGTTTCTTTTTAATACCTGTTTTTCCAACGAAAAACGGGACGGTAAATCGCCACAATTGCCGCTATTGGTCCGATTCAAACCCAAGAGTTTTTCACGAGGTGCATATACAGCAACCGGAGAAATTAAATGTATGGGCTGGCATTTGCGGTGACCGACTGGTGTGGGTCCTTTTTTTCTACCGGGAAATTTAACTGGCAAAATGTATTTGCAATTACTGGAAGACGCTATTGACCCTGCCTTGACTGATATTTATTTAAAAATATTCCTCAGTATGACGAAGATCATTTTTAGTTTCAACCAACAGGACGGTCCTCCTCTATGTATGATTTTACTAAGGATACCTTTACGGTCTTTAATGCAGTGGTTTCTCTTTGCCTTCTGCATCCCCATGCCGTTGATCATTTCTTGATTCCTCCGCCTTTAGGTCTGATTTCTCATCCCTAGGACAAGTGAGTGCCCTTACTCTTAATAGCTCCTCCTTTGAAGCTGTTGGCCATCAAGAGGGGTCTGCTTATTCCGGAATATTGGAAGACGCCGTGTGTCTTGGCTTAAAAACCTAAGGGACTGGTTTAATTGTAGCAATGTTGAACTCTTCCGAGCTGCAGTCAATAAGGTCCGGATAGCTGTGATGATAGCAAACCTCCGATAGGAGATGCACTATAAGAAGAAGAAGGTGCTCCTCTGCATTATGCGGCGATTGTTCGTCAGTATTTATACCAACGTTTTCCGCGGTATTGGATTGGGAGAAGGGACAGCATTGAATGACCTCCACGATCGCCAGATTTATCGCCGCTCGATTCCTTTTTTTAGGGACATCTGATAAATAAAATTTATAAAACATAACCAGCGTCGTTGAAGGATTTGCGTCATAGAATCGTTGACGAGTACCGTCGAATTACTCCGGAAATTCTTCGTAATGTGCGTGAACGTTTTAAACAAAATCTTTATTATTGCATGGAAGCGGGGGCGGTCATCAGTTTAAACATATTATTAATTAAGTAGTAAGTAAACAACTAAAATAATTGGAATTTTAAAACGTAATTTTTTTTTAAGTATTGGAAGGAAATGTGAAGAGAATTGTCAGATCTTTTAAAAGACATCGTATTCGACCCCCAATGCCTTTTAAGAATTTTGGGGTAATTCTTACCCTCGCTTGGGGTTGAAAGTAGTGAAGTCAAAAATACCGGTAAAAAATGTCTCCCTTTACTAAAAAATCGACGGTTCTGACGGGTTTTTCTAAAATGTTGACGTGGCTCTTGCAAATGGCTCTGCTTCGTTTTCGCTTGGCCACCTTATATAACTAAACTCTTGGAAACAAATTAACGCGACAATATGAAATTATCCGAAATAATAATTTAATTTTTTCTTGCGTCCGTTTATCGAGTATGCATTTTTTGTGGCGTAGTTAATGACAGCTGTCAAAACAATTCGTTTAGATTTACAGTTTAAATGAATTTTCGTTAGAAGTAAAAGAGAATGTTATTTTATTAAGACAATACACCAGTTTACACATTTGTTATCTCGATGGTAAAAATCAATGAGTAATAGCTTCCTCACGCTCCCTAATCGCCAGATTTAGTCCGCTCGGATTATTTTCTGTTTCCAATACTGAAAAAATAGCTCAGAAGTAAAATATTTGTCAACAATGAAGAGATATTATGGTATTAAAGCTACTGAACATCGCTGAAAAATAAAGTAGAAAAATAAAGATATTTTCTCCCAAATTTTTTTTTTGGTCAGATACCTTTTAGACTATCCCCGTAGTCTGCAACAGATTTCTGTCTGGAAAAGCAAATTAATGGAGAGCAACTCAGGGATAACTCCGGGATACTAAGTAAAACTCTCGGGTTGGTTCCTGACATGCTAGCCACAAAAATACACGTAGAAAAGTCGTTCAAAGTCTCTTTCCGAAGAGAGACGAATGGGTGAGGAAAAAAATCTTCTTCCCAGAGACTGAATACGTAATGTACACAGATGGCTCAAAACCCCCAGATGGAATTGGGGCCGGTGTTTTCAGCAGGAAACCAAAGATTGAAATATTTACCAGTCTTGGCAGGTATGCTACAATCTTTCAGGCTGAAGTCCTTGCTATCGAATTGTGTGCAAGAGAGCTGACCAACAGACCTCTAGCAAACAAAAACATAAGTATAATATCAGACAGCCAGGCTGCTTCAAAAGTACTGAGCTCCAACAAGATAAATTCTAAACTTGTATGGAATTGCATCGAATCCTTAGAGTACCTTGATGCGAACAACAGGGTGACCCTACTATGGGTACCTGAGCAACTGGGGGTAGAGGTAAGCCGACACCCTTGCAAAACAGGGGGCCGAATCTGTGTTCACTGGACCAGAACAGGTTTTTGGAGTCACCACAACTGCCGCCAAAACAATCATTTCTGACTGGGCGGAGAGAAAAATACTTATATACTGGTCCGATCTACCAGGGTTGACTCACTCGAAAGCGTTTCTACCTAAACCTTCGAGAAACACAACTAAGCAGATCCTAGAATGGAGCAGGAGTGACCTGCGAATTCTAACGGGAATGCTTACAGGACACTGTCGTCTAAGATACCACCTCGGAAGGATAGGTCTGAACCAACAAACGGTCTGTCGGTTTTGCTGCGTGAAAGACGAAACTACTGAACATATACTATGTGCATGCCCCGGCCTGGGAAGAATAAGGTTCAACATATTTGGTTACACCAACCTAGAACCTACCGATTTCAAAAAAATCTCACCCTATACAACCATAAACTTCGTGAGAAGGTCAGGATTGTGCGGTGAACTGTAACCTCGAGGGGTGAGCCACAATAGACCTACTAAAGATCGCAGTGGAGGGGCGTCCACCCCCACTCACATGATACCTAACCTATCCCCGTAGTCGCAAAATAACGTTTCAATAATTAATATTTAAAATGCAAATTTTTACACAATTTCGTTTATTAGTGTTCACTTTTGGAACCGATCGATTTTGGCAGGGCCACCCTGTAATGCGCGTTACGGCTAACTTCATACCCTTGATTCTGTAACGTCAAAATCTTAAAATATTTTTGAAGTGTTGTCAAATAAAATTGTACTTACTTAACTAAATATTTTTTCATAAATATTCAGTGGGTTATTTCAATTTTGAAAACAAACAAAACGTCTTTTGGGTAACAGTAAACAGGATATTCAAAAATACTTCGGTAATTTTACAGTTAAAGAACGGATACTCCATGCAGTTTGGCAAGTCATCAAAAGAAGGAAAATGATGTGCACTTTTAATTGTTTGCATTTTTATTGTTTTTTTTTTGTTATTTTGAATGAATACGATCCAAGTTGAGGTGACTGACTTAATGTGGGTCATCCTTCTTTGAGTTTTTCCGTCATATACAGAGTGTAGTTTATACTTCTGTTCTCAAACCAATATTTACTTGCTGAAATTAAAGAATGCTGGCGCACCCACATAATCTCCTAGCTCTAGAACATATCTACATAAGTCTTTCAGAATTACTATTTGGGAATATATTATAACGGACGCCTCACAGAACCAGCATTCTTTCAGGCAGAGAGAAGATGGTAGGGATTAATTGAAGACCTTATTAAACGACTAAAAACTTGAAAATTAGTTTTATGATGAATTTTTTGAAAACCAAACTATTAAAAAATGTCATTAACCTTTTTCTCGTTTTCCAAAAAAACATCGACAACAATCGATATAAATAAATAAAATATGTTAGTAAATCAATTCAGTAGAAACAAACGTAAAAATTTCATGTAACTTTTAATTAGAAATTCCAAAAATAATTAGGTGTTTCCTATTAAAACGATAAAACACTAAAATGTATTTTTACATTTTTACGTCTTTACGTTTTACGTCTTTGATAACAACAGGGTAATTGATTCTAAATACTGGCAACTACCATAACAGCATTTGCATTAAACTGGTTGCCTATTTCCATGATAAGTGACTTCAACGAGATAGACTATAGGGAAAAACCAATTAACGCGAGATAGCGCTGTAAATGACAAATTGTCGAATCGAGGTGTGAACAACAAATATTTTGTCATTTGATCACTTATAAAACCAAAGTTTTTCCTATTGAAGGGAAGGGAAGGTTTGTTTTCAAAGTTTTAGTTTTATTGTCACTGGATTCTTGTTAAATGACAGTAAAGGGCTAATTTTTACTATATATAACTATACACGTTTTGGTCATTTAAAAAATGTTTATCATAAAAAATATTATTACTCGTAGTAGCAGTAATCAAATCAAATTATTTTCTCTAATTTCTGCGCATGCGCAGCTAGAATGAGATAGATAGGGAACTGCGGTTAGTTTTCTCTTTCTACTCAAAAGATAACCAGCAAGCCGGCTACTCTACTATATCTATAATATGTCTATGGAATTGACTTTGACAATGGGCCTTGTTGAAGTTAACTGACAGAGTGACAGTAAAACTATAAATTTATTTTCATACGTATTAAGTATTAACAAAAAGGTAGAATCTATCCTTATTAATATTAATAAATTTCCATTTAATAATTTTAAAGGATGTCTAAACCTTCGGGATATGACTCACACAGTGAAGGACCTGGATTTGTTGGAATAAGATTTTGTCAAGAATGGTTTGTAGATCAATATTTTGTTAATATCTATCATAACGTCTAAAATACACCACAATTATTAAGTTTTATTAAACTTTATCTTATCCAAAACTAATTTTTAATTTTTAGTAATAATATGTTGTATCCCAAAGAAGATAAGGAAAATAAGATTTTGTTATATGCTTGTCGAAATTGTGATTACAAACAGCACGCTGATTCAAAATGTATTTACGTTAACAAAATTATGCACGAAATAGAGTAAGTAGTTTAAAATTGTTGTTTAAAAGAACATTTAAACAATAAGTGTTTTAATTTTAGTGAACTGACTCATATAGTAGCAGATGTTATATCTGATCCAACATTACCAAGAACTGAAGATCATCAATGCCCTGAATGTAATCATAGGTAAGTAAAATAAAAATGAATATTTTTATCTCTTGTGTCAACATTAGCATTCTTGCCTCTCTTACTAATATACACTTTTAGGGAAGCTGTATTTTTCCAAGCACAAACCAGAAGGGCTGAAGAAGAAATGAGACTTTACTATGTATGTACTAATCCACATTGTGCTCATCGATGGACAGAATAAAATAATAATTCATTAACTATTATAAATATTTATATTTAATGCTTTTAAATAAAAGATTTTTTTGTATTGTAAGAGTCATAGAAATAAAAATTCCTCGTTAACAAGAATAATATTTAAAGGTTTGTCTTATTTTTGAAAATTCGCAAGTAAAATTCTACTACTGTGTATTTTTTTTAAAAACTACTTCAGTTGCAATAAGTAACAGAATGGATACCCGTTGAAAACATAAAATTTTATAGAACTTACATGAAAAAAAAAGATACATACTTGAGTAAAAGGTTAAAAGTGTAGTAACGTCATAGAAATTGGGAATATTTTTTTGTGTTGTTCACGCCTAAAAATGTGTTTATCATGGATGTTTTTATTTTATTATGCTTTTAACGACCTTTTATCAACAAAAACAAAGGATCGAATAACAATATTGACTAGATAACAAGAGAAACGATGATAACCTTCAATCTTGAAGTTATAAATGTTCACTATTTGTTTCTATATCTTTGAAAAAGTTAAATAGTAGACTGAATTTAAAAAGACGAGCGCAATCCCATTACAGGTGTCTTTGTTATCGACTGAAAGTTTGCGCAACTGACCTCCACATGACATTGACAATAATTAAGAGTATTTTGAAACCAGTGGTGGTGAGAAGTGCACTTTCATCAAAGAAAATGGCTCTAAATAAACTCGCTATTGATGCACTCGATCTTGCAAACAAACGAGTTTTGATGAGGTAATTATTTCAAATCAAATTTTTTGTAGCTTGTTTGACAGTGACAATAATAATTTTCAAAATAATGGTTAGGTTATTCATTTTTTTTGGGATGAAACAACCGCCACCTTATCAAATGATTTTTATTGGAAATATTTAATTTAATTAAAATAAGTCCATCGTTTTTAAAATAAATGTTAGTTTGTTCAACAATATTATTTACATAAAAACTTACATCATGTACTTTTTGTATTAAAATTAAACTTTCCTTAGAGTGGACTTCAACGTTCCCTTAAAAGAAGGGGATATCACCAACAATCAGAGAATTGTAGCTGCTTTGGATACAATTAAATATGCTCTCGATAAAAACGCTAAAAGTGTTGTACTCATGTCACATTTGGGAAGGCCTGACGGTAACCCCAACCCAAAGTACACCTTAAAACCCGTTGCTGGCGAGTTAGAAAAATTACTGAGCAGGTAAGTTAACTCTTAAACTTTTTAGTTTATTTTTTAATTGTAATCTTTAAGGTCAATTCAGTTCCTTCCTGATTGTGTGGGTCCCGAAGTTGAGAAAGAGTGTGCCGATCCCAAATCAGGCTCCGTTATATTACTAGAGAATCTGAGATACCACATCGAAGAAGAAGGTTAGAAAGAATTGTTTTTGTTTTTTTTTATATTCTTATAAAATTTTTTGTAGGAAAAGGTATAGATGGTAGTGGTAAAAAAGTTAAAGCTGACCCTGCAAAAGTGAAAGAATTCAGGTCAAGTCTTCGCAAACTTGGTGATGTTTATGTAAATGATGCTTTTGGCACTGCTCATCGTGCACACTCTTCCATGTTGGGTGAAGGATTTGAAAAAAGAGCTTCTGGTTTCTTGCTCAAAAAAGAATTACAATATTTCGCCAAGGCTTTGGATAATCCAGAAAGGTATGACTCCCAACAATTTAATCATTAATAGTAGGTGAAATTAATGGATTTAATTAATGATCTTCATGGTAATTAGTGTTTTTTGTTTTGTAGACCTTTTTTGGCAATATTGGGAGGCGCCAAAGTAGCAGACAAAATCCAACTGATTGAAAATTTGTTGGACAAGGTCAATGAAATGATAATCGGTGGTGGTATGGCCTATACATTCCTAAAAGAGAGCCAAGGCATGCAGGTAGGAACTTAAAAAATATTAAAAATTATATCACTAAGTTAAGTTATATTTTTTTCAAAATATCTGGGACCAAACTGTCTTAAATGGAAATAAATAATTTAATAATAATTTCTTGTAATAGTTGTCCATATACCAATGAATGTACTAGAGCTTATAAATTTTAAGAATTTGCAAGGTGTAAAAGAGGAGTTCGTAAATAAATTGATAGAGAAATTTGACAGTTTAGAATGTTTAGATAAAGCATGTGAGGTTGAAGAGTTATAGAAGCCATTCAAGGAAGAGAGGAAGGATGGAATAAAGCTATATTTGAAAAACATATCTAATAATAAAAAAATGTTGTGTGCTTTGTGTATATTTCTCTATTAGAAAATAATATGTATAGTTCTTCCAAATTCAGTTTAAAATTATTTAAAAAACATCTCATTAAAAGCCATAAAATCTTCAAAAGAAACCGACCAGTGGCGTATCAATTTTATTTTTAAATCAGATATATTTTCGTGAATTCCAAACCACGTTCCATCTAAATAAACTATATTTCTATTACTTTCTCTATAACTTAAGGTCTGTCTTAAATAAGTTTGATGAAGTATCACAATACGAGGCGATTCCATAATACACATTCGACTGTCTAAGTTCTTACATATTGTGAAAGGCTTTCGCGGCCATCGTTTATTGGTAAATGGTTTTTCAGGTTTATAGGCCATCGTAGGTCTGAGTTAATTCTTGACGTTTTGCCATCCCGAGCGGATGGCATCTTCGGGAGATGAAATGTCTGCTTTCTAAGGCTGACCGTTTGTGACATTTGTATGTCACAAATGCAGGTTACAAACGTTTATTTATTTTTAAGTAGAGGTATCCATGTTCTATTGATTTTAAGTGTTTTCTCACATCTATAACACTTAAACTTCTGGAACAACATTAAATTCTTCTGAAAGGCCAGAGGTAAAAATACGACCTCGCAACTGGAAAAAACTAGAAACCTAATGGTAGTATTGTGAGAGAAGAATGCGTTCTGAAGAGATGGTAGGAATACTTTAAAATTTTATTTGAGAAAGAGGATACACAAACGCAAATTCGGAGACATGAGTGAAATTGGAAGGAGGTGTATGGATCAGGTCTTATCATTACGAGGCTTAGTAAAAAATTTCTTGGCTAAAGGTCAAAAGGTCCACTGCGCTTTCGTAGACTTGAAAAAGGCCTATGACAGAGTGGTGAGGAGTGAATTATGGTCGACATTGGGGTATATGGGGTGAGCAGTAGTTTGATATGAGCACTGAAATCACTTAACGAGGATTCATTTACATGTGTCAGGATAAAGGGTGCTTACACAAAATAGTGTAATAAGGAAACACCGTCGTATGGAAGAATATGTGGTAATAAAGATAGATACGTAATGCGTGGTTTGGACACGTAGAGGATAGATTATTAACGAAACAGATTTATAAGTGCTCCTGTGAAGTTTGGTAACAAATAGATCAACGAAAGGGGTGGAAAGGAGATGGATATAAAAAAAACTAATAAAAATGACTATTTAATTCAAATTTATAGTCTTCTAGGCTGCGGGGTTTGATAGTGACATTCCCAATTTTTAAAGCACCCCTACGGAAGAGTTGCGAAGGGGATGAATTATAAAAACGCTGATATTAGTGTTGAATTTATAGTTTTCGGGTTTGCTGACTTGGATAGTGATATTCCCAATTTTGTTAGCACCCTTACTAAGGGGTGGGAAAGAGATGGAATATGAAAAATATTTAAAACGCCGATATTAGTCTCGAATTCAAAGTTTTTGGGGTCGCTAAGTTTGATAGTGATATTCTCAATTTTGTAAGCACCCCTACGAAAGGGGGGAGTTTGATAGTGAAAACTAATAAAAATGCTGATATTATAGTCGAAAAATTCTTGGCTAGAAGTCAGAGGGTCTACTGCGATTGTATAGACTTGGAAAAGGCCTATGACAGAGTGGTGAGGGGTGAATTGTGGTCGACATTGTCTGTGTATGGGGTGAGCGGTAGTTTAATACAAGCACTGAAATCACTTTACGAGGATTCCACTGTTTGTGGATGCACTGAAAATCAAAGGGATGAAAATAAATGTAAGCAAAACGAAAGTAAAGGTTTTTGAAAGAGAAGAAAGCATGACAAACTGTGAGGTTCTGATTAATGGAGAAAGAGTAAATGAGTTTGTATACTTGGGTTCAAAGTTTACGAGAGATGTAATGTATGACAGTGACATTGAGCGAAGGGTGTTGGCAGGAAAACAAATGAATGGGGCACCGCGTAGATTTATGAACAGCCAGAAAGTGTCAAAAAAGGCACGTCTGGCTGTGCCTAGAGGAGTGTTGGTTCCTACATTTATGTATGGTAGTGAATGTTGGGTTTGATAGCAAGTGGAAGGAAGTGGTCTTTGCCTACCACTACGGGAAAAAGGCGTGACTATATGTAGTGTCAAATTCATAGTTTTCGAGGGATCGTTGAGATTGATAGCGATATTTTCCAAGCAAGCAAGCCGACGTTCGGGCAGGATAACGTCTGCCGTGTCCGCTAGTCTATAATATAAAATAATATAATTGTTCAAAAAGAACCAATGTCTTGTTGAATGGGATTTTGCACACACAAAAAACTTATAGTCCATGTTAAAAAAAATTGTATACTTGAATTGGGGGTGAATTTATTAAATTTCGATAAAACAATTTACAAAGATGTTATACGAAATCATGTCCATTTTCTTACAATACTGTTTAAAAACCATTTCTTTGTTAACGGAATCTTCCAAAAAATAATTGCGTTTGCATTGTCGTTTCATGTTTTATCGAGATAGTGAAAGGGAGAAAGTAAAAATAACCTGCAAACTAATTTTATTGCAAGTCAATATTATTATGTACAAAAACTGTGAATTTCTCAAAAACATTTGTATTCCAAATTCAAGGCCGTAAACATGAGTAAATACATTATGGCGTACACGGATTGTAATAAAACAACATTTTCCTTATATACCGTTTGATTATCGATCGCTAGCGCGTCTCTGGACTTCTCCAAAATACCCGAATCGGTAAATTTCTTATTATTTACCTGCTTCTTCCTCACCGAATCATCGGGTATGTCGTTTATTTCTCTGAATATGACGACTTTCTGTGTACTTTTAATCACTCTATCGGAGTTCTTGTTCGCTCTCCATAGATACTTCGTATCGAAACTATCGAAATAATTATTACCGTTTAACGAATCCTTCTTGGACTCGTTGAAAAACACTTGTATCTTCGGTAGAGATTGAGCCGTCATGAATGACAGTTCAGATTGCGTGTCGCTGAAATCGCAACAACTAACGTCGTCTCCATCGCCCACGGAAGCGTCGACGCACAATGTTCTGCCGTTGTCGGTGCTTTGCGTCAGCGTCGCTTCCATTTGCGTGGATTTTTGCATTCGCAATGGGAAATAATCAGTACTGAGCGTTACCGCCTCTGTGCTCGCATTTTGGGTGTTTTTCTGGTCGCAAATGACGATGACGTTAGAATTACTGGCGGGAGGATCATCGCGCGTTACTCGCTCCTCATTTTTTACGTCGTCGACGCGTTTGAAGCATTTTATTCTTTCCGGTTGAATGCTCTCCGTCTGATGCATAACGACGAAAGACACCTTTTTCGATTTGGGTTTGATGTCGTCGGAGTATTTCTTCAAACAACTCGGTTTATCCGACAGCTCCTTCGCATCGACGTTATCGAGACGCGCGTAATACTCCGTAGCTATGAAATGTACCCTATTCGCAGTGCCGACTAAGCGAGCGTAATCAACAGAACGAACCGTATGCAGTTCGATGACTCTGTCGGTCTGGATGTCGCTGAGGGTATCCAAAAAACTCAAAACGTTGTAATAGGACGGACTTCGTTCGACGGTCACTAGCGTGGACGTATCTTGCTGCTTCGCCATGCTTCTGGAATGTTTGACGGCCAGCATGAACGGCGTAAGAAATTCTCTGCTAGGTACGCTTGGAATTTTCGTGCAGGATTCTCTAAACACAGGCACCGTTAAATCGTCCTTCGTCTGAAAGAGAAAAAAAAACAATAGTAAATGACGTCAAAAAGTTAGACACCCAACGACTCTTTAGTTACAGTGGCAAACAGATTACGATCTGCTCGGAATGGTCGAGTACTGGCCTTCCGAAACGACGTCAACCTTTTGTGAGTGTCGCTGAGCGGACGAAGTGTCCAAAACTCGTAAATGCCAGGAAAATATTGGGCCGAGTCAAAACTCTGACGGTCTATGGGTATTATCTTGGACAAGGATCCAAATAAGGACTGTTTAAGTGACTGGAAGGACGCTAGAAGCCGTAATAAATTTTGAGACTAATAGATACCACCCTCCATCTTCTAATGACTGAACTTGCTGACTAGCTCCCCAAACTGGAGGTTCCATCCACAAATTCCTCTGGGAGTTAAAACTTTACACAGCGTAATCTATAAAAGTATCTGTGGGCAATGGAAAAATCTGCTTTTACTCCATTAACGAAGAAATACTTATCACGAATCATCTACCCAAATAACCATCATTTACCTCCTCGTTGAATATCTGGCATGGATCAATCTAAGTCTTGGTGGTCGGTAAACTCGCTCAAACTTCCATCCTCTCACAGCTAAACTAGCTAACTGGTTCCCTAACAGTAGAATGGCAGTGTCTGTAAACCTGCATCCTGATCCAACCTAATTACTAGGAGTTCTAAAACTGCAAAGTGTAATGAATGGACAAGCAAAAGATTTGCAACTGATCCATCAGTGAAAGGATACTTTTTGTCAGATTTATATACATACATACATAAAGTCACGCCTTTTTCCCGTAGGAGTAGACAGAGACCACTTACTTCCACTTGATACGGTTCTTACACATATCTTTTTCTTCCTCTACTTTCATCAGTACTCCCATACATGCTCGTCGGTTGTTGGTACTCTTGACCTGGCCTTTCTTCAAAACAATGTTGATCTGATCGAGATCGATGTTCGCCGAGGTCGACCTCTACCGACTTCCGTCCATTCACACTCGCCTTATAAATTTGTTTCGTCAATCTTGACACTTTCTGGCTGTTTCATAAAGCTATGCAGTGCCCCACTCATCTGTTTTCCTGCCAACACCCTTCGCTCAATGTCACTGTCATACTTTCTATCCTTCGTAAACTTTGAATCCAAGTACACAAATTCATTTACTTATTTTACTCTTTCTCTCTCAATCGAAACTACAGTTTGTCATGCTTTCTTCTCTTTTAAAAACCATTACTTTCGTTTTGCTTACATTTATTTTTATCCCTTTGATTTTCAGTGCATCATGCATAACATTAACCATCGCCTGCAACTCCTCTTCAGATTACGCTCATATGACTTGATCATCGGCGTAAAGAAGACATTTGACGATCAAATCATTCATTTTCAATCCATACGCACTCTTTTTAAAATCTTTTAAACAATCGTCTATGTATAAGTTAAGCAGCCATGGCGAAGCCACACATCTTTTTCGATGTTAAACCACTCCGTGCAAGCTCCGTTTATCCTGACACAATCAGAGAAATCGTCATAGGCCTTTTCCAAGTCTATAAAAGCGCAATAGACCTTATGACTTCTAGCCAAGAATTTTTCAACTATACCTCGAAATGAAAAGACCTGATCCATACTGATCTCCTTCCTCTTCTAAATCCTGCTTGCACATCCCATATCATCTTCTCAGTTTCATTCGTTACTCTTTTAATCAATATCTTTGCATACAGTTTGCCGACTATGCTGAGTAACCTAATACCTAGGTAGTTCTTACAGTCCTGCTGCGAACCTTTTCCCTTGTAAAGCGGCACGATAACGGCCTTGCACCAGTCATCTGGTACGCTACCGCTTCTCCAACAAAGGTTAAAAAGGCGGTAAAGTAGACTAGTTACTACGTTTCGTTCAGCCTTCAGCATTTCAACTGTTATTCTGTCATACCCAGCAGCTTTACCCAATTTCATACTGTTCAACGCTTCCACAATTTCTGTCGTAGTAATTTCTTTCATTGCAACTTTTACTCATAACTTGGTTTCTGATTCTTTCCAATTGCGAGGTAGTATTTTTACCTCTTGCTGTTCTTATGGACTTCCAGAAGAGAGTTCAATATTGTTTTGGAAATCGTCAGATAAACTTCTATTTATATGCGCTTAAGAAATGATAGACGAGAACATTCGTCACCATTGCAAGACAAATGATTGTATCAAGAAGTTCTTGTGCTGTTTTGAAACCTGATTACGTTTACCAATCTGATTGGGAGTCGGATACGTTCAAGAACGATTGAGCTTTGACCTGTGCGATTTCCAAAAATCTTCTGAATATTGACATATGGACGAAACGAGCAAAACTACTTTGAAGTTATATGTTTAAATGTGATTTATATGTAAGAACTTACCGAAATTTGAATTTCATCCAATTGCGAATAAATATCTTCTACACGACTGATAATTCTGTGCATTTGATCCTCCAATCTGTCGACCTGCTGAATCTGGTGCGTCTGTTCGCTTTCTGATGATACTAAGTTGCACGCGTCCGAACGATCGACGTGCTGCTTATTATCCGACGTCATTTCCTGACTCTGCTGCGATTCCCGCGAATGTGGCCTCTTTGATCTTCTTCGTTCGGTTCGATGGCATGGCAAATCGGACGCCGTTTTGGGACGTTCTAATTCGAATTGTTTTTCCTGTTCTTTTTTCAAACATTCCTCGCTTTTTGGGCGTGTAATTTCGACGGTCACATTTGGATTTGTATCGTTCCAACGTTGTACCCGTTCGAGTGTTTCTATTTTGTCCATTTTCTTTGCTTCAACATCTTCGTCGATCTCCTTACATGGTATAGCTGTCGTTGGTTTCTCATCTAAATTCGCAGGTGGACAGTAACTGTCTGAAAAATGTAATTCACCGTCTAAAAAAATTATTATTAATTACTCCGATCGGAAAATGCGTTTGAAAAATCATCACCATTAACGGGCTCAACCTCGACTTTCAGTCTGTCCATTTTCTTCTTGGAGACGTTCCTGTTACCACTATTTTGTCCGACGTGCTTCTTGTGGTGTCTCAAAGATTCGCCGTCGCAAAGTCGATTGTTTCTGTCGAAACCTCCCTTCGAAGCATTTTTACCTTGAACATAAATCAATCTGAGTAAGAAAACTCCTTGCAGCCGGTACAGATAGAAGGGAACGGTAAAGGGTACGTACTGAGACAACCCAAACAGTTTCAGTTGAAGGGTAGCAATGAAAAAGGCATTGTAGATTGTAGGGGGGGGTCGTGAAGGCTATGCAACCTCTCAAGCACCTCGACCTATCAGTTCTTTTGTGCAAAACCCTTAATCTATTCAAGGCCCGGGATTCCGAGACTTCGAGCAAAGTTTATCAGTTTCCTGGTGGCTAAGTTTCTGACATCGAAGCGCTTTAGGAAGGTCCCTTCTAGAAACTTAAGCCTCTTGCAGAAAAGCGCTGGGCATTCGCAAAGAAAATGTTCTGCAGTTTCAGCGAAGTTCTCGGAGTAGCGGCAACTATCATTCTTTTTAAGGTGATACCTCAGAGGACAGTGTCCAGTGAGGAGCCCCGTCGCCAGTTTCAAGTCTTTCTTGTCCAACTCGAGAAGCCGTTTAGCTTTCCTTGGCGAAAGGCTTACTAGCCTTCTCGCTTGTCTTTGTCCTGGCACTTTATGCCAGTGAGATATGAAAAAGGCATACCCAAGGGGATGATTCTTTTTGTTACCACTCCCATACCTGTATTGGTTAATTATTGGGGGAAGGAAATACCAATAATGGGTTAAATTACGAACCTGTTGAGTTATTATCTTTGAGATTATTATCTCTCTGATGACGGCCAAACGTAGAATAAGACTTGACAGGTTTCGTCGAATGGTATTTGTTGCACGTTGAATTCAAATCGTCCGTCGATAAAGTGGTGTCCGATGATGACCTGAAACATAAAACGTTTTCCCTTATTTTACAAAAACAAATCAATTATTTTGGAGTACTTGCGTTCGTTTGTCGTTTCGGTTGGTACGTTTGCCATTGATTTTGGATGAGTCCTCGTCGAAATCGCTGACGGACGTTTCTTTGTTCGTTGTCAGTAGATTTTCCAATTTTTTAAACAAATCTTTGGAAATAGCGTCGAATTCCTCCTTCAGATCAACTTTATTGGTTTCCATCGGTTGCTCTGAAACTTTTCACGAAAATTCTTTCTTAATATAATAAGGACAAAGAGAGAAATACAAATCGTGCTTAAAATTCTGCACTAAGAGAGACGGTAAATCTGTAAGTGTTCATGAAGTTGTATCGATCTAAAAGATATGCTAAATTTCTTGGTGTTCATGGGGTTGTATTTAGCCAAGAACACTGACTTTTTGATGTTTTTACCAAGAAAGTTAACGCCGAACACAAAACGTAAATGTGGGAACGACTTACTTTCATTCTCTGACGATATCACAGCAACAACATTGTCATCGTTTGAATCTTTGTCCACTTGCGTTTGTTCGTATTCCTGCGGTTTCTCTTTGACCGGCGTCAATTGTCGTTCGATAATTTTTGATGGACATTTTTTGTGAGTGGTGGTGAACTTCATCAAGTCCAAAACGTTGGTAATTTCCCTCTCCATTTCGACGAAGGCGTCGATGCTGGCAGTGTTATTGGGCGACGATAATATGTCGACCATTCTGCATTCGATAACATTGATGGCTTTTTGTATGTTGACTTGGATCTGATCGTTCTTGTGTTTGAGTCCTTTTAGATGCGCCAGCATTTGCCTGTGACGAGCCGTCGTCGTCGAACTAATCGAAGAATCTGAAAATATTCGAAGTGTTCAAATAAACTCGACTTTGTGTCGAAGTAGTTTCTAAAACGACCACCAGGAACTCCCCAGTTTGTGATTTAAATGGATTCGATTAAATAATGATACTAACTGCTGGTTTCGCTAGTTTCTGATTGTGCGTCGATTTTTTGGAATTGCATGTATTGTTTGATCGGTAAAAAATTAAAATTTTTCTCCATCGACGATTCGTACTTGTCCATTTTATCGGTTTGGGTTTTTAAAAATGTCACCAACTGCTGCCCGACGCTCTTTTCGAATTTATTATTCCTGAAAATGTTAACAACGTTCATTTTTGACCCTCTAACGATGTTATTTTGGTACTCACCATGTTTTTTGTTGATCATCTCCTTTGCTTTGAACGCTTGCTCTGTATGAATTGATCTTCCACGGCCGGTCGACGACATCCTTTTGAGGTTTATCAAGCTTGTCCATATGTTTATTGGACTTCTTACAAACGTCAACAACCAGAGAATCTACATTTTAAAAATGTTTCAACAACTTCGGTCCAAACAAATAAAGTGTCGATTTAAACAACTTTAGTTTAAGAGTACAAAGGCCACGTTTTGTTTGCATATTTCACCCAAAAAGACGAATTGACATTCATATGTAACAATAAAAAAATAACTGTGGATTACGTGGCTTAACGGGACAAAGACCATTTATGTTTTGCTTAGACTAGCCCGAGTAAAAAAAAGAATCAACATTTATTATAGAAAATAATTGTAGTTTAATAAAGAACACTATAAAATCACAACAAAGCATTGTTATAAGTTCACAAAAAATCAATCACTCTCCACGTTTATATTACTACTGTTTTTTAGATTATATTTTGTAAATTATTTTAGACTACGTACATAGTAAACTATTTAAGTCACCCAAAATATTAAATTTTTCAACTCAGCACACTTCACTCCGTTTACAACTGCTAAATTCATATCGTACACCTTTGATACGTTAGCGCCATTCTGGTCGGTTTTTGAACTGTCATTTACAGTTCGCAAGTGGACGCTCTTTCAACTTGTCCCCCATATGAGATGGTTCTCCTTGTCTCTACCCTCCATAAACTGTAGGTTACAACTTTACAATACCTAATGGTTTAAGGGGACAAAGACCACTTATTGTTTGCATAGGTAGGTCTGAATTAAAGGAATAAATCAACAACAGAAAATAATTGGATTGAAACAACTGGACAATTCTTCTGAGCAATGGTTACTTATAAGAATTAACCAGGCTAGTAATGCCAGTGGTTCAACACTAAATTTAAAGAAGACCAAATTTATGATAGTCGGCAAGCAAAATATTGGAAATGTACAATAATTGTCAGTTGGTCAAGAAATAATAGAAAGAATTGATCACTATGAATACCTCGGATGTTACCTAAACAGGGAATGGGAGATTGGATAGGAAATACGGATCCGCATTGAAAAAGTCAGAAGTGCATATATCAAAATGAAACGGCTTCTCACGTGTAGACAACTGAATCTAACTTTAAGACTACGACTGACCAAATGCTACATGTTTCCCATCTTGCTTTATGGACTAGAGGGATGGACACTGTTGGATCGGCATTGCAAAAAGATTGAAGCCTTTGAAATGTGGGTTTATCGTCGCATACTAAAGATTAGAAAGGGAAGGGATTATAGAAAGGAAATGATTGTGGACACGCTTTTTAAAAAGTTGCAGGTCATAGTTCTCTGGAAAAACTGATTTTGGAAGCTTATTTCATTCCGTAACAGCCCTGTAAAAAAAGGATTCTTGATGAAGATTGGTCCTTGTAGTGTCAATCTTGAAAGTAAATGGGTGAGACTGATCAGCGTGCCGTGTTCTTCGGCCGAATGTGGCCAATGGTGGTACAAGAGTTTTTATTTCTCTGGAGCCATGGAAATATCTGTAGAGCAATGACTGGTCTGCAACTCTTCTATGTTCTAGAGGGTGAAGGGTATCTGTTAGAGTTGAGCTGTTTATCAAGCGAATGGCTCTTTTCTGAATGGAATCTAGAAGACGAAGAGAATGCCTTGGTGCTGAACCCCAAATGTGCGAGCAATACTCCGGTAGAGGTCGGATTTGAGCCTTGTACGTCGTCAACACTCTAGATCTCTATTGATGGAATCAACCTGTTCCTGCCTGAGTCTATTTGTATCATTCACCGAAAGTAATCGATAGGATGTGAAAGTTGGGACAAGTGTGCTATCGTCTGCGAAACTGTAAATGGGGTTCGTGGTGGTTTTCAAGAGGTCGTTGATGTGTAAAAGAAATAAGGTGGGAGACAGGATGGAACCCTGGGGAACCCCGGCATTAGTTTTAAACGCATCAGAAGAAATACCGTCAACTGCCACATGTAAGGAGCGACATGTAAGGAGGATCTTAAACACAGTGAAGCGATGAAAACTGGAATACTTCGGACATGTTATGAGGGACGAGAAATACCGCTTCCTTCAACTATTAATACAGGGAAAAATTAAAGGGCGACGAGCACCAGGACGAAGACGGACATCGTAGCTTAAGAACTTGAGAGAGTGGTATGGAAAAAGTTCTAGATCCCTATTTCGCGTAGCTGTCTCCAAAATACAGATATCCAGAATGATAGCCTACCTTCAGTAGAAGACGGCACCAGAAGAAGAAGAAGAAGTAGCTGGACAATACCTGATAGCTTAAGAGGACAAAGACTGTTTATTGTGTGCATAAAAATATAGAAGTAAAAAGAAGAATCAACATAGTTAATAAAAATGGCTGCTGCCCTTAAAGTATAAATGTCATTTATTGTCACTTGTAAACAGAAGAAAAGATCTGTTAGCTGTTTTAGAGCAAGTGAAATATGTTTAAAGGGAAATAGGTACCAAATAAAATATTTAAATAAAATAATTATGCAACAAAAAGTTGCTCAAGTGAACATAAAAGTAAAATGGAAATAAAAAATGCACAACATCCTTTGTCTTTTTTCTTAAAGACTGTCGCAACTTACTTTTCGAGGGCAGCATCGAATATTTGCTGTCTCTTTTTTGGAAATTGTTCTTCTCTACTTGCTTCTTCGAGTAATCTTTGAATTCTGGGGCTTTTGCGACATATCTACTAAAGCTCAAAGGTTTGTTCGTGCTCGTCCGGTCGAGGGACGACGTCGGCGAGTCCTGGCAAGGTTTTTTAGCTGTAAAAATATTTGGCTCATCAAAAAAAAAATACGTATAAAAACGTTTTCGGTCCTCACTTGGTTTCTTTACTGTTGAAATTACGGAATTCGTCCATTTGGCTCTGCTCATTCGAACTTCCTTCATCGGTGTTAACGGTAGAGGTATCACTGGTACCTCTGACGACGACATCTTTTGCAAAGAAAGATTCTTTTCATTTGGCGAGTTCATATTGCTATTATCGCTGTACCTGATGTTTTGATCCCTGTCATAAAACACCCTCACCGGCATCACCACAAAAGGCTTCTTCGGAACCTGGTGCTGTGGATCGAAAATATGCGGCGCCAACGTCTGTATCACCTTCTTCTATTAGATATAATAACAGAATCGAAAAAGAGTGTTAGATACACCAGCAATGAGTGAGCCGAATGCTGTAAAGTATTTCTTACCCTAGCATTGACGATGGTAGCCTTATCCACCACCAATCCATGTTTGTCTTCCTTGTAAGTTTTGAACTTTTCTTTAGACAAGGGCGTCGCATTGTTTTCCTCTCTAAAATCACGTTTCTGCTTCTCGTGATCGCAAAATGTGCAACCCCCGTCGGAGCATTCAATGGTCGGTTGCAGAAGGTGATTCCAAATTTGGTTGTTCTTCTCTTTGGTGCCGTACATCATTTTGTACAGGTAGCAATCGTGTATGTCCGTATTCCAGTCCCTTTGGTGCTTGTTGATGTTGTCCTTGCGCGGATATTCCGAATTTATCGGCAACAAATCTCTGAAAATAATGGAAGAACGTATCGACCCGCTTGTCTCGAACACGTCAGTGCTTACCTGTTAGTTAGATCGTCTAGTATGTCGAGGTATGCCAATTTTCTGTTGGTGTGCGTAATTCTGTGATTGTGATGCATGTGCTGCCGGTGGCCTACAGCGTGGGGCACGGGACCGTCGTTGGTTACGACTACTGAACAACGACATACTGAAACATTTCATGATTAACTTAATAACAAGCAAATTATTTAAAATGAAAAGTATTCTTCAAACCTTGCACTGGTTTCGTCGATTTTTGATTGGTGAACATCGTCGTCGATTTTTTGTTTGTTCTCAATTTTGTGACGGCATTAGCTTTAGAGGTAGTTGTACGTATCTTGTGTTTTTTGTTTTGTTTAGCTTTGAGTAACTTCTTTTCGTTGAACCATAGGCTGTCGGTATATCTGCACTTTAAATCTCCTTTCACGCTGTCCTCTTCCTTTCCCTAATGCAAAAGTATTCGTATCTGCTTAATTTACTATCCCCTTTTATTGATTAGTGTACTCTCACAATACAAGATGTTTTTTACTTGTAAGAATATATCTACACACTTATTTTTAAAGAACTACTCCTGAGTTTTCTTGGAAATTTAGTAAAATTTAGAAAAAGGAAAAAACTTAACTCATATGCTGGTTTAATAATCTGATCATTGTCGATTGTCTAGATGAAGAGGGTTTTTTCAAATGGCGCAATGAAAAGGTGGATACAAATCCACTGAAAACAATGCAGTGTGTATGAAACTGTTCTGCCTGACAGTAGAATTAAGTTATATAAAAGCACCATGGGGGTCTAAAAGACTCGAAAGTTGAAAGAAGACGACAAACCTCTAACAATCTATAGAGTTCTTGGTATATATTTTGATCCTTGGCTCAATTAAAAGGAGCATAAAAGGTCGTAACCTAATACAGTGCATGGGTGTCTAAAAGGATGTAAGTATTACCACTTGAAAGTTGGAAGACAAATCTCCAACAATCAATAGAGTTTTTGCTGTCTAACGCTGATTATGGTCAGAACCCCTCATCCAAGCAAGAGACCATAAAAGACAGCTCCTCAACGAACTGCGGCCCTTCTTTCCAAGAAGGTGATAACTATAGTGGTACATAGCTGACTAAAAGGATATTAGTGATACTATGAGTCCGAAAGACTTGAAAGTTAGTCAGAACTCCTTTTGATCCTTGGCTTAGTCAGGCAAAATACTTTAAAAAGAGAGCTCCCCAAAGAAGATGATACCTACTGGGATACATAGGTGCCTAAAAGGATGTTAGTGTTACCATAAAGCTTAAAGACTTGAAGATTTTAAGAACTCATACTTCTAACGTTTAAGTGTGCGTTTAAAAGTTTAAAAGTGTTACCACTTAGTCTTAACGACTTAGGGTTAGAAAGACACACTCCTTCAACAATCTATAGAGTATTCTGTGTGTAAAGTCCAAATTTGTTGTGTTTTAAAAGATGAAGTTTTGCCAAAGATCCTGTAAAATTGAATTCATAAATAAATTCATGAATAAATACTGACCTTTGATGGAAAATTTTTGACGACAGTTTTTCTCGTCTTTTGAGAACAATTGGACGTCGTAGTTGAAAGTATAGGTATGTTGATGCGGGAAATTGGACTGCCGCTGATCAAAGATTTATCCTTTTTGTGTTTACGCATCAATCTTTGGAAAGTAACGAAGCTATCGTTGGCTTCCAGTTGCCACAAAAGTCGTTTATGGATATTAGTGACCGCCGGTCGATGGTAGACCTCAGGAATTTGAAACGTTTTCTGTTTGGGTATCGCTGAACCAGGTCCCAAAGGAGTCTCTTCTTGCGTACTTTGAGGACATTTTTTATGACTCGAAATGCCTAATTATAAGTTTCAATTATTTTTTTTTAATAATTTAAATAATTTCGACGTAGATAATTGATGATCTATTCACTAAATGTTTTATTTATTTATTCAGTAGTTTTTT
Organism: Agelastica alni; assembly: GCA_950111635.1. Taxonomy (NCBI): domain Eukaryota; kingdom Metazoa; phylum Arthropoda; class Insecta; order Coleoptera; family Chrysomelidae; genus Agelastica; species Agelastica alni. Next base: position 40,852,180 of record OX467714.1, on the reverse strand, counting down.
CAACGAGATAATATTAATTAGAAAATATTTAGGTATACCTTTTTCTTTCAACGCTTTATTCGTCTTCGTTTTCATAATTTCCCTTTCTTCTTTGGGTCTGTCGCCCATAGATTGATTGCTCAGCATGTCGATTTGTTCGGTGACGTTTTCGATCAACGCCTCTAAAGCTTGGAAATCGGTGTTAATCGCCTCCTCCTTCAGGGACTCCCGTAAATGCTTCAACAGTTGCTTTTGCTTATTCCTTTTTAATAACCTCTTTTGTAACTTGTCCTTTTTCGTCTCCTTCGGTGCCTCATAATTCGTGGCTGTATTACCTGCAGCAACAACGACTACTTCAAACGTTTCGCATATGAAAAGTATAAATTTGTGTGGCCAAATATGTAGAATGGTGAATAGTGTAAAATGTGTTGCGTATGTCGAAGCGATTTCGTGAATGAATAGTGTAGACATTTTATTAGATAAATATTGTAGTTTCGGAAAATGTGTTGCATACATTTCGGGACACGGAGTGCGTTTAATTGGCAAGGTAAGGTTAGGTTAGGTTAGGTTAAAACGGCGGTTCGGAGGAAACCCACTTAGGCCTTCTGGCCCGTTGTGATAACGTGATGGACGGCGGTGCCTTCTCCCGTTACCGTAAGAACCAGTTGGAACTTTTCATAAAAAGCGTAAGGTCTTCAATGCTAACTGAGTTGAGATCAGATAAATTATCAAAGTTCGGTTGCCCTAGTATAGAAAGCCGTTGTCTACTAGGGCAGGGTAGTGGCAGAGAAGATGTACCATTGTTTCCTTCTTTTCCTCATCGTGACAGCTTCTACAGAAGTCGTCTCGTAGCTCTGAGATTCCCATGCGCCGTGCATGGGATTCACCTGCCCAGTGTCCTGTTATGGCCGCGATCGCATTTCCAATGGACTCCCTGAATAGAGTCAAAACATCCTTAGTTCGACGTAGATCTAGTTTAGGCCAGATCTGTTTCGATGATGTGTATGCGGGTTCATTTTGCCACCTCAAGTTGGCTTTTTGAATTACTTTGCTGTGCAGGATGAGCCGGCAGTTTGCAATCGGTACTCCTTGCTGAGATGAGACAGATACAGCTGGGAGGGTGGTGCCCTCTCTTGCTATCTCGCCTGCCTTACAGTTGCCTGGTATGTCCCTGTGTCCGGGTGCCCAGACAATGTGAACTGTAAACTTAGCTGCTAGCTCATTCAGGGCGGCTCGGCATTGCACCGCTGCCCTAGAAGTCAAGTAGACTGAGTTCAGTGATTTGATAGCAGCCTGGCTGGATATGGATATCTCGCTGAACTTTTGTTCATTGCAGAGTGTCCAGACAGCTGCCTCGGTAATGGCTGTCATTTCGGCAATGTAATAAAAATTGTATATGGTAAACGACAAGCTTCAGGAACGTACACGTACCATCGCCCACCACCGTAATGAAAGTCGGTAAGAAGGACTTGGATTTTCCCTCGGATACATTCGTCAGCAAGTCGGGTTCGAGTAACGATTTAACTTTTGTTCGTTTCTGAATATCTTCATTGTCTGAATCGTATCGTTCGACGCTCTCTATCGAATACGAAGATTTCACGTCTGCGTCTGATTGCAAATCCTCGTCGAAGGTGTCTAAAGATTTCGTGGAATCGTCGTGTACGCTTTCCAACAGATTTTCCGTCGTATATTCGTCCATGTTGGTCGCGCTTTGCAGATACATGTTGGAACCTTTCACGCTGATGGATCTAAAAGAAAACAAACGATCGAATGAGTATTGGAGGCGCCATCTTTGTCGTTCTAAAAGTTACCTTAGTTCTTGCTGAGTAAAATCGCACACGCATTCTCTGACTTTACTGCAAATACTGTCGATACCTTTGAAGCTTTCGATCAGCATGTCGCTGATGTTGTTATTAATTTCTGCTAGTTTGTTATCCACATTTTTTCGATAATTGATATACGAATTGACAGATTCCGATGGGACGACAGGTCTTTGGTTTATCGACGGAGCATTTGAGACACGGATCACCTGATGAAAACAAATATTAATTTTTATGATTTGGCAATTTTTTACTAGAAAAAAAGTAACCGTTGGATTTAAATTGTTTAAAGTTATTTATTACGTTCCAAACCTCCCAAACGTCGCCTAATTTTCGTTGAGTCGCTCTTTTTATCGCCGCACCAAAAGTGTGCTAACCGAAGCCTCCCTACCATCCATTTCACTTTCTGGTACACTCTGCTTGATTGTTTGCCCGAATTAATAGAATCTAAAGCCCAAGTTTGGTTAGCTCTATTAATTGATAAGGCAACAGTGTAATACGACATGAACAAGCATAAACGTTGGAAAGTCCGAATCACTGCAAAATCAGTATATCATCCAATATGTCGAAGTGATCTTCTCTTTGACGTATCCATCGGGGGCGACGCACAACAAATTCATCTTCATCACTACTATCATCCAAAGAAGATTGGGCCGAGAATCTAGTTAAACCTCAGGGCGCAGTATTTTATATGGAATATCGATTGCAAATTGTCGGCTCCTCCTGCACAGAAAAGTAGTTTAAAAAGCCAACTTGAGGTAGAAAAATGAACCCAGATGCACGAATCATCGAAACAGATTTGGCCTAAACTAGATCTACGTCGAACTAATGATGTTTTAACTCTACCCAAGGAGTCCATTGGAAATGCGATCGCGGCCATAACAGGACACTGGGCAGGTGGATCCTATGCACGGCGCATGAGAATTTCAGAGCTACGACACGACTTCTGTAGAAGCTTTCGCGATGAGGAAGAGAGAAGATGAGGAAACAATGGTACATCTTCTCTGCCACTGCCCTGCCCTAGCAGACAACGGCTTTCTATACTAGGGCAACCGAACTTTGATGATTTATCTGATTTCAACTCAGCTAGCATTAAAGACTTTTTATGAAAAGTTCCAACTGGTTCTCACGGTAAAGGTGATACCGTCCATCACGGTATCACAACGGGCCAAAAGACCTAAGTGGGTTTCCTCCGAACCGCCGTTTTAACCTAACCTATCACTACTATCATCTTCGAATGCAAGATAGTAAACCGCCAATTGTAGATAACTTTTTAAATTAATAATCGTAGACCGTATATACACAGAAATGATAAATAAACAATATCAACATAACCTCTAGAGATAACATATATATATTATATATTGTATGCTGTCTCTGATTACCTCTTTTGAAGAAAACAAGAGATTACATCTCAAATAACCGATCGTAATCGCGATTAAAATTGTGTGTTATTTTTAAAACTATAATTAACTCTTGGTGAAGCCGGCCCTAAATGATTTCGTCTTTGAATAAATCTGAATGTTTAAAGGACATGTTTTTGAGGTCCTGGCACTTAAGAAATATTTTTTGCAGGGGGCAATAGTAATGCAATAAATTGGTACAGTATACTAACCGAATGGCTTTTTTCTCCGTTGTTTTGTTGATGGATGTAAGTCATGAAATGTTGCAGTACTCCTTTTAGAACGCATCTATCTTCCATCGGTCTTCTTTCCTGTGACGGCATTGCTGTAATATTATGAAGCTGTTTTAGGTTAACAAACAATTATCATTAGAAGGTGGAAAATGTATCCTCCATATTGCTAGTAGTGTTTGTAGGAGGAAATCACTACGGTGCCAACGTATATACACCCCTGTCTCCTTGTTTTACAGAACTTTGCGTCGTGTGCGCATGTTTGAATATTAAAAAATATTTAAAATCATCGTTAAAATCGCCTCGCTTACGCACGAGATTCTCTAAAGGAAAGAAAAGGAATGGTTTTTGTTAATATTCACCTGATTTCCTTGATATCCTCTATGGTACCTCCGTCTGACAAATAAAAATGTTTGTTAAAATATTTCTTTTAGAACAACCGAAGAACCATTTTATGTAATTTTTTAAAAATGCTTAGAGGGAACTGTTTACTCTTGATTTTGCTGGAAAAATGATAGGCTCACATGAAAAAACACCTTTGACAATGTTTCTTTTCTTGGTGTCAGAACGAACTTGACATTATTTTGTTGTTTTTTTTTTTGTTACTTCAAAGTTAACACGATTTGTCAATTAAGATATGCATTTTTTTAAACATTGAAATTGTCTTAATTATTGCAGATCGGTAATTCCCTGTACGATAAAGAAGGAGCCAAGATCGTCAATAAATTGTTGGAAAAAGCCAAAGCCAACAACGTGCAGATTCATCTTCCAGTCGATTTTATTGTGGCCGACGGCTTCGCAGAAAATGCTAAGGTACTTAACAGATAAGTAAATCCGATTTGATTATTTAAAAAGATTCATTAACGTTTCAGACATGCCTGGCGACCGCAGAAATAGGTATTTTGGACGGTTGGATGGGACTCGATATCGGACCGAAGACCATCGAAAATTTCAGGGAGCCCATCAAACGTGCCAAAGTCATCGTCTGGAACGGGTACTTATTTTTACAAAATTATAATAAAATAATATTTTCTATCGATGCCTTTTCTGTCTCTGATGTTCAGGTACTACCTTTACGTCCACCCTTTTTCCTGGGACTATTTTATAACCTTCCTCCAGTATTAAAACGTCGTTAGACGTCTTTAAGACTATCCTCAGCTTGATAGCGGGCATCCCAAAAATCATTCTTTGCATCCCCCTTTTTTCCGAGTCCAGCTGTTAGTACTGAAATAGTCTTAGAACATCGTCTGAATTGTCCTCAGCTTCAAAGCGGTTAGTGAGCATCCCAAAAAATTACTCTTTGCATACCCCTTTTTCTGGGTCTATCCTGAAGCAGTCTTTGGACGTCTTTAAGACCTTCCTCAGCTTCGTAGCGATAGTTGGTATTCCAAAACTCGCCCTTTGCATCCCCCTTTTTCTTTACCCTATCTCTTAGTATTGAAATAGTCTTCGAACGTCCTTTAAAATCACTTTGCATCCCCCTTTTTCCTGAGTTTATTAGATTACCTTCCCCTAGTTTTGAAGCAGTCTTTGGACGTCTTTACAGCCTTCCTTAGCTTAGAAGCGGGCATTTCAAAAATCACACTGCCCGTATTGAGTGTTGTGATAGTAACATTTGTTGTGGCCGGTATTAAAATGTTGCTACGTGTTATTTTGTTTACAGACCAGCTGGCGTATTCGAATGGGACAAATTCGCCAATGGAACGAAAGCAATTATGGATGAAGTTGTAAATGTAACTGCCAAAGGAGCAGTTACAATTATCGGTAAGATTTTTTTGCTTTGTCATCATTCATTGTGGTTTTGTAATGTATAAATGTGCAGATCAATGAGATTGATAATAATAACTACCACTGGGTAATAAGACATCCAAAAGATCTTTTGATTTAACCAGAAAGTGTCAAAAAAGGCACGACTGGCTGTGCATAGAGGTGTGTTGGTTCCTACACTTATGTATGGTAGTGAATGTTAGTTTTAGCAGAAGAAGCATGAAAATAGGATTAATGCTGCGGAGATGAGTAATCTAAGAAGTATAGCCGTAGTGACTCGGTTAGATAAAGTAAAAAATAGTGAGATAAGAGAACGCTGTGGTGTAAAAGATGTGGTTACAAAGATAGATACAGGAATGCTTAAATGGTTTGGACACGTAAAAAGGAAGGATAAAGGAAGATTGACGAAACAAATTTATAAGGCGAGTGGGAATGGACGGAAGTCGGTAGAGGTCGACCTCGGCGAACATATTTCGATCAGATCAACATTGTTTTAAAGAAAGGCCAGGTCATGAGTACCAACAACCGACGAGCATGTATGAGAGCACTGATGAAAGTAGAGGAAGAAAAAGATGTGTGTAAGAACCGTAGCGAAAGTAAGTGGTCTTTGCCTACCTCTACGGGAAAAAGGCGCGACTATATGTATGTACGTATGTGATAAGTGTGATCACTAGCAGGTGTTTTTTTCTTCTCGATGTTAGTGATCAGTTTTATAAAAAGCTTATAACGCATTGCAAATTTTAAATTTGATTACCTTAATGAAATCACACAGTTCTTGAGCTAGAATTTGTATTTAATGTAGTGCTAAAGTAACAATGACACAATAATGTAGAGGAATATAGAGATGAGCTGCTGAGACAATATATTAGTGTGAAGTCGTAGTGTTGGGATAAAAAATAAATCGGGAAAAAGTAAAGAAATGTTGAAATTTTAGGTGGAGGAGATACGGCCACTTGCGCTGCAAAGTGGAAAACCGAGGATAAAGTCTCTCACGTTTCAACCGGTGGCGGAGCAAGTTTGGAGCTGTTGGAAGGCAAAATTTTGCCCGGTGTAGCTGCACTGTCTGATGCCTAAATGGCAATTCTAGACCAAGAATGCATGCTATATTTGTACGTTAAATCGTTATGCAACACAGACTACTAGTCCCACGTCGGTGGTCTGAAATAGTCGTTCTAAATTTCGAGTGTTTGTTAATGTATGTGATTAGAATGAAGATATTTATGTTGTATTTTATTTTATGTCTAATAAAATTGTTAAAAGCGTGCCTTATAATTTGTACCTAACTCTTCGTCATTTAAAGTGCAGGAAATTTTTTAGAATAATAGGGTAAGTAGTAAGAGGGAAGGTGTCGCTGAATACACACTGCACTTCTTAAAGTCCCTTCATTATCCACTCATAAAAAAAAATTGGCTTCCTTTCAAAAGCCTATTAACCTTCCTGTACTCACAGACATGAAAACGATGGGATAAAAGTTCCTAAACCACTTCTGTCTTGGCCTAAACAAGGCGTTACGTCAGGAGATGCATTGAGGTCTTCTGTTACCCCTCGCACTGTCTGCTATTTTAAATTCGTTGTAGACCACGCGTTACAAAAGATCTAGCAGACGGACAGCTGAAGGCTCTCCAGTGTAACAAAAGGCTCTGGGCCCCATACCTCGGATGACCTTCTAAGAACGCCTGTATGTTTGCTATCGTGTCCAAGGATGCCGTTTTGCCTTGGCACACATAAAAGCTGATTTTCAAACCACTTTTTCCTTATCCTAACTGCTAGTCATTCCGGCAAGAATTGGATTTGGGTTCTTTCTAACACCTAGTAGATTGTAGGGGGAGTCGTAAAGACTGCAGCCTCTCAAGCACCTCGACCTATCAGTTCTTTTGTGCATAACCCTTAATCTATTCAAGGCCCGGGATTCCGAGACTTTGTACAGAGCTTATCAATTTCCTGGGAGCAAAGTTCTTGACATCAGAGGGCTTTAAGAAAGGAACTTGATCCTCTTGCAGAAAAGCGCTGGGCATTCGCAAAGCAAATTTTCTGCAATTTCAGCGAAGTTCTCGCAGTAGCGCTAACTATCACTCTCTGTTTTGCCAATCTTTTTCGGATGATAACTCAGAGGGCAGTTTCCAGTGAGAAGTTCCGTCACCAGTTTCAAGTCTTTCCTGTTCAGCTTTACTTGGCGAAAGGCTTGTTAGTTTGATCTGGCACTTTATGCCAGTGATATTTCATTTCATCTGTTTCCCAGCGTCGAACTTCTTCTTTCAAGTCAGCCTTGAATAGTCCACAGAAGGGTTCTGGGACTCCTAGTAGGTTTGCAGGCCTATTTTAAATTCGTAGTAGGCTACGTTACAAAAGATCTACCGCAATGACGCACACACACACACACACACAGCTGGAGGTGCCGTAGCACCTAGTCAGGGTAACAAAAGGCTCAGGGCTCGATAGAGCAGTCCAGGCTTTATAAAAATTTAATTACATAAAAAAACAATCCGTCGAAAATAATATGTTTATTTTAACAGTGAAATCGTTGCGGGTACGAGTAATTTTAAAATACGTCCACATTCCATACCATTTTCAGCATTACGTTAACTCGTTTGTGGAGAAGATTTCCTTGGATATAAGTTTCGGTGTTTTTCCACTCTTACGAATCGATGTTACTACTTTCTAAAAAGAAAAGGAATTATAACTTTTTAATTGTCGAAAATTTAACCGCTAGTACTCACCACCAGTCGTTTGACTGGGCATACGTATCCGAACTAACAGCACAATTCTAGCTGATGAAATTACTATTTTGAATCATCTTTCTGAAGTTTAAATATGTGTTGCACCTAAGAATATACACGATCAATTAAAAAAGTATAGACATAGTAACCAGCTATAATTTTCTTATAACTATTTGAATCGTTACGTTTAGAGACAATAAACCCAATTTACTTTGTGCACTTTTCAAAAATAAAGAATTCTACAAACTTTAAGCAAGTAAATGCCAACATATATTGATAAGAATGGACCACGATTCCAATGAACATGGTAAGTATAGTGTACATACAGTACGCGCATTTAAAATTTTTGGTTTTGTTTAATAACTTTCAACGATTCAATCCACTTATCAAAAATATAAATCATATATCGCGTGCCAATTTCTTGATATCTGACAAAAGGGCGACGTACCTACATGTGAGGTCACATGGGATTGGTAACGTGCACGTTGTCAACAAATGACATGAATATCTTTTGTAAAGTTATGTGCGCTTGGTTAACGATTTTGGTTTTCCGAGTGTTTTAGATTTTTTAGAGTTTAGAATGAGCTATTTGACAATTATTTAGGTTTAAGGAACAAAATTGTGGTGTTATAAGTGATTTTTAAGGTGTTAAATAAATATATTAACATTAAAAAAAATGACCACTTACAACTGCTTTTAATATCGGGTGTATCAACATTTGTCTAATCGACATACTTTTGTGAGAATTCTTACACATAAACTTCTTCAGCAACTCTTGAGAAGCATCTGAAAACCGAAACTTATTTAATATTACCATCTAATATATGGCGGTAGACGTTTATCGTTACCTAAATTCGTTGTCCACTCCCACTCGGATAATTTCACACCAAATTTCCTTTTTAAGCAACATCTAAGAAACACCATCTGCTTTCTGCGCCAAAGCCTACAAATTTTTATAACATTTTAAAAGTAAAGGGTGTTTCAAATGACAGTAAGTTTGACAACTGATTGGTAAGAAAGAAAAGCGGCGATAACTTTTTGTAGGCCCACCCATCGTTTTGCAAAACAACAGTTACTACTACTACTGCTCCATGGCTCTACAACCCGGGGTGGGCCTCGGGCTAATTAAACGTGTTCATGACTGGGTTTTACGGAAACATGGAGAGATGGATTACTATCTCACCCAGTTTCTTACTGGTCATGGACAATTTAATGCCTACTTACATCGAATTGGGATCAGAAACGATCCTTATTGTAAGTACTGTCCAGGCGTTGTCGACTTCGCCGAGCACACATTCTTTTTCTGTGGGCGTTGGTCTAAAATACGGCTACGCTTTCAGAATGAGAAGGATGTGCCTCGAGGAGTGGATAACGTAACTCCTTTTATCCCGCTAAACTTTCGCGCATACTCTTCTTTGTAACTGTCAATAAGTAGACGTTATGATCCCATTCCGTCGAATTTAACCACGTGAGATGCTTTCAATAGTAATTCTTTTCTAATTACGACTGTACCATTTCATTTCCAATGAAAAGCTTAACATAACCCAACAGTGTTTACATTCGAAGGATAAATAATAACAGACCTTAGATTTGTATACTTACAATGTATTCACCATCATACAGTATGTCCATCTGGAAAATAAAACAAGCTAGAACTGATTTATGACAAAGTAAGACATGTTAAAACTTACACATCCAACAATTTAATGTCCGAACACACACCCACCAGGTTGGTTTTGATTATTATAGGTAATACAGCACCGGGAGTGGCACGTATATCTAAAAAAAATCACAAATTATGCTGTCCAGAAGACGTGATCGTGGCCATTTAAAAATACCCGACTGTAGACACCCAAACAACTGTACAAAGTAGTATTCTTGGTGCTTTATCGTGTTAAAAAATGAAAATTGTATTGTGTGTGTGTGTGTGTGTGTGTGTGTGTGTGTGTGTGTGTGTGTGTGTGTGTGTGTGTGTGTGTGTGTGTGTGTGTGTGTGTGTGTGTGTGTGTGTGTGTGTGTGTGTGTGTGTGTGTGTGTGTGTGTGTGTGTGTGTGTGTGTGTGTGTGTGTGTGTGTGTGTGTGTGTGTGTGTGTGTGTGTGTGTGTGTGTGTGTGTGTGTGTGTGTGTGTGTGTGTGTGTGTGTGTGTGTGTGTGTGTGTGTGTGTGTGTGTGTGTGTGTGTGTGTGTGTGTGTGTGTGTGTGTGTGTGTGTGTGTGTGTGTGTGTGTGTGTGTGTGTGTGTGTGTGTGTGTGTGTGTGTGTGTGTGTGTGTGTGTGTGTGTGTGTGTGTGTGTGTGTGTGTGTGTGTGTGTGTGTGTGTGTGTGTGTGTGTGTGTGTGTGTGTGTGTGTGTGTGTGTGTGTGTGTGTGTGTGTGTGTGTGTGTGTGTGTGTGTGTGTGTGTGTGTGTGTGTGTGTGTGTGTGTGTGTGTGTGTGTGTGTGTGTGTGTGTGTGTGTGTGTGTGTGTGTGTGTGTGTGTGTGTGTGTGTGTGTGTGTGTGTGTGTGTGTGTGTGTGTGTGTGTGTGTGTGTGTGTGTGTGTGTGTGTGTGTGTGTGTGTGTGTGTGTGTGTGTGTGTGTGTGTGTGTGTGTGTGTGTGTGTGTGTGTGTGTGTGTGTGTGTGTGTGTGTGTGTGTGTGTGTGTGTGTGTGTGTGTGTGTGTGTGTGTGTGTGTGTGTGTGTGTGTGTGTGTGTGTGTGTGTGTGTGTGTGTGTGTGTGTGTGTGTGTGTGTGTGTGTGTGTGTGTGTGTGTGTGTGTGTGTGTGTGTGTGTGTGTGTGTGTGTGTGTGTGTGTGTGTGTGTGTGTGTGTGTGTGTGTGTGTGTGTGTGTGTGTGTGTGTGTGTGTGTGTGTGTGTGTGTGTGTGTGTGTGTGTGTGTGTGTGTGGTGTGTGTGTGTGTGTGTGTGTGTGTGTGTGTGTGTGTGTGTGTGTGTGTGTGTAATAATTTCTCGAATAGATCGGATTAAAACATCATCTTTAGGTACAAGTGCAATTTGTATTAAATACCTTTCTGAATTCGTTTTTCAGGACGCCGTAGAATTCCATCCAGTCATTTTGGAACGTATCGAAATCCGGCAATGGGGAATTCATCAAAATGTTCTCGGGACTAAGATCCGTAGCGGGAAAACCTGAAATTCGAAGGTGTTCCACACCGTCGAGAATTTGCTTCATGGCAGTGAAATAATTCGAAGAGTCCTTGCAGGAATCCAAGAGTGTTTTAATCAATCCGAATAATTGCCGATTATTGAACAGCTCCGATACGAGGAAAATATAAGTGTTCGGTTGGTATATTTCGCGCAAGTCGACTGAAAATTCAAATTATAAAATAGAGTTGTTCAATGGCGGAAGGAATCGGAAACTTTCCTCGGCGATTCGATTCATTTTTGGTACTTATCTAGTTTATAACTTTAACATGCGTAAATATTAAGGCGGTATTCTCAGAACAGTTCAAAAATTTTAATTTGAAAAATTCAAGCTTGCCATGCTTTTTAATGGACCTATCTCACGAAAGAGTAACAGAGATGTGTAATTGAGTATATGTAGTGCAGAACAAAGACGTCTATAATATGCTGCGCGATACGCTTGTGGCATACTTGCTCTCATTGGCTAGCAAGTAACTGTTGTTAAAAATGTTTAATGTCAAATATTGGGTTAATGGGGAAAAATCACGGAGTGGGCGACATCTATTATTGATCGTATGAACTTCTCGAGGTGTGAACAACAAACTAACCTCCATTTGTTTATATGGGTGAATAGTAAACTTCATATATTATTTTAAACAATTTAAGCATTAAAAGTGTTATATTTGAACGATATTTTGTAAAAAATTGGTGTTAATAAACCAAAAAATCCGAAAATTCGAAGGATTAAAAAAGGTGATATATTTGCATAAATTTCCTTTAAATCTAAAGGCAGCTTAGAAATGAAAGATAGTCTTAAGAAAATGGTCTTTTATATCCGTCGTGGTAGTCTCCTACCATTAATCCATCCGAAGTGGGAATTCAACAGGTCTGGTGGTGGATATCGTCATCGTGGCAGTGGGGACAACCGGTTTCACGGGTGGAAATTAATAACGTACTTGTGTCGTTACACATTTACCCACATAACTAACCAAAATTGATACCTGGACACACCTGGTCTTTACTGGCATTTAACGAGAATTCAGCGACAATAAAACTGAAACGTCGAAAACAAACCTTAAATCCAGCTTCAATCCATTAGTTTAACACAAAAAATCAACTCAAATCTCTGAGATAACCAAAATTCCCTTCAATAAAAGCTTTGGTTTTACAAGTGGTCAAATGACAGAATATTTGTTGTTCACACCTCGATCCGACATTTTGTCACTTACAACGCCATCTCGCGTTACGAGATTTTTTCCTATTGTCCCAGGAAAATTGCCCAATAAAAGAGAAGAAGAGGAAATGTCAAATATTAGAGGTTGTTTTTGTAGAGCTTTTCTGAGTCGTCTCACCGTGTTTAATTAATTGTAATATTTGAGTTTTATAAGTATTATAAACAAATCTGTCTTTTTCAAGGCAATTAAATCGTTTCTGTATTTACCAAGGTTTTTTTTTTATGAAAATAGAAAATAGTCGCGGACTGCGACTGTTAGAAGGGGAAGGGATTATAGAAAGGAAATGATTGTGGACACGCTTTTTAAAAAGTTGCAGGTCATAGTTCTCTGGAAAAACTAATTTTGGAAGCTTATTCCATTCCGTAGCAGCCCTGTAAAAGAAGGATTCTTGATGAAGATTGGTCCTTGTAGTGTCAAGCTTGAGAGTAAATGTGTGAGACTGATCAGCGTGCCGAGTTCTTCGGCCGAATGTGGCCAATGGTGGTACAAGAGTTTTTATTTCTCTGGAGCATCTGCCATGGAAATATCTGTAGAGCAATGACTGGTCTGCAACTCTTCTTCTATGTTCTAGAGTAAGGTAAGAGTTTTTATCGTCGTTCTAATGTCAAATCTTACCTGCGACCACAAGCGTAGTGCGCAACACAGGTTAAATGAGATAGGTCTATTAGCGGTCAGCTTCGTACTGCTCAGTACTGCTTTAGCGTAATGCGCAACGGATACCAACTCAGTAGTATAAAATATAAGATGTTTTATTCCTTTAAGTTGGCGTTAATAAAAATTTTATTTACATTGTTGTTAATAATTTTTTTTATTGTTGAGATAATTTCTATTCCTTTCAAAGTAATCTTATAAAAAGAATAAAGACTGAATTAAAACTTTGTTAAAAATATGTATGGATGAAGGTACGACAACGGCTACTTTACTTTTTTTCTGCATATAAAATGTGGATAAATGTTCATTTTCATAACCACAACTCTAAACCAATTTATTTAATAGGAATATATTTTTGTCAGCATTGCAAAAATTATCTACCAATTGTTACATACAACTTTATGTCTGCATTTACAATTTTTAAGTCAACAAATGTTTCTTTCTCCCAACACTGCTGGTAGACTTAAAAACCAATGGATGTTCCAGTTAAACATCAGCAGCATTTATTTTTATCATGTACGGCACCACTTGGGTTAAGGGGCCACCGAAAATAGGGTCATGTTGGTTATCATTTGACAGCCCTTGACGAGACGGGTCCAAAAACAATAGTTTCACTTGGAGGAAACGAAAGGGAAAACTGTTATGTCACTTTCTCTTTTAAATGTAAAGTCTGTGAGAAAAATTTGGTGAAAAAATTTGAATAAAGTGACTCTAAAATTTCACGTAGAACCAGAAAATGTGTTCAATTTAAAATAAAAAAAGTTGCATGTCTGTCAATAGTTTTCTAGTATTTAGTAAGAATAGAAGAATAGAACAATCCAGATCAGCATTCATCAAAATGAGAAAAGTACTGACAAGTCGAGACCTCCCAATTACACTACGAATAAGAATACTCCGCTGCTATATATTCAGTATACTCTTATATGGAATGGAAGCATATGGTGGACACTTACCAACAGTATGTGCAAACGACTTGAAGCTTTCGAAATGTGGACATGTAGAAGAATGTTGAAGATCTCATGGACTGAACTCAAAACCAATCGGGAAGTGCTACAACAACTAGGCAAAGAAACCGAAATAATAACAACAATAAAGAAACGGAAGCTGGAGTATTTCGGACATGTGCTACGAAACGAAAAATATTCACTTCTCCAAAACATTATACAAGGCAAAATTGAGGGCCGCCGCAGCCAGTAGATAAAATTAGGCTACAAATACTGGTTACCAACGTACCAGGAGTACATGGAACTTAAAGAAGAATAATTTATGATCTATGTCCGCTAATAATGAATCGAATCGATCGAAATTCCGATTCTTCCCTATTTAGACCAAGTTCAGCATGTCCAGCAGGGATCGCATCGCACGCTCTTTTTCCTTCTAAAAATTAATCAATCTCGACGTGATCGGTTGTCGCGCGCGACACCCCCCAGCTGGTCTGCGAACATACTCGTAGCTTTAGCTTTGCTATTTACGTTTAGGGATATCCGTATTCACGCATTTAGAGACCGCCGTTTTGAGCAGGGCGTCCGAGGAGGCGGAAAGCCTTTCGTCGGACGGTGTCTTCGATTTGGGTTTGTGTAATAAACGCGTTAGACTCGTTTGGGAAACATTCGCCAGCGTGTCGACTTTATTCGTCGATAGAGATCGCTCGTTGGTTATTATGTTTGTCGATGCTGGTCTTCTCGGTGCTCCAGGGTGCGATCTCGAAGGAAAAGTAATCTTTGATATCTGATAACCATCGGCGGGGCCTTGCAAGTAAATAACTTTATTAAAATATATAAGCGTGTTCTTAAAAACTAACCTAAAGTTTCATATACCGAAGTGAAAACCGAGCAAATTGAAAAAATTAAATTGATTTCGCATTTTTTTTTTATAATTCTTTCGTTCGTTATCGAGTAAAATTTATTTTTAACAAGTCACGAGTTAAAAAATCTGGCAACACTTTGCTACTAAAAAGAGCGCGATTTCTCACGAATTTTATTGTATACACATTTGGGATAATGATTTGGAATAATTAAGGTTTAGCCATAAACTTTAAGAAGCTACTATAGTTGATACTATTTCTTACAAAAAGAGAGATTTTAAGCCCTCTAAAAAATGGCGTTGTTGTAGTTATTTTTTTCCTAACCGTAACAATAACGACGACGATGAAGCTAAGATATTTTGAACTTCCACTTTGATCTCAATAAATTGTCGGGTGACCCTTGTTTTGATTTTCCTTACCTCGGAATTGAAATTCGAAACAAATAACCGCCAAATTCTCGGGATGGTTCCTGACATGCTAACCGCAAAAATACACGAAGTAAAGTCGTTCAAAGTCAGAAATGCAGAAAGCAGAAATGACCTGCGAATTCTAACGGGACTGCTTACAGGACGAACTGTCGTCTAAGATACCACCTCGGAAGGATAGGTTTGAACCAACAAACGGACTGTCGGTTTTGCTGCGTGGAAGACGAAACTGCTGAACATATACTATATTCATGCCCCGGCCTGGGAGGAATAAGGTTCAACATATTTCGTTACACGAACCTAAAACCTACCGATTTCAAAAAAATCTCACCCTATACAACCATGTGCTACCTGTAATTTTGTTACGGTTGCCTTTGTCAGTGTGAGAGTTTCTGCTCCAGACGTGATCACCGTTTTAAAAGTTTTACGTTTTAGACTGATAGGCATATCCCTTTTAAGGACGTTTTGTAGCTGGTAGGCAGAGACCACTTTCTTCCACTTCCGCTACGGTTCTTACACACATATTTTGCTTCCTCTACTTTCATTAGTGCTCTCATTCATGCTCGTCGGTTGTTGGTACTTTTGACCTCTCATTTAAGAGATTTAAAAGCATATTCCAATACAGCATTGAAAAGTTTCGGCGACATGGTGTCGCCTTGTCTTACTCCGTGTTTTATATTTATTCTTTGTGAAGTTTTTGTGTGAAGTTGTCTTGTAGATGTTGTATATTAGTTTGGTGTATCTGTAGTCTACCCGGCATTGTTTTAGAACTTCAAGTGTTGAGTCCAGTTTTACAGTGTCAAGAGCTTTTTCTAAGTCGACAAATATCAATGCCAGAGGTCTGTTATATTCAACTGCTTTTTCTATGAGGAATTTTAGACTTTGTAGATGGTTATTGGTTCCAAAACAAGAACGGAATCCCGCCTGTTCTTTTGGTTGGTAAAAGTCTAATTTGTTTTCAATTGTACCGACTATTATCCTGGTAAATAGTTTGTATAAGTGATTCAGCAGACTTATGGGTCTATAGTTCGCGAGATCGGTTTTGTTTCCTTTTTTGTGCAGTTGACGTCTACTTCCGGTATACTCGAAAGTTCCAAATTCAGGACAACGTTATATTTGAACTCAGCGTCATCCAAATCCTACAGCTTCGTAAATTCCGATTTTTAACATAACTGTATCCGCCATTACTTTTAATTAAAACTTTTTGCGGCACACCCCGTATAAATATGCAGAATAAAAAATAATAGTCGGATACGCATTTCGTCAAAAACCATACCAGGTTGTTAAGTTGTCGACTACAACAAAACACATACATTTGCCCACGAGGTAGTCGAGAACTTCCCCAACCTGCGAATGAATTAACTTCGGAAAATTAAGAAGGGCAGAAGTTCCTAATCGCATCGAAATAAAAAATTTATGTTTAAAGTTTAAACTTACCGAGTTCGCGTAATTTTAAATATTTGTCGATTTTTCTGCCCTTCCTTCTTGATCCAATAAGAGTTTAAAATGTTTCGGAAATTTTGAGCGATGCGTATCCGGGATTTTGGCTTGCTTATAGTGTTTAATCACTTGGAATTTTTATCCTTACGGCTCTATGTTCTAATTGGTAGGTTTATTTGCCTGAAAATTTTTTGCTTGAATAGAAATCCAATGATAATAGTTAATTGATCGAGCAGGACCAATCAGAACAACATTATACTTAAAACAATTTCCATAGGCAGCTGCGTCGCTATGGATATTTTTGGATGTGTTTCAATTTTGACGTTTAAGCATTTAATTTTTTCTTTTTGCGTTTTTACTTATTTATAAAAGATCCGTAATAACAACGTTCAATTTTTGTATTGGGAAAAAATAATTCTGGAATTCATTATTTTATTAGATACTGGAATGATCTTATATACAACTCGATTCAAATATTGACGCAACTCGGTATAAATCTCTTTTTATCGCTCTATCTCTCTTTTTTTATTTCCGACTCTCTCATTATTTCACCCTCTCTCTGATATTTGCTTTCTCTAAATCTCTTCTTTCTCTTTCTTTTTCTCTGACTCTAACTATCTTTCTTTCTCTCTGTCTCTCTCCCTCTCTCTCGCATACAGTTCTTACGTCTAGAGCCAAGCTTGCTGGCCTTCAGCGGCTGGCATGCCTGGTCATAACTGCAGCTATGTCCGGCACACCAACGGAAGCGATGGAACACCTCCTAAATCTTCCTCCTCTAGATATTCCTTTATAAAGGGAGGCCAGGATAGTCTTCTACAGATTCCTGTCTTTGGAAAGGCAAATTAATGGAGAGCAACTCGGAGACCACTCCGGGATACTGAGTGAAACAAAAAACCACCAAATTCTCGGGATGGTTCCTGACATGCTAACCACAAAAATACACGTAGTCGTTCAAAGTCCTTTTTCCGAAGAGAGATGAATGGGTGAGTGGAGAAATCCTCTTCCCAGAGACTGAATATGTAATGTAAACAGATGGCTCAAAAATCCCAGATGGATTTGGGGCCGGTGTTTTCAGCAGAAAACCAAAGATTGAAATATCTACCAGTCTTGGCAGGTATGCCACAATCTTTCAGGCTGAAGTATTCGCTATCGAATTGTGTGCAAGAGAGTTGACCAACAGACCTCTAGCAAACAAAAACATAAATATAATATTAGACAGCCAGGCTGCTTTAAAAGCAGTGAGCTCCAACAAGATAAATTCTAAACTTGTATACATTAAAAAGTACAGGCGACAGCACGCAGCCCTGTCGGACCCCTCGTTTTATTTATTTATTTATTCCGACTCGTCTTCTTCAATGCTGTTTGGTACCAGTATAAATTAGAAATGATTCTTTGATCTTTTTCGCCGATTCCAATCTCCTTTAGAATCTCAACGAGTTTGTTGAGTTGAACGTTGTATTTGATTATACCAACTAGAACCTACCGATTTCAAGAAAATCTCACCCCATACATCCATGAACTTCGTGAGAAGGGTTGGATTGTGCGGTGAACTGTAACCCCAAGGGTTGAGCTACAAAAGACCTACTAAAGGTCGCAATGGAGGGGCGACCTACGCGCCACTCACATGATACCTAACCTAACATACGTCTTGTGAAATAAGAGATTTATAACGCATTTTAAAATTATACTACTTTCAGCATGACCAAAAAAAAAAATTTTCATTTCTTTAAAATTACGCGTAAAAAACACAAAAAAAATTAAAAAAAAAATGGATACTTTACGAAATTTCGTCTCGGCGAATCTTTTTCTCTGATTTCTTTTCGATGAAAGGGTCCTCGTGAAATATTCGGAGCTTTTGGATTTCGTTAACCTGCGTCTTAAATTGTCTTCCATCGATTTTTGTCGCTGCTTATTCGCGGTAGTTTGCGTCTGAGATCTTTTGTTCATTTTAGAGAGATCCTTCGACGAAGAGCCTTCTTTGTTATAATACGTCTTCTGAGTGATTTTTATCGTGGAAATTTTGTTGCTGTTCGGTTCTGAAAAACATACATACATACATACAGGGTATTTCAAAAATAGGTGACTCCGTCTCTAGGATAGGTAGAAAAATGAAAAATAATTGGGGTTTACTCAGTAAAAAAATTTCGTAGCGCCATCCGTATTCGAGATAAAGGGCGTTGAAGAAAAAAAATGTATACACATTTATTACGATTTTGCCGAAACTACTGGAAACATTGCAACGAAATTTTATACGAATATGTTTTAGAAGTTAATACATCCCATAAATTTGTTTTTATATCTGACTCTCAGAGGGCGCTAGTTACACGGTTCGTACCAAGTAGTATTGAACATATTATTTTAAATTTAGTTGATCAAGATCCAAAAGTTAGCGTAAGGTATATGGCAAGACAAACAAATACGTCTTCTTCACGTACTTGGAGGATTCTTAAAGAGAAGCATCCTTATCATTACAGACAAGTCCAAGAGCTCTTGCCAAAAGATCTACCGGTTAGAGTGGATTTTTGTCAAACATTACAAGAAAGGACAGCCCTCAATCCAATTGTTTTAATATGTATCCGTTTTATCGATGAGGTCTCTTTTAAGCGACCAAAATTTTTAATTCACATAATGCATACTAATTAATAATTAATAACTTTATTATTACTTTATACCAGCATCGGTTATTACTTCATAATTTTTAAATTAAAATAATCCGACAACGGTACACATTATCCAAGAGTACCTTTTTGGTGTAAAATTGAATGATGGTTAAGTTGAAATTTTGTTTAATAAATCTAACCTTAAAAAAATTATTCGAATGAGGATAGCGACGTCAGTGATTCCGATTATGATGACTATAAATCTGATGCTTGATAATACCGTAAATACATAAACATATTTATTTCAGTTCAACGCCCAAAAAACACAAAGTGCCACGTTTTCCAAGAAAGTGAATTCCTCAAATCATCCCATCACTATGTCCGGAAATACCCTCGAACCAAGTCCCTCCATCTCGATTTTGGGAGTCACGGTGTCCAATAATATGTCTTGGCATGACCATGTTGCTAACATCGCAAAGTCGGCAAGCCAGAGGCTAGGTTTTCTGTGGAAAGCCAGAAAGTTTTTTACTCTTGATCAACTGTTGACGACGTACAAGGCTCAAATCCGATCTCTACTGGAGGCATTCAAGGCATTCTCTTCGTCTTCTAGATTCCATTCAGAAAAGAGCCATTCGCTTGATAAACAGCTCAACTCTCACAGATACCCTTCACCCTCTAGAACATAGAAGAAGAGTTGCAAAACAGTCATTGCTCTACAGATATTTCCATGGCAGATGCTCCAGAGAAATAAAAACTCTTGTACCACCATTGGCCACATTCGGCCGAAGAACTCGGCACGCTGATCAGTCTCACCCATTTACTCTCAAGATTGACACTACAAGGACCAATCTTCATCAAGAATCCCTCTTTTACAGGGCTGCTACGGAATGGAATAAGCTTCCAAAATCAATTTTTCCAGAGAACTATGACCTGCAAAAAGCGTGTCCACAATCATTTTCTTTCTATAATCCCTTCCCCTTCTAATAGTCGCAGTGCGGGCTGTCCACGGCCCACACGATAGGTCTACCCTTTTTGCGACTATTTTCATAAAAAAAAAAATTAATTTGATTTGAAAATCTATTTTTGCTGCAAAAAATAATAATAAAACGTCTCAACAAAAGCATAATAATAAACAAAAAATTTTCGGGTTTCAATCTTGGGGGAAGTTACCAATGTACCTCTCAACACAGTGCGCTCGTTAAATCGATGCCTTGATGACTAATCCGATACCATCGTATATTGGTGAAATGAGCTACACTAATTTCACTGTCATTGCAACTTTCACTCATGTCTCCGAATGGAGCCTGCACCTGTGTATTCTCTTTCTGGAAAAATACTTTTTAAAACAAGCCCACAAACTACCCGATTACACAGGGTGTTATTTTCAAGCTCCACCGAAACATCTAATTTTTGCATTTAGAATATCTTCTTACCCATTAAAATTCGTAATTACTTACCTTTTTTGGTCACCGTAACATTCCTGCCGATGACGATCTTTTTCGATGATTCCTTTGCCAAAATGGTCTTGACGGGCGTCCCGTTCCTTGTTAGATCTCGTACAGGTTTCTTCTTGGAAAAGTTCCACGTTCTCATTTTCTTTTTTTTTATCTCGTTTTGCAGAGGCTTTCCGTACGTCTTTTGTAGATCCATCATTCTCGATCTGGAAAATAACGATTAAATTTAGGAAGTGTTTGCATCCAATTTCCGAAAAATATTGTGCGAGCCCTCTCTCAATTCCTCCTGAAAATCTACAATTACAGAGACGTCACCGAGGTTCAGATAGTTTCCCAACCAACCTAAAGAATAAGCGACCAAAACAATTTTAATCCACCTGTACCAACAGCTACTTCTAAGTATGAATCTGAATCTTCAGCACCACGTTGGGTCACTTGCACATCCTCTCATCTTAAACATTTAACCAGTTTATCTTTGACACGAAAGGTAGAACTACTCTAAAGAGGATAATTTTAAAATTATTTAGCCCCAGACTAAAAGAAATTTCCAGCTGAAGCTCTGAAAGGCTTGATGCAGCTGTACCAGCAGCACTTCTCTTGGATTAAGAGTACACGCACAGTCAGTATTTTACTTACTCCTTCGCATAAAAAGGGCTAAAACTAGTTCTATCCCTCATCTCTTCTTTCGTTTTAGGGATTCTGATAGTTTTATCTTTGCAATGAGTTTTGTTGTTCGGCGATACCGAAGGTGGATCCTTCTTTTTAAATCTAACGATTTTGTTTGATTTACCATTTAAAGGGACATCTCTTCTCGGTTGGGGCTTCTTCGGTACTACTTGGCTCTGTGCTGCTAGGCTCTAAACATAAAATTTTGCTTAGTGTGTTTTATTTTTTTGGAACGAGGAATTTTAGATTAAATTTATTTGAAAGCTGTCACTTAACGAATGTACATAATTTTTGACGTTATCGGTCGTTGCGGGGCAATGGAAAAAGGGGTTTTTTATCAACACGAGTTGTAGGATTTTACAGAACTTCAAAAAAAAATGAACCTTCGATCGGTCACAAAGGTCGCGAAAAAGGTTTTTTGCAAAATTCGACTTCATTTATCAACTTAGTCTCCTTCAAAAGAGATAGACAGATTGTATTTAATTACAGGGTGGGCCATAAGCCAGTTGAAAATTAAAACACTAATTTATTTAAAAAAATTCGATTTAAAACTGACGGTTTAAATTTGCGAATTAGTTTCGACTTATCAGATGAAAACAATCAATGTGAAACGGAAACTTTACCTTCTTGTTCTGACTTCAACAAAAGGCATTTAAATATACCAAGCATATCAAACATACATACATACAGGGTGTTTCAAAAATAGGTGACTCCGTCTCTAGGATAGGTAGAAAAATGAAAAATAATTGGGGTTTGCTTGGTGAAAAATTTTCATAACGCCATCCGTATTCAAGATAAAGGGCGTTGAAGAAAAAAAATGTATACACATTTATTACGATTTTGCCGAAACTACTGGAAACATTGCAATGAAATTTTATACGAATATGTTTTAGAAGCTGATACATCCCATGAATTTGTTTTTATATCTGACTCTCATAGAGGGCGCTAGTTACACGGTTCGTACCAAGTAGTATTGAAATTAACTTTTTTAAGGTTAGATTTATTAATCATAATTTCAAGTGAACTTAAACATCATTCAATTTTACACCAAAAAGGTGAAACTCAATACTACCGTTTTCAGAATATTTTGATTGAGATCTCATTAATAAAACGGATACATGTTAAAAAATTTGGATTGAGGGCTGTCCTTTCTTGTAATGTTTGACAAAAATCCACTCTAACCGGTAGATCGTCTGGCAAGAGCTCTTGGACTTGTCTGTATTGATAAGATGTATCTGCTGCTCTTTAAGTATCCTCCAAGTACTTAAAGAAGACTTATTTGTTTATCTTGCCATATTTCTTACGCTAACTGTTGGATCTTGATCAACTAAATTTAAAATAACATTTTCTTTATTAATGGTTCTTGTTGTTTTTGGCCTACCAGAATTTATTTTTTTTGGTTTCACATTCCCAGTTTCTCGACAACGTCGTTCAATGGCTCTAAATGTATTTTTACTTGGTAAGTTTCTTCTAGGAAACTTTTTTGCATAAAGCGTAACAGCTGCACTACAATTTCTTAAACACTTGCCTAAGTTTAATAACATGTCGGTGTATTCAACATTTGAGTGTATTTTGATTAACAATATCTAGTTTTACAAATAACAAGGTTTCAAAAATCTTATTATTGTTGGCTTATCGTCATAACTATTAAAAAATGTCAGTTTTTCATGGCAAACTTAAAGAACATCAAGATATACCGATCAGAATGGATTTTCGTGAAACGTTACAAGAAAGGAAAGCCCTTAATCCCAATTTTTTAATATGTATTCGTCTCATTTACGCGAAAAAAATTTTTTTATTCACATAATGCATACTAATTAATAACTTTATCATTACTTTATACCAGCATCGGTTATTACTATCAAGTTTTACCAAGAGTACCTTTTTGGTGTAAAATTTAATGATGTTTAAGAACACTTGAAATTTTGATTAATAAATCTAACCTTAAAAAAGTTATGATTAATACTACTTGGTACGAACCATGTAACTAGCGCCCTCTATGAGAGTCAGATATAAAAACAAATTCATGGGATGTATCAGCTTCTAAAACATATTCGTATAAAATTTCGTTGCAATATTTCCAGTAGTTTCGCCAAAATCGTAATAAATGTTTATACATTTTTTTTCTTCAACGCCCTTTATCTCGAATACGGATGGCGCTACGAAATTTTTTTACTGAGTAAACCCCAATTATTTTTCATTTTTCTACCTATCCTAGAGACGGAGTCACCTATTTTTGAAATACCCTGTATGTATGTATGTTTTTCAGAACCAAACAGCAACAAAATTTCCACGATAAAAATTTTGTTTTTTACGCGTAGTTTTAAAGAAATGAAAATATTTTCTTTTGGTCATGCTGAAAGTAGTATAATTTTAAAATGCGTTATAAATCTCTCATTTCACAAGACGTATGTTAGGTTAGGTTAGGTATCATGTGAGTGGCGCGTAGGTCGCCCCTCCATTGCGACCTTTAGTAGGCCTATTGTAGCTCAATCATTGAGGTTACAGTTCACCGCACAATCCAACCCTTCTCACGAAGTTCATGGTTATATGGGGTGAGATTTTCTTGAAATCGGTAGGTTCTAGTTGGTATAACCAAATACAACGTTCAACTCAACAAACTCGTTGAGTTATCTTGAATACGGATGGCGTTACAAAAATTTTTTACTAAGCAAACCCCAATTATTTTTCAGTTTTCTACCTATCTTAAAGACGTGGTCATCTTTTTTAAAACACCCTGTATACTAACGCAAATATGTATTTAAAAAATTTTCCTTGGTAGGTTAACATTTTTAAAAAAAACTTTTAATTCGCAATAATATTGTGAATTTTAAAAATAATCTTTAAACGTGTCGATTTTTTTCTTTTAACCCTCTTCAAGTGACGTGTTTTTTTTAAATTGCATATAATATTAATTCTATGTATTGTATGTATTACCAGACTAGATGTTTTTATGGCGTTCTGAACTTCTTTCAGGCGTTTCGTTAAAAGTTGCGATGATAGTCGTTTCATGTGGGATTCCTTTTTACCTTTTAAAAAAAAATAAGAATTTAAATGTGCTAATCAAAATGTCCTCTCCCCGCCCTCTTATATCGCACTTACCTTCGGTTTGGTTCATTTTAGAGCTGGAAATCGTATTACGGGAAACAATTTGATTACTTTGTACTCTAGTTCGAAAATGTTTCAACGATTCGTTGCTCAAAACGTCAATTTTTTTGTTTAAATTGTTTATTAATGTCGGTAACGATTCAAGACAAATATCCACATCTTCTTTCAAAAAATCTCTAAATTTCTCCAACAGTTTTCTTTGATCAATCCTCTTCTTCGGTACGTCCAAAGGATTCTGTTTTTTATCTATAAAATGCGTAAGTAAAGGTAGAAATAAAGAAAACAATCCTATACATACATAGGTACATGTAGTCACGCCTTTTAACCATAGGGGTAGGCAGAGACCACTTCCTTTAACTTGCTACGGTTCTTCCACACGTCTTTCGCTTCTTCTACTTTCATCAGCGCTTTCGTACATGCTCGTCGGTTGCTGGTACTCTTGACCTGTTCTTTCTTCAAAACTATTTCGATCTGATCGTTCGCCTAGGTCGACCTATACCGACTTGCCCATTCACACTGTTTCGTCAATCTTCTTTCATCCATCCTCTCTTCGTGTCCGAATTATCTAAACAATATTTTATCTGTCTTTGTTAATACATACTCACTTATCACACTATTTCTCCGCATTGAACTTACTTTCATGCACCTTCTGCCAAACCCAACATTTACCACCATACATAACCGTAGGGACTAACACTAACATGTCCTTCTTATACACGTTCTTGGGACAAAGTATCAAGTCACAGCTACATGCGCCATTTTGGTAATTTGACAACCGAGAACGCAACGAGAACAGATCTGCATTAATATAAAACTAAACGTGTATTTTACATAGTAATTAAAATCTACTTTTCACTGAAGAGATAATATAGAAAGAGAAGTTAAGCCATAGGCTGCTGCAGCTGCTGCTTTTAGAGCCAATACACTGTAACTTCAAACCGCCTACATTTGGACCAACAAAGATGGACTCTTATAGAACGATATTGCTACGTTACAAAGTTTACCGAAAATACTTCGAGCTGGATGCAAGCTTTTGCATCCAACAGAGTAATGGTGCTGGTATTTTTTTAGTCGTAAAAAGGGTAGACCTATCGTGTGGGCTGTGGACGGCCCGCACTGCGACTATTAGAAGGGGGAGGGATTATAGAAAGGAGTTGATTGTGGACCTGCTTTTTAAAAAGTTGCAGGTCATTGTTATATGGAAAAACTAAACTAAAAGAAGAATTCTTGATGAAGATTGGTCCTTGAAGTGTCAATCTTAAGAGTAAATGGGTAAGACTGATCAGCGTATCGAGTTCTTCGGCCGAATGTGGCCAGTGGTGGTATAAGAGTTTTTCTTTCTCCGGGAGCATCTGCCATGGACAAATCTGTAGATTAATGTCTGGTCTACAATTCTTCTGCTATGTTCTAGTGGGTGAAGGGTTTCAGTGAGAGCTAAGATGTTTATCATCATCATCATCACGTAGCGCTACAACCCTGGGTGGGTCTTGGATGACTGTACAAATTTTTTCCAATTTGTTCGGTTTTCCATCAACCTAGGGTCAAATGGAATGTTCATTTTCCGGAGATCTGCTTGAATGTTATCTCTCCATCGCATTCTGGGACGTCCGAGCGGTCTCTTGCCTGTGGGAATCTCCTCCCATACCAGTTTTACAAGTCTTTCGTTATGCAGTCTGTGCACGTGGCCTGCCCATCTTAGTCGCTGTGATTTAATTTCTTGGACAATATCGGTGTCGTTGTAGAGTGCTTTTAATTCGATATTGGTTCTGATCTTATACTGTTTTGTGGTGATGTCATGGTCATGTTTATCACCCAAATAAAATCTAGAACACGTAGAGAATGCTTTGGTGCTGAACCCCAAATGTGCGAGCAATACTCCAGTAGAGGTCGGATTTGAGCCTTGTACGTCGTCAACAGTTGATCAGGAGTAAAAAACTTTCTAGCTCTCCACAGAAAACCCAGCCTCTGGCTTGCCGGCTTTGCGATGTTAGCAATATGGTCATGCCAAGACATATTATTAGACACCGTGACTCTTAAAATCGAGATGGAAGAACTTGATTCCATTGTGATGGAATGATTTGAGGAATTCACTTTCTTGGAAAACGTGTCTCTTTGTATCATTCACCGAAAGTGATCGATAGGATGTGAAAGTTGAGACAAGTGTGCTGTCGTCTAATGGGCCTAGCATATAGTTTAAATTTTGGTACAGTACCTTACAGAAATAGCTTGGCGGGCGAGGGATCACAAAATGTGCGCACGACGAAAACATTCGAATAACGATCCGATCGGCGACGACGAAATTTTCAGTAATCGTGAGTCTCAAGTACAATCGGAGAAGGAAGTTTACAAATGTGAAGTATATTCAGCCAAATATTTGTTATTTTAGAGGCTAGTCGCCCGCCAAGCTACTTCTGTTGCACTGTACTAAAATTTTATCGATGTAAATAGGTGGGTTTGTAACATTAAATATGCTAAACCCAAAATAGTAGGAATTGTTTGCTAAATTTGTTAAATATTTAAAAATGAATAAGAATTGTATTTAAATAAGTTTATAGATTAAACCCACCAATCACAGTATGCATTGGCGTAACTTAGGGTAAAATTATAGATAATAGGTTTTTATAGCGTGTGAAAAAAATATGAAATCGTAATTTAACAAAATGGTAAAAAGATGGTAGTATAGTGAAAGGAGAGGAATAAAGGCGTTTTAAAGATATGGAAGAAATACTTCGAAAGTATTTGAGTATTTAAGAAAGAGGATACACAAGCACAGGTTCCATTCGGAGACATGAATGAAAGTTGCAATAAAAGTGAAATTATCGTGTCGCTTTACAAGAGAAAGGGTTCGCAACAGGACTGTAAGAACTACCGAGGTATTAATTTACTTAGCATCGTCGGCAAACTGTATGCACAGATATTGTTTAAAAGAGTAACAAATGAAACTGGAGATGATTGGGATGTGCAAGCAGGATTAAGACGAGAAAGGAGATGTATGGATCAGGTCTTTTCATTACGAGGTATAGTCGAAAAATTCTTGGCTAGAAGTCAAAAGGTCTACTGCGCTTTTGTAGACTTGAAAAAGGCATAAGACAGAGTGGTGAGGAGTGAATTGTGGATGACATTGTCTATGTATGGGGTGAGCGGTAGTTTGGTACGAACACTGAAATCATTTGACAAGGATTCCACTGCATGTGTCAGGATAAACGAAGCTTACACGGACTGGGTTTGGCAGAAGAAATATGAAAATAGGATTGAGGCTGCAGAGATGAGTAGTCTGAAAAGAACAGCTGAAGTGACTCGGTTGACGAAACAAATTTATAAGGCGAGTGTGAATGGACAAGTCGGTAGAGGTCGACCTCGGCGAACATATCTCGATCAGATCGAGGTTGTTTTAAAGAAAGGCCAGGTCAAGAGTATCAACAACCGACGAGCATGTATGAGAGTACTAACTCTACCTACCCTTACGGGAAAATGGCGAATGAACAAAATTAAATATTTAAGAATAAAAGATTCCTAATTATACATCAGATAATAATCTTTTATTGATTGCAGAATTGTTAATTAAAATGTAACATTTTTTATATTTTTTCCAACATTTATTAGTTTTTTGTTCTTTTTATTATAATTTAAAGCTCTACGCCTCTATAACAAAAAACAGTAGTATGACACAAACTGATGTCGCTATTTATTTGTCGACATCTTCCCTAGACTTCTAATGGAGTCCATCTTAATTTTTTGGCCTCATTTCGAAAAAATGGCCTATTCTGGTGCCAACCTAAAAGTATTACTTTGTGATGACAGTTATTTGACAAGTGACATTACCACTGTCAATAGTAACAACGTGTCACTTTATTACGATAATTTCCTCATAATAATAGAAGTATTTTGAATTCTGTAACACAGATTATTTTTTCTGTCTAAGCAATATTGAATTGTCGTAGAAGTATTGAAATTATACAATTTAGGTGTGAATTTTTAGTAGGTACTCGGCTTGAAGATACGATGTACGAGCCCTAAATGACGTACCGTTAAACCAATCGGGTAAAGACACGGCGGTGTTCTCTTTTAGAGTTGCTTGTTTGCCTTGGGAAGTATTCTGAGCATTAGCTGCCATCTTACGATCGAGCTGAGCGCAATAAAGATTGTAATGTTTCAAAGCTGGCCCCTCTACCGGCGGTTTTATATATCTCAGATCGATCCCTTCGTTGTTTACGTAATTTTCTTCATATTCGTCCTCCCTTTCCTCTTTTATCGGGCTCGGAGGTTTGATGAAGTTTCCCGTAAATTTTTTTGGAGGCTCGTCAGTTTCTTCAGTATCTATCAATACTTTACCGTTTTCGTCTAAATAATCGATTATCGCTCTAAAAAATGAAAAATTTAAATGCGCTTGTTCAATTATGACAAAAATGTCATCGTTAACCGTTAAACAAAGAGCTAGAATATTAAAAATGTACCAAATAGACAATTCCTTCTTATCGCCAGGCTGAAGAGACGTCATTTGAAGCAAGAGATCATCGCCAAGTGGTAGTTGGAAGTACTGGAGAAGATTTTACCGAAGGAACAGTTAATCCTTATCGTCAGACTGAAGGGACACCATTTAGGCCATGTCAACAAGTTCAAAGGAAAGTAAGAGAAGCAAAACAAGCACGAGAAGAAGAAGGATGTCGAGAATTAGAAGTACTTGATACTCGTCATGATATTTTCAATGCTTACATAAAAAGATTGGAGTGAACAATAATGAAAAGAAGCGCGTGTGGGAGGCTTATATGGAGGAAATTTTTCAAGATGACGACCTGCATGGTTCGGAAAATAATGCAGTTCTCGGAATTTTATGCTGACACCTAAACAATGGAGAGATCGCAGCTTTTGACAACTCACTAAACTATGTGTATTCAAGTAAGGTTAGGTTAGATTATTTTAAAACGAATTTACGTAAAATGTGATGCAATCATTTCTGCTGAACAATTCGGTTTCGAAGTGGCTTTGGCACTCGTGACTCGCACTCGCACTCGCTGCAGGTGTTGGTGCAGCGATATCTGGATGTAAACCTAGACGTGTATGCCTGTTTCATCGACTTTAAAGTGCAATTGCAAGCCTCTACTTTCAAGAGGTTCTGTTGGATTCGCAAAAAACAAACGAGGTTGAAATTAAACGTGGCATGAGACAAGGCTTTATTTATGCTTCAGAAGAATCATGGCAGAAGCGCTGAAGAGAGCTACTGAAGGAATATCAATTTATGGCCAACTTATTAACAATTTAAGATATGCCGATAATACGGTGTTGTTCGCTTCCTCGGTGGAAGAACTCCAAAACCTACTGAACAGCAATACCTATGGCATCAAAATAAACGAAAAGAAGACCAAGTTCATGTTAATGATGAATACCTTTAACAGCGAGAGGGTACAAATGTGTGAACTTGTTGTCTGGTCTATGAAAAGAAGGATACGTGTCAAGAAATACAAAGCCGTACTGAACAAGCAAGGAAAGTTTTTACCATAATGAAAAAGGTACTGGGGAATCATATTTTAGCTCTCGAACTTCGTTTAAAAATGGCCCGCGGCTATGTTTTGTATGGAATGGAAGACTGGACGCTTACACCCAGAAGCTGGAAAATTAGCGCTTCCCAAATGTGGGTATACCGCCGATTACTAAATACATCGTGGAGAGATCGGGTTACGAACACAGAAATTTTGTTCCTGCTTAATACTACAAAGGGGGGTAAACTGGAAACTATGCTAACTGAACTAACAAGGGAATCCCGAAAAAGTAGGTCTAAAAATGAATTACGCCAAAACAAAAATAATGACAAACACACAAGAAATTAGAAACGTAATACTAAACGGCACCATTACATGTAGAAACGGTCAATGATTATATATATTTGGAACAAACCAAAAAAATAAACAAGAAAAACCAAATAGCGAGGGTAAAAAAAGGGTCAGATTAGCCTGGGCAGGATTTGGAAAATTAAAATGGGTCCTAAAAAATAAGAAAATACAGTAGTACCTAAAAACCAGAGTATTTTACCAGTGCATCCTTCCAATTTTTACATACGCCTGCCAAACATGGACCTTGACAAAAGCAAAAATCGATAATATATAAAGAAAATAAAGAAATAAAGAAAACCCAAACAGCCATGGAGCGATCAATGTTGGGAATTAAATTACAAGATAAATAACCGGATAAGAAACAAAACAAAGTCAAAGGTGCAGGTCAACGTATAGCCAGGCTAAAATGGGACTTCGCAGGTCATAACGCCAGACAAAAGAATAATAGGTGGAATACCACGATACAACAATGGAGACCATGGACTGGAAAGAGAGCAAGAGGACGACCCCAGATGAGACGGGGAGACGACATAAAGAAAATAGAAGGGATACAAAAAGCACAAAATAGAAACGATTGGAAAAAACTAGGGGAAAACTATGACCAAAGTTGGACGAATTGAAAGGCGCAAGAAGAAGAATACTACAAAAACTCTCTTACTGTTCATCAAGAAAAAAAAACTACTGTATTTTGATCATGTAATAAGGAGTGACAAATATTGTCTGCTTCGTCTAATTATTTAAGTGAGATTTGAAGGCAGAAGATCTCCTGGAAGTCAATGGTCACATGAATCGGCCTGGAGTTAACCCGAATACAGCATCTTCGAGAATTTAAAACGACGCTTGATTCCAACGATACGGAATACAAAAGATGTTTTTACTTACTTGCTGTTGTTGATTTGAAAATCTCCCACGTACTCCCTGACTTTGTGGCAAATGAGATCGATGCCTCTGAAGCTTTCCGTCAACATTTCGTGAATGTTGTTGGTGATCAAAGACAAATTTTCAGCTATTTTCTTGTTCTTCTTCAACGGCGGATCTAATTTGGTGGAATGGCCGCAATCGACGTCTTCGTAGGTCGTTTTGCGATCGAATAAACCATTCGAATTGTCGTAGTCGGTAAAACTTTTCGATTTGAAGGTGTCATCAATAGTTTTCACGTTTTTCTTCAGTATGTCCCTGGTATTTTGTATATAACTCTTTAATTTAGATATCCTGATATCCTCGATGTTCTTCTCTAGCTTGGCTATTTTCATTCGCCTAATATCCGATTCCGTTTTGCTGCCTCTGTTGAGCTCTTTAAAAATACATCTGCCGTTATGAAAACACTTACCACACCGAATTATATCTTTTTTATATCCGTTTATAATAATTTATTAGAAGAATGGTTAGACACTGTGAACCCTGACTAACCTAAAGCAAGTTCTACTAGTAGATTTCACCACGTATTTTAGTACAATAGACTGGTTAAATGCCCAAAAGAAATCCACCTCCATTGAGGACGTACAGAATGCTCGATGGAGCCTTGAATACTGCCTTCTCTTTCGGTACCACCGCGGGTGGTATATGCTCGATTTTCTTAATCAAGTTGCTTATTTTTCATAAAAAATTACACAAATTTGGAGCATTTTATGTTAAGCGGACAGCAAAAAAATGTGAGGTTCTGAAATTGATTCATATTAGACCTAAATCTGCGTTCAAAATTGTGACCGATATAGTAGAGCGTCATGATCAAAACAGACGTACTTCACTGACACTATGCGACTTAACAAAGGCTTTCGACTGCAAATCGCGCATGACATACTGATTGAAAAATTAAGCTACTATGTAATAAGAGGCACCACCTCAGATCTGCTTCGTTCTTACTTCTCAAATAGATTTCAATTTGTAGAGTTGAACAATGTAAAGTCTAATTATAAAAAAAATGATCATAGGGTACCACAGGGCTCAGTCCTCGGACCTTTCTTATTTATCGTGAACGTCAACGACTTGTGTCAATACATTGCACCTACTAAGTGTTATTTTATCAGGTAGCCAAGCAGCACTAAAAGCTCTGAAGTCATATATTTGTGAGTCTAAGCTAACTTTGGACTGTAAAAAGTCCCTGAGACAACTGGCAAAGCCCACTTGAAAGAAGAGGTTCGACGCTGGGAAACAGATGAAATGAAATCTCACTGGCATAAAGTGCCAGGACAAAGACAAGCGAAAAGGCTAGTAAGTCTTTCGCCAAAGAAAGCTAAACAGCTTCTCGAGTTGGACAAGAAAGACTTGAAACTGGTGACGGGACTCCTCACTGGACACTGCCCACTAAGGTATCACCTGAAAAAGATGGGCAAAACAGAGAGTGATAGTTGCCGCTGCTGCGAGAACTTCGCTGAAACTGCAGAACATTTGGTTTGCGAATGCCCAGCGTATTTTCTGCAAGAGGCTCAAGTTTCTGGAAGGGGTCTTCCTAAAGCCCTTCGATGTCAGAAACTTAGCCCCCAGGAAACTGAAACTGAAACTCGAATAGATTAAGGGTCATGTACAAAAGATCTGATAGGTCGAAGTGCTTGAGAGGCAGCATGGCTTTTACGACCCACCCTAGAATCTACAATCTACTAAGTGTATTTTATTCGCTGATGATACAACCCTTATATGCTCTGGTAAATCTTATACTAACCTTACCGAAGATAAAAATCTAAGAGTGTTTGTTCAGCCAAAAAATGGTTTGTTCGAAATAAACTAGAGTTGAACAAAAATAAAACTCAAAATATGATAGTTTCTTCAAACACAATTTACCAAGATGGGAAAAACATTACGTTCTGGGTCTCTTCATCGATGATGGATTAAATTAGTCCAATCATGTGATCATGTAGTTCGAAAATTATCTAGTATTCTGTTTTGACTGAGACGACGCAGGTTTTAGATGTCAAAAAAAAGCTTTCAGATTATTGGCAAACGTGAGACTTAGAGACCATTGTTTTCAACATTTCAGCCATCTTGGTATCATGCCAATGCCTACTATGTAAATATTTAATGTATTATTAGAAATATACCAAAATGTGAACAAATTCTTTAAACATTCCGAATCACAACATTATAACACAAGATCGGATGATTTATTGATTATTCAACGACATAAATTAACTGTTTGCTGCAAAAATTCCTTGAACCTCAATCTCTATAACATCCTTGATAACTCTGTCAAAATATTATAATTTAAAAGATTTAAAACTGTGATAAAAACATTTCTGCTCGGTCATTTTTTATGACATTAATAGCTATATAGTCTTTGAACTCTGAAAATTCCTGAACCCAGCCCAATCGTTTTTTTTCTTATTCAGGGATAATCTATTGGCCACAAATGAAACACCCTCCATATTGGTGAAGATTTAACTTTCAAATCCAGCCGCAAATTTCATACTAATTGATGAACCAGTGCATTACTTTTTACCGTTTTAGTCACTTTCTTTGAAAATTAAATCTATACCATAAATCAGATGTGCTCAAACAGTCGATCACGAGTGCTTTTTGAGTCGATCTCGAGAAAAAATTTCGATATAGAACTATTTACACAGATTTTTTTTAGTGGGTAGGTAACTAAAACGAATTTAATGAATAAACTACCAAAATTTATTCGATCCACAATTGGGCCAGAATAGCCCCCTCATAACTTTCTTTCATCAGAGGTACTGGTTAAAAAAAAGTCGCGTTTTTTATTTCCGCCACTTTTTCTAGAAACTTCGGGCGTCCTATTTGACGGCAACATTCGAGACTTCGTTCGCGCTGTTATAAAGTTGCGCCTGCAGGAATTGGAGTCAGTCTGAGTTGTAACTTGAAAGCAATACGTCGATACAAAGTTAATTAATAAATATTACAAAATGAGTGCGGCGAAGAAAAGTAAAACGTATCGTTTTAATAATGATTAAGAAAGTATGATAAAGGATAAATACATTTGTCTCATTTGCCGTGCGTCAGTTGCAATACCTAAGCGTGTGAACTTAGAGAGGCATAATTAAACGGTTTATAAAATCCATGAAAAGGATTTTCCCTCACAGAGTGAATAAAGAAAAGAAAAAGTTTGTCATTTGATAACTTGTTTAAAAAAGAACAAACCATGTTCACAAGACCAGCCAAACAATCAAAAGCTGCAACGATAGCGTCAATTAAAATATCTAATATATATTGGCGAAACAAAAGAAACCATTTGGAGATGGATCGATTATGAAGAAAAGCATTAATTGAAGCGGGTGAGACATTATTTGGAAATTTTAAAAATAAAACAGAGATTATGTCTGCTATTAAAGAACTTCAGCTATCTCGTCCAACTGTCACAAGGCGTGTTGAAGTCATGTGTCCAGGACATGGCAGATAAACTTAAACATGATATTATGGAAAGTACATACTTTTCTTTACAGTTCGACGAATCCACCGATATGACAGATACTGCCCAGTTGTGTATTTTTATTCGTATGGTATTCAATGACATGTCGACTAAGAAAGTGTTTTTGACAATGATTCCTCTGAAAGTAAAGACTGGTGGCAAAGATATATATAAAGTTTTCTTCAATTTTGTACCAAACTACAAGCTACCAATATATAAATTAGTGTGCATTACAACCGATGGAGCACCAGCAATGACTGGAAACAAAAACGGTTTTGTGGCATTTAAAAGTAAGTTGCAACTTATGATAGATCAAATGAAAAGAAAGGATCTGAAACATTTTCCGTCAAATATCACATCATTTATGAGTAATCCTTTTTGTGTAAAAATATTGAGGAATTAGCTACTGAAATAGCAATTCAATTTAACATGGATTCATGTTCTGTTGAAAATGAGTTATTGCAGATTTCAACAGATATATATATATATATATATATATATATATATATATATATATATATCTCAAAGCCATATCATCTGATACAAAATTATGGTCTTTTATATTTGAAGATAAATATACGAATTGACCTTCAACTGTCAGCAACTGTCAACTTACTTATGCGAGTCTGCATTTTCTAAAATGAAGGTAATTATGTCAAAATATCACAATCGATTAACTAACGAATATTTGTCACAATGTCCACAGTCCAAAGTCACTCTTTAAAGTTTAATACTAGAACTCTTTTGTTTTGTAACACCCAATAAAATCACAATTTCGAATAATTAAGAGGTTTTTCATTGATATTTTAGAGCAGACCTACACTTACCTAGACTAAAAAATGCATATTGTGCGGTAAAACTAATATCTGTACCACGTATGCACCCTACCTAGACGACAATCCTGCATAACACATACCTGCGGCCTCTCAGAGTCGATCGATCGTAGTCTAAAAATATTGAGGTAGATCGCCAGCAGTTCAAGTTTGAGCACCCCTGCCATAAATGAACTAACTGCATGAATAAATTTAAAATACTAAAAATTACCTGGCAACGTTTGAGAGCATAGAGTGTGCTTTATCCGGTTTGTAGGGATACCTTGACATTTGCTGTTGTCAGCTATCCCGTTATCAACAGAATCGACGTTTCGTTTGTAATCCATCAAATTGTTTGCATTGCTTCGCGTAACATCCTCACCAGAAGATTTTAACAGGGGATCTTAAACAAAGGATGCACTATTTAAATAAATGCTAAACGAATTATTGTCGATACGACAGTGGTGCCAATCTGGTTTTAAGCAACTAGAATTTTTAAGTTGGTAATAATTTAAAATGAAGCGTGACCTTTAGCGGCTCTAAATACAAATCTGTTAACACCCTTTGAACATAAAACAAACAGGAACAAAAAATTACCTGGCAACGTTTGAGAGCGTAGAGTGTGCTTTATCCGGTTTGTAGGGATACCTTTACATTTGCTGTTGTCAGCTATCCCGTTATCAACCGAATCGAAGTTTCGTTTGTAATCCATTAAACTGTTTGCATCGCTTCGCGTAACATCCTCACCAGAAGATTTTAACAGGGGATCTTAAACAAAGGCGGCACTATTTAAATAAAAGCTATACGAATTATTGTCGATGCGACAGTGGTGCCAATCTGGTTTTTAGCAACTAGAAATTTAAGTTGGTAAGACCAAGAAATGGGAGTGAAAGTAAATGAAATGCAAATCTCAAACATCCGATATGCAGATGACACTTTCCTTATTGCTAATGATGTTTAAGAACTCCAACAGATGTGCACCAGTCTTAATAATAGCAGCAACAAATATGGGATAAACATAAACGACAAAAACCAAATTTATGATAATTAGCAGGAAAAACCAATTTATTGCAAATGCTGCAATTCACATAAATAATCAAAATATAGAAAGAGTAACACAGTATAAATATCTGGGAAGCTGGCTACACGCGGACTGAAATTCGGATAAAGATATTAGGTACAGAATTGAGATGGCTCGTACGGCGTTCATGAAATATGAAAAAATTCTTAGAAATCAAGACGTACATATATCCCTTCGAGTCCGATATGCGAAGTGCTATGTCTGGTCAGTACTTCTGTATGGAGTAGAGTCGTGGACTATGAAGGCAAACATGATCAATAAAGTGGAGACAGGGTAACAAAGAGAAGAGTTCATAAGAACAGAGAATTATTTACAAGTATTTAACGAAGAAAAACGGCTTACCTTGGTCGCAACTTCAGACAACTGATTCTGGAAGGAAAGATAGAAGGTAGATGAAGAATTGGGAGAAAACAGATGTTATGGACAAGAAACATCAGACAGTGGACCGGACTAAGGAAGATAGAAGAGCTTGTCAGCGTGGCAAGAGACAGAAATCGATTCCAACGTGTAGTCTCTAACATCCATTGAGTGGATAGGCAGCTTGATTGATTGAATAATTTAAAATGAAGCGCGACCTTCAGCGGTTCTAATAGTATATTGTGCAACTAGTGCGATTGCTCTCGCTTCGCTCGTGCGTTCAACTTCGCTCTCGTGAGCAATCGCCAACTTATCGCACGGGTTGCACGTACTATTTTTAATTGCGAATGCGGAATAAACACGAGCATAAAACAGGGGTCCAAACCAAAAATATTAACTGAAATAAAAATATAAACTTTGTAATGCCAACTCGACAGTTGCGAGTTCGGCTGTTGACCGAAAGGTTGGTGGTTCGAATTTGCGTGTGCTAAGAATAATTTGCGTGCGCCAAGTAACACTCAAATGACGTGCGGCAAGTAAACTTGTCGCACTCAATTGGGAAAACAGCTATTTTTCAACCGCAACAGCGTGCTCTAAGATACTACTTATCCCGCATGAGTAATAAAAAAATCTGTTACAACCTTTGAATATAAAACAAACAGAAACAAAAAATTACCTGGCAACGTTTGAGAGGGTAGAGTGTGATTCATCCGGTTTGTATGGATATCTTTACATTTGTTGCTGTCAGCTATCCCGTTTTCAATAGAATCGACGTTTCGTTCGTAATCCATCAAATTGTTTGCATCGCATCGCGTAACATCCTCACCAGAAGATTTTAACATGGAATCTTAAAAATTTAAATAAAAGCTAAACGAATTATTGTCAGGCCGACAGTGATGTTAGCAACTAGAACTTTAAGTTGGCATTAATTTAAAATCCCGCACAAGCTGATTCGACTGTGTTAAGCGTGCCGAGAGAGGACAAAGAGCCGCGTCAAAATCGAAAAAAAGGTGTGCGTCTCGGAACGCCCGACAGAAGTGATAACTTCAAAAGATTTGCGTAGAAACTTTATTGAAGCTACTCGACGTAACAAATACTTAATCTTGTACGTTTGAAGTAAGGGTGCGTGGTGGCTGAATGGTACGGCTATCTGTTTAGCACGTCAGTGTATTGAGGTTCAAATCCCCGAGTCTCCAAAAAAAAATTTAAAAATATTAAAATGTCGTTACGATTTTGGGAACGCGACCAAGCGCCCGAAAAGTTCACAGCGTGCCATAAGAAGTTATCACTTCAAAAACGTTGTTAGTTGTAGAAGATATTGATGTTTTGGTTAAATTAACTCCGCAGTGGCTTACGCCAAGTTTTACCAAATGGTTTTATTGTTCCACCATATCCAGTGAAACAAAGTATTTTCTCGATAGACATCCCCCAATTCAGGTAATGAAGATTATTTTGCCTCATTTAGATAGAACGTGTTTGCACCGTGGAAAATATTTTGCCTCAAAAGCTTCATCATATAAAACGAAAGACAAAATCGAGTATAGTATTTCCAATCTCAGTTTAAAAAAGATGATTTTACCAAAACACTGCGATATTCCGGTAATAAGCTATACTGAGTAACACCGATAAATTAAGCAAAACATATCGGCCGCGTCTTTTTTTGTACGACGGGTATCTCAGCTTATTTTTAACCAACTTCAAAAATGCGGGAGGTTCTCAATTCGACTATATTTCTTTTTATGTTTGTTACCTCTGAACTTTCGATTGGGTGAACCGATTTTGATGATTCTTTTTTTATTTAAAAGCTGGTGCTATCTGGGTCGCACTTGTTCACTTAAAAACATTAGCGCGCGCTGGTTCTCAATAATTTTTCAGGAGATTTTTATTATTTGCGTTTTATTTTTTTTGTGATATTTGTGAAATGCTTTTTGGAGACCGTTTGAGGTTAATGATGAATCGAACGAATTGCTTAATATTGACGATATTCACATCAATAATGAAATTCCTGTTAATACATAATTCAAAGTAATGATAATATCCAAATTAATGATGAAATACATCTTAATAATGCAATTTTAATTAAAAATAACGAAAATGAGACACAATTTTGGGAATTTAAAAATCAAGATTTGCATATTCAAGTTCAACAAGAAATTTTAAATATATATATATACATGCTTAAAAGCTGAAAATGTCAATTCAACTTAAGATGAAATAATTAAAAAAATATGCAACTTAACGAAAATTACTTATTTCAAAATTTATTTAGTAATTAAACGAAGCGTTGTGATTTAACACGATAAAAAACGAAAACGTCGGATAGATGATGCATCTAAAGATGTGTGATTCGACAAACGGTTTACAATACGTACAAAGAAAAACAAGTCCCAACATTAGAAATTATATATAACAAATTGCAAGATTTTAAATATATATTATTGGAAATATTTCGACACATTTTAATAGAATGTGGTTTTAGGTATAAGAAGTTAGATAGTCGAATGTGTATTACGGAATCGTCTCGTATTGTGGTACTTTGTCAAAATGATTTAAGACAGATCTTAAGTTATAGAGAAAGTAATACAAATAAAGTTTATGTAGATGAAACGTGGTTCGACACTCACAATGTCGTTCAATGATTAATTAAATAATTTTTGAAAATATATTTGATTTAAAAATAAAATTGATACGCCACTGGTCGGTTTCTTTTGAAGATATTATGGCTTTTAATAAGATATTTTTTGCATATTTTTAAACTGACTTTGGGAGAACTATAAGTCATTCACCATTATTGCTCGACCCAACAAATAGTTACTATGTACTTTCCAAGTTAATGCACTTCGATGGACAAGCTGATTGGGTTGATGAAGATATAACTGGTTTATCGATCCCACTCAACTAAATTGAGACCCACATGAACAGATGATGCAAGTGTTTAATTATTTATTATTAATAAATAATTTATTATTACTATTTTATTTTTTCATTAAATAAAACTTATTTGAAGTAACTTGAGTAATTAAAATCTGCTTATATTTATTTTAATACTTTAATACTGAAATTAAAATTTTAATAAAAGTTCAAAAAAATAACTAGCAAGGCTGGAAGAGCCGATGTATTTTTTTATTAAAATTTTCTTACCGTTAACGAATAATTCTTTAGTAACGTGTCTATTTTGCAAAGAATTTTCATCATCAGGAACCGAAATATTTTCATCTAAAGGTTTTAAAACGGTAAAGGAATTTTTGTTGGGATCGCACGATTCTTGACTAACCGAAATTTCACTATCCAGTAAATTTTGATCGAAAATCATCGTTATAATTCCTCGACACCTGGTTTTCTTGAAATTTAGCTAGAGTGCATTACTCGCCACATAGAAAATGATTTTGAAAATATTTTCACGTTGAATGACAAATTTATAAGCAACAATAACGTTTGACGTCAGTCATCTCATTAAGGAAAAAAGGGATGGAATTAAAACTGCTTTGTACAGGAAATATTTTTTATTTTTACATAATTAAATAACTTATTTAAAAAAAAAATAAAATAAATTACCAGCGATTATAATCAAATCCATAACTCAAAAGTATATTTTCTCACAGCTTCAGAACTTCAATACAAAACGCCTAGATTCGAGGCAATTTTTAGCGAGTTTACTAGAACGAGTAGTCTTATGACGTCATAATTACAGATTTTGTAATCTATGGAATCTAATTCATGCGGTAACCACACATAATATTAATATGAAAAGTTCTGAACGTAACAAAATTATTTAGTCACAATTTTTTTCTCCAATCTTCACAAATCCTACATAAACGCAGTAATTGTCTGTTTTGTGAAGTGTTTTCATATAAAACATATCTATTCGTTAATAGATGGCGCCCCTCATTTTATATTCTTATATTTTGAGTAAAATACATTGTTCAGTGGTAAATACTTGCAAAAAAGGGCATTCCAAAATTGTTTGAATATCACAAATGTAAACGGTATACACTATAATCAGGAAAATATTTTTTAAAACTATACTCATTACTCTAAACGAAAATTAAAGACATCGTGATTCAAACATATACTTGGTAAAATGTTCTGGTGAATGAATAATTAATAATAATTAAATGTTAA
This sequence comes from Agelastica alni, assembly GCA_950111635.1. Classification (NCBI taxonomy): domain Eukaryota; kingdom Metazoa; phylum Arthropoda; class Insecta; order Coleoptera; family Chrysomelidae; genus Agelastica; species Agelastica alni. The sequence goes on along the minus strand of OX467714.1, from coordinate 40,811,199 downwards.
GCTGGCTTTTTACTATAAGATATAATATAATATATATTATATCCTGAGATATCACCGTAGTTTGAAATGGAACGTTTATACTGAATATATATATATATATATATATATATATATATATATATATATATATATATATATTATATTTCACACTAACCATTCTTTCAACCGAACGAGCGATATTTCAAAGTATATTTCTTCCTCTCATACTCTGCACGGCGCACATTCGCGCCCATTCGTCGCAAAATTCGGGTATTTTCAGCTACAAAGTGCATCGGTGTTTAATGTAAACAATATGGACTTTTCTTCATATAATTCGTTAAAAAGTCTAAACGTACTACTTTATGTGATGGCTATCCAATATCGAAGTTTATACTTGAAAATGAACAAAATATATCTCGCAGTGAAAATACCAATTGCGGGATGTAATTTTTATTTTGGAATATAATATATATCTCATAGTGAGAAGCCAGCTTAAGAGTCCCATTCAAGCCCGAACGTCATACTTGTCACTGTCAATCGTTTGACATAACATTTAAATAAAGTTCAACAGGTTTGTTCCTACAGAGCATCTATGGATGGTAGAGATAACTTTGAATATAAAACAAACAGGAACGAGCATTGCTAATCTGTAAGGATGCTAAAAGAGCGACGGAAACGGATTCCATGACCCTCCACGTAGGACGCACTATTTGAATATTTCACTATGAGTGTATCAACAAAGTGAATTTTTAATAGATTTTAATACCGGTTAAAATTAATGAGATAAGGCATTGTTGTATGCTTTGGTGTAAATACTTAGTTAACCGTTATAGACATCTAAATAAATTGCTGGTAAAACATTGTTATATTACTGATATAATAGCGACAAATATGGTAAGTTGATCAATTTGTGGGTGTTTCTTAACACCAAAACATAACAGTGCTGGTGTAACATTTCGTAAGAACATAAGTGCTTTTAATGCTAAATTTGTTTAATATTTAGAATATAGAATTGTATCTCAATATAGGTTAAACCCACCAATCACAAAGTATGCATTGGCACAGCTTAGGGTACAATTATGGGTTTGTGGCAATTTTTTATTACATATACTTTAAAAGACTTTTACACACAATTTAAACCCATTAGAATTTAAGGTATGTGTGTGTGATGAACTTATTTTTTTGCTTGTTATATAAATATAATTTACTTTAAGAAACTTTGATTTGCTTTTACAGCGAAAAAATTTGAAATTGTAGATTTACAAAATGAAAAAATTTAGAATGAAACTTTCCTAATTAAGTATACATCAGATAAACATTTTCCATTGATTGTAAAATTGTTAACTAAAATGTAGAATTTTGATATATTTTTTAAAATGGATGAGTTTTTTGTTCTTTTTATTATAATTTAAAGCCCTACGCCTCTGTCAAAACGGATAGTCGGCCGTTCCGGTAAACAGACTATCCTTCTACCTGTTTTATATTCAAAGACGAGCAACAAACAGATTGTCCTTTGTCACTCTGTTTCTTCTTCTTCTTGCGTTTATGGACTATATCCCGTAGATCTAATATCCGCCCATTCTGTACCTGAACCTTAATAATACCAAAAAAGAACGTCAAATCAAACATAACGCGCAGATTTTACCTATTATTGATTGAAAAATAAAAATGTCTCGTTTATTCCGAATTCATATATTTTTTTAGGAACTAGGTGAATTTATGTTTCAAAGTCGAAAACCCCAACTCAATAGATCCGCTATAATTGTTATATAAAACAAGAAAAACTAAACACAAATCACTTCAAATAACCAGGTGATGACATTAATTACGTTACAAAACAACAGATTATAGGCCTGTTCGTTTTTCATGTTCACGCTGCTCAATAAGTTAACATAAATGTGCAGATTGATATGATTTTCGTGATGCAAATCCATGAAGAGCATTTACCGACCGCTGAGTTCAAAGGAACACAAAACCCCCACACAAATCATATTGATATTTGATCCCAACAAAAACAGTCAAAATGCCCATCATATTTTCATTTCGTTAAGTAAATAATTTTCCAACTTGGAATTTGCATCGGTCACTTCACCATTAATTATACTGAATTTTCTATTCATTTTTAATGTCCGATTTTTGAAATTCTGCTAGATGATGATTATGATTTTTCTGCTCTAACTAAATTTGGGGAGCAAATAAATCCTGGTATATAGCAACTTGCTCCTGTCAAACGAACGGTCTCCGATCAATTGCTTACAACAAACGAACAGTCGAATACTGCTCAAATCAGTTTTGAGCAGCGCGAGCATGACAAACAAACATGCCTCATTTGCGCAAGCGTATGACGATCGACTGCTGAACAATCCACAAACTTGTGTGACAGCTACCAAACTATCGGCAAATTTTACAGGAACAAGTTTGCAAACAGTTAGTAACTTTTATGGAACGCTTCTGAATATACTGCGCACAATTTGAACTATCACAGACTGAGGGAACAAATCAAAAATTGTAATTAAAAAATTAATAACTGCATTTAGTGCAATTTCTCATATTCTAGAAATGTTTTATCAACAATTCGTGTTAATTGGGAAGCAAATAAATGCGTAAAATGGTCTAGGAACTGTTGCACGTTTTGGTTGTACAACTCGCAATCTGTACGCTTGAATCACGAATATCTAAAAAAAATTGGCTACTTAAGGACTAAATAAAAAATAATCACTATCGACTAAGATTCGTCATGTATATATGTTTCAATTCCGTCTTCGGTGTGTTTTCGAAAAGGGCCGCACGGTTTTGACCTTCCCCTTTCTTCACCCAATGTCCATACACGCGGAACGCGCAGCCATCAACAATCTACGATCAATCATTTTTAGTACACATAGAAAATAAATTCCATCGAGCGTAACTAACCTTCCTTAATATCTTGAGGCGATAAGGATCGTTCCTAGCTACGTCCAAGCTCAACGGTTCGGGAGTATATTTGAGTCTTTGCATTCGTATGACCGATCTTATTACCAGAACGGCCCATTGAAATTTACGCTTCGCGTTAAATTTAGTTTGCTGATGTTTCTAAAATCCAAAATTCAAGAGGTAAATAAATGTTTTGCAGTTGAACGAACATTTTTTACACGTGTGTCGTCAATTACACGTTTACAAAACAAACACATTTAACGTTGTCACATATATCGATGACGCACGTGTAAAGATACGTCGATTAACTTTCGTTTTCACGATGCAAAGCGACAAACGCACCACTAGCGTTTCACGATACAGTATAGATTCTGTGTCGGTTCGATACTTTACGCACTCACGATCGATATCTTGAACCGATATTTAATTTGTTTTATTAAAAAAAAAATGTAACTTATTGTGTTAAAGTTAATTATAATAGCAATATTATTCTCATAAAATTGATTGAATTTTTATTTATAATTGTTTTTTTTTCATACAAATTTTTTGTAATTTAAAAAATTTCTCGTATTTTCTCACCGATCGATTTTTGGAGTATCGATACATTTCTTTTCGATTGTATCCGATACAGTGTATCGATACTTTTGACCGGATCGTGAAACCCTACGCACCACAGATTACAACGAATTAGTATAGATAAGGAAAAAGTATCGACAATTAACTCTTCTTCTTCCGGTTAAATGTCATAGAGAAGACCTCCTCCAGGATCTGGAGCTTGCCTGCTTTGGAAATATTGCTATTAATCTCAGCGACCCCGAATACTATGAATTCGACACTAATATCGGCATTTCTTAGTTTTCACTATCAAACTCAGCGGGTCCGAAGACTATGAATTCGGCTCTAATATCAGCCATTTTTAATATTTTTATATTCCATCCCCTTTACACCTCTTTCGTAGAAGTGCTTCCAAAATTGAGAATATTACTATCAAACTCAGCGAACCCGAAAACTATAAATTTGACACTAATATCAGCGTTTTTAATAGTTTTTATATTTTATCCCCTTTGCATCACTTCCGTAGGGGTGCTAAAAACATTGGAAATGTCACTATTCAACCCAGCGGCCTCGAAGACTATGAATTCGACTCTAATATTAGTCATTTTTAATAGTTTTTTATATTCCATCCCCTTCCCACTTGATCATTGATTTTTTTGTTACCAAGCTTCACATGAGCACTCGCAGGGCTAATCTGAAGATTGCCATAAAATTTTATTAAAATCGGTCAAGTCTCTTTTGAGTTTTAGCGATTTTTCTTTAGGATTTTTCCATTATTTTTTTTTAAACCACTATTGTGATTTAATGATAGATAGGTTAGCTCGACGTGCTTCAACACAATAAATTTTATATTATTCGCGAAAAATTGCCCATATAATTTTTCGCAAATCATTTGCGAAAAACTCCCTCAATAAAAGATAGGTTAGCTTGACGTTCTTTAAAAATGTATATGTATACTTTTTCGCGAACAAAACTTACACTATCTATTTGATAGATAAATTTGCGAACCCCTTTAGGGATTTTTTAGCTTTTCTTTAGGAGTAGGCAGAGACCACTTCCTTCCACTTACTACGATTCTTATACACGTCTTTCACTTCTACTTTTTTCAGCGATTTCACACAAGCAAGTATGTTTTTAGTACTCTTGACCTGGCATTTCTTTAAAACAAAGTCCATCTGATCGATATATGTTCGCCAAAGTCGACCTATACCAACCCACTCAAACTTGCCTTATAAATCCAGTCTTCATTCATCCTCTCTAAGTATCCAAACCATATAAGCATTCCTTTAACTACTTTTGTAACCGAATCTTCTTTTACACCACAGCGTTCCCTTATTTAACTATTCCTCACTTTATTTATTATTACTTCAGCTATACAATTCTCAGACTACTCATCTCCGCAGCATTGATCTTATTTTTATGCTTCACTACCATATATAACTGTGGGGACAAGCGCTTCTCTATGCACAGCCAGTCGTGCCTTTTTTGACACGTTTTGGCTGCTCATTAAGTTATGCAGGACCCCGATTATTTGTTTCCCTGTTGTTGACTACACAAATAGACGTCGCGTTGCTAAGTATTTCTATGCTACGCGTCTCCTCTCCTCTACAAAAGAACGCGCATGTGCGTTATTTTTACAATCGTTACACATTTTCGTCCCACTAGCTCGTGTGACTCGACCTTGAATTTTTACTACCAGTGCGCGTATACAAGTTTCACTTCAAAAATTACGACAATTCAAGTCAAAAATGAAGGTTATGCTGTTTACTTCGACTACCATGACGTCCAACTGGTCAAACAAAAAAAATAATATTAGGACCCAAAGATTTGCCGAGCCTGTGCCATCTGTTCAAAAAAAGTCAAACGATTAGAAAAACGCCGGGGTGTTCAGTGACACCGGTAGATGGCTCCAGGTGTACGTTGTGTTCGATTTCCTAACTATAGTGGTAATCTGTGTACGCAACAAACAACTAAGTAGCAGTAAAAAAATGTTTACAGCAATTTGGTACATGAATAAATACCCTCTGTGTGTGTGTTAGTGTAGCAGTAAAAAGCGAAACTTTCAAATGGTTTTACCAGTGCGAGTTCATTGATACGACTTAAACGTCTGCTATTTTTTCTTAATGAATGTTTGAGGTAACCGATATTCTGATCCCATATCTGCTGAAATATTATCAACGTTAGAATGAAACGTGCACAAATGAACGCGACACACCTGAATTGTCATTTTTATCACAAATCGTGGACATTTTATAATGAATAATGCACATTGTTATTAAGAAAATTATATACTTTGGTATGTCAAACATGTGTTGATGTTGCTAGTGAACCATGCGAGTTGGGTAGGTAGGAAAAATGATATTTTGTAGGAAAGTTATGATTTTAATGTAAATTTAATGAGAACACGCATTGATTTGAATTTATTTAGCATTTCCGGTTTAATTTTATTTTTTGCCAAAATAAACACCCAAGGCTATGACCGATTTCAAAACGGCACACATCAAGTTTTTCACCCTGTATTTAAACGGTCGCGAAACATCCTCTACATCGATATTACCCACTTACCACTGTCTGGAAAAACGGATGCATTAGGGCGTCCTTGATGGTAATTCGATCTTTAGCATTGACCACTAACAACTTTCTGATCAAATCCTTCGGCGCTTCTGCAAATATAACGATCATAGAATACAGTTTATAAAAAACGATTTAAAAAAATCCTACCCGAAATATCGGCCCATTCGGGAGATGAAAAGGAATAATTTCCCTCCATAATATTCCTTAGCATTACCATCTGCTTCCTATGCCAAAAGGGCGGGCAACCTACCAAGCTGAAACGTTTAATGTAGTTAATATAAAACAAAATCCGATGCATGTTACACAGTTTGATAAATTGTCAGAATTATAGCAGAATCTAGGAGTTGTAAGGTATTCTCTAGAAAATCTTGCCATTTTAAAAACGAAATTATTTTATCTCAAAAGAACAGTCTTTGAATAATAATACACAAATTAATAGTTGAACATGAAACAAATATCTTGTAAATAGTATTTCCAATCTCAGTTTAAAAAAGATGATTTTACCAATGCACTGCGATACGGCCTCTTTTTATAAGTTACGGGTAGCACCGCTGCTTATTTTTGAATATCAACGTCGCTAATACTCATTCATCAAATCATCTGTCGACTATCTAGCTCGCATGAGTTCACTATATTCTATACCTAAGGATTTTATAATTAACCAGATTCAAGTTGAACTAAGTGGTTTTTGACGTAACGTCATTCCCTTCTTGACAATTGACATTTAAATATTTATCATTTACTAAATATACTTATTTGGCCTTATTACTACAACTATCATTCAATTGTGTTCATAAATTAAGATTCAGAGAATGTGGGAACGTCGTATCAACATTGAGACGTACCGTCAAAAACTGACGACAGATTGTTTCAATATTGGAAACAATACCATTTTGTCTACCCTCACAATTATTAGCGCCAATGTAAATTCCAACCTGTGGATTTTTTAAATTATTTAGCCTTATTATTACAGCGACAAACATCTAGCATATAACTGTGTTTATAAATGAATAGATTACTATTTCAGAGAATGTGGAAACGTCATATTGACATTGACATGTAATGTAAAAACCTGACAAACGACAGATGGTTCGCATATTGAAACCAGTGCCACTTTCTACACATTTGTTAACGCTAATGTAGATTCCAACGTGTAGATTCAATAATTATTTGGCCTTATTATTACAACGACAAAGATCTAGCATATAATTGTGTTTATAAATTAATAGACTGATATTTCAGAGAATGTGGAGACGTCATATCGACATTGACATGTAACGTAAAAAACTGACAAACGACAGATGGTTCCCATATTGAAACCGGTGCCACTTTCTACACATTTGTTGACGCCAATGTAGATTCCAATGTGTAGTTTTCGGCATTCAATTGTGATTATAAATTAATAGATTAGTATTTCATAAAATGTGGAGACGTAATATCGACATTGACAGGTGACGTAAAACACTGACAAGCGACAGATGCTTCACTTCGTTTTAATCTATTTAGATGGTTAAATTTCGTCGATAAAGCATCATTTAAATAATAATTTAACCATTATTAGTAGTCGTAAATGACTAATAATGATTCACAAATCGAAATTTAATTTTACCATATCTAAAAAAACCTCTTAATACTTGAAAAAAAAAAACTAAAATACTTACAGAGTATACATTATAACGCCGCAGGCCCATCTAAAAAATATCCACATTAATTCTAATATCTCTATTTTTTCAAAATATTCGAACCTACATATCCACTTCCAAAGAATAACCTGGTGCATCTTCCAACATATTACACCGCAAAGTTTCCGGCGCCAGATATCCAGGTGTCCCGCATAAATCTGGAAAATAATATTTAGGTATCTCATGACAGAAAAAACCACCTCAAATATAATTTAATACAGTATATATATAAATAAATAAATGAATGAGTAAATAGGAGTTGTGGAAGAGGTCTAATTTTTCCCCGCCCCGCCTAGCTAGTTTTCCGCTTCTTAGTAACCAGAAATACCTTTATGCCCTGGCACCCATGACAAAGTAACCTTGTTTTGGTTAGCCAAGGTTCGCAGGTTTCCGGCATATTCCCAGACAATTTTTGAATCTATTCTCCGTGATGCCAAAGCTTTGAGTGCCGCTTGACTATCTGATCTAATGAGGATCGTCTTTTTATAACCTCGTCTCAGATTTTCAACAGCACAAGCGTTTATAGCATGTACTTCAGCTTGGAAGACCAAGGCATGTCTCTCCAATGAGTTTGTTTGCTCATATTTGGGTTTTGAAGAGTAGACGCCTGGACCAGTTCCTTCGCTGGTTTTTGATCCATCTGTGTACCAGGTGAGTTCACCAGGTTGATCATCATTTCCTTTTGTCATCCCTGAGTTTTGCGTGAACCTCATAGTTTGTCTCAAAGGACATTTCTGCACTCATATAATCAGTTGCCATTTCCAGAAATGGGCGTCTGATTATATTTTTTATGATTGTATGCCCATGTTTTAGTACCATTCTAACACTTTTGTTATTATAGTCTATATGTGCATTGTCTTGCCTTGCCCCTGATATAAATATCTATAGGTGGGAGGTTTAGCATTGCTTCCATAGCAGCAGTGGGGGTTGTTCTCATAGTCCCTGTAATACACAGGCAAGTCATCATTTGTATACTACTGAGTGTATTTACGGTTTGGGATTGCCGTACTTTGGTTCACCAACAAATAGAGCCATATGTTATCTTGGGTCTTATCACAGCCGTGTATAGCCAATAAGCTATTTTCGGTTTCAATCCCCAAGACTTTCCAATGACTCTTTTTGTGGCCATTAGCATAATTTTGCTTTTGTTTGAGATATGCTGCATGTGAGTATTCCATGACAATTTCTTGTCCAGAAAAACCCTGAGGTATTTTTTACCCTCACTGTATAGCCGCATAGCCTGCATAGCCCTGAGCAAAAATTCCACTGTCATTTAGTTGGCATATGAGATCATCAACCACTACATTCCATAATAGGGGAGAGAGTAACCAATACAAAATTATTTCCTGACCAAAAAATAATTTTAAATGTACCCATGACAATAATGACTTGACTAATAAAAAAATAGCGATGGCAGAATTTCCAAGACTTACCGTGCAATAATTCTCCTTCTTTCATAACTTTCGCGAACCCGAAATCCGTGATTTTCACGTTCAAATTGTCGTCTAATAAAATATTTTCGGGTTTCAAATCTCTGTGGACAATTTTCATTGAATGAATGTGCTGGACGCCTTCGAAAATCTGCCTCATGATGTATCTAGTCTTTTTTTCAGAAAGCGCCACCACCGACGTTAAATAGTCGAAGAGTTCTCCGTTCTTGCATAGTTCAAAAACCAGAAAAATAAACGTAGATGATTCAAATACGTCTTGTAATTCAACTGGAAATTTATAAAAACTCGTAATGCATGATGACAAAAATATAAACAATCCACACTTATTAAATCAATATTGAATTGGACTTTGCCCTACAAATATATGCTAGTTATTATTTACAAACTGGATTAATTTACTTTCTTGTTGCTTAACCACCCAATTTCTAGTAATTTTTATCCCAATTGAATTTTGTATACAAATATTAATATTTTCAAAAATACAACTTACCTTTTTAATATATAAAGACTTTTTTTGTGATTTATATGGGAACAAGTTTCTAATTACAAAAAAATTAAGTTACTACTGTAAAAACAACTACTTAGTATTTATTTCAGTTATCAATTATCTGATTCTACTTTTAAGTCAATTATTTTTTTTGTAATGAGACTAAACATGATCTTATGCCTGAAAAAACTTTTGAATTGGTTAATATCACCAGTGAATTTAAAAACCTATTAAAATTATTTACTACCAATCAAAAAAAATGTACTCTATTTAAAACTTTTTAATAAATAATATTTTCCAAAAATGTGTACATTATTGTACTACTGATAAAATTGCTATAAAGAGAAATTGTTTATTAATATGACAAATAATGCAATACTGTAAATTTTGCAAAATAAAACATAGGAAAATACTACAAGTAGATATAATAACAACAAGACCCAATAAGTTTATAGCAATGAAGAAAAATAATGAAAAAACACTGTTTGCGTCAAGAAGTTGAATAACCTATTTGTTACTCGACTTCCTTCATAATTTAATTGATAAAAATATTCACAACAAATATTTTTTTAATATTAAATTGATGTGGCACAATGTATGTTAAAATGTTTTAAAGGGACTGGCTAAAATACACTTGTATCAATTGCTAAATTGCTTTTTGTCTTTAACAAGAAGTAAAATTAATGTTTTGAAAGTTAAATTGGATGCAACTAATAAACTACTTACTGATATAAGGATGTCCAGCTACATGCCTCAAAATATTGACTTCTTGTTGAGTAGCATCCAAACTAGGCATATCATTTACGCTATCACTAGTACTTAAATCAATAATTTTGGCTGCAAATTCTATACCTGTTTCTTTTTCTATACATCTTCTAACTGTTGATGATATCCCTCTGAAAATTACAAACAAAACAAACATTTTTTTTAATAAATAGAACACATTTTTTACACATATTTATAAATCTAAACACCAGTGGAAATATGTGTAGAACGACTTATTTGAATAACTAAGCTTTTACAGATTTATTTTAAGAAACTGGATTAATAAAATAATATCTAATTTAAAACAATAAAAATATATAATATAATTACATATTATTTTATAATTTGGAGATGTGCCAAAATATTTTTTTTTAACTGTAAATAAAGTTAAAATTACTTACCTGCCTAAAATTTCTTTAGGTTCATACTTGGCGTAAAATTCTTTGGCAGCATCTTTGTCGGGTAATTTATCGTATTCCTCTTCCTTAGCCATTTTAGAAGTAAACTAAGTAAATAAAATATTGAAACTACAGTTTGAAACGTACTAAAAATAAACTACCATACCAAATAGTTTACCCTTCCTTTGTCCTGTGAAGGTTAATATTTGTTAAATAATTAAATTTAATTAAATTGTTGATAGAACTCACATGTTAGTCGTATTAGAACGCTTAAATATTGCAACACCCGCTCACACTAAAATTATAATTTGTACTAAAATATTTTTTGACCTATTTCTCATTATCAGTTGTCAAGTGCAAATTGACTGTTAGGAATGACAGTTAAATATGTTCCGATATTTAAGGAAGATACCTTTAAATTGACCGTCATTTATAATAGTTGACATTAATCGCAAAATATCTAGTTTAAAATTTAAAAAAGTTGTTTTACTTTAAATTTTTTTATAAAATTATTAAATATTAATTGATGAATTAAAAATTTCAATTTGCACAGAATTAATAATGAAACGTTTATTTACCAATTATTTATTCTTTAAAAATTACTTAACGCGTTTTGACAGTGGCATTTCACAGGCACTTGTCGGATTAATATTTAGTAACTGCCAAAACTACGTAATGGTTATCAATAATGCTGAAAGCAAAAAAAACAAATAAAAGAATTTAATGAAAACATAAATTAAATCACAGTATGTTTTAATTACTTAAACTTTCTGGTATTGTAACAAAGAGTCTCATTTTCTCAAATTTAAAATTTTGTATAGGGTTAAGTTTAAAAAATTGTCAATTTTTTAAGAAAGGAGCAACAAGTTTTTTTTTTTAGTTTGCTTATATAAATGGAAAATACTCCACAAATATGTAAGAAGTTGCACAGGTAAATAATTTTATAATTTCAATAAATTTAAATGAAAAAGTCTAATTTTTTTAGGTGTTTGTAATGTTCTCATATGCTTTGTTCACTTCTAACAAATTATGTCTCGACAAGAAAAAGCAAAATCTGTAACATTCGTAAGTATTACTTTTTAATACATCTATTTTAACTAAGAAAATATTAAATTCTTAAAAGTATTAAACACTTTTTCATAATTAAAATACTAAGTAAAGTGTTTTAAGTTAAAAATTAATCAAATTTGATGAAAAGGAAGTGGTCAGAGATTAGAATAGAAAAAAATTTAAATAAACATCAATAACTCTAAATGCAAGAAATAATTGACATTATTTACTCATTTTATTTTGTTTCCTTAATTTTCTTTTAAATTAAGTAGCAATTAATTACCAAGGTTAGGAAGTAATGTGTCTTTCCTTATGATATGGGGAATGGATAAATTTTGAGGTTATAGGTATAAGGAAAGACTAACTTTCTCGTTGATGTTTAATTTTGGATTATTTTTGACTACTGATGGAAATTAAAAAAATATAACAGGCTAATTGCACCCATAAAGTTAAGTTGTTGTGAGATTTCTTGGGTGATAACCCGCGGGCTAAAAAAAATAAAATGTGAAGAAGGAAAAAAGAAATATAAAAATCTTAGATAGGTCACAATAAAAGCCAGGTAAAAAAATAATGCACCCTTAATATGCTAATAGAACCACAAAATGTATAATAATGACTGGTCAAAACTCTGGACTGTTGTATAATATTGCATTCAAAGACAAAAGTATAATAATGACTATTCAAAATTCGCAAATTGCTTACATTAAATTATTTTTTAATCAACTTACATCTAAGGTGGTAAAAACGAGTCAGTCAGCATTGTTTACAAATAATTTTAAATCAATTCCCCTAGATAATTTCTTTGAAAGTAGCATTAGTAGAAGTTTCACCAGATGGCGCAAAAATCATTAAGAATTTAAACAGTTTTCTTAATTTGCACAGTTTTTTCTTACTACTTTTTATGAAAAACTACTGTTTTTTCCTAAACAGTTTTTTTTATAGGTAGAACAGATGTGTACAAACCGCCCTTGCTGTCGCATTTGAATTTTTTATTTCTAAAGTACTCATAATAATTTTGCAATTCGACAAATATTAGATAATTTTGTCTTTTTTTTTCCTTCACTAACATACGAAATTGAAAATAGAATTATAGCAAGGGATGTCTACACTGTTTGTGTCAGGATAAAAGGAGCTTACACGGATTGGTTTAACATCGAAAAAGGTGAGACAGGGATGTGTGGCTTCGCCATGGCCAGAGATAAGATACCCACTAAGATATACTTTTCTTATGGGTGATGTGGCTATTACTGGTTTTAGGTTATTGGTTGGTCCGTAGGTGGCGTCAGTAGTCTAAAGATTGCAGAATTTATAATTCGCCGATAAATTTAGGGTGAAGTTGGGTCAGAGGTGATAAACTGGTTTTGTGTTTTTGTGTTTTTGGGCAAAACTGGATCTTTGAGAATATTAAATACAGCGTTCTCCACAATTTCATTTTGAGAATGACATATTTTTTCAGTCCTCAAAATTCAGAACTGATTAGTGGAGACGAATTATTATTATTAAATTATGATTCTCATTAGATTTTGTTTTTAATTTTGAATATATCATCCATTTGAAATACATAATTAGCCTGGGTCGAAAAATGCTTCCTAAGGGACACCCCTCTGAATGTGCAACCCTGAAGAAAGTGTTAATTCAATATCTCCGAAACAGTGCAAGACAGAAAAATAAAGTTTTGGGAGTTGATTATCCTTATCACGTTAGATGAAATGTTTTAAAATTTATTTTAAAATAAATTCCATTCAGGGGTTGGTTGAAAGGGGAGGGGTACATTTGAAACTACCCCAACTTTTTTGCATGTATCTTTCTTGGGGTTTTAATAACAGAATATCTAATTCTGGAGTTTTTACTCAAAATAGGTACTCTTGATGAACTTGAATAGCACGCACCGTTTTTATGTGAAATCAAATCGAAAATTATCTCAAACGCCTAGAAACCATTAAAAAAAGCTTGATGAAATCATTAAACGAAATTGAAAGAAAAGAACTTTGATATCAAACAAAAATATTAATTTGACATTTTATTTCACTTCAGGAATCCTTGAGTATTATTTGCTGCTATTTTTTTTTTAATTCAATATAGATTTTCTTGATGAATTTATCAACAATTTCATGGTGTTTTGGCGTGTAAGGTGATTTTGAAATGGATTTTACTCTACAGTGGAGACCATTTAAAATGCTAGTCTCACTGGTAACTGGATCGTCATATATTCGAATGATGAATACCTAATATTTACTAATTGTTATTACAAAATACCATATACACTGCAAATTCCAGAAAATTAGCCAATAGCCAACGTCCAATCACCGCAATCATAAACAAAATGACAACTTTAACCTATATCAATCAAATACCACTCAAACCAATGTCAAATTTTGCAGCAAGAACCCAACCTAACCCAACTTCAGTTGGGAAAAATTAACCAATCAGCGTGAGAGATCTCAAAGATATCAGCGACATCTGAATTACAGATCTGGAACCTCAAAAAAAGTATTGCCAATTTTAATACGGGGAAAGTATATCTTAGTGGGTATCTTATCTCTGCCATGGCTGTTTAACTTGTACATAGACGATTGTTTAAAAGATTTAAAAGAGAATGATTTAATCGTCAAATGCCTTCTTTACGCCGATGATCAAGTCATATTAGCGTCATCTGAAGAGGAGTTGCAGGCGATGTTTAAGGGAGAAAGAGTGGAACAAGTAAATGAGTTTGTATACTTGGGTTCAAAGTTTACGAGTGATGGAAAGTATGATAGTGACATTGAGCAAAGGATGTTGGCAGGAAAGCAAATGAATGGGCCACTGCTTAGCCTTATAAACTGCCAGAAAGTGTCAAAAAGGCACGTCTGGCCATGCATAGAAGAGTGTAGGTTCCTACACTTATGTATGGTAGTGAATGTTGGATTTGGCAGAAGAAGCATGAAAATAGGATAAATGCTGCGGATATGAGTAGTCTGAGATGTATAGCCGGAGTGACTCGGTTGGATAAAGTGAAGAATAATGAGATAATGGAACGCTGTGGTGTAAAAGATGTGGTTACAAGGATAGATAAAGGAATGCTTAGATGGTTTGAACACGTAGTAAATGATGTAAGGAAGATTGACGGAACAGATTTATAAGGCGAGTGTGATTGGACGGAAGTCGGTAGAAGTCGTCGACCTCGGCGAACATGTCTCGATCAGATCGACATTTTTTTGAAAAAAGGCCAGGTCAAAAGTACCAACAACCGACGAGCATGTATGAGAGCACTGATAAAAGTAGAGGAAGCAAAAGATGTGTGTAAGAACTATAGCAAGTGGAAGGAAGTGTTCTCTGCCTACCACTACGAGAAAAAGGCGTGACTCTATGTAAGTATGTATGTCTGTCTACTCAGTCCTTATCTATATGCTAAAAATTAGAAAATCCCTAGAAGTTCCCTTTTCTTTAAGTAGTAGAATCACAGAGCATTGTAAGGTGAAATTATTTTACCTCCTTACACACTTTTAAGTGGGTAAATAAAATTTGAAAAACATAAACATGAAAAAATGTTATCTAATCAGCGTATTGATTTTATCATAAATTGCCTGTAGTGTATTTTCACAATTGTTTGCTAAAAATTGTGAAGAAATAAAGTATAATAAATAGTAGTGATGCGTAGATCTATTCGTAAAAAAAGGAATAAAACTTTTGTAGAGGTAAGAATCTGCTATTAACTTTCCTAATAATTAATTAAGTATTTTTTCGCTTGAAAAATTAAATCCAAATTAATAACTTTTACTTCATTTGAATTTTTATAATTGCAGTAAGAAAAAAACGAATTAAAATAAATCTTAAAATCATTATTTTTACGTTCTGTTCTCTATGAACTAAGTATTTTACATTAAAGTAAAACTGGTACAGTATGTACATATCACAGTAGTTTCTAAATAAATGAAATAAACAGTTTGAAAGGGTAAGTAAATTAAAAACTAGTTTCACGTTTTGGTGCTAATTAGTTGGACATCAAATTGTACCTGTCAATAGTTGAAAGTGAGTTCTTCTATTTGTTAACCCTTTTTTGTCTGGCCCTTACTCTGTTCCATGATCTATTGTATTGTTTATTATGGTTGGTAAAACTTGTAATGGATTTGTATGACTAAACATGTGAAAAACATTATAATTAATACTTTAAATATAAAATTCATGCAATATTTATATAAATACAGTCAACATGTATTTATGTATGCTACTTTTGTATATTCATAACAGAGTTATCAGTGATTTTAATAAAACTAGGTACAAAGTGAGCGATCAAATTTTTACCATATACTATATGGAGACATGAGTGTAAATTGCAATGAAAGTGAAATTAGTACGACAGAAATTGTGGAAGCGTTAAACAGTATGAAATTGGGTAAAGCTGCTGGGTACGACTGGATAACAGTTGAAATGCTGAAGGCTGGACAAAGCGTGGTAACTAGTCTGCTATACCGCCTTTTTAACCTTTGTTGGAGGAGTGGTAGCGTACCAGACGACTAGTTATCGTGCCGCTTTACAAGGAAAAAGGTTCGCAGCAGGACTGTAAGAACTGCCTAGTTATTAGTTTACTCAGCATAGTCGGCAAACTGTTGGCAAAGATATTGATTAAAAAAATGATGTATGAAACTGAGATGATATGGGATGTGCAAGCAGGATTTAGAAGAGAAAGGAGGTGTATGGTTCAGGTCTTTTCATTACGAGGTATAGTCGAAAAATTCTGGGCCAGAAGTCAGAAGATCTACTGCGCTTTTATAGACTTGGAAAAGGCCTATGACAGAGTGGTGAGGAGTGATTTGTGGTCGACATTGTCTATGTATGGGGTGAGCACTGAAATCACTTAACAAGGATTCCACCGCTTTTATCAAGATAAACGGAGCTTACACGGTATGGTTTAACATCGAAAAAGGTGTGAGAGGTTTAGACTTTAGACGATTGTTTTAAAAGATTTAAAAGAGAGTGCGAATGGTTTGAAAATGAATGATTTAAATGCCTTCTTTACGCCGATGAGGAAGTCATATTAGCGTCATCCGAAGAGGAGTTGTAGGCGATGGTTATGTTATGCATGATGCCCTGAAAATCAAAGGGATGAAAATAAATGCAAGCAAAACAAAAGTAATGGTTTTTTAAAGAGAAGAAAGCATGACAAACTGTGAAGTTCTGATTAAGGGAGGAAGAGTGAAACAAGTAAATGAGTTTGTGTACTTAGGTTCAAAGTTTACGAGAGATGAAAAGTATGACAGTGACATTGAGCGAAGCATGTTGGCATGAAAGCAAATGAATGGGGTACTGCATAGCTTTTTGAAGTGCCAGAAAGTGTCAAAAAGGCACGTCTGGGCTATGCATAGAGGAGTGTTGGTTCCTACACTTATGTATGGTAGTGAATATTGGATTTGGCAGAAGAAGCATGAAAATAAGATTAATGCTGCGGAGATGAGTATTCTGAGAAGTATAGCCGGAGTTACTCGGTTAGATAACGTGAAAAATAGTGAGATAAGGAAACGCTGTGGTGTGAAAGAAGATGTGGGTACAAAGATAGATAAAGAAATGCTTAGACGGTTTGGACACGTAGAATGGATGGATAAAGGAAGATTGACGAAACAAATTTATAAGGCGAGTGTGAATGGACGGAAGTCGGTAGAGGTCGACCTCGGCGAACATATCTCGATCAGATCGACATTGTTTTGTAGAAAGGCCAGGTCAAGAGTACCAACAACCGACTAGCATATATGAGAGCACTGATGAAAGTAGAGGAAGCAAAAGATGTGTGTAAGAACCGTAGCAAGTGAAAGGAAGTGATCTCTGCCTACCCCTACAGGAAAAAGGCTTGACTATATGTATGTATGTATGTACTACGAGTATATAGACAAAAAAGGATAAGACTGGTTAAAAAAAACACAGAAAATTTGTATTTTTCTTCATCCAAATTTATGGTTTCGCCTTGTGAATGGTAATGAACGTGACCTTAATTTTTTACTTGCTTTGGATTTTTTGGTTTTGGTTTACCTACAGCATGATATTTACTAGATTGTAGAGCTGTCTCCTGATCATAAGCATAGATCCAAGTTTCACCGCCAGTAATTACACAATTCAGATCATTATCAGTCATAGAAGGCACTTCAGCACGACGTTGTTTTTCAAACAAATTTAAATCTTTGGGAACAAGTCGAGAAAACACACGAAACAAGCCCAAATTGTTTGTAATGATCAATTTGATATACCAATAATATCTACAAGGTCTCTTTGAGACAAACAACGATTAAAAATTATGAACTGCTTGTTTTTTCATCGGTAGTTGGGATAAAAAAAATTCATTTTTTTGACAAAATTGAATGCAATTCTGTGTTCCACAGATTTTTCCATTTTAAAAATCGCTGACAACAATATTGTCTAAACACAATTGTTCACAACAGTCATACCAGTGTACCAAATAAATATACACATCGATATTCATAGCGCGCGAATTTTAAAAAAAATACAGTCTCATTACTTTTTGTCCAGAGTAGAATTTTTTGCGTAAATGATGATTCAAAACAAAATAATTAGTCAGTTATTGAATGCAATTAGTACCGAGGATACCAGTCGAGTTAATTTTCCCAATTAAATTGATTGTGGTTACGGTTGAAAAAGAATTACGCTTGAATTACAAACTAGATGTTTTGATATTCATTTTCTTTTGGTGAATAACATCTAAAAGGGGAATTTCTATATTTTTATGTTGATTAAATTTCGTCCAAGGACACCAAGTGCATATAAATTGTATTTATTCTGTTTAATATTAAATTTTGAAAGAACTCTTTAGACACAATAACATACAAACATAAAGTCACGCCTTTTTCCAATATGGGTAGGCAGAGACCACTTCCTTCCACTTCCGCTACGGTTCTTACACACATCTTTTGCTTCCTCTACTTTCATCAGTGCTCTCATACATGCTCGTCGGTTGTTGGTACTCTTGACCTGGCCTTTCTTCAATACAATGTTGATCTGATCGAGATATGTTCTCCGAGGTCGACCTCTACCGACTTGTCCATTCACACTCGTCTTATAAATTTGTTTCGTCAATCTTCCTTCATCCATCCTTTCTACGTGTCCAAACCATCTAGGCATTCCTTTATCTATCTTTGTAACCACATCTTCTTTCACACCGCAGCGTTCTCTTATCTCACTATTCTTTACTTTATCCAACCGAGTCACTCCGGCTATACTTCTCAGACTACTCATCTCCGCAGCATTAATCCTATTTTCATGCTTCTTCTGCCAAACCCAACATTCACTGCCATACATAAGTGTAGGAACCAACACACCTCTATGCACCGCCAGACGTGCCTTTTTTAGTGCACAACACACAGGTTATGTGCACCCAAACTCTTCGTTATTAAATACCCTACACACGTATTTTTTTTCATTGAATGTTGCATTTTTTACAATGTTTTTGTTTATTTTAATATCAAGAACTCATGATTTTTCATAAGAATTCATGTTAAAGGAGCGAATTTTTTTTTAATTTTTCTAATAATTTCTATCAGTGAAAAATTATAATTTAATATAAAGAACTATAGTAACTAAGTTTAAAGACTTATAAAGACTTGGATGCATTTTTTCCTTGACCCCCGAACCTCCTTAACACCAGTTTAATATCAAACACGTTAAATTTTTAATAAAAAAACGGTTTTTCTAAATGGGAACTTACTTGTAATTAAACACAGTCACTAGCTATTTATTTAAAGCGAATTCACTCTGTATAATCCAGGTATTCAGTTATCTTATCAATGTATTTAATGTGTGATAAAAAATATATGGTTATGCGGCAGATTTCGTATCCACATTCGTCTTATGACCTCATATTTGTTTCGGACAAATTTCATTTTTTACACAAATGGATATGAAAAAGCAAAAAGACAAATCAAGTAGAAAAGGAACGATGAGTATGTCCTTTAGTAGGAGAAGAAAAAAAACCGTTACAGAGGTGAGAAGTATTTCAATATTCTTTGAAGGTGTTAATAGTTTTTTGATATTCTTTGAATATCGTCTACCTGTAAAAAGGAAATTGAGACAATTTTATTAAAAATTTTTTTTTGGGAAAATTAATTTGTGTTTTCTAATGCTCAGTTGTACAATCAGAGTTCAAATTTGAGTATAAACAGATAAACCTAGTTTATTATAATTTTTCTTAAGTTGGTAGTGGTTGCGCATGCGCAATTTCGGTTTGCATTTACAGCCAATTATAACGGCAGAATAATCTCTCTGCTTGTGTTACTGGTGAAGAAATTTAAACGTATAAACTTGTAAACTGATTAAACTCGCATTAATATCACGTGGTAAGCAAGTGTGATTGCTTTGTGTTTATATACCCTGAAGATCGCATTTTTGCGAAGATTATAGTTGTTTAATAGTAACTAATAATTTGTTAATAGTGAAAATGAACAGCAGAACAAATTGTTGTGTACCTGGATGTAACTGGGTGCATAAAAAAACACCAATTTGACTTTTGATTATTTCCCAAATGAGTGTCAAAGAGTTAATCATATTAGAGAATCGGGAATGGTGAATATGGTTGATAGAAAGAAACTGTAGGAGATCAAACTGAAAATAGGAGAGTTACCAAAAACATGAGAGTTTGTTCTAAACATTTTGTTGAGAAAGATTTCATAACTCCTACTGATTGTAAGTAATTTGTTTTCTATATTTTATGTGGTTAATAGAATTACCTATCGATCTGTCAGGGGGCTATCGAAAACTTTACCTAAAAACACTGCTATACCAAGTAAAAACTTATCTGCGTTCAGCATTATAACAAAGTCCAAAAGTCTGAAGATAGAAAAAGAAAAGAAAAGATATGAAAAACTCATTGAAAGAATACAGGCAAGTTCTCTTATTGGTTATTTTTAATGAATTCAAAAGTAAATAAATACTTGTAATTATCAATGAAGTCATGTCATCCATTTATTTCATGAGGATCACTTTTAATAGCACTGGTCTGCAAACAATAAGATCTGATTATCCACTTATCATTATTTTTTTCTTTAAAATCACAAACAATGATGTGGTTTGCTGCAAGAACAGCTTCACCCTCCACGATGCATCGACTACTTGGAGTAGCAGCCAGATAAACAAAAACTGAGAAAAATGGTAGAAACATATCCGTTCAAATATCGAAATTTTCACTAAATTGTATACTTCTCTTAGTAAACACATAGGTTATAGCAAATGCAATCACACTTGGCGTCAAAACATATGTTTTTTGACAGAATGACAGCGCGCTAAAATGAAGGTTAAAATGTCAATAAACACGATAATATTGGATTCAAATCGAGAAGGTATTCAATGTTGAAAGTTTTCTATACCACAGTAAACCAGTTCAAACCAAGTTTTGCCTGAATATTGTTACGATATTTACTTCTTTCTTGGCTTCGGTGATTTTAAACTCTCGATACAGTAACAAAACAATTTTTATTACAATACCTTGACACAATAAATTTTACTTTATAAATCACTTAGACATTCAACTAATTACAACTTTTACAACTATTTAAATTTCATAACTTATAAACACTTTTAAAAACTGTCCTTTGTTACTTCCGCTGTCCTTTTTATATTTTTCAATCATAATTCCAGACCGTTTCGCGAAAGCAATAGAACCATTTGGAAGTCTCTATGCGCGGCGAGAGTTTATTAGACGGAGGCGGAAGCCGACAAAGGCCTCATTAATATGCACCCTCGTTGTGGCCGATGCTTAGATGCCGATAAATAAACAGGGCCAGATTGTAACGATATAGTACAACTGGGCCTAAGTGTATTTATTTCCCTCTGTGGGATGATCTCTTGTTAACAAAATCAACACATCTCTGTCTCTCAAAGCTAATGTACAAAGTTGTGCTGAAAGAAACGGTAAATTTCGACAAATAACATCAAATTAAATTTTAGAAATGACCTCAAGTATTTGTTGTTTAAAATTTTTATGAATGCATAAATTGCATCGGTGAGATCAGTGGTAACGTGAATCATTTTACGTAATTTTAGCAGTGATACGTATAGCGCAGATATTCTGTTTATATATTTTTTTAATTTTTAAATTCGACTCGCGTTTACTTCGTTAACATATTTTTCTGCTTTTATCTTAATCATTTAATACATTAATAATTTTATTGAAGGTAATTATTTTTATCGTTAAACACCATACATTATTATTAGGTACTTGATGGATTTTGAAATTCGGGAATCCTTTAATTTTTGTCAAGATCACGATCATAATTCCAATGTACGATAAAAACGTGTTATGGTCACCTCCTTGTGATTTTCATCGATATTGTATTTTATGTAGAACGGTAAAGGCCGATGACAACATTTTTTAAGGTTATGCAAGATATAAATTTACTTAGCGGTCACTTAACAAATGTTTTAATATACCACGGGCGGAACGCCGACGAAAATAAGGGAGTTATTTATTATAGTAATATGCTTTCTATTATTAGCATTTTTTTATTATTAATAAATCTATAACACTAGAGATAAAAAATTACCGGTTGGTACGTGATATAGTTTTATTTATTTCTATATTGAATCACTTTACGAGTATTCCACTGCTTGTGTCAGGATAAACGGAGCTTACACGGACTGGTTTAACATCGAAAAAGATGTGAGGCAGGGATGTGTGGCTTCGCCATGGCTATTTAACTTATACGTAGACGATTGTTTAAAAGATTTGAAAGAGAGTGCGTCTATGGATTGAGAATGAATGATTTGATCGTCAAATGCCTTCTTTTTGCCGATAATCAAGTCATATTAGCGTCATCTGAAGAGGAGTTGCAGGCGATGGTTAATGTTACGCATGATGCCATGAAAATCAAAGGGATGAAAATAAATGTAAGCAAAACGAAAGTGATGGTTTTTAAAAGAGAAGAAAGCATGACAAACTGTGAAGTTCTGATTACGGTAGAAATAGTGGAACATGTAAATGGGTGTGTATACTTGGGTTCAAAGTTTACAAGAGATGGAAAGTATGACAGTAACATTGAGTGATGGGTGTTGACAGGAAAACAAATGAATGTGGCACTGCATAGCTTTATAAACAGCCAAAAAGTGTCAAAAAGGCACGACTGGCTGTGCATAGAGGAGTGTTGGTTCCTACACTTATGTATGGTAGTGAATGTTGGGTTTGGCAGAAGAAGCATGAAAATAGGATTAATGCTGCGGAGATGAGTACTCTGAGAAGTACAGTCGGAGTTACTCGGTTGGATAAAGTGAAGAATAGTGAGATAAGAGAACGCTGTGGTGTAAAAAAAGATGTGGCTACAAAGATAGATAAAGGAATGCTTAGATGTAGAGGAAGCGAAAGATGTGTGTAAGAATCATAGTGGAAGTGGAAGGAAGTGGTCTCTGCCTACCTAAATGAAAGCACCCCACGCTTTTAGAACAGTGATATTAAGTCATTTTATTCTTATGTCATAATAATAATTTTTTACTTTTTAGTTTGAATAACTCTAAAAGCGTGTTTCCTCAAAGACCAGTGTGCGGTACAAAGCCCTACAACTGTTCTAAGTTTTTCCCTACTTAGCGAGAGCAGCTTCGCTGCCTGCTTAGGTGAGGGTTCTTTCAGCATTAACTTATTGTGCCTAGCTCCCTCTGGCTGTGCCCACTTCAGCTGATGCTGAGAGTGGACCCAGCTGCTTTAACGCTGGCTTTGGCTATCCCTATTATTGGTTATGGCCCAATAAATGGTCTTTCAGAGCCCCGCTAATTTGTCCGCTTCTTCGTTACCAGAAAAAAATTAAAATTAAATTAAATAGTTGTAGAAACAAATAGGCAGCTGTACGTTAAATGTACCCCGAGTTTTTTATTCGAATCGTCGACCGTTAAAAAAAAAGTGCGTACGCCTTTGTCTATGACATCACGACGATTAATAGCACCAACACTCCAGTATCAGTCTCTTTAGTGTTTACGTTCAAAATTCAGTTTGTTGTTGAATCTTGGTTTCCGATGACAGTTTAAAACTGTTCGCTTGTTTGTTTCGAATAATCTTAATTACACACCTGACAATATTTCGTTGGAGTTGAAAATTAAGTGAAAATAAAATCTTGTGCATGACGAGAACGTTCGGGAGCGCTAGGTGCTTAATATTCATTAAATGCGTCCGTTAATAAGACATTAGTTTTTTGTGATATTTCTTGTGATATTGATGTTATTTAGTGTTTATAATAAAAATCATCATGTACGGATACGTAAGTTTCTCTAAATAATTATGTTGCCCCGGGAGTTTTCTTTTAAAAGAAAAAAATAGGTGATGGAAAATTTTTGATTTAAAAGAAATTATTTTTTTTGTGATATTTCTTGTGATATTGATGTTGATTAGTGTTTATAATAAAAATCATCAAGTTTTTATAAAATTTTGTTTCCCTGGAAGTTTTCTTTTAAATAAAAAAATAGGCGATGGAAAATTTTTGATTTAAGATTTAAAAAAAAATACAATTAATTATATACGTTAGCTATTTGATAATATCATGAATACCAATAAAATAGGTCATGTAAATATTTTATTTATACTTGTTTTTAACAATAATAAAAATATGGAAAATAAATCAACAATAGTTCATGAACTTTATAAATTAAAATATAGTAAAAGTAGCATTTGATTTAACAACCGGTTATATAATCAAAAATGTGATCAATTTTGCATAGAATGGTTTGTTGTTATTGTTAATATTGTTTGGTATATGTGTATTGGGGGAGTGCAACAGGACTTACAATTATCAAATGGACAAAAAATCAAACACACGTCAGCTTACAATTACTTAGGAATGAGAATATCAAAGGATGGGACACTCGAAGAAGCAATATTGGACAGAAATATGAAAGGAAGAAGAGCAATATCAATGTTAAACGGAGTACTGTGGGATAGAACAATAAGCAACAACAACAAAAAAAGAATTTACGACACGATAGTGAAGAGCATAATAATGTACGGTTGCGAAGTATGGCCTTTGAAAGAAAATATCGAAAGAAAAATTAGAGCCACAGAAATGGATTACTGGAGACGAGCAGCGGGGAAATCAAGACTAGAAAGAGTTACAAATGAGAGGATAAAACAAATAATGGGAGTACAGCACGACATCACAGACGAAATAAGAACTAAACAGTTGATATGGTACGGGCATGTTCAAAGAATGCCACCAGACAGAATCCCAAAGAAAATATTACAGTGTAACCCCAGAGGAAGAAGAAGAAGAGGAAGTCCACGAAAGAGCTGGAGAGAAGGCATACAAAAAGAGATGGAAGAGAGAGATCTGAGAGAGGACATGTGGACGAATAGAGAGGAATGGAGATTAGGAATCGCAAGACGCCGACGCACGTTTTAACGCGATATATATATATATATATATATATATATATATATATATATATATATATATATATATATATATATATATATAATATTGTTTGGTTAAATTTAATAAAATTGGCAACCTAGTAAGATTAGATGTCATTTTAACGTTTTGAGAAATTAACCTGTTCAGTTTAACTGTCATTTTAATTTTTTGGAAAGTTCACTGTTTATTAAATATCGATTTATTGCAATAACGTTAGCAATATTTTTGTATTAAAATAAACGAGATTTTTTTCCAAAAATGCCTGATAAAAATAATAAATGTTGTATACGAGGATCATTAAAAATGTATCTTGTAGATAAACTTTTCGTTTAAACTAATGGTAATAGATTAACATGTCAAAATTTTGGTTATGTACACTATATTATTTCTGAATTCTAATAGTCTCAGTGCGGACCGTCTGCGGCCCACACGATAGGTCTACCCTTTTTGCGACTATTTTCAGTTAAAAAAAATATACAACAAAGACGGACGCAGCTAAGTGGGGCACTGAACAGTTGCCTTTCTAAAGTCATCGAATCTCTGAAGAACTTCCGACCAAATTCAAGAATGGTAAGCTGGCTTTTTCATCGTGACAACGCTCCAGCGCACCGCACGAAAGCCTGCACCGAATATTTGACCACTGCAGGACTGAAAGTGCACACTCCTTACAGTCCAGACCTTGCACCCTGCGACTTGGCAGTGATAAGCTGTTAAGGAGTTGGGACAACGAGACGTGGCAGATGTGGCTTAAGGATTGGTTTCAAAGGGTGAAGAGATGTATTGCCTGTGGTGGAAAAAAAATTAAATGAACATAACTTTAAAAAAAAATAAAATCTTCAAGTGCTGAGTACACGACTTATCAAATACTTTCTCTATTGAGCAAAGCGACGTCATACGCTAATTTATTCTTTTGAAGAATTACTATGCAACATTACTTTATCCAGGTATCATGAATGAACGATAGGACGTCAACCGCTCGACATATGACGTTAAAATCAAAACAAAAGTTTATTCCAATCTTTTCTCGAGAAAACATTCAAAAATTATTCACCGACCATCGAAAAACAATACATACGAAATAAATTAAGGGAAATCTTATTAATAGTTTTCAAAAAACAGGTAAACATCAAACCTATTTATAGTATTTCCAATCTCAATTAAAGAAGATGATTTTACCAGGGCACTGCGATATTTCGGTAATAAGCGCTTTATTTTATACTAAGTAATACCGATCATTTTAGCAAAACATATCGGTCGCCTCTTTATATGCTACGGGCAGCACAAACTTTCATAGTTTTCTTTGTAATTTTCTGAAACGAGAAACGGATCGAGATTTCCTTAAAGTTCGAGAGAGCTAAATCCGGTGGTTTGGGTGGTTGGAATGCGACCTGTAACCTTTGTGACATGTCTTCTTTTTTTTTCAATTGTAAGTTATTTAAAAAATTCCACGAATGATTTATTTTAAAGAACAAAAATCAAATTGTGGAAATAGTTTCAATCGTTGGTTGTGACTAAAGAACGATAAAAAAATTTCTCGCATATTTGAACGAAAACGTGTAATATCGAGAGCAGTTTCGATAAACTTATTATTTAAAAGAATTATCAAACGTAACGGGTGATTTCACGAAACAAAACTGTTTCCAGAGACAGTTGACGCGAGAATAAAATTGACGATCGAGACGAGGAACTTGATTTGTTAATTTTTTTTTCGTTAAAATGAAAAACGGTGCTGAGAAAATAATGTGGTATCGATAAAAAATATTGCGAGTTAGTGAATTAGGAAAATATTTAAATGGGACAATTCAAACGAAAGGTAAGTCGTCTGATGAAACCTTTTAATAGCCGAATCATTAAAAAGTGTAAACAATCAAAAATATCCGTAAAAAAGATATTATTTGGGTATCCTTTATCAATTTATTTTGTAAAAAAAAACAAACAACATTGTCTTTGGAGGAAAAAACATGTTCCCAAAATGGAAACGTTGACATCTGTAGTTTTTTTTTATGTTCTGGTTCCCACGAAAAGGGATATCCTGTAATCCTCAGAGAACATCGTGAGAACCAAGTGAAAAAAGGTAGGAATTGGTGTTCTTAAATTTCTGGAAGTTGTATGCATCGTAGAACACCTCCCAAGGCAATATGTTCCAAAGCCTCGCTGTTCGTTGGATGAACGAGACTTTGGAAAGAGATGTTCTGCAGGTCTCTAAAGTGTCCACGAAGGGGTGTGAAGTCTAAACTTGATGAGTTGATCTCGAAGAAACAGCTAAAGGAGGAACGATTGTTGATATTTCAGAAGAGCATCGCCCATGAAAATATCTTTCTCGTTCATTTCTGGTTTCACGGGCAGATATAGGAGCCCTGGAAGAGAAAGCGGTATGGAGGGTACTATCATCCGCGAAGCTGTTTACTTGACATGAAGTTGTTTCCAACAACAAGTCGTTGATGTGAAGTAGTTTACAAGTATATACCAAAGCACTACCATTATAGTAAAAACATACTGTATTTCTTACATAGCTCTAAAAAAACTGAAATTACAAGTGCAAAACTAATGGTATAAAAAACGTTTTATCGAGCTGTGTGACATAATTGTGTGATAAATATTTGTATGTAGACTTTTTTCACATTTAGTACACTCTAAGCGTGTATTTTTTTGGCATACAATACATCGACCTTGTGATGTGCTACTAGGAATATGATTTATTTCATCAAATCGTACATCTCTAAGAACTGGATCATTTAGAACCCCTTTTCTTTTTCTTGAGCTTGCTCCAACTTTGATCGGTCATCAGTTCCGGTTTGTTGTTCCGTAACTCTGTACCAATATGTACAGGTTCTTCACCGGTTGGCTGTTGTATTCGTCAGGGGTTAACCGAATATTGTCTGTCTTTTGCGGTCTAGTGCCTCGCATTCTAACAGTATGTATTTGTCCGTTTCTGTCACTTCATCACATTGTCTGCAGTGAAGTTCTCCGTTGTATAGCCTCATTTTTTGTAGGTGTCCTCTCATTCGACTGTGACCAGTAAGAAGACCCGTTATAATTCTTACCTGATTCCTACTCATCTTCAGTTCTGTGTTTTGTCGGTTCTTTGATAAATGTTTTCCCGTGGTGTATGAGAGGGGCTTGTTTTCACCGCTCTGTCCGTTTTCGTTTGACCCAGTCCCGTATTCATCCTCGGATCTCAGATTTAGTAATCACGAGTGCGGGCTCTGGGCCAAAGCATGAAGCTGATGAGCCCTTTCTTGCTAGTTTATCAGCTTTTTCATTGCCCTCGATCGCAAGTTGTCTTGGAACCCATATCAAGTTATTTTGTTGTGTTCTGAGAGGACACTGAGTTCTTTCCGGCATACCAGTCTTGATGTCACTTTCGGGTTCATCAGAGCTTTTAGTAATGCCTGGCTGTCTGTTGGTTTATCTTGCTCATTGCAGGATAGCATAAATTTCCGCCTGAAATACAGAAGTGTTTGTTCCTAATGAGACACTTATTTGGGAGTTTCGCCCCTCACTGTATATTCCAGCACCAGTTTCTTCCTTGGTCTTGAAACCGTTTGTATACCAGATCCTCTCTACAGGTTTGCCCTTGGTATGGTCATCTGTCCATTCCCTTCGATTTTGTATATTCACCTCGAAGTTAGTGTTGAAAGAGTACATAGGAGACATGTGGTCCGCAAGTTTCATTTCGAGAATGTTCCCTTTCACTATATCTCTTATCTTGTTATGATCCGATCTATTGCTCGGGTT
This sequence comes from Agelastica alni, assembly GCA_950111635.1. Lineage (NCBI taxonomy): Eukaryota > Metazoa > Arthropoda > Insecta > Coleoptera > Chrysomelidae > Agelastica > Agelastica alni. The sequence continues at coordinate 40,782,249 of OX467714.1, read as the reverse complement.
TTGTTTCCTTAGAAGTGCCATTCTTGCTTGCCCTTTTTTTATCCTAGTCTTCTATAGCATAAAAAAGTAAACTACATAAAGTTTGATGTTATTTTACTCGTTTCTTAAATGAATCTTGCAAGTTAAAAGAACATCCAAGCTAACAAAAAGTAAGAATGGGACATATAGCAAGCATATTTGTTACGATATTTGTAAATATTTTAAATACTTTCTGGAATTCAGCTTATTTTAAGTGTGTTCCCAAAATGGGAACGTTGGCGTTTAAAATGTTAAAACGTTTCTCATTCTTTATGAGAGCACTGATGAAAGTAGAGAAAGCAAAAGATGTGTGTAAGAACCGTAGCGGAAGTGGTCTCTGCCTACCTCTACGGGAAAAAGGTGTGTCTATATGTGTGTTTTTTTAATTGAAACATATAGTACAAAAAGACTCACTAGAGTTCGTTCTCGCCCTGAATTAAAAAATGAAGTCGGGGTTAGCTTCATTGTTGCCGTGTTGGTATGGAGTCTAAAATATGTATGAATGCACAGTTACCATACAAAATAAATTAGATAAGTTCTAACAACGAATACGTAGCCAAAAATATGTCACTTATTTTAAAATATTACTTGAATTTTCAAAATTTCAACACGCTCTCAATCACATCCTGCAGAATTGAAGTTACATTGCGATGTGTACTGATGATGATACCTTATTTATCGAAATTCTGAGGAAGTTGTATAGTGCGATAAAGGGATTATGTATACATGGTGTTTCATTATGACACACCACAATCTTCTATCAATAATTACTCATTCTTCAAACATTCTTACGCAGCTATTTTATCCAAGTATAAGGAAAGTTGTTTAAAAACATAATGGCATTTTTATTTTCCGAAAATTTTATTTAAAAGTTTAATTTTTTTTTATACCTCTAATAGAAAATATCTGGAATTAAAAGTACTAGTATCGTAGTAAGCTTTGACTGAAAGGATTTTGACTATATATTCGTATGGCATATGTAAAGAGTATAAACTGTTATTACCTAGGTAAACGTCAAACATGAAATTAATAAATAAACATAAATAAAATATGTATGTAAAGAAAAAGACGAAATACTAAAACATTATTCACAAACAGCAGATTAAAGTTGATGGTTTAGCCTGGCCATCCATTCGAGAGCTCTATGATCAGCCGTATGTAGGTGGCTAAAATGAAAGCCGGCCTTCGTTAAAGGACATTCAGCTGCGATGTGGAATGGAGTGTGTGCTTGGTGTCCGCAATCGCAACTAGGGCTATCGTTTATTCCTCATTTGTGCGTCCAGAAACGAGTCCTGCCGTGGTTGGTTCTAAACCGGTTAAGAGTTGACCACGTTTTCCTCGACAGGTTAAACCCAGGTGGACAAAGTGCTGGATCAGTTATGATCTGGTGTATATCGGGGTTCGTTTCTGACCATTCATCTCGCCAGCGGTCCTTAGCACGGAAGTTGTTATCTAGGAGCTGTCCTCCCAGGAGCCAAGCGGGGTCTCTAGATTTAAGGCGATTTCTGTGACGCGCGCAGTCCTCGTGGATGGGTAACCGTTGATTGTTCCTGCATTTTTTCCACTCTCTGGTCAGTGCCGCTTTTCTTCTTAAGTGAGGGGGAGTGATGTTGGATAACACTGGAAGCCATTGAACGGGTGTACTTCTAATAGTGCCTGTTATGGTTCTCGTTGCACTATTAAGACGGGTGTCAACAAGGTGGGTGTGACTGCTGTTTATCCACACCGGGGCAGCAATACTCTGCCACTGAATATGTCAGATGTAGATGTTTTAAAAAACAAAAGTAAAAATATTTATTTGTAAAATTAAACACTTAGCACATATCTATTTTTATAAAGAACTCGTTTTTATTGACTAGTTAAAAATCGTTGTGAATGATGTGGGTGTGGAAGCATCCATGCTCTTACAGGGTGATCCTCGACAAAATTATTCTTTTTATATTCGACAACGGTTTAATACATTGACTAACGCAACATTAATGAAAATTTGCAACATCTGTTAGAGATAACTCGCCAAGCAAACACGTTAGCATTGGCATGTCGCCTGTTTTTTGTTTTGTAATCAATTGTTTATTTTTATTTCCTCTCAGTACTTTACGGAAATCAACGTCGTTTCATGGATTTTTACTTTTATCTCATGGGGGACTTTTACTTTTATCGCAAGTGGACATATACGATCTTTCAAAAGTGATTATGAGGAGAGCCCAAACTTTTATATCGTTTATTCTTTATTAAAAAAAGGGGAGCTAATTTTAATGCATTTTGTTTCGTGCCCGGTGAGATTATTCACCCGCCGTACGCCACTGGTGACCTCCGTCATTTGTTTCATTACCTTAATATTTTTTTGGTAAATTGTGCACACGAATCGCCTTGTATATTTAAAACAAACGATCGAGATATTTTAGTGTCAGCTGTTTTCACAAATCTTCAAGGTCAATGACTAATTCTTCTTGTTTGATGCTGGACATGTAGTGATTTTTTTTCATTTACGAGGATAGTTCACGAATTGTTGTCCCTAACATAGATGCAAACACATGAGAAGAATTAAACTAATTCGGTTTTCAACATAGTCACCTGCAACGTTTATACACTTGGTGGTATGTCGGTGTTGAAGTGTTTCAAATAATTTTAAAAATAATTCAAAACTTTGAGCCACATTACTTCGTTGTCATCAGCAAAGCGGATTCCACGAAGATGTTCTTTTAATTTTGGAAATAGATGGTAGTCGCTGGGGGTCAAACCTGGAGAATAAAAGAGTTGTTCAAAAGTTTCAACGTGCAGAAAGTTTTTTGAGACCCATTTCCCGATTTAAAATTTTTTCAACGCTTCCAACAAAAACGTGTCTCTGCTATAGCCTCGATTGTAATTCTTTTGTCATTTAATACCATTTCATGTGCTAAATTCGCATTTTCTTTGGTCACCACATTTTTGGGGGCTCCTGCACCTGGTGCATGTTGACAGGAATCTCTTTCCAGTTTGAAATCTCGTTGACCAGTTCTTGATTACCTAGTACTTCTACCATGTCCTTATAAATTGCTTGCGGTATAACCCCTTTTTACAGAGGTACTTCATCGCACCTCTTATCTCAATTTTGTCTATTTTTATAAAATCAAGCACACCTCAATGGAAAAAAATAAAACACGAACTGATGCGCTGATAATAATTGGCACACACTAATGTCATACACAATAAGCTTTTGCCTGACACTTAATTTGCATTTGTCTTCAACGCCAACTATGTTAGGGACAATTTGTGAACTATCCTCGTATATAAAAACAATAATTTAGTTTTTTCTAACACGTCAACTTGCGTCGATTTATTTTGTTAAATTTAGAGATTTATTTATTTAGCGTATGGCTACACATGGTTTAAAACTAAGAAAATATGAAGGTGTATATATAAAACACGTACACAACGTAAAAACATAAAAGAAGAAAGTTAATAAAATAACACATTTATATCTATATTTATATCTCTATCGATAGATTTTCAATCCATTGAATCGCCGCATGTGGGAGTATGAGGAAATCAGAAATTACACCAGGGTAGGCCGTGGTCTCGCAGTCCTCCACAATATGCTAAATGGTCTGGTTATCCCTTCCGCAGTCACACAGTGGGTCCGTAATTTTATCCCATTTATGTAGTGAGTCCCTACAAAGACCGTGATTTGTCCGAATACGGTTAGCGATTTTCCAGATGCGTCGTGGAAGGTCAAATCCGGCTGGCTTATCATGCGTGTTCAAGTACTGGCTTACTTCAGGAGGGACAGCTCGGTTCCATGATGATTCCCATCTTTGCTCGATGGTCAAATTCTCGTCGAGCAGGGTTTTAGCTGTTTTTATTACGGGTCGTCTGGATTTAAGCCTGGTGGATGTGGCTGCCGGGATGTAGTTATGGATTGGGAGCTGTTCGTTATGCAGTATTTTTCTATATTCTCGGATTAGAGCTCCTTGTCTTCTTAGTTGAGGTGGTGGAATATGGCTGAGAGTGGGGAGCCAGTGGGTCGGGGTGCTCTTTATGCAGCCAGTGACTGTTCTCATGGTAGAGTTTAGTTGAACGTCTAATTTGCCAGTATGACTACTATTAAGCTATATGGGAGCGCCATACTCAGCCGAGCTATACACAAGTCCAAGAGCCGCACTTCGCAGGGTTGAGCTGTAGATCTCCACGTTGTACCGCATAGTTTCTGAATGATGTTGTTTCTTGTGCGAACTTTAGCTGCTGTTTTTTGCAAGTGGGAGTTGTATGTGAGTGACCTATCAAGAGTGATACCAAGGTACTTCGGGGTTGGGTTATGTTTCACAGGGTGTCCATCAAACTGGATGTTCAGTTGGCGTGTGGCTTCCTTGTTGTTGAGATGGAAACATATGCACTCTGTTTTGTTTAGATTTGGTGTCAGTCTCCATTTTTTGTAATATGCTCCCAATATAGCCAGATCGTTTGTTAGGATTCTTTCTGTATCCTCCATGGTCTTGCGGCTTGTAGCTAGGGCCAGATCATCTGCGTAGGCGAATTTTAAACTAGTAGTATCCGGCATGTCCGCAATGTAGAGATTAAAAAGTATCGGAGCAAGAACAGAACCCTGGGGTAGCCCATTGTTTAGGATTTTTGTGTGGTTTTGTGTTTGAGCCATAATCACCTGGAGATGATTTAGAGATGATTTGCCGTTTGATTAACACTTGTTTTGATAATTGTACAATTTCAGTGATAACCTATTATTTAACTCTTAAAAAAAATTGTAAACAAATAGAACCGCCTTTAGAATCCACTTCCTTATCCACTTGTTTGGTTAAAGGGGAATTTGTAAGGGTGGAAAAATTTTAGTGGGGATTTTCGAAAATGTACACACGTAGGGGTGAAGTGGAATTTGTTGAGATTTTGAAAAAGAAAGTTAATTGAAAAAGAAGGTTAATTTTGTTTTCTTATTGTTAAAGGAGCCTTTCTATAACATAAATTTACTATATATGGGTAGCAGAAATTGGTCCAAAAGTTAAAGAAAATTTATCGCTGAAATTTAGGTGGAGTGAGTAGCCTCACTTGCACAATTACTTTCCTTATTTTATTGTAAAAGTTCGAAAAAAGTAATGTTTGTATACTAACATTGATTACAAAAACTACAGGTTTGCCACGAGCTGTTGACCTATGTTAATTTATTTATCGGACAGCACAAGAACAATGTCAAAAAAAGAATTCATTAATAAATTTCTGAAATCGTGTTTGAAAAAAAAAACTTTGAAATTATGCGTTTTATTTCCCTAGTTTTTTATATGTCAAGTCATTTAAAATTCCGTTTTAAATTATAAAGTCATTAAAGGTTGAACATTTAATTTTTTTTTACGGAAACTGCATTTTATTTATATTTTAGTATTTTACACATTGTCCATAACCTTTACTTCATTTTCATAAGTAAAGGTAAAACCGAGTTCTATTTTTATATTTATTTTTTTGCCAAATGTTTCAAGACCTTAATTCCAATATTTTCTATACGACCCTCGGTTTTGGTAACATTTATACAGTTGGACACATCATCTATCATCTCTTTATATGAACCGTAACACCTCCAGCTCAATATGAACTAAAATGCCTTTTAAAACAAAGAGTTTTGTTGATGAGATGATTGGATACCATTCAGAGCAGTAAAAAGAAAAAACTATGCTAAACTTGACTTTCTTTTGACTAGAGTACAGTACCACATTTATTACGTCATTAGTGTTTAGTCATTAATGTTGATGATACAAACTTGCTCATGAACTTGCAAATCAGTGGTTTGGAAAAAATAATCTGACACTGAATGACTGTTTAAAACAAATCATGCATACTCCGAAACACTCAATGAAATTCATCTTCCAAATGGCTCACTACACATAACAAATGATACCCAATTTTTAGGCTTGCATATTGACAGCACACTTAACTTTGACAGTCTTGTTGACTGTGGTTGTATACTCCATGAGAGTCACAGGGCAATATGTAGATCAGGAAACATTGAAAATCGTATACCACGCTAATAATGAATCGGTGATCCGATATGGTATATTTTATGGAAATAGTAGAGGTAGTGAAAGAATTTTTTTTATACAGATAAAAGCTCTAACGCTAAAGTTGAAAAGTAGAGAGACCTGTCGAGCAAAATTCAAATTAAATAGGTCATGAACTGCCACTGGAGTGTATATACTGGAGATTTTATTATTTTTCTTTAGGAACAAACATTTATTTGACTCCTGTAAATTGTAGATTGTAGTGGGGTCGTGAAGGCTATGCTGCCTCTCAAGCACTTTGACCTATCAGATATTTTGTGCATAACCCTTAATCTATTCGACTTCGTACAAAGTTTATTGGTTTCCTGAGAGTTAAGTTTCTGACATTGGAGGGCTTTAGGAAGGCCCCTTCCAGAAACTTGAGCCTCTTGCAGAAAAGCGTTGGGCATTCGCAAAGCAAATGTTCTGCGGCTTCAGCGAAGTTCTCGCAGTAGCCACAACTATCACTCTCTGTTTTGTCCATTTTTTACAGGTGATACCTTAGAGGGCAGTGTCCAGTGAGGAGTCCCATCACCAGTTTCAACTCTTTCTTGTCCAACTCTAAAAGCTGTTTAGCTTTCCTTGGCGAAAGGCTTACTAGACTCCTTTAAGTCACATAGTGACTTTTTCTTTTTTTTTTTTTAAGAAAATAGTCGCAAAAAGGGTAGACCCATCGTGTGGGCCGCGGACGGCCCGCACTGCGACTATTAGAAGGGGAGGGTATTACAGAAAGAAAATGATTGTGGACACGCTTTTTAAAAAGTTGCAGGTCATAGTTCTCTGAAAAAACTGATTTTGGAAGCTTATTCCATTCCGTAGCAGCCCTGTAAAAGAAGGATTTTTGATGAAGATTGGTCCTTGTAGTGTCAATCTTGAGAGTAAATGGGTGAGACTGATCAGCGTGCCGAGTTCTTCGGCCCAATGTGGCTAATGGTGGTACAAGAGTTTTTATTTCTCTGGAGCATCTGCCATGGAAATATCTGTAGAGCAATGACTGATCTGCAACTCTTCTTCTATGTTTTAGAGGGTAAAGGGTATCTGTGAGAGTTGAGATGTTTATCAAGCGAATGGCTCTTTTTTGAATGGAATCTAGAAGACGAAGAGAATGCCTTGGTGCTGAACCCCAAATGTGCGAGCAATACTCCAGTAGAGGTCGGATTTGAGCCTTGTACGTCGTCAACAGTTGATCGGAAGTAAAAAACTTTCTGGCTTTCCACAGAAAACCTAGCCTCTGGCTTGCCGATTTTGCGATGTTAGCAACATGGTCATGCCAAGACATATTATTGGACACCGTGACTCCCAAAATCGAGATGGAGGGACTTGGTTCAAGGGTATTTCCGGACATTGTGATGTGATGATTTGAGTAATTCACTTTCTTGGAAAACGTGACACTTTGTGTTTTTTGGGCGTTGAACTGAACAAGATTGTTGGTTCCCCACTCGACGATTGCTTTAAGATCTCTATTGATGGAATCAAACTGTTCCTGCCTGAGTCTATTTGTATCATTCACCGAAAGTGATCGATAGGATGTGAAAGTTGAGACAAGTGTGCTATCGTCTGCGAAACTGTAAATGGGGTTCGTGGTGGTTTTCAAGAGGTCGTTGATGTGTAAAAGAAATAAGGTGGGGGACAGGATGGAACCCTGGGGGATCCCGGCATTGGTTTTAAACGCATCAGAATACCGTAATTTTGATAATAATTATCCAAAGCAAAAGTTAACTATGGCAGAAAAAGGTCTATTTTATAGTTGTATAAAAATGTTCAATAAACTTCCAACTGGAATGAAACTGATGAATAAAATCGAAGAATATAAAAAAAGTTTAAAATAGATGATTATCTAAATCACTAAATAATTAAGATTAGATTCGTAGGCACCTCTAATGTTATTTTTTTTGAACTGTTGCTTACAAATTTCGAGTATGTAATATTTCCTCAAAATAAATATTATTATTATAGTAATTCCTCGTTTCAGCTGGAATCATGGTTCAAGACGAGCACTACGAAGAAGCCAACGGGCCAGAGGCCCACGTCGACGCTGACAGCACGACCCAATTCGGAGATAGATACAGGCGACGCTGATGATGAAGATTTGAAACTCATCGACGCGATGAGCGAGAAAGAAGTCAACGTCAAAATCGAAGAGTTACTGGTACGTTGCTTAAATCTTCCAACGAAGAAGATCTACAACGCTACATTAAAAAATAACGTTTCTTTGTTATAGAATGATATGAATTTAAACGATGATAAAAAAAAGCCGCTGCGAGAGATGCCGTTGGAACAGAAACGAGCAATGCTGAAGATGCACAACAAAAAAAAAGGTCAACAAGATACCGGCAGCAGATTCAACGATCCCGACGATTACTGCAAATATTTGGATCAACACATCGGCGCCGAGTATTTGAATTTGAACAAATATTTGAATTGCATAGAAAGTTTGAGAGTCTCTTTGACCAGCAATCCCGTTAGTTGGGTGGAAAAATTCGGCAATATGGGCGGATTGCAGAAGCTGGAACAAGTGTTGGACATAGCTATCAAAAAGTAAGTTGAACGTTTAGTCTTTATTTATGTTGAATTAATTCGATATCGTTTTTCAGCAAGGACGTTCGATTGCAAACCGAATGTTTGCGATGCATAGAAAAATTCATGAACAACACGACGGCTCTCAAGGAGTTTTATAAATTCTCGAAAGTTCACGTGACCATCGCCAGATGTCTAGATCATGAAAAACCTACTGTGATGATACAAGCCTTAAAGGTCAGTATTGTCGTCAATTTCCTATATTCGTTGATGACTTTTTGCACTCTTGTTTGCTTCATATCATGTGAGTGGGGCGTAGTGGCGACCCTTGTTGGGATCCATTGTGGCCTACCGCATAATTCGCTTCTTCTCGCAAAGTTCATGGTTGTATGAGGTAAGATTTTCTTGAAATCGGTAGGTTCTAAGTTGGTAAAATCAAATGTGTTGAACCTTATATTGTCTAACACAGTATGTGTTTAGTTGTTTCGTCTTCCACGCAGCAAAACCGACAGTTCGTTCGTTGGTTCAGAACTATCCTTCTGAGGTGCTATCTTAGACGACAATGTCCTGTAAGTAGTCCCGTTAGAATTCGTAGGTCATTCCTGCTCCATTTTAGGATCTGCTTAGTTGTGTTTCTCGAGGGTTTAGGTAAGAACGCCTTCGAGTGAGTCAACCCTGGTAGATCAATCCAGCGCGTGAGTCTTTATCTCTCCTCCCGGTGGTCCGAAATAATAGTTTTGGCAGCGCTTGTGGTGACTCCAAAGATTGGTTCTGGTTCTGTGAACGCAGATTCGGTCCCCTGTTTTGCTATTTCGTTTCTCTCCACCCCCTGGTGCCTAGGTACCCTGCACAGTACCCTGTTGTTCGCACCAAGGCACTCCAGGGATTCATTGCAATTCCATACAAATTTAGAATTTATCTTGTTGGAGCTCAGTGCTTTTAAAGCAGTCTAGTTGTCTGTGATGTAACTAATGTTTTTATTATAGTAGTAGTAGTAGTATTACCAATTGTATCTTTATTATATCAGCTCAAAATTAATAAGAATCAAAACAGTTATTGTGTTTTATTTTGATAACTTGTTGGATAGGACTGCATAATTTTTATCAAAATGAACAAACAACTCGCTTAGTCAAAGCTCATTTTAAGATAGGGATATTCATTGATGATTCTTTCTACCCTTGTTTGTTTCCCACTTCATTAATCTTTGAACGAAGTTCCTTATCGCACGTTGTGGAATCGCACGTTTTGGTATTCTTGATTCTTTGACATCTCCAAGTTGACAGTGATTGGTTATAAAAACGTAAACGGCTAAAACCATTGTTTAGTCAGACTTTTAAATAGGTCTTGAGAGGTGGGTCATTGGGGATTAAAAAAGTTAATTGAATTAGTGTATGGTAAGTTTATAATATGTTTAAATATTAAAACTTAAAATTAATAATTACCTTATCATACATTTTTGTAAATATATTTTGCCATTTTTTTAATTAAAATGTGTTGACATGGCAAAACTTTTATCTTTTTAACTTGAAGTTTTACTAAAAGAAATTTTATTTAAGCTTTAGTTTGTTAAATAGTAGTATTGATTCATGGGTGTCCAATGACACCACACGGCTTGTTTTTATTGTATTAGATGTTATGAATGAGCATTTAATCAGTTATCAGTTGCATCGTTAATTTTATTTAGCTGTAGGTCAAATTTAGATGTTAATTTATTTTAGAATGCAAAATGTGTTTATGTTGGACTTTTATTCATTTCGAATGTCGACTAAAGTTGTATCTTTTCCACAAAAACTAAAACCATTTCGATGGATAATTTTATTGATTTTATGTTCGCTTAGATTCTAGCTCCGTTATGTTTTTTGAACGAAGACAAAACCGGAGAAGAAGAGGGTGTGAAAAAGGTGCTAAGAGCAATAACCGAAGTAGGTGAAATTAAATCTAGGGAGAGATTTCTACCAATCGTTCTCGGTATCACCACAAACAGCAATGCTGACTTACAGGTTAGTAGGTTTCCAAATATTTCTCCTTTTTTTTATACCTACCTGATTTTATTACCATTTCTGTGGTTGGTTTTTTTATTCTATTGTACACGTAGCAATTTTTTTTGTTGGGACGTTCTGTGTTCTGAATTATGTATCTATTTTTTCTTTATATTTCAGAGCGCATTGTACATGAAAAATTATATTTATTAGCTAGATGAGTTTTTGTTTTTTTGTAAACAAGTCAGAGTGACGTTTCTCTTTAAAAATTAATTTTGCAGTAATTTCGATTCTGGCCTTTTAATTAGTGGAAAAATTATATTTGGCGACCGTGACGGGACTGTTTGGTGCCAGTATTTATAATGGGTAAGGCTAGAAAAGCAAGATCCGTGCATAGAGGATTATTCACAAAGCAGTATAATAATATCAGGCACATGATAAGTAATCACAAATGTGATGCTATCGAGTAGCGGGCAACTGTCTTGGAGAGCAAATATGATGAAATCCGTACGCTGTTCAATTTCATGTTGGAAGGCACATATAATGAAACTGAGCTAGAGGCGAATTGTGAAAGTGTCAACGAGAGATAGTTACGAATTGTTGTCACTAACATAGTTGGCGTTGAATGACAAATGCAAATAAAGTGTCAGATAAAAGTTTATTGTGTATGACATTAGTGTGCGCCAATTAGCATAAGCGCATTAGTTCGTTTATGTTAAATATTAATTTTTTTCCATTGAGGTGTACGTGATTTTATAAAAATGGCCAAATTTGAGATAAGAAATGTGATAAAGTACCTTCGTAATAAGGGGTTATCACCGCAAGAAATTTATAAAGACATGGTAGAAGTATTGAGTGACTGCCCATTCGTACCAGGTAATCCAGAATTGGTCACGAGATTTCAAACTGGAAAGAGAGTCCTGTCAACATGCACCAGGTGCAGGAGCCCCCACATCTGTGGTGACTATAGAAAATGGTATTTTAGTCCATGACGTGTTAATAAATGACAAAAGAATTACACTCGAGGCTATAGCAGAGACATGTAGGTTTTCTGTTGGAAGCGTTGAACAAATTTTATATCAGGAATTGGGTTTCAAAAAACTCTGCACGTTGGATTCCACGAATGCTGACGACAGACCAGAAGCATGTTATCCAGGTTGCAGTGGAGACAAATTTGGAAATAATTTACAGGAATCCCAATGAATTTAAGCGACAATTTCATACGTTCGACGAAACATGGGTTCATCACTTTGATCCAGAATCCAAATAACAAAGGTTCCACTCCCACTTCTTATGTGTTTGCTTCTATGTTAGGTACAACAATTCGTGAACTATTATCGTATCAAGTTAACTGTGATCAAATTGGGGATAATTACTATGTTTGAAAACGCCTGTCGAGGTATGCTCAGTTAACAGTGCTCCTATTCCCGTAAGAAAGTTCAAGCTTCCAAAGATCGAACTCATAAAGTTTGGAGGAGATCTGCGGGATTGGCTTTATTTTTGGAGATTATTTAAGAAACTACAGCTAATAAGAAGATATTTTAGTACCTTATTCAATCGACCTTGCCTGGTTCTAGAGCTAGAAATGTGGTAGAAAGTTTTCCCCCGACATCTGAAAATTATTCCACAGCCATTGATGCTCTATAATCTCGTTTTGGACGTGAATAGTTACTCATCGAGTTGTATGTGAGGGAGTTGTTAGGATTAGTCATCTGAAGAGAAGTAGCAGGCGATGGTTAATGTTATGTATTATGCCCTAAAAATCAAAGGGATGAAAATAAATGCAAGCAAAACGAAAGTAACGGTTTTTGAAAGAGAAGAAAGCATTACAAACTGTGAAGTTCTGATTAAGGGAGAAAGAGTGGAACAACTAAATGAGTTTGTATACCTGGGTTCAAAATTTACAAGAGGTGAAAAGTATGACAGTGACATTGAGCGAAGGGTGTTGGCAGGAAAACAAATGAATGGGGCACTGCATAGCTTCATAAAACCCAGAAAGTGTCAAAAAAGGCACGTCTGGCTGTGTATAGAGGAGTGTTGGTTCCTACACTTATGTATGGTAGTGAATGTTGGGTTTGGCAGAAGAAGCATGAAAATAGGATTAATGCTGTGGAGATGAGTAGTCCGAGAAGTATAGCAGGAGTGACTCGGTTGGATAAAGTAAAGAATAGTGAGATAAGAGAACGTTGTGGTGTAAAAGAAGATGTGGTTACAAAGACAGATAAAGGAATGCTTAGATGGTTTGGACAATTAGAAAGGATGGATAAAGGAAGATTGACGAAACAAATTTATAAGGCGAGTGTGAATGGACGGAAGTCGGTAGAGGTCGACCTCGGCGAACATCGATCTCGATCAGATCAACATTGTTTTGAAGAAAGGCCAGCTGTCAAGAGTACCAACAACCGACGAGCATGTATGAGAGCACTAATGAAAGCGGAGGAAGCAAGTGATGTGTGTAAGAACCGTAGCAAGTGGAGGGAAGTGGTCTCTGCCTACCCCTACGGGAAAGAGACGTGACTAAATGTAAATCTGATTCACTTAATTCTCTCTCATTTTTATACAAGAATTTTAAAAAATAACTTTTAAGGACGCGTCGCCAATTTAATTTACAACTGATTGATTTACTTCAAAGAGTTTATTTGACATCCGTGGCAATCGCTATTGTTTAAAACAATTACGGAATATTCATACCGTAACAAGTGATGGAATGAAAATATATGCAAAACACATAAGAAACAACTGTTTCAGAATGAATATTCTCACTCTAGAGTATGAATGTTGTTATTATTTTATTAAAAATAATTTCATAATGATTATATTTCAAGTATGGTCTTGAAGAAAATTATTTCTATAATGCGTCAATATGAAATTAAATATTTAGATGAATGTTATCAGGATAATTAAGGGGTATTTACTTCTTTTCACTTGTATGGCTGATCTGTTAAACACTGTTTGCGTTAATATCGTGCGCTGCGATTGGTCGAGGTCGGGATGTGGAAGGGAAACTTAAAGATGACGAATCCACGTTCGGGTGATATCGGAAACGTGGTTGTCATTTTTCAGTAACAATATCAAGTCTCCGATATCAATCTCAGTTCAAAATATCGAGTGATTTAAGTACCAGTGTTAAAAAAAATTATAGAAAGTATCTCGCAGTGATGTGTTTTTGTCGGATTTTTCTAAAAAAATACAAAAACTTTCTAGTATTTAGTGCGAATTTTGGAAATTTTAACGTAGTGAAATGTGATTTTTATTGTTTTGTGTGAAGTTTTTTTATTCTTTTTTAACGTTAGTGTAGCAATTTGATTGATTTATTTATTTGTTTATTGAAATGAAGTTTAGCAAATGGACAAAAAAAAAGTTGTTGAAATTTTCGGTAAGATCGAAAACCTTAAAAAAAAAACGATAAAATATCAAATTAACATTATTTAATTTTGGTGTTTAATAGTTTCATTTTCGATAATAAAGAGCTAGACACAAACAAAATTAGTATCACAATAGTTCTCGTCATTATTAAAATGTATATTTTTGAAATTCTTGTTTAAAAAAAAATATTGAAATGTTTAAATAATTTTGGTTCGATAGTTTCATCAAAAATGTTCGTTAATAAAGACCCAGTTCTATAATATATATTTTCCAAAACTTTATTAAAAAAAACATTTAAAGACGTAAGTAGTTCATAGAATTTAATTTTGGTACAGTTTTATAAAGAATTAATAAATAATAAAGAGCTACGCACAAACAAAATTAGTATCACAATAGTTCTCGTCTTAAATATAATAATGTATATTTTTATTGTAGTGATAATTATTACTGTTTTTAGAAAAAATTTCGCGACCAAAACAAATCTAAATTTGGTGCCATTTATCATTTTGGGTTATCAATAGTGCTTTCAACCTTTCGAATAATTAATTTCCTAATAAAAATGTTATCTTTAACTGTTATACAAACAATCCTGTATTAGGAAGCGCGTTAATTTTCGTTTAAACAAGTTAAATAGTTACTCTTACCAACAATTTTTCCCTTTTACAATTAAATTATTTCTATATTTGCTATCGGAATATTCCCTGAAAATCAAAGGGATGAAAATAAATGTGAGCAAAACGAAAGTAATGGTTTTTGAAAGAGAAGAAAGCATGACAAACTGTGGGGTTTCGATTGAGGGAGAAAGAGTGGAACAAGTTAATGAATTTGTGTACTTGGGTTCAAAATTTACTAGAGATGGAAAGCATGACAGTGACATTGAGCGAAGGGTGTTGGCAGGAAAACAAATGAATGGGACACTGCATGCTTTATAAAACCCAGAAAGTGTCAAAAAAGGCACGTCTGGCTGTGTATAGAGGAGTGTTGGTTCCTACACTTATGTATGGTAGTGAATGTTGGGTTTGGTAGAAGAAGCATGAAAATAGGATTAATGCTGTGGAGATGAGTAGTCTGAGAAGTATAGCCGGAGTGACTCGGTTGGATAAAGTAAAGAATAGTGAGATAAGAGAACGTTGTGGTGTAAAAGAAGATGTGGTTACAAAGATAGATAAAGGAATGCTTAGATGGTTTGGACACTTAGAAAGGATGAATGAAGGAAGATTGATGAAACAAATCGGTAGAGGTCGACCTCGGAGAACATATCTCGATCAGATCAACATTGTTTTGAAGAAAGGCCAGGTCAAGAGTACCAACAACCGACGAGCATGTATGAGAGCACTAATGAAAGTGGAGGAAGCAAGTGATGTGTGTAAGAACCGTAGCGGAAGTGGAAGGAAGTGGTCTCTGCCTACCCCTACGGGAGAAAGGCGTGACTTTATGTATGTATGTATATTTTACCTTAATCAGGTATCGCTTATAGGAGTATCATTCAAGCTTTATTGTGATATTTAATTGTTGTTATAATTCCATCGCCTTTCATTTCTATATGTTTAATCAAGAGTTGGCAAACATCCATCCTACAGGAGATACTTTCTTTTCTTCGCAGGACCGTAACTAGGTATAGGCAGAGCAGGCCTATGGGGCGCAAAAATAATAAATAAAATTATTCTTGCAGTATTTCAACTGAATAAAAAAAGAAAAATTTCATTTACACCAAAAAACAAACAAAAACAACTATTATTTCCAGTCATAGATTCAATAACAGAACAGTTAAGTAACGGATAGGTTTACAGGAGATTTACGATTATTTCAATTTTTTAATGGGGTAATTCCTTCCAAATTGTCTTACTTAAAAATTAAATTCATCTCGACTTCTTGTACGGTGCGACAGAAGTAGCTTGGAGGGCGACTAGCCTCTAAAATAACAAATATTCGGCTGAATATACTTCACATTCGTAAACTTCTTTCTCCGATTGTACTCGAGACTCACGATTACTGAAAATTTCGTCGTCGCCGATCGGATCGTTATTCGAATGTTTTTGTTGTGCGCAGATTTTATGATCTCTCGCCCGCCAAGCTACTTCTGTTGTACTGTACCTCATTTATTCAAGAAAGAGAAAGTTTTAAGCAAGAGCTTTTACATTTCCAGTGTCAACCTGCGTTGGAAATGTGCCAAAACTTTCATAAATCTGAGCTACAGAGTATCAAAATTTTGCTGCATCATTGCAAAAGATTAAGATCCACCATGTCCCAAAAACGATTACGAAAGGCTTATTGAAGAATACATTTCTTTTGATTATTTTGGATAAAAAGCCAGAAAATGTTTGTAAATTATCTTTCCTATGCCTTCACATTTTTACTTTTTATACATATTATTAATAATGGGAGATAATTAAAGTGGAGAATTTTGGGTTCAAAATAATAAGATTTAACCCAATTCTGTTAGATAAAATGTGTCTCCTGTCTGAGTTACAGGGTGTTTTATTTAATAATTTAAAAATGATTTTTTCCCCATTACTTTTAAACTGTTCTTATCATATTTGGCAGGCATTGTAGACACTGCAAACCTTACTAAATTATGGTAAATAAACGTTTCTGGCTACTACCAGAGGCGTTCGACAGGGGAAAGTCAGAGCCTAAAGTTTACGCCACTGGCGGAATTGTCATTTTAGCACAATTTTTCTATTCTCCAATACTTTCTGTGTAAATAACATACTCTACCTTCGCAACGATAAAGTTAGTATTTTTTTCGCTTGTAAGTCAAATTAAATTAGAGTAATATAGCACTCTGTATGTTGTAATGGAAATATTATTTTAACCGATAGCTTAACGTCTCGACTACCTATGGGCAGATATATATTGCTGTGTTACACATATCCATGGTATACTTGGGTTTTTTGTTCAAACTTAGAAATTAGAAAAATCTTTTAATATTACAAAAACAAAAATAATCGGATATAGGAAACTTCACTTTATTTTACCTATAGACTAAATAAAACATAAAACGCAGGGTGTTTCGTTTAAAAAAACCTAACTGTGATATAACTCTAACCTTTGGATCACCTTGGAATTATAATCTGATTGGATATTTGCAGACGTTTCGCCAAGGTCCCACTTGGCATTTTCAATGCGTAGTCTTTGCTGGTCGGCTCTTGAAGAAACTTAAAATGTTAAGCTTTTTTCCGTACAAAGACCAACGCGTTTAGGATACCACACCCTGTTTAAAATCTCCTCTAATTACACCGTAACACACACAAAAAAAAAGGTGTCAGTACTTTTGACCCTGCTCCATCGGGCTTGAGTTTCGAGTAAATTGCGTCAAAAAGAAGTCTTACAGCTGTTCTTCTACACATTGGAAACATATATGCATCTATCCCAATAGCTTATTCGATCAAGTTAAAAACGAAAATTTGCAGATAGTATTGAATAAAATAAGATATTCGGAAAATCATTGGAAAGTTTTTGGTGATCTGAAAATTGCAACGTTACTCTTAATCTTGCAACATTTTTCTCAATATCTACTACCACCACCACTGCATATTAAGCTTGGTTTTATAAAGTAGTATATCACAACTCTCGATAAAAATGGCACGTGTTTTTAGTATTTAGAAAAAAAGTTCCCGGCAATTGGTGATGCTAAGTTGAAATGATTTTTAAAATTTGAAGTCAATTGACCTCTAACCCAAAAAAGCTCGATTAAAAATTGGATAATTAACATAGGAGTACCAGTTGTACCAGTTGATTAGTTCTAGAAAAAAAAACTAACTTTCAGAAACTTTAAAAAAACTAACAGTCTTTTAATGTTTTTGTTGAATGTGAATGTACCCCTCCACCCCACTGCAACGCCTCTCTCTAGAGTCGCAAAAAAGAAATCTTGCCTCTAGTAAAATATTACCTAGTTTTGGCCCTGCTTCCTCGTAGCTCCTATTTTGTACCTGCCGAGCAACTTAGAGTCGAATTTCAATCACCCCTGCCTTGGTATCAAGTGTTGGTGGAAAGTATTAGACCATTTCATATCTCGGATCAATTATAAACGTATTAAATTTAAATCTATCAACTACTGAATTACGAATAATAATTTTCGTAGCGTCGTTAACTAATTTATTTATTTATTTATTTATTTACACTGTTCTACAGAAAAAAAGATTTCCAATTACAGAACAGGAACAAAGTAAACATTTGCACAATAGTACTAACAATAAAAAAGCTTAAGAGTAATACACAATTTACAAAATCAGACTAACATTAGTAGAAAGCTTAAGACTAACACAACATTATTACTGCTGATAATAATAGCTCTTAATTTGCCTCACAATACAATAGAATATATCAAGCTGGTCACTTATAAGGTTATAGTTGCTACACATTGTATGAACAGGAGAGTTTTTAAGTATATTTGTTCGTGGTGTGGTAGTGTAGAATGAGTCGGTGTATCGAGATGCCTGAAGGGGAATTTTAAAGTTTATCTGATGTAGGAAGCATTGACATTTAATTTCATTGTTAATTATTTTGTGTAGCATAATGACACTAGAACATTCTCGTCTTCTATCCAGAGTGAAAAAGCTATGTCTTGACAGTAAACTCTCGTGTGCCGTGCCAATTAGTGGATAAGTCCGATCTACTTTAAAACTTAGGTATTTGAGAAAGCGTCTTTGGATTGCCTCCAGTTTATAAATATGCACTTGATAATATGGGTTCCAGATAACCGATGCATATTCTAGCTTTGATCTCACAAAAGCATAGTAGAGAGTTTTAAGTGTTAAATGGTTAAAGTCGCGGCCTACTCTAATTATGAATCCATACATACGGTTTGCTGACGTAGTTATATTGTCTATGTGGTTTTGGAAAGATAGCTCTCGGTCGAAAGTAACTCCAAGATCCTTAAAATTACATGGTCTGTCTAGAGAATAATTGTCTATCTTATAGTCAAATATAATTGGATCAGATCTCAATGTATATGACATTACGCAACATTTGGTAGGATTTAACGCTAAATTATTACGACTGCACCATTGGCTTATTTGATTAAGATTTTTCGATAGTTTCTCACATTCGGTCATGTTAATGATAGGAGAGAAAATTTTTAGATCATCAGCATACAGTAAAAAATTAAGCTTAATTATGTCACCAATGTCATTGATAAAGATATTAAACAGTAGTGGACCGAGGTTAGATCCTTGCGGTACACCTGATTTGGCGAGGTATTTGTTAGACTTAAATCCATTTAACACATACTGCACATACTGTGTGCGGTCGGACAGATATGAATGATGGAAATATTACTGTCTGTCAATATTACCTTTTGGTTAATTAAATAATTTATTTTATTTTTGTATTTTTAGAGTATGTGTTTTCAATTCATTAACGCCTTATTGAGCGAAACTGAAGATTTCGAGTTCCGGATGCATTTAAGAAACGAAATCGTCAGAAATGGACTTTACGAAAAACTACGTAAGTATCAGTAAAATTCCTACATCCTCAAACCAGACGTGCCGCCCAAAAATTTACCTAATTACCCATCTTTTAAAACATTTCTTAATTTTTAATCGATCTCTGGTCATTTTTTCTTCAGGTGTCGTCTTCGTTTTGAAGGTTGGCAATCATCAATGCTATGCGTATTCTTGAAACAGCAGATCTAAACAACTGATTTGTTGTGCATCCGTACCAATCACGCAGATTCTTCAACCACAAGTGGCGTCTTCTTCCGACACTTCTTCTTCCTTGAATCTTTTCCTGTATTATCAGTTGTAAAAATCTGTATTTTGACTCCCTCATAAAATGTCCCGGATACTGTTAATTTTCGTTTTTTAATGGTCAGAATTATTTATTTTTCTTTGTTCATCCGTCTTAGCACTTCAATATTTGTTATTCTCTCTATCCAGCTAATTTTTAGTATTCTCCGGTATGTCCAGTGTTCGAAAGCCTAGTCTTCTTATATCTTCTAACTACAGTAAATTATTTTTTAAATTTTTGCTTAATTTCCATTTATTTCGAACTTCTATGATTAGCTTCCTCCTAACTATTTGACTTTACAGTCTTAGCCCAAGAATTATCCGCCTACCTAGTAGGTTTTGGTCTTCGTTCCATTATTTGGGACTCGAAGAGTCCTTTACAATGACACCTTGGTTTTTATGCCGATTCCCATGTTCCTGATGATACCTTAGGACTTCATGTTCTAACTTTGCTAGATACTCATTAAAACTCACGGCCAAGTAAAATTCTGGAATATAGTAGTCAAAGGAATTTTCATGAAACTGTTGCGGGTCATTAAAACACACTATAAAATTACTATACTTTTTTTAACAAAAATGTGTGGTAAATTCACTATGGTGGCCGCTTTAAGAGTATTTTGTATAACAAGTTTTTACCTCGATCAAACACTTAAAATTCCTCGTACATTTTTGCAATTATTTAACGGAATAAATGTCAATAATTCGGAAGAAATTAATCATTATTATTAATTACATAAACTATTAACTCGTTTGACAAATAACAGCCTCTCAAACTCGCATTTGAAATTGCGACGTTGCCGATTCAAACCAGAAATAATGGTATTTAAGATAAAATATTTTTATGGCTCAGTTAATGAAAAAGAAGTTATATCTTACAGATTACTTTATAAATTTACATAGGACTGTTTTTTAGGTCAATGAGCAAGTAAGTAGAGAACAAGTGCGCGTACAAAGGTTAATGTTTCAATTGGTTAAAATAGGTACTGTTGGTGTTAGGTTAGGTTGGGCTAATTTTTTTAGGTTCATCATCGATTAACAGTCGAATCTATCATTTCTGAAATTGTATTGATGACCGACACTTAATTAACGAGACGGTGAACGTCGTTTAGTTTAGTTTAAGTGGTAAGGTTAGGTTAGGTTATTTGTTCACCAGGTACTATTGGTGTTAGGTTAGGCTATTTTTTTACTTTTACTGTCTCAAATAAACAAATGTTTCTACTGGTTAAAAAATTTACTGTTGGTGTTAGGTTAGGTTAGACTAATTTTTTTATGTTCATCATCGATTAACAGTCAAATCCATCATTTCTTAAGTAGTAAAGAAAGATATACGCGCACTCTGGCAACGTCGCAATTTCAACAACGAGTTTGAGAGGCTGTCATTTTATTTATCAACTAATGATTAATTTCTTTCGAATTATTAACGTTTATACCATTAAATAAGTGCAAAAAAATGTGTAAAATAGGTGAATTATAATGTGTAACTTGTGGTGCAAAAAAGTACAATGAGTTTTTTAAGTGTTTGATCAAGGTAAAAACTTATTATACAAAATAATCTTAACATGGCCACCATAGTAAATTTACCACACATTTTTAAAAAAAAAAAGTATTTTCCAAACGTTTCCGCGCAAAAATGTCTATCAGTATAGTAATTTTATAGTGTGCTTTAATGACCTGTGACAGTTTCATGAAAATTCCTTTGGCTACTATATTCCAGAATTTTTCCCACGACCAGTTCCAACATACTTTTTACCCCTATAACACTTTGGAGACAGCAACTTATGATCCCAACTGAAAACTCTGTAATGAAACAAAAATAAATGACTGAGATTCGTGGTTTTTTTTGGTGTTTTTAGAAGAATTAAGGAACGAGTCGAATCCGCTACTAAAAACGCAGTTCGATATATTCGAGATACGGAGGGAGGATGACGCTGACGAATTACATGAGCGTTTTGACAAAGTCAGACTGGACATGGATGATATACAAGATTGTTTCGAAGTATTGAAAAATCTGACGTTAGACACACAATCCGAACCGTATTTCTTGAGCATTTTGCAACATCTGCTCTTCATCAGGGACGACATTCACGTCAGGTGAGACACTTTTTTTCCGTTTACAATTTAAACTTAACGATTAGTTATAAAAAAAAAGTTTTTCATTATAATTTTTAACCAAAATACTCAGTTGGAATTATTCTGACCATAATACCGTGTGTGTGACGTGCGTCAGACGTCAAGTATGTCATGTATAGTGCACACAACACGAGAATATTAGTTATAGAACAATTCTGACTATAATAACAATCATAACGCCATAAATGACGTAGCGGACCTATCTCATGAAAGAGTAACAGTGATGTGTAATTGGGCTATGTAGTGCAGAACAAAGACGTCTATAATATGCTGCGCGATACGCTTGTGGCATACTTGCTCTCATTGGCTGGCAACTGGTTGTTGTTTAAAATCAGGTATTTTACCTATTTTATGTTGTTAAATGTCAAGGTTAATTGTCCCAGGGAAATTGTCCAATAAAAGAGGAGAAGAAGAAGAGGAAATGACAAATATTAGAGGTTGTTTGTGTAGAGTTCATCAGAGTTTATATTCTGAGTTTTCTCACCGAGTTTAATTAAGCGAAGAAAGCATGACAAACTGTGGGGTTTCGATTGAGGGAGAAAGAGTGGAACAAGTTAATGAATTTGTGTACTTGGGTTCAAAATTTACTAGAGATGGAAAGTATGACAGTGACATTGAGCGAAGGGTGTTGGCAGGAAAACAAATGAATGAGGCACTGCATAGCTTTATGAATAGCCAGAAAGTGTCAAAAAAAGGCACGTCTGGCGGTGCATAGAGGTGTGTTGGTTTTCCTACACTTATCAGTATGGTAGTGAATGTTGGGTTTGGCAGAAGAAGCCTAAAAATAGGATTAATGCTGCGGAGATGAGTAGTCTGAGAAGTATAGCCGGAGTCACTCGGTTGGATAAAGTTAAGAATAGTGAGATAATAAAACGCTGTGGTGTAAAAGAAGATGTGGTCACAAAGATAGATAAAGGAATGCTTAGATGGTTTGGACACGTAGAAAGGATGGATGAAGGAAGATTGACGAAACAAATTTATAAGGCGAGTGTGAATGGGCAAATCGGTAGAGGTCGACTGCTCGGAGAACATCGATCTCGATCAGATCAACATTGTTTTGAAGAAAGGCCAGGTCAAAAGTACCAACAACCGAAGAGCATGTATGAGAGGAGTGATGAAAGTAGAGGAAGCAAAAGATGTGTGTACGAACCGTAGCGGAAGTGGAAGGAAGTGGTATCTGCCTACCCCTATGGGAAAAAGGCGTGACTTTATGTATGTATGTTTAATTAATTATAATATTTAAGTTTTATAAGTATTATAAACAACTCTGTCTTTTTCAAAGCAATTAAATCGTTTCTGTATTTGCTAAGGTAAGAGTTTTCATCGTCGTTCTAATGTCAAATTTTATCTGCGTCCGCAAGCGTCGTGCGCGACACAGGTTAAATGAGATAGGTGTATAGCACAGAACAAGTTTATACATTTATGCTGACCATAATAACATTCATAACATCGCATCTGACGTTTTGTGACGTATTTCATCTGTAGAGTTTGTCATTGTACAGAGCATAAAACACGAGAATACCAAGTTGTAGAACTATATTCCATAACACTGTATCTGACATTTTGTGACATACTCAACTGTGTTGAGTGTCATGTGTAGGACACAAAACACGAGAACCCAAGTCATTGAATTAAAAGTAAAGTAACAACATTTTAGGTCCTAATTACTAATAGGAATTTTGAAATTCTTACGAGAATGCTTTATCAGAAACTGAATGCCTGCGAAGATGTCGAGTTTGTCGACATTGTAATGGAATTGTTTATATTCCTTGTCGAATTACTACGAGTGATCAGCATTCTTATCCACAACCACAAGACGAGATTCTTTTTTCAATGAATTGTTGCCAGTTATGAGTTATAGCTGTGAAAGTTATATTTTATTTATAAATTTAAGACGCTACAAATTATTATTTAGTTTATTGCATTATAAAATTCGGACAATTACGTAAAAACGTTTGTTTATTTTAGGCCGGCGTACTTCAAGTTAATTGAAGAAGTGATAACGCAAATTGTGCTAAATAAAGCCGGCATGGATCCAGATTTTAAGAAAAAGCACATCGATATTGATCTTCAGCCACTTTTAGACGAATTGAAAGGTAAAACTACGTTTGATAATCGATAAAATTTCCCGCTTTCCTTTTATGCAGCTACCCCTCTCTTTTAAATTAGGTTGAGGCTCCAAGTGTAAATATCAACTCTAATAGCTAGTTCACACGAATAGCGGTAATCAAACGCGCTTTTAAAATGAATATAGAAATTTAGTTGCCTCGCACTGTTTGTTATCTACCTCATATCAAAATTAATAATTAATTCTAAAATATTAACAATTAATTCTCTTAGATACGGTAGATAGCACTTTATCAATCGCTTTTAAAATATTTGTTTACGTCAGTCACGTAGGCACGTAGTTTCCGACTTTGCAGTTTTGGTTTCCTTTATCGGAAGAATCTGCCTCTAACAGTGCCGTTTAGTCTTTTTACATCGTGAGATTTTTCAATTTAAAAGGATACGTACCTCAGATCGAGGAATAACGGATAATGATCTATCTTCCCAATTTTAAATTCACGAGGTGGTCAATTTTACGATTTAAACGGTAAGACGTAAAATATTTATTACCATTTTAAATGTCTTTGTCATTTTTAAATTAACACGTAGCTTTTTGGTTTTTAATTAATGTGTGGTGGGCATGAAAGTTCCGAGTTGTTATAATAATAAAGTTGGGGAGCGGTTCCTTTCGAAACCAGGCAATGGCACTCGGACAATGTCCATTGTGTCCAAAAAAGGAGCAGGTGTTTAATCGATAATTGCTTTAATTGAAGGCTGGTTTCCTCCTCTCCGCATAATCCACAATTAGGGCTATCGGTAAGTCCCAGGTTGTGCTTATGATATCTAAGGCTGACCATGACCGGTCATTATGTGTACTGCTAGTCTGTCATCATTCCTACTCAGCGACGTAATGCTTCTGGCTAGGCCCCCTCGGGAAGATTCCCCTTTAAGTTCCCTTGCCTGTCTGCACTTGTCTCTGGTTTCTGTTTTCCAGTACATTAAGTTCTAGTCCCTGAGCCATCCCCGAATTGCTCCTCTGCCTAGACAGAAGGATATTTCTAGTGCTGTCTGTGGGCCCACGAACTTAGTGAGGCACAAGAGTGACCTTGTTGCTTTTGGACATCTAGGGTTTGTCTACAACCCAGAGTCAAACGTGAATTAATAGTCGGAGCCGCTAGCTATCGACTTCTCGATCCCATTCTAACGACTATATATTCCAGCCCCCCGTCCCGGCGCTCGTCTTGGAGCCATCTGTTAACCAGATGTCCCCATTGAGTAGCACTGATCTTTGGGTTCCGGTCTATTATTTTCGTCTCGGGAAGCAAACCTTAAATGGTCTCTCCCAGACACGGATAGCCGGTATTCCATGTTAGCACGGGATTGGACAGGATACCTTGTGGGAGTTTTGTGTGTTTACAATCACTAGTTCCCCATTTTTTTTCAAATTTTAAGGCGGTGCGCTGTCGTCGCCTCTTAGTATCAGAGCTCTGGTGTGCACCAACATTGTCTTGGCTGATGACTTCTGTACCCTGGGCCACCAGACAACCGAAGCGTACAGTAGCCTTGGTCGAAGTATCGCCGTGTATGCCCATAAAACCATTCTGGGTCTTAAGCCCCAGGTCTGGCCAAATTTTCTTCTGCGTATCCAGAAATATTCGCTTACGTTTCTACAGCGTTCTTCAAGGTGCTCCTTCCAGCTCAGTTTCCTGTCCAGTGTAATGCCCAGAAATTTCACTGAGTCAGTCGGAGTTAACCTTATTCCTCCAAGTACGGGGCCCTCCACGGGGCCTATCATGTACTTGCGGGTGAAAATGACGAGCACAGTCGTAAGCGAATTTACCGAGAGGCCGGTCTTGTTACACCATTCTTGCACCACCTCTAGCGCTGTGAGCTCTAGAAGTGGCCCCAGAAAGGAACCTCGAATCAGGATAACCAAATCATTAGCATACCTACCCTTGCGTGAAGAACCCTTTATCGTTCAGTGTTTTAAGAAACCTATCGCCCACTAAACACCTTCAGAGTGGAGAGAGTACTTTTCATTTCCGGCAGCCTCTCCTCACCCATCCAATTTCTGTGTAATTGAGAAAAAAATAATAGGTATTGACAAGAAGTTCCTTTAAAAAAAATTAATGAGCCGTCGCGGGACGCCTGGCAGATGTGAAACATCAAAACCATTTGATATAGAAAATTTGTATAAAAGGATGGTTTATTACAGGAAATAAATATGGCATAATCAAAAACAAAATATTCAGATAATATAAAGAATATACACGCACTCATGTTCACACATAAATGCACACTTTAATTATAAAAATATAATTAACTTACTCTTGACTTGAATCACTTAATGATTTTACGTTCTTTGCATAATGCCGCTCACTTTTGTTCTAAGAGTGGGAACGGAAAGCGTTCGTCTAGAGGAACTTCCCAATTGGACACAGGACACAATGTTGTTTTACTTAACGCGTATTTTAATGTGTTTGGGTGGCTAATCTCGCTAGTTCTTCATACCGATAAAAAAATCTCTTGTAACTAACGAAAGTAATTTAAAATTTAGATAAACCCATGCAGATTGAAAGCGCCCAAATCGAACATCTCAAAAAACAACTCGAAGATGCCATCGCTGCCAAAACGGAAGCCGAAGCCAAACTCGAATTGGTGCAAGGTAGAGCCGGTACGATCGAATCGTCAGGAAAATTGGATCCAGCTCTAATTAGCAAGATAAATGTACCACCACCACCACCACCGTTGCCAGGAATGGGAGGCCCGCCGCCACCTCCGATGCCCGGAACAGGGGGACCACCACCACCCCCAATGCCCGGAATGGGCGGTCCTCCGCCGCCTCCCATGCCCGGTGGTCCTCCACCGCCTCCCATGCCAGGAATGGGGGGTCCACCACCGCCTCCCATGCCAGGAATGGGTGGTCCTCCACCTCCTCCGTTACCTGGAATGGGAGGTCCGCCTCCTCCGCCGATGATGGGAGGCATGGGACCGCCTCCACCTCCTGGGATGGTACCCCTGCCTGGTTTGGCGAGGCCCGATATGTTGCCACACGGTTTGAAACCGAAAAAGAAGTGGGAAGTTACGGGACCGTTGAAAAGGGCTAACTGGAAAATGGTAAATCTGTTTGCTATTTAAATTATCCATACAACGTTTACCATCTTTTTTTTTAGATAATGCCTCAGAAAATGTCTGAGAAATCGTTTTGGGTGAAAGCGAAGGAAGAAGATTTAGCAGAACCTGATATTCTCGATGGTTTAGCAAAGAAGTTTTCCTCGAAACCGGCGAAAATGGCTGAAGATGTAACGGATAAGTAAGCATATTCGTTTATATGGAATACGAACTCTCATTCTGAGGCATAAGCCGACTTTGGCGAGTTAATTTAACCGTTTGTTCTGGAACGTTTCTTTTTCCCTGTGGAGTACTTTAACGAAAGGGGAAACTTTTTTAATCGATCGGTTGTGCGCCAGAGTGAGCCACATTCATTTGAGAGTCGTTTTTTCTTTTCAATAATAATATGTTTAGATGCGGCGATCGCAGAAATAACTTGGCTTTTCAGTTGCAAATTCATCATCTAAAAATGTTTTTCAGAGCGTCAGGTAAATTCGCATTGTAATGGGTGTCTTAATAAGAGTGCACCATTTTTTGGCAGCTATGAAATTTGACAGCTGTTACCTATGATTGTTCCGATTATTAATAAACAGTATTGCCCTAGCAAAATTAACTTTTCCAAATAGAGGGCTCTTTTCTATTTAATACACTTACCCTTAGGTTCGAAAAAAAAATACCTGAACTTTTTAACGCTCCAGCTCTCCTTTTGAAGTTATCGTGCGAAATGTACAAAATTTGTAAATTTGAGGATCACCTTCTATGACAGCTACCTGAAGGAATGTACCGTTATCTGTAAGTTTTGGTGACCTACGCCTCTCTGTCTCAAGATATCGTGTCCACAAGATTTTTCAACACACACACACACTCGCGCGAAAAAATTTGAAACAACCGTCACGCTGAAAATGATGCCATTCGACGCTTGGAGCTATGAAACGTGCAGCGCACATGGTTTTGGCGATTTCCTTTTTTACCCTTCGGTTCGGAAAAATAAAAATGGAACGCTACAAGAAAGAAGAACGTGTTATGATTGTCAAAACCCGTTACAAAAATGGGGAAAGTTACGCTGACACCGCTCGCAAGCTTTGCGGATTATGGACAGTATTTTTTTTTTCACCGGAGGACAGGAAATCTTACACGAGACCCCGGTCTTTTTCTTGATTTCTATAATGTGCCTTATAAATGTATAAGCTTCCCTCCATGATTTTTCGGAGTGTATTAGGCATTCCATTATATTGCATGCAATTAAAGTCCTCCTATTTGTTGTTTCGAATTGCGTTCGCGTCTCTTCTTATGGACAGTTAGTCTCCTTTGCGTTGACCTATCGGTCGATATTTTGAAAAAATTGCTGCCATAAACGAGAGTGTCGCCGAAAACCCTTAAACATCAATTCGACATCGTTCTCAACAACTTCAAATTTCACGAAGCACTACGCAGCGAATTTTGACGAAAGACCTCCACCTTCACGGGGGTAGTTTTAACCCTTTTATTATATTGCTGTATAAGAGATGAACAGGCTTGTGCATCTCTTATAGTTGAAGTTACGCAGAACTATACCAAATTGCACGATAAAAGCTGTTACCGTTCAAAAATTAAAGTGGGGGCGACAGACCTTTGGTCCTCACTGTATGAGAAACAAATGCATCCACAACGAGCAACTGTCTGGTAAAGGGTTTTGGTTAAGAGGCGTGATTAAGCCTTACTTTTTTGAAAATGAGGCCGGAATTGCAGTGACTGTGAACGGCACTCGTTACAGGAACTTGTTAACGGAGTCCTGGTGGCCTCTCAACTGGACGACATGTGGTTTCTGCAGGACGGCGTCACCTGCAACTCCGCGCATGAAACGATTTCCAGACCAAATCGTCTCAGTAATTTCTGATGTCAACTGACTACCAAGATCATACGATTTAATGACGCGCGATTTCTTTCATCGGGGTTTTGTAAAATCTCGGGTTCGTGCGAATAAACCAGAAACAATTCCCGAGTTCAAGGCTGAGTTCCAACGCGTCATTGGTGACATACAGCCACTCTTTGTAATCGAAAATTTTATGTAAAGAGCAATGGCCTGTCATCAGAGCTGCGGGGCCATTTACCGAATATTTTATTCCATACTTAATCGGAACATGTCCACTTTACAATGTAATAAAAATATCACAACTTGCTAAAAAAATACGTGTTTTTATATTTTTAAATGAAATAGTGCACTCTTATTCAGAAACCTTTTATGTTGTAACCGTTTTTTGCTCTGTTATGTTCAATAATAACAACAACGTATTGCATGTTATATTATACGCAGTTTAACATTTCAAATATGACAGTGTATTTTTGTTAAGGTAGTTGTCGTGGTGTAGGCATACCGTTGGAAATTTTAAGTTTTTGAATACTTATTAAGGACATGATAATACAATTACCCTTAAAATTTGAAATAAACTGCCCTCCTCTAACCCGAGAAAAACTCGATTAAAAATTGGATAACTAATATGGAGAGTGTACGCTGGATGTAGTTCTGTACCAGTTAATTAGTTCTAGAAAAAAAACTAACTGTCAGAAACTTTCTAACTCTAACAGCCTTTTAATGTTTTTGTTCTTAGTTTAAAAAAAAATAATGACCAGCTAGATATATAATAATAAATAAAATAAAGTTCAACAATTTATAAAAAAAGTATACATACTAGTGAGTTGAACAATAACTTGGCAACGCTGTACGCGAGTATAGATATTACTTACGCGTTAAATTCAAACGGACTGATGGAGAATTCAGTATTCAAAATTATATTTAGAAGAACATATATATTTAATACGACTGAAAATTTTAACATTTTGAGTAATACAAAAAATAATATAAGTACAATCTTTTCTATTAAATAAAAGTTAACACAGCATGAAGTTTTACATAATTATCTGAAATTTAAGCGTATAGCGTATAAATATTAATAGTAAACAATATAAATTTTACGTGACATAAATATTTCCTTCAATCACATTTATTTTTGTATTTTAAGAAGTGTAGGTATGTGCATCGATACGCTTAATTCTAGTGACTACAGCCTTTTAATGTTTTTGTTCTTAGTTTAAAAAAAAATAATGACCAGCTAGATATATAATAATAAATAAAATGAAGTTCAACAATTTATAAAAAAAGTATACATACTAGTGGGTTGAACAATAACTTGGCAACGCTGTACGCGAGTATAGATATTACTTACGCGTTAAATTCAAACGGACTGATGGAGAATTCAGTATTCAAAAATAATATTTAGAAGAACATATATATTTAATACGACTAAAAATTTTAACATTTTGAGTTATACAAAAAATAATATAAGTAGAATCTTTTCTATTAAATAAAAGTTAACACAGCATGAAGTTTTACATAATTATCTGAAATTTAAGCGTATAGCGTATAAATATTAATAGTAAACAATATAAATTTTACGTGACATAAATATTTCCTTCAATCACATTTATTTTTGTATTTTAAGAAGTGTAGGTATGTGCATCGATACGCTTAATTCTAGTGACTTCTTATAAACAAAAAAGAATTAATATGTAATAAAATTTCACGTAAAACTAAATATGCAATCATTACAGATAGAATATATTGCATTTTTGGTGACACAAAAAAATTATATTAATATAATCTTTATATTAAATATAAATTAAACACATTATAAAAAAACGGAAATTTCCGACACATATAAAAACTGTATGGGTAACACGTCTCCACGGGTACAGTCTTGCATAAAAATGATGACTCACTTCGCTACAAGCTTGTATACTTTTACCACGCGTATAATCTAAAACTTTCTGTACCACGACAACGTCTTTAAGTTATAAAAACTGTTTTTTAAACCATAGAATATATTCCTTCACGTTTTGTTTGTATCTCGAAAAGTGATTTATTTTAATTGTTTTGAAACGTGAATTTTGCCACCCATTTATTTGAAATTTTAAAGTAATTTAAACCTCGGAAAAAATAACATTGAAATTAAATGATGAGTCGCTAGTAAAACGACATTTGATGCTATCAATATTTTTGTTAACTTTTTGTTTGTATCTAGAAAAGTAATTTATTTTAATTGTCTCGAACATAATTAAGTTATTTGTTAACGTGTTTAGATAAGAAAATTTATGAATACAGTACTTTTAATTAAAGACCAAGTAAATCACTTTTAGGTAAGAAACGCACTTTAATGTTAATATAATTATTAACCAAACAGATTACAACTTTATCGAATTGTTTGTCACAAAGCTCTCAAAGCAAATCCCACATTCGGATCACGCTACGTCTTATTAACCTAATATTTTCGACATCATTCGAACAATCTTTTACGTACATACATACATAAAGTCATGCCTTTTTTCCATAGGAGTAGGCAGAGACCACTTTCTTCCACTTGCTACGGTTCTTACATACATATTTAGCTTCCTCTACTTTCATCAGTGCTCTCATACATGCTCGTTGGTTGTCGGTACTATTGACCTGGCCTTTCTTTAAAACAATGTTGATCTGATCGAGATATCTTCTCCGAGGTCGACCTCTATCGACTTGTCCATTCACACTCGCCTTATAAATTTGTTTCGTCAATCTTCCTTCATCCATCCTTGCTACGTGTCCAAACCATCTAAGCATTTCTTTATCTAAAGCATTTAAAATGTGTGCTCACATTTATATGTAAGATTTCACTTTATAATCGCACTAAAAGTCTTTATTGCAACACGTAAAAGTAACTTTAAAGAAGTTACTACTAAGTAGTACTTTTTAGATAAAAGAAACAAAGTTACGTTACTGATACGTTTAATAGTTAAAAGATAATGGGGAAGACCAAACCTCTCTCAATTGATAAATAATAATGCTGGTTCAGTGTACAAACAATATCATGAGTTAAAATCTAAGCAAATGGATTTTGAAGTTTTGAAATCAGTATATTTAAAATTTAAAACTGTCAGAATCAGGTGGGCGGTGCTTTGGCGCAATAGTCCCTAACATTTTCCGTCTCTGTCTGTCTGACACGAAACCTCATGACCACGGATATGCATGGATTTACTTAGATGAAACAAATACCTACGATTGGTCAGCTCAAGTGTAGGGGCTACCACGTCACTTTACATTACACCAATGAAAACAACCTATACAAATGGCTCATAAACGTTTTTATTTGAAATGGAAACTATGTAATTCATACTACAGAATGAATAAAAAGTATAAAAATACATTATATGATAGTTTTTAAGTATGAAGGTTACGATTATGCTGTTTTCAAAATTTTATGGTCTCCCCCATTATCAATGATCTTGTCTCCCCTCGTCACCGAGTTAAATATCGTTCTCCAGGTTGGGGGTGACCTTTTTCTGTAAACATTGGTTGAGGGCAGCCAAGTGGTTTTGAACGATCAGCTAAAGATTATCTAAACATCGTGAACATAACAAATGTGACAGTTATTACAAAAAAATTTTCATTCGCATTATCGGGCTTAGTGTTTATTACGTTAACATTGTCTGTGCTAGGGAGTGCTAATTGCTTTAAAATAGTTGCAAATTTTTATCACAAAACATTGGATTTCACTCGACGTTTTAGACAATTAAATTGTACTCGTAACTTTAATAGTAACACCTAAAGTAACCTAAAATTTCATTTTCTTCATTCCATAGGTAGATTGTTTTTGAAATTCGACTTCTGGATTTGTAAAATTATTTTGTTGTTTAACCAAGCGAAACGAATTTAATTTTTTTTTTTATTAGATTGTATACTTAAAAAATAACGTGATAATTCATTTAAATCTGGGAAAAAGTAGCATTGAAATTAAATAACTAATCACAAGTAAAACGACGTTGAACTCGACAATATTTGACAAAACGACATTGGACACAGCGGCATTTGGTTAATAAACAACTTAAAATTGAGAGAAAGTAACATTGACATTGAATGATTAATCACAAGTAATACGACGACATTGGACTCAATGCCATTTGGTTGATAAGTAATTTAAACCTGGGAAAAATAACATTGAAATTAAATGATGATTCGCAAGTAAAACGAAGTTGGACAAAACGACATTGGACAATACGGCATTAGACAAAACGACGTTGAACTAACGAAATTCGCGAACATTTTTTAAGATTTTTCAAATCGATCGTCTTTTTGTTGGCGACAAAAAAATGCAAACAAATATTGATCGGAAATCATTACAGATAATCTGTCGGTATATGTTTGTGACAAAAAAAAGTATTACATTGTTGAAAATTGTAACCCAATTAAGAGTTCGTCACTTTAGTTTCAAAGTAAATAATCATGTAGTGCACTTACAATGTCATAATTGTTTTTTTTTATTAACTCACCTTAGAAATTTTTTAATGCGTTATCAACTTTCTTTTTTCACATTAGTTTTTGATGAAATTTGTTGTGGTAACGACATTTAGGCGCTGCCATTTTTTATCTGATAAAATCCTAAAATTCTCTAAAATAATTAAAAAAAAGAAAGTACATACACGCATCTATAGAGACTGCCAGATCTTTCGTGTTGCTTTTATTCCTCGTGTCCGTCATACAGTGTCGAGTAACGATTATTTATTTTTCAGGAACAGTCATAGTGGAACTCTAAAAAAAGTCAAAGAACTTAAAGTTTTGGATGGAAAATCCGCCCAAAATATCAGTATATTAATAGGAGGATCGTTGAAACACATCTCGTATGACGACATTAAAAAGGCCCTATTGAGATGTGATGAAGCTATTTTATCTCAAAATGTAACAGAACAACTAATACAGGTAAATATACCTTTCATAAACTATCCTTTCATGCATATTTTTTACACAAAATAGTTACGATGTTTCACGTCCCGCAACGTCTTATTTTTTTTTTTTTTGTTTAAAAACAATAATATTTTTAAATAGAGAATAAAGAGACCTTTTAAATGATGTATCACAAGCCCTTACTTTTCTCTTAAAAATTTGGGGGCTATAACTGTTACTCGAAGGGGGTTCAAAGTAAGGAAGAAATATTTTTCGTTGCAGGATGTCATTTCATTGACTAAAATTAACGTTTTTTGGAATTTTTATAAATATGCAAAATAACTGAAATAATGAATTTATTCCATTTGGCTGCTCTACACTGTGTAATTACCAAACGTTTGCTTTCAAATTTAAAAACCATTGTTTGTTGGGAAGGAAAAATACAAAAGGCAGACTAAAATTTATTGACAGTAACTAATTCCGACTAACTCTTCTTTTAAAAATATTAAGTGTGGCTTGCAGATGTCGCGAAAGATTTCAATGAAAAAAACATGTTTTATTATTCTCCTAGATCACTTTTATTACTCTTCAGCGAAGTGTTTAAACATCTTTCAATATCCCTGGTGGGTAACGTGCACGTGACGTTTCAGCTTGACAACGGTAGAAAGAGTGTCGTACATGTGACGTCGCAGCTTTAAATTATATCTATCTGTCATAAAGTGGTCTCGGCTGCGGTAATATAACCCCTACTTTTTTTAACTTTTGAATATTAATGTTAAGTCTTTAAATCACTAATAAACACCACGATATTGTTCCCTAAACATAAATTATTGTCAAAAAGCTTACTATAAACCAAAATCATTAACCAAACCGTGACCTTAGCCATCTCAAGCAGTGTGACATCATTTGTACGTCACCCTTTCTACCGATGCCATAAAGTGGCCACGTCAAGTGCTGCGCATAATTCATAGTTTAATTTTTTTGTTTTTTTTTTTGCAGTATTTACCACCTGCGGATCAACTGAACAAACTGCAAAATTTTAAGGAAAAATACAGCGAGCTAACGGAAGCCGAGCAGTTCTGTGTAAAATTGTCGGAGGTAAAGAGGCTGTTACCTCGATTGAAATCGTTAAGTTTTAAACATCATTACGCTGAAATGGTGCAGGACACTAAACCGGTAAGAATTATTCCACGAAAATCTTAGACCGACCTACGCCCTCGCGATCATTTAAGACACAATCGAATTATTATCTCAATGAGTATTTTAACTATTCCAATAATTGAATGAACGTTTAGATCTAAGAGATCTTAGACATCTAACGGATCACTTTTAACTAGAAATATTTATGTGATAAAGACTCTCGAATTAGATATTCACATTTTAAGCTTATAAATCTTATTGTATTTCTCTGTACATAAATTCATTTAAAATACTTCATTTCTCATTTTTATTTCACTCATCGGAGTATTAGGAAGATTCGAATGATTCTCTCTAGACACTCGAATGATGAGTATTTGAATGATTCTAATAATTGAATGATCATTCGAATGCTGCATACATTTATAGGATCACTTTTAGTACTCAAGATCTCGAAATATTTATGTAGCGATGACTCGATCTCCAATTCAAATTTTCAGCATATAAATCCCATTGTTTTTCACTGTACCTACATTCGTTTCATACTTCGAAATGCTCCTGTATCTCGATTCTTATTAATTTCACTTGTCAGAGTATTTAAGTGATCCGAATATTCGAATCATTCTCCCTCGAGAGATTTCGACAATCGAAGTATTCTCGTAATCGAGTGCTGACTATTTGAATGATCCCCATAATCGAATGATCATTTGAATGCTACAGAAATTTAACAAATCACTTTTCAGAATCACATTCTCCGCAAATAAATCCCATTGTTTTTCACTGTACTTACATTCGTTTTATACTTTGAAATGATCCTGTATCTCGCTTCAAATGATTCTATGTTGAAACTTTTCGATAATCGAATTATTCTGTTCAAACTCTGGAAATATCTCGAGATTTCGACAATCGAATTATTCTCGTAATCGAGTACTGAGCATTCTAATAATTTCAGTAATCACACATACATCTAACAGATCACATTTAGTACTTGAGATCTTGAAGTATTTACGTGAGCAAAGAGAGAATGACTCGATCTCTCGATAAACACTTTCCCAGCATAATTTCTTATTTTATTTTTCTTGCATATCTTTTCCTTTTTTTCGTTTCATGATCTAATCATTCGAATGTTTTTCTTACAAAGAATATCGATAATCAAATTGTTTAAACGATTCTGTCAATATTTCGAGATATCTCGAGACGTTTCGACAATCGAATTATCAATTATTTTTCATCCGATGCGCGCGGGAAATGTCTTGACTAACGTTGTTTAACTACTAAATCGTTTATGTGTCGTTAGGAAATCGTCGCTGCCACTGCCGCTTGTGAAGAAGTGAAAAAGAGTAAAAAGTTCGCCAAAATTTTAGAACTCATTTTACTCATGGGTAACTACATGAACACAGGAAGTAAAAATGCCCAGGCGTTCGGATTTGAAATGTCTTTCCTAACGAAGGTATGTAACAACAATATAATTTTTATTGAAAGGCGGCACACCTCGTGACAAAGTGTAAGTGGGAGCGTCCAAAAAAACGATTACTAAAGAACCCTGCTTGATGGTTACAAAAAAGTAAGCGCCTAA
This sequence comes from Agelastica alni, assembly GCA_950111635.1. Lineage (NCBI taxonomy): Eukaryota > Metazoa > Arthropoda > Insecta > Coleoptera > Chrysomelidae > Agelastica > Agelastica alni. The sequence continues at coordinate 40,745,896 of OX467714.1, read as the reverse complement.
ATTTTAGCGGGTATAATGATAGTACCCTCCATACCGCTTTCTCTTCCAGGGCTCCTATATCTGCCCGTGAAACCAGAAATGAACGAAGAAGAAATGTCAACAACATAAATATGGACTTGGCAACAATACTCGAATGGGGATCCAATAACTTAGTAGAATTCAGTCAGCTGTTTATAATCTATAAGGCACAGATCCGACCTGTCCTGGAATACTGTTCCATATTTGGAGTGCGGCACCTAAACATATCCTGAAACTATTGGATTCCGTCCAAGAAAGGGCAATTCGTCTGGTCGGTGATGCATCGCTTACAAACTCGCTCACTTCTCTGGAACATCATAGAAAAGTTAGCGATTTGTATCTATTTTATAGATATTTTCATGGGCGATGCTCTTCTGAAATATCAACAATCGTTCCTCCTTTAGCTGTTTTTTCGAGATTAACCCGTCAAGTTCAGAAATTTAAGAACACCAATTCCTACCATTACACATCCCCTTTCATGGGAACCAGAACATAAAAAAAAAAGTTAAAATTTATTGTTTGTGTGGGTGCAATTGGTAACTAATTTGGTTCAAATCGGCGCTTCTATTAAAGGAGGAGAGTTGTGCCTTTCGATAATAAAACAATTTTGCTGAATTTAATGTCGGTAAGTTTTTTTTTCTGACATAAATCTGTTTTAGTTAACTGCGACGAAGGATGTTTCAAATAAGCAAACTCTTTTACATTACATCACCGAAACGATACGAAACAAATGGCCGGATTTGCTTAATTTCTACGATGAAATGCCGCACATAGATCAGTAAGCATATTTCTTTATACGTTTTGGCCAGTGTCGTTCCCAGGAATTGACCGTAAGAAAGGGTGGGCTGGCATTTAATTGAACATTAAAAAAGGAATGCAATTTCTGTAGTAACCTTAACGTTTATTTTCCAGAGCTAGTCGGGTATCGTTAGACACGATACAAAAAACTTTAAAGCAAATGGACAACAGCATAAAGAATCTAAAAACCGATTTGACAAACAATAGGGTTCCGCAAAGCGAAGACGACAAGTTTTTGGAAGTTATGGAGGTAAACAAAATCTTTTACCTGCAGTAAATACTAAACAAAATCCAACGCACGTCACCGGTGATGTGAGCAGTGATATATCACCTTCCTGTCAAATCATTCAATTTGGCCAACGTTTATTGACGTTTCGAATAAATTATTTAAAAGTACGCATCGTTCCCTAACAGTTTTTTAACACTTTTAAACACTCGGTACAAAAACTAAACAATTTATTCTAATCTTTCTAAACGATAAATTCTTACTTGACAAATCACTTAGATATTAACAAACTCTATACAATCTTTTTATAACACTTTATAATTAACTTCAAAAACTAAAACATGAAATCATCTTGTATAAATCTAAGCAATATTTCTCGAAATTTTCCCAATAGAACGATTTCTCTCTGGACATTGTCCCGAAATCGACCTCTCTAGATATATCGGATGCCTTTAATTACGTCCGCGGCTATAAATCATTTGCTAAAATGTGGGGCGTTTTTGATGCCGCAAAAGGAATATGCGTCTTTGTGTGGACGATACACCGCCTCGGCCAGATAATAGGACACAATCTGTAACAATATTATTTCTGTATGACTTGCAACAGTTGGCAACCATGTCGATGAAAATGCGTTGCTGTCACTTTAATTATTATCTTTTTAGCTCGGTGTGTTTTCGTTATATTCCTGTAAGCTATCTGTCTCATGTTTAACTTTTAATTCTTCCATTATTACGAGGGTGGTCTAAAAACTTTTTCGACCTCAGGAATGTACAAGGCATTTTTCTTTAGTTTATTTTTATTTTACACTTCTTCCAGCGATGATCCCATCTCTTTAAACCGTCCCGTCTCTGCAAAATAATTGTGGCGGTCTCCTCATTTGGCGAAAATATCTGTCCTCCGAGCGAAGTTTTGGATTAGGGAACAATAAGAACTCGCTTGGAGCTAGATCTGGTGAGTAAGGAGGGTGGTCATGCAATTTAAACCGTAATTTATGTTTGCTCCTGTAATGGTTTTTACTTTTTGAAGATAATCGATAAAGATAATTCCACGACTATCCCAAAAAACATTTGCCATCATTTTCACAGCCGCAAAAACAGTAACTGTTTCGGGCTTGTAATGGTGTATCCATTTTATATTTACGGTAATTAATAGGCGTCTAAACTCCTATTTATTGCGTCTAAACTGCGCCCAACAGAGTATTGGAATGTTCATTTGAACACGTTTTTGGTCTACCGTGAGAAAACGCGGTACCCAACGCGTGGACAGCCTTTTCTTGCCTAATTCTTGATTCTTGATACTCTCACTTTAATTCGACAGTCGTTTAGCATCATTTGGTGTTATCGTCAGTGGTTGCAGTTTTTGGACGTCCCGAACGTTCATCGTCTTCCAAGTTGGTACACGACCATGTTTAGATTTAGCTGCCCAAAATTTTACGGTGGTAAATGATGGCGCAGAGTCACCGTACTCAGCGTCCAACTCATCTTTGATTTTCCTTACAAAAACAAATATTTAATTACAACTCGATACACGATTTTTTCATTTTCAAAAAAACACTCAAATTGACTCAAACAACTGCGCGTCCAAAATGACTAAAATTTTGGTGATTACCTGTCTAAAGATGCGCAACCACAATCTCTAGCTTTTATTGACGAGTGCTGCTATCTTCACGTTAATATCAGAAACTTTTCAGACCACCATCTTATTAAAAAAAAACGAGCGAGCCTTACATGTGTAACATTTGACATCTCACCTTAGTAATAAGCAATTTTAAAATTATATTCTGAAAAAAATAGGTCAGGTATTATTTGAAATGATTTTTCATAACAAACAATAATTATTTTTAATGAATATTGTATTTTATTTAATTGACACTAGGAGTGACAGAAATCAACCTCAAAATTTAAAAAAGCTAAATACTAAAATATTTTATTCAAATAATTATTTATTATTACTAACTACAGTAAATATTTATTTATATAGTTTACGCATATAACAGCAAACTTTATACACAACACTGTAACTTAAGTGCACAGCTGATGGCTGACAGTACCGACCTCTCGGAAAATTGGTTAACGTCTATTTGACGGCCAACTCACCGCGTGCTTATTCGTCAAAACAAATAGCGCGCGCTTCGGCGACTTCCTGTTCTGTTACACATTTCACTAAATCACTCCCACAAATTGCAAGAAAGTGAGAGCAAATCAAATAACGCGCGAATCAACAACTTTCTTTTACTGTTACACATTTCACGAAATCACTCCCACAAATTGCAAGAAAGCGAGAGAAAAAATTACTTGTGCAACACTGTGTTATCAAATTGTGTGGCGTGCATCATAATTTGTTTTGTATTCGCTGTCTGTGTGTACGTTTGTTACATTTGTTCGTTTTAGAAATTCGCCGAAGAAGCCAGAGAACAGTGCGACGTGATGCAGAAGATGTTGAAGATAGTGGAAAATCTGTACAACGATTTGGCGGATTATTACGTTTTCGACAAGCAGAAATACACTTTGGAAGAATTCTTCACCGATTTGAAGACCTTTAAGGATAGTTTTGTGGTGAGTTGAAAAAAAACCGAAAAGTTTTGTCATTATTCATTAATTTTTCAGCAAGCAAAGGCGGACAATCAGCGAGAAAGAGACATCGAAGAGAAGAAGGAGAAAGCAAGGTTAGCAAAAATTAAACAGGAAAAAGAAAGGGAAGAAAGGAATAAACGAAGGCTGATCGATATGAATCCGTCCGAAACGCAAGAAGGAGTCATGGATAGGTGAATACATTTTGTCTTAGCAAAATAAAAACTGCGATAATTACATCATTTTTCTTTTGTTTTTAGTTTGTTGGAAGCTCTTTCTACGGGTAGCGCATTCGGACGGGAACAGAAAAAACGTAGAGGCCATCGGCCAGCTGGAGGTGAGCAAAAAACATTATCGCACAATTTTAAACTAAATTTTCATTATTAATTAATTAATTAGTCTCCCGATATTTCTCTTAGAATGCATTTGGGAAATGTTAGGTATGTTTTTTGATTGATTTTTGAACCTATATACTCAAAAACGTCTATTAATATTTGTTGCATTTGTCAGTAAGGACAACCAGAAGCTTATTTGGCTGTTTGCATCGTTCCACTATGTAGCTTCGCAAAATTGATCGGTCATTTATAAGCAGAGTCTCTATATTGTGACATTTAGACTATCATTAATTGGTGACGTGCAGCCACTTTTTGACATTTCGGTAGAAGAGTGACGTCACTGCTTGAGATGGGTAACGTGCACGTGGTACAACAAATGACATTTCTTTTATACGGTTACTAGCGGACCCGGCAAGCACATTCCTGCCCGAACGTTGGCTTGCCTGCATTCGGAATATCACTCTTAAACTCGACACTAATATCGACGTTTTTAATAATATTTATATTTCAACCCCTTTTCACCCTCTTCGTATGGGTGCTAACAAAATTGAAAATGTCACTATCAAACTCAGCAATCCCAAAAACTATTAATTTGACACTAATATCGATCATTATTGATAGCTTTTATACTCACCATTTCGTAAGGACTTATCGGGATAAAACCTATCCTACCTCTTAATTTAGAGCAATCAATACACATTTAGAACAATTCATTAAAATCGGACTATGAATTCGATACTAATATCAGCCGTATTTGATAGTTTTTATATTTCTTCTTTTTCCCACCCCTTTCGTTGATCCGATCCGCCGGGCTAATCTGAAGATTGCCTAAAAATTTCATCAGATTCGTTCTAGCCGTTTTGGAGTCCATAAGAGATAAACATCCTTACCTACCTACATTGATTTTTATATGTATACTTATAATCATGTATACCTTGTGTTAGTCTATCAAAACTCCATATTAAATTGAACTTTTAATATTGGGCGTGATTGTTCTGAACTTACCGTGATGGACAAACACTTCTCAAAAAACTTTCTGTGCAATTGAATCGACTGTGAAATGTGCACTAAGTAATGATAAATTAAATATTTTATCGATATAATTCCGACTGTTTTAAACGATATTTGTAACGCGCATTTTGTCAATCGCGACAACTGTCAAACACTTGACTGTTATGTCAAACGCCATAAGGTTACATTGGGGAAGTTAATATAGTCGTTAAGTTTAGGTCCTTTACAAATGAACAATTTTAAACAACGATTAAATAACAATGGACGGCATTATATTTATTATAGCAAAAATGTGGAAAAAGACTTTGATTATTAGATATTAGTTAAATTGTTTGTTAATCTTCTTATTTAACCCAAAAAATCAACTTTAAAGTTTTATATGCGTAATAAATGCAAACCTATGACCTAAAAACACCGCCATGATAAATACACATTAAAATTGTGCAACGTTTTGTTTAAATATTTCGAAAAATATTGACTTAATCGTTACGAAGGTAAAGTATGTTATTTACACAGAAAGTATTGGAGAATAGAAAAATTGTACAAATGACAATTCCGCCAGTGGCGTAGAATTTAGGAAGGGTCGAACGCCTCTAGTAGTAGCCAGAAATGTCTTTTTACCATAATTTAGTAAGGTTTACAGTTTACTTTTTGTAAAATATGATAAAGATTACTCAAACATTTTAAAAATAATGGGGAAAAATCATTTTTAAATTATTAAATAAAACACCCTGTAACTCGGACAGGAGACATATTTTATGTAAGTGAATTGGGTTAAATCTTATTGTTTTGAGGGTTATGCACAAAAGATCTGATAGGTCGAAGTGCTTGAGAGGCAGCATGGCCTTCACGATCCACCCTACAATCTACAATCTATTGTTTTGAACCCAAGATTCTCCAGTTGAAATATTTTCCATTATTAATGATACATCCTGTATATATATATATATATATATATATATATATATATATATATATTTATATATAGATTCGTGTTTAACGATTTTGGTTTTCCGAGCCTTTTTTGACTATAGTGTGAACTTTTTAACAATTATTTAGGTTTAAGAAACAATATTGTGGTGTTATTAGTGATTTTTTAAGACTAAACATTAATATTCAAGTGTTAAAAGGTAGGGTTTATGTAGCCGAGGCCACTTATTGACTGATAGATAGAATCTCAAGCTGTGACGTCACATCTAAAAGTTCTTGGCAATCGCTTTCGTCGATTGTTGATCAAAATAAAAATATGTCCGAATTGCATAGAACCTCTTATTGAGAGAATATCAACAGCGCCAATTAAAAATAGTCCTACAATTGATTATTTACCGATTAATTAACACTCTCTTGCTTTATGTTTTAGCTGAAAGAAGGGCCCAATTAGTTAGGTCGAGGTCGAGAACAGCCTTAATAGCAGGAAGAGAATTAACTAGGTGAGTAAAACGAAACTGTCTCGATTCAATTTAAATAAAAATCGTCTACGTTAAGAGATTCGAAATAAAAATGTTCGTGAATTGACATTGACATTTTGTTGCCCTTTTACAGAGCAACGTCCCTTAAACACGATACTCCACTTATAGAATATTGTAACTTGGACGAAAACGACGAATTGGGCTATTCGACGACGTCGGTGTTTTTTTAAAACTACTTCGCAAAAAAATTACTCAGTAGGTGTTAGTCGTTTATGCTTTCACCGTCGATAATAACCACAACCCCGAAATGAATATAAGATCTCTTTCTCGTCTATTTGTTAAAACCAGTGGTCAATATACGTTCGTTTGATTAATTTGACACAATCGACGCGTCAGATGTCAAAGTTTAGAACCGTGTGTCGGAAGGAAGGCATTTTGAGATGCAGGCAGTCGGGTGTTGCCAAGTCACCAAAGTCAATACGCCGAGGTGGTCACACAAAGACGAATATCCCCTTAGCGGCATAAAAAGACCACCCACATCTAGCGAATGATTTATGGCCGCGGCATGATTGAAGGCGTCTAGAAGATCAAACAAATTTGGGAACGAAAGAGAATTCTCTCGCCAGATTATTGAGGTAGTTGTCGAGGTGTAGGCATAGCGTCAGAAAATTTTAAAAACTTTTATACTTATTAAGGACTTGATAATACAATTACCCTTAAAATTTGAAGTCAATTGACCTCCTCTAACTGGAAAAAGACTCAATTAAAAATTGGATAATTAACATGGAGAGTATACGCTCCCTGTAGTTCTGTACCAGTTGGTTAGTTCTAGAAAACAAACTAACTGTCAGAAACTTTCAAAAAACTAACATCATTTTAATGTTTTTGTTCCAAGTTTAAAAAAAATTTATTGACCAGCTAGTTATATAATAATGTAATAATAAATAACCGTGTAAAGTTCAACAATTTAAAAAAAAATATACATACTAGTGAGTTGGAGAACAACTTGGCAATGCTGTACGCGAGTATAGATATTGCTTGCGCGGTAAATTCAAACGGACTGATGGAGAATTCAATATTCAAAATTTTATTTATTAGAACATATATATTTATCCTGGTAAAAATTTTCAAATTTTGAGTAATGCAAAAAATGATGTTATTTTTTTTTTTTATTAAATATAAAGTAAACACAGCATAAAGTTTTATATAATTATCTGAAATTTAAGCTTATTACTTATAAATATTAATAGTAAACAATATAAATTTTACGTAAAATAAATATTTCCTTCAATCACATTTATTTTAAGAAGTGTAGGTATGCGCATCGATACGCTTAATTCTAGTGACTTCTTATAAACAAAAAAAATAAATATGTAATAGAATTTTACGTAAAACTAAATATGCAGTCATTACAGATAGAATATATTGCATTTTTGATAACACAACATATAATAAAACGGATATTTCCACTGTGAATTCACGTATCGATCCATACTGTACACATCGATTCAAGTGGGTCATAAGCGTCGTTGCCGGGTTAGAACTTTTAAAAGTATATGGAAGTATAATTGTATGCATACATATGAAAACTGTATGGGTAACGCTTCTACAAGGGTACAGTCTTGCAAAAAAATGATGACTAACTTCGCTACAAGTTTTTATACTTTTACCACGCGTATAATCTAAAATTTTCTGACAATATTGTAGCACGACAACCTCGTTAATAACAAAATTATGTCTCGGTAAATTATTATAAAATACAGTCGAAATTGAGAGGCAATAAAAAAGTCGAATATTTATTAAGGTCTTGTTATATTACTCTTGACAATTCCGCATTGAAAGTGTTAACACTGTTTGCTATTGTCAATTTTTTATCAACTTATGCGTTGTAGAGTTTTTATCGTCGAGATCTAATATTTAATTTCGGGTTGCGCTAATAACAAAGCATCATCATTGATTTTACTTACAAGTGGGGTGCATATTTTTAGTACTAAAAATTATTCGTGATTTTGATTTGTTTTAGATTAATCGTAAAGAAATTTTTTAACTCAACCTTCTTGCTCTATATTTTTTCAAGATGAGTAGGAAAATAAATTGTTATACCGCAATTTTACAATATTTAATAATTATTTCGCTCCACCCACTCATCCTATGAGCGAATTTGAATAAATTTAACTGAGCTAACGCTTTTTAATAAAATCCAACATTCTCAATTCCCCATTTGATTTAACATACTTTTCATTTATTGATGACAAAGTTTTTCGGTCATTTTGTACTCTAATGTGATTCTTTTTTCGTTTCAGTGAAATATTGGCGTAGCATTCGGTAGTGGATCGAAAATAACGTACAACGATTTTTGCGCTCAAGATAAATATATTTAAAAAAGATTTTATATAAAATAATTTATTTTGTAAAATGTTTTCCATTTTGTAAATAATAGTTTGTATATTTAGAATTGAATGAATCTCTTTATATTTTTTAATTTTTATTCATGTATCATGTAAATAATCATGAAATGGTATAAATTATCTGAAACACTTGAAAGTTTATTTATCGAATGTGTTTGTCATTGAATTTTATTAAATTAATCCTGTGGGTTGCATAATTACACTATGTATTTAGTGTCATTGTTGACAGGGAGACTTTTTTGTAAACCTCCTGAACTTAAAGGGACTCGGTACTTGACCCTCGGTCTTTGCAAAGTTGGTCTAGGGCCATGGTTATCTTTAGATAACGGTTAGTGTTGGCGGGGAAACAAATAAATGGCGTTCTGCATAACTATATTTGGTTTGGCAGAAGAAGCATTAAAGCACAGATTACGGACAGACAGATGCGAAAGTTGAGGGAGAAAGTCGTACGGCGAGAGAGATACACATTCAAACCAATTTAAGTGTCCTCGTGTGTATTTAAAGAGCTTTTGTGTATGTTCGGGATGTTCGAACGCAAGCCTCGATCACAGAAACGTTATTAAAAAATTTGAGCGACGATAGTGGCAGCAATGCAATTAAACCCATTTAAATGTCCATACATAAATCAGAATGATCTTTTGCCAGGTTTCGCATCTGTGTGTAGTTAATATGTGATTAAAGTAACATGAACATAATAGTCAACCTGTGCTGGAATCAATCAGCTTTTGTCAGAGTCGGAAATGAGATAACAAAGGAAATGAAGATACTGAGGGGTGTAACGCAGGGCTGCATTCTCTCTCCATTATTGTTCAATATTTACTCAGAATTCATATTTAGAGAAGCCTTAGGACACACAGATTCAGGAATATCCCTGAATGGAGAAAGAGTTAACAATATTCGTTATGCAGATGATACGGTCGTTTTTGCCGACAGCATGAAGGGGTTACAAAATCTCATGAATGGAATCTCAGAGGGCAGTCAACTATATGGCCTGGACATTAATATTAAGAAGACAAAACTATTGATTATAAGCAAAGACAACATTAATAGCTGTCAGCTTATAATCAACCAAAAACCGATAGAACGAGTGAGCAGTATTACTTATCTCGGTACTCTGGTGAACGAGTAATGGGATCATTCGCAGGAAATACAAAGCAGAATTGAAAAGGCCAGGACTGCATTCAGCAAGATGAGACATCTGTTCACAAGCCATCACATAACATTGCGCACCGAGATAAGACTCCAGCGCTGTTACGTGTTCTCTGTCCTGATTTACGGGGTAGAAGCATGTACATTTACTGAAGCCACAACAAATAAATTGGAAGCATTCGAGCTATGGTTATATCGTAAAATATTAAAAATACCATGGACAGGCCCTCATAACAAATTTCGGGGTTCTCAGCAGAATGGGAAAGGAAAAGGAAGTGGTTTATACTGTGAAGGAACGAAAGCTCCAATATCTGGGACACGTAATGAGAATTAAAAACAGATTTCACTTATTGCAGACTATCTTGCAGGAAAAGTACTAGGAAAACGAAGTGTGGGTAGAAGACGAATCCCATGGTTAAAAAACCTTAAAACCTGGTTTGCTATGAATGAGTACAACCGAGTTGTTCCGGGCTGCAGTAAACAAAGTTAAGATAGCATGTAGGATAGCCAACATCCGAAACGGATAGGAATTATAAGAAGAAGAATACAGCAGAGGTGAGTAGTCTGAGAAAAGTATAGCCGAAGTGATTCTGATGGATAAAGTAAGGAGTAGTAAGATAAGGTGTGAAAGATGTGCTTCGGTAGTTCTTACAGTCCTTCTGCGAACATTTTCCTTTGTAAAGCGGAACAATCTACCCACCAAGATCATTTAAGGTATTAATAATTAAAGACTTAATTTTTTTATAAACGATGAGTTAAAATTTATTTAAACAATAATAAAATTTGTTATAACTCTTTACAATAAATATACTATATGATAAGTTCTCCGCTTGATTGTTGCTTGTTCGTAATCGATTTGGTGGAATCGTTTTTTTTTCTATCTATGGGTCGTTAATAATATTAATTACATTATTGTTTTTATTTACAAATTAAGCACGCAGAAACAATCTCGATTAATGATCCAAATTGGCAATAGATTTTATTAAATTCAGTGTTTTCCTGTTTTTTTTTTTTCAAAAATGTAAAAAAATTTTAAAACTCGGCGATTTAAAAAAAAAGTGTGCACTATGTGCGCATATTAGAAGTGCAAGTTCTAACGTTTAAACGGCTAGGATTAAATTCAATTATACTGAATAAATAAGGATTGGAATGAAGTATTTATAGAACGACGTAGACTACTGTTTGTATATGAATATTATCCTAATTTATTTTTTAATATTTTTTGACAAACACGTGACGTTGCTTAGTATTTCTATGCTACTTGTCTTCTCTCCTCTACAACAGAACGCGCATGCGCGTTATGAATCGTCACATATTTTTGTCTCGCTAGCTCGTGTGACGCGACCATGAATTTTTGCTTCCAGCGCGCTTATACAAGTTTCACTTCAAAAATGGCTGTAAACCGCTTAATTAATTTTTAACTAGTCCGCTTACAATCGACGTGATGATGTGTATTTTTTTTTAAAGAAAATAAAATATTAATCGAGATTTCTCCGCAATAAATACATTTATCAATTGAACCCGTGTGCTTTTTTTACCAGTGCGGCGTTTATTTAGGACATCTAGTATTTTAATTGAAGTAGGTTAGAATTATTGAAAGACACACCTCTGTTTAACTTATACATAGACGATCGTCTTAAAGATTTGAAAGAGAGTGCGTATGGGTTGAAGATGAATGATTTGAACTGCCTCGGTTAAAGTAAAGAATAGCATTGAAGACGCTATAACAGTGAAAAATTATTGTTAGTAATAATCAAGCAAACAATTGAATATTGTTACTAACAAATAATTATTAATCATAACAATAAAAAAAAATTCAATTATTGTAAACAATTGAAAATAGCTCCCGGTTATGAAATTTAAGAATATGGTTGATATAAACAGAATATTGTTAATGACAATTATAATTTGTTACAACAATTGAACAATTGAATTCGTTTTTTATAATAATTTTAATAATAATAATAACAACAAAACGCATGGTATTTTTTCATTCTTTCCACTGGGTTAGTTAGTCGTGTGGACCTTTCGGGTCGTACCCAGACCACTGGTATTTTCTATTTAGTACCAGTACATTGCAATTACATGGTCGTCTTCACTTGATCTCATTGTTCCCTGAACTGAATGTAGAAAACTGTTCGATTTGGTGAGACAATTTCATGTCGCCTGCTTGTGTCATGTCTAAATCGTGTGTCGATGTTGCGCAGCTTTGGTGGGACAGGGGCCTTGGTGTGGTTGTTATGTGGTCTGTGGAAACGAAAGAGGTAATTGCTGATGCAATTAAATGTATGCAAAGCTAGGCGAAACATGGCTTGCAAATTTCAATTGGAACTTATCGTCGCCCAAAGTTGAACCGAATAGGTAGTTGATGTGCGCTTCTGTTTAAAGTGGAGTGGGGGCGCTGGAAGTGTGCCTTTCAATAATGAAACTATTTTACCTATCTACATATTTCAATATCTCGACTATTATGAAAAATTAATGTAATTCTTGATATTTTGTCGCAAATTACCGCTTCCAACATTTCTTTTTGCGAAAAAATATTTTCTAGGTACAATTTCTAATGATAACTAGATACATCGTCGAAAATTAATACTTAATACATCATAATTACTGCTAGTAGTTTTAAAGACTTTCTTATTTGAAAAAGTCACTTGTAATATAATTTTTTTTAGGTAATATCTCAAATGCTAATATATTGTTAAATATTTTAATGCAGTTTGTTAAATAACGGCAATTACGATGCATTTAGTCGGTTACTACCGATTATGTAAGTTCTGTAGCTTGTGCGGGGCAACTATCTCGAACAAATTTCTCACCAAACTACATGACGTTTTCAAAAAAAATACATGACGTAAAAATCGTATTGTTTAGAGGGGGTCGCATCGAATTCCAATACAGAATAGAAATCTCAGGAACTAACGGAAGTCTGCGTTATACATGAACAAACGAAAACAAAGATGAAAGAGGCACAGGAGATTTTAGTCGCTGACGTTCATTGATTCTTTTGATGTACATGACGTTTACAGCAAACGATTTCATAAAAAAAAATCTGTTATATTTTGTTCGTTTTATACCTCGCACACAACTAAGAACTCATAATAAATCATATAACCTACAAAATAAAATACGTTTTCAAGAGCACCAATCTGAAACTTATCATGAATGAAAATAATTAAGTAAATTTTTATCAAAATATAATAATTGTTTCGGCGATCGTTTCCAATCAAGGTAAATGTTAACAGTAAAACACTTCTTGAAAAAGTATTTTTAAGCATAAAAAAAAAATCATCGGTCTCTACTTGGTATTGAACGCACTTAAGTTCAAACAAATCTTTAATTTTATTCTTTTTCTTTTTTTTTGACACCTTTTATTGCTTGGCAACTCACGAAGGATGATTCTTCAAGTACAGTTATCGTAATTGCTTGTACTGGTGGAGATAATGCTGGTCAATACAAGATTCAAAAGCTGGTACAGTAAAAAAAACTTTGTGAGGAATAAATTTCATTCATATATACTGTTTTATTGTACAAATGATGATTCCCTAAGTACACTTCAAAATCGAGATTGCTTGTGCCGGTGGAGAATAAGCTGGAAAATGCAAGATAAAAAAAAAATTATTACAATAGGCTTTAACGTCACACTCGCATTATTTGTGCTCAGAGTTTGTGGAACTCACTATACCAATTGGCCATCATCTTCGTGAAATTACCGCCGTAAAAGACAAATAATACGGTAAAATATCGATTAAATAACTAAAACAAAATTAAAAACTGTTTGAACAATTGGGATTAAAAAGTGAAAGTATTGATATTCGTTTGGAAGTCAATAGTGAGCCAAATACGCGATTTGATTACAAGATAAAATTTAAAACGTTATAATTTTAATTTCTTTTTAGAGTTTTTTTTTTTATTATCAAAAGTAATTGGAGCGATTAGATTTGAATTGCTGCACTTACTTTCTGATTTATCCGTTTTAAAAACGTAAGTTTAGATACTAAGAGTAAGGCGAAAAAAAATCGGATTTCGCCTTAAGGTAAAGTCGATGAGTCTTTTTGTAATTGTGTAGTACTCCATACGACGACAAAAACGCCGGACCAAAGTAGAAAGTAATTATGTTTCGTCAAAAAAATAATGATGGTGAAGTCGATGGGTTCGTAGTATTAAAAAAAAAAACCGGCTATTTCAAATCAACCCCTCAGACCGAACTGACGGCTTGGTGCGAAGTGCAGTGGCTGTCCGAAGAACAAACCGACAGCGGAATGGGACTGTAAGTCATGTTATTGTAATCGTTACAATTCAAATACAATTTCGAACTGGTGCGGTCACAATCAGGGCAAGACCTCTTCTTCTTTTTGTTTCTTTTGAATAATTCGTAGGCACATCTGGAATAACAACATTTATTTGATCGTTTAAACAACTTTTGGTTTTGAGACAATATATTTAATAGTTAATGTGTATTAAACAATACAAACACTTAGTTAAGTAAAAAATAATTTTTACGAACAAGCTTTTATTTTAATGCTATAAAAAAATAAACTTTTCCTTTAAAACTTGAAACGTCATTACACAATTTATTATGTAATGAAAGCTTGTCGCGAAATTTAAGTACTCATATTTACTTGGTCTGAAAATTCGAAAAATTAAACAAATAAAAGCTCGTTTTTAAAAATTAATTTTACTCTTAATATATTTTTTACTTTTTAGTTGTCGCCTGACAGGTTTCTCAGTCTGTTCATCCCATTCAACGCATCATTGTTGCAAGGTCGTTTGCCGGTTAATTTCGAATAGTCTAGCTCTTTAATAAGGAAACCTTATAATGTTTTTACCCTACTTAAGGCCACGTAAGCTTGACCTTTGATTTTGGAGTTTTCCTTCTCTTAGACATATTGCAAACTAATGCTGTTGATGCCTATCTCGCCAAATTACACAAATCAAAGTTAACCAACCGATGCTACAGACTCTAACAATTTGACTTCAATATTATAATCGAGGACTCCGAAAACCCTAGTACACCGAAATTTCGGACAGATTGGAGCACGGAGTTTTACTTGCTTTTGACTCTCAGCAAGCCCTTTCATTTGACACCCATATTGTAGGAGTGCATTAAAAATAACTAGTCCACCATCTTGGGTGTTCCGCCATGTTGGATTTAGAATGAAGTCACACAGCTAACCATGCATTGGCATCCAAACTAAACGTGTATACAAAATTTCAGCTCAATCGGTTGAAAATATTTGCTTCAAAATTGAGCTGCAAGATTCCACCCGAACATACATAGTTACATTGCAAGTTAAATAAAAGCTTTTAAATTAAGAATGACAATACACAGCTAACCATGTATTATCATCCAAACTTAACGTACATACAAAATTTCAGCTCAATCGGTTGAAGAAATCTGCTTTAAAATCGAGTTGCAAGATTCCACCCGAACATACATAGTTACATTGCAAGTTAAATAAAAGCTTTTAAATTAAGAATGACAATACACAGCTAACCATGTATTATCATCCAAACTTAACGTACATACAAAATTTCAGCTCAATCGGTTGAAGAAATCTGCTTTAAAATCGAGTTGCAAGATTCCACCCGAACATACATAGTTACATTGCAAGTTAAATAAAAGCTTTTAAATTAAGAATGACAATACACAGCTAATCATGTATTATCAACCAAACTAAACGTGCATACAAAATTTCAGCTCAATCGGTTGAAGAAATCTGCTTTAAAATTGAGTTTCAAGATTCCACCCGAACATACATAGTTACATTGCAAGTTAAATAAAAGCTTTTAAATTAAGAATGACAATACACAGCTAACCATGTATTATCATCCAAACTTAACGTACATACAAAATTTCAGCTCAATCGGTTGAAGAAATCTGCTTTAAAATCGAGTTGCAAGATTCCACCCGAACATACATAGTTACATTGCAAGTTAAATAAAAGCTTTTAAATTAAGAATGACAATACACAGCTAATCATGTATTATCAACCAAACTAAACGTGCATACAAAATTTCAGCTCAATCGGTTCAAGATATCCACTTCAAAATTGAGTTGCAAGATTCCACCCGAACATACATAGTTACATTGCAAGTTAAATAAAAGCATTTAAATTAAGAATGACAATACACAGCTAACCATGTATTATCATCCAAACTTAACGTACATACAAAATTTCAGCTCAATCGGTTGAAGAAATCTGCTTTAAAATTGAGTTTCAAGATTCCACCCGAACATACATAGTTACATTGCAAGTTAAATAAAAGCTTTTAAATTAAGAATGACAATACACAGCTAACCATGTATTATCATCCAAACTTAACGTACATACAAAATTTCAGCTCAATCGGTTGAAGAAATCTGCTTTAAAATTGAGTTTCAAGATTCCACCCGAACATACATAGTTACATTGCAAGTTAAATAAAAGCATTTAAATTAAGAATGACAATACACAGCTAACCATGTATTATCATCCAAACTTAACGTACATACAAAATTTCAGCTCAATCGGTTGAAGAAATCTGCTTTAAAATCGAGTTGCAAGATTCCACCCGAACATACATAGTTACATTGCAAGTTAAATAAAAGCTTTTAAATTAAGAATGACAATACACAGCTAACCATGTATTATCATCCAAACTTAACGTACATACAAAATTTCAGCTCAATCGGTTGAAGAAATCTGCTTTAAAATCGAGTTGCAAGATTCCACCCGAACATACATAGTTACATTGCAAGTTAAATAAAAGCTTTTAAATTAAGAATGACAATACACAGCTAACCATGTATTATCATCCAAACTTAACGTACATACAAAATTTCAGCTCAATCGGTTGAAGAAATCTGCTTTAAAATCGACTTGCAAGATTCCACCCGAACATACATAGTTACATTGCAAGTTAAATAAAAGCTTTTAAATTAAGAATGACAATACATAGCTTATCATGTATAATCATCCAAACTAAACGTGCATACAAAATTTCAGCTCAATCGGTTCAAGATATCTACTTCAAAATTGAGTTGCAAGATTCCACCCGAACATACATAGTTACATTGCAAGTTAAATAAAAGCTTTTAAATTAAGAATGACAATACACAGCTAACTATGTATTATCAACCAAACTAAACGTGTATACAAAATTTCAGCTCAATCGGTTCAAGATATCTACTTCAAAATTGAGTTGCAAGATTCCACCCGAACATACAAATTTACATTGCAAGTTAAATAAAAGCTTTTAAATTAAGAATGACAATACACAGCTAACCATGTATTATCATCCAAACTTAACGTACTTACAAAATTTCAGCTCAATCGGTTGAAGAAATCTGCTTTAAAATCGAGTTGCAAGATTCCACCCGAACATACATACATTTCAAGTTAAATATGGAGTTGCTTTCATGGCATTAAGGTTAGGCTGACATTTTTTGCAGTGTTTAACATCATGTGAGGGAAATGAGAATAAGGCAGAATTTCTAGTGAATCGCTTTCAAGGCCATAAGGTTAGACTAGTATTTTGTACAGTGTTTTACCTTGTAGAAAGGATATAAAGATAAGGAAGAAAATCTAGCGAGTAGTTTTTAGAAATGATTGTTTAGTGTTTTACCTTGCGTGAAGGATATGAGCACAAGGCAGCGCTTCTAGGGAGTCGCTTTCAAGGCCATAAGGTGATCCGCATCCGCCGCACTGCAAATCCAGGTCTTCTTGGAGTCTCAGCGCCAATCTTTCGTGGTGTAATTTTTGATCCTCGTCACCTAGCGCGTGGTATATACGCGACAATCGAATTCGTACCTTTCGTACGAGCAGCTAAAAATTAAAAAGCAAAAAATAATGTTTACTCCCCTTATAAAATGCGGTGAATATCAAAAGAACCGTCAGTCCACGTTGACTTGATTAATGTGCGTCAAAATCCATCATCTCCGTTGTTTACCAATGAAAACATCGAATCGTAAACTTAATTAAATGCACTGTATTGGCTAAATGGTTACGGAGGCACAAAAGCTTTATACATTTTGTTTGTCTTTGAAAACCTATCAGTGGCGTAGTGTGTGGTGTGTTTAATTTAGAAATATCAATAAACAAATAGAAATATGGCGTTCTGGAGAACATGGACGAATGAAGATAATGAAATTGCACAGTGTAGTGAGTTTAAAGGTAGGAATGAATTTAACATACTTATATATTTATAATAGTATCTATAAAAATAATAAATGTATAAAATGAGGTATCTCCGCCTATGGCAGATCAAACGAAATTGTCGGTAAGGGTTCGGAACGAGTTTTTATATTTTTCAATTGATAATGGAAGAACTATACTTACTTTAGCTCCAACCGAACTAGCTACTTCCAATAATCTAGTGTTAAATTCTAATGGTCTGCAATTGCAAATTTTGTGTTGGAGTCTCAGCGCTTCCAGACACCTCGCCGCGCCGTCCATCGATTCCATCTGGATGACTCTGTCGCCCATCGCGGCCGCAGAGCCCATCGCCGTTTCGTATTGACGGAAGGCCTTCTGAAAAAGAACAGTCAAATAAATAAAATAAACTTAACAATTTTGTTATACACAAAACTTACATTGATGTCAGACTTTTTCCTATAGATATCTCCCATGATTCGTATACTTCTAGCATAAGTTGCTTGGTCTCCAGATACCAGAGCCAATCTGGTTGCTTCCTAAAAGTTAAGATAAATCGTTACTGAAAAACTTCATACATATAGTCACGCCTTTTTCCCCTAGGGGTAGACAGAGACCACTTCCTTTCACTTTCGCTACGGTTCTTACACACATATTTTGCTTTCTCTACTTTCATCAGTGCTCTCATACATGCTCGTCGGTTGTTGCTACTTTTGACCTGGCTTTTCTTCAAAACAATGTTTATCTGATCGAGATATGTTCGCCAAGGTTGACCTCTACCGACTTCCGTCCATTCACACTCGCCTTATAAATTTGTTTCGTCAATCTTCCTTCATACATCCTTTCTACGTGTCCAAACCATCTAAGCATTCATTTATCTATCTTTGTAACCACATCTTCTTTTACGGCACAGCGTTCCTTTATCTCACTATTCCTTCATGCTTCTTTTGCCAAACCCAACATTCACTACCATACTGATAAGTGTAGGAACCAACACTTTTCTATGCACAGCTAGACGTGCCTTTTTTGACACTTTCTGGTGTTCATAAAGCTATGCTCATTCATTTGTTTTCCTGCCAAAACCCTTCGTTCAATGTCACTGTCATACTTTCCATCTCTCGTAAATTTTGAACCCAAGTATACACACTCAATTACTTTTTCCACTCTTTCTCCCTTAATAAGAACTTTACAGTTTGTCATGCTTTCTTTTCTGTTAAAACCATTACTTTCGTTTTTGTATTCATGAAATTTTTTTTAAAGTAAAACAACCTACAGGATGTTTATAACTAAACTTACATATTACTACTAAAATCTGTAAACTAATAATAGTCCACCACTGCTTTACAGTGGAGCAATGTGATCCAGATCAACAACACTAAAATGTCACATTTATAACATTTTAGTGTTGTTGATCTGGATAACATTGCTCCACTGTAAAGCAGTGGTATTAGCCGCGGTATTAGAGTATAGACCAGTTATCGTCAGTATATCTATGGTACTTCTTGCCAAGGCACCAAAATAAGGACTAGAACAGGGGATGCTACAAAAGTGGCAGATATTATGTATATCTCCTGGCTATTACTGCGAATTGCCACAGCGCTACACTGATAGGCTTCCGGAAGGAAGAGTTACTATCAACCGAAGGAAGGCATAAGGGACTAAACGTTTAAGGGCATACAAACCATAATTGGGTACGACAGAAATGCAGGTATATAAAAATACAATAAACACTTACGGAACAATAATCGTGCGCGTCTCCCAATTCTCCTTGTTTCCTGAGCGCTGAAGCCATTTGCAGAAGAGCCGCCCTAAAAATAAAAATCATTCATTGTTTAGAAAATAAATTATTTCGACATGGAAACAGGATAAAATATACCCTGACTACTTCTGAATAGGGCGTTATACTCTCTCACAACAATATTGAAATCAAAGCTGCTAAAAAGACAATTCGAACTAACTTTGTACAGGTCAATAATTTGCCCGGTAGTTACTTATGGGCCCGCGTGGCAGGCGAGCATTCACTGAACTAACAATGCATTTCGTTACGTGACGATTCCTACTAAATCGCACTACCCGTAAGCCGCGTTAAGGAACTTCGTTCCAATAACTCTCTGAGGAGTAGGCAGATTGAGACCTCAGAGACAACTGACCGGTGCAGTACGACCAGTGGAGTAGGCAGATTGAGACCACGAAAACGTACTGAACCTTACCCTTTCTAACCCTAACCTAACTATTGATAATGGCTCCAAAGTGGGAGCCGAAACGTCGAGAAAACCAATTTTCTGAACGCGGTTTATCCAGAAAACCTAGTACTCATTTTTCTGACCGCGGAAGCATTTCTGAACATTTCATATATATATATATATATATATATATATATATATATATATATATATATATATATATATATAAACATCCCTCAAACGTAAATGGTCTTTTTAGCGTTGTTAATGCAAAAACCATATTTTAATAATTTTAGTTATTTATACTAATAATTTTTAGTCGGAAAACCGTAAAGCTTTAAAAAAAAACTAAAATGCCTAACGGTATTCTCGACGCGCCGGCAAGGAAACAGGGAGGTTTCTAACTGAGGGTTGTAGAAGTTGTAGGATGTTGTATGTCTCTGCCTCTGTTGAATCTCGCCGTGCCTCGATTCGATGTTAAATCTTCGATAGCTTGGGTGACTGGTTCGTAATTCTGTTTGCTTATAGTTTTGATAGCCATACCGCCGTGAATCTCTTGACGAAGTAAATTTAACACTTTTCTTGTTTGATACTACATTGTGAAAATGTGTACAATGAGCTTACAGTTGAGAACTTCTTGTCACTTTAGAAAATTTTCACTGGTTGATGGCTTTTTAACCTAATTGATTTTATCTCATTATATTGCTTGTACAATTTTTACCACGTGGTGTTTTAAAACGAAGCTTACTTGTTCTCTCTACGAAAACGATGGACGAAGTCACCAAACAGAAGTGGTCAAAATAGTTTAGTAATAGCAGCGCTGTTGTCAGCTTTTCTAATTGGTTCTGCTTGTGACTTTGTATGATTGGTTGCCTATAGCAAAGCGACTAATCTCAGGAAACCGAGTGAATAATTGGTTGCCTAAAACACGCGTCTAAAATAAAATTTTTGAATCAAGGAATGGATTGAATGACATTCTACAGTTGAAAAATACGGAATTTTCAACAAGTATATTTTATTTCAAATACCAACCTAAATTAAAACGCCAGCGCAAGGTGATTATTTTTAACAAGAATTCATGACCCGTAGAAGAATTTTGTAATAGTCCGTTTGGCTCCGTTTCGTTGTTTATGAATAGAGGGGGCCTCACCTGTGATGTCTTGAATTCAAATCGCCTAATTGAAGAGAACGGGAGAGATCGTAAGCTTTGGACGCGTATCGTGCACTCTTGTCCGCATCTTGGAGTCTACTGAACAGTTCCGATAATCCTACGTATACCTGGAGATAATTAACATTGATCAATTTTAAAAACATTGCTTGAAAAACAAAAAAATTATACAAAAATAAAAATTGTTACCTATAAATTGTATTCGAGATAATGATCGCCATTCGGCTTTGTGTGGAAAAGGCAATCCATTAGAGCGGAAACGATTTATTTTTTCCACATTATCGCATTTCACCTTCTAGAGTTAATAATTTTTGCACGGAAAGATTTACGATGTTCTCATGCCTCGCCAAATTGAATTTCCTCGACTCCGAAACATACAATTTCTCGATAAAGAAAGGTGATGTAAAAATGTGTTTCCCAAAAAGCGATGAGAAATTTTTCGTGTAGTAAATTACTTCTTAAACCCATTGCATTGGTTGCATAGACAGATCCACAAATATCGGGTACGAGGGCTGCATAAAAATTACACGTTTCTCGACAACGACTAAACCTCTATTTACCACTCTCTCTTTCTCTCCCACCATCAACGACTGTCTCACTATCTGTGACTCTCTCACTACTTGAAACTTTCTATGATTTTCTTACTATCTATGGCTCTATTAAGTTTTTTTATACATATAGACGAGGAATGTGTGTCGTCACATATGTCATTCTTGTCAAAAACTGCTTCCAAACAAAACATTTGAGGTTACGTTCTCTGTTGATGCCATAGATATATACTATATATAATGAATCTAGATCGCAAATCCCCTGCATGCATTGCATCGAAAAGTGTTGTAAAATTCCATTTGTTCTCCTCACTGTGCATGATCATTACCAGTCTCTTTGATCTACAGCGTTGACAAATTTTAAAAACGTTTATCTTTATCGGTGGAAACAAAATCTAACATTACCAGAAAGCGTACTCAAAGTCCCATGCATGTATTGATTTCTTCAGATCGTGCAACAGCGCTAATAATCCCCTTTGACAACTTTGAAATGCTGTGAATTTGCCAGATGCGGATTTTTATTTTTGTGGCTATTTTTGATGTAGTTTTATTTAATACTTTATTAGTGTTGGGATGTTTTCAGTTTTCGAATTTTTCTGTATCAGAATTATCATAATAATATAATGTCCTCAAAAACACATTTCTGTGCTTAACCCCAAAATAATCAGTCCCCATAACGAATACTTTCACATCTGACATCACAATATTACTGAAACCCACCCTGGTAAGAATGAGACTGGTATTGATCATTTGCACTGAAAACTATCTCTAACTTTTTACACTTTGTGTTGGCATTCTAGATTTTATATATATATATATATTATGATTTGTAAGGTTGATGCTTTGCAGACTACCTTTTTTTATACCTCTTTAATAGTTATAAGATCAAAGATAACACAAATATTTTTTTATATTATAGAAAACTGTAGTGTTCTTACAGTGAACTATAAAAGGTTTTTCAGTTTCGACAGCGTGAATAGGTGTAAAAATGTGTAACTGATTGTTTAAAAACCAGCTTATTTTCGCTGTATGATACCTATTTTAATAAAGGTATATGTGGGTCGATTATACATCAGATAACAACTACTCCCCTGACTATATGTCGTGACAGGCATTGAATTATATCCCATGTATAATCGTGTATACTACCCCATCACAGGAAGCAAGATATACAGATGTCGCGACTGGCGCTTTTTGCGTGGTTCTTCTTGTGTACTTAGTAGGAGCGGGAGCCGTAAATTTATTTAATTGCAGATCATACCTGCCCTATGCTGACGAGGGACAAACATCCTGAAACCGGTACATAGGTGGTAGCTGCGATTAAATAAATGCAATAGCCCTTTCTCTTACTTAACAAGCATCTGTATATCTTGCTTCCTGTGGTGGGGTAGTATACACGATTATACATCGGATGTAATTCAATGTCTGTCGCGACATATACGATGAACACAATCTTGTACCAAACACCTTCACGGAATCAATATCTGACAAGCTGATTTAAATTTGACAGAGGTTTGTTTGGAATCACTTTCTGGCGAGAATGACATTTGTGACGTCATGTCTTTCCTCGTCTATTGACGGGAGATGAGATTTTGCGTCATTTGGAAGACCTACAAGCCAACTACATCGTTTTGGAATTCGCTCACCTGTAGTTCCAAAGCTGAATCGTGAACGGCTTGCGCGATCCTATGCGCGTGTTGAAAACTATCGAGTGCCTTGTTGAAGCCCGCCAATTCCAAATAAACGGATCCCACCGTAAGATGTACGTGACCAGCAGTGGCGTGCTGTTCGCATTCATTGTAGAGCGAGTGACGGGCGTAAGCCAAAGCTCTGAAACATTCTGTGCAGTTACCTGAACGATACGTTTCTTTTTTGAAAAACGAGGGTAATTTTAAATGTGTTACGTAGTTTAATTGTTAGATTTATGATTGCAAAATGATTTTACCTTTCTAATCCTCCCAGTCGTTGATGGGCTTTAGCTAAGTTCAGATATGATTCCGCTCTCATGTTTGGACTATCCAATTCTTCAGATATAAAAAGTTGTCTGTGAGCGTATTCTAATGCGTCTCTAGAAAAAGAAATAACTTAATTGTCATTAGAGCTAAAAGTAATAACAATGTTTTGTTGCCTACCTTGCAGGCGCACACATTATACATTATTGATTGGCTACCTTGCGCCTACCTTGATTGTCCAAAATATGTATTTCGTTTCCCTTTTTTTTTTAATAAACGATTCATCAAACTCACCTATACTTTCCCCAATCCATGTAAGCCAAATAAAGATATCCCAGTAGACTGAACGTGTCTTCTCTCTTTTGAATGGCTTTTAGAGCGGATTTCCATTTTCTCACGGCTTGCTGTTGTTTGTGTTGATTGTACAATCGCAAACCCTGATCAACCTGATCGACAAAACGCCCAATTAGACGCACGTTGCAATAGACAACAATTTTTTACGACTACAAAAAAATGATATGAATGTCTTGCCTTTCTCTTGGCGATGCTGTGGTGTATCCTGGCCCTGCAAACTTGAAAACATCCCCAAGTGAATCTAGGCGGGCGCGGCGTTCTGACTTCGGTGTAGGTGTCTCTGTGAAGGCTGGAGTAGGAATTGGTCCATGGCCAAACGTGTTCGAGACCGTCGAGGGGATGGCGAGAGCCTTCGGGTGACGAGAGAAGTCTTGTGGCCGAAAGTTGATGACCGACGTTGAAGTTACTGAAAATAATTTAAAAAAAGTCATCCAGCGTGATTGTTGGAGGATATTTTTCTGACATTTCTAAACATTTACATTTTAATCGTAGTATATTTTATGAATATTCCAAACTTATTAACATCAACATGACGTATCTATAGCTTTTTAGAAGGCATCATAATTTAAAATAAGGCAAGAATATTCATTGACTGCGTCATGCAGCAAAATGAGCTTCTGCATTTCAAACACCGGCTCGGATTTGGGAGATATTCGATAGCTGGAAAGTGAAAAGGGAGTCGAAATAATGGATGGTTATTACTAGGCTTCGGAATAATGTGCATTTGCATGACTGCATATTTTAATGCATAATTAAGTCATTTTTGAGTTGAAGAACATATTTTAGTCATTTTCAGTTTTATCTGCATATTTCGCAGTTAAAATTTGTTTTTAAACATAAACAAATCTAATAGAACCGTCATTCGAAAAAAATTTCTCAATTGCATTCATAACAACATTCAGTGAGAAAGATAGTTTACCTAAACAAAAATTCTACCATCAGTTTGTTGTTCGATTTTGAAAAGCGAACATCCCAACTGATAGCACAACTGTGCTGTTTTGTAAATACTGCGAAGTAAGTGTAACAGCGTGTAACAGTGTAAGTGTAACAGTTCCAAGTGAATTTACAAACCAGTAAGCACCAAAAAAAGAAGAACCTAAAGCTTAGGAAGTAAGCAGCAGATGTTAGTACGAGCTATATTAAAACCTGGTCCCAGTCATTCACCATGTAACGAGTAATTGTGTAAAGATCTAATTTCTGCGGACATACCGTTGGTGAAATTAAAAAATAGAGTATTTAAAACCTTTTTGAACATCATACAAATTGTTAAAAATATTTTTGATGGGTTGAGTAAATCAAAATATACGAGGGCGGTTTGATAAGTCAGTGACTTTTTGAATAAAACAAATTTTTTTCCGCAAATAAACATTTTATTTTTCTACATAATCACCTTTTAGCTCTATACATTTAGTCCAGCGTTTTTCTTATTTTTTTATTCCCTCCAAATAATAGGTTTTTTCAAAGCTCTCAAAATACGCGTTTGTTTTGGTAATGACTTCTTCATTCGACTCAAATCTCTTACCGCCCAGCCATTTCTTTAGGTTTGGAAACAGAAAATAGTCGCAGGGGGCTAAATCTAGAGAATATGCTGGATGGGGTAGCAGTTCGTATCCCAATTCGTGGATTTTGGCCATCGTGACTAGACAAGTGTGCACATGTGCATCGTCTTGATGGAACAGCACTTTCTTCTTCGCCAAATGCGGCCGTTTTTGCTTCAAATCAACGTCGAATCTGTTCAAAAGCTTTGAATAATATTCGCCGGTGATCGTTTTACCTTTGTTGAGGTAATCGATGTGAATGACACCGCGTACATCCCAAAAAACTGTGGCCATGACCTTGTTGGCTGACAGACTCTGTTTCGCCTTCTTTGGTCCACGTTCACCCCGCGCAACCCACTGATTCGATTGTTCCTTGGTCTCTGGCGTGTTGTGTGATGGATCCATGTTTCATCCACAGTAACAAAACGGCGCAAAAATTCGTCCGGATTACGGCTGAACATCGCTAAACACTCTTTTGAAGTGGTCACACGATTGCGCTTATGGTCAAGTGTGAGCAATCGCGGCACCCATCTCGCAGAGAGTTTTTTCATGTCCAAATATTCGTGTAAAATATGATGTACCCGTTCAGTTGAGATACACCTACAGCATGAGCCAACTCACGCACTTTCATTCTCCGATAATCCAATATCATTTCATGAATTTTATCGACGATTTCCGGCGTGATCACTTCTTTTGGGCGACCTGGACGTTCGGAGTCACTAGTGCTGGTACGACCACAACGGAACTCTGTAAACCACTTCTTAACCATTGAAATTGATGATGCCGAGTCCCCGTAGTATTTATCAAGTGTTTCCTTAGTTTCAGTGATGGATTTTTGACGTAAAAAGTAATGCTTAATCAGCACACGAAATTCACTTTTTTCCATTTTCGTAAAAATTCACGAGGTTGTCTGCTTTGAACGGCTATCAAACACACCAACTGCACGACGTAGCTTGCTCAAAATTAGAAAGTTGCCCACTGATAGATTATAGTTGACGGCAGCACTGTTTCATTTGGAGTAACTGCGCGGGAAATTCAAAAAGTCACTGACTTATCAAACTGCCCTCGTAGTAGTTTTGCAAAAAAGAAATGTCGTCAGTTTTAGATAAAATACTGGATATAAAATATTTCTAAGATTTTACAAAATGAGGAAACTGCTGTTGCTCCCAGTAATTTGAATCTTATTTTAGAATTTAAAATATTTTAGGTGATAATAGGCGTAAATTTATATTTGAAAATTTATTACATCATGTCATAGTGAAAAGTGTTATAGTAAAAGTCTGTAAATTTATTGTAAATAGAACAACATAACCTTCAAAAAATGTTTTACTTAAATATAATAAAAAAAAATTCATAGCAGTACTAGTACAAACTCATTTGTATATTTATACAGGATGGATCGATAATCAACAAACCACAATTTAAAAAACTAAAATGCAACAGTTTTTAAATTCTTTAAGATCATCAATCAAAACGATGTTGTTCTGGTTAAGTAATTCATTGCTGCAGAGGAAGAAAAAAATCTAATGACAGTAAGTCTGGTGATATAGTTGGCCACCAATGCAGTTAATAGAGGTTTCTCTCCCGTTCTCTTTTTGTTACTGTATTCTTCGCTCTATTTTCTCTTTTTTTTTTCACTTGTTGGTTTTGTGTAAGCACTTTTAGAACAAAGAAAGGACGTATTCTTTATCTTTCGTTTGTTTGTTATTGTGCTGTGATTTACTTTATTGCTGTATGTTAAAGCGACGTTGTTGAAACTTGCGTAGGTATATTTTATTCGCGATATATATATTTTCGTATTTGTTGCGAATATATAATTCACTCGGCCGAGATAATACGCTGGATTCATTCGGTGCCAAGTTTCTTAAGCGGTTAATTATTTACGTACTGCCAAGAAATACTTTTAATATCACAAATAAAACTTTTATAATATGTACACAAACAATTCACGTCATTAGTTTTTTTTTGTTTTACTGAAAATAGTCGCAAAAAGGGTAGACCTATCGTGTGGGCCGCAAGGATTATAGAAAGGAGATGATTGTGAACCCGATTTTGAAAAGTTGCAGGTCATAGTTCTATGGAAAAACTGATTTTGGAAGCTTGTCCCATTCTGTCGCAGCCCTGTAAAAGAAGTATTCTTGATGGAGATTGGCCATTCTAGTGTTAATCTCGAGACTTGTAGTGTCAATCTCGAGAGTAAATTGGTGAGACTGATCAGCATGCCGAGTTCTTCGGCTGAATATGGCCAGTTGTGGCACAAGAGTTTTTATTTCTCTGGAGCATCTGGAATGGAAATATCTGTAGAGTAATGTCTGGTCTGCAACTCTTCTTCTATGTTCTAGTGGGTGATGGGTATCTGTGAGAGTTGAGCTGTTTATCAACCGAATGTCCCTTTTGTGAATGGAATCTAGAAGACGAAGAAAATGCCTTGATGCTGAACCCCAAATGTGCGAGCAATACTCAAGTAGAGGTCGGATTTGAGCCTTGTACGTCGTCAACAGTTGATCAGAAGTAAAAAACTTTCTAGCTTTTCACAGAAAACGCAGCCTCTGGCTTGCTGTCTTTGTGATGTTAGCAACATGGTCATGCCAAGACATATTATTAGACACTGGACTTCCAAAATCGAGATGGAGGGACTTGATTCAAGGGTATTTCCGGACATTGTAATGAAATGATTTGAGGAATTCACTTTCTTGGAAAACGTGGCGCTTTGTGTTTTCTGGGCGTTGAACTGAACAAGATTGTTGGTTCCCCACTCGATGATTGCTTCAAGATCTTTATTGATGGAGTCAACCTGTTCCTGTCCGAGTCTATTTGTATCATTCACCGAAAGTGATCGATAGGATGTGAAAGTTGAGACAAGTGTGCTGTCGTCTGCGAAACTGTAAATGGGGTTCGTGGTGGTTTTCAAGAGGTCGTTGATGTGTAAAAGAAATAGGGTGGGGGACAGGATGGAACCCTGGGGGACCCCGGCATTGGTTTTTAACGCATCAGAAGAAATACCATCAACTGCCACATGTAAGGAGCGATTTTGCATAAAGCTTCTGAGCCATTGGCGCAGTTTGGTTGGGAGACCGTAGGCAGATAATTTGCTTAACAATGCCTGGTGCCAAACGCGGTCAAAGGCTTTAGATATATCCAACGCTATTGCACGGGATTTACCAAACTTCTCAATAGTGTTTGTCCAGAGCTGTGTGACATAAGCCATTGTAGATTGAAGTTGTCGAAATCCATATTGTTTTACAAAATATTACGATTTTAGGATATAAAGGTATAAACTTAATTTGCTTTGGTTTCAGGTAGCAACAATTGGGTGAGCCGGTGCGTGTAAACGGGAAGAACTAACAAAAATGTCAATTGATCTATTAAACGACAAAGAAGACATGTTGCTTGTGAAAATATCAGATTTCAAAACACATATTGGGATAACTTTTGTTGTAACTGGGCAAGAAAACCTGCTGATGTATAGGCAAAATTTTTCTTTACGGCATTCCATAATTCACATTACAGAAAATGTTCGATTCATCCTGTTGGTATCCACAAATTTGGTAATCTCGGATTAAGAATCGCAGAATTTTCAAATTTACCCAATCCTAAAAATTACACAGGCCATAGCGTTCGTAGAACTACAGCGACGTTATTTGCTGATAATGGTGGAAACATCACAAATTTGAAGAGACGCGGTGGCTGGAAGTCTACCAATGTCGCTGAAGGATATATAAACAATTCACTTACAAACAAAATTATTAAAATTGTCTAGACTATTCAAAGATTATATCAGCTGAAAACAATCAATGTGAAACGGAAACTTTACCTTCTTGTTCTGACTTCAACAAAAGACATTTAAATATACCCAAGCATTTCAAACAAATTAAATCACTTCAATATTAGCAATTGCTCGAATTTTAATATACAGTGTGGAACAGCCAAATGGAATAAATTCGATAACGAATAAATGATAGCGTGTTGGGAAAAACGCTTGGACACGTCGATTTGTATTTTAAGATGCGCATTTTTTTCAAAAAAAAATAATTATATAGGGTGTGTCATGTGGCAGTGGCCGATACCAACTTTCTTATTTTAAATACAATCCCCTGTATATTATTTATTTTTTGGATTCTTCAGAAAATTCTAGACATAATTCATGTACAATGTCCCATACCTATCTTCTGTTTCGGAAATATTAAGTGTTTTCAGATGTATTACAAAAATAAACACTAAAAAAGGAAAATTATTTTATTTCACAAATTCGCTACATTACACTCAATACATTGCCGCTATTGGTCTAATGAGAATCCTCACTGGATGAGAGAGGAACATACGCAATATCCCGAAAAAGTTAATGTTTGGGCAGGAATTGTTGGAAATCATATCGTAGGTCCCTTTTTCATTGATGGCAACTTGAATGGTGATAAATATTTAGAACTGCTCCAAAATAATGTCGTGCCAACTTTGAAAAACTTATATCCTGATCCAGCAAACCCACAAGTTCCTGCCAATATACTATGGTTTCAGCAAGATGGAGCACCGCCCCATTACCAAATCAATGTCCGGCAGTACCTGAACCAAAATTTTCCAAATCGGTGGATAGGGAGGCGCGGATCGATAGAATGGCCAGAACGACCTCCTGATCTGACGCCATTAGACTTTTTTTGTGGGGATATGTCAAAAGTATTGTATACAAAACTAAACCACTCGACTTACATGATTTAAAAAGACGAATCACGCTTGCGATTAGATCAGTCACGCCTGAGATGTTAAGTAGCGTTAGAAGACATTTCTATACCAGATTAGCATGTTGCCAAGACGTTCGCGGCGAATATTTTAAACATCTCTTACATTGAAATTAATGTTTTTTTGCTTTTTTTTACATTATTTGTGAAATAAAATAATTTTCTTTTTTTAATGTTAATTTTTGTAATACATCTGAAAACACTTAATATTTCCGAAACAGTTGAAGATAGGTATGGGACATTGTTCATGAATTAAGTCTAGAATTTTTTGAAGAATCCAAAAAATAAATAATATACAGGGGGTTGTATTTAAAATAAGAAAGTTGGTATCGGCCACTGTCACATGACACACCCTATATAATTATTTTTTTTTGAAAAAAATGCGCATCTAAAAATACAAATCGACGTGTCCAAGCGTTTTTCCCAACACGCTCTCATTTATTCGTTATCGAATTTATTCCATTTGGCTGTTCCACACTGTAAATAAGAATTAGAATGTTTCTGTTAGTACCTATCTTCCGTTCGATAATACAAATAAGAATTAAAATTTTTGAAATTTTATTCTACAAAGAAATATAATAAAAAATGTGTCTCATTAATTTGTTATTCTACACGGTTTTTTTTGACTCGCAGTCTTCCGGGACTCGCCCACGGCTCGTCCTAGAATTTTGTGTAATCGTCCAAAAAAACAGTATTTACCGAACTTTTTACGTAAATTACTATTTTCGTCCTTCTAAATTATATTTCTAAATAATGTTCGGCTTGATGAGTTTTCTACCACCCATCATTCATAATCTTTACAACAGAGTTTTTAATTCCCACTCTTACTTTTTGAATGTGTACCGAACACATTAAATCGAACGGGATCGAGTCGGGACGACAAGGTGAACGCTGCGAGGATTTTGCGAAAAATTTTCTAATTGTTAATTTATTGATTGGATTAGAGAAAAAACAATAGAAAAGGGAGGAAGAAAAAGAAACAAAAAAAAATAGTGCTGTTTCGACTTCGTATACATATTATGTAAATTAAGTTAACACTTCATTAACTACTTAAGTGGCCAACTGTGTCACCAGGTTTACTGTCGTGAGAGAAAGGGAATTCTTATTGATCAAGGAATATTTTTGGGAGAAACTGTGTGTTTGATTTTCTTCTCGGGCGTGGTTTACCCAAAAAGATGATAAAAAAGAGATTTGGACTGGCCTGCTATGTCAACCGATACAAATCATATTGAACGACTGTTTATATCAGTACTCTCTATCCGAGGCGGTACATTTTTTTTTCTTTTACTGAAAAATAATAATAATCGCAATAGCCCACTAGAAGCTCTTGAAATGCCAGCGTCAAAAATTATTATTAGTTTTGATTAAAAAAGATGAATAGATAAAAATTGAATAATGAAATTTTGGTTTTCGTATATCGAAGTATTTTCCGATCAAAAAGGTTCTGACGAGTCGTCTCTACAAAGAGAAGTCACAAATTTTGGAAAATACGAAAAAACATACCTCAGATATTCGTGATGGGAGTTGAGAGATTCCCATGACATTTTCGAAAAACTGCAACTTCAGCAACAAGTCCAGAAAAAATCCGACACGACAAGTCTAAGATGATTCATCGCCGGAATCGTTCGCCAAATTCCGACGCACTGGAAAAACAAACTCGCATTCCCGATAGTTCTAATCTCATTCCAAAAAGTTAATTTAAACAACACCAAACACACCCTCGTGATACCCTGCCTCCCCTAAACGGTGTATCTGGACCGAATTGAATGTAGGATACTGCAAAGGATCGTAGATGGTCGACCGGAGTCGGATTTGCAGGATAGGCTTCGCGAATCTACCGAAGGAAAAAATAAACATTCGATTTGTTTGATCGCAAAAAAACCCTAAAATTAACCACCGTTTACGCTTTGAACGCGTCCCGAACGCATTCGATCGAACGGGATCTGGTCTGGTCGGCGAGGTAAACGTCGCGAGCATTTTTCGTTAATTATTTTCACAATTAGTAATTTATTTTTTTGGAAAACTTACTTTATTGTCAACCAGGATCATGGTTGAGGCCCTGACAGGTCTAGACAAAACTAAGGTTTTTGATGATAGGAAGAGGAGAGGCAGTATATGTACAGGTCACAGTAGTGAGGCATTATTCAAATCTTATCTGATCTAAGACATTATGCATTGATTCCTAATATCGAAGACCTTTAAGGTTTTTGAAAGAGAAGAAAGCATGACAAACTGTCAAGTTCTGACTAAGGGAGAAAGAGTAGAACAAGTAAATGAATTTGTGTACTTGGGTTCAAAGTTTACGAGATATGGAAAGTTTGACAGTGATATTGAGCGAAGGATGTTGGCAGGAAAACAAATGAATGGGCTTTATGAACAGTCAGAAAGTGTCAAAAAAGGCACGTCTGGTTGTGCATAGAGGTGTGTTGGTTCGTACACTTATCAGTATGGTAGTGAATGTTGGGTTTAGCAGAAGAAGCATGAAAAAAGGATTAATGCTGCGCAGATGAGTAGTCTGAGAATTGTATAGCCGGAGTGACTCGGTTGGATATAGTAAAGAATAATGGCCTGAAAATCAAAGGGATGAAAATAAATGTAAGCAAAACGAAAGTAATGGTTTTTGAAAGAGAAGGAAGTATGACAACCTGTGAGGTTCTGATTAAGGGAGAAATAGTGGAACAAGTAAATGAGTTTGTATACTTTGGTTTAAAGTTTACGAGAAATGGAAAGTATGACAGTGACAGATGAATAGTTACAGCCGAAGTGACTCGGTTGGATAAAGTGAAGAATAGCGAGATAAGAGAACGATGTGGCGCAAAAGAAGATGTGGTTACAAAGATAGATTAAGATGGGTTGGACACGGAGAAAGGATGGATGAAAGAAAATTGACGAAACAAATTTATAATGCGAGTGTTAATGGACGGAAGTCGGTAGAGGTCGACCTCGGCGAACATCGATCTCGATCAGATCAACATTGTTTTGAAGAAAGACCAGGTCAAGAGTACCAACAACCGACGAGCATGTATGAGAGCACTGATGAAAGTAGAGGAAGCAAAAGATGTGTGTAAGAACCGAAGCGGAAGTGGAAGGAATTGGTCTCTGCCTACTTCTACGGCAAAAAGGCGTGACTATATGTATGTATGTATGTCAAGGTTTACTTAAAAAAGGATGTTCTTATAATCTTATAATCTATTATTTTCACCAAAACATTAACTTTCTCTGGGTATTTACTCGTCTTCCAGAAGTTCCTGACCCAAATTAATTTTGTAGTTTAGGTAATAGGTACACATACAGGGTGATTGATTAGTGTGATAAAGCTCAGTAGCTTTGTTATCATAAGAGATACCAAAAAAAATTGTGTATAAAAATTGTAGCAGCTTTAAGCTTTACATTTAAAATTTTGTTATAATGTTACAGGATGTTCCCTAACGCGGTGCCAGATCAAAGTTATGTTTTTTTAAATGAAACACCCTGTATTTTACCTTAAAATTAAAATCCCATTGCAACAATATGAAGTTATAGTATGTTATACAGGGTATTTAAAAAGTTATAACCAATTTAAATTTAAATCTTAACGAGTTCAACGCCCTGTATAATTAAAAAGAAGAATAAGAATAATAATCTATTGAAGTTAAAGTTTTTTAATGATTGTTAAAATTTATAAACACGAACGAATTTGCGAATATTTATTAAATCCGATACAGTGTAGGTCGAAACTTGAGTACATTATTTTCTAAGTAATTTCAAACGGATCACTCTGTATTGTATATCACCGTCGAAGAATTTGAAATGTGAATCTTAAGCTGCCTACAATTTTTACATACAATCACATACAATCACAGTTTAAAAAAAAAAAAATGATACGTCCAAAAACACACAAAATCGTTCGATATCTTCAACAAATTGATTGCAGTCAAAACGTGCGCAGCCGGCACTGAATGTAACTACATGCAGGACCTTCGAAGGAGCAAGAGATCGAAATTTTCGCATTTGTATTGCGGTAAAAGCACGTGCATGTTAAGAAAATCTCGTACTCCTTGCAAGGATTTATTTTGATTAGATTTGCCGATTGATGCGAATCAACTGATATTATCCCGGATTGACTTATTCTTAGCTACGAGGGTGTTTTTATAACATACGAGGGCAGTTTGATAAGTCAGTGACTTTTTGAATTTCCCGCGCAGTTACTCCAAATGCAACAGTGCTGCCGTCAACTATAATCTATCAGTGGGCAACTTTCTAATTTTGAGCAAGCTACATCGTGCAGTTGGTGTGTTTGATAGCCGTTCAAAGCAGACAACCTCGTTAATTTTTACGAAAATGGAAAAAAGTGAATTTCGTGTGCTGATTAAGCATTACTTTTTACGTAAAAAATCCATCACTGAAACTGAGGAAACACTTGATAAATACTACGGGTACTCGGCACCATCAATTTCAATGGTTAAGAAGTGGTTTACAGAGTTCTGTTGTGGTAGTACCAGCACTAGTGACGCCGAACGTCCAGGTCGCCCAAAAGAAGTGATCACGCCGGAAATCGTCGATAAGATCCATGAAATAATATTGGATGATCGGAGAATGAAAGTGCGTGAGTTGGCTCATGCTGTAGGTGTATCTCAACTGAACGGGTACATCATATTTTACACGAATATTTGGACATGAAAAAACTCTCTGCGAGATGGGTGCCGCGATTGCTCACACTCGACCATAAGCGCAATCGTGTGACCACTTCAAAAGAGTGTTTAGCGATGTTCAGCCGTAATCCGGACGAATTTTTGCGCCGTTTTGTTACTGTGGATGAAACATGGATCCATCACACAACACGCCAGAGACCAAGGAACAATCGAATCAGTGGGTTGCGCGGGGTGAACGTGGACCAAAGAAGGCGAAACAGAGTCTGTCAGCCAACAAGGTCATGGCCACAGTTTTTTGGGATGTACGCGGTGTCATTCACATCGATTACCTCAAGAAAGGTAAAACGATCACCGGAGAATATTATTCAAAGCTTTTGAACAGATTTGACGTTGATTTGAAGAAAAAACGGCCGCATTTGGCGAAGAAGAAAGTGCTGTTCCATCAAGACGATGCACATGTGCACACTTGTCTAGTCACGATGGCCAAAATCCACGAATTGGGATACGAACTGCTACCCCATCCAGCATATTCTCCAGATTTAGCCCCCTGCGACTATTTTCTGTTTCCAAACCTAAAGAAATGGCTGGACGGTAAGAGATTTGAGTCGAATGAAGAAGTCATTACCGAAACAAATGCGTATTTTGAGAGCTTTGAAAAAACCTATTATTTGGAGGAAATAAAAAAATTAGAAAAACGCTGGACTAAATGTATCGAGCTAAAAGGTGATTATGTAAAAAAATAAAATGTTTATTTTCGGAAAAAAATTTGTTTTATTCAAAAAGTCACTACTGACTTATCAAACCGCCCTCGTAAAATATGTCAATTTGCGGTTGGGCATAAAAAAAATCATCATTTTTTGGAATTTCAAAAAAGGAATATTTTTTCCAAAATATCAAATGGATGACATCTAAATAATTAGGCATTTATTAAAATGGCAATATTTGAAAATACAATTACTGAAATTAAAATTTAAATAGGCACTTGAAGTTCCTTGGGGAGCGATCAATCGTTAAACCTTATACGTATAGTTCGAATTACTGTCACTTGTAAATTTTATTGCTTGCCTAATTAACTGTTACTGTTTCATCGCTGGTCCTAAATTGTTTAAGCTTGGTAATAAATTACCAGTGGTAACATTTCAGCGATTGCTTGCTGTTGCTAAATTGTTAGTGGTACATTGTTGACTGTAAAGTGCTAGTAGTAAACTATGAGCTACTAGGAAGAAAATTATTAGTGAAGAGTATCTAATGGTAAATATTTAGTAATAAATTGTTCATAGTAGGTTTTATGGAGTGTAAATAAATATGTAGCAGTAAATTATTAATAATAAATTGCTGGTAGTTACACTAACAAATAACTCTTGGTAAATTTTTAGTAATGAATTCTGATGGTAAATTGTTGAGTGAAAACTGTTAATAGTAAAATATAACAGACTATTATTACATTATTAGCGACTATCTGTAAGTAGAAAATTAATAGTAATGAATGCTGATGGTAAATTGTTGTTAATAGTAAAATATAAACGTATTTTTATTGATGTTAAATTCTTAGTAATGAATTCTGATGGTAAATTGTTGAGTGAAAACTGTTGATAGTAAAATATAACAGACTATTTATTGACAATAAATTCTTATTACCTAATGAATTGCCAGTGGTAATAATGGTAAATATTTATTAATGAAATGCTTCTAGTAAGTTTTAAGCATATAATTACTATTGGTAACACTTAAGTGATTGATTGCAGATGGTAATTTGCTACTAATGAATGCTAGTGTTAACTTATTGGATGTGAATTGGTAATGGTACATTATTAGCGACTATTTGTAAGTAGAAAATTAATACTAATGAATTCTGATGGTAAATTGTTGTTAATAGTAAAATATAAACGACTTTTTATTGATGGTAAATTCTAAGTAATTAAATGCTAGTGGTAATACTCTTGCAATTGATTAATAATGGTAAATATTTATTAATAAATTGCCTCCAGTAAGTTATTAGCCTGTAATTACTATTGGTAACACTTAAGTGATTGATTGCAGATGGTAGTTTGCTAGTAATGAATGCTAGTGTTAACTTATTGGATGTTAATTGCTATTATTACATTATTAGCGACTATTTGTAAGTAGAAATTTAATAGTAATAAATGCTGATGGTAAATTGTTGTTAATAGTAAAATATAAACGTATTTTTATTGATGGTAAATTCTTAGTAATGAATTTCTAGTGGTAATACTCTAGCAATTGATTAATGATGGTAAATAATTATTTTTGAATTGTCTCTAGTAAGTTTTTAGCATGGAATTACTATTGGTAACACTTAAGAAATTAATTGCAGTTGGTAATTTGTAGTAATGAATGCTAGTGTTAACTTATTGGATGTGAATTGCTAATATTTTAT
Organism: Agelastica alni; assembly: GCA_950111635.1. Classification (NCBI taxonomy): domain Eukaryota; kingdom Metazoa; phylum Arthropoda; class Insecta; order Coleoptera; family Chrysomelidae; genus Agelastica; species Agelastica alni. The sequence continues at coordinate 40,708,335 of OX467714.1, read as the reverse complement.
TATTAGCCACTAGTTATAAGTATAAAATTAACAGTAATGAGTTCTGATGGTAAATTGTTGCTAATGGTAAAATATAAACGGCTTTTTATCGATGGTAAATTCTTAATTATGAACTGCTAGTGTTAGTACTCTAGCAATTGATTAATAATGGTAAATATTTATTAATAAATTGCATCTAGTAAGTTTTTAGCATGTAATTACTATTGGTAACACTTAAGTGATTGATTGCAGTTGGTAAATTGCTAGTAATAATAAGTATTAACTTATTGGATGTGAATTGCTAATGTTGCCTTATTAGCGACAATTTGTAAGTAGAAAATTAATAGTAATGAATTCTGATGGTACATTGTTCTTAACAGTAAAATATATACGACTATTTATTGATGGTAAATTCTTAATAATGAATTGTCATTAATAGATTCTGATGGGGAATATTTATTAATGAATTGCTCAAGTTTTCAACGTGTAATTATCATTGGTAACACTTTAGTGAATGATTGTTAATGGTAAATTGTTAATAACGAATGCTTGTGATAACCTATTTTCTGTGTATTGCTAATGAATTAACTATCTGCTGATAAAAAATAATTAATAATGAATTTGCTGATGATAAATCGTCAATAATGATTTGCTGGTGATATATTTTTGGCTATTAAATGCTAAAGAGCTATTGTAATGTTAAGTATGACGTAATATCGAAAAAAAAAAATGGGCTGTTTCTAGAACACCAAGGTAGGGCTAAACTGATATATTAAATTATTAAACAATTAACAAATACGAAATTTACATTATTTTACACAGAGTGAGTGTATAAAATTTTTTGAATGTTCCTGGGTTTAAGACGACCGAGGCGTGGTTGGAAATGATCAAAGGTTCCACCCAATTGGCTAAACTCGACGCGAGGGGCGTGGCTATCTATTTAAGCTTGCTTAGTGAGCGTTCTCTACGCAAAAATCAATCAAAAAATAAATAATTTGTCATTTATTTGTAAAAAATTGACAGGTCGTATTACATAAATTACTAATTACGAACGAAAAGAAGGAATGCCGGTATTACAAAATTTTGACGGGCAATTAGTGTTGAAAAATGGGCGTCGTCAGAATATTTTGTCACAGATGTTCGACCAAGACAAATCCTATGTAAATTTTAGTTTTATTTAAGACTTTATGTGAACCACATGGTTTGAATATGCGCGAACTGTACAGATTACGAATCCATCAGTGTTTTGTTCGGTTGTAGTGTACGTTTAAATGGTGATTTTAGTCGTCAGTGAATGCTAAAGGTTTACATTAATTTTATAGTACGATTTTAGCGAAATACCATAATCCTTCTTCATTTAAGATCTGTATAGGAACAGTTTGTAATGTTAGTAAATGTCACTCAAGGTATTTTTCCAAAAAATAACAAAAAGAAATGTACAACTTTGGGTTAAAAATTCGTGGGCAGTCAAAATAATGTTTCAACTCGTCTCATCCTCTGGAAACCGTCCATCAACTTATTTTCAATAATAACGATAACTTGCCTTTCAACCCCCCCCTCCCCCGTGTAGTCCTGGTCAACTTGAACGGCTATGAGATATTTCTTCCAATTAATTTTTATAAATCTACTTCTATGTTCGATGTCTTGACCGCTCCACAAACGTACAAACGAGCAATCTCGAATGGAATCACCTATTAAGTCTAGTTTATACAGCGAATAAAATAAAATGAGAAATAACCTAAAATAAAATAAGGAATGAGTGCAAAAAACATTGGTTTATACAGTTGACTAAAATAATTTTTTTTTGATAAAGCAGGTATCGACCTTTCCTCAGTTATATTTGCAAAAACTGATGGAAAATACAAGAGCAGTCGACTGAAAGAAAATGATTGGCTCACAATTGCTAACATAATGGAGAAAGCACGTAAGTGTCAAAAAATCAGAGAATAAATAGAAGGAAAATCAAAAATACCTGCAAAAATAATATTAGGTTAGGTTAGGTCGATTGCAAACTCGAAACATTTAGAACGGAAAAGATTTGGTTCACGCGCATTATCAGTTTTTAAACAAAATAAAATAAAATAAGGCAAAGAGATAAAAGAGTTGGCCACCATTTGTTCCTATTCTTATTTCCTATTTTATCTTATTTCTTGTATAAACGCTTTCATAGTTTTGGGCATGTTTATCTTTCTTATTTCGATTTATTTTGTTCCTTATTTTATTTTACTTGCTTTATAAACTCGCCTTTACTCCTGTTCGAACACATTGCTGCACAAAAAAAATCAAAAATATTATGAACACAATTTAAAATGCCGCACAGAAACATAATTGTCGATTTCTTTTAATGCAACTTGCAATTTAAAAAAGGAACATCTATTTTTGTGATTCAGTTATCATTTTTGCCACCTTTAACCTTAATTTTACGTAGATTCTGCCATTTCTCTAAACCTGCTAGGATTAGTTGGTCTGCATTGCCCCGAGTGGCTCTAATATTCTTTCAGGTGAACAACTAGGCCACTCATACTCTGACTTTTCAATTACCTATAGGAGTTTTTTCACCAATCAAGAACATTACAGACATACATACATAATTCTACGTGTCCAAACCATCTAAGAATTCCTTTATCTATCTTTGTTACTACATTCGTCTGGTAAGTGATGCCTCGCTTACAAACTCGCTCACTTCTCTGGAACACCGTAGAAAAGTTAGTAATTTGTCTCTATGTTATAGATATTTTCATGGGAAATGCTCTTCTGAAATATCAACAATCGTTCCTCCTTTAGCTGTTTCTTCGAGATTAACCCATCAAGTTCAGACTTCACACCCCTTCGTGGTCACTTTAGAGACATGCAGAACATCTCTTTCCAAAGACTCGTTCATCCAACGAACAGCGACGCTTTGGAGCACATTGGAGGTGTTCCCCGAGGCATACAACCTCTATAAATTTAAGAAGAACTCCAATTCCTTTTTTCCTTGGTTCTCGCGATGTTCTCTGAGCATTACAGGATATCCCTTTTCGTGGGAACCAGAATATAAAAAAAACATATTTTTTCACACCAGAGCGTTTACCTATCACACTATTCTTCACTCTATCCATCAGTCACTTCAGCTATACACACAGTCAGTGTCTTTTTTTAAACGTTCTGGCTGCTCTCGTAAATTTTGAACTCAAGTACACAAACTCATTTACTTGTTCAACTCTTTCTCCTTTAATCAGCACCTCGCAGTTTGTCGTGCTTTCTTCTGTTTCAAAAACCATTACTTTCATCTTGCTTACATTCACTTTCAAAGTTCATCTCTTTGGTTTTTGGAGCATCATGCATAATATTAACCATCGCCTGCAAATGATAATAATATGACCTAATAATCGGCGTAAAGGAGGCATTTGACGATCAAATCATTCATTGTCAATCCATCTAATTCAAGTCTTTTAAACAACCGTCTATGGATAAGTTAAACAGCCACACATCCCTGTATATCACCTTTTTCGATGTTAAACCGTTTATCCTGACATAAACAGTTTTCCAATCTTGCATTGTTCATTTTTGACGATACAAACACCCATTTAAAAGATCAGTTTTATTCTGTCTTGATAGTTAACCCTTGAACGCGAACTCCCAATCTCTTTTTGTGACATTCCCCACTTTACCGAAGTAATGATTCTTCCTTTTTGTAGTTCTGATGCCTCAACACGAAGATTTCGTCAAATATCTGACAGAATTCATTTATTTACTCGACCACAATTTTATAACTGAACAAAAATATCAATGATTCACCAAAAATAGGTACTTTTTCCAATTTTTTTGTTAGCGGACTCACTCATCTTTTGTTTGCATAATATGTTTTTTACAAAAATAAATACTGGGTGATTCCATGTAGTGTATGTGGATCTAAAAGTACTTGCAACTCGTCGTGCGAAATATCTTCGTAAAAATTCTTTGTAAGAATTAATCTTTGATGTGGAAAGTACAAATTTGTTTCATTTCATTGTTGCACTGTAACTCCGTAGGTAGATTTTCGGAACACTGTTTACGTCAACGGGAAATAGGCATGAAAATGTTTCAGATATTTCATCGCATTTTGCTAATTTCGAAAAATAACTTTAAAAAATGTGCGAATTAGTTCTTTGATACAAAGCAAGTTTTAACAGATATATTAAATCGCCCGGCGGACTGAGTGTTGGCCAAGTAACTACGTAAATATGGAATATTTAACATTCCTCTCACCTCCCGGATACAGACTGGTCACATAAAACCTTCGAATTTCTGATTACCTGCAAAGTAGACGTAATAATCACTCGAGACTTGTTCGGTACAATCAGAAGGACCAATACTAGGGGGTCTGGGAGTATGGAAAACCCCCCTGGAAAAGTGGGGGGTCCGGGGGCAAAATATATTAAAATTTATAACAATACAAAATAAGTTATTTAAGTTTTCATAAACGAATCATACCAAAAATCAAAAACATTGATATCACCTGAAAAAAATTAGATCCTAAAACTGTACTGGTACCATAAGGTAATAATTTAAAAGGAATTGGGTGGTTCTTCTTCTTCTTCTTCTTCTACTTGTTAGAGATCTAGATGATCTGTTGATTCCGTACTTGCCTCTGTAATATTTCCTGAGATGTGGACTGCCAGCTGTCTCTCCATCTCTTTGGTGGTCTTCTGGGTGGACGGGTTCCTGCTAGTTTTCCCTCTGGTACAATGCGTGGTAGTCTATCGTCGGTCATTCTCTTTACGTGGTTATACCATTCTCTTCTCCTCTGCCTTCCCCATCTCACCATATCCTGTACGTCGCATTGTGCTCTAATTTCAGTGTTTCTTACGTGATATCTTCTTGTTTTCCCGGCTATTGTTCTCAGTACTGATATTTCGGCGACTCGTAGCATCCTTTTGGTCTTGTTGGTATCCTCTCTCGCTTCTATACCATATGTCATTATTGGCCTGACGCATGTCTTATATATTTTGATTTTACTCTTCTTTCGCATATGTATTAGCCCGTACAGTTTCCCTTAGACATCCTGATATTATGGCTGATTTTTAAATTTGGTTTCTCAGGTCCTTTACCGGGTCGTGAGCGCTGGACATATCTATGCCCAGGTATCTAAATTGCATGACCTGCTCTATGGGTTTATTATCTATTACCAGCTTGCATCTCATTGGCTCCCTAGCGATGGTCATGGTTTTCGTTTTACCCATGGATATATCCATATTGAGTTGCTGATTGATCTGGTAGAACTTAAATAACTGTCTCTGTAGGTCATTCTCACTTCCTGCGAATATTGCAGCGTCGTCGGCGTAGCAGACCATGCTGATAGCCCTATTGTTCATTGTGTATCCCGAATTGGGTGGTTAAGATAGTAAACCTTTTCATCGTCGTTCCATTGTATCCTTGAACACTGCGATATTCATCAAATTTCTGAGTTTAGGATTTTTTCACTGTTTTACTTTTAATTTATTAACAGACACTCCTCAATAGTCTCCACGAAGAGATAGAAAACTTATCGATATGAACTTCTATCAATCTCACGAGTTGTCTCAATATTATTCTCGCGAAAAATCGGGATACCGCGAAATAAATGACTATCCAAAACCGTGTTCGAGAATCAGGAAAACGCTAGAAATATCCGGTTCGAACTACAAAGAAGATGGAAACGCGTGCAAGAGAAGAAGAATAATGCAAGAGAACGTATTCGTCAGAAATTTAAAGAAACACGATAATTCTGCGATGTCGGACGTCTCTTCCAACTGCAGCATGAGGTCCATCGATGATCCCAAAAGGTAAATTTGATTTATTATGCAGGTCTATGTTGGGCAGCTGGGGCTCATTTCTGAAGTAATTTTCTGCAAATAATTTCCAAATTTTAGATCACAATTTGGCCGTGACGTCAGTATTTTGACATATTTTAGATTACATACATACATATAGTCACGCCTTTTTTCCGTAGGCAGAGACCACTTGTTACGGTTCTTACACACATCTTTCGGTTCTTCTACTTTCATCAGTGCTCTCATACATGCTTGTCAGTTGTTGGTACTCTTGACCTGGCCTGGCTCAAATAAGTTGTCATAACAGGAATGACATCACTATACACTGGTAACGAAATTGTAGTCAGTAAATTCTCTTTTAATCGTTTATATGCAGCCAGATAATCAAATAGTAACGGACAACGTATTCGTTAAAGTATATACCTGCTAAAAAAATGTATTTGATAACATCAATATTTAATAAAAAAATATAAAGGTGCAATATCAATTCGGTTTTTAAAATTTTGTACATGACAACGTTCCGTACATTTACAAGTGGAAAAGAACAGTAGATCCAAGGTACCCTAAAGTAGAAAGATATCGCTACCGACCTCCCGACATACTTTAACATTCACGATTTGGTAGTAGCTGGTTTTCTTGGATTCGAAGAGCAACAATCCGTTATCCAACAAAACCCGAATCGCTGCCTATATGTGTGATTATAAGCCTTCGTCCTATACCCGTTGGTGTTTTTAAGCCCGTTGTAGGAAATCCTTTTACACCCATTCGGAAAACTGCATTAGAACATAATGTTAGTGTGGGATCTGTCTGTAACATTATTAAGAAGTATAAAGTAACGCTATTGCAAGAATCATCTGAAGATGATTATGACCGTAGAATGGAATTTTGTAAAACTTTAATGCAAAAGGTAGATGCAGACCCCCATTTTACAAGTAAGATAGTCTTTTTCGATAAAGCCACGTTTATGTTAAATGGTACAGTTTACCGCCAAAACTGTAGATATTGGAGAGATACTAATCCTAGATGGATGCAAGAACATAAAACACAAAGGCCTATAAAAGTTAATGTTTGGGCAGGTATTATCGGCACCACTAGATATTATTGGACCATTTTTTGTAGAAGGCTATATAAACGGGCCAAAGTATTTAGATTTTTTAAGCAATAAAATAGTTCCTGCAATAAGAAATGCAGTTGATAACAATTTTAATGACATTTGGTTTCAGCGGTATGGTGCATTACAACACTTTGGTGTTGCTATTCGAAATTACTTAAATGAAGTTTTCCAAGACAGGGGGATTGGAAGTAGAGGCCCAATTAAGTGGCCAGCCAGATCTCCCGATTTATCGCCTTTAGAGCATTTTCTCTGGGGATATCTAAAAAACATTGTGTACAAGACAAAACCTGATAATCGGGATGAACTGAGAAATAGAATAACAGCTCGTCAAATACCAAATCAGCAATTGCGTAATACCATATCAGCTTTTTATATTAGACTTGGATTCTGTCAAATAGAAGAAGAAAGTCAATTTGAACATCTAATTTAATGAAATTAATAAGTTATTTGTTCCTGTTAATTATTTTGGTAATAAAAACGTTCTCGTAATTTATTTTTCTCTCAATAACTGTAGAATAAATAAGATTAGAATTATGCGGTCTTGATGATTGTATTTGTAATTTAATAGATTATGAAAAACTGAAAATATATACAGGGTGTAGTATTTAAAAAATTAGGTCAAGATATTTTGGAGTAACGGTGTATACTTCTAATCGACTTATGCAGACGGCCTGAATTATTTGAAAAAACTTTTATTCAAGACTCTAAAGTAACCAAAAAAACAATTTTTTGAGTCATATTACTTTAAAAATGACCCGCCCAGCTGGCCAACAACAATTTCGACCCCATTTTCGTAGACCTGCGTTATTCGTTCGATTTTTCGGTTGCAGTTTGAGAATAGACACGGGCTACGTGAGCGCCGAAAGTTCAATCGAAGAAAGTGACGAAGAGAAAGAATCGGCGCACCACGTGTTAGAACCGGCGGTGCATCATACGGGATGCGCGATAAATGGACCAAGGAAATGTTTGGCGTGGGCTTGCAAGGCTTGCAAAAAGAAAACGGTGGCGATAGACCGAAGAAAAGCGGCTACTTTGAGGGAGAGACGCAGACTTAGAAAGGTACGATGTCATTTATTTTAGACCAGCTGATTAGCGTGCTCCGTACAGATGTTAATAATATAAAGTACGTTCTTCTGCCAAATATAGTGAAATGGATAGCGCAAAAATATTCTCTCTATTCAAATATTTATGTACACCAGTTTTCATGGCGATTGGTTGAACGGTATAGAAGCCGATGTGCTGTAGCGCTATCTAATAGCAAGTTAAAACAAAATGCATTGTATGGAAACCTTCTCTATGAAAAAACACCAAGTTTTGCGGTGATTAGTCAAGAGATGTTGGAGTTTAGCTATCTTATGTGCACCAATATCCATTTTTATAAACAGACATAAAAAAATATTTGTGGAACATAGAAATTTCAATGCGAAACAAAGGGCTTGACGGTCTCCAGTCGACCAGCATAAAATATAATACATATTCGCGATTAACAATCAAGTAATTAACTACAACACTCTAATTTGAATTGTCCCCACTTTGTCGACATGTGTTTGCGACGTTGGCAATCTGTATGAAATTGTTAGCGACGGTGTGTACGTCTGACTTATCAGAAAAGCGATTACGACATATGCAAGAGATCAAATAATTTTTCTTCTTGAAATGTGTTCTACGATTAAAAAAACATAACATTAACTTCATCCCTTTGATTTTCAGGGCAGTAGTAGGTTCACACAATATCTTTATAAAAATTATATCCTTTGTGTTATTCTGATGTATAAGCTACAATATTGTAAAGTTTCATTAAAATCCATTTAGTAGTTTTTGCGTGAAAGAGTAACAAATATCCATACATACTTACAAACTTTCGCGTTTATAATAGCAGTAGGTTCACACAAAATCTTTATAAATTATATCCTTTGTGTTATTCTGATGTATAAGCTACAATATTGTAAAGTTTCATTAAAATCCATTTAGTAGTTTTTGCGTGAAAGAGTAACAAATATCCATACATACTTACAAACTTTCGCGTTTATAATAGCAGTAGGTTCACAAAAAATCTTTATAAATTATTTCCTTTGTGTTATTCTGATGTATAAGCTACAATATTGTAAAGTTTCATTAAAATCCATTTAGTAGTTTTTGCGTGAAAGAGTAACAAATATCCATACATACTTACAAACTTTCGCGTTTATAATAGCAGTAGGTTCACACAAAATCTTTATAAATTATATCCTTTGTGTTATTCTGATGTATAAGCTACAATATTGTAAAGTTTCATTAAAATTCATTTAGTAGTTTTTGCGTGAAAGAGTAACAAATATCCATACATACTTACAAACTTTCGCGTTTATAATAGCAGTAGGTTCACACAAAATCTTTATAAATTATATCCTTTGTGTTATTCTGATGTATAAGCTACAATATTGTAAAGTTTCATTAAAATCCATTTAGTAGTTTTTGCGTGAAAGAGTAACAAATATCCATACATACTTACAAACTTTCGCGTTTATAATAGCAGTAGGTTCACACAAAATCTTTATAAATTATAGCCTATGTGTTATTCTGATGTATAAGCTACAATATTGTAAAGTTTCATTAAAATCCATTTAGTAGTTTTTGCGTGAAAGAGTAACAAATATCCATACATACTTACAAACTTTCGCGTTTATAATAGCAGTAGGTTCACACAAAATCTTTATAAATTATAGCCTATGTGTTATTCTGATTTATGTATTGTAAAGTTTTATTAAAATCTATTCAGTAGATTTTGCGTGAAAGAGTAACAAACATCCATGCATACATACATACTTACAAACTTTCGAGTTTATAATAGTAATAGGATATTTTGTGCTGGTTGACTGGAGGCTGTCCAGCTCTTTGTTTTGCATTAAAATTTCTATGTTCATCAAATAGTCCTATGGCTAAGTGCAGATTTGATGGGCATTCCAGTATGGCTAGAAATTTCAAAGGATGTAGCCAAGAGCGTGACGCTCAACGGTAGGTTTTAACCTTTCTGAAATCACTAATTTTGGAGGGAAGCTAAATCTTTGGCTCCACCGAATGGTCAAACCGCACCGGTCGGAGCTCTCCGACTAGCCTTACCGTTAAGGACACGGTCTTGGCTACATCTTTTGACATTTTTAGTCGTTCTGGAACAACCATCAAATTTTTGCAATTGTCTCTAGCCCTAAATAAAAATAGTTAAAATACTTTTAACTTCTTATTCTTAACTTGATGGAAGAAAACGCCTGCTACAAATCGAATTTCCTATGGTACAACTCTATATTAACAAACTTCTGGCAGGTGAATGAAGCATTCGAAATGTTGAAAAAGAGAACGTGCAATAATCCAGGTCAAAGGCTACCCAAAGTGGAGATTCTGCGAGGAGCGATAGAATACATCGAATACCTCGAAGAAGTACTTCACGGCTCCAAATCGTCCATGGGTTGCAGCAATAGCATCGTCCCGAAAAACGAATACATGGTAAGTGTGCTGTTTTTTAAATTTGGACAAAAATAACGCAACAACATATTAAATCATACAAATTGTAATCTATCTTCTTCGGTCCATCTTTGGACATAGGCCTCCCCCAGTCTTTTCCACTCTTCCCTGTTTGTCGCCATGTTCATCCATCTAGTTCCAGAGACCTTCTTGAGGTCATCCGCCCACCTCATTTGGGGTCTTCCTCTACTTCTTTTATTTTCCCAGGGTCTTCAGTTTAGAATACATTCGTTCCATCATCGGTCGTCCTTTTGTCTGATATTGTGACCGGCGAATTTCCATTTTAATTTTGCTACTACCTCTTTTCTAACATCTCTTACTTTCGTTTTATTTCTTATTCACTCGTTTCTCTTTCTATCTATCAGTTTTACATGTAACATTTGTCTTTTCATTGATCTTTGTGATTTTATTACTTTATCCATGTTTTTCTGTGTAAGTGTCCATGTTTGGGATCCATAGGTGCGGACATTGATTATATACTTTGGTTTTGAGGTTAGGTAAGGTTAGGTTATGTATTGTAGATATTTTTTATTTTTTCGGATGTAGCTCAATTTGCCGAATGCTGCCCAACCCAAACAAACCCAAAAAATTGCTGTTATGAATTAATTTTAATAATTTTGTTTGAACATTGGTTACATTAAAAGTTATAAAAAACGTATTATAAGGCAGAAATATGGCAACCTTGTACAGAAGACAAAAGACAGTGAGTGCATTAACAATTATAACAGTTATACCCCAACAGCGTACTTTAAAATTAAATTATCTTCAATATTTCTCTATAAGATTGGAATCAAAATTATTCTTAAGACTTAACAACAAAATTGTAATGATGAAAAAAATAAATTATGGTGTAAATAGGACACTTTCCCTTCTAGTTACTCTTCACCCCTACCTCCCCAAAAAATAAAAAAACAACAACAAAACTTTGCAGTCTAAGAAATTGAATGTTTGATGGTGTTTAGCAGTTTTTTATACAGTTGTTAATTCTGCAGCACATATTAAAATGGAGGATTTTCTTTAATAAAATAGGAAGATATGTTTTTTGATGAAAATGCCGATATGGTCTCTTACGCTCGATTTGTCACCATGACTTACGGATATATATTGCAAATAGTACTAAATGCCTCGTATTAATTTTTCCCTCTTTTAATACGTGACCACTCCTCACTCCGCACTCCTCAATCTAAACTTCTAAACAAATAACAAACGGATACGCCGCGCTAGTAACGCTAATAACTAGATACTAGTTGATCCGTACCCAGCTTCGCTCGTTAACTTTTCGTTATTTTTTACTTACGTGTTTAAAAAAATATATATTCATTCGTAAATTTTAAATCTCCCGGGACAAATGAATCTTGGACCGGGATACCGGGACGTATGGCAACCCTACACTAGCAGCGAAAAGCTACGTTGTGCCGTATCCGCTCAGCGAACGTTGGCTATCATCATAGCAATCGAGACCTTGTTAACAGCCGCTCGGAAGAGTTCACTAGACGTTTTGCCGTACCACTGTCGTAGGTTTTTTGACCATGATACTCTTCGTCTCCCTGGTCCTCTCCTACTGTTCACCTTACCCTGGATAATGAGTTGGAGTAATGCATATTTCTCATTTCGCATGATGTGTCCCAGATATGTAAGTTTTCTTACTTTAATTGTTTTCATGAGTTCTCTGTCTACTCCGATTCTTCTTAAAACTTCATTATTTGTCTGTCCAGCTAATTTTAAGGATTCGCCTGAATACCCACATTTCAAATGCTTCAATTTTCTTGCTAGCAGTTTCCGAGAGTGTCCATGCCTCTACGCCATACAGTAATACTGAGAAAACATAGCATCTAACTATTCTCATGCGCAGATGTAAACTTAAAGTATTGCTTGAGAGCACATCTTTCATTTTTAGAAAAATTGTTCTTGCTTTTTCTATTCGTTGTTTAATCTCTTTGCTATGGTCCCATTGATCATTTACTAAGCATCCAAGGATAGTGAGGCTTTCCACTCTTTCCAATGCCACATAGTTCGCATACACTCTTATAATAATTTCGTTGGCGTCCATACTATTCTTGGTAATTACCATAAATTTCGATTTATTGGTATTAAGGCTTATTCCATTTATTTTTCCATTCTAATATTAGTCGTGAAAACTCATATCTGTCTCCTCTCATTATGTGTCCGAAATATGCGATTTTCCTCTTTTTGATTGTCTCGAACAGTTCTATGTCTTCTAGTTTTGCTCTTCAAATTACTTCTTCGTTTCCGACTCTCTTTCTTTTAAGCATTCGACGAAGGGTCCACATTTCTCGCGTTAATTTTTTCCAGGAGTTTACCTTCTAGTAATTCGACTACCGATTCATATCTGGATTAATATAAAGACGTCCGTACAAATTTTCAATTTACTCGTTTCTAACATGGCGATAAATTTTTAAAAATTGACGCGATACTAATAGGCCGCTCTTTGAAGTAGCGTTCAGTAAATATTTCAACGTCGCGAACGAATAGACGCCGCGTCCGAAAATAAACAAGAAAAGAGAATCGAAAAGGAGACAAAAATTTTTATATATAATCTTGTAAAACGATGCGCGTTTTTATACGCAGACTATGTAAGTAAAGTTAATGTCTAGTGGGTACGAAGAGATTTACGCCCCGAGCCGACATATGTACGCAATATGTGGACAGACTATCGAGATATTTATCTCTTGTTTTTTTGTCGAATGAATCATTATAACCCCCCACTGATAAGTTACGAGGTCTGACAATAAAGTACTGAAACTAGTACGATACAGCAGTGAAATTAGTTTTATGTCATACTAGTTCATTATTGTGTTTTTATTACTTAGTTACCAACTATCTAATGTCGTACTTTATGCCCGTGCGGGCATAAAGTTTACGGGCATAAAGTTTACTTTATGGCCCGTGCGGGCCTAAAGAGAAATACTTTTTTGGTTAACTTATTTAATAACCTTTATTAATGAAATTACAAACAGAATATAGTAATATATGTAAATATTCGATGAACATTATTTTGACGAATTAACATATAATTGGCAGTTCTAAAATGATCCGGTGATAGTTAAGTTGCCTGCAGCAAACGATTCATGTTTCATAGTTTGAGTTTTAAATTTCTGCACCGAAACGCCAGACCCGGAAGAAGAAGAAGAGTTGCTGACGTTCGACGCATACAATGACCTGTATATTTCTCAGGATCACTCAAACCCAGATATTCCGCTATAATGGACGGGATTTTTCCAAACGTGTTTTTTCCTACTGGCTGTACAGTACATCGACCTTGTCTATAGGTCAGAAAAAGCCTTTTTTCTGAGCAACCACGTGGCCGTAGTGACATATAATCTCTTATTAGCTTTAATCTGTTCATTTCACCCTCATCTATGATGGTAAAAATGCGTTTTTTATCGGTCTTTGTCTCTGGTACATTTACCACAAAAACCGATTTTCCATCTTCTACATGAGTAACTAATATGTTCACAAGTTCTTGCCGTCGACATCCACCAAATATTCCAAATATTAATGCAACTTTGTTTATTAAAAACGTCTCGTTCGGTGCCTTATGAATAAATTTTAAAACATCTTCTCTAGACAGAATTTTAGACTTCTTTGGTTCGTAGCCTTTCGAAATTTGCTTCAAATATTCCATTAACTTATAGTAATTAGCAATGTTAATATTTTTATTTACTTTTAAAGTCTTCTTTACCATGGAATATTTGGACCACAAGGAACTCTGAGAAAATGTTTTGGCGAGAGTATCCAAGCAACACTGTTTCATTAACATCTTTTACGTAGTTTTCTTGCATCCAATTTAATAATATTTCGTATTCCATGTTGTAAGCTTCTTTAGACTTTTTTGGCAACAGATTTTCAGTTGCTTTCTTTGCTTTTTCAATAATTTCGTCAGGAATTCCAAAATCTCCGTACATGTTGACTTCTAACTTTGACACATATAAAAATTATTGTGAATTTATAACATTTACGTTTGTCAACATTCACTTAGCAACGATGGTGTCTACTATGATAAAATGGCAATGTTATTAATTCAAACCGGATTTGTATTGAGATTGGATTGCAATAACGAACTAGTATGACATAAAGTTATGTATGTACCGCGGGCATAAATAGATGTGTATACCCTCGGGCGACTTACAAACCCTCAGGCCAGAGGCCCTCGGGTTTGTAAAACGTCGCCCTCAGGGCATAAACATCTATTTATGCCCTTGGTACATAAATAACTATTTTATCCGCGTTCATTTATGATAGGAGATTATCAGTGCGGCTTTCGGACAAACCGATCAACTGTTCACAATTAGACAGCTACTAGAAAAAAGCTGTGAATTTAATAGGCAGCTACACCAATTGTTTATAGATAGTGTGAAAAGAGTTAAGATCTTGGAGACAATGGCAGAATTCGGGATACCTCATAAAATTATATGACTAACCAGAGTTTGTGTAGAAGGATCCAGATGCAGAGAAAAAGTTGGAAGCGATATGTCGGACGTATTTAGGGTAAGTACGGGACTAAAGCAGGGTGTCTTGCTGTCCCCTACTCTTTTTAATATTGTCCTGGAGAAGGTAGTAAGGGACTCCAAACTAGAAACAAAGCTCTTCCAAACGACTGGTTCACAACTAATACTTGCAATATTGACGTGGTGGAAACAAGCAAGATAAAAATACATGAACATCTCTAGAACAGGCAGAGGGAGATTGGTACAAAGTGTAACAATGAATGAGTACAGCTTTGAAAATGTCCCGCAGTTCAAGTACCTGGATTCTATCATTGCAGCCGACAATGACATCAGCGAGGAAGAAGTTACTAGAAGATTTAAAATCAAAATATACAAAACTGTCATCAGACCTGTCATCATGTACGGCTGCGAATCGTGGACGCTATCGATACTAAATGAGAAGGTCATCCGAAGATTCTAAAGACGAATACTGAGAAAAATATACGGCCCGACAAAGGATCCACAGACGCAACAGCATAGAAGTAAAACAAATGCAGAACTGAGAGAACTATACGACGAACCGGATCTGTGTAACGTAATAAATGCTCAACGGCTTAGATGGGCAGGACACGTACGTAGGCAACCCAGAGGGGAAAATATCACTTGGAAGACCCAGATTGAGATGGCGAGACAATGCGGATTTGAGAAAATTGGACGTCGAAAATGGCACGGAGCTTATGACCGATCGAGTTAAATGGAGGCAAGTCGTCGCGTGAGCCAAAGCCCATCAGGGGCTGTAGCTGTAGTAGTAAGTAAGTACATTTATACGAGTGCGAATCGAGTATGGAACGAAGTTTCTTACCGCACGTTGCGGAAACCGGGGCTTCTTCTTCTTTTAATGTATATTTCAAGAATAACGTCTTCTTCTTCTTTTTACGTTAGGATTAAGTCCTTCGTTTACATCAATGGTTTGCCAGGGGCAGTTGGAATGCTGATGACCAGCTTTTATACGTGGTCGAGGTGTATTTGGTTTTTTCTCTTTCGCAATTTTTGTTCATTTGGAATTATGTCCACGTGGAATCTCCATTTTCTTCTCCGGTTTCTTGCCCATCTTACTACATCTTGAATCTCTCATATTTCCTTATTTCTTCATTTTTTTTCAGGTCGAATAACGTATGTCCTGTTATTGATCTTAGTGTTCGCATTTCTGTTGTTCTTAAAAGTCGTTTGGTTGTTGCGTTCTCCGCTCTGGTTTCTATCGAGTATGTCATGATCGGTCTAACCCAAGTTTTTTATATTCTGACTTTACTCCTAGTGCTCATATGTTTATTTCGCCAAATTAAATCTTTTAAGTATCCTGATGATGCCCTTGTTGTTTGGGCTTTTACTTCGTCCTTTAAGTTCATATTACTTATGTATTTACCTGCCATTGTTAGAATAATAGGCTACCGAGTATTCAGCCGGTCATAGTCATACTTCCAGGGATTACATTATTGGTTTGGGTTCCTTTATTATTATCAGAATAGTTTTGTCCAGACGATTATAGGCGAGTGAAGAGATTTGACGTAATTTGGTTGGTAGGGGGTGTCAAGGAAAAGTGGTTAATTCGTGGTACATCCCGTATATCGAATGAACAGTCGAAGAAATATTTTCCGATTTGGACACGATCCAAACGTTAACGAAATCTAGACGGCGTTGGATTAATCGCGCCGAGACAAGCGACAAGGCTCAAAATTAAATTCCGCAATCTATACGAAAAATCTTCAGAAACTCGCTTTTCCATTCTACCATGCTAGACGACTAGAAATTTACACCGAATAATATTAATAGAAATTGTGGATTTATATGTACTCTGTGTTGTACTAAGTAAATCAGGCAGTCTAGTGTTCTATTTTGTATATTTGTTTCTGCGCTTCTTTATCGCGACCAAAAGCGTGGAAGTGGTTTTTTTTAGGAAAATTTATTTAGTTTTCCTTTTATTTTTTAATCTAATTATTTTTTAATTTATTTATAAACGGACAAACCAATTATACAATTTTACAAAGAGAAAATATAAAAATACAGAGCACGTACATATATCTACAAAGAAGACTAAAACAAAAATACAAAAGACTAAAACGAATAAAAGAAAAGGATTATAAATAAGTGATCAACAGTTTTTTATCGCTTTCCTGAAAGAACATAAAGATTAATTGAGCAGTTCAATTTCGTAGTGGTGTTTTCATAATTCTATTGATGGATTCATTTTGGCCATAATTTGTCCTACATAATGAGGGCCGGGTTGTAACAGTACATATATATAGTCACGCCTTTTTCCCGTAGTGGTTGGCAGAGACCACTTGCTACGGTTCTTACACACATTTTTTGCTTCCTCTACTTTTATCAGTGCTGTCAAACATGCTCTTGACCTGGCCTCTTCAAAACAATGTTGATCTGATCGAGATATGTTCTCCGAGGTCGACCTCTACCGATTTGCCCATTCACACTCGCCTTACAAATTTGTTTCTTCAATCTTTCTTCATCCATCCTTTCTACGTGTCCAAACCATCTAAGCATTCCTTAATCTATCTTTGTAACCATATCTTCTTTTACACTACAACGTTCCCTTATCTCGCTATTCTTCACTTTATCCAACCGAGTCACTTCGGCTGTAACTATTCATCTCCGCAGCATTAATTCTATTTTCATGCTCAATGTCACTGTCATACTTTCCATTTCTCGTAAACTTTAAACCAAAGTATACAAACTCATTTACTTGTTCCACTATCCCTTAATCAGAACCTCACAGGTTGTCATACTTCCTTCTCTTTTAAAAACCATTACTTTCGTTTTGCTTACATTTATTTTCATCCCTTTTATTTTCAGGCCATTACTCATCCCTTTTGAATCCCATGTATATGCACAACTTCTTAAAAATTTATTTTGACGACCCTCTAAAAAATGCACTTTATAAAATGGTGACCAGATTAAAGAATTATATTCGAGAATAGATCTTACCTGTCCACGATATATAATCACAGCAGCATTAACAGATAGTTCCTTAGCAGAACGAGGGGAAAAGCCTAACATTTTACGATCACGAGATGATGTTTCTGTTATGTGATGTTTGAAGGTCATTTTCGAGTCGAATATAACTCCTAGTTCTTAGATTTTGTTGGTTACTGATAGGTTTGTGTCATTAACTCTGTAAATATGATCAATCATGACTACGTGAAAAAGTTATTTTTTGAGATTTATTTAAGTTCAGTTTTAATAAATTAATATTACACCAGCTGGAAAAGAAGATCCAACTGCAAACTCTAAGCATCAGAAACGCATTGAACCATTCTAAACATTTTCAGGTCATCAGCAAACATTAAAAAGGATCTGTTGATAATGACATCAGAGAGGTCATTAACAAAAAGATTAAATAACAGAGGTCCCATATGTGATCCCTGTGGTACACCTGATGGTACTTCAATTGGTTGCGAGTCTGAGCTCCCATATTTCACATGTTGGACTAGTGAGATAGCTTTTGATCCAATTTAAAATATATGCGTCAATACCCAAAGCTTCGAGCTTTGCTAGTTATACACTGTGGTTGACTCTATCAAAGGCTTTAGAAAAGTGCGTGTAAATAGAGTCTACTTGCAACTCATCCTCTAATGAATTAATAATATAGTTTTAATAAAGCAACAGGTTGTTATGGGTTTTCATTTTTTTGGAAATTTGAAAAAAGTCAATTTTTTAGTGACATTCAAAAATTTATATCTCAGCTTCTATATAACTTATAGATTTCATTTGAACGGCATTCTTCTCTGTAAACCCTAGACTTTGGATACAAAAATAGATCTCTACCCTACTTTTTCTTAATTGATCCGATTTCTTTATTATACGGCCATCCAAAGCAGATGAAATTTTCAAAAATTGCTAGCTTTAGATAGCTGTTACTTTTTCCTTGGAACTTTGATTTGCTTGAAATTTTAAGAAAAGTTGCTCTGTTATATCCCTAAAAAGCTCTGAAAATTTCAACTTTGGTATCGAGTTTGGATCCGAGTTATAAATTTTCAAACGTTTAATGTAACCTATGTCCGTAAAAAATTATTAAATTTTAGCAATTAAATATATTTTGTCCAGGATTTTATTTTGAAAAACAATAAAACTTATTTCAATGATAAATATTCGCTTTTAAACTTTCAAATCATTTTAGACTGGCACGACCAATCAATTCATATGCGAGAGGCTGCAGCAATTCAGTGAACCTTTACAGCGATTTAACTCGTCCAATGGTGAGTAACATTTTTGTATATTATTGATATTCGAATTGAGTATGAAGTGATCGACATAATGGCCATCTATGTAAGCAGATTTTGTACCCGTGGATTTTTTTCACAGGGATACGTGAAAAGTATTATTTATCATATGTTTTAGTTGAGATGTATTAGTTGAAATCGACCATTTCACAATATTTCTCTATAGTATTTCTAATAGGGCCGAGTTCTAAGAACAGCGGCAACAAAATGTCCAAGTAATAGCATCCCCAATTAGAATAACTGGTCCGACGGCACGACACCCTCGATACCAATGGGAAACAACCCCCAACGATACCTAGAATAAACTCATCAATGCCTGAGGTCGCTATCCACCATCGCACTATCAGGAAAATCTTACTAAATCTTGACTTCAATAAGGCAGTAGGACCAGATGGAATTCCGACAATTATCCTGAAGACTTGTGCTCAAGAGCTCGCCCCATTTCTCTGTAGACTCTTCAAGTTATCATACAGCAAAGGAGTATTTCCGTCCATGTGGAAAAACGCTAAAGTCCAACCGATTCCGAAAAAAGTAAAGACGACTATTCCTGCGAATTATCGCCCTATTGCATTGCTCTTAGTCATATCCAAAGTTATGAAAAAAGCGATTAACATAGAACTCATCAAATATCTGGAGAAATTTGCAATAATTCATGAGAGACAATATGCATTTCGACATTTTCGGTTTACTGGAGATTTGCTGGCTTATATCACTCAGCTCTGGTCAAACACTATTGAGATGTTTGGTGAATCCCGTGCAATAGCCTTGGATATATCTAAAGCCTTTAACCGCGTTTGGCACCAGGAATTGTTAAGCAAATTATCTGCCTACGGTCTCCCAACCAAATTGCGCCAATGGCTCATGAGCTTCATGCAAGATCGCTCCTTACATCTGGCAGTTGACGGTATTTCTTCTGATGCGTTAAAAACCAATGCCGGGGTCCCACAGGGTTAATTCTTCAACGACCTCTTGAAAACCACCACGAACCCCATTTACAGTTTCCCAAACGACAGCACACTTGTCTCAACTTTCACGTCCTATCGATCACTTTCGGTGAATGATACAAATAGACTCAGGCAGGAACAGGTTGACACTATCAATAGAGATCTTGGAGCAATCGTCGAGTGGGGAACCAACAAGCTTGTTCAGTTCAACGCCCAGAAAACACAAAGCGCCACATTTTCCAAGAAATCCTCAAATCATTCCATCACAATGTCCGGAGAAACCCTTGAATCAAGTCCCTCCATCTCGAGCACGGCACAGGTCAAAATGGGAATGCAAATCTCAAATGGATTCAGAACCACTAAAGAACTTAAGCAGGGATGCTGCCTGTCACCCACCTCATTTAAGATATACTTAGAACAAGCTCTTAAATCATGGAAAAGAAAATCTAACGCCATGGGCATCCCATTAAACAACACTTCGCAGATGATCAAATAGTTGTGGCCCAAGAATATGACGACCTAGAGTATATGACAAGGAAGCTAATAGAGGAATATGGAAAGTGGGGCCTGGAGGTCAACGGAATACATGTGTATTGGGGGCCTACAGCAAGACCTGATACTAGAGGATGGTCAATGTATAAAAAAATGCCAAAGTTATTTATACCTGGAAATGAAAATTACGAATGATGGAACACTGGACTTGGCAATCAAGAAAAGAAACATTTAAGGAAGGAACGCCACAGCTATGATGAATGGAATACTCTGGGACCAACATGTATCAAAAACAAATAAGCAATATTTAACACGATAATAAAAAGTATTGTCACGTATGGTAGTGAGGTTTGGCAGATCAAGGAAAGAAATGAAGGACAACTAAGAGCCACTGAAATGGACTACCAGAGGCGCGCAGCGGGCAAATCAAGAATGGATAGAGTTACCAACGAACCGATGCAGTGGGCGCCTAAATCACCGGACTTGACCCCACTAGACTTCTATTTGTGGGGAACTTTGAAAAATATAGTTTACAGAACACCATATGTTAACTTGGAACATTTAAAAGACAACATCAGAAATGCTTGCAATGAACTATCTAAAGAAATTTTACGTAAAGCTTCAGTGAGAGAAGTAAGGCGGAGACTGGATAAGTGTTTAGAAGTAGGAGGTGGTTGCATTGAAAATTTGTTGTAGTGATTTAACATACTTTCTTTCTTTCTGTGGTATTAGTAGTATTATATGTGTTTTGTAATGTTAAATTAATAAATAATACTAATCAATAATGTTTAATTAATGACAGATGCGACTTTGCTATTTGTTTCGTGATGATTGCAAATTTTTGATAATTGCTTATAGTTTTATAACGGAAAAAGACAGCAAACTTCAAACTTTTTTCTTTACAGAATTGTTTAGAAAAATGAGCTCTTTTTAAATATGCCAAAATATAGGTATGTTTCTGTGGAAAAAAATCGATGACGTCATTACTTCAGTTTCCAAATATGAAAAAATATGCAAATTAGATTTTATTTTTGAAAATTAAAATGTTTTTTTGTGTATTTCTTTGATCACACACTTCGACGTTCATATATTTTATTAAAAACACCATAATCACCTGACTTTGCATCCTATGATTTTAGACGTTTCCTAATACGAATATTACACTGCACTATAATACATACTGCATAAATACAAATGCTTTATAAATGTATAATAATTCGTTTTTTAATACCTACATTTAAATTTTCATTTTCATTTTTTTAGCAGCATCCAAAACTGCTTTCCATTTTTCCATAAAAAAAAATGTATTTGGCAAACATTTCGTCGTTAGTATGTCTTATCAAGAAATGTTTTTCTTAATCCACTATAATCACCCGACTTTACACCGTGTAATTTTAGACGTTTCCTAAAACAAAATTTATATTGCAAATTATTTATCAAATTGCTTTTAAACGTTGATTTATGTATTTATTTGTAAAGTCGTCGTATATACCTATCATCAAAAATTCGAGAGATAATTTACAAAAAAAAAAATCAATAGTTTCTGTTCCCTTTTTAGAAGCTTAATCGTGTTTTGCGGTCGGTCCTTTTTTCGACTGTTTCCCATAGTTTTCGTCAAACGCCGACACTTGACATTTCCGAAATTACTAAGTGAGCTGTCACCTGCTATTTAGGAGATACTTTTCAGTTGGTCGATATATTTTGAAAAGGCAGGAAACACGCCCAACATTCACTCGCCCTTTATTACTGTTTGTGTTCCTTCGCTGATTTATTACTTTGCCTCGCTCATTTAAAAGGACTCTTAACACAACCAATATCCATACAACCCTATAAACAAAACGAAAATAAACGCGTGACTGAACAAACTTGAAGGGACGACTCTCCAAATTTAAAAATGACATTGCCAGCTCTGCTGTATTATTGACAACCATATCAACAATTTTCCGAATTATTTTCTGTAGTTTATTTATTATTATTTAGCGTATGGCTACATCACAGGCAAGTTATAAATAAACACAATAAATAATACAAGAAAATAGATAAAAATACATTACGAACATTTACACTAGGTAACAATATCACTTAATTCTACAAACAAACATCGAGGTTACAAATATACTCAATTGACTCCTTTGTCGCAACTAAGAAATCAGATGGGTTACCACTGTAGGATCTAATCGGGCATTCCTCGACCAGGTGTTTAACGGTTTGTCTTCCTGCGCCACAGTCGCAATTTGGGGAGGGTATTTTTCCCCACCTGTAAAGCGAATCGGAGCATCTGCCACAGTTTGTTCTTATTCTATTAAGTGTGGCCCAGATTCGTCTTGGTTGGTCGAAACCCTCTGGTCTGCTTGTAACGCACGGCATGTTCAGTTTGGCAGGCGGTACATTATTCTCCCAGTCCTCTTTCCAGCGTTCAGTTATGTCGAAGTTATTTTCTATAAGCATTTTTGCAGTTTTTAGGGGGGGTTTTCTTGAGCGAAGCCTATTTATGTCTCTGCCGGTAACTAAAACGTGGGAGCGTAGCATGGGATCAGAGTTGATTTTTCTATACTCTCGGACAAGAGCATGTTCTCGACGGATGTGTGGAGGAGCTATGTGGCTTAGTGTGGGCAGCCAGTAGGTGGGTGTGGTCTTTATTGTGCCTGATATAATACGCATAGCTTGATTGAGTTGCACATCAAGGCGGCTTGTATGCGGGCTGTTGATCCACACTGGTGCACAGTACTCCGCAACGGGATACACTAGGCCTAGTGCTGTCGATCTAAGTGTGGACGCTATAGAACCCCATGTGGTGCCGCATAGCTTTTGCAGAATGTTATTTCGGGTTCTGAGTTTTGCAGCTGTCTTCATAAGATGTTCTTTGAAACTCAATGTTCTATCGAGTGTGACACCTAGGTATTTAGGATGGTTATTGTGGCTGAGCAGTCTATCCTCAAAGTAGATTTTAAGTTGGTAGTTGGCCATCTTGTTGTTTAGGTGAAAGCACGATACTTCCGTCTTGACGGCATTTGGCTGCAATCTCCAGTTACGGAAATATCTCCCAAGAGCGTCCAGGTCGTTTGTTAGGATTTGCTCGGTAATCTGTAAGTCTTTGTGGCTTATAGCAAGTGCCCAGTCGTCAGCGTATCCGAACTTCTTTGATGTAGTCTCGGGCATATCTGCTATGTAGAGACTGAAGAGCAGAGGAGCCAATACCGATCCTTGTGGAAGGCCATTATTTAGTTTCATTTGGGTACTAGTCTTTTCACCCATGATGACTTGGAAGCATCTGTTCGATAGCATGGCATTGATAACATCGGTGATCTTTCTACATGGGATAACTCGCATTAGTTTATATATAACTCCTTGTCGCCGTTTCTGTAGTAATATCACAAGAGAGTGAGAATAAATTGAAAATAATTTGACAGAATTTAGAAAACTTGTTGACAGGCGATAGACACCGAAGGGCTCGAGTGGCTATTGTCAAATGCCAACAAGTTTGAGAAAAGGCCTGGAGAATTATTATCTAATTTATCGAACTCTCGTGTGGTTTCGATAGATTATTTTTTGACGTTACAATAAAAATCCCAAATACGAGTTTAAAAGCCTGTCATTTTCCATTTTCGTAAAAATTCACGAGGTTGTGTCTGCTTTGAACGGCTATCAAACACACCAACTGCACGACGTAGCTTGCTCAAAATTAGAAAGTTGCCCACTGATAGATTATAGTTGACGGCAGCGCTGTTGCATTTGGAGTAACTGCGCGGCAAATTCAAAAAGTCACTGACTTATCAAACTGCCCTCGTATATGAATTACTGAAATTGAAAATTTCTATTGGTTTCGAGAAACGTCAAAAAATAATCGTTTAAAATTTTTTCTTCTGAAATCATCCTGCACACTATTCTAGCGATGTAAATTACCGACGCTCCTATTTTCGACTGAAAGATGCCCATTAGACGCGGCCAATCTAATTTACAAAGTACTTTCATTATGATTTACAGTGGTCGGATATTCTTGAACTTTTCGCTTTGCTCGAAAATTGTTACGATAAATAAACCGACCAGATGTGTTGCGCGTTTAATTGGTTTTTATTTCTATTTTACAATAACAATAATTAAAACGCTAATGACACATTCGAAGGCAAAATAAATTTGATGTAACGACTACTTAAACGAGCGCGCGGCATTTTTCTTACGCTCTTTGATGAAATATTATCGCGAATAATTTCATAACAAGCACACGCTGACGGATATATCGATATATTCGAATATAATCGTCGTGTATTTACGTGTTCGTACAAATTTGACGACCGTCGTCGCAGCGGTATTTTAAATATAGTGTTACATAACAAGCTCGTCGGTCAGTAGTCATAACTAACACACGACTGATATCTGGCATTTGATGAGTTGTGATGGAGATATCATCTTGTGATAATTCGATTAATTATATCGATTAGGTGGATCGATTAATGGGTAACCATCAATTGATTGTCAGATGGGACGAGATAGTAAATAAATTAATTAAAATTTAACGTTTTCTTTATTAAAAGACATTACAATTACCAAACTAAAACAATAAATTTTTCGAAAAACTATTTCGAGAAACAGACAATGATTTTTTGAAGTAAAAACTTTTTTGTGCACGTTTTTTGTAGGAGGAAAACTTATGGTTTCGGGTCACCTTGGTAACGTCAACGTCACCGACAGATGGGTGTTTTTGATGTAGATGTAGCGACTTTTAGCAGTGGTCAAAATAATATTTAAAAAAACGGTGACGTCATAGCTTCTTTTATCTGTCTATCAAAGAGTGGCCTTGAACTGACAGCCCTCTTTTATTAGATTATTTATTATTCAATAATTTTAATATACAAATTATAAAATTTTAATTTTTAATAATTGTGTTTTAATGCTAAGCAACACGCCATCTGACGAAATAAACTCGCATCAATATCACGTGATGAGCAAGTGTGATTGCTTTGTGTTTATATACCCTGAAGCTCGCATTTTTGTGCGAAGATTATAGTTGTTTAATTGTGACTAATAATTTATTAATAGTGAAAACGACCAGAAGAGCAAATTGTTATGTACCTGGATGTAACTCAATGCATAAAAAAACCCCAATTTGACTTTTCGTTATTTCCCAAATGAGGGTCAAAGAGTTGAGCATATTAGAGAATCGGGAATGATGACTATGGTTGATAGAAAGAACCTGTGGGACTTCAAACTGAAAATAAGAGAGTTACCAAAAAACATGAGAGTTTGTTCTAAACATTTTGTTGAAAAAGATTTCATAACTCCTAGTGATTGTAAGTAATTTGTTTTCTATATTTTATGTGGTTAATAGAATTACCTATCAATCTGACAGGGGGCTATCAATTACTTTAGCTGAAAAACACTGCTATTCTAACTAAAAACTTACCTGTGTTCAGCATTATAACAAAGTCCAAAAGTCTGAAGATAGAAGAAAAAAAGAAAAGATATGAAAAACTCATTGAAAGAAGACAGGCAAGTTCTCTTGTTGGTTATTTTTATTGAAGTCAAAAGTAAATAAATACTTATAATTATCATTGAAGTCATGTCATCCATTGATTTCATGAGGATCACTTTTTATAACGCTTATTATCCTTTTTTTCTTTGACACCACAAACAATAATGTGGTTTGCTGCAAGAACAGCTTCACCCTCCACGATACATCGACTACTTGGATAAACCAAAATTGATGACATTGGAAGAAATATATCTGAATTCCTCCCAATATAAAATATTGAATTTAATAACGTGCTAATATCGAAATTTTCACTAAATTGTATACTTCTCTTATTAAACACATAGGTTATAGCAAATGCAATCACACTTGGCGTCAAAAACATATGTTTTTCGACAGAATAACAGCGCAGCAAAATGATGGTTAAAATGCCAATACTACAATTAATTTCCTTTCTTCCGTCCTTATTTAATGTAAGCAAATTGTTTGTTTTTCTTCGTATCCTCTGCCGTTCAATTGCTAGAGAGGTTATCGCTCCATCTCTTGCGGGATGAATACAATTTATTTGAAAATAAAAAATCACCACTATTATTTCATAGTTTTTAAGTTTTACTTCTGACGACAGTCCCAATGACTGCACTGACAACAGTCGTCGCTGCAGTATTTTAAATATCTTCTTCTTCCTTTTTGAAAGGCATCTGCCTTGTTCTCTAATTTCTTAGAGTTGTAGCTGGGATGATGAATTCCAGCCTTCATACCAACGTATGGGTGGACGTCCAGGTGGTTTGCTAGATCTTGGGAGACCATCCCTTGCAGTCTTCGGCAATCTGTTGTCGTCCATCCGTTCAACATGATCTCTCCATTCGCGACGTCTAACTATGTCTTGGATATCGCAAAGTTCTCGGATGTCTTCGTTTCTTTTGTGGTCCCTTAGTGTGTAACCTGCTATGGATCTTAGAGACCTCATCTCTGCTGTACAGATAATCCTTTTTTTGTGGAGTTTTCGGCTCTTGTTTCTACAGCGTAGCTCATAACAGGTCTCACACAGGTCTTACTTATGCGGACTTTGCTTTCAATGGACATGTGCTTGTTTCGCCATATTATATCTCTAAGGAATCCTGATATTAAAGCTGCTTTGGTTGTTTGAGCCTTTACTTCTTCTTGGAGGTCTCTGCTGCTCGTGATGTTGACGCCGAGATATTTGAAACTCATAACCTGTTCTACTGTTTTATTGTATATAGCCAATTTACATCTTCTGGGCTCTTTTGAGATGGTTAGCACTTTTGATTTTGCTACCGATGTCTCCATGTTGTATTTGGCAGCTTTTAAATATAATGTTATATAACAAGCTCGTCGGCGAGTAGTCATAACTAACACGCGTCAACACCCGCAACTGATATCTAACACTTGACAAGTTGTAATAAATCGATTAATTATATTGATTATGTTTATCGATTACGGAGTAAACGTCAAGTTATCGTCGGATTTAATAAGTCTTTAATAAATTAAGTTTACGTTTTTCTTTATTAAAAAGAATTTTACAATTTAAAAAAAAAAAGAAATATTTTTATCAAAAGACTATTTCGAGAAGTAGATAAAATGTTTTTTTTTAAATTAAACATAGTGACAGCTGACGGCGTCAAACCACTTGTACATAAATATAATTTTATGTTCTAAATATCGTCATGATTTCCGCGCGTTTAATGGCAAACGTAAAATAGAAACGATAAATTCCGACAGCAAGGAACGGCATAAATAAAAGAGAGTAGCAAAAAATCAACATCGAGTCCCTTCTGTATTTATAATTCCCTGCTTTGGTGGGACGTAAGACAGATGTTTCCTTTCTTAATGCCCAAATCGTGTCTTCGTGACCGTTTGGGTAGCTTGCAGTCATAATATAACAGAAATAGACAAATTACTGGAGAGAAGTTCTCGGTTTTTAACTTTGAGAGTGGCTTTACCCGCCCCGGTCGTATATTATCGTCTTCCAGTCGACGATAATAATTTCCGAATTGATTTACCGGGTGAATTTTCGGCAGGTCCGCATTCGCTAGCCCTTCTCTATTTTCAAAATATACAAAGTTTTTAAAATTAAAGAGCACGAAACGAGTGCTCGGTTTCGAAATTAGTATCATCGACGTTAATGGATTAAAAGCGCGTAACTTTCCCGGTCTCGAGCTTTTAAAAATAAAAGCATTTTTCAGAGTCGAATGTCAAATAAAGTCGTAGGAATATCCATAAACATCGTAAATATCAGCTAAATATACCGCTCCAAAGGAATGCCACTCTCCGCTAAACGGATGCAGTAAAATCCGATATGTTCGACTTGGTGATATCTCTCGTTGTATCTTTTTCAAGCGTCGCTTTTCTGTTGTACGGTAGCTCGTTACATATTGGATTTTAATTAGCAACACCGGCGCTATAAATCACATTTTTTAATAAACGTACGCCAAAAAATATTGGACCACACCGTAAGACTAAAACTTTTATTTTTAACGTTTATTAGGACGGCCCGCACTGCGACCATTAGAAGGGGGAGGGATTATAGAAAGGAGATGATTGTGGACCCGCTTTTTGAAAAGTTGCAGGTCATAGTTCTCTGGAAAAACTGATTTTGGAAGCTTATTCCATTCCGTAGCAGCCCTGTAAAAAAAGGATTCTTGATGAAGATTGGTCCTAGTAGTGTCAATCTTGAGAGTAAATGGGTGAGACTGATCAGCGTGCCGAGCTCTTTGGCCAAATGTGGCCAGTGATGGTACAAGAGATTTTATTTTCCTGAAGCATATATATATATATATATATATATATATATATTATATATATATATATATATATATATATATATATAAGCGTTCAATCGGTGGCCGTCTCTCGCATCCTCTTCTCCATGCCTCTCTATCCTGCAAATCTTTCTCTTCTACTACTCTCCTCTTCATGTCCTTTCTTGTTTGTTTTAACCACTTCTCTGGTGATCTTCCGCGCCTTCGCCTGAATTTTAATTGCCATTCCATCTTTTTGGGCCATCGATCATCTTTCATACGTCTTACATATCCATACCATTTAAGTAGTCGTCAATTTCCTCCGTTATAGGTGTTTCTGCTGCCATTCTCTGCCTTATTTCATTGTTTGTGACTCTTTGCAACCTTGATACCCTACAACTCCTTCGTAGGAAGTTCATTTCGGCCGCACTGCGACTATTAGAAGGGGAAGGGATTATAAAAAGGAAATGATTGTGGACACGCTTTTTAAAAAGTTGCAGGTCATAGTTCTCTGGAAAAACTGATTTTGGAAGCTTATTCCATTCCGTAGCAGCACTGTAAAAGAAGGATTCTTGATGAAGATTGGTCCTTGTAGTGTCAATCTTGAGAGTAAATGGGTGAGACTGATCAGCGTGCCGAGTTCTTCGGCCGAATGTGGCCAATGGTGGTACAAGAGTTTTTATTTCTCTGGAGCATCTGCCATGGAAATATCTGTAGAGCAATGACTGGTCTGCAACTCTTCTTCTATGTTCTAGAGGGTGAAGGGTATCTGTGAGAGTTGAGCTGTTTATCAAGCGAATGGCTCTTTTCTGAATGGAATCTAGAAGACGAAGAGAATGCCTTGGTGCTGAACCCCAAATATGCGAGCAATACTCCAGTAAAGGTCGGATTTGACCCTTGTACGTCGTCAACAGTTGATCAGGAGTAAAAAACTTTCTGGCTTTCCACAGAAAACCTAGCCTCTGGCTTGCCGACTTTGCGATGTTAGCAACATGGTCATGCCAAGACATGTTATTGGACACCGTGACTCCCAAAATCGAGATGGAGGAACTTGGTTCAAGGGTATTTCCGGACATTGTGATGGGATGATTTGAGGAATTCACTTTCTTGGAAAACGTGGCACTTTGTGTTTTTTGGGCGTTGAACTGAACAAGATTGTTGGTTCCCCATTCGACGATTGCTTTAAGATCTCTATTGATGGAATCAACCTGTTCCTGCCTGAGTCTATTTTTATCATTCACCGAAAGTGATCGATAGGATGTGAAAGTTGAGACAAGTGTGCTATCGTCTGCGAAACTGTAAATGGGGTTCGTAGTGGTTTTCAAGAGGTCGTTGATGTGTAAAAGAAATAAGGTAGGGGACAGGATGGAACCCTGGGGGACCCCGGCATTAGTTTTAGACGCATCAGAAGAAATACCGTCAACTGCCACATGTAAGGAGCGATCTTGCATGATCTCAAGAGCCATTGGCGCAGTTTGGTTGGGAGACCGTAGGCAGATAATTTACTTAACAATGCCTGGTGCCAAACGCGGTTAAAGGCTTTAGATATATCCAAGGCTATTGCACGGGATTCACCAAACTTTTCAATAGTGTTTGTCCAGGGCTGAGTGACATAAGCCAGCAAATCTCCAGTAGACCGAAGTTGTCGAAATCCATATTGTCTGTCATGGATTATCTCAAATTTCTCCAGATATTTGATAAGTTCTGTGTTAATCTCTTTTTCCATAACTTTGGATATGACTGAGAGCAATGCAATAGGGCGATAATTTGCAGGAATAGTCTTCTTTCCTTTTTTCGGAATCGGTTGGACTTTAGCGTTTTTCCACAAGGACGGAAATACTCCTTTGCTGTATGATAACTTGAAGAGTCTACAGAGAACTGGGATGAGCTCTTAAGCACAGGTCTTCAGGACAATTGTCGGAATTCCATCTGGTCCTACTGCCTTATTAGAGTCAAGATTTCGTAGGATTTTCCTGATAGTGCGATGGCGAATAGTGACCTCAGTATAATAGTATACTTTGTACAATAGTTTCATATATTCTTTTTTTTTATTCGTCTTTGGATATTATTTATTATATTATTCTTCCCTATAGGGAAAAATCACGTAACGGCAGATGAAGCTGTCAGTGACAAAATATCGGATCGAGGTGTGAACAACAATATTCTGTCATTTGATCACTTGTAAAAACAAAGTTTTTATTGAAAGAATTTAGGTTATCTCAGTGATTTGAACTGTTTTTCTGTGTTAAACTATCGGGTTGAAGCAGAATTTAAGGTTTGTTTTCGAAGTTTTTTAGTTCTGTTGTCCATAGAATTTTTGTTGCAATGCCTATAAAAGACGAAATATCAATTTCGGACTTATTGTATTATGTGGGTGAACGTATTCGAACAATTAAGGAAGGTGAAGAGGTTTTTAAGGCTGGCAACATCATTTTATTAGATATTTATGGTTTCAATGAAAAAGTTACAAAAAGGTTATGCATGAGATCCTCTACAATCCCCTCATAAAATCACCATTAAGCTAGATGAGACATGGGTTTGTGCATGTTACTGTAAAGCAGGTTTAGGAGAATATTAAACTTATCACTGAAAAAATCATCTTTTACAAGGTGCTAGCTGCAAAAAAAACTTTGAGATTGGTTTTCTATCATTAAGATCTTCTTCCATTTCTGAGCTGCCTTAGGATTTGAAGGAAATTTAAGCAAAGATATAATCGAATTGCCATCTGTAGAGCATTGTGGAACAGAGTATATTTTTCGCGGTTTTATCTCCATATCACCTTTTTTTAATCCTTTGCATTTTTAAATTTTGTGGTTTATGAACACCATTTTTTCACAAAATATCGTTCAAATATAACACTTTCAATGCTTAAATTGCTCAAAATAATATATAAATTTCACTTTTTACCCGTATAAACAAATGGAGTTTAGTTTGCTGTTCACACCTCGAGGAGTTCATACGATTAATAGTAGATGTCGCCCACTCCGTGATTCTTCCCTTTTCTTTTTTGCGTAATGACGTTTGTCATAAATATTAGTTGTTTTTTTAGGTTATTTATCTGTCAAAATTAAATATTTTCGACTGCTTTTTACAATGACGGAAGAAAGCGGTTTAACAATAGCTCTTCTTTTTCTATCAGTAGAGACCGTTTTGTTCGACGCATTGACCTGCCAAAAATTATGCAATTTCCAAACCAAAAATTCTAACTTCGAACGAATTAATTTCCGGTTGACGCGTCGGTAATAAATCGAAGCGTTTTGTAAAAATCACGAAACGCTCGACATTCCGGTGATGTTCATCGGGGAGAATACTGTAGTTTTATTTTTGTACGCTCATTATTTTAATGGCCATCATTAATCAAAACGTCTCGGTCAGATTCAGCATGAAGCGTTACGTTGCTCCAGCGCTTTTTTTACACCATCTCAAACTCAAAATAATTTATTCGAATTTATTTTTCACGCGCTACAAAATTCCCACAACGGTATTTGTGATTTTTTTATCGATTTGGCAAACGCCTTCGACACCATCGATCACGTTTTAAAATTATAAGAAAAGCTCGTTCATCGAATATTTTCACTAGTAATACCACTAGAGATCAAATTATTTCCGGAAGTTTTCTAAAAATATTCATGAGCGAGAAAAAATGTCCGGATATTAATTTGACCTCGCGTGGTATTCGGTAAGAAAATTCCACCCCGAATTGTGGTGGAAAATCAAATATTTTTAAAATTTATTTTTCGATTCTCAACGATACAAATTATTTTCTTCATCAAGCCACCAGCGAAACATAAAATGTGTGGTCGACTTGTTTGTTGAGTTGCCATGGTAACCAAGTGAGACTAACCTCGAATATTTGCATCTAAACTACGCAAAATTGAAAGTACTGAATGGGAAAAAGGTAAATAAATTAGTGTCTAAATATTATATATATTTTATTAGACATAGACACTTAATTGAAAAAGAGAGGAGGTGTCCGAAGAATATAGAAAACATCTTAGCTTTGTAATTAAAATATATCAAAACTATGTGAACAAATAAAAACCAGTCTGTCAAAAATGGTCTGTTATTGTAAACGTCAAAAAACTTCCAGTATAATTCGCTGTTGGGTATCCCACGAGAAAAAAATTTCCACTAAAATACCTCCGTTGCCGTGGTGATCTGTCAAAATAACGTATTTTGATTGGTTCAAAATTGCAGGTGTGGAACTTTCACATTAATTGAAACAAATCTTTATTTTTTTATCGACATTTTGTCATTTCTAACTTAAAAATAGGCCTTAAGGATAACGAACACGTTGATTTGTTAGCAAAAAAATCTATTGAGGATGATACGACCAGGGAGTATAAACTCTGCAATACAGATGCATTTATAACAGCAAAAAATTATATAAAAAACCATTGGACCCAAGAATGGTATAACTTCACAATATTTTCGTCTACGCAGTATGCATGCACTAATTTTTTTTTTTTTTAAGAAAATAGTCGCAAAAAGGAAAGGAAACGTTAATAATGAAAATGGAGCAAAAAATGCAATACTTATTTAATAATAGGGTGAAAAGTCTAGTCTGATCAGAAGAACTAAATATACCAATGTAACGGTTTCTTAAAAATGTTTTATTGTCAGTTTTGAATAACTCTCCGTTGGGTTCGGAATGGAATGTTCCCATTTTAAACTAAGCGCCGTTAAAATTGTCCTAATAAAAATTTATTTACGTCCGAAGCATTACCTCGATAAAAGTAAGCTTTTTCGAAGAAACTGTCGGAAAAACTTTCGAGTTTCGAGTGCACTTTAGCGATTTTCTTTTATTTGTAAAATTAAGAGGGAGTATTATTTGTTGCAGGTGGCGATGTGAGCACGACGTCATCGAGTCTGGATTGTCTGAATTTAATAGTACAAAGTATAACGAACAAGAACAAGCAAGAAAATAGCGACCACGTAACTTGATATATCGAACATTTGTTTTAGTACATAGTTATTTATGAAATAAAATATTAAATTGCTGAAATTAGTTTTCTTTTTGTGGAATAAACATAGTATAGTAGGAGGCCTTCCTTTTTTTCGTTGCTAAGTGTTATTTTAGATGCGAGCAGAGGTATTTACTTTTTGAAATGTCACACTTTTTGATGACAAAATATCTCTTGTAGAATGTTGTACTAAAAAATTGACTTGAAGAAAGATCTAAGATCTAATACAGTGCCTACAACTTTTTTACCGTATTTTCCAATTAAAATAATAATAATCTACTTCTTATTCTCTATTTCTTTTCTCACAAAACACTCCACATTATTAGTTTTTTTAAATAATATTGATCAACAAAATAGCACGGACAATAGAAAAACAGTAGTACTGATAAAATAATGTATTCCTTGAGACGTTGAATAGAAGTAAATGTACTACTTCATTTTATAATAATTTTTATTTTTGCCACTAAAAATATTGCCTTATAATCTACCAAAATTGCACGTTCTCAGTAACGCAATTCTTGTAAAATTTGTTTTTATTCTACCATAGAGAGGGCTCGAATATTTATTTTATTATAATTAACAATTTACGAAGGTGATGACTAGGTACAAAAAAATTCTTGTAAATATTTTAAAAAATGTAACGAATTGCAATATGTATAACTGGTACAGCATTTAAACATAGACCGATGAAAAGAAGATGATCAACCACGCCCCCCGTTTACATGTCAAGCCTATTTGTCATCACAACTGTCATTAATAAAAGTAAATATTTTGTAGAAATGTGAATAAATAAAATATACTACATAAATAATTAAAATACTTAGTGTTTTTAGATAAATAACATCATTTTTTAAAAGATATATATATTTATAAATTTGTTTAAAATGAACTACGGTAAGAAATCGCCTACTACGGGCACACCTTCAGTATATTCTCATACAACTTCAAGAAGTAATGCAAACTTGCATAGATCTTCAAGAAGTTTAAAATCGTTAAAAATTCCTTGGTACCAAAAGCCTCTGGTACAAGATGCTATCTTTCTAGATGTGCAACGCGCTTCGCTGATTACAGGTATATTTTCATTGGTAAGTTTTCCATCTACAGTAGTAAAACAAAATTAAAAGTTAACTTATTTGGCTAAAGTAAAACGAGCAAAAGTTAATGTGTATTTATTGAAAACAGTATGACGTTGGTTATAGTTTCTGCACTTATATTTTTTTAGTTGCTGTCCATATTTACTATAATAACAGCTTGCTTCGACTTGTACTGCTATACAATGGCTTCACCTGGTTCTACACATTATGGATATTACGTCATTTCATTTCAATTTGTTTATGTAGGAAATAGACATGGTAATTATTTTTTTATTATCTGATAATTCTTACTTAGATGTAAAAAACAGTTGGATCAACCTCCAAAACAAAGTAATTTGATACTTACTCTTTTTTCAGTGAGAAATACTTTAGTGATGTTTGCAGCTTTTTCAATACTCTTATCATTAGTGGTGTTTGTTACTAGTATTATGCTTATAAATGCTTTAAGAAAGGTAAGTTTTTAATAATTTGTTGTTAAAATCTGAAACAAATTTTTATGCATAATATTTTTAGGAGTATGAAAAGAAAATATTACCATGGTTATACACATTTGCAGTATTCACAATATTCAGATTCTTAGCTTACCTTTTCTTTTCTTTGTTAAATGATCTGATATTTGCTTACAATATCATAATGTGTCTGTTATGGACCATTTTTATTGTATTGAGTGTGTATGGTTGGATTTTGGTATATTCACTGTACATTGAACTGTCAGAATTGACAAGATTGGAAGATTTAGCACATCTAAGGGTAAGGTTGATCTTTTTTTATTAATTTTTTTAATAATCTCACCAGGTTAGCTGTCAATTTATTATAACTACAAAGGTAGTGTCAAAATTGAAATATACGAGGATAGTTTATGAATTGTTGTCTCTAACATAACATCACTTCGTTATTATCAGCAAAGTGGATTCCACGAGATGTTATTTTAATTTTGGGAATAGATGGTGGTGGTCGCTGGGGGCCAAATCTGGAAAATAAGGGAGTTGTTTAAAAATTTAAAATCCTGCATTGTAAATGGCAGCCAACTTTTGTGGGCCGAAGCGTTGTCCTGGTGGAAGAGCACACCTTAACTCAATTTTTCTCTGATCTCTTCGCATACTTTTGGTAATTAATTCGTATAATATTTACCTATTATGGTGCGCCCACGAGATAAATAATCCACGAAAATAACATCTGCAAAAACCAAAAAAAAAACTGTAGCCATGTTCTTAACAGCTGATGGAGCAACACGAAATTTTTGAGGGGGAGGGGAACGCTTATGCCGCCATTCCATGCTTTGTTTTTTGGATTCTGGACCAAAGTCATGAACCCATGTTTTGTCAACCATAAGAAATTGTCGCTTATAATTATTGGGATTCCCTTTAATAATTTTCAAATTTGTCTCCTCTGCAACATGGTAAACACGTTTCTGCTCTGCTGTCAGCATTCGTGGAACCCAACATGTAAAGAGTTTTTTGAGACCCAATTCCTGATGTAAAATTTTTTCAACGCTTCCAACAGAAAACCTACATGTCTGCTATAGCCTTGACTGTAATTCTTCTTTCATTTAATATCATGTCATGGACTAAATTCACATTTTCTTTGGTCACCACAGTTTTGGGGGCTCCTGCATCTGGTGCACATTACAGGACTCTCTCTACTCAGTTTGAAATCTCGTGACCAGTTCTTGATTACCTGGTACAAAAGGGACAGAGTCACCCAATACTTCTACCATGTCCTTATAAATTTCTTGTGGTGATAACCCCTTTTTACAGAGGTACTTTATCGCACCTCATCTCAATTTTGTCCATTTTTATAAAATCACACACACCTCAATGGAAAAAAATAAATATTTGACATACATGAACTGATGCGTTGATGCTAATAGGCACACTCCAATGTCATACAATAAGCTTTTGCCTGTCACTTTATTTGCATTTGTCATTCAATGCCAACTATGTTGGGGGCAACAATTCGTGTACCATCCTCGTATGATTTTTCTTGCATTTAAAGTACAAATGTTTGTGATTTAGTATTAAAAACTATTTGAGTCTGGATAAATTATTTGTTTGCTAGAGAAATACTGAAGATGTTTTTTTTTCATGCAGACCTTTGACAAAAGTAGAGGTAAGGTGGTCTTTAAATTTTTCTTGCAGACTATCAATAACCTTTGTTAAAATATAATTACATGAAATGGTTTAACATCAAAAAAGGTATAAGACAGGGATGTGTGGCAACGCCATGGCTGTTTAACTTATTCATACATAGATGGTTGTTTAAATGATATGAAAAAAATGCGTATGGATGGAGAATGATTTGATCGTCAGAGGAGTTACAGGCGATGGTTGATTTTATGTATGATATCCTAAAATCAAAGGGATAAGTAGTTGAGAAGTATAGCTGGAGTAACTTTGATAGATAAAGTAAAAATAGTGAGGTAAGTGGAAGTAAAAGAAGTGAAAGATGTGTGTAAGCAAGTGAAAGGAAGTGGTCTCTGTCTACCACTACGGGAAAAAGGCGTGTATGTATAAAATATAATGATAAATACCTAAAATATTAAGCAATTTGAAAAGTTTTGATGGTGTTACAGATGGGCACTATGCAATCGCTAAACACGTCGACAGCCCCGTCTCTGGCGGGCTCTCGCCCAACGACCCCACACAGTACAGTTTCGACGATGCCGGTTTAGAAGAAATACCATTAGACACAACTCCCGCTTATTGGCCCCAAAAATCGAAACCGCCCATTGTTTCAACGATTTACTGAACATGTTTGCAATCATTTTAGATAAAAAAATGTCTGTCTCTTTAATTGCTGATAACTAAGTGTAATGCCAGTAACTTTAAGCGAAGTGAAGAGGTTTTTTATTAGGGAGGTTCGCTTTTAAAGGGTAGGGGAACCTGTTGTACCTAAACCAGTTTCTTTACATTTTTTTTTTTAAAAAATAAATGATATGACCTGTCAACTATGCAATATGGATGGATCAATTATTCTGAGGCACATAATTCGAATCTACTTTCTTTGGTATGTTAATCTTTTGTTTAATATCTTGGTGTGTGTACAAATTTAAATCATCAGTGTCATGAATGGAGTAGCTCGATTTTCCAGAATCAGATTTAACAAATACTTTTTTCTTTGCTGTATCTACTTTTCTCTTACTACCGAAGTTTTTTTAACTTGGGGTCATTTTTAGGTGCAACATTAGCTGATTTTTAAAGCTTAATCTCATTCTTTTTTGGCGTGTCAGTTAGTATTCTAGATTTACTTGTTTGTGTTGCCTTTCAAGGTGCAGCTGGATGAATCATTTTAGGAGTGATCATTCCAGCAGCACCCTGCGATAAGGGTTCTGGAAGCTGATGATCAATTTGGGCAATAGTTTCTTGGAGCCTGCGTAAAACATTCTTGGGTCAACAAATCATCGGCCGGCGCAGAACATTCTTGAGGCAGCAGATGATCAACCTGGGCCGGGGCTTCTTGGGATTGTTCAGCCTTGCGCAGAAGGTGAAACAATTGGGTGAACAGATTGTGAGAAGGTTTCTGGAGGTATTGGACGGTCTGAAAAATTTGGTGTCCAAGGAACAAAATCTCGACTATTTCTTTTTACAAGCTTTAAACTCAAAATGGAAGTTAGCTTCAAATACCTATACCGTCTATTACCTACATAAACTGAAATTAGAATGTAAATTAAAGTTTTTTTATAAATGCATATTGTGCTAAATAAATAGGCAATAAGTAATGTCAAACAAATTTACTTTTTGAGCAAGAAATAATAAATAACCAACCTTTTTTATCTTCACTGATACAGTGCCGACGAATCACAACTAACTTCACATTAGAGTTGACAAAGGATGCTTCGACTGTCATAGACAATATTATTTTAAAGCGCGGGAGTTTTCTAATAATTACAATTGTTCTATGTACAATACTGTCTAAGGTACAAAAGGTTCCCCTGTACATTTTAAAATTGTTACAACAATTATATAATATGCTTTCCACTTGAAATTGTCCCTGTAAACACAAATTTAGTTTAATAAGTTTTATATTATTTACAATGTGCTATTCTATTAGTTAAGTTTTTATGTAAACAAACGTATTTTTAAATTTAAGCAGAGGCAATTCATAGCATCTAAAAATTAAAAGCAGTATGAAAAATATTCTCTTTAAGTAAGTGTTGATTTTCATATAGTAGTGTAAAAATGTAGTCCCTACTTTTAAAAATACCGAAAATTGTTAAAATATATGACCATTTATTTGTTTTGTGTCATGAAACGTATTTTACAAACGATAATAATTGTTTTTAGACATTTGAATGTTATCAATTGTTACTACAGTTAATACAAAACAAAATTCGATGCATGTCACATAATTTGACAGCTGCATAACGTTGACAATTTGTTAGAGTTTTGAAAGAATCTAGAAATTGTAAGTTATGTTTTCACTTGGAAATCTTGTCATTTTAATTACGAATTTACTTTCGTTTTGAAAATAACAGTTTTTTGAGAATTAAAAATAAACTTCAAAGAAAAATAGCTTGTAAAACATCTACGTCATTGAGTCATTGATGACGTGCATGGAATTTTGTTTTGTACTTACTATATCAAATATTTACTTTTGAATTAACAATTATCTATTTAATCAATCTTTATTATAACAAATGTACATACATTCCAATATTTTTTGCAGTAATTTAAACTCGGAAAAACTATTTTCCAATACTGTTTTAATTGATCTGATTTTAAAAAGTATTGGGGATGTTGAATCTCATTTTTGTTTGTTCTGTCTTATGAAGCAGTGCCTATACTAATAAAATGTATTTAATTTTATAATACCCCTATATATATTTTTTGTAATTAGCACTATATTATGGTTTTTGATAATTTTTAAATTGTCTTTACTGCAATGCTTGACCGTCCATTTTTTAAATGTTTATATTGTTTTTATTATATAAATAAAAAGTATACATAGTTTTTTCTTTGTATTTACGTTCATTACTTGAAATTAAATATCAGTAGTATTGGTATGTTTTTTTTGGTTAGTTCGACTAACCAAAAAACTCCACAGCTATTAGCCCAAGGGATAAGTCGGTTTCAAGAAAGGATTTAGCACTTTGGATTATCTGCAAGTTATAAGAACAATCATAGAAAAGGCAAATGAATACAACCTTTCTCTACGGATAGCTTTTATCGATTATGAAAAAGCGTTCGACTGCATCAAAACATGGGCTGTGTTAAACGCGCTAAGTAACTGCCGAGTAGACCACTGATATACA
The DNA here is from genome assembly GCA_950111635.1 of Agelastica alni. Classification (NCBI taxonomy): domain Eukaryota; kingdom Metazoa; phylum Arthropoda; class Insecta; order Coleoptera; family Chrysomelidae; genus Agelastica; species Agelastica alni. The sequence goes on along the minus strand of OX467714.1, from coordinate 40,668,262 downwards.
ACTTTGATTAAAAATATATATGATTAAGCAACTTTTCGAGTTGCATTGAAGAACTGTACAAACAACATTAAACTCGAAAGAGGAGTCAGACGGGGCAACTCCATCCCACCAAAATTGTTTAAGCTTGCGATAGAAGAAGAAAATTGATTGAGAGACCAAAGGGATACAGATAAATGGAGAATACTTGAGCCACATTCGTTTTAAGAACAACATCATTTTATATCATTAGCAAGTAATGCAAAGTTATTACCAAAGTCAATGTATTTTCTTGTTTTCTGAATCAATTAATAGAACAACTATAGTTAATTAAGAGGGCATTATTTTATCATTAAATGTGAGGAAAACTGCTCATTTGTTAATTAACTGTTCACTTCACACAGCTTTGAACCACCAAAAGTAAGGTTCATGTTAAAGTCACAACTGTCCACAATTTGATGAGCAGCAATTTGTAATGTAAAGGTAAAATAATTAATAGTTTAACATTTCTGTCACATATAATTTTATTAAGTTTTTTTTACATTTCACAATTTATCGAAGGCAATCTTTTGCACGTTTTCACAGTTATGTTCCTTCTGAAAATAACTTCATTACCACTTAATACAAAGAAAAGAAGGATCACTGAAAATATATAAGAAATGTAAAAAGAAAACCTAAAACAGCCAAGAAGCTGACCATACCTGATCAGATTAATTAGTCATACAAATAAGTGACTTACTGAAGAAAAAAAAACAATACTTAAAAAATGACAATTACTGATATTCTAGATGTTGATAGTAATCCAATAAGATGTACTGTTTTTATTTGTTAATTACATATTGTTTTCCTATTTTATAGTGAGATTTTCCTTCTGCTTCTCATATTTGTTTTAACAGATACCTATTCTTTTTACCAAGTATCAACATTAATGATTTGCTTCTTCTGAAAATTGTTCCAAAATGGTCTGCTCTGCTTACTCACTAAAGAAATATTACTCTTCAAACTCCAAAATTTCATAATAATCTCCAACTTTTATGGCTACACCTTTGTCAGACTTAATTTCTTTGGGCGAGTTACTATTTTCTACTTGAAACGATTCTTCGCCTTTAAATATTTTTATTCGCTCTTCTATTTGAAATTTTCCATATTCAGCTTTATCAATATCGTTTGCTTTTAATTTGATCTCTTCTTCGAGACGTCCGATAGTTTGATCCGCAGTCTGTAATGTAACTATAGAATCTGGATGAGCTGTTCTCTTGACGTAATATTCTCCAGTATGTACTATTTTTCCTTTCATAAAAATATTTTTTCCCAGAGGAATTATAGCTTCGCGTTCTGGGTAAATTTTAAGATTTTTTAAATTTGTTATTAACGATTCTAAATGTTCTTGCTCCTCTGTTAAACTTTTAATAGTTTGGTCGTATTTATGGATGTCATTTTCGAGATGTTTTAAAAAATCGTTTCGCCCTTTTATTAAGTCTATAATATTATTTGCCATTGTTTTTGCTATTACAAATCCAAAGTATACATCAGCTTGGTGTATTCTTTGACAAAACTAAAACAATTTATTAGCAGGTTAGAAGAGCAGGTTCTGCTTCTGATTAGTAAACTTCGACTTATTGCATTATCTAGCTACTATGGCCTTGTCCTAATGTCCCTTAAAACTATTAGAACACTTCTTCGGTAGGAAACAAACTAAGAATATGTAATGTAATAAGAAGAAAAGCAATATTTTCGACTTAAATTTTATTCACAAAATTTAAAATTACGAAACATTTGTTGTATAATAAAATGATGGGTTACATTTTTCTTCTTTAAAAATTACCTCAAATAAAAAGCCACATGTTCATAAAATTTAAACAGGTCATTAAATAACACGATAAAATTACTATACCGATAGAAATTTTAGCGCAGAAACGTTTGGAAAATACCTTTTTTTTTAAAATGTGTGGTAAAACCAAAGTATTTGGTAAGTATTCAATATGGTGGCCACTTTAAGAGTATTTTGGTAACAAGTTTTTACTTCGATCAAACATTTAAAATTCTTCGTACTTTTTTGCAGCACAATTTACATTGTAACTCACCTATTTCACACATTTTTTTGCAATTATTTAACGGACTAAATGTCAATAATTCTGAAGAAATTAATCATTATTTGATATATTTTTGACAAATGACAGCCTTTCATACTCGAAGTTGGAATTGCGACGATGCCAGAGTGCGCGTATATCTTTCTTTACCACTTCAGAAATGATGGATTTGACTGTTAGCCTAACCTAACCTAACACCAACACTATCTGGTGAACAAATAACCTAACCTTACTTTTGTAAGCGCACTTGTCTCTACTTACTTGATCAGTAACCTAAAAAACAGTCCTCTGTAAATTTATAAGATATGACTGCTTTTTCATTAACTGAGCCATAAAAATATTTGATCTAATACACCATTATTTCTGGTTTGAATTGGCAACGTCGCAATTTCAACTTCGAGTTTGGAAGGCTGTCATTTGTCAAACAAGTTGATAGTTTATGTCTATCAAATAATGATTAACTTCTTCTGAATTATTGACATTTATTCCGTTAAATAATTGGTAAAAATGTGTGAAATAGGTGAATTACAATGTGTAAATTGTACTGCAAAAAGGTACGAGGAATTTTAAGTGTTTGATCAAGGTAAAAACATGTTATAAAAAATACTCTTGAAGTGGCAATTATATTAAATACTTACGAAATACTTTAGTTTTAACACACTTTCGTTTCCGCGCTGAAATTTATATCATTACAGTAATTTTATCGTGTTTTTTAATGACCTGTTAAAATTTTATGAACATTCCTTTGGCTACTACATTCCAGAATTTTACCAAAGATTTAGAATGAAAGGATCCTATTTATTTATTAGCTAACATGTAGCATTTTTTACATATTTTTTCCAACATTCGAGTTTTTTGTTCTCTTTACTAAATTTAAAGCAGTGTACTTTTCTGCCAAACGGATGCAGTAGTCGGCTATATGCATCTTTTATTCCGGTCAACACTTATCTGAGACTATACTTCTTCCTGATGTTTTATGTTCAAAATAAAAAGTTAAATGGTCATGGCAATTTAATTTTATTTCTCTAATACTTGGGTAATATTTATTGCAACACCTACTGCAATAGACTCTACATTAGTGTCTACTTTAAAAAATTATTAAAAATTTTAGGACTGTGAAATCCCAGTTTAGTAATAAAAACCAAACAATATAAAAATAATAAAGCATCAAACAGTGCATTTTTAATTGGGGAAAACAAGGTGGTAAATAAAAAAAATATAGAACTACATTTTTTATTTCTATTATTCAATGTACAAAAATTGCGATTTGACGTCATATCCGTATTATAGTAACGTTATATCCGAAACAAACAAGCATTTTTATCAGTTCTTTTATTAAATGCTTCACCCGCTTTATGTACACAAAACAAAAATAACAAGATAAATATCTTTTATTTTAAAAATAATGGGAATGATTGAAAATACCTATTTACAAAATAAATAACGGATATATTCACTTAATATATAATATAAAAACAACTAAGAAGACTGACTCAATCGTGCAGAAAATTTCTTTATTGCAGTCTCAATCTCACGGCAAATGCGCAGCTAATTTTGCTTATACTGAAACGATTTCCCCGTCAAAATTGTAGCCGATCTCGTTTTGTAACACATAAAAACATTGAAATTGAAGAGTAGAAATCCAAAATAGGCAACTGAGATTAAGATCGTTGCGCCAGAACGGTAGAAATGGGAACTACTGGACGGGCCATACCAGTTTGTTTACATCGTTTGAAAGCATTGATCATTTCCATTTTATCTGGAGTTTTTAATTTACTTGGCTCTTTATTGTTGTTTCTGTCTTGGTGTATAAGTTAGTAGTGTTTCGAGTATTTTGTTGATTTAATTCCGGACAATATAATTGTTAAAAGTAGACAACTTTTAAGTTGAAAAGTTTCAATTATTTGAGGACGAAGTGAGTTTTATACAAGAATTGAGGGGAACGGAAACAGTCAGCCACAGTCCTGTGAATGATAAAATTTGTATATTTTCAGTTACTCTCCAAAATGAAGTTGAGTATATTGGAATATACATATATGAGATATCTGTGTGGAACTGATAACTCCAAATGTGTAGTAGAATGTTCTAAATGCAGGTCACCTCATTTTGGCTGGAGAAACAAAAGCAACAAATCATATCATTCAAGTTTAAAATCTTCTGCCCTTAATTGTGATCCCCATAAAATCAAAAATATGTCGTGTTCCTGCAAAGCAGAAAATAGTGGTAAATGCAAAAGTGTATAGAACACACTCTCATATGTTCTGAAACTGGCTTCTCAATCTTCAAGTTTTTAATTCACACTTTCCTTCTGTCCATTAACTCCTTGTTACCTAACTTGGTTTCGAATATGACTCTGGATTTGCCCGTTTTTGGGAAGGTGTGAAAACTGATTTCCGGATTTTTCTTCGCCCAAGAAGAGCAGTGAGGTACACAACAATAATGATTAATATTTTCAATAAAGAAATTCGACTTCAATGTTAAACAAATTGAAGAGTAAGCATATGGTGAACAATGTAAACAAACGATTCTATGGCCCATGCATTAATTATATTCGTAAACGGTAGAGGGCGTACTCCTTAGCATGCATCGCTAATACCAGCAGTCACGGAGACTACCAGGTAAATAAAAGTTTCGCCACGGTGGCGCTGATAGTTAGAACAGAATCGCGCTCCGATTGGCTGTGCTGGGTTGTCAGTGTTATTGACATTTTAACCTTTATTTTTCGGCGCTTTCATTCTGTCGAAAAACATGACGCCAAATGTGATTGCATTCGCTATAACCTATGTGTTTACTAGAGAAGTATACAATTTAGTGAAAATTTCGATATTTGAACGTTCAATATTTTATATTGGAAGGAATTCAGATATGTTTCTACCATTGTATATCAATTTTTGTTTATCTGGCTGCTACTCCAAGTAGTGAATAATCAGATCTTATTGTTTGCAGACCAGTGCTATTAAAAGTGATCCTCATGAAATCAATGGATGACATGACTTTAATAATATTTATAAGTATTTATTTACTTTTGACTTCAATAAAAATAACCAACAAGAGAACTTGCCCGTCTTCTTTCAACGAGTTTTCATATCTTCCTATCTTTTCCTATCTTCAGACTTTTGGACTTTGTTATAAAGCTAGACACAGGTAAGTTTTTACTTGGTATAGCAGTGGTTTTCAGGTAAAGTTTTTAATGGCCCCCTGACAGATTGATAGATAATTCTATAAACCACATAAAATTTAGAAAACAAAATACTTATCACTAGAAGTTATGAAATCTTTCTCAACAAAATGTTTAGAACAAACTCTTATGTTTTTGGTAACTCTCTTTCCTATTTTCAGTTTGATCTCCCACAGTTTCTTTTTATCAACCATAGTCACCATTTCCGATTCTCTAATATGCTCAACTCTTTGACCCTCATTTGGGAAATAATGAAAAGTCAGTTTTCACTACCAACAAATTATTAGTCAGGGTATATAAACACAAAGCAATCACACTTGCTCATCACGTGATATTGATGCGAGTTTATTCTGCCAGATGGCGTATTGCTTAGCATTAAAGGACAATTGCATCCAAGCGTCAGCACCTCCTTGCCTGCAGCTTAATTCACGACAAACTTAGGATTAATCAGTGGCGTGAGTTTTGGACTCATACGAATTACCATTCTTTGATTCTACTTTACCGTAAGGAACAAAACGGGAACGAATTTGACAGTTTCTGTATTAAAAGAATCGTGGATGTAATTTGCCGCGCACTCATTAAAAGGGTTAATTACTTGTTCGAGAAACTACAGAATCTACATTTACGATTGACGGTCGAAACCGTTGTCACATGAACATTTTAGGCGAAATGTATGTAAATTATCGAACACTTATTAACTGTAGAGTGATATTTCACCAAACCCCTCCGCTCAATTGTTTAGTTATCACACGCACTCGAACTTGCTGCCGACGCCGACAATTAAGTTTAGGGCATTTTTTCACGTTATGCCATCAAAGGAATTTTTTTGCTGAAATCTTGCACCATAAAAATAAGATTTCGTGCATAATTGGATACAAGTGAGCCGTGGAATTTGGGTTGCGGGTAAATAGAATATTTCTCGAACAAATTTAACTTTTGCACAATTTTTACACACTTGGTACAATTTCTAGCGATCACAAATATTCGACTATACATTCGAAATGTACGAATAATCACGTCACATTAAGAAATCTTTTTCATAATACCGTTTGTATGTAGGTTAAAATTTGGTGTGGTTGTTTTTTGCTGGTATTTTATTATTGTTTTATAGCGTTATACCGAGCGGTAAAAACTACTCTGTGAAAACGAAATGGGCAATATTTGCTAACGTATATAAATGATTAAATACGAGGCGAAATATGGCCTCAATTAAAAGTTATCGTCGCCGAGTATTACCTGCGACAGATATATCGAAAAGGGTGTTTCTACAAAGTGTTCTCGAAAAATTCCCACCTCTAGTAGTATTAACCTCGAAAATAAAATCACCACTTTAACCAATTATATTTATTAACACTAATACTTGGGATTTTTTGTAGTAAATTACTATATATAATAACGCAATTTTTTTTCTATAAAATGTCGGTAACAAGTTAAATTATCACTCGATTTAAGGCAAAACGGCATTTTTTTGGACATTAACGCGACTGTAAATTCAACCAAGTTCACGTTGTTCGAACATGAATTCATCATTTTTAAAGGTTGATTCGCACTGTGCGCAACGTCAACGTCACGTCACTGACAGGCGATTATCCGTCAAAATAACGGTAATAATCGGGCAACGTTACCGACTATAAAAAAAAAAACGATGTTTTGACGGATCGTTGCCAGTCAGTGACGTGACGTAGACGTTGCGCACAGTGCGAATCAACCGTAATAGTGCAATTCTACTCGTACATTTCTAGATCACTCCGTAGATTTGGAAAATTACCTTTTGACAAAAAAAATACAGAAAAGGAACCAGAATCGTGCACCTAAATCCTCTTAAAAATATCCTACATCGTATAAAACTAAAAATAATCCAGGAACTTGGCTAAAAAATTGTCTTAACTAATCCTTACTAGCTTTGGCGTTTTTCTTTTTGTGTATCCTCTTGTGGTACGATTGCGCGAATGAATTCACGATAGAAATCACGAAATAAAGTACCATCGCTATAACGAACTTTTCGAAAATCGCACCCAAAATGTTTCCTGAACCTTCGGCGGCGACTTTGGCGGAATTTTTGTGTAGTTTTTGCTTTTGACCGTCCAAAAACGCCTTGAACGGCACCTGCAACTTTTCCCCAATGACGGGGACCAATTTCAACCAATCCAAAGCGACTTCGATCAGAGTTTCATTGAAAGCTACGATCACGAACATTTTTTGAATGTGCATCTTAATGACGGCCTTCCCTATCAGCGTGGCACCAAAGAACGTCCAAAACGGCACCAGGAAGTGACCGCACGTAATGCCAGCCAAATCGAATAGGGGATTCGGAATCTGTAAACATTCCAAAAATCAACAAACCTCGATATTACTTACTGTCACAATACACTTACGCTAGCGCAGGCTAATATTCCCAAAAAACCAATTTTCTCAACAATTTCTTCGACGAACAACTTTCCCCTTTCTATCAAAGTCAATTCGCTTCTATTGTTCTTCTTTTTCTTCTCAAGTTCCTCGAACGCTTTGAGATCTTCGTCTTCGTCGTCGGGATCTATCCTGAAAAAGAAATATACTAGTTTGTATTACTGAACAGTACAATTCTCTACAGAATACTTCATAAAAAGTACGAGTAGCCACATCAAATTCATTTTGCGCGACAGTAGCTCACTCTATCAGGAATAACGGTAAGACATTTGACATGTTCAGACTAACTTACCGGTTGGTAGACATCTGAAGTAGTGGCAGAGAACAATCGATAGTTTCAACTATCGAAACAATATCGATTGTCCTAACGCACCATCGATAGTACGCCGTCTACCTACCTACGATAGTATCGATGTTAAATTTGACGTTTGTCGCTTGCTTACGTGTTTTGACATGAATATTCGTTTTTTATACTTGGACAAGATTGTATATCGCAATTACATTCTTGCGGTTGGGCCATTGGTATGGGCACCTATGTCACCTAGATCTTTTGATCCTATGTGACTACCGCAGTGTCTTCAGGGCATCATAATTCCAGTCCGCTGCCAGGATTTCTGTTGGCCCTGTTTCATTTAGATCACTTGGATCCATTATCATGCGGCCCCAGGGTTGATACCAGTACACCGCTAGCATTGGACAGCAACACAGAATGTGTATGCTGCTCTGTTTCTCTTCGCCGTATAGTCGGCAGTTTTTCTCAGCCGCCAGCTTAAGTTTGAAGAGGTGCGCCCTTAGTGCGATGTGGCCAGTGAGCAGGCCAAGCGTGTTGCTTAGCCTACAACAGTTCATCGTGCAGAGTGCGTCTGCCCTCTCTTCTGGAGAGGTTTTTTCATTAGCTGTCTTGTCAGTGTATCATCGTTTCACTTCTGGACTGGTGAATGGCGTTTTCTTCAACCAGTCTTTTCTGGTTGGTATTTTTGTTTTATAGTTCTTTTCTATCAAGGTCTTTTTCGGAATCTTGTCCGACTTTATCGTGAAGGGGTTTTTGCGAAGGGCCTCGATCTCGATGTGACCAATCCCGTTGCTCCTCCACCCACCCTGACACTTTAGTCTGTATGCAGTGTTCCTGGACCGATCTTTTATCAGGAGATCCAAAGGTGGTACGTTGAAGGATATTTGTTGTCCCTCTGTAGGGGCGGTGATTATTGTCTCGTTGCGGTCCGCAGGAATATTCCTAGCAGGCTTCTTAACAGGTTCACAGCCCCGGCCCCTTCCACCCTTGGCCACCAGACTACTGCTGCGTCCGTTAGTGACGGTAGTAATACCGCCTGATATAACCACAGGCTTACCCTCGGTTTTAAACCCCAGGTTTTTACCATGGCTCTCTTGCTTACCCACAGTGAGGCATACATTTTATTCCTCTTTGCCTCGAGGTGTACGCTCCACTTCAGTTTTGCATCTAGGTGTACGCCTAGGTACTTCACTGAAGCGGAGTATTTCAGTTCCTGATTTCATACCCTAAGAGGGCTAATGGGTTCAGGTTTGTATTTTCTGGTAAAGATGACCGTTTACGGGTTTACCGTTAGCCCAACTTCCGTTCACCAGTTTTCCGTGATTCTCAGTGCCATCATCATGACGCTCCTGAGAGTTGACAGATGCTTTCCGCTTGCTATAATGGCTTTGTCGTCAGCATAACCATATACGAGGAGTCCAACTTCTTTAAACTAGTAGTTCGTCCACCACTAGGCACCACAAGAGAGGCGCCCCCCTGAGGACATCCACCAGTAGGGCGGCCTTTTAGTTGGTATTCTTTAGCAGTAGTCGATTCAAATATATATTCTTCTCCTTTAGTTTTATATTTATTGGAAAAATTACTAAAGCTTCGTCGTAAATATTAGTGTTGGTTGAAAAAATTCAATCATATGCTATCGATAACGAGGTCCCCGACTATCGATAATGCCAGATACAGTCAATACTAAACCAAATCCGATGCACGTTACACAATTTAATAAACACATCGTTGTCAAACTGCCAGAAAAAGATTTTTTCAACATATATGTAGGAAATACTCACCCCGAGAGTCTGGCGGCTCTCGCCATGAAGTACGGTGGTAATTCGCCGAGAGCAGTACCCGCGCCCCAGCACATGGCTTCCAAGCGCACCTTTGACATTATACTGAGAAACGTTATGGATGACAATTTGCCGTCGTTCGGACATATTATCCTAAAATGAGAATAATCCGTCGTTATCGTTAAAAAAACTGTTTTTTTTTTAACTCACTCGTCTGGATAAGGAGGTTCCGGAAAGTCTAAACTTCCACATTCGTACGCTGCCAACGTCACTTGTGCTATGTGTGGACCTAGATACAACAGAAACGTGTGCAGTCCAGTACCTAAACCTACCGACGACAAGATACCTAAAACAAATGGAATATCAGCAACGTTAGTTTGGATCGAATTTACATAATTCTATAAAATTTGAATTTAGAACGGTTTTGTGATCGTTTTATGTATTCGACTAACAACCCAACTACTCATTGACCAATAAAAAAAATGTCGGAGACAGCTGATGAGTTTCTACATTTGACCACACACCAAAATTACAGTTCAGAGACTGAAACGAGTAGTTGGAACGAAACTTTTATATTAATTAAAAACGAATATCAGCAACGTTAGTTTGGATCGAATTTACATAATTCTATAAAATTTGAATTTAGAACGGTTTTGTGATCATTTTATACAATACAATACAATACAATTTATTAACATCAATCAAGATTACACATCCAGTATAAATATATAAAAAATGTATAAACATATCAGACTAGTCCAGGACCTTAAACTAAACTAAAAGACAAACTACAAAATAAAATACATATCAATTAAGTATAGATGAAGTATCTATGTGAAGATTTCAGAAATTCAAGAATTCCTCAGTGCTATAAAATGCATTTTCAATTAAGAACATTTTTAATTTGTTTCTGAAAGACATTTCTGTGGTGGCTTTTACAATGTTCATTATTTTATTATAATATTTAATTCCGTCGTGATTGGGTGAGTTCTGACCTACTGCTAGTCTTGAGTAAGGTTGGTGTAAATTTAATTCTGAACGTGTATTATACGAGTGTATGTCTTTATTCTTCATGAACTTATGTTCATTATTTTTTATGTATAGTATCACTTGAAAAAGATAAAGGCTTGGCAAGGTTAATATTTTAGATTCTTTGAATAGTTGTCGGCAAGATGATGATGGAGCAATATTATACATTGCTCTCATTACTTTTTTTTGTGCTATAAATGTCTTTTCTAAATGTGGTGAAGCACCCCAAAGTAATAATCCGTATTGAAGTACTGATTGCACTAGTCCAAACTAGAGTAATCTCAGGACATCAAAGGTAACTGTATTTCTTATGTGTTTTATAACGTAACAAGTGGTACTTAGTTTGGATACTATCGTGTTTATATGTGTTTCCCATGTTAGTTTTGGATCAAGAGTAAGTCCCAGGAATTTAAGGGAGGCAGTGCTCTGTATAGATTTACCATCTAAATGTAAATATAGATCATAGTCTGGTGATTTCGTTTTAGGTAAGAATCGCATGAAATAAGTTTTTGAAACATTCATCATTAGCCCATTTTGATTACAGTACTGTTTTAACTTTCTGGATGCTTCGTTACTATGCTTAACTAGACTTTCAATTTCATCACTTGACATTAAAATATTTGTGTCATCAGCATAAAGTATTTTTTGATCAGGAATAGTGCAGAATGTATTTATATCACTTACAAAAATTATAAAAAATAGTGGCCCCAAAATGGAGCCTTGTGGTACTCCTATATCTGATTTTCCAGGGTTTGGTTTAATGTCATTGATTATAACGGTTTGTGTCCGGTTTGTGAGATACGACTTTGCCCACTCGTGAGGCTTTCCTCGTACCCCCATTCCTTCTAATTTCTGCAGTAGCAGATTTCGATCAATCGTGTCGAACGCACGGCTCAGGTCATAAAAAAGTCCTAATGTGTTTTTTTTATTATTTAATGCACTATAAATGAATTCTAAACAATCAGAAATAGCTGATATGGTGGATTTTTGTTTTCTAAAACCATGTTGGAATGAGGGAACCAATTTGAACTGTTCCAGATAATTTGTTAGTCTGTCTGAGTACACGGCCTCAAAGATTTTTGAGATTTGACTCTGAACACATATTAGTCTATAGTTTTGTATATCAGAAGAAGATCCTTTGTTTTTAAAGATTGGTACACCTTTGGACTCTTTTATGTCTGGAAAAGTACCCGATAGGAATGATTCATTAACAAGAAATGACAGTGGTTCAGCAATAAATTCTGAGACTGATTTCAGGATTAAACCATTGATACCATCTACCCCCGGAGTATTTTTACGAGTTGTTCTCATTAATACAGTTTTAATTTCTTCCGGTAGCGTTGGCGTAAGGTAGAAACTTAGATGATATTTATCAATTTTCATGTCATAGTCTGGTAATGGACAGTTCTGAGTTGACCCTAAAAAGTAGTTGTTGATATAGTTTGCTTTATCAACGCTATGCGTTAGATGAATTCCCTGAAAATCAGGGAGAGTTGTAGGTCTTTTGTTGTAATTTCCTGTATTTTCTTTTATTACCTTCCAGCTTTCTCGTACTATATTATTTGAGTTTAAGATACGATTATTATTTTGTTGTTTTTGGTAGCTTTTCACAAGGTTTTTATATTCCGTTTTGAAGCGTTTATATCTCTGAGTGTAATGTGGATCGTTCAATTCTTTTTTCAGTTTTTCCATCTCGTATAGTTGATCGTGCATCTCTTTAATCTTTGGGGAGTACCATTTCTTTTTCGAGCTCCTGACAATTGTCTTTTTTATTGGGAAAGCTACATTATAATAGTATAGGAGAGTATTATAAAATATAGAAAACTGATCATGAAATGACACTGCATTATATACTTCATACCAATCTTCTTTAGAAATTAGAGTTTGGAAAATTTCAATATTTGATTTAGACAGATTTCTCTGATATTTATATTCAACAATGTTTTCCTTTGGATTTACTATTTTGAAAATACCAATTTGATAGGAATGGTCAGAGAAAAATATATTATTTACACTCGTATAATCAACATCCATGTCAGAAAAAATATTATCAATGCAGGTAGCAGAATAATGTGTTATTCGAGTTGGTTCTTCTATGTGATGATATATATTATATTCACCCAGTAAATTGATTAATGAATTTTTTTGGTTGCTACTTACTAGAAAGTCTACATTGAAATCTCCACAAATGACATATAAATTATCTCCATCATAAATATCAAACATTAATGATTCCAACTTCGTAATGAATGATTTAAAGTTCGAAACTTCAGGTGTCCTATATACTGTTAGGATATACAAGTATTTTTTTTTTTGTACCAAAGAGTTTCATTCTTGCCCCACATACTTCAAATTCACTTTCGGCGCTTTTCGTTGATAAGGGTATCGGTTCAAAATTGAGATTGTTATTAACGTACACACATACGCCACCTCTCTGTTTATTTTTTCTTGTGAAGTAGGACACTAGTTGAAAGTCTCTTAGGGTAGTTGCTTTCAATTTGTCCTCACAAAGCCAATGTTCAATGATGCAAAGGACATTTACATTTTGAGTTTTTAATATTATACTGAGATCACTGGATTTACTAGCAAGTCCTCCCTGTATGTTCAGATGCATAAATGTGAAGGGTTTTCCGTTATTATTATTTTTTGTAGCTCTATTGCCCATTTTCTCTAATCTACACTGCGTTGTTATATTGTGATGGTCTTGGGGTAGATGTGTTTCCGACTGTATTTCTATGTTGTCTGAGATTATTGTAGTGATTTTGGCTGGATACTCCATATAGTCGGGTGCATGAGAGTTAGATGTGAAGTTTTTCAAAAACCTTATCATTTTGTTCATAATTGTGGTATTTTCTAAAGTCAAACCTTCTATATGCAACTGACTTTGGCCACGTAGATGGTTTATATATTTCATTCTTGAGGTCATAGTTGATTCCAAACATGAAACATTTATTTTGATATTCTTCTGTCGGTAGTTCCTTAATTACGATATCAGCATGGTGAAATATTTCTTGATCTCTGATGAATTTAACTATTTTATCAGGAGTGACGTGACGTTTCACTCGATAGAGATATAGCCATATTTTGCTTTGGACTCCAAAATCGTTTTGCTTATCGTTTTCACCAATATTTTTATGTATTGTTTTATTTCTTTTATATGTGACTGTCTTGAAACCATTGTTATCTTCAGATACCTCATTTTTCTCCATATAAATGAGTTCACCCATTTTGGTGGACTGTGCTTCACTAAGTTCTCCGTGATATTCAGGTAAGTCCATTTTCTTCCCCTTTATGGAAGGATCTGACAACATCGCGAATTCATTGGAGCTGGATATATTTGTCACAGTTGTTGATTGTTTTTGTTGTTTTGTTTCGGTTTGTCTGGGCTGCTTTTTATTGGTATTTAGAGAGGTATTTACCTGAGTTTTTTTGTTGGGTTCATTTTTATTTGAGATTAGTTCTAGTTTTTCCTCAAGTAATTGATTGTTTCGATTCAGAAGTTTAATATTTTCCGACAACAGATTATACTTTTCTTCCTTTTCTATAATCAACTTCTTGAGTGCCTCATTTTCTAGCTTTAGATATGCCTTAGTTTCTTCTGGATTTTTTGCTTTACAACATATTATTCTCGATTCACAGATCTTAACAAATTTCAGTTTATTTTTCACTGCACACAAGACACATGAAAAACGTCTCCACACTCCACGCAAACTAGGTTTTTCATTGGTTTTGTTTGGCAACATTTGAACTGCTTTTCTTTAAAGTTATCTTCAATAATGTCAGAGACCACATTTAAACACTGTGACTCTTTCTCCGCCATCTTGTTTCTTCTTCTTTATGTATTCGACTAACAACCCAACTACTCATTGACCAATAAAAAAAATGTCAGAGACAGCTGATGAGTTTCTACATTTGACCACACACCAAAATTACAGTTCAGAGACTGAAACGAGTAGTTGGAACGAAACTTTTATATTAATTAAAAAATATTGTGATTTGAAATTAACGAAAAGATTTATTTGACTGAGATCGGATCTCATAAGGACGACACGAAAGACTACTAACGTTATCTCTTAAACATTTAAAGAGGCTACACGTTTAATAATCCATGTCAATGCTACGAACTATAATACTTGAAATGTTCTCGACAGGGAAGCTATACGTTTCGACAATATGCCATTTCCAGACGTAGAATGACAGCTGTGTCGTGTAACCTCAAAAAAAGCTTGTGCTGTGCCCTTCGAGAATGATTTGGTTGAGATTAAGTGATCAAGACGGCTTCATAGCCGTCTTAGGTACTTACCTAATCCTACCCAGTACAAACACCACAGTAATTTCTTATACATTCCTTGTACTATTGTCTGGTGTGGTCCATTTAAATTAACTAATATATACAACGATAATACTGCGATTGATACTATTCCTAGGATTGTTTTACTTGCTAAAATTCTGTAATCAAAGAAAATTGATGTTGTTAATAACGTATTCGGTATATTTACATTTTTATAATAAAAAAAAAAGTTAAAAGGTCTATTGCACTTTTATAGACTTAAAAAAGGCCTATGATAAAGTGGTAAGGAGTGAATTGTGGTCTACATTGTCTATATATGGGGTGAGCGGTAGTTTAATACGAGCACTGAAATCACTTTACGAGGATTCCACTGCTTGAGTCAGGATAAACGGAGCTTACACGCACTGGTTTAACATCGAAAAAGGTGTGAGACGGGGATATGTGGCTTTACCATGGTTGTTTAACTTATGCATAGATAATTGTTTAAAAGATTTGAAAGAGAGTGCGTATGGATTGAAAATGAATTATTTGATCGTCAAATGCCTTCTTTACGCCGATGATCAAGTTATATTAACGTCATCTGAAAAGGAGTTGTAGGCGATGGTTAATGTTATGCAAGATACCCTGAAAATCAAAAGGATAAAAATAAATGCAAGCAAAACGAAAGTAATGGTTTTTAAAAGAGAAGAAAGCATGACAAACTGTGAGGTTCTGATTAAGGGAGAAAGAGTGGAACAAGTAAATGAGTTTGTATACTTAGCTTTATAGTTTACGAGAGATGAAAAGTATGACAGTGACATTGAGCGAAGGGTGTTGGCAGGAAGACAAATGAATGAGGCACTGCATAGCTTTATGAACAGCCAGAAAGTGTCAAAAGAGGCACGCCTGGCTGTGTATACAGGTGTGTTGGTTTCTACACTTATGTATGGTAGTGGATGTTGGGTTTGGCAGAAGAAGCATGAAAATAAGATTAATGCTGCGGAGATGAGTAGTCTGAGAAGTATAGCCGGAGTGACTCGGTAGGATAAAGTGAAGAATAGTGAAATAAGGGAACGCTGTGGTTACAAAGATAGATAAAGGTATGCTTCGATGGTTTGGTCACGTAGAAAGGATGGATGAGGGAAGATGGACGGAAGTCGGTAGAGATCGACCTCGTCGAACATCGATCTCGATCAGATCAACATTTTTTTGAAGAAAGTCGAGGTCAAGAGTACCAGCAGCCGACGAGCATGTATGAGAGCACTGATGAAAGTAGAGAAAGTAAAAGATGTGTGTAAGAACCGTAGCGGAAGTGTATATATATATATATATATATATATATATATATATATATAATGTATGTATTATAAAAAAATAAAGTCTGTTTCTGTTTTCGGGACGTTTCTTACTTTTTTCCGTAGATGGTTGCTAATTCTATGCATTCCCTAAAAAAATATTCTACTGTCATGAACGGTTTCCTCCACAACACCAACGTTTCCCTTTCCTTTTTCTCTTTTTCCTTCTTTTGTATGTCGCTGTGTTTTTTATTTTTCGGGTGCGTCGTCATCGTGCTGCCGTTGATTTGATTAGTCACTGTCGCATCTTTTCTCTTTGCATGGCCGGCCATCGTGCTTCCCAGTCTTTGCAACTGCAAAAAAAATCAATCAGTTAAAATGAATCTATGGTTTCGGGGATTCGACGTCAAAATTTGCACACAAACATCGGTGTATATTAAGTTGCCTAACTATTAAGTAAATTTTACAAAAATAATCATATTAACGGTCAAAAGTTAAAAAAAAAAAACCGTGTATAATCGTTAAGGAAAATTTAAAAATCTATAAACTAATACATAGATTACACACGCACATAAACTGTCAAACGTTACGATAAAAATAATTATTGGCCATAACTTTTGGACTTTTACAATACGTACGTGAATATCAATTAAAAATGAAACCGTACATATCGTACCAGATAATAAAAATTATTTTTAACTTCGATTACGAGCCAGACGTGAATGTACAACTAATGAAGAAAGATAATATCAAACATAATTACAAAATTAAACATTGGCTACTTATCAAGTCGGGACTATACGGTACAAGATCTCAAGTTTATAATATATTTTTAGTTTAAATGATACTAAAAAAATGTACCAATACTAAAACGATTCTAATAATTATATATGCATCTAGAAACCACTACAATAAATGTTAAATATGACCGGGCTATATCACGTGCGTTTTTTGATTTTAATTTTAGAGTTAGTTCTACGTCACAATAGGGAAAAATCACGGAGTGGGCGACATCTATTATTGATCGTATGAACTTTTCGAGGTGTGAACAACAAGCTAACCTCCATTTGTTTATACGAGTGAAAAGTGAACTTTTCATATTATTCTGAGCAATTTAAGCATTGAAAATGATATATTTGAACGATATTTAGTGAAGATTTGGTGTTAAACCACAAAATCAGAAAATGCGAAGGATTAAAAAAGGTGATATGGAGATAAAAGGCCTGTTCGTTTGTCATGCTCGCGCTGCTAAAAACTGATTTGAGCAGTATTCGACTGTTCGTTTGTTATAAGCAAGTCGATATATACCAGATAAAGCAGGATTTATTTGCTTCACCAATTTAGGTAGAGCAGAAAAATCAAATCGGTTTGATCTAGCAGAATTTCACAAATCGGACATTAAAAATAAATAGAAAATTCAGTATAATTAATGGTGAAGTGACTGATGCAAATTCTAAATTAGAAAATTATTTACTTAACGAAATGAAAATCTGATGCGACAATTTGGTTGTTTTTGTTGGAAACAAATATCAAATTGTTTTGGTGAGGGGTTTTGTGTTCCTTTGAATTCAGCAGTTGGTAAATGCTCTTCGTGGATTTGTATCCCGAAAATCATATCAATCTGCACATTTATGTAATTTATTGAGCAGCGTGAGTTTACCCACCCTAATGCAATATGTCCGAAATTGATATTTCGACTTTCATAGGCATTGCAACAAGAATTTCAGGAACAACAGAACTAAAAAACTTCGAAAATAAACCAAAATTAATACCTGGACACCTGGTCTTTATTGGCATTTAACGAGAATCCAGCGACAATAAAACTTAAACGTCGAAAACAAACCTTAAATCCAGCTTCAACACAAAAAATCAACTCTGAGATAACTAAAATTCCCTTTAATAAAAACTTTGGTTTTACAAGTGATGAAATGACAGATTATTTGATGTTCACACCTCGATCCGACATTTTTTTATTGACAGCGCTATCTCGCGGTACGTGATTTTTCCCTATAGTCATGACGCACGTGTAAAGAATCACCGAACCGACCGGACATACTTTACCCATGATATTAAGCACTAATTTTATTAAAGAAAAACGTACATCGTTAAGCTCACCGTCAGTTAAAAGATTCACAACAAAGAAATCCTTTTTTTGCATCAACGCGTCGTCGTCTTTTGTCACACTCGTCATTTATGAAAGTTTATAAAATAAAAAAGAAAAAGGAAAACCGGTATTGTTCAGTAAAAACAACTTAATGAGTTTCCTACTCGAGACACACAAACAGCTCGATTTCCTTACCGATATTAGACATCGCAAGTTAAGGTCAAAGTTTAAATATAACAACTAGCGTACTTAGCACGTAAATATTTCACAAAACAATTGTTATTTACGATAGAAGCAGTGATGGGAGAACTTGGAACTGTTTTTTTAATAGAAACTACAGTTAATACAACATCATTATTTTAGAAGTACACTTTTTTTTTCTTTATTAACAGTTGCTCAACCACTCATAATGACACAACAGCCGAAAATAAACGTAGAGTCCTCCTTGCCAACAGATGTTACTTCGGACTCGTCCCCCAACTCAAATCCCATAACATCTCCAGAAGCACGAAGTGTTATATATACATCGGTTTTTGAACGTTCTTCGACGTCTTCCGATTCGCAGTCTCCATTGATCCCCGTCCTCCCAGAGATCCTCTCCCAATCCCCTCTCTCTCATTTCTCTGTCTATTCCCATTCTCCAACTCATCCTAGGTCTTCCTCTCTTTCTTCTTCCTTGGGGGTTTCAGTTGATGACTTTCTTTGGCAAACGGTCTTCGTTCATTCTTTGCACATGTACAATACCATTTAAGTTGTTTTATTCTAATATCCTCTACAATGCTACGATCAATTCCCATAATCTCTCTGATCCTGTCATTTCTAATTCGTTCCAGTCTAGATATTCCTGCCGCACGCCTCCAGAAGTCCATCTCTATTGCTTCTAAAGCTTTTTCTGACCTTTGTTTTAGTTGCCATACCTCACTGCCATATGTAACTATGCTTTTGACAATACTATTGCATATTCGGTGTTTGTTATGTTTTGAAATATGTTTATCCCACAATACTCTGTTTAGTAAACCGACGGGTCTTCCTTTTTGTATATTTCTTTCCCTTACGGCTTCATCCGTAGTTCCGTCTGTCGTGATATACATACCGAGGCATTTGTATTTTTCGCATAGTTTAATTAAACTCTGGTTGTCCTCCAAGACCAGATTTTGTTGTGTTCCCCCGATGCACATATATTCCGTTTTTGTAAGATTGACCTCTAGTCCCCATTTTTGTATTCTTCAATTAATTTTCTGGTCATGTATCCCAGATCTTCGTAATCTTGAGCTAATATTAATTGGTCATCTGCGAAGCATAAAGGTGTATATGGTCGTATTTTCTAGTGGTACTCCCATATCATGACATTTACGATTCCAAATTTTTAATGCCTGCTCCAAATAAATTTTAAACAGTGTGGAAGACAGACAGCATCCCTGTTTAAGCCGCTTATTGACCATAAATACCTGTGACGTTCTTTTTCCTATTTTTATTTTTGTTGTATTGTTTTCATAGAGTTTTTGTATGGCCCTAATAAAATTAACATTGATGTTTTAATGTACGGCGCCGAAACATGGACGCTCACTAAGAGTGACGAGACCATCTTGTGGTGATTTGAGAGGAAAGTACTAAGAAGAACTTACGGGGCCATTTGGGGAAAATGGGATAAGGAGGAAAAGGTACAACTTTGAGATGGGGTAGGCCATGTTATGAGGATGAAGGCAGATGACCCCGCCCGAAAAGTCTTACTGGATAAGCCCGTAGGACAACGCAGATAGGGAAGACCTCGAATGAGGCTATTAGACAACTTTGTATACAAACAATACAATACAATAATTTCGTAAATTTTTTCAAAGATCCTGGCCAGGATCATTTATATTTAAAAAGAAAGTCGTTTATATAGATAAAAAATGGCTGATATTCCCCATGAAATCAATTTAAATAAATGGCGACGCTTGAAAGACTCTCCAGCATATGTCGCTAACGCATATCACCATTTTAAATCCTAGTAATTTTAATACCAGCTCACGTTTTTTTATACGCAAATAATTTTTCACGGAATTCCGTTTTACGACAAACTCATATGACAATTAATACCGAAATGAAGATCGTTGATAAGTAGCAATAATTTAAAAAAAAAACTCGAACTAAAAAATGAAAAATAAATAATAGTTTAAAAAAACTAAGACAACACGCTTTAAAGAAAACCGAACTAAAAAATAAAAATTATTAATAAAAAATAATTTTACAATCAAAAGCGTGGGGTGCGCTATATCAATTAAAATATTATTAATAATAAACAGATATTGGTAAAAATAAAACGAGAAAGTTTGAATATTTTGGGCATGTCATCAGGAACGAAAAATACCATCTCCTCCAGCTAATACTGCAGGGCAAGATCGAAAGCAAACGAGGTCCCGGCCGAAGAAGAACTTCATGGCTTAAGAACCTTGGGACACAGTGGACAGAAATGACCTCTAGCACCCTGTTCAGATCAGCAGTAAACAAAGTTATTATATGAACCAACGTGATGGCCCACATCCACAAAGAATATGAACTAAAAGAAGAAGGTAAAAATAAAGTCTCCATGAAAGATTTTAGATGCACGATCCTAAAAATTTGAATATAGGTTTTTTTTATCATAATATGATATCAGTTTCGGTGTATTTTCTAGAGGGCGCCACATGAGCCATGTTGGTGGTGTAAGGGTGCTCTTAATTTTTTACCCTTACCGCTATAGCTCTTTTTATTCATAAATATTTAAACTAATCATTTTTTGGAAAAAAAAGTAATATTTTTAGCGCCTTAAGATGACGTGCATTTTTAAAAAGAATGGACGATCCAAGTTTTTTTTAAACCACCTATTTTACAAAAAAAAAAATTCAAATAAAGGAACGCCACTGTCTTTGATAATTATTGTTTCTAAAAATTTAAATCAATTTTAAATAATTATGATAACATAAAATTTTCATAACATTATTCTTTATTGTTAATTAGATCTGACCTGGTATATTGACCTCGGTATATTTTTAAATAATTTTGGTTGTCGCAAATCTACACGTCACTCGGTAATTGCTTATAAATAATTATCTACTACAATTATGCTACGAATAAATAAATAAAACAAAATAGTAAAACTTACATTTTTCATTATTGCGATAGACGCAGAATCGAAAAATTCTTCGCACGGCATGTTTCACTGGCTTTTAATTGACTGTAATATTATTGTGAACGGATCGTCAAACGAATACAAAGATTTTACGTCGAAAATCGAAAGTGAACGTTAACCGAGAAACACTTTCTAAATGAAATGCCGTCGGTCGACTCGGAAGAGCGTTGGCGCGATACAAAAATTAACAACAAAAAAATGTATAAAAATAAATTTCTCGTTTCCTTTCTTTCTAATGACTAATGACGAATTAGGCCGGACAAAGGAATCACGATAAACCCTACAAAATATGTCGAAACGTAACACCGCTCGTTGACAATTCCAAAAACATTTTATAAAACTCGATTTTATGACGGTGATATTGTATTATAAATAATTCTGACACTCAGTTCTTGAACTTTCTTTGTTATTTACTGTTTATAAATAAATACATATCGATTATTATTAATTTAAATTAAACAAATAACCTTCACGAACATGTACAAAACAACAGATGAACAGATGAATATTCATCAGCAGACATGCGAAAATACGCGAGTGAGACAAAGCCATAAAATGTAAAACAGCATTTTTCAAGCAGAGTGCCTCGCAAGGGACACCCAATGGGTAAGTGATACACTAGTGAGTCTAAGCTGACTTGGGACTGTAAGTAGTCCCTGAGGCAACTGGCAGCAAACAATCAGGTTACTCTGATGTAGGTTCCAGATCACAAGGGAGTTAAAGGTAACGAGGAATCAGACTGCCTTGCCAAAGAAGGGGCAAATACACAATTTTCCAGCACAGAACCCTTCTGTGGACTCTCCAAAGCACACTTGAAAGAAGAGGTTCGACGCTGGGAAACAGATACAATGAAATCTCACCGGCATAAAGTGCCAGGACAAAGACAAGCGAAAAAGCTAGTAAGTCTTTCGCCAAGGAAAGCCAAACAGCATCTCGAGTTGGACAAAAAAGACTTAAAACTGGTGACAGGACTCCTCACTGGAAACTGCCCTCTGAGGTATCACCCGAAAAAGATGGGGTTTGATTGCATTGTTGCCACTATCTGCCTATCACGTCTGGCACTACTTGGAAATTTGTTTTTGTCGGAGGGCAAATCTGGAAAAGTATGCATTATTTTTTAATTGTATTACTTGTTAACATGTCGTATATTTTAAGGTTCTCAGAGTACATGTTAAAAGACGTATTGGCAAGGACAATTTGATCACTTCCATGAGGAAGGCTATCGAAGAAAAATATAATAATGAGCTAGTAGGTTGGTAATTATATCACGACAGTAATGTAATACCACAGATGCGAAACCCGGCGAAGGATCAAAGGATTTTATAATTTATGTATGGAAATTTAAATGAGTTTGATTTCAATATCGCCACTATCGTTACTCAAATTATTTAATAACGTTTCTGTGTGATCGGGGCTTACGTCCGAACATCCCGAACGCATACGAAAGCTCTTTAAAGAGACACGAAGGCATTTTACATTGGTTTGAATGTTTATCTCTCTCGCCGTAAGACTTTCTCCCTCAACTTTCTGTCTGTCCGTAATATGTGCTTTTATCGTACCCTATATGGAGGAATAAACATCTGAACATTGGAAACTTCCTCGTCGTCGACATTTAAACGATAATAATAATTTCTTTTTGAGGTTATTCACATTATACGTAACAATAAAATTTCTAATAAACGCTGAAAGCGTTGTGCAATTATTAAAATTTTAATCAGGAAGATTTCTAATCGGAAAATATTTGTAATTTACGCGGTAATTAATTCTTTATCCAACAAATAATGAGCTAGATATACATGAGGGACTAAAACTACACGTTAAATTTTCTCCAATTTGACATTACTAAACAGGATAGTTCGTCATACAGACGCATTCAGTTTTACAGAGCCGGTTATTACCAGTGTTGCTAAACGACCTGAAGTTAAATTCCTGTTTTATCGTGAACGGCACGTCTAATCGTTAGATTTGGCATTATTAGTTCATACGATCAACAATCGATGACGCCCACTCCGTGATTCTTTCCTATTTTGGCACGGAAATTACCCAATATAGAGAAGATGAAGCGGAGAGAATGTCAAATATTAGAGGTTGTTTTTGTACAGTGCAACAGTGTTTATTTTCTGAGTTTTTTCACCGTGTTTAATTAATTGACTATTTATGTTTTATAAGTATTATGTAAATGTAAGCAAAACAAAAGTAATGGTAGAAATAGAAGAAAGCATGACAAACTGTGAAGTTCTGATTAAGAGAGAAAGAGTGAAACAGGTATATGAATTTGTGTACTTGGGTTTAAAGTTTACGAGAGATGGAAAGTATGACAGTGACATTGAGCGAAGGGTGTTGGCAGGAAAACAAATGAATGGGGCAACTGCATAGCTTTATGAGCAGCCACAAAGTGTCCAAAAAGGCACGTCTGGCTGTGCATAGAGGTGTGTTGGTTTCTACACTTATGTATAGTAGTGAATGTTGGGTTTGGTAGAAGAAGCATGAAAATAGGATTAATGCTGCGTAGATGAGTAGTCTAAGAAGTATAGCCGGAGTGACTCGGTTGGATAAAGTAAAAAATAGTGAGATAAGAGAACGCTGTGGTGTAAAAGAAGATGTGGTCACAAAGATAGATAAAGGTATGCTTAGATGGTTTGGACACGTAGAAAGAATGGTTGAAGAAAGATTGACGAAACAAATTTATAAGGCGAGTGTGAATGGACGGAAGTCGGTAGAGGTCGACCTCGGCGAACATATCTCGTTCAGATCAACATTGTTTTAAAGAAAGGCCAGCTGTCAAGAGTACCAACACCGACGAGCATGCATGAGAGCACTGATGAAAGTAGAGGAAGCAAAAGATGTGTGTAAGAACCGTAGCGAAAGTGAAAGGAAGTGGTCTCTGCCTACCCCTACGAAAAAAAGGCGTGACTATATGTATGTAAGTATTATAAACAAATCTGTCTTTTTTCAAGACAATTAAATCTTTTTTTTATTTGCCAAGGTTAAAGTTTTCATCGTCATGCTAATGTCAAATTTTACCTGCGTCGTGTGCAACACAGGTTATATGAGATAGATCTATTGCAATCATAGAGAGTACCGTTGGCGCGATTAAGAAGAAACCGCCCCCAGTTTATTATTATTATTATTAGTTTGTATGCTTTCAATCATTATCGTTTGCGACGCCTGCGAATTAATTAACCTTTCGAGGAAATGTTCGCGTGCTGAAAATAAGCAGTGAAATGTGAATCATGCGAAAAATACTCAGGGTGGTCCACGCAAAGTCACCGTTACTTTTTTTATACAGGTTGGTGCATCGTATACGCGTCGGTCATTGTACGGAAAATTACTTGAACATTTCAAGATCCTTTCTTAACATAATATACATACATACATATAGTCACGCCTTTTTTCCTTAGGGGAAGGCAGAGACCACTTTCTTCCACTACCGCTACGGTTCTTAAACTCGTATTTCGCTTCTACTACTTCCATCAGCGCTTTCATACATGCTTATCGGTTGTTGAAATGACTCCACAAGCGTAAGGAGTCACTTGAACCCCAGATGCGCCAAGAGACAATCGCGGCATCGATCCTTCTTCTATTTTTTGTCGGGCAGCTTGCGTCTCTCTTTCGGTCGCGCATTTTCAAGTGACTCCTTACGCTTGTCGAGTTATACTCTTGACCTGGCCTTTCTTCAAAACAGTGCTGATCTGATCGAGATACGTTCGCCGAGTTCGACCTCTACCGACTTATCCATTCACACTCGCATTATAATTTGTTAAAGGCACTGTATATTATATTAAGAAACTCAAAATGTTAAGCTGCATATAAATTTTCTACTGTGGTACCACCCTACTAAATTGTACAAAACAGTTATTAGCAAATCTAAATACTGCGGGCCATTACAAACTATCAATTAAGCCTAAAAAGGGATCCAAAAGTTTCCATCAATACTAGAAAGCTTACGTGCGCAAAAATAATGTTTTTGTTATTCACTATCACCAAACAATGCACATTCTTGAGCTGCTGCTCCTCATCCACGTATGAAAAAGCGATAAAAGTATTTTTTAAAAATAGTTGTCCTTCATAGTCCCTCTTTTGGTGTATCAAAAAGGTGTTTTCACGTCTTAAACAAAAGGCATGATTGCCTGAGAACAAATCTTCCGAATAGAAAGTAGTACTACTATCAAAGGGATGAAAATAAATGTAAGCAAAACGAAAGTAATGGTTTTTGAAAGAAAAGAAAGCATGACAAACTGTCAAGTTCTGATTAAGAGAGAAAGAGTGGAACAAGTAAATGAATTTGTGTACTTGGGTTCAAAGTTTACGAGAGATGGAAAGTATGACATTGCGCGAAGGGTGTTGGCAGGAAAACAAATGTATGGGGCACTGCATATAGCTTTATGAGCAGCCAGAAAGTGTCAAAAAAGGCACGTCTGGCTGTGCATAGAGGTGTGTTGGTTCCTACACTTATCACTATGGTAGTAAATGTTGAGTTTGGCAGAAGAAGCATGAAAATAGGATTAATGCTGCGGAGATGAGTAGTTTGAGAATTGTATAGCCGGAGTGACTCGGTTGGATAAAGTAAAAAATAGTGTAGTGTAGAAAGGATGGATGAAGGAAGATTGACGAAACAAATTAATAAGGCGAGTGCGAATGGACGGAAGTCGGTATTGGTCGACCTCGGCGAACATCGATCTCGATCAGATCAACATTGTTTTGAAGAAAGGCCAGCTGTCAAGAGTACTAACAACCGACGAGCATGCATGAGAGCCCTGATGAAAGTAGAGAAAGCAAAAGATGTGTGTAAGAACCGTAGCGGAAGTGGAAGGAAGTGGTCTCTGTCTACCCCTACGGGAAAAAGGCGTGACTGTATGTATGTATGTATGTAATGCAGACATAGTGATGTACATTGACCAGGAGATCCAAGTAGCTTGGATAGTTTGTTCGCCAGATGCTAGTTCATTTAGTTCACGTCTATAGTAAGTAGATGCTATCCAGGGTGCACCACGAGGAGGCGAACTAGCATTGCAAGTATGAACACGTCTCACCAATACTCAGACTCCTGCGCCACGTGGTTGCGTCATATTGCAAAACTTTTCTAGTTCTCTTTGTATTTAAAATAAATGATGGAGAAGACGAGTAAACTACCAAAATATTTTTATCAAATAAACCTATTTTTTTTATTCGTTACGTGTAAGAAATAAACATTTGACATCGAAAACCCAGGCGCAAAAGAGTTAGAGATAAAAACTTTTGGATTGCGTGTGTACATCTCTCTCATACCAATTCAGGTTTGGTGCCCGTCGTTTTTTGTCCACGTTTTCGGCACTCGATCTTCAACTGTTCTTTATTCAAATACAACAATTCCTCCGATACTGTCGAATTGCACGATGCATTGTTGAGCGATGTCGTTCGTTTGATGTCCTTTGTATCGATCGAGGAACGTTTTTTTCGATTTATTTTACCAGGCATAGTTTACATGTAAGTCTTTTTTTCTCTGTTCTTCGATTAGCGATTATCTAAGGAAAACAAGTTTCACGGAGTATTAGTGGAAAGTGCTCGAGTATCGATTTGTAATGATCAAACTGTATATAACAAGAACACGTAATGGCAGGGGTACATATTTACAAATTACTACTTCGTTTAGTCTTATATGTATTCACGTTTAAAATTTGTCTGATTCAATTGTGTTTTTAAAATTATTTCAAAACTAATTTTTCAAATAAGGTTTAGGACAACCAAAATTTTTAGATGCCATTAGTCTCTCTCTCTCTATTAAATCTCTTCGTTATATTTCATTCATTTTTTTAGATTGGCTGCATTACAATATATTCGTATATATTAAATATGACTGTTTTTTTTTTGGTGCCGTTAACTAGTTTTTTGTACCTGTTTTATAAAATATCGTTTGTAAATTTTGCTATTTGTCGTATTTTTTCTAGAAATAAATGTTTTGAGCAGTTATTTAAAGCAAATTAATAAATGTAAGATCATTTTAAATATATTACTAATTTAGTTCGGTTAGGTTTTTTTTGGATTTAAAATGTAAAGTAAAAAGGGGTATAACTTTTTAAGGGGTAATTTTCTAAAGTTGAGAGGGTTGTCATTTGACTCAATTTATTAAGCCTGATCGAATAAAAAAAATCGCGAAATTGTGGTGGTTGTCCTACACCATATTTATACCCAAACCTCAACAGACGAGGAAAGTGTGTCGTCACAAATGTCATTATTGTCAAAA
Source organism: Agelastica alni (assembly GCA_950111635.1). Taxonomy (NCBI): domain Eukaryota; kingdom Metazoa; phylum Arthropoda; class Insecta; order Coleoptera; family Chrysomelidae; genus Agelastica; species Agelastica alni. The sequence goes on along the minus strand of OX467714.1, from coordinate 40,640,470 downwards.
TCTGATGAGGTATTCCAAATCACGTGACCCAATATGGCGCCTGAGAGCAAACAGCTGTCTGAAGTGTCAAGCATTTGGTACGTGGTGACACAGGGCCGGTTTTTTAATGCTCGGTAAAATTTACAGTTAGCTGATTATTGGCTAAGCTTAGCCATCAGCTAAAGTTCCAACTAAGAAATATAGTGAAAAATCACGTAAAGCGAGATAGCGCTGTCAATGACAAAATGTCGAATCCATCTGTGAACGTTGATCATTACCATAGCAGCGAAATAACGACTGACAGCTATTTGACATGAAATTAGTTGACCTTTTGATTTTTGAAAGTTTGCATGGTTTGCATTATTGCCTAAAAATCAAAGTCCAGGCATGGAAATGTTTAGGATTTGTTCACGAAATGGATGGATATGATGAAATGCAAAACTATTACAAAGGATGTAATTTTGGCTTATTTGGCGCAAAAATCTAAAACTATCAAATCCTCTACCCCGTAAAGCATGTACTCTATGTTGAAAAGTACCATTTTAATGAAGAAAAATGTAAACATAGTCACTTTCCCAGAGGTTATTGCATTTCTTAAAAAGAAGAACGTTGGATAATGGAACATAATGCTAAAGGTAATTTTAACAAAATATTACGATGGTAGGATATAAAGGTATCAACTTAAAATTTGATTTATTTTCAGGTAAAAGAAGGATTCTTGATGAAGATTGGTCCTTTTAGTGTCAATCTTGAGAGTAAATGTGTGAGACTGATCACCGTGCCGAGTTCTTCGGTCGAATGTGGCCAATGGTGGTACAAGAGTTTTTATTTCTCTGGAGCATCTGCCATGGAAATATCTGTAGAGCAATGACTGGTCTGCAACTCTTCTTCTATGTTCTAGAGGGTGAAGGGTATCTGTAAGAGTTAAGCTGTTTATCAAGCGAATGGCTCTTTTCTGAATGGAATCTAGAAGACGAAGAGAATGCCTTGGTGCTGAACCCCAAATGTGCGAGCAATACTCCAGTAGAGGTCGGATTTGAGCCTTGTACGTCGTCAACAGTTGATCAGGAGTAAAAAACTTTCTGGCTTTCCACAGAAAACCTAGCCTCTGGCTTGCCGACTTTGCGATGTTAGCAACATGGTCATGCCAAGACATATTATTGGACACCGTGACTCCCAAAATCGAGATGGAGGGACCTGGTTCAAGGGTATTTTCGGACATTGTGATGGGATGATTTGGGAAATTCACTTTCTTGGAAAACGTCGCACTTTGTGTTTTTTGGGCGTTAAACTGAACAAGATTGTTGGTTCCCCACTCGACGATTGCTTTAAGATCTCTATTGATGGAATCAACCTGTTCCTACCTGAGTCTATTTGTATCATTCACCGAAAGTGATCGATAGGATGTGAAAGTTGAAACAAGTGTGCTATCGTCTGCGAAACTGTAAATGGGATTCGTGGTGGTTTTCAAGAGGTCGTTGATGTGTAAAAGATATAAGGTGGGGGACAGGATGGAACCCTGGAGGACCCCGGCATTAGTTTTAAACGCATCAGAAGAAATACCGTCAACTGCCACATGTAAGGAGCGATCTTGCATGAAGCTCAAGAGCCATTGGCGCAGTTTGGTTGGGAGACCGTAGGCAGATCATTTACTTAACAATGCCTGGTGCCAAACGCGGTCAAAGGCTTTAGATATATCCAAGGCTATTGCACGGGATTCACCAAACTTTTCAATAGTGTTTGTCCAGAGCTGAGTGACATAAGCCAGCAAATCTCCAGTAGACCGAAGTTGTCGAAATCCATATTGTCTGTCATGGATTATCTCAAATTTCTGCAGATATTTGATGAGTTCTATGTTAATCGCTTTTTCCATAACTTTGGATATAACTGAGAGCAATGCAATAGGGAGATAATTTGCAGGAATAGTCTTCTTTCCTTTTTTCGGAATCGGTTGGACTTTAGCGTTTTTCCACATGGACGGTATTTAAATATACCAAGCATTTCAAACAAATTTTGGTGCAAATAAATAAGAATTAAAATGTTCAAAATTTTGTTCTACAATGAAATATAACAAAGAAATGTGTCTCGTTGATTTGTTATTCTACACGGTTTCCGAAAAAATAGTGGACTCGCGGACTTCCAGAATGTTGTCTACTCGTCCAAAAAAAAGTATTTTCCGGACTTGTTACGTAAATTACTATTCTGGTCGGAAAAATTTAAAAAACATACTCCACGTATTGCAAATATTTGAACGATTGCAATTACATCGAGCAAAAACTACTGCAGGCAAAGATAAGTTTGTAACTAATAACAGTAATAATAATGAATTATTAAATTTTGTTATAATTATACTTTTATTTATACTTACTATTATTTTAACAGAATAAATATTTGATACAGTCGTTTGAGCTACCACAGTACCAGCGATAGACACTGGATTATTTATTATGATCTTCGGTTTCTACAACGTTTAGTACATGTCTCGATTCGAATAATTGTTGTCCTTTTGTATTATTTTGACCACAACCTAGGTCATTTACAATGGGACAAAATAAAAATTTAATTATTTTCGTTTTGTAAATAATTTCACTTACATCAATCACAATAGTTAGTCAAATTAACAACAGATGGCTTCAGAATCGGGAGTAGTGCTGCCTCTACAGTTGGCGCGCGGTAATGACATTTGTGACATCATCATGACTTTCCTCGTACACTTGGTTGGTTGATTACCATCAATGTAAGTCGTCATGCTCGAAAAAAAAAAGAAGAAGCTTTACAACGTCTAAACGTCTAATCACAAAAACGAAGCTAGTCATCACTATCATCTGTCAACGTCGACGTAAAATCACAAAATGCAACGAAAAAGGGCAAATTAAAGTCCCATTTCATTAGCACGCCAATAACATAACCATTTGAAAAGTATCGTTTTAATCATTTAAGAAGTAACTGCAATGAGTAGTGCTTACACGAAATTTGTGTGCTGTTGTTGCGAAGATACGCCGCAGATTAAACGCAAAAAACGCCCCAAAGAACTGAACATTTTCTACATAGAAAACAAACTTAAATTAAAAGATTATCCAGTTAGTCAAGGAAACGTCGAACTGCACAAATATCTCAACGCCAAAGCGAAATGCTCCAACTCGCAAGAATACGAAAAATTATGCCACCAACTAGAACTGAAAATTAAGAAGTACGCTAACAACTTTCCCGGGGAAAAAGACGATGACAATGTCTGTAGATGCGATGAAGAATCATCTGAACAAGAATCTGATGCAGAGAGCGATGGAGAAGACGAGAATATGGTACAAAAAGATACCAAAAAAAATTATAAAGACTACAACGACGGCGACGATGGTGACGACAAAAATGCAAAGAAGAATGGGAAGAATGGGAAGAATAAGAAAAAGAAGAAAAAGAAAGGCGAAGATGGCGAAGATAAAGACAAAGCATCCAAACAAAAAGGCAAAGACGACAAAAATAAAGGCAAAGCATCCAAACAAAAAAGCAAAGAGGACGAAGATAAAGACAAAGCATCCAAACAAAATGGAAAAGAGGACGAAGATAAAGACAAAGCATCCAGACAAAAAGGCAAAGAGGACGAAGATAAAGACAAAGCATCCGGTCAAAAAGGGAGAGGAAAAGATTCAAAAGAAAAAGTAACGAAAGACGACAAAACAGACAAAGATCTATCGAAAACCGATGGAACAATGGGAGAAACGGATAAAGGAGGAGAAAAATCAAAAAAAGACGGAGAAAAATCTAAAAAAGACGGAGATGAATCGAAAAAAGGAAAAGGAAAAAATGGGGACGTAGATGGAAAGTGTGTGTGCGGTAAGAAGAAAGTTTGCGGAGAAAAATCTAAATCTAAATGCCTGCAGAATCAAAAAATCAAAGTAACCTGCGGCTCTGAATATCCCAGTTGCGGAGGAAAAACCTGCGGAGCCAAAGCTCGAAACACTAACGAAGCCAAATCTCAGAAAACGTGCGGAGCCAAAGCTCAAAAAACATGCGGATCCAAAAGTCAAAGTAACGCCAAACAGAAAATCCAGGATAAAAATCCTTTGAGACGTGGTTACCCTGCAACAACAAGAAAACGGACTAAAGAAAAATGTGGATGCTAAATGAAGTGTAGCTGGGAAAAATAAAAGAAAAAAATACAAGTCACTAATTACGTTGTAAGCACAATTGAACCTTTTCTGTTTCATTATTTTAAATAAATCCAGCATTACATTACTGTTGCCCGAGTAATATTGACTTTTTAATTCACTTACCCACTATAACAAAAAAAGCTCAGGCTTATACACAAACTATCTGCATAGATAAAGATGAAAATCCAATAGGAAATATTTGAAGGACCACCACATTACTCTAACACTCTGGTCTAGATGGCTTTAGTGTTCCTGCACTGAACAAGTTAAATGTTTGGTGAAGGCCAGTAACCTGCGGATGAGATATTTGCTAGCCAAGGGTACTCTTTCCAGACCCAAAGTGGTGGTTCCCATACTGTGCAAGTGTTAACTGGTTAAAAATTGTACTGTTACCAGTCAGACCTTGTCTCTACTGAACGTTAACAGGTATTTTGTCAGGCAGTGGTCAGCAGAGCTATCACAAGCTTACTATGTCTGACCACCGTCATATCTCTCCATTTCCTGCTTCTTTTAATCTGAGCCAACAGTTTGGCCTTGCAAATGCCAATGACTGGTTGGTGTCCCGTATAGATTTGGAGAGTTCAAAATAGTTTCTTATATCTTGCCAAGACTTTTAAAACAATCGATAAATTTCTTTTTTTAATTATATCGAAAATATTGTTGAAAATGATGAAAAAAAAAATACTGTGAAAGTTAGAGCTCTTAATATTAATTATTTAAATAACATGGGAACAACGTTCTCTTGGATTTTGGAATTTTGTATCCGACCAGCATGTATGAGAGCACTGATTAAAGTAGAGGAAGCAAAAGATGTGTGTAAGAACCAAAGCAAGTGGAAGGAATTGGTCTCTGTCTACCCCTAAGGGAAAAAGGCGTGATCAAAACAGATACTTATAGATGATTTAACGCTCTACAAAAAAAATTTCCTACAGTTTTTTTATATAATTTTATTTTTTGAGGAGTTATTTAACGTTAAAGTTAAATTGATTTAAAATTTTTCTCATTTTCCGAAGCAACTATCAACTTTATGATAAAAATTTTTAAGACATTTTTCGTAGAGAATTTAGTTTCCTATAACTTATTTTTTAAAAAAATTTTGATATTTTTTACGTATCGTAAGTTACCGGCAAAAAACTAAATTTTTTTTTAAAAAAATGTCATTTTACTGCTTAAAATTAATCTTTATATCAATAATTTTATAAATAAATAGATTTTTAACCTAAAAATTAATTGTTTATCATAATTAAAGCAATTTATATCGTTATACTTCAAGATTTTTATGACAATTAGGCATTTTTTTTTTGTATTCACTGTATTGTAACTGCTCTTTTTTAGTAAAACACTTATTGTATTGTTCAATATTGTCCATCATTAACGACCGTTAATTTCGTAAAAAATTTTCAAAAATGTAAACAATTTTAAATTAATCCAACTTTAACGTTAAATAACTTTTGAAAAATTAAATATATCAAAAAACTGTAAAAGACATTTTTGTAGAGCCTTAAAATGTCTATAAGAATCTGTTTTGATCATTTTAAAATATCTCTAACGTGAGTTACAAAATTCCAAAATCCAAGAGAACGTTGTTCTTCCCATGTTATTTAAATGGGAAATTGAAATTTACGATACGGCATACATACATGTAGTCACGCCTTTTTTCCGTAGGGGTAGGCGATACCACTTCCTTCCACTTCCGCTACGGTTCGTACGCACATCTTTTGCTTCCTCTACTTTCATCAGTGCTCTTCGGTTGTTGGTACTTTTGACCTGGCCTTTCTTCAAAACAATGTTGATCTGATCGAGATATGTTCTCCGAGGTCGACCTCTACCGATTTGCCCATTCACACTCGCCTTATAAATTTGTTTCGTCAATCTTCCTTCGTCCATCTTTTCTACGTGTCCAAACCATCTAAGCATTCCTTTATCTATCTTTGTAACCACATCTTCTTTTACACCACAGCGTTCTCTTATCTCACTATTCTTTACTTTATCCAACCGAGTCACTCCGGCTATACTTCCCAGACTACTCATCTCAGCAGCATTAATCCTATTTTCATGCTTCTTCTGCCAAATGCAACATTCACTACCACACATAAGTGTAGGAACCAACGCATATCAATACAAACATACAAAAAACAGGTTTTGCCAATGAAGGATGGTGGAGGACGACTTGGGAACAAGTGCCTGTTGTTTGTGATTTTTAAGGGCGCCCATGTTCGTCTTAAGTGAAGATTAAAGTTAGGAAGAAATTTGCTAGGGAGAAATCTAACAATACTGACAAATAAAAACGTAAGACTTTACTTTCGTGAATTCTAATTAAAACTTACACAACTGTGACAAAAGGTAAGTTCTCAGAGAACAAATGTAATTTTATTAAGTGAAAAGTGAGTGCCATCTATCAGCTTTCCACCAAAGTAAAGTCAAGCCAATAGAAAGTTTCATTTTAATTGCAATATTCCAGTAACAGTAATGGAGAAAAACGCCGAATTAATAACCACGATAAAGACTCGCAAACTCGAATATCTCGGTTATATAATGGAAAAAGATACGGTCTACTACAAAACATACTGCAAGGGAAAATCACAGGGAAACGTGGGCCAGGTCGACGAAGAAATTCCTGGCTTAGGAATCTCAAGGTGTGGTTCTCAGTAACGACAACAAGGCTTTTCCGTGCCGCAACCAACAAATAAAGGAAATAAAGATCCGAATTGAGAAGAGTAGAACAGCTTTTAATCGCATGAGAAGCATGCTGTCCAATTTAAATATAGGCTTGCACCTCAGAGTCAGAGTTCTTAGATGCTACTAACATATGGGGTGGAAGCTTGGACTCTGACCGACGCTGCATGTAAACGTCTGGAAGCATTTGAGATGTGGTGCTACAAACGCATGCTTAGAATGTCATGGATTTACCACGTAACCAACGAAGCCGTCCTACAGCGTATGAAAAAACAAAAAGAGGTTTTAAACGTAATCAAAGAACGCAAACTTTCATACTTCGGACATGTTATGCGAAACCAGAAATATAGCCTACTTCAGCTTATTATGCAGGCAAAAAAGGTCCTGGAAGACGACGAATATCGTGGCTGCGAAATCTAAGACAATGGACAGGAATGACATTTATGGTTCTATTTCGGGTTGCAGCAAATAAAATCAGATGGGCCATAGTAATCGCCAACGTCCACTGAGGATAAGGCACAAGAAGAAGAAGAAGAAGAAGAACCAACAAAATCATAATTGCCAGAATGATCGCCAACATCCGAACCGGATAGGCACTATAAGAAGAAGTAACAGTAAAGGGTGATATCTTTTCTTAGAGTAGAAAATTATAAATCACTTTAACAAAAATATAAAATTCAACAATTTTTATCATTATTTCCTTTTCGTTTAATAAAGTATGTTAAAACTCTATTTAATTCACAAAAGTCTACAAAAACTGTTTTTTATTTTAATTTAAATGCTTTTTCATTTATTTTAATATTAAACTTATGTTAATGATTGCAAGTAATCTTTAATTTTAACTGATTACCAAGTTTATTGGGTGTTTTGAACTTGTAAACTTTCGCTGGAAAATCAAGGTCTAATTTCAATATAATTAATAATAATAAGATACAGTCAGATTAAATTTCCTTGTCTGGATATCTTTTATCATATCAGATACGTTAACGAAAATAATATAGAAAATACTTACATGGAAAAATTTCAAAATATGTTTGTTATTCTCACTAGAGAAAAATTTAAAATGTAAAACAATACTTAATATAAACAGAACTTTGTGTGATTTAAATTGTTTGCTGCAGCATTAAAAATATCAAACAACTCGAGGAGAATTTAAAAAAATACTGCTCTTGCAAACAATACGTGCTTAAAAATCATCACCTACATTATTGTTCATAACAATTAACATAGCAGCAGTGGAAATATTGTTAGAATTTAAAAATAGTATTTAGTTTTCGTCAAACAATAGTAAATCATTTTTTATTGTCAATATTTCTTAAATAATTCGTTTCAGTTTTTTTTATAATATTATCTAATTATCGTTGTTTTATACACCTAATCAAAGCAGACATTATATAATGATTGGGATGACAATGAGAAGTTATAAAAATTGTGCTATCAAATCCTATGAGCAATAAATTTAAACAGTGAATAAATACAGCTCAACTTCTATAATTGTTGGTACCAGTTTTAATTAAAATTTGCAGTTAAAAAATAAATTATAAAGCATGACATTACGTGTCCATATTATTTATTTGTAAGATTGATGGAAATAATTATTAGTATCGATACATTCCGAGTTTGGAAGCAAGTAAAAGTGTGCTTTTACGAATTGATAAATTAAAATTTTTTTAGGTATGGATGTAGTTAATTATTGTTTAATAAAAATGTAAAACCTAACCTAAAAAACTAGTGCAGAACTTAAAATATGCTTAAATACTAGAACAAGAAGCAAACATATAGATATCAAGGCTCTTTAATAATTCGCTTCATTAAAAAAGCAAAAATAAATGGGACCATGACCGAACCAATAGCTGTGGGCCGTACTGAAAATTTACAGAATGGATGACCGTGAAATTACTGTTATATGCTATGCCGATGACGCAGTACTAGTTGCTGAAAATTAAGACGATCTGCAGCGACTATTACAGTGCAACAGAAGTAGCTTGGCGGGCGAAGAACACACAAATCTGCGCACAACGAAAACATTCGAATAAAGATCCGATCGGCGACGACGAAATTTTCAGGAATCGTGAGTCTCAAGTACAATCGGAGGAAGTATATGTATTTAGCCGAATATTTGTTATTTTAGAGGCTAGTCTCCCGCCAAGCTACTTCTGTTGCACTGTACATCTATTTAACTGCACCGCCAAATCACTTAATATGGTAATATCGGCCCAGAAAACTAAATGCATGACGACATCAAAAACGCCATTAAGATGCAAACTGGAAGTCGAAGTAACAGTTATTCAACAGGAAATGAAATATAAGTATCTGTGCAGAGAAATCTCAGGCTATGGTGATGTTGAGACGGAGGCAACGAAGGCAACAAGAATAGCAGGATGCCCAAAATACACAGTATGGCGAAATAACAACATTAAAATAGAAACCAAATCAAGAATTTACAAGGCAATAGTAAGACCAACTATGACATACACGGCAGAAACTCGACCAGACACAGCGAGAAATAAACAACTAGAGACAACCGAAATGAGAGTACTTCGTAGAATAACTGGAAAGACGATCTTGAACAGAGAAAGAAGCGAAAATATAAGAAGGACGCCCCCGAAAACGATGCAGCGACAACTTAGCAGTGCAATAGGCAGAGGGACGATGAGAAAAAACTGGCGATCCGCCTAGATTAAAGAAAGAAGAGGAAGAAGAACTTACCTTTTATATTTAAGTAAAATAAAAACGTTAATTAATCAGAAAAATAAAAAAACAAACTCAAGTATTGCAATTATTTGAACGATTGCAACTTAATAAATTATTAAATTTTGTTATTATACTTACTATTATTTTTACAGAATAAATACATGATAGAGTTCGTTTTAGTTACCACAGTACCAACGATAGACACTGGATTATTATGATCTTCGGTTTCTACAACGTTTAGTCAATGTCTCGATTCGAATAATTGTTGTCCTTTTGTATCATTTTGACCCAGAACTAGGTCATTCACAATGAGACAAAATACAAATTTAATTATTTTCATTTTGTAAATAATTTCAGTTACTTCAATCACAATAGTAAGTCAAATTAACAACAGAGGGCTTCAGAATCGGGAGTAGTGCTGCCTCTACAGTTGGCGCGCGGTAATGACATTTGTGACATCATCATGACTTTCCTCGTACACTTATTGGTTGATTATCATGAATGTAAGTCGTCATGCGCGAAAAAAAAAAAGAATCTTTACAACGTCTAAACGCTTGTCAATATCATATGTCACAGTCGACCTAAAATCACAAAATGCGTCGAAAAAAGGTAAATTAAAGTCCCATTTCATTAGCACGCCAAAAATAAAACCATTTGAAAAGTATCATTTTAATCATTTAAGAAGTAACTGCAATGAGTACTGCTTACACGAAATTTGTGTGCTGTTGTTGCGAAGATACGCCGCAGAATAAAAGCAAAAAACGCCCCAAAAAACTGGACATTTTTTACTTAGAGGAAAAACTTAAATTAAAAGATTATCTAGTCAGTCCGGGAAACGTCGAACTGCACAAATATCTCAATGCTAAAGCGAAATGTGTCACCTCCCAAGAACACGAAAAATTATGCCACCAACTAGCGCTGAAAACAAAGAAGTACGCTAACAAGTTTCCCGGGGAAGAAGACGATGACAATGTTTGTAGATGCGATGAAGAATCTGACCAAGAATCTGATACAGAGAGCAATGGAGAAGACGAAAATATGTTACAAGAAGATACAAGAAAAAATTACTACGACGACGACGACGACGACGACGATGGTGATAACAAAAATGCAAAGAAGAAAGGGAAGAATAAGAAAAAGAAAGGCGGAGATGACGAAGATAAAGACAAAGCATCCAAACAAAAAGGCAAAGACGACGAAGATAAAGACAAAGCATCCAAACAAAAAGGCGAAGACGACGAAGATAAAGACAAAGCATCCAAACAAAAAGGCAAAGACGGCGAAGATAAAGATCTATCGAAAACAGATGGAACAAATGACGAAACGGATGGAGACGGAAAAGGAAAAAATGGGGACAAAGATGGAAAGTGTGTGTGCGGCAAGAAAAAAGTTTGCGGAGAAAAATCTAAATCTAAATGCCTGCAGAATAAAAAAATCAAAGTAACCTGCGGCTCTGTATATCCCAGTTGCGGAGGAAAAACCTGCGGAGCCAAAGCTCAAAAAAGTCACGAAGCCAAAGTTCAGAAATCGTGCGGAGCCAAAGCTCAAAAAACATGCGGATCCAAAAGTCAAAGTAACACCAAACAGAAAATCCAAGATAAAAAACTTTTGAGACATGGCTACTCCGCAACAACAACAAAAAAACGGACTAAAGAAAAATGCGGATGCTAAATGAAGTGTAGCTGGGAAAAAAAGAAAAATAGGCAAGTCACTAATTACCTTGTAAGCACAATTAAACCTACTGTTTCAATAATTTAAATAAATCCAGCATTACATTACAGTTGCCCGAGTAATATTGACTTTTTAATTCACTTACCCACTATAACAACATCTCTAAGTTTTTTTACCAGTTGGATACTGGAACATTATGCTACTTTTTACCATTAGTGGGTACAAGAAAACTACATCTAGTAATTCAAAGCATGCAAACAAGCTCAGGCTTATACACAAACTATCTGCGTACATAAAGATGAAATTCCAATAGGAAATATTTGAAGAATCACCAGATTACTCTAATACTCCAGCCTAGATGGCTTTAGTGCTCCTGCACTGGACTGGTTAAATGCTTGGTGAAGGCCAGTAACCTGCGGATCAAATTTTTGCTAGCCAAGGGTACTCTTTCCAGACCCAAAGTGGTGGTTCCCGTAATGTGCAAGTGTTTACTGGTTAAACATTGTTCTGTTACCAGTCGGATCTTGTCCTTGCTGAACGTTAACAGGTCTTTTACCAGGCAGTGATCAGCGGAGCTATCAAAAGCATACTATGCCTGAGCACTGTCATATCTCTCCCATTTTCTACTTCCTTCCTTTTGAGCCAACAGTTTGGCATTGCAAGTTCCAATGACTGGTTGGGGTCCCGTATAGATTTGGAGAGCTCAAAATAGTTTGTTATATATTACCCCTTTTATTTTGAATAGTAAAAATGTAGAGAGTATATCAATATAAACATACAAAAACAGGTTTTGCCAATGAAGGATGGTGCAGATTGTAAAAAAATGTTAGATTCATTGTAGTACTTGTTTAACCAATTACAATTAATTGATTGTGATTTAGCTGTGTTGAAAAAGTAAAAAAGATAAATTACGATGCAGATGTAACTATTCCCAAGTGAGACCACCTTGCTTCTCCACATGACTTGCTAGAAGGATGGCTTGGAAACAAGTGCCTGTTGCTTGTGATTTTAAATGGAAGATTAAGGGAAGATTAAATTTAGGAAGAAATTCTCTCAGGAGAAATCTAACAATACCGACAAAGAAAAAGGTAAGACTTTACTTTGGTGAAAAGTTCTCATAGAACAAATGTAATTTTATTAAGTGAAAAGAGAGTGTCATCGATCAGCTTTCCACCAAAGTAAAGTTAAGCCAATAACAAGTTTCATTTTAATTGCAATATTCCAGTAACAGTAATGGGTGATATCTTTTCTTAGAGTAGAAAATTATAAATCACTTTAACAAAAATATAAAATTCAACAATTTTTATCATTATTTCCTTTTCGTTTAATAAAGTATGTTAAAACTCTATTTAATTCACAAAAGTCTACAAAAACTGTTTTTTATTTTAATTTAAATGTTTTATCATTTATTTTAATATCAAACTTATGTTAAGTGATTGCAAGTAACCTTATTTAATTTTACTGATTACCAAGTTTGTTGGGTGTTTAGAGCTTAAAAACGTTCATTGGAAAATCAAGGTCCAATTTCATTATAATTAAATTCAATAATTAATACAGTCAGATTAAAATTCCTTGTCTCTTTATCAACATTAAATTCATTTTTACATATCTTATATCATACCAGATAAGTAAAAGAAAAGAATATAGAAAATACTTACATGGAAAAATTTCAAAATATGTTTGTTATTTTCACTAGAGAAAAATTTACCTACATGTCTGACATGTATTATTACTTAAAATAAAAATGTAAATCAATACTTGATAGTAAACATAACTTTGTGTGATTTAAATTGTTTACTGCAGCATTAAAAATATCAAACAAGTCACGGTGAATTTAAAAAAATACTGCTCTTACAAACAATAAGTGCTTAAAAATTATCACCAACATTATTTTTCATAAAAATTAACATAGCAGCAGTGGAAATATTGTTAAATTTAGAAATAGTATTCAATTTTCGTTAAACAATGGTAAATCATTTTTTATTGTCAATATTTCTCAAATAATTCATTTCAGTTTTTTATTTACAATATTATCTAATTATTGTTGTTTTCTATATCTAATCAAACAAGACATTATATAATGATTGGGATGAGAATGAGAAGTTAAAAAAATTGTGCTATCAAATCCCATGGATAATAAATTTAAACAGTGAATAAATACAGCTCAAGTTCTAAAATTATTGGTACCAGTTTTAATTAAAATTTTCAGTTAAATAATAAAAAATAAAGCATGACATTACGTGTCCATATTATTTATTAGTAAGATTGATCGAGATAATTATTAGTATCGATACAATCTGAGTTTGGGAACTATTAAAAGTGTGCTTTAACGAATCGATAAATTAAAAACTTTGTAGCTACGGATGTAGTTAATTATTGTTAATTAAAAAGTAAAACCTAACCTAAAAAAATAGTGTAGAACTTAAAATATGCTTTAATACTAGAGCAAAAGCAAAGGTCCAGGTATCAAACTCTTTCATAATTTGCTTGATAAAAAAAATAACTTACCTTTTATATTTGAGTAAAAGAAACACCACTTATTACGCACATTACCGTTAATAATTAGAGGGTACGAAGTTACAAACCGTGAACTTACTGACCAAAATTGTCACGAAATGTCTCTGCCAGTTGTTACAGGACATATGACATTTAACATTACACACGTTGAACTAACTTGATAGGTTGATTTTGTAAAAGTTAACATATGCAACCCGTATTTACTTGCACTGTTTAATTAGTTGCAGAAAATTCAGTTTATACCATAAATAAATACACATATAAGGTTAGTCTATAGAAACTACACATCGAATCTTACTACTTAAATATTTAATTCATAAAAATATCAAAGCCATGCATTTGGTATTAAATTGGCCGATTGACTAAGATCTTAGCGCGTAGTTTAAACTTCAAACAGTACCGTATTGGACTTTTATCAACATGTTTAGAACATTTAAAATTATGCTAGACTCAAAATAGCGGAAATAAGTTGACAAAAGAACAAAAGGCTAAATCTTGTAACTAACTTAATTATTCTAATAATTGATATTCATATTTTATGAAAGTAATTAAACAATGAAGTGGCCTAAAATATATATATATCCTTATAATATGATATCTGTTCTTTAATATAACATATTAAAGAACGGATAAAAATGTTGATAGAAAATAATGAAAATAAACACAAGTGTTTAAAAAATTTATTTTTTATTTTTATTTTGATATTTTAAATTTTAGGTATTAAATTGTTATTTGTTAACATATTTATATGGATTTAAAATTTAAATTTTGTTGTAAATAGTGACAGTGAGAGAGAGAAAGAGCAATTATATTCTTTGTCATAGTCGATGGAAAAAATTAATATTGAATTTTTAGTGGATTTTAAAGTTTAGTCCTATCTAAAATTTTGTCGCCGTAGCTTCTGGACTTAGTCTAACCCTGTTAACTATGCATTGACGCCACAGAACAGATTACTTGTTCAGTGTTGACGCACTAACTGATGTTCTGAGGATTTGAAAGTTAATTATTCAAAGATTTAATCGAATTGCCATATGTAGATCATTGTGGAACAGAGCATATTTTTCGTGATTTTATCTCCATATCTCCTATTTTAATCCTTTGATGTTCATACTTCGAGAAGTTCATACGATCAATAATAGATGTCGCCCACTCCGTGATTTTTCCCTATCTGTTAAATGATCTGTGTTCCCTATACATGGAGCCTACGATCCTAGAAGGATCTAACCTAATTCATTTGTTTAAGAATGAGGTTGTATTTATGATAAAATTGTTCACAATTTTACTTTTATTCTAAATAAAACATGAGCTTGAAATTAAAGTTATTAGATCACTTTAAGTTAATAAACCATATAGGAATTAATTTTGCTTGCGACTATTCGGAAGATCACAGATTTTTTATATTAAATGATGTCGGACTTTACATTCTTACGTTTACCGGTTCGGTAACCAACGAAATTCCAAAATTTTTGTGTAAAAAGATGTTTTTACAGGTGAGCAATTTCACTCCGTGCAGTCATGTTGATTTAGATATTAATAGTTTTCAATGCAATTTGTCCAGAGATGATTTATACGAGATAGTTATGAAAACTGAATATTCTGCTAATTTAAAAAACACAAAACCAATAGAACCAGTTCCTTTATCTGCCCAATGGTCTCCGAGGGGCCTAGCAGAAAATACTGAATGTTATTTAGCTCTCTTAACCAACATGTACAGTTTGGAAGTTTACATGAAATACATCAATGATACTGAACAAACTGTATATTTTAACATTACTAATATTTCTAAAGCGATTATCAATGTTGAAAAGTTAAAGTGGAGCGTAGCTAATAGATTTTCAATCCCCATGAAATTGGAAGAATACAAGAAAAGGATTCATTCTGTGACACCTACAGGTAACAATCATTGGAACCAAATTATTCGGAATTTCATTCAAGTAATAAAGTGTTTTAGCTTTTACTTGGAGCCATTTAATTAGCACTGAAGAAGGTAATGCCTGTGTTATTTTTGCTGGGCACATTAATGGAGATATCACAGCTTGGAGAATAAGTTCTAGAAGTTTTGATAAAGGCGCACATTCAATTCCTCACTTTTTAGGAAGATATCATACAAATTTAAATAGGATTACCTACATTTACTGGCATCAAACTAGCATGTTTGGTTAGTTGATTATTTTTCTTAAGCTCACTATTTAAATCCAAAATTTTATTTAATCTATTTTCATATCAAAGGAATGGTAAACTATTTTTTATATTGTTTGCAAATAAATGATATAGAGTCGGCATTATTTTACAGGTGGTGGTTTATTTTGTGGAGATATTAAAGGTCTTTTATGTGTTGTGCATGTAACAGATTTAAATGAATTGGAGAGTTCTTTCAGTAAAGAACAGCTTCTCTTAAAGGAGGCGGACAAAATTAAAATTGAAAAAATAAATGTGATGATGTACAATGGCATGATGTTCATTGTTGTCGTTAAGCAAAGAATTTTGGTTATATTTGGAATTAACCAGAATGGTGAAATGTTTGATTGTACTTCAGTTTATATTGAAGACTACTACATAACTGGTGAGAATGATACATTATACTTATTGTTTTAAGTATGAATATTCTCAATGTTATCTAAATAATTTTTACTTTGCAGGGATTCACCAAATTAATAACAAAATTGTGGTTCTTTCCTTACCCGGTATATTAACAGAATTAACACTTAAAGTTAGTAACAGTAAAATAATAGTTGAAAAAAATCCCATCTTATTAAAAAATGACATGGTAAAGTACAGAACTCACGGTTGTTTTTTCTCCAAGAACATGGTTTTGTTTTTCATCGTCGCTTATCCATGGGATTTGCAAAGTTTTTCCAAATCGAAGTCCTACATTAACGTTTTTGTATACCAAAACCTTCTTCTGAAACCGTTTGAATTATTATGGAAGAACTGCAGTGAAACTATTAGAGATCATTGGGATTGTTTTGAAACTCTAAGGTAATTAATGCCACATTTTTTTTGAAAATAATGTATTTTAGTGCTACAAAGTTTACATAATGTTTTTATATTTTTGTGTATGTTTTTCTTCCAAACTGAGGATGGCGATTTGAGAACGATTAATCCGTTTTTGGTCATGAAAATCGATTTTTCAAATCGATATTAAGCAATGAATCGATTCACGTAAAAACTGACAATTAAGCATGCGCAAGAGGCAATTTTTTGCGTTTGCAGCAGCTCTACTATGTATGTAACCTCACGGATACCTTAAAAATCAACGCACGTTGTCAAAAGAATGTTAAGTTAGTTGTTTTAAGTAAACTATTTAAAATTTAAATCAAGAGTCGACACTGCCAAAGGAAATTGGTAGGTTGATCTGCGCATCTGTTAAAAGTGGAGTGAGAACACTGGAAGTGTGCCTTTCAATAGTAATTTATCTCTAGCATCATAACACGTTATTGCGTGTAGATGTTATGTCTTAGCAGAGAATTGTTTCGGCAAAATTAGCGTGAAATTGTTTGTCGTTTCATGTCGACATAACACTCGAGCATGAG
Organism: Agelastica alni; assembly: GCA_950111635.1. Classification (NCBI taxonomy): domain Eukaryota; kingdom Metazoa; phylum Arthropoda; class Insecta; order Coleoptera; family Chrysomelidae; genus Agelastica; species Agelastica alni. Next base: position 40,623,252 of record OX467714.1, on the reverse strand, counting down.
GACAGCTTTTTTAATTTTTTTAATTTATTTTCCAGGATAATGTGTTTGAAGGAAAAGAGCTTCCCGTGGTTGGGTCTGCCATCGGATTTAAACTACGACACGCTGTCCCTGACTAAGCTGAAAACGTTGCGTTGGGTCGCGAGACTATCTGAAATGATTTTCACGATGAAAACGATCGTAAAAAGCTACAACATCAAACCGTTCATTTTGCTCCATTACTTGGTCGACATAAAACTGGTCGTAAACAGAATGACGAAACTGTTAAACGAGAAAAACGAAAGGACGCTCAGCGCTTTCGAAATGCGCAGCTTGTACGTCCAAAATTTTTTTCTGAAGGAAATGGTAGCGAAGAATATTTTACCGAAAGCGAACGTCGGCAAAACGTTCGTCGACGGCGTGAAATCGGTGATGGAAATCGCCAACGAATTGGAATATCCCGAACCGCTCGTATGCGTGTGGTGTGGAGACAATATCCTTTTTCTAAATCAACGTTACGGTTTAAATTATGACTCGTATTGTTGTGATCACAGATCGCAACACTTCTTTTTAAATTTTATGTATTCTAATTTTAATCCTTTACGATGCCAATGTCTTAAAACCGTTTTGCCTCAGGCAAAACCCGCTCCCCTTCACCTTACCCGTGATATCTCTGACCGGTACGCCAGCCGTTGCTTTCTTTCCCCCTGTGTTTGCAATGAGCAGTTTCGAGTCGGCGCAGTAGCAAGTTTCTTCTCTTAACGCGCCGGCTCGATTCGACGCAATAATAATATTCCTCCGACCGTCGGAAATGACGGTCGTTCTGTAGTATTGTTCCGACAGTCGTAGCGAGCGGCTCTCATACAGCTCTTCTTCCACGGCGATTAAAACTCGCTTGTTACTTGCAGTAACTTGTATTCGTTCAGTTTCCTTTCATTAGTTAGTTTAATTCCTTTTCCACGGCTTTGAATTAATTTCATTGCTTGCAGCAGTTTAACTAGTCGGGACAAGTGCATTGTGTTATTGAAAATAGAAATACCTATATTTGGTGTTAAATAAAAACCAGCCTAATTGTAATTACTTCCAGTCCACTATATCGAAGTTGAGTAATCATTCATCCAATGTAGGAAAAAGGAATTTACAAACCCCGATTCCTATACGTACGTACGTACCAAAAATGGATTTTGACACACTTTTACCTTTGTGATCTTTTGGTTATTTTCTTAACGAAATCCCACAGATTTTAGGGCCGTTGTGTTTTCCTCCACACGTCGATAGTCGTTGCTGCGTTTCGATGATGCCGATATTTCTGGTACCAGATTACAAATGTCCACAATGCAAGTCGTTGGCGCACAAATTGGCCCAGGAAGAATATTGTCCTTATTGCGAAGTGGCCATGGAACCAATCCACATCCAGAACGAGTCGTTGAGAGAAAAGTGTAGGGAATTCGAAAGTCAACTATCCAAAGAGAAAAAATCGGATTGTTTTAAAGATTGTTTGCGGGAGAGCATCGAGTATTGTGATGTAGAGGATAACGATGTCGAGTATGTGATATTTAGCGATAGCGATGACGATGATGAGAGTTCCATCAGTTTAAAGACACTCTACGAAGATTTTTCCAAAACCCGAATCGACGACGATCCCTTGAAACAAGACAATTCCAGCATATAATTTTACTAGGTTAGGTTGAACAACTTACATTGCTATCGTACCGTCTTCAAATTAATATTTTTTTATCTTATTTTCAGGTCTGTTAGATTGTGTGTATGTGTGTTACACGATAAGAAATTTTATGGGTAGAAGAAGTTAATCGGGGATAATTATCCTTTTAATTGGAAGGGATATAATAATGAGACAAACGAATAACACGATTTATATTTTTTATAATAAAGTTGCGTTGTTGCAATTTAATATTCATTTTTTTTTCTAGATCGACCCATCAAATAACGATTATATCGGCTCACATCGACTGTCGGGACTTCCCAAAGGAATTTCACAGATAACTCCCGAATAAAGACAGCAGTCTTGATAATTATTGATGAAAAATTAGTAATTTAATATTAAAGCAAAGACGAAGTAGTTAAACTGAATCACACAAGTGGTTCTTAAAATTAAGTTAAATAGTTTAAGTGCTAATTTTGAAACTCGTCCGTTTCCGCGGTGTTAATTTACGACTGTAGTACGTCCTTCTGCAGTTCGGTTGGTGCTAACGAAGCCCGCTTCCCTTTTAGCTAAGACGTGCCTTCGTTCCGTTCTGAAATCGACGTGACAATTCCTTTCGCTCCGCTGGAAGTACTCGCAATCGGCGAAACACTCGTACCAAGGAGTGAGGTCGACTTTGGGGATTTCCCGACAGTCGACGTATCCGCCTTGATTTTCTGATAATCTGAACACGTCTCTGGTGATCGACGTGATGTTGTCGCCATTGTCGCAAAGCACTCTAGCGAAAGTGTACCTTTTTATTTGAGCCAACTGCTCGGGTTTGAACGTCGACGGGTTTTCGTAGTAGAAACGATCGCCGTCTCGCAAACGTCTGAACTGTTCGATTAAGAGACACTGAAACAACGGACCGACTTTACCTCCGTCCATTTGGTCTTCCAGAATACCTACAACGTAGACACATTTGTTATTTTTAGTCTTATCGTATTTTTACACATACACCAAATTCCAAGATCAAGATAAACATATCTGCTATGAAATCCTTAATTTTATAATTACTACAAATTACTTTAACAAATTTATTTGTCTATATTTAACGCGGAAAACTTGATTGGTACATTTGAACTAATTTTGTGTTAAAAGGTAGGATGTAGAAATCCATCAGTATTTTAAATAAACATCTTTTTATCGCTAAGTTGGTTGCAGTAAGTGAACAGAGTTTCTTTTAATCTTTTTCTATTTTAAGAATAAAAAAAAAAAACGGATGCTTACCGCCGACGAATACGTCTATGTTTCCAGGATGACCGTACAACTTTTGCATTTTTCTTCGTACGTTGGCGTCGCTAATGTCATACTTTAAATCATCGAAACTATTCACCGGGGTCATGTTGCAGAATTTCCTGTACTCCAAGTAGCCGGGCAGAGCGTGATCGCGCCCCCTGTGGACGTTCATCGCAGCCAAATCTAGGGCGACTGCGTGTCCGGCCTTGAACAACGTTTCTGTCAGTTCGGAATTCAAATTTTCGTCGGGTTTTTTTATTTTTGCCGCCACCGTGAAGAACCCTAAAATTCCGAGTTGGTTAGAACATCTCGTTACGAAGTAGAATCGGGCAAAATCTTACCTCTGATTAGAGGGTCGACTCCGCCCTCTTCGACGATCCTCCACGGGGAGAAAAACGCCTTCGAAAGCGGTAAAGGTCCCTCCCTGATGGGTTTCCAATCGCCGTCGAGTCTATCCAAAATGGGATTGATCAAAGTGTGGCCGAAACGCAACGCGGCCGTCGCGAACACGTTGGAAATCGAAGGATTCAAATCGGGATCGTACGCTCCGTACTCTCCCAATTTTCTCGTTCCCCTTTCACCCAAGACGATCGGCAACCAATGTTCGTACGTGATGTGCTGCATCGAAGCGCCTAAAATTTTCCTAGACTCGTGATAAAGTTGATCGGTATCCCAATGGGGATTGAGTCTCTTTAGTTCTTTCGCTAATCGATTGTGTTCCCTCATCCAAATCGTGTGCATCGCTATCAAACCGACTTGCTCGTTGGCGCGAATATCGCCGGCTACGAAGCAATTCAACGTGCTCTCGGTCAAATTGCGCCTGCAATCGACGCCTTGGTTCTCTGCGTACGGCAGCAACGGTTTCCGACCTGAAACACAAAATAGTAAACGCGTTCACGAAGACGATAATTCGACCAATGAATAACAAAACATTGGCAGTTATTGGGACAACCGACAGATTTTTTTAAATCAATTGTAGGTGTGAAAATTAAAACATTAAATAATCGATAACCTTATAAATGTGGAATGTCAGCTCGAGGCCACTTTTTGACAGATAGATAGAAGAAGAAGCTACGACGTCACCGTTGCTTCTGAACCCTTTGATTGCGTGGAAAGTTCTATGTGTGTATACTGTGCATTGTTTAAATTGTGTTTTAATTTAATTATTATTTTAATTGTTGAATCACCTTGCAGTACAGCAGCGAGTAGGTACCAAATAACTTAATATTTTTATATAGTAAGATAAATAACAAAAACAAAGCATTTTTTTTTTGTTATTATTTTGACCACTGCTAACAGTCCCTGTCACCACCTTCTAAATCGAAAACACCCTTCTGTCGCTGACGCTGACTTTACCAAGGTGACGCGAAACAATAAGCTTCCCCTACCAAAAATTGCTTAACGCGTCTAAAGAAGTTTTCACTTCAAAAACAAAGAAAGGAGCATGTGATCGATTTATTCTATAGAGGGAAGAGATAAGGAAAGTGTTATGGAAATTTTAGTGAAAAAATGTCGACCAAAATGTGGTAAATAAAAGTAAAGGGTTAGATCTGAACTTGGCGGTTTTAGATGAAGTGAAATGTCAAAGAAACTAAATAATAGCTTAAAAAACTAAGACAACACGCTTTATAAGAAAACCGACCTAAAAAATAAAAAATAATTTTACAATCAATAGCGTTGCCATTCATCAGAATAGGGTAACATCCTGAAACCGGTACATAGGTGGTCACTTCGAGGAGATAAATTTAATATTTCTTTCTTTTAATAAACAAGCATCTGCATAAAAGACCCGTACTGGGTATTATACACGATTAAGTACCAGATGTAATTCAACGCCTGTCGCGGCATATAGCCAGAGGAGTATTTTGTTTTCTGATAAATAATCGACCCACATATACCTATAGTATAGGTTAACATGCAGCGAAATTAACTGGTTATTTAAAAATCAGTTTTATACGTAGTAAGTATGTTATCCTCATAGTTAATTATTTTTTTCCAGCAATACGCACCGGGAAATAGGGGGCCTTCCCTCAGTCTTCCCCAATTGGTGTTGTGATCCCTCAAATTACTGGCCAATTCTTCGTTGAATCCGTACACTTGCGACGCGTCTATGTAGGAGGTTAACTGGTTGATCTGCTCTCTCGGTTGGATGGAATCGAACAACACCGACGTCATACCCGAACCGCAAATCGACGAGGTCCTTATGAAATCTATGCAACGTCTAAAAAAATTTATTAGTCGAAATAAACGATTTGCGTGTAAAACATCACCTGTTAGTGACTCTGGGATCGTTGAGGGGAACGTCCATGGGGTAACAAGGTGCTGCGTACTCGCAAGACTTTTTGCAGTCGATTCCGTCCCAACTTTCTGACGTTACGGACGGTAAAGCGTGATCCAGATCGTGATCCAAGAATTGGCCCCATTGCATTACCTAAAAATTAACATTACTCGACTGATATACTACTCAAGACAAAAAGTAACGGGGATGTATTTTTTTAAAATACGCGCGCTATGAATATCAATGTCTATATTTATTTGATAGGTTGGTATGACTGTGTTAACAGTTGACATACATTTCATGGCATTTTTTTTTTTTTTTATGAAAATAGTCGCAAAAAGGGTAGACCTATCGTGTGGGCCGCGGACGGCCCACACTGCGACTATTAGAAGGGGAAGGGATTATAGAAAGAAAATGATTGTGGACACGCTTTTTAAAAAGTTGTAGGTCATAGTTCTCTGGAAAAACTGATTTTGGAAGCTTATTCCATTCCGTAGCAGCCCTGTAAAAAAAGGATTCTTGATGAAGATTGGTCCTAGTAGTGTCAATCTTGAGAGTAAATGGGTGAGACTGATCAGCGTGCCGAGTTCTTCGGCCGAATGTGGCCAATGGTGGTACAAGAGTTTTTATTTCTCTGGAGCATCTGCCATGGAAATATCTATAGAGCAATGACTGGTCTGCAACTCTTCTTCAATGTTCTAGAGGGTAAAGGGTATCTGTGAGAGTTGAGCTGTTTATCAATCGAATGGCTCTTTTCTGAATGAAATCTAGAAGACGAAGAGAATTCCTTGGTGCTGAACCCCAAATGTACGAGCAATACTCTCCAGTAGAGGTCGGATTTGAGCCTTGTACATCTTCAACAGTTGATCGGGAGTAAAAAACTTTCAAGATTTCCACAGAAAACCTAGCCTTTGGCTTGCTGACTTTGCGATGTTAGCAACATGATCATGCCAAGACATATTATTGGACACCGTGACTCCCAAAATCGAGATGGAGGGACTTGGTTCAAGGGTATTTCCAGACATTGTGATGGGATGATTTGAGGAATTCACTTTCTTGGAAAACGTGGCATTTTGTGTTTTTTGGGCGTTGAACTGAACAAGATTGTTGGTTCCCCACTCGACGATTGCTTTAAGATCTCTATTGATGGAATCAACCTGTTCCTGTCTAAGTCTATTTGTATCATTTACCGAAAGTGATCGATAGGATGTGAAAGTTGAGACAAGTGTGCTATCGTCTGCAAAACTGTAAATGGGGTTCGTGGTGGTTTTCAAGAGGTCGTTGATGTGTAAAAGAAATAAGGTGTGCGACAGGATGGAACCCTGGGGGACCCCGGCATTGGTTTTAAACGCATCAGAAGAAATACCGTCAACTGCCACATGTAAGGAGCGATCTTGCATGAAGCTCAAGAGCCATTGGCGCAGTTTGGTTGGGAGACCGTAGGCAGATAATTTACTTAACAATGCCTGGTGCCAAACGCGGTCAAAGGCTTTAGATATATTCAAGGCTATTGCACGGGATTCACCAAACTTTTCAATAGTGTTTGTCCAGAGCTGAGTGACAGGAGCCAGCAAATCTCCAGTAGACCGAAGTTGTCGAAATCCATATTGTCTGTCATGGATTATCTCAAATTTCTCTAGATATTTGATAAGTTCTGTGTTAATCGCTTTTTCCATAAATTTGGATATGATTTGCATTATTAGGTTAAAAATTTCAGCATTTTTTGTAAACAAAAATTGTTATCAGCGATTTTTAAAATGAAAAAGTCCGTAGAATAAAGAATTTCCATCAAATATTACGTATACAGGGTGTGTCACAACGATAATTATGTTATTTTATAACAACAAACTATTGACCTGAAGTAACATGATATTATATTAAATAGAGTTTCTGGCCAAACAATTAACAAAGAATATTATTTAGGCCTTTTGCAGCGTGTACGTGTAGATTGTAGGGGGGGGGGGTCGTAAAGGCTATGTTGCCTCTCAAGTGTACTTCGACCTATCGGATCTTTTGGCCATAACCCTTAATCCATTCGAGGCCCGGGATTCCGGGGCTTCGTACAAAGTTTATCAGTTTCCTGTAGGCTAAGTTCCTGACATCGGAGAGCTTTAGGAAGGCCCCTTTCAGAAACTTAAGCGTACCAGAATTATGGCGAATCTAATAAGAAGGAATTACTTTGAAGGAGACACAATAAATTTGGAGAAATAAAACATTTCCCGTGTGTTTTATTCAATCAGTTCCTATACTTTTTGGCCAGAGTATATAATCTTACCATGTGAGTTATTTCTGGATCGGGAGTGACGTTTTTGGTGGTAATCAACGCTAGCGACACCGATCTGGAATCGGGTTTGGCGTAGCCGAAATATTTCCTGTTTTTATCCCAACCGACGGGTTTTTGCAGACCGTCTTCGTAGATCGGACGCAGGATGCGACGGAATTCAGTCAAAGAAGCTCCCCACGTAGGACGTTTCAAGTTGTTGCACGTTCCATCGACGGATCGGTACTTGGAATGGAAGCACGAGTTGGAACAATTCCTGAGCAATCTATGCGACGTACAACCTGCGCCAAAAAAAACAATTACCACTTTAATAACTGAGGTTCATCGAACCAACGACATTTTTCATTACCTGTCAGTCTGGCGATGAGGTCCAAATGTTCAGAGGACAACAGTTCCTTGTAGTTAAATTCCTCCGTCGAATTAAACGACAAGTTTCCCTTTTCGACATACTTCCTCACGTTCGTCAAAGTCCTTTCGTATATCTCCGACGCTCTGGCCAATTCTCTTGCAGGTGCATCGGGATATCTTATGATCCTGAACAAATCGCTCGGATTGCGCGTGTTTTTGTTCTTCATAAGATTCTCCAACGTTCTATTGATCGCTCTGTCGACCTCTTCCGTCGCTTCCGAGAACGCCAGCTTCACGTACTGATCTCCGATGCCCACTCCTGCAAGTTTTTTGCAGAAAAATTATCGTTACACCTAGATCGTGAGGTCCAGGACTGAGAACGTACAGTGGGATTGCAAGATTCGAATAATTTACGATTAGGAAAGAGGAAGGAACAACGTCTTGTACGTTAACGAGGTCCTGGATCTGTGCGGTTCTTATTGACAGGGAAGGGGTTACGGAAGACGACCCCTCAAAAGTTAATCGTAAAAAAAAGAAAGCCTCTTTACGGAAGTTCGCTGGTTAGATGAGGAAGAAGACCAGGACTGACGTGTAACAGTGAATACAGGAGCGAACCCAATGAGGGACTTCTACATGAGTTTTGCAGAAATAATTTTCTTGTTTATGAATATTTTTAAAGTACAATTTAATCTTTATAATATTGTCCAAGGAAAACCCAGTAAAAAATTATCTAAATCATCAGAGCAAGGGATTTTTGAATGTACAGTGACCGAGTAGTGTATGCTTGAAACAAAATCATTTAATCGACCACCAAATGGAAATATACAAATGTTTTTTTTTTAGAAAATGGAACAACTTTTAATTAATAGCTTAAAAAAGAACAAACAAATAATCTTAGCTGGCGATTTGAACGTAGAGATGGGTAATGAAAATAATCTAAAAACCGAATTCATATCCTTAATAAACTCATTTGATTCACAACACACTGCTTGCACAACAATTCTTGCTTCCTGTCACCAACCAGTTTATCTTTGCAATTTCATCATAAACACCAAAATTCCACTCCGAAGCTTAGGCATCGAAACATCTCTGACCTTCTACCAGGACCAATAATGGACTGCTCAAGACTCAAGGTAATACTTAAACAACTCCATGCCAGAATTGTGGAGGATGCAGTGAGGCAAGATAAATATAAAGTCCTAAACACACCCTCACCTGACATATCCCAAGAAGAGAAGAAACTTCCACGCTGCTGTTACTAAAACAACAACATGACTAAACTACACACACAAATTTCTTCTTCTTCTTCTTTAGAAGGTTGGCTACCATCATGACTATTTTAACTCTATCCACCGCTGACCTAAAAAGTTGGACTGACGAACAGTTGAACCACTCTCTCAAGTTGCGCAGCAACGCGCTTCACCACCCCCGGATCCCCACCGCACAACCCGCAGGCCAGGCCTTCACTATACAGTTCTTTAGTGATTCTTAGCTGATTCCTGTTGTGACGGTCCTTTTACGTATTGTTTCCTGGTATGCTTTTCCAGTAGTTTTTATGTTTTTCCGAACCTCTTCTTGCAAGTTCGTCTGCTTCCTTCATTACCTGCAACTTCCTGCAACGTCCTGGAACCCGTATCAGTTTGATGTGATTACGGTCTACCATCATTCTCAGTTCTTCTTTGCAGTCAACGAGTATGGGGGAAGGGGTGATCCGGCCCTGAGATGCCCCCTGCCTGGGACTAAAGCTGTCTACTACAGGATTTCGCCCGGTTTCCTGTAGGCTCCGTTAACTACGGTGCCCCCCCCCCCCCACCACCATGCATCCATCAGCACGGGTCGCATGACACTTTGGATTGGGAGTCTTTTAGTCGCCTTTTATGACAGGCAGACCATACCTGTGATCCATTCTATTTTCCCCGTATCCCCAGGGGATCAATTCAATTCATTAGTGTATTTTAAAGAGAGAAATATTCAGTATCAATAAAAGTTTAAAAACCAGCCGCCTATGATTTAAATTAGTCCACTATTATCGAAGAATTTTTCCGTGTACGGAAAAATGATTTACAACCCCTGCTCCGTACATTAGTAGGGGACGTTGCAAGTGTACCTTTCATTAGTAATTTATCTCTAGAATAATTTTAATTACCTATGGTATCGTCGACCTTTTTAACGGTAACGTAGCCAGAAGCAGAGTCTCTTCCATAGTCGTTGAGAGCTGTACATTCGTACCTGCCCTGGTCTTCGGGTCCGACCTTGTAAATGTAAAGATTGCCGTTCAAAGAGATCTTGAAACGTCCAGTCCGTTGCATACTCGAACCGTCTTTCTGCCAACTGATGCCCGGTTTCGGGTCGCCGGTAGCCCTGCATGGCAGCTCGATGGTACTACCTGAAAAAAAAATTATACTCAAGCATGACGTTTATTGTTTTTTTTTTAACTAACCTGTCAGAGCTTCGATGTTGATCGGTTTGTATATTAATTTCGGCGATTTGTACGTGGCATTGCGAATGCGAACGTCTGCGCTGACTTCGCGCATGCCAGCTTCGTTCCAAGCTTCGCAAATGTACAAAGAACTGTCGGTCGGTCGGACGTCGTCGATTTCGAGGGTCGTTCTGTCTTCGTTAAATTGAATTCTACCGTCGTCGTCGTTCGGAAGGATTTCTTCGTCGCCCTTGAACCAAATTATATCGGGCTTCGGCGTGCCCGACGCCACGCATTCCATCTTGATTTTAGTACCGATCAGCGCGTCCACGTTTTCCGGTTGGACTGTGAAAATTGGAGGAACTGTAAAAAAAGGGGAGCCACCGTTAACTACTTCCTCTACTTTGATCAGCCACGACGGTAATGGACTACATATGTCTGATGTCGCGGTTTCTAGGAAGGTTTCCAAATAAAAATAAATCGCATTGACAATCCCATAAGTGGTTTTTGGTGGTTTATTGTTTATAAACGTGAAACTATACATATAGTCACGCCTTTTTCCCGTATGGGTAGGCACAGACAAATTCTTTCCACTTCCGCTACGGTTCTTACACGCGTCTTTCGATTCTTTTACTTTCATCAGCGCTTTCATACATGCTCGTCGGTTCCTGGCACTCTTGACCTGGCCTTTCTTTAAAACAATTTCGATCTGATCGAGGTCACCAAAGTCGACCTTTACCGGCTTACCCATTCACACTCGCCTTATAAATGACCTGAACATCGGCGTAAAAAAGGCATTTGATCATCCATCCATCCTCAATCCATATACACTCTCTTTCAAATCTTTTAAGCAATTGTCTACGAATAAGTTAAACAACCATGGCGAAGCCCCACATCCCTGTCTTACACCTTTTTCGATATTAAACCAGCCCGTGTAAGCTCCGCTCTGCACAAGTAGAATCTTCGTAAAGTGATTTCATTGCTCATATCAATCTACCGATCACCCCACGTGGAACTAAACTTTTAAAAAAACCCATTTTGGATACTTTTTAAAAGCCGCGCATCTCGTGACCACTTGAGTAGTTTATTGCTGATGTGATAATTCGAATGATGAATTATCGATTTTTTAAATGCCTCGAGAACATAAGCATTCGAATAATCCGATCACTCGAATACGCGATTGAAATGAATTGGATTCTGGATCACTCGAATGATCATTCGATTAAGCCTGTCCCTATATTCAACGAAGATGGACTCTTGTAGAACGATATTGCTACGTTAAAAAGTTTACCGAAAATTCTTGGAACTGGGTGCAAATTTTTGCTGATGTCATACACCTTTTCTATGACGTGTGCGCTTCTATAAAAGTCTATCTTCGTTGCTAATATATACTATCGAGTGTCGTAATTCATTGCATATTCTTGTGCTACAGATTTTCGAGAAAAGAGGGCGCTGATGTTCACCACATCTTTGTCCTCTAAAACTGATGAATAACCATGGATTACGACTCCTAATCGGGTGGGCCATCGAAGATGACAATGTGATAAAATGGTGAACAGAAATTTCTGAAAAATTAATAGAATTGCAACCGTATTAATGTTTATCGATATAAAATACGATAAAAACCTTTAATGATGACGTTTCCTTCGGCGGTTATTTTACCATAGTCATTACTAGCTTCACATTGGTACGACCCGTGATCGGAAGGTTCGATATTTTTTATAATCAAAGATCCATCGAGTCGGTAAACGTATTTATCGGAATGAGGGAGTCTAACGCCATTTTGCGCCCATTTTATAGACGGCGTTGGATTTCCTTCTGCACGACACTGCAGAGTTATTTCGGAATCGCCAACGGAGGTGTAAACAATCGACGGTGCTTGCTTGAACTTCGGTGTCCCTGTAACAAATCTTCGTAATTTGTAAGCTAACCTAACCTAACTTTACTTACCATAAGATTCGGCGTCGTTGTCTCGAAGTTTTTCCACGATCATCTTGGCCGGCGCCGATTTTTCTTCTTTACCGCTACTTTTGGCGACGCACTCGTAAAATCCGTCGTCCGTTTTGTCTGCGTTTTGTATCAATAACGTTCCGTTATTCATGATTACGTATTTACGTTGATTCGTTAATTCTTGATCGTCTCGCATCCAAAATATCGAGACAGATGGATCGTACACTCTGCACGTAAGAACGGCGTCATCTCCGATGGATATTTTTATGTCTCGAGGACCTTCTTTTATTAATCCAAAAACTAAATTAACATTTAATTTATGCTTATCTATGGTTTAAAGTATATCTATTATTCAAAGTTATATCTATGGTTCCAAATAATAAGAAAAAAGTGTGTGGTAGCACTGTTTTTATTGTATTAGGTACACATTCTGACATTCTTTATGTTCCATGTCATAACTATCGATAGTTAACTCTTCGACTATCGATTATTATCGATAGTGCTGACTAGCTATTGACAATAGAAACTCTCGATAACAAATGATATTATAAATACGTCGGTAATGTCTGACAAAATGTAGTGGAAAATAACTTACCACAGTGTAAGTCTTCGGGAGTCGTTTCCTTTAAGGACATCCCCTGCATTTCCACTGGATATTTACAATTCGCAGATCCTTCCACAGAATTGGAGAGGAACATTTGCGAAAGCCACAGCATCTCGCAATTGCACACCAGAGCATTGTGATCGAGACGCAGTCTTTCTAAGTGCGGCAAATTATCGAAGGCTTCTTCTGGCAGATGTCGCAATCGATTGTGATGCAGATTTCTGAAATGTACGAACAAAAAACTTTAGCAAAATAAATTATTATTAGCGCGTGTGACTTACAATCTTTTTAAAGAAGGAAGATTCGAAAAAGTTTCCGGAAATATTTCCTCCAATCGATTATGATGCAAATATCTGAAAAATGTACAAACTGTTATATATAGCAATTATAATTTTACATCACTGTTTATTTATATAAATTACCAAACAACTAAATTTCAAAAATAAGTTACTTATTTAATAGAAAATGTCGATTCGTTGATGCTTCCGGCAACACCGCCATTTATAGGAAACATACATAAAGTGGATCGTTGCAGATAATTTTTCAAATAAACACTGATACCAAACAGATCAAAAATCATGTAAAAATACTTACAATCTTTCCAACTTGATCAGCTTACGAAATGCGTTGGGATGTATGAATCGGATTTTGTTATAGTAGAGATAAAGATGTTGAACTTCGCTCAAACCGTCGAAAATACCCTCCTGCAGGTACGACAGCTCATTCGAATTGAGCAGCAAAATATTAATGTGAGTATTGTTTGTAAACGTGCCGGAGGGTATTTCTTTTATCTTGTTGAAACGAAGATCCCTTTAAAAAAAAACATTTTTAGCGGTATAAATGCGATGTGTAACCCAACGGTCAACTTATTGTAATTTTTTAAAAACACATAAACGTAAAAAGATATGCTTTGTTTTGTTCGATTGTTTTAACAAGCAGTAGCGTCCATTTGTAATCAAACAAAATATGCAATCAATGACACATTGTTTCAAAATGAGACTAAAAATTAAGTCAATTTTAATCGGTAACGCACACGTGACGCTTCAGCTTGAAAACGAACAAGAATGACGTACATATGGCGTAATATTTTAATATTCTTCTATCTTTTAAAAAGTGACCTCGGCTACAGGTAACATAAACTCTTCTTTTTAACACTTGAATATTAATGTTTAGTCTTTAAAAATCACTAATAACACCACAATATTGTTTCTTAAACCTTAATAATTGCTTACTCTAAGAAAGATACTAAGATACACACAAAGTCTCGATTCAATAGACATTATAATCTATTTGATGCGAAAGGTGACATCGGAAACCTTGCAAATCTGTTTACCCGTAATCGCCTTGCATCAATACAACAGAGTGGGGACATATGATTGTTTTTGTTCGTGTCAAAAATGTTGAACAATGTACACATTAGCAACCCAAGCAGTGACGTTACATGTACGTCACTGATTTGTCCTATATCAAGAAATTGCCACGAGGTGCACGTCACTCATTCTTTTAATAAATGTTTATTTTATTATATCCTTTGCCTTTTTTCGTATAGTAAGAAACCAGCGACAATAAAACTAAAACGTCGAAAACAAACCTTAAATCCAGCTTTAATCCAATAGTTTAACAAAAAAAATCAACTCAAGAATATTTGTTGTTCACACCTCGATCCGACATTTTGGCATTGTCAGCGCCATCTCGCGTGATTTTTTCCTGTAGGAACTATTTGTCAATGATTTTAACATTTTTAACCTTTGTATTGCATATGCGATTTTAACAAAGGGGGGCAGAAGGGCTACCCCATGTTTTAAAAATACGTATATTTTTGTAGTCGTTATTTAAAATTCAAGAATAGGTATTGACGGTATTTCTTTTGATGCGTTAAAAACCGATGCCGGAGTCCCCCAGGGTTCAATCCTGTCCCTCACCCTATTTCTTTTGCACATCAACGTCCTCTTAAAAACCACCATGAACCCCATTTTCAGTTTCGCAGACGACATCACACTTGTCTCAACTTTCACATCCTATCGATCACTTTCGGTGAATGATAGAAATAGACTCAGGAAGGAACAGGTTGACTCCATCAATAGAGATTTTGAAGCAATCGTCGAGTGGGGAACCAACAATCTTGTTCAGTTCAACGCCCAAAAAACACAAAGTGCCACGTTTTCCAAGAAAGTGAATTTCTCAAATCATTCCATTAAAATGTCTGGAAATACCCTTGAATCAAGTCCCTCCATTTCGATTTTGGGAGTCACGGTGTCTAATAATATGTCTTGGCATAACCATGTTGTTAACATCGCAAAGTCAGCAAGCCAAAGGCTAGGTTTTCTGTGGAAATCTTGAAAGTTTTTTACTCCCGATCAACTGTTGAAGATGTACAAGGCTCAAATCCGACCTCTACTGGAGCATTGCTCGCACATTTGGGGTTCAGCACCAAGGAATTCTCTTCGTCTTCTAGATTCCATTCAGAAAAGAGCCATTCGATTGATAAACAGCTCAACTCTCACAGATACCCTTTACCCACTATATTCACAAAAGATCTGATAAGTCGAAGTGCTTGAGAGGCAGCATGGCCTTCACGACCCACCCTACCCACCCTACCCACTAGAACATAGTAGAAGAGTTGCAGACCAGACATTACTCTACAGATATTTCCATGGCAGATGCACCAGAAATAAAAAAACTCTTATACTACCACTGGCCACATTCGGCTGAAGAACTCGGCACGCTGATCAGTCTCATTCATTTACTCTCAAGATTGACACTACAAGAACCAATCTCCATCAAGAATCCTTCTTTTACAGGGCTGCTACGGAATGGAACAAGCTTCCAAAATCAATTTTTCCAGAGAACTATGACCTGCAACTTTTCAAAAAGCAGGTCCACAATATCATCTCCTTTCTATAATCCCTCCCCCTTCTAATAGTCGCAGTGCGGGCCGTCCGCGGCCCACACGATAGGTGGGCAGTTTTTCATTTCTGCTATATGAAACTTAAATACATGTTTAACCTTGATAAAACAAAAAATGCTTACTTAGCCTTCGGTGGAAATTTTGTAGAAACGCCACTGAACCCTTGATTTCAAAAGATTTAAAATAATACAAAATATTCTATTTCAAATTTTGATACATGTTGCAACATTTTTTAAATCATAAACATATTAGTTTAGTTAACTTTGATAACCCTAAGATATTCGCACATTCGAAAGAAACAGAAAGCACAGTGTGATATTTGAATACATTATTGATAAAAAAAATACCGAGAGCATCAAAAAATAATTAAGGGATATTATATTGTTTTTTTTAATATAGTTGGATTAAAACCATTAATTTTTGGGTTCGATCAAAAATTAATTTGTAAAAATTTTCACAGTGAGTTGCATTTATCGAGTTTGTTTTAAAAAAGGACGTAAATATGATGCGCTGTTACAGTGTTACCAATAATAAAAATGAAACTATTTTCTAAGTAATAATAAAAGGACTGTTTTTACAAATTCATTGTCATGTAGCCACAATATGTATAAACAATTCATACATTATAATAACAAATGACTTTATCTTTTTTGAATTCGGCGACATAAAATTCTTAAAACAGAAGGAAATAGTTTTGACGTAGTCTTAAACAGTGGCGTTACATTGTTTTAATTAATTAGGTGTTTTAATTGGAAAACAAATTTGAAAAATAATAGTACACCGCAATTTGTTGACATTTTTGTAATCCAACAGAATCGTAAAAAGAAAGGTTTTTAAAAAATGTAAAATCTACACAAATAAGTTCGCAATTTTATTTATTTAATAATAAAAAATATAATCGTCCTATGGGATGAGGAGAAATAACTCACCTTAAAATCGTAATACCTACTTAGCTATTTTATTTTCAAAGAATTTATAGACGTCTAAATTATTTATTTAACTATCCAAAAATTATTAAATACTTTGTCATTTCGGAATGTTTTACTGTTCGGATTTTATATCATTTTCGTTGTGACGTAAAGATTAAAAAAACTTACAAAAAAGTAGTTTGTTGTGACGTCGCTGGCACTTGTTTTAAGTTCAATTTGATACATTTCACGGACTTCCTATAACACTGACATTTCGCGGGACATTTTATACATTCCCCAACAGAAACGCACACCAAAACGATCAAAAGTCCCACATACGTCCAAAACTGCCCCATAACAAAACTTATACTTTCCAAAAACGAAACGATGCCGCTCGCAGATGTAACTCGATGCACATGTAAGCCGCCAAATAAGATATTCTTATACGAACGCCAGAGATGAAACAACAAAGATATCACGAAGCGTGGTTGATTATTAAACCATTCCGCGGCTATTTTTAAGATATACAGGGTGTGGCGCAAACCCCAAACTTTTGATCATTTAATGAGTGACATTCAAAGGAACATTTTTGCTCTAATATACAGGGTGGGCTACGAATAATATCATTTAATCGAACTCAACATTACTTATAGTGATTATGATATTTTAATGCCAATGTCAAATCTGAGATTCTTTTTAATTTATTTCGACTACACCTCCTACGAGTTTCTAGATTTTACCAACGAAGATATTTGCAGGGAGCATATGGTGGGGACACATGAATCGATCCTAACGCTCCATGCGGACAAAATTTCGTAAAATCATGCCCGCGTTTAAAATTTATGAGTGATAAGAGTACATACTTATATTAAAAATGATTCACAACAGTTGTTGTGTAGTCAACTGCAAAAATACCTAATGGCAGAAATAGTGATATTAAATTTTATACATTTTCAACAGCTAAATGGAAAGTAAAAAAAAGAAAAAAAATAGATTAATGCAATTAGGTAATCCAACATGCTGTCAAATGAAAAAATTCAAGATGGAGGCATGTAGCTTGATATTGTTATGGTACATAGTATTAAATATACAGTGTGGAACAGCCAAATGGAATAAATTCGATAACGAATAAATGAGAGCGTGTTGGAAAAAACGCTTGGACACGTCGATTTGTATTTTTAGATGCGCTTTTTTTTCAAAAAAAAATATTTATATAGGGTGTGTCATGTGACAGTGGCCGATACCAACTTTCTTATTTTAAATACAACCCCCTGTATATTATTTATTTTTTGGATTCTTCAGAAAATTCTAGACATAATTCATGTACAATGTCCCATACCTATCTTCAACTGTTTCGGAAATATTAAGTGTTTTCAGATGTATTACAAAAATTAACATTAAAAAAAGATAATTATTTTATTTCACAAATTCGCTATTCCACACTGTATGTTATGGAACAACTCTGTTTATTGAACTGAATACTTATTATATTTTTTGTGTACGTCTTGTGTGCCTACAGACCGCCATTTAAATGTCACGTGTTCTGGAATACCTAAAGAGAAAAAAGTAAGTAGTGAATAACCTAACATGCTTATTTTGACAGCTTTACATTTCACTGTTTGGCACCAACTATAGTGTAACCATGTAATAATTGTAAAATGTCTCCATGCTTTAACATTTAAATGAATTAACATTTAGATAATTCTACATTACCATTCATATTACGTTTTTTTTTTAAACTATTGATTGTATGAAATAACTTTTAAAAAATTTTCTTTCACTTCTCTAACTAGAAATTTACCTTTCTTCAGGTTGAAATAATATTTTATGTGATATATTGCTTCAAATCCTATTTGAATTGATATTCTTATTAGGCTGAAAATGATCAAAAACCGTTATTGAAGATCGACAATTTTTTAACCCCAAGTTTATAAAAGAAATGTTCTTTTTTCAAAATATTAACTCAATTTTTTTAAACTCTGATAAATTTTCTACATTTTTTTATGTTCATTAATTTTCCTTTAATTTAATGTCATCATGTATTTTAGTCGGTTAACCTCAAATTAATTTTTTATACTTACTGTACCAGTAATTATTATTAAGTTTATTCGCTTAGCTTTTTTGAATTATTATTGCACTTTTTTATTCAAACTGCAACAAAGTTATAGTTTGTTTATTTATTATTCTTTACATATTATTTTTCGTGTCTTTTACGGTTGAAGAGCATGATTTAATGCAGTCGTCAGATGTCATTTTCGTCGCGCACCCTGCCAATACTCCTATTGGCGACTGAGATTTAGATCGTTGCGCCAGAACGATAGAAATTGGAACTACTGCCATACCAGTTTGTTTTTTTCATAAAAATATTGTCCGATACTTTTATTTAATATTAATATTTATAAGCATTACCCTTTTCACATTTCAGGTAGTGAGAAAACAATTTTAAATGTTTAGAAAGGCACAAAATATGTTCAATAAGATAATGGGGAATACATATTAAAGAACGATTCTATGTCCCATGCGTTAATTATATTCGTAAACGGTAAAGGGCGTACTCCTTAGCATAGATCGCCAATATTTTGGCATAGGGAAGGTGGCGACAAGTAAATAGATCGGATGGCGTCAGAGGGCACGTCGATGCATAATTCACAGTCAGTGGCGGCGCAAGACCTAAACTTAATGTGAGCAATGTACATTTCGCGAGGCCCTCTGATGGTGCAAGAAGAAGGGAATATAAAATAAAATATCACTTAAAATTTAAACAGTTTTTTAATTCATTAAGAAACAAACTTAAATTTTTACTTATACTTCTTTAGAACATTAAACAAAAATGAAAAAAAAATAAAGCAAAAATTAGAGAAACAGAAATTTTCTACTTTTGGTTTTACTGAACTCCTCAATGATTGGTTCGTAATTGATCTTAGATGCTATATCTGCTTCAATAGATAAAACTGCCAAAGCTGAAAGTCTTTCTTGACCCATAGTATTTCTTAAATAATTTTTAATTAGTTTCAATTTTGAAAAGCTCTTTTCAGTGGAAGCAGTACTTACAGGTAGTGTTGACAAATTTCTAATGACAATGTAAACATTTGGGTAAATTTTATTCACGTCTTTAATAGAGTTGGGTAAATTTGGGATAATATTTTGAATTATTTCTAATGTATTTATTACAAGAAAAACCTTGTGGCGTGTACTTCTGGATTTTCCATACTTTTTCAAATTTATTTTCGGCTGTGAGGCGCGAGGCCCTTTGCACCGCGAGGCCGTGGGCGGTAGCCCACACCGCCCACGCCTTACGCCGCCTCTGTTCACAGTGCTGGGCTTAATCTCAGCATAGGACCATAAAATTTAAAATGAACTAAAAATTTGATGTTCATTTTTTGCATCGACTATTACTTCAAATTTTATTGCTTTCTCTCTAGACCTCAAAAAAATGAATGTTTCAAGACTATAATTAACATGTTAAAAACAATTTAATGCCTAAAATTCAAAATATCAAACAAGAAAACATCTTTAAACATAGCGTGTGTTCTTTTTCTGAAATATCGGTTGATAGGGATCATGCACTTATACTTAATTTTTTTATTTGCTTCATTTCAAGAATGCCGCATAAAAAAGAATGCTCCACGGTGAAAGAACATTATAGAATGATTTATTTTACGAGGGTGCGTCACAATTTTCTTCGTTTAAATATTTATAATTTCCTCAAAAATAAAAAACCATTTTAAATCATTTATGTATTTTTTAAAGCATAAAGTAAAAAGAAACAAATTATTGCAATGGGCTAAATGATAGTATATATATATATATATATATATATATATATATATATATATATATATATATATATATATATATCGCGTTAAAACGTGCGTCGGCGTCTTGCGATTCCTAATCTCCATTCCTCTCTATTCGTCCACATGTCCTCTCTCAGATCTCTCTCTTCCATCTCTTTTTGTATGCCTTCTCTCCAGCTCTTTCGTGGTCTTCCTCTTCTTCTTCTTCCTCTGGGGTTCCACTGTAATATTTTCTTTGGGATTCTGTCTGGTGGCATTCTTTGAACATGCCCGTACCATATCAACTGTTTAGTTCTTATTTCGTCTGTGATGTCGTGCTGTACTCCCATTATTTGTTTTATCCTCTCATTTGTAACTCTTTCTAGTCTTGATTTCCCCGCTGCTCGTCTCCAGTAATCCATTTCTGTGGCTCTAATTTTTCTTTCGATCTTTTCTTTCAAAGGCCATACTTCGCAACCGTACATTATTATGCTCTTCACTATCGTGTCGTAAATTCTTTTTTTGTTGTTGTTGCTTATTGTTCTATCCCACAGTACTCCGTTTAACATTGATATTGCTCTTCTTCCTTTCATATTTCTGTCCAATATTGCTTCTTCGAGTGTCCCATCCTTTGATATTCTCATTCCTAAGTAATTGTAAGCTGACGTGTGTTTGATTTTTTGTCCATTTGATAATTGTAAGTCCTGTTGCACTCCCCCAATACACATATATTCCGTTTTTTCTACATTAACCTCTAGTCCCCAAATTTTATATTCTTCTATAAGTTTTCGTGTCATATACTCTGTGTCGTCTATGTCTTGGCCGACTATAATTTGATCGTCTGCGAATGAGAGTGTGTATAATGTTGTGTCCTCATCTAAAGGTATGCCCATGTTTTGGCATTTCCGTTTCCAATTCGCTAGTGCCCGTTCCAAATATATTTTAAATAATGTTGGTGACAAGCAACACCCTTGTTTCAGCCCTTTTGTGATATTAAACCCTGTTGTTAGGTTTTGTCCAACTTTAATTCTTGATTTGGTTTTATTGTATAATGACTTTACTCCTTTTATCAGTTCAATATTAATGTTGGAAGTTTCCAGAGTTTTCCAAAGTTTAATTAAGGGTACGCTGTCGTATGCTTTCTTTAGGTCAACGTACAGTATATGGATCTCTTGATTGAATGCTAGTTTTTTTTCTATAATTTGTGTTAGTGAGAACAGATGGTCAATCGTTGATCTTCCCGCTCTAAATCCGGCTTGCTCTTCTGCTTCCATTTCCGTGTATTCCCTTTCGATTCTGTTTTTTAAGATCTTGCCATATATTCTACTGATTGTGTTTGTTACGGCAATTCCTCGATAATTGTCGCATTTGCTTTTGTCCCCCTTTTTGTGTATTGTTGACATATGTGATATTTTCCATTCTTCTGGGACTTCGGACTGATTAATACGCCTTTGAAATAGATCTTGCAGCATTTTATATAATTTATCTGTTCCGTATTTAAATAATTCTCCTACAATATTTCCTGGACCCGGGGCTTTGTTATTTTTTAAAGATTTACATACTTCCTTCACTTCTTTTGTATTAATTCTAATAGGGGATCCTTGCGTATTAATTCTATCATTCATATTAAATGATAGTTATTTGATAATATAAACATTAAAACAATCCGATTTATTTTTAAATTGTCTTTAAAAAATGTGTGGGAGGCGAAAAAAAGTCAGTATACCACTAAACAACATTTATTCATTGCTACATTATTAATATTATTATGGAGAATAGTTACCAATGGTTATAAAAATATATATTATGTATTAAACTATTTTTAGCACAATTGCAATACTGTAAGCAAGTCTCGTCGTTGCACGATTCAAGAGGTATATAAAATTATGTGTGGCAGCGCTGTTATTCCATACGATCTGCATCAATACAACATCAGTATCACATTATTTCAAAATGTAGTCGAAAAAGACCAAATTTTTTATCCTCAATAAATCAGGCTATATTCTAGTGCAGTTGTGACTGTCATGGGTTATGTTGCTGGATTGCCATTGGGACTTTTGACAGGTCGAAGTCGAGAAGGTGGTGAAAGCTTCATTTTACATTCTGAAGGCTCTGGGTAATTGATGAGTGCTAGGTGTTTGCTACTGTGTAGAGTCTACTAGGGTCCCAGATCAAAAATAAAAGAATTGCTCCAAGCTTGGTTTACTTAAAATTTTGTATGGTATTAGTAGCATAATCATTACTGGTAAGACTGAACAGACTTTGTGTATTAAATATGCATAAGATACGAGAGAAATGGAATGTGGGAACGTTCATCCAAGCTTGGTCTAATTTAAATTGTGTATGGTACTAGTAGCGTCTACTGGTAAGACCGAAGATATTCAACGAGTTAAAGATGCAATATCAAAGAAAAATGATGCAAGAAGAGCTTGGTTCTCTATGCCATAAAATCAGCCAAAACCAAAAAAAGCAACTGGTCCAGACATCCCAACGGAGCTCTTACAAATGATACTCGAAGATCACATCAATGCTCTAGTTGAGTTTTTTAACGATGTATTACTACTGGTGAAATACCCGAGGAATGGCTAGTCTGTTTTAATAGCACTTCCGAAAAAACAGCGGGCAAAGATGTGCGACAAATACAGATTAATTAGTCACATTGAAGGTTTTTTTTTCGCATAATACATGGATGTGAGGGAGCTCGGATGAGACTCAGGAAAGCATTTTTTGCCCTAAATATACTTCTTAAAAAATATAAAAATTATAGAAAACTCTAAAAATTCTAGACAGCGAAAATAAATATAAAAATGTATAAACTGATTTTTCAAGTACCAGTTAATTTCGCTGCATGTTAACCTATTCTATAGGTATATATAGATGTGACTAGCGCTTTTCGTGTAGTCCTTCATGTATACTTGGTAAGAGTTGGAATTGTTGATTTGTCTCTTCGAAGGGCAAACACGAGTTTGTCAAGACCTACCCTATGCTGATGAGGGGCAACACACCGAAACCGGTCCATAGCTGGTCACTTAGAATGGATAAATTTAATAATTCTCTCTTTTACTTTACAAGCACCTGCATATCACCCGAAATGGGATTATGCACGATTATTTATCATATGTAATTCAATGCTCGTCGTAGGCATATAGCCAGGAGTGTAGTTGTTTTCTGATGTATAATCGACCAACATATACCTGTAGTATAGGTTAACTGGCACTTTAAAAATCAGTTTTACACATTTTTTTTTTCAATTTTCTTCAAAAATGTTGTGACCAACGCAAAGATATTTATGTATGTTTTATAGACCATGAAAAAGCTTTCGACGGGGTTCAGCATGGAACACTTTTAAACCTAATAAGAGCCTTGGAAATTGATGGTAAAGATCTGAGAATGATTGAGAACTTGTATTGGAAGCAGTAGTTCGAATTGATGGAAGACTAACCGATGAGACGTCAGACAAGGATTCATTCTGTCCCCGCTACTGTTCAACATCTACTCAGATATACTATTCAAACAAACTTAAACCTAAAATTGCGTCAAAGAATGATTAAATGTTATATTTGGTCCGTGTTATTATATGAAGCTAAGAGGACTCTAAAGGCTACTACGATCAATCGCCTGGACAGCTACACGGACCAACGAACCAGTGTTAAATAGAGCAAATACCGTTCGTGAACTGTTTGCAACTACTAAGATAAGAAAGATATCATACCTGGGGCATGTGCTTAGAGGCGACCGATACAAAATCCTTCAGCTTATAATGAAAGGTAAGATCGAGGGCAGCCGAGGCATTGGAAGAAAGCAGATGTCATGGCTAAAGAACATTCGTGATTGGACCGGAATACGCAGTGCCAAACAACTATTCAGAATAGCAAAAAATCGCGAACAACTCCCCAATGTAATTGCCAATGTTAGCATTGGGGGTTGTTAGAATGCTAGTTTCTCATAGGAAATTTTACATTTTTATAAAAAAAAAGTCAGTAAGTAAAGGAAGATGTTTTTCATTTGATATGGTAAATTTAAAATAGAAGCTTCCACCATTTTTGAGAATAATGTAGTAAAAATTACACTTTCACTTTTCAAAACCTTTTACAACATCGAAATAATCACGGACTGCGAAAGATATGCTTAAAATACAAGCATACTAGGAACTATGGTAATACTATGTGATACAATTATCTAATAAATTTATTCGAACGGCTCGGCGTTTATTAAAAATTTCACACCCGAACAGCAACGTTCCAAAAAACTATTTAAACATACTGAAATATTACTTCTTAAATAAGGAATAAAAATGATTTACCAAGAAGGTTTGTCACAGCTTTTTCTTATTATTTTGCATGTAAATTTTTTGGAATATATCATAAAATTTAATTCTTCAAATTACCCGAAATAATATCAACAAAAATAGTAGATTATTTCAAGTGGAGGAGAAGGCAAGCCATGAAAAATCACTTCTTCAAATGAAATATACTATTTTTTTTTCAAACGTACAATAATTAGGTCATAAACACGGTTAAATGCAAATATGGCTCGTTGATATCTCTTATTTTACAGTTGTCATTCAGCATTAAAAAATGTGTTTTTGCAAGTTTTGATTTAGCATCACAAGTCAGCTCAGTACAATTATGGCGTATTTATTGTATTTTGAAAAAACAAACATTCTTTTTTGTGCTTTATTTCTGTCGAAAGTAATACAATACCAAACTTCCAAGTACTTTCCTAGATGCGTACTGACGACAGACATCAAATTACATCATGATGATAATGCAAGAAGACTAGAGGGCAGGGAAACCTATCTCAGTATTAAATGCGCGTCCTGAGAACTACGACGTTTCACCTAGTGGCCACGGCGTCGCTGATGGTTAGAAAGAACTGTGCTCCGATAGGCTGTGCTGATGCTGTCAAAAGAAGAAATTCACAATGGTAGCCTGTAGGCATACAATGTATTCTGCATTATGTGAGCTAAGTACTCAAGCTTCCTAGTCTTGATCTTCTTTATGATCTCTATTTCTTTATTTATTCTCTCAAGCACTCTAACATTTGTGACGTCTGTCCAAGGTATTTTAGGTATTCGCCGATATAGCCATATCTCAAAAGTCTCAAGCTTTTGTGTGGAGTATTGAGTGAGTGTCCATGATTCTGCTTCATAAAGCAACACTGGGAACACAACAGCGAAGCATTCTTACTTTTGTTGTTAGATTAAGGTCGTGGCTTATAAAAAGGTTTGACATTTTTAGAAACGCCGCTCGGGATTTTTCAATTCGGCATTTAATTTCACGAGATTGGTCCCAATCTTCGTTTATTGTTGTGCCTAGGTACGTGTATGAAGCAACTCTTTCGATTTGATAGTTTCTGATAGTAAGTTGGCACGGTACATTGGTTCTTTTCCGGATTATCATGAATTTGGTCTCATCCATGTTCAGTGCTAGACCGTATTTTTCACTGGTATCTTTGACTCTTGTCATGAGTTCTTATAGGCTTTCAATATTGTCAGCAAATACTACGGTATCGTCTGCGTTCCTTATATCGTTCAATCGTTGGCCGTTTACAGATATTTCCAGTTCTATGTCATCGAGGGCTTCTTTAAATATCTCTTCTGAGTATAGGTTAAATAATAGGGGTGAGAGGATACATCCCTGTCGTACTCCTCTTTGTATTTCGATTACATCGCTGTCTTGTGGTGATGGTGATGTATTTCCGATTCCTGAGTATAGACAGACCTAAATTATTTTGACACATGCCTAATTTGTAATTCAATGTCCGCCATTAGACCACATCCATCGAAAGGATAATGAAGTAAAAGACGAAAAGGTAATTTTGACTTTCTTACGTCAATTCTATGATTCCTAATTTAAAATATGTCAGTTGCGTATGTTTCGTAGAACGAATGCTGTACGTGTAGTTTAAATAAATAAAAAATGTGGCGTTCCTGCGAATTAGCCAAGGGGATCTTACATGTGGACGAGATTAAATAAATATGTTTGACGAAATTACGCACAACGAGCATTTTCTGTTATTAAGTTCGAATGTAAGTAACTCCCCATAAATAATAAAACTTTAGTCTCCCCCCCTAGGAACGCCCCTTCGCGTCGTCAATATAAAACCTTGTATATGATTTAATCGTAATTTTTGAGAGATTTGAAACATTTGATGAGAAGAAAAATCTCACACAATTTCTAGTAAAACTAAATAACTACATCGGTAAAATCTGGTATATAAAATGAACGTAAAACAAGAGAAATATAATATAAAACTAGTTATGTATATTGCCACTATTCCTCTAAGAATTTTTAATCCTCCAACGATATAACTTAACGTCTAGGTTAGAATTTAACTTATCCATTAATGGAATAATACAATTTTAAAAAGTATATACACTACATACTTGCACAACCGAAAAAAAAAGAAAAATCCCACCCGCTCATACGTCGTAAACAATATACTGAAATTTCGAGACAAATTTTCAGCAAACATGATCAAAGATAAAGCGTTGTTTAATGACAATTCTCACTTAAAACCAACTATACTTCAGGACGGGAATAATAGTCAGTGACTCATTTAAACCTTTGTGAATCAACAGTACAAGAGCGGCTATAATATTACAAACAAATATTCAATGCTCCCCAAGTGCCGCATGTTTTAAATGCGGACACAACATGTTGGCACAAAATGCGCACCGTTGTCAAATGTACTGCGGCGGAGCTTACGAAGCATTTGAAACCAGACTCTATTTTAATAGAGGTTCGCGGTCGACGCATGTAATTTTGTACTAAAATTTTTTGACGACTGCGCGGGAGTTGCATCACTGAACGGTCCATTGTACATTGTCGAGTCAAGATTTGTTTGTCGGTCGTGCTTGTGGGTGGTTTTATATTAAATAATTATTTCAAATTTGAAATTGTAAAATGGAACAGGGAGAAGCTACGACAAGTACTGCCAAAAAAGTGAAAAGACATTTAACAGTGTTAAATACGTTTTGCATTCCTCTTCAACCTTTAATCACTCAGTGTGTACACAACTGCTACTTAAATAAACTTAAAATTGCATTTATATTTATACTAATAAATACTAATCAATTTTGTCCGTCATACTTGCATAAAAATTTAAAATAAAAAGGTGTTTTTAACAATTCCTAAATAACAATTGCATTTAAAAAGAAATTGTACCCATCACTGGAATTACCTTTTTTCTCACCTTCTACACTTCGCCCGCCACGAAGCTTTAAGTGAGTCACTAAATATTATTTCCGTAGTATAACTATAATATGAGTTCTTTGACAATCACCTGACGTTTCTCTGTAATCGATATACTTGATTAATCGATTTACTTAATCGATTAATTATATACTGTCTAGTATAAACAACGAATATGAACTCTTGTAGAACTCGAATATAAGTGAACGCCGATAGGTTGAGAACAACTACAGTATCAATTCGCCTGTGTTGCTGCTTTACTAATTCAAAATACACGAAAATATCAAGACATGTGCGCGGGTCGGATTCTATACAGGTACAAATCGAGAAATAAAAACGAATACTTATTTTTTTAACAATATCATCACAAAACATCGTTTTCCTAACGAATTATTTTAATCTAAACCAATTAACGATGCTCTGTCCAGACGATTTAGTTAATTTGAGATATACAGAGACACTACGTTGCCGTTACATAGTCATCACTTGGAAATAACGCCAATTAATTAAAATTTTCAATACTAACCAGAGTCTGGACAAACAACCAAATGGAACTATTACACAGAATTTTTTATAAGTATTTGTTTTAAGCTCGCAAAGTGGACGTTTTATTTTGCGTCAAAATCAAGATCCATATATTTACGAATGTTTTTTAAAAAAATATCTTTGATGCTGCCACAGTTGTTGTTCTGTGTACTTTCCAAATACACCTCGAGAGATTGATAGAAATCTCGATAGATGTCGCCACCCAACTGAAACTATTCAAAGTACAAATTGCAATGTATACCAGAATAATTAATATTATATTAATACTACCTAATCAAATGTTTTAAAAAAGAAAGCTAACCTCTTCAAAAGATCTGTAAACGGCTTGAAATATTGGTTGTTTTTGAGAATGAAAAAACCCTCTGGAACCGTGAATTACAGCGACTCCTTCATTTTCTGCTGGCTTACATACACTGGTATACATACAGTGGTCTGGGCGGTAGTTAAAGCGACATGAATATATGTATAATTTATCTGTAAAGTCATCATTTTACTCCCAGTAATGTAAACTCCTGGACAAAATTAACACAACAATATAAAATTATTCAAAAAATTAATTAATTTATCTTTTTCTTATGTCAGTTTTTTAAGTTTATCCAGTATTTGAATAGTAGGCAATGCATATTTCGTCACGAAACATCAGACGCGTATGTCGTATATCAATTATACCTGCGCAGCCGGTGCTAACTTATTGGCTGCCTTAAACCAATGAGCGCGCACCTATGACTGGACCACAGCCAATAGCATACGCGCTATGGATAACTCTTGCTAAATATTTCTATACTACGCGTCTCCTTTTCTCTACAACGGAACGAGCATGCGCGTTATTTTTGCTTTGCTATTCTACGCGTCGTTAAAAATTTTCGTGAGACGCAACCTTAAATTTTCACTCCCGGCGCGCGTGTAGAAGTTTTACTTCAAAAATTAACACCCCGTATGTACACACCTACTACTTACTTAAATAAACTTAAAATTGTATCTGATAATTTTAGATTTTTGATGTTAGAAAATCAAATCCGATTATTGCATAATTTAAAACAAAAATGTGTTTTTTACAATTTCAAAAATCCCTAAATAATAATTTCATTTTAAAAAGAATTTGTACCCGCCACTGGAATTACCTTCTCTCTTTCCTTCTATACTTCGCCCGCCAAGAAGCTTTAAATGAGTCACTATTTCTATCTTGTAGTATAGTGTCCCACTTACACCATAATTTTAATTCCAATTTTATAGAGAAATATTGATGCTAATTCACTTTTAAAGTATCCAAATGCGTTTATTTTTGTTAATGGACTGTATTTAATTGACACTTAATAATAAAAATGCTTACAACAATTGACACCATGTGAACTGTTCGCTGATTTATAATTTCCTGTTTTTTGTCTCATTCTCTTCTGTAAAGGGTTGCCATGTGTCTGCCTTAACATATGTTTTATGCAACCTTTAATGTAACCAATGTCCATAAAAAAGTATTAAATTTGTATGACTTTTAATATGTTGTTGCATTAATTTTGTCCAGGAGTGTATTAATCACTTTTTTATGTGAGATGGTAAATTGTTTTACAATTGTTTACTTACCAGGATGGTAATGAAATATTATGTTAATAATATCTTGATCACCCCATGTAATTTTAAGCTTATATTTTTTGTAAATAGGAACAACATACTCCTTCCACTGGAAGGCTCTCATTCTAGTTAGATTCATCAACATTACACCAGAATTTACACCTACAAAAATGCACATGTACTTTTTCTATAAACTAAAAGTTTTGTGAAAGAGAACTCACCCAATTTTCCATAATATGGATGTTTGGCAAATCTGTTATACCAACCAACATTAGGATCCTCATGTTCAGGAGCTAGTGCAGCCATCTGACTAGAATTAAAGCTATGAAAATGTTCCCAAACTGTTTCTACTGGTGTCAAAAATAGAGTGTCTGTATCCATATACAAAATTGAATCTACATTTTCTAAAAGATTCTAAAAAAATAAAACAGTCCAGTGAATTTAATTTTTGAACAAAACTAAAAGCTTACTGGCAAAAATAATCTTTGTGCTGCACATGGTTTAAAGAGTTTTTTCCACTCTAAAGGATTATCAGATGGGAATGTCAATGGTAATACTCTGAATGTAAATCCATTGTTCAAAAATGCTTTCCATTCGCCTAACTGAAAAGAAAGCAATTACTATAAAAATAATTTCTGAATCCTGTAACAAACATCTATAAGCTTTGGGTATAATTCAAAAAGTTGGCTAACTAGTGTGGTACTTACTTTTTCATTAAAACTATCAATTAGCCTTTCTTCAGAAACAACTATAAAATTTAACTTTTTCCTACTAAACATTAAAGCAGACTTAAGCATGTTTAATGTTTCAAACAGTCTATCTCCACAAGCTACAACTGCCACAACAATATCCGTACTAAAAAATAATTATTAATAGAATAATACTGGTATTTTTTTAAGTTAGTTACTTTTTAAAGTATATTCCTTCTGTTGTAACCTCATTATTAATAACTTCCTCAAACTCTTCATCTAAAATATCTACAGTGTTCATTAATCTTATGCTATAAAGATAAAAAATAACTAGTGCTATGGATAATAGTATTCCTAATTGCAAAATTGTATACAGTCTCATTTTCCCCGTTTCTTTTTTATAGAATTTAGTTTACATTTTTGAAATCGAAAACTAAATATAAACAATTACAAAAACATAACCTACTGAATTGATTTAACGATTAATTGACAGTCCAATCTCGGGTCTTGGCTGTTTTAATTCTTCAGCTATATCAGTTCTGTCATGTACGAGTGGCTGCGTACCTTAATACAAAAATGATCGCATGATCAGTATTTGTAGGTTATATAACACCCTAACATCTAATAGAACTGTTACATTTTACTTGAAATGATAATATTAAAGCTTTAACATTAATGATAATGTTTTCTAAACTTCAAAAATATTGTAGATATAGTTTTCTTCCGCTTAGTGGACTCTTCGATGCAGATAAAGTACAAAATGTTACTAAAACTGAACAAACAACTGACAAAACTATTACAACAGAAGAAACTGGATGGGAAAGAGTAAAAAAAATATTTGAAGCAGAGTAAGGCACAAAAAATAAAAATAATTATTCCAAAAAACATGTTTAAATATTGTAGTGAGTTTGGTAATCTTACAAATGAAGCCAATTCTATACTACAAGTAGGTGCAATGAGTTTGTTCATAGGAGCCATATACGGAGGCGTAATTAATAGTAGAACTGCTTACTTGGAATTTATGAGATCAAACGAAGCTACCTCTTTTAAAGACCATTTCGAAGCAAAGGTAATTTAACATTTATTTTTAACTTATATGTTCAATTTCTTTGAATTACTTAAACATTTTTCAGAAAAAGTTACAAGAAGCAGTTACTATCAGCTTTGGAAAAGGTGCTTATAAATGGGGTTGGAGATTAGCACTATTTAGCTGTAGCTTTGTGTAAGTTTTATGTTTATAAAATGAAATAACAGTAATTATGTTTTAGTTTTATTTTAAAGGGCAATTTCTACCATCATCCAGGCATATAAAGGTAAATATGGAATTTCAGAGTATGTAGTAGCTGGGGCAGCATCTGGTTCATTGTACAAATTTAATATGGGCCCTAGGGGTTGGATTGTTGGAGGAGGATTAGGTAAAGTTGTTTTCATTCATTTTTATCCTTAAAAAACTAGTATGATTTATTACAGGTGCTGTATTAGGTTTGTTTTGTGGTGGATGCACTTGTGGAATTTTAAAATTAAGTGGTTTGTCAATGGAGGAAGCTCGTTATTGGCAAAACCATTGGCAACACAATAGAAGTGAATATTTTAGAAAAGGTGTAGCTGATTATTTAGAAAAAGAGGATTATGCTGTTATTAAGCTACATAATGATAAAATAGGAGAGAAAGGATTAAATATCAATGTTTTAGACAGTGAGGAGAAAGAAATAGTTAAAGAAAATAAATAATTTGATAATTATAATAAAAAAATTTATTTTTAGTTAATACATACAAAAATATATGCAATAATTTAAATTAAGTGATGGTGTGAAGGTATGTACAGGTCGATGAAAAAATGTAATATGCACCTCGGCGAAAAACTGTCTAATGTCTCACCTGATGCTAGCCTCGGCTATCAATTTGCAGACTCGACTATAATATACAGTTTTTTATCCTTGGTACATAAATAACTATTTCGTGATGAAACTGTTTCTCAGAGAACAGAAATCAAGGTTTTCAGAATAATAAAATGTATATATACTGGGTGTTTCAAAAAGGTGTTGGTAAACTTTGAAAAGTTATAAACTCCTTCTTAAGACAGAGTTCTGAATTTTAATTAAAGAAAGTTCGTTTTGACAAACTACCCCTAGATTTAAAAAGTTATTTGATAAACATTGCATAAATAACATCAATATTTAATAAAAAAGCACTTTTTACGGTAATCAAATAATTTTCAGTGTTACTTCAACAATGTGTGAGCTGTCTGAAAGTAAAACTGAAAATATAAACTACAGTATTTATTCAAAATTTGTTGAAAAAAAAAAGTAAATATGTCTTGTTATAAAATATATGTATTTTCATTTCTTGTACATTAACAAGTATTTAGAGGCAAGCAAACACACTTGCCAAGCTGTTGAGCAAAATTCCTTAAACCATTAATAAAAGCAAACGTAAAGCATGTAAATAATACTTTTGAATTAACTATTATCACGAAATTATTGATTTTTTGTCATACGTTTTGGGCCCCTATTCGGTGGGCCCTTCGGCCTGGCGAATTGAGGTCTGTGGAGGCTGTTGGTCGGATGAAGTTCATCATATAAATATTTCTCTGACAATTCATTTCCAGAATCTATTTCCAACTAAAAGATTGAAATGTGCAAAATAAAAAATTACAGTTTCTCCCAAATTGTATTTAATTACAGTATTTTGATTATTAGATAGACTCTAATAGAATGGTTGAAAGGGTGATGTACATGTGACGTCATAGTTTGAGATTCTTCTCTCCTTTAAAAAGTGGCCTCG
The DNA here is from genome assembly GCA_950111635.1 of Agelastica alni. Taxonomy (NCBI): domain Eukaryota; kingdom Metazoa; phylum Arthropoda; class Insecta; order Coleoptera; family Chrysomelidae; genus Agelastica; species Agelastica alni. Next base: position 40,590,082 of record OX467714.1, on the reverse strand, counting down.
GCTACAGGTAATGTAAACCCTACTTTTTAACACTTGAATATTAATGTTAAGTCGATGAAAATCACTAATAACACTACATTATTGTTCCTTAAACCTTAATAATTGTCAAATTGCTCACTCTAAACTCAAAAAAACCAAAATTGTTAACCAAACACACATAACCTTATGAACCATATATTATTTGTTGTACAATGTGCACGTTACCAATCTCAAGCAGTGACGTCACATGTACCCTTTCGACTAATATCAAGAAATGTCCACGCCTGTGCCACCCAGACAGCATCCCAAGCCACCAAAACTTTCAAGAATCAGCGACGAAGACAAAAGTGAGTGGCTCTGTGTTTTAAGGAACCTTTTGTTATACGTTTGATTAATTTTTGATCATTTTATTCATTTGCCTTAAAAATACAGTGCATTTTGCTCTCGCTCATTCAATAAGTGAATGCCCATTGATTGGGGGCCTACCTCAAACAGTACCGATAGAGAAAGCAATAAAATTTGTTACCATAGTCTATGCATAAAATTAATACTGAACAAAACATCCAAGAATCAAACGGTATTGAGAGGCAAAGCAACAAAATTCATTATCATAGTCGATGCAAAAAAAATAATACTGAATTTTTAGTGACTATGTCGCTAATATTATTTGTCGCCACCCCTTCTCCATGTTAATTGCCCTTCTATAAGAGTCTATCTTCATCAATTCCAGTATGCAAAAGCGCTAACCTTTTTAACGATTTCTAATCCCAAATTCGAAATGGTTTCAGTAAAAGGTTGTTTACAACTGGAATACAACATCCTTTCTTTAATGGGACAGCTGTATCCCGGCATTGAATAAATAAAAACTAAAAAAAAATGAACAACTTATTTTTCCAGATATAATAAAAAATATTTAGTATTGTTTATTGAATATTTAACTCTTGTGCTTAAATTATAAGTAAAACGAGACTTACCTATACTCTCTGTGTAATCACCTTCATGGGTATGTTTAAACTTGTAAAGGTGGTACCTACCGCTGTCTTTTGGTACTTTTAAAGGTAACTTTTCTAACGATACATTTTCTGCACACGCTAGGTGAATAATTTCTTCTTCAATATCTGAAATTTTTCAAGAGACAAATTTTTTTGTTCACAATTGAACAGGTATATTGACTACATGATTCAAAAAAAGGAAATAGCAAACTAATAAAACTGCTAATTTACCGATTTTGAATTGTAAGTAGTCATAAGACCCTCTGCCCATGTCCTCTATAGCCTGTTTGGCTGATTCAGTTATAGGAAAAGCGACACCTCCAAGTGTCTGCTGTTTCGTATCTACATTGATGTCTGTGTTGATTTCTGTTTTTTTAATTTCTTGCAGTTCTTCCTCTTTCATCGATAACGGTACTGGTGCTGCTGCTGACGTCTTATATTTCAAGTATCCATTCAAAGTAATATCATTCTAACAAACAATATTAAGTATTTTTTATTCATCCGATTAGCAACATCCATAATGATTGACATTTTGAAATGACCAAAAAGGGTGACTTACAATTGTTGTGCCATGTATTTCTTCTTTTATCTGTGACGAGCCAAATTCTTGTTTAAGAGTAGCTTTGGTTGATGCGTACAGCATCTTTTGGCGAACAGGAGCAGTATCTGGTGACCAACTGATAAGTAGCCATTCATGACCTAAAGAGTCGTTGGTATCTAACCTTAAAATTTTAAACTATTTTTAATATGTATATTTACACCTACATTGTTTGTTGAAGGGAAATTTCTTAAGATGCATTGAGAGTGAAATTTCAAGGTCGCGTCACAGCACAATACTATATGTTGAGATTTTTGAAGTGAAACTTCTTTAGAATCATTGTGATTTCAAACTCGAAACGAAAATTCTAACATGTTCATCCTGCACTAACATTCTTTATCCCATTTCTCATGGTAAATGAGACCCGTGGTCTTCACTGGGCAGTGATGATATAAAATGTTAATAATTGAGAGAGTAAGGGTTGAAATATAAATGTTTCTACTACTTTACTCTGCTCCACTTCTTTTTTATTCACATATTAAATATATTTTTACTCAACTCTATCTATTAGTATTATAGTATATTTGGTATCAACAATATTTTTTATTCTATAACTGGCGAAAAAAAGCAATCCCTAATGATCTTGAGAGTACCAATTTACAATTTTTTTTATATACTTTAAATTACAATACATTTTAGATGGGTAAATATTCAGTAACAGTTAGAAAATATTTATGATACGCCACTGGTAACCAATTTAAATTAGCAATGTACATCTGCTCCCTTCGGAAATAAAGTAGGGAGTTTGATACTTCCCTTTTATTAGTAATTTATCCTACTGAATTTGTTTTAAGAAAAACCAATAACCACTCACCTATACAAAATGAAACATGGTTGATTTTCTTCAATTAAAGGTTTTACATAAGAATTATAATCTTTTTCCCAATTATCCTTGACATTTTTGTATGAATCAAGAACTAACTTCTCTAAAAAAATAAACCTTTTTGTCCAAGTTTGTACTATTTTATTTTATTTCTTACCATTTATGATAGCAACTTTAATCAATCTTACACTACCATCTTTACTTTTTGCGAAGAAGTTTTTTAACTCTTCATTAGCTAAAAATATAAATGATATCCACTATACAATTATACTATGATAAAATAGTCATACTAATTTTAAATTTGCTTAAAAATTATGAATATCACAGAATAGGTATTTTCTTTAATATAAGTTTAAACAAACCTTTTATCCCTGTTTGATGGGACATTTTTTTATAAGTACCTATTGCACCAATATTAATTTAGTTTTAAAATAATCGCTTGCCCCAAATAGCCAAAAGGCTACACCTAACAATAAATTTATTAATGACTAGATTCCATAGATACGCTAGATACTATAATGTAAACGTCACTGTCAATACCTACATACATATAAGTCACGCCTTTTTCCCGTAGGGTTCATACACACACCTTTGGCTTCTTCTATTTTTAACATCTATGCTTTTAAAAGTGCCAAATGAACAGTGTTGTTATTCATACTGGTCGGTTGTTGGTACTGTTGACTTGGCCTTTCATCAAAATATTGTTGATCTTATCCATGGTGGAAGTTTCCTTCCACCATGATCTTATCGAGATAAGTTCGCCGAATGTATAAATGCTGGAGCGTTAATAATTTAAAACATCAATAAATATAGAAATATTTATAACTTGGACTTTTTAATGATATTTTTAATTACGAAATAATTTGAATTTAACTATGATAATCATTTTGGTCACCTCTTTCCACAATATCAGCCATATTTAAATGAGGATTACTGCCTTGTTAAGAAAAAAGAAGATTAAAGTCAATTTTTAATTGTGACATACAAATTACAAGATAGAACAAGTTTAAGAAAAAGCAGGCTGCACGTGTAAGTTCAAAGTATTTGTAAATTGATACACAGAAAATTAATTTTAACTGAATACATTGAAACGAAATAATGAATCATGCATTATTGTTTGAATTTTAATTTTTAACATTTTGCAGATATTTTATAACCGAAACATATTGTGATTCGAAAATGTCGGTAAAGGGGTCTCCTCAGAGTTATAACAATTCCTCTACACCTTCATCTATTTTAAAAAGAACCAAATCTTTAAGAAACAGATTAAGTGAAATACAAAATACTCCGACAAAGGTTAGATTCGTCTTACCTCACTCTCAAAAAGTAAAATATATTTTAGAACAATTTTCAAGGACTGGTATATCAAGAGAGTATGAACAATTGGTTATAATGGTAAGAGATGCTGAACTCACAGATTCAGATGTTTCTGCTTTATTAAAAGAAGCAACTTCGTGTATATCAATATTGAATCAAAATTTAAGGTTGTTTGTAGAAGCTCTTGTTTCTGTGCAATGGATAAACAAAAGTGATTGTGTTGTATCAGAGTATCATACCTTCATTGTAGATTTACTGTCTGCCCACAACTATCATGCCAGAATGGTTATAGATAAGTTGGTTAGATTGTTTTTACCAAGTAAGTTCATCTTTATTTAAAAATTTATACTTTTTTTTTTAATTTAAGTTTTTATTACATTGTTAATTGTAATTTAATTTAATATTTTTACTGCAATTTTAGTATTGATTTTATTTATAACAATAAATTAATTTATAGATAGATCTAAGGTTAACAATTAAAATCAACGAGGATAGACCATATATAATATCACCTCATAGGGAAAGTGTTGAAAAGTAAATAGTGCATAACTATCCATTTTTTTAAATCACTATGTGCTAGGCTCTTAACCAATTGGCAAGCTAACCAGTGCCATGATTCTGGTGGGTGAAAAACTTGCATATAGCTCGAAAAATGTTAGGTAAACTTTTTAACGTAGCAGTAGAAGGGTTGTTTCAGGATCTCTTCTCATTGCAAATTTCTCCACAAGTTCAACATTTTTTGTCTTCGAACAGAATCTATGGAAGAGATAATCCAGGCAATCTACAATAGGCATTACATCTGTTATCTCATATAGGAGGTTATTTGGAGGATTGTGTAGGGGATTATTAGGGTGACAAATTCTTGTGATCGTCCTGAGTGCTGATGTTTCAGCAACTTGCATCTTCTTCTTTGCTGTTGCTTTACAGTTGAGGAAGACGATGTGTCCATACTCTATCGTTGGTCTACAAATTAGTTTGTAAATGCTACTGGCTGTTTTCATATTGATACCCTTATTTTGGTATGTGAGTCCTCTTAAGTGCTTGGCTATGGATATCATGCTCTTCTTTTCTTGGAGGTGTGTGTTGAAATTGAGTTTGATATCCATTGTGATTCCCAAGTATTAGGTTGTTCTCATTGAGCTGAGTAGTTGTTGCTGCATGGTAACTGTAGGAGAAGTTTGAGCAAGATGATGATTGAATATCATCAAGTGAGATTTGGTTAGTACACTGTATCGTCCTCAAACTGGAGCATATAACCCAAGAGGGAGAAATGATTTGCGTTGGGAGTGATGATTATAAATTTCTGCACAGTAAAGATTATAAAGGAGGGGAAAAGAGGCGATCCTTGGGGTAAGCCCTGCTGTGGGGAGAATACGAACAAACAGGCATTTAACACTTGACAGTAGAGATCTATAAGTCTATATACGTTAATAAAATTAATTACAATTATTAAAATTAATTTCTTCCAGGTCCTGAAGAACAAGATTGGCCAGATGGAGAACCTACAGATGAAGATTGTAGTAAATATATTAACCTACACTCACTATTTAACGTATTATTAGTTGTAGTTCCAATGTGAGTATGACATATGCAACCATTTACTTATTTTTAAATCACTCACAAAATAATTTGACTAAAACATTGCAAGGTGATATTTATAGTGATCTTAAAAGAATGTAAATATTCCATTTTAGGTGTAAAGAATTGTTTCTTTCGTCAGTATGTAGTCAATTTCCATATTACAACAAATCTACTCACACTCATGAATTGTATGTACACAACCTGTTGTGGTTTCTAGAATATCAACCAACTATGAGGCCAGATATTTTAAGACTAATTTTTTCCAAGTAAGTAATGCATTATTACAAAAACAATCTATTTAAAAAGTGCTTTTTAATAACGCCGGTTTTTCTACTGTTGCATCAAATATTTCATGATTTTTCCGACCTTGCAAAACTTAATTGATTTTGATAATTAGACTGGTGATAATGGATGTAAATGCACCCAAAGAAGAGATAGAAAAATACCTAAACGGCGAAGAAATATTTGACATGGATGAAGACTTGAAATCTGTTAAAACAACTACCACGGCATTTACAAAAGTAAATAGACACGATTTGGCCCACACTCTGGACATTTGCATGGATAAAATATTTAATTATTTCATTTCGGAATGTTACAGTTCTGACGGATTAAATTGGGAGAAATCTAAAAAATTGTATTTGGAAATGTTACCGATTTTCGATGAGATTATTTTGCCGACTTATAACATGCATCATGTTCAATTCATCATGTTTCTAATGAGCAGTTTTAAAAATACGATAGTCGAAGCGTTTCTGAATTATTTATGGAAGAAAGTTTCTAATCTCTCTATCGCTCCAGTTTTAAGGCAGAGCGCTATTAATTACATCGCAAGTTTGGTAGCCAGGGCGAATTACATACCATTAAGGTAAGTCCTTTGTAATATGTTTTTTTTATTTTTATATTAATTGGAATTGTATCCCCTTAGTATGCTGAAAGGAACGATGCAACAGCTTGCAGAATGGATACACAGTTATATTCTGGCTCAAGACGGTTTGGAATACATAAATTCTGATGTAAGAGTTCATTCTGTATTTTACAGTGTCTGTCAAGCTCTCTTTTACATCGTAGCTTTCAAGCACAAGGACTTCGTTCAGACCAAAAAAAGTAAGTTGCCAAAAAAAATTATTACGTTTGTGTGCTAGTAATATCATGTGTTTACCTAAGCTCATTGACTCGGGACGAAAAGTAATGAGACTATTTTTAAAAATATGTGCGCTATGAATATTGATTTGAAGGTTGGTATGACTGTTCAACATGATTTGCTCATGGAGATTTTACGACAGAAAGAAATGGACACTCGGGACATCAAAATTATTGAAAACCTATATTACAATCTGAAAGTAAACATTGAGATTAAAAATACAAAAACTGAAGATATATTTTTAATTCATACGCACTCTTTTAAATCTTTTAAACAATCGTCTATGTATAAGTTAAACTGTATGCAACATGTTCTAAATATGGCCTGAAAATGAACCTGCATAAAACAAAAAAAGTGGTATATTCTAAAACGGTAAATACAACAAAGTCATAGAAAGAGTTTTTACATATAAATATCTAGGAACTATAATAGACTTCAGCAATGACTCTTCAAAAGAATTAAGATCAAGGATCGAAATAGCGCGTAACGCGTTTCTAAGGATAAAGCAGTTCTTTTGTTACCGATCGTTGAATCAAAGACTGAAAATACGAATGATAAAATGTTACATATTCTCTATTCTCCTCTATGACATAGAAGCAACAACACTGAATAAAATATCGTTGAAATAAATTAAGAATAAAAACTAATTTAAAAAAAAAGTTTTTATTTTAATGCGCTAAAAAAATAAAATAAATTTTTACTATCAGCTTAAAATGTCATTACACAATTTATTATGTAATAAAAGCTTCTCGCGAGATTTAAGTACTCATATTTACTTGGTCTGAAAATCCTAAAAATTAAATTTAATCAGATATAGTTATTTAATTTACTTGATTATCTACATAGGGTAAATCTCGCGACAAGCTTTTATTGCATAATAAATTATATAATGACGTTTAAAGTAGAAAGTTTTATGGAAAAGTTTATTTTATTCTTTTTTAGCGCATTAAAATAAAAGCTTGTTTTTAAAAATCATTTTTTACTTTTTAGTTATCGCCTGACAGGTTTCTCAGTCTGTTCATCTCATTCAACGTATCATTGTTGTAAGGTCGTCTGCCGGTTAATTTCACAGTCTAGCTCTTCAATAAGGAGACATTCTAATGTTTTTACTCTTCTTAAGGCCACGTAAGCTTGACCTTTGATTTTGGAGTTTTCTTTCTCCTAGACAATTTGCAAACTGATGCTACAGATTCGAACAATTTGACTTCCGAAAACCCTGCTACACCAAAATTTCGAACAGATTGGAGCAAGGAGTTTAACTCGCTTTCTACTCTCAGCAAGTCCTTTTATTTGATATCCATATTGTAAGAAAGTATAAAAAACTTAATCCGCCATATTGGATTCAGAGTGACGTCACGCGTATCTTCTAGTCAATCTGCTGGAGATTGACCTGAAAAAAGGGTATTCTACACTTCCAAAACACCGCACCTTTGATTAAAAATTGTTTTTCCAAGTCGAAACGTTTCGTTGTAGATATGATATTTTTGGAAAGTTTGAACCTGGCCAAGATGGTAACGTCTCGTCTGAATCCGTTGAGAGTTTGTCATTCGGCCGTCGTGCAAAATTTCGCGGCAGTTACTAGGAAATACCAAATCGCATATTGTTATTCTGTGATGGAGCACAACGCTAGAAACACATTACCGATCATTTATCAAGATGAGAAGGGCGCCGTCATCATGTCTGGAAATGTTCTCGACGCGTTTTTCCCATTCGATCCCTACATGCTGGAAAGGTAAGAATACATTTCCTTTTTTTATTAAAAACTCTTGGTTTTTTTACAATTATAAGGATTATTATTTGTATTTGTGTTAATTTTTTTTCCATCGTGATACGTCAGATAATGCAAAACAAAAACTTACGCATGTTACTTAATATCTAGCGTCACAGCTGCTTCTATTTCTATTGTTTTATTTAATATTTCTGGATAAGATGCACATATTGACAGCCCTTATTGTATTTTGACATTTTTAATTGACACTTATTTTATGTTTATTTTTTTGAACCCACAAACTAGATTACCACACAAAAGTTAAACATCAGCTACACAACGTTGACAACTTGTTACAATTATAGGAAGTTATGTTTTCACCGGAAAGGCTTTAATTAAATATGAAACTAGTTTTTTTTGCAAAAAGAACATTTTTTTAAGAATAATACACAAATTAAAAGTAAAAGTCGAACAAAAATAAGCTTGTAAGTGAAACCAAATCTCACCATGCTAATTAATGCGGCAACAATGCGTTTTAATCGACAAGGCCGTCAACTGTTTGTTTTGACCTTTGAATATAAAACATCAGGAAGGAGTATAATCTCAGATAAGTGTTGACTGGAATGGAGGATGCAAATGGCCGACTACTGCTTCCGTTTTGACAAAGGCTTTAAATTATAATAATAAATAATAGTTTAAAAAAAACTAAGACAACACGCTTTATAAGAAAACCAAATTAATAATTAATAAAAAATAATTTTACAATCAAAATCATGGGGTGCTTTTTATGATGTTTACGTTTTCTTTTTGGAGATTTTACTACTACTACTACTACCAATATCTGTTTATTATCAAATATATTAATTGATATAGCGCACACCACGCGTTTGATAGTAACATTATTTTTTAGTTCGGTGGTTTTCTTGTAAAGCATGTTGTTTTTGGTTTTAATAAACTATTATTTATTTTTCATTTTTTTAGGTCGGTTTTTTTAATATCCTTATGATCCAGGCCAGGAATTTTGAAAATCTTTATGAAATTATTGTATTGTCATCTGTCCTTTATAAGTATACAAAGTTTCAAGTCAGTACGATGTTATTAAGTGGGTGAAAATCGTGCCCAAAGATTCCGTTACATGGATAGATTAATAAATATATAGATTAATAAAAAGATAGATAGATAGATAGATAGATACAAGTCAAGCTAATATAAAGCCTATAAAAAGAAAAAAAACTTGTAAATGTTAGAAAAAATATAAGTTACAATTTTGAAATCAATAGAAAATTATTATCTAATGTATAATTGGTTGGTTGGTTTGTTAGCTGAAGAGCAAGAGACCGTGTTCGCATTTAACCTTCCTGTGAAATTGCGACCAGCTGGGGTCTATTGTATCACACTTTTGTCAGTGGTTCCTCACTCAAACAGGTTTGTGCCATTGATTAGGTTCAGTAGCCTATTTATAAGGTTTTTCGGATTCATGCCCGTTTCCAAGCTGATCTTCCGAAGGTTCTGTGACGCCTGCTTCCTAGGGCGTCGCATTTGAAGATGATATGAAAGGCTGTTTCTTTTTCTTCACCACAGTCTGCAATCCACGGGTTTTCTGAGTATTCCCATGGTGTTGGGGTGTTTCCTCAGACCGAAGTGCCCAGTCAACAGGCCTACTAGACTAGATGTATAATTAGGAAACTTTGATCCTAAAATTTTTCATTTTGTAAATCTACAATTTCGTATTTTTTTTTACATGCTGTAAAAGAAAATCAAAGTTTTATAACGTTTTTTTTTAAAATATTTTGATTTTCTACAAATTTCTACCACCACTTGGGTAACTTAGGCCTCCCCATATGTATAAATTGTGTGCAAAAGTCTTGTAAAGTGTAAGTAATAAAAAATGATCACAAATCTATATTTTTACCCTAAGCTACGCCAATGCATCCTTTGTGATTGGGTTTAACCTATAAATTTCATTAAAAATTTTTATTTATTTTCAAATACTTAACAAATTTAACATTAAAAACACTTACCAACACTTTTATGTTTTGGTGTTCAGGGAACACACACAATATGAACATATTTGTCGTTATTGTCTCAGTAATATAACAATGTTTTACCAGCAATTTATTTAGATATCTATAATGGTTAACTACTAAGTATTTACACTAAAGCATGCAACAATGCCCTGTCTCACTAATTTTAACTGTTATTAAACCTTTTAACTTCTACAATCTATTAAAAATTCCCTTTTGATACACAGGGAGTGGACGGTAATGGAGTCCCTTTCCGTCGCACTTTAAGCAACCGTACGCAGTAGCAATGCTCGTTCTAGTTAGTTTTATATTAAAAGATCTTGACTACAAAAATGTGCCTATAAAATGAATATTTCAATAGTTGGTATCACTGCTTTGAAACATCTTCGTCACCGATGACGTGCATTGGGTTTTGTTTTGTGTTTACTTCAGTAGTAGTGACCGTTAATAAATTATTTATGCATGTCGGCAAATTTTCCTTACACTTTCAGATCCGGCAAGAAAATAGAGCCTATTTATAAAGAGTACGAGAAAACGTCGGAGGAAAGTCACGAAGAAGTGGAAATGAAAGATACACCGGAAGTTGACGATTTTTTATTTGCAGAAAGTTCCAGTTCATCTAAAAATAAATCGCATAAATTTTCGTACGGTAGCTCGCCTGGATTCAAATTTAAATAAAAGAAAAAGCACGTCGGCCCCCCGAATTGTCGAGCTGCAAGAGAGGCATAATCTTAACGTGTCAGATAAATGAATGAATTTTACAATCAAGGCATAAATTTTGTTAAAATGTAAGCTGAATGTCCATCATGAAGAGTAGGTTTTTGAAGGCCAGATCTAATGTTTCAACACCACCATCATTATTTTGATTTGTAATTTTGGTGATGCCCCAAATTGACGCCATTATTGGCTAGTCGAAATATACAAGTGCACCCTCTTTTGGTATTTAGTAATTAAACTGACTTGTATAAATTGTATACAGGTGGATAAATAAACGAATGATGAGTTCTCGAACGCAGAACGTAACCGCTAGTCTCGTTAACATTTTTGTTTGCCATCATTGTTTTAGTTAAACTTTTAAAAACAAAATTATGTGCTTTATTCTGAGTAGTTGGTATTATTGCAATTTTTTTATTTAGTTAGGTTATTTATATTTGGAAATTATTTTTTAATACATTTTATACTTTGACTGTGATGTATTTAATCTTTTGTTCCAATAAATTTTTTTTAAACGTCTTATGATTAACATTATTAATGAACCTGACCTGCATTAATCGTTTTAATAGTCTAGCACTTCACCAAGGTGGACAAATTCTGTCATGACTATTAGCTACTTTATTCATTTGTACTTAAAAATCTGAAAATCGAAGGATAAACATATTTTTGAAGTGAAAACTGCTCTAGGTGCGTCGAGCAATTTATTGCATGGGAAAAACATGGTTTCGCGTCACCTGACATCAGCGACAGATGGGTGACGTCATGGCTTCTATCTGTCAAAAAATGGCCTCGAGCTGACAGCCCTCCTTTATTAGTTTATCTGTAATTCACAAATTATGAAATTTTAATACTACAATTAATTTGTAAATCCAAAAGAACCACTGTTATTTCATAGTTTTAAGTTTTCGCTTCTGTCTGCAGTCCTAATATCTGCCAATTTGTTTTTAAATTTTATTTATGATTAAAAATTGACCAATAAGATTAACGAGATTATTTTTCTAATGGATTAATGTCTTCGAAATCAAGACCAATTTGTGACGTGACATTCTCACACATGACAATTTATTTGATCTACTTTTTGAGGTTATGGTAAATTAGAAATATCTGTTAATATATAACAATAATAAGGTTGCTTAAATCAATTTAAAAAATGACGGATAAAATGCCAGTGAAATTAGGTGGAACGGATTACACGCAAGTTTTTATAGCAGTTTTTGTTATAATTATTACTTTAGGTAAGAATGATGTGTATATTCAACCATATGGGTTATTTTGTTAAATCAGAACATATTTTTTTATACATAAATTATCTTATGTTTCCAATCAAATAAATGGTCTTTTTAACGTTACATTTGAAGACGGTTGTGAGTAGTGAATTAAAAATTGATATGATTATACTAGTTGCTTCCAAACTATGTGTACATATTTACGTTCTTCTTTATAGTTCTCATTGCACTTTACAAAAGAAGAAAGAGCTCACGACAAGGAATACTCTTGACTGGTATCTGTGATAGCGGAAAAACTTTAATATTTTCTCAACTTATTCACAACAAACATATACAAACTCATACCTCTATCAAAGAAAATATTGCAAATTTCATCATTAATAATGTAAGTTGCATTTGTAAATAAAAATATGGATTCCTAACTTAGCACTATTTTAAGGTAATTGACTGAATTTAAGATATATTAATTATTTACTCAATTTTAGGAAGTGTTTAAGATCATTGACGTACCTGGTCATGAGCGTTTAAGGGACAAATTTTTTGAACAATACAAAGATATTACCAAAGGTATTGTTTATGTAGTCGATTCTAATACAATAACTCAGGATATCAGAGATGCTGCTGAATTTTTGTATAATATCCTAGTTGATCCGATTATTCTCAAAAATAAACCAAACTTGCTTATTTTGTGTAACAAGCAAGATTTCACTTTTTCGAAAGGAGGATCTGCTGTTAAAGCGATTTTCGAGAAAGAATTGTAAGTATATTAGTTAAAAAGTAATGAAAAAATTATACTAACTTTGATTTGAAAATGTGGCTTGAATTGGTTTTAATTGTATTTCCCGCACTTAACACTATGTTTTAAATAAAAACAAGCGGTTCATGAGTGCCTTGATACAATTAAAAATTTTAACTTTATAAGAGTCATAAGTATAGTTATTCCAAAATCAGTTTAAAAATATATAAAAAACATCCCATTAAAAGCCATAAAATCTGCAAAAGAAACTGACCAGTGGCGTATCAATTTTATTTTTAAATCAGATATATTTTCAAATATTTAATTATTTATTAAATGACATCGTGAGTGACGAACCACGTTTTATCTAAATAAACTATATTTCTATTACTTTCTTTATAACTTAAGATCTGTCTTAAATAATTTGACGGAGTACCACAATATGATGCGATTCTATATACACATTCGACTATCTAACTTCTTAATACTTAAAACCACATTCTATTTAAATTTGTCAAAGTGTTTCTAATGTTGGGACTTGATTTTCTTCATACGTATTGTAAACTTTTTGTCGAATCACATCTTTAGGTGCATCATATATCCGACGGCTGTTGATACATTTTTATATTTTATCGTGTTCAATCACAACACCTCGTTTAATAAATAAATAAATTGTGAAATAAGTAATTTTCGTTAAGTTGCATATTCTTTTAATTTCATTTCATCTTGAGTTGGATTGACATTTTCAGCTTATAAGCATGAATATATATTTAAAATTACTTGTTGAACTTGAATATGCAAATCTCGATTTATAAATTCTCAAAATTGTGTCTCATTTTCATTATTATTAATTAGAATTGCATTATTAAGATGTATTTCATTATTAATTTGGATATTATCATAGCTCTGGGGAAATACACCTCGGTCTTCCAGGCCGAAGTCTATGCCATATTCAGGTGGTGTGGGACTGCATGCAGGTCCTCACTGAGTTAGCGACTGCAAATAAAGTCACTCTTACTTGGGTTCCTGGGCACACAGGGATAAATTGCAACGAAGTAGCCCATGAAGTGGCAAGAAATGGGACCCTGGTGGAACCAAGAAGCCAGTTGGTCGGATTGCCAATTGCCAAAGCAAAACATGAATTAAAACTAATCCTTGAGCAAGAACATATCACTCAGTGGAATGCAAATAACCAGCGGACTGGAATTCTGATGCCCTGAAGACGCAGAGGTAGTCACAAGATCAAAGATCTAGGTGACATAGGTGCCTATACCAATGGCCCAACCGCATGTAATGTAATGTAAATGGATATTATCATTACTTTGAATATCAATATTAAGCAATTCGTAAGATTCATCATTTACCTCAAACGGTCTCCAAAAAAAAAACAAAATGCAAACAATAATCTCCTGAGAAATTATTGAGAACCAGCGCGCGCTAATGTTTTAAACGTCTAAAGATTTGACCTACTCCTTTTCAAGTGAACACCTGCGAGCTAGATAGTCAACTGATGATTTGATGGATACGTATTAGCGACGTTGATATTCAAAAATAAGCTGCGCTACCCGTAGCTCATAAAAAGAGGCGGCCGATATGTTTTGCTACATTTATCGGTATTACTCAGTATAGAATAAAGCACTTATTACCGGAATGGAATATCGCAGTGCCCTGGTAAAATCATCTTTTTTAAACTGAGATTGGAAACACTATAAGTAATTGACTGCTTAATATCAATTTTTTTGACACGAAAAATCGATCTCAGATCGCTACCTCCAGTAGAGATTAGTGGGGACAAGGGTTTGTTTGCCTCGTTGCTGGAGGATGTAAAAACTCAGTATGGGAGAATTTCTGATATTTTACCTAAAACAAATGTTTATGGTGTAAATAAATTTAGATAGTAAGATAATCCCGAGGTAATTGTAGATCGTTTGCTTCTTTGTAGGAATACTCTGCGCCTTACAAAATCTAACCAGTTGGAGTCGGTGGATCCCAAAGCAAAAAGAGCTGCCCTATTAGGAGATTCCGAAGAGGACTTTGATTTTGCAGGTTTACCATTGAAAGTTGATATTGCAGAAAGTTATGCTTATCATAAAAATGGTAATGTTGACATCGAAGGTTTAAAAAAATGGCTCACTCAACAAACATATTAGCATTTTTTGTTTAAACTTGCTGATCCGTAACTTTTAAATTCATGTTTTTAATAATTTAGTTCCTTCGCATTCTGACTGATCATTTTTAATAGTCGATACTTCGCAAAATACGGCTAG
The DNA here is from genome assembly GCA_950111635.1 of Agelastica alni. Taxonomy (NCBI): domain Eukaryota; kingdom Metazoa; phylum Arthropoda; class Insecta; order Coleoptera; family Chrysomelidae; genus Agelastica; species Agelastica alni. The sequence goes on along the minus strand of OX467714.1, from coordinate 40,574,973 downwards.
TATAAACATTTTTGTTACTAGTAAAACAAAATAAAAAGAATGGGTATTCTGAAAGCTCCCACAAAAAAAGTTATTTCTAGTTTTGTAATTTTTCAAAACATCTTTAAACATCGATTAGAGCCGAATTTTTTTATTGGATAATTTTCGTTAAATTTAAACATTTGAGGGAAATGTTTAGTAATGGCTTCTATTGTAAATTATTGTAATTTAAATAGCATTGTTTTTGTTACACTTTATTTTTCATTAAAATGTTTTATCTATTTTTTTGTATGTTATTGAGATTTTTTAATAAAGTTTCATTAAAGAGAAATGTTATTTTTTGTGGACATTAAGAAAAAAAACCATGAAGTTCGTTAAAAAAAATTAATATTGAATTTTTAGTGTCTTAAAAATGACACCTTTTAAATGTTAGTCGCTTCTAAAATTCTACCGCTCTATGCCCGGGGGGACTAAGCCCAACCCTGTGAATATGCGTCGACGCGCCATCTAACGACATCTGATGTCGCCATTTATTTTTCGACACGTGCACGTGACGTTTCAGCTTGATAAAAATAGAAAGAGGTTCTGTATGTCAAAAAGTGGCCTCGGCTATAGTTAACATAAACCCCACACTTGAATATCTTTGTTTACTCTTTAAAAATCACTAATAACACCACATTGTTCCTTAAACCTATATAATTGTCAAGGAACAGGTTGACTCCATCAATAGAGATCTTAAAGCAATCGTCGAGTGGGGAATCAACAATCTTGTTCAGTTCAACGCCCAGAAAACACAAAGCGCCACGTTTTCCAAGAAAGTAAATTCCTCAAATCACTCCATCACAATGTCCGGAAATACGCTTGAATCAAGTTCCTCCATCTCGATCTTGGGGTCACGGTGTCTAATATGTCTTGGCATGACCATGTTGCTAACATCGCAAAGTCAGCAAGCCAGAGGCTAGATTATCTTTGGAAAGCTAGAAAGTTTTTTACTCTTGATCAACTATTGACGACGTACAAGGCTCAAATCCAACCTCTACTGGAGTATTTCTCGCACATTTGGGGTTCAGCACCAAGGCATTCTCTTCGTTTTCTAGATTCCATTCAGAAAAGAGCCATTCAGTTGATAAACGGCTCAATTCTCACAGATACCCTTCACCCACTAGAACATAGAAGAAGAGTTGCAGACAGACATTACTCTACAGATATTTCCATAGCAGATGCTCCAGAGAAATAAAAACTCTCGTACCACCACTGGCCACATTCGGCCGAAGAACTCGGCACGCTGATCAGTCTCATCCAATTACTCTCAAGATTGACACTACAAGGACCAATCTCCATCAAGAATCCTTTTACAGTGCTGCGATATAATGGAACAAGCTTCCAAAGTCAGTTTTTCCAGAGAACTATGACCTGTAACTTTTTAAAAAGCGGGTTCACAATCATCTCCTTTCTATAATCCCTTCCCCTTCTAATAGTCGCAGTGCGGGCCGTCCGCGGCCCACACGATAGGTCTACCCTTTTTGCGACTATTTTCAGTAAAAAAAAATATGTCATTTATTGTACCATATGCAATAAAGAATGCTTCCAGCATTCGAAGTTTTGAAAAGTAGGTACTCGGTTCTCGGTCAAATTCTCTATTCTTATCAGTACTTTAAGTACTCGTTTCTTCCCATCTCTAGATAAAAGTGTAGTTCTTCCATTATCAATTGCAGAACAGTTATGTGAGGAGTAATCAATATTTAATAAAAATAAAAATAATGTTTCCTACCCGTATAAAATCCGGTATTAAATCAAAGAAAGCTTCTGTCCACGCGGACTTGATTGACGTGCGTCAAAACACACAAATTAGGTTATTCAACTAATGGAAACAGCATATCAGAAGGTTAAACGCACTGAATTTGCCGAGGGGTGTACCGCGGTTGAAAAGCTATAAATAATCTAGTTTATGTTCTTCGAGGAACATAGTCTGTGATATCAGTGGTATGGTGTGTTGAATTTGGAAATTTCATAAAATAAATAGAAATATGGCGTTTAGGAGACCATGGGCTAATGAAAATAATAAAATTGCAAGTGTGGTAAAAATAAAGACAGATATGAATTTAACAATTAAGATTTAGACAGGTATTTTTAAAAATAATAAATTCATAGAATGAGGTATCTCCGCCTATGACAGATCAAACACTAATCGGTAAGGGTTCGAAACGAGTTTTTATATTATGTAATTGATAATGGAAGACTTATAAAGTATGCGCGCTTTTCGATACCGCGCGAGATTTGAAAGGATGCAGGATCGTTCTAAGGGAAGATTAAATTTAGTGAAAAATTCGCTCTGTTCAAAAACCTATTAATATTCTTTCGAACCGTTTCTTTCCGACAGATTTCATCGAAAGTTAAAAAAAAGAAATTCTTATCGTATTTAATTTATTTTTTCTATGAACAAGTCGAGTTATAAATATGATTATAAATTTAACAAAAAAAAATCATAAATACGGATCACCTAAAACAGGCACACTTATTTATACAATAAAATTCTTTTTAGACACAAACACTGACATTTAACTTAAGTTGAATATGCGCCCGCGCCATCGAACATCACTTTATACAAAAAAAATTCCGTACATCTTTAAACGAAACTTGTTACGTTTAAATATTTTTATTTTTTATTAAAATCGGTTGAAAAATCTCTCGATACGAGTTCCGTGGGAAGTGTCACTTGTCAAGAACTATACAGTTGCAAGACATGGAACAAAAGATCTCGCGTATGACGTTTGAATAACATAAAACGCACCCTAACATTATTATTTTACCTACACAGTTTACTTATACATAGTTTAAAATAGAATAATAATTTAAAAAGATATTGTGGACAGACCACTTAGACAAAATGTTAAATAAAGCAACCGGTCGTTTCGTTTTTATTTTGTAGTAAACTACATATACAAAAATAATGTTCTAAATGGCGCTGTCACAAGCAAAGACTTGGAACAAGTCCCGAATCACAGTGTTTTCTTTATTTTATCATTCTTGTACAATTATTTAATGCAAATGCTATTTTGCTTGTGCCGCAGCCTCTAGTTCTTGCTCAACTATTTTACGATATTCATCGAATCCTCCTTCGACGCTCTTGACGGAACCATTCCCGCACACCCAAAGTTCATTGCAGACCATACGTATCAGACGTTCGTCGTGAGATACCAATATTACACCTCCCTAAAATCATTTATTCCTCAACAACTTTAATTCGAAAAAAAATATATGGCAAATTAAGAAAAGTGATAATACCAACAGGATTATTAACTATTTACTACCCACACTCCTTATCATCGTTATTACTGTCTATAGAAAAAAAAATTAATGAGCCGTCGCGGAACGCCTGGCAGTTTTTGAAAGAGAAGAAAGCATGACAAACTGTGAAGTTTCGATTGAGGGAGAAAGAGTGGAACAAGTAAATGAGTTTGTGTACTTGGGTTCAGAGTTTACGAGAGATGGAAAGTATGACAGTGACATTGAGCGAAGGGTGTTGGCAGAAAAACAAATGAATGGGGCACTGCCTAGCTTTACGATCAGCCAAAAAGTGTCAAAAAAGGCACGTCTGGCTGTGCATAGAGGAGTGTTGGTTCCTACATTTATATATGGTAGTGAATGTTGGGTTTGGCAGAAGAAGCATGAAAATAGAATTAATACTGCGGAGATGAGTAGTCTGAGAAGTATAGCCGGAGCGACTAGGTTGGATAAAGTAAAAAAGTAGTGAGATAAGAGAACGCTATGGTGAAAAAGAAGATGTGGGTACAAAGATAGATAAATGAATGCTTAGACGGTTTGGACACGTAGAATGGATGGATAAAGGAAGATTGACGAAACAAATTTATAAGGCGAGTGTGAATGGACGGAAGTCGGTAGAGGTCGACCTCGGCGAACATATCTCAATCAGATCAACATTGTTTTGAAGAAAGGCCGGGTCAAGAGTACCAACAACCGACGAACATGCATGAGAGCACTGATGAAAGTAGAGGAAGCAAAAGATGTGTGTAAAACCGTAGCAAGTGGTCTCTGCCTTCCCCTACGGGAAAAAGGCGTGACTATATGTATGTATGTAGTCAAAGACGGCGAGGCACGAATACGAGAAGACTCAGTACATTCTTGCCACACTTTGAACAGTGTTGTGTTTGTTTTGAGTTAAAGTTAGGTTAGGCGAGTACCTCGTCCAGAGTTCCTCGCACGAGAGTGTAGAGGTAGCTTTAGAAAGATTCCTTAAGTTATTGGAACATCAATATTTTTGGAATCTCTTATGATAGTTTTAAAAAATCATAGAATAATTTAAGTTGGTGATAGTTTATGTAATCAGTTTTAATTTTAATTTTTAGATTCGAATTTTTATTTTATGCTGTTCGTAGTTGTTTGCGGCTGAAACATTTCTGTATCGTCTATTTTTTTTTTATATTACTACGTTACTACTGTGAAATCTTACTTTGCAATGGGGTTTATTCTGTATGAATAAATAAATAAATCATAATATTACACGAGAAATAAAACTGAGTAAAAAGGTAAAATATAATTTAACCACTGACAATAATTTACTCATTTACCATTCTGGACAAAGAATAATGACGCTAATTAGATAAAACACACAGAAAACTTTTTTATTTTTCCAAATTTATTGTGTCGCCTTCTCTCCCATCTCGAAATAAAATAGTTATTATACTCAGTTTTTGGTAAAGCCTTCAAAGCGGCCGCGACGTATTCACTGTTTTGGCTTCTACTGACTCAAATTTATGTCCATGAAAAAATAAGAAAAAGTAACTCAGGGACATATCTGGCGAGAACGGTGCTTATGGAACGACATATAATTGATTTTTGTTGAAATACTGAAGAATAATGATGGCAGAATGATATGATGCATTATCCTGATGCAAAAACCATGTTTCGCCATAATTCTGGTCGTTTTTTAAGAACTGTCTCACGTAAACGACGCAAAAGGCCTAAATAATATTTTTTGTTGACTGTTTGGCCGGTTTGAAGAAACTCTCTGTGAACAACGCCACGGTAGTCGAATAAAACAGTTGACCTTGATTTTTTACTTTGACATGGATTTTTGGTTTTGGTTCACCTGCAGCACGATATTCACTGGATTGTACAGCTGTTTCGGGTCACAAGGTTAGATACAAGTCTCATCGCCAGTAATTATGCATTTCAGATCATTATCTGTCAATAAAAGCATCTCTCCACAAACTTCAACACGACGTTATTTTTCAAACAAATTCAAATCTATTGGAACAAGACGAGAAAACACACGAGACAAGCCCAAATTGTCCTTTAAGATCGTTTGTATCGATCTTTTTGAAACAACAACAATATCTACAAGGCCTCTTTGAGTCAATCGACGATTGGAAAGTACAAGCTTCTTAATTTCGTTGATGTCTTCGTCAGTAGTTAAGATGGCCTTCCTGAACGAACTTTGTCTTTGACTACTTCACGACGCTCACCAAACGATTTGTACCACTTAAAAACATACTTTTGTGACATTTCAAATGCATCAGAACAAGAAATTTCATTTTTCCTACAAAATTAGATGCAAATTCTTTCTGTTCCATTTAACAATTGCTGACAATATTCTTTAAAAAAAAACGCTGCAGTTTTTAACCTAATAAGGCGAATGTCACGAAATTTATGTCAGCTCTTCACAACAGTCATACCAACCCCTACCAAATACATATTTGTAAAAAAAACAAACTCATTACTTTTTGTCCAGAGTAGTAACTGTGGGATGATTGTCAATTTCTAATTAACCAAATACGTTACCGTATATTTTTGCACGGCTTTTCCTAACGCCTCTATAGTTTCTATGTCCAAGTGATTCGTCGGTTCGTCGAGGACCAAAAAATTGGGTCGTCCCATACACATCCTCGCGAAAGCTACCCTGGACTTTTGGCCTCCCGATAAACTCGACACCGTCTGTAACGCCAAGTCTCCAGATACGCCGAAACTGCCCAATTGTCGTCTATACTCCTCGGCAGGCTTACCTTAAATACAATCGATTTTTATTTTAATTAAAATGTCCAAATAAAATCGGAGTAGTTGTTTAGGATATTATTATATTGTTAAATTTTACTCTTAAATATAGATGTGGGGACAGACCATTTTGTACCCTAGCCATGTTTGGGATTTTATTTTATTGCATTGTTGGAATTTTACACTCAACAGATGTGAGGACAAACCATTTTGTACTCCCTAGCAGGTAGGGTTTTGTGGCAAAAAGCTTTTAGATGCCTACGACACTTTAATAAAGGCAATGTGTAACCTAATAGAAGCGTTCGAGATGTAGTGCTACCGTCGCCTATTACGTATATCATGGGTAGACAGAGTTCGAAACAGCGAGGTGCTTGCCCGTCTCCAGAAGCAACTAGAAGTCATGTTTACCATCAATAAACGCAAGTTGAATTATTTTGGAAATGTTATGAGAGGGGTACAGTGCCGTATCTAACAGAATATCATGCAAGGCAAAATCCAAGGAAGAAGATACACGTCCTAGCAGAAAAACCTGAGACAGTGGTATGGTGTTAATTCTACAAGTCTGTAACGTGCCGCTGCTAATTATATAAAAATCATAATGATGATCGCCGATGTCCTAGGAGGACATGGCACGTGAAGAAGAAGAAAACACTTTAACGTGTAACATTTAATATTTTTAGCTTCCGAGCATTCACAACAGTATACATTTGGCTCTCGAGCATTAAACATTGTACATTCAGCTTTCGAGCATTCAACATTACATTATACATTTTGCTTCCGAGCGTCTAAAATACAACAACACATCATACAACATGGCTTTCGGGCGTATAACAACAAAGTGTATGTATATAGACAATACATAAACTAATCCGTCGAACGGGATTAGTGAATAAATAGTAATTTTAAGTTTTCTTACCGGGGTAGGTCTGTTGCAGTAGCTCGACTGAATTGACGTTCATGTCTAATTGGTCCACGTGATGTTGGCTGAAGTAACCGAACTTTAAGTTCCTGTGGACATGCCTCATGCCGGACGTCGGCGACAAAATCCCCATGATGATTTTCAAAAGCGTCGTCTTCCCCGCACCGTTATCACCAACCTAAACGATATTTATTTACTTGCTTTTTCCCACAATCGCGAAAAATCGTAGAGAAACACGCTGATAAACAAAAATTTATTATTATGCACAACTGAAACCTGTTGTTTAAACACTCTTCACTAGTTGACTAGCAAATGTCGTTTGGAAATTTGTAGCAGCAATAAAAAACGAGCCTTCGCGGGACGCCTGGCAGATGGAAACATCGAGATTATTTTGTATAGAAAAGGTTTACTAAAAAAAACTAAATACTTTTGCTGAATATCACTTAATATAAATCTGCTATATTTTGTTGGCAAATGTCTAGAAGCAGCACTTTATGGAGAACAAGAATTCTTTGACTGGTTCGCATGAAAAACAGTTGATATAATTAACCAAAATGATTTTTAAGACGACTCTTATATTTAATATTGCCGTTAAATGCAGAAATTTTTTATGGAAGAAAGAAAAAAGTTGTTGAACGATTAAACATTTACACCAAAGAGTATATTAAATCGATTCGACTGTTAGTCTATGAATGAACATACAAAGTTAACCTAATCTAACCTATCACCAACACTACCTAGTGAACAAAATCGAATTTTCTATCGATTAACAATCGATTCTGCAACACCATAGTGTCAATGCTGTACCAATTAACGAATTACTGCAAGCAATCAATTCAAAGCCGGAGAAGTACTAACTATTGCGTCGACTCGAGACAGCGCGTTGAAGAAGGGAAAAAGGGAGCCGGTTGCCGTGTCAATTTTATATTTGGTTGCCAATTTACATACGTTGGTGCTCAGGGACGGCTAGAGGATGAATTTAAAATACAGAAAAAAATCATTAGTGTTGAAATCGACTGATTCCAGCAAGTTGGTTGGAATTAGTTCCTGTAGTCAGTCTCTTGTAGTTTTTCTTTGAAAGTTGTGGCTTCCGAGAGTTGGTCTCAGTTAAATAAAATGTTCGTTACTTTCAAATCACATTATTTCTTAATTTATATTGTTACGAATAGCGGCCAACATCTTAAAGGCCGAATCTGCTCAATGAATCATCAAACGAACGATCATATGTTATGGCAAAGGCGAGAGAATGTTATTTCTGAGTGTGTACCACTCATTAACAAACCCATATGCGTAACAATTAAGTTTTGTTCCAACCTCTCAACAAAAAAAACGAGTTTTAATCGTGCATGGATGGTTTATCGTTTTTTCATTCCAACCATTTTTATTAGTGGCTGGAACTGCAGGTTTCGATCTTAACATCTTCTAAACGTGTTTCTATTGAACAATACTCGTTTGCACACGCGCATTTGCATCAAAAATTTTATATATATTAAGTATATACCGGAGATATTTTTAGTACATAGGGCATAAGGGCAGTTATTTTTTCCAATACTTACGATACATATTCTCGATTCCATCGTAGCACCGATGTTTACGTTGCTGAATATCACTCTTTCCGTGTTATAACGAAACAGGATTTCGTCTAATTGTAATATCGGAGGAGATAGCGGTTCTGTTTCAGGCAATTTAAGAACCACTTCGGTCTCTTTGACGATCGGTTTCAGTTCGGGGCTGAAAATGTAATTAATGTCTAAATAAAAAATATTTTAAGGGTGTAATTATTGAAATTTGTCTTCTATAAGGACACTTCTATTTCAAAATGTCATCCTTACTTACAGTTTCTCCAGCATTTTAATTTTGGACTGGACCAAGGCGGCTCTATTAGCATTATATCGAAACCTATCGATAAACTCTTGAACGTGTTGCCGCTGCTGCATCTGCGCTTCGTATTCCCTTTGTTGGTTCTTTAATTTTTCCGTTTTTGTTTTTTCAAATTGCTCGTAATTGCCCCTAAAAAAGTTTTCAAAATAAAAAAAAGATGTGTGCACTATGTGCGCATATTAGAAGTAAAACTTTTAACGTTTAAACGACTAGAATTAAATTCAATTATACTGAATATATAAGGAATATTATAAGGTTTGGAATGATGTATTTATAGAACGTCGTACACTACTGTTTGCATATGAATATTATTCTTAATTTATTTGTTATCTGTAAATTACTGGGTGCTTCAATAGCCTGTACATCTTGTGTAGTTTTTGAAGTAAAACTTCTATAAGCGCGCTGGGAGTAAAAATTCAAGGCCTTGTCACACGACATAGCGAGACGAAAATGTGTAACGATCATTTATAATGCGCATGCGCGAGAAGCATAGCAACGCGACGTCTATTTTGTGTAGTCCACGTGTTTGTCAAAATAACAATTGCAAAAATAACTCGCTGGCGCGTTCTGTTCTATTGATATACTACGATTGGAAGAGTGGAAGAAACAAATTTATAAGGCGAGTGTGAATGGGCAAATCGGTAGAGGTCGACCTCGGAGAACATATCTCGATCAGATCAACATTGTTTTGAAGAAAGGCCAGGTCAAGAGTACCAACAACCGAAGAGCGTGTATGAGAGCACTGATGAAAGTAGAGGAAGCAAAAGATGTGTGTAAGAACCGTAGCAAGTGGAAGGAAGTGGTCTCTGCCTACCCCTATGGGAAAAAGGCGTGACTTTATGTATGTATGTATGTATGTATGATATACACGATACTCACGCACTTTTTTTTCCCTAAATTAACTAAGTGATGATGTATTTTTTATGTCGCTAGGAAGTTAGTTATAGATTTTAACTCCGTTATATACCAATGATTTTTTAATTAAGTTTGACATGGGAATAGGCAGCCACAGTATTGTCGTGTGGAGTATGGTATGGGTCATAGTCAATTCAAGCGTGAGTTGTTTACGTTTCCTATTTGGAGACTACGTTTACCAATATCTGTTTATTATCAAATATATTAATTGATGTAGCGCACCCCACGCTTTTGATTGTTAAATTATTTTTTATTAATTATTATTTTTTAGTTTGGGTTTTTTTAAATTATTGCTACTTCACTTCAGTATTAATCGTCATATGAGTTTGTCGTAAAATGGCATTCCGTGAAAATTAATTGGCGTATAAAAAACGCGAACAGGTATTTAAATTACTAGGATTTAAAATGGTGACATTTGTTGGAGAGTAGTTCAATCGTCAAGCGTATTTAAATTGCATTCATGGGGGATATCAGCCATTTTTAATCCATATAAATCACTTTTAAATATAACTGATCCTGGCCAAGATTTTTGAAATTTTTTATGAAATTATTGTATTGTCATCGGTCCTTTAGAAGTATACAAAGTTTCAAGTCGATCCGTTGTTTTTAAATGGGTGAAAATCGTGTCCAAAGATTCCGTTACATAGATAGATATGAATCAAGCTAATATAAAGCGTTTAATAACCGTTCATTTACCTATAAGCTTCTATCCTTTGGGAATGAAGATGTACAATATCCGTAGGCACTGTATCCAGGAAATTTCTGTCGTGAGAAACTACGAGCAACGTCGTAGGCCAATTTTGCAGATAATTTTCTAACCAAATGATAGCCTTGATGTCCAACATGTTCGTCGGTTCGTCGAGCAGCAGAAGATCGGGTCTAAAAAAGTAAATTATTTGCTGAACCTTTAAAGAAAATGCACACATGCACACAGCCAAGAGATTAGTAAAATTGGGATGGAATTTTCAAACCAAACGTGTTTATTTGGTGTGGCGGAAAACAAATGTCGTTTGAAGCAAAATAGGGGAGGTTACCTGGAAAACAAAGCACGTGCAAGCGCTAATCTCATCCTCCAACCTCCGGAAAAGGTTTTTGTTGCGTTTTGTTGCATATCGGAGGTAAAACCCAAACCATTTAGAATAATTGAAGCCCTAGCTGGCGCCTTATCGGCTTCTATATTCTGTAATTGGTTGTAAACTTCCGTAAGCTGGCTGTTAAGCTCTGGATCAGTAGATCTAAAATAATTTTTAATTAACTACTACTGAATAATATCACAAAAATAAATCAATTACCCGCTATTAATTGCAGCACTAATTTCTCGTTCTTTCTTTAACAACTCTTCTCTAACAGTATCACATTCCAAAACACTATCTAATGCTAAAGTATCATCTCCAACCACCTAAACAAACGAAAAACTCAATTTATTTAATGCTGGATACACTCCACATTGTCTCAAATCAATAAAATAAAGTTTAATTAAATAAAACGTAAACTAATTATTATTTTTTGAGAAAAATGTACAAAAAACTTACTTCCTGTTCTACATGAAGGATTGATATGTGGGAAGGTATTCTTAACTGACTACTTGAAATCATTCTTAACAAAGTACTCTTCCCTAAACCATTTCTACCAACTAAACCATACCGCCTACCGTTGGCAAGGGTTAAATCTGCCCCTTGCAGTAATACCCTTAAACAGGAACATATAAATGATTTTAAACGTCTGAATAAAATTATTCACAACACTTACCTATCTCCGTAGGCAACATCAAAGTTTTCTATCCTAATGTCCTGCGTCCTGTTGGTACCTTTGGCTTCTAATTTGCTATCTTTTTTACTGGTAACTTGTGAGGCAGTAGCGGTCTGTAGTTTAGGAGGTGCGATGGTCTTTACTTCTTTAGTTCGTTTATCTTGTTTCTCTTGCAATTTTGCTTCTGCTTTTTCCAATTTTCTAGCATCCACTTTCTAAAAAAAAATTGTTTAAACTTGAATTTTTAAAGAAAGAGACCTGTCAATTATCTCCACCATATTCCCAAAGTCATCAGGTGTGCAGTACCGATTCATACGGAATTGGGTACAAGTGGAATGACGATCGTTCAACAGTATTATTGTTCCGACAGTCGTCGTAGTGAGCGGCTGTCATACAGTTTCTTTTTCCACAGCTTTGAATTAATTTTATTGCTTGCAGTAATTCACTAGTCGGTACTTGTACATTGTGTTTTTAATGATAGAAATACCTTTATTTTGTGTTTGATAAAAACCTTTAAAAAATCATCCAAATTGTGATTACTTTCAGTCCACTATATCGAAGTTAACTAATCATTTCTCCCATGTAGGAAAAGGGAAAGTAAAAACCCCCTATTCCTACAACAGCTTAAATAGTTCAATGTCAAGGATGTTAAGAGAAGCTTACGCATCAGATCTTGATTTTTTCACTGATTTGTTGAGGACATTAATAAAATCTTTAGTTGATTACATATTTTCTGTATAGATATATGTTTCTGTAAGTTTTTTAGTTTTAAGTATTTTTTTATATATCTAAAATGTTTGCCACCTTTGTAATTACAGTGGTTTTCCCGTTTATTCCAAATAAATAAAAAGCTTTAATCTAAAGTGCTCTATAGACCACCAAATTATTTGTCAATTTTATGTTGGCTCTCAACAGATTTAACAAATAAGGCTAAATTTGTCAGATCTCAATTCGTTCCACATTTTTCGCTCGTAAAGTACCATGTGAAGGAACATATAAATCATCTGTCCCAAAATCTGACAGTATTGACTTTTACATTTTATTACTTTCACTTTATGTTGCACTTAGAACATCAATTTTTTTTTCTCACATCCTCTTTAGTTATACTTGGACGACATAATTTTAATAAATTGGCCATTTTTTCACAGCTCCTATTATTCTTATCCTTTGACTTAACCTTCCATAACTGAGTATAAAAGAATCTCTTTTTCGTTCATATCAGATGGTACAGAGTATCAAATCAATTTGACCAACACATAAAATTTGACAAATAATTTGTTAGTCTACAAAGCACTTTACATCATAACTTTCCATTAAAACATCTCTATTATCAGGTGTGTTTGACACACAAAAATCTAATTTAAAAAGTACTTTTCTTAAAGTTGTCTGCCCACCTTCAAAACCTACTTGTGCATCGCATATTTCTTGAAAAATTGCTTTTAAAGTCGGTATTATATGAAAATTATTACTGATTTCTTTAATTCTTTGTCCCTAACCTTCTGAAATGAAAGTTCTGGAGCAACGCCTTCAGTTGGATGTTTTCAGAGATGAAAAAACAAGGTCTACCCACTTAAAATTTGTATTTTTAAATAGAAAATTATAACAGCAACAAAAAACACCTGCACACCCACTCATACAACTAAAGCACACCTATAGCCTCCATCTACATAACATATTCCCACTTAAAAATTTCGCATGTACTTCTTTGTTTACCTTTAAGTAGGGTTATTCAGCAACCGTCAGTGTTTTTGAAAATTCATCCTACTCCGACTGGATTTAACTGGAAGTATTCCCTAACAATAATAATTCAAGTCTACATACAAACTTTTTCTTTCAAGGTAAAGAGCTCACACTGTATGACTACATAATATTTTTTAAAACAAAATTATTAAAATAATCACATGATGTAACAACTGTAATATTTTACATCAGCAATAAATATGCACATTAAAAAAAATTTATCACAATCATTAAGTGATAGTTTTTTATGTTACTTATCTATTAGTATGTAACAGAGTATGTATGATTAATTATAATAAATCTAAATGTTACCATACTTATTTTATTTATAGAATTATCAACTTGCAACAAGTTCAAATGATGTGATTTCAAGAATTAGACTGGTGAAATAATGATGTTTTAATGAGAAGACTACTCGCCAAATAAATAATTACTGTTCCTAATAACTGAATGTAACAGTGATTATAGATAAAAAATTATTATTAACACTTCAAATGAATTTTCAACAGATTAATAAACCTTACCAATGAATCATCCCTTTGTATGAGCCATATACTTTTAACGTCTTCAATATTTTGTACAGGATTTTCTACCATAGAACCCAAATGAACGGGTGCATTTAATACTTTCATAGCCCCATTAGTAGCTGCTTTTCCTTTATCCGGTTTTAACATACATAGAAGATCATTGCAAATAGTTCTGGAATTTTGAATATGAAACACGTTTTTAAAATATAATAAAAAAAAATACTAACCGAATATCATCTTCAGACTTATCGTTAGAAACTTCCTGTAAAACTTCTCCTACTGCTTCATAAATCTCTTCACTATCTTCGAATTCATCCGCACCGTTTAATAGAACTCCTGAAAATATTAAGACGACATGAATATTAAGAAAGTTTCTAGACTAAAGTCAGTTAAACTTACCTTCTACATATTGTTTTAAATCATCATCTATTGAAGGAAAAACATTTTTAATATATTCACTACACGTTCCCATACTTGAGAGAACTAAAAATCCTAATTTTATCACAAAAATTAGAGGTGACAATTATTTTTAACCTCAAATCACGTTATAAATTTAAAAGAGAAGAACATGTCTCAGTGTCAGTGTATTCGTAGACGAAACCAGTGGTTGACAAACAATTATTAATGTCCATGTCAATAATTTGCTGACTAGGATCGTTTATTTGAACACGATTCTTACAATAAATCTTTATTTTTAAAATTATTTTTTAATCCACTTAAAAAATTAATTTTTTTTTATACTTAATACTGTTTATCTATGCCTATTTTTTGTAAACCGGGAATTCGGGTTGTGTTGAGCAATGAGGGATAAAGGTGTAGAATCTTGTTAAAAGCATATTCGTGTAGTTAATGTAAATATTAATAAATTTCGTTATAATAAAATATATTTTAAGGTTGCTACTGACCGATCGCAGAGATAAGCAACCCACTGACAAGATGCACGTCAATTCTATTATTTAGAAATATCTCCCATGAAAAAAATTTAAAAATAATCTATTAAAAAATTTGACCAAAAAAATAAATTTTTATTGTTATAAAACCATATAAAGGATAATGATAAAAGATTTTTGTAAAACTAAATGGTAAAAAATATACCGATGCTTACATTTGTGCTTTAAAATTATTTTTTTAGTGCATTCAAGTATATGAATAGCCAGAAAGTGTCAAAAAAGGCACGTCTGGCGGTGCATAGAGGTGTGTTGGTTCCTACACTTATGTATGGTAGTGAATGTTGGGTTTGGCAAAAGAAGCATAAAAATAGGATTAATACTGCGGAGATGAGTAGTCTGAGAAGTATATATAGCCGGAGTGACTCGGTTGGATAAAGTAAAGAATAGTGAGATAAGAGAACGCTGTGGTGTAAAAGAAGATGTGGTTACAAAGATAGATAAAGGAATGCTTAGATGCTTTGGACACGTAGAAAAGATGGATGTAGGAAGATTGACGAAACAAATTTATGAGGCGAGTGTGAATGGACAAGTCGGTAGAGGTCGACCTCGGAGAACATATTTCGATCAGATCAACATTGTTTTGAAGAAAGGCCAGCTCAAGAATACCAACAACCGACGAGCATGTATGAGAGCACTGATGAAAGTAGAGGAAGCAAAAGATGTGTGTAAGAACCGTAGCAAGTGAAAGAAAGTGGTCTCTGCCTACCCCTATGGGAAAAAGGCGTGACTTTATGTATGTATCAATCTATAAGGTTTGCTTTCACCCATTTGTTGGTCATTGCTCTCCTTTTAGAATCGTTAGAAGTGCTGTCAAAAGCTCCAGCAATGTCTACAAATACACCCAGGGCGTAGCCCTTATGCTCCATTTTCTCTAACTGAATATTTATTTTGGTAGGCCCAAATTTCTGAAATATCTTTGCAAACTTTTTTAACTTTTCTTTAACAGATATATGAAGTTTGCATATTTATACTGTTTCATTGTGTAATTGCGTTTATTAAATATGAATCAAACTCTGTGTGATCTTATATTTTATTAATAGGTAAAATTGTTATGGTAATGATATATCATTTTTTTTCCTAACTCTTATTTTTAAAATTACATTAAAACAGAAACAGATAAAAAAAATATCCAATATAAACAAGTGAAAATTACGATTAGTCACTTTGAACTATACAATTTTAAAAATTAAATCATTAAATCAACAATTTTTTAAGTACAAAGTGACCCAAAATGTAGGTATACAGTTATGTATACATAATTGTTTATCCCCTTTTTTTTTGTTTCTAAGGTAAAAACTAAAAAGTACATGATAATTATTATTTGAAAGACTAACCAAACTAAAGTCTTTCAAATAATAATTATTGTCACAACATTTTACCCTAGAAACAAGGGCACAATCAATTATGTAAATGTAACTGTATACCTACTTTTGAGCCGCTTTGTATAATAAATCACAAGATTAACATGGACGTGAAATTGTAATATATAATTTTATTATTTTGCAATTTTAAACTAAACATTTTACTGAAAATAATAAAACATTAAAACAATGTAACATTTTTTATTAAAAACATTCAGAAACACATAATGGAAAATTAAAAAAAAAGTCTGAATAGGAAAACGCCCACACTAATTTGTTTCAATTTCCATATCATCCTTGTCATCCATATCATTAAACATGAATTCTTGTTGATACTCTCTCAGGAATTGAACAGATCTTCCCTCATCAAAAAATAGTTGGTATGCTCTTTTTATATCTTCAACATCAACTTCATGAGCTTTCCTTTTCCTAGCTATTAAACTTGAGGTCATTATTAATTGCATACCATAGCGCAAAGAAGTTTCTTTACAAATTCTAGTAAGTACTGTCAAAGCATTGTCTGACATCAGGCAATCTTCTTCTTCGCTACGAATACTTAAAATTTCTCTTAACTCTTTTTCTTCATAAGGCTGTGTTGGAACAATTATTGTTCTATCTAACAAATCCAATGGTATACCATGAGGAGACTTGTATGTAGTTCCTCTAATTTTAGTAATTCCTCTGTTTGTTGCCATTATAACTATAGGAGACATTTCATTTTCAAGAGCTCTGTTGAGAAAGGAAAAACATTCAATATCAAGCATATGTACCTCATCAATAAATAACACTCCCGGTATAATCTCAGCTTTTCCTTCTTCTCGCCACTCGGCTACTTTCCCATTAATTTGTTCTCTAACTTCTGGCTTAATTTCACCTGTGTCTCCCGAAAATAAGGCCAAAAATCCATGTGTTCTGCTGTTTATAACATCAATTTCATGCAGAGTTACAGTATGAACAACCTCCTTACGCTTTTGTAATTCACCTTCTGGACACTGCACGAATCTTGTCTGTTGTCCTGTAGCATCATAGTCTCTAGCTCTTGCAAAAGATCTGCCTAGCCTTGTAATTTTTCCTGTGGCTTTATCAATTGTAATGACATCACCAGACTGAACTTTTTCTTTTAGAATACTATCAATCATTTTTCCTCCTAAATCGTACACAGTCTCCATGTCTGTTGTCTTCAAAATTAATTTACCCACCTTAGTACCAACGCCTGTAGCTGGACGTTCAATTTGAACCTCAACGACTTCTCCTTCAATTATTTCACTTTCTTCTTTAATGCGAACACCTATGCTCTTTCTTATGGCTTGCGTTATGGCCTCAGTTTTGCTCATTTCGAGTGAGTATATTTCAGAGCCTGCCATACTCGTAAATGGGGTATCTTGACCTAATGCTTGAGCCAAAGCAGTCGCTATAGCCGTTTTACCAGTGCCAGGTTGTCCCGCTAATAGTACTGCTCTACCTGCAATTCTTCCTTCTCTCACCATGTGTAATACAATACCTACAGCCCGTCTGGCCGACACTTGTCCAACCATTCCTTGAGATACATGTCGTGCTTCCAGGCTATCATCTAAGCCCAATCCTCTAATGTGCGAGTGAGCCCCAATTCTTTCAACACGTGTAGTCTCACGAACCTCTGCTATTTTTGCAGCGGCTGCAGCTGCCATTTTTAACTAAATTTACTAAAAACTTTAAATGAACCGGCTAACACGAGCTTTCTTCCAAGCAGGAAATGAAATATTGACAAAACACGCTAATGTCAACTGTCAACTAGCTTATTCTATTATCAACATCGAACACACTTTAATCGATTATAGAAAGCGAATGGTAACGATTGTGTCCATAAGTGTGAATCAACGAACGAATATAATATTATTATATAATTATCTATGATATTAAACGAAATGATTTATAATAAAAGAAATATTTATTTGTAGTTTTTGATAAAAAAAAACAAGGAGATAAATAGTTACAGTTTGGTGAAAATACCAATATATCAAAACAGAGTTGGTGTTTTGTAAAGTTACATCACTCTGCCATCTAGGCATCTGTTCTAACTGTCAAGTGTCAAATTATATTTATTTCTATATTTGTAAACGTTAGATCTGGATGTGCATAATTATCTTTCGTGATATCTTTTTTATAAAAATAGAATCTTGTGCTACGAATTTATTGTTTAAAATATTCTTGTAAAATTCGCTACTTGTTACGAATCGACGATTTATTATTTTTGACTTGATTAATATAAATTTTCAATGTCTAAACAGCGTGTAGGGTAAGTTGTGACATCCGAACTGGGCTAGTCCCATCATTTTACCATGTATAGTTTGTATTAGTGCATATATATATATATATATATATATATATATATATATATATATATATATATATATATATATATATATATATATATATATATATATATATATATATATAGTTCATATTTTAGTTATATATATTACAAATAAAATACAGTGTGTACAAAAAGTAACGTATTTTACTAATATTTCGATATCTTTTGGGTTTACAAAAAAAAGTTAAATAAAATTTTTTCAAATAATTCAGCCATCTGCATAAGTTGATTAGAAGTATACATGGTGTACCGTTACTACAAAAAACTTATATTTACATAATTTTTTAAATAGTACACCCTATATATATTTTCAGTTTTTCATAGTCTATTAAATTAGAAATACAACCATCAAGACTGCATAATTCTAACCTTATTTATCATACAGTTATTTAAAAAAATAATATATGAAGCATTTTTATTACCAAAATAATTAATAAATCTCATTTAATTATCATCATCATATTTCATCTAATGTAAAACAATCACTAAAATGGACATTATGGGGACTTGCATTGAATTACCTTATAATCAATTCACAAAATGGTTTCATTAAAGTTGTAACATATTTTAACCCAATTCTTTTTTTAGTTGTTTAGTGTTTCTTTTTAAAATAGTACATAAACGATTTCAGAAACAAAGGCGGGAAGTTTAGATCACAAAAGTCACCAAGGTCGAAGAATGTAAGAAATACCAATAGAAAAGTGATTAAGAAAAGATTAACAATGAAGGGAAGAATACAGGACACAAGAAAAATACAAGATGCCCGTCAAAAGATTCAACAAAAAAAGCAGAAGATCGTAACAGATGCTAGAGATATATTAACAAAAATGGCAAAAACCCAAGATGCTAGAACAAAAATTAATAAGATTCGTGATGGTAGAGACGATAGAGCATCTACTAGTGGTAATGTAAAAGTAATTGGCAGGAATATTTTAAAGAAAACTGACCGTAATGGTAAAATAAGTTTATCTACCAACAAGGCTTCAAAACAAAAACTTGATATGAATTTTGCCATACAAAAACAACTTGGCTTATTACCCAGCAGCAGATCTCCTCCTAAAAGACAAGCTCCAAAAAGAAATGCTGCTGTGAATACTGTTAGAGCACTGCCAGTAAGGTGAGTAATTTTTATATTTTTTTAGATACCCCAAAGAAAATTAATTAGACTGTGTGAATATTTATTTGGTAGGTTGGTATGACTATTGTGTGTTGCCAATATAAATTTTGTAATATTTGCCTTATTGTTAGTGTTAGTTACTGTGATTTATGTTTATCAAAATTACAAGTTTTTAAGTGGTACATATCATTTTGTGAGAGTCGTGAAGCAATTCAAAGGCAGTTCCTTTAGGAAGGTCATCAACCTCAATTACTGATGAAATCATCAGCAAAATCAAGGAGATTGTTCTTTCTAATCATCGATTGAGTTAAAGAGACCTTGTAGATATTGTTGGTATATCAAAAGGATCAAAACAAACAATTTCAAAGGACAATTTGTGCTCATCTCTTGTGTTTTCTTGTCCTGTTCCAAAAGACATGAATTTGTTTGAAAAACATCTTGTGGCTGGAGAGATGCTTTCTATGACTGATAATGATCTGAAATGCATAATTACTGTAGATGAGATAATTTAGTAAATATTGTGCTGCAGGTAAACCAAAACCAAAAAATCCAAAGCAAGTAAAAAATCAAGGTCATGTTGATTGTTGTAGAAGGGTAGTTTTAACCCTTTTATTATATTACTGTTACTAACTCTTTATTATTTATTTAACATGTTTACTTATAAGAGATGAACAGGCTTGTGCATATCTTATAGTTGAAGTTACGCAGAACTATTATTTAATTAATTACATCTTTAACTACACTAAAGATCATAACTGATCTACAACTGAACATAACCTTTTACAACAAGAATATAGCAGGTAACTTATTTACATCTGATTCTTTGGTAAATTGTTGAGGTGTATATATTTGGATACTGAGTTCTATGACCTGCATTTAATCAAAGTTCAGGTTATGTCATTAATTAATTTCATAATACTTAAATGTTTATAATTTTAAGCTTACTTGATAAATTCCTCATTCTCTTCGTATACAGGATGTGTTGGGTCCATGTTTGGTCAATGGGTAGATTTCCATTGGTATTTTCTCTTTTCAATTTGATGAGCTGATTGATTGTGGACTGTATAAACTAACTTCGATGTACATTAAAATTTCACTTTAAATAACACGAAAAATCTTGTTGCAATATGTAGGTAACTTAAAAGAATACCTTCTATGTAAGTTGGTATCTTTTTGAATAAAATAAAAAACAGAGTGTTACTCATACGTTTAATAGTGAAAACTTGAATGTCTAAATATGATTGATTGAATGTCTAAATATAACTGATTGAATGTTTAAATATAACTGAATGTTTTAAATATAACTGTTTATTTTTTCCTTTGACACCGACTTAAATATCCTTTTTCCAGCCTTTTTTTAAACATTGATTGGTATTAGATGCTAGACAGTATTAGATGCTAGACGTTCATCAGTTTGAATGATTTCTAAATATGTTCTTCTTCTTCTTTAGGTGCCCTGTCCTCCTCGGACATTGGCAATCATCAGCGCTATCTGAACCTTGTCCACAGCTCAGCAGAACAATGTGGTAGTGCTCACTCCATACCATTGTCTTAAGTTCTTTTGCCAGGATATCTTTCTTCTACCCGGGCCTCTTCGTCCTTCGATCTTCCCTTCTATAATAAGATTTAAAAGTCGATACTTGTCATTCCTTAAGATGATTAAGATTCTTAATAGCCTTATGTACGTCCACATTTCAAATGCCTCCAATTTTTTGCACATCACATCTGTCAAAGTCCAAGCTTCCATTCCATAAAACAGTATGCTGAACACGTAACAGAGAAGCATTCAGACACGCAGAGGGATGCTTAAATTTCTGCTGCAAAGTACCTTACGCATCTTCAGGAATGAAGCACGAGCTTGTTCTAAACATCTGAGTGTGATAAATGAGACGGTTATTACCAAAAACCCTTAAAGACATCGTAAAGATCTATAAGTCCGATCAAACTTCACCAAATATTTAAGGCTTACAAACAAATAGGTACTTTTGCTATAGTAAATCATACATAAGTATACAAAAAGTTATGCTTTAATACCATATCTTTTACGTCCTCAGTGGCGACGTTTAAATCTTAACGTTAACCATTTGCTTGTTTTTTATTATGATACGACGATACATGTAAATTTCTGGTCGTGAAAAGCAGGGTTATCACTTTTCATATTAAGAACCGAACAGGATGTGTAGCAATGATAATTATGTTATTTTGCAACAACAGATTATTGAATTGAATTAATATGATGTTATGTTAAAAATCCTTTTTTTTTTTTCGACCAAACAGTCAATAGAGAATACTTTTTAAGTCTTTTGCATCGTTTACGTGAGTAAATTCATAAAACATGACCAAAATTATAGAGAAACATCACAGTTTTTGCATCACGATAATCCACCATCACATACTGTCATCATTATTTGTCAGTATTTCATCAAAAATCATGTGAATGTCATTCCACAAGCACCATATTCACCAGATATGACTGTGTGACCTTTTTATATTTCCTTGATTGAAATTACTACTTCAGGACATCATTTTGTGTCAATAGAAGCCATACAGGAGAAAATGCTTGCCACTTTGAAGGCTTTATCAGAAACTGAGTATAATAACTGTTTTGAAGACTGAAAAAACATTGTAATAAGTGTATTCTGGTGGAAGAGGATTACTTTGAAAAATACACAGTAAATTTGGACGAATAAAATATTTTTTGTGTGTTTTATTTAATCAGTCTCATTGGTTTTTGTGCAGTATAGTAAATGTATAAAAAATCAATATTTTTAGACCTCGCAAAGCTGTTATGAACGATGATTATGAACCAGCAGAGTCTCTAAGCTCATTCGATCCAGGTTTGTATAAATGGACAAGACCTGAATTAAGAAATAGTACTGCATCTCAGATGATTAATTCGTTAGAGGCTACCAGGCAAGTAATGCGAGAAGCCCTCAGGGAAGAACTCAGTAATGGGTGGCCAACTTTTGCTTCTCACAAGTGAGTAGTAAGCCTATGATAATACATTATTTTAAGTGGAAAGATAGCAAATCTTTTTTTTTTTTCCAGTTCTTATCAAAAATTGTCTGGAATTTATGACAAAGGCCCCCTTCGTTCATCGCAGCCCATCATAAGGTAGCTTAATTGTTAATATTCCAAGTTAAACTGATATTGATTGGATTTATTTTTATATTTTAGGTCAGCTCGCGTCCAACCAAGTACCTACGTAGATCTGGATTCTATTGAAGATGAAGAGATGCCTTTGGTGCCAAGTAGAGCTAACACAGTTTCTTTACAAGGAACTTCGAGAGTGACGAATGTGCATTCTCGCTTAGACGATTCCATCGGCGGTGAATCGCACGGAATTTTCTCATCTGTCAAAACTAAAGTAGTCATACCGGCTGGGCACAGAATTGTCGTGTCCAATTTACAATCTACAGTCACCCAAGACGACATTAAGGTAAGATTCATTTTTGAAGTGAAAACTTCTTTAGCGGCGTTGTACACTTTTTTTGTAATGGGTAAAAAATGTTAAACTCGCGTCAGGACACGTGACCTGATCGAAATTTCGTAAGACGGATGGAACACGTGACCTGATCGAAAATTCGTAAGACGGATGGAGAGTAGACAGCTGGCGTGGCGTAGGAGAGGGAGTATCCCCCTCTCTTTCTACGGCGCGGCGAAAATGTATGCCTGCGCCGGCTGTTGTTTCACTTCTGCCGGCACTCCCAGAGTGCAACCCATCGTTTCATCATAAATTGTGTCTCACAGAGTTAATGTAGTGCGGGTGCTCAACGCAATTATTTTGTACTAAATTGTGTCTCAAAGTATTCTTGTAATACGGCTGCTCGACTAAATTATTTTGTCAAAAATTGTGTGACAAAGAATTCTTATAGTACGAGGGCTCGGCGAAATTATTTCGTCATAATTTGTGTCTCACAGAGTTAATGTAATATGGGTGCCCGACAAAATTATTTCGTTATAAATTGTGTCTCACAGTATTCTTGTAGTACGGGTGCCCGACGATCTTATTTCGTCATAAATTGTGTCTCACTGAATTTTTGTAGTACGGGTGCTCCAACTAAATTTTTTGAAGTGAAAACTTCTTTAGCGGCGTTGTACACTTTTTTTGTAATGGGTAAAAAATGTTAAACTCGCGTCAGGACACGTGACCTGATCGAAAATTCGTAAGACGGATGGAGAGTAGACAGCTGGCGTGGCGTAGAAGAGGGAGTATCCCCCTTTCTTTCTACGGCGCGGCGAAAATGTATGCCTGCGCCGGCTGTTTTCACTTCTGCCGGCACTCCCAGAGTGCAACCCGTCGTTTTTTTTTTAAAAACTAGCCATTTTACCCGGGATTTCTGGAAGGTTCTTGAACCCTGGTGAAACAACAATGTCAGCGTCCCCGAAGACTATGAATTCGACAGTAATATCGGCCGTTTTTGATAGTTTTTATATTTCATCACCTTTTCACCTCTTTCCTATGGGTGCTGGGGGTGGATCACCTGTTCTGTATTTGTTGCCAGATAGTAAGCTATTGTATACATAAAGTTTGGTTCAAATTGTTTCAAGCGTTGCAGAATTATCCTGGAACATATACACATACATCCTCTTTTATATACAGAGCTTTCATTTTAAAACCAGCCAGTCCAAATAACTTTTGATTTTGCGCGTTTGTAAGAAAAACAATAAAATACGTCGAATTTTAAACCAAGGAGGTTTAAAAATGTTATTCTGTTGTTTCCAAGTGGCACCCCTTTAAAATCCCCACCCTTTCTTTAAAATGTCAAATAGCAAACCCCTACCTTGTGATACATCAAATGAAAACCCAAGAAAAATCAGCAAATCGGCCATATAAACAACAATTTATTCTATTGATTTATTTTGCAGATAACATTAAACGTAGAGAAATAACAACTTAAATGTATTTACAGTAACTGTTTAAAGTGTGCTTCGTTATTTTGTAGGCAATAATATAACCTATTTTCAAATTCTTCTCGAATTGTTTGCAAAGTTTCCCTAGTAATTCGTCTACATTCTTCAGTTATTCTAAGCTTTAGTTCTTTATTTTTTTCGGGAGGAGTTTTGTAAACTAACTTTTTTAAATAGCCCCCACAGAAAAGTCAAGTGGTGTTAGATCTGGTCATTCTATAAAACCGCTTCTGCCAATCCAATATCTTGGAAATCGTTCGTCTAGCCATTGTTTTATAGCTAGTGAGTAATGTGGTGTGGCTCCATATCCTGTTGAAGGTATATATTCTGTTTATCCAGCATCATATTTCCCTGTTCGTCAGCTGTTCTTTCTAGTAACTGAGTAATAAGTGGATCAATTTCATTTTCTAATAATTGAAGGTACAATTCTTCCGTTAGGTTTTGGTCAATAAAAAGTGGTCCAATTATCCCATTTCCTAGACTACCGGCACATACATTGATCTTTGCTAGAAACTGAGTATTATCCTGTCGAAACAAGCGAGGATTTTCGTCATCCCAGTACCTACAATTATGTTTGGTAACAAACAGAAGGTGTTGATAATTATTGCACTAGGAATTGTGTTTTCTAATTAATGTTGAATTGCAGGAATTGTTTGAGGACATCGGTCAATTGCTGACTGCGAAGTTGGTGCGTCCCGGTGTTGCCGAAGTGATTTACAAAAATTTGAAGGATGCGCAAAAGGCAGTCGATACTTATCACAATCGACAGCTCGACGGTCAGCCCATGAAGTGTTTGTTGGTCAACAAGAGGCCGTTAAATTATCCGACAGCGCCGGTCGTTAGCAAATCAGAAGCGTAAGTATCTGATTTCATTTTCGTCAAGTTGCTAAATTGTCACGCGAAGAAAGTTGTTTGTTTATGAATTTTGATGTAATTAAAAATTATTTAGTAGCACTTTTGATCGTTTTGTAATCGTACGGTTTTTGAGTTGGCGTAATTGAATAAAAAAAAAATGTTAGTTGTGACGGTAAAATACTGTTTTGTTTTAGGTTTTTCAAAGACCGTATCGGCGTACTGTGAAAACAAACAAACAACCAAATTAATAAGTTAATAGCACGAAAATGATGTAAGTTTTTGGTGAAGTTGTTGTTTTGATTTTTTTGTTTTCAGAAGCGCGACGACTAGGAAAATGCCGGAGGTACCGCCGTGCCCGCCTAAAAATAAATTGCTACCGGACATTAATACCATACACAAAGTTCTTTTTCATCGGAAATAGTTGTCGCTCACTTAAAATATTGATGTGTACAATCAAAATCATCTAGGCACGTTTTGGTATTTTTACTATCGTTATCTTTGAAATGAAATTCGGGCGATGTGCGTTTTTTCTTTGTCAAATTGAATTGAACGATTCTTTTTTAGCTTCGTGTGGCGACTCCAAAAAATTTATTTTCACTTTTTTTTTTATTTCAAAGATAACAGCTTGTTAAGCGAGCCTTACAGTAGTCGCATATGAAGTGTAACATTTGACATCTCACCTTGGTAATAAGCAATTTTAAAATTATATTCTGAACAAAATGGGTCAGGTATTATTCGAAATGATTTTTCATACCAAACAATAATTCTTTTTAATTGACACTAGGAGTAATGGAAATGATCCGTGTAAATAATTATTTTTTTTTTCAATCAAAATTAAAAATATCGATGAAGTAGATTCCTAAATATTAAAATCAATTTTTTCTTTTTTTAAATCGTAAGATCATAAAAAAAGATCAAATTTGATAAAAGAATTTTTTTAATACCTTGAAAAATGATAAAGTTACTTGTGAAAATATTTCAAAAAAACACAATGTGATATAAAAAAAATACGGAAAATTTTCCAATAAGCAGTGACAAAAATCAACCTCAAAATTTAAAAAAGCTAACTACTGAAATATTTTATTCAAATAATTATTTATTATTACTTACTTAAATTTTTTATCAATGATCTGCACTTTATTGAGACCTATTATAAACAGTAAATATTTATTTATATAGTTAACGCATATAACAGCAAACTTTATACACAACACAGCTGATGGCTGACAGTACCGACCTCTAGGAAAATTGGTTGACGTCTATCTGACGGCCAACTGCTACTGTTACACATTTCATGAAATCACTCCCACAAATTGCAAGAAAGTGAGAGGAAAGATGTTACACATCAAACAATAATTACGTCTTTTTGTAAGCAATACCACTGCATTAAAGTATCTGAATCATTTTAGAATTTTTATTCCCTAATATCCGTTTGAACTAAAACTAAAAAATTAACTATAAAAATATTAGATTAAAATTCCTTTTTGTGACCGTCTAATGCTGTATATTTTTGGACAGTTTACTAAAATACGTTTCTCTTTTTAGTGATGTGAAATCGAGCTGTACTGTTAAAAAGTTAAGGAAATAGTTTTTATGTACACGTTAGCCCCTCGCAAAATTCGGCAAATATAGATTTTTGGTGACAAATTGGGGTTGGTAATAATCAACAGAAATGTTTGTACATTTTTTATTCTACGCTCTAATGCGGTGGTGCAAGCAAAATATCTCGTGCTTTGTTTCGAAAGTGACAATCGACTGTTTTCCTAGTTGAACAACATCAGATCGTGCGGTTTGTTTTAATTTTAACAATAATTTAATAAAACATAAGTAGTGTATAAATTTTAAATATGCATGTATATTTTATGGATTAATAAAACTGATTATTGGTTATATTTTTTCCTTTATAGATTAGTTCCTTTAGATTTGGAGTCGGTATTTTTCGTTGCCGTCAAGCCAAATAATCCAGATATACACATAGAACTATATGTGTTAAAAGTTAGTTATATGTTGACGCAGAAGGACATTCATCAACGAGCGTCAACAAACAATTAACAAAGAATACAGATACACATATATTTCAGCTGACAACTCTACTGACAGCTACCTACTATCGCTTGGTTTTCATTGTACTATCAGAGTTCTGGCAAGAATCCCTATATACACACAAAACCTCACAAGTCCACTTTTTGTGTCCCCAGAACTTAGTTACTACCCTGAAAACCAGGTGGCGATAGACAGTAACTGTCAGTAGAACCGTCAGCTGAAATATATGTGTATCTGTATTCGTTGTTAAAAGTTAGTTATTTGTTGGCGCAGAGGTACATTCATCAACTAGCGTCAACAAACTATTAACAAAGAATACAGATACACATATTTCAGCTGACAACTCTACTGACAGCTACCTACTATCGCTTGATTTTCATTGTACTATCAGAGTTCTGGCAAGAATCCCTATATACACACACAAAACCTCACAAGTCCACTTTTTGTGTCTCCAGAACTTAGTTACTACCCTGAAAACCAGGTGGCGATAGACAGTAACTGTCAGTAGAACCGTCAGCTGAAATATATGTGTATCTGTATTCGTTGTTAAAAGTTAGTTATTTGTTGGCGCAGAGGTACATTCATCAACTAGCGTCAACAAACTATTAACAAAGAATACAGATACACATATTTCAGCTGACAACTCTACTGACAGCTTCCTACTATGCTTGGTTTTTATGGTACTAACTATCAGAGTTCTGGCAAGAATCTCGATATACACACAGAATCTCACGAGTCCACTTTTTGTGTCCCAGGACTGTTAGTTACTACCCTGAAAACCAGGTGGCGATAGTCGGTAACTGTCAGTAGAACCGTCAGCTGAAATATATGTGTATCTGTATTCTTTGTTAAAAGTTGGTAGACATATGACTAGACTGCGGGTCCCCGTGCTGAGAGTAGATGGCTCCCGATGAGAAAAAGACACAGTCGCTCGAGATGTTGTTTCGCACTCTCTCTAATGGGCGGGGCACGCAGCGAGCTGAGTAGAATGGTCGCGGCTGGCGCGACTCTTCTAGAGATGGGTAGTTCGCGAACGAACTATACAAAGTTCTTAAATGTGAACTAAATGAGCCAAACTATTATGAGCGCTGTCGAATCGAACAATTGAACTTGAGTATGTAGAACGAGGATTGGATTAAGGAACTGAACTGAAATGAATGAAATAATTTGACATGCGATCGTATAATCTAATCTTATTGACATTTTAATACAAAACTTATAATTTTCTGAACACAGGAAGTATTTTTAAAAAACTTGTAAAATTATGCATTTAACAGTAAGATTTAAAAGGTCATATATTTTTACTAAAAAGTTCATTTTTAGCATAAAAGGTTTTTTTTTTAAGAACACATTCGCATATTTTATTAAAATTTTATATTTGGTCTCTAGTAACTAGAACTGCACTAAAAAAAATTCTGTGGTTTGTTCTTCTAATTTAGTACAAATAGTTTGTTCGCGAACTAGTTCATCGGTGTCAACTAATTCGTAAAAACTAAGTGTTTAAATAGAACGAGGAGTACCCATTTCTAGTTTTTATTCCTCGTTTCTATTCCCCGACCGGCTGACTTAGCTGAATTCACTTAGCTCGCCGCGTGCCCATTAGGCGCAAACCCCGCTCATTAGATAGAGCGCGAAACAACATCTCGAGCGACTGTCTCTTTCTCATCTGAAGCCAATCACTTTCAATGCTTAAATTGCTCAAAATAATATTTAAAGTTCAATTTTCACCCATATGAATGGTTATTTTGTTGTTCACACCTCGAGAAGGTTATACGATCAGTAACAGATGTCGCCCACTCCGTGATTTTTCCCTATTAACCCAATATTTGACATTTAACAACATAATATAATTAAAATACCTGATTTTAAACAGCCACTTGCTAGCCGTCTTTGTTCTGCACTACATAAGCTCAATTACACATCTCTGTTACTCTTTCGTCAGATAGGTCCATTCTACAGTATCATTGTTTTCGAAACATCTACGTCACTGATGTCGTGCACTGTGTATTTACTTACGTGGAACAGAAAATTTGTACGGTTACGTAGCAATAAAACATGGCGCTTATTACTTTATATTGTTTATTTTTGTATTCATACAGAATTTATAACCACAAAAGTATAGTTTTTTTGTGATGTGAAAAGCAATAACGTTTAGTATAAAAAAAATCTGGAGACAATTATAGGAAAAACTAAGCGTCCACACTCAATTAATGGTTAATTATAAAGAGTTGCACGCAATTTTCCAAAATGGAAATTTGCCATTTCCGATGGGAAAATTTTTGCAATAAAAGAAGAGTCTAGATTTCTACAAAAAATTTTTTTTTAAAATATACCATCCCAACAAATAATACACCCTGCATGATGACTTTCTCATTTATAATTTAGTGATTATAGCTAATCTTGGCACAATTCAAGACAGTTAATAACCTAAAATTAAATTATACATAAATCTCAATTACATTTTACACATTTAAATAGTACGAAAAAAAGTTCCAGACGTTACTTCTTCATTAACGTACCTCACGGCGACGTATATCCTCCATTCAAGTTTTTCTCCACTTTAAAATGGCGGTAACTACCACAACAATATTTGACTCTACTTAGCGGACCTTACGCAACCGTTATTAATGCCATTACCTCATCAGAATAAACACTAGTAATGATGGTGTAAGCGGCACTATTTGAGTGTTCCATCATTACTCTTCAAATGTAGTGCCATTTCACTTGAATATGTAATGGAAAACGAATGAAGAATTAAATCGGACCGTTCATGATCATATTAATAACGTTACTTTATCAGAAAGACATGAGTAATGGTCTTGTAACTTTGATAAGGTAATGACATTAGTAATGATCGTGTAGGATGGACAAAATTGGAATTACGAATGTTAATAACAGGAATAGTGATCTTGTGATGAGGTAATGGTATCCTGATAAGATAATGACAGTCTGACAAAGTAATGACATTAGTAATGTACATGAATGGAAACAAAATTGGAAAGACTACTGATAATAATAACGAGAATTATGACTTGTCTGACGCGAGCAAGCTTACTAAGAATTTCATCATTACATCAAAAATAAAAAGTAGTGAGTCTGTCATTTCACATGATTGTGCAAGGTTGGAAAAGTAAAGCAGTCCTTACATTATCATTATTAATACCATTACTTTATCATAATGGCATTAGTAATGGTTGTGTAATCTGATAAGGTAGTGATATTAGTAAAGATCGTGTAAGATGGACAAAATTGGAATGACAAATGTTATTAACGAGAATGTGGATTTTGTGATGAGGTAATGGTATCCTGATATGATAATGACAGTCTTATAAGGTAATAACATTAGTAATGTAGGTGAATGGAAACAAAATTAGAAAGTCGACTGATAATAACGAGAACATGAATTTTCTGACGCGAGCGAGTATTATTGGCTAGTGTCGCAGATACTGTCATAAGTAATGTGACCCTTTTAGGGTGCGCCATCAAAGTATTTCATCATAACTCGTCAAATATAAAAGTAGTGCCATTAGTAATGATCCTGTAAAATGGACAACATTGGAATTATGAATGTAATGACAAGAATATGGATTTTTTGATTAGAATCATCATTACTGTCTCTTGTTGGGGATACTATAAGTAGTAGGGTGCTCCATCTAACAATTTCATCATTACTTATCAAATATAAAAAATAGTGTGTCATTTCACATGATTGTGAAGGTTGAAAAAGTAAAGAAGTAACCTTATATTATCATTATTAATAACATTACTTTATCATAATGTTTGTGTAATCTGATAAGGTAGTGATATTAGTAAAGATCGTGTAAGAAGGACAAAATTCTAATGATGCCTGATAATGGCGAGAAAATGGATTTTCTGATTCGAGTCATCATTACTGGCTGGTACTGGAGATTACTGTCATTAATAATGATCCCGTGTTGAGCGAGTCATTTGAGCATTCCATCCTTAATTAATTCAACGTCAATTAGGAGAAGTAATGTCATCCCAAATTGTGATGCAAAGTAATGAGAATGTAATGAAATTACAGATAAAATGACTGATCGTGTAAGGTTCGCATTGCAGAGGAAAATTTGAATTGTTTAAAATGATAGCGTTACAAAAAAAAAAAACGAATATAAAAAACAATACGTTATTATTATACAATATAAAAAGAGGAAAGGTTCCCTTTATGTATGAGCATTATCCATCACTTTCCGGCAACCGTCTTTTGCCATTAAATATAATATATATTTGTAAATTTCGCGATAAAAATCAACTTTATTACAGACGATTCTCCGATTCATTCAAAATAAAATCTCTCAACACAACGATCAGCGACGAAATTAAACGAAAATAAAATCCCAGACAACGACGCGATTAAAATCCTACTTTCGCCTGTGTCTCAGCATCTCCCGCTTCTTCGAATCGGCGTTCCTCAACACTTCCGCGTAAGACAAATCCAACTTCTTTAATTTGTTCAAATCCTGCGACGCCAAACTCGGTTTGAATTCATATTTACCGCTGCCTTGGCTCGGCGTCGGCGAGGCGACGTTTCTGTTGGTACTGTAAAACTGCAAAGTGCTTCCGTTCCAATCCCCCTCGGTCGTCCTGTGACTCGACCGCTCTCTGCGCCGTCGACCAGAATTCGGCCTGGACGAGTAGTTGATCTTGGGACTGCCGATGATGTGAGTGACGGGCGAGTCCGATCTATCGACGATTTTGCCCTTCCGTTTGGAACTCTTGCGCGTCTCCATCGAGACGTACTCCAACGGTTGCCTCACCAGAGGTCTCAACACTCTCCCGCCGTCCGTCTCCGGTATCGGACGGTTTTGCGACTGCACGATATTCTCGACGACGGTGGTGGGGTCGTTTTGCGATACAGACAATTCGGACATTGTCGACGACACCACGCTACGACTGTCATCGTCGTCGTCGACCGCAGAGCCAACGATCGGCCGATCGTCGTTGCTCTGCGCCACCTCGACAGGCTTAAAATCGTCAGCCAAAGGCAAATCGTCGTCCTTGTTCTCGGCGGCCTTTTTAAGCACGTCGAAAATCTCCTTGAACAAATTCTGATACTCGGGTCTGTCCCTGAATCGGGAATCGATGCTAGCGTCGTCGTAGATGCTGAACTTGCAGTCATCGCCGTCGGCGATGGTGCACAAGAAGACGCGACCCTCTGTCTGCGTGCTCCTGTTGCTCGTCTCGTCTTGGAAGCCAGACGAACCGGTCTCGGCTTCGGAGAAGTCGGTCGGCGTCGAGAACGTCTTTCTGTTGCGTCGTCGCGACGCGTCCCCTCCGTGTCCGCTCTCCTCGTCCGTGTCTTTGGTGAAATCCCCAGATGATTCGTCGAGTCTGGTCTTCGTCGGCTTGTTGTGCACCTCGACGAGCGCCTCGTACTTCTCGACCAGCTGCTTGTAGGGGTTCGGTATTTTTCTTTGTATCGGTTGCTTGTAATCCTAAAACAAACAAAAATGAGATTTTGTTGCCTGACGTTTCAGCGTCCATTTCACATCTCGGCCATTTTGTCTACTTACTAGCAAGACGGGTACCATTTCGACTAAAAACATACATCTATGCAAAAGGGTGCGAGCAAAATTAAGTTAAAATTAAAAAAAAAAAAAAAAGGTTGGAATGTTTTAGTGGAAAAAAAATGAAACCTCAATGTGAACAAATAATACAGTTTTATTAAGAAATTTATAAAACAAGCATACACTACTACACAGGCTAGTACACCGAATATTTATATAAATATTTATCGTGATCTTTATTGGAATGGCACAATGTACATAAAAACAATTGAGAATTTACATCGTTCAACAAATTTTTTAATTTTAAATATCTATCTCGCATAGATCACAATAAATAAGTCACAACATTGCACCACGTAAGTGTTAAGCTTAAGCTAAACATAATGTACAACTATCACATTAATTTAAGTTACGTCTTGAATAAATTATTACCAATCGAACGCATAAATTTCTATAGATTTGTTCAAACAAGAAATTCTCACGGATGTAAATCATTTCGATAAATTTTTTGTATTCTAAAGGGTAAAATATCCCTTTTTTAATTGTTGCGTACCCGCCTATGTGTGTGTTGACGTATACGTGTACGTGAAGCAAGTAATGAAACATTACTAATGATCGTATTTATTATATTTTAACTACTAATTCATCGGATTTTAATAAATAATTTTTTTAGATTAAATTCAAATTGTCGATTTGTGTATTGTTGGATGTGGGTTTATACAGAAAATAAGATAAAGTGAGAAATAAGGTGAGAAAGTTAAACATACGTAAATCAATGGGACGTTTATACACCTACTGAAATAAAATAAGAAAACAAGAAATGAGATAAGGAGTTGAAAGTTGGTCAACTCTTATCTTATTTCTTGTTTTCTTATTTTATTTTATTTAAAAATGAATGTGCGCATGACTAGACAAAATTGTTTTGTGTCAGAAACACTCTGTTTGTGCTGTTCTATTCTATAGGGAAAAATCACGTAGCGCGAGATGGCGCTGCCAATGACAAAATATCGGATCGAGGTGTGAACGACAAATATTCTGTTATTTGATCACTTGTAAAACCAAAGTTCGACCAATTAGGGAAGTTGAAGTTGGTTTTTGTGTGTCTCAATGAAAACTTTTCAAAAAGTTTATGCATGAGATCCTCTACAATTCTACAATCTTCTCATGAAATCACCATTAAGCTAGATGAGACATGGGTTTGTGAATTTTCCTGTAAAGCAGGTTTAGGTGGATATCAAACTTACCACTGAAAAAATCATCTTTCACAAAGTGCTTGCTGCAAACAAACATAAACTTTGAGAGTGGTTTTCCTATCGTAAAGATTTTCTGAGCTGCCTTACGATTTAAAGGAAATTTATGCAAAGATATAATCGAATTGTCACATGTAGAGCATTGTGGAACATCATATTTTTCGAGATTTTATCTTCATATTACCTTTTTTAATTTTCGGATTTTGTGGTTTATTATCTTCACAAAATATCGTTCAAATATAACACTTTCGATGCTTAAATTGCTCAAAATAATATATTTAAAGTTCACTTTTCACCCATATAAACAAATGGAGTTTAGTTTTTTGTTCACACCTCGAGAAGTTCATACGATCAATAATAGATGTCGCCCACTCCGCATACTAACCTTCATCTTTCTTTTAAATTTCGTTCTGACCTAAAAGTTTTTGTATTTTTTTTGATTAAATAATATTTTTGAATTAAAATCTTAATACAGTGTAAGTGTTTTATGTATTTTCGAAGTACAGAAAACAAATTAAAGAATGAAATTGGCAATAAAAACGAACGTCATTGTCAAAAAAGGCGCGATTGCAGTAGTCGATTCTTAATCCTTATTTAATTTAGTTTATCGGTATAAACAGAGGTCTATTTTCGTTTCATTTTTTAACTTATTTTTTATTTTACCTTATTTGCTGCATAAACCCACACTTTGGTTAAGAAGGTCAAAATGACTATCTGTCAGTAACGAAATTTGAAATAACAAACAGTGCTATTCCCGTCAACAGCAAGAGCAAGTTTTTATTAATATAGTAATAAATCGAGCCGTAAAAAAGTTATTTTAATTACTGTATAATATGATTTTAATTATTATAATTTTGGTTGGTGACTAGATGGGGCTTTTTTAAGACGCATTTATTGTTAGTTGCGAACGTCAAAATGACTCGTTAATGAGTTTTTAAATAATTAACAGTGCAAAGTTAAAAATGTATATTACAGGGGTGTCAAGTATTGTTTTTTTTTTAAGTTATCGGGTCGTACAAAAAATTTCAAATCCGGAAGCATTTCTTCAGTTTGACATAATTTACGAATTTAATAGTTTAACTTTTAATCGCTTGTTTTTCTTATCTCTTTGATGGGTAAATTAATGCGCAACGAATCCAATTTTATTGTAAACCACTATGCAGAGTCAAATAAAAACCTAAAAATGTATTATCGAGGCTTGCATGGGAGGGGGCACCAACTGGAAAAAAACTGCTGGACGACCTCGACTTCGGTGGCGAGATAACATAACAAAAGTCCTGGAGGCTATGGGCATTAATAACTGAAAAGAGGTCTCGATGGACAGAAAAAAATGGAGAGGTGTCGTCGAGTCGGCTAAAACCCACCCAGGGTAGTAACGCCATGGAGTAAGTAAGTAAATAAGTAAGTAAGTAATATGACAACGCTGCAAATGTTTAAAATCATGACGTGAACGCAACTTTATTTAGCTTTTGCTATAGTTGAAATGTTATTTTTAAAACTATGCTAGTGACGTAACGCTAATAAGAAAATTGAGGGTGTTGACTGTTGACACATTCAAATTTAAAAATTGGCTCGTTTTTATTATAGTGCAATACAAATCATTTTAAAGCATTTCCATAATGCGATTATTATTAATAATATCCAAAACTTCTGAATCAGTGCCTACATTCTCCTATCGAAGTCAAAACCACAATAAGAAGAAACATTTTAAAGTTTAAGACTCAAAAAATGTAATTGAGGTTACGCTTATTGTTGACATTTCTGTACCAATTGTTTTGAGTAAAGTATTTAAGGTTTTATTTTGACTATGCTTTTTGAGATTCAATGTGTTTTTAATGAAAAAACTAAACGGTGCAGTGGATTTCATTTCTTCAAATTGATCGCATTAATGCATTGACATTTTCTTCAAAAAGTCGAAGTTAGTAATAAACTTTTAAAAGTTAAACTAACGTAATTTTATATACACTATTCTTAAAAAAAAATACACAAAACGAATAAACATTATTTGTTTGTTGTCGTTTTGAACATTTTTAATGCTATTTACACAATTTGAATCAATAATTTTCCTATTACCAATTAGTATTGTTTTAATTTTAACAAGCCTAAAAATCTGGTGGGACTTATACCAATCGAGGAATATCCAAAAGGTAAGTTCTTTTAAAAAAAAAAAATACTAGAAAAAGCAAAACTTGGGAACAAAAACCAACTTGGAGGTGAGTTTTTGGCTTATTTAATCACACTAACAAGAAAAAATTTTTAACAGTATTGAAACGTGTATTGGATATAGAAAAAAATCAAGTACATTTTTTTAAAATCGCACAATAGTGTAAATATGAATTTTAAATAATTTCACTCGCTCTACATCTATCCCAAAATTATTTAAGTTAGCACCTTACCAGATTTTTCTTCGTTAAAAAGACAGTCATGTAGCGGTAGTTAGGTTTCGATTCAGAATAAATTAAAAATAAATGGAAAAATTCGGAAATATAGTAGCGAAAGGAATGTTCATAAACTTTTAACAGGTCATTTAAAAACACTATAAAATTACTATCCTGCTAGAAATTTTAGCGCGGAAACGTTTGGAAAATACTTTTTTTTTTAAAAATGTGTAGTAAAACTAAAGTATTTGGTAAGTATTTATTATGGTCGCCACTTTAAAAGTACTTTGTGTAACAAGTTTTTACCTCGATCAAACACTTAAAATTCCTCGTACTTTTTTACAGCACAGTTTACACATTGTAATTCACCTATTTCACACATTTTTTTGCAGTTATTTAAGAAAGAAATTAATCATTATTTAATAGACATAAACTATCAACTTGTTTGACAATCGACAGCCTTCCAAACTCGAAGTTGGAATTGCGACGATGCCAGAGTGCGCGTATATCTTTCTTTACCACTTAAGAAATTAAAGTTTATGCCTATCAAATAATGATTAATTGCTTTCGAATTAGTGACGTTTATTCCGTTACATAATTTCAAAAAAAATGTGTGAAATAGGTGAATTACAATGTGTAAATTGTGCTGCAAAAAAGTACGAGGAATTTTTAGTTGTTTGATCGAGGTAAAAAGTTGTTATACAAAAAACTCTTTAATTGGCCACCATATTAAATTCTTTGGTCTTACCACACATTTTTGTTAAAAAAAAGTATTTTCCAAACGTTTCCGCGCTAAAATTTCTATCAGGATAGTAATTTTATCGTGTTATTTAATGACCTGTTAAAATTTTATGAACATTCCCTTGACTACTATATTCCCGAATTTTACCAAAATAAATAATTCCAAACATTATTTTATCAGAAATGAACCTTCCAAATACGATTGAAAGGACTTACCTGGCTACGACATACATTGACTTACATAGTTTTTAGGTGTTGCATCTTCTTCCTCTACCTGGTGCATAAAATGCATGGATATAAATAGACAGAGTGAAATACAGAAGAAATAATGAAACCCAATGACGATATTGTTGATATACACCTACTGCAAAAGACTTTTACTGCATTCAATGTTAACCACTGCACGTAGACAGGAAAGTAGTCATCATTAATAAATAAATTACTGATTAAAATTCTTTGGAAAGATTGGTCGCCTATCTATGCAAAGGTTCAATATTTTTAAATTTTTTTATGATATTTTAGGTAACTGCAAGATGTAAAAAGCAATAATTGAAGATGGACTTTTTAATCCTGGGACTATCTCAGAGTTCTATATATTTTTTGGAAAACGTTTAAATGACTAACTGGTTTGTTTACAGAATAAAAACCTCCAAATTTAACCAACTATGAAGTTAAATCCAATTCAACATAATGTATCTCGAGATGAGGAAAATTGATCGGGATTTTATGATCCAACAAAGCGCGGGGGGGAAAATAAAAAATGGTGTACTTTGCCGCATTAGCAAGGAGGAAATTCCAAGTGACATAAAATGATGTCTGGAGTGTTTTTTTTTCATCTACTCAAATTACCGTTACATGAACAGTCTCGGTACCGGGCGAAGAACTTAAAGTCGTTCGCCCGGCATCGATGAAAAAGTTAGGAAGTTAAAGCCCCATTAACCGGGTTAAAAGACGACATACCTGGACGGTAACGCAACGAAACCTAGTGGAGTTTATGCCTGAGGCAGTAATGGAAGAGGATGAGTGGTATTTTCAGGGGTTGTTCGAGGATGGGAAGTAGGAATGTGTCTTTCAGGTAGAGGCACAAGTCGAGCAATAACGACGCGAGGTTCATTGTCGGCGTTATCCAACATATCGATTCGGACAACTCCCTTTGGAGAATCTCCTCCAGGCGATTGTCCTGAGAAACAAATACATAAAAAAAAACACACTAAAACCACCAGTTTCGCTGTACAATTTTCGCGTTAGAATGGTACACGACGATTTCCAACACTTCCTTCAATTAAACGATCTTATGTTTGATAATTAATAAGTTTTGGGCAGCGTAATAACGAGGAGGATGTTGTTTCGCATCTGTGGACCACACTAAAGCTTTTTCCTACAAACTAGTCGGGCAAATTGTGATGCGAAGATGAAAACCGATAGATTTTAGTGATTAATTGAGGAGACGCAGCTAAAAATTAGTTTACACCAACCGAAACGAACATTCGTCGCCGTTTCCTTTCTCGATTTGTTAATTCCTCTTTGTTTAGTTACTTTGAAATGATAAAATGTTGCGATAAGGGTTCTTCCACTACGCAATCTGACGAACCATCCGTCACCCCTTTTTTTCTACAAAAGGTCTTTTATGAAACTTCGGAAACTCTGCAATAGAAATAAAATCTTCCAAATCGAACAAAGCAAATAAACCCACTTTATACTGGTAACAAAGTTACACGTTTACGCATTCAGAGAACAACATTTTTGTTACCGAGTTTTATCTCAAATTAATGTTTCGTTTCTATTTGTCTTACTGTTTGGTTTCAGCGAAACAAACACCACAATCTAACAGTACAATTTGTTCCCCGTTCCATGCAGAAAGTAATTTTTAAAAACCTCAAATATTCTCTGGTCAGTTTTAAAAAACAAATCCTTCAAATTGAATCGACAAAAAAAAGCCAAATTTAGGGTCGTACCAAAATTACAGTTAACACATTACAAATCAAAAGATGTTTTTCTTTTTTTCTTTCTAGTTAAAATACTGTCTGTAAAACAAAATGTTTCAGTAGAACTTCCACCACAAGCTGAAGAACCACTTGATCTCTGTTCCTTACAAAAATCTTTAAAAACCTCAGAAATCTCCCACTAGTTTAAGGAAGTCTTTCACGTTGGAATGCATTCAGTTTTCTCCAAAATAATGCCATACTAAGGTGGTACCAGTAGGGCTTCCACCACAAGCTGAACATAACCTGCTCTTTTTCCTCTACAAGTAGTCTTTAAAAAATACCATAAAACCTTATATTAGTTTCAGGAAGCCTTTAACGTTGTAAAAACAAAGTTGTGCAAAATGAACCTGCTCTAAGTGGTACCAATAAAGCTTCTATCACATGCTGAAGAACCACTTGATCTATGTTGCCTACAAAAAGTCTTTAACCTCACAAAATCTCCCATTTGTTATAGGAAGTCTTCCATGTTGGAATCAATACAGTTTAATCCAAAATAATTCCATACTAGGATGTTACTAGCAAGGTTTCCATCACAAGCTCATACAGTTTAATCCAAAATAATTCCATACTAAGGTGATATCAGTATGGCTTTCACCACAAGCTGAACACGACTTGCTTCTTTTTCTCTTCAAGAAGTCCCTTAAGAAATACCAAAAACATCTTAAAATAATTTCAAGAAGCCTTCTAACGACTGCTCTAAAAAGCTTCCACAACAAGCTGATCATCCTATTTTACAAGTAGTCTTTGAAAAAATGCCAGAATATATTAAATTAGTTTCGGAAATTCTTCAACGTTCTAAAAAATAAAGTTCTGCAAAATTAATCTGTTCTAAAGTGGTACCAGTAAGGTTTCCACCACAAGCTTAACAACCTGCATCTTTTCATTTGCTTGTAGTCTTTTTAAAAATGCCAGAAAATAATAGTTTTGGAAAGGCCTCAACGTTGTAAAATCAAAGTTCTGCAAAATGAACCTGCTCTAAAGTGGTACCAGTAAAGTTTCCACCACCAGCTCAACAACCTGCATCCTTTACAGTATTCTTTTAACAAATACCAGAAAACTTTAAAAATTACTTTAAGAAAAGTCTTCAAAGTTTTAAAGTAGTAAAAAAGAAGTGCTCTAAGGTGGTACCAATAAGGTTTCCCCAACAATCTAAAGAACCACTTAATCTTTGTATCTTTAGAAACCTGTTCAATTAGTCTTAAGAATTCTTCCACATTGGATGGATGCAGTGTTATCCAAAATAAATTAACTCTAAGGTGGTACACCAGTTATGCTTTGACCACAAGCTGAACACAGCCTGCTTATTTTCCTCTATAAGTAGTCTCTTGAGAAACACCAAAAAGTCTCAAACTAGTTTCAGAAAAACCTTCGGCGTTGTAATAATAGACACAGATCTTCCAATTTATTTTATACAATTGAAAGCACTAGTTTTTTTGGTTATTAAAATCCTTACATATTTTTACATAATCGTTTTAATAGAATCATACATTTCAGTTGGTTATGCAAAACAGTTTTATTGATTTTTTTAAAATCTATACACATACAATTTATTCAAAAGACAGACACATTGGTCCGCTCATTGTAATAACAGAATCTCCTGTCATTTGACATGAGTCGCAAGATAAATTAAAAAAAAAATATGACAAATAAAAAATTTAGCCATGCTCGTGCATAAATGATTTTCGAGATTTCCCAGAACGTTTTGCAGTCGTAGAAAAAATGCACTACATGACGAAAACAATTAAAATTTGCAACTTGATTGATATCTTACTCCAAAAATTCTGGAAAACTACGAAGAAAGTCGTCAAAAGAGAGAAAGTGGGGTGCTTGAGAGTGGAAAAACTAATAAAATTCGCACACCAAAAAAAAGCAAACGGATATCACAAGAAGCATTCTCTAAGGCTCAAGAAACCGAGATACCTCACAAGCATGTGTTCTCTATCGTTTCTCACCTGTACGTCCATGGAAAAGGAGGAGTGGTATTGCGGTTCCATCAATCCTTCCATTATGCTGGAATCATCGTCTTCGTTGATGTCTTCGATGCTGTTCTGTTCCATGTTTCTGAGACACCTGCTGCACATCTGCCCTTGCCTGAAAATAAAAACAAAAAAATTACATCACAACACTTAAACGAACTAAAAAATATTCCCACCTGACTTCCTCCAAGGTGGTGAGCTCCTCGTGCATGCTCTTCATATTGAGATCGTCCTCTTTGTGCGACAATTGCACCACTTGGTTTTCCAATGCTTGGTTCTGTTGCACCAGCGTGGCGAGTTGTTCTTCCAATTCGGCGATCCTTCTTTCATCTCGGTTACATTGAGCTCTCGTTTTGCTCAATTGGGACAATAGTTGAGTCATTTGTTCTAAGTCGGTTTCGGTTTCAGTTTCATCGTTACCCGGCGTGGGTTCTTCGCTTTTTTTCATGGGGGGCGTTTCGACTGCACATCTCTGAAAAGATTTTACGAGATAGGTGAAAGCCAGCGCGTTTGATAAACATTTGCGGAATATACAGTTGGACAAATCGTCTGTAAACGTTCATGATAAAGGTTTAATGAACTGGAAGAGTCCTTGGACAGCAGTACTATCATGAACATTTAATTAAGGTACTTAAACATACTAAGGGTGCTAAAAAAATAAGTTTGCCGATAGCAATGTTTAGTAAAACAAACTACTAGGAAAACTATGTTCAAAAAGTAATTGTAAGTACCAAGAGAAATAATTGGACAGAAATATTTTTATGCAAAATTGAAAGAAGTATTTGAACATCTCATTTATTAGGAAATATCATTCAGAGTGCTAAAAAATTTAGTTTGTGAATAACATTGTTGAACAAAACAAATTGCTTAGGAAACTATGTCCAAGACTGTAGGAGTTTTTAGACAGAAATCTTTTCATGTAGAGTTGAAAAATAAACTTGATTACAAGTTTCATTGGGAAATATGAAGTATTTGGATA
Organism: Agelastica alni; assembly: GCA_950111635.1. Classification (NCBI taxonomy): domain Eukaryota; kingdom Metazoa; phylum Arthropoda; class Insecta; order Coleoptera; family Chrysomelidae; genus Agelastica; species Agelastica alni. The sequence goes on along the minus strand of OX467714.1, from coordinate 40,532,824 downwards.
GTAAAGTTGAGCAAAGCAAACTGCCAATGAAACCATGTCCAAAACTAATTGTAAACATCAAGGGGAGAGAGAAATATTTTCATGCAGAGTTGAAAAGCGTACTTGAACATCTCATTCATTAGGAAATATTAAAGATGCTAAAAAATAAAGTTTGTGAATAACTATGTTGAACAAAACAAATTGCTAATGAAACTATGTCCAAGACTGTAGGAGTTTTTAGACAGAAATCTTTTCATGTAGAGTTGAAAAATGAACTTGATTACAAGTTTCATTGGGAAATATGAAGTATTTGGATAGTAAAGTTGAGCAAAGCAAACTGCCAATGAAACCATGTCCAAAACTAATTGTAAACATCAAGGGAAGAGAGAAATATTTTCATGCAGAGTTGAAAAGCGTACTTGAACATCTCATTCATTAGGAAATATTAAAGATGCTAAAAAATAAAGTTTGTGAATAACTATGTTGAACAAAACAAATTGCTAACGAAACTATGTCCAAGACTGTAGGAGTTTTTAGACAGAAATCTTTTCATGTAGAGTTGAAAAATGAACTTGATTACAAGTTTCATTGGGAAATATGAAGTATTTGGATAGTAAAGTTGAGCAAAGCAAACTGCCAATGAAACCATGTCCAAAACTAATTGTAAACATCAAGGGGAGAGAGAAATATTTTCATGCAGAGTTGAAAAGCGTACTTGAACATCTCATTCATTAGGAAATATTAAAGATGCTAAAAAATAAAGTTTGTGAATAACTATGTTGAACAAAACAAATTGCTAATGAAACTATGTCCAAGACTGTAGGAGTTTTTAGACAGAAATCTTTTCATGTAGAGTTGAAAAATGAACTTGATTACAAGTTTCATTGGGAAATATGAAGTATTTGGATAGTAAAGTTGAGCAAAGCAAACTGCCAATGAAACCATTTCCAAAACTAATTGTAAACATCAAGGGGAGAGAGAAATATTTTCATGCAGAGTTGAAAAGCGTACTTGAACATCTCATTCATTAGGAAATATTAAAGATGCTAAAAAATAAAGTTTGTGAATAACTATGTTGAACAAAACAAATTGCTAATGAAACTATGTCCAAGACTGTAGGAGTTTTTAGACAGAAATCTTTTCATGTAGAGTTGAAAAATGAACTTGATTACAAGTTTCATTGGGAAATATGAAGTATTTGGATAGTAAAGTTGAGCAAAGCAAACTGCCAATGAAACCATGTCCAAAACTAATTGTAAACATCAAGGGGAGAGAGAAATATTTTCATGCAGAGTTGAAAAGCGTACTTGAACATCTCATTCATTAGGAAATATTAAAGATGCTAAAAAATAAAGTTTGTGAATAACTATGTTGAACAAAACAAATTGCTAATGAAACTATGTCCAAGACTGTAGGAGTTTTTAGACAGAAATCTTTTCATGTAGAGTTGAAAAATGAACTTGATTACAAGTTTCATTGGGAAATATGAAGTATTTGGATAGTAAAGTTGAGCAAAGCAAACTGCCAATGAAACCATGTCCAAAACTAATTGTAAACATCAAGGGGAGAGAGAAATATTTTCATGCAGAGTTGAAAAGCGTACTTGAACATCTCATTCATTAGGAAATATTAAAGATGCTAAAAAATAAAGTTTGTGAATAACTATGTTGAACAAAACAAATTGCTAATGAAACTATGTCCAAGACTGTAGGAGTTTTTAGACAGAAATCTTTTCATGTAGAGTTGAAAAATGAACTTGATTACAAGTTTCATTGGGAAATATGAAGTATTTGGATAGTAAAGTTGAGCAAAGCAAACTGCCAATGAAACCATGTCCAAAACTAATTGTAAACATCAAGGGGAGAGAGAAATATTTTCATGCAGAGTTGAAAAGCGTACTTGAACATCTCATTCATTAGGAAATATTAAAGATGCTAAAAAATAAAGTTTGTGAATAACTATGTTGAACAAAACAAATTGCTAAGAAAACTATGTCCAAGACTGTAGGAGTTTTTAGACAGAAATCTTTTCATGTAGAGTTGAAAAATGAACTTGATTACAAGTTTCATTGGGAAATATGAAGTATTTGGATAGTAAAGTTGAGCAAAGCAAACTGCCAATGAAACCATGTCCAAAACTAATTGTAAACATCAAGGGGAGAGAGAAATATTTTCATGCAGAGTTGAAAAGCGTACTTGAACATCTCATTCATTAGGAAATATTAAAGATGCTAAAAAATAAAGTTTGTGAATAACTATGTTGAACAAAACAAATTGCTAAGAAAACTATGTCCAAGACTGTAGGAGTTTTTAGACAGAAATCTTTTCAAATAGAGTTGAAAAATGAACTTGATTACAAGTTTCATTGGGAAATATGAAGTATTTGGATAGTAAAGTTGAGCAAAGCAAACTGCCAATGAAACCATGTCCAAAACTAATTGTAAACATCAAGGGGAGAGAGAAATATTTTCATGCAGAGTTGAAAAGCGTACTTGAACATCTCATTCATTAGGAAATATTAAAGATGCTAAAAAATAAAGTTTGTGAATAACTATGTTGAACAAAACAAATTGCTAAGAAAACTATGTCCAAGACTGTAGGAGTTTTTAGACAGAAATCTTTTCATGTAGAGTTGAAAAATGAACTTGATTACAAGTTTCATTGGGAAATATGAAGTATTTGGATAGTAAAGTTGAGCAAAGCAAACTGCCAATGAAACCATGTCCAAAACTAATTGTAAACATCAAGGGGAGAGAGAAATATTTTCATGCAGAGTTGAAAAGCGTACTTGAACATCTCATTCATTAGGAAATATTAAAGATGCTAAAAAATAAAGTTTGTGAATAACTATGTTGAACAAAACAAATTGCTAAGAAAACTATGTCCAAGACTGTAGGAGTTTTTAGACAGAAATCTTTTCATGTAGAGTTGAAAAATGAACTTGATTACAAGTTTCATTGGGAAATATGAAGTATTTGGATAGTAAAGTTGAGCAAAGCAAACTGCCAATGAAACCATGTCCAAAACTAATTGTAAACATCAAGGGGAGAGAGAAATATTTTCATGCAGAGTTGAAAAGCGTACTTGAACATCTCATTCATTAGGAAATATTAAAGATGCTAAAAAATAAAGTTTGTGAATAACTATGTTGAACAAAACAAATTGCTAAGAAAACTATGTCCAAGACTGTAGGAGTTTTTAGACAGAAATCTTTTCATGTAGAGTTGAAAAATGAACTTGATTACAAGTTTCATTGGGAAATATGAAGTATTTGGATAGTAAAGTTGAGCAAAGCAAACTGCCAATGAAACCATGTCCAAAACTAATTGTAAACATCAAGGGGAGAGAGAAATATTTTCATGCAGAGTTGAAAAGCGTACTTGAACATCTCATTCATTAGGAAATATTAAAGATGCTAAAAAATAAAGTTTGTGAATAACTATGTTGAACAAAACAAATTGCTAAGAAAACTATGTCCAAGACTGTAGGAGTTTTTAGACAGAAATCTTTTCATGTAGAGTTGAAAAATGAACTTGATTACAAGTTTCATTGGGAAATATGAAGTATTTGGATAGTAAAGTTGAGCAAAGCAAACTGCCAATGAAACCATGTCCAAAACTAATTGTAAACATCAAGGGGAGAGAGAAATATTTTCATGCAGAGTTGAAAAGCGTACTTGAACATCTCATTCATTAGGAAATATTAAAGATGCTAAAAAATAAAGTTTGTGAATAACTATGTTGAACAAAACAAATTGCTAATGAAACTATGTCCAAGACTGTAGGAGTTTTTAGACAGAAATCTTTTCATGTAGAGTTGAAAAATGAACTTGATTACAAGTTTCATTGGGAAATATGAAGTATTTGGATAGTAAAGTTGAGCAAAGCAAACTGCCAATGAAACCATGTCCAAAACTAATTGTAAACATCAAGGGGAGAGAGAAATATTTTCATGCAGAGTTGAAAAGCGTACTTGAACATCTCATTCATTAGGAAATATTAAAGATGCTAAAAAATAAAGTTTGTGAATAACTATGTTGAACAAAACAAATTGCTAAGAAAACTATGTCCAAGACTGTAGGAGTTTTTAGACAGAAATCTTTTCATGTAGAGTTGAAAAATGAACTTGATTACAAGTTTCATTGGGAAATATGAAGTATTTGGATAGTAAAGTTGAGCAAAGCAAACTGCCAATGAAACCATGTCCAAAACTAATTGTAAACATCAAGGGGAGAGAGAAATATTTTCATGCAGAGTTGAAAAGCGTACTTGAACATCTCATTCATTAGGAAATATTAAAGATGCTAAAAAATAAAGTTTGTGAATAACTATGTTGAACAAAACAAATTGCTAAGAAAACTATGTCCAAGACTGTAGGAGTTTTTAGACAGAAATCTTTTCATGTAGAGTTGAAAAATGAACTTGATTACAAGTTTCATTGGGAAATATGAAGTATTTGGATAGTAAAGTTGAGCAAAGCAAACTGCCAATGAAACCATGTCCAAAACTAATTGTAAACATCAAGGGGAGAGAGAAATATTTTCATGCAGAGTTGAAAAGCGTACTTGAACATCTCATTCATTAGGAAATATTAAAGATGCTAAAAAATAAAGTTTGTGAATAACTATGTTGAACAAAACAAATTGCTAAGAAAACTATGTCCAAGACTGTAGGAGTTTTTAGACAGAAATCTTTTCATGTAGAGTTGAAAAATGAACTTGATTACAAGTTTCATTGGGAAATATGAAGTATTTGGATAGTAAAGTTGAGCAAAGCAAACTGCCAATGAAACCATGTCCAAAACTAATTGTAAACATCAAGGGGAGAGAGAAATATTTTCATGCAGAGTTGAAAAGCGTACTTGAACATCTCATTCATTAGGAAATATTAAAGATGCTAAAAAATAAAGTTTGTGAATAACTATGTTGAACAAAACAAATTGCTAATGAAACTATGTCCAAGACTGTAGGAGTTTTTAGACAGAAATCTTTTCATGTAGAGTTGAAAAATGAACTTGATTACAAGTTTCATTGGGAAATATGAAGTATTTGGATAGTAAAGTTGAGCAAAGCAAACTGCCAATGAAACCATGTCCAAAACTAATTGTAAACATCAAGGGGAGAGAGAAATATTTTCATGCAGAGTTGAAAAGCGTACTTGAACATCTCATTCATTAGGAAATATTAAAGATGCTAAAAAATAAAGTTTGTGAATAACTATGTTGAACAAAACAAATTGCTAAGAAAACTATGTCCAAGACTGTAGGAGTTTTTAGACAGAAATCTTTTCATGTAGAGTTGAAAAATGAACTTGATTACAAGTTTCATTGGGAAATATGAAGTATTTGGATAGTAAAGTTGAGCAAAGCAAACTGCCAATGAAACCATGTCCAAAACTAATTGTAAACATCAAGGGGAGAGAGAAATATTTTCATGCAGAGTTGAAAAGCGTACTTGAACATCTCATTCATTAGGAAATATTAAAGATGCTAAAAAATAAAGTTTGTGAATAACTATGTTGAACAAAACAAATTGCTAAGAAAACTATGTCCAAGACTGTAGGAGTTTTTAGACAGAAATCTTTTCATGTAGAGTTGAAAAATGAACTTGATTACAAGTTTCATTGGGAAATATGAAGTATTTGGATAGTAAAGTTGAGCAAAGCAAACTGCCAATGAAACCATGTCCAAAACTAATTGTAAACATCAAGGGGAGAGAGAAATATTTTCATGCAGAGTTGAAAAGCGTACTTGAACATCTCATTCATTAGGAAATATTAAAGATGCTAAAAAATAAAGTTTGTGAATAACTATGTTGAACAAAACAAATTGCTAAGAAAACTATGTCCAAGACTGTAGGAGTTTTTAGACAGAAATCTTTTCATGTAGAGTTGAAAAATGAACTTGATTACAAGTTTCATTGGGAAATATGAAGTATTTGGATAGTAAAGTTGAGCAAAGCAAACTGCCAATGAAACCATGTCCAAAACTAATTGTAAACATCAAGGGGAGAGAGAAATATTTTCATGCAGAGTTGAAAAGCGTACTTGAACATCTCATTCATTAGGAAATATTAAAGATGCTAAAAAATAAAGTTTGTGAATAACTATGTTGAACAAAACAAATTGCTAAGAAAACTATGTCCAAGACTGTAGGAGTTTTTAGACAGAAATCTTTTCATGTAGAGTTGAAAAATGAACTTGATTACAAGTTTCATTGGGAAATATGAAGTATTTGGATAGTAAAGTTGAGCAAAGCAAACTGCCAATGAAACCATGTCCAAAACTAATTGTAAACATCAAGGGGAGAGAGAAATATTTTCATGCAGAGTTGAAAAGCGTACTTGAACATCTCATTCATTAGGAAATATTAAAGATGCTAAAAAATAAAGTTTGTGAATAACTATGTTGAACAAAACAAATTGCTAAGAAAACTATGTCCAAGACTGTAGGAGTTTTTAGACAGAAATCTTTTCATGTAGAGTTGAAAAATGAACTTGATTACAAGTTTCATTGGGAAATATGAAGTATTTGGATAGTAAAGTTGAGCAAAGCAAACTGCCAATGAAACCATGTCCAAAACTAATTGTAAACATCAAGGGGAGAGAGAAATATTTTCATGCAGAGTTGAAAAGCGTACTTGAACATCTCATTCATTAGGAAATATTAAAGATGCTAAAAAATAAAGTTTGTGAATAACTATGTTGAACAAAACAAATTGCTAAGAAAACTATGTCCAAGACTGTAGGAGTTTTTAGACAGAAATCTTTTCATGTAGAGTTGAAAAATGAACTTGATTACAAGTTTTATTGGGAAATATGAAGTATTTGGATAGTAAAGTTGAGCAAAGCAAACTGCCAATGAAACCATGTCCAAAACTAATTGTAAACATCAAGGGGAGAGAGAAATATTTTCATGCAGAGTTGAAAAGCGTACTTGAACATCTCATTCATTAGGAAATATTAAAGATGCTAAAAAATAAAGTTTGTGAATAACTATGTTGAACAAAACAAATTGCTAATGAAACTATGTCCAAGACTGTAGGAGTTTTTAGACAGAAATCTTTTCATGTAGAGTTGAAAAATGAACTTGATTACAAGTTTCATTGGGAAATATGAAGTATTTGGATAGTAAAGTTGAGCAAAGCAAACTGCCAATGAAACCATGTCCAAAACTAATTGTAAACATCAAGGGGAGAGAGAAATATTTTCATGCAGAGTTGAAAAGCGTACTTGAACATCTCATTCATTAGGAAATATTAAAGATGCTAAAAAATAAAGTTTGTGAATAACTATGTTGAACAAAACAAATTGCTAATGAAACTATGTCCAAGACTGTAGGAGTTTTTAGACAGAAATCTTTTCATGTAGAGTTGAAAAATGAACTTGATTACAAGTTTCATTGGGAAATATGAAGTATTTGGATAGTAAAGTTGAGCAAAGCAAACTGCCAATGAAACCATGTCCAAAACTAATTGTAAACATCAAGGGGAGAGAGAAATATTTTCATGCAGAGTTGAAAAGCGTACTTGAACATCTCATTCATTAGGAAATATTAAAGATGCTAAAAAATAAAGTTTGTGAATAACTATGTTGAACAAAACAAATTGCTAAGAAAACTATGTCCAAGACTGTAGGAGTTTTTAGACAGAAATCTTTTCATGTAGAGTTGAAAAATGAACTTGATTACAAGTTTCATTGGGAAATATGAAGTATTTGGATAGTAAAGTTGAGCAAAGCAAACTGCCAATGAAACCATGTCCAAAACTAATTGTAAACATCAAGGGGAGAGAGAAATATTTTCATGCAGAGTTGAAAAGCGTACTTGAACATCTCATTCATTAGGAAATATTAAAGATGCTAAAAAATAAAGTTTGTGAATAACTATGTTGAACAAAACAAATTGCTAAGAAAACTATGTCCAAGACTGTAGGAGTTTTTAGACAGAAATCTTTTCATGTAGAGTTGAAAAATGAACTTGATTACAAGTTTCATTGGGAAATATGAAGTATTTGGATAGTAAAGTTGAGCAAAGCAAACTGCCAATGAAACCATGTCCAAAACTAATTGTAAACATCAAGGGGAGAGAGAAATATTTTCATGCAGAGTTGAAAAGCGTACTTGAACATCTCATTCATTAGGAAATATTAAAGATGCTAAAAAATAAAGTTTGTGAATAACTATGTTGAACAAAACAAATTGCTAAGAAAACTATGTCCAAGACTGTAGGAGTTTTTAGACAGAAATCTTTTCATGTAGAGTTGAAAAATGAACTTGATTACAAGTTTCATTGGGAAATATGAAGTATTTGGATAGTAAAGTTGAGCAAAGCAAACTGCCAATGAAACCATGTCCAAAACTAATTGTAAACATCAAGGGGAGAGAGAAATATTTTCATGCAGAGTTGAAAAGCGTACTTGAACATCTCATTCATTAGGAAATATTAAAGATGCTAAAAAATAAAGTTTGTGAATAACTATGTTGAACAAAACAAATTGCTAAGAAAACTATGTCCAAGACTGTAGGAGTTTTTAGACAGAAATCTTTTCATGTAGAGTTGAAAAATGAACTTGATTACAAGTTTCATTGGGAAATATGAAGTATTTGGATAGTAAAGTTGAGCAAAGCAAACTGCCAATGAAACCATGTCCAAAACTAATTGTAAACATCAAGGGGAGAGAGAAATATTTTCATGCAGAGTTGAAAAGCGTACTTGAACATCTCATTCATTAGGAAATATTAAAGATGCTAAAAAATAAAGTTTGTGAATAACTATGTTGAACAAAACAAATTGCTAAGAAAACTATGTCCAAGACTGTAGGAGTTTTTAGACAGAAATCTTTTCATGTAGAGTTGAAAAATGAACTTGATTACAAGTTTCATTGGGAAATATGAAGTATTTGGATAGTAAAGTTGAGCAAAGCAAACTGCCAATGAAACCATGTCCAAAACTAATTGTAAACATCAAGGGGAGAGAGAAATATTTTCATGCAGAGTTGAAAAGCGTACTTGAACATCTCATTCATTAGGAAATATTAAAGATGCTAAAAAATAAAGTTTGTGAATAACTATGTTGAACAAAACAAATTGCTAAGAAAACTATGTCCAAGACTGTAGGAGTTTTTAGACAGAAATCTTTTCATGTAGAGTTGAAAAATGAACTTGATTACAAGTTTCATTGGGAAATATGAAGTATTTGGATAGTAAAGTTGAGCAAAGCAAACTGCCAATGAAACCATGTCCAAAACTAATTGTAAACATCAAGGGGAGAGAGAAATATTTTCATGCAGAGTTGAAAAGCGTACTTGAACATCTCATTCATTAGGAAATATTAAAGATGCTAAAAAATAAAGTTTGTGAATAACTATGTTGAACAAAACAAATTGCTAAGAAAACTATGTCCAAGACTGTAGGAGTTTTTAGACAGAAATCTTTTCATGTAGAGTTGAAAAATGAACTTGATTACAAGTTTCATTGGGAAATATGAAGTATTTGGATAGTAAAGTTGAGCAAAGCAAACTGCCAATGAAACCATGTCCAAAACTAATTGTAAACATCAAGGGGAGAGAGAAATATTTTCATGCAGAGTTGAAAAGCGTACTTGAACATCTCATTCATTAGGAAATATTAAAGATGCTAAAAAATAAAGTTTGTGAATAACTATGTTGAACAAAACAAATTGCTAAGAAAACTATGTCCAAGACTGTAGGAGTTTTTAGACAGAAATCTTTTCATGTAGAGTTGAAAAATGAACTTGATTACAAGTTTCATTGGGAAATATGAAGTATTTGGATAGTAAAGTTGAGCAAAGCAAACTGCCAATGAAACCATGTCCAAAACTAATTGTAAACATCAAGGGAAGAGAGAAATATTTTCATGCAGAGTTGAAAAGCGTACTTGAACATCTCATTCATTAGGAAATATTAAAGATGCTAAAAAATAAAGTTTGTGAATAACTATGTTGAACAAAACAAATTGCTAAGGAAACTATGTCCAAGATTGTAATTAAGAACATCTCATTTATTAGTAAACAAAACAAGTTTGCAAATAAGTATATTGAACAAAACAAACAGCTTAGGAAACTATGTCCAATGCTGTAATTATAAGTACAGGAGTTTTAAGACATATTTTCATGTAGAGTTGAAAAAGATACCTGAACATTAGTTTTATTGCGAAACATCCAGTTCTTGGATAGTAATGTTGAGCAAAACAAAATGCTAAGGAAACTGTCCAAAACTGTAATTGTAAGTACCAAATGAAGCCTTTGGACACAAATATATCATGTATAGTTGAAAAAGGTACTTAAACCTTTTTTAATAGAAAATACACAAAGGTTGCAACAAACTTCTTGATTTGTTGAAGTTTTTCGATAACTTTATTTATTAAAAAGAAGGAATTGTTAAGTAAAATATGTTCAAAGCTATATTCTTACTTTCAGGCTTTAAAAATGTAATGAATGTAGGTAGGTATCTTTAAACAAGAAATCGATTCTTTAAAAGACAGTACATGTAAAAAATACATCGCATGATACACACAGTTTTTTGTTGAATCTAAATATAAAAAAAGTAACGAAAAATATGTCATTATCTTTGAAATTGAACCAGAAGCAGACTCACAACTTACAATTATGATCGCAACAAAATGCATTCAGTTACAATTTTTTATTTTTAAATAATACATTTTCTTACTTCATCGTTACGTGTGAGTGAATCGACATTAACTTCTTCATCTAATTTATCTACGTGTCTTAAAATAACCGTTTCCTTTGAACTGACAGGCGTTAAAATCTCGTTGTTTCTTTGTACTTTTCTCTTCAATAAGTCCAATTGTAGTTTAAGATCGTCATTCGCCGATTGTAGTTCTTCTATTTTCGCTTCTAAGGTGTCGACGCTGACATTTATGTTCTGGAAAAATCGAATGTTAGACGAGTTTAAACGTTTGTTTCATTTTAAAATTAAATGTTAACACAATTCCCAAAGTTTGTGTTACTTTAAAATCAAATGTTACATAAGAAAAAACGTCTGTGTTGTTTTTAAATCAAATGTTTAAAGTCCAAACGTTAGTTAGGCTTTTTAAATCGAATGTTGGGCAAGCCCAGACGTTTGTGTCATTTGAAAATTAAATAATACAAGTTTTAACGTTTGTGTCATTTAAAAATTAAATAAAACAAGTCCTAAAGTGCGTTTTTTTAAATCAACTATACAAGTTCAAACACAATTCCCATCGTTTGTGTCACTTTCAAATCAAATGTAACATGAGAACAAACGTCTGTGTTGTTTTTTAATAAAATGTTTTAAGTCCAAACGTTAGGTTTTTTAAATCGAATATTGGGCAAGTCCTAATGCTTGTGTTTTTTTAACTAAATGTTATACAAGTTTAAACGTTTGTCATTTAAAATATTAAATGTTAGACAAGTACCAACATTTGTGTCATTTGAAAAATTAATTATCAGTTAAGTCCTAACATTTGTTTCATTTAAAAAAATTATTGTCTGAAAAGTCCAAACGTTTGTGTCATTTAAAAATTAAATAAAATATGTCCTAAATTGCGTTTTTAAATCAAATATACAAGTTCAAACGATATCATTTGAAAAATTAAATGTTTACTAAGTCCTAACGTTGATATCATTTGAAAATTAATTTTTGTATAAGTCCTAAAAATTGTTTCATTTAATAAATCAATTATTTTGCAATTCCTAACATTTGTGTAATTTTAAAATTAAATGTTAAACACGTTCAAACGTTTGTGTTATTGGAAAAAAATTGTAAGATAAGCCCAAGCATTTGTTTTATTTAAAAAATTAAATTTTATTCAAGTCCTAACGTTTGTGTAATTTTTAAATTAAATGTAAGACACTTCGTAACGTTTGTGTAATTTAAAAATTAATTGTTAGATAAGTCCTAATATCGGTGTCATTTGAAAGTTAACTGTTAGGCAATTCCTTACGTTTGTGTTATTGGAAAAATAATTGTTAAATAAGTCCAAGCATTTGTTTTAGTTGAAAAATTAAATTTTAGTCAAGTTCTAACGTTTCCGTAATTTTTAAATTAAATGTCAGACACGTCGTAACGTTTGTATAATTTGAAAATTAAATGATCAACGGCTTTTTCGATAACAAAAAAAAGTTACCTTAATGTGCTTCTTGTCCGCAGAATTTTCGAGCACCAATCGATGATTGGCTCTTTCCAAATCTTGAATGCTCACTTCGAGTTGTTCGTAGATTCGAAGGCGCGAGTCATTCACTTCTCGAAGTGCAACAACTTGTTTGGTGAGATACTAAAACGGAAATTAATCGGATTAGATTCCGCTACTTTTACAGGGTATACCCAAATAAGGAGCAACACTATAAGGTACGACTGTGAGTTTATAGTCGAAGTAAAACGGCTGGCTACGAGTAATTTTAATTTAGATATTTTACATTCTTTGGTACAAATTGTCCCTAAAGCGTATCATTTTCAATGTTTATGAGGTGGCGAAGTTACCATTGTGAAGAATTGCTGCAAGATTTTTTTGTCGAGAATCTACTCATACAGGATGTCTTAAATATGTTTTTAAATGTCCTTAAATATGAACTATTACATTAAAATATTTTTAGAAATAAGGTGTCTCAAATTTCACATCCTATCGATCACTTTCGGTGAATGATACAAATATACTCACGACAGGAACAGGTTGACTTCATCAATATAGATCTTGAAGCAAACGTCGAGTGGTGAACCAACAATCTCGTTCAGTTCAACGCACAGAAAACACAAAGCGCCACGTTTACCAAGAAAGTAAATTCCTTAAATCATTCCATTCCAATGTCCGGAAATACCCTTGAATCAAGTCCCTCCATCTCGATTTTGGGAGTAACGGTGTCTAATAATATGTCTTGGCATGACCATGTTGCTAACATCGCAAAGTCAGCAAGCCAGAGGCTGGGTTTTCTGTGGAAAGCTAGAAAGTTTTTTACTCCTGATCAACTGCTGAGGACGTACAAGGCTCAGATCCGACCTCTACTGGAGTATTTCTCGCACATTTGGGGTTCAGCACCAAGGCATTATCTTTGTCTTTAAGATTCTATTCAGAAAGTGGCCATTCGGTTTATAAATAGCTCAACTCTCACAGATACCGTTCACTCACTAGAACATAGAAGAGTTGCAGACCAGACATTACTCTACAGATATTTCCATGGAAGTTGCTCCAGAGAAATAAAAACTCTTATACCACCACTGGCCACATTCGGCCGAAGAACTCGGCACGCTGATCAGTCTCACCCATTTACTCTCAAGATTGACACTACAAGGACCAATCTCCATCAAGAATCCTTCTTTTACAGGGCTGATACGGAATGGAACAAGCTTCCAAAATCAGTTTTTCCAGAGAACTATGACCTGCAACTTTTTTAAAAGGGGGTCCACAATCATCTTCTTTCTATAATCCCTCCCCCTTCTAATAGTCGCTGTACGGGCCGTCCGCGGCACACACTATAGGTCTACCCTTTTTGCGACCATTTTCAGTAAAAAAAAAGTAAATTTTAACGTAGATCCATTTATACAGGGTGTTCTAAAAAGTCGATGTACAAATAAACCAATCAAACGGATCATGTTAAAGTAAAATTATTTAAGAAAGGTTGGTTACTTACTTCGATCTCTTGAACTTGATCATCAATGATGTTTTGGTGTTGTTTAAGTGACGTTTCCAGTTCTTTGTTTCTTTCTAATAGAGTTTTTCCCAATTCCGCCGCCAGCTGAAGGTCTGAAATAAATAAATCTATTAAAAATCATCTCTTAGTCATCTTTTTCGTGCAAATACTAGCTCGTGAATTTTCGGTAAGAGAAAACACGAGTAAATTACAAAAAGGATAATTTTTTTATTTATTCATTTCTTTATAGCAAATCCACACGATTGATGTGCCAAATAATTGGCTGCAGAAGCGTTAAAAACGAATAAATATTTTTCATTTGTTTTAACAATAATTTTCACCACGTTGGATATTTATTGTTTTTGTTTAATGACTGATTTATTTTGAAAACGTACAAAGTTCAAGTACGGCGGGATGTAAGGTTAAAATTTGCGGTTTAACTAATGAGTATTGTTCGTTAATTTTTCTTTGTAAGACTTAATTACAAACATAGTTTCATCCAAGCAATTAGATACAAAAAAATTATGTCTGCGTGTTTTACAATCGAAATTTGAACCGCCGCTATTTGGTTATTTTTATTTTTTATAAATATAATTTACCCTTTCTTCAATATTATATTTTACATTATCCTCGTAGAAGGAATTTTACAGGAGTCGTTATTCTTAAAACGTTTGTTTCCAACTTTTGACTGACACTGTACACGAGTAACACATTTTTAATAACGGCACCTTTTGCCGCATATTTTTTATTCGAGTCATCAAAACAAGTTACATAAACGTTTAGATTTTCTTTTACTAAAATAAATGGTGCAATATTTCAGTAAATAAATAAAAATTCTATGGTCAGTTTGTATTCATGACATATATTAAAAAGAATCGAGAGGTAAAAGTAATGTTCTATTTTAGTCACGGGTAATTACACCCGGTAAGTGTATTAATTAGAAAAACGCGTGAACATTAAAAAATTTATGTGCATGCTATCGCCGTCGTTAGCGTTTCACTTTTACTGTAAATATGACAAATGTGATGAGCTACGTCTCCAAAATGACAGCTGCGACAACAAATGTCATAAAACATTACAATAACGGTAAAATTGACACAACTAAAACCATAAATCAGATCATCAAAGTGTCCCCGGTAGGACCTCAGGGGACATTCCTGGGTGATGTGCCTCTCAGTTCCACAGTCGCACCTTTCCCCATTTAAAGAGCATGTCCGCACATCTGCCGTGGCTCGTGCAGTCTCTATTGTGGTCCAGTGGCTGCGAGGCAGATCGTAGCCAGGCGGCTTTTCATCTATGCAATGGAGCGAAGTAAACTGTAATGTCTTTGCCTGTTCCATCGACTTCGAGAAAGCTTTTGATAGAGTAAATCACACAAAACTATTGGAAACGCTCAGACAGTCAGGCCTGGATAACAGCGATATCCGCATTATATCTAACCTTTACTGAAAACAAAAGGCTTGTGTTCGGGTGGAAAATGCGCTCTCTGAAGAGTTTGAAGTACGCCATAGAAGTTCGACAGGGATGTGTGCTCTGTCCTCTGCTCTTTAATGTTTATTCGGAGAGACTGTTTAGAGAGGCTTTGGAGAATACAGATGACGGCATTTTACTAAACGGCGTACTTATTAATAATCTAAGGTACGCTGACGACACAGTCCTAATTCTAGACACAGTTGAGGGTCTCCAGAGGCTAATAGACAGAGTAACAGAAGTTTGCGAAACCTACAACATTCGCCTAATCACAAATAAAACAAAGGTTATGATTATAAGCAAACAAGATAGTGATGGCCAGTTTTACGCAAACGGCTCCCAACTGGAAACGGTTCCACCGATAAACTACCTGGGCAGATTTCTTAACAACAAATGGGAACAAATTAAGGAAATTAAGATCCGAATTGAGAAGGGTAGAACAACTTTTAATCGCATGAGAAGCGTGCTGTGCAATTTAAATATAGACTTGCACCTCAGAGTCAGAGTTCTTAGATGCTACGTTTTCTCAATACTAACATACGGGGTGGAAGCTTGGACTCTAACCGACGCTGCATGTAAACGTCTGGAAGCATCTGAGATGTGGTGCTACAAACGCATGCTTAGAATATCATGGATTTACCACGTAACCAACGAAGCCGTCCTACAGCTTATGAGAAAATAAAAAGAGGTTTTAAACGTAATCAAAGAACGCAAACTTTCATACTTCGGACATGTTATGCGATACCAGAAATATATCCAACTTCAGCTTATTATGCAGCGCAAACTTTAAGGCAAAAGAGGTCCTGGAAAATGACGAATATCTTGGCTGTGAAATCTAAGACAATGGACAGAAATGACATCTATGGATCTATTTCGGGCTGCAGCAAATAAGATCAGATGGGCCATAGTAATCACCAACGTCCACTGAGGATAAGGCACAAGAAGAAGAAGAAGAAGAATGGAGTGTTCTGCAGTCGGCAGTAGCTTCGGTCTCCCTCTTCTCTCTCCACTTGTCTGTCAGGTCAAAGTTTAAGTCACTTAGGTATTTAACTAGTGCCATTAGGGGGTGTCGTGATCGAAGCCTTTTTCTGATGAGATCTGCTAAGGAGCCAGTAGGTGGCGCTAATCGTTTTCATTGACCTGTTTAGTTGGTTGGATATCCACCTCACTCGTGTGAGGGCTGTTAAGCCGTACAGGGGCGCAATATTCTGCCACAGAGTAGACCAGTCCCAGGGTGGAGCCATGGCTACCTCGCATAGATGTTGACCAATGAATCATTTCGTTCTAGAAATTTAATTTATGTTGGATGCAATGTAGGGAAACGTTTGTTGTTTACCTTCCATTGAAAATTTAAGGTTCTATCAATGACATCTATTGCCGCCAAGTAGTTTTATAGTTTTCTTCGTCGAATGAATGAATGAATGAGTAAATAGGAGTTGTGGACGAGGTCTAATTCTTCCATAGGCACTTCAGCATTGTCTGCTTTTTGTACCATTCCAGCTCCTTAGTTTAGTCCCATTTTTTCAATTTTCCTGTTAAGGAGTAGGAGCTGATGCTGAGAGTGGATCCAGCCATTGATCGCTGCTTTAACGCTGGCCTTGGGTATCCCTATTACTGGTTCTGGCCCAATAAATGGGGTCTCAGAGCCCCGCCTAGCTAGTTTATCCGCTTGTTCGTTACCAGGCATACCTTTATGCGCTGGCACCCACGACAATGTAACCTTGTTATGGTTAGCCAAGGTTCGTAAAATTCCGGCACATTCCCGGACAATTTTTGAGTCTATTCTCCGTTTATTTATTTTATTTAGCGTATGGCTACACATGGTTTAAAACTAAGAAAGTATAAAGATGTATATATAAAACACGTACACAACGTAAAAACATAAAAGAAGAAAATTAATAAAATAGCACATTTATATCTATATTTATATCTCTATTGATAGATTTTCAATCCATTGAGTCGCCGCATGTGGGAGTATGAGGAAATCAGAAATTACACCAGGGTAGGCCGTGGTCTCGCAGTCCTCCACAATATGCTGAATGGTCTGGTTATCCTTTCCGCATTCACACAGTGGGTCCGTAATTTTTTCCCATTTATGTAGTGAGTCCCTACAAAGACCGTGATTTGTCCGAATACGGTTAGCGATTTTCCAGATGCGTCGTGGAAGGTCAAATCCGGCTGGCTTATCATGCGTGTTCAAGTACTGGCTTACTTCAGGAGGGACGGCTCGGTTCCATGATGATTCCCATCTTTGCTTGATGGTCAAATTCTCGTCGAGTAGGGTTTTAGCTGTTTTTATTACGGGTCGTCTGGATTTAAGCCTGGTGGATGTGGCTGCCGGGATGTAGTTATGGATTGGGAGCTGTTCGTTATGCAGTATTTTTCTATATTCTCGGATTAGAGCTCCTTGTCTTCTTAATTGAGGTGGTGGAATATGGCTGAGAGTGGGGAGCCAGTGGGTCGGGGTGCTCTTTATGCAGCCAGTGACTGTTCTCATGGTAGAGTTTAGTTGAACGTCTAATTTGCCAGTATGACTACTATTAAGCTATATGGGAGCGCCATACTCAGCCGAGCTATACACAAGTCCAAGAGCCGCACTTCGCAGGGTTGAGCTGTAGATCTCCACGTTGTACCGCATAGTTTCTGAATGATGTTGTTTCTTGTGCGAACTTTAGCTGCTGTTTTTTGCAAGTGGGAGTTGTATGTGAGTGACCTATCAAGAGTGATACCAAGGTACTTCGGGGTTGGGTTATGTTTCACAGGGTGTCCATCAAACTGGATGTTCAGTTGGCGTGTGGCTTCCTTGTTGTTGAGATGGAAACATATGCACTCTGTTTTGTTTGGATTTGGTGTCAGTCTCCATTTTTTGTAATATGCTCCCAATATAGCCAGATCGTTTGTTAGGATTCTTTCTGTATCCTCCATGGTCTTGCGGCTTGTAGCAAGGGCCGTATATTCTCCGTAATGCCAAAGCTTTGAGTGCCGATTGACTATCTTTCTTCGTTGATCTTGATTGATTTTTTATTAACTGACTGTATTTTCGCGTTTTCAACTGCCGTTGGGTGCGCTGTCAGTCGTAAACAAATATGCAGGACTATAAGTAATGACAAAAGCAGACAGAGTCTGTTTTAGTTTCATCAACTAGTTACTTTTCTTGTGTTATTTATCACGAAAAGTTTTTAATAATGTGTACTTATGATCATAATTTTTAAACAGTTTTGAGGCCTTCTAACCTTCAATTTTCATCCGTCAAAAAGCAAATTTTGGCGTGACTCGAAACACCATTCAAAACGGAAAAACAATCACCACTCTTTGCGCGCCATACCGAGTGATTTTTTTCCAATTAAACAAATAAAACGCAAACTTATTTTACGTTATCAACAATTTCATTCTTTTGTAACAATTTCGAGGCCCGATTGTTCATACGCGTATGCGTAACTTTTGAACTAGATTTCAAACAAAACAAAAATTTCGAAACTCTTATATAATCCAAATGCGAGACACGTTGGATTGTTTCGATTCCATGTTGAGGGATTAATAATAGAAGAAGAATTCTTCGAATGCATGCTCTATAAAATATTTTTAATTTTATGCAATTTGAAAGTAAAACCAGTTTGCTTAATAGCAAGTTTATGGTAATTGTTAATAGTTTTCATCCCGTTAATGCGGTAACCTTGATGCAGTTATAATAATCAACAAGAAAAAAAGGCAAATAATGTAAATACAGGGTGATCCGTCCTCATTTCTAGGCAAACTTCGCTGAAGCAGCAGGTGAGTGGCACAACTGAAATTTCTCTCTTGTATACAGATATTTTTATGGCAGATGCTCCACTCTTGTACCACCACTGGCCACATTCGGCCAAAGAACTCCGCACGCAGATCAGTCTCACCTATTTACTCTCAAGATTGACACTACAAGGACCAATCTCCATCAAGAATCCTTCTTTTACAGGGCTGCTACGGAATGGAACAAGCTTCCAAAATCAGTTTTTCCAGAGAACTATGACCTGCAACTTTTTAAAAAGCGTGTCCACGATCATCTTCTTTCTATAATCCATCCCACTTCTAATTGTCGCAGTGCGGGCCGTCCACAGCCCACACGATAGGTCTACCCCTTTTGCGACTATTTTCAGTAAAAAAAAACAAATGATTAAAATGGGGAATTCACTCTTAGTCCTTATAATAGGATAATACAGTATTAAATTAGAAATATATTTGAGAATCTTGTTCGCGCGGAATGTGGGACACACTGTATACGTATAATTTAGTATTCACTAAATTAACAGCTCTTACGACTTTTTACATTCGAAAAACATTATTTATTATACCCTTTGTTATAACTTTTGTTTGAATCGTGTTATTATTTAAAATACTTTCAATGGAACATTCTAAATTTAATAATAAAGATTTGTAATTATAATTTTTGAATTATTCACGATGTACATAATTTGATAATCTCTAAATTTTTATTATTCTTCTGCTCTCTGCGATTGTCGGCAGTCAGAGTGTTAAGCGCTCTTTTCTCTAAATATAAATAAAAATAATAAAAGTAATTTAAATATATACCACAATATTTGCACGACAACGAGGAATTTTTAGAATTCAAAAAATATTTATATTATCCGGTCAAAGTCAATTATTGATAAAGACGATGATTAAATAAATATTTATTTACATTTTTAGATGTAAAGATAAATATATACCTGGTGGCCTATTTAGGAATTTGGCCTCAAATTTTTGTTTCATAAGGAACAATTTTAGTCAATTTTGTTTACAAGGGGGGCATTTTTTTATTCTAAATTTGAGTGAATGGTCATCCGATTAAGTGAGGTGGCAACCCTTTCAAGAATAGCGAGGGGTCAAGTGAGATTTCCTTTTGAAACGATGACAAAATAAATCGAATAAATACGCAGACGATAGCACACTTGTCTCAACTTTCACATCCTATCGATCACTTTCGGTGAATGATACAAATAGACTTAGGCAGGAACAGGTTGATTCCATCAATAGAGATCTTAAAGCAATCGTCGAGTGGGGAACCAACAATCTTGTTCAGTTCAACGCCCAAAAAACACAAAGTGCCACGTTTTCCAAGAAAGTGAATTCCTCAAATCATCCCATCACAATGTCCGGAAATACCCTTGAACCAAGTCCCTCCATCTCGATTTTGGGAGTCACGGTGTCCAATAATATGTCATGGCATGACCATATTGCTAACATCGCAAAGTCGGCAAGACAGAGGCTAGGTTTTCTGTAAAAAGCCAGAAAGTTTTTTACTCCTGATCAACTGTTGACGACGTACAAGGCTCAAATCCGACCTCTACTGGAGTATTGCTCGCACATTTGGGGTTCAGCACCAAGCCATTCTCTTCGTCTTCTAGATTCCATTCAGAAAAGAGCCATTCGCTTGATAAACAGCTCAACTCTCACAGATACCCTTCACCCTCTAGTACATAGAAGAAGAGTTGCAGACCAGTCATTGCTCTACAGAAATTTTCATGGCAGATGCTTCAGAGAAATAAATACTCTTGTACCACCACTGGCCACATTCGGCCGAAGAACTCGGCACGCTGATCAGTCCCACACATTTACTCTCAAGCTTGACACTACAAGGACCAATCTTCATCAAGAATCCTTCTTTTACAGGGCTGCTACGGAATGGAATAAGCTTCCAAAATCAGTTTTTCCAGAGAACTATGACCTGCAACTTTTTAAAAAGCGTGTCCACAATCATTTCCTTTCTATAATCCCTTCCCCTTCTAATAGTCGCAGTCCGCGGCCCACACGATATTTGCGACTATTTTCATAAAAAAAAAAAATTTGAAATAATGGGTCTTTTCTAATACGTCCCCGCTTTTCCAATTCCTTCTCTATAGCCAACGGCTGGACCGATTTTGATAAAATTTTCAGCCAATATTTGGATTAGCCCGGCGGGTGATCGTGGGAAGTTTGGTAGCAATCCCGCATTTTCAATTTTTTTCTATAGCCACCCAGTTCTTTACCAGGTACTTTTGGTGTTAGGTTAGGCTAATTTTTTTGCCTCAATTATTACCGATTATTATTAGGCTGGCCTAACCTAATGTCCCAACCTAACACCAACCTGGTGAAGAACTTTGAAAATGTGGAGACTTATTTTCAGCCAATCTTAAGATTAGCCCGGAGGGTGATCGTGTTAAGTTTGGTAGCAACCCTCAAACTTCACCAGGTACCGTTTATTGTTAGGGTTAGGTTAAACTAATTTTTTTACTTTTACTGCCCCAATTAATACCGATACCGAACTAAAAACAATGAAATAGCTAGGGTGGGTAAGTTTTGATGAAAGGCTTCCCGGTTGGAATGTCAACCATTCTCAGTCAAAGTTAATATCTAAATTCATAATGAAAACGCCGATAAAAGTAAAAGAAGCTTAGTGGAAAGAAAAGGTCTCTTCCTACCCCTACGGGAAAAAGGCGTGACTATATGTATGTATGTATGGTAACTTGACGGGAGAATGTTACGTTAATTTGCTCGAAGATTTCACCTCACATTGAATTGTGGAAATAATTAAAAACGACGATCAGATTCCAGAGATTTCATAAACTAACTGTTGTTTTCAAGTATATTAATACAGGAATTATAAGAGTAATATTTTAAAAGGTACCTTCATTTACAATTCGTTTTGTTAATTACGATCATTCAACCTTACATTTCATGTTGGTAAAATATTAACTAACATAAAACTTATCACTCAAGGACGTTGTCTTCGATTATTTCAATTATTCCAACATTAACGTCCAACATTAACGTCCAACGAGTCAAAGTTAATTACTCTAATTATGCAAATTACGCAGGCAGTTATTTTGCAATACAAAATTGAACTATAGACGAGCACTAGATCTGGACGAGTGGAACAAAAATAAAGTAGCCACTCTCGTAGACGGAGACGCGTACAAACGGGGATCTAGATCAGAAAATGGAAGAGGACTATCATCCATTACGATTTTTCACGTGAAAAGTACGATTTACTTCTCTCTTGTGCAGGAGCGGATGGGACCCCTTGTACCGGCGCGGGAAGTTACAGTGAAGCGGTGCCATCACGTGCCAGAAAAAATGGTTTTTTAAATTTTCGAAGTAGTAAAACTTTACGCACGCTTAACTTAGGGAGTAAGCTGGTGAATGCGTGACGAGAGCGTTAGGAAAAGTGTGATCGGGCGAGGCGAACGGAAGTTGAGACGGAGATATAAGTTAGAGAAGATAGAAAGAGAGAGACAGTTACGTTTCGTATATTGTGTCCAAGCCTCCGTGGCGTAATTGGCTAGCGCGTTTGGCTGTTAACCGAAAGGTTGGTGGTTCGAGCCCACGCGGGGACGAATCTTTTTTTTTTCGTTATTTTAATTCGTTCTTGAACAATTTTATAATTTGTAATTACTGATGTATCCGATAATGAAAATAACGAATAAAAATACAAATTTTTTTTAAAAATATTAATTTATCAATAAAAACCCATAAAAAATAATAAAGTAAAATATTTTTAGTAAATTAATATATGCAAATAAACTATAAATAGGTATGAAAATATATTAACTGTAAATCTACGTTAGAGGTTTTTTTTTAATTTATTTGGGTAGCAGTTAGGGAGTGACCAATTAAAAAAAAATTCTTCGTTTTTTTAGTCAAGCTTTCGAAAATTATTTATACAAATATTCTTAATAAAAAAAAATTAAATTTCAGATAACCATAATACACTTATATTTACATTTCTCATCTGTATAAATATTTTTGACATTCAGTAAGACAAAAAGTGACACTGACTTATATCAAATTTTTTTCAAAAAAAAACATCTTATGTTCCTCTTTGCGATAATTTTTTAATAATTTCATATTAGTAAGTATATATTTTGTAGATTGATTTTTCATATATTAATTAAAAATATTATATTGAAAAAGAAAATAAACATTTTCGAAAGCTTGACTGAAAAAACGAAGAATTTTTATTGAATTGGTCACTCCTAACTGCTCCCCAAATAAATTAAAAAAAAACCTCTAATATATATATATATATATATATATATATATATATATATATATATATATATAGTTACTCCTTTTTTCTGTATGGGTAGGCAGAGACCACTTTCTTCTATTTGCTACGGTTCTTACACACATCTTTTGCTTCCTTTACTTTCATTAGTGCTCTCATACATGCTCGTCGGTTGTTGGTACTTTTGACCTGGCCTTTCTTCAAAACAATGTTGATCTGAACGAGATATGTTCGCCGAGGTCGACCTCTACCGACTTCCGTCTATTCACACTCGCCTTATAAATTTGTTTCGTCAATCTTTCTTCAACCATTCTTTCTACGTGTCCATTTCTTTATCTATCTTTGTAACCACATCTTCTTTTACACCACAGCGTTCTGTTATCTCACTATTTTTTACTTTATCCAACCAAGTCACTCCGGCTATACTTCTCAGACTATTCATCTCCACAGCATTAATCCTATTTTCATGCTTCTTCTGCCAAACCCAACATTCACTACCATACATATTGTAGAAACCAAAACTCCTCTATGCACAGCCAGACGTGCCTTTTTTGACACTTTCTGGCTGTTCATAAAGCTATGCAGTGCCCCATTCATTTGTTTTCCTGCCAACACCTTTCGCTCAATGTCACTCTTTCTCCCTTAATCTGAACTTCACAGTTTGTTATGCTTTCTTCTCTTTCAAAAATCATTACATTTGTTTTGCTTACACTTATTTTTATCCCTTTGATTTTCAGGACATCATGCATAACATTAACCATCGCCTGCAACTCCTCTTCAGATGACGGCTATATGACTTGATCATCAGCGTAAAGAAGGCATTTGACGATCAAATCATTCATTTGCAAAGGCACTCCGTGGAACTGAAATGCTTAGAATCACCCTTCCGAAGGGGCCATTTATATACATGCAAAACAATGCGTGTTTGACCACATTTCAGCTCAAACAACCCACTTCGTATGCCCTACAGCCCCGATTCGATCGACGTTGATTTCAAACTAACACATCACATTCACTATTCCAAGTTTTCAATTTTTACGACGATAAATTTCAACATGTATAACAATTCGAGCAGAAAATTCGTCGGTCAGATGTCGTTGATTAAATATGGCTCGCACGACATTTCGAAAAAAAAATTAAATAAACAAAGTAGGTATTTGATAAGAAAGAATTATTCAATTAATTTAATACACGTTTATTGTGATTCTACTGTTGGTAATTTCCTTAAATAATAACATCGCATTTTGCAATCATAAAATTTATAGTGTTTGTTACGAGAAGCTAATACAAGTTACCAATGTGCTTATATAACATTTCAACAAGAAATTAATAATATTTCGCAAAGAACTTGGCCCAAATTCTCTACGCCGCAGTCTCACTAATAAAAACACCCAGTATGTATATCGACATCCAAAAATGGTAAAATATCTACAAACCTAATTCTTATACCTCTCGTCTTTCAATCAATTTGGTCCATCGTATTCGCCAGATTTAATGCTTCCTAAACGCTTAAAAATATATGTATGATGGTGGATACAGGGTGGCCAACCAAAAACGAAACAGAGCCATTTGCAGGAACCTTGTCAACATTATAGAAAAACGCTCAGACCCGTCGATTTTTTAAGGGGGACACTCTTTTCAGGTATTTTTGACTCCACTACTTTCAACTCCAAGCGAGGGTAAGAATTACCCCAACATTTTTAAATGGCATTGGGGGTCGAATAAGATGTCTTTCAAAATCTCTTACAATTCTCTATCTATACAATAGTCTTTAAATTTTAAAATTCTGCCCATTGCTTATTAAAAAATTATATTTTAAACGTGAAACAGTATGACGAATATTTTTATTTTCAACAGGACGGTGCTCCTCCGCATTATGCGGCGATTGTTCGTCAGTATTTAGACCAACGTTTTCCACGGCATTGGATTGGGAGAAGAGGCAGCATTGAATGGCCTCCTACACGATCGCCAGATTTATCGCCCTTAGATTCTTTTTGCGGGGATATCTGAAAAGTAAAATCTATAAAACACAACCAGCGTCGTTGGAAGATTTGCGTAAAAGAATCGTTGACGAGTGCCGTCGAATACTCCGGAAATTCTTCGGAATGTGCGTGAACGTTTTGAACAAAATCTTTATTATTGTATGGAAGCGGGCGGTCAATAGTTTGAACATTTAATCAATTAAGTAGTAAGTAAGCAACTAAAATAATTGGAATTTTAACATGTAATTTTTTTAAAAGTAATGGGAGGAAATGTAAAATTTAAAGAGAATTGTCAGAGCTTTCAAAGGACATCTTATTCGACCCCAATGCCATTTAAAAAGTTTGGGGTAGTTCTTACCCTCGCTTGTGGTTGAAAGTAGTGGAGTTAAAAATACCGGAAAATGATGTCACCCTTTAATAAAAAATCGACGGGTCTGAGCGTTTTTCTTAAATGTTGACGAGGTATATGCAAATGGCTCTGTTTAGTTTTCGGTTTGCCACCCTGTATATAGTGTCGAAAAGTTTATCATTTTCACCTGATTGGGTGCCTCTTGACCGTTAGAAAACTATTTTTGATAGTGCATATATGGTGTCAAGACCTCCATTATATTCACATGATTCGAAGCTTTCTTACTATTAAAAACAATGTATTTGATGGTGCATTTGGTGTCGAGTAATCCATCATAATCACCGCATTTAGTGCTTTTTACTGATTAAAAAAAATATACATGATGGTCCACAAATTAATTTATCTTTTCCTTCTGTCCGTTTTTGAAGTTTATCGAGTATTTGAATAGTAAGCTATGCATATTTTGTCTCGTTGTTAATGAGAGCTAACAAAACAGTTCGGTTGGATTTACAGGTTTAAAGAATTTGTTACAAGATAAACAATTTTGTGCAGTACATGCGATAGATTTAGTCAGTTTTATTGGATGGAGGATATTCTTCTAAATTAGTTACAAGATGGTTAAATGAAGCTGGATTAAACGGTAGGAGACCAGCCCTTGTTCCCTTGCTTACTAGAGAGAACAGAGTAGCAAGGAAATCATCAAAATTGGTCTGTGGATAATTATAAGGAAATTATTTTATTAACAGATGAAACTAGGTTTAGCCTAAAACATCCAGATGGTCGTGAACGAGTCTGGCGAAGACCAGGAGAGGGTAATAATTCAAGAACGTGGGAGATTCGGTAAGAAAATTTCACACTAAAGTAATATAAAAAATTATAACATGACATTTTCGTATATTGAGTCTCCATATATGCCCAAAGAATTTGTTCCTAGGATTTTAGTAGTATGAAGTAAACATTTGTTCGTCTAAAATAATGTGTAGCTATCAACCCATCTGCATTATTACAGTGAATAAAAGGCTGTATTTTATGATTTTTGTTCGTCAGGTGACTATATTGTTACGATAAAATACGTCCCTGATCTATTATCCGGCCGAAGCGGTCACGCAAAGATGAATATCCCTTTTGCGGCATAAAAAGACGACCCCTATCTAGCAAATGATTAATGGCCACGGTGTGATTAAAGGCCTCTAGAAAGGTCGATTAATTTCGAAGGAAAAATCGCTCTATCTAGGTACTTCCAGAAATATTGTTTAGATTTATATAAAAGGGATGTCGCTGATCTTGTGGGAACTTTTAAGTTTTAAAGTAATCGCTTAGAGACAGAGTGAGAAGCAGCGATATCTGAGCCCAATGTGACATTCGAGACATTGTAAGATGGTCCAAAATAAGAAGACGGGCATGGAGAGACCACGCCGACAGAATGGCTGATAATCTACTACCCAAAATTGCAAAATAGGAGAAACCAACCAACCGTAGACCTCCAGGAAGACACCCTAAACCAGTGGTCGGCAAAGTGCGGCTCTTTGGCCGCTTAAGTGCGGCTCTGGTACAAATGTCCACGACCAGAACTAACAGACGATCAGTGGATACAAACATTTTATATCATGGTAGACGTTACGTCTCATCTAAACCAGATTAATCATAAACTACAAGGCAAAAGAAAAACTATTTTTTTCGATGTTAGAAGGCGTCATTTCATTCGAAAGTAAATTATCCCTTTTTGCTCAGGATTTTAAAAGGGAAACACTGTTTCACTTTTCGAGCCTGCTGAAACATCACTCAGAAAATAATATTTCTATCGACAAACACTACTTCGAAACAACCATTTTAAATATGAAGAAAGCATTTCTCAGCAGATTTCAGGAATTAAAAAACAGCAACGCGACCTTAGCTTTCGTAACTTTGAAATTCAATTGCTGGGTTTCAAAAAAAAAAAAAGGAAATATGGAGCTTTAAAACGTCTTTGCGTTGATTTAGAAATACTGGGGAAGAAAAAATGTGAACTTGGTTTACAACCTGGAGAAGGAAGACATCATCATGTTCAACGCCTATAATAGTATTCCTGACTCTTATGATCACCACTGCTGTTCAATCTTTACTCGGAACTAATATTTGGCAGAGCTCTGGCGGGCTCTCCGGACAGAATTAAGGTTAACAGGGTGAACACCAACAGCATCAGATACGCCGACGATACTGTCTTGATAGCAGACTCGGATCTGGGATTACAGCGACTCCTCAATGGTGTCCATATGGCTTGCGAAGCATCCGGCATGAAAATAAACATAAATAAAACCAAGGTTATGACCATCAAAAGATCTAAGAAAGTCTCACTGCCAATACAGTTAAACGGCGAGGTCCTGGAACAGGTGGATAGGTTTCGATATTTGGGATGTTGGATGGACTGCAAGTTGGATCCGGACGCGGAAATAAGATGTAGAATAGAACAAGCCAGAAATTGCTTCAGACGACTTAGAAAGCTGCTCTGCGACTCACGACTCAACCTGGGCTTGCGCTTGAGACTCTCGAAGTGCTACGTTTGGTCTACCCTCTTATATGGAGCAGAAACATGGACACTTAAAGCACAAACCATCAATAAATTAGAAGCCTTTGAGATGTGGACGTACCGTAGAATGCTCAAAATAACACGGACATCGCACACCACAAATGAAGAGGTTCTTCGCAGGCTGGGGATAGAGCGTGAGCTGTTTAAACTCGTAAAGATACGGAAAACAGCGTTTTTAGGTCACATTCTGAGAAACCCTAAATACCTCAACTTATTGTTAAGCGAAAAATCGAAGGCAAACGTGGCCTCGGAAAAAAGAAAATGTCATGGCTAAGAAACATACGTCAATGGACTGGCCCGGACTTGGAAGAACTTATAACCTCCACTGTTGGAGATGGCACATTAAGAAGAAGAGACTCTTATGATCAGCTAAAAAAACTCGTTTTTGCTGTTCTTTTCCTTGTTGGTTCGACATATTCATGCGAACAATCATGCTTCCATATTATTTTTTATCAATAAATACAATCTTCATTAATTATGACATCGAGTTTTATTCAGTGTAGGTACCCGTAATGATGAGGGTCTAAAATAATAATACATAATGGTTTACTTTATTAATGAACAGATATGGCTCTCAAAAAAAAAAATTATCGTTGTAATATACAAATATGGCTCTTTGGCGAATAAGTTTGCCGATCACTGCCCTAAACAATGGTTCGAAAGCTGGACATCGGAGTCACAACTTAGGTTACAGCTTTGAAAAAAACAAGACATTGTCTTAAAATAAGAAGATGAATTTATTTTTTTTGTAACATTACAATTTTGTTCAGTAGTTTATATTCGATAGTGCATACATGGTGTCGAGACGTTCGTCATATTTACCTGATTCGGTGCTCCTTAACCGTTAAAAAAATTATCTATTTCCGAGACTGTGTTGTGATTCCTGTTTAATAAATTTAATTAATTAATTTAATAAAATTTAACATACCTTGACTGCCTTGAAGGCATTCCAACTCGATGGTGTAATCCCAAAAATCCAACGAGCTCACACCGTTGCAGCCACCTTCAGGTTGTTCCGCATTCATTTTAATCACCCAACACTACACTAGCTATTTAAAATAGTTAACATATTACGATTAATAAATTAATTGTGAAAAATGTCCCGTGTTAATTAAAAAAAAATTAATTAATATTAATAAACCAAGGTCACAGCACAACCACTAATTCAGCGGTTAGTAAAGAATTTTAGATTATTGACTGTTGTAAACGTTATGGTCCAATGGATATTTATTTATGGTTTATCTTCTTTGGAATACCATCGATTGCGAACCGGTACCACGATGGTCGTTCTAACTCAATCAACTGTCGGACAAGAACTGAAAGTACACCGCGTTGTTTGACGTTATCTATCTAATTCGCTATAGAACCACGATGGCAGTGCTGTCTATTATTCGAACCGCGATGAAGGTGAACGACAAAATTATTATTTACAGCTCATTTTGGTTATTTTTCAATTACTTTTCGAGCTAATTTAGTGCCTTATTGTTTTTTCAACACAATCGTACTATTAGTATTTTTTATTTTAAAAACACCAAAAGATTAGAGGCGCATTTTGTCAGACAAAATACGATTTTTTTCGTTCAAGAATTATTATTCCTAAGAATAAATTATAGTTTAAAAAAACTAAAAAACACGTTTTTAGAGTCTATCAAACTAAAAAATAAGTTATAGTTTATAAAAACTAAAAAACACGCTTTGAGTCCATCAAACTAAAAAATAAGTTATAGTTTAGAAAAACTAAAAAACACGCTTTGAGTCTATCAAACTAAAAAATAAGTTATAGTTTAAAAAAACTAAAAAACACGCTTTTAGAGTTAATCAAACTAAAAAGTATAAAATAAGTTATAGTTTAAAAAAACTAAAAAACATGCTGTTGGAGTAAATCAAACTAAAAAATAACTTATAGTTTAAAAAAACTAAAAAACACGCTTTTAGAGTCTATCAAACTAAGAAATAAGTTATAGTTTAAAAAAACTAAAAAACACGCTTTTAGAGTTAATCAAATTAAAAAGTAAAAAATAACTTATAGTTTAAAAAAAATAAAAAACAGGTTTTTAGAATCTATCAAACTAAAAAATAACTTATAGTTTAAAAAAACTAAAAAAAACGCTTTTAGAGTCTATCAAACTAAGAAATAAGTTATAGTTTAAAAAAACTAAAAAACACGCTTTTAGAGTTAATCAAACTAAAAAGTAAAAAACACGCTTTTAGAGTTAATCAAACTAAAAAGTATAAAATAACTTATAGTTTAAAAAAACTAAAAAACATGCTTTTGGAGTAAATCAAACTAAAAAATAACTTATAGTTTAAAAAAAAATAAAAAACAAGCTTTTAGAGTCTATCAAACTAAGAAATACGTTATTGTTAAAAAAAATAAAAAACACGCTTTTAGAGTTAATCAAACTAAAAAGTAAAAAATAACTTATAGTTTAAAAAAACTAAAAAGCGTGGGGTGCTTTGTATGACATTTTTAAACTAACTCTGCCTTTTAGAATGAAAGCCCCCCACGCTTTTAGAACAGAGCCATTCATTTTCTCGTCAGTAATTTTATGCTTATGTTAAGAATTATTATTTACTTTTTAGTTTGATTAACTCTTAAAGCGTGTTTTTTAGTTTTTTAAACTACACCGCGTTGTTTGACGTTATCTATCTAATTCGCTATAGAACCACGATGGCAGTGCTGTCTTATTTTCAAACCGACTATAATTTAGTGCCTTATTGTTTTTTCAAAACAATCGTATTAATAGTATTTTTTAATTTAAAAACATCAAATTAAAGGCAATATTCTCGCTTCTTTTTTCAAAGATTAGATTAATTTTGTTAATATCTATTTGGTTAAGCGAGCAAATATTTAGAAGTAATTATTTATAAATTCGATTACTTAGATCATGAACTTTGATATGGCGTTTAAAAATAATTTTTTTCTTTGGAAAACAAGATTTTAAACTAAGTAAATAATTACATTTTTCAGAAACGTTTGCATCCGTGTACGTTTTTGAAGCTTGTCCACTCGGTACGATAAACAGGGCGGTTCGTAAACTAAATTTAAACATTAATGATATCTCGTATTATTATTAAAGACCACAGATTTTTGAAATGTTTAATTAGTGATAATCATAAATAAATACGATAAATGCTTAATATCACTGATAATTGACCATTGTTTGTTTCAAAATTCTCGCATTATTGTCTGAAAGAATTAGAGGCACATTTTGTCAGAAAAATACGATTTTTTCTGTCCAAGAATTATTGTTACTACATGCATACATAAATACATACACAGCATTTTCTTATCTCACTATTCTTAACTTTATCCAACCGAGTCACTCCAGCTATACTTCTCAGATAACTTATCTCCGCAGCATTAATCCTATTTTCAAGCTTCTTCTGCCAAACCCAACATTCACTACCATACATAAGTGTAGGAACCAACACACCTCTATGCACCGCCAGACGTGCCTTTTTTGACACTTTCTGGCTATTCATAAAGCTATGCAGTGCCCCATTCATTTGCTTTCCTGCCAACACCCTTCGCTCAATGTCACTATCATACTTTCCATCTCTAGTAAATTTTGAACCCAAGTACACAAATTCATTTACTTGTTCCACTCTTTCTTCCTCAATCGATACTCCACAGTTTGTCATGCTTTCTTCTCTTTTAAAAACCATTACTTTCGTTTTGCTCACATTTATTTTCATCCCTTTGATTTTCAGGAAATCATGCATAACATTAACCATCGCCTGCAACTCATCTTCAGATAACGCTAATATGACTTGATCATCGGCGTAAAGAAGGCATTTGACGATCAAATCATTCATTTTTAATCCATACGCTAAAACAATATGGAAATAATCCGAAAAGTGCATACAAAACTGTGGGTAAAGTAAAAAAGTTCCAAACCCCCGGGAAGGGGGTAAAAAAAATTAAAAACTACCTCGAAATACGATTTTTGGGTTATATTTTGAAGATATCAAAAAAAGTTTTAAATAAAAGTTATAGAGCATGAAATTTGAGGCCTACCTCTGTCAAACTATTTTTCCTCTAAAACGCATCCTTTTACCACTACGAAGGTTAAGAGCAAAAAAAAAAAAATAAAAAATATAAAAATTGGACTTCTTTAATTTCTTTTTTTTATTTTCTTAAAAAAGTTATAAACAATCGTAGAGAAATTTTTTTTATTTTTTTTATCCCTTCTATTAAAAGTCAAGGGGTAAAAACGGTTTTTGCTGGATATTTCACTTAAAACGGGTTATTTGAAAAAAAATTCATATAAATTGAACCCGTTTTAAGTAAAATATCGAGCAAAAACCGTTTTCACCCCTTGACTTTTAATATAAGCGATGAAAAAAAAACCAAACGTAAAGGAAATATTCTCGATTCTTCTTTCAAAGATCAGATTAATTTTGTTAATATCTATTTCGTTAAGCGAGTAAAGATTTAGAAGTAATTATTTATAAATTCGATTACTTAGATCATGAACTTTGATATGGCGTTTGAAGATAATTTTTTTTCTGGAAAACAAGATCATAAATTAAGTAAATAATTACATTTTTCAGAAACTTTTGCATCCGTGTACGTTTTCGAAGCTTATCCACTCGGTACGATAAACAGGGTGAATCGTAAATTGAATTTAAACATTAATGATATCTCGTATTATTAATAAAGACCTGAAATTTTTGACATGCGTAATAAGTGATAATTAAGAATAAATACAATAATTGCTTAATAATATGATTTATGATGTATGAAAAAAATGAAGTAAAATACTTATTGGGGATGGAGATACCACATCAAAGCCAAGAAACTACAACTTGACCGCGTTTGGCACCAGGCATTGTTAAGTAAATTATCTGCCTACGGTCTCCCAACCAACCTGCGCCAATGGCTCTTGAGCTTCATGCAAGATCGCTCTTTACATGTGGCAGTTGACGGTATTTCTTCTGATGCGTTTAAAACCAATGCCGGGGTCCCCCAGGGTTCCAACCTGTCCCCCACCTTATTTCTTTTACACATCAACGACCTCTTGAAAACCACCACGAACCCCATTTACAGTTTCGCAGACGATAGCACACTTGTCTCAACTTTCACATCCTATCGATCACTTTCGGTGAATGATACAAATAGACTCAGACAGGAACAGGTTGATTCCATCAATAGAGATCTTAAAGCAATCGTCGAGTGGGGAACCAACAATCTTGTTCAGTTCAACGCCCAAAAAACACAAAGTGCCACGTTTTCCAAGAAAGTGAATTCCTCAAATCATCCCATCACAATGTCCGGAAATACCCTTGAATCAAGTCCCTCAATCTCGATTTTGGGAGTCACGGTGTCCAATAATATGTCTTGGCATGACCATGTTGCTAACATCGCAAAGTCGGCAAGCCAGAGGCTAAGTTTTCTGTGGAAAGCCAGAAAGTTTTTTACTCCTGATCAACTGTTGACGACGTACAAGGCTCAAATCCGACCTCTACTGGAGTATTGCTCGAATATTTGGGGTTCAGCACCAAGGCATTCTCTTCGTCTTCTAGATTCCATTCAGAAAAGAGCCATTCGCTTGATAAACAGCTCAACTCTCACAGATACCCTTCACCCTCTAGAACATAGAAGAAGAGTTGCAGACCAGTCATTGCTCTATAGATATTTCCATGGCAGATGCTCCAGAGAAATAAAAACTCTTGTACCACCATTGGCCACATTCGGCCGAAGAACTCGGCACGCTGATCAGTCTCACACATTTACTCTCAAGCTTGACACTTTAAGGACCAATCTTCATCAAGAATCCTTTTTTTTTCAGAGCTGCTACGGAATGGAATAAGCTTCCAAAATCAGAGAACTATGACCTGCAACTTTTTAAAAAGCGTGTCCACAATCATTTCCTTTCTATAATCCCTTCCCCTTCTAATAGTCGCAGTGCGGGCCGTCCGCGGCCCACACGATAGGTCTACCCTTTTTGCGACTATTTTCATAAAAAAAAAACTGGTAATAAGGACAAATCGGCAAATCGTGGCACCTGCCCTATGCGGCAGTTTCAGGGGGCGGCAAAATCATCATCATCAATCAGCCCCTCTCGTCCCCTGCTGGACATAGGCCTCCCTCATTTTTATCCATTGAATTCTATTTTAAGCGTTTTGCTTCCAATTTTTTGAGATTCAGGAACGTCTAGCTGACCTCGCGATCCTAGCCATTGGATATAAAACTGCCTTTTTGACGGGCTTTGATGAGCTAATAGATTTTTTCGCAGAAAAGAAAGCATGCCCTGTAAAGATGTAACAAGATTAGAAATAAAAAATGCTGGGATTAAAGATTGAAGAGATGTCTTGATTGTCTATTGTCTTTCCTAGTTATATGATTCATTTTTAATGTCACACAAATGAAAAAGGTATTTGATAATAGGTAACAAAGAGTGCAAATTTATTCTCCCCGGCACAAAAAATGCCACCCAATATACAGGGTGTATTTAAATTCATGCGAAAAAATCCAGGACGTGATTGCCCGTATGAAATTAAGATGGATCTTTCCAATAACAAAATTTTCTCAGCCCACCCCCTTCCGAGATATATCACCCGGAAAAGGTGGTGAGTAAAATCAAGTTTAAGTTTTGGCTGGGAGCAGTCATTTCCAACATTTATTATAAATCGTATTTTATTCTTGCATTTTCCGTCTTTACTGTTTTCCACTCTCAATACGTAGTTTATTACTTAATAAAGAATAAAAATCATGATATGTATTGTATTTTATATTTTTTTACCGAATCTATTGGTTTCAGGTGAAAATTTCAAGATTAAGAAATGTTTTTAAATAAACGCAACTAAATCTCGTAAAAAAGATTTGATATTAAATAACGTAAGTGATACTAATTACACCCTAATATAATGTAACCAGAATGTTGAAAAAATACCGGTGGTTAGTGTTGCAATCACAGATAACAACACTTCGTTTGAACTTTCTTAATTTTAGTTAAAATCATTCTCGAGCCGTCCCTGAGCGCCAACGTATGTAAATTAGCAACCGACTATAAAATCATAAACAGCTATAAACTATTTCCCGTGGTGCGGGGGCTTGATAACCAAGTAACACACGAAGAACAACTTTGGTCTGACAAACTTTAATATCTCTTTTGTTTCAGCGCTACTCCTAACTTCTAATTGAACCCTACCCTACACCCTATTATAATGTAACCAGAATGTTGAAAAAATACCGGTGGTTAGTGTTGCAATCACAGATAACAACACTTCGTTTGACCTTTCTTAATTTTAGTTAAAATCATTCTCGAGCCGTCCCTGAGCGCCAACGTATGTAAATTAGCATCCGACTATAAAATCATAAACAACTATAAACTATTTCCCGTGGTGCGGAGGCTTGATAACCAAGTAACACACGAAGAACAACTTTGGTCTGACAAACTTTAATATCTCTTTTGTTCCAGCGCTACTCCCAACTTCTACCCTACACCGAACCGGGTCAGTTTAACATGCCACCTCGTATACCCACCTTTGAAGAGGAGGTGGTAAAAATCGAGCTATGAATTGCGCGTCCACGTTGATGCAGCTCAGTTTGTGATTTTACCACCGAACCATTAGGCGGTAACTGTGCAACGAGGAATTATGCAATCTGCAAGAACCCGTTAGTTTCTGTTCAGAGCAGTTTGTTGTGCGGTTTAGTTATCTGTTTAGTGCGAGTGCTGCATCCGTAGGTGCCTCTTTTTTACTTATTACTCACTGTATAGAGTAGATTGTAAATTTACAAAAAATAAAATATATAAAAACTATTGTTTTTTTTTGTTGCCGTTCAATTTTGTTCAATCAAACAAGTATCGTCAATTGTATCGAATAGCATTGTGATGTAATCGGATAAACGTAACAAAATATTTTCATCGATTTAATTCAATATCGAATAGCATAGAAAATAGGAAGTGCATAAATTATAAACGCGATGAAAGTCGAATGATGTTTTTTGTGTCAAATTGAAACGCCAAAAAAATCCAATTTCCGTATCGACATATTTATTACCACCACGATCACCGTATGCTCCCGATTTAGTTTCTATTAAATTTTTGTCAATTATACATTTATTCGTTAATTTCTTTTTTCAAAAGCATATAAACAAAGCAAATCAATCTACAATATTACTGGAAAAAAAACCACGACCCTCCCTCTCTCTTATAGAAAGTAGTAGATTAAGAAAATACTTCGCTGCAATTCATAAATCAAATTTTTTATGTACCTACATCCATCTAGCAAATGTTTAAACATACTAAAGATGATATAGTCGCTGGAAACTAGATAGGGGCATAAAAGAGGATGTATGTAATCATACAGTTACTTCGAGATGTTTTTTGATACTATTATGACGGATTTTAGTTTCAAATAACATTATACAGACAGTCATGAATTATCAGACATTATCATCTATTTAAAAATGTGTATAAATCTGATTTTTAAAAACCAGCTAATTTCGCCGCATGTTTCCTATACTATAGCCATATGAGGGTCGATTATTTAACAGAAAACAACTACTTTCCTGGCTATGTGCCTAACGACGAACGTTGAATAATATCTGATAGATAATCGTGAATAATTTATTTCGGGTGATTTGCAGATGCTTGTTAAGTAAAAGAAAGAATTATTAAATTTATTCATTCGAAGTAACCACCTATGAACCGATTTTGGGGTGTTGCCCATCATCAGCATAGGGTGAGTCGTGGCAAACTCATGTTTTCCATTCGAAGAGACAAATCAATAATCCCCACCTTTACCAGGTACATATGAAGAACCGAACGCAAAGCGCTAGTCACGACATCTATACCTTTTAACAAGCACCACCCGGTAAAAATAGCTTCTGAATAGAAGTATTAAAACATGAATATTATAAAAAACTATAACATTTTTGTCAACGAATAAAAATGATTTGATTAATGTATCAAAGTCACTAGAAACGAAATCGGGGTAATAAGGAGTACGTAGGACCACCGTCATTATGATATATTTTTTGGTACTTTTATGGAAGATTTTAGTTTAAAATAACATTAAAATCTTCAGGTTCACATTTTTCTATGTAGGCCCATCTAGCGACTGTTTAAACGTTACCAAAGACGTTATAATCGCTAGGTAGGAAATCGGGGTAACAAGGAGAACGTATGAAAGAACACCGTTACTATGAGGTCTTATTTGGTATTTTTATGAACGAATTTTACTTCAAGTAATAGTAGTAACAATACCTTGATGACATTAACAAAAAAACTACGTCCCTTTTTTCTAACTAGAAAACGAGTCTCCAGGTTCACATTTTTACTTATTTTTTACGCATGCCAATCAAGCGACTATTTAAACGTGTACAAAAATCGCTAGGAAAGAGATCGGGGAAATAAGAAGGATGTATGTATGTTTGAGACGTTTTTTCGTATTTTTATGGAAGTTTTCAGCTTTAAGTAACACATCGATAGTTTATACTTTTTTTAGTGAAGTGTTCCAATAGAGGTGCCATTTTTTAACTGTCAATACTTTCATTTGTTACTAGCAATGCGTTCATTTTGTTAAATCTAACACGAAAAATTTTAAAAACATCAATAATTGCTTGTTAACACACATTTCGCCATTAACCTCGATGCATTCTTCACAAGAACGATACGATTGAAAAGTCTCACGCTCGTTTTACAGGATCGGCTTCTACAATACGGTACGATCAGCATTCGATTCGATGACGTAGGTACTGTAAGTGTTAAAAGGTTGCCACGTCTTTTTTGTTCTCTAAAGAGTACTCTGCCAGCGGTCTCTCTACTGGCAAATTATGCCCGAGCTCAGCCGTAGAGGGTAGAAGAAAAAA
This sequence comes from Agelastica alni, assembly GCA_950111635.1. Taxonomy (NCBI): domain Eukaryota; kingdom Metazoa; phylum Arthropoda; class Insecta; order Coleoptera; family Chrysomelidae; genus Agelastica; species Agelastica alni. The sequence goes on along the minus strand of OX467714.1, from coordinate 40,495,014 downwards.
AAATATAAAAGTGAGCCGCGCCACCGACTTAGACGGTTCAAGCCGGAAACCCCTGGGTCTTATAGGCACTAGCAGAGCCACACGATAAACAACTAAGATTATGGTGAACCAAATAAAGAAAACTATATTTACAATTCCTGCAATATTTTAATTAAGTAAAAATGATGTTCTGATTTTTTTTTTTTACAACAACAAATTCTGTTTTTTTGTGGATTAAACGAATTTAATACACTTTTCTCTTAAAATAATATTTAAATTAATTATAACAATCTTTTAGACAATAATAAAAACCTAATGATGTACAAAAGAGAATTAAAAAAAAATGTTCACAATATTTAAAATTTCAAAAAAATAATTGGTTTTATATAGAATTCTTGATAGCAAAAGATTAAAAAAAAAATACAAAATAAATGGACTTGCAACAAAAATAATAATTTGAAACCATCACAATAATTACATAATGTATATTCAGTAATGTATACGTTCAGATTCAACTTGGAGCAGGTACAAATTTAATGAAAATAATTTGTTACTTTTAAACTATTGAAAACACTTAGATCAAGCACATAATAACTGATAAGTTGATAAAATTAAACTCAATACTATGTAACCAATTGAAAACTTCATAGAGACGTCACTGTTACATCGATGATCCAAGAAACAGAAACACCAAGTAGTATTATCATAATAATTTCTGCTAAAAACACCAAGCAAGTCTTTATAACACTGAAATTTATCGTCGATATGGATGATGGTTATGGAACGGCACGTGCTAACCAACAATGGCTTCCCTCAAATAAATCCCGCATGCGGTTATTTTAACTTTACACCAAAAATATCAACAACGAAGGTAAGATAGAATGGCCGAGTTAAAAATCAAATGATTTTTCTTCAAAATTCAATTAAGATAGTCCAAATACAGCCAAATATGAAGAGAAAACCGTAGAGGTTTTGCACACTTGTTAATATCACACGACGATACCAAAAATTCTTACCACACCCGACTTCGAAGACTGACCCCAAGCGACTCTCCAACTACTCACTCCCAAGCCGGATATCAGAAATGACACGGGACACGCGTCAGCCAACCATCTTCGCAAATCTATGTTCCAAACTTATAATCGCGCTCGTCCGTGTTGATAGCCAGCCCATCCACACAGAAAAGCAAACCAAACAATAATGTAGCTGACAACACACGACAATCGAGGCCAAAAATCAAGGCAAAATCTAATAACAAAAACCCCCCACTCCATCTCCATTGATTAGCAAAAATGTCACAGCCATTAATAATTAAATCCTATCACTACTAGGTATGCAACACTATTTACAACGAATGATATACTTAAGTTAAAACAAAATACGGTATGCAAAACTATTTACGTCACCAGACTATCAGAGACCCAATTACTAATGGAACGGTAGAAGTGAAAAAAAAATAGGCACGTGACAAGGTCTTGGCGTAAAATGTTTTTTGGCAAGTACCCACTTCCCGGACGGTTTATCTTTGAAAAAGTAGCATAAAAAATCTTGCTAGGTATAGTTTTGATAAATGTAGTTGATCATTACCATAGCGGCGAAATAACGACTGACAGCTATTTGACACGAAATTAGTTGTCATTTTGATTTTTGAAAGTTTGCATGGTTTTTGGTCGCGAAAATCGCAACAAACTATGGAAAGCAGCAGCGATGGTTAGTTTGAAAATGTGTCTTACGAAATTTCCAATGCAGCAGCTGCTGCTACAGCACGATTATTGCCTGAAAAATCAAAGTCCAAGTACGAAAACGTTTATGATTTGTTCACGAAATGGATGGATATAAAGAAATGCAAAACTATTTCATTACATTTTGGCTTATTTGGCGCAAAAATCTGACACTGTTAAATTCTCTACCCATGTACTCTATATTGTACCATTTTAGTGAAGAAAAATGTAAACAGCCACTTTCACAAAGGTTATCGCATAACTTGAAAAAAAGGAATGTTGGTTATAAAGCAAAGAAATCAGAAGTCTTTAGCAGCGAGCAGATCAACAAATTTATTAGGGAAGCAAGTAATGAAACAAAAAAGATACGGTGGCTGGAAGTCTACCAATGTCGCTGAAGGATATATAGACAATTCACTTACAAACAACATTAAAATTGCCAAGACTATTCAAAGATTATATCAGATGAAAACAATCAATGTGAAACGGAAACTTTACCTTTTTGTTCTGACTTCAACAAAAGGCATTTAAATATAACAAGCATTTCAAACAAATTAAAACAAGTGAAAAGTACCCATGGACACCACCAACAAATGCTCGCCTTCGGCTAGGCCACACCAATTACACACATTCACACCTACTCACCAATGGATAACCACCATCACGTGAAGTATGTGAGGTCGTAGTCAATGTTAACTATTTTTTAATTCTTCTTCT